>JAIOJX010000029.1:144626092-147195259 GCA_022376925.1 Tragulus kanchil
TTAGCTGAAGTGTGTTAAAATGAATTCCCAAATCATGTCATTTTGCCCTTGTACATTTAAGCGTGGTGCAGAAACATCCATGGTTTCTTAAGTAACCACCATACCATTATCATACCTATCAAAACCAACACGAGTTTATTGAAATTGCCTAGCACACAGTCTGAAATCGAATTTCCCTTATTGTCTTTAAGGCATTGTGTTACAGTTGGTTTGCTCATATCAGGAGCTAAGCAAGGTCCACGCATTTTATTGAGTTGTCCAGGGCTAGAAAAGAGTTTTAGAGTTTGGTGAGGGAGGGCTGGTGAAGCCGGTGAAGGATGGGAGAGTCTCATGAGCTGGAGGAAAGGCTTTTGAATCATGATCTTCAAAAGGCACAAGTAAAGGCGGAAACTATTCAGCTGTTAAATGGCGCTTTAAATGTAACTCCCTGCCGAGACTGGAATTTGAGGGAATCCAGGATTTGTTCTGTTCATGGATGTGACTTCCACAAGAGCTACTGTATCATCCTCCATCCATTCTTACTCTAGTAAATATCATTGATTATCCTTCCCAGACAGAAAAAATAGAGATTTTCAGAGTAGGCATTACATGAGTTTGAGCAAGCTCTGGGAGATGGTGAAGGACAGGACAGTCGGGCATGCTGCAGTCCAAGGGGTTGCAAAGAGTTGGGTATGATTGAGCAACTGAAAGAAGAGTGAGCATTGTCACAGCTTTTGCTAGCCATCCATTACAAAACTTGTTGTTCCTGTTCCTGAAATTTATTATGTGTAATCTCAATCTCTTTAATCTCAAACTCTTTACCTACTACTCAATTCTCAGGAAAATAGACATTGTGTTTGAAAGGTCTGAACTTGCTCTGTGTTGATATTAATGGCTTCTGGAACTGCTAAACATACTTGGATATAAGTCAGCACCTCTAATTGTTGGGCTGACTGGCTAACAGAGGGTTAACACCACAGGCCTTGCAAAATTGACGGCCCTACAAGGTCAGCAACATAGAACCTTCTGCCAACCTGCCAGCGCCTGGGAATCTCACAGAGCTAGTGATAAGGAACTCACTCCATCAAGGACTTTTCACTGTGTCTAGAAAAACATGAACTGCACATATGCCAGACATGAGTCACTGAGACCCTCACCCCATACCCACAAACAACTCAAGGACAACCAACTCATCACTGGCACTCTGCTTAAACAAAGACTTTGCCTCTGTGCATGCACCGAGAAACCCTCTCTCCCCTTTTTACTTCCCAAATAAAAATCCCCTTGTCACATCTCCAGGTGCGAATTCACTGGCCCTGCCCCTTGGGGCCACGTGAATCTCGCCCGGGAGCGTTGTCCCAATAAGTAGCCCGAGTTGTCTCTGCTCTAACCTGGTCTGGCTCATCCTTATCACGTGAAATACCTTTCACTAGTCTTAACAATTTAGCTTATAGAAGTCAATTCTAATGCAATCTTGGAGTATCGTGCAACCCACCTGTTTATGAATATTTCACCATCTGTGGATCCTAGGGAAAAATGGGTCTAACTCAAAGGGTTCACTTCAAATATATTTTCTTTGGCTCTGGAGACAAAAGCAATTGGCAATAAACAGTGGAAAGGACAGCTTCTGTCAATGCACAATGGGAGTCAGGGAAGAATTCTCAACTCCCTCTTAACAGTTGTTTCCAGCAGACTTCAAACACATATTTTTCATCCAACAAGGAGCCCTCCAGGCTCCTAATCACTAACCCAGAGGGATCCCAAGTTGCTGGGAATTTCATAAAGCAAAATTCCCCAGGGAGTTTCAACAGAGGTGCTCAAGAAGCCAAAACCCCATTAGCTCTTTGGCCCAATTCAAAAGCCCAGCTGCAGAAAAGCCTCCCACACTCTAGGCTCCCAGCCACTCTCATTCAGCAGCCCCATTGTTTTCCTCAGTGTCAACTGCTGTTCATCAAAGGGTACCTCTTGAAAGTGAGAGTGGTCTAGATGGGGCAAGGTTGGGGAGAAACTACCACCACACCTGTTGTCATTATGATGCCATAAATTTTTTGGGGTACTTTATGGTTACAAATTATGTTCATGAATATGGTATTCTTGATCCTCATAGTGACCCTTTTAAGGTAGAGAATGTAAGAGAGTCTTTAACTTTGTTTTATGTGTAAGCTGACTGAGGTTCACTGTTCTCGTAGTCTATGTTCTACACATGGTAGAGCTAGAACCAAAGTACTGGTCTTTGGCCTCCATTCCAGTGTCTTGTCCTCCTCCCCATGTGGCCTCAGTTTAGGCGTGGCCCACTCTCTGACTGAGCTTCCTGACTGGTGGACCCAGCTCATTTGTGTGAAGAGAGGTCTTCCTTAGTCTTTGGGAATTTAGATGGACCTGGGATGATACCAGTCAGCAGCTTCTGCCTCAAATGAACTAATCCTTTTGCCTTCGTGCAAAATCCCTAAAAATTGTCACATCTCCAGGTGCGATCACTGGCCCTGCCCCTTGGGGCCACGTGAATCTCGCCCGAGCGTTGTCCCAATAAGTAGCCCGAGTTGTCTCTGCTCTAACCTGGTCTGGCTCATCCTTATCACGTGAAATACCTTTCACTAGTCTTAACAATTTAGCTTATAGAAGTCAATTCTAATGCAATCTTGGAGTATCGTGCAACCCACCTGTTTATGAATATTTCACCATCTGTGGATCCTAGGGAAAAATGGGTCTAACTCAAAGGGTTCACTTCAAATATATTTTCTTTGGCTCTGGAGACAAAAGCAATTGGCAATAAACAGTGGAAAGGACAGCTTCTGTCAATGCACAATGGGAGTCAGGGAAGAATTCTCAACTCCCTCTTAACAGTTGTTTCCAGCAGACTTCAAACACATATTTTTCATCCAACAAGGAGCCCTCCAGGCTCCTAATCACTAACCCAGAGGGATCCCAAGTTGCTGGGAATTTCATAAAGCAAAATTCCCCAGGGAGTTTCAACAGAGGTGCTCAAGAAGCCAAAACCCCATTAGCTCTTTGGCCCAATTCAAAAGCCCAGCTGCAGAAAAGCCTCCCACACTCTAGGCTCCCAGCCACTCTCATTCAGCAGCCCCATTGTTTTCCTCAGTGTCAACTGCTGTTCATCAAAGGGTACCTCTTGAAAGTGAGAGTGGTCTAGATGGGGCAAGGTTGGGGAGAAACTACCACCACACCTGTTGTCATTATGATGCCATAAATTTTTGGAGTACTTTATGGTTACAAATTATGTTCATGAACATGGTATTCTTGATCCTCATAGTGACCCTTTTAAGGTAGAGAATGTAAGAGAGTCTTTAACTTTGTTTTATGTGTAAGCTGACTGAGGTTCACTGTTCTCGTAGTCTATGTTCTACACATGGTAGAGCTAGAACCAAAGTACTGGTCTTTGGCCTCCATTCCAGTGTCTTGTCCTCCTCCCCATGTGGCCTCAGTTTAGGCGTGGCCCACTCTCTGACTGAGCTTCCTGACTGGTGGACCCAGCTCATTTGTGTGAAGAGAGGTCTTCCTTAGTCTTTGGGAATTTAGATGGACCTGGGATGATACCAGTCAGCAGCTTCTGCCTCAAATGAACTAATCCTTTTACCTTCGTGCCATAAAATGGTTGTTGTATTCTCTGTGCACCATTGTAAACCATAATCTTAAAGCAAAAATTTAAATCTTACTTCTTTCTATGGAACTTTACATCTGAAAACAAATTTGTGTGCCTGACCCAGAAGAGTCAAGTTCATCAATCAATAAAAACAAAGTTTCAATTTAAAATTTATCAGTGAATTTTTAAAATGAGCCTCTTGGAATATATACTCTAGGTTGAAATGCTACTTGAATACTTCTTTTGGAAAACTTTATGGTCAGTTGCTGTGAAAAAACTTTTTGTTCCTTTTCTCTCTCTCTTCCATTGGAGTAATTAGTCTCCATCTCCCCCAGCTCTGATATATTTAGCCCAGGTTCCCTTACCTACCCTCTACTTCATGGTATTTAGTTCTGAACAAAGTGAATCAGTCCCATTGCATGAAGTAATTTCTTTGTTTATACTTCAAATTGGATTAGCTCATGTCATTACTTTCACTTGGGCTATTATGAGAAACTTTCTTTTCTCCATGGGTTTTGTTTTTATTAGATTTTTCAATTCTGCTAACTCTTGATTTGAGTCCAAAAGCCAATTAGTGGAAATATGGTCTCTGGCAAAATTAAGATGTTTGGTTTTTTTAAATTAATTAATTTTAATTTTTAAATTTATTTTTATACAATTTAAAAAGATTACTTGCCATTTTTGGTTATAATGAATTAGTGGCTATATTCCCCATATTGTACAATACATCCTTGAGCCTATCTTACCCCTAAGAGTTTATAGCTCTCACTTCCTTACCCCTATATTGCCCCACCCTCACTGGTAACCACTGGTCTGTTCTCTATACCTGTGAGTCTGCCTCATTTTAATTTTTTTTAAAATTTAGTTTTAATTGGAGGATAATTGCTTTACAGTGTTGTGTTGGCTTCTGTCATACAACTACTTGAATCAGCCATAAGTATACATATAGTTCTTCCCTCCCATGTGGCCTCAGTTTAGGCGTGGCCCACTCTCTGACTGAGCTTCCTGACTGGTGGACCCAGCTCATTTGTGTGAAGAGAGGTCTTCCTTAGTCTTTGGGAATTTAGATGGACCTGGGATGATACCAGTCAGCAGCTTCTGCCTCAAATGAACTAATCCTTTTACCTTCGTGCCATAAAATGGTTGTTGTATTCTCTGTGCACCATTGTAAACCATAATCTTAAAGCAAAAATTTAAATCTTACTTCTTTCTATGGAACTTTACATCTGAAAACAAATTTGTGTGCCTGACCCAGAAGAGTCAAGTTCATCAATCAATAAAAACAAAGTTTCAATTTAAAATTTATCAGTGAATTTTTAAAATGAGCCTCTTGGAATATATACTCTAGGTTGAAATGCTACTTGAATACTTCTTTTGGAAAACTTTATGGTCAGTTGCTGTGAAAAAACTTTTTGTTCCTTTTCTCTCTCTCTTCCATTGGAGTAATTAGTCTCCATCTCCCCCAGCTCTGATATATTTAGCCCAGGTTCCCTTACCTACCCTCTACTTCATGGTATTTAGTTCTGAACAAAGTGAATCAGTCCCATTGCATGAAGTAATTTCTTTGTTTATACTTCAAATTGGATTAGCTCATGTCATTACTTTCACTTGGGCTATTATGAGAAACTTTCTTTTCTCCATGGGTTTTGTTTTTATTAGATTTTTCAATTCTGCTAACTCTTGATTTGAGTCCAAAAGCCAATTAGTGGAAATATGGTCTCTGGCAAAATTAAGATGTTTGGTTTTTTTAAATTAATTAATTTTAATTTTTAAATTTATTTTTATACAATTTAAAAAGATTACTTGCCATTTTTGGTTATAATGAATTAGTGGCTATATTCCCCATATTGTACAATACATCCTTGAGCCTATCTTACCCCTAAGAGTTTATAGCTCTCACTTCCTTACCCCTATATTGCCCCACCCTCACTGGTAACCACTGGTCTGTTCTCTATACCTGTGAGTCTGCCTCATTTTAATTTTTTTTAAAATTTAGTTTTAATTGGAGGATAATTGCTTTACAGTGTTGTGTTGGCTTCTGTCATACAACTACTTGAATCAGCCATAAGTATACATATACCTCCTCCCTTTTGTGCCTCCCTCCCATCCCCCCATCCCACCCTACATATTTTTGTTTGTTTTTCTGTTTTTATTTGACTGTGCTACATAGCATTCAGAATCTTAGTTCCCTGACCAGGGATTGAACCTGTGCCTCCCACAGTAGAGTCATAGATAGATTGCATAAAGACTAAAAGTGGAGTAAGAATGGCCCCCTAAAGCACAATTGAGGTGCCAGGAGGGCACAAAACAATTATCCACTTCACTTGGTAATGAGAATGTTTAGATGGCCAGTCTAAGAAGGGTGTACACAGACAAGTAGCTCCCCTTGAGATGGGAGAGAATCCAGGTGTTTGGCAGATCTATCATTTTTTAATGGTATTGATACCAAAAAAAAAAAATGTTTCTGACCCAAACTCTAGAGAATTTGTTATACGTTTGTGGTTGGAGAAACAAGTACAAATAAGTGGAAGCAGGGGAGCAAAGGGGGCACCTGTAAGAGAATCTGGAAGCTTAGCTTCTACAAATACAGAATGCCAGGGCATTTAGAAAAGACTAGAGCACAATACCGTGTTTGGAGCCTAGTTAGAGAATCATGAGATTGGTTGGCAAAGACCTCTCTTATCTCAGAGAGAGCTGAACTCAGGCGCTAAGAGTTATAAGGGGGTCTTTCCTAGTGGTTCAGTGGGTTAAGAGTCCACCTTGCTACGCAGGGGACACAAGTTCAATCCCTGGTGCAGAAAGATCCCACATGCTGAGGGGCAACTAAGCCCATGCTCCACAACTACTGAGCCAGCTGACTATAGCCAGCGAGTGGCAACTACTGAAGCCCACATACTCTAGAGCCTGTGCTCTACAATGAGAGAAGCCACTGCATTGAGAAGCCTGTATATCGCAATCTTCAAGACCCAGCATAGCCAAATAAATAAATGAAATTATATATAACAAAGAGTGATAAGGTCAACAGATGTGGGGATAGAATCTGATGAAAGCACAAGAAAAGGTTAGATCAAAAAAAAAGAAAAAAAGGAAAAAAAAGAAGAAAAGGTTAGATCACATTTGCAGTGTCACAGCAAGGTCAGCCAGTACCATAGCAGCAGCCAGTGCATAAAGCACAGCAGTTAATGGTAAATAGTTCTGGACCCAGACACACCTTGACTCATATTCTCACACTTGCTGACTGTGTAAACCTGGACACATTTCCTTCTCTGTTAAACGGGGATAATGATATCATGGCTCCCGCTTTCGGTTGTGTAAGGACTGAGTAATATCTCAGATATAAAATTGGTCAGCAAAATACTCGGTGAAGAGTACCTGATGGGAAGTAGATGGTAAGATTTTTGAAGCTGTCATTTTAAGTTCTCAGAAGTCATTTTGGGTGAATAATGTCAGGAATTCTGGGAAGACCTACTTGAGTGGTCCGTTTAGGGTTTGCAGTTTTCAGGCAATTACCTACCTCTTGGAGGACATTTAAAATTTTTTTATATATATTTTTAAAGTGGAATAATTTCTTTACAATGTTATGTTGCTTTCTACAGCACAACATGAATCAGCTACAGGTATACATATATCTTCTCCCTCTTGAACCTGCCTGCCACCTTCCACTCCCACATCCCACCCACCTAGGTCATCGCAGAGCACCGAGCTGAGCTCCCTGTGCTGTACAGCAGCTTACCCCCAGCTCTCTATTTTACACGTGGTAGTGTACGTAGGTCAGTGTTACTCTCTTAATTAGTACCACTCTCTCCTTCCCCACCTTGTTCGTTTTCTACGTATGTGTCTCTATCTTGGAGGACGTTTTAGATCTTGGGTTTAGATGCTGTCATCTATGTCATCAAGCTATGCTGTTTCTTCTCCTCCCCCAAATTTATTTGCTGACATCAGTTTAAAAAAGGAGAGAGATCCTTCTGAGAGAGAAGGATTTGCAGTTCTGATAAAGAGAGGAAGGGGGTGTGGACTAAAGACTCCTAACTAAGACGAAGGTCCACCAGTCCAATGCAAATGATATGCCTTAGAGAAATGTCTGTGTGTGTGTGTGTGTGTGTGTGTGTGTGTGTGTACTGAAAGAGTCTAACACTTGGAGTCAGAGCACTCCAGACTTCCAAAGTTCTACTCTGAACAGCCTTCCCTTCCAACAAGATGAGCTGGAGCTGTTTGGAAATGGGGGCACCAGCAGCCCCTGCTTTGACATGACTGTAAAACACATTAAAGAGAAAGCAGCTCTGTTTGGAATCTTATCTGTTTCTTTAACTGAAGTCAGATTTAACATTGCTTTACAAGGAGGGCAACTTTGACTTTCTAATCTGCCCAGTGGCAAATTTGAGGGTCATTACCCAATGATATTGAATAGGACATGTCTTTTTTTTTTTTTAATTTCTGGCCACTTTTATTGGTTTTTAATCCATCTCTGTTCTTTGGCCTGTGTGGGCCTCCCGAAGCGGCCCTCCTGTAGCAGAGCACCTAAGATTTTGAAGCTGTCATTTTAAGTTCTCAGAAGTCATTTTGGGTGAATAATGTCAGGAATTCTGGGAAGACCTACTTGAGTGGTCCGTTTAGGGTTTGCAGTTTTCAGGCAATTACCTACCTCTTGGAGGACATTTAAAATTTTTTTATATATATTTTTAAAGTGGAATAATTTCTTTACAATGTTATGTTGCTTTCTACAGCACAACATGAATCAGCTACAGGTATACATATATCTTCTCCCTCTTGAACCTGCCTGCCACCTTCCACTCCCACATCCCACCCACCTAGGTCATCGCAGAGCACCGAGCTGAGCTCCCTGTGCTGTACAGCAGCTTACCCCCAGCTCTCTATTTTACACGTGGTAGTGTACGTGGTCAGTGTTACTCTCTTAATTAGTACCACTCTCTCCTTCCCCACCTTGTTCGTTTTCTACGTATGTGTCTCTATCTTGGAGGACGTTTTAGATCTTGGGTTTAGATGCTGTCATCTATGTCATCAAGCTATGCTGTTTCTTCTCCTCCCCCAAATTTATTTGCTGACATCAGTTTAAAAAAGGAGAGAGATCCTTCTGAGAGAGAAGGATTTGCAGTTCTGATAAAGAGAGGAAGGGGGTGTGGACTAAAGACTCCTAACTAAGACGAAGGTCCACCAGTCCAATGCAAATGATATGCCTTAGAGAAATGTCTGTGTGTGTGTGTGTGTGTGTGTGTGTGTGTGTGTACTGAAAGAGTCTAACACTTGGAGTCAGAGCACTCCAGACTTCCAAAGTTCTACTCTGAACAGCCTTCCCTTCCAACAAGATGAGCTGGAGCTGTTTGGAAATGGGGGCACCAGCAGCCCCTGCTTTGACATGACTGTAAAACACATTAAAGAGAAAGCAGCTCTGTTTGGAATCTTATCTGTTTCTTTAACTGAAGTCAGATTTAACATTGCTTTACAAGGAGGGCAACTTTGACTTTCTAATCTGCCCAGTGGCAAATTTGAGGGTCATTACCCAATGATATTGAATAGGACATGTCTTTTTTTTTTTTTTTTTTAATTTCTGGCCACTTTTATTGGTCTTTTATTTATTTTCATCCATCTCTGTTCTTTGGCCTGTGTGGGCCTCCCACTGAAGCGGCCCCTCCTGTAGCAGAGCACCAGCTCTGGGTGCATGCTTTCTAGAGCACTGGCTCATCATTGGACACACCAGTCCAGCCACTCCACCGCATGTAGAATCTTCTAGTGCCAGGGATGGAACCGGCGCCATTTGCACTGCAAGGCAGACTCTTTACCCACTGGACCGCCAGGGAAGCCCCAGACACAAGTCTTTTATGAGCTTCTAACTGCAGTGATGACACTCTGTATACCAGGCTCTAGGTTCATCCACCTCAGTTCAACTGAGCCAGGGCTTTGTGGTGGAACTCCAAAGGTCACACAAACCCTTTTGTTTTGGAATCCTGAATCAAGGAGAGTCTGTCTCTGTAGATCAGCACCTTTGTCATCTTCACCCCTGATCTAGGCTGAGGTAGAGAGAGAAGAAACTGACAATAAGTAGAAAAAAATATTTGCTGATATTCCTGACTGATGTACTTAGGAAGTGAAATCGCTGAGGGACCTGAGCATTCCCTCATTTATTTGTATTTATTTTTAAAACAGTTTATTTATTTGGCTGTACTGGGTCTTGGTTGTGGCACACAGGATCTTTGTTAGGTCATGTGGGATCTTCCATGGAAGGTGTATGGTCTCAGTAGTTGTGGTACTCAGGCTTAGTTGCCCCGCTGCATGTTGGATCTTACTTCCCCATCCGGGGATCAAACCTGCATCCCCTGCATTGCAAGGCAGATTCTTAATCACTGGACCACCCGGGAAGTCCACATTCCCTCATCTAATGCTTCTATTTTATAGCTAAGGCCCAGAAAGTGTAAGTGCCAACTCTAGAACCCAGACTGAGCAGTTCAAAGACTAGGATCTCTCTAGCATCTAATGGGATGGTGTTTAGCATGAGAGAAAAATGGTTTTTGTTTTTTATTTTCTTATGAAACAAAAATACCTGAGCAGAAAGGACATTACACAGTGGCTAGGTGACTTTGGTTAAACCTTTTTTTTTTGGCCTCTTCTATTGGCCTTTCATTTATCTATTTTCATCCATCTTTGTTCTTTGGCCTGTGTGGGCCTCCCATCGCAGAGGCCACTGGCTCTGGACGCATGTGTTACAGAGCTCCGACTTGGTAGTTGGACACGTTGGTCCAGGTGCTCTGCGGCATGTGGAATCTTCCCAGGCCAGGGATCGATCCAGCGCCCCTTGCACCGCAAGGCAGTGTCCTTGCCCACTGGATCACCGGGGAAGCCCTGGTTAAACCTTTTACAATTACTCATCCTGTAGCTGAGACCTGGCATTTTTGCTTCGTGATAATGCTTGCCATTAGGCATGTTAAAGAATCTATTTCTGACAGTGGCTTCAAAATTAAGGGCGGCAGAAGCAGCTCAAGGTGCCTGGAAAAAACAGCCTCAGAAGAGGGCAGCTTTGCCAAATGTTCACAAGGCCATCGCCAGGTGAAGCTGTATATTCATAATATATCTGCACTTGTTTAATTACAGAAAGATGCACTGGCTTTATCCTGAAGCCTTATGTGCCTTCTGGCTGCAAACCTCCCAGAGAAAATGTATCTCAGTCAAAGCTATGAGGCTTTAGAGTACGTAAAAATGTGTTCCTCTAAAAATATGTTAACACTGATTCTCATAGAAACAAAGAAGATGAAAGTGTTTTTTGAACTACCCCACCATTCCTTCAGAACTAAAGACTGCAGTTTTCTTGCTTAGAACTTTGAAGGAATAGACTTCAATGGATTATGAACTATGATGTAGCAAATTGCAAAGATTATAACAAAATACCTCAGGTGTGAAAGACTTGTGACTGACAGGTACAAGGACAGGAAGTGTGAAAAATATGCTCAGTTTTCCATATCCTGAATACCATGAGTGAAAACTGAAATGACTTAAATCCTGTTTCCAAGCAAAAGTTTTATGAGGATAGCTCAAAGTGCCAAATAGCTCTCTGGTATTTCCTTGGCAGTCTAGATTCTGTACTTCCCCTGCAGAGGGTGTGGGTTTGATCCCTGGTCAGGAAACTAAGATCCCTTATGCTATATGGTGCAACCTCCCCCCACCCCGCCCCCAAAAAGGTGTGTCTCCTAGAATTGCTGAGAAGAGACAGAGTCTGAAGCTTTGACAGGGCAAAGAAAGCAACACAAATGTGCCAAGGAACGAGCATTACACAATGCCATGCTTTACCAACAAGTCCACTACTCCTACTGCCAACTGCAAGGGGTCTTTCTCGACGGCATTTTCCTAACATGAGCAGCCACCTGCATTTACAGTTTATATAGTTGGATGACTCCTGAGGGAAGCTGAATCTTAGGCCATCCATATTAAATCACTGCTGGAAATTTCAGCAGTAATCCGCCTAATTGTTATTTCTCTTGTAGGGCACAGATGAGAAATTGTCCCGAAACTTAAGTCATTGTCTGCCTTGTTTTTTGAATTTTCAACTTTATTGATGGTGGGGCATTTTAGCCCCCATCCATGACTTCCATGTCTCTCCTCGAGGCATTGTCTGAGACCACCTCAGCTGTCCCAGCATAAGCCTCCAGAAGTCCTACTGGCTCTCACATCAAATGTGTCTTCACATAGTTTGTTCTGTGTGATCTACATTAAAAGTCTGTGTCTTGATTTAAAACAAAAAGCAGAGTAGTGAATGAATGTCTTTAGCACCATCATATCCCCTTTGTGTTCACAAGAAAAAGTTTGAAACCAAGGACCAACAGCAGATCCAATCTTATACTTTACTGCAACAGGCAACTCATTTGTGTTAGTCGCTTAGTTATGACTGGCTCTTTGCAATGGACTGTAGCCAGCCAGGCTCTTCTGTCCATGAGATTCTCCAGGCAAGAGTACTGGAGTGGGTTGCCATTTCCTTCTCCAGGGGATCTTCCCCATCCAGGGATCAAACCTGGGTCTTCCGCATTGCAGGGGTTCTTTACCATCTCAGTTTTAGTATAATAGTCGAGAGTTGGTAGCCTAGTCCAGGTCAGGTTTAGAGAGTGAGGATAGTCTTCCCAGAGACCATCTCCTCCAAAAGCAGTGCCTTAAATTCCATACTTTGTCCTCTAGTCTGTTTCATTTTTGCTTTACTCTGAATGCTGAGGACTCAGCCCTTCATGAGTTGTGAGACCATCCTTGCTACTAGCACCTGCCCATGGGTTTGATCCTGGTCAGGAAACTAAGATCCCTTATGCTATATGGTGCAACCTCCCCACCCGCCCCAAAAGGTGTGTCTCCTAGAATTGCTGAGAAGAGACAGAGTCTGAAGCTTTGACAGGGCAAAGAAAGCAACACAAATGTGCCAAGGAACGAGCATTACACAATGCCATGCTTTACCAACAAGTCCACTACTCCTACTGCCAACTGCAAGGGTCTTTCTCGAGCATTTTCCTAACATGAGCAGCCACCTGCATTTACAGTTTATATAGTTGGATGACTCCTGAGGGAAGCTGAATCTTAGGCCATCCATATTAAATCACTGCTGGAAATTTCAGCAGTAATCCGCCTAATTGTTATTTCTCTTGTAGGGCACAGATGAGAAATTGTCCCGAAACTTAAGTCATTGTCTGCCTTGTTTTTTGAATTTTCAACTTTATTGATGGTGGGGCATTTTAGCCCCCATCCATGACTTCCATGTCTCTCCTCGAGGCATTGTCTGAGACCACCTCAGCTGTCCCAGCATAAGCCTCCAGAAGTCCTACTGGCTCTCACATCAAATGTGTCTTCACATAGTTTGTTCTGTGTGATCTACATTAAAAGTCTGTGTCTTGATTTAAAACAAAAAGCAGAGTAGTGAATGAATGTCTTTAGCACCATCATATCCCCTTTGTGTTCACAAGAAAAAGTTTGAAACCAAGGACCAACAGCAGATCCAATCTTATACTTTACTGCAACAGGCAACTCATTTGTGTTAGTCGCTTAGTTATGACTGGCTCTTTGCAATGGACTGTAGCCAGCCAGGCTCTTCTTTCCATGAGATTCTCCAGGCAAGAGTACTGGAGTGGGTTACCATTCCCTTTTCCAGGGGATCTTCCTGACCCAGGGATCAAACCTGGGTCTGCATTGCAGGCGGATTCTTTACCAACTCAGTTTTAGTATAATAGTCGAGAGTTGGTAGCCTAGTCCAGGTCAGGTTTAGAGAGTGAGGATAGTCTTCCCAGAGACCATCTCCTCCAAAAGCAGTGCCTTAAATTCCATACTTTGTCCTCTAGTCTGTTTCATTTTTTGCTTTACTCTGAATGCTGAGGACTCAGCCCCTTCATGAGTTGTGAGACCACTCGCCTTGGCCAAAATCGCAACTAGAGTTTCTTTTTTATTTTTTTAAAAGATTTATTTATTTATTTTATTTTTGGGTGGGGGTCGGGTTGGGGAGGGAGGGGAGCGGGCGGGCCACTTCTATTGGTCTTTCATTTCTTTATTTTCATCCGTCTTTGTTCTTTGGCTCCTGTGGGCCTCCCATCGCGGTGGCCTCTGTCATCACAGAGCGCTGGCATTGGGCACACGCGCGCCAGAGCTCCGGCTCGGTAATTGGAGGCATCGGTCCAGCCCCTCGGCGGCACGTGGGATCTTCCCAGGCCAGGGATCGAACTGGTGCCCCTTGCACTGCAAGGCGGTGTCCTTATCCACTGGACCACCAGGGGAAGCCCTAGAGTTTCTTTTTTACAGCGTTCTTCAGAGACAGACCACTCAGAAAAACACAGGTTGTTTTTTCAGCAAGGATCACTTCTAAGAAAGGGCTAGTCTTCACAGCCGGTATTTGACTTGCTTTCTTGCCAATAAAGTAGAGCTGGAGTGAACACCGTTTGGCAGTCTCATCTTGGTCCTATTAGTTTATGAAAAAAAACCCACTTTCTTTATTTTCAGCTTTACTGAATCTTTATTTGTTTGTCCATGCTCCAGGAGCTCCCCTTCTCCGAATGATTTTTCTGGTCTGCCCACCATCCTCTGGGAGCCATCCTCTGAGAAGAATGACAAAAAGCAAGCAAAATTGGAGTGACCACTCTGCTTTCCAGTCTCAATTCCTATTCTTAGCTTTGTGCCACACACTAGGCTCCCCGCTCCCCAGGGTTCAGTCTGCTCTTCAAACAATGAACCTCTGATATGTGATGGGCATGTTTGTGTTGGGGCCTTTTAGCCCCTCGCTGGAGTTATTACAGTATAAAAGCATCTCTGAATTTATAGTTGCATTTGGCTTGGTCAGTGCAATCATTCTCTGCCAAGGGAAATATCAGCAGGGGAGAGAGACTAGGGAGAGAATCAAACAACCAGAAGTTTACTCCTTACCAAGGCAGAGAGCAAACCTGCCATCTGTGTCCACACAGCCTTCACAGGAGACCTGGGCGAGTTCTCTTGACTTCAAGTTGGCAAATCTACACCCTTGGCAGAGGTTTCTGTAGCTTCCTTTGAGTAAGAAGCTCTTTGAAACCTTGCAGAATTAGAAGTTACCCTCTGAATAACCTATGCATTCTCTCCAACTCTCAGTGTTTTAGGAGGAATTCATTATAATTAATTCCCCATTCCCTCTTCTTTCTTCCTGCAAAAGTTCACTGTGTGACTGGCTTGACTCCATTCAATAACATCCTCTTCATCTGAGGCTCTTTTGCCTGAAGATCTCTTTATCGGCTGCTGGTTCCTGGGCCAGCTGTGGTTCCCATAGCTTTTATATCAGCTTTTCTCTCCCTCCCGAACTTTGCTTCACTTGGCTTCATTTTTAAAACATTTTGTCTGAATTGGAATGAGAGGGCTCGGGGAAAAAAGCTGTTTTCCCAAAGTTGTGTCCACTTCTGAAAAATTAGCTGAGGTACTTAGGCCTAAAATCAGCTTTTATCTCCAAATAATGAAAAACTGAGCAAAATATATGATTCCAAGGGGATTGTGTCTATTTGTCTTTTTATCATCTGTGATGATAAAGAAATACTTCTCCAAAGGATTCTCCATCTGAACTCTCTTTTTAAAAAACATCTTTTTTATATTGTTTATTTTTCACCCATCTTATTCTTTGGCAGCTTTGAATTTTGTCCACAGACTTCAGGCTCCCAACCCTGGGAGCCATCCTCTGAGAAGAATGACAAAAGCAAGCAAAATTGGAGTGACCACTCTGCTTTCCAGTCTCAATTCCTATTCTTAGCTTTGTGCCACACACTAGGCTCCCGCTCCCAGGGTTCAGTCTGCTCTTCAAACAATGAACCTCTGATATGTGATGGGCATGTTTGTGTTGGGGCCTTTTAGCCCCTCGCTGGAGTTATTACAGTATAAAAGCATCTCTGAATTTATAGTTGCATTTGGCTTGGTCAGTGCAATCATTCTCTGCCAAGGGAAATATCAGCAGGGGAGAGAGACTAGGGAGAGAATCAAACAACCAGAAGTTTACTCCTTACCAAGGCAGAGAGCAAACCTGCCATCTGTGTCCACACAGCCTTCACAGGAGACCTGGAAGCGAGTTCTCTTGACTTCAAGTTGGCAAATCTACACCCTTGGCAGAGGTTTCTGTAGCTTCCTTTGAGTAAGAAGCTCTTTGAAACCTTGCAGAATTAGAAGTTACCCTCTGAATAACCTATGCATTCTCTCCAACTCTCAGTGTTTTAGGAGGAATTCATTATAATTAATTCCCCATTCCCTCTTCTTTCTTCCTGCAAAAGTTCACTGTGTGACTGGCTTGACTCCATTCAATAACATCCTCTTCATCTGAGGCTCTTTTGCCTGAAGATCTCTTTATCGGCTGCTGGTTCCTGGGCCAGCTGTGGTTCCCATAGCTTTTATATCAGCTTTTCTCTCCCTCCCGAACTTTGCTTCACTTGGCTTCATTTTAACACATTTTTGTCTGAATTGGAATGAGAGGGCTCGGAGGGAAAAAAGCTGTTTTCCCAAAGTTGTGTCCACTTCTGAAAAATTAGCTGAGGTACTTAGGCCTAAAATCAGCTTTTATCTCCAAATAATGAAAAACTGAGCAAAATATATGATTCCAAGGGGATTGTGTCTATTTGTCTTTTTATCATCTGTGATGATAAAGAAATACTTCTCCAAAGGATTCTCCATCTGAACTCTCTTTTTAAAAAACATCTTTTTTATATTGTTTATTTTTCACCCATCTTATTCTTTGGCATGTGTGGGCTTCCCATTGCAGTGGCCTCTCTCGTTGCAGAGCACTGGCTCTGGGCGCATGAGCTCCAGACCACTGGCGGTAACTGGACACACCCTTCCAGCCGCTTCGCGGCACGTGGGATCTTCCCAGGTCAGGGATCGAACTGGTGCCCCTTGCACTGCAAGGCGGACTCTCTATCCACTGAACCACCAGGAAGCCCCATCTGAACTCTTTTTTTTAAATTAATTCATTTAACTGGCTTTGTTGGGTCTTAGTCGTTATCATGTGAGATCTTTTGTTGTGGTACATGGACTCTCTAGTTGAAGCTCCTAAGCTTAGTTGCTCCAAGGCTTGTGGGATCTTAGTTCCCTGACCAGGGCTCAAACCCATGTCCTAGATGTGGGTTTGCATTGCAAGATAGATTCTTAACCGCTGGACTGCCAGGGAAGTCCTTGAACTCCTTTATACATGACTTTTGTTCAGTATCTGGGAAATATCAAGGAGAGGTCAGAGGCATCCCACAATGAAACCCGTAAGACTTCATGAAGACACTATGCTTTTCTTCCTAATAAAGATCTTATAATATCTTGGTGCATAAGCCAAAAGATTCCACTAATCATCTGTTCATGGAGTTTACACCATGTCTCTGAGAGACAGAAGCTTCCTTCCCTAGGAAATGGCAAAAGGCTACACAGGTGGGTCCTGGTCTATGTAAAGGTGACACAGATTCCCCACTTTGACACATTTCTGGCCTGTGTTTGGTACTCTGAGCAGTCGGATTCCTATGAATATTCTTTAGTCTGTTATTAGTATCCATGGTTTCCTTCTGGTAGAACTTCTTAGAGGTCTCCGTGTTAAAAACTGCTGCACTCTTCACTGTTTACAATGGCCAAGACAGGGAAGCAACCTAAATGTCAATTACTTAGCTGTTAGAAAGAATGAAATAATGCCCTTTGCAGCAACACAGATGGACCTAGAGTGTCATATTGAGTGAAGTAAGTCAGGGAAAGAGAAATGTCATATGACATCCTTTATATGTGGGCTTTAAAAAGAAATTATAGGGCTTCCCTGGTGGTCCAGTGGGTAGAGAGTATGCTTTTCATTGCAAGAGGCACTGGTTCTATCCCTTGCCCAGGAAAATCCCACATGCCCATGGAGCAGCTGGGCCAGTGTGTCCAATTATGAGCCAGTGCTCTGGAGCACATGTGCCCAGAGCTGGTGCTCTGCAACGGGAGAGGCCACTGCAGTGGGAGGCCCACACAGGCCAAAGAATAAGGATGGATGAAAATAAACAAATAAAAAACCAATAAAAGAGAACAAAATTTTTTTTAAAATGCTAAAAAAAGAAAGAAATTATACCTGAGCTTACTTACAAAACAGAAACAGACTCACAGAGAATAAACTTATTATGGATGCCATGGATAAGGATGGAGGGAGAGGGCAATTAGGGAGTTTGGGGTGGATGTGTACACAATGCTACGTTTGAAATGGATACCCAAGACATGGACCTACTCTACAGCCCAGGGGACTCTACTCAATGTCATGTTGCAGACTGGATGGGAGCTGCGTTTGGAGGAGAATGAATACATGTACATGTATGGCTGACTCCCTGTGACGTTCACCTGAAACTATCACATTATTATTTGTTAATTGGCTATACCCCAATACAAATAAAAGTATCACCACCCAGAAGCTGAGGGATATGGTCTCCTATTTCTTCCCTCTACCATTGTTCATGACGATATATCTCCCTTCCGCCCATGCAAGAGTGTTCTTCCCTGATGGACCATGGACTAAAAGAGGCCAAAATTTTTTAAAATTAAACATTTTTTTAAAAATTAAAAAAAGAACTAGACACAGCATGATTTATTCTCGTTCCTCCTCAACTCTATTTTAGTTCTTTTCTCAATTCCTTGCAAAGGCTAGGACTCTCAAATAGTTTCCTTTGGGAACTTATGTAGGCTCTAGAGTTTCCTCTCCTTTCTCATGCCACAGTTCATCACTGGAGAGGTGGTTCTCTCAGAGCTGATGTGTTCATGGTTGATGGTGGTTTAATTTTACTAAAGCACTTGCATTTCATCTGATGCCTACATATAAAGACAGCAATAATGTGGAAAGCTTAGGTATCACTAGGAGATACTGAAGAATTTCCTTTTGATCAATGGTTGTCATCACCAAAAATGTCAGCATTATCCCTTGGAAGCTTGTCTCCTCAACTTGGGCACAACTGGACAACTCAGTGCTGTCTGATATTTGCAGATCAAGTATTCCAGGAGCTCAGTCTACATGGATCAAATTTACCCAAACTGTTGCTGCCACATATAAAAGCCAGTCAAACCAGCAAGCTGAGAAAACTGACCAGATGTTCACTGCTCTGAAGCAAATCGTATTGTCAGTGATGAGCTAATCAGGATCAGGTTAAGATCCAGGAGACCAGGACTTGCTACAAGCAGCAGAAAAGGAGGTATCCCCATTTACTGGGAATGCCATCTTCACACAGCTTCAGAGACCATGATTAGCTGAGGAAAGCTAAGAAGGATGACCAGATGCTGAAGAGGAGAAATGTCAGCTCTTTTCCCGATGACGCTACTTCTCCACTGCAGGAAAACTGCAATAATCAGCGCACTGTAAATTGGTCTGTTGATGACATTGTCAAAGGCATACATAGCAACAATTTGGAAGGCCAGCTCCAAGCTCCTCAGGCTGCTAGGAAGCTGCTTTCTAGAGAAAAACAGCCCCCCATCGACAACATGATCTGGGCTGGTTTGATTCCAAAATTTGTGTCCTTCTTGGGCAGAACTGATTGTAGTCCCATTTACTTTGAATCCACTTGGGCCCTCACTAACATTGCTTCCGGAACATCAGAACAGACCAAGGTTGTGGTAGATGGAGGTGCTATCCCGGTATTTATTTCTCTGTTGGCATCTCCCCATCCTCACATCAGTGAATAGGCTTTATGGGCTCTAGGAAATATTGCAGGTGATGGTTCAGTTTTTTGAGACTTGGTTATCAAGTATGGTGGAGTTGAGCCACTGTTGGCACTTCTGGCTGTCCCTGATATGTCATTTCTAGCATGTGGTTACTTACATAATCTTACCTGGACACTTTCAAATCTTTGTTGCAACAAGAATCCTGTACCCCCCTTAGATGCTATTGAGCAGATTCTTCCTACTTTAGTGCGTCTCCTGCAACACGATGATCTGGAAGTATTAGCTGATGCCTGCTGGGCTATTTCCTATCTTACTGATGATCTAAATGAATGGATTGAAATGGTTGTGAAAACTGGGGTTGCACCCCAGCTTGTGAAGCTTTTAAGAGGTACTGAATTGCAAAATGTGACTCCTGTGCTCCGAACTATAGGAAATACCGTCACTGGGACAGATGAGCAGACTCTGGTCGTCATAGATGCGTGAGCTCTTGATGTGTTTCCCAGCCTGCTAATGAACTCCAAAACTAATATTCAGAAAGAGGCTACGTGGACAATGTCAAACATCATGGCTGGGCGCCAGGACCAGATACAACAAGTTGTAAATCATGGATGAGTCCCATTCCTTGTTGACCTTCTCTCTAAGGCAGAGTTTAAGACACAGGAGGCCGCCTGGGCTGTGAACAACTATGCAAGTGGCGGAACAGTTGAGCAGATCATCTACCTTGTTTGTTGTGGCATTATAGAACCGTTGATGAACCTCCTAACTGCAAAAGATACCAAAATTGTTCTCATCATTCTGGATGCCATTTCAAATATCTTTAGGGCTGCTGAGAAACTAGGTGAGACCAAGAAACTTAGTATAATGATTGAACCGTTTTAGTAAACTGGAAGGCCAGCTCCAAGCTCCTCAGGCTGCTAGGAAGCTGCTTTCTAGAGAAAAACAGCCCCCCATCGACAACATGATCTGGGCTGGTTTGATTCCAAAATTTGTGTCCTTCTTGGGCAGAACTGATTGTAGTCCCATTTACTTTGAATCCACTTGGGCCCTCACTAACATTGCTTCCGGAACATCAGAACAGACCAAGGTTGTGGTAGATGGAGGTGCTATCCCGGTATTTATTTCTCTGTTGGCATCTCCCCATCCTCACATCAGTGAATAGGCTTTATGGGCTCTAGGAAATATTGCAGGTGATGGTTCAGTTTTTTGAGACTTGGTTATCAAGTATGGTGGAGTTGAGCCACTGTTGGCACTTCTGGCTGTCCCTGATATGTCATTTCTAGCATGTGGTTACTTACATAATCTTACCTGGACACTTTCAAATCTTTGTTGCAACAAGAATCCTGTACCCCCCTTAGATGCTATTGAGCAGATTCTTCCTACTTTAGTGCGTCTCCTGCAACACGATGATCTGGAAGTATTAGCTGATGCCTGCTGGGCTATTTCCTATCTTACTGATGATCTAAATGAATGGATTGAAATGGTTGTGAAAACTGGGGTTGCACCCCAGCTTGTGAAGCTTTTAAGAGGTACTGAATTGCAAAATGTGACTCCTGTGCTCCGAACTATAGGAAATACCGTCACTGGGACAGATGAGCAGACTCTGGTCGTCATAGATGCGTGAGCTCTTGATGTGTTTCCCAGCCTGCTAATGAACTCCAAAACTAATATTCAGAAAGAGGCTACGTGGACAATGTCAAACATCATGGCTGGGCGCCAGGACCAGATACAACAAGTTGTAAATCATGGATGAGTCCCATTCCTTGTTGACCTTCTCTCTAAGGCAGAGTTTAAGACACAGGAGGCCGCCTGGGCTGTGAACAACTATGCAAGTGGCGGAACAGTTGAGCAGATCATCTACCTTGTTTGTTGTGGCATTATAGAACCGTTGATGAACCTCCTAACTGCAAAAGATACCAAAATTGTTCTCATCATTCTGGATGCCATTTCAAATATCTTTAGGGCTGCTGAGAAACTAGGTGAGACCAAGAAACTTAGTATAATGATTGAAGAGTGTGGCAGTTTGGGCAAAATTGAAGCTCTCTAAAACCATGAAGATGAGTCTGTGTACAAAGCTTCATTAAACTTGATTGAGAAGTATTTCTCTGTAGAGGAAGAGGAAGATCAAAATGTTGTGCCAGAAACTACCTCGGAAGGCTATACATTCCAAGGGCAGGATGGCTCTGCTGGGACCTTCAACGTTTAGATGTACATCTGAGGCTTAACGTTGTTTGTTGTATACTATGTTTGATATGAGTTTGTCTTACTGTTTCTTTGCTAGGAGCTCTTTTTAAAATGTGGTTTGTTATCGTAGCACTTTTTACAAAGAAACTATACTTGAACAGTTCCAAACTGTACATACTGTATGAAGCTTCTCCTCTTGATGGGTTTCTTATTTCGGTGTGGAATTTCATATCTTGCAGTGTCCACTCTTTTCAAAAAAAAAAAGAAAAGACCTCAATCTTCTTTTTTTTTCCTCCCATTTTCTCCTCATGTATTTGTGAAAAATCCTTTTTTTCTGAACAGTCTATGCTCTCTCCAAGGACTGCTATAACAAATCACAACCCAGCAGCTTAAATCAGCAAAAATTTGCTTTTTCACAGCTTTGGAGACCAGAAGTTCAAAAACGAGGTGCCAGCAGCAGAGGCTCTGAGGAAGAATTTTCTTTTTACCTCTCTCCTGGTTTCTGGAGGGTGTTGGCAATTCTTGGTGTTCCTTAGATTAGAGCTACATTAATTCCAGTCTGTGCTTTTTATGAGTATAGCGCATTTTGCCCTTTCATTGTCTGAATGCCCTCTCTTTAAAAGTTAGCATGAGTCTTGGCTATGCAGGGGTTTCTCTGTGACTCAGCAAATAAAGAACCCATCTACAATGCAGGAGACACAGGAGGCATGGGTTCAATCCCTGGGTTGATCTGCTGAAGGGAGGTATTCACTTCCTTCCACTCCAGTATTCTTGCCTGGAGAATCTCATGGACAGAGGAGCCTGGTGGGCTACAGTCCATAGGGCCTCAAAGAGTCGGACACAACTGAAGTGAGTGAGCATGCACACATGGGCTATGGAGACCATGACATCTCCCTTTGGTCCCAGGTGTCTCCAGTAAAATGCTTGGGCTGCCCCCAATAAAAATATTGGTTAATTAGATAAGTGTTGGTTGTCTTGGTCCAGGTCATGCAGATTTAGTCATGTCGGGTTTAAACTGGATCAGTTATCTTTCTCTTGGAAGCCAAAGCCTGGTGAGTCAATGAATACCATTCATATTTGGAGATGTGCTGTGCTGGGGCCAGTTTGTGCAACTCTTGAGAACCAATTGTGCACTTCTCTTCTAAACTCTGCGTTCAGTGGCATCACATTAAGAGTTTGAAATCAGCCACATGAGCAGTATTTTTACCATGGAAATAGGCAAACTCTACAAATCAAGGCTCCATCCCCCACCATGCCACCAGAAAGCCAGCTGTTAAATATTTATCAGCATGTCACTGTTATGTTGCTAAACTTTACAATCAATTCTCAGTCCTTATCCTGCCCGACATCTATGCGTGGTGACACAGTGGATCACGCTCCCTTTTGGGAGCTCTGTCTTCACGCGGCTTCCAGGAGACCATACCTCTCAATGTGCCTTGCTCTTTCCTTCTCTTTTCTTTCATCTCTTAGCCCTGAGTGACCCAGGGATCTCAATCTTGAACCTCTTTTCTTTCCTTCTCTACCTTCACTTATTCTTTGGTGATCACCTTCAATGTCATGTCTCTAAATTCCCTCTGTCTGTTGAGGACTTCAAAATGTTATTATTGGCAATTTGGACTTCTCTGAACTACAGTCCTGTGTCAACTGCAGATGGGCACTTACCAGCAACTGAACAAGTGCCTTTGTCTGCCTCTGCAGAGGTTAAATCCTATGCTGCTGCTGCTGCTGACCTTCAGCTCCCCTTGAGAGGAATTTAGGGTGAAGAGTGAGGCCCTCTGTGCTTCAGGGAAATTGGTGAAGCAGGTCTTTAGACAGATATTGTCAGGAACTGATTTCATTATCCCAATCTTTGCGTCTCTTCATAGCTAGAAAAGCACTGAATTCCTTCCCGGCAACATCAGCTTCTCATGACTAGCAGAAAAGCTTTTGTAAAGTTAGTGCTCAAGTACTAAACTCCCCACTTCACCAAAATCTTATATATTGCCTTTCTCCCACTACCTTTTTGGAGCAGAGCTATCTGAGGTACTGTCTCCCAGGCTGCAGTCCTCATTTTGTCCTAAATAAAAGTTAAATGACAGCTCTCACGTTGTGCATGTTTTTAGTCAATACCTGCATATCATGTTGCCTATACTGTATCTCTACTTGAATATCTAATAGACATCTCAATCTGAATGGGCAGAATTTAATCCCTCCAAAACCTACTCTCACTGTACTTTTTTCTCATTTTAGTTAGTGGCAGCTGCTCAGGTCAAAACCCTTAATGTCCTGTTGACTCCACTATGTCTTTTACAACCTCACATCTAACTCACCAGCAAATCCAGATGGCTCTGCTTTCAGAACCCAAGCATCTGGAATCTCACTTCTCATAACTGACTGTAACCATCCTCCAAATCTGGATTTCCACAACATTCTTCCAATTGCTCTCCTCTTTCCATCTTGGTTGCATACAGTCTCTTAGGCAGAATGAAAGTTCCAGTCATTACAAGGGGCTTCAAGGCTTACTGAGCTGGCGCTTCCAACCTCTCTGACTGCATCTCCTCCAGATCCAACTGCAGGCACATGGGTCCCCTCCTGATTTCTATTACCATCACAGATGCTGATCATAAGACACAAAGTTGCTAAGCTTGCTCCCTCACCTCTTTAATGAACATTCTCAAACATCATTTGAATCTTAGTTAGGTCTACCTTGATAATTTCATTTTGCAAAAATGAAAAACAGCAGAAAAACAGTAATATCAGCAACCAAAAATCAGGTCCACCCTGGGCACTCTCCACCTCCATTCCCTGCTGTATTTTTTCTATTGTGCTTATCATCTTTTTACATGTTGTACATTGACATTTATTTTGTTTGTCTTCTTCTCAGCTTTTAGAATGTAAATTCCATGATGGCAGGGATTTTTGTTCATTCTGTTCACATAGATAAATGTGTTTAGTTGAATCTCCAGGGCTTATAACAGTCTTGGTGCACATTACAATTGATTCTCCAAAAAAAAAAAAAAATTGAACAAGCCTCCCCCCATTTATGATAGTTATGTTTTGTGACATTGCTGCAAATTGAGTTAGCAAATCCTAAATGATTGCTTCTGAGAGAAATACAGGGTTAGCAACAAAAATCTATTGTATAGCACTTGGAACTCTGCTCCATGTTATGTACTAGCCTGGATGGGAGGGAGTTTTGGAGGAGAATGGGTACATGTACATATATGGCCGAGCCTTTTCACTGTTCACATGTAACTATCACAAAATTATTAATTGGCTATACCCCAATACAAAGTGTTTTTGATGTTACAAAAAAAGAAAGAAATACAGGGTTAGGATCTGTGAGTCTCTGGTCTCAACATTTGTTGCCAGCTGATCAATAACCTTGTGTTGTGTGTGTGTCTGTCAAAAGGCACCTTATTGAACATAGATCATTGATTCATGAGCTTTGCACTGACCCCAATAGCACTATAACTCATGCCTGAACAAAGCTTAAGTAACCAATTATTCTCTCAGTACTAAGAGACATCACAGCCATCCTCTTAGGCACCTAAGAGGATGCTTTAGCACTACACTTCATTTTTAAGAGTGAAATCATCAACAAAAAGTACAAAAATGTGAAAACATGGCACTAAATGGACCCCAAAAGGGCACTCATTTCCAGTATGAGAGGATGCAAAAAACGAGAAAGGCAAAGTCGTGTGTGTGTGTGTGTGTGTGTGTTTAATTTTGGCCTCTTTTCTTGATTTTTTATTTATCTATTTTCATCCATGTTTATTCTTCAGCCCACGTGGGCCTCCCACTGCAGTGGCCCCTCTCATCGTGAGCACTGGCTCTAGATGCATGAGCTCCAGAGTGCTGGCTCACAACTGGACACACTGGTCCAGCCACTCCACGGCATGTGGGATCTTCCTGAATCAGCGATCGAACCAGTGCCCCCTGCATTACAAGGCAGACTCTTCACTCACTGGACCACCAAGCTTTTTTGGGTCAAAACACTGACATTTAGTTCTTCTTCTCAGCTTTTAGAATTTGATGGCAGGGATTTTTGTTCATTCTGTTCACATAGATAAATGTGTTTAGTTGAATCTCCAGGGCTTATAACAGTCTTGGTGCACATTACAATTGATTCTCCAAAAAAAAAAAAAAATTGAACAAGCCTCCCCCCATTTATGATAGTTATGTTTTGTGACATTGCTGCAAATTGAGTTAGCAAATCCTAAATGATTGCTTCTGAGAGAAATACAGGGTTAGCAACAAAAATCTATTGTATAGCACTTGGAACTCTGCTCCATGTTATGTACTAGCCTGGATGGGAGGGAGTTTTGGAGGAGAATGGGTACATGTACATATATGGCCGAGCCTTTTCACTGTTCACATGTAACTATCACAAAATTATTAATTGGCTATACCCCAATACAAAGTGTTTTTGATGTTACAAAAAAAGAAAGAAATACAGGGTTAGGATCTGTGAGTCTCTGGTCTCAACATTTGTTGCCAGCTGATCAATAACCTTGTGTTGTGTGTGTGTCTGTCAAAAGGCACCTTATTGAACATAGATCATTGATTCATGAGCTTTGCACTGACCCCAATAGCACTATAACTCATGCCTGAACAAAGCTTAAGTAACCAATTATTCTCTCAGTACTAAGAGACATCACAGCCATCCTCTTAGGCACCTAAGAGGATGCTTTAGCACTACACTTCATTTTTAAGAGTGAAATCATCAACAAAAAGTACAAAAATGTGAAAACATGGCACTAAATGGACCCCAAAAGGGCACTCATTTCCAGTATGAGAGGATGCAAAAAACGAGAAAGGCAAAGTCGTGTGTGTGTGTGTGTGTGTGTGTTTAATTTTGGCCTCTTTTCTTGATTTTTTATTTATCTATTTTCATCCATGTTTATTCTTCAGCCCACGTGGGCCTCCCACTGCAGTGGCCCCTCTCATCGTGAGCACTGGCTCTAGATGCATGAGCTCCAGAGTGCTGGCTCACAACTGGACACACTGGTCCAGCCACTCCACGGCATGTGGGATCTTCCTGAATCAGCGATCGAACCAGTGCCCCCTGCATTACAAGGCAGACTCTTCACTCACTGGACCACCAGGGAAGTTCCAAAATATTGTCTTATTTGACCTCAGTGGTTAATGAGCAAATCAAGTGACTCAAAATTTTCACTGCTCTGTGTGTGTCTATAAAATGAGTGTGAAAGCAATGTGAATAATGATTTGGGGGTCACAAATACAGCTCAGTGAATAGGCAAATTTGCAAGTATAGAATTCATGAATTATGAAGTTTGGTTGTCCATGCTAGACATGTATTTTTTGAGAGCATAAACTTCTGACATCATCGGACATGGGGTCTCTAGAAATCTTGGGGTTAAAAGTCTGTATGGCCTCTACCTGGTGTATCTTGGGTAGATCCTTAGAGCTGCACATCTTTACATTCCCCACCCCACTGCTATTTCTTTTTGCCTGGTTTGAAAATCCCCTAGAGGATCACTCCCTGGGGATTCAAAACGTCCTTTTAGTACTGAACATGTGTTATAAATGATTAGGATCAGGAACACAGGAAGGCAGGGTGAGCTAAGGAGGAGAGAAGAGCAAAGAGTGCTTCCTCATTTATACATTAGCATGTGATGGGAGGCAGATTGTACTTCCCAAAGATGGCTAATGTCTCCCATCCACAGTGTGAGCTTGCCTCTTTCTCATCAAGACAGAGAGTCTATTTTCTTTTCCCTTGAATCTGATTATTTAAACAGAGTAGGCAGAAAAGATGCTGCTTGGCTTCTGGATCATAAAAAGTGACACACTTTCCTCTTTATTTGTTAGAATATTTGTTCTTGAAGCCCTGAATCTGACTACCCGGAGGTCACCATACCATGAGCAAGTCAGCCCATGTGGAGAGGCCATGGGAAAGGGCTTGGTCACCAGTCCTAGTGTTTGAGTCATATTAGGTTAGAAACCAGACATGTGAGGGAGGGAGCCAAGAGGTGGTTTTAACTCCCAGTCATTGAGTAATTCCCAGTCTTTTAATCTTTCCAACTGAAGTTCAAGGCATTATAGAGCAGAGACAAACCATTGGCTATTCTGTCCTGGTTGAATATAACTAATAGCCCACAGGATACCTGAACATGATGCAAATGGTTGTTTTAAGCCACTGTGTGTTTTAGGGGAGTTTGTTTTACAGTAAATGACCAGAACAGTTATTAAATTCACTGGTATTGCTAAGTCAGACCTAGAGAAGGGAACACAGGACATGCATATTTGGTTGAGGGCATATTTTGGCATGTTACTATCAACCATGCAGTTTTGCCTATGGCAGTCAACTACTAGAACCATTCAGGTTGCTGCAAGATTGCTGCTTCTCTCTAGCTTGCAGCATTCAGCACTTGTTTGATAAATTTTGATTGAGCACCTACTGTAAGACAATTTCAAGAACAGGATTTAACAGTAATAAATAAAAATGTCTAGTGGGCAAAAAATATGATGACTGCTGCACAAAACAAACAGACAAACTTTGTCATGTATCAGGCCATAGAATCTGGTGGAAGGGAATGTGGGCATGAGATGAGGTTGAAGAGATGACCAGAAGCAAGATTGTGACGGGTTTTTAGGCCATGGGAAGAAGATTGAACTCTCCTGAGTTCAGTGGGAATACATTGAAAGGATGATGCAATCATCTGCCTTTTGATAAAGTACTCCAGGTGAACTGGATGGTGCAGCCTGCCAAGGGCCCTACTCAGGACAGCCCTGACAAGACTTGTCTACCCAGCAGAGTGTATAGAGTCACCACAGAGGGAGTCTTCCCCCATCCTTGGACCAGAGTCCAGCTCAAACCTGTTGATAAGCACAAGGATGTCATTCATGCCTCTGGTCTGACAGCCCCTGCCCACCTGTTCTTTCCTGGTTTACCTGTTTCTTCTGACATCAACCCCAACCTATTTGTTTAGAATTTCCTGCTTGTCTGTTGCCTCCAATTTTGCTTGATTCTTTGAATCCCAACTATTAAGAAGGCACCCTTCCTGCCAGGTCATACATTTGTTCCCAGGGTAATACTTTTTAAACTCCATCCTCTAGTCTGTACTCTGCTTTGAGAACCGATGAACCCCTTGACTGGTTTAACTCCTGGGCCCCTGCTAAATGGGTTTTGAAAAGAAAAGTGAGAAATCGTGGGAAACCATTTGTTCACCAGAAGCCTTTCTTGGAAGTGGGGTTAGATATGTAATCTGTAGCAAAGTAGATGGTATTCTATCATACTTAATAATGACTCAGGAAACTACTAAAATATGGCCACTCCTCCTCGATCTGCTTGTCCATTTTTTATGATTAAGATTGCTTGTTTTCACTTGCTCTGAAAACTGAATGTTAGAAAAGCCTAGATCAAGAACAAGAATGGCAGATAAAACTGAAATTCCCTCAACATCTATTTGTTGTTCTATTGTCCACTTTGCATGTTAAAAGTCAGTTTTTGTTGTTACTATTTTTCTTGAACAAGGAGACTTGATTTAGGGACTTTTGGATGATTAGACCTTTCATTCATCAATTCTGCTAGTAGCAAGGATGTCAAACTGCCTGTTTTCCACTTTCTTTCCTGAATTTCAGTCTGTATGATTAGAGTCTGGTGGAAGGGAATGTGGGCATGAGATGAGGTTGAAGAGATGACCAGAAGCAAGATTGTGACGGGTTGTTAGGCCATGGGAAGAAGATTGAACTCTCCTGAGTTCAGTGGGAATACATTGAAAGGATGATGCAATCATCTGCCTTTTGATAAAGTACTCCAGGTGAACTGGATGGTGCAGCCTGCCAAGGGCCCTACTCAGGACAGCCCTGACAAGACTTGTCTACCCAGCAGAGTGTATAGAGTCACCACAGAGGGAGTCTTCCCCCATCCTTGGACCAGAGTCCAGCTCAAACCTGTTGATAAGCACAAGGATGTCATTCATGCCTCTGGTCTGACAGCCCCTGCCCACCTGTTCTTTCCTGGTTTACCTGTTTCTTCTGACATCAACCCCAACCTATTTGTTTAGAATTTCCTGCTTGTCTGTTGCCTCCAATTTTGCTTGATTCTTTGAATCCCAACTATTAAGAAGGCACCCTTCCTGCCAGGTCATACATTTGTTCCCAGGGTAATACTTTTTAAACTCCATCCTCTAGTCTGTACTCTGCTTTGAGAACCGATGAACCCCTTGACTGGTTTAACTCCTGGGCCCCTGCTAAATGGGTTTTGAAAAGAAAAGTGAGAAATCGTGGGAAACCATTTGTTCACCAGAAGCCTTTCTTGGAAGTGGGGTTAGATATGTAATCTGTAGCAAAGTAGATGGTATTCTATCATACTTAATAATGACTCAGGAAACTACTAAAATATGGCCACTCCTCCTCGATCTGCTTGTCCATTTTTTATGATTAAGATTGCTTGTTTTCACTTGCTCTGAAAACTGAATGTTAGAAAAGCCTAGATCAAGAACAAGAATGGCAGATAAAACTGAAATTCCCTCAACATCTATTTGTTGTTCTATTGTCCACTTTGCATGTTAAAAGTCAGTTTTTGTTGTTACTATTTTTCTTGAACAAGGAGACTTGATTTAGGGACTTTTGGATGATTAGACCTTTCATTCATCAATTCTGCTAGTAGCAAGGATGTCAAACTGCCTGTTTTCCACTTTCTTTCCTGAATTTCAGTCTGTATGATTAGAGTACTGAGTGATTAACCTTCAAGAGAAACAACTTCATCGATCAACTTTTCTTCATAAACAATCCCACTGGACTAGGGGAGGACTGGGGAAAGACAAAGAGTTTCTCAGGCAAAGACATTCTGGGAAATTCCCAAAGATGTCAGTCTAGCTGAGAAAAACTCCAGGCCAAAGCCACCTGGCGCTGGTTCTAGGTCAATGTTGAGAGTCTGTGTCTGGGACAGAGGCCTGCACAGACCAGGGAGGCTTTGCTGGTCATGCCAGGCCTCTATGACACTGAAGCAGATCACAGCTTACCCAGAAGTGCGAGTTCAGGGGACCTCTGGTCCTTTCCTGGCATCTCAGAGGGAACCACCTCTTGCTGGCTCAGCTTAGATCTACACAGACCTACACATGTGTCTATTGGGACAGATCTGGATCTGATAGGCTTGGGAGATGGGGGTCTTTGGGAACAGGAAGTGATCAGGACCCTGGCCAGGCCAGTTGAGTCCTCTTTTGTAAGGTAAGTGTAAAAAAAAATTCTTTTGGTTATTTTTGCCTTGATGGGACATATAATTAGGTCAAAGGTCTTCTGAGCTATATATGTGCCAAGTCATTGGAAAATTCTCTGTTTTATCATTTTTGATCATGATTTGGGTGTGAGACAAGATGGTGCACTTTGCAGTAACAAAGATAAACAAGAGAAGAGGTTGGAATCAAGTTTGAGACTGAGACATGGTGGGGACTAACTCCAGAGGGGCAGCTGGGCTGGCTCTGAAGGGAGAGGTCTTTCAATTTAAGGAGCAGACAGGACTCCACAGGTTCCCACCAGCTGATACTGGGAAAGGGTTTGAGAAACAGCACAGCTGCAGCTGTGCTATTCTAGGGAGCAAGGGAAGAGGTCCCGAAAGGCAAGGCAGAAGGGTCTCTAGGTGAGAGGGCAGGGCAGGGCTGCCATCCCAAAGGGGCTGGGGGCAATTTAGGTTCATAGCTGGGCTAATGGGTCAGAACAAAAGAATAAGCACCCAGACAGAATGCTAGTAGCAAGGATGTCAAACTGCCTGTTTTCCACTTTCTTTCCTGAATTTCAGTCTGTATGATTAGAGTACTGAGTGATTAACCTTCAAGAGAAACAACTTCATCGATCAACTTTTCTTCATAAACAATCCCACTGGACTAGGGGAGGACTGGGGAAAGACAAAGAGTTTCTCAGGCAAAGACATTCTGGGAAATTCCCAAAGATGTCAGTCTAGCTGAGAAAAACTCCAGGCCAAAGCCACCTGGCGCTGGTTCTAGGTCAATGTTGAGAGTCTGTGTCTGGGACAGAGGCCTGCACAGACCAGGGAGGCTTTGCTGGTCATGCCAGGCCTCTATGACACTGAAGCAGATCACAGCTTACCCAGAAGTGCGAGTTCAGGGGACCTCTGGTCCTTTCCTGGCATCTCAGAGGGAACCACCTCTTGCTGGCTCAGCTTAGATCTACACAGACCTACACATGTGTCTATTGGGACAGATCTGGATCTGATAGGCTTGGGAGATGGGGGTCTTTGGGAACAGGAAGTGATCAGGACCCTGGCCAGGCCAGTTGAGTCCTCTTTTGTAAGGTAAGTGTAAAAAAAAAAAAATTCTTTTTTGGTTATTTTTGCCTTGATGGGACATATAATTAGGTCAAAGGTCTTCTGAGCTATATATGTGCCAAGTCATTGGAAAATTCTCTGTTTTATCATTTTTGATCATGATTTGGGTGTGAGACAAGATGGTGCACTTTGCAGTAACAAAGATAAACAAGAGAAGAGGTTGGAATCAAGTTTGAGACTGAGACATGGTGGGGACTAACTCCAGAGGGGCAGCTGGGCTGGCTCTGAAGGGAGAGGTCTTTCAATTTAAGGAGCAGACAGGACTCCACAGGTTCCCACCAGCTGATACTGGGAAAGGGTTTGAGAAACAGCACAGCTGCAGCTGTGCTATTCTAGGGAGCAAGGGAAGAGGTCCCGAAAGGCAAGGCAGAAGGGTCTCTAGGTGAGAGGGCAGGGCAGGGCTGCCATCCCAAAGGGGCTGGGGGCAATTTAGGTTCATAGCTGGGCTAATGGGTCAGAACAAAAGAATAAGCACCCAGACAGAAGTTGACATGGGTTTGGGAAATGGGAGAGAAAACACCAACAGTTCATTTAAGATGGATTTAGGGACTTCCTTAGTCGAGTGATTAAGAATCTGCCTCCCAATGCAGGGGGTGTGGATTTGATCCCTGGTCTTGGAATTAAGGTCCCACATGCCATAAAGAAGACCCGGCACATCCAAGAAAACAGAAACAACTCTCCTAAAAACAAACCAAAAAAATCCCAATGAATTTAATGCAAAATCAAGATATTTCTTTACCATCCAGAGTAAATTATCCCAGGCACAGGGGGCAGATGAACAGGAATATCTTTTGGTGCCTCTTGTGTTTACCTCTAAAAACTGTTTAGCTCCCCATCCACACTCATCTTACTCCCTCTTCTTTTTCCCTCTATCCTACCCCCTCCCTCTCCCTCCTTCCATTCCTTCCTTCCTCAGATGTCTATTGAACTCTCATTATGTGCCAAGGGTACAACAGAAAAGTCTCTTGTGGATCTTTTATTATAGTCAAGTGAGCTGTACTATAAACAAACATAACCATTAAGCATAATCAAGTGGTAAAAAAGTGCTATGAAGAAAAATAATGTAGAATAAAGACTGAAGGCCGGAAAAGAAAGAGGGACAGAGGATGAGATGGTTGGATGGCATCATCAACTCGGTGGACATGAGTTTGAATAAACTCCAGGAGATAGTGAAAGATAAATGGAGAGGGAAACCTGGAATGCTGCAGTCCATGGGGCTGCAGAATCAGACACGACTTTGAGACTGAACAGCAACAACAAAGCATATGAGCAAGATGGCCAGAAAAGACCTGTCTACCAAACTAACATTTGAGTGGAGCCTCAAATGAAGCAAAGGAAGAAGTCAGTAGATATGTGGGCAAGACCATGATGGGCAAAGGCCAAGAGGCAGGACCACGTTTGGCTGTTTGATCATCAGTAAGGAGGCCTGTGGCTTTCCTGGTGGCTCAGTGCTACGGAATCTGCCTACAATGCAGGAAACGTGGGTTTGATCTCTGGGTTGGGAAGGGAAAACCCGGTGGAGAATCCCATGGACAGAGAAGTTGACATGGGTTTGGGAAATGGGAGAGAAAACACCAACAGTTCATTTAAGATGGATTTAGGGACTTCCTTAGTCGAGTGATTAAGAATCTGCCTCCCAATGCAGGGGGTGTGGATTTGATCCCTGGTCTTGGAATTAAGGTCCCACATGCCATAAAGAAGACCCGGCACATCCAAGAAAACAGAAACAACTCTCCTAAAAACAAACCAAAAAAATCCCAATGAATTTAATGCAAAATCAAGATATTTCTTTACCATCCAGAGTAAATTATCCCAGGCACAGGGGGCAGATGAACAGGAATATCTTTTGGTGCCTCTTGTGTTTACCTCTAAAAACTGTTTAGCTCCCCATCCACACTCATCTTACTCCCTCTTCTTTTTCCCTCTATCCTACCCCCTCCCTCTCCCTCCTTCCATTCCTTCCTTCCTCAGATGTCTATTGAACTCTCATTATGTGCCAAGGGTACAACAGAAAAGTCTCTTGTGGATCTTTTATTATAGTCAAGTGAGCTGTACTATAAACAAACATAACCATTAAGCATAATCAAGTGGTAAAAAAGTGCTATGAAGAAAAATAATGTAGAATAAAGACTGAAGGCCGGAAAAGAAAGAGGGACAGAGGATGAGATGGTTGGATGGCATCATCAACTCGGTGGACATGAGTTTGAATAAACTCCAGGAGATAGTGAAAGATAAATGGAGAGGGAAACCTGGAATGCTGCAGTCCATGGGGCTGCAGAATCAGACACGACTTTGAGACTGAACAGCAACAACAAAGCATATGAGCAAGATGGCCAGAAAAGACCTGTCTACCAAACTAACATTTGAGTGGAGCCTCAAATGAAGCAAAGGAAGAAGTCAGTAGATATGTGGGCAAGACCATGATGGGCAAAGGCCAAGAGGCAGGACCACGTTTGGCTGTTTGATCATCAGTAAGGAGGCCTGTGGCTTTCCTGGTGGCTCAGTGCTACGGAATCTGCCTACAATGCAGGAAACGTGGGTTTGATCTCTGGGTTGGGAAGATCCCCTGGAGGAGGGCGTGACAACCCACTCCAGTACTCTTGTGTGGAGAATCCCATGGACAGAGAAGCTTGATGGCTTACAGTGCATAGGGTTGCACAGAGTTGGACATGACTGAAGTAACTAAGCAGCAGCAGCAAGTAGGCTTATGCAGGGGCAGCCAAGTCAGGCAGAGGCAAGTGTAAGAGGTGAAATCAGGTAACACAAAGCCAGTTCACAAGGTAATAGCTAGCTGAATGCTTTCAGCTTCAGGAGTTTGTCTTTCTAGTAAAAATCCCCTTAGTGGCTTTTCAAAAATGCTGAAGAACTAGTGAAGCTAAAATGAATGAACCTAGAGTGTCCTTTCAAGGTCTGGTTGGAAGTGCTTTAAACTCCACCACAGGTATCTGCCTGACACCACCTTGCTCCCATTGCTCTCTTATGAGTTGTTTCTACTCTCTTAAGAGTTGCTTCCAGGCTGAGGATGTGGGGGTGGCAGGGAAAGGGGACTTCCTGCAGCAGGAACAGAAAACATCAGACTGTGTTTTCTGGCAAGTGGCCTCCTCCCACCCAGCAGATGTCTCTGGGGAGGGAGGGAGGCTGCGAGGCAGGCAGGAGGTGGGGGATCAGCCAAATGCGGTCTGGGTCCAGCTGCCTTCCCCTCCTCATGGTGGGACTTGTCTTCTAGCAGCTCGAAGCCTCTCAGGTGTCAATTGGCTATTCTTCCTTAAAAAAGCTTAGCGATTCTGTGACCTTTGAAGAAAGCCACAGACTTGGTAACCTCATGGTTCCCACTTGCTCCCTGGAGCTCTTTCACCTTACATCTGTGGGACTGAATCACCAAGAGTTTTACAGTTAAATCTGAATGTTGAAATGAATTATTGACCATTCTGTTTTTCTACTAAGAACAGGGGAACCAAGGGGCCAAATGGCACTTAAAAAATATGCATTTAGCATGTGGGAAGAGAGGAAGTTTCCAGTTCCAAATAGCGTCAGTTGGCAGTATTTAGTCAAAAAAGGGATAGAGTTCATACTTGTTTTTCTGTTTTTTTTAAAGGACCAAATCGAAAATCCAAAAAGTTTTTGAAAGGAAAGACGTTTTTCTAGTGCTACGGAATCTGCCTACAATGCAGGAAACGTGGGTTTGATCTCTGGGTTGGGAAGATCCGAGGCGTGACAACCCACTCCAGTACTCTTGTGTGGAGAATCCCATGGACAGAGAAGCTTGATGGCTTACAGTGCATAGGGTTGCACAGAGTTGGACATGACTGAAGTAACTAAGCAGCAGCAGCAAGTAGGCTTATGCAGGGGCAGCCAAGTCAGGCAGAGGCAAGTGTAAGAGGTGAAATCAGGTAACACAAAGCCAGTTCACAAGGTAATAGCTAGCTGAATGCTTTCAGCTTCAGGAGTTTGTCTTTCTAGTAAAAATCCCCTTAGTGGCTTTTCAAAAATGCTGAAGAACTAGTGAAGCTAAAATGAATGAACCTAGAGTGTCCTTTCAAGGTCTGGTTGGAAGTGCTTTAAACTCCACCACAGGTATCTGCCTGACACCACCTTGCTCCCATTGCTCTCTTATGAGTTGTTTCTACTCTCTTAAGAGTTGCTTCCAGGCTGAGGATGTGGGGGTGGCAGGGAAAGGGGACTTCCTGCAGCAGGAACAGAAAACATCAGACTGTGTTTTCTGGCAAGTGGCCTCCTCCCACCCAGCAGATGTCTCTGGGGAGGGAGGGAGGCTGCGAGGCAGGCAGGAGGTGGGGGATCAGCCAAATGCGGTCTGGGTCCAGCTGCCTTCCCCTCCTCATGGTGGGACTTGTCTTCTAGCAGCTCGAAGCCTCTCAGGTGTCAATTGGCTATTCTTCCTTAAAAAAGCTTAGCGATTCTGTGACCTTTGAAGAAAGCCACAGACTTGGTAACCTCATGGTTCCCACTTGCTCCCTGGAGCTCTTTCACCTTACATCTGTGGGACTGAATCACCAAGAGTTTTACAGTTAAATCTGAATGTTGAAATGAATTATTGACCATTCTGTTTTTCTACTAAGAACAGGGGAACCAAGGGGCCAAATGGCACTTAAAAAATATGCATTTAGCATGTGGGAAGAGAGGAAGTTTCCAGTTCCAAATAGCGTCAGTTGGCAGTATTTAGTCAAAAAAGGGATAGAGTTCATACTTGTTTTTCTGTTTTTTTTTTTTTTTAAAGGACCAAATCATTGAGTAAAAGTTCCATGTTAGTAAAGAATGACGGTCTTAGTGAAAGGAAAGACCAGGTTTTTTTTCTAGTTCTTTGCTTCTTTACTAATAAGCTATCTAAGAACTTACTTCCTGGTTTTTCTACTTAAATGTGTCTAAGATGACAAAAATCACAGAAGAATCAGGGAAAGAACATCATATAAGAAGTCAGTATAGATATAAGTACCTTAAATATATCTAGTTCAATACTCAGCGAAACCAACTTACTACTATCTTGTGTTCCAGACTAGTGTATTTTGTCCTTATTTGCCCCATGATACCTTTCTGCTTCTAAAATCCACCAGATCAAGTTCCTCTAATTCTGGATCATCCCTTGTACCTTCCTTCACCTTCAGTTTTTTTATACCTGAACCATGAACTGAGTTTCCACCTTTAGAGACTACCGCCATCTCTGTAATTGTTGATGTCAACTTATTTCTGGCCTTCAGTCATTGTTTCATACTTGACTTAAGAATCACCTTCACTTCCCCATGATTACTCTCTTCAGTATAATTCCAAACCACATCCTGTTCTTTAGAAACACTGACCCTGTTCCACCAAGACAACGACAGCACAGCCCAGGCTGAGGCTTGACAATATCGCAGGGAATTCCTTGAAAAGGAAAGGCATTAAATTGCAGGTGAAGATCTGGGAATTGTGATCACCTTTGTAGAGTTGTTTTGATGGCTTTTCATGGCTTAGAGACAGGAAGGTCAAAGTGAGTCACCAATCCCAACAATAGAAACCTTTTTTCGCCATGTTGTATGGCTTATGGGATCTTAGTTCCCTGACCAGGGATTGAATTCAGGGCCAAGGCAGAGAAAGTATTGTGTCCTCACCACTGGATCACCAGGGAACTTCCAACAACAGACACTTTTTAAAATATTTATTTATATTGATTTTTTTTTTTGGCTGCACCATGCCGCATTCAGATCTTAGTTCCCCGACTAAGGGTCAAACTCAGGCCTTCCATGAGTGGAAGCACAGAATCAACTACTGGACTGTCAAGGAAGGCCTGTGATAGACAGTTTTGTGATGATTTAGTCAAAAAGGTATCATACTTGTTTTTCTGTTTTTTTTTAAAGGACCAAATCATTGAGTAAAAGTTCCATGTTAGTAAAGAATGACGGTCTTAGTGAAAGGAAAGACCAGGTTTTTTTTCTAGTTCTTTGCTTCTTTACTAATAAGCTATCTAAGAACTTACTTCCTGGTTTTTCTACTTAAATGTGTCTAAGATGACAAAAATCACAGAAGAATCAGGGAAAGAACATCATATAAGAAGTCAGTATAGATATAAGTACCTTAAATATATCTAGTTCAATACTCAGCGAAACCAACTTACTACTATCTTGTGTTCCAGACTAGTGTATTTTGTCCTTATTTGCCCCATGATACCTTTCTGCTTCTAAAATCCACCAGATCAAGTTCCTCTAATTCTGGATCATCCCTTGTACCTTCCTTCACCTTCAGTTTTTTTATACCTGAACCATGAACTGAGTTTCCACCTTTAGAGACTACCGCCATCTCTGTAATTGTTGATGTCAACTTATTTCTGGCCTTCAGTCATTGTTTCATACTTGACTTAAGAATCACCTTCACTTCCCCATGATTACTCTCTTCAGTATAATTCCAAACCACATCCTGTTCTTTAGAAACACTGACCCTGTTCCACCAAGACAACGACAGCACAGCCCAGGCTGAGGCTTGACAATATCGCAGGGAATTCCTTGAAAAGGAAAGGCATTAAATTGCAGGTGAAGATCTGGGAATTGTGATCACCTTTGTAGAGTTGTTTTGATGGCTTTTCATGGCTTAGAGACAGGAAGGTCAAAGTGAGTCACCAATCCCAACAATAGAAACCTTTTTTCGCCATGTTGTATGGCTTATGGGATCTTAGTTCCCTGACCAGGGATTGAATTCAGGGCCAAGGCAGAGAAAGTATTGTGTCCTCACCACTGGATCACCAGGGAACTTCCAACAACAGACACTTTTTAAAATATTTATTTATATTGATTTTTTTTTTTGGCTGCACCATGCCGCATTCAGATCTTAGTTCCCCGACTAAGGGTCAAACTCAGGCCTTCCATGAGTGGAAGCACAGAATCAACTACTGGACTGTCAAGGAAGGCCTGTGATAGACAGTTTTGTGATGATTTGTAGTTTCTCTTTCTGGGACCAAAATAATGATTTTAATATTCCAGTTTCATCACCAAGGAAGAACCAAATAATTCTTTTTAGAAAAAGCCTAATTGCAATGAACCAATTTCTGTGTGACTTGACTTTCTTGCTACCTTATCATTCCCTTCAGATCCTCCTCTGCTTAGACAGTTTATTAGAAAGGGAGAGATAGGTCTAAGCATGATTATACCAGAGGAAAGAAGGGTAATTTTTACTGATTTATTCATTGCAATAAATATGTATTAAAATCTGCACTATGCTTTGTGCTGCAGATGTAAGAGTGAGCAAAAACAGACACAACTTTTAATTTCATAGAGCTTATAATTTGGTAGAGGGGCTTCCCTGGTGGCTCAGATGGTAAAGAATATGCTTGCAATGCAAGAGAGGAGGGTTTTATTCCTGTATCTTGAAGATCCGATGGAGGAGGTAATGGAAACCCACTCCAGTACTTTTGTCTGGGAAAGCCCATGGACAGAGGAGCCCAGCAGAGCCTACAGTCCGAAGGATGACAAACAGTCGGACATGACTGAGCATGCATGCACGGAGGATAATGAGTGCTAAAGAAAATGGACAAGATACCAGAGAAATTGAGAAACCCCAGAGATGATTGTATCACATAGGCCAAGAGGAGAAAGTTCTTTTCTTCCACTTTTATTGAGATAAAATTGACTAGCACTGTGTAAGGTATACAGATAATGATTCTATTTACATACATCACAAAATGCTTATTACAGAAAGTTGAGTGAACATCTAACATCTCATATAGATACGAAATTAAGGAAATAGGAATTTTTTTGTGTGATGAGAATTCTCAGATTTTGCTCTTTTAACTGTTTTCATATGTACCATAAAGCGGTGTTAATTATATTTACCATGCTTGCATTACATCCCTAGTATCTATTTATTTTTCTTGGAGTATCATTGCTTTACAATGTTGTGTGAGATTCTGCTGTACACCAAGTGAATCAGCTATATGTATACACACAGTTCCTCCCTCTTGAACATCCACCCACCCCTTTCCCACCCCCCAATATAGGTTATCACAGAACACTGAATTGAGGTTTGTACCTTTGATTGGAAAATAAAAGTGAATGTGTTAGTCACTCAGTTGTGTCCAACTCTTTAAAACCCCATGGACAATAGCCCACCAGGCTCCTCTGTCCATGGGATTTCCCAAGCAAGAATACTGGAGTGGGTTGCCATTCTCTTCTCCAGGGAATCTTCCTGATCCAGGGATTGAACTTGGTTCTCTTGCATTGCAGGCAGATTCTTTACCATCTGAGCCACCAGGGAAGCCCTTACCTTTGACTACCTTCATCCAGTTATCCCCCCTGCACCCTGCCTCTGCTAATCATAAATCTGCTTTCTTTATGAGTTTGTTTGTGAAGCACCATTGACCTGCAACGTGATGTTGGTTCCTGGTGCATAGCAGTGATTTGATATGTTCATACCCTTCAAAATGGTCACCACAAGTCTAGTTACCATCTGCTACCATATTAAACAATTGTTGAGCATATTCCCCACACTGTACATTTCATACCTGTGACTCATTTATTTTGTAGCTGAAAGTTAGTACCTCTTGATCTCTCTCACCTATTTCTCTCCTCCCTCCACATTCCTCCCCTCTGGCAGCCATATATGATTCTGTTTTTTTTTTTTTTTTCATGTTTGGGCACTTGTCTTATTTTTAAGATGACACATATAAGCCAAATTATACAGCATTTGTCTTTATCTGACTTATTTCACTGAGCATAGTAGGTCCATCCATGTTATCAAAAGAGACAAGATTTTATTCTTTTTTATGGATGAGTAATATATATATTCTCTATCCATTCACTCAGGTGGCTTCCATATCTTAGCAATTTAAATAATGCTACATTGAATATAAGAATGTATATGTATATGAATAGCTTCATGGTTTCTTGTTTTTTGTTACTTGAATTTTTTTTTGACTTAATAAAGGCTTGAGAAAGAACATCAAACAAACAAAACTGAAACTCCCCTGTGTATAGCTTTTTGAACTAGTGTTTTCATATTCCTTAGATAAATGCTTACAAGTGAAATGACTGGATTGTATGTTGGTTCTATTTTTGATTTTTTGAGGCACCTCCATACCATTTTCCACAGTGACTGCACCAATTTACATTCCTATCAGTAGCACACAAGTGTGCCTTTTTCTTCATAGCCTCACCAATGCTTGTTATATGCTGTCTTTTTATAATAGCCATTCTGACAGGTTTTACGCTGCAGTCATCTCATTGTTGGTTTGATTTGCATTTTCTTAATGTTTAGTGATACTGAACATCATTTCATGTGCCTGTTAGTCATCTGTACATCTTTGGGAAAATGTATACTCAAGCCTCTGCCCATGTTTTAATTGGTTTGTCTGTTTTTTTATGTTGAGTAGTGTGAGTTCTTTGTATACTTTGGATTTTAACCCCTCATCAGATATGTCATTTGCAAATGTCTTTTTCCATTTAATAAGTGGTCTCTTTGTTCTGATGATAGTTTCCTGTACTATGCAAAAATCTTTTTAGTTTGATATAGTTTCATTTGTTTATTTTTGCTTTTGTTTCACTTGCCTGAGGGCACGTATCCAAAAAAATTTGCTAAGACCAATGTCAGAGAGCACAATGCTTATATTTTCTTGAAAAGTTTTATGGTTTCAGGTCTTACACTGAAGTGTTAAATCCATTTTGAGTTTATTTATTTATAGCTGCACTTGGGCCTTCATTGCTGTGGGCAAACCTTCTCTAATTGCAGTGAGTGGGGGCTACTCTCTAGTGGCAGAGCACCCGCTTCTCCTTGCAATGACTTCTTTTGTTGCCGAGCACAGGCTCTAGAGCACAGGCTCAGTTGTTGTGCCACATGGGCTTATCTGCTCTTTGGCATGTGGAATCTTCCCAGACCAGGGATCGAAACCATGTCCTCTGCATTGGCAGGGGGATTCTTAACCTCTGGACCACCAGGAAAGTTCTGAGTGTATTTTTTTTTTATACAGTGTGAGAAAATAGTCTGGTTTGATTCTTTTGCATGTAGCTGTCCAGTTTTGCCAACACCATTTATTAAAGAAGTACATTCTAACATTCTTTGTCATAGATTCACTTCAGCTCAGTCACTCAATTGTGTCTATATCTTTGTGATCCCATGATTTGTGACATGGCAGGCTTCCCTGTTCTTCACTATCTTCCAGAGCTTGTTCAAACTCATATCCATTGACTCATTGATGCCATTCAACCACCTCATTCTCTGTTGTCCCCTTCTCCTTTTGCTTTCGATTTTCCCCAACATTAGGGTTTTTCCAATGAGTTGCCTTTTTGCATCAGGTGGCCAAAGTACTGGAGCTTCAGCTTCAGCATCAGTCCTTCCAATGAATTTTCAGGGTTGATTTCCTATAGGATTGACTGGTTTGATCTCCTTGCAGACCAAGGGATTCTCAAGAGCCTTCTCCAACACGATAGTTCAAAGGCATCAATTCTTCTGTGCTCAGCCTTCTTTATGGCCCAACTCTCACATCAATACATGACTACTGGGAAAACCATAGCTTTAACTATACGGACTTTTGTCAGCATAGATTAGTTCTAACCATATAAATGTAGGTTCATGTCTTAGCTCCATTGGTACATATGAATCTATTTATATGTCAATACCATATTGTTTCAATTACTGTCTTTGTAGTATACTTTGAAATCCAGAAGTGTGAAACCTCCAGCTTTCTTCTTTCTCAAGATTGCTTTGGCTATTCAGGGTCCTGTGTTTCCATACAAGCTATAGAACCATTTTCTCTAGTTCTATGAAAAATGCCACTGGTATGTTGATACAAATTGCATTGAATCTGTAGATGGCCTCGGGTAGTATGGTCATTTTAACAATATTAATTCTGATAGCAGCTACTTTTCACCAATCACTATGCCTGGCTGCCCACTGGTTACTTTATAGTAGACTTCAGAAGCAGGCACTGTTTTATATATTCATTTATTTATTTATCAAAAATTTACTTATTTATTTTTGGCTCCATTGGGTCTTTGTTGCAGTGTGCAGGCTTTCTCTAGTCATGCTGTACAGGCTTCTCCTTGTGGTGGTTTCTTTTGTTGCAGAGTACAGGCTCTAGAGCATGGGCTCAGTAGCTGTGGCACACAGGCTTCATTGCCCTGTGGCATGTAGGATCTTCCTGGACCAGGGATTGAACCCATGTCCCCTGCATTAGAAGGAGAATTCTTAACCACTGGACCACCAGAGAAGTCCTGGGTATTATTTGTATAGATGAGCAAACTGAGACTTGGTGCTATTAACAACCAGTATGAGGTTGCTTCAATAAAAGAAGTGGAGCCAAGCTTTAAGTCTAAGTGTGTTTGACATCAGCATGGTGTATCTTTGCTGTTTTGTGGTGATACACACTTTTCCTTCATCTTCTCTTTCTTGCATCAGCCTATAACTCAGAGTAGTCGCCATTTTTGGGCTGCTCAACTCCACAAATATTCATTGTATTGAGTGAGATTGTGAATTTGCCTGTACCTAACTTTCTGGAAGAGTTTAGTCAATCCACACTGAGAAAATAAAAGATTCCCAGAGAGTGCTAAAGCTCTCTTGCCTCCTGCTTCCCCAGATATCCATCAAATAATAGACCTGACTGGAGGATCAGGAAGGACAGAGGTAGAGCTCTCTGAAACCCCACTCCAGGCTTCAACATCTGTACCTAGTGAGTGACAGCAAAAATGACTGTCCCCCGCCTCCCGCCCCACATTGTCACACTGGTTAAGCAGTTCTAATTAATTTGGGATAGGGGAAATTTGAAAGGGGCTCTTCTGCCAGAACTTGGGGAATAGACATAGGGAAGAGGATTGGACCCCTGGTGGGAAGATGGCAGAGTCAAGGGCATATGCTTCCATTTTTCCTCCCAGTAAGCTCGCATTTCTTCGAGCTTCTTGCTAATATTATACTAAGAGACTATGAGCATCTCCTTAAAGTCAATGCTGCAGTTCTAAAACAATTCACCTATAAAACCCTGTTCCCTTGAAAACCCTTGAAGGGAACAGAAGAAGGCATTAAAAGTCAGGTTTTTCAAAGAGATTTGACAGTTGCACCATTAAGAGGACTTCAGAGAAGTCTTATGTCTCCTTGACTCTGAAACAAGGCACCTGAACACATGCTATGAAAGTAATAGTAATAGTTGCTCAGTCCTGTCAGAACTCTTTGGACTTGACTGTAGCTAGGCTCCTCTGATTATGGGATTTTCCAGGCAAGAATACTAGAGTGGGTTGCGTTATCTTCTCTAGGAGATCTTCCCAAGGGATCAAACCTGGGTTTCCCAGTGTAGGCAGATTCTTTACAACCTGAGCCACCAGGCAAGCTTCACATGCTATAGTGAACTGCATGTTTTAAAGCCCCTCTGCCTAAAATCTTGAGAGCCTCAGCCTAGGGCAATCTGCTGAATCTTGTAGGAAGACTGGCATTCTTGAACTCTCTTTTCTCACATCAATTCTTGAGGCCACCCGATCTTGCTGTTTTGTGGTGATACACACTTTTCCTTCATCTTCTCTTTCTTGCATCAGCCTATAACTCAGAGTAGTCGCCATTTTTGGGCTGCTCAACTCCACAAATATTCATTGTATTGAGTGAGATTGTGAATTTGCCTGTACCTAACTTTCTGGAAGAGTTTAGTCAATCCACACTGAGAAAATAAAAGATTCCCAGAGAGTGCTAAAGCTCTCTTGCCTCCTGCTTCCCCAGATATCCATCAAATAATAGACCTGACTGGAGGATCAGGAAGGACAGAGGTAGAGCTCTCTGAAACCCCACTCCAGGCTTCAACATCTGTACCTAGTGAGTGACAGCAAAAATGACTGTCCCCCGCCTCCCGCCCCACATTGTCACACTGGTTAAGCAGTTCTAATTAATTTGGGATAGGGGAAATTTGAAAGGGGCTCTTCTGCCAGAACTTGGGGAATAGACATAGGGAAGAGGATTGGACCCCTGGTGGGAAGATGGCAGAGTCAAGGGCATATGCTTCCATTTTTCCTCCCAGTAAGCTCGCATTTCTTCGAGCTTCTTGCTAATATTATACTAAGAGACTATGAGCATCTCCTTAAAGTCAATGCTGCAGTTCTAAAACAATTCACCTATAAAACCCTGTTCCCTTGAAAACCCTTGAAGGGAACAGAAGAAGGCATTAAAAGTCAGGTTTTTCAAAGAGATTTGACAGTTGCACCATTAAGAGGACTTCAGAGAAGTCTTATGTCTCCTTGACTCTGAAACAAGGCACCTGAACACATGCTATGAAAGTAATAGTAATAGTTGCTCAGTCCTGTCAGAACTCTTTGGACTTGACTGTAGCTAGGCTCCTCTGATTATGGGATTTTCCAGGCAAGAATACTGGAGTGGATTGCCGTTATCTTCTCTAGGAGATCTTCCCAAGGGATCAAACCTGGGTTTCCCAGTGTAGGCAGATTCTTTACAACCTGAGCCACCAGGCAAGCTTCACATGCTATAGTGAACTGCATGTTTTAAAGCCCCTCTGCCTAAAATCTTGAGAGCCTCAGCCTAGGGCAATCTGCTGAATCTTGTAGGAAGACTGGCATTCTTGAACTCTCTTTTCTCACATCACCCCAATTCTTGGGAACTCTAGGCCCTCACCTGGAGGACTCTCAGCGCAGACACACAGGGCTCTGTATGCAATGTTCCGCTGATCGAATTCTGAACCCCACCGTGGAGTTCTGTCTTGCTCCCCCAAACCCCAGGCCATTGGTCCTTCCCGGCCTCCACCCAGGCCTATGGAGCCCCCAACATGTGTGCCACAGACCAGGCGGGCCCCCATAGTTTGGCAGAGCTTCTGCACATGCGGCCTTGTGCGTCAGTGGCACCCGCCCACGCCCCCCACGCCCAGCATCTGCCGTGTCTGGGAATCCACTAATGAACTAATGTATCTTACATATTCATGGCCCTGGCGCACTCACGGTCTCAAGGAAGCTTTTTCTGTTTTTTACAATTCGTGCTTCCATCAGGCAGTTTACCGGTACCCTGGCGTTTACATTTACCGTCAGCAGGAGGGCAGCCGGCCAGAGAAAGGATGGGTCAGTATGTTTCTGTTTTTGGGTTCCGCACAAACAGTACTTTAAAAGTAAATAATGAGCTTTAACAAATGAACTTAGAGGGTAATTTCCATCTTCTCTCATCTCCGCTCTGATGCTGCAGAGGTTCGCTGTTGTGTTCACATGCATCTCTGGGCATGTTTCTATACTTACCTGCCTGAATTCTGTGTCTTCAAGCTTTCTGGGAAGAAGACACATGAAAGGAAGCCTCTGTCTGAGTTCCTTTGTACCCTCAGCTTTGCTTTCAGGGCCTTCTCTGCTGCAATTGTTCAAATGATTTAATGAAAACTTGTTGAGAATATTTTAAAATGTGGAGGCTTCAAGGACATTCTTCTTTAAAAGAATATCTGCCAAACTGGTGTATATACTGGCTTTTGTTGTTCTTCTGAACTGAGTGGAAGGTCAACTGGAAGAGAGGTCCCAAAGAGGAGGTGCTCCCCCAGCCCATGGAGGGAAGAAAGGGGCAGCCTGAGTGCAGGTCCTGGGTAGAGCCAAGTGAACAGGTCATAGGCCTGCTGGAGGTGAATGATCAGGGGAGCAGGGGTGGGCAGGGCCAGGGTCAGGAAAGTTGAAGGAGAGATACCAAAAAAGACAGCTGCTAGGGTGTCACAATGCCAAGGTCATGCATCTAAGAGCGTCTGTCTTTCTGGGTCAGGAAGAGGCTCAATCTGTTTCTTTGTAAGAGAGGGCAATAATACACTTTTGGTGACACATTGAAGAGACATGGTATTTGAAAACTGCTAGTTGAGTGGCACCTCCTACTCCTTCTCCTGTCCTGGACCCAAGTTGGCATCTACAAGGTATACCCACCATGCACTGCTACCGCAGCCCCACCGCAGAACCGGGGCCCCAGCCCGGCAGAGACTTCAAGTCAGAGAACTGAGGAGACTGTGATCTGTTGTGCCCGTCTGGAGGTTGAGGGCTCTGGAGGGCTAGGTACCCCTTCTCTGACAGTGACCCCAAAGCTTTTTAATTCTTAGACAAATATATACGTTGTGTCCAAGACCTTCTGGGGACCATCAGTGACACATAGGTCATTTAAGAGGCACTTAGTGTCAGTTGCATGGAATTAGCCTTCCCTTATTAGCAGAACCAATTTCAAAGCATAGACCTCTAGTTCGTGATGGCCTGTCTCTTTCAGGGGCTAGCAAACTAGAGCAAACAACACCTGTGGGTTGCAGGTGAAATCCGACCACACCCATTCACGTAGATATGTTGTTTAATGACTCTTTGCAAATGGTACTCTTGAGTCACAAAGACTGAAAATTTCACAAAAGCAAAAATACTTAGTATCTGGCCCCTTCTGGAAAGAGTTTGCTGGCCCCTGAGTCAGAGGAAGATCCGTTTTTCTGGAGGCAAGGAATTGTCATTGCTCTTGGTCAGTGTCAAAAGAGGGAGTCCATTTCTCTAGTTGATTCTGATGAGAAAACCTGGGTGGTCCAAATAGGATGTCTAAAGTCTTTAATGTCTGAGGCAAGTGTCTCCATCTCCCCACCCTCCCCCTCTACCCAGACATTCTGTGCATTCCATGGAGGTGGAATAGATAGTCCTCACTGTAGGGAATCTTTACTTGGGGACCACACTAGAACAAAAATAATAAGAACAGGTATTCATGTCTGAGTTTCATGTGAAATGAATCCAATTACCAATGCTGCTCAGTCACTTTGAGGTGGATACAGCTATGATCACATTTGAGCATTGTGATTTAGAACTTCCATAATGGGGACTTCACTAGTGGTCGAATGGTTAAGAATCCACATTCCAGGGCAGGGGTCTCGGGTTCTTTCCCTGGTCAGGCCACACAGCAGCTAAGCCTGTGCACCGCAACTAGAGAGAAGCTCGATTACCATAGTGAAGAGCCCATGCATCGTAACTAAGACCCAACACAGCCGAAAATTATAAAGAAAGAACTTCTCTGAAACAGGCTTGTGCCTTCAGGGGTGGCCCAAATGACAATACTGCAAACTGTTTCCATCTACAACGACTCAGGACATGGCGTACCTATGTGCTAAGTCACTTCAGTCATGTCTGACTGACTCTGTGCTCCTCTGTCCATGGAATTCTCCAGGCAAGAATACTGGAGTGGGTTGCTGTGCCTTTCTGCAGGGGATCTTCCTGACCCAGGGATTGAACCCACATCTCTTGTGTTTCCTGCATTGGCAGGAGGGTTCTTACCACAAGCGCCACCTGGCAAACAACCTTAAACCCTGTTAAGCTTTTGCATACTTAGAGTCAATCTCTTTCAGGGCTAGCAAACTAGAGCAAACAACACCTGTGGGTTGCAGGTGAAATCCGACCACACCCATTCACGTAGATATGTTGTTTAATGACTCTTTGCAAATGGTACTCTTGAGTCACAAAGACTGAAAATTTCACAAAAGCAAAAATACTTAGTATCTGGCCCCTTCTGGAAAGAGTTTGCTGGCCCCTGAGTCAGAGGAAGATCCGTTTTTCTGGAGGCAAGGAATTGTCATTGCTCTTGGTCAGTGTCAAAAGAGGGAGTCCATTTTCTCTAGTTGATTCTGATGAGAAAACCTGGGTGGTCCAAATAGGATGTCTAAAGTCTTTAATGTCTGAGGCAAGTGTCTCCATCTCCCCACCCTCCCCCTCTACCCAGACATTCTGTGCATTCCATGGAGGTGGAATAGATAGTCCTCACTGTAGGGAATCTTTACTTGGGGACCACACTAGAACAAAAATAATAAGAACAGGTATTCATGTCTGAGTTTCATGTGAAATGAATCCAATTACCAATGCTGCTCAGTCACTTTGAGGTGGATACAGCTATGATCACATTTGAGCATTGTGATTTAGAACTTCCATAATGGGGACTTCACTAGTGGTCGAATGGTTAAGAATCCACATTCCAGGGCAGGGGTCTCGGGTTCTTTCCCTGGTCAGGCCACACAGCAGCTAAGCCTGTGCACCGCAACTAGAGAGAAGCTCGATTACCATAGTGAAGAGCCCATGCATCGTAACTAAGACCCAACACAGCCGAAAATTATAAAGAAAGAACTTCTCTGAAACAGGCTTGTGCCTTCAGGGGTGGCCCAAATGACAATACTGCAAACTGTTTCCATCTACAACGACTCAGGACATGGCGTACCTATGTGCTAAGTCACTTCAGTCATGTCTGACTGACTCTGTGCTCCTCTGTCCATGGAATTCTCCAGGCAAGAATACTGGAGTGGGTTGCTGTGCCTTTCTGCAGGGGATCTTCCTGACCCAGGGATTGAACCCACATCTCTTGTGTCTCCTGCATTGGCAGGAGGGTTCTTTACCACAAGCGCCACCTGGCAAACAACCTTAAACCCTGTTAAGCTTTTGCATACTTAGCATGCCTGCACCTTGAGGCAAAAATCTAAATCCAAATTGTTGCGGGCGATTGCCATTGCTGTGTCACACTTTTCCAAATGAGGATGACTGATTTCTTAAAAGCCATCGGTGCAGATTCCTGTGTTAGCAATAGCAGACTGGGTCAGTGCTTAAAACTGGCGTGGGAAGATGTTTTCAAACTCAACTCTCTGCTTTGTGGTGGTTCTATAACAGCGGCTATGTGGTGACTCATTGCAAATGTATGCATTTCTCCCATGCTGAGGTGGCATTTTATACTCTGGGGGAATATTCTGGAGGAAAGTAGCTGGTGAAAGGCAAAATGGAGAAAAGAGACATTTTAACAACATTTTATATTGATTTGGTCTCCACATGGAGCCTTTATTTATTTATTTATTTGTCCACAGAGCATTTTAGCAATGAATATCTTTTGGCGCACTAAAAAGTGGTATGCGGATTAAACTATGTGTACATTTTAAATCATACTAATATAACGACATGATTTTGGAGTTTAATGAGATCTCAAAATATCCTCCATCATCAGGCAGCTTACTTCCTCATTTACAGATAAGAAAATAGAGCATCACAAAGCCTGTGAAATCTATCAAGGCCCCCCATATTCTCTTTTTCTGGGTACCCCCCAATCCTTAGTCTTGTTGTAGAAAATGAAAAAGATTTCTCAAGAATCAGCTTCTTTGGACTGTACTGATTCTCTGAAGAAAATTCCAGAAGCAACTCCTAGATTTAACTCTTTCTGTGTACTGCCACCATCACATCCACTGGCCATGTGATGGTGTACCGTGGCCTTTCCACACCCTCCTCTCCTCTGTGGCCACCTGAGTGGTGGTGAGTGGCCTCACCCAACAGTCCTTCTGTGGCTGGTGCTGCTGGAATTACTGAGCCTGTTCCATCTTCTACCCAGGCTTTCCCCCTTTTCCCTAGTATCCATGAGAAGGCAATTGTAGATGAGAACTTCCTCTAGTGAACAGGACCACAGTCCATTCTCAAGAGGTTTGGGATCGAGTGTAAATCCTGCCATGGGCAAAACTAGAACCCCCTTAAAGACCATCAGCGACAAATGTGAAGGGGGGAAGAAGTCTCAGAGCCTCATGGGGATGGGAACTGGACTAGTTACACCGGTCATTTCTTCCCTTTTGCATTCCTTGCCCACTGTCTCTGAGGGACAACCACATGACAGACGCCCCTGGCCATCAGGAATTGAACCATGAGCAGACATCTGGTCTACTTGGAGCCAATCAGGTCTTCTTCCATAGTACTTGGAGTTGGGACATGGAGAGTCTGGGGCTGTTAGTTTTCTATGGGTGCTGGAGCCATATGATTACAGGACAGGATCCTGCAAAGCATGTTGCTGTCTTAAAGTGAAGTGAAATTCCCTCAGTCATGTCTGACTCTGTGACCTATGGACGAGCCATGGAGTTCTCTAGGCAAGAATACTGGAGTGAGTAGCCTTTCCCTTCTCCAGGGGACCTTCTCAACCCAGGGATTGAATCCAGGTCTCCCACATTATAGGCAGATTCTTTACCATGTGAGCTACCAGCAAAGTCCATAGCTGTCTTAGGTCACATGCAAATAAAGGAAACTGGATTAGAGAGGAGATGGACCAGATGCCCAGAGACAAAGAAAACTGAGAAAAGGGATGGAGGAAGAGTAGATATCTGGGAGTCTTCAGTGTCCCAAGAGTAATTCTCAAAATTGGGTTTCATAATAGTGCCTTATAAATGTACAAGAAATCCGTATTTCCTTAAGTTAAGTGAGTGAGTTTCTGATTCTAGCAACTGAATGCTCCCCCACCCTAAGACGAAATGGCTTGAGTGTAGGCAGGGAATCAGGGAGGCAGTGAGAGAAGGAGTCAGGAGGAATTTTCCTGGGGAGAATAAATCTTAGAGTCCAAGTTCATGCATAATATCCATACATTTCAAATTATATGAGACAGCCCTATTTCCAGAGTGTCAGTTTGCCCAAATTTCTGTTGAGAGAAATATGATGTATCTGTTTAACTATACAATCTTAGCACTGGGCCATGTTTTCCTACATTTAAGACACAAACCTGGAAACCATTAAAGGAAAGATTGATAGATGAGACTACCCACCCTCAAATTCTAAATGGCCTTTGACAAAAGACATGTGACAAAATTCAAAGTGAAGGGTCTACATGAGAGCTGAGACCCCCTGCCTCATTCCAGACTCCCTCTTGCTGAAGGCCGTGCTCCCTCAAGGCTGCCAGACAAGGTCTAACCCGGGCTTCCTCACAGCCATGGCCACAGAGGGTGTTGCAACCATTGGCAGCAAGACTGTGACCTCTCACTGTCCCAAAATGAGGAAACAAAAGGAAAAAAAGAGGAAATGGGGTGGAATGAAAAATGGATGACAACAATAGAGAGGGAGCAAGAAACAGTAAGAAAGATAAAAGAAATTGTGAGGAAACAAACCAGTGAAGGTTTTTGTCGCTTTGGCTGAGCCATGAGAAAAGTTAATTGGGAATGAGAAATATATTAGAAAGATCTAAGACAGACAAGTGATTTGATTCACATGGGCTTATTAGCTGGGGGTATACTGATCAGCAACAGGTGGGAGATCTGCCATGGACTTTGGAATGCCGGGTCTGTGCAGACTCCTTAACTTCTTGCTGGTACCGTGGTACCGTTGTCCCCCAGCTGTAATGCGCTCTCCCCATTGGAAGGATAATGTAAGTGACTTAGAGTCACGAAGGGTGATTATTGAAAAGGGCTGTGACTGATTCCCAGCCCGTGTTAATATCATTACCTATGAACACCTGGAGGCTTCAGCACTGAATAAAAGCAGACTGGTGAATGTGTTCAGAACCTTGACCCAAGAGGTCTTGAGCCCTCCATTCCCATCCTTTCTCTCTGTATGTGTATGTGTGTATTTTTAAAAGTCTTGTCACACCGGTTATTGTCTACGCACCTGGTTGACAAGCTGTGGCAAGAAATAAGCTGTTTATCTCTCCTCTGCTTCTGGGCCTTCTCCTTGGTGATAACCCAGTGGTACATCAACTAGTTGAGCTGTTGTTACTCAGTCACGGTCTCCTGTGAAAAGAGAGATGTGGGAACCAAACTTGACTGTGTGGTCAGAGTTGTGGTTTAGGAATACAGTTCACTCTATCTAACCCCCAGCCTGTGGTTACACAAATAAAATCCATGGATTAGCCAGAAGGCTTCTGAATAAAAGTTTTAGGTGGAACATATCCTCCCTGTTCTTATCATTTTGTCTTCCCCTAAACTAAATTCCCTTTATTCTTACCACCCACCAGAATAGAGAATTGAAATTAGGTTCTTCTACTTAATAGCTTGCCAAACTATAAACAACTCTCTCAAACTAAGCCACATCTCATCTAGGGAGAGGGCAATAAAAATAATGATCTATGTGGTCAAGAGTCCAGTGAGACATTTTTATAGCTTCGCAGATGGTTTTCCAAATTGCAGAGTGGCTTTGTTTCTTTCTCTGTATCTCAGTTTCTCAGTCCATAATTTGAAGATGATACTAGCTGTCCACTGCCAACTTTTGGGATGAATTGGTTAGAGCACAAGAGTCTCTATGTGAGAGCTCTTTGAACCTTAGAGAGAAGGTGAAAAGACCTTATGAATTCTTGCATAATGAGAAGGTTAGGCATATTGCAGTGTTTGGGGGAAAATGATTTGGGCCAAGAACACTTGACCCCACACAATAGCAAGCTGCTTAAGAGGACTCAAATCTAAACAGTGCACCGCTTTTCCTGATATGTCTCTGGTAGCTCGAAAGCTATGGAAGCTACTGAAAGTGCCTAAGGGGTGGTATGGTAAGAGAAATGAGGTTTGCATTGACCCCTTACTCCTCTTATCAATTTTAAAGACAGAACTGCCCTACTTTGGCTTTTGTCATGGTCCCTTTACAGCTTTGGTCTCACCCTTGGCTCTGCACAAGTACTCTGGCCAACTTCAGCCATTGTTCTTGTTCAGTTGCTATATCATGTCTGACTCTTTGTGACCCCATGGACTGCAGCACACCCAGCTTCCCTGTCCTTCACCATCTCCCGGAGTTTGCTCAAACTTGTGTCCACTAAATCGGTGATGCCATCCAACCATCTATCTCATCCTCCATCATCCCCTTTCCCTCCTGCCCGCCATCTTTCCGCAGCATCAAAATGTGAAAAGAGATGTGGGAACCAAACTTGACTGTGTGGTCAGAGTTGTGGTTTAGGAATACAGTTCACTCTATCTAACCCCCAGCCTGTGGTTACACAAATAAAATCCATGGATTAGCCAGAAGGCTTCTGAATAAAAGTTTTAGGTGGAACATATCCTCCCTGTTCTTATCATTTTGTCTTCCCCTAAACTAAATTCCCTTTATTCTTACCACCCACCAGAATAGAGAATTGAAATTAGGTTCTTCTACTTAATAGCTTGCCAAACTATAAACAACTCTCTCAAACTAAGCCACATCTCATCTAGGGAGAGGGCAATAAAAATAATGATCTATGTGGTCAAGAGTCCAGTGAGACATTTTTATAGCTTCGCAGATGGTTTTCCAAATTGCAGAGTGGCTTTGTTTCTTTCTCTGTATCTCAGTTTCTCAGTCCATAATTTGAAGATGATACTAGCTGTCCACTGCCAACTTTTGGGATGAATTGGTTAGAGCACAAGAGTCTCTATGTGAGAGCTCTTTGAACCTTAGAGAGAAGGTGAAAAGACCTTATGAATTCTTGCATAATGAGAAGGTTAGGCATATTGCAGTGTTTGGGGGAAAATGATTTGGGCCAAGAACACTTGACCCCACACAATAGCAAGCTGCTTAAGAGGACTCAAATCTAAACAGTGCACCGCTTTTCCTGATATGTCTCTGGTAGCTCGAAAGCTATGGAAGCTACTGAAAGTGCCTAAGGGGTGGTATGGTAAGAGAAATGAGGTTTGCATTGACCCCTTACTCCTCTTATCAATTTTAAAGACAGAACTGCCCTACTTTGGCTTTTGTCATGGTCCCTTTACAGCTTTGGTCTCACCCTTGGCTCTGCACAAGTACTCTGGCCAACTTCAGCCATTGTTCTTGTTCAGTTGCTATATCATGTCTGACTCTTTGTGACCCCATGGACTGCAGCACACCCAGCTTCCCTGTCCTTCACCATCTCCCGGAGTTTGCTCAAACTTGTGTCCACTAAATCGGTGATGCCATCCAACCATCTATCTCATCCTCCATCATCCCCTTTCCCTCCTGCCCGCCATCTTTCCCAGCATCAGGGTCTTTTCCAGTGAGTCAGCCCTTTGCATTAGGTGACCAAAGTATTGGAGCTTCAGCTTCAGCCCTTCCAATAAATATTCAGGGTTGATTCCCTTTAGGATTGATTGGTTTGATTGCCTTGCTGTCCAAGGGACTCTCAAGAGTCTTTTCTAGCACCACAGTTAGAAAGCATCATTTCAGCCATAGGTATGCATTAGATTTTTCTCAGCACAGCACCTTTCCCTTCTACCCAAACCAGGGGCACTGGGTCCCTGCGGTTTGACAACCCGTATGAGAGGCAGCATCTGTAGTGATAGGAACACTGGTCCTGGAACAAGGCTGATCCGGCACGAATCCCACTGGCCCTCTCTGACCTGGACCATCTCTTCATCTGTCAAATGGGCACAACACACCAATATACCTACTTGTAGACTCGAGATAATTAAATGAGTCCAGGCTCAAAAGGCACTAGCACACTGCTTGGTGTGTAAATGGTGATGCTACTTTTTATAGGTATATTGTGAAAAACAGTGCCAATGGGCAGGATGAAAATAATTGGATTGGCCACTTCAGAAAAAAATCCACTTCAGAGAATCCACTTCAGAAAATCCTCAAAAAAATAAAAATAGAATTGTAAAATGATTCAGTAGCTCCCGTTCTGTGTACATACTCAAAAGAATGAAAGCAGGGTCTCAATTAGATATTTGTACGTACTTGTTCATGGCAGTATGATTCACGGTAGCTTAGAAGCAATTCAGATGTCCATTGCTGGATCAATTAAGCAAAATGTGGTATGTACATTCCATAGGATATTATCCAGCCTTAAGAAGGAAGGAAATTCTGACACACATTATAACATGGATGAGCCTTAAGGACATTATGTTAAGTACAGGAAACCAATCACACAAACGGAAATACTGTTTGATTTCACTTACCTGAGGTCTTTAGAGTGATCAACATCATAGAGAAAAAGCAGAATGCTGGTTGCCCAGGGGCTGATAGTGGGCGGTGGTGGGTGGATAGGGAGTTCTTGTTTAAAGGGTACAAAGCTGCTTTGCCAGTTTTGAGAGATGAAAAGGATTCTGGAGTTGGATGGTGGTGATGACTCCATAACAATATGAATGTATTCAATACTGCACTGTACACACAGAAAAAAGGGTTAACATGGTAAATTTTAGGTTATGCATATTTTACCACAGTAAAAAGTTTTTTGAAAAAGTACTGAATTAGTGATTCTTCTACAGATGGCATTCAGTGTTTTTCTTTGCTTTTATTTATTTTTTCTTTAAGAAATTTACTTTCGTAAATTGAGAGCGAGTAGAACTATTACTCATGTTTTTATAATTTGCATGGCTCAGTGAAAATAATTCTGAAGTTTCTATCATGGTTCTGACTATTACAAAAAATTCTTCCCTTTGTCTTCTGAGATTTAGTGTCCTACACTAGAAAATAAGTACTAAGTTGACAGAGGCAGGCACATGGCAGAGATCCTCTAAAGCCCATCTCCTTCACTTTCTTACATTGTATTTCCATTAACTCATATCCTTGAGCTTGGGACCAATCTAAGCTCCTTTGTCTGGCGGCTCCCAGAGATTATTAATAAATATGTATTGACCATTGCCTGTGGGCATATTGTGCCCTCCTGAGTTGCTTCAGTTGTGTCCAACTGTTTGTGACCCTATGGACTGTAGCCTGCCAGGCTCCTTTGTCCATGAGATTCTCCAAGCAAGGATACTGGAGTGGGTTACTGTACCCTCCTTCAGGGGATCTTTCCAACCCAAGGGATCGAATCCACGCCTCTTACATCTCCTGCAATGGCAGATGGGTTCTTCACCACTAGTGCCACCTGGGAAGCTAAATGCATTCCATGCACTATCTCATTCAGTCCTCCACCCTTTGAAGCAAGTACTACCAGTCCCCATTTTACAGATGTGGAAACTGAGCCTCTGGACATGATTACCATGGATCACACATCTAGAAAGTGATAGAGGTCAAAATAACATGGATGAGCCTTAAGGACATTATGTTAAGTACAGGAAACCAATCACACAAACGGAAATACTGTTTGATTTCACTTACCTGAGGTCTTTAGAGTGATCAACATCATAGAGAAAAAGCAGAATGCTGGTTGCCCAGGGGCTGATAGTGGGCGGTGGTGGGTGGATAGGGAGTTCTTGTTTAAAGGGTACAAAGCTGCTTTGCCAGTTTTGAGAGATGAAAAGGATTCTGGAGTTGGATGGTGGTGATGACTCCATAACAATATGAATGTATTCAATACTGCACTGTACACACAGAAAAAAGGGTTAACATGGTAAATTTTAGGTTATGCATATTTTACCACAGTAAAAAGTTTTTTGAAAAAGTACTGAATTAGTGATTCTTCTACAGATGGCATTCAGTGTTTTTCTTTGCTTTTATTTATTTTTTCTTTAAGAAATTTACTTTCGTAAATTGAGAGCGAGTAGAACTATTACTCATGTTTTTATAATTTGCATGGCTCAGTGAAAATAATTCTGAAGTTTCTATCATGGTTCTGACTATTACAAAAAATTCTTCCCTTTGTCTTCTGAGATTTAGTGTCCTACACTAGAAAATAAGTACTAAGTTGACAGAGGCAGGCACATGGCAGAGATCCTCTAAAGCCCATCTCCTTCACTTTCTTACATTGTATTTCCATTAACTCATATCCTTGAGCTTGGGACCAATCTAAGCTCCTTTGTCTGGCGGCTCCCAGAGATTATTAATAAATATGTATTGACCATTGCCTGTGGGCATATTGTGCCCTCCTGAGTTGCTTCAGTTGTGTCCAACTGTTTGTGACCCTATGGACTGTAGCCTGCCAGGCTCCTTTGTCCATGAGATTCTCCAAGCAAGGATACTGGAGTGGGTTACTGTACCCTCCTTCAGGGGATCTTTCCAACCCAAGGGATCGAATCCACGTCTCTTACATCTCCTGCAATGGCAGATGGGTTCTTCACCACTAGTGCCACCTGGGAAGCTAAATGCATTCCATGCACTATCTCATTCAGTCCTCCACCCTTTGAAGCAAGTACTACCAGTCCCCATTTTACAGATGTGGAAACTGAGCCTCTGGACATGATTACCATGGATCACACATCTAGAAAGTGATAGAGGTCAAAATCTGAACCCAGGGCATCTGGACCCAGAGTTCATGTTTTACCAACTTGCTGTGGCTTGAATGTTGCAGACTGTGGTAGCCGTGGGCCTGCATAGACTATCCTTGGACTTGGAGTTGCTCTGCCTGCCCACAGTGGTGAACAGGTTCATGTGAGGCCACTGGCAACCAGTGCCAAACCACCAGGTGCAGGATCTGCACCAAGTCTGAAGCTGGTAAGAAAATCGATGACGCATGGAAAAGATGAAGAAAGATCATATGAGATGGACTGTGCATGTCAAAAGATAGCTTTGTATTTTAAAACATGCAATGCCTAATTTTAAAGTCTGTTCTACATGCAGAAAAATGCACATGCATTTCTTGATGTGGAAATACAAGTTAGCTAATCTATTCCTACTGTTTGGTAAAACGGTCCAAATATGCTTAGAAATGCCTTTTATTTTATTTTTGATATTTATTTATTTATACAGGGGCAACTGTCGAGTTGCAGTGCATGGGCTTCTCATTGCGGTGGCTTCTCCTGTGTGTGTGGGCTCTAGAGTGTGTGGGCTTCAGTAGTTGTGGCCTGGGGACAACTTAGAAATGCCCTTTATCATAAAATAGAAATGATCAACACTAACCTTCTCATTCACTACCCACCGTTTTTTCTCTTGTTCCTTAAATTCTCCCCCATCCTCTATCTGTCTTTGCCTCTTCTTTCATTGTACCCCTTCATGAGGATTTTTTTTGGGGGGGGGGGGAGGGAGGGAGGCGGGTGGGTCACTTCTATTCATCTTTCATTTATATATTTTCATCCATCTTTGTTCTTTGGCCTGCGTGAGCCTCCCATCGCAGTGGCCTCTGTTGTCGCAGAGCAGGGGCTCTGGGCGCATGCGCTCCAGAGCTCCAGCTCAGTAATTGGACACATCGGTCCAGCCGCTCCGGGGCACGTGGGATCTTCCCAGGCCAGGGATCGAACCAGCACCCCTTGCACTACAAGGCGGTGTCCTTACCCACTGGACCACCAGGGAAGCCCCTTTCATAAGGATTTAAGGACTTTTGACGTGGGAAATCTTCCAGGCCATCTGGACCCAGAGTTCATGTTTTACCAACTTGCTGTGGCTTGAATGTTGCAGACTGTGGTAGCCGTGGGCCTGCATAGACTATCCTTGGACTTGGAGTTGCTCTGCCTGCCCACAGTGGTGAACAGGTTCATGTGAGGCCACTGGCAACCAGTGCCAAACCACCAGGTGCAGGATCTGCACCAAGTCTGAAGCTGGTAAGAAAATCGATGACGCATGGAAAAGATGAAGAAAGATCATATGAGATGGACTGTGCATGTCAAAAGATAGCTTTGTATTTTAAAACATGCAATGCCTAATTTTAAAGTCTGTTCTACATGCAGAAAAATGCACATGCATTTCTTGATGTGGAAATACAAGTTAGCTAATCTATTCCTACTGTTTGGTAAAACGGTCCAAATATGCTTAGAAATGCCTTTTATTTTATTTTTGATATTTATTTATTTATACAGGGGCAACTGTCGAGTTGCAGTGCATGGGCTTCTCATTGCGGTGGCTTCTCCTGTGTGTGTGGGCTCTAGAGTGTGTGGGCTTCAGTAGTTGTGGCCTGGGGACAACTTAGAAATGCCCTTTATCATAAAATAGAAATGATCAACACTAACCTTCTCATTCACTACCCACCGTTTTTTCTCTTGTTCCTTAAATTCTCCCCCATCCTCTATCTGTCTTTGCCTCTTCTTTCATTGTACCCCTTCATGAGGATTTTTTTTGGGGGGGTGGGGAGGGAGGGAGGCGGGTGGGTCACTTCTATTCATCTTTCATTTATATATTTTCATCCATCTTTGTTCTTTGGCCTGCGTGAGCCTCCCATCGCAGTGGCCTCTGTTGTCGCAGAGCAGGGGCTCTGGGCGCATGCGCTCCAGAGCTCCAGCTCAGTAATTGGACACATCGGTCCAGCCGCTCCGGGGCACGTGGGATCTTCCCAGGCCAGGGATCGAACCAGCACCCCTTGCACTACAAGGCGGTGTCCTTACCCACTGGACCACCAGGGAAGCCCCTTTCATAAGGATTTAAGTCGTTCATTTCAGTTGTGTTGATCAGATGTTGTTCTTCTTGGATAAATCACTTTCCTCTTTTTCCTGACAAGCTGGATGAGCCTCTTATCATTGGGTATCAATTTTGCCCAAGGTATGGGAGAAAAAGAAGATGCATTTCTTCTCAAACATTTATCCTCTCAGGATGATTTTGCAAGGATGTGCTGGAACTTCAGTGAAGAGGCCAATATAGTCAACCTTTATTGAGTGCTCGGTGAAGACTGGGCATGGCGAGTTTGCTTGCCAAAGTCATTGGTATGGGGCAGACTCAGGGTTCGACCCAGGTCTGTCTATCTCCAGAGCATATGCTTTTAACTTATATACTGTACGGCTCTCTTGCCAAGGTCAGGTGTCATACGTCCATCCAAGGTAACTTTCCCTAGCAGTGTAAACAGTCGTGGTAGAGGCACTGTGGGCCACTTATAAGAGGTTGCTCTTGGATGTGACACCAGACTGTGGCTGGGCTTTCTATTCTAGATAAAGAGAAATGAGGATGATGTGGAAAGTTCCATTGAACAGGCTGGAAGAGACAGAAATACCAAAGATTCAGGGAGAAGAATGTGGTAAAGTATATGATATCTGGTCATAGTGTCTTAGAGCTGAGCTAGACTTTAAAGATGGTCTCCTCCAACTCCTTTTTTGTAGTGAGGAAGTTGAATATCTGAGAGGTTAGTGAATTGTTTAAGGACACACAGGCAATTAGGTAGATGGAGTGCCAAGACCTAACTTTTCTTGATTCAGAATAAATTGCTTTTTCCATTCCACCTTCACTTTGCTTGGAGCTCACTTGTTATGAATACGTCTCAAAGATCAGAAAATTAAATTGTTTGTAGCAATATAATTTCATGTTATCCAGTTCTGCTGAAAGTGATTATAACAATAATGCAAGCAGATCTCACAAATCCAGGGGTTCCAAATTGTTTCTGCCTTTTGCTAAGCTAATATATAGAATTTCAAGGCCATATTTATACCAGTCGTTGGCATCTGCCCAGTTGCCAGGGATCGAACCAGCACCCTTGCACTACAGCGGTGTCCTTACCCACTGGACCACCAGGGAAGCCCCTTTCATAAGGATTTAAGTCGTTCATTTCAGTTGTGTTGATCAGATGTTGTTCTTCTTGGATAAATCACTTTCCTCTTTTTCCTGACAAGCTGGATGAGCCTCTTATCATTGGGTATCAATTTTGCCCAAGGTATGGGAGAAAAAGAAGATGCATTTCTTCTCAAACATTTATCCTCTCAGGATGATTTTGCAAGGATGTGCTGGAACTTCAGTGAAGAGGCCAATATAGTCAACCTTTATTGAGTGCTCGGTGAAGACTGGGCATGGCGAGTTTGCTTGCCAAAGTCATTGGTATGGGGCAGACTCAGGGTTCGACCCAGGTCTGTCTATCTCCAGAGCATATGCTTTTAACTTATATACTGTACGGCTCTCTTGCCAAGGTCAGGTGTCATACGTCCATCCAAGGTAACTTTCCCTAGCAGTGTAAACAGTCGTGGTAGAGGCACTGTGGGCCACTTATAAGAGGTTGCTCTTGGATGTGACACCAGACTGTGGCTGGGCTTTCTATTCTAGATAAAGAGAAATGAGGATGATGTGGAAAGTTCCATTGAACAGGCTGGAAGAGACAGAAATACCAAAGATTCAGGGAGAAGAATGTGGTAAAGTATATGATATCTGGTCATAGTGTCTTAGAGCTGAGCTAGACTTTAAAGATGGTCTCCTCCAACTCCTTTTTTGTAGTGAGGAAGTTGAATATCTGAGAGGTTAGTGAATTGTTTAAGGACACACAGGCAATTAGGTAGATGGAGTGCCAAGACCTAACTTTTCTTGATTCAGAATAAATTGCTTTTTCCATTCCACCTTCACTTTGCTTGGAGCTCACTTGTTATGAATACGTCTCAAAGATCAGAAAATTAAATTGTTTGTAGCAATATAATTTCATGTTATCCAGTTCTGCTGAAAGTGATTATAACAATAATGCAAGCAGATCTCACAAATCCAGGGGTTCCAAATTGTTTCTGCCTTTTGCTAAGCTAATATATAGAATTTCAAGGCCATATTTATACCACATGAAATTTCTAAAGAACTGGGCAATTTCTTATAAAAACTCAGTCGTGTACGGGTTGCCAAGTTGGAAAACTCGGGGTTTTCTGGCAACTCCTACTTTCCTTGTGTTCTAGGGAGTGCAAACTCCTTGGCAGACAAACTCTCCTGACCTCCTCCTCCACAATGGCCATGACCCAGCTCTGACCCACTGGCCCTTTCTGGTGTTCCCGCCTGCAGGGCTTACCTTTTGAAAGAACCTACAATCTTGCCTCCAACCCTCATCAGCTGAATAAACTGAAACAGTAAATTCCTGGCAGGGAAGGTCCACATTTCTTTCACATGAGAAAACTGGATTAGAACTCAGGCGAACTGACTTCTGGTTCTGATTCAAACACTAAGAAGTCCTTTAAATTTATCTTTAGTTTCTTCTTCTTTCTGGCCCTTAGTTTCTTTGTGCATAACATAGGGACATTAATCCCTGTCTACTTACTTTTCAGGGCTGTTTTGGAGATTTCGAAAATCAGAAATCCACGGAATCACGAAGACAAACTGTGTCTGCTGAATCTAGCTCCCCATGTTAGAGATGAGAAAACAGAGACCCAGAGTGTCTGTGTCTCCCTAACCCTGCACCTTTGGTTTTGAAGTTACAGAGGTTCTTGTCAATTTCAAGAACAAGAAATTAAAATCGGGACCAAGCTTCAGGTCTTCCCCTGATGCTCTTTCTCTGCTCAGTGCTGCTTGTGATGATAAATATGAAAGCATGTTGAACTTATAAATCATGAAACTGACAACAGGGAATTATTTAAGTATTAATTGACCGTGTATAGAGTCAGCACTAATCACATTTTCTTCATGCCTTTTCAGGGCTGTCAATTCTTAGGAATTCTAATGATGGCAAAGACAAATTCTTCCCCTTCCAGTAAATACAGGGAAAGTGGGAAGTTTAACCAGAGCTATTTAAGCTCAACCTCCCCCGAGAGGCCATCTCTTGCTGCTTGAAAAAGATTATTGTTGAGATACAAGTCACATATCATAGACTTAATCATTGTATTCATTTATTTATTTGACTGCACCTCAAGGCATGTGGGATCTTAGTTTTCTGACCCGGGATTGAACCTCTGTCCCTTGCAGTGGAAGCCCAGGGTCTTAACCACTGGGCTTCCAGAGAAGTCCCAAATTCACCATTTTAAGGTGTACATAACACTGTGTGATGAGCCTGCATTCACGAACCTGTGTGACCATCACCTCTATCTAAGATCTTCTACAACATCTTCATCATCTGGCTGCTTTTCAAGGGACATTCTGGTCAGGCTGTGTGTCGTGTCATGGAGTCTTGGCTGTTGATTCAGGCACAGGGCGTCTGGCCTACGTGTAGTGTTCACGTTGGCAGAAATGATGAGGTAGGCTAAATTTACCCTCTATCTGGAGAGTTCCATGTCTACTAAAGACTTGATTTCCTCAGAGATGGGCCAGGAGAAGGAATGAGATAGGCAACAAGCCTCAAAATAAACCCTATCGAGGAAAATCAGAAACTAAAAAGCAAAACTCAACCACCAAGGCTAAACTAGGAGGAAATGCCCCAGGTAAAGAATGAGTAGAGCTACAGGTGGGAAGTGTGGTTGGTTTAAAGACTCAGGGTTGGAAACCATCAGAGAGTTCACATTTCTAAGTGGGAGCCACCTGCAAAAACCTTTCTCAGTTCCAAAAGATTAAGATGCAGAATTCAAATGAGCAGAGGACCCTCCTGTGGCCATTCTCTTGTGCCCTGGACCTTTATGCATGCTGAATCTCACCCTCATCCCCTCACTACCACTTGATTTAAACCTCCTGGGGTTCCTGGACACCCCCTGCTGTAGGTGCCTGAACCTATGATCACCCTTCTCACCTTGTGGTACTGTGATGACCTGCTTACTTGTCTGCATTCCTGAATAGACCATAAACTTTTAAAGAGAAGAGGTCCTGCCTTTTTAAACTTACTCACCCTGCCCTTGGTATCATCAGGCACCATGCACAATAAAGATTTCATGATCAAGTTATTAGATTTGTCACAAGCCCAATTTTCTCTTCCTATGTCCCTAAAATGCTCAAATTAAAATCAAGTATTAGGACTGTACCCAAGCATCCTGTAGTTCTTCAAAGTAGATACATCAACAGTGAGACTAGGTCAAAACTACCTTCCTGCAGTTTTCACAAAGTAGCTCTAGTTTTGGTCCAAAGAACGAGAGAATAAATCTCTTCCCTCTTCTTCATGAGAATGCTTCAAGTATTTAAAATGAGCTGTCAAGTCTTTATGGCTTTTATTTTCCAGGCTACGCATATGTACTTTCTTCAAAAAATTAGGCATAAAATATGGCTTTATTTACTCTCATTCATTCAACACATATTTTTGAGCATGTTCTGCATGTAAGACACTGTACCAAGAGACAGTGGCATACAAGAGAGGGGATGACCCAGACTCTGCTCTAAAGAAGCCCAAAGATGATGCTAGTCACGCAAATCTCACTCTTAAGACTTTCTCTAATTTGTCAATTGTTGTTAGTCACCCAGTCATGTCCAGATTCTTTTGCAATCCCATGGATTGGGATTTTCCAGGCAAGAATACTAGAGTGAGTTGCCACTTCCTTTCTCCTGGGGATCTTCCTGTTCCTGCCCACATCTCCTGCATTGCAGGCGAGTTTTTTACTGCTGAGCTACTGGGGAAGACTCCCTTTCCAAATATGATTTCCAGAGCTTGACTCTATGTTCCCCAGTGGTCTGACCAGCGCAGAGTTCAGACAAACTATTACTTCATTATATGGATCCTGTGCTTTCCAGGACTTTTGATTGTTCATATTATTCTTAGGAAGTGCTCAAGATATACTAATGGAGAGAGTATGTGTGTGTGCGTGCACACTCACGCATGTACATGCTTGTGTATGTGATATAAGAAACTTGGTTCAGATTTTTGTAAGACTGTTCTTTGTGATTAAAGCAACTATGTGGTATTTCTGGTGATATTAATAAAAATTCAAGTCAAAAAGATCCTTATCCTGTGCAAAAAACCACCCCAAATCCTTAGGAAGCGACAGAAAGACAGACATGGACAGTGGACATATGGACATTGTGGGGAAGGAACAGAGGGTGAGAGGCGTAAAGGAAGTAGCATGAAGGCCTGTACTATCATAAGTGAAGAAAATAGCTCTAGTCATTGCTCTGTGAGAAAAGGGGATCCTTCAGGGGTGCTGTGTGATGGTCGGGAGGGGAGGGAAGGGGGGGATATACATATGACTAATCTGAGAACATACATATCTGTAAACCACAAAACTCTGTAAAAGTTAAAAGTAAAATAAAGGTTTAAAAAAAAAAAAGAACATTGCACACTGTCACTAATGATTCTTTATGATGTTTCTGAAAATAATTGGAAGAGAAGCACAGACATCTGACATGTGACTAAAGCTGTTTCTAATTATGGGGGGCTGTTGTCTTTAAAGCAGACAGTGGGGTACCTTTGATGGCTCTTTGTAATGATGCTCGCTCAGGACCTGGCAACCTCCAACTTACACTTATTTGAAGAATGTAGGGTGGGCCACCTCATTTTAGCTTCTGACCTGAATAACTTTGGTCCTTAAAATCCATCAGGCTTTTGGCTTTTTTTTTTTTCCCCCTTCAGGCTTTACTTTGAGGCTGAAAATGTGAATTTTTTGGTCATGCTGTTTCCTGGGTACTTTCCATATGTGCAGGAGACAGACTCACCAGAGGCTAGAAGGTCAACAGAAGAGAAAGTGCTTCTCCTCTTTGATAACAAGGATAAATGTGGGAGAGCTCCACAAAACTTGGGTGGTCAGGAGAGCCAGGAATGATTCCAGAAAAAGCAAGAGTGTACAAGACTAATTCTGTCCTCTACCAAAAAATCATTTTTAGAAGCCATTGTGCTGAGTATTCATAAATTGGTAATTTCACCGTTTAATATTTTCCAATATTTTTCTTGGCCTAGCAGCTCTTTATTTGCCCAACATTTATTAGGCACTATGCACCAAGAACTTCAAACTTCAGAAATAACTATTATCCTAAGTGTTGTGTTAAGAAATATCTGTAGCTTTTTGTTCTCCCCTAAAACAAGAATCTATATGGTACTCTATTCATCAGCCATGGATACAGTGACCACTCTATAAAGGCAGCTGAGGGTAGAAATTTTAAGATCATCCCAAGCAACACTTCTTATCCTAAGATCTCATTCTCACTGAGGACAGGACTGAGAAGGCTGTTGCAAAGGCCACTGTGATTGTTATTGCCATTACTCCCTGACTCTAGTTCCCTTGTCGAATCCTTAATTACATGGCACCTATATCTGAAAGCCAGTGTTCTGGTGAAAAGAGAATTATTTAATTAAATGAAAATATTTTTATAACTAACAGACTTATTTTTGTGATTATAATGTTTACAGCAAAGAAATCCTTTGTTACATATTCTCACCAAAGAAATGTAGCAAATTATGATAAGCACAGGTAGGAAATGAAAATCATCCTTTCTCCACTACACAAAGATAAGCACTAATGGAAACGTGGGTGTCTACCTCTCTGCATTTATCTGATTTTCCTTTACAACAGTTTTATAGCCTATTTTTAAAATTAATTAATTATTTTAAAATCTTGGGTTGCACTGGGTCTTTGATGCTGCACTCAGGCTTTCCTTAGCTGCAGTGAACAGGGACTACTCCCTGTTGTGGTGCACAGGTCTCTCCGTGCGGAGGCTTCTTTTTGTTGCGGAGCACACAGTCTCCAAGGCTCGCAAGCTTTAGTAGTTGCAGTGTGGGCTCTAGGGCACCCAGGCTCAGTAGGTGTGGCTCATGCGTTCTAGACTACTGGTATAGTCTGCTTTATATATATATATATAACGTATTTTTAATTAAGGCCTGTGCATTAGAAAAAAAATTTTTTGGCCTCTTCTATCGCTCTTTCATTTATTTGTCTTTGTTCTTCAGCCTGTGCGGGCCTCCCATCACAGTGGCCTTTCTCGCTCCAGAGCACTGGTTCTGAGTACATGAATTCCAGAGCTCCAGCTTGGTAGCTGGACACACCAATCCAGCCGCTCCATGGCATGTGGGATCTTCCCAGGCCAGGGATCGAACCGGCGCTCCTTGCACTACAAAGTGGTGTCATCACCCACTGGACCACCAGGGAAGCCCTAGTCTGCTTTTTAATGTAGCAGTATATTGTGAACATCTCTGCAGGCCACTGCTTTTTCTTCCACAATAAAATTGTAATAGATGCTTGATACTCCATTATATCTATGTACCAAACTTGATCTAACAGTTGTATGTTATTGGGCCATTGAATTGTTTGCATTTTTCACACCCACCCACCCACACACACACACACACACCAGTCTTGTCTCTAAATCTTTATTCTTATTTTTTCATTCACTGTTTTCTTATGATAATCCCCAGAAAAGACTATTTGAATGAATAAGCCCCCAAATTTAAACCTTTTGGAACATACATAGAGAAATCTTGGATTCTAACTAGTAAGGTCTTTGTTCCCAGCTCTAACCCAATTGTGTGACCTCAAGCTTAATGATCACATCTATAAAACAGGGAACATAATCACCTGCCCCATTGTATTTCAAAAGATGATTCTGAAAAGAATGTGGTAAGACTTTTGAAAATACAGCATGTGGGAGACACTGATGACTGTCTACTCAACATCCATTCTTCATCACTCCACCAGATCTTGATTTGTGTCAGGTAGTCACCCCTCTGGTCCTTTCGGGTTGGCCTAAATTGTCTGTACATAGTCACATCGCTCCTGACAGTGACAGGTTTGGGAGTAGACATATGAACCAAGAGAATTTCATGAGCTTCAAGGGGAAGGTTTCTGGGACTTCTGGAAAATTTGCCATCCTTAGGAGAGCCAATGGAAGGGCGAGGCTCTCTGCCTGGACATCATCATGGGCAAACATACGACTTGGCCATGTTGCCGCAATAGCTGTATGATTCCCCAACCCGAGAATTAAACAGAACACAGACAAGGCCAAGCTGTGCATGGTGGGGAAGAGGGGCTGCAACCCCTGATGGGTCAGCCTTAAAGGCCTCCTGCCCTACTCACTGAGACCATGTTCCAGTAGTGTGCACTCTTGGGATCAGTCAGCTGGACCTACCACCCCAATCCCGATTGCTGTCTTTTTCATTTTCTTTCTTAATTACAGAAAATGTTCTTTAATGGTCTCTTATAGGTTTCCTTCCAGCTTCTTGTATCCTCCCTTTCCCAACTTTCCAAAAAAAATTATGTCTCAAGGGAATATGTGATTGATGAGAATAGTGCCTAGGCCAGCAATTCAGAAATGACTCATTTAAATCTGCTGAACCGAAACAGCCCAACCCTGGCTTTCCGATGTGGTTACAGAATCAGATTTTTTTTTTCCCCCACTGGAAAGAAACATAGTGCTCAGTAGGTTCTGATCCCTGATCCAGTTCTGTAGATGAGAAAACTGAGGTTCAGGAAGATTTATAATGATTTGTTATAAAGTCTATGACAGTGGGGTGCTTCCCAGGCAGCAGTTGTGAGAGCCTTACCCAGAGTGTTGGTTTGACGCCTGCCACGTTTCAGCAGGGATTTTGAGCAAAAGTGGATTAAAACTGATTCTTCACATCCTTTGTGTCGAGTTAAATCAAACTGTCCCATTGGTAGTAAGAGCCCAAGGAGCAATGCTCCTATTCATGGCCCTGGAAGTCCAGTCTTCTTTTAGTCCCTTACTAGTGATGTTTACTAGAAGTCCTCAGAGAGGGAGCTCATAAATAATCCAGATTTCTTCTTGCAGCTCTAGAGCACCTCTGCTCTTGGTCTACACCTCTTTTTGCCCGTCTGCTTACTTTGGTTATTATTTCTCTGTACTCCTGGGTCACAGTTCATGCTACTGCCAAACTGTCCCCGACATCATCTCCATTCGGTCTGTGGGCGATGTCCATGCTCTTCTGACTTGTGTTCTTCCTCTTCAGCCAATAAGACAACTTTTGTTTCTCATGGCTGCTCATTCCTACTGGGTTCTCCCACTGGAGCTGCAGCTTTGATCAGTGACTATTGCTCTCTGACTCAGCCTGATCTTCCATAGAGAACATGTGCAATCCAGGGATATGTTTTACCAGGGCTGGTTCTGACACAGCATCATGCTGTGTGGGATCCCATCTCTCTCTAGCATCCCACTTGGCTAGGCTGCTTCTTCAAATGTGGTGTTTCTCAGAAACCTCATGTACAAATTATAGGGTGGGAATAACGTAGGAATTCCTAATGTATGAAGAACTTAGGGGTGGAAACTGGACATCCAGGAACCCCTGAACATTGTATGAATACCCAAAGTCTTGTGTAAAACAACACGTAAAGGATCAAAACCCTCTTGTTTTTGTCAGCATGTAAAAGAGGTCTGTGACCCTATAATGATTGTGGAGCACTGATATCTAGATGATTCCTAAACCAGCTGGTCTTTAAAGCAAAGCTCTCTGTGTTCTCTGAGCCTGTGATTTACCCAAAGCAAAAAATCGTTCAGTGACTCTCACAAACTGTTCTATTACATTCTTAAGTGAATACATGAGTTTATGCAAGAATTTTTAGCCTTAATTGCACTGTTGATGTTCTATTTTTTAAGAGAATCATGAAGGATTAGGAGTTGAAGTTTTTATTAGCAAGATATTAGTGCTCTATCCCATAAAAAGATTATTCATTCTAACCTCAAGTATTATAAATATTGGGAGATCTTTCTCTTCATAGCAACAAGGTCCTGGAAACTATACTGACTGGAAAAAAAGTAGGAAAAGGATGGTGCCTAGATCTGCCTCCCCTTCCAGCTGCTTTTCCAAGGAATGGAAGGTTTCGGGAAGAGAGGGCCTTCCTCCTTCTTTTGGGTGTAGCTGGTCATTCCCTAGTCATCCCCTAGAGTGTGTTTTCATGTTATTAAGGGGATCACTATTTATATGGGAACTTGTGGTGACTGGTGGCTGAAATTATCCATTGGCCAAATGATAAGAAGTGAAATATAGTTGATCATTTAACCATAACTGGAAGACAGAAGTGGAAAAGTGACATAAAAATCTTCCTATAGGGCTTTCCTGGTGGTCCAGTGGGTAATGACACTGCCTTGCAGTGCAAGGGGTGCCGGTTCAATCCCTGGCCTGGGAAGATTCCACTTGCCGTGGAGTGGCTGGACTGATGTATCCAACTAACAAGCCGGAGCTGTGGAGCATGTGCGCCCGGAGCTTGTGCTCTGCAGTGAGAGAGGCCACTGTGATGGGAGGCCTATGCAGGCCAAGGAACAAAGATGGATGAAAACAGATAAATGAAATGAAAGACCAATAGAAGTGGCCAAAAAAAAAAAAAATCTTCCTATACTCCTTATAATAGTAGTATAAAAATTAGAAACATTTAGCGTTAGCCCAGCTATTGAAATCTTGGAGGAGGGCATGGTAACCCACTCCAGTATTCTTGCCTGGAGAGCCCCATGGACAGAAGACACTGGTGGATTATAAATCCAGAGGACTGGTAAGAGTCAAACACGACTGAATCAACTGAACACACACACACACACACACACAGCCATTGAAAATATGATTTAAGTGTGACATTTAGAGGAACTTGTCAATTTTTCTTCAACTCTGGTAAAATACACATAACATAAAATCTACTATCTTAACCATTTTTAAATGTTCAGGAGTTTTAGATCCATTCATGTTGTTGTGCAACGACTCTCCAGAATTCTTTGCATCTTGCAAAACTGAAACTATACATGGCACCCCCATGACTTATTTGTTTTATAACTGGAAATTTGTCCCTTTTGACCTCCTTCACTCATATGACTGGACTTTTGACTCATGCAGACAACTTCACAGGCAAATGCTCTTGTTCACTGAAAGTCAAAACCCCACCTGCAATGTCCACCAGGAGGTCTTCCTCTAAGGCTCTACTACACACACAGATTCACAAGACTGCCATGCCACATGGGGCACCATCTGACTCAGAAGGTAGCAGGGCCAGGATGCAGAGTGAGTCAGCCAGACACATCTAGCATTGCTCTCCTGCAGGACCTAGCAGCAGACCATAAAACTGTCCCCACTATATCTGCAAGCTGTTCTCCTGGGTCCCAGGTGATGACTCAGAGGTGAAGCAGTGAGACTCACATCAGGAGGGTACGGAAGCCACCTTGGGTTGGAAGTCTCATGTTCTACAGAAGCTAATATCTTTAGGAAGAACCCCATGTCCATAACTTCTATGGTCCCCTGAGTGTCATGCCAGTGACAAGAGTCACTAACCGTAGGGAACCCAGATATAGAGTTTCCAACCTAGTACTTATGGTTGTCCCAGTCCAGACAGAGTTTACCATTCAGGAACAGTTTTACTTTCTTTTATCATGTCTCCAGGGAAACTGTGATGGGAGGCCTATGCAGGCCAAGGAACAAAGATGGATGAAAACAGATAAATGAAATGAAAGACCAATAGAAGTGGCCAAAAAAAAAAAAAATCTTCCTATACTCCTTATAATAGTAGTATAAAAATTAGAAACATTTAGCGTTAGCCCAGCTATTGAAATCTTGGAGGAGGGCATGGTAACCCACTCCAGTATTCTTGCCTGGAGAGCCCCATGGACAGAAGACACTGGTGGATTATAAATCCAGAGGACTGGTAAGAGTCAAACACGACTGAATCAACTGAACACACACACACACACACACACACAGCCATTGAAAATATGATTTAAGTGTGACATTTAGAGGAACTTGTCAATTTTTCTTCAACTCTGGTAAAATACACATAACATAAAATCTACTATCTTAACCATTTTTAAATGTTCAGGAGTTTTAGATCCATTCATGTTGTTGTGCAACGACTCTCCAGAATTCTTTGCATCTTGCAAAACTGAAACTATACATGGCACCCCCATGACTTATTTGTTTTATAACTGGAAATTTGTCCCTTTTGACCTCCTTCACTCATATGACTGGACTTTTGACTCATGCAGACAACTTCACAGGCAAATGCTCTTGTTCACTGAAAGTCAAAACCCCACCTGCAATGTCCACCAGGAGGTCTTCCTCTAAGGCTCTACTACACACACAGATTCACAAGACTGCCATGCCACATGGGGCACCATCTGACTCAGAAGGTAGCAGGGCCAGGATGCAGAGTGAGTCAGCCAGACACATCTAGCATTGCTCTCCTGCAGGACCTAGCAGCAGACCATAAAACTGTCCCCACTATATCTGCAAGCTGTTCTCCTGGGTCCCAGGTGATGACTCAGAGGTGAAGCAGTGAGACTCACATCAGGAGGGTACGGAAGCCACCTTGGGTTGGAAGTCTCATGTTCTACAGAAGCTAATATCTTTAGGAAGAACCCCATGTCCATAACTTCTATGGTCCCCTGAGTGTCATGCCAGTGACAAGAGTCACTAACCGTAGGGAAACCCAGATATAGAGTTTCCAACCTAGTACTTATGGTTGTCCCAGTCCAGACAGAGTTTACCATTCAGGAACAGTTTTACTTTCTTTTATCATGTCTCCAGGGAAACGGTGCTAGGAAGTTAACCAGAAATCAAATGCTCAGGCTAAAGGGGAAAGGGTTTTATTATAAGCCTTTATTCACGGTCCTTCAAATGGTTAAATAATAATTTCTGGGGGAAAAAGTCTGGTTAAATTGAAAGGAGTCAGAATGACTCTGATATGAACTAAATAACCATGAAATGATATGAAGAAGTAAATAACAATGAAATTTATCATCTCTTACTGGCTACAGTTCTGTTCCCCAACTCACAGATTGATAGTAAGGCAGCTATAATTAGAACTTCAGTTGCCTGACAACATGCCCATCATATATCACAGCCTTTCCTAAGAGAAGGAAGAGGAAGCATGTGGAAAGTGAAGAAAAGGGGTGCTGATCTAGGAAGGAGGCAATAGAGAAAGGGGGAAGGCACGAGGCATGTTTTCCTGGCAGTGGCTGCTCCCTGGCAGCAGAATAGAAGCTCTTTGAGATGCGGATGGGACTCCACACTGGTACGAAAGGAAACTAGGGCAGTAATTTGTGAATTCTCTGTTCTTACTAAAGAAGGGTCTCTTGTCTTCAAAAAAGGAAAGTAATTAACCACACCCGTCACTCTGCAGCAGCTTTGAATTGCTAATAGGCAAACTGTGGACCTCCTAGGAGAGCACTTCTGGGCCAGGATCTTAACCACCAACAAACCGATCCCACCTCTCTTTGCCACATGGGGCACTGACTCAGAGGTAGCGGGCCAGGATCAAAAAATCTAGCATTGCTCTCCTGCAGGACCTAGCAGCAGACCATAAAACTGTTCCCACTATATCGGCAAGCTGTTCTCCTGGGTCCCAGGTGATGACTCAGAGGTTAATCAGTGAGACTCACATCAGGAGGGTACGGAAGCCACCTTGGGTTGGAAGTCTCATGTTCTACAGAAGCTAATATCTTTAGGAAGAACCCCATGTCCATAACTTCTATGGTCCCCTGAGTGTCATGCCAGTGACAAGAGTCACTAACCGTAGGGAAACCCAGATATAGAGTTTCCAACCTAGTACTTATGGTTGTCCCAGTCCAGACAGAGTTTACCATTCAGGAACAGTTTTACTTTCTTTTATCATGTCTCCAGGGAAACGGTGCTAGGAAGTTAACCAGAAATCAAATGCTCAGGCTAAAGGGGAAAGGGTTTTATTATAAGCCTTTATTCACGGTCCTTCAAATGGTTAAATAATAATTTCTGGGGGAAAAAGTCTGGTTAAATTGAAAGGAGTCAGAATGACTCTGATATGAACTAAATAACCATGAAATGATATGAAGAAGTAAATAACAATGAAATTTATCATCTCTTACTGGCTACAGTTCTGTTCCCCAACTCACAGATTGATAGTAAGGCAGCTATAATTAGAACTTCAGTTGCCTGACAACATGCCCATCATATATCACAGCCTTTCCTAAGAGAAGGAAGAGGAAGCATGTGGAAAGTGAAGAAAAGGGGTGCTGATCTAGGAAGGAGGCAATAGAGAAAGGGGGAAGGCACGAGGCATGTTTTCCTGGCAGTGGCTGCTCCCTGGCAGCAGAATAGAAGCTCTTTGAGATGCGGATGGGACTCCACACTGGTACGAAAGGAAACTAGGGCAGTAATTTGTGAATTCTCTGTTCTTACTAAAGAAGGGTCTCTTGTCTTCAAAAAAGGAAAGTAATTAACCACACCCGTCACTCTGCAGCAGCTTTGAATTGCTAATAGGCAAACTGTGGACCTCCTAGGAGGTAGCACTTCTGGGCCAGGATCTTCCCCCCAACTCCTTCTACCTTCAGGTTGGTAAGGCAAGAATTTGTGAGCAAAGTGACTAGATACAAGAGGCCCCTGTACCTCTTGCTCTTTTGCTAAAGACAGGAATTCCTCTCTTTGGATATTAAATACAGAAAGCATCTCTAGATCTTTCATTATGATAAGGAGGTCATGACAAGGAGAAATCTGAAAGATGGTTGCAAAGTCACTGTCACACTGGGAACAATGAGAAGATGAACAAAAGGTTCTCAAGAAGCAGCTGATCCATGAGAGAGGAGAGAATTCACTCATGGATCAGTTCACGGGATGAAAGAGGGAGGTTTGGCCTGACTTGAGGAAGGTCCTCTGTGAACACTGAAGCCAGGAAGGGCTTCCCATTGGACTGAACTCAAGAGTAGAGTCTGGAGAAAGTAAGCAAATGACCTCCTTCTCAAACTCAGAGTAAGACTGCTAGTCCCTACTGAGAGAAGGAGAAAGAAATATAAAGGGACTTCCTTGGAGGCTCAGTGTTTAAGAATCTGCCTGCCAGTGCAGCAGATGCAGGTTCAATCCTTGGTCTTTGAAAATTCCACATGCCTCGGGGCAGCTAAACCTGTGCACCACAACTATTGAAGCCTATGCTCTAGAGCTCCTGCTCTGAAACAAGAGAAGCCACTGCGTTGTGTTCGTGCACTACAACTAGAGAGTATTCCCTGCTCCCTGCAACTAGAGAAAGCCCGCTTCCAGTGATGAAGACCCAGCACAGTCAAAAATAAATAAATAAATTTTTAAAAAAAGAAGAAAGAAGAAAAAAACAAGAATAAGAAAGAATAAAAAAAAGAAGAAATAAGAAGAGATGTCTGTCCTGGGATGGATGAAATGGACGAGGAGGGTGGGCATCTGCTGTGACGATAGCTAAGCGAGATCAAGCATCAGCTTGAATGAGCTGCAATGGAGCTCCCATCTAGAGCACCTTCACACAGGGGAGAAGCTTCCAAAGAATAGAGTTTTCTCTTTTGTTAACTCCAGGCTCTGGACACACTTAGCCTTGAGTAAGTTATTCAGTATGGCTAAGAAAACATGGCTGGTAGAGAAGGCTGCTGAGTGTCTCACTTGAGAAATCTAAATCCTCCCTAAGCTTTCAGGACCATTCTGAATTTCTGACTCATGGCCAGGAGAAGAACACTGATTTTTAGCTCAGAAAATGTGCCTGTTCTAGGGATGGGAAGAGCCATAATGCATGAAATGGGTCCATAGAACCTTGGGAGGTAACAATAGATATGATATTGAAAACAGCAGGAATCTCTTTGTGTGTGTGTGTGTGTGTGTGTGTATGATGGGGGCTGCACATCTTCCAGGGCTCTCTTTCAGGACTCAGATATGTTTCTTTTTTCTTTTTTTTTTTTTTTAGCGTGGTGACATCTGGCAACATTCAGTCTCTGCTCCAAGCTAGTGCTCAAAAAAAAAATAAGGTGACCCTGTGTCACTAAATTGTCACCAGCTGTGTCGTACTCGAAGACGTCTGTTATTAATATCAGACTTGAATGTTATTTATTAACTAAACACTACTGATTAATCATTTACAGGTATGTGGTGAAGCTTAGAGTTAAGCTCCCTCCCCCCAAGACAACACCCTGGCAGCTCAGAATTTATGGGCTTTTGCAAAGAGAGTAACAATAGAGTGGGACCAGAGCTACCCGGACACAGAGGAAAAGGACACAGGAGAATGTCAGCATACAAGTCCTGGCCTAGTACGCTGTTCCATTTGAGCCTTTTAAGATGCTTAGACAAAAGGGCTGGCAGGAACCTTTGAGGAAAGGAAGCAGTTAATATTAGAAGCAACCCAGATCTCTGAAAGTGAGGATGAAACGTAAGTCTTCAGGATCAGGTCCTGTTTCCACCCTCAGCTGGACGCTAACAGTCAGAGGGATCTTGACTGGCAGGCCCCTCCTCTCTCATTCCCTGGAGCTCACCTGTGTTAAGGTCAAACTCACTGGAGGTGGCCTCTCTCAATGCTGCGGAACATCCCCCCACCTGTGAACCCTTCTGCCAAAGGGCATTTGAGAAGAGCTGCGGATCAGCAAACCGTCCTGTTCCTTCCCTTCCTCCTTTCTCCCCAGTCCGTGAGTGATAGTAAAGACCAAAGGCAGGGCCCCTGGTGGCCCTATTCTAGGGAGAGGAACTGGGAGTGGCCCGGTAGAAAGTCCTTGGTGGAAAGTCCTAGCTATCTTGGTAGCAGTACTAGGAGACTGTCTCTCCGGAAATGCGGTCTGAGGTTAAACACGATTTGAGAGCTCACCAGTGACAAAAGGAGTCCTGGTTGAAATAGGAGGAGGAGCCCAGAGCTTTGGAACACATGCATGCATGTGCAAATATGTATTTGTTCATACCATGTACATGTGTGCATGTATATGTGTAAGCAGGTGCTCACAATCACGGAACCAACTCATCTCACCAAACTATTACTGTGTTTTATTTCTCCAATGGCAGCAGAAACATTTCTCATCAGTGTAGGGAAAGAAATCAGAAAACACAGAACAGTCTAAAGAAGAAAATAATCCCATCACGGAGAGAAACATTTAGTATTTCGTATCTGGCACTCCAGATTTGCCAGATTAAAAATTCTTTATGCTGTTTTTCAAAATTGGAATCCTACTTAATGTACTGTTTCCTTTATGTTAACAATGTACTGCAAACTGTTTCAAGTTAAGGGTGTATTGTGAAGCGGCCCTTGGGTTCCCACGATTTTCAGTGCTGGTCTATTGTTCCACGTATGTGTGAACTCAGATGCTCTAGCGACAACTGGGACAAACGCACTGACTCAAAACTTTGGCTCAAGGCATACGTAGAGCTGATTAGATCTTGACTTGCACCCTATGACCCTCAAAGTCCCAGGACACCAGTATTTTACTGAGCAATGGGCGCCCAGAGCTGGGCTGCCTGTGTCTTAGCTTTCTTGTGAATGTTTCTGGGAGGATAGATGATTTTCCCTCTTGTGATATTGCTTTACTTGTAGTCTTGACTGGCAGGCCCCTCCTCTCTCATTCCCTGGAGCTCACCTGTGTTAAGGTCAAACTCACTGGAGGTGGCCTCTCTCAATGCTGCGGAACATCCCCCCACCTGTGAACCCTTCTGCCAAAGGGCATTTGAGAAGAGCTGCGGATCAGCAAACCGTCCTGTTCCTTCCCTTCCTCCTTTCTCCCCAGTCCGTGAGTGATAGTAAAGACCAAAGGCAGGGCCCCTGGTGGCCCTATTCTAGGGAGAGGAACTGGGAGTGGCCCGGTAGAAAGTCCTTGGTGGAAAGTCCTAGCTATCTTGGTAGCAGTACTAGGAGACTGTCTCTCCGGAAATGCGGTCTGAGGTTAAACACGATTTGAGAGCTCACCAGTGACAAAAGGAGTCCTGGTTGAAATAGGAGGAGGAGCCCAGAGCTTTGGAACACATGCATGCATGTGCAAATATGTATTTGTTCATACCATGTACATGTGTGCATGTATATGTGTAAGCAGGTGCTCACAATCACGGAACCAACTCATCTCACCAAACTATTACTGTGTTTTATTTCTCCAATGGCAGCAGAAACATTTCTCATCAGTGTAGGGAAAGAAATCAGAAAACACAGAACAGTCTAAAGAAGAAAATAATCCCATCACGGAGAGAAACATTTAGTATTTCGTATCTGGCACTCCAGATTTGCCAGATTAAAAATTCTTTATGCTGTTTTTCAAAATTGGAATCCTACTTAATGTACTGTTTCCTTTATGTTAACAATGTACTGCAAACTGTTTCAAGTTAAGGGTGTATTGTGAAGCGGCCCTTGGGTTCCCACGATTTTCAGTGCTGGTCTATTGTTCCACGTATGTGTGAACTCAGATGCTCTAGCGACAACTGGGACAAACGCACTGACTCAAAACTTTGGCTCAAGGCATACGTAGAGCTGATTAGATCTTGACTTGCACCCTATGACCCTCAAAGTCCCAGGACACCAGTATTTTACTGAGCAATGGGCGCCCAGAGCTGGGCTGCCTGTGTCTTAGCTTTCTTGTGAATGTTTCTGGGAGGATAGATGATTTTCCCCTCTCTTGTGACTGGATTTGTTTTTTCTCTCTCTGCTCACTTGTAGTCTATTGTTTGCCAGGAACCCCCATGTGTGTTGTTTTAGCATTTCTGAGTGGTTCAGAGCCATAACAAGGAGGCGAGAAAGATGGGATAGCTTTAGCCTTTAGGGAAGCTACAAACCTCTCCTTGGTGTCAGCCTGCAGGCATTCCCTGGGTTTGAAAAGCCCCCCTCACTCTTCCAGAACGAGTGACAGAGAGAGCTCAGCTGTAGGGGTTGGAGCAGAGAGGCTGTGGGGTGGTGAGCCCTCCTCCTATCTGCTACCATTTAAAGCCATCTGGGGGCAAGGAGGCAATTTGCTTAGCCCTTCAACTGCTACCACACACATTCTCTAAAGAGATGTTTACTAGCTGCACTGCAGGGGGAGGGAATCTCAGAAAAGTTAAAAAAGATATTCTCAGTTTTCTCTGCTTTCCCTCAATTGATTTCTCCTTAAGAAAGTATTTGTGTTCTCTGTAAACCACTCCTCAGACTTGCCCTTGAGCCTCAACTTTTTCCTCACAAATCTCCCCTTGCTACTGCGAAATGCGGTCACCTGAAATGACTTTTCCTTTCTTTCCTAGTCTAATTCCCCAGATAATCCACGGGCCTCAGTCTCATGGGAGAAGAAGGGAGGAAGAGATGGCTAAAGTCCTTCAAAGGGTCATTTTTCTGATCCAGACAGTCCAGTCTACTCAGCCCTGGCTTTGGTGGGTTGTCCCAAGCTCCTGGGGTAGGTTTTCCCCATTTCAGGTCCTTTATGTTAACAATGTACTGCAAACTGTTTCAAGTTAAGGGTGTATTGTGAAGCGGCCCTTGGGTTCCCACGATTTTCAGTGCTGGTCTATTGTTCCACGTATGTGTGAACTCAGATGCTCTAGCGACAACTGGGACAAACGCACTGACTCAAAACTTTGGCTCAAGGCATACGTAGAGCTGATTAGATCTTGACTTGCACCCTATGACCCTCAAAGTCCCAGGACACCAGTATTTTACTGAGCAATGGGCGCCCAGAGCTGGGCTGCCTGTGTCTTAGCTTTCTTGTGAATGTTTCTGGGAGGATAGATGATTTTCCCCTCTCTTGTGACTGGATTTGTTTTTTCTCTCTCTGCTCACTTGTAGTCTATTGTTTGCCAGGAACCCCCATGTGTGTTGTTTTAGCATTTCTGAGTGGTTCAGAGCCATAACAAGGAGGCGAGAAAGATGGGATAGCTTTAGCCTTTAGGGAAGCTACAAACCTCTCCTTGGTGTCAGCCTGCAGGCATTCCCTGGGTTTGAAAAGCCCCCCTCACTCTTCCAGAACGAGTGACAGAGAGAGCTCAGCTGTAGGGGTTGGAGCAGAGAGGCTGTGGGGTGGTGAGCCCTCCTCCTATCTGCTACCATTTAAAGCCATCTGGGGGCAAGGAGGCAATTTGCTTAGCCCTTCAACTGCTACCACACACATTCTCTAAAGAGATGTTTACTAGCTGCACTGCAGGGGGAGGGAATCTCAGAAAAGTTAAAAAAGATATTCTCAGTTTTCTCTGCTTTCCCTCAATTGATTTCTCCTTAAGAAAGTATTTGTGTTCTCTGTAAACCACTCCTCAGACTTGCCCTTGAGCCTCAACTTTTTCCTCACAAATCTCCCCTTGCTACTGCGAAATGCGGTCACCTGAAATGACTTTTCCTTTCTTTCCTAGTCTAATTCCCCAGATAATCCACGGGCCTCAGTCTCATGGGAGAAGAAGGGAGGAAGAGATGGCTAAAGTCCTTCAAAGGGTCATTTTTCTGATCCAGACAGTCCAGTCTACTCAGCCCTGGCTTTGGTGGGTTGTCAAGCTCCTGATAGGACCCACTGAGGACTGTACATACACTGGACAGAAAAACAGAGGACCTTTCTTTTTCAGAATATTTCCCAGCTTTTTTTCCCCTCTTATTTTTCATTTGGTCAGTAAACATAAGAAGAAAGAGAAAATGTGATTGTTTAAGCCTAGAGAAGGTGAGGAAAAGGATGGGAATGCATAGTAGATAATAGTGAATAAAATACATCACAGTTGATGATGCTTCGTAGTTTACAAAGCAATTTTTTCATATCTTTTACCTCAGCTCCTCACAACAGTCTGAAGACAATAGTGAACAGGTATTCTGGTGACCTCGGAAACTACAGACCAGGAGCTGCAAGCTTGCAGTGGATGCTGTGGCCTGCTGCCCGACGCACCCACGGAAAGAACTCTTTCCCTGGCTGTGAGGAGTGCTGGCTGCTGATGACCACAACTGAGTCCCTCATTGGGAAATGTCCTCTGTGGAAGGGATCTGCCTCACCCAAGATGTCATTCTCTTTCTGGGCCCTTGTTTTGATCCCCCAAAATTATAAAAGGCCATTCCAGCTCAGAACATCTTATAGGATCAGCCACCCTAGAGTTTAACGAATGGGATTTCACTTTTTGTACTGAAGACTACATTTTCTTTATTCAATCACTTATCAGGGTTATTTCCCCATAAAAGTGAATATAGATATACTGTCTTTAACAACTGCAGAGTATCTCATATTATGGATATCTCTTTATTTCTCCAATCTCCTGTTCTTGAACATTTAGATATTTTCCAACTATTTGCTATAAGTTTCACTTTGTTGAACATCATCGTATATGCATCTTCTCAAAAGATGTCCAGCTATCTTTAGGATGAATTCCTAGAATGGGTGGGTCAAAGGACACTGCACCTCCAGAAAAGTGGTAACAGTTTACATTCCCACTCCAAGTATGGAGGAAATCCCCAAATCCAGCTGTTTCAGTTCAAATTCATGATGGTAAAACTCAAATGGACACCCAGCACTACAATCCTTCTTCATATCCCTGCATAATTTGCTTTTGTACCTTTCACGATAATTAAAAAAAAAAAAACCTTCTCATGTCTCCTTAATCCTTCCATCTCCCTTTCCTCTCTCATATGCCCAGTTGCTGTCCCAGTTTCATGCCTAAAAATTTAGAAGCCATCTAGGGCGACACTCTTTTTTTTTTTAGCCGCCCCTTGCAGCTAGCAGAATCTTAGTTCCCCAACCAGATATTCAGATACTGAACCCAGGTCCATAGCAGTGAAAGTGCAGAGTCCTAGCCTGGACTGTCAGGGAATTCCTGAGGATAACAATCCTATCCGTCTATCCCAAATCAATAACACACACACATGCACATACACACATACCTTGCACTATATACTGGAACCAGTCTTCTATGTCTTCTTCCTTCACTGTGGCAAAAAGTCTATATGCCTAGCAATGGTCAACACTTTCCGTGGACTATGTTGGCCCAATGACTCAAGGACATTTCTCCTGTTATGTTTTCTTTCTTTGCTACATCCTTCTCCTCATTTCTTTCTTTCTTTCTCCTGCATCATTCTCAAAAGCATTAAAAAAGATTTGTCATCTCTTATTTTAAAATACAAACAAATCAAAAATAACAAAATGAAGGAAAAAACTCTCTCTTGAGCCCATGTTTCCTCCAACCTCCCCTCCATTCTTACAGCTTCCCTTTCTAACCCAGAAAGAAAAATAGATACAGGTAGAGTTCATATCATTCATTGACTCTTTCAATACATATTTACTGAACACCTACTATTTGCTGGGCACGTACAGAAGAGAGTGGTGAATGAGATAGACAAGGTTTCCATTCTCAAGAAACATAAAATCCAGTGGCAGAAACAGATATCACCAAGAAAAAAGATAGGCAGATTGTGATGAATGCCAGCCAGAACAGAGAGACGGTGATGGGCTTGAGAGCAATGGAGTTCGGATGAGGCCCTGCTCTAGAGAGAAACATCAAAGCATGATGCTCTGAGAGAGCACATCTGATGCAGCCAGCCATGCAAGGATCAGGGAGGAAATTTCCAGACGGAAAAGAACAGCAAGTCCTGAAACCCAAGACAAGAAAGAACTCTGACATTTGAGGCACTGCAAGGGGACCACTGTGTAGCTGAAGAGCAGTGTAAGGGGGGAAGGGTCTCGAGGGGGTAAACCACAGTTCAGGGATGAAAATCTATTGTCAGTTCATTGGGAAAGCATTAAAGAGTTTCAAGCAACATGCTTAGAACTTATTATTCTTTAATTTTCTTGTGTTAACCTGTGGAAAATGGAGTTTTACGGGAATTCAAACAACTAGCTGGAAAAATCATCTGTTTTAAAACTGAGTCTTAGGAAACTGCAAAAATACAATGATACCTTCATTTTAAAAAGATCCATCTCAAAGATGCAAAAATTCTATACTCAAAGTGGAGCTGAGTTCATTGTCCGGGTCTTTGCATGGATTAACCACACAATGCACATACACACATACCTTGCACTATATACTGGAACCAGTCTTCTATGTCTTCTTCCTTCACTGTGGCAAAAAGTCTATATGCCTAGCAATGGTCAACACTTTCCGTGGACTATGTTGGCCCAATGACTCAAGGACATTTCTCCTGTTATGTTTTCTTTCTTTGCTACATCCTTCTCCTCATTTCTTTCTTTCTTTCTCCTGCATCATTCTCAAAAGCATTAAAAAAGATTTGTCATCTCTTATTTTAAAATACAAACAAATCAAAAATAACAAAATGAAGGAAAAAACTCTCTCTTGAGCCCATGTTTCCTCCAACCTCCCCTCCATTCTTACAGCTTCCTTTCTAACCCAGAAAGAAAAATAGATACAGGTAGAGTTCATATCATTCATTGACTCTTTCAATACATATTTACTGAACACCTACTATTTGCTGGGCACGTACAGAAGAGAGTGGTGAATGAGATAGACAAGGTTTCCATTCTCAAGAAACATAAAATCCAGTGGCAGAAACAGATATCACCAAGAAAAAAGATAGGCAGATTGTGATGAATGCCAGCCAGAACAGAGAGACGGTGATGGGCTTGAGAGCAATGGAGTTCGGATGAGGCCCTGCTCTAGAGAGAAACATCAAAGCATGATGCTCTGAGAGAGCACATCTGATGCAGCCAGCCATGCAAGGATCAGGGAGGAAATTTCCAGACGGAAAAGAACAGCAAGTCCTGAAACCCAAGACAAGAAAGAACTCTGACATTTGAGGCACTGCAAGGGGACCACTGTGTAGCTGAAGAGCAGTGTAAGGGGGGAAGGGTCTCGAGGGGGTAAACCACAGTTCAGGGATGAAAATCTATTGTCAGTTCATTGGGAAAGCATTAAAGAGTTTCAAGCAACATGCTTAGAACTTATTATTCTTTAATTTTCTTGTGTTAACCTGTGGAAAATGGAGTTTTACGGGAATTCAAACAACTAGCTGGAAAAATCATCTGTTTTAAAACTGAGTCTTAGGAAACTGCAAAAATACAATGATACCTTCATTTTAAAAAGATCCATCTCAAAGATGCAAAAATTCTATACTCAAAGTGGAGCTGAGTTCATTGTCCGGGTCTTTGCATGGATTATCGCATGCGAAGCCCTCTTTTTCTTTCAATATTTAGCTTTATCAGAGGTTTTTATTTTTATTTTTTTAAGGAAAAGGAAAATTAGGTTTGTGCCTCTGGAAAAAAGGTTGGCATGGGTTCTAAACAAACACACGAAAGATTCCCTAATCTTCTTATATTCATAAAGGAGCTGTTTCCTTAAGCACAATTAGGAATGGCTTATTTTCTCAATTTTAAGTGAGTTTCTGAAATACATCACGTGACATAGAGGATAAGTGGAAATTAGAAGCTGTTGCTGCTCTTTTAGGTCATGAATCATTCCATCCTGCTTTTCCTCCACAATTTGCTGCTACTAATGTCTGAAATCTAAGATAACCGCCTTGAATTAACTCATAATTCCTAGTCAAAGGACACTATGCAACTCAGTACTAGAGGCGATTGTTTACATAATTCACGTGGGGATCAGCTGGGAAATGCTTTGTGTATTTAAGATCCTCCTTTCAGAACTTTGGATATTCATGTAACACACCATTAGAATAAAAATAAGCTGGGGGGTGGGAGTTGATCTGGAGTTGTTTTCAGATAGTTTAACACACATTTGTACTAAATATGTAAAAATATGTCATGTAGACACACGCATCAACAACTTACACAGCCACAGGTGAGGAATGTTTTTTTCTGTATACACACATTCTACTGACTTTCTGGTTTCATCTTTCCCTCCCCTTTAGATTTTGGTGGGGCTGTTTTTTTTTTCTTTTTCTCCTTTTATTTTTTTTTATTACTTAGTCATTTTTATTTTGCTTTTACAGTGTTCTGTTGTTTACAGATACGTATAATCCCAGATCAGTCATAGGGAGTGTGGGGCTGTTTTGATGCCTGCATTTTCTAGGCTAATTATTCCAGAGGATTTAAACCTTTGGGGCATTGGAGCTGAGGTTGGTGCTATTATGACTCTAAGACAAACACTCTCTCTTATTTCACCATGCTCAAAGAGCTTTAAGGAGAAGTTTTAAATCCAGAGAAGTATCACCAGGGCCTGGGAACTCAGGGAAGACCCTGCTTCTCTCTGTGCCACAAATACCTTGCAAGTCATGGCATTCTGCCACCAACATCTCGTGTTGATGAACAGGCATCTTTAGAGCGGAGGTGAAGGGACACCTATGTACTTGGTGTCACCCTCATTACAGACATTGTTGGCGGAGTTTGGGGGAGAACGGATGCATGTATATGTATGGCTGAGTCCCTTTGCTGTCCACCTGAAATTATAACAACATTGTTAATCGGTTATACTCCAATATAAAATAAAACATTTTTTTAAAAAAGAAACTGTTAAGGGGGATTATGAGGTCGCATATCATATAGCTTCCCCACCTTCCTCGCTCTTTCCTCTTCTTCCCCCACATCCCTTCTGGACTCAAAATGTCCCTTCTCAGATTCAGAGAGGAAAATGACTGGCTGGCTTTTCCCCAAAGATGTTCTTATTGTGCTTTCCTTTCTCTGCTCTGGTCTACTGACCAAGACGCTGAAGACACTTTCCTTCCCCACCCACCAGTTTCTAACCGCCACTACCTTCCTTGCTCCCTCGCTTATCTTTGAGAGTCAGCTTTGCCATGTTCATGGTCGTTTCTGACATGTCTTATTAAGAAGTAAAAATCCCCCCACCCCATCCTTCCTTTTTCTCTAAGCTAGCATTCCAGCCGGGCTGGGAGGGGAAAGGTCAGTGTTTAGCAGTCTCTCCCCTCCGGGACCTGCGATTTCATTCATTTCCCCTCAAACAGGAATGTTGCTCCCCCGTGATACTTGCGGCAGCAAACAGGTTTTATCTGCTTCGTTTCTCAAGTGTTTATTTAACTTGTCTCAGCCTTCTCTTCTTGCTCAGTGAGAATGTTCTGTAAATTTGCATGTGTCATGCTTATCCCAATTGTTAAAGAAAAAGGATACTAACTACCATCCAGTGAATTCCTAACCTAATGCTTTCCTGGTCACCAGAAATGACCTCTTCTCCTCTTCTGGGTTTTAGTGATCTGAAATTAATGACTGCATGCTACAACCACGCAAATTCTTCAAATATCTTTGGTGAGATAATTCAGATATTTTAAGAAAAAGGTGCTTCTGAGGACACAGCTATCTTAACCTTTGGCTCTTTCAATAGTCATATATTTTTTAGCAAGATGGTCAGCCTTTTCAGTGAACTTGATCCTTTTCTGAAGAAATTATTCAAAATGTGCAGAGTCCTCGATGCCAACCTCCAAGAAGCACTAAAATCAAACATGGGATCTCACAATCTGTTTCTTTGTGAGATTTTGGGGTCACTCTTCCTGAAAAAATTTGTTTGTTTTTATCTTAAAAAACAAACTTTTGTCTTAAAAAGCTTTGTTGAGTCTAAAATCACATGGCTTTTTCATCTTTGTACCATTGTGGTTAGGGCTTCTCTGATGGCACAGAGGCAAAGAATCTGCCTGCCAGTGCAGGAGACACAAGTTTGAATCCTGATCCTGGAAGATCCCATGGGGAAGGAATGACAACCCTCTCCAATATTCTTGCCTGGGAATCCCATGGACAGAGGAGCCTGGCAGGCTACAGACGGGGTTGCAAAGAGTCAGACACGACTTAGCAAAGTTGCCCCTAAGGGCACTGACCAAGACGCTGAAGACACTTTCCTTCCCCACCCACCAGTTTCTAACCGCCACTACCTTCCTTGCTCCCTCGCTTATCTTTGAGAGTCAGCTTTGCCATGTTCATGGTCGTTTCTGACATGTCTTATTAAGAAGTAAAATCCCCCACCCCATCCTTCCTTTTCTCTAAGCTAGCATTCCAGCCGGGCTGGGGGGGAAAGGTCAGTGTTTAGCAGTCTCTCCTCCGGGACCTGCGATTTCATTCATTTCCCCTCAAACAGGAATGTTGCTCCCCCGTGATACTTGCGGCAGCAAACAGGTTTTATCTGCTTCGTTTCTCAAGTGTTTATTTAACTTGTCTCAGCCTTCTCTTCTTGCTCAGTGAGAATGTTCTGTAAATTTGCATGTGTCATGCTTATCCCAATTGTTAAAGAAAAAGGATACTAACTACCATCCAGTGAATTCCTAACCTAATGCTTTCCTGGTCACCAGAAATGACCTCTTCTCCTCTTCTGGGTTTTAGTGATCTGAAATTAATGACTGCATGCTACAACCACGCAAATTCTTCAAATATCTTTGGTGAGATAATTCAGATATTTTAAGAAAAAGGTGCTTCTGAGGACACAGCTATCTTAACCTTTGGCTCTTTCAATAGTCATATATTTTTTAGCAAGATGGTCAGCCTTTTCAGTGAACTTGATCCTTTTCTGAAGAAATTATTCAAAATGTGCAGAGTCCTCGATGCCAACCTCCAAGAAGCACTAAAATCAAACATGGGATCTCACAATCTGTTTCTTTGTGAGATTTTGGGGTCACTCTTCCTGAAAAAATTTGTTTGTTTTTATCTTAAAAAACAAACTTTTGTCTTAAAAAGCTTTGTTGAGTCTAAAATCACATGGCTTTTTCATCTTTGTACCATTGTGGTTAGGGCTTCTCTGATGGCACAGAGGCAAAGAATCTGCCTGCCAGTGCAGGAGACACAAGTTTGAATCCTGATCCTGGAAGATCCCATGGGGAAGGAATGACAACCCTCTCCAATATTCTTGCCTGGGAATCCCATGGACAGAGGAGCCTGGCAGGCTACAGACGGGGTTGCAAAGAGTCAGACACGACTTAGCAACTTAACGGCAACTACAGCCACCACTGTGTTTAAAAGCACTGCACCTAAGCATTTCTTCATTAGGCTAACTTTTCGAATCCTCATTCATTTAAAAACGAGAATCAGAATTTCTGCAAAACCTCTACCTAGTAGAGAGTAAGGAAAATGTTTTAAATTAGAATTCACATTCAGTGAGAAAAGACAAATCACACAGAACTCGATGTCTTCAAACACGACTTCACACCAAAGGCAACAAAGACCGAGATGCATTCAAAGAGGGGGACAAATGGTGATGCTCAAAAGGAAGCTATGGGGACTTCCCTGGTGGTCCAGTGGTTAAGACTATGGGCTTCCACCTCAGGGGACACAGGTAGTGAACCCTGGTTGGGGAACTAAATTCCTACATCCTGTGCAGCATAGCCACAAAATTAAATAAGTAAATAAATTGGGAGAAAAAGTAAATTTAAAAAACAATAGGAAGTTACCGTATACTGGAAGAAAAAGTAATACAAGCAACTATAATCAAATAACAATTTTTGTTTTTTAAAGTTTCAAGCAATCTGAGTTGGATCCTATTTATAAAACATGCAGACAGAAAGGTCACTCAGCTGATTCTAAGCCTGGCTAAGGAGAAGGGAGCGTGCAGCCCCTTTTACCAACTGAAGCTAGAGAAACTTGCCCACTGCCAAAAAGACAACTTTCTTCTGGGATCCCTGAGCGTCATCTTCAGACCATAGTCCACCTCTGCCAGATCCAGCCTAACTGGGCTTCCTTGGGGGGTGGGCTGCTTCCTGCTCAGCTCAGCTCTAGCTGGCTGTGAACTTCTAACCCAAGGAGCATTCTGATCCCATTACGATGAAATCCACAGGGTTCAACAACTTAATTCCTCTACGAACACTGAATGTATACCAGGTGCAGGGGTAGGAGGAGGAGAGCGGGGAGACTGGGCTGTACCCATGACCAAGGCCCCGATGATTTGCAGGTCCTAAGGGTCTAGCTGAGCAGAAATAACACTAGATAGAATAGGAAACCAAAAATAACACCAGATAGAGTAAAGTCAATGCAACCACAATGCAAATTGCTGAAGGAAGGGATTGAGAGGGGAAAACAGTTTGTTCCATGATGTGGACGGGAGGAAAAGGAAAGGGAATTTTCACAGCAGAGGATGGGAGGGGGCATTTTTGGCTGAGAGAACAGTCTTGAAATGGAGTCTGTATTTAGCGACCACTTTTTAATAGTCTGGGTGGCTGTGGGGGAAATTTGATTCTTTGATGGGGAATGAGACAGACGCAGAACCTCCACATTAAATCTTACAGTGGGGAGTGGAGTCAGGGGACAGGGCAGTGAGTATCCTCCATATAAGATAGGCAAATGAAAATGTATTTTTAAAAACGTAAAAGAACATTTACTTAGCTACTGAAATCTTTGGAATTATAGAAAGGAATCACACTAATTAACAATAATTAGTTATGATAGTAATGGTGATTATTTTGTCAAACTGGAAGTGGTTTAGGACCTAAATAGTCTTTTAGAGCCGAAGGAACTTTAAAGACCATCTCTGCCGACCCACTTATTTTAAAAACAGATGAGGAGATTGATGCCCAGAGAAAAGTGCATACATGCTCAGTCATGTCCCCCTGGACAGCAGTCCATCAGGTTTCTCCGTCCGTATTATGTTCCAGGCCCCTATTTATAAAACATGCAGACAGAAAGGTCACTCAGCTGATTCTAAGCCTGGCTAAGGAGAAGGGCGTGCAGCCCTTTTACCAACTGAAGCTAGAGAAACTTGCCCACTGCCAAAAAGACAACTTTCTTCTGGGATCCCTGAGCGTCATCTTCAGACCATAGTCCACCTCTGCCAGATCCAGCCTAACTGGGCTTCCTTGGGGGGTGGGCTGCTTCCTGCTCAGCTCAGCTCTAGCTGGCTGTGAACTTCTAACCCAAGGAGCATTCTGATCCCATTACGATGAAATCCACAGGGTTCAACAACTTAATTCCTCTACGAACACTGAATGTATACCAGGTGCAGGGGTAGGAGGAGGAGAGCGGGGAGACTGGGCTGTACCCATGACCAAGGCCCCGATGATTTGCAGGTCCTAAGGGTCTAGCTGAGCAGAAATAACACTAGATAGAATAGGAAACCAAAAATAACACCAGATAGAGTAAAGTCAATGCAACCACAATGCAAATTGCTGAAGGAAGGGATTGAGAGGGGAAAACAGTTTGTTCCATGATGTGGACGGGAGGAAAAGGAAAGGGAATTTTCACAGCAGAGGATGGGAGGGGGCATTTTTGGCTGAGAGAACAGTCTTGAAATGGAGTCTGTATTTAGCGACCACTTTTTAATAGTCTGGGTGGCTGTGGGGGAAATTTGATTCTTTGATGGGGAATGAGACAGACGCAGAACCTCCACATTAAATCTTACAGTGGGGAGTGGAGTCAGGGGACAGGGCAGTGAGTATCCTCCATATAAGATAGGCAAATGAAAATGTATTTTTAAAAACGTAAAAGAACATTTACTTAGCTACTGAAATCTTTGGAATTATAGAAAGGAATCACACTAATTAACAATAATTAGTTATGATAGTAATGGTGATTATTTTGTCAAACTGGAAGTGGTTTAGGACCTAAATAGTCTTTTAGAGCCGAAGGAACTTTAAAGACCATCTCTGCCGACCCACTTATTTTAAAAACAGATGAGGAGATTGATGCCCAGAGAAAAGTGCATACATGCTCAGTCATGTCCCCCTGGACAGCAGTCCATCAGGTTTCTCCGTCCGTATTATGTTCCAGGCAAAGATACTGGCGTGGGTTGCCATTTGCTTCTCCAGAGGATCTTCCTGACCCAGGGATAGGACCCTCATTTCTTTCATCTCCTGCACTGGCAGGAGAATTCTTTAACCACTGCGCCACCTGGGAAGCCCAGAGCAAAGTCCTTTGTGTCAAATCGACCATTCATGAGGGGCAAAGCAGGGTTGGAGCACAGATCACTTTCTTTCTAAAGCTGATCACTTTCCACTAAAATGTGTCAACCTGCATCCTCTCGGCTAATTTTAAGAGAAGAAAAAAAAACAATGAAACTGCAGTTGGAGTTTGAGGCTCAAGTGGAGTCCCACAACCACTGGTGGCTCACAGGGAACTCAACCCGAGGATATTAGGGACATCAAGCCAACACTCTCTTGTGAACATTCTTACTAAAATTAAACCCATTCACAAGGGGTGAAGCACGAGACAGAAGAGTGAGGGTGGTGATTAAAGCCCAAGAATGCATGTTTCTCCAATCACAACCTGGGTAAGAAGCACAGGGCTGCAGGAGTCTGGTTTGCCTCAGCTGCCATCCGGCCCCACCACGCACAAGCCAAGCTGCAGGGAGCTCTCTTTCTCCACCGAAGGCTTAGCTGCAATATGGTTTAAATTAGACATTTCTTGCCTGAGTAGAACAAATCACTTAGGCTGTACGCTGACAAAAAAGGAACAGTCTGCATGCTTGGAAAGCTTAGGGGGAATTAAATTATGTGCTGTCACTTCAGAGTTGTTCCTCTGTCCTCTCCACCACCACCTCTCAATTGCCTGCAGGAGTCCTGGAGCCTTGCGTGCAAGCCAAGCCCTAACCCAGGGCTTAACATAAACTTCAGGCTCTCAGGTCATTGGGAAATAACAGGTATATCCGGTTGGGTCTTTTGTGCTTGTCTGCACGCAAATTAAAAGCTCGTGCAAAGCTGAACTCTTTGGAGCCTCTGGTTAGGGAGAAGGTATGATGCCTTGCAAGAGAATTCTCACACGATCTCCTTGTTTACTTTTTCAGGGAATAGAGGTGTGGGGGTGGAAGGTTGAGCTTGCTTATGGGAAGGTCACACCTCTGGGCAGCTGAGCTCAGAAGGGGCGGGATGTGGAGGTGGCCTTGTGCCAGATGGTCTGCTGGGAGCGGGGCTCTGGACCCCCACGTCGGAGCTTTGAGGGGGTGTAGATCTTTTAGACCTTCAGGGAGGGGAGTGGAGGTGGGTGAGCCCATGCCTGCGCTTCCTGCCTGGTGTCCACAGTGGCAGGGCTCTTGCAGGGGCAGAGGTGGGAGGGGAGGGGCATAGGAGACGGTCTGACACTAAGAGGAGGGGCCATGCACCCAAAGCTGTCACCTGGGTGCCCCACCTCCCTCACTCTTGAAGACCCCACTACAATTCAGCTTTTCTTTTGTTTTTTAAGATTTTTTTTAATGTGGACCATTTAAAAAAAATTTATCGCTGTAATTTAATTTTAAAAGAACATTTTCACAAACAATAGGAAGAATAAAAGACACATTCTAAGATATAAATAAGAATTTTTAAGTCTTCATTGTATTTGTTACATTGTTTCTGTTATATATATATATATATATATGTATATTATTTGTTTGTTTGTTTGTTTGTTTGACTGAGACGCATCCCTAGCTCCCTGGCCAGGGTTCCAACTTGCAGTCCCTGAAATGGAAGGTAAAGTCTTAACCACTGGACCACCAGGAAGTTCCTACAATTCAGCTTTGAAGCCTCCAGAAGGCTGGTTGGAGTGGGAGAAGGTGTCCACTCTCTCCCTGTTCTTCATCTAATGGGAAGCAGTGACGTCCATGTCTCCCGCTCTTTGCTTACCTGGTTTGACGGAGAGGTCGCAGGGCGTCTCTGGGACCTGGCAGACTGGAATCCACAACTCAGTTCACTACTACAGGAGCGGCGTGACCTTGGTTGATAATGCCAACTCCTCATGTCTTGCTTTATTTGTCTGTAGAAAAGGGATTGTGGTTAATAGTTACCTTAGAGGATTGGTTGTGAGGGATTAATAAAATGATTCATTTCAAGTGCTTGGCACTCTGCCTGGCTCAATACATGGTAGTTCTTCCATTTATTAGTAGTCTATTATTACAGTTATCATTGTTATTATTGGCGGAGCTGCTAATGAAAGAGCCGCTGGGGTTTGGATTAGGATGTGGCTCAGACGCCCTCCTGGTCCCATACCTGAGCAGGACCTCCCCACCCCCTTCCCCTGAGCCACGCTCTTTCAGTCACTGACTCAGACCTCACCTGGTTCCAGGCAGTGGAAATGTGGGTACCACTCTTCTTCCTGGCCCTGCTTGGGGATTAAGATGCATCCTCCCCACTAGCTCCACCTTCCGGGGGTGGTACCTCTCTGATAGCTCAGCTGTTTGGAAGCGCGCACAGGTGTCTCAGGGGCTTTCCTCCAGAGAGAAACTTGCTGGGGCATGTTTGCTTCTGAAATATACCCAATTTCCCACCAGCTTCCTACATCAAGACTATAGCCCTCTTAATACTTCCACATGGATTTTTATGACAAGAAAAAACACACCTTTAAGCCATGATAGTGATCCTCAAAGTGTGGTTCAGGAACTTACTGGGAGAGTGGGTGGTCCCTGAGACCCTTTCAAGAAATCCACAAAGTTTAACCATGGTACCAAGACATTATTTGCCCTTCTCCCCATTCTTCTTGCTCCAGTTCACCAGGGGTCTTTCAGGGGCTACCTGACATTCCATAACGCTACAGATTAGTTACAGCATCACATATGAGTATCAATCTGTCTTTGGTTAAATCAGAAGTTAAAGAGATTTGTACAAAATGTGAAACAGTGCCACTCCTACTAAATATTTTTGTTTTGGAAAACATAGCTCTTTTCCAATATGCTATTTCTGTAAACATGTATTAGGTTTATTATTTTTAATGAATAAATATTTAAAACATGGTCCCATTTTCCTTTCTAAAATTGTAAATGCATGCGTGTGTACTCAGTTGTGCCTGACTCTTTGTGACCCCCATGGATTGTAGACCGCTAGGCTCCTCTGTCCGTGGAATTTAGCTATAACTTAGATTAAGTAATAGCTCTTTGGGTTCCATGATATTTTTTAAGAGTAGAAAGAGGTCCTGAACATGAGAAATTTGAGAAACATTGAGCTAAGATTTTGGCACTGGGGCCTATGAAGTCATCACTTTGCTCACTTACTTCTGAATAAAGCTCTTATTTCTGGGAGTCTGAAATAGTGTGAATTTTATAGTAAGTTTAATATACTGCATTTGAACATAGCAGATCTAGTCATGAAGCCCATGTGGAGGCTGCGTTCCAGTTCTCTGCATGTTCCAAACACTCTTTTAAAGGAAAAATTTCCAAACCCTCTCAAGACTGGATTGTAAATTACAGAGACTGATCTGGGCAGGGTAGGGAGCAGTATTCTCTCCTGGGAAGTGAGAGGGGGTCTAAACTGCATCTCACGTGGGAACCAGAACAGTTTATCTTACTGGGGTCCTGGCCTCTTGGAGGACATCCACTCTCCTGGGGAAGTGGGGAGAGGCTTGGGATCACCCAGGTCCTTAACAGACATGCGGGTGCCAGGAACGTGTGCACTTAGTGTAGAGTCAGAAGGGAGGGGCTTCTGTACAGTTCATGACACAGGCAATCAGTTAACTAGAGTTTACTGCTTGGTCTAGATGGGCTTTGAAGTCTGCAGACCTAAGCGCACATCTTGACCCCTAGAGATTGTGAGGCTGAGTGAAGTAAGTCAGGGAAAGAGAAATATGGTATGATATCCCTTATGTGCAGAATCTATAAAGAAATAATGCAAATGAACTTATTACACAATAGACTCATAGAGAACGAATTTATGATTACCAGAGGGAAAGGACAGAGGGAAGGGATAGTTAGGAAGGTTGGAGTGAACAGGTACACACTGCTATGTTTAAAATGGATAACCAAAAAGGGCCTGTTGTAGAGCCCAAGGAACTCTGTTCAGTGTTCTGTGGTAGCCTGGATGAGAGGGGAGTTTGGGGGAGAACGGATACATGTATGTGTATGGCTGAGTCCCTTTGCTGTCCACCTGAAACGATCACAGCATTGTTAACTGGCTATACTCCAATATAAAATAAAAAGTGAAGAAGAATCTCGACCTTTCCACTTGCAACCCATAAGACTTTTGGCAAATGGGTCATCATCTCTGAACCTTTATCCTCTTATACGTAAGGCAATATTTTTAGGATGATAGGACAAGTGAATGAAGTTGTCAAGCACAGAATACAGAGCCCGGCACTTGGAGGGAAAATGACCCTCCTTTCCTCTCTCTGTCCCGACTGGCTTTGTGGTGTTCCATGCTCTAAGAGGCTAGAGGAGTGTAAGCCACGGGCCCCATCTCATGACTGCAACGTCAGAGAGGAGGATCACCCTCCTGTTTCACTGGTCGCAGCGGCACTCAAAATTGTTGGAGTGGTTATTCGGTGTTAAATGAAATGACATGTGTAATTTGATTTCCACCTATCTGATCTGCCTCGGGGAGCCTCAGGTCTCATACGCAGAGCCCCGCAGGAAGTAAGCACAAGGATCACCCCTGGTTCAGAGCCCCTCACGTGTTCTTAACGGGGATGGAGATTCCCATTTTACCCCAGAGGCCCAGATATTCCATGGGGTAACCCAGCCACCTGGGAGCTCAGGTGAGGGCATCAGATGCTCCCTGAAACTGCGCACAGAGTGCCCAGGGCTCTAGCTGCACCTGAACAGGTGACGGCATGTGCTGCCAAGGCTCAGAACCCGAGAAATTCCCACTTCCTTCCGCAATCGAACCCTTAAATAAGCCAGCAGAGACTGACAGCACAATATGTCAAGGAAAGAAGAAGGCTAGTCACCACCAAAGTACAGATGACTGAATTCGACTTTCCACTGTGGCCAGAGGAGCGTCTCCTCCCTGACAGTTAAGAAGGCAGGGTGGAGAGCCTCCTTGCCCAGTCTTCTGGGCCAGGCTCCCCTGAGCTTCTTCAGGGCAGTTGTTCAACGTTCCGGATGCTGCAGGTCTGAGCTCCAGTCCACTTTCACCCAGACCCGTATGGGAGGAAAGAGGGCAGTCTCTTCTGGGAAGCCAGGGAGCACGGCTTCATTTGTGCAACCCCTACCCTCCAGAGGTCCCGCGGCAGCCCTCCCTCGAGTTCTCCCCTGCTTGCCCTGCGTGAAGTGGTGTTTTCTCAACTCTGCCTGGCAGCGATCACTTGAGCGCTGTCCCAGTGCCTCGGTCCTGCAGGAGGGACTGACTCAGAGCCCAGCTCGGAGGATGGTGCCTCACCCAGGGTCTTTTGGGACCATGGCATCCTCCTGCCTAAAGAACTGACTCTGCTCTGAGAGCACTTAAGGGGAGCGAGGTCCACCTGGGTGAGGTGAAACGAGGTGAGGAAAAAGTGCTGCACGGCTCCATCTGGAAGCTGGAGGAAAGCACAGATTGGCTGCGGATGCTGAGCCCTTCTGCCAAGAGCAGTTGGCTCTGAGGTCAGCCCTTTCAAGGCAGCAGCAAATGGCCTCCCTCAGAGTAAGGATCATAACTGACACTGTCTGAGCCCCTCCCGGGTTCTAGGCACTGTTCTAAAAGCTGTCCATGAGTCGACTCATTTAGTCCTGAAGTAGGTACTGGCATGGTCTCCACTCCGCTCCAGTGTGAGGTGGACCCAGGAAAGAGATTTGCAGTAGCTGGTGTCACTCGGCTATGAGTGGTAGAGGCAGACAGACTCTGGGTGGCTCTGAAGTGGGGCTACTGAGCCCTCAGGAGCTACTTCCTGAGAACAAGGAGGTGATGGTCGGTGTCAGCTTAGGCTTCCAAGGCTCAGAACCCGAGAACTTCCCACTTCCTTCCGCAATCGAACCCTTAAATAAGCCAGCAGAGACTGACAGCACAATATGTCAAGGAAAGAAGAAGGCTAGTCACCACCAAAGTACAGATGACTGAATTCGACTTTCCACTGTGGCCAGAGGAGCGTCTCCTCCCTGACAGTTAAGAAGGCAGGGTGGAGAGCCTCCTTGCCCAGTCTTCTGGGCCAGGCTCCCCTGAGCTTCTTCAGGGCAGTTGTTCAACGTTCCGGATGCTGCAGGTCTGAGCTCCAGTCCACTTTCACCCAGACCCGTATGGGAGGAAAGAGGGCAGTCTCTTCTGGGAAGCCAGGGAGCACGGCTTCATTTGTGCAACCCCTACCCTCCAGAGGTCCCGCGGCAGCCCTCCCTCGAGTTCTCCCCTGCTTGCCCTGCGTGAAGTGGTGTTTTCTCAACTCTGCCTGGCAGCGATCACTTGAGCGCTGTCCCAGTGCCTCGGTCCTGCAGGAGGGACTGACTCAGAGCCCAGCTCGGAGGATGGTGCCTCACCCAGGGTCTTTTGGGACCATGGCATCCTCCTGCCTAAAGAACTGACTCTGCTCTGAGAGCACTTAAGGGGAGCGAGGTCCACCTGGGTGAGGTGAAACGAGGTGAGGAAAAAGTGCTGCACGGCTCCATCTGGAAGCTGGAGGAAAGCACAGATTGGCTGCGGATGCTGAGCCCTTCTGCCAAGAGCAGTTGGCTCTGAGGTCAGCCCTTTCAAGGCAGCAGCAAATGGCCTCCCTCAGAGTAAGGATCATAACTGACACTGTCTGAGCCCCTCCCGGGTTCTAGGCACTGTTCTAAAAGCTGTCCATGAGTCGACTCATTTAGTCCTGAAGTAGGTACTGGCATGGTCTCCACTCCGCTCCAGTGTGAGCTGGACCCAGGAAAGAGATTTGCAGTAGCTGGTGTCACTCGGCTATGAGTGGTAGAGGCAGACAGACTCTGGGTGGCTCTGAAGTGGGGCTACTGAGCCCTCAGGAGCTACTTCCTGAGAACAAGGAGGTGATGGTCGGTGTCAGCTTAGGCTTCCAAGGAGTTTGCAGGAGGGTGAGCCTGTGTCACCCCAAGAGCCTCACACTGAGCCAGACAGGCCATGTCTATTCCTGTGAGGTCCAAGTCCTTGCGTGACTCTGATTTTATTGGCCAGGAATAAGGGCGTACTACTAGCAGTAACAATAATAATAATGACTAACTTTTATTGAGAACTCACTCTTCACCATCAACCATGCTCACTGGTATCCTCACAATGTCTCATTTAATCCCCGCAGTGACTCCCTGAAGTTGGGATGTTATGATCCTTCTTATACAAATGAGGAAACTTGGGCTCAAAAGAGTTAATGACCATGGCCGAGGTCACTGCTTATAAGTCAGAGAGCTGCGCCTCACACCCTAGAGTGCCTGGCTCCAGAAGCCAAACTCCTAATGATGTATTATGCTGGTTTTACTGCTTTTAATCTCCTCTGGAGGATTAGACAAGCCCAGAAAGTTTTTGGGTTTGCGCCGAGGGGCCTGTAAAGAACTTCCATCATCTCAAGGGGACACTGAGGCACACCAAGGTCACTCTCCCACCTTGGCTTCTGTGATATCTTCCACAGAGATGTGGAAATCTGGAATGTTCCCTCCTAATGTCTTAAGGGCTTTCATGTGGGGATTTCCCTCATCTGTCAAGAAGAGGAAATGATCTAAGCACAAGCATACCCATTCTTTAAAGCAAAGAACAGGTCTGAAAGATGAGCAATCCTTTTGTTTTCATTTACATTTACAAAGTTAAATTAAGGCAATAGTTTTCTATAGAAGGAAAAGTATTTTGGGACATGGTACTGGATATAAAATCCCAGGTTCAAGATGCAAACTGGCCATCATTTTGGAAGACAAGGAGGTGGTAGCCAAACCCTTTGAAATGCATATCATTTTGATTCAAGCTTCTCCACTGCATATGTATAGAGAATTGCATACAAAAGTGAAGTCACAGCAATAGAGTCTCTAATACGTTGGAAAGAACACAAATGGCCATTGAAGAGAAATGGCTAAAAATTGTTACAGTCATATTATCCTGTACTTTAAAGGCATGTGACGGATCTAAACCTTCTGTTGAGGTTGCCAAGACAATTGTTGAGTTGAAAAAAATCACTGAAGAGTAATTTTAGTGTGATCTCATCTGTATTAAAAATACATACAGGGCTTCCCTGGTGGTCCAGTGGGTAAGGACACGACCTTGAAGTGCAAGGGGAGCCGGTTCGATCCCTGGCCTGGGAAGATCTCATGTGCCACGGAGTGGCTGGACCGATGTGTCCAACTACCGAGCTGGAGCTCTGGAGCACATGCGCCCAGAGCCAGTGCTCTGCAGTGAGAGGTTACTGCGGTGGGAGGCCCACATAGACCAAAGAACAAAGATAAATAAGTGAAGGATCAATAGAAGTGGCCAAAAAAAACCCACAAAAAAACATACATATGAGCAAGCATATGCTGTAGATAAATGGAAGACACATGGTTCCTGTGATTGCCTCTGAGAAGGGGTGGGAGTATGGGCTTCCCTATTTCTTTGCATATTCTTATATACTGATTGTATCTTTTGCAACAAGAATCTGTTTATATACTATGTATGTGTTTTAAGAATTTATATCTGGTTAAAACTGAAAATACTATACACAAATTGTGTAATAATATAACGTGGATGCATGCTAAGTTGCTTGTGTCTGACTCTGTGCAACCTCATGGACTATACCCTGCCAGGCTCCTCTGCTCATAGGATTCTCCAGGCAAGAATAGCAAAGTGGGTTGCCATGCCTCCTCCAGGGAACCTTTCTGACCCAGACATCAAACCCATGTCTTTTAAGTCTCCTGCATTGATAGGTGGGTTCTTTACCACTAGCACCACCTGGGAAGCCCTAATATTATACCATGATATATGGAATATGTAAATATATGTAATATTGTGTATGCATAATAATCTGGATATATATAATATAAACCACAATCCAAATATTTCTGTCATCGTCCAGAGTGGGACAGTGGTCACCTGGCTATTAGATTTGCTTTTCCCATATTGCTTTCCAGCTCCTGTTCTGATCTGTGGGCCTCAGAGCCTCTGAGGGTATCAACACAGCCTCTGTTGACTGGAAGCTTCAAAATGTATTTAATAGGAATAAGTATAAAGTCTCATATTTAGTTTTTTTTTTTTTTAATCATTGCACAAGTATAATAAAAGACTCAGAATGGTATTAAGGTTTAAGATAAAAGATAAAGACTTTAGTTCATCACAAGCCTAGATACTATAAGATAGTCCCCAAACTTAGTTTGCATTAAAAGAAACACTCCATGGTTGGTGGAAAGTAACCATGTCTCTGGGTTGAACAAGATGTCATTTTTGGAGTATTGTGTTTAGTATTAGGTATACACCTAGGCATATTGAAGAGCTGCACTGTCTAAGAGGCACAGATAAGCTGAACAGAGCACGGGAAATACAGGTATTCAAAGAACGATGGAAAGAGCCGGGACATTTCTTACTTAATGGGAAGATGTCTCTCCAGCAGCAGAATAGCCATCTTCAAACACTTGAAGGACCGTTACACGAAAGGACTCGTCTTGCTTTATGTTACTCCAGACAGAAGTGTTAGGTTCAGCAAAAACCATTCGCTCCAAACTCTTTCTCAGTGGTGAGAAGAACCTCCGAACCCCTAGAACTTTCTAACCGGAGCAGTCCAACAATAGGACAGGAGAGCTGATAAGTCAACACTTTAGTAGCAAGATGGAAAAACTCTGAAGAGGGTTGATGGCCAAAAAACCAGTGTGTAATTATCCAGCCCTAATGCTGTGGGTTTTTTTGTTTTTGAATGTGGAGAGGAGGAAGTACCACTCTCATTAGCTGCCAATTGTTTTCTCAAGTCCTGGATGTGACTATAAGTTTTAGCCTGAATTTTTATCCCTTTGTGGAAAGAGAAGAAAACCTGTAAGGGAATACAGATTTAACCCTAAAAGATTAGCATTAATGGAGGAAAAGACTGAAATCTGGACCTTCAATCAAGAATTCATCTCAGGGCTTCCCTTGTGGCTCAGTGGATTAGAACTCGTCTGCCAATGCAGGAGACACAGGTTCGATCCCTGATCCAGGAAGATCCCACATACCGCAGAGCAGCTAAACCCACACATCAACAAAGACCCAGCACAGCCAAAAATAAAATAAATAAAAGTTTAAAAAAAAAAAAAAAAAGAATTCATCTCAAATTTGGAAGCTGGACCAATCAATGTGTCCTCGCTGGATTGTGATTTAGCCGAATCCATGTGTATATTCTGTGCTCCATCAAAGAATTAGCAAAGTAAAGTTGTTCTCAGTTGACTAAAAGGAAGACTCAGAATGGTATTAAGGTTTAAGATAAAAGATAAAGACTTTAGTTCATCACAAGCCTAGATACTATAAGATAGTCCCCAAACTTAGTTTGCATTAAAAGAAACACTCCATGGTTGGTGGAAAGTAACCATGTCTCTGGGTTGAACAAGATGTCATTTTTGGAGTATTGTGTTTAGTATTAGGTATACACCTAGGCATATTGAAGAGCTGCACTGTCTAAGAGGCACAGATAAGCTGAACAGAGCACGAGAAATACAGGTATTCAAAGAACGATGGAAAGAGCCGGGACATTTCTTACTTAATGGGAAGATGTCTCTCCAGCAGCAGAATAGCCATCTTCAAACACTTGAAGGACCGTTACACGAAAGGACTCGTCTTGCTTTATGTTACTCCAGACAGAAGTGTTAGGTTCAGCAAAAACCATTCGCTCCAAACTCTTTCTCAGTGGTGAGAAGAACCTCCGAACCCCTAGAACTTTCTAACCGGAGCAGTCCAACAATAGGACAGGAGAGCTGATAAGTCAACACTTTAGTAGCAAGATGGAAAAACTCTGAAGAGGGTTGATGGCCAAAAAACCAGTGTGTAATTATCCAGCCCTAATGCTGTGGGTTTTTTTGTTTTTGAATGTGGAGAGGAGGAAGTACCACTCTCATTAGCTGCCAATTGTTTTCTCAAGTCCTGGATGTGACTATAAGTTTTAGCCTGAATTTTTATCCCTTTGTGGAAAGAGAAGAAAACCTGTAAGGGAATACAGATTTAACCCTAAAAGATTAGCATTAATGGAGGAAAAGACTGAAATCTGGACCTTCAATCAAGAATTCATCTCAGGGCTTCCCTTGTGGCTCAGTGGATTAGAACTCGTCTGCCAATGCAGGAGACACAGGTTCGATCCCTGATCCAGGAAGATCCCACATACCGCAGAGCAGCTAAACCCACACATCAACAAAGACCCAGCACAGCCAAAAATAAAATAAATAAAAGTTTAAAAAAAAAAAAAAAAAGAATTCATCTCAAATTTGGAAGCTGGACCAATCAATGTGTCCTCGCTGGATTGTGATTTAGCCGAATCCATGTGTATATTCTGTGCTCCATCAAAGAATTAGCAAAGTAAAGTTGTTCTCAGTTGACTAAAGGGATGGATAGTGCCCCTCCAGTTCTACTGTTATAAAGGTGACTTTTAAGAAATGGTTGGGGGTGATAGTCAGAGCCTATGGAACAAGTTTGTAAAACCAACCACAGATGTGGTGCCCCTCTTTTCCTATGGAAATATTGTTGTCTTGGTTTTTTTTTTTTTTTTTTTTACAATGTAGAGTTTTCAATGGAATATACAGGAATATCTACAAACACCAAGGAATGTTAATGATTCCATCTCTATTTCATTTGATAAGAAAAAGATTCCCAAATCAAACTGATTTTGATTCTTGAAAGCTAGGAGAGTTAATTGATGGCAGCATATGGTTAGACAAAATCCTCACTATGAATTAATATGATAGTGTTTGCTTTAAAAGAAAGGATGAGGGGCTTCAAGCCAAAGTATCCGCTGAGCTGGTAAGAGCTTCATCCACAAATATGGAGAAGGCAGGACTCAGATTGGTTGAGAGACTGGGTTAATTAATCACTGAAGATATCTTTCAGCCTCAGTGTTTGAAGCTCTCCTTTCCATAATTGTTCTGACTCGCCATTCTTCCCTTCACTCCCACTTCTCTTGTCTCCTATGCCCTTACCCTACTGTGAGAGAGACAAGGTCACCAGGATGATGGAGAGAGAAAAGGAGACAGTGGAGAGCAGAGAAAAGAGTGGAGGTCTCCCAGGGAGTGCAGGTGAGGAAGAGGGAGAAGTGGACTCAAGGAAAGGGAGAATGGGAGACAAGAAGAGGGAAGAACGAAAAACTAGTGGGGAGTGGAAGGCAGATAATGAAGGAAACTAAAGGAAGCAGGGAGAAGCTGTTAGAGAACAGAACCATTTGCTACACTGACGAAGCAGATTATCTCCTTCAGACAAGGACACAGTGAAGCTAAAGGGCAGATACTAGTTGCATGTATATGCCTCCTCTTTTCAAAATGAATTGAAGGAAGCCTACAATAAAAGACGGACACACTCAAAACATTCAAAGAGCAAAGGCAACAAAGATCAAGGTCCTATCTCGCTGGATTGTGATTTAGCCGAATCCATGTGTATATTCTGTGCTCCATCAAAGAATTAGCAAAGTAAAGTTGTTCTCAGTTGACTAAAGGGATGGATAGTGCCCCTCCAGTTCTACTGTTATAAAGGTGACTTTTAAGAAATGGTTGGGGGTGATAGTCAGAGCCTATGGAACAAGTTTGTAAAACCAACCACAGATGTGGTGCCCCTCTTTTCCTATGGAAATATTGTTGTCTTGGTTTTTTTTTTTTTTTTTACAATGTAGAGTTTTCAATGGAATATACAGGAATATCTACAAACACCAAGGAATGTTAATGATTCCATCTCTATTTCATTTGATAAGAAAAAGATTCCCAAATCAAACTGATTTTGATTCTTGAAAGCTAGGAGAGTTAATTGATGGCAGCATATGGTTAGACAAAATCCTCACTATGAATTAATATGATAGTGTTTGCTTTAAAAGAAAGGATGAGGGGCTTCAAGCCAAAGTATCCGCTGAGCTGGTAAGAGCTTCATCCACAAATATGGAGAAGGCAGGACTCAGATTGGTTGAGAGACTGGGTTAATTAATCACTGAAGATATCTTTCAGCCTCAGTGTTTGAAGCTCTCCTTTCCATAATTGTTCTGACTCGCCATTCTTCCCTTCACTCCCACTTCTCTTGTCTCCTATGCCCTTACCCTACTGTGAGAGAGACAAGGTCACCAGGATGATGGAGAGAGAAAAGGAGACAGTGGAGAGCAGAGAAAAGAGTGGAGGTCTCCCAGGGAGTGCAGGTGAGGAAGAGGGAGAAGTGGACTCAAGGAAAGGGAGAATGGGAGACAAGAAGAGGGAAGAACGAAAAACTAGTGGGGAGTGGAAGGCAGATAATGAAGGAAACTAAAGGAAGCAGGGAGAAGCTGTTAGAGAACAGAACCATTTGCTACACTGACGAAGCAGATTATCTCCTTCAGACAAGGACACAGTGAAGCTAAAGGGCAGATACTAGTTGCATGTATATGCCTCCTCTTTTCAAAATGAATTGAAGGAAGCCTACAATAAAAGACGGACACACTCAAAACATTCAAAGAGCAAAGGCAACAAAGATCAAGGTCCTATCAGGGAGCGCTGAGGAAAACTACTGTTAACTGAGCAGACTTTTTCTTAGCCTTGAACTCTAATAAGATGTCATGGGGACATTGAATGACATAGTAATCCCAGGTTCTTTTCATGGTCCTTTATTCTAAGAGACTGTCAATAAAAGGACAATGGAAGTTCATCATGTTATGAAGATATTTCTTTCTTATGCTCCTTTTTATTAAGTAACTTTAATTTTGATGTAGTTTCAAACTTACAAACAAGTTGCAAGATCATCATAAAGAGCTTTCATTTACCCAAATTCTCCAATTATGGACTTTTTACCATGTTTGACCACAAGTCACTCAGTTTGTGTCTGACTCTTTGCATCCTCATGGATGTTAGTCGGCTAGGCTCCTCTGTCCATGGGATTCTCTAAGCAAGAATACTTGAGTGGGGCTGCCCTGGTGGTCCAGTGGGTAAGGAGGTCGCCTTGCAGTGCAAGGGGCACTGGTTCAATCCCTGGCCTGGGAAGATCCCACATGCCGCAGAGTGGCTGGACCAGTGTATTCAATTACAAGCCAGCACTCTGGAGTGTATGTGACCAGAGCTGGTGCTCTGCAACAAGAGAGGCCACTGCGATGGGAGGCCCACACATGTCAAAGAATAAAGATGGATGAAAAATAAAAGATGACTTAGAGGCCAAAAAAAAAAAAAAAAAGAGAGATCTCACGGACTGCAACTAAGACCCAGTGCAGTGCAAATAAATAAATAAAATAGATAAAAATAAATATTTTAAAAGAATACTAGAGTGGATTGCTATGCGTTCCTCCAGGGGATCTCCCAACCCAGGGATTGAATGTGGGTCTCCCGCATAGCAGGAGGATTCTTTACTGTCTGGACACAAGGGTTTGCTTTATCAGTTTCTTCCCTCTCTCTTTCTTTTTCCTTTGTCTTTTTTCCTTGAACCATTTGAAAATATATCGCACACACTGATGCCTCTTTACTTTAAGCAAATACATATGAAAGGATTTTGGTGGGAAACTAGAACAATAGTGTCACTTTGTGGCTTTCACAAATACCAGCTGGAAGGAGAGGAAACTTAAGAAAGAAACTTTTTTAAGAAGCTTAAGAAACTTGTCTTAAGCTACACTGATTAAGCAAGTGACTATCCTTTTCTTAGGTTTATTTAGGTCGATAATATCAGCAAAATCTTCCAAAGCAACTTCCACCACACTTTACAAGGATTGAAAAACCATCAGTTGTCCACATCAAATAATATAAAAGGCAAGGGGGTCGGCTTTGGAAGGTCATACTCCTTTGAACTCCGAGAAACCTCCAAGCAACTAAGTCCATGGGACCTCAACTATTCAGCCTGTGCTCTAGAGCCTGGGAACAGCAACTATTGAAGCCTGTGTGTCCTAGAGGCAGTGCTCTGCAACAAGAAAAGCCACTCCAGCAAGAAGCCTGCACATCGCAAGTAGAGAGTAGCCCCCAACTTGTCACAACAAGAGAAAGTCCATGTAGCAACAAAGACCCAGCCCAGTGAAACATAAGTATTTTTTTTAAAAAAGCATGTATCCCATTTGCTGATTTATTATTATTATTATTTTGGGTTATCCTTCAACCCCAAATGGAGTGAGGGGCAGGATAGGTGAGGACAGAGGGGCCTCTTATCTTTGGTTTCCTAGCATGTTCTCCCCCCACTCCCATCTCTCTTTTTCTGAAAACAACACCCTTTGGTCCCAGGGTGGCCTGATGCTAATCTGGCACAGTGGAGTCCTTCTAGGGGCCCGGATAATGACATTGAAAGAGACATATTCTCATTTTTCTGTGGGTGATTAATTTGAGGCTGCCCATGGCCAGTTTTTCAACTATGTGAAGAGAGTATCTGGAACGAAGCCTAAACAGAGGCCAGCACACTAGACAGTGGGCCAGCAGTCCAGGTCCCTCCATCCTGTGAGGGACCACCCGGATCCTTCTCTGAACGTGAGCCCACGCATTCCTGTCCTGCTTAAACAAGTGGAAGCTGGATTTCTGTTCTATGGGATACAATACAAGGTATTTTAAACCTCTGCTTTGAACTATCTCTCTAGCTTAGCTGTTCTTTTGAAAGTTACCTGTAACGAACAATTCAAATGTGAGTTGGGCGGGGGGGGGGGGGGGAAAAACCCCCATATTGGGTGTTGTTGACTAAAAGGAATTCCCTGGGCTGCAGATACTGGCTTTGAGAAACAGTGATAACTTCAGAGTCTGGTGTAGATTTTCACTAGAGTGAGGGCTCCACCGTGAGCTGTGTCAAGGGTACACACAGGCCCCTGTAGATGCACAGAGTCTTCATCAGGTACCAGACAGGCCCTCTACCAGGTCTACACCGCCGAGCCTGCAAGAACCTGAAGCCCAGTGTTACCACAGCTAGTCATCTTGGCTTGTCTTAATTATAAAGCCTATCTTTCTGACAGGGCTTTCCAGGTGGCGCTAAGTGGTGAAGAACCCACCTGCAAATATAGGAGTCGTAAAGATGTGGGTTCGATCCCTGAGTTGGGAAAATTCTCTGGAGGAGGGCATGGCAACCCATTCCAGTATTCCTGTCTGGAGAATTCCATGGACAGAGGAGTCTGGCGGGCTACAGTCCATAGAGTTGGACACGACTGAAGTGATTTATCTGTGCATGCATCTTTCTTACACCATCTGCCTTTTAAAGGCTTGTCCTACAAGAGCTGAGCCCAGGGCATCAAGACTTGGAGGGTACGCTTCAACTGTTTGCTGCAGCGGGAAGGTATGTAACTGGTTTATCTAAAAACTATATAGGAGGTCTTAGGAACAGCTTTGTTTTGCACTTTTTAAAAAAAAAAAAAAAAATTGCCTCTTTTATTGTTAGTTATTTATTTTCATCCATCCTTATCCTTTGGCCTGTGTGGACCTTCCATCGCAGTGGCCTCTCTCATTGCAGAGCACTGGCTCTGGATGCATGTGCTCCAGAACACTGGTTAGTAATTGGATACACTGGTCCAGCTGCTCCATGGCGTGTGGGATTTTCCCGGGCCAGGGATCGAACCGGTGCCCCTTGCACTGCAAAGTGGACTCTTTACCCACTGGACCACAAGGGAAGCCCTATTTTGTACTTTTTAAGAAAAGAATTTACTTGGTTTAAAAGCACCTCCCATTCGTTTGATTCTGGTAGAAATACTGTGATAAAAGGAACGTTGCCAGTTCAAAACTGGCATTAGCCCAAACACAATTTTTGTCTACTAATGTCTAAAGGGAAAGTGATATAGGGGGGCAGTCTTGGATTATTAGACAAGGGTCTTGCTAAAGCTGGATGTTGTGGGGTTGTTATCAAATTCATTTCAAATGATATATATGCCACCAGCGCCCTGGAAAACCAATGCTTACTCAGTTGCTCAAAAACTAACTCCATTACAGAACTGAGTACTCCCTAATAAAGCGTGGAATCATTTCCACAGAACCCTTCAAAAGCTACTGAATGGAGAATTTTACAAAAAGGCATTTTCTTATCAGATAAGATATATTAATGTTGTTTTCAACCTTTCAAAAAAGTTTGAAAGGTAGGATATTATTGCTTTGAAATTTGACCAGTTATTCCAAAGTCAACTGTGAAGCACAGTCCACAGGCCTCCTTCATTCAAAACCAATTTACCTGCAAAAGATGTTTAGGATCCTCAACATCATTCTCTGAAACAACCCCCGCCCCATTCCCCAACCCCAAAAGCTTTTAAAAATTCCTTCCAGTTGACTTTTTTTTTTTTAAAGTCAGGCAGGAAAGAAGACATCTGTGCCTTTTATCTGAGGATTTTCTTCATTATAACCTAGTATGAGGTAGGTGGAGTGCCACTTCGTGGGTTCATATCCCGGCTCCACCTCTTACTAGTTAATAGGAAGGAGAGTGGGGGAGTAGAAACCACCTCACTTTGCTCATGCAAGCATTTCAATCATTTGCTTGGAAAGAGAAACCACTTAAGATTATATCGCATGATTGTAAATGTATTACTACAGTGCGTGTGAACTTGGGTAAGTCATATAACCTCCCTGAACCTGTTTGCTCGGCTGTAAACCGGAGAACAATAGAGATTGGCAGCGCCGGTGAAGCTCAGAAGCACAGGACTGTCCCCTGGTCAGAGCCCAACTTCTTTACTTCTAGATAACCCCGGAGGCTCGTACTCTACTGAATATCCCACCATTTTCAAGGGAAGCCCTATTTTGTACTTTTTAAGAAAAGAATTTACTTGGTTTAAAAGCACCTCCCATTCGTTTGATTCTGGTAGAAATACTGTGATAAAAGGAACGTTGCCAGTTCAAAACTGGCATTAGCCCAAACACAATTTTTGTCTACTAATGTCTAAAGGGAAAGTGATATAGGGGGGCAGTCTTGGATTATTAGACAAGGGTCTTGCTAAAGCTGGATGTTGTGGGGTTGTTATCAAATTCATTTCAAATGATATATATGCCACCAGCGCCCTGGAAAACCAATGCTTACTCAGTTGCTCAAAAACTAACTCCATTACAGAACTGAGTACTCCCTAATAAAGCGTGGAATCATTTCCACAGAACCCTTCAAAAGCTACTGAATGGAGAATTTTACAAAAAGGCATTTTCTTATCAGATAAGATATATTAATGTTGTTTTCAACCTTTCAAAAAAGTTTGAAAGGTAGGATATTATTGCTTTGAAATTTGACCAGTTATTCCAAAGTCAACTGTGAAGCACAGTCCACAGGCCTCCTTCATTCAAAACCAATTTACCTGCAAAAGATGTTTAGGATCCTCAACATCATTCTCTGAAACAACCCCCGCCCCATTCCCCAACCCCAAAAGCTTTTAAAAATTCCTTCCAGTTGACTTTTTTTTTTTTTAAAGTCAGGCAGGAAAGAAGACATCTGTGCCTTTTATCTGAGGATTTTCTTCATTATAACCTAGTATGAGGTAGGTGGAGTGCCACTTCGTGGGTTCATATCCCGGCTCCACCTCTTACTAGTTAATAGGAAGGAGAGTGGGGGAGTAGAAACCACCTCACTTTGCTCATGCAAGCATTTCAATCATTTGCTTGGAAAGAGAAACCACTTAAGATTATATCGCATGATTGTAAATGTATTACTACAGTGCGTGTGAACTTGGGTAAGTCATATAACCTCCCTGAACCTGTTTGCTCGGCTGTAAACCGGAGAACAATAGAGATTGGCAGCGCCGGTGAAGCTCAGAAGCACAGGACTGTCCCCTGGTCAGAGCCCAACTTCTTTACTTACTCTAGATAACCCCGGAGGCTCGGAAGTACACTTCCTACCTGGATTACCACCATTCATTCCACACTTTTCCCCAGGCTAACCCTCTCCCCAACCTTGCGGAAAAGACCTTTTCGCGGGGTCTTTAAAATACTTTGTACCAGCCGGCTGGAAAGGGTGCTGCGGCCGCAGAAGCGGGCTTCCGCTTGGACAGGAGAGCCCTTCAGAGCGCTCGCACGCGCCCAGATCCGTCCTTCGGGCGGCGGCCCGGGCGGGCGCGGCTGTGCGTGCGCCGCGGAGGGTGGTGGCAGTCCACACGCCGCCCTCGGCCGCCACCCCCGCCGCCGCCTCGGCGTGTCAGGTGCCGTGAGAAGCGCCAAGGGATATGACTAGAGCCGACTTTCCAGAAGCAGCGCACGCAAGGCACAGCTCCGCACGCAAGGGGGAGGCGACAGCAGAAGAAACTTTTCAACCCAATAAAGTTCGCAGGCGCGCGGAGATTGGCCCCCGCCTCTTTTGCCCTCTCCTCCCCCCTCCAGGAATCTTCAGAGCACCCTCCCTCCCCTGCTCTCCCCAGGGTTCGTCCCAGCTCGGCTCCCCGCCCGGGGCCCGGGGCCTCCGAAGCTGCCAGAGGTACTGCCCCGCGCTCTCCAGTGGGCGGCGCCACCGGGAGGAGTTTCTACGCGGGAAACTCTGCAGCTGGCGGTGCTCCTGGGCCTCTCGGTGCCCAGGAAGTCGGGCCCCGGGGCGGGGGAGCGGCGTTTCTCAGGGCTGCTTGATCTCGCCGAGCAAGGTGGAAGGAGAACTTGGCGCGCCAAAGGGCCTGACCTGATGGGCCGGTATGCTTGCGAGAATGTTAAAATACAAATAGCTCGGGATGCAGGAAGGCAAACCGCCGCTACAACAGAGTTTTCTTTTCCAAGCTGACAGGTTTCCTGTCTCGGTTCATATGCCCGAGGATCTCGAGCTATTTCATCTCGGGGAAGGAAGCTCAAGCCACGGAGAGGGAAGGGACGTCGCGCGCTCGGGGCTTGGAGCGCGCTCCCACCGAGAGCGCAAGAGGTGGTGCTCAGGTGGTGTCTCAAGCGCGCATCCGGGGAACCTGCGGTCTCGATCGGGAGTGGCTGCAGGAAGAGTGGTGCGGGGGGGCAACGAAACGCTCACGCCGCCGCTTCCAGGAAAGCCACCAGCTATTGCACCAAGGCCGTCGGGGCGCGCCACGGCCGCTCGCGTGACAGCCGCGCGCGACGACCGCAGTTGTAGTCCCAGAGGGCGGTCCCGCCAGCCCCCTCAAGCCCCGCCCCCTTAAGCCCAGACCCGCCCCCGCCAGGTCCGGCCGCCTCCTCCCCGCGCCGAGACCTTAAAAAAGAGAGAGGCGGGATGGCGCGCTTTGAGTCTCCCGAGTGACTGCGCAAACGGGCCACGCCTCTGCGACGCCAGCTGTCAGAGCCGTGCAGGGGGCGTGATCCGTGCAGGAGAATTGACTCCATTCAAGGACTCCCAGTCGCACGCCCCACGTACGTAGTGAGAAAACCCTGACTCGGCCGAGGCTCAGGTGCAGCGAGGCTCGGCAAAGCAGACACCTCTCTGCGTCCCACCCCAGGCCGTGCGCCCCGGCTCCGACGACGCCGAGAGACTGCCAGAGTGGCCGCTGAAGTTCCCAGAGCGGGCAACAGGTGTCCAGGGCGGGTCTCCGATTTCCTGGAGACACCGAGATTGCGGTCTCGAAACCCACCAGGGCCCCCGTGCGGTCTCGGAGCCGGCCGTCTGGCACTGCTGGAAACCGCGCCTCCTCGCAGGTCAGTCTGTCGGCGGAGCCGTCTTCCTGCGGCCTCCTGTGATGGGCTCTCGCAGGTCAGAGGTGGCGAGGGGCGTAGGGGTCGGGGTGATAGGCACTTAGAGGGTACTGTGCTCCATAGCCTTGATGCACGCCGTGTTGTCCGTGAACTGCAGGAACCGTTACGCGGCTGGGGGCTGGGGGCGGGCGTCGGGTCACAGAGAGGTGGAAGCACGACCCTTCCCCTCTCCTTTTGGGGAACGGGCTTGGGATGGCAAGAGGCGTGTTCAGCTGCTTCTCCATGAAGCTAGCCCTGACCTGACCTACGATCTCCTGCCTACCCAACAGTGCACGGTAGTCCGAAACGGGTGGGTAGGAGTGGGGGGGCGCGCGCTTCTTTCTGTGCCTACCTGAGCGTTACGCCTTCGCCCTTCTCTCTCCAGCATGGCCACCGGCCTCAGCCCGGGCGATCATCTGCCGCTGACCCTTTTGTCGGCGCAGCAGACCCTGCTCCTGCTGCTGCTCTCCGTGCTGGCCGCGGTGCACGTGGGCCAGTGGCTGGTGAGGCAGCGGCGGCGGCAGTCGGGCTCCGCGCCCCCGGGCCCCTTCGCGTGGCCGCTGATAGGAAACGCGGCATCGATGGGCCAGGCGCCGCACCTCTCGTTCACGCGCCTGGCGCGGCGCTACGGGGACGTCTTCCAGATCCGCCTGGGCAGCTGCCCCGTGGTGGTGCTGAACGGCGAGCGCGCCATCCGCCAGGCCCTGGTGCAGCAGGGCGCAGCCTTCGCCGACCGGCCGCGCTTCCCCTCTTTCCGCGTGGTGTCGGGCGGCCGCAGCCTGGCGTTCGGCCAGTACTCCGAGAGCTGGAAGGCGCAGCGGCGCGCGGCGCACAGCACGATGCGAGCCTTCGCCACGCGCCCGCCGGGCGGCCGCCGGCTCCTCGAGGGCCACGTGGTGGGCGAGGCGCGGGAGCTGGTGGAGCGGCTGGTGCGCGGCAGCGCGGGCGGCGCCTTCCTCGACCCGCGGCCGCTGACCGTGGTGGCCGTGGCCAACGTCATGAGCGCCGTGTGCTTCGGCTGCCGCTACAGCCACGACGACGCCGAGTTCCGCGAGCTGCTCAGCCACAACGAGGAGTTCGGGCGCACGGTGGGCGCGGGCAGCCTGGTGGACGTGCTGCCCTGGCTGCAGCGCTTCCCCAACCCGGTGCGCACGGCCTTCCGAGAATTCGAGCAGATCAACCGCACCTTCAGCAACTTCGTCCTCGACAAGTTCCTGAAGCACCGCGAGAGCCTCCGACCCGGAGCCGCCCCCCGCGACATGATGGACGCCTTCCTCCACTCGGCGGGAGAGGAAGCGGCGGCGGGCCCCGGGGACGGTGGCGCGCGGCTGGACGTAGAGCACGTGCCGGCCACGGTCACAGACATCTTCGGCGCCAGCCAGGACACTCTGTCCACCGCGCTGCAGTGGCTGCTCATCCTCTTCACCAGGTAAAGCCTCCAGAAGGCTCGGGTCGGCCTTCCTCCCTTCCTCTGTAAAAGGCCGAGTGGAATTAGAATAGGCTGAGATCGCGGCTAGCGCGCTAGCAGGGTTTGGGGTTTCGCTCCAGGTCCCCACCTCCCAAAGCTGAAACTGCGTCGGGAAAGCGCCGCTCAGGAAGGCACAGTGCGGGCTGTGATGGGCTGCGCACGCCCCACCCAGCGGCGCCCAGACTGCTCAACATCTGGTCGATGGCCTCTGCAGGTAGGATAGGTGAAGGTCAGGAAAGTCTGGCGTGCTGCCGTCCATGGAGTCACAAAGGGTCGGACACGACTGAGCGACTGAACAACGACCGCTCCAAGGGGGGACAAATTTGTGTGAAACCCCTTAGAAAAGCAAGATTAATTGCCCCAAGATCATCGCTGATCTCCCACACCGGCACGGGAGAAGCCACATTGGAAAGATCTTAAAGGAAAGGGCGAGCGAGCGATCGTTAGTCGCCCAGTCGTGGAGTGACTGTAGCCGGTCAGACTCCTCTGCCGACGGGATTCTCCAGGCAAGAATACTGGAGTCAGTTGCCTTTGGATTCAACCCAGGTCTCCCACATTGCAGGCAGATTCCTAACCGTCTGAGCCGAGAGGGCAGCATGGTGGTGAAAAAAAAAAAAAAGTTACATAAACACAGCAGCCTAATCGGCTCGGCTAGTCTTCAGCGCTGACTGGAGGCCGCCTGGCCCTGGAGTCAAAAGGCAACCGTCCGTCAGGGCTTTATGCCCCCGCAAAGGTAGCGCTTGGCGGCCGGGTCCGTGGACTAATCCACAGCTTTAGGAAAGCAGCCAGAAGCCAGCGGGTTGTGCTGGGTTCATAAAACCGCAGCGCTAGAAGTAGAGGTGTCGGTGTGAAAAACAGGAGAAGCAATGCCTTTAACGAATGCGGAGCGGCGTCTATACTTGCGAACCGCTGGAATCCTTGAGTTCCGCTGGTTAGTTGGTCCCCACGCGCGGATCTCTGCTAAATTTGTACATGCACGAATTAAACATGTCTCAGGTATCCCCAGATTGAGCAAATAAAGAAATAGATTTTAAATAGAACGTGGTTACATTAAAAGATTAGCCATCGTTTATCTGAAATTCACATTTACATGGGCGACTGGTATTTTATCTGGCAAGCTTACCCCAGAGGCAAATGTCTCATTGAAGGCAAGTCTTGATTGCCTTGAGAGACAAGAAATCTTGGTTATGCAACTTCTTGGCGCACAGGTAAGCAGAAGGGGAAGCTGAAAGGTGAAAACAACTTCCTTTGTTAGAATCCACTGCATTAAAATCCTGTATTTCCTCAGATATTATACAGATGCTTTCACAAATCTATTTTTTTTCTTTTGGTATATTTCAAATCACTTTTCAGTATTAATATCATAGAAACACATATGGCAGAGGGGCAGAAATTGAATAATGAGAAGTCAATAATAACAGATCAGGAAGAAGACAATTCCAAAATGGGATCAATAAGTTCTTTGTATCCCCAAATAAGCTTGCTATCTTTTGAAACATCCTTTTTTTCTTTGTTACAGAATTGTAAATCGTTCTCTGTATACTCCCGTTGGGCAGCAAAAGGAAATAAAACAATTTTGGGGTCACTTTCAGTATAGCTGATGAGTCCTTTTTTCTTCTTTTTAGTGACAAGACAATATGATAGGTTTCAGCAAATTACATTACCTATTTTTGTATGTAGGTTTTATGGAAATACAGCTATGCCCGTTCATTTACATATTGTCTCTGGCTGCTTTCACACTAACAGCACAAGGCAGAGTTGAATAGCTGGGAGGTAGAGGGTTTGATCCACAAATCCAAATTTCCGCCGTCCGGGCTTTATGCCCCCGCAAAGGTAGCGCTTGGCGGCCGGGTCCGTGGACTAATCCACAGCTTTAGGAAAGCAGCCAGAAGCCAGCGGGTTGTGCTGGGTTCATAAAACCGCCGCGCTAGAAGTAGAGGTGTCGGTGTGAAAAACAGGAGAAGCAATGCCTTTAACGAATGCGGAGCGGCGTCTATACTTGCGAACCGCTGGAATCCTTGAGTTCCGCTGGTTAGTTGGTCCCCACGCGCGGATCTCTGCTAAATTTGTACATGCACGAATTAAACATGTCTCAGGTATCCCCAGATTGAGCAAATAAAGAAATAGATTTTAAATAGAACGTGGTTACATTAAAAGATTAGCCATCGTTTATCTGAAATTCACATTTACATGGGCGACTGGTATTTTATCTGGCAAGCTTACCCCAGAGGCAAATGTCTCATTGAAGGCAAGTCTTGATTGCCTTGAGAGACAAGAAATCTTGGTTATGCAACTTCTTGGCGCACAGGTAAGCAGAAGGGGAAGCTGAAAGGTGAAAACAACTTCCTTTGTTAGAATCCACTGCATTAAAATCCTGTATTTCCTCAGATATTATACAGATGCTTTCACAAATCTATTTTTTTTCTTTTGGTATATTTCAAATCACTTTTCAGTATTAATATCATAGAAACACATATGGCAGAGGGGCAGAAATTGAATAATGAGAAGTCAATAATAACAGATCAGGAAGAAGACAATTCCAAAATGGGATCAATAAGTTCTTTGTATCCCCAAATAAGCTTGCTATCTTTTGAAACATCCTTTTTTTCTTTGTTACAGAATTGTAAATCGTTCTCTGTATACTCCCGTTGGGCAGCAAAAGGAAATAAAACAATTTTGGGGTCACTTTCAGTATAGCTGATGAGTCCTTTTTTCTTCTTTTTAGTGACAAGACAATATGATAGGTTTCAGCAAATTACATTACCTATTTTTGTATGTAGGTTTTATGGAAATACAGCTATGCCCGTTCATTTACATATTGTCTCTGGCTGCTTTCACACTAACAGCACAAGGCAGAGTTGAATAGCTGGGAGGTAGAGGGTTTGATCCACAAATCCTCAAATATTTACTATCTGGCTCTTTATGAAAAAAGTTTATAAATCTCTAAAGTGTGATGCTAAAGAAACAATTTAAAAAATCATCCATAATGTCATCATGTGCACACTTAAAATTTTTTTCAGAGTTGCAATAATTACACATTTTTTGACATCTGTCATTTCCACTTACCATAGTGGACATTTGTCTGTCTTTTAAACTTTATTTCAGTGGTCTTTTACTAAATAATCTTAGTATTTTTTATGGCTATATAGTATTTTGCCATAGTAACAGATCATTATATACAATCATTTCTCATATTTAAACATTTTAAAATGTGTTAACTATTTTTAAATGTTTCAGCTGTATTTGAATGTTTCTGCTATACTTAAAATTTTAGCTATTGTATTTTTAGCTATTTGTACCTGCTTAGTTATTTCCTAAAAATAAATTTCTAGATGTAGATCACTGAGTCTTAAAAGGGTGGGAGTTATCCTTCTAGATCTTGCTTTGTAATAAGATTTTGTTTTTTCAAAATGATTGTACTAGTTTTATTAGCAACAGTGAATAAGTATTACACTCTGTACCATAATCTCATGAACACTGGGGATGCACTTTTAAAGTTAGAATATGTGTACCTTTATCTATCAGGATATCAATTATCTTTGTATAAAATGAGAACAGTGTGTCCTCTGGAATTGTCTAGGAAGAAGAATGGAAAAAAAGAATTCACTTTCAGGGTTATATTTTAATTTTTGTGGACCCCAAGTGCTTTTGCCTTTGTAGATGCCGTACTTCATACATTTTTAAATTACATTTTATGACTACCTTGATATAAAGATTAACATATTAAAATTATATAATGAAACATTTCCATTGACCTAAATGTTTATTTTCTTCTGATCTTAAAAGCAATGAATTTTCATGAGTATTGCGGGTCCCAGGCACTGTTCCTGCCGTGCCCTACCAAAGTCGACCTTACCCTTGTCGTGCTTTTTCACGCTGAGAAAACTTAGACCCTGTTTTGACTTATGATGGGAAAGAGAGTTTGAGCCTTGGGAGACTTATTACAGGAGCTATAAGTGTTACACTCCATCTTGTAATGCAGTAATAAATTAAGAATCCATCTTAGATTCCTTTTTTTTTTTTGCTGGAAATGTTAATTCAATTACTGATTCGCATAGCGAGTTTAAAGAACAGTGGTATTAAATTGTGGGCTTTCTGGATAAAAGAAAGATTAGCGTCCGTCACTGATCTTCTCTCTCTGCCTTAAAAACCAAACAGGTACCCGGAAGTACAGGCGCGGGTACAGGCAGAACTGGACCAAGTGGTGGGCAGGAACCGGCTGCCTTGCCTGGATGACCAGCCCCGCCTGCCCTACGTCATGGCCTTTCTCTATGAAGCCATGCGCTTCTCTAGCTTTGTGCCTGTCACCATTCCACACGCCACCACGGCCAGCGCTTCCGTTTTGGGCTACCATATCCCCAAGGACACGGTGGTTTTTGTTAACCAGTGGTCTGTGAATCATGACCCGGTGAAGTGGTCGAACCCAGAAGACTTTGATCCGACCCGATTCTTGGACCAGGATGGCCTCATCAACAAGGACCTGGCCAGCAGCGTGATGATTTTTTCAGTAGGCAAGCGGCGGTGCATCGGGGAAGAGATCTCCAAGATACAGCTGTTTCTCTTCATCTCCATCCTGGCTCACGAGTGCAATTTCAGGGCCAATCCAGACGAGCCTTCGAGAATGGATTTTAATTACGGCCTGACCATTAAACCCAAGTCATTTAAAATCAATGTCACTCTCAGAGAGTCCATGGAGCTTCTTGATAGTGCTGTCCGAAAGTTTCAAGCAGAGGAAGGCTGCCAGTGAGAAGCCAGAGGCAAGCAGAAATTTTCTAAGTATGCAAATCTTGGGGAATGGGGAATAAAATTACATATTTGGTTTTGTTTTTTTTTCATAACTTCTCCATGCCACTTCCTTAATCAACCCTCTAAAGTGTGTAAACCAGCTGACTCACAGATGACGTGCTTTGCACCTGTGTCTTCAGAATAGCACATCATGAGCCCTGTGTAGGGCCTCCAGGAGATATTTTGAGTAAAAGAGCTAAAGGGTCCAAAGAATTTTTTTTTTTTTTTACATATGTTGAATGTTGCTAATAATAATTTCTCAAGGGAGCATTCTTTGGAGTGAAAATCCACATTTGCATATACACAGAACTACCTAATACAGAGGTATTTCAGTAACTATGCCTTGCTGGGATCCAACATTGTGTTCTGTGTGCTCTTATAGAAAATTGTATCAAGTAGTTTCAGGAAATATTATCAAATATGCAAAGACAAATAATTTTAATGTAAGATGTGATTTGGGGTAGTGAGGGAAAAAAATAAAGACCAGAAATTCCCTTCTCACCTTTTCAGTAAAATAGCTTAGTTAGGCTGTAATCTATGGGTGGATTTATCTTTTTGCCCACTGATGTGCTTCCTTTTACTTTTTGGTATGAGTCATAAAGTTATTTGTTTAGAAAGAAATCAACTGTAGTTGATTCAGTGGGGTTCAGTGATTTCATGAATTTCAAAGTATAAATCATTGAATTTGTTAAAAACAAACAAACAAACAAAAACCCTCCAAGCTGAAGTCATACCTTTTTTGGTTACCAAAGTCGAGAATTTCAATTATGAGGCAAAAAAATTTACCAGCTCAGCTAAACTTTAAGTTTTGTGATTATAATGTGCTGACTTCAGTAAATCTCACAGGTTAAAGAAGTCACCAAATAGTATTCAATATGTATACATATATTACATAATTATTCAGTAGCAATATGTATTAGTTATTTTATCATTAGATCATATTAATTATTTTGGTAAAGAAAAGGTTAAACAGTGTATTTTATAATATAGCAAATAGAAAAGTAAAACCAATTTAACCAATTTGGGTTCAAATACATAGTTTGAGCTTAGAGTAAATCAACTGCCTACTTTTGACATCATGGAAACCACGTTGAAGCAAAGTCTCTTCTCTCATCCAAAGCTTGAACTGTAAAATCTCAAAATTAGATCTGAAAGTTGTGTTCCTTATCATTTTCCAACATGCTATTAAACTTATATTTGCAATACAGAATATCTTTCCCAACTGATCTAGTTAATAATGTTATAATTCTAAACCCTGTCATACTTAAAATTTTAATTTCATTTTAAAGCCATTCTGATTATTGATTGCCAGGAAGCTCCTGGAAATCTGACCCTTAGTCTGTGGCAGGCGGAGAGATTGAGTCTGTTTCTGCCCGGTGAACAGTAAGCATTCTTTGGAGTGAAAATCCACATTTGCATATACACAGAACTACCTAATACAGAGGTATTTCAGTAACTATGCCTTGCTGGGATCCAACATTGTGTTCTGTGTGCTCTTATAGAAAATTGTATCAAGTAGTTTCAGGAAATATTATCAAATATGCAAAGACAAATAATTTTAATGTAAGATGTGATTTGGGGTAGTGAGGGAAAAAAATAAAGACCAGAAATTCCCTTCTCACCTTTTCAGTAAAATAGCTTAGTTAGGCTGTAATCTATGGGTGGATTTATCTTTTTGCCCACTGATGTGCTTCCTTTTACTTTTTGGTATGAGTCATAAAGTTATTTGTTTAGAAAGAAATCAACTGTAGTTGATTCAGTGGGGTTCAGTGATTTCATGAATTTCAAAGTATAAATCATTGAATTTGTTAAAAACAAACAAACAAACAAAAACCCTCCAAGCTGAAGTCATACCTTTTTTGGTTACCAAAGTAGAGAATTTCAATTATGAGGCAAAAAAATTTACCAGCTCAGCTAAACTTTAAGTTTTGTGATTATAATGTGCTGACTTCAGTAAATCTCACAGGTTAAAGAAGTCACCAAATAGTATTCAATATGTATACATATATTACATAATTATTCAGTAGCAATATGTATTAGTTATTTTATCATTAGATCATATTAATTATTTTGGTAAAGAAAAGGTTAAACAGTGTATTTTATAATATAGCAAATAGAAAAGTAAAACCAATTTAACCAATTTGGGTTCAAATACATAGTTTGAGCTTAGAGTAAATCAACTGCCTACTTTTGACATCATGGAAACCACGTTGAAGCAAAGTCTCTTCTCTCATCCAAAGCTTGAACTGTAAAATCTCAAAATTAGATCTGAAAGTTGTGTTCCTTATCATTTTCCAACATGCTATTAAACTTATATTTGCAATACAGAATATCTTTCCCAACTGATCTAGTTAATAATGTTATAATTCTAAACCCCTGTCATACTTAAAATTTTAATTTCATTTTAAAGCCATTCTGATTATTGAGTTCCAGGAAGCTCCTGGAAATCTGACCATTAGTCTGTGGCAGGCGGAGAGATTGAGTCTGTTTCTGCCCGGTGAACAGTAAAAACGCAACGAAGTATCTAGATGTTCTTTGTTAAAGAACCTGGTGGGAAAGTCATTGTAATGGACCTAATTTTCCTTTCAAATAATGTTTTAGATAGAATTGGTGTTTGCCTTTTGGAAAGTCAGAAGCAGTCTTGAGAAGTTGTTTTGAGGATTGCACTGCATTTTCGCGGTGCCAATCAGATCGGCTCTGCTATTCAAGATGGCCGAGCCATCTTAAATGAGCAGTCACTTTGGTTAACTGTGAAGACATAAAGCTTGAACAAAATATATATGTTCAGTTTATGTAAATAACCTGAAAACCTTTACTCAAAAAGTGATGGAAGGTCGCAGAAGTACAAAGTGAAGTTTGGAGTTTTTAACTTCTGTTGCTCACAAATGGACAAAGAAAGTTGTGTGGTGTCCTAAAAGCTTACTGCTTGTTATGTTTCATTAAGCTTTTTGGAATCTTTTTTATCAAAACTACAAAGGAACGAGTGTATGATGCTTTTGTGCGGAGGAAGTAAGAAAAAGGAGTGAAAAAAACAAAAAGGAAAAAAGATGGTTAAACATTCTCCTGCTTATTCAGAGTTAATTAATTTGAAGTTTGAATATTTAGAGAAAATATGTTTTGTGGGCTAGTGTTGAATCCCAAGTCGATTTTAAAAAATCCGCAACACAGAGGCTCTATTATAATTTGGAGTTTTTAATTAATAAACATTGTAAGTTTTAATTAATAAATGACCTCTTGAATATGAAACAATTGTGACAGTGTTTTTAAAGACCCTAAAGTCAATGGTAGAAATCAGGCTTATCTAATACATTTCAGTTTGTTTGGCACTGGCTATTCTTAAAACATTGTTACCCTCCCTTCCCTGCTCCCTAAGCAGGACTGAGACGGTAATTTGGGGCTGCCTTAGCCTACTAATTCTGAGAGCTATTAAATATTTTGCAATACAGAATATCTTTCCCAACTGATCTAGTTAATAATGTTATAATTCTAAACCCTGTCATTTTTTTTTTGATTTTTTGAGTTCCAGGAAGCTCCTGGAAATCTGACCATTAGTCTGTGGCAGGCGGAGAGATTGAGTCTGTTTCTGCCCGGTGAACAGTAAAAACGCAACGAAGTATCTAGATGTTCTTTGTTAAAGAACCTGGTGGGAAAGTCATTGTAATGGACCTAATTTTCCTTTCAAATAATGTTTTAGATAGAATTGGTGTTTGCCTTTTGGAAAGTCAGAAGCAGTCTTGAGAAGTTGTTTTGAGGATTGCACTGCATTTTCGCGGTGCCAATCAGATCGGCTCTGCTATTCAAGATGGCCGAGCCATCTTAAATGAGCAGTCACTTTGGTTAACTGTGAAGACATAAAGCTTGAACAAAATATATATGTTCAGTTTATGTAAATAACCTGAAAACCTTTACTCAAAAAGTGATGGAAGGTCGCAGAAGTACAAAGTGAAGTTTGGAGTTTTTAACTTCTGTTGCTCACAAATGGACAAAGAAAGTTGTGTGGTGTCCTAAAAGCTTACTGCTTGTTATGTTTCATTAAGCTTTTTGGAATCTTTTTTATCAAAACTACAAAGGAACGAGTGTATGATGCTTTTTGCGGAGGAAGTAAGAAAAAGGAGTGAAAAAAACAAAAAGGAAAAAAGATGGTTAAACATTCTCCTGCTTATTCAGAGTTAATTAATTTGAAGTTTGAATATTTAGAGAAAATATGTTTTGTGGGCTAGTGTTGAATCCCAAGTCGATTTTAAAAAATCCGCAACACAGAGGCTCTATTATAATTTGGAGTTTTTAATTAATAAACATTGTAAGTTTTAATTAATAAATGACCTCTTGAATATGAAACAATTGTGACAGTGTTTTTAAAGACCCTAAAGTCAATGGTAGAAATCAGGCTTATCTAATACATTTCAGTTTGTTTGGCACTGGCTATTCTTAAAACATTGTTACCCTCCCTTCCCTGCTCCCTAAGCAGGACTGAGACGGTAATTTGGGGCTGCCTTAGCCTACTAATTCTGAGAGATGCATGGCAGCAAAAGTCATCATGTACTAATCTGGATGCCTCATTAAATCAACTAGATCCAGATGTGCTGTAATCTGTTTTTATGTACATAGACTCAATTCATCTGGAAATTTCAACAATGGGAGAGCGGGCTTACGAGAAGACAGTGAGGTGGGGGCTGGGAGATTTCCTGGTTTATTTAATATGCTTGTAACCCAGTTCAAGGAAGAAAAGCCAAGTCAAAAAAGGAAAATAAAAGAGGCCAAATTTGAGGGCTACCGTAATCAGGTTAGAAGCTCGATCAGAAAATCCGATTTTATTCCTGCCAGAGAAAGAATGTATTTGCTGGTCACCATTTTGGTCAGAACTTCTATTCCAAGCTACGACAATAGTTAAAATATATTGTTTATTAAATGCTTCATTTATATATTAAAGCTTTGACTTTGTAAGAAAATTACTTTTTTTTTTCCCCCAAAACAAGAGAAAGATGTCTCAGGTTTGTTTTATGTATTATCTAAAAGCTTTCATGTCTCAGAACTTAGCCTTTATCTGTGAAATGCTATTACTGCCTTAATATTTTCATATCAGATCTATATTAGATCAAATAGTTGCACACCATTATATATTGATTTATATGTGTTTTTACCTATGACACAACTGTGTGGTATAGAGGTATACTTTAGTAGAAGTTTATAATTCAATGTATGATCGGCGGAAGTAAGAAAAAGGAGTGAAAAAAACAAAAAGGAAAAAAGATGGTTAAACATTCTCCTGCTTATTCAGAGTTAATTAATTTGAAGTTTGAATATTTAGAGAAAATATGTTTTGTGGGCTAGTGTTGAATCCCAAGTCGATTTTAAAAAATCTGCAACACAGAGGCTCTATTATAATTTGGAGTTTTTAATTAATAAACATTGTAAGTTTTAATTAATAAATGACCTCTTGAATATGAAACAATTGTGACAGTGTTTTTAAAGACCCTAAAGTCAATGGTAGAAATCAGGCTTATCTAATACATTTCAGTTTGTTTGGCACTGGCTATTCTTAAAACATTGTTACCCTCCCTTCCCTGCTCCCTAAGCAGGACTGAGACGGTAATTTGGGGCTGCCTTAGCCTACTAATTCTGAGAGATGCATGGCAGCAAAAGTCATCATGTACTAATCTGGATGCCTCATTAAATCAACTAGATCCAGATGTGCTGTAATCTGTTTTTATGTACATAGACTCAATTCATCTGGAAATTTCAACAATGGGAGAGCGGGCTTACGTAGAAGACAGTGAGGTGGGGGCTGGGAGATTTCCTGGTTTATTTAATATGCTTGTAACCCAGTTCAAGGAAGAAAAGCCAAGTCAAAAACGGACAAATAAAAGTGGCCAAATTTGAGGGCTACCGTAATCAGGTTAGAAGCTCGATCAGAAAATCCGATTTTATTCCTGCCAGAGAAAGAATGTATTTGCTGGTCACCATTTTGGTCAGAACTTCTATTCCAAGCTACGACAATAGTTAAAATATATTGTTTATTAAATGCTTCATTTATATATTAAAGCTTTGACTTTGTAAGAAAATTACTTTTTTTTTTTCCCCAAAACAAGAGAAAGATGTCTCAGGTTTGTTTTATGTATTATCTAAAAGCTTTCATGTCTCAGAACTTAGCCTTTATCTGTGAAATGCTATTACTGCCTTAATATTTTCATATCAGATCTATATTAGATCAAATAGTTGCACACCATTATATATTGATTTATATGTGTTTTTACCTATGACACAACTGTGTGGTATAGAGGTATACTTTAGTAGAAGTTTATAATTCAAGGATAATGGCTTATTTAACCTTTTCTTGCATTTGCATTTTATCATGTATGCTTTTCATTTGTACACAGTAACTATAATACTTGTTTGTCACGGAAATAGATTTGGAGGGACATAGCATTTTGTTTGATATACCAAATTTTAAGAATTCTATATTTGTAATTGCCTATAACAGAACACCACTGCCAAGATAATAAAAATCACTGTCATAATCCTGTTAAGAAGTTTTATTTTATGTTGTAGCAAATACAGTCTAGTGTGTTCATTCACTTCAACTACTATTTATAAGTGCTTGACTTAAAATACTGCATTGTAAATATTTTCTTTGGCCATTCCGCATTTTAGACAGCTGGCCTTCTTTTTAATAGACTTTCAACATCCAGTTTCTTACCAAATTCTTGTACTCTATTTTTTAAATTGAAATACCGTTGATTTACAATATTATATTAGTTTCAGGCATATAGCATAGTTCATGGATTCAATAGTTTTATGGATTGTACTCCATTTAAAGTTATCACAAAATAATAGCTATATTCCTTGTGTGTACAATATATCCTTGTAGGTTATTTATTTTATTCATAGTAGTTTGTACCTCTTAATCCCCAATCCCTGTTTAGCCCGTTGTTCCCACTCCCCAGTGGTAACCACTAGTCTGCTCTCTATATCGGCCCGTCTGTTTCTGTTTTGTCATAATATTCACTTGTTTGGTTTTTTAGATTCCACATATATGATTAAATTTTTGAAATTGTAAGAATCAGCTCAGCAGTTAGATTTTAATGGCAGACACCTGGAAAAATAGGAATTAATTTCTAATTTTAAGAGGTTGGGATTTTAAGACTGCCTTTTATTTCTGCTTCATCTAAAAATATAGGACATTTTCTCCCCTTGGCAGCACATCAGTCCTTTTCCTTGAGTATTTCATTCATTCATTTTGTTTTCTTTTGACATGAAACTTTTGCTTCGAATTTGGCTGGCAAACATTCATTCATTTTGTAAGGGACATGTGCCTTATTTCATAAGTGCAATTAATGTCCAATAAAATAGAATGGATGAAAATTTTCTGTAATAGACTATGTGGAAATATCTTTCTGCTGACTCTTTTTTTTTTGGCCACTTCTATTGGTCTTTCATTTATTTCCATCTTTGTTCTTTGGCCTGTGTGGGCCTCCCATTGCAGTGACCTCTCTCACTGCAGAGCACTGGCTCTGGGCGCATGCGTTCCAGAGCTCCGACTCGGTAGTTTAACACATTATGGTCCAGCGCTCCGCTGCACATGGGATCCTCCCAGGCCAGGGATCAAACTGGTGCCCCTTGCACTGCAAGGCGGTGTCCTTACCCAGTGGACCACCAGGGAAGCCCTCTGCTGACTTTTTTTACCTGGTAAGAGACTTGACTTCCCAGGGCCCTGCTGGGGTTCCCTAGGCTTTCCCTGCCCCACCCTCGCAGATGGCAAGGCCACGCAATGCCATGGCCCCTTATTACTTTCAGACTTTAACTCCTATTATCATGAAATCAGGAAAAGTAATTATGAGGTATAATTGCACACAATGTCAATGATACTTTGACTTTAGAACATCACTTTAGCAGCCCAAAGATATGGTTAGGAATTGGTTTAAGAGAATACTCACTTGCTTTCCAGATGTACTAATCTCGGATCTTGGAAATGGTCCTAAAGGTTCATGACAAGTGAAATAAATATTTTCCTAGGAAAAAAATGTCTTTAACAAAATTGTAATTGGGCTCAAGTATTTGCAAAAAATGTCTAATTATACAAAATTGTTTACATGATGGGTTACACACTCAAAATTTTTAGATTCCACATATATGATTAAATTTTTGAAATTGTAAGAATCAGCTCAGCAGTTAGATTTTAATGGCAGACACCTGGAAAAATAGGAATTAATTTCTAATTTTAAGAGGTTGGGATTTTAAGACTGCCTTTTATTTCTGCTTCATCTAAAAATATAGGACATTTTCTCCCCTTGGCAGCACATCAGTCCTTTTCCTTGAGTATTTCATTCATTCATTTTGTTTTCTTTTGACATGAAACTTTTGCTTCGAATTTGGCTGGCAAACATTCATTCATTTTGTAAGGGACATGTGCCTTATTTCATAAGTGCAATTAATGTCCAATAAAATAGAATGGATGAAAATTTTCTGTAATAGACTATGTGGAAATATCTTTCTGCTGACTCTTTTTTTTTTGGCCACTTCTATTGGTCTTTCATTTATTTCCATCTTTGTTCTTTGGCCTGTGTGGGCCTCCCATTGCAGTGACCTCTCTCACTGCAGAGCACTGGCTCTGGGCGCATGCGTTCCAGAGCTCCGACTCGGTAGTTTAACACATTATGGTCCAGCCGCTCCGCGGCACATGGGATCCTCCCAGGCCAGGGATCAAACTGGTGCCCCTTGCACTGCAAGGCGGTGTCCTTACCCAGTGGACCACCAGGGAAGCCCTCTGCTGATTTTTTTTACCTGGTAAGAGACTTGACTTCCCAGGGCCCTGCTGGGGTTCCCTAGGCTTTCCCTGCCCCACCCTCGCAGATGGCAAGGCCACGCAATGCCATGGCCCCTTATTACTTTCAGACTTTAACTCCTATTATCATGAAATCAGGAAAAGTAATTATGAGGTATAATTGCACACAATGTCAATGATACTTTGACTTTAGAACATCACTTTAGCAGCCCAAAGATATGGTTAGGAATTGGTTTAAGAGAATACTCACTTGCTTTCCAGATGTACTAATCTCGGATCTTGGAAATGGTCCTAAAGGTTCATGACAAGTGAAATAAATATTTTCCTAGGAAAAAAATGTCTTTAACAAAATTGTAATTGGGCTCAAGTATTTGCAAAAATGTCAAGCAGAGTTGTATCCTACCCAACCAGTGTAGTACAGAGCAGAGTGGGAAATGAATCCCATTTGCGACATAAAACAGGCATGGCTGTTACACACTCAATGGAGATTGTTTCTATCACCTCAAAGTCAGTTTTCCTGCACAAGTGCTACAGATGCTGTGGCTGTTAACCCACTCTTATTTTGATTTAGTGATTCGCATACTCTCTGATCTCAAGTTTTGATCTATTATAATTCTCAGAGAAGGGAAGAGAAAGAAAAGAAATGGATATAATCAACTGATATAGTCATTTGGAAGCAATTACTTTTAACAGGTCTTTTGGGCTGCATTGGGTCTTCATTGTAGTACATGGGTTCTCTCTAGTTTGGGCTGCACAGGCTTTTCTTGTTGTGGAGCACCGGCTTAGTTGCCCTGCAGCATGTAGGAAGGATCTTAGTTCCCCAGCCAGAGATTGAACTAGTATCCCTTGCATTAGAAGGTAGGTTCTTAACCTCTGGTCCACCAGGGAAGTCCCTGGAAGCAATTATTTTTAGTGGGAATGATCGGAGGAAAATAATCTAGCTTAACCAGGTAGGTGTAAGCTGTAAGTACACAGCAGCTTTGTTAGTAGTGTCTTTATTCACTCTCACACACACCCTCTGTGGCCTTCAGTGACACTTTTCGATCAGAGCCAAGTATGGCGAGAAAAAAAAAAAGAAACTAAAATATGCTGTGCGACAGACAGTAATGTCAGCCAAAATTCTGTGTTGAAATGTGTCGATGTGCGGATATTCCCTGGAGATGAACTGACCCCCAGAGCTCGCTGTCTTTGGACAAGAGAGCTTGTCACTTCCTAATTTGCCTGCGTTTGGGTGTACAAGTCAGTCTGTTCGCTTTTCCAACCCTTGTGATCCTGGATTTTCACCAGCACTGCCCCTCCTTTGTCTCAGCCACGCGCCACACTCACAGGGGCACGTGCCAAGAAGACTCACCACACTCCTCCCTTCTCAGAGAAGCTTCCTCAAGCAAGAAAATAAAAAAGGGGAGAGGGGAAGTAATGCTTTGCTTTATTATATTGAAACTTCTTCCCCATAATCTGTGGGCTGGGAATTTTTGCCCGAAGGCCATTCATAGGTTGGACCGGATGCCCGTGAAGTGGCCTGATTTGAGAACTCTCCCTGATAGGAGTGGAGGAGTGCACCACACTTGATATTGGCTCTTAGGACCAATCAGAACCTTTCCTGCTCTCAGAGCCCTTGAACAGGATTAAACAGGAAAGCGAGGCTCTGGAGCCAGAGAGCGTGTGCAAAACCAAGGCATGAATGGGACAGGAGTGTTGATGGGAAGCCTGTTTTTGAAAACAGTGTGATAGGAGCTACCAGAACTGGTTTTAGGCCACTTGAGACCCTTTGAGGTGATAAAAAGGCAAAATAAACAAATACACTGTGGTAAATAAGCAACACGATATTATGCAAATTTGCAATATTCCTGTACACATCTAAGAGCCCCTGAGAGGCCTGCAGGTCAGGGCTCAGAGTCTCTACCCCAGATTGAAAAATCATCCAGCTTCTTTAAAAAATGTTTAATTTTGCTTTTATTCCTACGTGCCAGTTTCGTTTCTTTCCCTCTCCATCTCAGTACTGTCTAATGTGTATTTTTGGTTTCTATGTGTTCCAGAAAAATGTGTATGATTGTTTTGTATTCATGTGTTTTCAATTTGTGTAAATGTTGTTCCTGTATCATCCTATTGCTTCATCTTCTCTTAGAACATCATGTTAAAGACCCATTTCTGTCGGATCTCATGGTTTAACTGCTTCCTAGGATTCCGTGGTGTTCATCCATCACATTTTCTCTAGAATTTCCGGGAATTGGCACCCAGATGGCCCTGAAACCCATACAACTTCCAACTAAAGCTGCAAGGAATATCTATCTATGTGTTCCCTTGAAGACTTATAAAAAATTTGCAATACATATACCCAGGATGAGGATTCATAGGTGAGCAAATCTCTGTGTACATGATTAAAGTGCTGTAAGCATGTTCTGCAGAATGCCAGCCCGCCCTCCCATCGGGTGTGCAAGAGGGAGCCCTTATGTTTGTGCCCGCATCGACACTTGGCTTGAGCTCATTATTTTTATTATTTTTTTTTATAGAAGAGTATGTTTATTTCTTTACATAGGAGCAGATTTCCTAAATAAGACATGAAAAGCATAAACAATAAAGGATTAATAATTTGACTGAATTAAAAATATCTTTTTATCAAAGCACACTTTAAAAAGCACAAAAATACAAGCCTTATACTTTTTTGTTTTTTGATTATTATTATTATTTTTTCACAGTCCAATGATAAAGATTTCGTGCTTTCAATGCAGGGCCCCAGGTTTGCTCTCCGGTCAGGGAACCCAAGATCGTACATGTTAAGCGGTGCAGCAAAAAAAAAAGTCTAAGCATCTCATTATTTTTAAATGAAATATATAGCCTTTAGAAATGGGTAATGCATTAAGGATTTTTTTTAAAAGAAAAGAGACATCGGGCTTCCCCTGGTGGTCCAGTGGGTAAGGACACTGCCTTGCAGTGCAAGGGGCGCCGGTTCGATCCCTGGCCTGGGAAGATCCCACGTGCCGCGGAGCGGCTGGACCAATGTGTCCAATTACCGAGCCGGAGCTCTGGAGCGCATGCGCCTGGAGCCGGTGCTCTGCAACGACAGACGCCACCGTGATGGGAGGCCCACAGGAGCCCAAGAACAAAGACGGATGAAAATGGAGAAATGAAAGACCAATAGAAGTGGCCCGCCTGCTCCACTCCCTCCCCAACCCGACCCCCGCCCAAAATAAATAAATAAATAAATCTTTAAAAAAAAAAAAAAGAAAAGAGACATCTACATTCATTTTTCAGTACTTTCTATAGCTATATTTGTGCTCATATCACATCTCCTCTCTGAGATGCTCTGTTTGTTGAAAGCAGGGACAGGGTCCCCAGACTTTGTTATTACAAGATCTTTGGCAGATGGAAGCATGTGTGAGCAGAGGGTGAGTTCTGTTATCCCTGTTTCTCTACATCCTCCCTGTTCCCTGACTCAGTTTTCAACTTCACCTTGAAGTTCATCTCCGTTTCTTCTCCTCTCTGTAATGTTGAGCTAATTTAAGTTTCTAAGTTTCTTATAACTTATATTGAAAAATAAAATTGCCCAAGCTCTATCCGTTTCTTCTATTTTTTTTTTTTTTAAGAAGAGTATTTTCTTTACATAGGAGCAGATTTCCTAAATAAGACATGAAAAGCATAAACAATAAAGGATTAATAATTTGACTGAATTAAAAATATCTTTTTATCAAAGCACACTTTAAAAAGCACAAAAATACAAGCCTTATACTTTTTTGTTTTTTGATTATTATTATTATTTTTTCACAGTCCAATGATAAAGATTTCGTGCTTTCAATGCAGGGCCCCAGGTTTGCTCTCCGGTCAGGGAACCCAAGATCGTACATGTTAAGCGGTGCAGCAAAAAAAAAAGTCTAAGCATCTCATTATTTTTAAATGAAATATATAGCCTTTAGAAATGGGTAATGCATTAAGGATTTTTTTTAAAAAAGAAAAGAGACATCGGGCTTCCCCTGGTGGTCCAGTGGGTAAGGACACCGCCTTGCAGTGCAAGGGGTGCCGGTTCGATCCCTGCCCTGGGAAGATCCCACGTGCCGCGGAGCTGCTGGGCCGATGTGTCCAATTACCGAGCCGGAGCTCTGGAGCGCATGCGCCTGGAGCCGGTGCTCTGCAACGACAGACGCCACCGTGATGGGAGGCCCACAGGAGCCCAAGAACAAAGACGGATGAAAATGGAGAAATGAAAGACCAATAGAAGTGGCCCGCCTGCTCCACTCCCTCCCCAACCCGACCCCCGCCCAAAATAAATAAATAAATAAATCTTAAAAAAAAAAAAAAAGAAAAGAGACATCTACATTCATTTTTCAGTACTTTCTATAGCTATATTTGTGCTCATATCACATCTCCTCTCTGAGATGCTCTGTTTGTTGAAAGCAGGGACAGGGTCCCCAGACTTTGTTATTACAAGATCTTTGGCAGATGGAAGCATGTGTGAGCAGAGGGTGAGTTCTGTTATCCCTGCTTCTCTACATCCTCCCTGTTCCCTGACTCAGTTTTCAACTTCACCTTGAAGTTCATCTCCGTTTCTTCTCCTCTCTGTAATGTTGAGCTAATTTAAGTTTCTAAGTTTCTTATAACTTATATTGAAACAAGTAAAATTGCCAACCCTGGAAGCTCTATCCTTTGCTAGAAATGATGGCTTTCAAACTATTTTGAAATAGTTTGAAATTTTAAAATTTCAAACCTGGGCAAACCTGGGGTGCTGCATTGGAAGCATAAAATCTTAATCACTGGACTGACAGGTGGCAAATAATAATAATAATAATAATAAGGCAGAAAGTCTGTGTCTTGTATTTTCACTTTCTTTAAAGTGTGTTTTGAGGTAAAGATATTTTTACTTCAGTCAACTATTTTGAAATTTCATACTGTATGAAATTTAATATGAAATATATTTGCATTATGACATAGAACACACCCATATGTGAGATCATGTATATTTGCTTACACATACTTACTTAGGGCTTCCTAGGTGGTGCTAGTAGTAAAGAACCCATCTGCCAAGGGTTCTTGTCAGGTAGATATAAGAGGTGCTGGTTTGATCCCTGGGTTGGGAAGATCCCCTGGAGGGAGGCAAGGCAACCCATTCCAGTGTTCTTGGCTGGAGAATCCCATGGATAGGAACCTGGCAAGTTGCAGTCCATAGCGTCGCACAGAGTTGGACACAACTGAAGCAACTTAGCATACACACACTTACATAAGAAGAGAACCTAACACTGCTTGCTGTGACACAGTTTATTTTCAAATCTATTTTATCATTTTTCTTTAAAAAAATGGACCACCAGGAGATACCACTATAAACCTATTAGTGTGGCTGAATTAAAAAAAATAAACAAACAAAAAACCCACCTGAAAGTAACAAGTACTGGAGAAAATGTATAGCTACTGTAACTTTCAAACACTGCTCTGGAATTGGTAAAGGTGGGGAATACAAAATGGTACAGAATGACCCAAGAAAAGCAGCCTTTGAGTTTCATCCCAGAGAAATGAAAATGTGTTCACATAAAAGCTTTACATAAATATTTATAGCAGGTCTATTCATAATCACCCTAAACCGGAAACAGTCTAAATCAACGAGTCTTCAACGAGTGATTGGCTAAACACATCATGGTACATCCATACAATGGAATGACACTCAGCAATAAAAGCAATGACATGTTGAACTTGGATAAATCTCAGGGAAATAACACTGAGTCAAATAAACCAGTCTCAAACAGTTATATGCTACATGAATCCAGTCTCAAAAAGTCAAGATTAAAACATCTAGAGGAAAACGTCAAGATCAAAGGCAGATCACTGGTTGTCAAGGGTTAAGGGTGGAAGCAGGGAAGCATGATGGGATTCTGAGGGTTTTCTGATTGTGATGGTGGTTAGGGGGATATATATTGAGTTAAAATTTATAAGACCCTGTGTTAAAATAAATTGGAAAGGTGTTTTTTTTTTTTAATTGTTTTTTTGGCTCACAATTATATTTCTACTTTTTCTTTTTTAATTTTGGCCTATTTTTTTTGGTTGTTCATTTATTTATTTTCATCCATCTTAATTCTTTGGCCTGTGTGGGCCTCCCACTGCAATGGCCTCCCTTGCCGCAGAGCACTGGCTCTGGGCGCATGCGCTCCAGAGTGCTGGCTCATAATTCGACACACAGGTCCAGCCGCTCCACAGAGTGTGGGATCTTCCCATGTCAGAGATCAAACTGGTGCCCCTTGCACTGTAAGGTGGACTATTTACCCACTGGACCACCAGGGAAGCCCTGGAAAGTTATTTTTAAAGGAGAGTTGGTGGAAGTGAGCTTAAATGAACCTTGAATTGAGGTTGACAACGAGCACCAAAGCTGCTGGCAGACGTAGAAGTACTGAACCGATAAGGTCAAGCCCAGATGTGTGAACCAGTGCTGTGGCCAATGTTGAGTTCTTGTAGGCTGGGGAGAAGGATGGTTACCAGGTTCTCAGAGCAGGATTGTACCGTAGAATACCAGCCTGTGGGAGGAATGACAGCAGCTAAAGACGTGGACTAAAAGCTGCCTCTCAGGGCAAATTTAATTCAACGCCATCAGTGGTAACTGAGCACCTAGTAGGTGGAAAGCACTGTTATGACCAGCCAGGATATGACAACAAACAAGACATGCAGGCCCTGAGTTCTTGGAGCTGATATTCTAGTAGGGTGTTGTTTTTGTTTTAGTTGCTAAGTCATGTCTAACTCCCTTGCAACCTCACGGATTGTAGCCCACTAGGCTCCTCTGTTCATGAGATTCTCCAGGCAAGAATAGTGGAATCAGTTGCCATTTCCTTCTCCAAGGGACCTTCCTGACACAGGGATCAATCCCGAGTCTTCTGCATTGGCAGGTGGATTCTTCACCACTGAGTCACCAGGGAAGCCCCTAGTAGGATGGGTGGAAGGGAAATAAAGACATAAGATTAAGTTAATTGTAAGTGTTGTAAGCAATAAAAGAGTGGGGGTATCGGGGTGTCTCTGTGTTGGGGAGACTCTTTAGAATGAGTAGCTAGAGAAGACTTTTTGAAGGAGGTACCATGAAGGTACAAGCATTAAGGTCAAGCATCCTGTCTTGCTGCTGCTTAGTTACTTCAGTCATGTCTGACTCTATGCAGCTCTATGGACTGGAGCCTGCCAGGTTCCTCTGTCTATGGGATTCTCTGGGCAAGAATACTGGACGGTGGCCATGCTCTCCTCCAGGGGATCTTCCCCACCTGGGGATCGAACCTGGGTCTCCTGCATTGCAGGCAGATTCTTTATCACTGAGCCATCAGGGAAGCCCCAAGCATCCTATATTCCAAGAAAATTTTAAAAAAGGTATCAATGTGGTCCAGACCATTTCCTGCCTTGGACTCCCAAGTTCATTCCCAGTCATGTTCCCCGGAGCATTAAAACAATTCCTGAAGAATTTACCAGACAGCAGGCTCTCTGTATGTAAGTAAATGCAAGTACTGAACCGATAAGGTCAAGCCCAGATGTGTGAACCAGCGCTGTGGCCAATGTTGAGTTCTTGTAGGCTGGGGAGAAGGATGGTTACCAGGTTCTCAGAGCAGGATTGCACCGTAGAATACCAGCCTGTGGGAGGAATGACAGCAGCTAAAGACGTGGACTAAAAGCTGCCTCTCAGGGCAAATTTAATTCAACGCCATCAGTGGTAACTGAGCACCTAGTAGGTGGAAAGCACTGTTATGACCAGCCAGGATATGACAACAAACAAGACATGCAGGCCCTGAGTTCTTGGAGCTGATATTCTAGTAGGGTGTTGTTTTTGTTTTAGTTGCTAAGTCATGTCTAACTCCCTTGCAACCTCACGGATTGTAGCCCACTAGGCTCCTCTGTTCATGAGATTCTCCAGGCAAGAATAGTGGAATCAGTTGCCATTTCCTTCTCCAAGGGACCTTCCTGACACAGGGATCAATCCCGAGTCTTCTGTATTGGCAGGTGGATTCTTCACCACTGAGTCACCAGGGAAGCCCCTAGTAGGATGGGTGGAAGGGAAATAAAGACATAAGATTAAGTTAATTGTAAGTGTTGTAAGCAATAAAAGAGTGGGGGTATCGGGGTGTCTCTGTGTTGGGGAGACTCTTTAGAATGAGTAGCTAGAGAAGACTTTTTGAAGGAGGTACCATGAAGGTACAAGCATTAAGGTCAAGCATCCTGTCTTGCTGCTGCTTAGTTACTTCAGTCATGTCTGACTCTATGCAGCTCTATGGACTGGAGCCTGCCAGGTTCCTCTGTCTATGGGATTCTCTGGGCAAGAATACTGGACGGTGGCCATGCTCTCCTCCAGGGGATCTTCCCCACCTGGGGATCGAACCTGGGTCTCCTGCATTGCAGGCAGATTCTTTATCACTGAGCCATCAGGGAAGCCCCAAGCATCCTATATTCCAAGAAAATTTTAAAAAAGGTATCAATGTGGTCCAGACCATTTCCTGCCTTGGACTCCCAAGTTCATTCCCAGTCATGTTCCCCCGGGAGCATTAAAACAATTCCTGAAGAATTTACCAGACAGCAGGCTCTCTGTGTATGTAAGTATGCTGGAACTCACAGACGTGACAGCAAGGCTTTGAACAGTACAAGTTATAAGGGGCAGCTGGTTCTTTAACTTTATAGGCACCAAAGGACTCCCTATTTGATTCTTTGGAGCACTTAATGGATCTTCTTCTGGGATGTTTCTGCCTCTGACCTCTGAATGAAATTTCTCTTATATCTGATTGAAGAGGATTTCCACCCTAATCTCAGTAGGTTTTCCTGAGAAGAGTAAGTAGCCCCAGGTTACAGTTTCCAGGATCTCATATCCTGATGATTGGTGCTTTCCCTGCTGGGCCTGGCTTCACTGTCTAACAGCTCTGACTATTGTCTAAGGCCCAGGAACACCAGGGCTCCGCTCTTGCCCTGCTTTGAGAGCCTCCTCCCTCGGAGACAGCTGCCAGTGTTCTCTTGGATCTGGCAGGCTCTGGACTGGCCCTGCCAATGTCCCTGCCTATGTCCCTGCAGGTGTTCACCCTGCTGTTGACATTTCACGGCTGCTCCCCTTCGGTAGGCACCTCAGGTCTCCCACTGCTCTTCCCAGAAACCACCATTTCCATTCAAGTCTGTGAGATTCCATAGCCCCCAAGCAGATCCAGTTGGCATTTTGTTTTCCTGGTACTTGGCATTGACATTGATGGTAAAAAGTGGGGAAACACAGGCTAGACAAAGAGATGAAATAACACGGCTGAATTTTCACTGCTGTGCTTTCCAACGTGGTTTCCAGAAACTTATTGCAGTAAAGAACAGAGGGAGCCTGCCTGCCACTTAGTATTAATTTGTTTGGTCCTGGGAACTTCCACGGAGGCTTGGTTAATACGAATCAACAAGAAGCTCATTCTCCTTCCTCCTTGCTCCAGTAGGCTTATTTTCTCTGTGACAACGTGTTCAGTTCATGATATAGACCTGCTGTCTGTTCTGCACAGTTTAGTACCGTTTTCACTTATTCTTCCCCTTCAAACCTCCCATCACCTGCCTGTAATTAGAGCTCGGATGTCATCTTAAGGAAGCCTGTCTGTTCAGAGCTCAGCCTGGCCCCGGAGCATTAAAACAATTCCTGAAGAATTTACCAGACAGCAGGCTCTCTGTGTATGTAAGTATGCTGGAACTCACAGACGTGACAGCAAGGCTTTGAACAGTACAAGTTATAAGGGGCAGCTGGTTCTTTAACTTTATAGGCACCAAAGGACTCCCTATTTGATTCTTTGGAGCACTTAATGGATCTTCTTCTGGGATGTTTCTGCCTCTGACCTCTGAATGAAATTTCTCTTATATCTGATTGAAGAGGATTTCCACCCTAATCTCAGTAGGTTTTCCTGAGAAGAGTAAGTAGCCCCAGGTTACAGTTTCCAGGATCTCATATCCTGATGATTGGTGCTTTCCCTGCTGGGCCTGGCTTCACTGTCTAACAGCTCTGACTATTGTCTAAGGCCCAGGAACACCAGGGCTCCGCTCTTGCCCTGCTTTGAGAGCCTCCTCCCTCGGAGATAGCTGCCAGTGTTCTCTTGGGTCTGGCAGGCTCTGGACTGGCCCTGCCAATGTCCCTGCCTATGTCCCTGCAGGTGTTCACCCTGCTGTTGACATTTCACGGCTGCTCCCCTTCGGTAGGCACCTCGGGTCTCCCACTGCTCTTCCCAGAAACCACCATTTCCATTTAAGTCTGTGAGATTCCATAGCCCCCAAGCAGATCCAGTTGGCATTTTGTTTTCCTGGTACTTGGCATTGACATTGATGGTAAAAAGTGGGGAAACACAGGCTAGAAAGAGATGAAATAACACGGCTGAATTTTCACTGCTGTGCTTTCCAACGTGGTTTCCAGAAACTTATTGCAGTAAAGAACAGAGGGAGCCTGCCTGCCACTTAGTATTAATTTGTTTGGTCCTGGGAACTTCCACGGAGGCTTGGTTAATACGAATCAACAAGAAGCTCATTCTCCTTCCTCCTTGCTCCAGTAGGCTTATTTTCTCTGTGACAACGTGTTCAGTTCATGATATAGACCTGCTGTCTGTTCTGCACAGTTTAGTACCGTTTTCACTTATTCTTCCCCTTCAAACCTCCCATCACCTGCCTGTAATTAGAGCTCGGATGTCATCTTAAGGAAGCCTGTCTGTTCAGAGCTCAGCCTGGCCCAGGCCCTCTCAATGCCCTGACCTTGCTCGACCTTTCCTGCTTTTCTTTTTCAATAGGACTTGTGCCCTGTTAACAGAACATAAAATTAGTCCTTTAATATCTTTCCTGGTTCATGGTTCATTGTTTCTTTTTACCAGACCCCGCTCTCCAGGAGGTAAATGCCACAGGGCTGGGCATCTTTACGTTGCTCAAAAAGTGGAACCATCCACTGCATTTCCTGCACAATATCCCCAACAACTGATTTGCACTGTATTTTAAATTCAGATGGTGTGATCACTGCCTAAGTAATCCACTAACAAAATAAATTACTTTTTGTCCTATAGGCTTGTGCTACCCAATTAGGTAGCCATTAGTCACATGTAGCAATTTAAATTTAAATTAAGGTTAAATGAAATTATTGATACATACGTTCCTATTCCCATCCTCTTAAATGTCTGGGGTTTGTTTTGTAGATCTTTTTCTTCTCTTGTATTTGCCGACAATATTAAGCTCCTTTAACCTTTGTTGTAAGGCTGGCTTGGTGGTACTAAATTCTCTTAACTTTTGCTTAACTATAAAGTTTTTGATTTCTCCATCAATTTTGAATGAGATCCTTGCCTGGTAGAGTAATCTTGTTGTAGATTTTTCCCTTTCAGTACTTTAAATATGTCCTGCCATTCCCTTCTGGCCTGCAGCGTTTCTGCTGAAAGATCAGCTGTTAAATGTATGAGGTTTCCCTTGTATTTCTCTTGTTGCTTTTCCCTTGCTGCTTTTAATATTCTTTGTGTTTAATCTGTGTTAGCTAAATTAGTATGTGTTCTGGCATGTTTCTCCTAGAGTTTGTCCTGTATGGGACTCTTTGTGCTTCTTGAATTTGCTTGACTATTTCCTTTCCCATGTTGGGGAAATTTTCAACTACAATGTCTTCAAAAATTTTCTCATAAAATTAAGGTTAAATACAATTAAAAGTTCAGTTCCTCACTTACACCAGTCATATTTCTAGAGCTCAGTAGCCACCTGTGGTTAGTGGCTACTGTTGTGGACAGTGTGGATGAGAAACACTTCCATCAGAGCAGAAGTTCTACTGGACTTTCTATTCCTCTCTGGCGGTGCTATAGAGGAATCAATCTGTCAACTTACTTTCACTTGGTTTGTAACTATGTATTTAATATCTACATTGAGTAAGGCACCATGATTACTCCATAGGAGAGATTCAGAGACCTTGTTTCTTTCACAAGTGGGTCTGAGTGTAAATATAATATGAAAATACATATCAAGAGTCTTGAGAAGACACAGATGAAGTGCTGCAGAAATTCAAAGGAGGGAGAGATTTGTCTTTTCCAGCTTAGGGCAGAAAATCAAGGAAAGCTTCTTGGAGGAGGTGGGTCTGAAACAGAAAAGTGCCTGCGACCTGAGTTCAGAAGCATAGCACACTCAACACTTCAATACAGCTAGAGGAGACACCCTTCACCAAGTAATATTCTGGTGGAAAAGTGAACTCCCTACAAGGAGATCCTTTTAAATTATATTAATTTATTTTATTGATTGGCCCCACTGGGTCTTCGTTGCTGGCATGGGCTTTTTCCAGCTGCAGTGTGTGAACTTCTCATTGTGGTGGCTTCTCAATGCGGTGTCTTCCCTTGTTCAGTGGCTTGTCTTATTGTAATACACAGGCTTTAGGCGCGAGGGCTTCCATAGTTGCAGCATGTGGGCTCAGGAACTGCAGCTCATGGGTTCCAGAGTGCTGGCTCAGTAGTTGCGGCACATGGGCTTAGTTGACCCATGGTATGTGAAATCTCTTCAGACCAGGGATCACACCCATATTCCCTGCACTGGCAGGTAGATTCTTAGCCAATGAACCACCAGGAAAGTCCCAAACAAGATTATGGTTCCATGACTTTGGAATTCCACTTTTACGTCTCCCTTACCTTAACCATGCAATAACAAGCCCACACACCTACAGAAATAAAGACTTCTGGTCCTGATGTCCTCTGCTTGTGCAAAAATGAGAAAAGCTGGTGGGGACTAAAACAATTGGGTGGCTGCTTCTCTAATTCTTCCCCTTTGTCTGGTCATTCCAATCCAAAGAGACTCTTCTCCCAAAACTGCTCCTTGTAAGACAAAGCTTGACGTCTTCATCTAAAGAGCTGTATTAAGGGGTGATGAATGACTGAATGTCATTTTCAGATTCATGAGATTGTCCATCTGAGATTTATCATATATCCCTTCCTCTGAGCCCATAGGAGCTGAGTTGTATTCACCTGACCTTCAGTCATAGTTGGAGAACCAAGTATTCCCACTGGAAAATAAACTGAAGTCAAAGAAACAACATATGTGATCTTCAGGGAGAAAATCAGGAAATTTTAAAAAACTTCTTGGAGGAGGTGCTGCAGAAATTCAAAGGAGGGAGAGATTTGTCTTTTCCAGCTTAGGGCAGAAAATCAAGGAAAGCTTCTTGGAGGAGGTGGGTCTGAAACAGAAAAGTGCCTGCGACCTGAGTTCAGAAGCATAGCACACTCAACACTTCAATACAGCTAGAGGAGACACCCTTCACCAAGTAATATTCTGGTGGAAAAGTGAACTCCCTACAAGGAGATCCTTTTAAATTATATTAATTTATTTTATTGATTGGCCCCACTGGGTCTTCGTTGCTGGCATGGGCTTTTTCCAGCTGCAGTGTGTGAACTTCTCATTGTGGTGGCTTCTCAATGCGGTGTCTTCCCTTGTTCAGTGGCTTGTCTTATTGTAATACACAGGCTTTAGGCGCGAGGGCTTCCATAGTTGCAGCATGTGGGCTCAGGAACTGCAGCTCATGGGTTCCAGAGTGCTGGCTCAGTAGTTGCGGCACATGGGCTTAGTTGACCCATGGTATGTGAAATCTCTTCAGACCAGGGATCACACCCATATTCCCTGCACTGGCAGGTAGATTCTTAGCCAATGAACCACCAGGAAAGTCCCAAACAAGATTATGGTTCCATGACTTTGGAATTCCACTTTTACGTCTCCCTTACCTTAACCATGCAATAACAAGCCCACACACCTACAGAAATAAAGACTTCTGGTCCTGATGTCCTCTGCTTGTGCAAAAATGAGAAAAGCTGGTGGGGACTAAAACAATTGGGTGGCTGCTTCTCTAATTCTTCCCCTTTGTCTGGTCATTCCAATCCAAAGAGACTCTTCTCCCAAAACTGCTCCTTGTAAGACAAAGCTTGACGTCTTCATCTAAAGAGCTGTATTAAGGGGTGATGAATGACTGAATGTCATTTTCAGATTCATGAGATTGTCCATCTGAGATTTATCATATATCCCTTCCTCTGAGCCCATAGGAGCTGAGTTGTATTCACCTGACCTTCAGTCATAGTTGGAGAACCAAGTATTCCCACTGGAAAATAAACTGAAGTCAAAGAAACAACATATGTGAGGAGCACTAATATTTCTGTAGAAAGACACTTAATTGCTGAGAGCTGGTGAGGCTCTCCAATACCACTCATACAAGTTCAGTATCTCTTGAGTGTTTGCTCTCATACTGCTCAGATCACCTCAGTGGGCTACACTGACCACTGGTCATCGTGGTACATAATTTTTCCAGGGCTCACAGCAGAGGCCAGCAAACTGTGGCCCATAAACTAAATCTAGCCACCTGCCTGTTTTGTGCAGTTATATCAGCTATGAACAAACGAGTGGAAGCTACATCTGACTCTGTGACCCCATGGAATATAGCCTGTCAGGCTCCTGGAATTCTCCAGGCAAGAATAATGGAGTGGATTGCCATGTCCTTCTCTAGGAGATCTTCCCAATGCAGGGGTCAAACCCAGGTCTGTCTCCTACATTGTAGGTGGATTCTTTACCAGCTGGGCCACCAGGGATGCCCAAGAGTACTGGAGTGGGTAACCTATTCTTCAGGGCATCTTCCTGACCCAGAAATTGAACTGGTGTCTCCTGCATTGCAGGCAGATTTTTTACAAGATGAGCTACCAGGGAAACCCAAGTGATGAAGAATTTCTACATTTTTAAAATTGTTCACCAAAATCAAAAGACTTGTATTTTGTGATCCATGAACATATTTTGATATTCAGATTTCCGGATCCAGAAATAAAATTATGTAGGAGTACAACCACATTTATTGACTTACTGTCTATGGGGTTTCCTGCTACAACGGCAGAGCTCAGCCAGAATGTCAGAGACGACAGGGCCTGTAAAGCAAAAAATATTTACCATCTGGTCTTTTACAAGAAGTTTGTCAACTCAGCTTCTCAAGGCATCCACTAATAATGCTAATAAACTTTTCATGCTTCCCCAGCGCTCCATGGTTGACAAGGCCCTTTCCCATGTCATTTCCACCTCTGCCTTGAGTCATCCTGGGCTGGGTCAGGGCCCTGGAAGGCTGTTGGGACCTCACAGAGAGACACGAACTCACAAAACCGAAACCCCAAGTGAGGCCATTAGGGAGCAAAAACAGGTTGGAGGGTGATGGGAGGCCCGCACGGGCCAAAGAACAAAGATGGATGGAACTGTATAAATGAAAGGCCAATGGAGGTGGCCCGCATGCTCTCCTCCCTCCCCAACCCCCGCTCCCAAATTAAAAAAAAAAAAAAAAAAAACAGGTCGGAGGTATTTTTCACAAAGGCAATATTCCAAATTGTTTGGAAATGGAGGCATTTCCACAGATTCAAGACACAAACAAAATCGAAAAACAGGTGTGGCTTCAAGCATTGACGTCTTTGCTCAGCTGTTTTCTTCTTCCTGAACAATTGGGTCTCTGTAATTTCACATTGCTTGAGAGCGTGCCATAGTGTCACAATTCTTACACAGAGCCTAGGATAAGGCCACACTCAAATAAACAAATTCATCCTCTTACATCGTCCTGGGGACACTCTGAAATGTGTTTTAGAAGAGTTCTCATATGTTCTTCACTGATTTCTGTTTTCTTAAACACTGTTAAGCACTGTTAGGTTGTTAGAATAAAACTTTCATAAAAACAAACTCACTTCCTGATTCAGAGGTGTTCATTTTCTATTTGAGGTGAAACACTAAACTCCCCTAACACAGTGTGACAGACACTGTTAAGAGGGATCCCTGTCAAGTGCTCTGGGAATAAAGATTAGGAAATCCCTAATTTTTCTAAGAAATGTGGACATGAAGATCAGGAAAGGCTCCACAGAGGATATGTCACGTGAGCTGGGCCTCGGCAGGTGCTTAGGAGCTGACCAGAGAGAAACAGCCCTGGCAGAAGGGATGGGGAAGGGTCAACCACATTTATTGACTTACTGTCTAGGGGCAAATCGCAATGTCAGAGACACAGGGCCTGTAAAGCAAAAAATATTTACCATCTGGTCTTTTACAAGAAGTTTGTCAACTCAGCTTCTCAAGGCATCCACTAATAATGCTAATAAACTTTTCATGCTTCCCCAGCGCTCCATGGTTGACAAGGCCCTTTCCCATGTCATTTCCACCTCTGCCTTGAGTCATCCTGGGCTGGGTCAGGGCCCTGGAAGGCTGTTGGGACCTCACAGAGAGACACGAACTCACAAAACCGAAACCCCAAGTGAGGCCATTAGGGAGCAAAAACAGGTTGGAGGGTGATGGGAGGCCCGCACGGGCCAAAGAACAAAGATGGATGGAACTGTATAAATGAAAGGCCAATGGAGGTGGCCCGCATGCTCTCCTCCCTCCCCAACCCCCGCTCCCAAATTAAAAAAAAAAAAAAAAAAACAGGTCGGAGGTATTTTTCACAAAGGCAATATTCCAAATTGTTTGGAAATGGAGGCATTTCCACAGATTCAAGACACAAACAAAATCGAAAAACAGGTGTGGCTTCAAGCATTGACGTCTTTGCTCAGCTGTTTTCTTCTTCCTGAACAATTGGGTCTCTGTAATTTCACATTGCTTGAGAGCGTGCCATAGTGTCACAATTCTTACACAGAGCCTAGGATAAGGCCACACTCAAATAAACAAATTCATCCTCTTACATCGTCCTGGGGACACTCTGAAATGTGTTTTAGAAGAGTTCTCATATGTTCTTCACTGATTTCTGTTTTCTTAAACACTGTTAAGCACTGTTAGGTTGTTAGAATAAAACTTTCATAAAAACAAACTCACTTCCTGATTCAGAGGTGTTCATTTTCTATTTGAGGTGAAACACTAAACTCCCCTAACACAGTGTGACAGACACTGTTAAGAGGGATCCCTGTCAAGTGCTCTGGGAATAAAGATTAGGAAATCCCTAATTTTTCTAAGAAATGTGGACATGAAGATCAGGAAAGGCTCCACAGAGGATATGTCACGTGAGCTGGGCCTCGGCAGGTGCTTAGGAGCTGACCAGAGAGAAACAGCCCTGGCAGAAGGGATGAGAAGAGTCTGGACAAGGCTCTGAGGTACAGAAGGATGTGGTCATTCTGCCTTGTTCCTACTGGAAACCCATGCCCGGTCCAGTGCTGGTGTCTTATACCTGCTCCATAGGTTTTAGTTGAATGAGTGCCTATGATGTTTCTGGTGATAATCAAGGTGGACTGGGGAAGGATATGTGTGTATACTCTGCACATTCACTTATATGTTATTGGGGAACCATTTCAGGGACTAGACAAGATTGACTTTTAATTTACTATTTCAGGTATCTGTGGGTATATCAAAGGCACTTCTTGGAGTCCTCAGAAATAGCTTGTAGTCTTTCTTAGCAGCATTTCTTAAGCTCTCTCCTGCTCTGGTAGACGACATGCAGGTGTCTAACATTCCTGTGAAACCTGGAAAAACTTTCCAGGACATTTAAGTTAATAGCACTGAAATGCCCAACTGTTAATGATATACCATAGTAGCCACTTGTTGAATGTCTAGTCTTAAGTAAGACAGGCTGTGGGTCTTTGGCCATTGTTTTTGCAATGCATGATTTCTTTTCTCTCACTCGGAAAAAGCATCTCTAAATTCTTAGATCAATCATTCTCATTTATTTTAAAGGGACATTATTTTCACTTGTTGTCTCTTTACTTTTGGTAGCAAATGACTTTCATTGAATTAAAATACAAGAACTGGGATTAAAAGGCACTGCTTTGATTCTGTTTTATAAATAAGTTAATTTGTATGATTTTTTAGATTTTCACATATAAGTGATATCATATGATAATTCTCATTTTCTGTTTGACTTACTTTACTCAGTATGACAACCTCTAGGTCCACCCATGTTGCTGCAAATGGCATTATTTCATTCTTTATAATGGCTGAGTAATATTCCATTGTAGCACATTTTCTTTATCCAGTCCTCTGTTGATGAATGGATAACCAGCAAGGACCTACTGTATATACCACAGGGAACTCTGCTTAATACTATGTAACAATCTAAAAGAAAGGAAATTTGAAAGAATAGATACATGTACAGCTGAATTTTACGATACATTGTTATAACAGGAAAGGCTCCACAGAGGATATGTCACGTGAGCTGGGCCTCGGCAGGTGCTTAGGAGCTGACCAGAGAGAAACAGCCCTGGCAGAAGGGATGAGAAGAGTCTGGACAAGGCTCTGAGGTACAGAAGGATGTGGTCATTCTGCCTTGTTCCTACTGGAAACCCATGCCCGGTCCAGTGCTGGTGTCTTATACCTGCTCCATAGGTTTTAGTTGAATGAGTGCCTATGATGTTTCTGGTGATAATCAAGGTGGACTGGGGAAGGATATGTGTGTATACTCTGCACATTCACTTATATGTTATTGGGGAACCATTTCAGGGACTAGACAAGATTGACTTTTAATTTACTATTTCAGGTATCTGTGGGTATATCAAAGGCACTTCTTGGAGTCCTCAGAAATAGCTTGTAGTCTTTCTTAGCAGCATTTCTTAAGCTCTCTCCTGCTCTGGTAGACGACATGCAGGTGTCTAACATTCCTGTGAAACCTGGAAAAACTTTCCAGGACATTTAAGTTAATAGCACTGAAATGCCCAACTGTTAATGATATACCATAGTAGCCACTTGTTGAATGTCTAGTCTTAAGTAAGACAGGCTGTGGGTCTTTGGCCATTGTTTTTGCAATGCATGATTTCTTTTCTCTCACTCGGAAAAGCATCTCTAAATTCTTAGATCAATCATTCTCATTTATTTTAAAGGGACATTATTTTCACTTGTTGTCTCTTTACTTTTGGTAGCAAATGACTTTCATTGAATTAAAATACAAGAACTGGGATTAAAAGGCACTGCTTTGATTCTGTTTTATAAATAAGTTAATTTGTATGATTTTTTAGATTTTCACATATAAGTGATATCATATGATAATTCTCATTTTCTGTTTGACTTACTTTACTCAGTATGACAACCTCTAGGTCCACCCATGTTGCTGCAAATGGCATTATTTCATTCTTTATAATGGCTGAGTAATATTCCATTGTAGCACATTTTCTTTATCCAGTCCTCTGTTGATGAATGGATAACCAGCAAGGACCTACTGTATATACCACAGGGAACTCTGCTTAATACTATGTAACAATCTAAAAGAAAGGAAATTTGAAAAAAGAATAGATACATGTACAGCTGAATTACTTTGTTGTACACCTGAAACTAACACAGAATTGTTAATCAACTATACTCCAATATAAAATAAAAACTTAAAAATAAAAGCACTGCTTTGAGCTACAACAGAGCCTTGATATTTGCAGATTTGGCAACCACAGAGTTAGTGGACTTGGGATCCATCCACATAAAATCATTATTTTACTGAGCACAAATTTGAACCCCGTGGATAACAAAGCCAGAGTGTGGGAAGGTATCCAAAGTAGCGTTAATGTTTTCTACTTGACTTCAGAGACTCTGTAATTCTTAAGGACTGATTTTTCAAAAAGTCTGTAGAAAATGGCCACAGGAAAACAAAATAAAACAGCAACTACTGGCTATGACAGTAAAAAGAAAGAGAAATAGTTTGAGAAAGAAGGGTCTTTAGGCAGGTTTGAAAATGCCTGTGGAGGATCATTAAGAATATGAAGATCACTGAAAATTTTCATTTCCACTTGACTGCCTTGAAAAGGGGGAATTCAAAGTCTCATCACCATTCACAACCCTGCGGACACGTCCCCGGGTTTCATGCGAAGGGTTGACTCTATCTTGAGAACTTCCCCTACAATTGGGAGTTCTCCTGTGAATTTGCATGACCCAGAAGAAAGGACTGGCAAATCAAAGCTAAACATCAAACCAGGCTCAGTCTCATGGCATAAATCCCAGGTTAATGAAGCCTGAGCTAATGAGCTTTCATGCCCTCAAGTAAGTCTTAATCCTTGTCACCGGTGTTGGCGATTGTCTTTCCTGAAGAGACTGGTTCCTGGGGCCAAACCAGCCTCAGAGGTCGTGTTATACCGGCTTCTCCCTCTCCACAACTCTGGTCCTGGCACTTAGAAATCATGTGCCCTTCATGATACTTTCCAGGTAATTTTTAGGTGGAAGGCTCTCAAAGCAAAGGATTTCTGTTTGACTTACTTTACTCGTAACAACCTCTAGGTCCACCCATGTTGCTGCAAATGGCATTATTTCATTCTTTATAATGGCTGAGTAATATTCCATTGTAGCACATTTTCTTTATCCAGTCCTCTGTTGATGAATGGATAACCAGCAAGGACCTACTGTATATACCACAGGGAACTCTGCTTAATAGTATGTATCAATCTAAAAGAAAGGAAGTTTGAAAAAAGAATAGATACATGTACAGCTGAATTACTTTGTTGTACACCTGAAACTAACACAGAATTGTTAATCAACTATACTCCAATATAAAATAAAAACTTAAAAATAAAAGCACTGCTTTGAGCTACAACAGAGCCTTGATATTTGCAGATTTGGCAACCACAGAGTTAGTGGACTTGGGATCCATCCACATAAAATCATTATTTTACTGAGCACAAATTTGAACCCCGTGGATAACAAAGCCAGAGTGTGGGAAGGTATCCAAAGTAGCGTTAATGTTTTCTACTTGACTTCAGAGACTCTGTAATTCTTAAGGACTGATTTTTCAAAAAGTCTGTAGAAAATGGCCACAGGAAAACAAAATAAAACAGCAACTACTGGCTATGACAGTAAAAAGAAAGAGAAATAGTTTGAGAAAGAAGGGTCTTTAGGCAGGTTTGAAAATGCCTGTGGAGGATCATTAAGAATATGAAGATCACTGAAAATTTTCATTTCCACTTGACTGCCTTGAAAAGGGGGAATTCAAAGTCTCATCACCATTCACAACCCTGCGGACACGTCCCGGTTGCATGCGAAGGGTTGACTCTATCTTGAGAACTTCCCCTACAATTGGGAGTTCTCCTGTGAATTTGCATGACCCAGAAGAAAGGACTGGCAAATCAAAGCTAAACATCAAACCAGGCTCAGTCTCATGGCATAAATCCCAGGTTAATGAAGCCTGAGCTAATGAGCTTTCATGCCCTCAAGTAAGTCTTAATCCTTGTCACCGGTGTTGGCGATTGTCTTTCCTGAAGAGACTGGTTCCTGGGGCCAAACCAGCCTCAGAGGTCGTGTTATACCGGCTTCTCCCCTCTCCACAACTCTGGTCCTGGCACTTAGAAATCATGTGCCCTTCATGATACTTTCCAGGTAATTTTTTTAGGTGGAAGGCTCTCGAAAGCAAAGGATTACTCACGAGCCTTCTTTGTGGGCCGTTTCCCTCTCTCATGTGATTCTGATTCTCAGGCATCACCCACATCCGAGGAGGAGGTGTGGAAGCCTCAACCTGAGTTCCCCAAATTCAGTGCCTCTCTCTTATAGCCAGGAAACTAGACACAGATTAAGAATCACTGATCAATTTTATTGTCTGTGGTGGTCAGGTGGATGGACCTACAGTCTGTCATACAGAGTGGAGGGAGTCAGAAAGAGAAAAAGAAATATCATCTATTCACACACACATATGCAGTCTAGAAAAATGGTACAGATGAACCTATTCACAGGGGAGGAATAGAGATACAGACATAGAGAATGGACTTGTGGACACGGCAGGGGAAGGAGAGAGTGGGACACACTGAGAGAGTACCACTGACATATACACACTACCCTGTGTAAAATAGCTGGTGGGAAACTGCTGCATAACACGGGGAGACCAGCCCGGTGCCCTGTAATGATGTAGATGGGGGATGGGGCATTTGGGAGACTCAAGAATGAGGGCGTATATGTATACTTGTGGCTGATTCATGTTGCTGTACAGGAGAAACTAACACACAATTGTACGCAATTACCTTGAATTAAAAAATAGGGATAAAAGAGTTACTAATCAATTTCAAATCGAAATGCTTCTCTTAAAGCACATGAGGAGAAAACCATAAATAAAAATCATAGGAATTCTCACCCCATGGGAAACAAGAACTCATTTCAATTTCTTAAGGTCCTGTCTTTTAAGTAGTATCTTGCCTTCAGTGAGTGCCCCAGCTTTTTAAGGTCTTCTTACTTTCATTACCTGGTTTTTCTATTTATGTAGATCCTATAACAAGCGTGCATATATGCTAAGCCACTTCAGTCATGTCTGACTCTGTGCAATTCTATGGATTGTAGCCTGCTAGGCTCCTCTGTCCATGGGATTCTCGACGCAAGAATACTGGAGTGGGGCTTCCACGGTGGTCCAGTGGGTAAGGACTCCGCCTTGCAGTGCAAGAGGCACTGGTTCGATCTCTGGCCTGGGAAGATCCCACGTGCATGTGCATGCACCCGAGCTGGTGCTCTGCACCCACACAAGCCAAGGAACAGGGATGGATAAGAATAAATAAATGAAAGACCAATAAAGGTGGTCAAAAAAAAGAAAAAGATAAGGCACAAATAAACAACATGAAAATCTGAAAAAAAAAAGAAAAGAATACTGGAGTGGGTTGCCATGCCCTCCTCAAGCAGCAGCTGCAGTACATAAAAGATGCTCATTATGCAGCTTGGGACATAGTGGTTACACTAGCTGTGTGACTTCAACCAATCTGTTCATTCACGAAACGAGAATAATAATACCTCTCTCACAGCAGTAAAGCATAAGATCATACAGGCCCAGTGAGTTTAAATGAATGGTTCAAGGTCACACGGATGGTTATTAACGGGCCAGAACTCAAGCCCAGACCTAGATTATGCTTAAAAATGATGACTATTAATTATAGCTATGATTTCTCTCCCTCTCTTTTCCCACCCACCCACCTGAGTCACACACACACACACACACACACACACACACACACAGAGTCATTCGTATGCAGTGAAGACACTAGATCCACAGTCTTCCTACCAGCATGGCTTCCCATCCCTGGGTTTCAGGGCTGGCATTGTTCGTCTTCCCAGCCCACATCACCTTTCTCACAACTTGAAACTGCTTCTTGCTCTTTCTCCACTGGGTGCCAGTGGACAGGGGTCTTCCTCCTGTCTGCAGCATGACCCTTCAGTGAAGAGAAGGGAGCCTGCTGGGGAGGATGGCAGGAAGTCCAGCAGAGAGAGACAGCGATGCGAAGTGGGAGGAGGGGACACGTGGGGACTGCAGGGTGTGTGATCAGACACCCTCAGGTTCCCTGCAGTGCTCACAGCCAGGCCTGACCTCTGGCATGCTGGAGCACATGGTGACACTGGCGACGTTAGGGCCGTGGGAGGGCAGGACGAGCCCCGCGTCCTTCCTGGTTGTCTTTCCTGACTCCTCAGGGAACCCACGTTTTGGCCTCAGACACAGGCTGATTTTCTGGCAAGAGAAGAAAAGGAGACTGTCCCTCATCTGTCTTCAAACCTAATTCCTTCTTGAGTGGAGGCCAGGCCTTCTAGTTAACAATAGAAGTAAAAGGGAGGAAGGATGCTTCCATCCAAACAGAAATAGTAATAATATATCAGAGAAGCAGGGCATGTAGGATGGACAGACTGTGCGTCCTAGTAAAGGAACCCGGGTCTTCCAACAAAGACCATGCAATGCCCCCCAGGGAGCTCAAGAAAAACTTAAAAGACCTCATGCCAGCCTCCATACATGGTCAGTCAACGAGCTTTGGAATCAGACAGATCTGAGTAAGAATCACATTTCTGTGATTCTCTTGCTGTGTGACCTTAGGTCAGTTATTAGCCTCTCTGGACAACAGTTTTCTCATTTATATGATGAAGACAATCCCAAATAACTAAAATTCTAAAAGGCAACCCTAAAATGAAGATTGTTCTTTGCAGTATTAAAATTATATATATATATATATATATATATTTCAATATATATATATTGACTAAGCCTTAGTCATTTTAGTCCTGTCCAACTCTGTGTGACCCACATGGAATGCAGTCCGTCAAGCTCCTCTGTCCCTGGAATTTTCCAGGCAAGAATACTGGAGTGGGTTGCCATTTCCTTCTCCAATACAATATTGAATAGCATTTGCTTTTAATCATTTCTGAAAAAATATAATTATTTTCATCATCACGTATGAAACGCAACGTTTAGCACAAAGGAGCTCCACGCCCTGTTTGGTGTGCGGAGGGCTTACCTCAGTGGGACCCGCCGGCTTGACCCTTCTAGTGCTGAGAAAGGACGGATCCTCTCGGGTTGGGGCAGATATGGGAGATGTCAAGAAACGTCCTCAGATGTGAACTCCGGAACCAGATCAGGAGATACCAAGGTGTCTCTGCTCCTCTCTGCCCATCATATACCTGTTAGTCCCAACCCTGTGGGCTCGTGAGAATCACCCAGTGCCGTTAGGTCACCTTCCTCATCAATTACAGGGAACATTTGCTGGGTACCTGCTATGTGGCAGGTTTTATTCTCAATCTGTGGGTGCAAAGACATGTGACTTCACGGGTGACACCACAGCTCAGGAAGATGAAAGGGGGACCACACTCCCCATTGCTGAGGTTCTGACACTTGAAGGTGCAGATGGCCCCGCGGCACAGATGGCGGTTAGCAACCCTGGACCACACAGGAGACAGGCCCGAGTTTCCCAGAAGACAGTGTACACAACACGGGTGTCAGTTTTCCTCTTGGCTGTTTACCCTATGGACCGAGACCACTGAACTGGTAACGTGGAACTTGGTCTACTTGATGACTGGGAGAAACCAAAAACGCCCCCAGGGAGAGAAAGGCAGAGGGCCTCCTGCCGGGAAAGACTTGAATTAGCAGCCACCCTGCCTCACACCACGTTCCTGTGGCTGCTGAGGGGTGCCCACCAGCCACGAAGGCGAGACTGGCCTGCGGCAAGCCCCCAGGGTCCTCCCCTGGTCTTGGGGTGGGGGTCGAGGAAGAGTAGAGATGGGAACAGGGAAGGGAGGCAAAGAGAGTCCTGGACTGTCAGACTTGCTAGCAAAGTCCACAGCTTCCAGGGTCCAGAGGCTTTTGAAGCTTACAAACACCTGAAGGTACTACACTTTTATTTTTTCTTGAAATTCTCTTCTCTCATCATCTCCAGAAGGTGCTGGATGTGCCTCTTAGCTTGGGCAGTGGCTAGCCCTGTCACCTGGGGTGGGTCATTGAGTTTTGGGGTACTCGTGTCGCACCGGCCGTAAAATGGGTATAGTGACCCTGTGCAAGGATGAAACAAGTCAGGGGCTGTAAAGTATTTCATGCAGCATCTTCTACCAGCAGCAGGATGCTTTCTTCTAGTTTCTGCCAAGCTCTCCAGACTCAACAGGAAGTGGAAAACACCATCAGATTAAAAAGAAAAATGTGAATTTAAGAAAGTCTTATTTGGCTATGGAATTATCTTTTAAGATCGAGAGAAACCAAGAAAGCTGGCATGGGCTCATTATCCTGTGTGTGTGCAGCACAGCACAGGGGCAGTAAAACCCATGAGCAAATGAAAAACAGCTCCTGTTCCAGAACTCACGAAAAGCTCCCTGCATGCTGTCATGCTCTTCCTCAGGGACTCTGGGCAGTGAGCTCAGGGCTGGGCTGGTTTCTGGAGATAGCTGTTAAACAACCAGAAATGTCGGCCAGCACTTACCAAATTCTTATCTGTGAGGAGAATCAGTGGTACTGCAGGGCTGCGGGGATCAAAAGCAACGTGGAAACACCTGCTGTTGTTCACTCAGTGGAGTCCTGCTGCAGAGAGGAAGCCAATTCTGATCCCAAGAGGAAACTGTTGCTTTGACTTGCTGTTCGTTCTTCTGTTATTATAATCATCCGGAATGGTTTGCCTCAGAGAATCGTGCCCCTCTGCGGCACTGTTAAACTAAAGTGTCTTTGTTCAGAACCCAGTGGACAAGTGGGTGGCTGGAAGGGAGAAATTAGCACATCCCCTGCCTGAGGCTTGCCATTCTAGGAGATGTTCGCAAGATTAATGACCTTTTTACTTGCTTTCTCACCTCCCCACCACCATCTCTGATCTATAAAAGAACCTGGCATCCAGAGTCAGATACGATGGTTATTTTAAGGTGCTAGCTTGCCATCTTCTGGAGCAGCTGCTTTCTGAATAAAGTCATTTTCCTTGCTTCAGGACCTTGTTTCTCAGATTCATTGGTCTGTCATGTGGCAAACAGAGAAAGCTTGGATGTGGTAACAGTCTGACTCTTTGTGACCCTGTGGACAGTAGCATGCCAGGCTTCCTGGTCCCTCATCCTCTCCCAGAGCTTGCTCAAACTCATGTCCATTCAGTCCATGATGCCATCCAACCACCTCATCCTCTGTTTCCCTCTTCTCCTCCCACCCTCAATCTTTTCCAGCCTCGGTATCTTTTTCAACGAGTCGTCTCTTAACATCAGGTGGCCGAAGTATTGGAGCCTCAGTTCCATCAGTCCTTCCAAGGAACATTCAGGGTTGATTTCCTTTAGGATTAACTAGTTTGCTCTTGCAGTCCAAGGCACTCTCAAGAATCTTCTCTAACACTAGCTTCATAGCATCAATTACTTGGTGATCAGCCCTCTTTATAGTCCAACTCTCACATCCATACAGGACTACCAGAAAAATCATAGCTTTGACTATATGGACCATAGCATGCTGTCATGCTCTTCCTAGGGACTGATAGCTCAGGGCTGGGCTGGTTTCTGGAGATAGCTGTTAAACAACCAGAAATGTCGGCCAGCACTTACCAAATTCTTATCTGTGAGGAGAATCAGTGGTACTGCAGGGCTGCGGGGATCAAAAGCAACGTGGAAACACCTGCTGTTGTTCACTCAGTGGAGTCCTGCTGCAGAGAGGAAGCCAATTCTGATCCCAAGAGGAAACTGTTGCTTTGACTTGCTGTTCGTTCTTCTGTTATTATAATCATCCGGAATGGTTTGCCTCAGAGAATCGTGCCCCTCTGCGGCACTGTTAAACTAAAGTGTCTTTGTTCAGAACCCAGTGGACAAGTGGGTGGCTGGAAGGGAGAAATTAGCACATCCCCTGCCTGAGGCTTGCCATTCTAGGAGATGTTCGCAAGATTAATGACCTTTTTACTTGCTTTCTCACCTCCCCACCACCATCTCTGATCTATAAAAGAACCTGGCATCCAGAGTCAGATACGATGGTTATTTTAAGGTGCTAGCTTGCCATCTTCTGGAGCAGCTGCTTTCTGAATAAAGTCATTTTCCTTGCTTCAGGACCTTGTTTCTCAGATTCATTGGTCTGTCATGTGGCAAACAGAGAAAGCTTGGATGTGGTAACAGTCTGACTCTTTGTGACCCTGTGGACAGTAGCATGCCAGGCTTCCTGGTCCCTCATCCTCTCCCAGAGCTTGCTCAAACTCATGTCCATTCAGTCCATGATGCCATCCAACCACCTCATCCTCTGTTTCCCTCTTCTCCTCCCACCCTCAATCTTTTCCAGCCTCGGTATCTTTTTCAACGAGTCGTCTCTTAACATCAGGTGGCCGAAGTATTGGAGCCTCAGTTCCATCAGTCCTTCCAAGGAACATTCAGGGTTGATTTCCTTTAGGATTAACTAGTTTGCTCTTGCAGTCCAAGGCACTCTCAAGAATCTTCTCTAACACTAGCTTCATAGCATCAATTACTTGGTGATCAGCCCTCTTTATAGTCCAACTCTCACATCCATACAGGACTACCAGAAAAATCATAGCTTTGACTATATGGACCATAGTCAGCTAAGTGACATCTCTGCTTTTTAATATGGTGCCTAGGTTTCTCATAGCTTTTCTTCTAGGAGCAAGCATCTTTTAATTTCACGACTGCAGTCACCATCCTCAATGATGTTGGAGGCCAAGAAAATAAAGTACTATTTCCATTGTTTCCTCATCTATTTGCCATGAAGGGATGGGACCAGATGCCGTGATCGTAGTTTTCTGAACGTTGAGCTTTAAGCTAGCTTTTTCACTCTCTTCTTACACCTTCATCAAGAGGCTCTTTAGTTCCTCTTTGCTTTCTTCCATAAGGGTGATGTCATCTGTGTATCTGAGGTTATTGATATTTCTCCCAGCAATCTTGATTCCAGCTTATGCTTCATCTAGACTGACATTTCGCATGATGTACTCTGCATATAAGTTAAATAAGCAGGGTGACAATATTGACATATTCCTTTCCTAATTTGGAACCCGTTCATTTTTCCATGTCTGGTTCCAACTGTTGCCTCTTGACCTGCATTTAGTTTTTCAAGAGGCAGGAAATGTCTAGGAAAGATAGAGAAAGCTAGAAGATTCTTTCCCTCCAGGAGGAAACTGTGAAATACTCTCCATTTCTACTTGGAGAATGCTTGTTATTTTATGTACCTTTATTTAAATATTTCTGGGTTTCCCTGGTGGCTCAGATGGTAAAGAATTTGCCTGTAATGCAGGAAACCTGGGTTTCATCCCTGGGTGGGGAAGATCCCTTGGAAAAGGGACCGGCTACCCACTCCAGTGTTCCTGTGTGGAGAACTCCGTGGCTCATCGATGGATGGGGTCACAAAGAATCAGACACGACTGAGTGACTTTCACTTTTCAGTTTCATTTAATCTTCCTAACAAAATCCTGAATAGTAGGAATTTTTATCACTAGTTTGCAACAAAGAAACTAAGGCTTAGTCATTTTCCCAAATCTGGATTTGAATCAGTCTGAACACAAGACTCTTTTCTCTCTCCTTCTATCTTTCCCAAGAAGCTTGCTTTGCTGGGAAATAAATGAACTCCAGTGATAAAGCAGTACCTTTTCCATGGTGTGTGTGTGTGTGTCTGTGTGTGTGTCTGTGTGTGCTTGACCTCTTCCTACTTTTTCTCTAGAAATAGATAAGAAGACCACCAGGATCCTGGAAGTACCAAGGTCAGCACCGTGGACTTTTTGCCAAGTTGCATTCCTATCAGACTTTTGCAGAAAGAATCCCACATCTGACAGCTCAGTTACCATGTCTCTCACGCTCTGTGGTCTCCCAACAGGAATCTGAGAATCAGTCTCTGTGTGTGTTATCAGACCACTAAAGAGTTACATATGTCTGTCCAGAAGAAGAGTGTTTGATGTGAGCTCTGCTTCCAGGAAAGCCCTCGCTGCTGCCCTGTTCTGGCTTGAGCTTCTTGTCTTTCATCAAGTTCCACAGGACGCCTCACTGCCTGCCAAGATCAAGGCAAATGAAGCAGAAGGCTCTCAGGGCAAATGCTCCTTCCCAGGACCTGAGTTTGGACAGCAACAAGATTAACTTTCACTTCCCTTGAGGGAGTGTATCTGGATTTTTGTTGGGTCTCATAGTCCGTGGCTCCTTTGGAAATAAAAGGTGACAAAGGCGAGGTGAGTGTATGTGGCAAGTACCAAAGTGAACGATTACTTCCCATCAAGGTCGGAAAACTGTAGCCACACTCGTCATTTTACTACCTTCTTAGGTGAACCTTATGAGCAGGGCACTGCAGGCAGAAGTGTCCTCAACAACAGATACTCGGCTTGATCAAGATCCCAAGGGCGGGCTTCCCTGGTGGTCCAGTGGGTAAAGAGTCCGCCTTGCAGTGCAAGGGGCACCGGTTTGATCTCTGGCCCAAGGAAGATTCCCATGTGTAGGGGAGTGGCTGGAATAGTGTATCCAATTATGAGCCAGAGCTCTGGGGCGCATGCACCCAGAGCCGGTGCTCTGCAATGAGAGAGGCCACTGCGATGGGAGGCCCACACAGGCCAAAGAATAGAAGTGGATGAAAATAAGTGAATAGACGACCAAAATAAGAGGCCAAAGTTAAAAAAAAAAAAAAAAAAACCACATGGGAGTTACACTGGGCTCTTGGTGTGAATGTCCTGCAGGGTATGGTTGTCCCTGGGTGACACTTTGGGTCTCTCTGTGATGAGGTTCTCTAGTGCAGCCATCTCTTTATCATCATCCACTGACAATGGTTCCCTGGGTAAATGCCCAACTGTGATATTCTTTCTCTCCCTTTCCCTTACCTGTCCTTTTAAATTCTGAGCCCGGATGTGTAACCTTATACACGGTTGCTATACATTTCCCTGCTGTAGTATCCAGAGCTGAATACCATATGGACCTTTCACGAGGAGTTACTGTGTGTAACTGCAGACGCAGCTGTGCCCTTGGAGCCTAAGCCTCCGTGTGACACAGCTGGTGCTCTGAAGAGGTTATGAACATCATGGTGCTGTGCTTGGGCAGATCTCAAGCCCTGCTGCCCCCTGCTGGCCAAACTAGATCTAAACCAGCTGTTTATCTTCCCACTCCCCTTTTTCTTCTAGGGACTCTTTTTTTTCAATTGAGGTAGCACTGATTTGTAACATAATATTTCTACTTCTATATACCCTCCACGTGCTTATTACCCAATATATATTTTCAATCCATCATCATACAGTTTACCCTTTTTACTCAATTTGTCCTCCTCTGGGGCTTCCTGGTGGTCCAGTGGGTAAGGACACCGCCTTGCAGTTCAGGGGGCGCCGGTTCGATCCCTGGCCTGGGAAGATCCCACGTGCCGCGGAGCGGCTGGACCGATTTGTCCAATTACCGAGCCGGAGCTCTGGAGCGCATGCGCCCAGAGCCGGCGCTCTGCAGCGAGAGAGGCCACTGCAATGGGAGGCCCACACAGACCAAAGAGCAAAGATGGATGAAAAATAGATAAATGAAAGACCAACAGAAGCGGCCCACCCGCCCCACCCCCCTCCACCCCCCCAAATAAATAAATAAATAAATGTTAAAAAAAAAAAATTGTCCTCCTCTCCTCTCCCTGTGCCCTGGTCTCTGGTCACCCCTGCTGTGTTCTGTTTTCTGCTTCTATGTGTTTGCTTTCGTATGTTCATTTATTTTGCTTTTGTTTGTTTATTAGTTACGTATGAATGAAATCATGTGGTCTTTGTCTTTCTCCATCTGACTGACTTCATTGGGAGTTACACTGGGCTCTTGGTGTGAATGTCCTGCAGGGTATGGTTGTCCCTGGGTGACACTTTGGGTCTCTCTGTGATGAGGTTCTCTAGTGCAGCCATCTCTTTATCATCATCCACTGACAATGGTTCCCTGGGTAAATGCCCAACTGTGATATTCTTTCTCTCCCTTTCCCTTACCTGTCCTTTTAAATTCTGAGCCCGGATGTGTAACCTTATACACGGTTGCTATACATTTCCCTGCTGTAGTATCCAGAGCTGAATACCATATGGACCTTTCACGAGGAGTTACTGTGTGTAACTGCAGACGCAGCTGTGCCCTTGGAGCCTAAGCCTCCGTGTGACACAGCTGGTGCTCTGAAGAGGTTATGAACATCATGGTGCTGTGCTTGGGCAGATCTCAAGCCCTGCTGCCCCCTGCTGGCCAAACTAGATCTAAACCAGCTGTTTATCTTCCCACTCCCCTTTTTCTTCTAGGGACTCTTTTTTTTCAATTGAGGTAGCACTGATTTGTAACATAATATTTCTACTTCTATATACCCTCCACGTGCTTATTACCCAATATATATTTTCAATCCATCATCATACAGTTTACCCTTTTTACTCAATTTGTCCTCCTCTGGGGCTTCCCTGGTGGTCCAGTGGGTAAGGACACCGCCTTGCAGTTCAGGGGGCGCCGGTTCGATCCCTGGCCTGGGAAGATCCCACGTGCCGCGGAGCGGCTGGACCGATTTGTCCAATTACCGAGCCGGAGCTCTGGAGCGCATGCGCCCAGAGCCGGCGCTCTGCAGCGAGAGAGGCCACTGCAATGGGAGGCCCACACAGACCAAAGAGCAAAGATGGATGAAAAATAGATAAATGAAAGACCAACAGAAGCGGCCCACCCGCCCCACCCCCTCCACCCCCAAATAAATAAATAAATAAATGTTAAAAAAAAAAAATTGTCCTCCTCTCCTCTCCCTGTGCCCTGGTCTCTGGTCACCCCTGCTGTGTTCTGTTTTCTGCTTCTATGTGTTTGCTTTCGTATGTTCATTTATTTTGCTTTTGTTTGTTTATTAGTTACGTATGAATGAAATCATGTGGTCTTTGTCTTTCTCCATCTGACTGACTTCATTTAGCATAATACCTTTTAAGATCCATCCCTGCTATCATGAATAGCAACATTTCATCTTTTTTATGTCTGAGTATATTCTATTTTCTTTATCCATTCGTCTGATGATGGCCTGGGGCTCTTTTGGGGGGGGGCGGGTTAGGGAGGAAGGGGAGGCAGGCGGGGCACTTCTATTGGTCTTTCATTTATCTGTTTTCATCCGTCTTTGTTCTTTGGCCCGTGTGGGCCTCCCATCGCAGTGGCCTCTGTTGTCGCAGAGCACAGGCTCTGGGCGCATGCGCTCCAGAGCTCCGGCTCGGTAATTGGACGCATCGGTCCAGCCGCTCCGCGGCACGTGGGATCTTCCCAGGCCAGGGATCAAACCGGCGCCCCTTGCACTGCAAGGCGGTATTCTTACCCACTGGACCACCAGGGAAGCCCCTGGGGCTCATTTTTGAATGATCCATTTTATATACCGCTTTTATTGCATATTAAATTTGAATGTGTATTTGGATGTATTTATGACCTTCCTCCTCTGTTCCATTTATCTGTTTATATATTCATTCACAATACTCCTTTAGTTATTATAGATTTATAGTACACTTTCACATTGGTGTATTATAGTCTCCCCTCTTTGGCTTTTTTTTTTTAATTTTTTATTTTAAAGATTTTACAGAGTTTTGTTGTTCACCAACATGTATGTTCCCAGATCATTCATATGCATATCCCTGGCCCTCCTTGCCTTTTTCGGAATTTGCACAGGGATGCTTGTTGTTTGTTTTTCCATTTGAATCTTAGAACACAAAAAAGAAACTTGTTGGTATTTTAATTGAAACTACACTAAATTTGCAGATTTACTGAGGAATATTTGTTAACTTTTAGGATGATATCTCCTTAGTTAAAATACACCATATTCTTATATTTATTCAAACCTTTGGAATGTTCAGACTTTTGTTTATGTATCAGGCATGAAACTTAAGTTTATTCCTAGATATTTGCATTTTTGTGGTACTGGTAAAGGAGGTATTATCTTCTATTACATCTTCTGTTTGGTTATTCTTTGTATTGGTAATGGCCATTGATTTCTACACATTAATATTTTACTGCAGTAATATTTACTACAATACATTCTATTACTGAAAATAGTTTTGAAGTTAAATCTCTCACATTCTTCATGCATAGACGTTTATTTGCCTATGTAGAGAATATTTATTATACGCTTAATATATTTATTTCAAATATTATATTGTAATTTTTGAACTGCCTCTTCTAATTAGACCTAAGTACTTCCAAAACAATATTAAATAATAGTGATAATGTCATCCTTATTTGGTTGTGACTTCAGTACAAACGTTTCTAAATTTTGTGTTAATAAACATGAGGTGCTCAGATAAATCTTCAATCTTGTTAAGAAAGCACTCCTTTATTTACGCTTTGCTAGGAATTTCTCTTTTAATCAAGAAAGGAGGTAATCTTACTATTTAAAATGTCATGTATGTAATGTGCTTTTATCATGAACATTTCAGTAGAGTATATATATATAGTTAACATAATTATACATTATAATTTATAATATACAAATATACATTATATTTATATGTTTTATATATGTTAAAAAACAAATATAAGTATATTGGGAAGTGCCAATTTTAAAAAACTGATTCAAGCGTGAAATCAGAAGAGCTTAGAGACCAATGAGTTTAGAAGATTATAGTAAAATTATTTATGTTAAAATATTAACATTTACCACATATGATTTACCCTTTCATTTACCTTCCTTTTATAATTTTTTTGGCCTTGCCACACAGCTTGTTGGATCTTATTTCCCCAACCAGAGATCAAACTTGGATTCTCTGAAAGCTCACTGGACTGCAAGGGAATTCTCTATCTTTTTCTTTTTAATGCAGAAGGTACTTTCAGACTCTGAAGGCTTTAAGGATCATTATGGATACTGATTATCTTATTGGTTGATGGAAGATTGGTTAATTGAGGCTTGGTTATTGGAAGGCCTTACTTAGTTCTCCTCTGAAACAGTCTGATTTTTGTGGCCTTCTAAATGTCCTCCTCCATGTCAGATAGTAAGGTTGTGCTCAAAATCCAAAGTGGTACTGGTAAAGGAGGTATTATCTTCTATTACATCTTCTGTTTGGTTATTCTTTATTGGTAATGGCCATTGATTTCTACACATTAATATTTTACTGCAGTAATATTTACTACAATACATTCTATTACTGAAAATAGTTTTGAAGTTAAATCTCTCACATTCTTCATGCATAGACGTTTATTTGCCTATGTAGAGAATATTTATTATACGCTTAATATATTTATTTCAAATATTATATTGTAATTTTTGAACTGCCTCTTCTAATTAGACCTAAGTACTTCCAAAACAATATTAAATAATAGTGATAATGTCATCCTTATTTGGTTGTGACTTCAGTACAAACGTTTCTAAATTTTGTGTTAATAAACATGAGGTGCTCAGATAAATCTTCAATCTTGTTAAGAAAGCACTCCTTTATTTACGCTTTGCTAGGAATTTCTCTTTTAATCAAGAAAGGAGGTAATCTTACTATTTAAAATGTCATGTATGTAATGTGCTTTTATCATGAACATTTCAGTAGAGTATATATATATAGTTAACATAATTATACATTATAATTTATAATATACAAATATACATTATATTTATATGTTTTATATATGTTAAAAAACAAATATAAGTATATTGGGAAGTGCCAATTTTAAAAAACTGATTCAAGCGTGAAATCAGAAGAGCTTAGAGACCAATGAGTTTAGAAGATTATAGTAAAATTATTTATGTTAAAATATTAACATTTACCACATATGATTTACCCTTTCATTTACCTTCCTTTTATAATTTTTTTGGCCTTGCCACACAGCTTGTTGGATCTTATTTCCCCAACCAGAGATCAAACTTGGATTCTCTGAAAGCTCACTGGACTGCAAGGGAATTCTCTATCTTTTTCTTTTTAATGCAGAAGGTACTTTCAGACTCTGAAGGCTTTAAGGATCATTATGGATACTGATTATCTTATTGGTTGATGGAAGATTGGTTAATTGAGGCTTGGTTATTGGAAGGCCTTACTTAGTTCTCCTCTGAAACAGTCTGATTTTTGTGGCCTTCTAAATGTCCTCCTCCATGTCAGATAGTAAGGTTGTGCTCAAAATCCTTCAAGCTAGACTTCAGTCATATGTAAACCGAGAACTTCCAGATGTGCAAGCTGGGTTTAGAAAAGGCAGAAGAACCAGAGATTAAGCTGCCAACTTCCGTTGGATCATAGAGAAAGCAAGAACATTCCAGAAAAACCATCTATTTCTGCTTTATTGATCACACTAACGCCTTTGACTATGTGGATCACAACTAAGTGAGGAAAATTCTTAAGGTGATGGGAATACAGACCACCTTACCTGTCCCCTAAGAAACCTGTATCCAGGTCAAGAAGCAACAATTAGAACTGGACATGGAACAATGGACTGGTTCAAAATTGGGAAAGGAATACGACAAGTCTGTATATTGTCACTCTGCTTATTTAAGTTACATGCTGAGTACATCATATGAAATCCTGGGCTGGATGAATCACAAGCTGGCATCAAGACTGTCAGAAGAAGTATCAACAACCTCACATATGTAGATAATATCAGTCTAATGGCAGAAAGTGAAGAGGAGTTAAAGTGCCTCTTGATCAAGGTGAAAGTGCTGTTTTGAAACACAACATTCAAAAAAAGATTATAGCATCTGGTCCCATCACGTCATGGCAAATAGAAGGGGAGAAAGTGAAAGCAGTGGCAGATTTTATTTTCTTGAGCTCCAAAATCACTGCAGACGGTGACTGCAGTCATGAAATTAATAGACACTTGCTCCTTGGAAAGAAAGCTATGACAAACCTAGACAGCATATTAAAAAGCAGAGACATCACCTTGACAACTAAGTCCATACAATCAAAGCTATGATTTTCCTGGTGGTCATGTATGGATGTGAGAGTTGAACCATAAAGAAGGTTGAGCATCAAAGAATTGATGCTTTTGAGTTGTAGTGCTAGAGAAGATTCTTGAGAGTCCCTTGGACTGCAAAGTGATCGAGCCAGTGAATCCTAAAGGAAATCAACTCTGAGTGTTCACTGAAAGGACTGATGCTGAAGCTGAAAAGACATCAAAGACTCATTGGGTGCTTTAGTTGAAGAGGATGAAACAGTCTGATTTTTGTGGCCTTCTAAATGTCCTCCTCCATGTCAGATAGTAAGGTTGTGCTCAAAATCCTTCAAGCTAGACTTCAGTCATATGTAAACCGAGAACTTCCAGATGTGCAAGCTGGGTTTAGAAAAGGCAGAAGAACCAGAGATTAAGCTGCCAACTTCCGTTGGATCATAGAGAAAGCAAGAACATTCCAGAAAAACCATCTATTTCTGCTTTATTGATCACACTAACGCCTTTGACTATGTGGATCACAACTAAGTGAGGAAAATTCTTAAGGTGATGGGAATACAGACCACCTTACCTGTCCCCTAAGAAACCTGTATCCAGGTCAAGAAGCAACAATTAGAACTGGACATGGAACAATGGACTGGTTCAAAATTGGGAAAGGAATACGACAAGTCTGTATATTGTCACTCTGCTTATTTAAGTTACATGCTGAGTACATCATATGAAATCCTGGGCTGGATGAATCACAAGCTGGCATCAAGACTGTCAGAAGAAGTATCAACAACCTCACATATGTAGATAATATCAGTCTAATGGCAGAAAGTGAAGAGGAGTTAAAGTGCCTCTTGATCAAGGTGAAAGTGCTGTTTTGAAACACAACATTCAAAAAAAGATTATAGCATCTGGTCCCATCGCGTCATGGCAAATAGAAGGGGAGAAAGTGAAAGCAGTGGCAGATTTTATTTTCTTGAGCTCCAAAATCACTGCAGACGGTGACTGCAGTCATGAAATTAATAGACACTTGCTCCTTGGAAAGAAAGCTATGACAAACCTAGACAGCATATTAAAAAGCAGAGACATCACCTTGACAACTAAGTCCATACAATCAAAGCTATGATTTTCCTGGTGGTCATGTATGGATGTGAGAGTTGAACCATAAAGAAGGTTGAGCATCAAAGAATTGATGCTTTTGAGTTGTAGTGCTAGAGAAGATTCTTGAGAGTCCCTTGGACTGCAAAGTGATCGAGCCAGTGAATCCTAAAGGAAATCAACTCTGAGTGTTCACTGAAAGGACTGATGCTGAAGCTGAAACTCCAATACTTTGGCCACTAGATGCAGAGAGACAACTCATTGGAAAAGATGCTGATGTTGGGAAAGATTGAAGACAGGAGGAGAAGTGGGCGACCGAGGATGAGAGGGTTAGGTAGCATCACCAGTTCAATGGACCTGAATTTGAGGAAACTCTGGGAGATAGTCAAGGGCAGAGGAGCCTGGCGTACTGCAGTCCATGCGAATGCAAAGAGTTGGACACGACTTAGCAACTGAACAACAACAATAAAATGTCAGACAATGGTAGTGAAGCAGCAGTATGCTGGCCCCCCTGGACCCCAGTCTCCCATCATGTATGTGCCACATTATGACAGAGGCAGCAGAGGGTGAGCTGGTGTGTCTGGGCCCAGCCTTCCTACCTCACACATGGCACAAGCAGAATGCCCTGACCAAAAGACACTCTTTCTGGCAGAGGCTGGGTGGGAGCTGACACACCTGAGCACAGATCAAAGCTTGGGAAGGAACCAGGTCTCATAATGACCCACAGCTTTAGCACAATGGCGTTGCCAGAAGTCTTCCTGTGTACATGATTCTGAAAAGTAAAGGAACACCAGTATTCTCTGTGGTTATAAAAAAGGGGAAAAGATAGCTGGAGGGATAAACATCTCAACCAACAAATTCTTTCTTATGGGATATCTGGCTTTTTGCAAATTGTTACTGAACCAAGGCATACGTTCGTTTTAAATTGATACATGCAGGGCAAAAACTCAAAACAATATGATGATTTATTTCATAAAGATAATTTCCAGGCTAGCTGTGGTTTGTTTTATACTGTCAACAAGAGTAGGGAGTGGGTGGGGAGGAATCTTGTAAAGTGTTGGAGATAAAAAGTTTAGGTTCACATGAAATGGCTACTCTGAAATCTAGAGTAAGTTCAATCTGTCTCGCTCTCACAAAAATACCTTTAAAGGTATTTATTGAGTACCATGGGCTTTCCAGGTGGTGCTAATGGTAAAGAATTTGCCTGCCAGTGCTGAAGTTGCAGTAGACATGGATTTGATCCTTGGGTTGGGAAGATCCCCTGGAGAAGGAGATGGCAACCCACTTTCAGTATTCTTGCCTAGAAAATCCCATGGACAGAGGAGCCTGGTGGCTTACAGTCCATGGGGTCACAAAGAGTTGGACATGACGGAGAAGCACAGCAGCAGCATTGAGCACCATGGAAACAAGGAAGTAAGATAAGATGAGTCATCTTTTAATTTATATAGAAAATGAATACATGTGCATATGGAGTAAATAACAATTCAAAGAAATACAAAATAGAATAACAGTATAAATGATATAAATGTGTTGTGAGAGGTCAGGGAACTCAGGAGTGGTCATGGGATTGTATCAGTACTGATTCTTATAAGTAAAGAAGTGCAAGGGAAGAGGAGAGATGGACACATGGTTTGTATCTCCTTTTTCCCAGCAATGTTTGAATGCCATAGTCTCAACCTACCTGTTCAACTTTTTTTAAAACATACTTTTATTTATTTAGTTGGCTGTACCAGGTCTTGGTTGTGGTATGTGGGATCTAGTTCCCTGACCAGGGATTGAACCCAGGTCCCCTGCATTGGTTGTGTGGCGTCTTACTCACTGGACCCCCAGGGAAATCCCCTGCTCAACTTTTGATATAGGGGATTCCTGAAAGTTTGTTTAGATGATCTCACCCTGGGACAGGAGGGAAATCAGAGCTTCTGTCAGATTTTTTATGTACTGCGGCATTAAGGCAAGAAAGAAAGAATCCTGCCAGCACCTAGCAAGAATTCTTTTGATTGTGGGATTATTGAATTTAGTGTCATAGAGCTAGTCAGAGACACTGAATCACGGAAGGAGACAACAAAAGAGCACATGAATTGAAGCTCAAATCATTAGTCATAATTAAAACCACAGTGAGATGCCACCACACATCCATTAGCATGGCTCCAATTAAAGACAGAGACTGACCATGCCAAGTGATGGTGAGGATGTAGACAACCAGAACTCTCGGACATGTCTGATGGGAACGCCAAACGTGCAACTGTCTGAAAAACAGCACGGCAGTTTCCTGTAAAGCTAACAGACACCAAGTGATGCAACAATTCCTAGTCTAGGTTTTTACCCCTACCTTCCTAATAAAAACATATCCTTAGCAGGACTTGCACACGAATATTCAGATCAGCTTCTTTCATAATAACGCCAAACTGCAAACAACCTTATCCAGGTGAATTGATAAATAGTTTGTTGCATAGCAAGCCACGAATATTGCAGCAGCAAAATGGAATGAACTATTGATATATCCAAGAAAATATTACAGATGAATGTCAGAAATGTGCTTGATGAAAGACTGAGCTAATTTATTCATTCATTGTTAAGAATAAGTAACCTATAGAGACAAGAAGCAGATCTGAGGTTCCCCAGTCCTGGGGCAGGTGAGATTGAGTGGGAAATGACAGAGAGGAACTTTCTGGAGTGCTGCACATATTTAATTCCTTGATTGTCATAGGAATGACACTGGTATATACATTTGTCTAAACTCAGCAAGTTGTGCGCTTGAAATGGTTACATTTGGTTGTATATAACTTATACCTCAATGAAGGACCGAAGCTCAGTTAGAGACTGGAAGCTGTAGGGCTTGGCTGGATGATTCTTTGCAGATCTGACTCAATTCAGGGACTCTTCCCTTGATCTAGAAACCTCCACTGGGGTCTAGCTAATCATTTTCAGAAGACGATTCCTTATGGGGCCCATGTATCCAGAGGAGGGTCTCTCACCCTGAGGCACGTCCTGTCTGAGAAGGAGGAGAGGGGTCAGGAGGGATGTGAAGGCTGTCACTTCTGCACCCCAGTGAGCTGGTTTCTTCATAAAGGAGTCTGATGTTAACTGTATCTGGCTGAGTCTGGGAAAAATCCAAATAAACTTTCCCCTCACCCTGAGATTTCTTGGCCAGATCGGTGAGCCAAAGAAAGCAGTCTGTGTTTAAGTGGGATTTGCAACTGTGGGATAAATCATGATCTCCATCTAGTACACTAGGAAATTTAAATTACAGTTATGGAACAGTGAAAATTCACATATTTACATCAAAATTAAAAGGGAAACAAAATATGACCACGAGCATCTTCTTTTGGAGAAATGACCACAACTAGATGTAAATAAATTGCACCCTAAGGAGAAGGCACCTTTCCAGGACACCAAGTGATGCAACAATTCCTAGTCTAGGTTTTTACCCCTACCTTCCTAATAAAAACATATCCTTAGCAGGACTTGCACACGAATATTCAGATCAGCTTCTTTCATAATAACGCCAAACTGCAAACAACCTTATCCAGGTGAATTGATAAATAGTTTGTTGCATAGCAAGCCACGAATATTGCAGCAGCAAAATGGAATGAACTATTGATATATCCAAGAAAATATTACAGATGAATGTCAGAAATGTGCTTGATGAAAGACTGAGCTAATTTATTCATTCATTGTTAAGAATAAGTAACCTATAGAGACAAGAAGCAGATCTGAGGTTCCCCAGTCCTGGGGCAGGTGAGATTGAGTGGGAAATGACAGAGAGGAACTTTCTGGAGTGCTGCACATATTTAATTCCTTGATTGTCATAGGAATGACACTGGTATATACATTTGTCTAAACTCAGCAAGTTGTGCGCTTGAAATGGTTACATTTGGTTGTATATAACTTATACCTCAATGAAGGACCGAAGCTCAGTTAGAGACTGGAAGCTGTAGGGCTTGGCTGGATGATTCTTTGCAGATCTGACTCAATTCAGGGACTCTTCCCTTGATCTAGAAACCTCCACTGGGGTCTAGCTAATCATTTTCAGAAGACGATTCCTTATGGGGCCCATGTATCCAGAGGAGGGTCTCTCACCCTGAGGCACGTCCTGTCTGAGAAGGAGGAGAGGGGTCAGGAGGGATGTGAAGGCTGTCACTTCTGCACCCCAGTGAGCTGGTTTCTTCATAAAGGAGTCTGATGTTAACTGTATCTGGCTGAGTCTGGGAAAAATCCAAATAAACTTTCCCCTCACCCTGAGATTTCTTGGCCAGATCGGTGAGCCAAAGAAAGCAGTCTGTGTTTAAGTGGGATTTGCAACTGTGGGATAAATCATGATCTCCATCTAGTACACTAGGAAATTTAAATTACAGTTATGGAACAGTGAAAATTCACATATTTACATCAAAATTAAAAGGGAAACAAAATATGACCACGAGCATCTTCTTTTGGAGAAATGACCACAACTAGATGTAAATAAATTGCACCCTAAGGAGAAGGCACCTTTCCAGGACATTGCCATGAATTTATCTTAGATAGACCCTACACACCCCATCCAAAGCGCATCTTAAATAACTGTTTTCCCATCCAATGAACCATTTCCTTCACTGTGGGAGATACGTGTATGTTGTTGGCTAAGTTAACAATTATACAACTTTTAAGAAGTCTGTCTTTGTGGACGTTTATCTTTGTAGCTGCTTTAATCACTTGGTTGGTAAATGCAAAACAAAGGAAACAGAATTAGTTCCTGAAGGATGTTAAATCATACATGGTTTAAGATGGATTATATGGCTCCAATTACATGTCTTTCATCACTGCATAAGCCCAGGCTGGGAGTCAGGACACAGGGGTCTGGTCCCTGCTCACTCATGAACTCAGTATGTGACTTTCAGCAAATCTAACTTTTGTTCCCGTTTCCTCCAGTGGTAGAGGGGGATGGCAGCACTTTTTCAACCCATCTCAGCAAGTAAAAAGCTTTCATTGAAATATTAGGCATGAAGAACATTTAGAAAAATTGGATGTTTAATATGACTATAAAGCATGGTTTGTTCTGTATTTAAAACTTTAAAAATGTCATAAACATGACACGAGTGCAATCACTGTATGTATATGTTATAAGATCAGGTCCCTCAAGCAATAAAAACCATTGGTCGTCTTTTTATTATTTCAGTCCATTAGCAATGAGCCCAGGGGCTAAATATTCCCCAGAACAACATATACTCCTACAGGATGTCAGGGATAGTCATTTAAATCATTTTAAGCTTCACATTGAGGTATTGCAGGAGTTACTTTATTGCTAAAAGCAACAGACTGAAAACTGAAGTCTAGAAATGGAATATAATTAAAATTTCAAAAAAAAAAAAAGTAATTGGATTATAGAAATGCCACAATGCCTAATCCTAGTACGTGGTCTGTATTCCATTGAAAGAAGGCTGTGACAACAACAAAAAAATGGAAACAAAAAGTCTGTATTGTCTTTAGGGGAGTAAGAGAGCTCCTTGAATTTGCAGGAGAAAGCTGGTCTTGGCGTGGCCTCAGGCTTGCTGTCTCTTGTCTGGTCCCTGACCTGCCTCCCCTCTTTGCTTGCTTCTTCTCTCTTTCTACTTTCTCCCTGTCACATTGTATCTAAAGGCAGAAATGACTCTTGGTTTTCTCTTTCGGGAAACTTGGGAAGATGAGAAGCGTTCTCTTTCTTGAGGTGACTCAGCTTAGCACTTGTCACATGAGTCCCTACAGCTTGCCGGACTACACAAAGGGGGAAAGATGGATGGGCCTTACCTTGCCTGGCTGAAGATATGATGGCCAGTTGGGCTAAAAGAGGAGCCCCAGTGCCTTGCTATTTTGAGAGTGGAGAGAGTACATCCAGTCATGTGGGTCAGGAGGGCTTGTTGGCAGGATTTCCATCACTTGAGGCAGGCTGGGAATGGGAAGGGAGATTTCCACAAGTGGGTATGGTGGAGGGAAGGTGGCCCTAGGAGGTGAAAAATCCCAAGCTCAGGGCAGAAGAGCTCCAGGTGGGCCTGGTCCATAAACAGCCCAGTATGCTGTGGGGGTTGTGGTAGGCCCTCTGGAGACATAGACTAGGCAGGGACAGATGGGCACGGGGCATTATTATGTGGCATTAATAATTTCTAATGCTGTTTCTACCTGTAATTTTCAGCAGGTTATTTTCCAAATCAGGTTTCCTAATTTAAATTAGTTAGGATATGTAGATATAAAGTATTTAAGAAGGAGGAAAGATACAACTTACTTCTTTACATGCAAACTTTATGGGCCAATGTTTAAGAATGTTATATAAATACAAAAAATAATTATCAGAGTTCTAACCAAAATCCAATTAGTTAGTTACTTTTACAGTGCAATTGTTCACCTTGCTTTATTTTTTAGAACAGATATATTTGAATATTATAGAAACTTCTTTAAAAAAATAAGACCAGTATGTTAGAGTTTGCTACATACAAGATCATGTTTATGGGACTGGAAAGTGCCAGTTACAATGTCCCAAATTACAATTTCTGTCTTTGAACATCCAAAACATGGAAGATGGATGGATTTTGTCATGATACTGGTCAGCAGAAAAAAAGGAAAAAAAGGTAAGGAACAAAGTTAAGCCCTACCATTGCCCCACATCACTTTCTGGAGAGAATTCTAGGCAATGGGGCACAGCGGAGTTCTAAAGGGACTGAAGGATTCCACCATCTCCCTGAGTTGAGGATAAAAATTAATCAGCACGATGCCAATCAAAATCTCAGCTAAGTTTTTCACAGAAATAAAAAAAAAAAGGATTCTAAAATTCATATGCAAGCACAAAGAACTTAGAATAGCCAAAAAGTGTTAGCAAAGGCACAAGCTTTGAGGAATATCTGATTTCAGGACAATAGGAAACTGAAGTAACCAAAAGAGAGTGGTATTGGCATTATTACTGGTAACAGATCAATGGACCAAAACGGAAAGTACATAAATAGACCTACATATATACAAAAAACTGATTTTTGACAAAGGTGCAAAGGTAATTCAGTGGAGAAACTGTAGCCTTTTCAGCAGATCGTGATGGAACAATAGTGTATCTATTTACACAACAAATGAACTTCAATTCATTATTTAGATCATATATAAAAATTAACCTAGAATGGATCACAGATTTAAATGTAGAACTAAAAATTAAACACCTTTTAGCACAAAATATAGAAGAAAATCTTTATGACCTTGAATTAGGTAAAATATTTAGATACAGCACCAAGAACAAGATGCATGAACGTATAAGTTGTCTCATCAAAGTGAAAGACATTGTTAGGGAAAACAAGACATAGGAAGAAAAAACATTGGCAAAATTTGTATCTAATAAGAGAGCTCTATCTAGAATACATAAAGAATTCTCAAAATTCAACGAAGAAAGAAAACAAAAACTCAATTGAAATAATGGACAAAAAAATTGAATAGATACTTTACCAAAGGAGGTATATGAATGGCAAATAAGCACATGAAAAAATGCTCAATATAACTTGTCATTAGGGAAATGCAAATTAAAACCACAAGTAGGTATCATTACACATCTAGAGTCGCAGCTAAAATGAAGAAGACTGCCTTTATTGTGTAACATCCAAAACATGGAAGATGGATGGATTTTGTCATGATACTGGTCAGCAGAAAAAAAGGAAAAAAAGGTAAGGAACAAAGTTAAGCCCTACCATTGCCCCACATCACTTTCTGGAGAGAATTCTAGGCAATGGGGCACAGCGGAGTTCTAAAGGGACTGAAGGATTCCACCATCTCCCTGAGTTGAGGATAAAAATTAATCAGCACGATGCCAATCAAAATCTCAGCTAAGTTTTTCACAGAAATAAAAAAAAAAAGGATTCTAAAATTCATATGCAAGCACAAAGAACTTAGAATAGCCAAAAAGTGTTAGCAAAGGCACAAGCTTTGAGGAATATCTGATTTCAGGACAATAGGAAACTGAAGTAACCAAAAGAGAGTGGTATTGGCATTATTACTGGTAACAGATCAATGGACCAAAACGGAAAGTACATAAATAGACCTACATATATACAAAAAACTGATTTTTGACAAAGGTGCAAAGGTAATTCAGTGGAGAAACTGTAGCCTTTTCAGCAGATCGTGATGGAACAATAGTGTATCTATTTACACAACAAATGAACTTCAATTCATTATTTAGATCATATATAAAAATTAACCTAGAATGGATCACAGATTTAAATGTAGAACTAAAAATTAAACACCTTTTAGCACAAAATATAGAAGAAAATCTTTATGACCTTGAATTAGGTAAAATATTTAGATACAGCACCAAGAACAAGATGCATGAACGTATAAGTTGTCTCATCAAAGTGAAAGACATTGTTAGGGAAAACAAGACATAGGAAGAAAAAACATTGGCAAAATTTGTATCTAATAAGAGAGCTCTATCTAGAATACATAAAGAATTCTCAAAATTCAACGAAGAAAGAAAACAAAAACTCAATTGAAATAATGGACAAAAAAATTGAATAGATACTTTACCAAAGGAGGTATATGAATGGCAAATAAGCACATGAAAAAATGCTCAATATAACTTGTCATTAGGGAAATGCAAATTAAAACCACAAGTAGGTATCATTACACATCTAGAGTCGCAGCTAAAATGAAGAAGACTGCCTTTATTGTGTAACACAAGGAACTGTATTCAATATCTTGTAATAACCCATAATGAACCTGGGACCTCTGACATCCGAAATGAGAAGCATAACCCTAGATCAACGAGTCATATATAAAATAGGTAACCAGTGCAAGTTTGGTGCAGGAAGCAGAGCACCCAAAGCCGATGCCCTGGGATAAGCCAGAGGGATAGAATGTGGAGGGAGGTGGTGGCCCAGTGGGTAAGGACACCGCCTTGCAGTGCAAGGGGCGCCGGTTAGATCCCTGGCCTGGGAAGATCCCACGTGCCGCGGAGCGGCTGGACCCATGTATCCAATTACGGAACCGGAGCTCTAGAGCGCATGAGCCCAGAGCCGGCGCTCTGCAACGACAGACGCCACCGCGATGGGAGGCCCACAGGAGCCAAGGAACAAAGACGGATGAACATAGAGAAATGAAAGACCAATAGAAGTGACCCGCCCGCTCCCCTCCCTCCCTAGCCTGACTCCCGCCCAAAAATAAATAAGTAAATAAATCTTTAAAAAAAAAAAAAGATACACAACAGGTTGTTGGGAATTTTTACTTTGCTCTCTTCTTTTCCTTCTTTTTTTTTAACCATCTCTCACTACCATCCTTCTTTTATACTACCTTCCTGCCTTTCCCTTTCCTCTTTTCTTTTCTGCTCTTCTTCCACCTTCTTTCACTCCCACATCCCCATGCTTGCTGGCAGGTTTGCATGGTGATTCAGAGCACAGCTCGAACTCTGGAGTCGGCTGCCCCGAGTTCAGATTTTGTACTGTGCCAGGAATGGTGTCTAGAAAAATGGTACTGGTGAACCATTTGCAGGGCAGGAATAGAGATGCAGAAGTAGAGAACAGACTTGTGAACACAGTGAGGGGTGGAAAGGGTGGGACAAATTGAGAGAGTAGCATTGACATAGATCATTATACTATAATGTGTGCAATAGCTAGCTAGCAGCAAGCGACTGGATAGCACAGGCAGCTTGGCTCCGTGCTCTGTGATGACCTAGAGGGTAGGAGGCAGTTCCAAGAGGAAGGGTATATATGTTTACTCATAGCTGATTCATATTGTTATATAGCTGAAACCAACACAATACTGTAAAGCAATTTTTCTCCAATAAAATATAAAAATAATAACCCATGCTTCAGCTCCCTGATCTGTAAGTGGGATAACAACAGAAGTCTTCTCCTCACAGAGTTGCTAGGAGGATGAAATGAACTAACACAGGGAAAATGTTCAGAACAGGTAGAGCCATGCAAGTGTTACCATTCTCACACCTCTTTCTCTCCCCACCACCCCCCGTCCCTGCCATTGATGTGAAACACCCTGGACTCCACTCAGTTAAATGGAAAAGGCCCTTAGCCCAAAGAAGTATGCAGGAGGCACGAGATTCAGAGACCTGGAACCTGACCTGACCTTGACTCAGTCGCTCACCATTTTTCTGAACCTGTCCATGTTACTTGTGCATCAGAGCTTAAGCTGTTTACTGGTAAAATGAGAAGGCAGGCCTAGAAGATCTACTGCCCCTTCCACCTAACACAGCTTTTTTATAATTCAAAAATATGTAAAGATTAACAAATGAGGGGCTTCCCCTGGTGGTCCAGTGGGTAAGGACACCGCCTTGCAGTGCAAAGGGCGCCAGTTCGATCCCTGGCCTGGGAAGATCCCACGTGCCGCGGAGCGGCTGGACCGATGTGTCCAATTACCGCGCCAGAGCTCTGGAGCGCATGCGCCCAGAGCCGGTGCTCTGCAGCGACAGAGGCCACCGCGATGGGAGGCCCACAGGAGCCAAAGAACAAAGATGGATGAAAATAGAGAAATGGAAGACCAATGGAAGTGGTCCGCCGGCTCCCGTCCCTCCCCAACTTGACCCCCGCCCAAAATAAATAAATAAATAAATCTTTAAAAAAAAAAAAAAAGATTAACAAATGAAAGCTTTTTGACAACTTTTAGGTACAACAGAGATTTTCATCTTACACTGAAGGATATCTAGTACTTAGTTAAGGAGATAACATTGCAAATTAGACAGACATGACAATTGTTAAAATGTTGGTGGAACACTATGCTTTACGAGAAATTTTAACATGCCCCTTATAATATGCAGAAATCGAACACATTCAAAAGTTCTGAATTGGAACTTCCCCTTTCCAGAGCTATGCATGAAGTCTCTTGAAAGTTCATAAGTTCATGGTGGAGGGTGTGCCATGGCCTTGGCCTTTGTGACCCACCAGGAGAAATCATTTCAGAAACTCTGCAGATATTCTGTCTTCTCCAAGATCAGCAGAATGAGTGGTGAGTGAGTAACTACAGAAAGAGTTCACAATGGTTCACTTTGGGTGAAATTCACTGGTGTTTAAGTGTAGTAATCTATACACAATGCTGCCATCCAGCATCATGTATTAAATCCATTAGGGTGGATTTAATGTGGAAGCTGTCCTTAGCTGGCTTCACACATACATGCTTTGATTATAAACCTGATGAAGAGTAGCTATAGTCATGCGTGACCCTGGACACACAGCAGGGCTCTGATGTTAATTTGAAGGGGGTATGGTATTACCATGATGAGAACATAGATTTCTTCCATTAACATCCGACTGAGAAATGTGTCAGAAATTTGCAATATTTTCAAGATTCAAGTAACTTAGAAACGTTACATGCCTTTTGAGTCAAGTCTTAATTCAAAAACTGATCATTCAATCAAGAGACTTCAATTTGTCAATGAAGACATTATAGACCACAGAGACCAAATAGGACTTTTGTTAAAACAATTATTGATTAGGCCCCATGTTTCCATGATGATCCCAAGTCCCACCGTTACCAAAGAGCGTTCTTGTAATTTCTCACAACTCTTAGCTGAAGTCTTTGCACCACTTTCTGTGGGAATGAACTGCTCCAACAAAGGCTACAATGTGACTGCTTCTACATTATTTTCTGCTACTAGAATCACCTGTCTCAGCTTGCACGTTCTTCTAGCTGTTTAGAGATAGCCAGAGGCAGCCACCACTTTGTGGATGAGTGTACCGGCAAAACTCCTATCCCTTCCAGCTAGTACTTTTAGTGTTAGACCAGCTGTCAGAGTTTGGGCAAGAATCAGTTGAATAAATTTAGATATCTTAATGGGCTGTTTTAAAAGATGAGAGGGAGGGCTTCCCTTGTGGCTCAGAGGATAAGAACCCGTCTGCCAATGCAGGAGACACAGGTTTGATCCCTGATCTGGGAAGATCCTACATACCGGAGAGCAGCTAAACACACACATCAACAAAGACCAAGCACAGCCAAAAATAAATAAAGAAAAGTCAAATAAAAAAAAAAAAAAGATGAGAGGGAGAAAGTAGCTCAATTTGATTAATTGGCTTCACTAGATCAAGGGTTGAAATTGAGTGTAGAGTCTGCATGTGTGTCCATGTCTTTGGGACAGCAAACAGGAAACTTAAGTTTTGACATGATTTCCAGGAAAAGACTGGTTAAAGGGTAGTGGGAAATCTATAAACCACTGCTAGTTAAGTTCAATGGAAAAATACTTTTAATTATTAAAAATTGGGAAATGTTAGAAATAAAACATGACTCTACAAAAATATGAACAACTATCAACTTAGTGGATTTCCAATAGATGAATTTCTATGCACATTTTCACAGATTTGAGATCATGTGCATATATTTGTTTGTCTTGTATTTGAACTTGATGCTCTGTGCATTTCCCTAATGTTATTTTTGAAATTTTTTTTACAATTTTTTTTTGGGCCTCTTTTATTGGTCTTTCACTTATTTATTTTCATCCATCTTTGCTCTTTGGCCTGTGTGAGACTCCCATTGCAGTGGCTTCTCTTGCTGCAGAGCACTGGCTCTGGGCGCATGCGCTCCAGAGTGCTGGCTCGCAATTGGACACACCAGTCCAGCTGCTCCGTGGCACGTGGGATCTTCCCAGGCCAGGGATCGAACTGGCGGCCCACTGCACTGCAAGGCGGACTCTCTACCCACTGGACCACCAGGGAAGCCCTGAAATTTTTTTTAATGTCAAAATAATACTCTATTGTAACTATATTCTAATACAGTTGACTACTTTATTACTGTTAGATACAGTAATAAATAAATAAAAAATAAATGCTCTAAAAAATGCTGTTATGAACATTTGTGCATATGTGTACTTTTTCCTCTTTAAGATTATTTTCATAAATTAAAAAAATATAAGATTAAAGAGTTTATATATTTTTAAGGCTCTGGGTAAATTGTACCAAATATTTGTGTCAAAATGCTCTCTTCCCACAGTGGATGAGAACAGCCCATCTGGTGGCACTATTGCCAGGACTGATATTTCTTTAAAGGCCAATAAAATATCCTTGCTATTTTGATGGTAAAACAGCATCTTATAGTTTTCTTCACATTTTAAAAATTACTCCTTGTAATTCCCCTTTTGCTTCTTTTTTTCTCATATCAACAACTTGTCTATGTCCTTTGCCTTTCCCTTTTTACTCCACATTAATGAAATTATTTTGCTTTGTAAAGTCTCTATTGAAGCAGCAATAAAACACCCACTAGAATTTACCTTTTTGAATTGATTTAAATACTTTATTTAAAGAAATATTCTGAAGACTATAGCTCATTATTAATTGGAAAAAATATAAAGCATACATGTCTAAAGATCATTTTGTAATGATATAGGAAATAGATTTCTACAAATAACATGATTAGTTTTGTAGTGCTGTAAGTGGAATGCATCCTGCAGAAACATGGTTTTACCTTCAAAGCTGAGTACATTACCTTCATATCAAAAAAAAAAGGAGAAAAGAATAATAAAAAGAACACAACTTAGATTCATTTAAATTTTTAGTAGACCACATCTGCTTTGTTGAAGAGCAAGTTCTTTTATTTACCTCTTCAAGGAACTGCTTATTTTTTTCACCTCTTTCTGTGCATCTTTATCCTATAAAGAAAATACAAACACACAATAAAATCGTACACATTCACCCTGACACTCTAGGTACTTTGAAATGGACTTTTGTTGAAGGAGGGGATACTTTGTAAAGACTATCACAAAGAAACTGTGCATTTCTTAAACCAGGCATGACTCAGATCTCTGAGAATGCAAGTGATATGGAGAGCTATTTCCAGGCTGTTCCTTCAGCTGGTCTGGAGTGGTAGATACAGGAAGAGAAGCCCCTTCTATATTCTAATACAGTTGACTACTTTATTACTGTTAGATACAGTAATAAATAAATAAAAAATAAATGCTCTAAAAAATGCTGTTATGAACATTTGTGCATATGTGTACTTTTTCCTCTTTAAGATTATTTTCATAAATTAAAAAAATATAAGATTAAAGAGTTTATATATTTTTAAGGCTCTGGGTAAATTGTACCAAATATTTGTGTCAAAATGCTCTCTTCCCACAGTGGATGAGAACAGCCCATCTGGTGGCACTATTGCCAGGACTGATATTTCTTTAAAGGCCAATAAAATATCCTTGCTATTTTGATGGTAAAACAGCATCTTATAGTTTTCTTCACATTTTAAAAATTACTCCTTGTAATTCCCCTTTTGTTTTTTTTTTTCTCTTATCAACAACTTGTCTATGTCCTTTGCCTTTCCCTTTTTACTCCACATTAATGAAATTATTTTGCTTTGTAAAGTCTCTATTGAAGCAGCAATAAAACACCCACTAGAATTTACCTTTTTGAATTGATTTAAATACTTTATTTAAAGAAATATTCTGAAGACTATAGCTCATTATTAATTGGAAAAAATATAAAGCATACATGTCTAAAGATCATTTTGTAATGATATAGGAAATAGATTTCTACAAATAACATGATTAGTTTTGTAGTGCTGTAAGTGGAATGCATCCTGCAGAAACATGGTTTTACCTTCAAAGCTGAGTACATTACCTTCATATCAAAAAAAAAAGGAGAAAAGAATAATAAAAAGAACACAACTTAGATTCATTTAAATTTTTAGTAGACCACATCTGCTTTGTTGAAGAGCAAGTTCTTTTATTTACCTCTTCAAGGAACTGCTTATTTTTTTCACCTCTTTCTGTGCATCTTTATCCTATAAAGAAAATACAAACACACAATAAAATCGTACACATTCACCCTGACACTCTAGGTACTTTGAAATGGACTTTTGTTGAAGGAGGGGATACTTTGTAAAGACTATCACAAAGAAACTGTGCATTTCTTAAACCAGGCATGACTCAGATCTCTGAGAATGCAAGTGATATGGAGAGCTATTTCCAGGCTGTTCCTTCAGCTGGTCTGGAGTGGTAGATACAGGAAGAGAAGCCCCTTCTACATAAGCTGACACATTGGATCCATCATCACCATGTTAATGATGATAACACTGTTTCTTCAACTGTAACATATGGAAGAGGTCCAAGCCCTAGCAGCAGAGCTCCCCGGAACTCCTGCTGCAAGACCTGTTTTGAAGTCATTTTTGAATAACCAGCAATGTATTTGCTAAGAGAATATTTTTGAGGGGCTCAGGAAGAGAATGAAGGAGTGGTTAGGGCCAGTGGTAGAGGGCAATTGCCCTTGACCGTTTCTCATATCGGTCTCTTTTTTATTTTTTCTTTATTTTTGATGACTTTGGTGCTTTGGTTACTCTCTCTACACCATGTTCTACCACCACTGTTGGAGACTTCACTGTTTCCATGGACTATGCACTCTAGTCTTTTAGCAGGATCCCTCTTCATCTTTCCTGCCACGTCCACGAACACATTCTGGGATGTGCTGGACCTAAAACTGCTCCGTCTCTGAAACAGGCATCCTGTTCTCTGAACATTTACCCATCTATCTCTTCTCTCTCTCAAGAACTCAACATTTCAGCTGTACTGTACACTTGATACAGAGATTTTTACATCATATTTATTGACTCCAAGCCTTTGTTATTTTCTAGTATTTCATAAAATATGTATAGCACCTGCATCAGTATCACCTGGGGTATTCAAATTACTCACAAAGTATGCATCTATCCATGCTTCCATTCACTTTTGCTATGTAGGTATGTATTTCAACCCTAACAGAGTAATTAGAACATATTTTTTGTATTTTACATTTTTCAGTACCATTAAAATGTGTTGTCTGATTAAACAAAGTCTTTATAAATATGTTTAGAGCTGCATAGAGAACGGAAACTGATCAACTGAGCAATAGTGCTGTAGTCAAGGAAAACGTCTCAATTACTCAACATAATGTTTCATAGTTTTAAAGAATTTTGTTTATTATTTGTTTTATTTTCTGGCTGTGCTGGGTCTTCATTGCTGTGTAGGCATTTCTCCAGTTGCAGTGAGTGGGGGCTACTCTCTAGTTGTGGTGCAAGGGTTTCTCACTGCAGTGGTTTCTCTTGTTGCAGAGCTTGGGCTCTAGGGAGCAGAGACTCCAGCAGTTGGGGCTCCTGGATTCTGGAGCACAGGCTCAGTAGTTGTGGCACTCAGGCTTAACTGTTCCGCGGTATGTGGGACTTTTCCGGACCAGGGATTGAACCTGTGTCTCCTGCACTGGCAGGCAGATTCTTTACCACTCAGCCACCAGGGAAGCCCCGTTTCATGACTTTTTAAAGACAAATATTACCCATGTACTAGTTTTTTTTTTTTTTTTTATCAACAACTCTTATTAATATACTGAAGAGGGCTTACTTCATTGTTTATTACACCTTACCAAATCTGTAATGTACATTTCTAAGAATGCATCATAGTTCCACATCTTTACATGGCATTACTTTCAGTAATATATTTGGCAAAAGTGTAATTATATGTTGAACTATATGTTGAACTAATGGGTTCTTGATAAGTTCCCCCCTCCCCCAGCACCAAGTATAAATTTTCTAATATTATTTCCAGAGGAAGGCATTCCTACATCGAATTGAGGCTTGGAAGAATTCCCAAATGTAAGAAGTTTAAGACTGACTAAGAACACTCCATTCTTGACACTGAAGTGTCTGATACAGTGAAAATCCTCACATGCCCTGGAGTAACGCCCATAAGTAATGTGTTTCCCATGTTTATTTCATTGAATTGCTTCTCCAACATGAACTGTTCTGTAGTTCCCAAATGGCTCTTTCCACCTGGTAAAGAGTTGCTATGTTCCTTCCTGTTTGACCCTGATTCAGACTGCAGTCCCAGTTTTATTTTCTCACAAATCCCTATGCTTGCATCTCCATCACAATCACCAGATTTTATTGCTATAACTTGTTCAGTGCCTGCCTTCCCTACTAAACTACAGAATTCATGGTGGCACAGACAGGACCTGTTTTATTTCTCATTGTATCCCAAGCCCCTGACAGAGCATCGCCATATTTGCAATATACATGAATAAAGGTAATTTTTTTTTCACTTACTCAAGCACGCACACTCAAAAATACAGACTTTTGTTTAAATTTTAAGGGGCTACTCTCTAGTGGTGCAAGGGTTTCTCACTGCAGTGGTTTCTCTTGTTGCAGAGCTTGGGCTCTAGGGAGCAGAGACTCCAGCAGTTGGGGCTCCTGGATTCTGGAGCACAGGCTCAGTAGTTGTGGCACTCAGGCTTAACTGTTCCGCGGTATGTGGGACTTTTCCGGACCAGGGATTGAACCTGTGTCTCCTGCACTGGCAGGCAGATTCTTTACCACTCAGCCACCAGGGAAGCCCCGTTTCATGACTTTTTAAAGACAAATATTACCCATGTACTAGTTTTTTTTTTTTTTTATCAACAACTCTTATTAATATACTGAAGAGGGCTTACTTCATTGTTTATTACACCTTACCAAATCTGTAATGTACATTTCTAAGAATGCATCATAGTTCCACATCTTTACATGGCATTACTTTCAGTAATATATTTGGCAAAAGTGTAATTATATGTTGAACTATATGTTGAACTAATGGGTTCTTGATAAGTTCCCCCCTCCCCCAGCACCAAGTATAAATTTTCTAATATTATTTCCAGAGGAAGGCATTCCTACATCGAATTGAGGCTTGGAAGAATTCCCAAATGTAAGAAGTTTAAGACTGACTAAGAACACTCCATTCTTGACACTGAAGTGTCTGATACAGTGAAAATCCTCACATGCCCTGGAGTAACGCCCATAAGTAATGTGTTTCCCATGTTTATTTCATTGAATTGCTTCTCCAACATGAACTGTTCTGTAGTTCCCAAATGGCTCTTTCCACCTGGTAAAGAGTTGCTATGTTCCTTCCTGTTTGACCCTGATTCAGACTGCAGTCCCAGTTTTATTTTCTCACAAATCCCTATGCTTGCATCTCCATCACAATCACCAGATTTTATTGCTATAACTTGTTCAGTGCCTGCCTTCCCTACTAAACTACAGAATTCATGGTGGCACAGACAGGACCTGTTTTATTTCTCATTGTATCCCAAGCCCCTGACAGAGCATCGCCATATTTGCAATATACATGAATAAAGGTAATTTTTTTTTCACTTACTCAAGCACGCACACTCAAAAATACAGACTTGTTTAATCTGAAAGTGTTGGAAAATATTACATTTTGAGAAAATACATCAATGTTGTCTGCTAAAGCCTTTGGATAAACAAGAGACTTATTTATATTAAGCCATTACACTATGAGCATCTGAATAATGACTTATCAGACATCAACTTTACCACACTGTATACTGGTTAAGAATGACTGATCTTAAACTGGTGATATATCATCAGTTATTTTAAGAAAATTAATTACAAGGAAGGCTAAAAAACTTCTTTAAGGTGGTTTTAATACAGCTAAAGCCATTAGGTACTGAGAAGCCTTAAGAAATAATATATTTTGAATTCGGATGAACAGAAGCTAACAGACAAAAGAGTAGAAATTGGAGTATGTAAACAGAGTAACACTTCCTGCCTACAATTCAGGAAATGTTTTTTCCACTCCAAACGGGAAAATCTGTCCACTCCAAAATGGCTTCATTGAATTTTTTTTTAATGTACAAGAAAGAGTAAGTTCTCCAGACATTGACAGCACATGAGGTAATGTACAAGAAATACATTCAAATGAAAAAGAAATAGGTCAATATGAATTTCTAATAAATGAGACTGTGGATAACATTGCTGGATTTCCTAGAACAGGAAGATGGGTTAAGAGCTGGGGATTGACTATACTTCCTAAACTTATCTGGAAAAAAAAAATGGTGTCTTAATTAAGATAATACTTAGAACTGAAGGTATGTAAAATAGAATTAGGATTGTAGGAAATTCTCTGGCAGTCTAGTGGTTAAACTCAGTGCTCTCACTTCTGGGACCCTGGGTTTGATCCCTGGTTGGGGAACTAAGATCCCACAAGTCGAGTGGTGTGGCCAAAAAAAAAAAAAAAATTAGGATTTTATTTCTAAGAGTGGTTACTAAGGAGAGTGATGATTCTCAATCTATAGAACAGGTTGGAAATGCAACCCGGGACTTTAAACTACAGGTAATTCCAAAGACAACTGTATCACTTAGCTTAATTTCTACACTCCCAGAGGCATCTTCTTCCTGTGATTGTTTCTGATGTGTTGCATTTATCGTCCAGTAAGAGTCTGTTTTAGAGGAGTGAAGGATGTCTCTTGAAAATACTATAGCATCTTTAAAGCAGTTTTTTTTTCTTTACTGAATTAGCACATCCCTCACTGTAACATAAAATCTTACAGTGCTTTTTTATACTTGAGCTTTGTCAGTGTGCTCTGAGCCAGTAACTCAGACATTTTCTCCAGGCAAACAACCTCCAGGTCACTGAGGTCATCGTCATTTCACTCAGCAATCCTTCTCACGTTGCCTCAGACACAGGAGTCCCTTTTATTTTAAAAGAAGGAATGTTTCTCAGGACTTGACGTTACCTTTCTAGGGTCAAGAAAAGTCCACATGAATAATAAAATACCGTGATTTCAGATTCTGGAAACATAAAGCTGCTTACATGCACGAATCTGGGCTCTAGAGGCCCAAGGGCTGACAGTCCCGATATTAAGTGCAGTGTGATGAGCTCCCGGCTCCTCGATAAGCACAGAAGTCAGTTCATGAATGACTGCAATGCCAGGGGGAGGGTACGAGTGCCACAGAATGAAGCTCAGATGCCATGTAAGTTCAAGAGAGGGCAAGAAAACCCACAGCTGGGCTGCCTTTGTTGTACTGAGTGCCAAGGCTAGACAGGTTGGCAGTAAGTAACTGGGTCAGCAAAATCACTGACGGGATATACTTCAATCAGGAAAACCTTCGCAGAGAGGGGCTATGACAAATAGCTTGCCTCATTCTAGTTTCTACCTGAATAAGAAATTGAGATATTCCTGAATCACCTTCAAAAAGCTAGGAGGACAAATCACTGGAAAAAAAATTAGTAATGTGGATACTGTTTGCTAATGCTCTTTTGCTTATTCCATAAGTAGCTTCACATGGCCCAGCTTAGCTACGTTTATTACTAGTCCTATTTAGAATTACTATTGGCACTATTCTTTTTATTTGTATGGTACTAGTCTTTGGAGCCTTCCTACCAATACTTAGAGTCCTTGTTACAAGCTAGGCACTATACTTGGCACCTTTAAACTACAGGTAATTCCAAAGACAACTGTATCACTTAGCTTAATTTCTACACTCCCAGAGGCATCTTCTTCCTGTGATTGTTTCTGATGTGTTGCATTTATCGTCCAGTAAGAGTCTGTTTTAGAGGAGTGAAGGATGTCTCTTGAAAATACTATAGCATCTTTAAAGCAGTTTTTTTTTCTTTACTGAATTAGCACATCCCTCACTGTAACATAAAATCTTACAGTGCTTTTTTATACTTGAGCTTTGTCAGTGTGCTCTGAGCCAGTAACTCAGACATTTTCTCCAGGCAAACAACCTCCAGGTCACTGAGGTCATCGTCATTTCACTCAGCAATCCTTCTCACGTTGCCTCAGACACAGGAGTCCCTTTTATTTTAAAAGAAGGAATGTTTCTCAGGACTTGACGTTACCTTTCTAGGGTCAAGAAAAGTCCACATGAATAATAAAATACCGTGATTTCAGATTCTGGAAACATAAAGCTGCTTACATGCACGAATCTGGGCTCTAGAGGCCCAAGGGCTGACAGTCCCGATATTAAGTGCAGTGTGATGAGCTCCAGGCTCCTCGATAAGCACAGAAGTCAGTTCATGAATGACTGCAATGCCAGGGGGAGGGTACGAGTGCCACAGAATGAAGCTCAGATGCCATGTAAGTTCAAGAGAGGGCAAGAAAACCCACAGCTGGGCTGCCTTTGTTGTACTGAGTGCCAAGGCTAGACAGGTTGGCAGTAAGTAACTGGGTCAGCAAAATCACTGACGGGATATACTTCAATCAGGAAAACCTTCGCAGAGAGGGGCTATGACAAATAGCTTGCCTCATTCTAGTTTCTACCTGAATAAGAAATTGAGATATTCCTGAATCACCTTCAAAAAGCTAGGAGGACAAATCACTGGAAAAAAAATTAGTAATGTGGATACTGTTTGCTAATGCTCTTTTGCTTATTCCATAAGTAGCTTCACATGGCCCAGCTTAGCTACGTTTATTACTAGTCCTATTTAGAATTACTATTGGCACTATTCTTTTTATTTGTATGGTACTAGTCTTTGGAGCCTTCCTACCAATACTTAGAGTCCTTGTTACAAGCTAGGCACTATACTTGGCACCAGGAAGAGAGTGGTGAATGAAACACACCTCGCTGCCCCTTTCATGAGAGAACCACACCAATGACGAGGAGGTCACCATTGTGCTAAATGACCCAAAGGAAAGGCATGAGATATCTTCCTGCCTGGGAGTGTCAAGGGGATCTTTCCTGAAGGAAAGACTTTTATGGTCAGGCTGGAAGGATGAAGGCAGTGGAGGGTTTGTAGGGGAATGTTCAGAAAGAGGGAACATCTCATGCCAAGGGTGCTAGGCAGGAAGAACACAGCACAGAAGAGAAGAGAGGGGAACCCATGAAGCTTGAGAGACTGGGGAGGCGCTAGATTAGAGCCCTGCAAGGCATGCTAAAAATTCCAAACTGCATCCTAAAGGCAAACTGTGTTCCAGCAGGGAAGTGAATGTGAGGTTTATGTTTAATCTGTGGCTTTGACTGACCCTGAGAGGTAACGATGCCCAGGCGGGGCAAAAGGCTGTGAGGCCAGTTGGGAGGCTCAGGTGAAAGAGGGTGCTTCCCTAGTCGGAGTGGTCACTGAAGAGAGAGACGGGCAGGGGGAGAGAGAGAGAGAGAGCATGCATGCAGCTGGATGACTCAAGGCACATTTTAGAATAACTCTGAGGGCTGAGTGACCTTGGTTTGAGGGGCTGAGGGATAAGGAGGAGTCAAGGATCACCCCCAGCTTTCCTAGCTATGGGGGTGGAGGTGCCATTTACTAAGAGGGGCAGATGGAGGAAGAGTGGATGCCAAGGCCGGATGGTGGGCTGAGTCTGAGATGTCTGTGAGTCATCCAAGTGGAGATGTCAAGCAGGATGTTGGATACTCAGGTCTAGCCTCAGAGGGGAGGTCTAGAGACACAAATGTGAAGACCCCTGGCAGGGTTGCAACACTTGAGGCCATGGAGGATAGGTTTGGCCGGAAGGGAGGAGGAAAGGGAGAGAAGACTTAGCGACCAAGAATCAAATCCATAAGCTCATTAATTTGGCCCTCCTTTGAGACCCCTAAATGTTATGCATAGATATTTGTATCATAGATATTTGTATGCATAGATATTTGAGGCAGTATACCTTATTATCATATTGTACTTAATCTCGTTTTCTAGTAACAATGCATAGACGCTCAGCTTAAAATGGCTGAATGTAACCCAAACGGGCCTCATTCAGAAGAAAAAGAAAGACATGTGAAAGAAAGAAAAAATCTGAAAGACAGTAGAGCCACAACCATTAACAAGGAGCAAGCAACGGCGGGGGATGGAGAAGGGAGGGCAGAGGCAAAATCTGTTTTCTCCTGAAAAAGTTACACAAACTGTCTTCTGGAGAAGGAAGGCTGTTTTCTTCCCAGGTGGCCCAGGGGTAAAGAATTCATCTGCAATGCAGGAGACACAAGAGGCACAGGTATGATCCTTGGGTTGGGAAGGTCCCTTAGAGAAGGAAATGGCAACCCACTCTGGTATTCTTGCCTGAAAAATCCCATGGACAGAGGAAGTTGGCCAAAGGGTCACAAAGAGTCGAATGAGTACAGCACAGCACATGAGAGGGTAACAGGAAAATATTTATCTGTTTCTTTTAGTTCCCACAATACCAGTATACAGGCACACAAACTGAGCTGCTAATGGTGTTAAATTCCTAAAATGTAGAGCACATCCAGAATTCTGAAGCAGTGGGAAAAAAAGGCAAGAAGCAACACAACTGCTTCTTTTTCACTAATAATATTCAAGGCTAAGAAAATGTTGGTATGTATATTTAGTCCTCTTCAGGGCCTTGGACAGTCACAACCTGCTATGCACTGGGGGCTAATGGTGACCACCACATGGACCCTCTTCCTGCAGTCGGGTGGGCAGCCTGTCTAGCTTGCTGGCTGCCTCCACCAGTGTAATCATCAGCTTTCCAGAATTAGGAAGTCCTCCATCCTTCCTCTGGGGCTTATTCTACTCTCTGCTCTACCCAACAAGCAGTACAAAGTCTTCACTGCTGGCCCACAATTGGTTTGCATACCCTGACCTGATGCGAAGAGATGACTCATTGGAAAAGACCCTGATGCTGGAAGAAATAGAAGACAAAAGGAGAAGGGGACGACAGAGGATGAGATGGTTGGATGGCATCACTGAGTCAATGAACGTGAATTTGAGTAAGCTCCAGAAGATGGTGAAGGACAGGGAAGGCTGGCGTGCTGCAGTCCATGGGGTTGCAAAGAGTCAGACACAACTGAGTGATTGAACTGAACTAAAGAAACAAGGGGGGGCTTCCCTGGTGGTCCAGTGGGTAAAGACACTGCCTTGCAGTGCAAGGGGCACCGGTTCAATCCCTGGCCTGGGAGGATCCCACATGCCCACGGAGCAGCTGGACCGATGTGTCCAACTACGGAGCCTGGGCTCTGGAGCGCATGTGCCCAGAGCCAGTGCTCTGTAGCGAGAAAGGCCACTGAGATGGGAGACCCACACGGGCCAAAGAACAAAAATGAATGAAAATGAATAAATGAAAGACCAAGAGAAGTGACAAAAAAAATATATTGAAAAAAAAAAGATATAAGCGGTGTCCCGGTGAAGTGTTACCTATAGCAATTTTTAAAAACTTCATAGTCCATGCTAAATCCAAGTCAAAATGTTTTAGGATAGAAAAAACCTCCAGATGTATCTAAGGCAGTTGTTAGTGCTCCTTGTCTTGGCACAGACTTACCTCTTTGGAAATGCAAGGAAGCAACACTGCCAAATTACAGAACTTCACAGCATTGTCTGTTTGATCAAGATCAATATAACACTAGAAATGAAAAAAATAATCAATATGAAGGGCAATCATATTTTTGTGTAAAGGAGTCAAAGGGTTCTTAAAACAGTGGTCTTCAATTACCTTGGCCATGAACATGTAATTGGACTTAGAAAACCCAGGCTGTAGTTCTTCAACCTGATTTTAAGACAGAACAGAAAAGAGAGTATCAGGGAAATATTAAAACAACAATAAAGGAGGTAGATATCAATAAATCAGACATTAATCAAATTGCTCTAAGACTTTAGGTTGGTCGTGTCACATCTGAATCATTTTATCAATTCAAGTATCCTTTGAGTAGAAACACAGCTTTGAGCTTATTCATTAAAGTGGACTTCTTATTGTGGTCATAGAGCTTATACTTTAAGATTTGGGAGATCCCCTTGTATAATAATCTTTCTTACTTTCTCTTTCTCTATTTCCGACAAAAGGAGAAGGGGGCGACAGAGGATGAGATGGTTGGATGGCATCACTGAGACAATGGACGTGAATTTGAGTAAGCTCCGGGAGATGGTGAAGAACAGGGAAACCTGGCATGCTGCAGTCTATGGGGTTGCAAAGAGTCAGACACAACTGAGTGATTGAACTGAACTAAAGAAACAAGGGGGGGCTTCCCTGGTGGTCCAGTGGGTAAAGACACTGCCTTGCAGTGCAAGGGGCACCGGTTCAATCCCTGGCCTGGGAGGATCCCACATGCCCACGGAGCAGCTGGACCGATGTGTCCAACTACGGAGCCTGGGCTCTGGATCGCATGTGCCCAGAGCCAGTGCTCTGTAGCGAGAAAGGCCACTGAGATGGGAGGCCCACACGGGCCAAAGAACAAAAATGAATGAAAATGAATAAATGAAAGACCAAGAGAAGTGACAAAAAAAATATATTGAAAAAAAAAAGATATAAGCGGTGTCCCGGTGAAGTGTTACCTATAGCAATTTTTAAAAACTTCATAGTCCATGCTAAATCCAAGTCAAAATGTTTTAGGATAGAAAAAACCTCCAGATGTATCTAAGGCAGTTGTTAGTGCTCCTTGTCTTGGCACAGACTTACCTCTTTGGAAATGCAAGGAAGCAACACTGCCAAATTACAGAACTTCACAGCATTGTCTGTTTGATCAAGATCAATATAACACTAGAAATGAAAAAAATAATCAATATGAAGGGCAATCATATTTTTGTGTAAAGGAGTCAAAGGGTTCTTAAAACAGTGGTCTTCAATTACCTTGGCCATGAACATGTAATTGGACTTAGAAAACCCAGGCTGTAGTTCTTCAACCTGATTTTAAGACAGAACAGAAAAGAGAGTATCAGGGAAATATTAAAACAACAATAAAGGAGGTAGATATCAATAAATCAGACATTAATCAAATTGCTCTAAGACTTTAGGTTGGTCGTGTCACATCTGAATCATTTTATCAATTCAAGTATCCTTTGAGTAGAAACACAGCTTTGAGCTTATTCATTAAAGTGGACTTCTTATTGTGGTCATAGAGCTTATACTTTAAGATTTGGGAGATCCCCTTGTATAATAATCTTTCTTACTTTCTCTTTCTCTATTTCCTCTTTTTTTCTTTCAGGGCTAAAAAAAAAACAACAAAAAACAGGTGGGTACACTCTCCTCAGGACAACTGCCTACAATCTTCTTAGAAATACCAATGCACTGTGAGTGGTATTCCATGGCAACCATCTTCTAGTACATTAATATTTGATTTCTGATGATTTCAACACATTCTGTATGAGCTGAAAAATAACTGAGGCCCATCAAGTTCTTTTTTTTTTTTCCATCCACCTTTATTCTTTAGCCTGTGTGGGCCTCCCATTGCAGTGGCCTTTCTCATTACAGAGCACCAGCACTGGGTGCATGCACTCCAGAGTGCTGGCTCCTAATTGGACACACCGGTCCAGCTGCTCCTAGGCAAGTGGGATCTTCCCGGGCCAGGGATCGAACTGGTGTCCCTCACACTGCAAGGTGGACTCTTTACCCACTGGACCACCAGAGAAGCCCCTCAAGTTCTTTTTGGGGGTGGGGTGGGGTGGGGAGGAAGGGGGATGGGCGGGCCACTTCTATTGGTCTTTCATTTCTCTATTTTCATCCACCTTTGTTCTTTGGCTCCTGTGGGCCTCCCATCGCGGTGGCCTCTGTTGTCACAGAGCGCCGGCTCTGGGCACATGCGCGCCAGAGCTACGGCTCGGTAATTGGACACATCAGTCCAGCCGCTCCGCAGCACGTGGGATCTTCCCAGGCCAGGGATCGAACCGGCACCCCTTGCACTGCAAGGCGGTGTCCTTACCCACTGGACCACCAGGGGAAGCCCTCAAGTTCTTTTAAATAAAAGGCAGATGCTTGAAACAACTACTTGAAGTGGTAGACCAATGTGCAGATTTTAGTAAGTAGGTATTATAAAGGTCCTTTACTCCTCATCTACTAGAGTCTTATGTACCAGTTCCTTTTCTTTATCTCTGGTAAGTAAGAATTCCTTCAGGTATGTGGTGTTACTACTAGAGAGTTCTTCTTAGAACCTAAATCAATCTTTGCATCAGAGCTAGATTTTGCTATTTTAAATAAAAGCCTATGTAGGAGGCTCCCAACCTGACCTGGGCCCCCAACACAGAGGGGCACAGAACCCCAAAGGAAGATGCTTTTAAAAATTTACAAATATATGCTTGTTTTACAACTTATAAATAATTCAGAGATTTTCAAAATGAAAAAATGAAAGTTTCTTTGTCCCAATTTATTTTCAATTATGATCTATTTCCCCACTATCAACAGTTTCCCTACTATCAATAGTTTGACAAATGCATCCTACAGACCTTTTACTAAGCAGAGGAACCCCCAGATACGACCTCCACCACCCAAGATGACTGATTTTTGAAAAAAAAAATTGGAATAGGAATTTGGAAATTTGGGATTTCCTACTTATTGGTCCCAAACATTTTTTCCTTCAACGTATCACAGACACATTTTTTGTGTTTTTCTGTTCACATACACAGATCTAACTCACTGTTTCTACGAGCTGTATTTAATATTACACACACATCCTAATTAAACATTCCTGTTAGAGATGTAGACTTATTTTTCACTATTACAATGATCAATGTACACACTTGTTCTTACATGCTTGTGTGCCTGTAATAACGTGTCGGAGAGAAGCTGAATTTCTGAATCAAAGAATATATACATTTTAAATAATAGATACTAATGGAGGGATAAGCAAGAGCTAGGATTCTGAGGAGTGCTCCAGTACACATCTCTTGTAAAGGCCACTCACTCTCTACAGAATCCAAGAGAAGGGTCCTGATAAGAAGGGGTGGAGAAGACAAAATCTCCTGGGTTTGGATGCCAGACTGGGTGTAACGCTTGTAAGACTGAGTAGATGAACTGTGTGTGGATCTGGCCTAGAACCTGCTAGTGAAACACCAAAGCTGTCAGAAGACTGCAGGAAGCTGTTAATTCAGTCCTGGCCAAAGCTTTGAAAGTCCTACAGAGCCGTCCATGGTGCCAGTGGGTTCTGGTCCTCCTGCTTCTTTTCTCTTGTCCAATTATTTCCATTTTAACTCTCTGAGTTGAATAAGTGCATTTCTTGAGCCATGCTAGTACAATTTTGTATCTTTACAAACTAAATGAGTCACAGGTATGAAATGTATGGTATGGGGAATACACTCTTTTTGAGTTGAACTAAGTGCATTGAAAGCCAAAGGACCTGGGCCCCTCAACACAGAGGGCCATCCCAACCTGACCTGGGCCCCCAACACAGAGGGGCACAGAACCCCAAAGGAAGATGCTTTTAAAAATTTACAAATATATGCTTGTTTTACAACTTATAAATAATTCAGAGATTTTCAAAATGAAAAAATGAAAGTTTCTTTGTCCCAATTTATTTTCAATTATGATCTATTTCCCCACTATCAACAGTTTCCCTACTATCAATAGTTTGACAAATGCATCCTACAGACCTTTTACTAAGCAGAGGAACCCCCAGATACGACCTCCACCACCCAAGATGACTGATTTTTGAAAAAAAAAATTGGAATAGGAATTTGGAAATTTGGGATTTCCTACTTATTGGTCCCAAACATTTTTTCCTTCAACGTATCACAGACACATTTTTTGTGTTTTTCTGTTCACATACACAGATCTAACTCACTGTTTCTACGAGCTGTATTTAATATTACACACACATCCTAATTAAACATTCCTGTTAGAGATGTAGACTTATTTTTCACTATTACAATGATCAATGTACACACTTGTTCTTACATGCTTGTGTGCCTGTAATAACGTGTCGGAGAGAAGCTGAATTTCTGAATCAAAGAATATATACATTTTAAATAATAGATACTAATGGAGGGATAAGCAAGAGCTAGGATTCTGAGGAGTGCTCCAGTACACATCTCTTGTAAAGGCCACTCACTCTCTACAGAATCCAAGAGAAGGGTCCTGATAAGAAGGGGTGGAGAAGACAAAATCTCCTGGGTTTGGATGCCAGACTGGGTGTAACGCTTGTAAGACTGAGTAGATGAACTGTGTGTGGATCTGGCCTAGAACCTGCTAGTGAAACACCAAAGCTGTCAGAAGACTGCAGGAAGCTGTTAATTCAGTCCTGGCCAAAGCTTTGAAAGTCCTACAGAGCCGTCCATGGTGCCAGTGGGTTCTGGTCCTCCTGCTTCTTTTCTCTTGTCCAATTATTTCCATTTTAACTCTCTGAGTTGAATAAGTGCATTTCTTGAGCCATGCTAGTACAATTTTTGTATCTTTACAAACTAAATGAGTCACAGGTATGAAATGTATGGTATGGGGAATACACTTAAAACTATGTGATAATATCTTTGTATGGTGACAGATGGTAACTAGACCTCATGATGTTCATTTTGAAATGCACAGAAATACTGAATCCCTATGTTGTGTACCAGGAACTAACAGTGTGGCAGGTTAATCATACTACAGAAACAAATTCATAGAAAAAGAAATCAGATTTGTAGAGGTGAGGGTTGGGTTGGCAGAGGAACTGGATGAAGGCAGCCAAAAGGTATAAATTTCCAGGTGTAAGATAAATAAGAATCAGGGATGTAATTATAATATGACAACTCTAATTAACACCGCTCATGTCACATAGGAAAATTAAGACAGTAAATCTCATCACAAGGAAGAATTTTTTAAAAAATTTCTTTAATATTGTCTTTACATGAGTTGATGGATATTCACTAAACTTATTGTGTGATAATCATTTCATGATGTATATAAGTCAAATTATTATTCTGTACACTTTAAACTTACCTAGTGATACATGTCAATTATATTTCAATTTCACTTGGAAGGAAAGCTATGACAAACCTAGACAGTATATTAAAAAGCAGAGACATATCACTTTGCCGACAAAGGTTCATATAGTCAAAGCTATGGTTTTTCCAGTAGTCATGTATGGATGTGATAGTTGAACTGTAAAGAAGGCTGAGTGCCAAAGAATTGATGCTTTCAAACTGTGGTGTTGGAGAAGATTCTTGAGAGTCTGTTGGACTGCAAGGAGAGCAAACCAGTCAATCCTAAAGGAAATCAACCTTGAGTATTCACTGGAAGGATTGATGCTAAAGCTGAAACTCCAGTATTTTGGTCATGTGATGCAAAGAGATGACTTGTTGGAAAAGACCCTGATGCTGGGAAAAACAGAAGGCACAAGAAGAAGAGGACAACAGAGGATAAGATGGTTGGACGGCATCATCAACCTAATGGACATGAGTTTGAGCAAACTCCCAAAAAGGAGGACGGTGAAAGGACATGGAAAGCCTTTTTAGCAGGCTAGTACAATTTTTGTATCTTTACAAACTAAATGAGTCACAGGTATGAAATGTATGGTATGGGGAATACACTTAAAACTATGTGATAATATCTTTGTATGGTGACAGATGGTAACTAGACCTCATGATGTTCATTTTGAAATGCACAGAAATACTGAATCCCTATGTTGTGTACCAGGAACTAACAGTGTGGCAGGTTAATCATACTACAGAAACAAATTCATAGAAAAAGAAATCAGATTTGTAGAGGTGAGGGTTGGGTTGGCAGAGGAACTGGATGAAGGCAGCCAAAAGGTATAAATTTCCAGGTGTAAGATAAATAAGAATCAGGGATGTAATTATAATATGACAACTCTAATTAACACCGCTCATGTCACATAGGAAAATTAAGACAGTAAATCTCATCACAAGGAAGAATTTTTTAAAAAATTTCTTTAATATTGTCTTTACATGAGTTGATGGATATTCACTAAACTTATTGTGTGATAATCATTTCATGATGTATATAAGTCAAATTATTATTCTGTACACTTTAAACTTACCTAGTGATACATGTCAATTATATTTCAATTTCACTTGGAAGGAAAGCTATGACAAACCTAGACAGTATATTAAAAAGCAGAGACATATCACTTTGCCGACAAAGGTTCATATAGTCAAAGCTATGGTTTTTCCAGTAGTCATGTATGGATGTGATAGTTGAACTGTAAAGAAGGCTGAGTGCCAAAGAATTGATGCTTTCAAACTGTGGTGTTGGAGAAGATTCTTGAGAGTCTGTTGGACTGCAAGGAGAGCAAACCAGTCAATCCTAAAGGAAATCAACCTTGAGTATTCACTGGAAGGATTGATGCTAAAGCTGAAACTCCAGTATTTTGGTCATGTGATGCAAAGAGATGACTTGTTGGAAAAGACCCTGATGCTGGGAAAAACAGAAGGCACAAGAAGAAGAGGACAACAGAGGATAAGATGGTTGGACGGCATCATCAACCTAATGGACATGAGTTTGAGCAAACTCCAGGAGACGGTGAAGGACAGGAAAGCCTAGCATGCTGCAGTCCATGGGATTGCAAACAGTCAGACATGACCCATTGACTGAACTGAACTGACAGATAAGGAATTTAAGATTAGGAGAAATAAATAAATAAGCCCATGTCACATTAACAGTAAAAGACTCAGGTCTCAAACTGAGTCTAAAACTAGAGCTCTCTACAGGACTGAACTCCAAGGCTCTGGGGCTGTATTCCTATGAACCTCTTTGGAGGCATGGAGTGGGTATAGGACTTCTATAGTCTGGGTTCAGACAATATGACTTCCTGTTGGGACTAGAGGGGTGCTGAGTCTTCTGGGGTGTGGGAGCCCAGGTATGTGCTGTTTCCTTTTCTCTGCTTACCCCTCAGGTCTCTCAGTTCCTCCAGAGCCTCAGCATTCTAGGCTCCCTGGTACCCCTGTGTGTTGCAGTAAATATGGGGTGAAACACTTCTGATGCCTTCTCACCCTCTTGACAAACACCGTGGAATGCATTTCAGACAGAATCTAAGTCATAACTGAATGGTAAGGTCCCCCAGATGGTGTGACAAGGTGTTTACATTTTAATGAAGTTAAAATTCTGTGAACCTTTATTGAGCACTTATGAGGTGTTGGGCACTCTCTAAGCAATTGACTTGTATTAACTTATTTAGCCTTCACAACAACACTATCACCTCCATGTTACTGATTAAATTGAGAGACGCAGAAACATTAAGTAACTTGCCCAATGTTAATCAGCTAGTAAGGAGAACTGTGATTTAACCAGGTGGTCTGTTTCCAGAGTTTGCAATCCTTACCTCTACATTACTGTGCTTCTTACTACTTTTGATCTTATCTGTGTAACACTTCAAGCGCAGAAGCACCTTAAGAACTTTTGTGTAGTGCTCTGAAAACTTGACCCTCCAATTATAACTTTGGCAGTACTAAAGAATGGGTTTCAACTTCAAATGAAATTTCTGCTAATGACACAGCACCTTTTATAAATCATTTATCTTAAATGCACGATGATCTATATTCTCACAAAATTTAACATGGAGGAACTCATTCTTTTTTCAAATTTTATTTATTTACTATTTTTGGCTATTCTAGATTTTCACTGCTGCTGCAGACTCTTCTCTAGTTGCAGGGAGAAGGGGCTACTCTCTAGTTCAGCTGAGTAGGTTTCTTGTTGCAGTGACTTCTCTTGTTGTGGAACTCAGGCTCTAGGGCATGTGGGCTTCAGTAGTCGCAGCACATGGGCTCCATAGTTGTGGCTCCGAGGCTCTAGAGCACAGGCTCCATAGCTGTGGCTCACAGGCTTAGTTGCTCCGCAGCATGTGGGATCCTCCCTGATCAGGGATCGAACCCGTGTCTCCTGCATTGGCAGGCAAACACTTCACCACTGAGCTACCAGGGAAGCCTAAGAACTAATTCTTGATAGCATAAAAAAGGTGAAATAATGCATAATGCAGTATGAGATTTCATTCACATCTTTGACCTGCCATTGCGTGACACTGGAGAAAAACTACATTCCTTGAGGTCTTGATTCCCTTTTTATAAAACAGGAAAGGTCACACTAAATGAAAAAGAAGAAACATATAGCCCTTATGCTTGTATACCTATACTTTTTCCCACTGGGCTCAGGTTTGAACTCTGAATACTTTTTTCAAAATGCCACTAGGCATTGTTCAGAGAAGAGGAGTGTAATATATTTGTCATCTGTTCTACGAATTCAATCCCTAGGGCTTCCCTGGTGGTCCAGTGGGTAAAGAGTCTGCCTTGCAGTGCAAGGAGCACTGGTTAGATCCCTGGCCCAGGAAGATCCCAAGTGCCATGAAGCGGCTGGCCCAGTGTGTCAATTGTGAGCCAGCACTCTAGAGTTGCATGCACCCAGAGCCGGTGCTCTGCAGCAAGAGAGGTAACCACAATGGGAGGCCCACACAAGCCAAAGAATAAAGATGGATGAAAATAAATAAATAAAAATTAAACAATAAAAGAGGCCAAAATTTTAAAAAAAGAGATATAATTGTGAGAGTCTGGTGGCACTGCATTCAGGATGGCAGAAAAGAAGAATCTTCTCAATCTCACCATGACCAGTACCTGTCTCACTTCCTGTATTTCGTCTCTCCCCACTACCACCACTCATGACAGTACTCCAGTTAGAAACTTCAATGAGATCCCAATCCCCCAGAGCATGGCAGGTCTATGATAAATGCATAATGAGCAAAACTACTTCATGTCTATGTATCCAAAAAAGAAAATCAACCCCTAAAATATGACAAAAATACTAGTCTGTAAAATATATTGGGATAGTCCAGAGCCTGATAATGGCTATATTGTTACAAATCTGAAATAGGCAGGTGAGGAAAGAAAAATCTTAGTAAGATTTTAATCTTATATATAAGGTTCCATAGCTGGTTCCAGAGAATATATAATGAAGAGATTAGCCTAACAGGAAGTTGGTTAAATGGGTGGCCATATTACACAATTTCATGTGTGTACATACACATACTACTGCTTAGAGGTTTATCAGCATAGCATAGCAATTGTACATTTTAAGATGGTAATGAAAATACTGGTTTGATCTGATGCCCCCCCATGAATGTTCCATAGAACCATCTGCAATTCGAAGAGTGACTTTTTAAATAACTCTTCTTCTTGGCAACTTTTAGTTTAATATTTTAAGATTGAACTGGTTTGGATAATTAGGAGTACTTAGGAACAAGTCTAATAATCAGGGGGGCTTCCCAGGTAGGCACAGTGGTAAAGAATCTGCCTGCCAATGAAGGAGATGCAGGAGACATAGGTTTGATCCCTGGGTCAGGAAGATCCTCTGGAGGAGGAAATGGCAACCCACTCCAGTATTCTTGCTGCGAAAATCCCATGGACAGAAGGAGAAGAGAAAGATTTCCTTGACAGCAAGAGTAGGAGAGCCTGGTGCACACAGCAGCCAGTCTGACATTGAAATAATGGACAGATTAAAACATACCTTAAGGAAATTTTGCAAAGCATCTTGTACAGTTGAGGATGGTATTTGTCCAAACAGAGTAGCAGCCATTTTTCTCTCAATCCAGCTCAGTTTCGAGACCTGCAAATACAGGGCAACATCACTCTTTTAGAGAGATGATCACCTTTTGAATAAATAACCTCTCCTCAGTTAGATGCATGTATATATCTAGGATATACATACCTATGCACATAATATAATTGTGAGAGTCTGGTGGCACTGCATTCAGGATGGCAGAAAAGAAGAATCTTCTCAATCTCACCATGACCAGTACCTGTCTCACTTCCTGTATTTCGTCTCTCCCCACTACCACCACTCATGACAGTACTCCAGTTAGAAACTTCAATGAGATCCCAATCCCCCAGAGCATGGCAGGTCTATGATAAATGCATAATGAGCAAAACTACTTCATGTCTATGTATCCAAAAAAGAAAATCAACCCCTAAAATATGACAAAAATACTAGTCTGTAAAATATATTGGGATAGTCCAGAGCCTGATAATGGCTATATTGTTACAAATCTGAAATAGGCAGGTGAGGAAAGAAAAATCTTAGTAAGATTTTAATCTTATATATAAGGTTCCATAGCTGGTTCCAGAGAATATATAATGAAGAGATTAGCCTAACAGGAAGTTGGTTAAATGGGTGGCCATATTACACAATTTCATGTGTGTACATACACATACTACTGCTTAGAGGTTTATCAGCATAGCATAGCAATTGTACATTTTAAGATGGTAATGAAAATACTGGTTTGATCTGATGCCCCCCCATGAATGTTCCATAGAACCATCTGCAATTCAAGAGTGATTTTTTAAATAACTCTTCTTCTTGGCAACTTTAGTTTAATATTTTAAGATTGAACTGGTTTGGATAATTAGGAGTACTTAGGAACAAGTCTAATAATCAGGGGGGCTTCCCAGGTAGGCACAGTGGTAAAGAATCTGCCTGCCAATGAAGGAGATGCAGGAGACATAGGTTTGATCCCTGGGTCAGGAAGATCCTCTGGAGGAGGAAATGGCAACCCACTCCAGTATTCTTGCTGCGAAAATCCCATGGACAGAAGGAGAAGAGAAAGATTTCCTTGACAGCAAGAGTAGGAGAGCCTGGTGCACACAGCAGCCAGTCTGACATTGAAATAATGGACAGATTAAAACATACCTTAAGGAAATTTTGCAAAGCATCTTGTACAGTTGAGGATGGTATTTGTCCAAACAGAGTAGCAGCCATTTTTCTCTCAATCCAGCTCAGTTTCGAGACCTGCAAATACAGGGCAACATCACTCTTTTAGAGAGATGATCACCTTTTGAATAAATAACCTCTCCTCAGTTAGATGCATGTATATATCTAGGATATACATACCTATGCACATAATATAACATCTATAAATATAATCCATAAGCTATAGACATGAGAGAGATCACCTATAGTGTATTAATATGTTGCCTTCCTTTTTCATAACTCTAACAAACGTTGAGCTCTAAAAGCACTGGTTACCAAACCAATTTGAAATACTCTTATGAAATTTTGTGTCCAATGAATGACAGAGGGAGTGGGGATGGAGAATAATGTTGATCTTGTTTGTTCATGTGACTCCTGATGCTGAGATGATGAACAGTATTTCTTTGCATAGAATATAGGAGCTACAAGACCCTGGCTTTGCTTTCTTCCTGCCTTTTCCATGCTACCAACCTGACCCAGAGCACAGCATCTCAGAAATGGAAATACAACACAGTATCTCAAAAATGTAAACAGAACATGGATCCTCCATCCAGAAGGAGTGTATAGTGAGGGCCCATGAGACATATTTATAATCCACTAAAGTTAAATCTTACAGTACCATTTATGTTTTTTTGATTTCTTTTCAATTTTTTTTCACTTTTAACAAATACACATATTAGACATATAACATATATCTAATATATAACATATATATAAAAGATTCAGAAATGAGTGGGTAAAAGGGATTCAGAAATGAGTACATAAGAGGGTACTATGCTCTCCAACCCATCATGTGCCTTCCTTCTCAATGCCATCTCCTAGGGTTCTAGATAGTTTATTTTTTTAAAAAATTATTCCATCAATATTTTATAATAACTATACATAGAATGTGAATGTTGTATACATGAAACTTTTATTGTACATAAATTATAGCTCAATTGAAAAAAAAGAGGTACAAATTACTGACATTATGTATAACATAAGTGAACTTCCCTGGTGGCTCAGTGGTAAAGAATCTGCCTGTAATACAGGAGTCACAGGAGATGGGGGTTTGATCCCTGGATAAGGAAGACACCCCGAAGGAGGGCATGTCAGCTCACTCTAGTATGCCTGTCTAGGAAATCCCATGGACAGAGGAGCATGGCAGACTATAGTCCATGGGGTCACAAAGAGTTGTACATGACTGAAGTGACTGAACATGCACACACACTCTATAAAAACTGTGTTCACCACATTCTACACCTGAAACTAAGATAATATTTAAGTCGGTGAAGTGAAAGTCACGCAGTCGTGTCCGACTCTTTGCGACCCATGGATGAGCCGTAGAACTCTCCAGGAAAGAATACTGGAGTGGGTAGTCTTTCCCTTTTCCAGGGGATCTTCTCAACAAAGGGATGGAACTTAAGTCTCCCGCATTGCTGGCGGATTCTCTATCATCTGAGTCACCAGGGAAGCCCAACTTAAGTCAATTTAAGGCTAGCCCAATTTAAGCTGGTTATACTTCAAAAACTATGATTCCCTCCAAAATTATTCCCTGGCTTTTCTACATAATGTTAACTTTATTGCCATGCTTATTTTTGCTTTTTTTGAACTTGAAAACAGATATGTTGTTGATTTCCTTCTTTGACTTATTTTCTCTTAATATTACAGTTTTAAGATTTCATCCAGACTGACGAGAGTAACTGAAGTTCAGTCATCTAAACGACTCTGAGACAGTCCATCATTTAAATATACATCAATGATTTTCATCCACTCTTTTCTTCAGTGGACATTTGGGTCTTTTTCTTTTTTTTGCTCTTAGAAACAAGGCTGCTACAGGCGTTCTTTTACATGCCTTCTAAAGCACATCTGCAGTCATACAATAGACAAGCAATCAAATTTAAGAGATAATATCCAATTGTTTTTAAGATGGTTATATCAATCTGTGCTCCCACAACAATGTAAGAATTCCTGTTGCTCCGTATTTTTGCAACATCTCATATTGCTAATTTAAAAGTTTTATCAAATGAGCAGGAATAAAATGGCATCACCTTAGTTCATTTCATTTCCTACTTTTCTAACTCAAGATTTATGAACTTCCTGGTGGCTCAGTGGTAAAGAATCTGCCTGTAATACAGGAGTCACAGGAGATGGGGTTTGATCCTGGATAAGGAAGACACCCGAAGGAGGGCATGTCAGCTCACTCTAGTATGCCTGTCTAGGAAATCCCATGGACAGAGGAGCATGGCAGACTATAGTCCATGGGGTCACAAAGAGTTGTACATGACTGAAGTGACTGAACATGCACACACACTCTATAAAAACTGTGTTCACCACATTCTACACCTGAAACTAAGATAATATTTAAGTCGGTGAAGTGAAAGTCACGCAGTCGTGTCCGACTCTTTGCGACCCATGGATGAGCCGTAGAACTCTCCAGGAAAGAATACTGGAGTGGGTAGTCTTTCCCTTTTCCAGGGGATCTTCTCAACAAAGGGATGGAACTTAAGTCTCCCGCATTGCTGGCGGATTCTCTATCATCTGAGTCACCAGGGAAGCCCAACTTAAGTCAATTTAAGGCTAGCCCAATTTAAGCTGGTTATACTTCAAAAACTATGATTCCCTCCAAAATTATTCCCTGGCTTTTCTACATAATGTTAACTTTATTGCCATGCTTATTTTTGCTTTTTTTGAACTTGAAAACAGATATGTTGTTGATTTCCTTCTTTGACTTATTTTCTCTTAATATTACAGTTTTAAGATTTCATCCAGACTGACGAGAGTAACTGAAGTTCAGTCATCTAAACGACTCTGAGACAGTCCATCATTTAAATATACATCAATGATTTTCATCCACTCTTTTCTTCAGTGGACATTTGGGTCTTTTTCTTTTTTTTGCTCTTAGAAACAAGGCTGCTACAGGCGTTCTTTTACATGCCTTCTAAAGCACATCTGCAGTCATACAATAGACAAGCAATCAAATTTAAGAGATAATATCCAATTGTTTTTAAGATGGTTATATCAATCTGTGCTCCCACAACAATGTAAGAATTCCTGTTGCTCCGTATTTTTGCAACATCTCATATTGCTAATTTAAAAGTTTTATCAAATGAGCAGGAATAAAATGGCATCACCTTAGTTCATTTCATTTCCTACTTTTCTAACTCAAGATTTATGATTTTAAGTTGTTTTCTAAATTTCTAATACTGATATAATTGCATTATACTCAGAAAACCTGGATGGTATCAATGCTGACTTGCTTTATGATCTCATATACAGTGAACTTTGTAAATATTCCACATATACTTGGCTAGATACTTGTTTTCAACTATGTTTATTAGATCAAAATTATTAAATGTGAGGCCCATCAATTTTTTAGGTACTTACAAGTACTTTTTGCATTTTGTTCTATTAATTATCAAAACAGAGGATGTGAAAATCTGCTGCTATGCAGCATCACACTTCTCTTCCATGTCTTTTTATCTCTCCTTCATATTTCCTGTTAGTTCCTCTCTGTTGCTTCCAGGCAACAGTGTTAGGTTTGTTTTAAAGTTTGTAAATTCTCTCTTTAGCAGTGCCTATCTACTACTAAATCTTTCCATTGAGTTTTCTTTTAATGACAAATAATATACTTCTTTTTAAAATTTATTTTTAATTGGAGGGTAATTGCTTTACAATGTTGTGCTGGTTTCTGCCCTACAGCAATGTGAACCAGCCGTAAGTACACACGTATCCACTCCCTCTTGAGCCTCCTCCTGCTCCCCCACGGCCATCTCATCCCTCTAGGTTGTCACAGAACACTGGGTTGGGTTGCCTGTGCTATACAGTCACTTTCCACTAGTTATCTGTTTTACATATGGTCATGTAGACAAAAATTGTATATATAAAATATATATCAAACTTTTTTATATAAAAAATTATAACATCTTTTTCAAATCTATCTGATCATTTTCAGAGTCTCACGCTCCTTATCTATTTTCCCTCAATTCATCTTATTTTTAGGAACACATTATGCAGGTAGCTGTTTAATATTCTGTATTCCAAGTTTCCAGAATCTTTAAGTCCTTTCAGATCTACCTCTATTCTTTTTGTTTGCTTGTTTCTGTTGACTGTCATTTCTAATGGTTTGTTTCCTTGTATATATTCTGTTATTTTTGACTGAGCTCAACTCTGCATGAATGTTCTAAGGCTTGTATGTAAAGGTACAGTCCTCCAGGGAGGATTAGCATTAGCTTCTGCCATTTGTCTGTACATGAAAATTAGGTTCCATTTGGAATTTAAATGTCCTTCTTCTTCTTTTTTTTCTTTTTTAAAGCCTAATCCAATAGTGTACATTCTAGCTCCAGACTCCTAGAAGGTTGGGTCAAGGAATTTTAAATCAGGAGAGTCCTCTACTTTCATGAAACTTAAAAAAAAAAAAAAATTAAAACTGGCATAATAGAAGCTACTTACTCTTCAAAGGATAAAATATGATAAGAAATATAAAGTATAAAATACACCCATGACACACACAGCAGGTGCTCAGTAAAAGCAAACCTCCCGGTTCATCATGAATCCTCTACAAACCACACTTCAAAAGCTTCCTCTTCTGCCTGACCCACTTTCTTATTCAGAAATAGCATTTCTCTTTGGGGTAATTTTTCTATGCAGCTGTTAAGATATACTTTTACATTCTATTAACTTTCTGTAAATGAGTGTCACTTAATGCACTGGGTCTTAAACTTACCAGCTGCTTTTATTTATTTCAATACATCTTAGGTTCCAGTCTAAATTAAGTTCCTTGAGGACAGGGATGGTGTTTTATTTAGCTCCTGGCCTGTGAGCGCATAATGTATGCTCAGTAAACTCTGATAAATGAAAAAAAATCCTCTCACAGTGAGCAGTGCATCTATATAGGGCACATGGGTATAGGTGGCTGATTAACATCTGAGAAAGCATTTAAAGGGAGACAGTGTGACTACTTTTGGGAAAAGGGAAAGGCAGTAAAGAAAAAAGACATACACCTTTATGAAACCATATATTGTATGTGAGTTTCCCCAGTAGGTCAGCAGTAAGGAATCTGCCTGCAATGCAGGAGATGCAGGAGACACGGATTTGATCCCTGGGGTCAGGAAGATGTCCTGGAGGAGAGCATGGCAACTCACTCCAGTATTCTTGCCTGGAGAATAACATGGGCAAAGGAGTGAGGCAGGCTACAGTCCATGGGGTCGCAAAGTGTCAAACACAACGAAGCAACTGAGTACATTGTGTGTATTTGCTGACAATGATATTTCTAAGGCTTGTATGTAAAGGTACAGTCCTCCAGGGAGGATTAGCATTAGCTTCTGCCATTTGTCTGTACATGAAAATTAGGTTCCATTTGGAATTTAAATGTCCTTCTTCTTCTTTTTTTTCTTTTTTAAAGCCTAATCCAATAGTGTACATTCTAGCTCCAGACTCCTAGAAGGTTGGGTCAAGGAATTTTAAATCAGGAGAGTCCTCTACTTTCATGAAACTTAAAAAAAAAAAAAAATTAAAACTGGCATAATAGAAGCTACTTACTCTTCAAAGGATAAAATATGATAAGAAATATAAAGTATAAAATACACCCATGACACACACAGCAGGTGCTCAGTAAAAGCAAACCTCCCGGTTCATCATGAATCCTCTACAAACCACACTTCAAAAGCTTCCTCTTCTGCCTGACCCACTTTCTTATTCAGAAATAGCATTTCTCTTTGGGGTAATTTTTCTATGCAGCTGTTAAGATATACTTTTACATTCTATTAACTTTCTGTAAATGAGTGTCACTTAATGCACTGGGTCTTAAACTTACCAGCTGCTTTTATTTATTTCAATACATCTTAGGTTCCAGTCTAAATTAAGTTCCTTGAGGACAGGGATGGTGTTTTATTTAGCTCCTGGCCTGTGAGCGCATAATGTATGCTCAGTAAACTCTGATAAATGAAAAAAAATCCTCTCACAGTGAGCAGTGCATCTATATAGGGCACATGGGTATAGGTGGCTGATTAACATCTGAGAAAGCATTTAAAGGGAGACAGTGTGACTACTTTTGGGAAAAGGGAAAGGCAGTAAAGAAAAAAGACATACACCTTTATGAAACCATATATTGTATGTGAGTTTCCCCAGTAGGTCAGCAGTAAGGAATCTGCCTGCAATGCAGGAGATGCAGGAGACACGGATTTGATCCCTGGGGTCAGGAAGATGTCCTGGAGGAGAGCATGGCAACTCACTCCAGTATTCTTGCCTGGAGAATAACATGGGCAAAGGAGTGAGGCAGGCTACAGTCCATGGGGTCGCAAAGTGTCAAACACAACGAAGCAACTGAGTACATTGTGTGTAATACAATATATGATGATCTAATATATTAAAATAAATTTATAAACTCAAAATATGTATTGATTTCATAATTTTTCTCTATAGCAGGAACTAGGTAAAACAAAAGAGTAAGTCACTAAAAATCTATCATATAATCATAGTATATTCAAATAAGATTTACAGATAGAAGCATTCAACTTACAGTGTAACAGTATCTTCCCTTGAGGTAATACAGGAAGGGTTCTTCAGGTAAAAATGTGATTGCTTTATCTAGATGTTCCTGAAAAAAATTCAAAAGAAATGTCTTTGCCCAAGTTTCAGGAAGTGTTGAATGGAACTCTGCTTACTAAGTTCAAAGGGGCTTTATGATGCTGTTTTGTCCCGCTCCTTATCATTAATACAATTAAGCTTACCACTGATAAATTCAATCATCATAATGCTCACAGCTAGAACTGTAATTATGATCTGATTAAAGCTACAGTAGAAGTCACTTTAAAAACAGAAAACATCCAAGTCACATTTTTGTTCTCCCATGACTTGCTTACCTAATACTTACTGAGAGGCAAACTTACAAATGTCAAATCATGTGGGTATAATGGAGAAAAGAAGAACAGAACTAGGTGACGGAGGAATCCACCCACTTGACATTATCAAATGGTTATAGGGAGTTTAAAAACAAAGAACTCTGTCCATCCCCATAATTACTGACTCTGAGGGGATATTTACTGAGCAATTATAACTATTTGTTATTGTTGTTCAGTTGCTAAGTCGTATCGACACTTTGTGGCCCCATGGACTGTAGCTTGCTGAGATTCTCTGACTTCCACTGTTCTCCTGAAGTTTCCTCAGATTCATGTCCATTGAGTCAATGATGCTTTCTAACCATCTCATCCTGGGCCGCCATCTTCTCTCTTTTTTTCCCCAATCTTCCCCAGTATCAGGGTCTTTCGCAATGAGTCAGGTAGTCAATTTCCTTTAGGATTGACTGGTTTGATCTCCTTGCAGTCTAAGGGACTCTCTAGTGTCTTTTCCAGGACCACAGTTTCTTCAGCACTCAACCTGCTTTATGGTCCAACTCTCATAGCCATACATGACTACTGGGAAAACCATAGCTTTGACTGTATATAGCTTTCCTTTCTTTTTCTTTTTATTATTATTTTTTTTAAAATAACATTTCTTTTTTATTTATTTTGGTGGGGGTAGGGGTGGGGAGGGAGGGGAGCAGGTGGGCCACTTCTATTGGTCTTTCATTTGTCCATTTTCATCCATCTTTTTTCTTTGGCCCGTGTGGGCCTCCCATCGTGGTGGCCTCTGTTGTCGCAGAGCAACGGCTCTGGGCGCATGTGCTCCAGAGCTCCGGCTCGGTAGTTGGACACATCAGTCCAGCTGCTCCGTGGCACGTGGGATCTTCCCAGGCCAGGGATTGAACCAGCGCCCCTAGCACTGCACGGCAGTGTCCTTACCCACTGGACCACCAGGGAAGCCCTATATATAGCTTTTCTTACAAGGAGCAAGTGTCTTTTTATTTCATGGCTGCAGTCGCTGTCTGCAGTGATTTTGAAGCCCAAGAAAATAAAATTTGTCACTGTTTCCACTTCTCCGTTTGCCACGAAATGATGGGACTACATGCCATGATCTCAGTTTTCTGAATGTTGAATTTCAAACCAGTTTTATCACTCTCCTCTTTCACCCTCATCAAGAGGCTTTTTAGTTCCTCCTTTCACTAGAGTAGTATCATCTGCCTATCTGAGGTTGTTGATATTTCTCTCAGCAGTCTTGATTCCAGCTTCTGATTCATCTGGTCCAGCATTTCACATGATGTACTCTGCATAGAAGCTAAATAAGTGGGGAGACTCGTACTGCCTTCCCAATTTTGAACCAGTCAGTTTTTCGAGGTCCAGTTGTAACCATTGCTTCTTGACCTGAATACAGGTTTCTCAGGAGACAGGTAAGGCGGTTTGGTACTCCCATCTCCTTAAGAATTTCCCAGTCTCTGTGATCCGCACAGTCAAAGGCTTTAGCACAGTCAACGAAGCTGAAGTAGATGTTTTTCTGGAACTCGCTTGCTTTCATCATGATGCAACAAATGTTGGCAATTTGGTCTCTGGGTTCTCTGCCTTTTCTAAACCTTGCTTGTACATCTGGAAGTTCTCGGTTCATATACTGCTGAAGCCTAACTTGAAGAGTCCTGAACATAACCTTGCTAGCATGTGAAATGAAGGCAATTGTATGGTAGCTTAAATATTTTTGGTGCTACACTTCTTTGGGATTGGAATGAAATCTGATCAATTCCAGTCCTGTGACCTCTGTGATTATAACTACATGCACATTATAAATAATGAGCATGCTCATTAGTTATTTTATTCATTTATCATAGACATTTAAGCCCTGTGGTGAATTCTACTCCTGCTAGAAAATCAATCATGTAGAAAATGTTAACTAATTAGTCCCAGCCAAGTTTATAACTCTACCTTCTCATCTACTCTGTGACTTCTTTCAGGATCTATAATAACAGTAACTTTTATACACCCAAAGAGCTTGGTTCTTTTTGGTGCAGTCCTTTTAAAGACTGCCATTCCATTTAAGTAAAAAAGATAAATTACTAGAGATAAATTTGTTGAATAATTGGATTTACACCAGTTAATGGAACGTACAGCTACATTAAAACATTTTTTAATATCAAGAAATACCTTGAAGCGATAGCCATAGTTGATTTTGTTTTGTAAGCCCTCAAACTCTGATACATAGCCACACAAAACTGCATACCTGAAAAGGATAAAAACAGTGGATGTGGTGTAAACTTTTAATGAAATATCATGAAATGTAACATTTAAAAAATACCTCTAAGATATTCATTAATATTTGACAAAGCTACTCATACAGATGCAATGGGTCCTAGAAATAATATACACTTGACATGAACATGAGACCAATTTCTATAACCGGGGATACTAACACCCTCTATCTCATATGTGTGCTGCGAGGGTAATGTGTCCAAAAGATAATTGCTTAGAACAGTGCCTGCTACACGTGAGTTCCATGAAAGATGAGCTGCTGCTATCACCATCATAAATATCAAAGTCACAAAGAAATTTTCAGAAAAACCTAATCAAATAAGTATTAACTGAAAAACATACTATGTCAACAGATCCCTGCTTCTCCTTCATAAAAATAAACAGTTCACGGTTCCCTTTAATGCCATTTGAAAATTAAAATAAATGTCATGACTAGAAACTAATAAAAAATTTTGTAAATATAAAAATCAAAGGTAATTTTAGACTATGTTTTTAAAAAATTCCCCCATGTCCTTCAATCCTTCCTTGGAAACACTGTATTCATTACTAGAATAGTGCATCCCATGAATTCTTTACTTTTTTCCATTGAGAATATAAAATTTACATCAATAATTACTTGACCATAAATTAGGGACAAAATTTGTTCAGCAAATTGCTTCCTTTAAAATGTACTTTTTATATTCATTCTTTACAAAAGTATTCAGAGTGTTTCTGTCTGAGGCAAAATATTTATTTACCTAAATATTAGTATTTCAAAAGTAGGTCCTGATTTTCACTTGCATTGTCATAACTGAAATGAAAAATGTAATTTTGGGTGTTATTTATCTTGATTGTTTCTGTGGATACACATAACTTTCAAATAAGAAAACTGAAGTGAACAATTTTCTTAATTTGGAACAGTCAGACCATTCCTGGACACAGACGATTACATAATTCACAACAATTTATGCACAACCAATAAAATGGCCACTTTTCAGTTATAACTTTTTTCGACATCTTCATTTTCATTAGAAAATCAACATTCTCCTAACAGCAGAAGTAAGAGTTACGAAAAAGCAACCAAATAAATTTAAAAAACAACTAAACCCCTGCATACCTGAAAAGGATAAAAACAGTGGATGTGGTGTAAACTTTTAATGAAATATCATGAAATGTAACATTTAAAAAATACCTCTAAGATATTCATTAATATTTGACAAAGCTACTCATACAGATGCAATGGGTCCTAGAAATAATATACACTTGACATGAACATGAGACCAATTTCTATAACCGGGGATACTAACACCCTCTATCTCATATGTGTGCTGCGAGGGTAATGTGTCCAAAAGATAATTGCTTAGAACAGTGCCTGCTACACGTGAGTTCCATGAAAGATGAGCTGCTGCTATCACCATCATAAATATCAAAGTCACAAAGAAATTTTCAGAAAAACCTAATCAAATAAGTATTAACTGAAAAACATACTATGTCAACAGATCCCTGCTTCTCCTTCATAAAAATAAACAGTTCACGGTTCCCTTTAATGCCATTTGAAAATTAAAATAAATGTCATGACTAGAAACTAATAAAAAATTTTGTAAATATAAAAATCAAAGGTAATTTTAGACTATGTTTTTAAAAAATTCCCCCATGTCCTTCAATCCTTCCTTGGAAACACTGTATTCATTACTAGAATAGTGCATCCCATGAATTCTTTACTTTTTTCCATTGAGAATATAAAATTTACATCAATAATTACTTGACCATAAATTAGGGACAAAATTTGTTCAGCAAATTGCTTCCTTTAAAATGTATTTTTTATATTCATTCTTTACAAAAGTATTCAGAGTGTTTCTGTCTGAGGCAAAATATTTATTTACCTAAATATTAGTATTTCAAAAGTAGGTCCTGATTTTCACTTGCATTGTCATAACTGAAATGAAAAATGTAATTTTGGGTGTTATTTATCTTGATTGTTTCTGTGGATACACATAACTTTCAAATAAGAAAACTGAAGTGAACAATTTTCTTAATTTGGAACAGTCAGACCATTCCTGGACACAGACGATTACATAATTCACAACAATTTATGCACAACCAATAAAATGGCCACTTTTCAGTTATAACTTTTTTCGACATCTTCATTTTCATTAGAAAATCAACATTCTCCTAACAGCAGAAGTAAGAGTTACGAAAAAGCAACCTATTAAAGGTGATCTGAGAACTTACATAGATTAGGAGATACTACTTAAATTACTATACTTAAATACTTAAAATTACCATAATACATTTATCACAACTTGGTTGTGTTCGACTGTTTCGTGACTCCCATGGACTATAGCCCGTCAGGCTCCTCTGTCCATGGGATCTTCCACACAAGAATACTGAGTTGGGTTGGTATTTTCTTCTCTTGGGGATCTTTCCAACCCAAGGATTAAACCTGTGTCTCCTTCATCAGCAGGTGGATTTTTTTTTACCACTGAGCCACCTGGGAAGCTCATCACAACAGTAGCAATATTGATATACAATACTGAAAAATTTCATAACAAACCAATATCAAAACTTTATTGTTAATTAATCTCATGCTTCCTTCTAATTTCCATCTGTTTTTCCTAATGCCCTTAAATTTTGACATTTTTCTACCCATCCCTCCTTCCATAGTTATCCCTATTAATTCACACCTGTTCCATATCTCTTTCACCCTGTGACAATATGTAATTCTTCCTGCCATCCCTCACACACCCTGCTCCTCCTAAGTGTGTGCCAGTTGCAACCTTTATAAGCATTCCTGCCATGTCTTCACCCACTGAAAAAAAATGACTGAACACACTAGTGTCTAAAATCCAGACCTGAAACTCTGGAATAATGATACTGTCAACAGCTATTCTGTCAAATAATTGTGGCTTAAACCATTCTGTCAGCACAGGTAACCAGAACCTTGCCCATATTTTAACATCATCTCCAGGAATATTACAAGTTATCTTGTCTTAATGCTTTCCTTAAATCTAGATAATTAGCTGAATCTCCCTACTCTTATCCACCTAATAAATGGCCACTTTTAAAGTTAATAACTTTTCGGACATAACTTCGAAGTGAACAATTTTCTTAATTTGGAACAGTCAGACCATTCCTGGACACAGACGATTACATAATTCACAACAATTTATGCACAACCAATAAAATGGCCACTTTTCAGTTATAACTTTTTTCGACATCTTCATTTTCATTAGAAAATCAACATTCTCCTAACAGCAGAAGTAAGAGTTACGAAAAAGCAACCTATTAAAGGTGATCTGAGAACTTACATAGATTAGGAGATACTACTTAAATTACTATACTTAAATACTTAAAATTACCATAATACATTTATCACAACTTGGTTGTGTTCGACTGTTTCGTGACTCCCATGGACTATAGCCCGTCAGGCTCCTCTGTCCATGGGATCTTCCACACAAGAATACTGAGTTGGGTTGGTATTTTCTTCTCTTGGGGATCTTTCCAACCCAAGGATTAAACCTGTGTCTCCTTCATCAGCAGGTGGATTTTTTTTTACCACTGAGCCACCTGGGAAGCTCATCACAACAGTAGCAATATTGATATACAATACTGAAAAATTTCATAACAAACCAATATCAAAACTTTATTGTTAATTAATCTCATGCTTCCTTCTAATTTCCATCTGTTTTTCCTAATGCCCTTAAATTTTGACATTTTTCTACCCATCCCTCCTTCCATAGTTATCCCTATTAATTCACACCTGTTCCATATCTCTTTCACCCTGTGACAATATGTAATTCTTCCTGCCATCCCTCACACACCCTGCTCCTCCTAAGTGTGTGCCAGTTGCAACCTTTATAAGCATTCCTGCCATGTCTTCACCCACTGAAAAAAAATGACTGAACACACTAGTGTCTAAAATCCAGACCTGAAACTCTGGAATAATGATACTGTCAACAGCTATTCTGTCAAATAATTGTGGCTTAAACCATTCTGTCAGCACAGGTAACCAGAACCTTGCCCATATTTTAACATCATCTCCAGGAATATTACAAGTTATCTTGTCTTAATGCTTTCCTTAAATCTAGATAATTAGCTGAATCTCCCTACTCTTATCCACTAGCAAAGTAAAAACAGATCATGTTACATTTTTAGAAAAATCTATGTTGGGTCTACTTGAATTTCATCATTTATAGAAAACCCAAGCAACTATCTGTGCTGGAATCAAAGGAAAAGAGTCTATATTCACTGATCTACTGTGGTGGAAACAACCTTATATTTTTTGAAAAATCAGAAAAGCTTATGCACAACTGACCTAGCTTTTCTAGAGTTCTCTCAGCACATTCTTTCCAAGTTACTCTAAGTGAAGGGGAAAAAAAAGGAAACAACATGACTTACAAAAGCTATAATATGAAATATGTGCATTTTCTCTTACAAAATATCTGTCACCAGAGTCATGTTTTCTAAGTCTGTTTCTTTAAAGTCTAAAGTACTATTTGTCTTCTTACATACCATAAATTCAAAGTTCACCTGACCACTTTTCCCCAAAGAATCATCATTTCTTTGTTGGCAATCAATCCCACCTATATCTACATGTATGTGGTATATGTGCTGTTTTTTATACCATTTATCTTGAAAAATGTAATTTAAAATTTTATTTTGTAAACTCTCAGGTTGCTGGGAATGAGTAAGAAACTTAATGCACAACACGGTCTACTACCTCCATCTAGAGGTAATAGGTTTGGCAAAAAATCTGTATTTTCTTTGCATCTATACTGAATATTTTTTTTAAAAAAACATTTATTTAGTATTATCATTTTTAAAATTTATTTTCATCCATCTTTATTCTTTGACACATGTGGGCTTCCTGGAGCAGTGGCCTCTCTCATTGCAAAGCACCAGCTCTGGGCGCATGCGTTCCAGAGCACTGGCTTCTATTCGGACACACCAGCCCAATCGCTCCATGGCACATGGGATCTTCCCGGGCCAGGGATCGAACCAGTGTCCCTTGCACTGTGAGGCAGACTCTTTACCCACCAGAGAAGCCCTATACTGAATATTTTAATAACTGACAAGCATCCCTCTCTCAACAACTAGCAAACAACAACTGAAAAAACTCCAAGAAGTACTTTTGCTTTAGCACCAATTCTATTTATACTGTGAAAAAGGAGAGGAACAGTAATGTAATAGATGAAATGCTGAGTATGCAAAAATATAAGATCTGGCTTTCTTCCCCTCACTTACTGTGTGAGCTTGGTTAATAATTACACCACCACAGCACACACACATACCCCCACCCACAACCACCACGCGCACAGACAGCCTGGCTTACGCTTTCCATAAAACGGAAACAGGTTGTTCTGCGAGTCACATGCTACAAGACATGTGGATATAATTTATGAACAGAAGAGCACAACAAATATGTAAGACATTATTTATAATTAAGGTCAGGCCCATTTGGCTAACAAACTACAAATCCATTGGCAATTTTGCTTTCTTGATTCCAGAAGTATTTTAGGTTGGTACAACAAAAACAACAGAGTTTTATAGAAAGGCTTATGTAGTCTTAAAGTTACAAGGCAATTTCACTTCGGAAAAGAGGAAGATGAAAAAGAAGTCTTTAAAATAATATTTGTTTTTCAATTATTCCCTTGATATCAATCCTTCCTGAAATTATTTCTAATGATTGCATCTTTTATTTCAATAAAGCATCACAGAACCTTATAAACCATGGGTCAAGAAACTTTTGCTTCAGGGTTGGTAATAAACATTTTAGGCTATGGGATCAGAGAGTCGCTCTTCTAACTACTCAGTGTCATTCCTATATACAAATGCAGAGGCATGGCTGTGTTTCAGTAGAACAGAACTTTGTTTACAAAAGCAGGCAGTTGTATTTGGCCATGTTCTGTCATTGATGTTTAATGAATGAGAAAAAGTCTTAACATATTGAGAAACACTTCAGCAGAATAAGACATTTTCATGATATTTTATTACAATTAACTACAGAAGCAGTTAACCTAAGTTTCCCATTGTTCCTCAAGTCAAACTTTTAATTTTTTCCATCAGGCTAAACCTCTATTACTGTATTGAACTGAATGAGAATTCTTGTATCCAGTAGGTATGTCATAGTATATTCTAAAAATTAAGATAAAATTGATATTTGAATTTATTAAATTTTATCAACTGACCAGATTTTAATCATTTTTTTTAATTAAAAGCTTATACTTGACCAAAAAAATCATATGAAACACAATTAGATCAGTACTCTGCATATGTGGACAAGACTTCTCTCAGGGTCAAATCCCACAATTATAAATAAGGCAGCTGCATGCATGCTAAGTTGCTTCAGTTGTGTCCAGCTCTCTGCGACTCTATAAACTGTAGCCTGCCAGGCTCCTTTGTTCATGGCATTCTCCAGGCAAGAAGACTGGAGTGGGTTGCCATGCCCTCCTCTATGATATTCTCCTGGCCCAGGGATTGAACCCATGTCTCCTGCAGCTCCTGCACTGCAGGCCACCGGGAAAGCCCAAATAAGGCAGTTAATACACAACAAAAAGTGAAAAAAGATGAATAAAGGAGAAGTAGCCAGATGAGTGGAAGACAGGCTGGGAAACCCACTAAGGAAAAGTTAACATAATCTGTCCTCACGCGGTAAATTTCAAGGCATTATGGAGCTTTTGGAGAAGATTCAACATTGTTCTTGAATGGAAATTTGGAAGTTCACACTGATAAGTGTCTTCAAGTTGAGGATTAGCATTAAATGTACTTTTTTTTTTTTTGCCACTAAATCATCGTTTGTTTTTCATCCATCTTTATTCTTTTGGCCTGTGTGGGCCTCCCATCACAGTGGTCTCTCTCACTGCAGAGAACCAGCTCTGGGCACATGCACTCCAGAGCGCTGGTTTGTAATTGGATACACAGGTCCAGCCCCTTGTACCGCATGGTGAACCACCAGGAAAGTCCTCATATGCACATTTTAATGTGGTTTCTCATGAATACAGATGCAGGTATGGGAGAAGAAATGGACACCAGAGAAAGAAGAAGCAGAGGCTCAGAGTTAAGAGCAGGGCTTCAGTATTCTTTCTGCATCCAAACCTGGTTAACCAGCACCCAAACATTTCTACAACCAAGAGGTGAAGATAGCATAGCTTGTCCAGTACAAATTCCTTAAGGTTATACTAAAAACAGAAGAACAGAAACACCTTAACACGTTATCAATTTATTAATATTAGTATTATGCAAATTAGGTGAGGAAGGTAAAGTTGGCTGTATGGCAAAATTTCTATCAACTGACCAGATTTTAATCATTTTTTAATTAAAAGCTTATACTTGACCAAAAATCATATGAAACACAATTAGATCAGTACTCTGCATATGTGGACAAGACTTCTCTCAGGGTCAAATCCCACAATTATAAATAAGGCAGCTGCATGCATGCTAAGTTGCTTCAGTTGTGTCCAGCTCTCTGCGACTCTATAAACTGTAGCCTGCCAGGCTCCTTTGTTCATGGCATTCTCCAGGCAAGAAGACTGGAGTGGGTTGCCATGCCCTCCTCTATGATATTCTCCTGGCCCAGGGATTGAACCCATGTCTCCTGCAGCTCCTGCACTGCAGGCCACCGGGAAAGCCCAAATAAGGCAGTTAATACACAACAAAAAGTGAAAAAAGATGAATAAAGGAGAAGTAGCCAGATGAGTGGAAGACAGGCTGGGAAACCCACTAAGGAAAAGTTAACATAATCTGTCCTCACGCGGTAAATTTCAAGGCATTATGGAGCTTTTGGAGAAGATTCAACATTGTTCTTGAATGGAAATTTGGAAGTTCACACTGATAAGTGTCTTCAAGTTGAGGATTAGCATTAAATGTACTTTTTTTTTTTTTGCCACTAAATCATCGTTTGTTTTTCATCCATCTTTATTCTTTTGGCCTGTGTGGGCCTCCCATCACAGTGGTCTCTCTCACTGCAGAGAACCAGCTCTGGGCACATGCACTCCAGAGCGCTGGTTTGTAATTGGATACACAGGTCCAGCCCCTTGTACCGCATGGTGAACCACCAGGAAAGTCCTCATATGCACATTTTAATGTGGTTTCTCATGAATACAGATGCAGGTATGGGAGAAGAAATGGACACCAGAGAAAGAAGAAGCAGAGGCTCAGAGTTAAGAGCAGGGCTTCAGTATTCTTTCTGCATCCAAACCTGGTTAACCAGCACCCAAACATTTCTACAACCAAGAGGTGAAGATAGCATAGCTTGTCCAGTACAAATTCCTTAAGGTTATACTAAAAACAGAAGAACAGAAACACCTTAACACGTTATCAATTTATTAATATTAGTATTATGCAAATTAGGTGAGGAAGGTAAAGTTGGCTGTAGAAATAATGGTCAAGACCCTGAAATACTGGAGAAATGATCTTAAGGATATCTGCCAGGATGCTAATTGCGAAATTACCTTTCTCCTAGAATTCTGGCAGGGACACAGAACAATACTTTATCTATTAGGTACTCTAGTTCCTAAAGCAAGATGCTCTATTACCCTTGCCTCACACACACATGAGTGAAATGACTCAGAGTTCTGCCAGGCCTAGCTCTTCATCCATCCTCAGGCTATCTAAGAGAAGGAAAAGAATTCTCTGTGACAGAAAGAGACCTAGAGGGGAGAATTCTGTAAATAATTGTTAGAGTAATTGGGTTCTTCTCCTACCTTCTCATGGCAGAGGGAAGTGGGTAAGCCTGGATCTCATTTTAAGCCACATGATAGCAGCTTCAGAAGATCTACTCTTATGGCATGGCCCTTAGAGTTTGTCCCTCAGTGTTGGAAGGACAAAAAGAATGTTCTCTGATTCCTGCCCAGGGAATTTTAGATCAGAGCTTGTGAGGGGTGCTCCCCCTGCTGGTGGCAATATAAAGAAACAGGTCTGCTTTGGGAAAATGGTTGGCAATTTTGTATTGATAGGGCAAATATGAATTTCCTGGAGGATAAATGTGGACAGGCAGAAAAGAAGGCATTTTGAGAGAGATTTTGCCTAAGGTACCCAGAATAGTAAAAATAACCTCAAAAAGAGGTGAATTTCTGAAAACCTAGGTCTGAGAGAAGGGTCATAGATAAATTTATTACTAGCACCTAAAGTACTTATATTGCTAGGGGGAAAAAGTAATTAAGGAACTGAGAAATGCTGTAAAAATGCAACTATGAGTAAAATGAAGTGTTAATTAAAAACAATATATTTCTTCTTGTGTTTCATAATTCTGAATATACAAAGGATCAAAACCAAGATACACTCAAGAATAAAATTTTGCCCCAAGAATACCCACCTATACCCATCCAACTAATTAAACGTTCTTTGTTTGAGTTTCCTTATATTAGAAATGGCTTTTTCTTTGACCTATGGAATGTGTATACCTTGACTCATCAGGGTATAATGGCTGATGCGCTTTTTATTCTTTCAAGTATTCTCTCTACATTTCATTTAGAAACATGGCATCACTTTAGCATTTGTTTTCAAACAAAATGTTATACTAAATATGATTTAATTAGAATTTAACATATTCAAAGTGATTACACTTGGTAGATTCAGCTATGAGATCGTCAATGAAAGCTTATCTTAAATATATTTAAAATCTAGTGAAGTGACAGTCACTCGGTTCTGTCCAACTCTTTGTGACCTCATGGGTGAGACATGGACTTCTCCAGACAAGAATACTAGAGTGGGTAGCCGTTCCTCTCTCCAGGGGGTCTTCTCAACCCACGGATCGAACCCAGGTCTCCTGAACTGCAGGCAGATTCTTAATCATCTGACCCACGAGAGAAGCCCAAGAATCTGGGAGTGGGTAGTCTATCCCTTCTCCAAGGTCTTCCTGACCTAGGAATCGAACTGGGGGCTCCTGCATAGTTCTTTACCAGCTGAGCTATCAGGGAAGTCCTTATATCTAAGATCTACATACTGAAAAATACATGAGAATAAACAGAACAGAAACAGTTACTGCATAAATTCTACGTACTTACCATAGATGACAATATCCATTCATGGGTGCTCTTGTAATAGCTTTTTCACCTAATGTCTTTCCTGAAAGATAAATATGCTTATACTTTGGTATCTTCATGTGAGTTGGTGGGAGGTAAAGTATTGAATTAAGCCAGTAGCTCCCAAAAGTATGGTCCCAATACCAGAAGTCATTACCTGGAATCTTGTTAGAAAAACAAATTTTGGGCCACATGGGAGACTTACTTAATCATAACCTCTGAGACACAGCTATCAGCATTCACTAGCTTCTAGTGATTCTGATGTGATCCAATGATCTCCAAAATGCCTTTCTAAATAAGCAGTTTAGAAAATCTTTATAAATAAAGGTCTTTTATTCTAAAATCACTCTCCTATTGGTTCATTTCTTAACGTGGTATTTTATAGCTCTCTCCATTAAGAGAACTAGCCTGTGTAGAAATCTACATAAATTGGAAAAAAAGTAAAAAGTAGTCTTTTAAATAATAACTGATTATACTAGAAGAGTTAATAACTGGATAATGAATGCTTGAAAAGCATAAATATTTTTTCACGTATAAACACTAGAAACTAAATCGACATTTTTACCTACATAGCCAAGTGAACAAAAGCAGTCTGGATGGTACAGCCACACGCTTAAAACAGAGGCGATTCCATTGCTCTGAGAATATAAAAGGGAGTCGGGCAGTATCCAGACTGGCTTTGTACCCTCACCAATGCAGCTTCAGCCAGAAAATAAACCAATTTCCCTTAAAAAATTTTTTAAATTTTTTGGTCTCTTTGTGGCATTTGTGTCTGTCATTTAATTCTGAAAATTACAAGGATGGTTCTTTAGATATATGATTCATACTTTATTCACAAGACAAGTGTGATCAGTCCTAGGACTTCAACAGATGGATGGCATAATGGGACACCCCAGGTGGCAGTGTAGGAAAGAATTCTGTTCTCCATGGATCGCATCTTCCTTTGGCACAAGTTCAAATACACTGTCGTGAGGAGTGACAGCCCTCTCCATCTTTCATACTGTTCGTCCTTGCCCTTTGACTCCAGTCTCCAGCTTCCCGGCACCAGTGGGTAAGTGCCAGGCACACCTCATCTGTGCACTGAACTACAACTGCCTGTCTCTGTACTGATCTTGTCAAATGATTTGGCATTCTGGCTGTTTTTATTCAGTTGCTACTTTGGAAAACAGAGGACAGTAATAATGAATGGACTTTGGTATCTTCATGTGAGTTGGTGGGAGGTAAAGTATTGAATTAAGCCAGTAGCTCCCAAAAGTATGGTCCCAATACCAGAAGTCATTACCTGGAATCTTGTTAGAAAAACAAATTTTGGGCCACATGGGAGACTTACTTAATCATAACCTCTGAGACACAGCTATCAGCATTCACTAGCTTCTAGTGATTCTGATGTGATCCAATGATCTCCAAAATGCCTTTCTAAATAAGCAGTTTAGAAAATCTTTATAAATAAAGGTCTTTTATTCTAAAATCACTCTCCTATTGGTTCATTTCTTAACGTGGTATTTTATAGCTCTCTCCATTAAGAGAACTAGCCTGTGTAGAAATCTACATAAATTTGAAAAAAAGTAAAAAGTAGTCTTTTAAATAATAACTGATTATACTAGAAGAGTTAATAACTGGATAATGAATGCTTGAAAAGCATAAATATTTTTTCACGTATAAACACTAGAAACTAAATCGACATTTTTACCTACATAGCCAAGTGAACAAAAGCAGTCTGGATGGTACAGCCACACGCTTAAAACAGAGGCGATTCCATTGCTCTGAGAATATAAAAGGGAGTCGGGCAGTATCCAGACTGGCTTTGTACCCTCACCAATGCAGCTTCAGCCAGAAAATAAACCAATTTCCCTTAAAAAATTTTTTAATTTTGTGGTCTCTTTGTGGCATTTGTGTCTGTCATTTAATTCTGAAAATTACAAGGATGGTTCTTTAGATATATGATTCATACTTTATTCACAAGACAAGTGTGATCAGTCCTAGGACTTCAACAGATGGATGGCATAATGGGACACCCCAGGTGGCAGTGTAGGAAAGAATTCTGTTCTCCATGGATCGCATCTTCCTTTGGCACAAGTTCAAATACACTGTCGTGAGGAGTGACAGCCCTCTCCATCTTTCATACTGTTCGTCCTTGCCCTTTGACTCCAGTCTCCAGCTTCCCGGCACCAGTGGGTAAGTGCCAGGCACACCTCATCTGTGCACTGAACTACAACTGCCTGTCTCTGTACTGATCTTGTCAAATGATTTGGCATTCTGGCTGTTTTTATTCAGTTGCTACTTTGGAAAACAGAGGACAGTAATAATGAACAACCATGGATTCTTCACTTAAACAATGATCGACTCAAGACTAATCTTGTTTTACTGAGATAGATTTTGAAAGAACATTAAAGCCTGAATCGTTACTTCTTTGTGGTACTTGGAGTTTTACGTTACAGGAAGGGAAGAGGGTTATTTTAATTGTGGTGAAAGACTACTCTTATTATTGCTTCTTAAACTAGTATCACTTAATGTATCATCTTTCTGTGATTTTATAAACTTTGAAAGCTGGAATTTGAGTTTTTCAGTTAGCTATTCTAAGATGCTCAACTATGTTTAAAGACCATATACTTTTATCTATTGAGTTTGGCTAAGATAATTTAGCTTTTATTAAAATTTATTAGTGGTTTACTATAATAATGATTACTATCTAAGAATAACATTTACAAAATACTTACCAATATTAGCATAATGCTTCTTTTCTTGTGCATTTGTAGATATCTCATACATGTCTGCATAGGCACGAGCAAACCGCCAAATAAACTCTATTTCATCTCTAAACTGAACAGATAGAACTGCACATTAGATCAACTAAGTAATGTGACTAAACCACTGCAATGTTTTAAAAAATTAGTAGACAGACTGGTACTTAGAAATGCACTTTTCACGTGTATATCGAACTTTAAATTCAAATATGCATGGCTATAAAATATAATTTAATGTAGTGTTACATTTGGGTCATAAAACCAATGAATAAACCAATTTCCTTAAAAAATTTTTTAATTTTGTGGTCTCTTTGTGGCATTTGTGTCTGTCATTTAATTCTGAAAATTACAAGGATGGTTCTTTAGATATATGATTCATACTTTATTCACAAGACAAGTGTGATCAGTCCTAGGACTTCAACAGATGGATGGCATAATGGGACACCCCAGGTGGCAGTGTAGGAAAGAATTCTGTTCTCCATGGATCGCATCTTCCTTTGGCACAAGTTCAAATACACTGTCGTGAGGAGTGACAGCCCTCTCCATCTTTCATACTGTTCGTCCTTGCCCTTTGACTCCAGTCTCCAGCTTCCCGGCACCAGTGGGTAAGTGCCAGGCACACCTCATCTGTGCACTGAACTACAACTGCCTGTCTCTGTACTGATCTTGTCAAATGATTTGGCATTCTGGCTGTTTTTATTCAGTTGCTACTTTGGAAAACAGAGGACAGTAATAATGAACAACCATGGATTCTTCACTTAAACAATGATCGACTCAAGACTAATCTTGTTTTACTGAGATAGATTTTGAAAGAACATTAAAGCCTGAATCGTTACTTCTTTGTGGTACTTGGAGTTTTACGTTACAGGAAGGGAAGAGGGTTATTTTAATTGTGGTGAAAGACTACTCTTATTATTGCTTCTTAAACTAGTATCACTTAATGTATCATCTTTCTGTGATTTTATAAACTTTGAAAGCTGGAATTTGAGTTTTTCAGTTAGCTATTCTAAGATGCTCAACTATGTTTAAAGACCATATACTTTTATCTATTGAGTTTGGCTAAGATAATTTAGCTTTTATTAAAATTTATTAGTGGTTTACTATAATAATGATTACTATCTAAGAATAACATTTACAAAATACTTACCAATATTAGCATAATGCTTCTTTTCTTGTGCATTTGTAGATATCTCATACATGTCTGCATAGGCACGAGCAAACCGCCAAATAAACTCTATTTCATCTCTAAACTGAACAGATAGAACTGCACATTAGATCAACTAAGTAATGTGACTAAACCACTGCAATGTTTTAAAAAATTAGTAGACAGACTGGTACTTAGAAATGCACTTTTCACGTGTATATCGAACTTTAAATTCAAATATGCATGGCTATAAAATATAATTTAATGTAGTGTTACATTTGGGTCATAAAACCAATGAATATTACGTAGATGCCAGCTCCCCACCTACAAAGAAGAGAAAATTGATAGGTGTCTGAAATTATAAATTCTCTCTGGGTGGTAGTATCTTCTCCTTGTTTTTCTTTCTAAGTTAATCTCCTATCAATACGATGCCTTAATGGGAATTTCAGATAATATCCCTAAGTTATGAGAACTTTTCCAGTGGCTCAGCCTGGTAAAGAGACTGCCTGCAATAAAAACTGATAAAATCAATAAAATCAAATTGTATAGTCAGATCTCTGGTTCTCATTTTTATGACCTTTGACCCTAATTCTTTGTTGTTGTTGTTGTTGTTCTTCAGTCATTAAGTCATGTCTGATTCTTTGCCACTCCATGGACTGCAGGACGCCAGACTCCTCTGTCCTTCAGGAGTTAGCTCAAATTCATGTCCACCGTGTCAATGAAGCTATTCAACCATTTCATCCTCTATCGCCCCTTCTCTTATTGCTCTCAATCTTGCTCCGCAGTAGGATCTTTTCCAGTGAGTCAGATTTTCCCATCAGGTGGCCAAAGCATTGGAGCTTCAGCATCAATCCTTCCGGTGAAAATTCAGGGTTGATTTCCTTTAGGATTGACTGCTTTGATCTCCGTGCTGTCCCAAAGGGGACGGGGCCCCTTAAGGTGCCAGTTCAATCCTTGGCCTGGGAAGATCCCCCCAGCGGGACTTCCCCTGGAGTAATTTCTTTTATCTATGGGGCTTTTATTAAAATTTATTAGTGGTTTACTATAATAATGATTACTATCTAAGAATAACATTTACAAAATACTTACCAATATTAGCATAATGCTTCTTTTCTTGTGCATTTGTAGATATCTCATACATGTCTGCATAGGCACGAGCAAACCGCCAAATAAACTCTATTTCATCTCTAAACTGAACAGATAGAACTGCACATTAGATCAACTAAGTAATGTGACTAAACCACTGCAATGTTTTAAAAAATTAGTAGACAGACTGGTACTTAGAAATGCACTTTTCACGTGTATATCGAACTTTAAATTCAAATATGCATGGCTATAAAATATAATTTAATGTAGTGTTACATTTGGGTCATAAAACCAATGAATATTACGTAGATGCCAGCTCCCCACCTACAAAGAAGAGAAAATTGATAGGTGTCTGAAATTATAAATTCTCTCTGGGTGGTAGTATCTTCTCCTTGTTTTTCTTTCTAAGTTAATCTCCTATCAATACGATGCCTTAATGGGAATTTCAGATAATATCCCTAAGTTATGAGAACTTTTCCAGTGGCTCAGCCTGGTAAAGAGACTGCCTGCAATAAAAACTGATAAAATCAATAAAATCAAATTGTATAGTCAGATCTCTGGTTCTCATTTTTATGACCTTTGACCCTAATTCTTTGTTGTTGTTGTTGTTGTTCTTCAGTCATTAAGTCATGTCTGATTCTTTGCCACTCCATGGACTGCAGGACGCCAGACTCCTCTGTCCTTCAGGAGTTAGCTCAAATTCATGTCCACCGTGTCAATGAAGCTATTCAACCATTTCATCCTCTATCGCCCCTTCTCTTATTGCTCTCAATCTTGCTCCGCAGTAGGATCTTTTCCAGTGAGTCAGATTTTCCCATCAGGTGGCCAAAGCATTGGAGCTTCAGCATCAATCCTTCCGGTGAAAATTCAGGGTTGATTTCCTTTAGGATTGACTGCTTTGATCTCCGTGCTGTCCAAGGGACTCTTAAGAGTTTTCTCCAGGGGCTCCCCTGGTAGTCCAGTGGATAAAGAGTCCACCTTGCAGTGCAAGGGGTGCCAGTTCAATCCTTGGCCTGGGAAGATCCCACATGCTGCGGAGCGGCTGGACCAGTGTTTCCAATTATGAGCCAGCACTCCGGAGTGCTTGTGTCCAGAGCTGGTGCTCTGCAACGAGAGAGGCCACTGCAATGGGAGGCCCATCCAGGCCAAAGAACAAAGATGGATGATAATAAATAAATGGAAAATCAATAAAAGAGGACAAAATTTTTTAAAAGGCTTCAAAAAAAAAAAGTTTTCTCCAGTATCACAGTTAAAAAGCATTCAGCCTTCTTTATGGTTCAACTTTCACATCTGTACATGACTACTGGAAAAACCATGGCTTTGACTATATATGGGCCTTTGTCGACAAAGTAATGTCTCTGCTTTGTAATACACTGTCTAGTTTGTCACAGCTTTTCTTCCAAGGAGCAAGTGTCTTTCAATTTCATGGCTGCAGTCACTGTCCACAGTGAGTTTTGTATCTCAGGAAAATAAAATCTGCCATTGTTTCCACTTTTTCCCCATCTGTTTGCCATGAAGGGATGGAACTGGATGCTATGATCTTAGTTTTTTGAATAAACTTTTATATTTACTTTAAAAAAATTTTAGTAATATTATAAAAAATGCACATAAATCACTTAGCTTGTGTAAACTATGACACAACTGTTGTGATCACAATATAAACAGGAGAGTAGATTAAATAAAAAATTAAAAATATCAAAATGTTTATTACCACATATTTCTTACCTTTTCATTATGGTCACAAAGTAGCTCAAAACTCTCTGTTTTTCTTGCCTCATTCATTCGTAAATTATCAACTCTTTGAATAAGGGTATCTAAATTTAGTTCCTCCACATGAGTGTTAAATGCCTTAGGGACTGGAAAACTCGGTTCTTCGGTATCAGTATTAGCTGTAACATACCTAAAATTGCAGAAATAATCATCAACTCTCTGGAAAGTTATACTCTAATGGCCAGAGGGATCCTTTTAAAATGTAAGTCAAATCATTCCACTCTTAGGCTTGAATCCCTGCAATGATGCCCCATTTCATTTAGAAAAGGCTCAAGTTCTAATAACCATCTACACAACTGGATGAGATTTGCCTCCCACCTCGATGGACGCTCTGACCTTGTTTCTCAGTCAATTGTATGCTGGCTGCCCAGCTACTCCTTAAACAAGCCAGGATACTCCTACTTCAAGACCTTTGCTTGCTGTTCCTGCTGATAGGATGGCTCTTCCTTCAGAAGGGGACATAATTCACACCCTCACCTTCTTCAAGTCTGTTCAATGTCATTGTTTCAATAGGCTCCATTTAGACCAATCTATGTAAAGCTGCAACCACCATGCTCCAATCTATTCATATTTCCTTCACCAATCTCCCTTACACGCTTTCTTTTTTTCCTATAATACATACTACCTTTTAATACACTGTATATTCTACTAACCTATGACATGTTCTATTTTTGCCAATATCTCCCCCACTAGAATGCATGATTCTCCATAACAACATGCTCCTTAAAACAATTCTTTGTCTTATTAACTGATGTCATCAAGTGCCTAGAAAAGCACCTGACACATAGTGGAGACTCACTGGATATTCCCAAATGAATGACAGAGTTGTAGGAACTTGGAGGCACTCAGCTATACATACTAAAATATATCATATACATATTACACACATATGTATGCATTTATATATGTGCATGCATATACACACATATATACATACACATATATATTTATTTGTGGTTCAAGATGATGTTCTAACTCTTAGCTTAGTTGATAAAAATTCATGTTACCTCGCCTCTTCCTCTTTGATGGCCAACAACAATGATACAATGCACACAACTTATTGCCATTTATTCACACATTGTCTTGTTCTAAAAAGATTTTTAAGGAGGTATATAAGGATTTATAACAAAAAAGAGAACAAGTTAGAAGTGGTGAGAAAAGGTAAAGACAAGTCCAGATGTGAATAAGGTCAATAAAAAGTATATATGCTTTAGATATCTATATCCTTGCTACAAGGCACACAAATGTGATTTTACACCTTCTAATAGCAGATGTAGCTTGCGATCTACAAGGAGAAATGCCTTAGGGACTGGAAAACTCGGTTCTTCGGTATCAGTATTAGCTGTAACATACCTAAAATTGCAGAAATAATCATCAACTCTCTGGAAAGTTATACTCTAATGGCCAGAGGGATCCTTTTAAAATGTAAGTCAAATCATTCCACTCTTAGGCTTGAATCCCTGCAATGATGCCCCATTTCATTTAGAAAAGGCTCAAGTTCTAATAACCATCTACACAACTGGATGAGATTTGCCTCCCACCTCGATGGACGCTCTGACCTTGTTTCTCAGTCAATTGTATGCTGGCTGCCCAGCTACTCCTTAAACAAGCCAGGATACTCCTACTTCAAGACCTTTGCTTGCTGTTCCTGCTGATAGGATGGCTCTTCCTTCAGAAGGGGACATAATTCACACCCTCACCTTCTTCAAGTCTGTTCAATGTCATTGTTTCAATAGGCTCCATTTAGACCAATCTATGTAAAGCTGCAACCACCATGCTCCAATCTATTCATATTTCCTTCACCAATCTCCCTTACACGCTTTCTTTTTTTCCTATAATACATACTACCTTTTAATACACTGTATATTCTACTAACCTATGACATGTTCTATTTTTGCCAATATCTCCCCCACTAGAATGCATGATTCTCCATAACAACATGCTCCTTAAAACAATTCTTTGTCTTATTAACTGATGTCATCAAGTGCCTAGAAAAGCACCTGACACATAGTGGAGACTCACTGGATATTCCCAAATGAATGACAGAGTTGTAGGAACTTGGAGGCACTCAGCTATACATACTAAAAATATATCATATACATATTACACACATATGTATGCATTTATATATGTGCATGCATATACACACATATATACATACACATATATATTTATTTGTGGTTCAAGATGATGTTCTAACTCTTAGCTTAGTTGATAAAAATTCATGTTACCTCGCCCTCTTCCTCTTTGATGGCAAACAACAATGATACAATGCAAACAACTTATTGCCATTTATTCACACATTGTCTTGTTCTAAAAAGATTTTTAAGGAGGTATATAAGGATTTATAACAAAAAAGAGAACAAGTTAGAAGTGGTGAGAAAAGGTAAAGACAAGTCCAGATGTGAATAAGGTCAATAAAAAGTATATATGCTTTAGATATCTATATCCTTGCTACAAGGCACACAAATGTGATTTTACACCTTCTAATAGCAGAAGCTGACATAGTCTTCCAGCAGATACTAACAAGGAGAAATGAAGCAAGTTCTTAGGAGAAGTACACCTATTTCCAATATAGACTCAAATAAACTTCAAAGTCCTTTTAAAGAAGACACTATACAAACAATACTCAACTTTTTCAACAAGATTATTAATGGCAACTTCATTCTTCTAATTGCTCAAACCAAAAAATTTAGAATCATCCTTGACCTCTTTGTTTCTCCTAAACAACATTTAGAAATTTCTGTTGGTTCTATCTTCAAAATATATCCATATTCCAGCCACCTATCACCATCTTCACCCACTACGTCCCTGGTCTAGACCACCACCACATTATCAGTATTACTGCAATGGCCTCCTAACATGTCTCAACATAGGAACCAGAATGGTCCTTTAAAAAGCTGAATGAGATCATATCCTTGCTCAAAACCCTCCAATGGAAGACAAAATTAGAGTAAAACCCTTAGGTCCTTAGAGTTATCTCCAGTATCTATAGGACCCTATATAATCAAGTCCAATACCTCTGACCTCATCTAACACTCTCCTGCTTGCTCAGCACTCCGGGAGCACTAACTTTCTTGATATTCCTTGAAAACACCAGTCATGTTCCTGTCTTAACATCTTTGTGCTCACTGGTTCTTCTGCCTGGTATGTTCTCCACTGACTATCTACCTTAATGTTTTTCCTCACCTGTTTCACATGCTTTTCAAACATAATCTTCATATTATTGCCAATGCTATGATTACTTACACAGTACACATTCAAAAACCTGCAAATATTGAGACTAATATAGTTTAGCAAGCTGGTTGCATATAAGACCAAAATATGAAAGTCAGTTTCATTTTTAATACATTAGCAGCAAAAACCCTATAAAACAAAATTAAGTATTTCACTTACGATGGTCTCAGAGTCTTAAAAAAAAATTTAAAACAAAAAAGAGAACAAGTTAGAAGTGGTGAGAAAAGGTAAAGACAAGTCCAGATGTGAATAAGGTCAATAAAAAGTATATATGCTTTAGATATCTATATCCTTGCTACAAGGCACACAAATGTGATTTTACACCTTCTAATAGCAGAAGCTGACATAGTCTTCCAGCAGATACTAACAAGGAGAAATGAAGCAAGTTCTTAGGAGAAGTACACCTATTTCCAATATAGACTCAAATAAACTTCAAAGTCCTTTTAAAGAAGACACTATACAAACAATACTCAACTTTTTCAACAAGATTATTAATGGCAACTTCATTCTTCTAATTGCTCAAACCAAAAAATTTAGAATCATCCTTGACCTCTTTGTTTCTCCTAAACAACATTTAGAAATTTCTGTTGGTTCTATCTTCAAAATATATCCATATTCCAGCCACCTATCACCATCTTCACCCACTACGTCCCTGGTCTAGACCACCACCACATTATCAGTATTACTGCAATGGCCTCCTAACATGTCTCAACATAGGAACCAGAATGGTCCTTTAAAAAGCTGAATGAGATCATATCCTTGCTCAAAACCCTCCAATGGAAGACAAAATTAGAGTAAAACCCTTAGGTCCTTAGAGTTATCTCCAGTATCTATAGGACCCTATATAATCAAGTCCAATACCTCTGACCTCATCTAACACTCTCCTGCTTGCTCAGCACTCCGGGAGCACTAACTTTCTTGATATTCCTTGAAAACACCAGTCATGTTCCTGTCTTAACATCTTTGTGCTCACTGGTTCTTCTGCCTGGTATGTTCTCCACTGACTATCTACCTTAATGTTTTTCCTCACCTGTTTCACATGCTTTTCAAACATAATCTTCATATTATTGCCAATGCTATGATTACTTACACAGTACACATTCAAAAACCTGCAAATATTGAGACTAATATAGTTTAGCAAGCTGGTTGCATATAAGACCAAAATATGAAAGTCAGTTTCATTTTTAATACATTAGCAGCAAAAACCCTATAAAACAAAATTAAGTATTTCACTTACGATGGTCTCAGAGAATATCAGACGCCCAGGAATAAGCCTAATAAAACATGTAAAAATTCTATGGAGAACATTAAAAAAAGATATATTAAAAGCGGTTTATAAAAGAACCTAAATTTGTGAAAAAATACATCATGGCTAGAAACAACTGATATTATAAATGAATAAATTCTCTCTAGATTAATCTACAGATACAGTGTTACTCCAATTTTATAGACCTAATAAGAAATTTCATACAACTTAATAAAATGACTCTAAAGTTACACGAAAAGGTAAAGAGCCTAGAATAGTCAAAGCATGGTTAAGAAAGAGAGCAAGGAGAGAAGACTTACCTCACCAAATATCATGCAGCTACAATAATTAAAGACAGTGTGTGACTGGGGCAAGGATGGACGAGTAACGGACAGAACAGAGCAAAGCCAAGAAACAACTTCATACACAAATGAAAGTGTGGTACGAGACAGATATGGCATGTCAGATTAATCTTATTTTAGCAGGTGGTTTCACAGATGCTTGTTATTTATAATAACAAACTAAATAAATGAATAAAAGTGGCACATGCATGACTCCATAATCAGAGTTCGCATGAGCTAAAGACTGGTTTTAGTATAATTCTATGTACCTGAGATACAGTATAATAACCAAAAGAAAGTAGCTAGTCTAATATCAGACAATATTATTTAAATGAAAGCCCACCAAATGGTATACTTTACAAGGGTGAATTTTATGGTATGTGAATAATATCTCAATAAAAATGCTATTTTTATTAAGAAAAATTTGAATATTCCTATAGCCACTAAATAAATCAAATCAGAAATTGTATGTCTATTCTAAAAGAGAGAGAGAGGCAAAACAGAACAGCAATATAGTGAGTTCTATCAATATATGCAAAGAATTAGATTTATTTAAATTCTTCTAAAGAACTAAAAAAGAGGAAACATCCTTTATGTCATTTTATGAAGCTAGTAAAACGAATACCAAGACCAAATAAGTGCAGTAAAATAAGAAATAAAAATTAAGTATTTCACTTACGATGGTCTCAGAGAATATCAGACGCCCAGGAATAAGCCTAATAAAACATGTAAAAATTCTATGGAGAACATTAAAAAAAGATATATTAAAAGCGGTTTATAAAAGAACCTAAATTTGTGAAAAAATACATCATGGCTAGAAACAACTGATATTATAAATGAATAAATTCTCTCTAGATTAATCTACAGATACAGTGTTACTCCAATTTTATAGACCTAATAAGAAATTTCATACAACTTAATAAAATGACTCTAAAGTTACACGAAAAGGTAAAGAGCCTAGAATAGTCAAAGCATGGTTAAGAAAGAGAGCAAGGAGAGAAGACTTACCTCACCAAATATCATGCAGCTACAATAATTAAAGACAGTGTGTGACTGGGGCAAGGATGGACGAGTAACGGACAGAACAGAGCAAAGCCAAGAAACAACTTCATACACAAATGAAAGTGTGGTACGAGACAGATATGGCATGTCAGATTAATCTTATTTTAGCAGGTGGTTTCACAGATGCTTGTTATTTATAATAACAAACTAAATAAATGAATAAAAGTGGCACATGCATGACTCCATAATCAGAGTTCGCATGAGCTAAAGACTGGTTTTAGTATAATTCTATGTACCTGAGATACAGTATAATAACCAAAAGAAAGTAGCTAGTCTAATATCAGACAATATTATTTAAATGAAAGCCCACCAAATGGTATACTTTACAAGGGTGAATTTTATGGTATGTGAATAATATCTCAATAAAAATGCTATTTTTATTAAGAAAAATTTGAATATTCCTATAGCCACTAAATAAATCAAATCAGAAATTGTATGTCTATTCTAAAAGAGAGAGAGAGGCAAAACAGAACAGCAATATAGTGAGTTCTATCAATATATGCAAAGAATTAGATTTATTTAAATTCTTCTAAAGAACTAAAAAAGAGGAAACATCCTTTATGTCATTTTATGAAGCTAGTAAAACGAATACCAAGACCAAATAAGTGCAGTAAAATAAGAAATAAAAATTATAGGCCAATTTCACATAAATATTGACACAAAAATCCTCCAGAATATCAACCAAAAAACCTCAACCCACATACAGAATGCGCCATAATCAAATTGAGTTTATTTCATGAATTACAAGCATAGTTAACATTAGAAAATTTACCTAGCATAACAGATAAAATGAGAAAAAAACATATGATCATTTCAGTGGTCACCAAAATTTTTTTTCAGTAAACTCAATACCATTTCAAGACAAAAGAAATACCAAAGCCATAAACAAGGAACAAAACTTCTTAGAATATAAACTCAAAACCATGATACAGTTCACATATAATGATGAATAATTATAAGCATTCTCTCTTTTTTTTTTGGCTACTTCTATTGGTCTTTCATTTATTGTTTTCATCCATCTTTGTTCCTTGGCCTATGTAGGCCTCTCATCACAATGCCCTCTCTCGCTGCAGAGCACTGGCTCTGGGCGCATGCGCTCCAGAGCTCCGGCTCGGTAGTTGGACACATTGATCCAGCTGCTCTGTGGCACGTGGGATCTTCCCAGGCCAGGGATCAAACTGGTGCCCCTTGCACTGCAAGGTGGTGTCCTTACCCACTGGACCACCAGGGAAGCCCAAGCATTCTCTTTAAGATTAGAAATAGAGAAGGATGTCTAATATTGCTACTTCTATTTAACACTGTACTGCAGGTTCTATTCACACAATATTAAAAGAAAAAAAAATTATAATTGGGAAAGAAGAAAGAACTGGTATTATTTGAAGATATCGAAAGTGTCCTTAAAAAAAAAGCCCACCAAATGGTATACTTTACAAGGGTGAATTTTATGGTATGTGAATAATATCTCAATAAAAATGCTATTTTTATTAAGAAAAATTTGAATATTCCTATAGCCACTAAATAAATCAAATCAGAAATTGTATGTCTATTCTAAAAGAGAGAGAGAGGCAAAACAGAACAGCAATATAGTGAGTTCTATCAATATATGCAAAGAATTAGATTTATTTAAATTCTTCTAAAGAACTAAAAAAGAGGAAACATCCTTTATGTCATTTTATGAAGCTAGTAAAACGAATACCAAGACCAAATAAGTGCAGTAAAATAAGAAATAAAAATTATAGGCCAATTTCACATAAATATTGACACAAAAATCCTCCAGAATATCAACCAAAAAACCTCAACCCACATACAGAATGCGCCATAATCAAATTGAGTTTATTTCATGAATTACAAGCATAGTTAACATTAGAAAATTTACCTAGCATAACAGATAAAATGAGAAAAAAACATATGATCATTTCAGTGGTCACCAAAATTTTTTTTCAGTAAACTCAATACCATTTCAAGACAAAAGAAATACCAAAGCCATAAACAAGGAACAAAACTTCTTAGAATATAAACTCAAAACCATGATACAGTTCACATATAATGATGAATAATTATAAGCATTCTCTCTTTTTTTTTTGGCTACTTCTATTGGTCTTTCATTTATTGTTTTCATCCATCTTTGTTCCTTGGCCTATGTAGGCCTCTCATCACAATGCCCTCTCTCGCTGCAGAGCACTGGCTCTGGGCGCATGCGCTCCAGAGCTCCGGCTCGGTAGTTGGACACATTGATCCAGCTGCTCTGTGGCACGTGGGATCTTCCCAGGCCAGGGATCAAACTGGTGCCCCTTGCACTGCAAGGTGGTGTCCTTACCCACTGGACCACCAGGGAAGCCCAAGCATTCTCTTTAAGATTAGAAATAGAGAAGGATGTCTAATATTGCTACTTCTATTTAACACTGTACTGCAGGTTCTATTCACACAATATTAAAAGAAAAAAAAATTATAATTGGGAAAGAAGAAAAAGAACTGGTATTATTTGAAGATTATTCAACAGAAAGAAAACTGAGTTCCCTTCACCCAGCAAGGACACAGTAAGAAGCTGTCTATGAACCAGAAAGTAGGTTTTCACCAGATATGGAATCTGCTGTAACCTAGATCTTGGTCTGGGAAGACCAAGATCCCTTTCCCAGAACTGTGGAAAAGGAAATTTGTTGTTTATAAGCCACCCAGTCTATGGTACTTGTAGCAGCTCAAACAGAAACTATTCAATATTTGAAAAAAAGAAAACTGAAAGAAAATCTAACAGAATTTACAGATGAGTAAATAGAACTAATATTAATGATCAATTATGTCCTGTATCTATAGAGCAAGTTACAAAATGTAATTTTATGAAATATAGCCTTTATATACTATAGGAATGTGTACAGAAGATATACACAATATCCAGGAAAAAAATTCCACAAGAGGTTTGTAAGATTTTTCTATAGAAAATTACAAAGTATCATCAGAGAACATTAAGACATGCTTAAATAGATGAGACAAGATATCATATCCACTGACAGAAAAACTTATCATTAAACCAATTTTATATGGTGCCAAATTAATCTATAGTTTTAATATAATTCCAATCAAAACCACAAGAGTGTTTTCCTATGTAAATTACCTGACTCTCAAATTAATACAGAAAAACAAGTGTAAGAAGAAAACCATTACCCAAGGCAAAATATACTGAAAATTCAATGGCAATCCTGATCAATTACCAATGGCTTCATTTCTTTTTCCATCTTTGTTCCTTGGCCTATGTAGGCCTCTCATCACAATGCCCTCTCTCGCTGCAGAGCACTGGCTCTGGGCGCATGCGCTCCAGAGCTCCGGCTCGGTAGTTGGACACATTGATCCAGCTGCTCTGTGGCACGTGGGATCTTCCCAGGCCAGGGATCAAACTGGTGCCCCTTGCACTGCAAGGTGGTGTCCTTACCCACTGGACCACCAGGGAAGCCCAAGCATTCTCTTTAAGATTAGAAATAGAGAAGGATGTCTAATATTGCTACTTCTATTTAACACTGTACTGCAGGTTCTATTCACACAATATTAAAAGAAAAAAAAATTATAATTGGGAAAGAAGAAAAAGAACTGGTATTATTTGAAGATTATTCAACAGAAAGAAAACTGAGTTCCCTTCACCCAGCAAGGACACAGTAAGAAGCTGTCTATGAACCAGAAAGTAGGTTTTCACCAGATATGGAATCTGCTGTAACCTAGATCTTGGTCTGGGAAGACCAAGATCCCTTTCCCAGAACTGTGGAAAAGGAAATTTGTTGTTTATAAGCCACCCAGTCTATGGTACTTGTAGCAGCTCAAACAGAAACTATTCAATATTTGAAAAAAAGAAAACTGAAAGAAAATCTAACAGAATTTACAGATGAGTAAATAGAACTAATATTAATGATCAATTATGTCCTGTATCTATAGAGCAAGTTACAAAATGTAATTTTATGAAATATAGCCTTTATATACTATAGGAATGTGTACAGAAGATATACACAATATCCAGGAAAAAAATTCCACAAGAGGTTTGTAAGATTTTTCTATAGAAAATTACAAAGTATCATCAGAGAACATTAAGACATGCTTAAATAGATGAGACAAGATATCATATCCACTGACAGAAAAACTTATCATTAAACCAATTTTATATGGTGCCAAATTAATCTATAGTTTTAATATAATTCCAATCAAAACCACAAGAGTGTTTTCCTATGTAAATTACCTGACTCTCAAATTAATACAGAAAAACAAGTGTAAGAAGAAAAAAACCATTACCCAAGGCAATATACTGATTCAATGCAATCCTGATCAAATTACCAATGGCGTTTTTCATATAACTAGAATAAAAAATTATACAATTTGTATGGAAACACAGAAGACTCCCAGTAAGCCCAAATAATCTTGAGAAAGAAGAACAAAGCTGGAAAGATCACGCTCCCTGACTTCAGAGTATACCTCAAAGCTACAGTAATTGAAACAGTAATGTTACTGGCACAAAAATAGACATATAGATCAATGGAACAGAATAGAAAGCCCAGAAATAAACCATGCATTTATTGCCAATTAATTTACAACAAAGGAGGCAAGAATATAAAATGCACAATACATAGTCTCTTCAGTAAGTGGTACTGGGAAAATTGGACAGATACATGTAAAAGAATGAAATTAGAACATTCTGTAACACTATATACAAAAACTAACTCAAAATGGATTAAAGACTTAAATGTAAGGGCAGATACTATAAAACTCCTAAAAGAAAACAGGCAGAACACGTTTTGACATAAATTGAGGCAATATTATTGACTATCTCCTACAGTGATGGAAATAAAAACAAAAATAAACAAGTGGGACCTAATTAAACTTAAAAGCATTTGCACAGAAGAGAAAACAACAAACAAAAATGAAAAAAGAATTGAAGAACCAGGAGAAAATATTTGCAAATGGTGTTACTGATAAGGGATTATTTCCAAAATATACACACAGTTCATACAACTTAACATAAAAAAAAAAAAAAAAAAAAAAAAACCTAAGCAAAAATGGACAGAAGAGGAAAACACAGATCAAAACCACAAAACACACATTGTTGATAGAATGGCTACCATAAAAAAAAAAAATGGACAGAAGACCTAAGCAGACATTTCTCTAAACAAGATATACAGATGACCAATAGGCACATGAAAAATTGCTCAATATCACTAATTATTAGAGAAATACAAATGAAAATTATAACAGGGTATCACCTTACTCTAATCAGAATGGCCATCATTAAAGAGTCTACAAATAATAAATGCTGGAGATGGTATGGAGTAAAAGGAACTCTCCTACACTGTTGATGGGAATGCAAATTTGGGCAGCAACAATGAAGAACAATATGGAGGTTCCTTAAAAAACTAAAAATTGAGATACTGTATGATCCTGCAATCCCACTCTTGAGCATATATCCAGAGAAAACTCTACAGCAAAAAATCATTTTATTGTATACTTGAAACAACTACAATATTGTAAATTAACTATACCTCAAAAAATTTTTAAGAGAAGAAAAGACATACATTTACTATATTTTAGAGAATAAAGCAATGGTAAATCAATGTGGTGTTGGCATAACAACAGACAAACTGGCCAAAGACACTGAGAGAGAGGACAACTAGCCTAGTCTATTCTCCACATTAAAAAAACACTCAAATGTAAAAAAAATTATTTTCCAACTGTGCATAGGAATCTTCTACTTATAACTGGGCATTATTAAAAATCATGAGACAGTTTTAAAAGCAAACTGTAAAAATAGGGCCTGGAAATAAATATGCCTGGGAAAATTAACAACGTGTGTATTGACTTTGTGTTAAAGCTTAGATTTGTGCTGGGTGCAAAAAAGAAAAAGGCATTTCAAAGACTATCTAATGTCTAATAATCTTCCAACACTCTTTCAGCAGGCCTGGAAAAGTTCATCCTCAAATGCCAGATTTACTTACAAACATTCTTCTTCTAATAGACCTTTTCTGGCCTGTTTTCTGCTTCAAATTTGACTAAGAACTGTGCCATCTTTTCATTGTTGCACAATTGATTCCTTGCTTTAACAGTAATTTTAATAGCATATCTGCATATCTTTAAATAGTTGTACTATTTAAAGAGAAAATGGCATTATTTTCTGCAAAAATAGTGTATTTACAGAAGTATATCAGTAGTGAGTTGCATCACAATAGGCAAAAACATGCCTGGCTTCAGTACTGTGGCCTCTTTCCATACCAGGCATTCTGATTTAGTTCCCTTTGTCTACTCTTACCCACACACATCTCATTGCTCTTACTTTTTTTTTTTTTTTTTTAAGATACACACTAAGAGAGACAGATGTCAGCAAGATGATGGACTAGGAAACTCTAGGGTCTCACTCCTCCATGGAAACACTAAAAGAACAAAAGACAGACCTAAACAGCTCTGTGGGAAATCTAAAAAGTACTCAAGGATTTGCAGCAAGCAAGTAAATGTCCAATCAAGAAAAACTCATATTCAAATGGTCGAAAACTTCAGGGAGTTTTTGCTCACCCTTCTCTGGCATGGCACAGCATGGCTTGGAAAAAGTCATGCAATTCTCAGCTCCTCCCTTAGGACAGAAGGAAATGAGTGGATCTTGTCTGCAATGTTCTGGCATGTTGAGGGGCTTCCTAGGAAGCTAGTTTCCATTAAGCTTGCCTTAGAGCTCAGGCAGAAGTGAAGGCATAATATGGACATCATATTGGAGGCCAATGAAAATGATGGCAGTCACTGTGGCCTGTGAGAACTATAGAGGAACTGTAGACTAATACGTGCCTAGGCACAAGAGATTATGAGGAGAGGGTTACTATACAACACCTGAGGCACCAAGAAGAACAGAATAAGATTCTTACTGAAAAGATATTTAAAACTAGTTATGTACTGGGGGAAAGCATATACCCAGGCCCACAGAACACTAATGCTACGAAAGACCTGAGAAGCCCATAAGCCTTCACATTGGGCTGATTAATGAGTCTTTCCTGTATAGAGCCAATTTACAAAGGCAAGGATAGATGTCTATATTTTCAAAATGTGCAATTTTCAACAAAAGATCACAAAGCGTACAAAACAGCAGGAAAAGAGTGCCCATTCAAATGAACAAAATAATTTTCCAGAACCTGACTCTAAAGAAATATAGGCTTTGTGCTTATTGAGACGTTTTTTAAACCAATAGTCTTAAATATGCTCAAAAGAGTTACTGGGAAAAAAATGGAGAAAGAGCAAAAGGAAATTGGGAAAACAATACATGAACAAAAAGAGAATAACAACAAGGAGATAGAAATAATTAGAAAGCAGAACCAACAGAAATTCTGGAGCTTAAAAAGCATAGCTAGGGAAATTCACTAGAAAATATCAACAAAATACTTGAACAAGCAAAATAAGCAGCAAATGAAGACAAAACACTTAAAACTATTGACAACAAAACACTTAAAATCATTGAGTCTGAAGAGTTGAAAGAAAAAAGGAATGAAGAAAAGTGAATAGAATCTGAAAGACTTCACGCAACACCATAAATCAGGCCAATATATATTGAGAGTCCCAGAGGAGGAGAAAGAAAATGGGCAGGGAGCTTATTTTGAAAAACAATGGCCCCAAATTCCCCAAACTTGAGGAATGACAAGGATATACAAATACAAGAAGTTCAACTAACTCCAAATAAGATGAACTCAAAGAGATTCATAACAAGACATATGCTCAAACTGAACGAAGTTAAAGAGAAATTGCAAAAGTCTTGAAAGGAGCAAAAGAAAAGCAAATTATTACAAAAAAAGCGATCCTCAATAAAATTACCACCAGGTTTCTCAGGAGAAATCTTGTAGACCTCAAGACAGGGGGATGATATATTTAAAATGCTGAAAGGAAAAAACTTGTCAATCAAGAAATATATATCCTTCAAGGAAAACTAACATTGAAAAAAATGATAGAGAAATTAAAGTATTTCCAAATACACACACACACACATACACAAAAGAGGGAACTCATTATCTCTAGACCTGCCTAACAAGAAATGCTAAAGGGGGTTCTTCAAGTTGAAACAAAATGACACTAGACTATTAACGTGAAGTCATATGAAAATATAGTTTTCTGGTATGAACTAAAATTACAATAATGCTGATTATTATGTTTAACAATGTTTTTATTTACCTTTATCAGAAAACTATAGACAGAATAGTATAGGTGAAGAGGCTATGAGGAAGAGAGGATTGGGGAGATATCACTTAACGGGTATAGAATTTCACTTTTGCAAAATGAAAAGGGTTCTAAAGATTGATGATGGCGGCTGCACAACAGTATGAATGCACTTAATGTCACCAAACTTAAAAATGGTTACAATGATGAATTTTGTTTTGTGCATTTCACACAACTGAAAAATTAAAATAGAGAAAAAATTATGATACATTAGAAGGAGGAGAAAAACATGGGCAAAACTATCTACATACAAATGATATTAATTTAGGGAGCATTTTATTATGACAAATAATTGAAAATAATGCAAATGTCTTCCCTCTACAAATATATTCTAAATATTTTAAATTTTTATATGACTTTCCACTTGTTATTCTGATAAATATATTTATTAAATCTGTTCATATAATGGAAACAAATAGTCACTTCAAAAATAAAATTTTGGAGACATGAAAAATTTTATTTAAATTCTTTTTAAAAATAAAAATTTTGGAAAAATCTAAAAAATTTCAGTTTAAAAAATAAATTGACATAAAAATCTCTGATTTCAGAGTTTTCTGAATGCTCAGACATATACATACACAAATGTGCATTAAAACTATTTAATGAAAATAGCTGGTTTTAATACCTTCTGCCTAGACAGGATGTTTTTATTTATGATCTGACCCTTGTACAGTACAAAAAATCTTGTCTATCAGTGGGATGTCTGGCATGAGAAATATGGCCAGCAAGGCTGATATAAATGAGAATTTGTGAACTAATATACTGCTATAGATTATATAGGAATACTATTTTAATGATTAGAGTAGAATAAAAGAAGATGTTAAACTCTCAAATAATGTAATACATTTAGAAGATCTATATAACAAAGTTTGATGTTATTTGCAGACCATAAAAGCATTAAAACAGTTACTCAGAAATTTGGGACTACTCAATCCATAAGCAATAAATCTGTTAAAAGCCTGAAACAGGGGAATACTTTGACTTCCATATTCCAGTAAGGTTAATAAACTATCTTTCAAAAATATAGAAATTAAAGTTAAATTTAGACTGCACTGTAGAGATTTTTTTTAGAAAATGCAGGGAAGGGAGGATATTTCTATGAAACTGGAGCAGTGTTTTCTACAGACTATATATGTCTGTGGGGTAAACTTCTAGTTTGAGCAGCCCTTCTAAGAGAGGGTAACTTATGAGGTGAGCTTATTTTAGGAATTTTATTAGGTGAAGATCTGTCTCCATCTTTAGACGAGATAGCATTGTTTTCATCTTCATTTGGAGATAGGGTAAAGCCACTAGTACTTTTACAAAATGAAGTAAATTCATTGTTATAAAGACAAGGGAAAGCTACACTTAGAGAGGGGTGCTGTTGAACCACAGCTGGAGAAGTGTTTCGACTGTGACTTTGAAAAGCAAAATAAACAAAATCACTCCTTAACTGGTCTCTTTCTTGAATATCACTGTCAATTCCATCTTGTTCGCAGGAACAGGAAATGATAGTTGGAAACGTAAGCAAGCTCGTTGTGCTATGATACTGGGTAGCAACGGTGTCCCGACGGGGGCAGGAATTCGTTTTTGTTTCAGAATTCATAAAATATTTAGCGTTATATTCAGGAGAATAAGAGTGTACATATTTTTCGGCATTAGTAATACTCGACTTTTTGGAAATGATTTCAACTTCGCTTGGATTAAATACACACGGACTACTTGCATCAAAAAAAACTGTAGCACTCTCGTAACAGGAAATTATAGTTAGTTTCCGGGCAGAGAAAACACTTCTGGATCTAAAGCGAAAATGTTCTAAGGGCAACTCAAAATCATCAAAGTTTCCTTTTTCTTCAGAATCAAAGTTAGCTCTGCTTTTCTGAAATTTAGGAAATAAAGAATGACTTCTTTCAAAGAAAGGCGAGTAATAAGGTGTATTTGATGAGAAGAGGCAAATTTTCTATAAAAGAAGATGTTAAACTCTCAAATAATGTAATACATTCCTGTTTAGAGATTTAAAACAGTTACTCAGAAATTTGGGACTACTCAATCCATAAGCAATAAATCTGTTAAAAGCCTGAAACAGGGGAATACTTTGACTTCCATATTCCAGTAAGGTTAATAAACTATCTTTCAAAAATATAGAAATTAAAGTTAAATTTAGACTGCACTGTAGAGATTTTTTTTAGAAAATGCAGGGAAGGGAGGATATTTCTATGAAACTGGAGCAGTGTTTTCTACAGACTATATATGTCTGGGGGGTAAACTTCTAGTTTGAGCAGCCCTTCTAAGAGAGGGTAACTTATGAGGTGAGCTTATTTTAGGAATTTTATTAGGTGAAGATCTGTCTCCATCTTTAGACGAGATAGCATTGTTTTCATCTTCATTTGGAGATAGGGTAAAGCCACTAGTACTTTTACAAAATGAAGTAAATTCATTGTTATAAAGACAAGGGAAAGCTACACTTAGAGAGGGGTGCTGTTGAACCACAGCTGGAGAAGTGTTTCGACTGTGACTTTGAAAAGCAAAATAAACAAAATCACTCCTTAACTGGTCTCTTTCTTGAATATCACTGTCAATTCCATCTTGTTCGCAGGAACAGGAAATGATAGTTGGAAACGTAAGCAAGCTCGTTGTGCTATGATACTGGGTAGCAACGGTGTCCCGACGGGGGCAGGAATTCGTTTTTGTTTCAGAATTCATAAAATATTTAGCGTTATATTCAGGAGAATAAGAGTGTACATATTTTTCGGCATTAGTAATACTCGACTTTTGGAAATGATTTCAACTTCGCTTGGATTAAATACACACGGACTACTTGCATCAAAAAACTGTAGCACTCTCGTAACAGGAAATTATAGTTAGTTTCCGGGCAGAGAAAACACTTCTGGATCTAAAGCGAAAATGTTCTAAGGGCAACTCAAAATCATCAAAGTTTCCTTTTTCTTCAGAATCAAAGTTAGCTCTGCTTTTCTGAAATTTAGGAAATAAAGAATGACTTCTTTCAAAGAAAGGCGAGTAATAAGGTGTATTTGATGAAGAAGAGGAAATTTTACTTCCTCTACGTGAACTACCTCTACGGATCAGAGGATCTTTAAAATCAAGAGATTTTGTTGGTTGCATAATAGAAGAGGCTCCGCGGTGCAAGAGGTCTGAAGTAACTTGATCTGCAGGACATTTTGATTGGCAATTCTGGTCCTCTTTGCAGCAGCTAGAGTGAGAAAAGTGTCAAATGAGGAAAAAAATAGAGAGGCACAGGGGGAACTCTCCCATGCCACCTTATCAATATGGAAACAAAAGGGCATACGAAATTAAAGACAGCTGAAGTTGATAGTTACACAGATGTACCCCAAAGAATGCTTAAGTCTAAAATATTATTTCTGACTACCCACCCAAACCCCGAGCTTCTCAGGTGGCACTAGTGGTAAAGAACCTGCCTGGCAATTCAGAAGATGTAAGAGACACAGGTTCAATCCCTGGGTCGTGAAGATCCCCTAGAGAAGGGCATGGAAACCCACTCCAGTATTCTTGCCTGGAGAATCCCATGGACAGAGGAGCCTGGCAAGCTACAGTCTGTAGGGTCACAGAGTCGGACATGCCTAAAGCGACTTGGCACCCACACAGTACCTGACCACTCTATTAAACCTTGGGAAGATAAATTGGAAGATTCAGGGAGGTAGGCAGAAAGAAAGGTCAGGGCAAGCACACAAGAGGGTCTCAAAACAAAAGAGTTTCCTGAAAGTAAAGTGAGAACTCCCTGTTTTGAAACTAATTAAGTCATAATATCTGTGTGAGACTATTAAATATACTCTAAGGACTGGATAAGCACAATAAACGGATACCCTTTTGGCTAATGCAATTTTAAAATATTAGCCATGGATAACGTAGAACCTCTCTGGGGAGAATATTTCAGATAAATATCCAGATATTCCAGATATTTAGCTACTGTGGAAACTAAAGGAAGCATTAAAGCTTGGTTTATGATATTTCAATGTCCTTTACTCCATGAAACATATGGAGAAGTATTTTGTTATCTTTTTAAAGGCTTACCTTAAGCATTTTCCCATGTTGAATTTAATACAAAGTAAATCTCTCCCTTCCTTCCTAAGCTATCATCCTGAAGCCATAAAATGCCCTGTGTAGGTGGGACAGGTCAGACACTGGATGCTTAAGCTGCATATAGAACTAACACAGCAGTAACACAGAATATGATGATGGCAGATTCTAGAATCTAATGACATCAGTTTAAAAGAAAATTTGTTCTAGGGCTCATCTTTCTGAAAAAATGCAATTCATGTGACTGTGGAATGTGTATTCTAACTTCAAAGCTAAATTTACCTGGGCAGTAAAAGATGCCATCTGATTCCATAGGCCACATCCACAGATTATGGAGATCTGCTGTAATAGTTATGAGGAAAAAAATAGAGAGGCACAGGGGGAACTCTCCCATGCCACCTTATCAATATGGAAACAAAAGGGCATACGAAATTAAAGACAGCTGAAGTTGATAGTTACACAGATGTACCCCAAAGAATGCTTAAGTCTAAAATATTATTTCTGACTACCCACCCAAACCCCGAGCTTCTCAGGTGGCACTAGTGGTAAAGAACCTGCCTGGCAATTCAGAAGATGTAAGAGACACAGGTTCAATCCCTGGGTCGTGAAGATCCCCTAGAGAAGGGCATGGAAACCCACTCCAGTATTCTTGCCTGGAGAATCCCATGGACAGAGGAGCCTGGCAAGCTACAGTCTGTAGGGTCACAGAGTCGGACATGCCTAAAGCGACTTGGCACCCACACAGTACCTGACCACTCTATTAAACCTTGGGAAGATAAATTGGAAGATTCAGGGAGGTAGGCAGAAAGAAAGGTCAGGGCAAGCACACAAGAGGGTCTCAAAACAAAAGAGTTTCCTGAAAGTAAAGTGAGAACTCCCTGTTTTGAAACTAATTAAGTCATAATATCTGTGTGAGACTATTAAATATACTCTAAGGACTGGATAAGCACAATAAACGGATACCCTTTTGGCTAATGCAATTTTAAAATATTAGCCATGGATAACGTAGAACCTCTCTGGAGAGAATATTTCAGATAAATATCCAGATATTCCAGATATTTAGCTACTGTGGAAACTAAAGGAAGCATTAAAGCTTGGTTTATGATATTTCAATGTCCTTTACTCCATGAAACATATGGAGAAGTATTTTGTTATCTTTTTAAAGGCTTACCTTAAGCATTTTCCCATGTTGAATTTAATACAAAGTAAATCTCTCCCTTCCTTCCTAAGCTATCATCCTGAAGCCATAAAAATGCCCTGTGTAGGTGGGACAGGTCAGACACTGGATGCTTAAGCTGCATATAGAACTAACACAGCAGTAACACAGAATATGATGATGGCAGATTCTAGAATCTAATGACATCAGTTTAAAAGAAAATTTGTTCTAGGGCTCATCTTTCTGAAAAAATGCAATTCATGTGACTGTGGAATGTGTATTCTAACTTCAAAGCTAAATTTACCTGGGCAGTAAAAGATGCCATCTGATTCCATAGGCCACATCCACAGATTATGGAGATCTGCTGTAATATTGTTTGTAACCCCTTGAAACAACTTAAACCCATTTAAAGACAAGAGTAATAGAGCTATTAAATAGGAATATTTTCCTCTCCTTTTCCAAAACAAACTGTAGAAAACAAATTTCTACATAAGAGGTGTATGTGTATAGCCACCTATGACATAAAACACTCCTCAAACATATATATATATATATATATTTCTATTTCAGCGTCTCAGTATCCTATAATGCCATACTACTACCTCTTGCTTCTGTTTCCCTTCTAACAATCTTCTAACAGCAAATCCCTCTCAGAGGCTCAAAGCTCTCTAATTCTCACCATACCATTGCCAGTTTGTAATCTGATTTTACCCAACATACAAGCTCCTGAATTCATCTGTTCCTGTTTCATGGTTGCTGGCAAAAAACACACGATTTTTGCATAAGAGACAGAGGGCTTTATTACTCACAGCAAATTATGCAGTGTGATCATCAGCTTATCTATGTTGGTTCTCCTTGACCTCAGGACCCACAAGGGCAATCCGGAGAGCCCAGGGACTCTTACAATCACAGTAAGAGTCTACATTTCAAAGGCAACATGGAGCTTAGGGAATCCTCCACTTTTATAGCAACCTCTTATTCCAGAAGGGAGAAACTGCCTCATTTCTTCAAGGTTTCTCATCACAAACTAGAGAAGTGACCTGGATAAAGAGAAGCCACAGAACTTACCCCCTTTCCCAAAAAAAAAAAAATAACTCATAATGGAGAAAGTCCTTTACTCCATGAAACATATGGAGAAGTTTTTTATCTTTTAAAGGCTTACCTTAAGCATTTTCCCATGTTGAATTTAATACAAAGTAAATCTCTCCTTCCTTCCTAAGCTATCATCCTGAAGCCATAAAAATGCCCTGTGTAGGTGGGACAGGTCAGACACTGGATGCTTAAGCTGCATATAGAACTAACACAGCAGTAACACAGAATATGATGATGGCAGATTCTAGAATCTAATGACATCAGTTTAAAAGAAAATTTGTTCTAGGGCTCATCTTTCTGAAAAAATGCAATTCATGTGACTGTGGAATGTGTATTCTAACTTCAAAGCTAAATTTACCTGGGCAGTAAAAGATGCCATCTGATTCCATAGGCCACATCCACAGATTATGGAGATCTGCTGTAATATTGTTTGTAACCCCTTGAAACAACTTAAACCCATTTAAAGACAAGAGTAATAGAGCTATTAAATAGGAATATTTTCCTCTCCTTTTCCAAAACAAACTGTAGAAAACAAATTTCTACATAAGAGGTGTATGTGTATAGCCACCTATGACATAAAACACTCCTCAAACATATATATATATATATATATTTCTATTTCAGCGTCTCAGTATCCTATAATGCCATACTACTACCTCTTGCTTCTGTTTCCCTTCTAACAATCTTCTAACAGCAAATCCCTCTCAGAGGCTCAAAGCTCTCTAATTCTCACCATACCATTGCCAGTTTGTAATCTGATTTTACCCAACATACAAGCTCCTGAATTCATCTGTTCCTGTTTCATGGTTGCTGGCAAAAAACACACGATTTTTGCATAAGAGACAGAGGGCTTTATTACTCACAGCAAATTATGCAGTGTGATCATCAGCTTATCTATGTTGGTTCTCCTTGACCTCAGGACCCACAAGGGCAATCCGGAGAGCCCAGGGACTCTTACAATCACAGTAAGAGTCTACATTTCAAAGGCAACATGGAGCTTAGGGAATCCTCCACTTTTATAGCAACCTCTTATTCCAGAAGGGAGAAACTGCCTCATTTCTTCAAGGTTTCTCATCACAAACTAGAGAAGTGACCTGGATAAAGAGAAGCCACAGAACTTACACCTTTCACAAAAATTAACTCATAATGGACCACAAACCTAAATATAAAGAATAAAACTATGAAGCTCCTAGAAGATAAAAAAGGAGAAAACCCAGATGAATCTGGGTGTGGCAATGACTTTTTAAATACAACACCAAAAGCATGATCCATAAAAGAATTGATAAGCTTCTGCTCTAAGAAAGATAATGTCAAGAAGCTAAAAACTGGGAGAAAAAGGACTTTTATCCAAAATATATAAAGAACTCTTAAAACTCAACAATATGAAAATGAACAATCTTATTTAAAAGTGGGCCAAAGACCTTCACAGATAACTCACCAAAGAGGATGCACGAATGCAAATAAGCATATGAAAAGATCTTCTACAACATATGTCATTGGAGAAATGTAAACTAAAACAACATCGCCATGCTACTACATACCTATTAGAATGGTAAAATCCAGAACACTGACAACATCACATGCTTGTGAGGATGGGGAGCAGGAGAAAATCTCATTCATTGCTTATGGGAGCAAAGTGGTACAGCCACTTTGGAAGACAGCTGGAGGTTTTTTACGTAACTAAACACACTCTTAACCATACAACCCAGCCATCATGCTCCTTGGTTATTTCCCCAAATGAGATGAAAATTTATGTTTATTCAAAAACCTGTCTATGCACCTCTCCAAAGAGGACATACAGATGGCCCAAAAACACATGAAACGATGCTCAGCTTCACTTATAATTAGAGAAATGCAAATCAAAACTACAATGAGATATCACCTCACACCCGTCAGAATGGCCATCATCCACAAATCAACAGACAATAAATGATGGAGAGGGTGTGGAAAAAAGGGAACACTCCTGCATTGCTGGTGGGAATGTAAATTGATACAGCCTCTATGGAAGACAGTTTAGAGATTTCTTAAAAAGCTAAAAATAGAAGCACCATACGACCCAGCAATCCCACTCTTAGGCTTATACCCTGATGAAATCAGATCTGAAAGAAGCACCTGTACCCCAATGTTCATTGCAGCTCTCTATACAATAGCCAGAACATGGAAGCAACCTAGATGCCCATCGACGAATGAATGGATACAGAAGCTCTAGTACATATATACAGTGGAATACTACACTGTAAAGAGAAATGCAGAAGAATCAGCCCTAATGAGGTGGCTGGATCTAGAACGTATCATAAAAAGTGAAGTCTGTCAGAAAGAGAAGGACAGATACAATATATTAACACATATATGGAATCTAGTAGGATGGTGATCATGGCACATGCAGTGAAGCGATGGAAAGACAGACATGGACAGTGGACATATGGACATTGTGGGGAAGGAACAGAGGGTGGGAGGTGTAAAGGAAGTAGCATGAAGGCCTGTACTATCATAAGTGAAGAAAATAGCAATAGTCATTGCTCTGTGAGAAAAGGGGATCCTTCAGGGGTGCTGTCTGATTGTTGGGAGGGGTGTGAAGGGGAGAATATACTTATGACTAATCTGGGAACATACATATCTGTAAAGAACAAAACTCTGTAATATTTAAAAGTAAAATAAAAGTTTTGTTTTTTTTTTTTTTTAAAACCTGTCTATGAATGGTTATAGCAGCTGTCTTCATAACTGCTAAAACTTGGAAGCAACCAAGATGTCCTTTAGTAGGTGAGTGGATAAATAAACTGGATAAATAGATATATCCAAACCTTGGACTATTATTCAGTGCTAAAAAAAAATGTACTATTAATACACCATGAAAAGTACAGAGGAAACGTAAACACACATTACTAAGTAAAAGAAGTCAATATTGGCTACATACTGTATGAGTCCAACAATATGACATTCTAGAAAAGGCAAAACAGTAGAGAAAGTAAAAAGATCAGAGGTTTCCTGGGGTTTAAGGGGAGAGAGGGATGAAGAAGCAGAGCACTGAGGGTTTTGGGGGAGTGGAAGACCAGCAGGAACAAACAGTTCTTCCAGAATACATGAGTTTGAAAATTAGATAATTCTGTTAGGCGAGCAAGGTTGTATAGCTCATGTATTCTCTTAAAGTCCAAATGAAATGGAAGAACAATGAATTTTATTATGGGGTATTACTTTAACCCAAATGGAAATGGAATTTAACTGTTGAAAGGGAGGTTCCTAAAGCTTTATATAACATTGTGATATAATACTTTTTTTTTTTTTTTTGTATTTTTAATGACTGAACCAGACAGACCTAAAACCACACCTTCTGGAAGAACCATTTGGTTTTGTTGGTCTTGGATTTCTCCTCAAACTTGACCTTGGCCTCTTGTCAGGCCTTGAATTTAACACCAGAGTCTCTGAAGACATTCTTGTTGACAACAGTTTTGTCCAAGGGGGTATCCACAGAGCACCTTGTGGGACTAAGGTGACTATAATTGTAAATTTTCACAAAAGATTCGATCTTGGACCTCTTGGTAATTTTCTTCTTGCTCACAGCAGCTGTCACTTTCCATGGATAGTGATCAGTTCCAGCCACCAGAGTATGGTTTTGGGGACAGTCTGAGGTGCCATTATCAATGTTCTCTTCATGGTGAGAGCTTTGCGTCCATAGTAGTGATCAGCCAGGACCAGCATCATCTTCCCAGGTTTCATGAACTTTCCTCAGCTACCACTCGGGACTACCACAGAAAACTAAATAATACTTTTAAAGCCATGGTTTGATAGAGCAATACAGGTAAAAGAATGATCACTTAAAAATAAAATGAACTGGGCGCCCACAGCCAGTGCTCTGCGACAACAGAGGCCACCGCGATGGGACGCCCACATGGGCCATAGAACAAAGATGGATGAAAATAGACAAATGAAAGACCAATAGAAGTGCCCGCCTGCCCCCCTCCCTCCCCACCCCCTCCCCCCAAAAATTAAAAAATATATATATATATAAAATAAATAAATAAATAAAATGAACTAAAATGTTTTCAGAAATAAAGACTTAAATGTAAACCGAAAACGTCAATATGACCTACTTGCCCTCTCTCGCGGGTCGGGGTTACATGGCGGCCACTGCGGCAAAGCGAGCGCCTCGGAGAGGCGGCGGCTGCCAGCACAGCCGGAGACCTGAGCCAGCCCCCGGGGCGGTCCGCGGGCCCCTCACTGTCTCGATGAGTCGGAGAAGTCCGGTTGTATCAGAGTAAGATGGACGGTAGCTTTGATTGTGATTGTGGTGAGCTGGAGCCACCTGATCACTAACAAAAGACATCTGCTAACCAACAGCCACCACGGCTTCCTGTTGAAATATACAGCAACAGAGGAAGAAAAGAAGCAAAATGGAAATAGTGCTTACCAGCACCTTAGAATGATGCTGCTCAGGACGAGTCCAACACTGAATGTAGCTGCACTATGAGGAGAATGTTCATAGGAGCCTGTTGTGTGCATATTTATTCACATTTTTGTTAAATGTTAAATCCTTCAGCACAGTATATCTGAGTGCATAGTATGTCATTTCATTCCGTTTGAGCTTCTTGAGTGTTTTCTTTACATGTCTGCAGAGTTGCTGCCCCTTTCTTGAACTATGAGTACTGCAGTCCTTTTAATTCCCAGTATGCGTATAGCTTTTGAGCCCTTTCTTGAAACCTAAACAAGAAACCATCTTGGTGTGGACAGTCTGAGGTGCCATTATCAATGTTCTCTTCATGGTGAGAGCTTTGCGTCCATAGTAGTGATCAGCCAGGACCAGCATCATCTTCCCAGGTTTCATGAACTTTCCTCAGCTACCACTCGGGACTACCACAGAAAACTAAATAATACTTTTAAAGCCATGGTTTGATAGAGCAATACAGGTAAAAGAATGATCACTTAAAAATAAAATGAACTGGGCGCCCACAGCCAGTGCTCTGCGACAACAGAGGCCACCGCGATGGGACGCCCACATGGGCCATAGAACAAAGATGGATGAAAATAGACAAATGAAAGACCAATAGAAGTGCCCCCCCCCAAAAATTAAAAAATATATATATATATAAAATAAATAAATAAATAAAATGAACTAAAATGTTTTCAGAAATAAAGACTTAAATGTAAACCGAAAACGTCAATATGACCTACTTGCCCTCTCTCGCGGGTCGGGGTTACATGGCGGCCACTGCGGCAAAGCGAGCGCCTCGGAGAGGCGGCGGCTGCCAGCACAGCCGGAGACCTGAGCCAGCCCCCGGGGCGGTCCGCGGGCCCCTCACTGTCTCGATGAGTCGGAGAAGTCCGGTTGTATCAGAGTAAGATGGACGGTAGCTTTGATTGTGATTGTGGTGAGCTGGAGCCACCTGATCACTAACAAAAGACATCTGCTAACCAACAGCCACCACGGCTTCCTGTTGAAATATACAGCAACAGAGGAAGAAAAGAAGCAAAATGGAAATAGTGCTTACCAGCACCTTAGAATGATGCTGCTCAGGACGAGTCCAACACTGAATGTAGCTGCACTATGAGGAGAATGTTCATAGGAGCCTGTTGTGTGCATATTTATTCACATTTTTGTTAAATGTTAAATCCTTCAGCACAGTATATCTGAGTGCATAGTATGTCATTTCATTCCGTTTGAGCTTCTTGAGTGTTTTCTTTACATGTCTGCAGAGTTGCTGCCCCTTTCTTGAACTATGAGTACTGCAGTCCTTTTAATTCCCAGTATGAGTATAGCTTTTTGAGCTTTAAACCTAAGGGAAGCTCCATGGGCCTGGTTGGCAAATGCCATGAACATCAAGAAACCATCTTGGTGTGGACACAGAATTGTTTTCTTCTCCCTTTTCAAAGATCTTTCCTTTTGATGCCAGTTTTCTTCCTTGTTTACACAAGTTCAACAATTTGAAAGGAAAAGGCAGTAGTAAGGGTCTTGAAATGGCAGAGAAATTTGAAAGTCTCATGAACATTCATGGTTTTGATCTGGGCTCTGGGTATATGGACTTAAAACCATTGGGTTGTGGAGGCAATGGCTTGGTTTTTTCCGCTGTAGACAATGACTGTGACAAAAGAGCAGCCATCAAGAAAACTGTCCTTACTGATCCCCAGAGTGTCAAACATGCTCTTCATGAAATCAAGATTATTAGAAGACTTGACCATGATAACATTGTGAAGGTGTTTGAAATTCTTGGTCCTAGTGGAAGCCAGTTAACAGATGACGTGGGCTCTCTTTCCGAACCGAACAGTGTTTACATTGTTCAGGAGTACATGGTGACAGACTTGGCTAATGTGCTGGAGCAGGGCCCTTTACATGAAGAGCATGCCAGGCTCTTCATGTATCAGCTGCTACATGGGCTCAAATATATTCACTCAGCAAATGTACTGCACAGAGATCTCAAACCAGCTAATCTTTTCATTAATACTGAAGACTTGGTGCTGAAGATAGGTGACTTTGGTCTTGCACGGATCATGGATCCCCATCATTCCCATAAGGGTCATCTTCCTGAAGGATTGGTTACTAAATGGTACAGATCTCCACGTCTTTTACTTTCTCCTAATAATTATACTAAAGCCATTGACATGTGGGCTGCAGGTTGCATCTTTGCTGAAATGCTGACTGGTAAAACCCTCTTTGCAGGTGCACATGAGCTTGAACAGATGCAGCTGATTCTAGAATCTACTCCTGTTGTGCACAAGGAAGATCGTCAGGAGCTTCTCAGTGTAATTCCAGTTTTGAGTATAGCTTTTGAGCTTTAAAGTCTGCTTGCCCTTTCTTGAACTATGAGTACTGCAGTCCTTTTAATTCCCAGTATGAGTATAGCTTTTGAGCTTTAAACCTAAGGAAGCTCCATGGGCCTGGTTGGCAAATGCCATGAACATCAAGAAACCATCTTGGTGTGGACACAGAATTGTTTTCTTCTCCTTTTCAAAGATCTTTCCTTTTGATGCCAGTTTTCTTCCTTGTTTACACAAGTTCAACAATTTGAAAGGAAAAGGCAGTAGTAAGGGTCTTGAAATGGCAGAGAAATTTGAAAGTCTCATGAACATTCATGGTTTTGATCTGGGCTCTGGGTATATGGACTTAAAACCATTGGGTTGTGGAGGCAATGGCTTGGTTTTTCCGCTGTAGACAATGACTGTGAAAAAAGAGCAGCCATCAAGAAAACTGTCCTTACTGATCCCCAGAGTGTCAAACATGCTCTTCATGAAATCAAGATTATTAGAAGACTTGACCATGATAACATTGTGAAGGTGTTTGAAATTCTTGGTCCTAGTGGAAGCCAGTTAACAGATGACGTGGCTCTCTTTCCGAACCGAACAGTGTTTACATTGTTCAGGAGTACATGGTGACAGACTTGGCTAATGTGCTGGAGCAGGGCCCTTTACATGAAGAGCATGCCAGGCTCTTCATGTATCAGCTGCTACATGGGCTCAAATATATTCACTCAGCAAATGTACTGCACAGAGATCTCAAACCAGCTAATCTTTTCATTAATACTGAAGACTTGGTGCTGAAGATAGGTGACTTTGGTCTTGCACGGATCATGGATCCCCATCATTCCCATAAGGGTCATCTTCCTGAAGGATTGGTTACTAAATGGTACAGATCTCCACGTCTTTTACTTTCTCCTAATAATTATACTAAAGCCATTGACATGTGGGCTGCAGGTTGCATCTTTGCTGAAATGCTGACTGGTAAAACCCTCTTTGCAGGTGCACATGAGCTTGAACAGATGCAGCTGATTCTAGAATCTACTCCTGTTGTGCACAAGGAAGATCGTCAGGAGCTTCTCAGTGTAATTCCAGTTTACATTAGAAACGACATGAATGAGCCACATAAACCTTTAACTCAGCTGCTTCCGGGAATTAGTCGAGAAGCACTGGATTTCCTGGAACAGATTCTGACGTTCAGCCCCATGGATCGGTTGACAGCAGAAGAAGCGCTTTCCCATCCTTACATGAGCATTTATTCTTTTCCAATGGATGAGCCTATCTCAAGTCAACCTTTCCATATTGAAGATGAAGTTGATGATATTTTGCTTATGGATGAAACTCATAGTCACATTTATAACTGGGAAAGGTACCGTGATTGTCAGTTTTCAGAGCATGATTGGCCTATACATAACAACTTTGATACTGAGGAAGTTCAACTTGACCCAAGAGCTCTGTCTGATATCACTGATGAAGAAGAAGTACAAGTCGATCCTCGAAAATACTTGGACGGAGGTCGTGAGAAGTATTTGGAGGACCCCGCGTTTGACGCCGGCTCCTCCACTGAGCCTTGCTGGGAAAACCCGGGTCATCATGAAAACAAGTACTGTGACCTGAAGTGTAGCCAGACTTGTAACAACAAAACCAGGTCGTCGTCATCATATTTAGATAACTTGGTTTGGAGAGAGAGTGAGGTTAACCATTACTATGAACCCAAACTTATTCTAGATCTTTCCAACTGGAAAGAACAAAGTAAAGAAAAATCGGATAAGAAAAGCAAGTCAAAATATGAAAGAAATGGATTGGTTAAAGCTCAGATAGCTCTACAGGAAGCATCACAGCAATTGGCTGAAAAGAAAGGGAAAAGAATCAGAAGGGTCATCTTCCTGAAGCTGGATAGGTGACTTTGGTCTTGCACGGATCATGGATCCCCATTATTCCCATAAGGGTCATCTTTCTGAAGGATTGGTTACTAAATGGTACAGATCTCCACGTCTTTTACTTTCTCCTAATAATTATACTAAAGCCATTGACATGTGGGCTGCAGGCTGCATCTTTGCTGAAATGCTGACTGGTAAAACCCTCTTTGCAGGTGCACATGAACTTGAACAGATGCAGCTGATTCTAGAATCTACTCCTGTTGTGCACAAGGAAGATCGTCAGGAGCTTCTCAGTGTAATTCCAGTTTACATTAGAAACGACATGAATGAGCCACATAAACCTTTAACTCAGCTGCTTCCGGGAATTAGTCGAGAAGCACTGGATTTCCTGGAACAGATTCTGACGTTCAGCCCCATGGATCGGTTGACAGCAGAAGAAGCGCTTTCCCATCCTTACATGAGCATTTATTCTTTTCCAATGGATGAGCCTATCTCAAGTCAACCTTTCCATATTGAAGATGAAGTTGATGATATTTTGCTTATGGATGAAACTCATAGTCACATTTATAACTGGGAAAGGTACCGTGATTGTCAGTTTTCAGAGCATGATTGGCCTATACATAACAACTTTGATACTGAGGAAGTTCAACTTGACCCAAGAGCTCTGTCTGATATCACTGATGAAGAAGAAGTACAAGTCGATCCTCGAAAATACTTGGACGGAGGTCGTGAGAAGTATTTGGAGGACCCCGCGTTTGACGCCGGCTCCTCCACTGAGCCTTGCTGGGAAAACCCGGGTCATCATGAAAACAAGTACTGTGACCTGAAGTGTAGCCAGACTTGTAACAACAAAACCAGGTCGTCGTCATCATATTTAGATAACTTGGTTTGGAGAGAGAGTGAGGTTAACCATTACTATGAACCCAAACTTATTCTAGATCTTTCCAACTGGAAAGAACAAAGTAAAGAAAAATCGGATAAGAAAAGCAAGTCAAAATATGAAAGAAATGGATTGGTTAAAGCTCAGATAGCTCTACAGGAAGCATCACAGCAATTGGCTGAAAAAGAAAGGGAAAAGAATCAGGGATTTGACTTTGATTCCTTTATTGCTGGAACTATTCAGCTTAGTTCACAACACGAGGCAACTGATGTTGTGGACAAATTAAATGACTTGACTAGCTCAGTGTCCCAATTAGAATTGAAAAGTTTGATATCAAAGTCAGTAAGCCGAGAAAAGCAGGAAAAAGGAATGGCCAATTTGGCTCAGTTAGAAGCCTTGTACCAGTCTTCTTGGGATAGCCAGTTTGTGGGTGGTGGGGAGGACTGTTTCCTCATAAATCAGTTTTGTTGTGAGGTCAGGAAGGATGAGCAGATTGAAAAGGAGCACACTTACACCAGTTACCTGGACAGGTTCTTTAGCAGGAAAGAAGATACTGAAATGCTAGAAACTGAGCTGGTAGAGGATGGGAAGCTTGGGGAGAGAGGACATGAGGAGGGGTTTCTGAGCAGCAGTGGGGAGTTCCTCTTTAACAAGCAGCTTGAATCCACAGGCATCCCGCGGCTCCACAGCCCCGTCAGGTCACCACTTAAGTCGATACAGGCCACGCTAGCACCTTCTGCTGTGAAATCTTCCCCCCAGATTCCTCACAAGACCTACAGCAGCATTCTGAAACACCTGAATTAAACACTCAGCAGACCCTTCTCTTTGTATTCTTCATGAAACGTGTTCTGTCTTTTTTATTACTAATGTTGCAGTCATTCTTTTTTTCTTTCTTTTTACTTGAATCAGATGGTGTCATTTAGAAAGGATTTTTTCCTTGGTTTTTAAAATCAAGACTTTTTTCTACATGTGAGATGGTTTTCATTTTAACTGGCATGTCGTTTACACACAAAAATAAAGAATAGAGCAAAATAATGCGATGCAGGAGGAGACAAAAGAAATGCACTAAGACAAGTCAAAAACATTCTCTTACAGAACAATGATCTGTTTTACAGGAAACAAAAACCTTGCCTTGAAATTTACACAGTGAGACTGTACATAGTTGCATGAAAATATCTCTTTTTTTTCCCTAAAACATTTTTCATTCATGAGTATTTTCAAATTTTTCATACTGTACACATTTCTTAACACATGATCCCAGCAGCAACCGAAAATGAATGCCGAATTTGGTACACATGTGTTATCTACCTCAAGGTAACAAGAGTATGTGGCAAAACATACACCACCCATGCTGCTTCCCAGGATGCACTTCTGTTTAGCCAGCGTTTACTGTAGTAAACTACTCTTACTAAGATTCATGCACATTTTATACATGTTCTGGTATGCATTCTTTATAGTGAAGTGTTACATCACATCTTATTTATTTTAGCAAATCAGTATAATTTCTTTTTATTTATTTTTTTAGCCCCAATTTTTAGTATAATGTACCAGTCTTCTTGGGATAGCCAGTTTGTGGGTGGTGGGAGGACTGTTTCCTCATAAATCAGTTTTGTTGTGAGGTCAGGAAGGATGAGCAGATTGAAAAGGAGCACACTTACACCAGTTACCTGGACAGGTTCTTTAGCAGGAAAGAAGATACTGAAATGCTAGAAACTGAGCTGGTAGAGGATGGGAAGCTTGGGGAGAGAGGACATGAGGAGGGGTTTCTGAGCAGCAGTGGGGAGTTCCTCTTTAACAAGCAGCTTGAATCCACAGGCATCCCGCGGCTCCACAGCCCCGTCAGGTCACCACTTAAGTCGATACAGGCCACGCTAGCACCTTCTGCTGTGAAATCTTCCCCCCAGATTCCTCACAAGACCTACAGCAGCATTCTGAAACACCTGAATTAAACACTCAGCAGACCCTTCTCTTTGTATTCTTCATGAAACGTGTTCTGTCTTTTTTATTACTAATGTTGCAGTCATTCTTTTTTTCTTTCTTTTTACTTGAATCAGATGGTGTCATTTAGAAAGGATTTTTTCCTTGGTTTTTAAAATCAAGACTTTTTTCTACATGTGAGATGGTTTTCATTTTAACTGGCATGTCGTTTACACACAAAAATAAAGAATAGAGCAAAATAATGCGATGCAGGAGGAGACAAAAGAAATGCACTAAGACAAGTCAAAAACATTCTCTTACAGAACAATGATCTGTTTTACAGGAAACAAAAACCTTGCCTTGAAATTTACACAGTGAGACTGTACATAATTGCATGAAAATATCTATTTTTTTCCTAAAACATTTTTCATTCATGAGTATTTTCAAATTTTTCATACTGTACACATTTCTTAACACATGATCCCAGCAGCAACCGAAAATGAATGCCGAATTTGGTACACATGTGTTATCTACCTCAAGGTAACAAGAGTATGTGGCAAAACATACACCACCCATGCTGCTTCCCAGGATGCACTTCTGTTTAGCCAGCGTTTACTGTAGTAAACTACTCTTACTAAGATTCATGCACATTTTATACATGTTCTGGTATGCATTCTTTATAGTGAAGTGTTACATCACATCTTATTTATTTTAGCAAATCAGTATAATTTCTGTATTTAATTATAAAAAGATTAACTTAGTTTTGGAAATTTATTTGCAAATACACTTTTTTCCATTTGGCACTATGGTTTGTTGCCTAGTTAGCTGAATATGTAATGTCAGCTTATCCTAAGGCTGTCCATGTACTTAATTTACTTAAGGACATTTTAAGTAAAGCGCTCACTGTGTATAGGAATTTGTATTTTGGAGGTGCTTGATCTGTCTACAAAGAAAATTAGGAATTACTTTATTATAAAATGCTCCTAGAAGTCTTAATTGTGTTTATTTTTAAAAAACTGTAATGTTAGAATTGTGTGCATGGAAGTAATTAAGGTACATCATTATTGTAGTTTAAAAGTTACTGTACATGATAAGACATATTTTGTTTTTACTGTCTGTTTTTACTGAATGATCTATTCCTCATCCCAAGGCAAGCATGAGTAAAATTAGGTTAAATGTAGCATGTGGCATCACAGTCTCTTAGGATTTGTTTCATCTGTTTTATTTTATTGAATATTGTCTGTATCTTTGGTTAACCTGTTTGAAGAAAAAGGACAAATAAAACATGGCCAGCAAAAAAAAAAATAAAAATAAAAATAAAATGAACTAAAAAGTTTTCAGAAATAAAGACTTAAATGTAAACCGAAAATGTCAATATGAACTACTGACTTAAAAATATTTAAACTTTTTCTTTACCATGTCCCTAAGGGACCAAAACAGCCTATCGTATCATTCTGCCTGAAAACAGTACTCTTCTACACCTCCAATTTTGGTATCTTGTACTATTTTTCATGGAAAGGAACCCATGCTGCCAAGATTATAATGGATCCAAGTCTTGGAGCAGGGCAAAACCAAAATCAGTCAAAACAGTATAACCAAGAAGCAAAGATGATTTCTAAGATGTTCATGCTATTTCTAAGTGGGGAAAGAAAGAACACTGGCTGACCCCTTGATGACGACATCAGGAGATTTTGAGCCATCATCATCATCATCTCCACAACTAATTAAATAAAATTAGCTGAGACCAAAAAAGGCATAAATCCATAAATCCACAATGATTTTAAGAGAGGCATGTAGAATATTCTAATAATGCTTACAGAAAATGCATTCTACAGATGTACCCACTCAAGTTTTTGCAAACAGCTGAGAATCACTTTTTTCTTTTCTTGTGTAATATTAATAGTATCAGCCAATTGTGACTGACATCTGTTTTACTAAAAGTAGTCAAACTCTCTAGGTGCTTCTTGCAAAGGACCAAAATTACACACTGAACATGTAATTATTAATTTCTACTTTAATTTTGCTACAGACAAGCAAAAGGCTATAGCCCATCTTAAATGTGGTAATAGAATTATGACTGTAGCTCACCATGACCAGTTGTTTCTGCTTTCCAGGAAGGTTATAAGAGGATATTGTTGTTTAATCGCTAAATCATGACTGACTCTGCAACACCATGAAACGTAGCACGTGAGGCTCTTCTGTCCTCCACTGTCTCCCAGAGTTTGCTCCAATTCATATCCATTGAGTCGATGATGCTATCTAACCAACTCTTCCTCTGCCATCCCCTTCTCCTTCTGCCTTCAATCTTTAAAATGAGTCAGCTCTTTGCAATCAGGTGGCCAAAGTATTGGCACTTCAGCTTCAGCAACTGTTCTTTCAGTGAATATTCAGGGTTGATTTCCCTTAGGATTAACTGGGTTTGATCGCCTTTCAGTCCAAGGGACTCTCAAGAGTCTTCTCCGGCACCACAGTGTGAAAGCATCAATTCTTTTGCACTCAGCCTTCTTTTGGAAGGCAGCTATGCTAACTACTGTTACCACGAATGCTCAGCCTTCTTTATGGTCCAGCTCTCACATCTGTACATGACTACTGGAAAAACCATAGCTTTAACTATATAGACCTTTGTTGACAGTGTAATGTTTCTGCTTTTTAATATGCTCTCTAGGTTTATAAGAAGACAGGCATTCTGAATTTTACACAAATATAATTTATAAAACCCTATTTTCAAAAAACATCTTACTTATTTAAAATTTTTCTTTATAGGTGCTAATTTAAAAAGATTCATTAGATCTTTCTTACCCTATTGCTTTAAAAAAAAACCCACTGTTTTCATTTCATTGCTTGTTTTGTTAATTTTTCTAAAGTAGAGCTAAATAGAAAAGTTTCTGTTCGTGTAAGGCCATTCATTGTAATCTAGTCCATTATTAGGATTCTGTTATGTCTACTCTAGTAGTCTTGCTAACAAAGACACCCAGGATCAAGCAGGAGAAGGGGATGTGTTACCTAACATCAATCTTAAAGGTTTGGTATGTGTAGTTTTTATTAGCACTATGTGACTACAGTTCATAAATAATAGCCCACGAATCCTTCTTGAGCCCACATAAACAATTTAGGCCTAGACCATTATTTGAAGTTAAATCTCAAAATTATCTTCTTTTTATTTGTCCTAAACTTAGGCTGTCTGTCTTTCTAGAATATTAGAATTTCTTTAGTGAGCCTGTGCTCAGCTTAACCACGGTCTTTCACCAGGGCTGCCAGCTCTCTGCTCAATCTAGTGGATCTTCTCAGACTAGTGGATCATCTCTGGCTAGTCTTTAGCTCCATTATGTCCATTCTAAGATGTGACTGCCATAACTTCACACAGGACTCTTTTGAGGAAACACCACAGATTTACATTGTCTTCAGTAACTGTCAACGACGCTCAGTGTTATGGTCAGATTTTCAAGGTGATCAGCGTCCTAAGCTACTGTTCTCTACACCCATAATAAGTAACAAGTATCTCTTCTGAGTTACAGTTCTGAATTATTTATCAATAGAACTACTTTAAAGTCTTTTTAAACATTTCATTCTTTATTTTAAAACCAGTCTACAACTTTTTCTGTTGTTCAGCAACACAATTTTTCCCTTTGAAATGCTGGACTTTATTTAGGACATAAAAACCTCAGATCACCTGGTATGTCTTGCGGTTTCCTGAAATGCGTAGGGCAATTTTAAAGATGAAGACAAAAGTCATCGTCTCATTTTGCTTATACATAAAATGAAGAAAATCATGGCATCACCACCCCCATACTATGATATGAACATCTGCGAGCTTAAGGAGAAAACAGGCATTCTGAATTTTACACAAATATAATTTATAAAACCCTATTTTCAAAAAACATCTTACTTATTTAAAATTTTTCTTTATAGGTGCTAATTTAAAAAGATTCATTAGATCTTTCTTACCCTATTGCTTTAAAAAAAAACCCACTGTTTTCATTTCATTGCTTGTTTTGTTAATTTTTCTAAAGTAGAGCTAAATAGAAAAGTTTCTGTTCGTGTAAGGCCATTCATTGTAATCTAGTCCATTATTAGGATTCTGTTATGTCTACTCTAGTAGTCTTGCTAACAAAGACACCCAGGATCAAGCAGGAGAAGGGGATGTGTTACCTAACATCAATCTTAAAGGTTTGGTATGTGTAGTTTTTATTAGCACTATGTGACTACAGTTCATAAATAATAGCCCACGAATCCTTCTTGAGCCCACATAAACAATTTAGGCCTAGACCATTATTTGAAGTTAAATCTCAAAATTATCTTCTTTTTATTTGTCCTAAACTTAGGCTGTCTGTCTTTCTAGAATATTAGAATTTCTTTAGTGAGCCTGTGCTCAGCTTAACCACGGTCTTTCACCAGGGCTGCCAGCTCTCTGCTCAATCTAGTGGATCTTCTCAGACTAGTGGATCATCTCTGGCTAGTCTTTAGCTCCATTATGTCCATTCTAAGATGTGACTGCCATAACTTCACACAGGACTCTTTTGAGGAAACACCACAGATTTACATTGTCTTCAGTAACTGTCAACGACGCTCAGTGTTATGGTCAGATTTTCAAGGTGATCAGCGTCCTAAGCTACTGTTCTCTACACCCATAATAAGTAACAAGTATCTCTTCTGAGTTACAGTTCTGAATTATTTATCAATAGAACTACTTTAAAGTCTTTTTAAACATTTCATTCTTTATTTTAAAACCAGTCTACAACTTTTTCTGTTGTTCAGCAACACAATTTTTTCCCCCTTTGAAATGCTGGACTTTATTTAGGACATAAAAACCTCAGATCACCTGGTATGTCTTGCGGTTTCCTGAAATGCGTAGGGCAATTTTAAAGATGAAGACAAAAGTCATCGTCTCATTTTGCTTATACATAAAATGAAGAAAATCATGGCATCACCACCCCCATACTATGATATGAACATCTGCGAGCTTAAGGAGAAAAACAGATGTGGAAGTAAGTAAGTAAAAATAAATGAAGCATGATAATGACACAAAGCCTTTCTACCATTACAAATCAATGGTCTTATCAGAGAGGATATGTCTTTTCAGAGGATATTTCAGACAAGCAGAATGCCAAGGACATGCTCTCTACAGGAGAGCTTGGCTAAAGCCCAGTGCCTATTTAAAGGAATCTTTGAATTCTTTGAGGAACATAAAATTTTAAGACCTTCTTGTTATCTAGATCTAGCATTTGTGGCTCTTCTCTCTCTGAAAGATTTTTCATAGAATTATTTCTCCAGTTCTATATAAAGATGCTAAGCAATTTCAGTCTTAGCGCTGACAGAATCACCAACTCAATGGACATGAGCATGAGCAAACTCTGGGAGATAGTGGAGGACAGAGGAGCCTGCCATGATGCAGTCAGGGGGTCACAAAGAGTCAGATATGCCTTAAACAACAACAAGCACTGATCCCAAGAGACCTGATTGATCATTTACATTTCTTTATGCATGAAATCACCCTTAAATCCCTACACTTTGTTTCCTCTTTCTAGATCCCTTCTCCTTGTCCCAATTCTGTATTCGGCAGATCGCTTATTAGTTGAAGAAATAATTATTGGCATCTACTTGGCTTCCCCAGGTGTTGAGCAGTAAAGAATCTGCCTGTAGGGCTTCCCTGGTGGTCCGGTGTGTAAAGAGTCTGCCTTGCAGTGCAAGGGGCACCAGTTAGATCCCTGGCCCAGGAAGATCCCACATGCCATGGAGCAGCTGGACCAGTGTGTCCAATTAGGAGCCAGCACTCTGCAGTGCATGCGCCCAGAGTTGGTGCTCTACAAACAAGAGAGGTCATTGTGATGGGGGGCCCACACAGGCCAGAGAATAAAGATGGATGAAAGTAAACAAATTAAAAAAAAAGAGGCCAAAGAAAAAAAGAATCTGCCTGTAAAGTAGGAGTTGCAGGAGACTCAGGTTCAAACTCTGGGCTGGGAAGATCCCCGGGAGGAGGGCATGGCCACCCACTCCAGTGTTCTTGCCTGGAGAATCCCACGGACAGAGGAGCCTGGTGGGCTACAGTCTATAGGGTCTCAAAGTGTCAGACATGACTGAAGTGACTTAGCATGCCTGTACGGTGATAGGCACAAGAATATGTGTTAGGAATATGAGGATGAAGGCACAGGATCCTTGCCCTAATGAATTTCAGGCTATGTTACATTCACGAGTGCATCTTTACTATTTTACTTCTTAGGAACACTAGTCAGGCACAATTCCTTTTTTTCATAAGTCATTTGTTTCCCCCTCAAAGAATATTGTTCATGTCCCTGATTTTAGAATTCAATGAATTATCCCCTGCAAAGATGAAACTGAGTCACTTGTACACTCTTAACTCTTTTTAGGTTTGCACTGACCAACTCAGTAGCCATTGAACCACTGTTTAATTTTAAATTAATTACAATGAAATGAGATTAAAACTTTAGTTCTTCAGTTGCACAAGCTACATTGCAAGTGCTTAAGAGTCACATGTGACCTGTGGCTACCATATTGGGCAGACAGATTTACTATTTCCATGGTCACAGAAAGTTGTATTAGACAGCACTCGATGGACCATTCTTACTTTAGGGGTCACACAGTGGCTTCATTTAAAATCAGGTTTCTCATTTTGGCAAATGATCACTGTCTTCCTCATACTCACGTGACGTCACCTAGCACTAATAAGTTACCTGTATTTTCTTTGTCATTGAGGCTCAAATTAAAATACTGACCTCAATTGAATATGGTTTTAATTGTAACGTAAGCCAAAATAATCAATCCTTTTTATGCCTTGTCATTAAATAGTAACAGCATATGTGACTGGGAGTTTGACCCAGGAAGATCCCACATGCCAGCACTTCTTGGGCAGTGCATGCGCCCAGAGTTGGTGCTCTACAAACAAGAGAGGTCATTGTGATGGGGGGCCCACACAGGCCAGAGAATAAAGATGGATGAAAGTAAACAAATTAAAAAAAAAGAGGCCAAAGAAAAAAAGAATCTGCCTGTAAAGTAGGAGTTGCAGGAGACTCAGGTTCAAACTCTGGGCTGGGAAGATCCCCGGGAGGAGGGCATGGCCACCCACTCCAGTGTTCTTGCCTGGAGAATCCCACGGACAGAGGAGCCTGGTGGGCTACAGTCTATAGGGTCTCAAAGTGTCAGACATGACTGAAGTGACTTAGCATGCCTGTACGGTGATAGGCACAAGAATATGTGTTAGGAATATGAGGATGAAGGCACAGGATCCTTGCCCTAATGAATTTCAGGCTATGTTACATTCACGAGTGCATCTTTACTATTTTACTTCTTAGGAACACTAGTCAGGCACAATTCCTTTTTTTCATAAGTCATTTGTTTCCCCCTCAAAGAATATTGTTCATGTCCCTGATTTTAGAATTCAATGAATTATCCCCTGCAAAGATGAAACTGAGTCACTTGTACACTCTTAACTCTTTTTAGGTTTGCACTGACCAACTCAGTAGCCATTGAACCACTGTTTAATTTTAAATTAATTACAATGAAATGAGATTAAAACTTTAGTTCTTCAGTTGCACAAGCTACATTGCAAGTGCTTAAGAGTCACATGTGACCTGTGGCTACCATATTGGGCAGACAGATTTACTATTTCCATGGTCACAGAAAGTTGTATTAGACAGCACTCGATGGACCATTCTTACTTTAGGGGTCACACAGTGGCTTCATTTAAAATCAGGTTTCTCATTTTGGCAAATGATCACTGTCTTCCTCATACTCACGTGACGTCACCTAGCACTAATAAGTTACCTGTATTTTCTTTGTCATTGAGGCTCAAATTAAAATACTGACCTCAATTGAATATGGTTTTAATTGTAACGTAAGCCAAAATAATCAATCCTTTTTATGCCTTGTCATTAAATAGTAACAGCATATGTGACTGGGAGTTTATAATGAAAGTACCTAAGTAACAACAATAATGCAACACATAATCAATTAGAAACTTACCCTCCTTCACTTTCCGCTTCTTCTGAACTATTACTTGTTGCTGAAGTCTGAACGATGGCAAGTTTTCTTTTCCTAGCTCTGTGCTGAGGACTTATCTTATGAACAGTTACCTTTCCTCCAAGTTCGCCTTGTATATATTCCTCCAGCTTTGGAATGGCTTCTTTAAGAATTCTGACTTCCTCTTTGAGTTCCTGCATATTTGTCAGTAATTCATTTAATTTCTCCAGTATCTGAAGCTGCCTTCCTTGAAGATGCGCTGTTGCTCCTTGGCCACTAGGCATTTCATCTTGCAAAGTCATCAAACCAAGTGAATTACCCAGAGAAAGAAATTTAGGTAAATCTATTGCTGCCCTGGGTTTGCGAACCTTGTGGTACCACAAAAGCAGCAAGCTGATTCCAGCAGTTCCCACCACAATGCCAAATATCATTTCTCTGTTTGTGGAATGAGGCATTTCTTAGTTCTTGTTTCTAAAATTAAAAGCATAAACATGTAAATGAACATTGTTTCTGTCTTTGCCCCAGACAAAAATATTAGACTTTTCCCCATCAACAAAACCCAAGTCTGCATCATCGCAAAAAATGTAATAACACTTAATAAATCACACACTAAAATAAATTGTGAGTAATTGCTTTTACATGGTAACTATTATATGGGGCTCTCTGGTGGCTCCGCAGTAAAGAATCCGCCTAAAATGGAGGAGACATGGCAGAAACTGTGAGTTCGATCCCTGGGGGGAAAGATCCCCTGGGGAAGGGAATGGCAACCCACTCTAGTATTCCTGTCCGGAAAAATCCCACAGACAGATGAGACTGAAAGGCTACAGTCCACAGGGCTGCAAAGGAGTCAGACACTACTTAGCAACTAAACAACAACGAAATAAACTGCCTCTATAATGTATGTGGGTGATTAGAAATACTACCTTTAAGGATATTACTGACAACCAGTGCAAAGTATCAACTTTTAATTCAGAATTTGTATTCTCTATGTCTGATCTGAAATTTACTCTTTACCATTTATTTTTAAAGGGTATGACAGAGATAAAAGCATCATTACAAATTTCTGAAAAAACTATGGAAGAATTCAAACTATGTTTAACTGTGTCTGAACCTTTTATTCAGAGAAGGAAACAGCAACTCACTCCAATATTCTTGTCTAGAGTATCCCTTGGACAGAAGAGTCTTGTGGGCTATGGTCCATAGGATCACAAAGAGTCAGACATGAATGAAGTGACTTAGCATGAAACTTTTATTTGTATAAAATTAACCAGTGTGTTAGTGTCTGGGTTTTACCTAATCTGTAAGAAGAGTCCAAGAAAAAGCTCTTCCTTAGTATCTAGCTCACATTTTGTATTCCAGTTTAGAGTGATAAACAATATTTTAAAATGCACTTTGGGATATAAAATATATAGAAAGTTTTGGGAAGTTTGTAACCATTTCGTCTCTGCTTTATTCAACATGGAAAGCAGAGATGCTAATGTATGTCCATATTTCACCTCCTTTCTTGGTCTGACCCAGAATTCTGCTTCTTACTCACAGTTCTATTTCCATCTTCAGCCTTAATGTTTTTACTTTCTTTCAAATGTTCACTTATTTTTAAAGTAACAAAAAATATCATTTATTTGACTTCTTCTGAACTTTCACAATTTTTCATTAAAGACCTAAGCTTTGGCCCATCTAATTCCATATAAACTCAGCTACTTTGGCAAAATGCACCATAATCTTTATTTACTTTATCCCCTCTTCACTAGGTTTATTGCTTATCACTGCTCTTAAAGAGGGAAGGCCACTAAAGAAAAATGATAACATAAATTCCTCTTTCCTTCTGAGACTTTAAAATGGCAATGAATATATAAATACAATGATAAACTCTTGCAATTAGGGTAAAATACAAAAAGGCTTTTTTACAGACTGTGAAGTTTCCAAAATTGCTTTCTCATCGATTCTCCTATTTTATAAACAGGTAAACACCTGTATTAAATTTTGTTTGAAACTTGGGAGAAATGATAAAAATAACAGTGCTATTGCTGTTTAGTTGCCAAGTGGTATCCAATTCTTTTGTGACCCCATGGACTGTAGCCTACTAGGTTCCTCTGTCCATGGGATTGCCCAGGAACAAATACTAGAGTGCGTTGTCATTTCTTTCTCCAAGGGATCTCTCCAACTCAGGGATTGAATCCACATCTCCTGCATTGGCAGACGGATTCTGTACCACTGAGCCACCAGAGAAGCCCACAAGTAACAGTAAGCCATCATTTATAGGAAATTAAATTTGCAAATTATTTGGTTTGTTTTCCTGACATTTTCTCAAGAAACAAATTACTGTAGTAATACCAACTTTAATCCCTAATAAAAAAAGAAAGAAGTGAGGTAAGTCCTATGATCTCCCCAGGTTTCCAGTTGGATGTAGTTTCTGGACTATGGGAAACTGCCATGGGGAAGGGAAAAACAAACAGAGCCTAATAATCTCACTGAGTTGAACAGGTACCAGAGTTCAGAGAAACTGAAGCATCTAGAATTTGCGCCAGCTTAGTACTGAAGATAAGGGAGCTAGGTAGAGAAAGCGCTCCAGAAATATGCATAGGGCTCACCTTGTATGTCCATATTTCACCTCCTTTCTTGGTCTGACCCAGAATTCTGCTTCTTACTCACAGTTCTATTTCCATCTTCAGCCTTAATGTTTTTACTTTCTTTCAAATGTTCACTTATTTTTAAAGTAACAAAAAATATCATTTATTTGACTTCTTCTGAACTTTCACAATTTTTCATTAAAGACCTAAGCTTTGGCCCATCTAATTCCATATAAACTCAGCTACTTTGGCAAAATGCACCATAATCTTTATTTACTTTATCCCCTCTTCACTAGGTTTATTGCTTATCACTGCTCTTAAAGAGGGAAGGCCACTAAAGAAAAATGATAACATAAATTCCTCTTTCCTTCTGAGACTTTAAAATGGCAATGAATATATAAATACAATGATAAACTCTTGCAATTAGGGTAAAATACAAAAAGGCTTTTTTACAGACTGTGAAGTTTCCAAAATTGCTTTCTCATCGATTCTCCTATTTTATAAACAGGTAAACACCTGTATTAAATTTTGTTTGAAACTTGGGAGAAATGATAAAAATAACAGTGCTATTGCTGTTTAGTTGCCAAGTGGTATCCAATTCTTTTGTGACCCCATGGACTGTAGCCTACTAGGTTCCTCTGTCCATGGGATTGCCCAGGAACAAATACTAGAGTGCGTTGTCATTTCTTTCTCCAAGGGATCTCTCCAACTCAGGGATTGAATCCACATCTCCTGCATTGGCAGACGGATTCTGTACCACTGAGCCACCAGAGAAGCCCACAAGTAACAGTAAGCCATCATTTATAGGAAATTAAATTTGCAAATTATTTGGTTTGTTTTCCTGACATTTTCTCAAGAAACAAATTACTGTAGTAATACCAACTTTAATCCCTAATAAAAAAAGAAAGAAGTGAGGTAAGTCCTATGATCTCCCCAGGTTTCCAGTTGGATGTAGTTTCTGGACTATGGGAAACTGCCATGGGGAAGGGAAAAACAAACAGAGCCTAATAATCTCACTGAGTTGAACAGGTACCAGAGTTCAGAGAAACTGAAGCATCTAGAATTTGCGCCAGCTTAGTACTGAAGATAAGGGAGCTAGGTAGAGAAAGCGCTCCAGAAATATGCATAGGGCTCACCTTGAATCTTTAATTGAACACCTGTATGCACATATATAGGGTGAAACCCCACTAAGCCAGGCAGAAAGCAATTTCAAAGGAAATAAAATTACCTGGGAGCTGTAAACTGAACTATTCCTAAAGATTACACAGAACTGGTAAGCATTCAAGTGTTCACCATCCGGAGTGTAGAGTGTGTGTGAGTTACTTGAGACTTTCAATAGAGACTTTATGGGGTAATGGCTCACTAATGCAGTTGAATTGACACTAGAGTTAAGGTTATTTAGACCTGTTATAAAACAGATTAAAAAACACTGAACCTTAGAAAGTAGGCCCTCACAAGACACTGAATCTGCCAGTGTCTTGATCTTGGTTTTCTTAGCCTCCAGAACAATGAGAAATAAATTCCTGTTGTATGTAAGCCACCCAATCTACAGGATTTTGTTACAGCAGTCTAAATGGACTAAGACATCATCCAAAATGAAGCATACAGATTAAAAAAAAAGACTAAACAAACAAATAATCAAGTAGAGCCTCTAGGGTAATATCAAGTTGTCTAAAATATATATAGTTAAAAAGAAGAAGGCATACCAAAAAATTCTGAAGGAAAAATGGCCAAAAAATTTCCAAGTTGGACAAAACCTATAAACCCAGAAAACCAGGAAGATTAACATTATCCAAGAAAAATATGAAAACCAAACCAAGGCCAAACATTAAAATGCTGAAGATCAATGATAAAAAAAAATCTATAAAGTAGCCAGTTATGGGGGAAGAAAAAACATATGTTTACAGAGGGAAAAACAGATAAGATTACAGCTTACAGTGTCTCTGAGATGTCACCTCAGGAACTATTCAAGCAAGAAAACAATGCTGTGACACTTTCAAAGTGCTGGAAAAAAACCCTTCCAGCTTGCATTTCTATACCCAGTAAAATATTTTTTCAAAAATGAGGGTAAAATTAAGACTATTTTTTTTTAAACATTTATTTATTTATTTATGGGGGGGCGGGTTGGGGAGGGAGGGGGGCGGGCGGGCCACTTCTATTGGTCTTTCATTTATCTATTTTCATCCGTCTTTGTTCTTTGGCTCCTGTGGGCCTCTCATCGTGGTGGCCTCTGTTGTTGCAGAGCACCAGCTCTGGGTTCATGTGCTCCAGAGCTCTGGCTTGGTAATTGGATACATTGGTCCAGCCGCTCCATGGCACATGGGATCTTCCCAGGCCAGGGATCAAACCGGTGCCCCTTGCACTGCAAGGCGGTGTCCTTACCCACTGGACCACCAGGGAAGCCCTAAAATTAAGACTATTTTAAACAAAGAAAAGTGGAGAGAATCCACTGCCAGCAGCCATTCATTATAAGAAAAGCTAACAGGGATTCATCAGGCAGAAGGAAAATGATAACCATAGAAACGTGGGTTTACACAAAGGATGAAGAACACCCAAGGGGCAAACGTGGCAAAAAATAAAAGCCTTTTTTTTTTCTGATTTTAAGATTTATTCATTAAATATTTTCTTATTACAGCAAAAATGACAGTAACATCATGAGGTTTTTTTTTTTTAAGATTTATTTATTTATTTATTTTGGGGGGGTGGGGTGGGGAGGGAGGGGAGCAGGCGGGCCACTTCTATTGGTCTTTCATTTGTCCATTTTCATCCATCTTTGTTCTTTGGCCCGTGTGGGCTTCCCACCGCGGTGGCCTCTGTTGTCGCAGAGCACTGGCTCTGGGTGCACGTGCTCCAGAGCTCTGGCTCGGTAATTGGACACATGGGTCCAGCCGCTCTGCGGCACATGGGATCTTCCCAGGCCAGGGATCGAGCCGGCGCCCCTTGCGCTGCAAGGCGGTGTCCTTACCCACTGGACCACCAGGGGAAGCCCTTGAGGTTGTTTTTTAATCAAATATAGAAGTAAGAACACAGGACCACAGCCAAAAGGACAAGGGGAAAACAGAGTCTGCTCCTATAAGGGTCCTGGGTCATAAGGCAGTGTTATAATCAGTTAAAGGTCCACAGTTGTATGCCCCACGGCAACTGCTCAAAAGACAAAAATGACAACAAAACTACTCCACAAAAATATAAATAGCAAGAAGCAGCAATAATAATGGAAAACAGAAGATATTTCAATTAGTCCAGAAGAAGTCAGAAAAGGAGCAAAAAAGAACAAACGGATAAACAGAAAACTTGAAGAAAAGAAATGTCATAACTATACTGGAAAAAGCATCAAAAGATGGAGAAATGACATTATTTCTGTTTGCCAATGGAAAAGATCCATTTTTTAAAAAAGGAAGACAAGCTCAACATCAGGAAAAGAAAGAGGAGAGAATCACTGCGATGAACCTGGGAAGGCCAAGGGGATGGTTGGCCTCCAGGGCACAGGCAGAGCGGCTGACCGTTGCGGCAGCACAGCCACTGAGAGTACTGAAAGGAAAGACAGACTCGGTCAGCAGACTCAGGAATGTACGCAGCTGTGACGGTGGGACCATAGGAGAGTTCTCTTTGATTGCTTTACTATTCTAAGTGAAATGGGAAACAAAGTAAACCACTGAGCGGGAGAATGGGGGAAGCAGTATTGTAAAGATGCAAATTCTGAATTCCATTGTATACCTGAAACGTGCCTTCCAAAGGTTCACATCTTATGACCTCATATACCTAAGCAAAGCATTATTGGGAATTCCCTGGCAGTCCAGTAGTTAGGACTCGATGCTTCCAGGTGCAGGTGCCTGAGTTCAGTCCCTGGTTGGGGAACTAAGATCCCACAAGTTGTAAAGTACGGCCGAAATTGTTTTAAATTTTAAAAAGGCATTATTATTATACTCTAAATAGCCAAATAAATATGTTTCAAATGATGCTCCATGGAAAAGAAAGACTAAGACTATTACCAACAAGTCTGCCTAAAAGAAATTTTATTTTTTATTTTATTTGGCCATGACGCGCAGCACACCGAATCCTAATTCCCTGACCAGGGATCAAACCTGCGCTCCCTGTAGTGACATCAGAGTCTTAACCACTGGACTGCCAGGGAAGTCACAGGAATATCTCTCTTTAGATCCCCCAGTAATATATTAGACTCTACGCATTGAATACATGGGGTATCCTATTTGGATGCTCTATTTCCTCATAGGTTTAAATGTAAAGAAGAAAATGAATCATTTTAAATAATAATCTTCCAGAAATTACCTTGAGTGATGGTGAATATTATATCCAAGAGATAATAATCCTTTGAACCAGATATTTCAATTAGTCCAGAAGAAGTCAGAAAAGGAGCAAAAAAGAACAAACGGATAAACAGAAAACTTGAAGAAAAGAAATGTCATAACTATACTGGAAAAAGCATCAAAAGATGGAGAAATGACATTATTTCTGTTTGCCAATGGAAAAGATCCATTTTTTAAAAAAGGAAGACAAGCTCAACATCAGGAAAAGAAAGAGGAGAGAATCACTGCGATGAACCTGGGAAGGCCAAGGGGATGGTTGGCCTCCAGGGCACAGGCAGAGCGGCTGACCGTTGCGGCAGCACAGCCACTGAGAGTACTGAAAGGAAAGACAGACTCGGTCAGCAGACTCAGGAATGTACGCAGCTGTGACGGTGGGACCATAGGAGAGTTCTCTTTGATTGCTTTACTATTCTAAGTGAAATGGGAAACAAAGTAAACCACTGAGCGGGAGAATGGGGGAAGCAGTATTGTAAAGATGCAAATTCTGAATTCCATTGTATACCTGAAACGTGCCTTCCAAAGGTTCACATCTTATGACCTCATATACCTAAGCAAAGCATTATTGGGAATTCCCTGGCAGTCCAGTAGTTAGGACTCGATGCTTCCAGGTGCAGGTGCCTGAGTTCAGTCCCTGGTTGGGGAACTAAGATCCCACAAGTTGTAAAGTACGGCCGAAATTGTTTTAAATTTTAAAAAGGCATTATTATTATACTCTAAATAGCCAAATAAATATGTTTCAAATGATGCTCCATGGAAAAGAAAGACTAAGACTATTACCAACAAGTCTGCCTAAAAGAAATTTTATTTTTTATTTTATTTGGCCATGACGCGCAGCACACCGAATCCTAATTCCCTGACCAGGGATCAAACCTGCGCTCCCTGTAGTGACATCAGAGTCTTAACCACTGGACTGCCAGGGAAGTCACAGGAATATCTCTCTTTAGATCCCCTAGTAATATATTAGACTCTACGCATTGAATACATGGGGTATCCTATTTGGATGCTCTATTTCCTCATAGGTTTAAATGTAAAAGAAGAAAAATGAATCATTTTTAAATAATAATCTTCCAGAAATTACCTTGAGTGATGGTGAATATTATATCCAAGAGACTTAATAATTCCTTCTCCTGAAGCCAAGAGTTCCAGGAGCAAGCCCATGTGCTTAATCTGGCTTACCTGAACTCAGGATGTAGTTTACCTAGAACTATTTTTTTTTTTTAAAGCAAAAAGCATTTTTATCTAATTGTTACAAATAAGAACTCTAAGTCTAACCATCTGTCTACTCCCATTCCATGCAGAGATATTCCATGAGGATATTCAGACCAATTTGTAACTTCAGCTAAAATTAGTGGTAATTATTATTAGCCGGTCAATCTTATGTCCACACACACAAAATCGAAAGCTAAATTATTTCAAAAGAGTATTACCAAAAAGGCAATAAGTATGAGAAAAGTCACTATATGTTCATGATTTAACATTTGCATCACATCTAATAACCACTGAGGGTTAACCTTGACCATCTTGGCTCTTTCTTGTCAATACAAAAATGAGTGTAGGATGTTCATATGCTGATCTTGATGTCTATTAAAAGAAATCTTCCTATCCTGATTGCTTTCTTGGCTCATTCCTGCCTGGCCTCTTTTGAACTTTACATTAAAAATGTATAGAGTGTGGTTTGAATGTTTTATTTAATAAGTCAAAATCTACCAAGGAAGATCTTATTCCTGAGATGGTAAGAGTTAATCATTAATTTTCTTTGGCCTCCCCCTTTGAACTTGATACTATTGTGCTCTAAATAGCCAAATAAATATGTTTCAAATGATGCTCCATGGAGAAGAAAGACTAAGACTATTACCAACAAGTCTGCCTAAAAGAAATTTTATTTTTTATTTTATTTGGCCATGACGCGCAGCACACCGAATCCTAATTCCCTGACCAGGGATCAAACCTGCGCTCCCTGTAGTGACATCAGAGTCTTAACCACTGGACTGCCAGGGAAGTCACAGGAATATCTCTCTTTAGATCCCCCAGTAATATATTAGACTCTACGCATTGAATACATGGGGTATCCTATTTGGATGCTCTATTTCCTCATAGGTTTAAATGTAAAAGAAGAAAAATGAATCATTTTTAAATAATAATCTTCCAGAAATTACCTTGAGTGATGGTGAATATTATATCCAAGAGACTTAATAATTCCTTCTCCTGAAGCCAAGAGTTCCAGGAGCAAGCCCATGTGCTTAATCTGGCTTACCTGAACTCAGGATGTAGTTTACCTAGAACTATTTTTTTTTTTTAAAGCAAAAAGCATTTTTATCTAATTGTTACAAATAAGAACTCTAAGTCTAACCATCTGTCTACTCCCATTCCATGCGAGAGATATTCCATGAGGATATTCAGACCAATTTGTAACTTCAGCTAAAATTAGTGGTAATTATTATTAGCCGGTCAATCTTATGTCCACACACACAAAATCGAAAGCTAAATTATTTCAAAAGAGTATTACCAAAAAGGCAATAAGTATGAGAAAAGTCACTATATGTTCATGATTTAACATTTGCATCACATCTAATAACCACTGAGGGTTAACCTTGACCATCTTGGCTCTTTCTTGTCAATACAAAAATGAGTGTAGGATGTTCATATGCTGATCTTGATGTCTATTAAAAGAAATCTTCCTATCCTGATTGCTTTCTTGGCTCATTCCTGCCTGGCCTCTTTTGAACTTTACATTAAAAAAATGTATAGAGTGTGGTTTGAATGTTTTATTTAATAAGTCAAAATCTACCAAGGAAGATCTTATTCCTGAGATGGTAAGAGTTAATCATTAATTTTCTTTGACTTTGTCTTTAGAAATTATACCAATCCCACTATATCTCTTGGAGGCAGGTCTTGCTAGTATCTCTATTGTGCAGATAAGCAAATTGAGGCACATAGCTGTCAAGTCATTTACCCAGGGGTCACCCAGCTACGAATGAGAACTGCTGCCCTTGATAACTCCTGAAAGTACTGTTGCAGATGAACATTCAGAAAGCATCACCAAGGACATAAAGGAGAATGTTGACTGGGCAGAGAGGCTCAGAGCTGAAATATGACTTCAGAACTAGGAAAATCAACTGGGACAAAAGCTAGAATCAAAATAGCAGGCATTGGTTTCAAATAACCACAATCAGAGAACAATAGCTCTGTATCAGTATAGCTTTGTAGCAGTATACAATAGCTTTGTATCAGTATAAAATGAATGTGCTTCTATGCCAATAATTTGAAAAATGCCACTTATTTAAAAACAGTAACAACAGTAATAAATAGAATACCTGCTTGCCTGCAGGATAATTTCAAAGTTAATATCACATTATTTCTATAACTTGAATATTTATCACATTAGCAATAAACACTTTCAGTTTAGTATAAAAACTAAAAATATATTGACTTATATATACATTTTATATAAAAACTAAAGCTATAGTAACTTAAAAATATATTGACTAGGGAATTCCCTAGTGGTCCAATGGTTAGGACTCAGTGCTTTCCCTGCTGGGGCCCTCCTCAATCCCATGTCAGGGAACTAAGATCACACAGTAGAAAGAAAGAAAGAGAAAAAGAGAAAGAGAAAAAGAAACAATCTTGGTTTCAAATATATATATATATATAGAGAGAGAGAGAGAGACTATATATAAATATATATGGAGAGACTATATATATGTAACACAGCCTGTATATACAGATAGAGAGAGAGAGACTAGTCAGAGACTACTGTTCTGCCACACGTTTCAATTTGTAAGGTGCTAATAATAATGTTCGATAATAGATTTAATTTTGTTATAAATTGCTGGCATCTAAAGTTAATGTGTAATACATAATTAGAGGTTATCTGCAGAAATGATAATTCAGAATTCTGTTGAAATAGTAAATCATCAAAAGGTTGACTCTACAGAAATTTCTACATTACAATTCCTTTGTAGGACCTGTCCTAAAAAATTAACTTCAGAAAACATTTAACATTTCATGTTCTAGTTTTAACTAATTTTCAGACATGGAAAGTATGCTTTACTGAGTTACTTACAAGGCTTTCAGCAATATTTAGCATATATAGTCACTTAACTCAGCAGATTCTTAAAAGAAAAAATGGGTAGCATACAGAATTCTGATAAACTCAGAAGATGTATGAAAATTTTTACGAGAAAGGTAAAGGCATACAGTATAGGTTACAAACGACCCTGAGTTTTAAATTTCCCAAGGGAATTGCTCTGAAACCTTGAATTGGCGATCTGATTCCCCACAGTGACCTGGATAACTCGATACTTTCTAAGTGAATTCGAATCCTCGTATTTCATTTGGTTTTCACTTTTTCTCCTACTTTATAATTTCTTTCTTTATTTTTTTAATATATTTCTTTTTTATTTATCCCTGACGTTTGGCTTATTTGCAAATGCTTGTCACACTGAAAATCTGGCCTTCATTTTCTGTAAAAGCAGAGATTCCGAGTTTGCCAAAACAAAACAAACAAGGTTTGCTGAAGGCTGAAAGGTAAGAAAGACCCAGGCAGCTCAAGTGAGAAGTTAGCAAGTGTCTTCATCGGGGTTTGCACGCTGCCCGCTCCCCACGCACCCCACGCCGCGGGCCCGCGAGGACATACTGGCGACCTCAGGGGTTGAAGGCGGCGGCTGGGCGAGACCGGCGCTCGGGGAAGCCGCTGCAAGCCCGCCCAGCCGCCTAGAAAGCACGCGGCGGCGCAGACCCGCGGGGTGATGCCCCGCAGAGTGATGCCCCGCAGAGACGCGGCGGCCGGGAGGAAGCCCGCACGACCCGGAAGTGCGGTGGCGGCCGCCGGAAGTGCCTCGTCGGCTCTCGGCCCTCGGCTGGGGGGGCCCACCCCCCGGGGGTTAATGTGTGCTAATAATAATGTTCGATAATAGATTTAATTTTGTTATAAATTGCTGGCATCTAAAGTTAATGTGTAATACATAATTAGAGGTTATCTGCAGAAATGATAATTCAGAATTCTGTTGAAATAGTAAATCATCAAAAGGTTGACTCTACAGAAATTTCTACATTACAATTCCTTTGTAGGACCTGTCCTAAAAAATTAACTTCAGAAAACATTTAACATTTCATGTTCTAGTTTTAACTAATTTTCAGACATGGAAAGTATGCTTTACTGAGTTACTTACAAGGCTTTCAGCAATATTTAGCATATATAGTCACTTAACTCAGCAGATTCTTAAAAGAAAAAATGGGTAGCATACAGAATTCTGATAAACTCAGAAGATGTATGAAAATTTTTACGAGAAAGGTAAAGGCATACAGTATAGGTTACAAACGACCCTGAGTTTTAAATTTCCCAAGGGAATTGCTCTGAAACCTTGAATTGGCGATCTGATTCCCCACAGTGACCTGGATAACTCGATACTTTCTAAGTGAATTCGAATCCTCGTATTTCATTTGGTTTTCACTTTTTCTCCTACTTTATAATTTCTTTCTTTATTTTTTTAATATATTTCTTTTTTATTTATCCCTGACGTTTGGCTTATTTGCAAATGCTTGTCACACTGAAAATCTGGCCTTCATTTTCTGTAAAAGCAGAGATTCCGAGTTTGCCAAAACAAAACAAACAAGGTTTGCTGAAGGCTGAAAGGTAAGAAAGACCCAGGCAGCTCAAGTGAGAAGTTAGCAAGTGTCTTCATCGGGGTTTGCACGCTGCCCGCTCCCCACGCACCCCACGCCGCGGGCCCGCGAGGACATACTGGCGACCTCAGGGGTTGAAGGCGGCGGCTGGGCGAGACCGGCGCTCGGGGAAGCCGCTGCAAGCCCGCCCAGCCGCCTAGAAAGCACGCGGCGGCGCAGACCCGCGGGGTGATGCCCCGCAGAGTGATGCCCCGCAGAGACGCGGCGGCCGGGAGGAAGCCCGCACGACCCGGAAGTGCGGTGGCGGCCGCCGGAAGTGCCTCGTCGGCTCTCGGCCCTCGGCTGCGGCCCACCCCGGCCCGCCCGAGGCCACTGCCGATCGGCGCAAGCACCTGTTCTTGAAGAGCTGGCCTCTCTGCAGTCGGAGACCTGGAACCTGCTGGCGGGGCGGCCGGGAGCGGAGCGGCGGGCGGACAGTCGTCCGGGGAGCCTACGAGTGCCGAGGTCCAGCGCTGCGGCCGCCGCGTCCTGACCCAGCTACCCGAGGCGCCGGGGGAGGGGCGCGCTCCGCTCGCCCCGCGGCTCCCGCCTCTTCCCGCCTGGCGGTCAGCTCACCCGGGCGGGCGCCCAGCGCATCTGGGAGACAAGGCCTCGCCGGGCGCCTCGGCCGCGCGGGACTTTGCCGCCTGGGTGTCGCCTCCCTCAAAGCTCATCTCCCCGCCCCGACCACCGCGCCCTGGCTCAGGGCCACCAGCGGGAGGCTTGGCGCACGGTTGGTGCATCCGGCGCGCTTCTTCCCTGCACTGTGGCTCCCCAAACCCACGTCCCACCCGACTCTTTCTCTTCCCCTCAGGCCCTAGTATCATCCTTCTTCCGGACCTCTTTCTAGATACGATCTTGAGCCCTCCATATGACAAGAGTCAAACGGGGATTTATTGCACACGTTACTAATGGAGTTATCCTAACTCACTTTATCTTTTTATTATATTTTAATTAGAGGATAATTGCTTTATAATATTGTTTTGGCTTCTGCTATACATCAACCTGAGTCAGCCACAGGTATATGCTCTCTTCTCCTGAACCCCCTTCCCACCCCCTTCTCCCAATCCCACCCCTCTAGGCTGTCACAGAACAGTGGGTTGAGCTGTCTGTGTTATACAGCAAATTCCATCTCGCCATCTATTTTACATAAAGTGTTTCTGTGCTGTTATCTCAATTAGTCCCACCCTCTTTTTCGGCCTCCCATGTAACCCCCAGCACCTTACTGAGTTGCTTTTAAGCGAAAAGCATTATCTTCTCAAATGCTTAACACTGGAGATTTTATCCAGCTTCACCTTCTGTGGTTTGTGTCAATACAATGAAAATAAAATTCTGTTAAATGAACTCATTTTAACTCAGGCTCATTTTTTTTCCCTTCAAATGCTTAACACTGGCCTCGGCTGCGGCCCACCCCGGCCCGCCCGAGGCCACTGCCGATCGGCGCAAGCACCTGTTCTTGAAGAGCTGGCCTCTGCAGTCGGAGACCTGGAACCTGCTGGCGGGGCGGCCGGGAGCGGAGCGGCGGGCGGACAGTCGTCCGGGGAGCCTACGAGTGCCGAGGTCCAGCGCTGCGGCCGCCGCGTCCTGACCCAGCTACCCGAGGCGCCGGGGGAGGGGCGCGCTCCGCTCGCCCCGCGGCTCCCGCCTCTTCCCGCCTGGCGGTCAGCTCACCCGGGCGGGCGCCCAGCGCATCTGGGAGACAAGGCCTCGCCGGGCGCCTCGGCCGCGCGGGACTTTGCCGCCTGGGTGTCGCCTCCCTCAAAGCTCATCTCCCCGCCCCGACCACCGCGCCCTGGCTCAGGGCCACCAGCGGGAGGCTTGGCGCACGGTTGGTGCATCCGGCGCGCTTCTTCCCTGCACTGTGGCTCCCCAAACCCACGTCCCACCCGACTCTTTCTCTTCCCCTCAGGCCCTAGTATCATCCTTCTTCCGGACCTCTTTCTAGATACGATCTTGAGCCCTCCATATGACAAGAGTCAAACGGGGATTTATTGCACACGTTACTAATGGAGTTATCCTAACTCACTTTATCTTTTTATTATATTTTAATTAGAGGATAATTGCTTTATAATATTGTTTTGGCTTCTGCTATACATCAACCTGAGTCAGCCACAGGTATATGCTCTCTTCTCCTGAACCCCCTTCCCACCCCCTTCTCCCAATCCCACCCCTCTAGGCTGTCACAGAACAGTGGGTTGAGCTGTCTGTGTTATACAGCAAATTCCATCTCGCCATCTATTTTACATAAAGTGTTTCTGTGCTGTTATCTCAATTAGTCCCACCCTCTTTTTCGGCCTCCCATGTAACCCCCAGCACCTTACTGAGTTGCTTTTAAGCGAAAAGCATTATCTTCTCAAATGCTTAACACTGGAGATTTTATCCAGCTTCACCTTCTGTGGTTTGTGTCAATACAATGAAAATAAAATTCTGTTAAATGAACTCTATTTATAAACTGCAGGCTCACTTTTTCTGTTATTGCCCTTTGAGCTTTAAATTCAGACTTGCAGGAAACTTGGCCTTGACTAGTAGATTTCCTACCAATATGTTGAATGGAATTAAAAATGGACGCACTCCTGTTTAGACAAAGAAAAACCTGATCTATAACGAATCAGAAGGCTATTTTTATAATCCATACAAAGCTATTTCCTAATGGAGATTCTATAGGACCTTTAAGACTATAAAATGATTTTTGAGCTTTAGGCAAGCTATATTCCAAAATGCATAAGCCTAGCCAAATCATTTTGTTAAAATTAAGTTATATTTTGAAAGATAGCAAACTAATATGTGTGTATGCTCAGTCGCTAACTTGTGTCCCACTCTGTGACCCAAGGACTCTCCGTCAGGGAGTACAGTAAAATAGCTGGACTCCTTCTGTATGCCTGTGTAACACCTGTTTCCCTTCATTCTGTTTCTTAAGCAGTAAGAAATAACTGAGGTAGAAACTCACTGGTAGCCATGGATCTTTGGCAAAATTAAAACTAGAAAGTAAAGAGAGGAGCTTTGTTGTAGGATGATATAAAAAAGAAGGAATGACTCCACCTGCCTCTACTAGGAATGTGGTCTAAAAGGAAAGTCTGAAGGAAAAAGGAAGATCACTAGGAATCTTAAAGACATTGTTTGTCAGGTACTGAACGTTCATGTTCTTCCACAGTTCATTATATTTTGATACCCAATCCCTAATGTGTTGGTATTTGGAGGTAAGACCTTCGAGAAGTAATTAGGAAATACAGTTAGAAGCCAGCTGTCTGCAGTCCAAAAGAGGACTCTCATCAGAAGCCAATGATCTCTGATTTTCAACCCCCAGAACCATGAGAAATAAATCTTCACTATTTAAGTCACCAGGTAACCTAATATAACAGTAACCTCTTCACAGATCACTGCCTTGTGGCAAAGGGGCTTGCGTGATTCAGTGAAACTCAGCATTAAAAACACTTAAGATCATGGCATCTGCTCCCATCACTCATAACAAATAGATGGCGGAAAAGTGGAGGCAGTAACGGAAAAGCATTGCTTCACCTTCTGTGGTTTGTGTCAATACAATGAAAATAAAATTCTGTTAAATGAACTCTATTTATAAACTGCAGGCTCACTTTTCTGTTATTGCCCTTTGAGCTTTAAATTCAGACTTGCAGGAAACTTGGCCTTGACTAGTAGATTTCCTACCAATATGTTGAATGGAATTAAAATGGACGCACTCCTGTTTAGACAAAGAAAACCTGATCTATAACGAATCAGAAGGCTATTTTTATAATCCATACAAAGCTATTTCCTAATGGAGATTCTATAGGACCTTTAAGACTATAAAATGATTTTTGAGCTTTAGGCAAGCTATATTCCAAAATGCATAAGCCTAGCCAAATCATTTTGTTAAAATTAAGTTATATTTTGAAAGATAGCAAACTAATATGTGTGTATGCTCAGTCGCTAACTTGTGTCCCACTCTGTGACCCAAGGACTCTCCGTCAGGGAGTACAGTAAAATAGCTGGACTCCTTCTGTATGCCTGTGTAACACCTGTTTCCCTTCATTCTGTTTCTTAAGCAGTAAGAAATAACTGAGGTAGAAACTCACTGGTAGCCATGGATCTTTGGCAAAATTAAAACTAGAAAGTAAAGAGAGGAGCTTTGTTGTAGGATGATATAAAAAAGAAGGAATGACTCCACCTGCCTCTACTAGGAATGTGGTCTAAAAGGAAAGTCTGAAGGAAAAAGGAAGATCACTAGGAATTTTAAAGACATTGTTTGTCAGGTACTGAACGTTCATGTTCTTCCACAGTTCATTATATTTTGATACCCAATCCCTAATGTGTTGGTATTTGGAGGTAAGACCTTCGAGAAGTAATTAGGAAATACAGTTAGAAGCCAGCTGTCTGCAGTCCAAAAGAGGACTCTCATCAGAAGCCAATGATCTCTGATTTTCAACCCCCAGAACCATGAGAAATAAATCTTCACTATTTAAGTCACCAGGTAACCTAATATAACAGTAACCTCTTCACAGATCACTGCCTTGTGGCAAAGGGGCTTGCGTGATTCAGTGAAACTCAGCATTAAAAACACTTAAGATCATGGCATCTGCTCCCATCACTCATAACAAATAGATGGCGGAAAAGTGGAGGCAGTAACAGATTTTCTCTTCTTGGGCTCCAAAAGCATTGCAGATGGTGACTGCAGCCATGAAGTTAGCAGACGCTTTCCTCTTGGAAAGAAAGCTGTGACAAACCTCGATGGCATATTAAAATGCAAAGACATCACTTTGCCAACAAAGGTCTGTATAATCAAAGTTATGGTCTTTGCAGTAGTCATGTATGAATGTGAAAGTTGGACCATATAGAAGTCTGAGTGCCAAAGAATTGATGCTTTCGAATTGTAGTGCTGGAATAAACTGTTGAGAGTCCCTTGGACAGCAAGGAGATCAAACCTGTCAATCCTCAAGGAAGTCAACCCTGAATATTCATTGGAAGGACTGATGCTGAAGCTGAAGCTCCAATACTTTGGCCACCTGATGTGAGCAGCCAACTCACTGCAAAAGACCCTGATGCTGGGAAAGATTGAAGGCAAAAGGAGAAGAGGGCGGCAGAAGATGAGATAGTTAGATTGTATCACCAATTCAACAAACATGAACTTGGGTAAACTTTGGGCGATAGTGAGGGACAGGAGCCCTGGCATGCTGCAATCCACGGGGTTGGAAAGAGTTGGACATGACTTACCAACTGTACAAGAACAATCTATGGTAATCAGTTACAACTGCCCAGACATAAGACATTTTAACTCATCAATACTAGCACAGGCTTCCCTGGTGGTCCAGTGGCTACAGAGTTCACCTTGCAGTGCAATGCAAGGGGCACTGGTTCGATCCCTATCCTGGGAAGATCCCACGTGCTACAGAGCGGCTGGACAAGTGTGTCCAGTTACGAGCCAGCGCTCTGGCCCGCATGTGCCCAGAGCCAGTGCTCTGCAACGAGAGAGGCCACTGTGTTTGGAGGCCCACACAGGCCAAAGAATTAAGATGGATGAAAGTAAATAAATGAAGAACCGATAAAATAAGCCAAAATTAAAAAAAAAAATACTAGCACAGCATTACAGTCAGCTGGCACCTCTGCTGTGCAGGCGCTTCACGATTTCTCACCACCTACTTTTTCAGCTTTTCTCTACCATTTTTACCAGATATCAATTCTTCACTTCAGCTATAGGCAAACGACCTTATTTTTCTTTCCATAAATCACACATTTCCCCAGTCTCTGTGTCCCTTTTAGGCTCTCTATGTCTGGAATACCCTGCTCTTTGCCACTTGTCAAAAGCCAGTTCGTCCAGTTTAATCTGCTTGAGAAGCTACTTGACACATTCTCCTCCCCCAAAGAAGCATTCCTCCATGCCCGGCCAAAACTCTGTGGAAGGATAAGGAGTTCCCATGAGCACAAATCCACTCGGGGCTGGCTTTCTGTGTCCTGCTCTCCTGTACACTATCATTATCACCATTTACTCAGTGACTACTGCATCGTCGGCACTGAACATATTAGCAAGTATGTATTTATCTTTACGTCCCCAGCACCTGGCACAGTGCACGTATTCTTTATTAGTTAAATATTTGAAAACGTTTCTTTAAAAATACTATTTACACTCAAGAGAAAATCATTAAGAAATTTGTAGTCCTTTATATGATAGGAACATGAGAAGAGTCATGGGTGTATATATGTGTGTGGGGGGTATTTTTATTTCTTGGGTTTAATCTATGTGGTTTTATTTCCAGGAAAAAATAAAATGAAGAAGTTGGTGGAAGAAGGAGCCATCCAGGTGTAACTGAACCTCCAAGTTCCCCAGCTTAGTTTTGTAAAGTGAAGGAACAACCAACAGCCACCGCAGAAAGACTGATTGACTCTTACACTCAGTTCCTGCATTATTCTGTAATGAATTATCTTATTTCATCTTCCCAACAGTCTTGTGAAGTAAATTACATTACAGGTGAGGCTTTGCTGCCTGTGATGAAATACTGAAAGGGGATTCTTCATAGCACCTTTCATACACACATCATAACACTTCTCAAGTGATACTGTTCTGTCTGCATCTTCTGCTTCAGTTACATGGGGTTCAGCCTTCTCTGCTCCCTCTATGCGGATGGAACCTCCAATCAGAGCACTTATCCCATGGAAGGTTTTCTTGTTAGGGGTCTGCCACTCTCTCTAAACCATGGGGTATAAAGTTACAGTGGGCCTATCATGTTCAGTGTAGGCTAGGAATAGAGTTTGGGAGAAAATAATCCTGTATCTAATATGAACAGTTTGGAATTCACAGAACGCAAGAAAATTATTCTCAAATTTTCTGAAATGAATCCTACGACTAATTTGGACCTGCCAAGGGAAAAATGCTTTCTTTGAGAAAGGTGTAAGGATGAGTTTATTAACTATTTCCACAAGCCTAAGCAATTACTGTAATAAATTATCAATCCCATCAATACGATAAAGTAGTTGGCCTGATATTCTCGTGCTGATTGAATTTCAAATGGCATTTTAAAAAGACATGTATAAAAGAGAAGTTAGCAACAATATTTATGTAATACAATTTGGCAATTCAATGCTGAATCAATTTGTTAAAATTCTGCCTCATTAAAGTACAGAATTCTTATAAGAAAGTTTTTATTGTATTAGAAAAGTTAAGTTTTTGTTCAATGTCCTGTTCAGAAAGTCATATGCATTCCCTGGTTGATACTAACCTTGGTCAGTGATTGTCAACAGTCTTTCTATGACATATAAAGATAGGAATGAAGATTCTTCAGATATTGTGGGAGTTTTGTAAGTCACATTCTTACAATGAGTTTCTCAAGTCAGCCTGTTTAAAGAACCGGTTTGGATACACTATAAAATGGAGCTCAAGAAATTCAGAGAAAAAAGTCACTTTGCCCCCACTTCTGCATTCTTTATTCAACTTGAGAGAAAGCGTTCAGGGACTACTTTGACAGTATGTACGTCAACTTTATATGTCAAGGTCAGTTTCATTGATTGTAGCAGATTGCAAGAGTGAAATATTCATCAGTTAGACAAAATAGTGCTACAATATATGTATGTATAAATTAGTCAAAATAACTTCTAAAAATTAGAACAAAAGATTTCATTTAGGACATGGATGGTAAGTCAATTTTTGTGTGTGGTTCTCCTGGGAAAAATAAGGGTTAGCAATTTTCCAGACGTACTGTCCTCAGACTATCCAAAGAAAAGACCCGTTTTCTGTCTGCATCTTCTGCTTCATTTCATGGAGCTCCGCCCCTTGGATGGAACCTCCAATCAGAGCACTTATCCCATGGAAGGTTTTCTTGTTAGGGTCTGCCACTCTATCTAAACCATGGGGTATAAAGTTACAGTGGGCCTATCATGTTCAGTGTAGGCTAGGAATAGAGTTTGGGAGAAAATAATCCTGTATCTAATATGAACAGTTTGGAATTCACAGAACGCAAGAAAATTATTCTCAAATTTTCTGAAATGAATCCTACGACTAATTTGGACCTGCCAAGGGAAAAATGCTTTCTTTGAGAAAGGTGTAAGGATGAGTTTATTAACTATTTCCACAAGCCTAAGCAATTACTGTAATAAATTATCAATCCCATCAATACGATAAAGTAGTTGGCCTGATATTCTCGTGCTGATTGAATTTCAAATGGCATTTTAAAAAGACATGTATAAAAGAGAAGTTAGCAACAATATTTATGTAATACAATTTGGCAATTCAATGCTGAATCAATTTGTTAAAATTCTGCCTCATTAAAGTACAGAATTCTTATAAGAAAGTTTTATTGTATTAGAAAAGTTAAGTTTTTGTTCAATGTCCTGTTCAGAAAGTCATATGCATTCCCTGGTTGATACTAACCTTGGTCAGTGATTGTCAACAGTCTTTCTATGACATATAAAGATAGGAATGAAGATTCTTCAGATATTGTGGGAGTTTTGTAAGTCACATTCTTACAATGAGTTTCTCAAGTCAGCCTGTTTAAAGAACCGGTTTGGATACACTATAAAATGGAGCTCAAGAAATTCAGAGAAAAAAGTCACTTTGCCCCCACTTCTGCATTCTTTATTCAACTTGAGAGAAAGCGTTCAGGGACTACTTTGACAGTATGTACGTCAACTTTATATGTCAAGGTCAGTTTCATTGATTGTAGCAGATTGCAAGAGTGAAATATTCATCAGTTAGACAAAATAGTGCTACAATATATGTATGTATAAATTAGTCAAAATAACTTCTAAAAATTAGAACAAAAGATTTCATTTAGGACATGGATGGTAAGTCAATTTTTGTGTGTGGTTCTCCTGGGAAAAATAAGGGTTAGCAATTTTCCAGACGTACTGTCCTCAGACTATCCAAAGAAAAGCTATTCCCCCTTTAGGAACAATATTTCATTCAAGAAACTGTTCAGTAGATAGAGGCAGCCTCTTGGTATGCAAATCAGCCAATTACTCTCCTAATGCAATAGAGACTCATTAATCAACTATTGTTAAAATTTTTTCCCTTTTCTAAAAGTTATGCTCCTATTTTCATAATTAAGGCCTATCTTTGGACTCTCATTCAGAGAAGTGAGTCTAGAAAAAGATGGAAATTCACCACTGTAATGATTTAAGGAGAAAGCTTTTCTCATTAAGCAAGTGACGAAGTCATTTGTATTGTAATCAAAAATAATTGTAGTTTAGAACCGGGAGCATATCTTATCATAAAAGTCATGCTATATAAATTATGGTTTGTTTCCTAAGGAACCCCATAAAATCCTTTGTGATCTATATGATAATATGCTCTATGGTTTTCAGCTAAATTCTAACAGAACTGCTGATGTCAGGAAATCATCTTCTGTGCTATGGCCTTGACTGTTTTCCCTTAAAAAAAAAAGTACCTTTGACCTTGCCAGCTGCAACAGCTAATAACTGTCCAGTGAAAGATAAACCCATCCTCCAGCGATGATGTCTGCTTGCCAGCTAATGAAAATACATCCTACCACCAGTCAGCCTTTGCCAGGTTTCTAGCAATAAAAGAACTACCCTTTCAGTCATGGGCTCTTTGACTTTCTCACATGAGGCAAAACTAACCTTCCAGCCCTCCCTAAAACAAAATAGGAATTCTGACAGTCATAACATTTACTCTCTCTCTCTTAGTAATGGAAACATCCCATTTCTCAAACCAAACAGAAGGGTTCTAAGAGGAACTTCTCTTCTGGACGTAAGGACATCATACAGGAGGTACAACTCATTTATGTATTTCATAAATGAAAAATTATTGACAAATTAATTTGAATAATTTAGTTATTTTCATACAGACATTTTACAGAGTGAAAATAGCTTCAACAATTTTCATAAAGCATTTAACTGTGAGAATCCAACTTTATTTTATTTTATTTTTTTTCTACACGTCACTCTCTCACCTGCATCCTGTGAAAACAGAATCCAACTTTAGACATCCAGGCACTTCCATTATTTTCCTCTGCTAAATGTGTGCTGTTATGGAGATAAGACTGTAGTTATGTATTGTGATTTTTTCCTCTTTTTAGGAAGTAGAATCTGTGAAGATCTAAATAATTTATTGCTACTGTGGCTTAAGTCATAGCTTGAAAGCCATCAACATCTATCACTTCCTTGCCTTTTGGGTAAGATCAAGTTGTCAAGGCATCAATATCTAAATAAAAAATGAAAATTTCAGTTGATTCAAGTACTTTTAAACATTTTGATACCACCCATTATCTTTCCTAAAACCTTGCCTCTCCTCTTATGTCATTACTGTATCTCACAGCTATTGCTATTAAAAACTTGAAGAGAACTCACAGCCTTCACTTCCTGGCTTCGTGCCCACGTATCAGCTTGCTGCAGAAACCACGAAAGCTGCCCTGATACTGCTCTCACCAAGAAGGACAAGGTCTCCTGATTTTCCCAGATAGCGGCTTTTCATCTCTTTAAAGAGTTGCTCAACTTCAGTACTATTGATTTCTCTTGTTGTTGTTGGACTGGAGAATTATTTGGTGTAGGGAGAATTCTCTGCTGTGGAATGTTTAGCAGCATCCTTGGCCTTGACCCATGAGTAAGTTAATATAGGAAGTGCATTTTCCTATAAAATTAAACAAAACCTGCTAAGCAACGCCTAACTTTGAAAGAAGATGCTATCAATTCTTAATATCTAAGTTTGGGGTAACTTTTTCTTAAAAGCACGAACTATGTCTTATTTGTTTTTCTACCTTCAGTACCTGATGTTTGGTGATATAATTCTTAAATGAATAGATTGATGAGTAAATGAAAATATCTAGGTATCTAAAATATTAAGCCAGAAATTTTGGCAAGCTTGCATATCTGTGACCAGCCTATGTGATTGCTTTAAAAAATTATTTTAATTGGTGAATTCCAAGTAAATTAGCTTAAAGGGAGAAAGTCCTCTGGGCCATGGAATTATAGGGATGTTGAAAAAAGGAAAAATGAAATTTCCAAAATTAAACAGAAACTTTAAACTTCATCTCAGATTCCTAAATCTTGCCTAAAGCTAGCTCTGTTTATCAAACGGCCTTTCTCATCAGAATTATACTATTCAGGGTTTAGAATTCTTTCAAAATATATGCACATTTTAATATGATTTAGTGTCACTGATTTCTTTTTTGCAAGGCCCACTAAATCTTTTAGACAGCATATATAATAAGAAGACAAACTGAAAGATTTGGCTATGTAGGTGCACATCAACTGAACTGCTTATGGATTTATGTAGAGTCTCTGATCACCAAATCTTCAGTCTTGGTTATGAGATGGGGTTCAGGAATTTGCATTTCAACATATTTTCCTGAATCAATGTTGCATGGACCTCCCTTTGAGAAACATCGCATGCAGGTGAATTTCTAAAGTGAAAATGGAATCGGGCAGACTTATTCTAGAGGAACGACTGTTGAATGGGGTCTTATTCACGTTAGGTTTTTTATGCAAAAAGACTATGTTGAAAGGAGCCAAATGAAATTCTGGTTTCAGAAACTAAGTGTTTTATTAAGTTTTCTTTGCTGTTTCTCTAGCCAGAGAGAGACCAAGGGAAAATGGTAAGAAAATAGTTGCCTTTCATTCAGTTCAGTTCAGTTCAGTTGCTCAGTCATGTCTGACTCTTTGCAACCCCATGGACTGTGGCACGCCAGGCTTCCCTGTCCTTCACCATCTCCTGGAGTTTGCTCATACTCGTGCTCACTGACTCAGTGATGCCATCCAACCATCTCGTCCTCTGTGGTCCCCTTCTCCTTCTGCCATATAATTTTCCCAGCGTCAGGGTCTTTCCGAACGAGTTGTCTCCTTTCATTCAGCAGGAGACAAAAATGTTCCCTGCTTCTCTAACCTCTTCTGACAGGTGGGCCCCTGGTTCTGGGCCTGTGCTGCAGCTCTCAGCCACGTGTCCCAGCACGCCTGCAGGAGAGGAGATGAGGCAACCCTCATGTGAGCAGCACCTTCTCTTTCATTCTCGGCCAGCAGGTGTAGTGCTATCATCCAGATTAATCATTTGTGTCACAATTGTTCTCTGCTTGCCAAGTTCCTTTGCTCTCACCAGTTAATTCCCAGCATGTGTATAACCAGTGAACACAAAGATTTCATGCAAGAGATATGAAACGCTTTCTGCCTCCTTTATCAGGCACAGGACACTTTGCAATCGTGAGGTACTTGGGAGCATTCCAAGCTTCCACGTGTTTGTGTTTCATGGTCACCCCAACCTCTGAGATGGACAGAGCAGGAATTTTTATTTTCATTTTGCAGATGACAGCTTCTCAGCCATTAGGTCACACAGTGAAAAAAAAGAAAAACAAAAACCAGTTTTGTTCCTCTAGAATTTAAAGGTCCCATCTCAACTCTGATCACCAAATCTTCAGTCTTGGTTATGAGATGGGGTTCAGGAATTTGCATTTCAACATATTTTCCTGAATCAATGTTGCATGGACCACCCTTTGAGAAACATCGCATGCAGGTGAATTTCTAAAGTGAAAATGGAATCGGGCAGACTTATTCTAGAGGAACGACTGTTGAATGGGGTCTTATTCACGTTAGGTTTTTTATGCAAAAAGACTATGTTGAAAGGAGCCAAATGAAATTCTGGTTTCAGAAACTAAGTGTTTTATTAAGTTTTCTTTGCTGTTTCTCTAGCCAGAGAGAGACCAAGGGAAAATGGTAAGAAAATAGTTGCCTTTCATTCAGTTCAGTTCAGTTCAGTTGCTCAGTCATGTCTGACTCTTTGCAACCCCATGGACTGTGGCACGCCAGGCTTCCCTGTCCTTCACCATCTCCTGGAGTTTGCTCATACTCGTGCTCACTGACTCAGTGATGCCATCCAACCATCTCGTCCTCTGTGGTCCCCTTCTCCTTCTGCCATATAATTTTCCCAGCGTCAGGGTCTTTCCGAACGAGTTGTCTCCTTTCATTCAGCAGGAGACAAAAATGTTCCTGCTTCTCTAACCTCTTCTGACAGGTGGGCCCCTGGTTCTGGGCCTGTGCTGCAGCTCTCAGCCACGTGTCCCAGCACGCCTGCAGGAGAGGAGATGAGGCAACCCTCATGTGAGCAGCACCTTCTCTTTCATTCTCGGCCAGCAGGTGTAGTGCTATCATCCAGATTAATCATTTGTGTCACAATTGTTCTCTGCTTGCCAAGTTCCTTTGCTCTCACCAGTTAATTCCCAGCATGTGTATAACCAGTGAACACAAAGATTTCATGCAAGAGATATGAAACGCTTTCTGCCTCCTTTATCAGGCACAGGACACTTTGCAATCGTGAGGTACTTGGGAGCATTCCAAGCTTCCACGTGTTTGTGTTTCATGGTCACCCCAACCTCTGAGATGGACAGAGCAGGAATTTTTATTTTCATTTTGCAGATGACAGCTTCTCAGCCATTAGGTCACACAGTGAAAAGAAAAACAAAAAACAGTTGTTCCTCTAGAATAAGGCTGCCCCATCTCATCTTTACTTTAGAAATTAAGCTCCATGTGATGTTTCTCAGAGGGTAGTCCATGCAATACTAACTCAGGAGCTTATTTTGAAACGCAAATTCCTGGATCCCATCTCAGAACTAAGAATCGGAATGTTTGGTGCTCAAAGAATCTGCACAATCTGCAAGTAACCTAGTTGATCTATATGCATGTAAATTTTAAAAGCTCAGCACTCTTCGCTTGCTGTGGAGAGAGCTCTTTCTTGCCTTTCCTGCTGAAGCCTAGTTGCCAGGGTGCATTTCTGCTGCTGGTTGTTGGCTGAGTTGTGAGAGCAAGTTTAGGCCCAAACAATGAGTGAGCAGAACACTAAAGCAGTGCTAGCTAATTTTTAATACACAAAATCCGAAGTTCATTGATGTTTCCTGCTTGTGCATTATTTACTTTACTTAGTAGGGAAAGAAAACTTAAAATATTAAAGAATATAAAGTCCTACCTTTTATTAATGAGTGACTAGCGAAGTATTATTCACTGTTTCATAAAGTTTTATGAAATGTCCTTCAAGTCTTGATCTTAGAGATGATAAATCATGTTCCTTATCTGCGTCTAGCACTGATTTCTCATTTCCTTAAGATTATTTCCAGCCCAGTGCTTTTGCAGAAAACATAGCTTGTTCAGATCTTTGCTAGAAGGTCTTATAGTGTGTTTGTAAGTTCCTAGACTCAGGATTAGAAGGGACTTAGGAAAGTCACTTATGTGGCATCTAAAGTGATATTTCTAAGGTTCTACATATAAAATCAGAGGTCTTGTTGGCGGTAACACAAGGTCTTGTGAGGAGAATATCTGTTGTACTTTACCCAGACGGAGTAAGCACTTCACTTTCAAATGAGAACTTGGAATAACTGACCAGGATGGAATTAACTTTAACAAGAGATATGAAACGCTTTCTGCCTCCTTTATCAGGCACAGGACACTTTGCAATCGTGAGGTACTTGGGAGCATTCCAAGCTTCCACGTGTTTGTGTTTCATGGTCACCCCAACCTCTGAGATGGACAGAGCAGGAATTTTTATTTTCATTTTGCAGATGACAGCTTCTCAGCCATTAGGTCACACAGTGAAAAGAAAAACAAAAAACAGTTGTTCCTCTAGAATAAGGCTGCCCCATCTCATCTTTACTTTAGAAATTAAGCTCCATGTGATGTTTCTCAGAGGGTAGTCCATGCAATACTAACTCAGGAGCTTATTTTGAAACGCAAATTCCTGGATCCCATCTCAGAACTAAGAATCGGAATGTTTGGTGCTCAAAGAATCTGCACAATCTGCAAGTAACCTAGTTGATCTATATGCATGTAAATTTTAAAAGCTCAGCACTCTTCGCTTGCTGTGGAGAGAGCTCTTTCTTGCCTTTCCTGCTGAAGCCTAGTTGCCAGGGTGCATTTCTGCTGCTGGTTGTTGGCTGAGTTGTGAGAGCAAGTTTAGGCCCAAACAATGAGTGAGCAGAACACTAAAGCAGTGCTAGCTAATTTTTAATACACAAAATCCGAAGTTCATTGATGTTTCCTGCTTGTGCATTATTTACTTTACTTAGTAGGGAAAGAAAACTTAAAATATTAAAGAATATAAAGTCCTACCTTTTATTAATGAGTGACTAGCGAAGTATTATTCACTGTTTCATAAAGTTTTATGAAATGTCCTTCAAGTCTTGATCTTAGAGATGATAAATCATGTTCCTTATCTGCGTCTAGCACTGATTTCTCATTTCCTTAAGATTATTTCCAGCCCAGTGCTTTTGCAGAAAACATAGCTTGTTCAGATCTTTGCTAGAAGGTCTTATAGTGTGTTTGTAAGTTCCTAGACTCAGGATTAGAAGGGACTTAGGAAAGTCACTTATGTGGCATCTAAAGTGATATTTCTAAGGTTCTACATATAAAATCAGAGGTCTTGTTGGCGGTAACACAAGGTCTTGTGAGGAGAATATCTGTTGTACTTTACCCAGACGGAGTAAGCACTTCACTTTCAAATGAGAACTTGGAATAACTGACAAGGATGATTTAAATTTGCAGATTCAAAACATTTGAACAATTGGAAATTTGCTCTTCACAATAGTGTCTCAATTTCTAACAACCATTGTCACAAAAAGTAAGAGCCTCTTGAAGTATATCTCAGGAATAAAAGAGTGATAAAATTTGGTGGCTTCTGAACTCCTGCAGTTACCAGCAAAGATAGCTCAGGCTTGCATTGCATTCATTATATGAATTGCTAAAAAACCATTTTCATGAGTCCAAGGGAAGGTGTCTCCCAGCACTTCCGGTTTATCCCAAACACTGTGCTTTTATTAGACTTACTAGACAAAGGATCATCAATTAGATCATTGAAAGTAATCATCCTGGGAATAAATCCATTAAGAGTTGTGGTAGGAAGAGGGAAAATGTAAAGAACAAAAATCTAAGAGGAGGTGGGAACACAAAATAATAGTCCAGAGGTCACATCTTCTCTCCGCATGTATATTTGCAATATCCAAATATTCATGATAATAAGTCTTTTATTTGATCTGTCTTGGTATTCTGCAAAGAATACATAATATTATGCAAAAGCCACCTAAAAGCCCTGCAGACGGAGAAATCTATGTCAGGAGCAGAACTAGAACTGGAAGCAAGGCACTAAGAGGATGGTTCTGAGAGGACAAAGCCTTCTGTTGGACGTAAACATCTTATAAAACACCCAGACGAAGATACTGCAACACAAAACACCAACAATAGTGTCTCAATTTCTAGCAAGATTGAGTCTGCTCCATCATCCACAGCATTGGCTCTTGGTCCTAATGCTTGTCTTGCTCAAGGTGAGAAGAATGGAGAGGGAGACATTGCTGATTGTCAGGAAAGAGAAGCTGTCTCAGAAATCCTCATGAAACCTATACTTGTAATTCCTTGGCCAGAAATGATACACACAGCCATTTCTAGTTGCAAGAGAAGCTGAGAAAGGGGATTTTCTGACCTCCAGAGTTACAGGATGAAAGGGTGAAGGGTATTGCAGATGGCTTTTGGTTAATCGGCCACCAGAGTCTGAGAGTCTGACTGACTGGGAGGTGGCCTATGGGTCCATATGCCAACCTCAGTGATACACAGCCAAGGATCTAAGTTCCTGCTTTGTATACTGGCTGTTTTCTCAGTCTCTCTTTTGTCTTGGTACAATACTGTCTCAATGTTTTGCATCATCTGGTGACATATTAATGCAAATATTGAGAGATCTCTCTCAATGAAGAGTTTTTAAAACAATATTATTGTCTCATGACAGTCTCCTAATTTTCAGTTGTAATTCAATGCTCTATTTTCACATACTATTCTAAAAATATCTTTATACAAACTGCCAACTGCTGGCAGAAATGGGCAAGATTTCTTTGTGAAATAAGAATTCTTATGTACTCATTGGTTTATGTCAATGTGTATGTTTTGAGATGCCTTCAGCAGGATGGAAGAGATGGACTGGAAGAAGAACAGGAGAAGATAGTAACCAGAAGGTGAGCACTTTGAAAGAAGGAAACTCTCAAGAATATTATCCTGAGGATATTATAGAAGGTAGCTTACTGTAAGGAAAGACATTGGTTCCAGAGGTCATCTTCTTGCAGATACTACGAAAAACTTATTTGATCTGTCTTGGTATTCTGCAAAGAATACATAATATTATGCAAAAGCCACCTAAAAGCCCTGCAGACGGAGAAATCTATGTCAGGAGCAGAACTAGAACTGGAAGCAAGGCACTAAGAGGATGGTTCTGAGAGGACAAAGCCTTCTGTTGGACGTAAACATCTTATAAAACACCCAGACGAAGATACTGCAACACAAAACACCAACAATAGTGTCTCAATTTCTAGCAAGATTGAGTCTGCTCCATCATCCACAGCATTGGCTCTTGGTCCTAATGCTTGTCTTGCTCAAGGTGAGAAGAATGGAGAGGGAGACATTGCTGATTGTCAGGAAAGAGAAGCTGTCTCAGAAATCCTCATGAAACCTATACTTGTAATTCCTTGGCCAGAAATGATACACACAGCCATTTCTAGTTGCAAGAGAAGCTGAGAAAGGGGATTTTCTGACCTCCAGAGTTACAGGATGAAAGGGTGAAGGGTATTGCAGATGGCTTTTGGTTAATCGGCCACCAGAGTCTGAGAGTCTGACTGACTGGGAGGTGGCCTATGGGTCCATATGCCAACCTCAGTGATACACAGCCAAGGATCTAAGTTCCTGCTTTGTATACTGGCTGTTTTCTCAGTCTCTCTTTTGTCTTGGTACAATACTGTCTCAATGTTTTGCATCATCTGGTGACATATTAATGCAAATATTGAGAGATCTCTCTCAATGAAGAGTTTTTAAAACAATATTATTGTCTCATGACAGTCTCCTAATTTTCAGTTGTAATTCAATGCTCTATTTTCACATACTATTCTAAAAATATCTTTATACAAACTGCCAACTGCTGGCAGAAATGGGCAAGATTTCTTTGTGAAATAAGAATTCTTATGTACTCATTGGTTTATGTCAATGTGTATGTTTTGAGATGCCTTCAGCAGGATGGAAGAGATGGACTGGAAGAAGAACAGGAGAAGATAGTAACCAGAAGGTGAGCACTTTGAAAGAAGGAAACTCTCAAGAATATTATCCTGAGGATATTATAGAAGGTAGCTTACTGTAAGGAAAGACATTGGTTCTGGAGAGTATGATTTTTGCAAAAGAGGGGAAATACAATTTTTAAAACTAGAAAGTTAAACAACTAGGAATCATCAAAGGTAAACTAAATTTTATTTTTTTCTCTTCTCTTTGAATGTTTAAAATAATCGTATTGAATGTCTCATCATAGTATCTGGGTTCTAATCTGTCTGATTTCTCCTGTCCAATTTTTCTAGATCCAAAGAATCACAGCAGGAAAATTAGAATACCAACTAAGGCATTTTTATTCCATCTTCACAGCTTATGGGAATTAGTTTTGCCTCCTATGGTTTTTAATATATTACTTGGATGTTTCTGGTTGCAAGGAACAAAAAAATCAACTTGAAATGCCTTCATCACTCAAGATTTTTCTTATCCCATGTCTTAGAAAGTCTGGAGGATAGGCTGATTCAGCATTCCAGCACTATCATTAGGAGCCCAGGTACTTTCCGTATGTCTATGCTGCTACCCACAGCTTACTGACTTTCACAAGCTGAGGCTTGTGTTCTCACGGTTGCAAGATGGCTGCCAGTTCTCTAGGAATCATGCGCTTTCACAACGGCTTCCAAAAACAGGAGAGAAGATGGAGGCTCTTCTCATGCATCACCTTCTTTCTGGGAGTGAAAAGGATTTCCCCAGGTGTGCCTTACATCTCAGTAGCCTTAATGGATCATCACTGTGCCACCCCTGAAAGGGAGCTATTCTAGAAAAGTAAGTAACTGTTATTTTGCACCCCTTTCATGAGAGGCATCTCTGTCAAACAGCAAATACAGGGAGGGGAATCGACGATTGTTCACGGAATCTTGTAAGAAAACAAAATTATTAATACTTCATTCACAGATTTGGTATGTTCCCTAAGGTGTTTCAGTTAAAGTGAATCTGATTTCTAAAACCTGACTTCAAATCAGAATAGTTCGGTTTCAGATAGTTCCTGTCTTCTCAGCGTAATTCTACCTAATTAACTGCCTTTAGAAAATAGAATGCTGATCATGAGCCTAAGCTAGCTCCCTGCTGATACCTTTGCACTTTAAGGAATAAGGCCTGTATTAAAAAGGAGGATGTGGTCCAACAATGTATTACATTGCCAGAAAGATCATTGGGGGTCAAGAATCCTTAATCCCTTAATCCTGGCTAGCAGAGTGAAGGGACAAATCAAAATTGCTTATTCAAGGCAACTCAGTTATTTCCAGATTTTAAGTCTGGGATTCTCCCCATCCCTTCACTTCCTCTCTCTTGGTTCATGCTTTGGCTTCAGCTGCTGGAGTTTGGTCTTGTCTATGGCCTCCGGGGTCAAGGTCTAGCGTTTTCTTTCTTTTGTGGCTCCCTCATAAGCTTCTTCTGGTCTCTGGTCCTCTAGGCACTCAGTTTCTCTCCCTCCTACTTGATCCCTTGGGATTTCAGAAACCCTTGCCTGCTTTCCTACCTGGGCCAGGGAGCCGAACGTTTGGAGACAAACTGGCCTATTCATTAAAGAAAAACTAGTGACACAGTTAAGCATCAATATCTGAAGAGAGACCTCTTGACCATGAGATTCTACAAAATCTCTCATTTCCTTTTACAAATGTGCATGCGAACTGTGATTAAGACAGAGGACAATAAGAAATCAGCATTGCTTCACTCACACAAGAGCTATTCTGGGAAAGCAGAAAGAATTCGATCCTTTCTTCTTAGATAAGGGAAACAAGTCAGAGCTAAGATAATGTTGCCTTGGGAAAAAATGCTTTGGGGATTCAGGACTCAGAGCTGAACCTGTGTGGGTTTCTGTGCCACCCCTGAAAGGGAGCTATTCTAGAAAAGTGACTGTTATTTTGCACCCCTTTCATGAGAGGCATCTCTGTCAAACAGCAAATACAGGGAGGGGAATCGACGATTGTTCACGGAATCTTGTAAGAAAACAAAATTATTAATACTTCATTCACAGATTTGGTATGTTCCCTAAGGTGTTTCAGTTAAAGTGAATCTGATTTCTAAAACCTGACTTCAAATCAGAATAGTTCGGTTTCAGATAGTTCCTGTCTTCTCAGCGTAATTCTACCTAATTAACTGCCTTTAGAAAATAGAATGCTGATCATGAGCCTAAGCTAGCTCCCTGCTGATACCTTTGCACTTTAAGGAATAAGGCCTGTATTAAAAAGGAGGATGTGGTCCAACAATGTATTACATTGCCAGAAAGATCATTGGGGGTCAAGAATCCTTAATCCCTTAATCCTGGCTAGCAGAGTGAAGGGACAAATCAAAATTGCTTATTCAAGGCAACTCAGTTATTTCCAGATTTTAAGTCTGGGATTCTCCCCATCCCTTCACTTCCTCTCTCTTGGTTCATGCTTTGGCTTCAGCTGCTGGAGTTTGGTCTTGTCTATGGCCTCCGGGGTCAAGGTCTAGCGTTTTCTTTCTTTTGTGGCTCCCTCATAAGCTTCTTCTGGTCTCTGGTCCTCTAGGCACTCAGTTTCTCTCCCTCCTACTTGATCCCTTGGGATTTCAGAAACCCTTGCCTGCTTTCCTACCTGGGCCAGGGGAGCCGAACGTTTGGAGACAAACTGGCCTATTCATTAAAGAAAAACTAGTGACACAGTTAAGCATCAATATCTGAAGAGAGACCTCTTGACCATGAGATTCTACAAAATCTCTCATTTCCTTTTACAAATGTGCATGCGAACTGTGATTAAGACAGAGGACAATAAGAAATCAGCATTGCTTCACTCACACAAGAGCTATTCTGGGAAAGCAGAAAGAATTCGATCCTTTCTTCTTAGATAAGGGAAACAAGTCAGAGCTAAGATAATGTTGCCTTGGGAAAAAATGTTTGTTTTCTGTGGTTTTTCTCTGGGAGCCTGACTGGCCTTTGGGGATTCAGGACTCAGAGCTGAACCTGTGTGGGTTTCTGTGCCAGTAACCTTCACTTATAAAGTATTCACCTTCTGGAGTGAAAAGCTGTGAGATGCTAAGCACTCCCACTCTGAATCAGTGCTGCAGGGCCTGAGTGGCATGAGGGCTGTGGAACGAAATTGACGTTTTTTTGTCTTTAAAAAAAATGAAGGAAAGAAAGAGATGACTGATATAGTTCTGTCGTAATTTTTAAATGTTTCGGGCAGTTTAAGAGTTTTGGATGATTACAATCTACATGTTTCAATACATACCATTTTGCAAGTTAACATTTTAGTGAAAGAGAAGTCGCACACAGATATCAATCTATCAAGGATTTTTCTATGCGTGATGGTCACTAGGATTTGAGCTTTGGCTGTCTTGATAGAATAAACCTGAGAGGGAGACCTGGCCTGCTGTTTTGGCTTCTGAAATTGATTTACTTCATGACCTCAAGCAAGTCACCTTAAAAGATTTTTGTCATAGTGAGTTGAGGACCTAACCTTGATGTTTATTGAGGAATAAAGCAGACAGACATGTTGGCTGAACAACTGGAGTTTCTCAGAAGGGTGCTACTGCAGAAAGAGCTGATGTGACTCACTTTCCTGTGCACTGGTGAACCTGTTTCTGACCCATCAGACCTGGAAGAGGCCTCTTAGACCGTCCAGCCCAGCCTTCTCATCTGCAGTTGAAGTGCCCAGAGAGAGGAAGAATAATTCTTAGAAAGGTCACATAGCCAATGAGAGCAGAGCTGGGCTCCTAACTCAAGTCTTCCAGTTAGTGTGAGGTTTTCATTTTCTCCAATATCTAATCATGAATAAAAAATTTGTTTTATGGTGAAATGCAAGGTGAGTGTATTCACAATACTCTCAGTTACACTCCAGGCTCTGTGTTTGAGAAAACTGAGGTATGGCTTAAGGGAACGACCCCAATGAATTGGGCACAGGTTGCTTTGGGCACAAATTCTAGTCAATGCCATGGTCCCTAGGAACAAACCATCCTGGGGCCGTACCCTTCAAGCCGGAAGTAAGCCAAGGAGTGATCCATGCTCCCCACCACTGAGCCTTGACCAGGGAGGGCCGCATTTAGTGAGCAAGTCAAGGCTGAGCGTAGGAGCAGAGGCCTGGGGTGGGTGGATGGGGGATGGAACACAGGGCTAGAGCGATATCAAGTCTGAGCTGGGGACAGAGGTGGGAGAAAATGAGTGCAGACTCCACATACTTACACCCTTCCCCTGGTGTCTGCTCCGGGATCCTCCTTTGACTTAAACCAATTCCATGTTGTAGTTGTTGTTTCCTAAGTCAACCTGCCCATTCCTAACTCAGTGTCAAGAATCAGGTGCTCTGACTATTTGAGGAAAGAAGAGAGAAAAAAGAGGAAGAAGGAGATTGGAGGCAGGAGAAGCAGCAGGCACTGAGCATGTTCAGTGCAACCTTGGAGCCTTCCTTTGTCTCAGGGCTGGTGACTGCAGTCATGAAGTTAAAAGACGCTTGCTCCTAGGAAGAAAACTATGACAAACCTAGACAGTGTATTAAAAAGCAGAGACATCATTTTGCCAACAAAGCTCTGTATAGTCAAAGCTAAGGTTTTCCCAGTAGTCATGTATGGATGTGAGAGCTGGACCTTAAAGAAAGCTGAGTGCCAAAGAATTGATGCCTTCAAACTGTAGTGTCGGGAGAAGAGTCTTTGAGAGTCTCAGCAAGGAGATCAAATCAGTCAATCCTAAAGGAAATCAACCCTGAATATTCATTGGACAGACTGATGCTGAAGCGCCAATAATTTGGCCCCTGGATGTGAAGAGCCAACTCATTGGAAAAGACCCTGATGCTGGAAAAGATCGAGGGCAGGAGGAGAAAGGGACGACAAAGGACGAGATGGCTGGATGGCCACTGATTCAATGGACATGAGTTTGAGCAAACTCCAGGAGATGGAAAAGAACAGGGAAACCTGGCGTCCTGCAGATCATGAGGTTGCAAAGAGCCGGACAGGACTGAACTGACTGAACAGTTCTCTGTGGCTTTGGGTCTTACCTCTTGAAGCCCTGGTCCTGTGGAAGTCATGGACAGGAGAGGGTCCTGCAGGCGAGCACAGTACCAGGGTCTGTTTAGACCACAGATGCTTGTTCAGGCGGAAAAGGAGACCTGGGAACATAGGGCAGATGCGCATGACAGGTGGGTCTGGATGGGAGGAAGGATACAGAATCAGAGCATCTCTATGGGCAGGAGGATCTGGAGCAGGTAGGAAGGGTCTGAGGGTCCCTGTGATCATTGCTGTCAGAAGGAGCACGAGTAAGAATCAGAACAAGCCAGGTGAAGGCACTTAGGACTTCAACAGAAATACTAGACAAGCTTGTGGGTTCTAGGTGCCATGTTTTGGAATCTAGCCCAACTGTTCAAAGTCCTAGGAGCCACCACTAACTCCAGAAAGGGCAGAATTGGTTCCTTGTGCATCAGCGGCTGGCTCACTCTGCTCAGTTTGGGTGGGAAAACCGGTCACAAGAGGGCAGTAGGGAGCCAGCGCTCCGAGGCAGCTCAACACAAACTGAAAGGACATCATTTCTCGGCCCCACCCTGGACATTCTGATTCTGTAGGCTGAGGGGGGAGGTCTGTAGTTTTAAGACATGGTCCATATGATTCTGATGCTACAGCTTCACAGCTGGCTTTTGGGAACCGTTCCTTTCAAAATTCAGAGTCTATGCAACTCTAACCAAACGACAAATAGGATTGTTAGGAGAATGATATCTGTTAAAGTAGTTCATTGGAAAAATAAATCCTATAACAATGAGTATATAAAGCATATTCTCATTTCAAAGGAAAGCATAAAGCAGAGAGCTATGCAAACATTTCTTATGACAAAAAGAACTTCAGAAGTCCCTGTGTGTTAGAAGCCCAGTGTGCCCCTTTCAGCTCACATTCCTTCCTCCTTTCCAGAGGTGACCTTAATCCTGAGGTTGGTGATAACACCCCCTTTCCTTTTCTTTAAAGCTTAACACGTCTGCTTTTATCCCCAAATAATGATTTTTTTTTTAACTTGGGCTGATTTTGAATTTTATTAATTATTTTTTTTAGTTAACAGTATGTTTGTGAAATAAATCCATGTGGATGATGTGTTTGTAGTTCATTACCTTGTATGGATAGGCCCCCGTGGATTTATCTCCTTTGTTTTTTACTTATTTATTTGTTTTTTTAATTAAAAATTTTTTTTTAATCTCCTTTCTTGATGAACGTTTACGGAACACCACGTTGGCTATTTTGTTGTTTGTTTCCAATAGAAACAATGCCACAGTTGTTTCCACACCTGGAGAATTTTGCACAAGTTTTTCTAGGGCACATATCTAAGAATAGAATTACTGGGCTTTAGTATATGCAAGTATGCACAGTAAGTACTTACCATTAAGAACAAGACTGATAAAATTTGCTTACATCACAATTTTAGGCATTTTTTTAAAGATAGTGAAAAGACAACCTCAAACTGGAACAAGATTTTTATAATATGTATAATTGATGAATGCCCAGAGAATATAAAGAATCGTGAGTCAATAAGAAAAAAGCATAAAAGCAAAAGCACTATACAAACAAGCAATATTAAAAGATGCCCAAACATTAGTTTTTAAAATTAGTCACTCAATTGTGTCCAATTCTTTGAGACCCCATGGACTGTAACCCACTAGGCTTCTCTGCATTTTAGGAAATGCAAATTAAGGTCACAAGCTTGTATCTGTTTTGTAAATAAGTTCATTTGTAATATCTTTTTTTAAGCTTTCACATGTAAGTGATATCATATGATATTTGTCTTCCTCTGACTTACTTCATTCAGTATGATAATCTCTAGGTCCATCCGTGTTGCTGCATATGGCATTATTTTGTTTTTTTTTATTTGCCACAGTTTTAACCCAAAGGATTTAATAGTATTCTTTAATGGTGAAGTTAAAAAATAAGTGCAATGATAAAAACTAATGAAGGTTTTCAAAAGACCCTTTCTACGAAAGAATTTTCTAGCCAATCTCTTCCCCAAACCTCCCCTAAAAATATGATCCAGCACTGAACTTCAAAGTGAGTAGTTACACTACTAGAATAAAATTGAACATGAGGGCGATTTGGCCAAGATATCCCTCCATTATGGTCAGAAATGAAATTGCAAATGTTGAGGGTCAAGATACTTTCTCAGTTGAAGTATCAGTTTCAAATACCCGTTTTAAAGATTCTCAAGCAAAGTGGTTTGATTTCTTACTGTCTTGAAAGTGTTTAGCTTAACTTCATCGCAAGTGAACAATTTAGACTGTAAACCACACTGAAGGAATCCCTTGGACCATTTCTAGCAAAGCTTCAGCTTACAACCACAGACCACCCCCACCCCCACCCCACCATTTGAAGTGTGGGCCTACCACATGACCTTCTCTTTGGCTGTAATTTTCAAATATCTGTTTCTGTACCCTTTTATGGAGAATTCAAGTCTTTTACAGAAAATGCTCTTCAAATAAACCCTACTCATTACATTTGGGCAGACCACCTGGACAGCCTTCAAAGACCACATTTTCAGAAACTGTAATATAGCTCCTAAAGGGAATTATGGTGTCTTGAGTTGTGGAGGGCCAAAAAGATACCTGGTACAACCTCCCGACTCTGCTAAAATTAAAAACCAGTAAAGCTAGCAATTTGTATTGATTCAGATATAAAAAATGTCTTAAAGTGATCAACTGTTGAACCCCAGTGTCACCTGAGACCTCCCAGGCCTCAGGGATTTAGAAAACTTCCTAATGGAATGTGGCTAAGCTCCTACATTCACAAATGTTTCTCTGCTTTGCTTTCCCTTAACCTCGACACTCTGGCCTTGGAGGCTCCTGGAACTGGTCATTCTCCTCTCACAAAATTAATGACATCAGAGAAGGATCGTAGGGGCTTAGGAGACACCACTTTATATTCTGCCGTCTCCTACATCTTCCCTTCTCTCCTCCCCTTGTCCACTTCCTAACTCCAGCTCCATCTTTCCATAGTGAGCGGACAATCCCACCTTCTTCCACTGAATGCCCTTCCCACATGGCCTTGGTACCAGCCCCACCCCCCACCTTGCCCCTTCCCTGAGACTAGCCTTCTCTGAGAGCATTTTCCTAATGAGGATGGGACTCTTGAAGAGGAACTGACCTACGAGCTGCTGAAAAAATAAAAGTATCTCCATTTTCTCATATTGTTTTTCCGTAACATCATATGGAAAAACCTGAATGAAATTTTGGGGCAACCCAATATATAAGGCAGGTACTATGATCATCATATCACGAAACTACATGAAAAGCTACTTAGTCGCATCCTCTGCAGAGAAAAAGCCACACAGCGAAACCCAGACAGATAAGGACAGGTGAGAGGGTCTCTAGACCCTCATAACTAACTCCTCCTAAGTAACTCCTTTCCTCAGCAAGTTCAGCAGATATATGTTACCTGAATTTATGCCTCTCCTGGTGTTACAGTGAGAAGTGGTACCTCTCCCAAAATTACAACCAGAATACTTTTGCTGTTTCTCAATATTTTTTTTCCAATACAGGGATATCCTTCTTCCCATTAACTAAATCTATCATTTGATTCATTCTCCTTATATATAGGAACACATCTAAAAAGTAAAATTTCTGCTGCTAGGTTTTGCATTTATTTCACTTGCTTAAGCTTTAAAAATAGAATCAGTAAGTTCTTATGATGGAGGGCCAAAAGATACCTGGTACAACCTCCCGACTCTGCTAAAATTAAAACCAGTAAAGCTAGCAATTTGTATTGATTCAGATATAAAAATGTCTTAAAGTGATCAACTGTTGAACCCAGTGTCACCTGAGACCTCCCAGGCCTCAGGGATTTAGAAAACTTCCTAATGGAATGTGGCTAAGCTCCTACATTCACAAATGTTTCTCTGCTTTGCTTTCCCTTAACCTCGACACTCTGGCCTTGGAGGCTCCTGGAACTGGTCATTCTCCTCTCACAAAATTAATGACATCAGAGAAGGATCGTAGGGGCTTAGGAGACACCACTTTATATTCTGCCGTCTCCTACATCTTCCCTTCTCTCCTCCCCTTGTCCACTTCCTAACTCCAGCTCCATCTTTCCATAGTGAGCGGACAATCCCACCTTCTTCCACTGAATGCCCTTCCCACATGGCCTTGGTACCAGCCCCACCCCCCACCTTGCCCCTTCCCTGAGACTAGCCTTCTCTGAGAGCATTTTCCTAATGAGGATGGGACTCTTGAAGAGGAACTGACCTACGAGCTGCTGAAAAAATAAAAGTATCTCCATTTTCTCATATTGTTTTTCCGTAACATCATATGGAAAAACCTGAATAAAATTTTTGGGGGCAACCCAATATATAAGGCAGGTACTATGATCATCATATCACGAAACTACATGAAAAGCTACTTAGTCGCATCCTCTGCAGAGAAAAAGCCACACAGCGAAACCCAGACAGATAAGGACAGGTGAGAGGGTCTCTAGACCCTCATAACTAACTCCTCCTAAGTAACTCCTTTCCTCAGCAAGTTCAGCAGATATATGTTACCTGAATTTATGCCTCTCCTGGTGTTACAGTGAGAAGTGGTACCTCTCCCAAAATTACAACCAGAATACTTTTGCTGTTTCTCAATATTTTTTTTCCAATACAGGGATATCCTTCTTCCCCATTAACTAAATCTATCATTTGATTCATTCTCCTTATATATAGGAACACATCTAAAAAGTAAAATTTCTGCTGCTAGGTTTTGCATTTATTTCACTTGCTATTGCAAAGGCAATGTTGCATTGAACTGTACTCATATGAAATCTTTAGATAGAGAAATCAGTAAGTTCTTATGATAAAAAAGAAAAAAAAAGATGGAGTCTTACATTTCTAAGAATTTTGTATATGTGTGTGTTGTTTTCCTACAAGCCAGCAAGCACCTGAGACCCTGTGTTCTATTTCCTTTCAACCTTCACCTAATCTAGCATGCTGTCACCTACTTGCTTTAGAAATGAACGTAAATGACTAAGCTTCACTGGGCTGCTTCCTACTAACTCAGACAAAAGAGGGCACTGTCTTCATTCAAAGGACTTTAAGGAGCAACATGATGTAATAGGCAGCATTGGAATTAAAGTCTGAGGGCTTGACTTTAAAAGTGGTGAGGCAGGTTATTGAGCTTTTCTGAGTTTCTTTGGTTTCCTTGTTTGTAAAATAAGTAATAATAATTATTGCCCAGCATAACGCTGTTATGAGAATCAGAGACAATTAGGCATGTTAAATTTCTGTTCAGATTGTAAAATATTTTACAATATTGAGATATCAAGCCAGAGTTTGCTCTTCAATATACCAGGTAGGGACTTCCCTGGTGGTCCAGTGGGTAAAGAGTCTGCCTTGCAGTGCAAGGGGCACTGGTTCAGTCCTTGGCCCGGGAAGATCCCACGTGCCGCAGAGAGGCTGGACCCGTGTGTCCAATTATGAGCCAGCACTCTGGAGCGCATGTGCCCAGAGCGGTGCTCTGCAGTGAAAGAGACCACTGCAATGGGAGGCCCACACAGACCAATGAACAAAGAAAATAAATAAATGAAAGACCAATAGAAGTGGCCAAAAAAATAAATAAATAAAAGATGGATGAAAATAAATGTAAAAAATAAAAAGAGGCATGGTGGGGAAAAGAATAAAATCACATTAAAAAAATATATATATATATATACACCAGGTAGGATGTGAAAGGAAAGAAATATGGATCTAGGAAATTCCGAGTCTCCAGGTACATTTCTTGAACTTAACCCTCAGACTCCTTCCTCCAGCTCCATTTTTCATACACATCTTCCCTTTATCTCCAGCAGTAGCCTTGGGTTTGTAATGCATTGGCTGTGGCCTGGGTCAACAAAATAAATCTGTGCAAACAGCTTCAGCTCAGCCCCCATAAAGTGAGGTCCCACTGAGCCATGATTTTCCAGGAGGGATCTATTTGTCTTTCCAGGGCTGCAGGCTCCAAATCTACCTCTGTGGGTTGGGCCTTTTCCTTCTTTCCAGGACTTGCCTGAGTAGTGCTCTAGGGTGTGGAGTAAGACACAATGTGGACACACAGGCTGGGTCATTGAGGCCCAAGCAAATCTTCATCTCTCTGATCCAATCAAAGCCTCCAAGGAGGGCCTACCTAGTGTTCCTTTTGTGGACTCTGGGGGGCTTTACAGCCATATTTGGCAGGGACCTGACTAGGGTGGGCACAGAAATATTTTACCAAGCCCACGGGGTTAGGATGGAAGTTCCCTGCTAGTCAGGCATTCACCCTCCTTTTTTCTTATAGTTTCCTTTAATTTTTTATTTTGTTTTTAATTTTTAAAATTTTGGCTGCCCTGGTCTTCCTTGCTGCATCTGGGCTTTTCCTTGTGGCATTAGAGTTTCTCTTGTGGCACATGGGCTCTAGAACACATGAACTCTCTAGTTCTCTAGCTTGAAGGCTTAATGGCAGCTTGTGGGATCTTAGTTCCCTGACTAGGGATCGAACGCTCAATCTCCTGCATTCGCAGCAGATTCCTAACCACTGGACACCAGGGAAGTCCTAGACATTCACCGTTTAGTTGCTAGATCCAAGGGGAGTGGAGAGTAGTGGACAGAATCGGACAGTGAGAGTATGGAGGAGGTTGGAGGGGAGCCCTTAGGGAAGTTGGACAGGCAGCTGTTTACCACCCTGCAGGGAAGTGTTTGTGGGCTTCCCTGATGGCTTAGACAGTAAAGAATCTGCCTGCCAGGTAGGACACATGGGTTCAATTCCTGGGTTGAGAAGACTGCCTAGAGAAGGGAATGGCTACCCACTCCAGTATTCTTGCCTGGAGAATCCCATGGACAAGAGGAGCCTGGCAGGCTACGGTCCATGAGGCAAAGAGTCGGACATGACTAGTGACTTTTTCTGGGTTTCCCAGGTGGTACTAGTGGTAAAGAACCTGCCTGCCAATGCAGGAGACTTAAGAGACACAGGTTCAATCCTGTGTCAGGAAGATCCCCTTTAGGAAGGCAGATCCCCTGGAGGAAGGCATGGCAATTCACTCTAATACTTTTGCCCAGAGAATTTCATGGACAGAGGAGCCTGGCAGGCTACAGTCCCGAGGCAAAGAGTTGGTCATGACTGACCACATACAGAGAGAAAAGTATTTAGAGATATGAATACCTGGGAAAGCACTTATGCGGGTACATAGGTTGAATACTAGCCCGAGGATTGAGACAGCATCCAGTTTGTTCCCCTGGGTTCATAGATAAGGAAATAGAGTATCTGGGCCAACGTCCCTCTTTACTAGGAATGGCCTCCTTTCTGCATTCTCTCTAGCTGATTGTCCTCAGTCATCTGGGCTTTAAAGTGTGAGGCCTGAGGAGCCACCTGGTTTCTATGGCAACCATAAAACAGATGTTATACTGCAACAACCCTTTATTTCATTAATTAAAGTGTTTTCATTGGTGTATTTATTTGATTTCCTAACACTTTGTCCTGCTCCTTCATCAGTAATTCACATCAAGAAAACTATATTAAGCAGCTACTGTGTTGGTGGGGCCAGATTCCACAGGAACTGCAAAGGATCACAGAGCTTTGGATTTTAAGGAGGCTGTAGGCAGAAGTGGACACAGGTGTCACCAGCGGGGGCCCGGGAATCCCGGAAAGGCTGAGCTGAGAGTGAGAGCCCATATCCGGAGCATGGAAGAACTGCCAAATGACTGGAAGTCCTAGACATTCACCGTTTAGTTGCTAGATCCAAGGGAGTGGAGAGTAGGCTTGAGAGGAAAAGCCCTTAGGGAAGTTGGACAGGCAGCTGTTTACCACCCTGCAGGAAGTGTTTGTGGGCTTCCTGATGGCTTAGACAGTAAAGAATCTGCCTGCCAGGTAGGACACATGGGTTCAATTCCTGGGTTGAGAAGACTGCCTAGAGAAGGGAATGGCTACCCACTCCAGTATTCTTGCCTGGAGAATCCCATGGACAAGAGGAGCCTGGCAGGCTACGGTCCATGAGGCAAAGAGTCGGACATGACTAGTGACTTTTTCTGGGTTTCCCAGGTGGTACTAGTGGTAAAGAACCTGCCTGCCAATGCAGGAGACTTAAGAGACACAGGTTCAATCCTGTGTCAGGAAGATCCCCTTTAGGAAGGCAGATCCCCTGGAGGAAGGCATGGCAATTCACTCTAATACTTTTGCCCAGAGAATTTCATGGACAGAGGAGCCTGGCAGGCTACAGTCCCGAGGCAAAGAGTTGGTCATGACTGACCACATACAGAGAGAAAAGTATTTAGAGATATGAATACCTGGAACGCACTTATGCGGGTACATAGGTTGAATACTAGCCCGAGGATTGAGACAGCATCCAGTTTGTTCCCCTGGGTTCATAGATAAGGAAATAGAGTATCTGGGCCAACGTCCCTCTTTACTAGGAATGGCCTCCTTTCTGCATTCTCTCTAGCTGATTGTCCTCAGTCATCTGGGCTTTAAAGTGTGAGGCCTGAGGAGCCACCTGGTTTCTATGGCAACCATAAAACAGATGTTATACTGCAACAACCCTTTATTTCATTAATTAAAGTGTTTTCATTGGTGTATTTATTTGATTTCCTAACACTTTGTCCTGCTCCTTCATCAGTAATTCACATCAAGAAAACTATATTAAGCAGCTACTGTGTTGGTGGGGCCAGATTCCACAGGAACTGCAAAGGATCACAGAGCTTTGGATTTTAAGGAGGCTGTAGGCAGAAGTGGACACAGGTGTCACCAGCGGGGGCCCAGGAATCCCTGAAATGCTGAGCTGAGAGTGGAGAGGAGCCCATATCACTGGAAGCACCTGGACTGACATGGAGGCCAGATATGCTGGCCAAGATATGCTGTGGGTTTACAGGTTACATTGGACAAAACCAAAAAATTCAGCTTGGACAGCAGACACAGACGGCAGCAGTAGTTTTCAACTTTTCTTAGAAGCAAATCTTATGAGAAGCTGAAAATACAAAGTGGATTATAGTAGAGCTGTGAAGTGGGGTTGGGGTAGGAGGGATAACACATGGGAGGGCAGGGCTCTGGAGCACAATTAGGAAACCACTGGGAAAAAGAAGGCCTTCTGGGGCTGAAGGGCCTCGCTGAATAGCTCCTGCGCCTCATTCCAGGATCCTCCCACAAGGAAGGCCTCGGACTCCTCAGACCTAGGAAGTTAACTCAGGTGAGAGACTGACTTCAGGAGACTGAAGGGATCACCACAGGGTTAGCTACTCAGTTGTCCATGAGAAAAATGGGCTGGACCATTTACATATTTACTCTGTAGTTAAGTTACATGACAAACTAAATCATAATCAGAAACTGCTGTATGGCTTTAGCACAAGAAAACATGGCCACAGATCTAAAGTCTGTATCAACAACATTCTCTTTATACACACACACACACACACACACATGCACGCACACACATATGGCAGGACATAATCAGCAGGAATCAGTCAGCACAAGGGAGACTGAAAGGAATTAAATCTTTCATTCCACCAAGATGAAATATCTTGATGTTTCTCTCTTATGTTTTAGTGGACTTCAAACTGTATTGATTATATACTGTAGTCAGGAAAAACTATCAGAGCCTATATCCCTAGTATACATATATTTATGAATTATGGAAAGGTCTACTGATACTTTGACTATTAAATATTAGAAAAAAGTAATTTAAAATGAAAGGAAAAATACTAGTATCTTTCCTCCTCATTATGATGGAATCTCTAAATAAGCTTTTAATGAAAGGAATGACTTTCACATCCATGAATTTCCCATGTGTGAAACTTTTTTCAGTGGAAAAATTCAAAATATCTACCAAACACATGAAGTGTTTGGTGATAACCTTTCTCTGATGTGCTGTATTAATATCTTACCCCAGTGGTTGACTATTTTCTTCACAATATGTGGAGATTGTGCTTCTAAGCTTCTAACTTGTGTGTTTGTCCTTTGATCTTCTCTACCATTAAAGAACATACTGCCTTCCATGTGTGGAAGTACAATGATCATTAAAAATATCAAGTACATCAAAAAAATTAGCAAGTCTGGTTGTTCAACTTTCATTTACAAAAGCCAAGACTAAACTAGTTTCTTATCTTGCAGAAACATGATGAGTTTATTTCATAGGCCAAATATTCTTGACTTGGTAGAACTTTCCTCTTCAGGAACCATCGCATCTCACCAGGAAGCTGTTATTGTCAGGGCAAAAACACAGGGACTCTGGAGCACAATTAGGAAACCACTGGGAAAAAGAAGGCCTTCTGGGGCTGAAGGGCCTCGCTGAATAGCTCCTGCGCCTCATTCCAGGATCCTCCCACAAGGAAGGCCTCGGACTCCTCAGACCTAGGAAGTTAACTCAGGTGAGAGACTGACTTCAGGAGACTGAAGGGATCACCACAGGGTTAGCTACTCAGTTGTCCATGAGAAAAATGGGCTGGACCATTTACATATTTACTCTGTAGTTAAGTTACATGACAAACTAAATCATAATCAGAAACTGCTGTATGGCTTTAGCACAAGAAAACATGGCCACAGATCTAAAGTCTGTATCAACAACATTCTCTTTATACACACACACACACACACACACATGCACGCACACACACATATGGCAGGACATAATCAGCAGGAATCAGTCAGCACAAGGGAGACTGAAAGGAATTAAATCTTTCATTCCACCAAGATGAAATATCTTGATGTTTCTCTCTTATGTTTTAGTGGACTTCAAACTGTATTGATTATATACTGTAGTCAGGAAAAACTATCAGAGCCTATATCCCTAGTATACATATATTTATGAATTATGGAAAGGTCTACTGATACTTTGACTATTAAATATTAGAAAAAAGTAATTTAAAATGAAAGGAAAAATACTAGTATCTTTCCTCCTCATTATGATGGAATCTCTAAATAAGCTTTTAATGAAAGGAATGACTTTCACATCCATGAATTTCCCATGTGTGAAACTTTTTTCAGTGGAAAAATTCAAAATATCTACCAAACACATGAAGTGTTTGGTGATAACCTTTCTCTGATGTGCTGTATTAATATCTTACCCCAGTGGTTGACTATTTTCTTCACAATATGTGGAGATTGTGCTTCTAAGCTTCTAACTTGTGTGTTTGTCCTTTGATCTTCTCTACCATTAAAGAACATACTGCCTTCCATGTGTGGAAGTACAATGATCATTAAAAATATCAAGTACATCAAAAAAATTAGCAAGTCTGGTTGTTCAACTTTCATTTACAAAAGCCAAGACTAAACTAGTTTCTTATCTTGCAGAAACATGATGAGTTTATTTCATAGGCCAAATATTCTTGACTTGGTAGAACTTTCCTCTTCAGGAACCATCGCATCTCACCAGGAAGCTGTTATTGTCATGGATCCGCATCCATATCAGCATGTAATGAAGACAATGATTTGAATCAAACATGCTGACCTTGACGTCATTCCATTTTTACACCATCATTAAACACAATGTGTTAGTTCAGCCAAATTTTAGAAGATTTTTAATGAAATTTTCTGGATGAGTAGAGCAATGAGTTGATTCATATCCACTGGTGCAAACTTCTTGGTATTTATTTGCCCCAAGGAAGTATGAAATTTGTTATCTGACCTATTCAACCAGCTTCTTTCTCTGTTCTCTTTCCTATCCTTCCCTATATCTAAAGAGAAGGATTATCCTCTCCTCTTTTTAAATTTCCCGTGTGGACTTTTAGGTCCTATATGGACTTGCATACATGAAAGAAGGGGGAAAAAAGAATTGGGGACAGTTTTGCTTGCTATGGATTAGGCCTAGTTTTTAAAAATTTATTCTATTTATACATTATATATTTCACATATAAATAGATAAATGATGACTTTTTAAATTTTATTTTATTTTTTGACTGTGCTAGGTCTTTGTTGCTACTCAGACTTTTCTCTAGTTTCAGTGAACAAGAGCTACTCTCTAGTTGCAGTGTGTGGGCTTCTCATTGCAGTGGCTTCTCTTGTTGGTGGAGCACAGGTTCTGGGTGTGTGGGCTTCAGTAACTGTGGCAGGAAAGCCCAGTAGTTATGGTTCCTGGGCTCTAGAGCACAGGCTCAGTAGCCGTGGCCACAGGCATAATTGCTCAGTGGCATGTGGGATCTTCCTGGATCCGGGATCGAACCCACATCTCCTACATTGGCAGGAAGATTCTTTACCACTGAGCCACCAGGGAAGCCCTTAGGCGTAGCTTTAAAGTTGAATGTTTTGCTGCATAATCCCATTTTAAATAACTAAAGCTATTATGCAACTATCAACTTTGTTTCTACTTTGCATTCCTGCTGTGATAATCTTTTTCTTTTTTTAAGTTTAATATAAGTTTTTGGCCACGTGGCATTCGGGATCTTAGTTCCCTGACCAGCAATCGAACCCATGACCCCTGCAGTGGAAGTGAGGAGTCTTTGCCACTGGACTATCAGGGAAGCCCCCCTGTTGTAGCCATCTTGGTCTGGGCCGGGCCATGTACCCGCGGCCCGTGAACAGGAAACGTACAAACATTTTTCAGTTGCTTTCTTTACAGAGCTTGATTGGTTGACTTCTACAGAAGGCTTTGCAGCATGTTCTGCACAGCTGTGGTTTTCCTGCCTGATGCTGGAGCAGCTCTAGCTGTGGCGCTGCAGTTGTGTGGCTCTCCGAGGAGTCTGTCTGGATTCTCGGTCATGATTCTTGTTTCCCCCATCATGCGCCAGCTACAGTAGTTCTGGGTTTTGCTCTTTAATTTCTTCCTGTCCTCTGCCCCCAGGGATGCTCTGACCCACCACAGGAAGTCTCCAATTCGTGAATGGTCTCTGTTTGGAAGGCCTGTAAGTGTAGCATTTGAAACCCAGAACTCATTTTTCTGTAGAGAGAATGTTAGAAGTGTTTGTTGGGTCTCCAGGTCAATCCACAAAGGCCCATTCAGCCCGTAGTACAGGTAATGAATTTTTCCTCCGCTCCTTTTATATATCCAGACGGAATGTCAGAGCTGAAATGGAGTTTAGAATATCGTGTTATACACGGATTCTCTAGGTCTTTGTTGCTACTCAGACTTTTCTCTAGTTTCAGTGAACAAGAGCTACTCTCTAGTTGCAGTGTGTGGGCTTCTCATTGCAGTGGCTTCTCTTGTTGGTGGAGCACAGGTTCTGGGTGTGTGGGCTTCAGTAACTGTGGCAGGAAAGCCCAGTAGTTATGGTTCCTGGGCTCTAGAGCACAGGCTCAGTAGCCGTGGCCACAGGCATAATTGCTCAGTGGCATGTGGGATCTTCCTGGATCCGGGATCGAACCCACATCTCCTACATTGGCAGGAAGATTCTTTACCACTGAGCCACCAGGGAAGCCCTTAGGCGTAGCTTTAAAGTTGAATGTTTTGCTGCATAATCCCATTTTAAATAACTAAAGCTATTATGCAACTATCAACTTTGTTTCTACTTTGCATTCCTGCTGTGATAATCTTTTTCTTTTTTTAAGTTTAATATAAGTTTTTGGCCACGTGGCATTCGGGATCTTAGTTCCCTGACCAGCAATCGAACCCATGACCCCTGCAGTGGAAGTGAGGAGTCTTTGCCACTGGACTATCAGGGAAGCCCCCCTGTTGTAGCCATCTTGGTCTGGGCCGGGCCATGTACCCGCGGCCCGTGAACAGGAAACGTACAAACATTTTTCAGTTGCTTTCTTTACAGAGCTTGATTGGTTGACTTCTACAGAAGGCTTTGCAGCATGTTCTGCACAGCTGTGGTTTTCCTGCCTGATGCTGGAGCAGCTCTAGCTGTGGCGCTGCAGTTGTGTGGCTCTCCGAGGAGTCTGTCTGGATTCTCGGTCATGATTCTTGTTTCCCCCATCATGCGCCAGCTACAGTAGTTCTGGGTTTTGCTCTTTAATTTCTTCCTGTCCTCTGCCCCCAGGGATGCTCTGACCCACCACAGGAAGTCTCCAATTCGTGAATGGTCTCTGTTTGGAAGGCCTGTAAGTGTAGCATTTGAAACCCAGAACTCATTTTTCTGTAGAGAGAATGTTAGAAGTGTTTGTTGGGTCTCCAGGTCAATCCACAAAGGCCCATTCAGCCCGTAGTACAGGTAATGAATTTTTCCTCCGCTCCTTTTATATATCATAGCCAGACGGAATGTCAGAGCTGAAATGGAGTTTAGAATATCGTGTTATACACTGGTAACAGAGTTGTTTTCCACTGTATTCTGTTACAAATACCCCACCTTCCGTCTACATTAGACTTAAGTAGGGCCTCCTGATCTAGTCTGGAAACCCGTCACCCTTTATAGCATGGTAAATCAAACAGCTACAAAGCAGGAATGGTCTTGCCAAAGATAAATTTACCTTGCCTGCTCTTCTTTACAACTTTGGGGGCATACTGCAAGGACTAGTCTTTGTCATGGTGCGGTTTCATCTATGTACACAGATGTGATGTGACCAGTCCTTATGTGGCCCCTGATCACTCCTGTCCTCTTGTCTGACATGCTTTCCCCCAGACACCCTCATAAAACCTCATCAGCTCTTCACTCAGCTGTCTCTGCTCTGAGATGCCTGCAGGGCCTGTTCTATGCACTCCAGCACTTCCTGTTTTATCTAGACCAGCACATCCTGGTGCTCTGGTCTCCCGTCCCCATGCTGCTCTTCTCCATAGAATTTCATTTGATTGTTTGTCAGATTTCTTGCCTGCCCCTCCCAACTTCCATGTAAGCTTCATGGAAGGGTACGATTTTGTCTTCTTTGTTTACTTTGTACATCAGGCCTAAGCACACTGTCTATTCAGCACACAGTAGGAGCTCAGGAAATTCATTTTTAAGTGAAAGGATGAAGTGAGTGAGAATGAAGTGAGGAACAAGTGCTAGTTGCTCGTGTGTTATTTCATTTGAAACACTTCTTTTGGGACTCAACTTGCAGTCCAGTAGCTAATACTTGCCTTCCAATGGTGGGTTTGATCCTTGGTTGGATAGCTAAGCTCCCACATCCCTTGAGGCCAAAAACCAAAACTGGGTCATGATTCTTGTTTCCATCATGAGCCAGCTACAGTAGTTCTGGGTTTTGCTCTTTAATTTCTTCCTGTCCTCTGCCCCCAGGGATGCTCTGACCCACCACAGGAAGTCTCCAATTCGTGAATGGTCTCTGTTTGGAAGGCCTGTAAGTGTAGCATTTGAAACCCAGAACTCATTTTTCTGTAGAGAGAATGTTAGAAGTGTTTGTTGGGTCTCCAGGTCAATCCACAAAGGCCCATTCAGCCCGTAGTACAGGTAATGAATTTTTCCTCCGCTCCTTTTATATATCATAGCCAGACGGAATGTCAGAGCTGAAATGGAGTTTAGAATATCGTGTTATACACTGGTAACAGAGTTGTTTTCCACTGTATTCTGTTACAAATACCCCACCTTCCGTCTACATTAGACTTAAGTAGGGCCTCCTGATCTAGTCTGGAAACCCGTCACCCTTTATAGCATGGTAAATCAAACAGCTACAAAGCAGGAATGGTCTTGCCAAAGATAAATTTACCTTGCCTGCTCTTCTTTACAACTTTGGGGGCATACTGCAAGGACTAGTCTTTGTCATGGTGCGGTTTCATCTATGTACACAGATGTGATGTGACCAGTCCTTATGTGGCCCCTGATCACTCCTGTCCTCTTGTCTGACATGCTTTCCCCCAGACACCCTCATAAAACCTCATCAGCTCTTCACTCAGCTGTCTCTGCTCTGAGATGCCTGCAGGGCCTGTTCTATGCACTCCAGCACTTCCTGTTTTATCTAGACCAGCACATCCTGGTGCTCTGGTCTCCCGTCCCCATGCTGCTCTTCTCCATAGAATTTCATTTGATTGTTTGTCAGATTTCTTGCCTGCCCCTCCCAACTTCCATGTAAGCTTCATGGAAGGGTACGATTTTGTCTTCTTTGTTTACTTTGTACATCAGGCCTAAGCACACTGTCTATTCAGCACACAGTAGGAGCTCAGGAAATTCATTTTTAAGTGAAAGGATGAAGTGAGTGAGAATGAAGTGAGGAACAAGTGCTAGTTGCTCGTGTGTTATTTCATTTGAAACACTTCTTTTGGGACTCAACTTGCAGTCCAGTAGCTAATACTTGCCTTCCAATGGTGGGTTTGATCCTTGGTTGGATAGCTAAGCTCCCACATCCCTTGTGGCCAAAAAACCAAAACATAAAACAGAAACAATACTGTAACAAATTCAATAACGACTTAAAAAGATGTCTTTCTTCCAAAAAATGTTTTCTGATGGTTAAGTTGCTGCTTCTCTCTTACCTTCTCCCCCTCCTCCTTCTCAGATGAGTGGCAAACTACCTTCAGTTTTAAATGCCATTTTGGCCACATAATTTGTGATTTGTATATATATTTTATCAGTTTCTAATTATTGATATTTTGAATCTCAGTAAAATCCTCTCACATTCCATACAGATGTTCATTAAAAGAAATTCTCTTTGGATTTAGTCATTAAAAAGCGGAAAGGATAGCAGCTCTCAAGTGATTTGTCTCAAGTATAAGGATATGCCTTGAGGATAATTTTTAGCCAATCAGATTCAATTCACGTCAGTAAGTCTCAAATGAGTATTTGCTATATGCTGGAGTCGGGGAGGTACCTGTCTTCAAACTGGGAGAATGTAATCATTTTCCATTCATCCATTCATTTGTTTAACAAGTATGAGTTCTGCCTTGAAATATTCTGTTGCGGAGAAAGCTCTGTAAGAATTCATCAACAATGCGGTGAGATGATAATAACAGGGAGGTTTGTACCAGATGCTCTGGACTCGTGAAACTGTTGGTCCATCCTGCCCATTCCATCAACAATGCGGTGAGATGATAATACTCATCCTGAGGGTTTTATCTAGACCAGCACATCCTGGTGCTCTGGTCTCGTCCCCATGCTGCTCTTCTCCATAGAATTTCATTTGATTGTTTGTCAGATTTCTTGCCTGCCTCCCAACTTCCATGTAAGCTTCATGGAAGGTGCGATTGTCTTCTTTGTTTACTTTGTACATCAGGCCTAAGCACACTGTCTATTCAGCACACAGTAGGAGCTCAGGAAATTCATTTTTAAGTGAAAGGATGAAGTGAGTGAGAATGAAGTGAGGAACAAGTGCTAGTTGCTCGTGTGTTATTTCATTTGAAACACTTCTTTTGGGACTCAACTTGCAGTCCAGTAGCTAATACTTGCCTTCCAATGGTGGGTTTGATCCTTGGTTGGATAGCTAAGCTCCCACATCCCTTGTGGCCAAAAAACCAAAACATAAAACAGAAACAATACTGTAACAAATTCAATAACGACTTAAAAAGATGTCTTTCTTCCAAAAAATGTTTTCTGATGGTTAAGTTGCTGCTTCTCTCTTACCTTCTCCCCCTCCTCCTTCTCAGATGAGTGGCAAACTACCTTCAGTTTTAAATGCCATTTTGGCCACATAATTTGTGATTTGTATATATATTTTATCAGTTTCTAATTATTGATATTTTGAATCTCAGTAAAATCCTCTCACATTCCATACAGATGTTCATTAAAAGAAATTCTCTTTGGATTTAGTCATTAAAAAGCGGAAAGGATAGCAGCTCTCAAGTGATTTGTCTCAAGTATAAGGATATGCCTTGAGGATAATTTTTAGCCAATCAGATTCAATTCACGTCAGTAAGTCTCAAATGAGTATTTGCTATATGCTGGAGTCGGGGAGGTACCTGTCTTCAAACTGGGAGAATGTAATCATTTTCCATTCATCCATTCATTTGTTTAACAAGTATGAGTTCTGCCTTGAAATATTCTGTTGCGGAGAAAGCTCTGTAAGAATTCATCAACAATGCGGTGAGATGATAATAACAGGGAGGTTTGTACCAGATGCTCTACGGACTCGTGAAACTGTTGGTCCATCCTGCTTTACATTCTCAGTTATGATCAAGACGCATATCAAACTAAGAGTTTATATTACTTTCATACACACACACAGCATGGTTAGGCAGACTGGGCACGTTTACACAAGCATCTGACCACAAGGACAGGGCCTATATCAGTACATGAAAAGCAGGTTCTCACTGAGGGCTGCAAAGCAAACATCCATAGGCATACATTGGAAGGGAATTCAGAGTCATGTTTCGTAAGTTAATGCGAATGAGAACAGCTTTGGAACCAGAAGAAACATTGGATTTAAACTCTTTTTGTGTCATGTCGGGCATGGTACCTCCTCTCTCGGAATCTCTCAATCTGTGAAGGAAGTTTCCAGCACAGTCTTATATTAAGTATGTTCTCAGTCAACATGGTCACATAACAACAGCTACCTTGTTCTGCTACTCTTGGGGTAAATTTTATATACATCACTGAATCAACAGGATAGCATTATAATTATTCATTTATAGTTGAAAAGACAACGGGTAAGAGAAGTCACAGATCTACTAAGTGGTTTAGCCAAGAGTCATCACATTTTTTTCTCTTTCAAATTTTGTTCCTCTTAAGCATTACATAATTATATTTTATTTTCATCAGGTCCTTTCTGTAAGTTGCTTAAGGATGTCATGTGTATACATGAATCCTTGTCAGTTAAATCCTGGTTTTATCAAATTGTCTTTCCCTTAAAGGTAAAAGAGGAGAATGAACAAAGTTATCATAAAAATCAACATTCAAAAAACTAAGATCATGGCATCCAGTCCTATCACTTCATGGCAAATAGATGAGGTAAATGTGGAAACTGTCAGATTTTATTTTCTTGGCCTCCAAAATCAATGCGGACGGGGACTGCAGCCATGAAATTAAAAGACACCTGCTCCTTGGAAGAATAGCTATGTCAAAACTAAACAATATTTAAAAAAGCAGAGCCACCACTTTGCTGAAAAAGGTCCATGTAGTCAAAGCTATGGTTTTCCCAGTAATCGTGTATAGATGTGAGAGTTGGACCATAAAGATGGCTGAGCACTAGAGGATTGATGTTTTTAAACTGTGGTGTTGGACAGGGCTCTCGAGAATCCCTTGGACTGCAGGGGGATCACACCAGTCAATCCTAAAGGAAATCAACCCTGAGTATTCATTGGAAGGACTGAAACTGAAGCTGAAGCGCCAATACTTTGGTCACCTGATGCGAAGAGATAACTCGCTGGAAAAGACCCTGACGCTGGGACACATTGAGGGCAATGTTGAGGAGAAGGAGGCAGCAGAGGATGAGATGTGGGATGGCATCACTGACTCAATGGATGTGTTTGAGCAGACTCAGGGAGACGACGACGGACAGAGAGGCATGGCGTGCTGCAGTTCATGGGGTCGCAGAGAGACCGACATAACAGCCACTAAGGCAACATTAAGCCTTAATTTTCGTTGACGAGTTGTAATGCTTCGTTGTCTTATTTATTGACAGTAGATGGCGCTGATGATTATCCAAAGACACAAACGCTGCCAGACACCCCACCCCCACTCCTTTCCTTAGCGCCCTCCCTCCAAAACCGGGTGAAATGAAAGTAAAATTTTCACCCAATAAAAGGTTGAAAGTAAGACTTTGAGACCTTTTTTTTCCACTGTTTCATTGGGACCTAGCACTCGGCTATTGGTTTTTCCAAATCATCTTTTTTTAATTTTTGTTCCTCTTAAGCATTACATAATTATATTTTATTTTCATCAGGTCCTTTCTGTAAGTTGCTTAAGGATGTCATGTGTATACATGAATCCTTGTCAGTTAAATCCTGGTTTTATCAAATTGTCTTTCCCTTAAAGGTAAAAGAGGAGAATGAACAAAGTTATCATAAAAATCAACATTCAAAAAACTAAGATCATGGCATCCAGTCCTATCACTTCATGGCAAATAGATGAGGTAAATGTGGAAACTGTCAGATTTTATTTTCTTGGCCTCCAAAATCAATGCGGACGGGGACTGCAGCCATGAAATTAAAAGACACCTGCTCCTTGGAAGAATAGCTATGTCAAAACTAAACAATATTTAAAAAAGCAGAGCCACCACTTTGCTGAAAAAGGTCCATGTAGTCAAAGCTATGGTTTTCCCAGTAATCGTGTATAGATGTGAGAGTTGGACCATAAAGATGGCTGAGCACTAGAGGATTGATGTTTTTAAACTGTGGTGTTGGACAGGGCTCTCGAGAATCCCTTGGACTGCAGGGGGATCACACCAGTCAATCCTAAAGGAAATCAACCCTGAGTATTCATTGGAAGGACTGAAACTGAAGCTGAAGCGCCAATACTTTGGTCACCTGATGCGAAGAGATAACTCGCTGGAAAAGACCCTGACGCTGGGACACATTGAGGGCAATGTTGAGGAGAAGGAGGCAGCAGAGGATGAGATGTGGGATGGCATCACTGACTCAATGGATGTGTTTGAGCAGACTCAGGGAGACGACGACGGACAGAGAGGCATGGCGTGCTGCAGTTCATGGGGTCGCAGAGAGACCGACATAACAGCCACTAAGGCAACATTAAGCCTTAATTTTCGTTGACGAGTTGTAATGCTTCGTTGTCTTATTTATTGACAGTAGATGGCGCTGATGATTATCCAAAGACACAAACGCTGCCAGACACCCCACCCCCACTCCTTTCCTTAGCGCCCCCTCCCTCCAAAACCGGGTGAAATGAAAGTAAAATTTTCACTCCAATAAAAGGTTGAAAGTAAGACTTTGAGACTGCCATGTAATTGAGTTGGATGTGTATATGATCCATCTGTGTTTCATTTGGGACTCTAGGGGCAATCTTCTGGGCTATTTGCAAAATTTCATTAACAGGATTAAAACAAAATATAGTAAAATTTAACTAGGCAGACAAACAATAAATTTAGAGTTCTTTGTTAGATTTTATTTCTTGCCCATAATTTTCAAAAGAGATGAATACTAAAACCACTATGTCTTGAACTTTAAATATACATAACTTTCATTCCAGAATCCTAAAACCAGTGCAGGGGAATACAGAGGTCACGATGAAAAAAGAAACAACTTACTGATCTGTTCTTTGAGTAAGTTACTTAACATCTCAGGATATAAATTTCCTCATCTGTAAAAGTGAAATATTTTTTGCCTAATTCACATGCAATCAAATGTAGCAATACAGTATAAACACCCTGGGAATGATAATGTCTTATTATTAGGCTTCCCTTGTAGCACAGTTGTTAAAGAATCTGCCTGCGGTGCAGGAGACCCTGGTTTGATTCCTGGGCTGAGAAGATCCCCTGGTGAAGGAAATGGTAACCCACTGCAGTATTCTTGCCTGGAGAATCCCATGGGCAGAGGAGCCTGACAGGCCACAGTCCTTGGGGACGTAAGAGTCAGATACAACTTAGCAACTAGACCACTTACCATATCCAAGTAAGTCTTTATTCATCTTTTTCATACATTCATTCCAACCTCATGTAGGTACTGTTGTGTGTGTGTGAGAGAGAGAGTTAATTACTCAGTGTGTCCTACTCTTTGTGACCCATGGACTGTAGCCCACCAGGCTCCTCTGCCCATGGAGTTCTCCAGGCAAGAATACTGGAGTGGGTTGCCATTTCCTTCTCCAGGGGATCTTTCTGACTCAGGCATCGAACCCACATCAGGTAGAGTCTTTACAATCTGAGCTACCAAGGAAACCCACAAAAAGATATTACCCTATTATCAAAAGAACAAAAAGAAGAGTCTCACTTTTTCTTCCCCCAAGATTTATTTATTTATATTTTTGCCTTTAAGTCATCGTTTATTTTTCATCCTTCTTTATTCTTTGGTATGTGTGGGCCTCCCATCACAGTGGCCTCTCTCGTTGCAGAGCACTGGCTCTGGGCACATGTGCTCCAGAGCTCTGGCTTGTAATTGAACCCACCGGTCAGGATCTTCCTGGACCAGGCATCAAACCATTGCCCCTTGCTCTGCAAGGCGGACTCTTAACCCACTGGACCACCAGGGAAGCCCCAAGTCACACGTTTTTGCTGATAATGGTAGGTATTGTCATTTCTGCCTCAGGAAAAGGGGCCTCTCATGGCAATGATTTTTGTGTCCTTGGATGCTGCCCCAAGGGGTGAACACCTTCCACACCAGCAGCTCTAGGTAGCCAGAGGCAGCTTTTGCATTCCTGATAAACAAAGACTTATTTGGATATATTTGGAGCAGCTATCCTGCTTCCTTGTTCCACCATTTCACCTTGGGCTTTGGGACAATCAAATGTAGCAATACAGTATAAACACCCTGGGAATGATAATGTCTTATTATTAGGCTTCCTTGTAGCACAGTTGAAACTGCCTGCGGTGCAGGAGACCCTGGTTTGATTCCTGGGCTGAGAAGATCCCCTGGTGAAGGAAATGGTAACCCACTGCAGTATTCTTGCCTGGAGAATCCCATGGGCAGAGGAGCCTGACAGGCCACAGTCCTTGGGGACGTAAGAGTCAGATACAACTTAGCAACTAGACCACTTACCATATCCAAGTAAGTCTTTATTCATCTTTTCATACATTCATTCCAACCTCATGTAGGTACTGTTGTGTGTGAGAGAGAGAGTTAATTACTCAGTGTGTCCTACTCTTTGTGACCCATGGACTGTAGCCCACCAGGCTCCTCTGCCCATGGAGTTCTCCAGGCAAGAATACTGGAGTGGGTTGCCATTTCCTTCTCCAGGGGATCTTTCTGACTCAGGCATCGAACCCACATCAGGTAGAGTCTTTACAATCTGAGCTACCAAGGAAACCCACAAAAAGATATTACCCTATTATCAAAAGAACAAAAAGAAGAGTCTCACTTTTTCTTCCCCCAAGATTTATTTATTTATATTTTTGCCTTTAAGTCATCGTTTATTTTTCATCCTTCTTTATTCTTTGGTATGTGTGGGCCTCCCATCACAGTGGCCTCTCTCGTTGCAGAGCACTGGCTCTGGGCACATGTGCTCCAGAGCTCTGGCTTGTAATTGAACCCACCGGTCAGGATCTTCCTGGACCAGGCATCAAACCATTGCCCCTTGCTCTGCAAGGCGGACTCTTAACCCACTGGACCACCAGGGAAGCCCCAAGTCACACGTTTTTGCTGATAATGGTAGGTATTGTCATTTCTGCCTCAGGAAAAGGGGCCTCTCATGGCAATGATTTTTGTGTCCTTGGATGCTGCCCCAAGGGGTGAACACCTTCCACACCAGCAGCTCTAGGTAGCCAGAGGCAGCTTTTGCATTCCTGATAAACAAAGACTTATTTGGATATATTTGGAGCAGCTATCCTGCTTCCTTGTTCCACCATTTCACCTGGGCTTTGGGGACTTAAAGCATCATTGCCCTGGCATAACAGACTCGCCAGCTTCTAAAAGCACAGGGGGAAGATTCCTGTCCCCTTCCTCCCGGCTCCAACTTTTACAGATTCTATCATTCTGCAGCAGGAATCTCGGCCTGGCGTCCATCAGGGCTGCCATGGTATGTCCCTAGGAACAGGCCCTTACAGGCCTATTGAACTTGTGATTATAGCGGTATTGTGTGGTCTGCTTAATTTCTCCCAGAAGACTCTCAGTTCGGGGGGAGTGAAACATGTCTGTCTTTTTAACACTGCATCCCCAGTCCCGGCACACGCCTACCACAAGCAGGTACTCAGTAAAGAGCTGCTAAATGAATGAAAAGAATGACTGGCTTTAACTTCTCCAGAAAGGGCTGGCAGGCATCTAAGGGTCAAACAAAACCCACTCACTAGGTGCCCAGACTGGCTGCCTGATGCTGCTTCTCAGCCCTTTAAGAGGACAGACCGATGGAGAGGAGGGGAGGGTTTCTGAGAGAGGCTGGGTTTGCAGCTGGCAGACCCCCTTGCGCTAAGCTCTCTGGAGTCTGTCTTGCGAACCTGATCCCCCCTGATCCCCCCAAACACGTGTCTGCCTGCCCTGTCTCCCTCTTTCCTTCATGGCTCCCTGTGGACTTGGGGCTGGCACCGACCTTGATCCTGAGTCAGTCTGTTCTAACAGGAAGCGCATAGTGTTCCTGCCCCCATGGAGGTGTTTCCTTCTTACCGCAGTTACAAAGGGCTCTTTTCACAGAGTAGGGGCCGGGCCTGTGTGTGGCCATGCTGCTGTCTGCCCTGTGCTGAGCGAAGCAGCTTCTGGACTCAGGGGCCTCCTCTTTGGGTAGAGGTGCTGGACTGAGCCCTGAAACAGGGTGGCCCTGTCTCTCTGAGCCTTGGCCCCCTCGCCTGCTGCCTACGCGCATCCTCTGAAAGCCCCTGACCCTGGGGTCACGGTGAATCTTTTTCTTGACTTGACTTCCAGGGCACAGCAGTCTGGGTTTTGCTGCCATCTTGCGGTCCCCTTCCTGGATCCTCAGTCTTTGTCATCTCATCATCCTGCCATCCCAGGTCCCCAGAGCTCCATTCTGGTCCCGAGGCCCCTCTTCTCCAGCCACACTCACTCTGGGGTGAACACACCAAGTTTCATAGCAACCAACTCCCCTCTGTGTGCTGAGGAATCCCTCACGCTTAGTCTTGGCTTTGCCCTGAACTCTGGGCTCTTAACAACCAACCAAGCGTCAACTCCACATGACCCACTGGTGTGTCTAATAGGTGTTTCACGCTCACTGGAGCTAAAACTTTCTGGTTTTTTGGGGAAGACTATTAATACTTGTTTAGTATGTGACAGAACATTCCTGTAGACCTATGCAGACCTATAGCAGTGGTCCTCAACATTTTTGGCACCAGGGATGGGGTCTGTGGAAGACAGTTTTGCCACAGAGGGAGGCTAGGGTGGCCATGGGGAATGTTTCAGTTGCTAATGCAAGTGATGGGGAGAGACAGGTGAAACTTCACTTGCTTGCCCACTGCTCACTCCCTGCTGTGCAGCCCGATTTCTAACAGGCCATGGTCCAGTCCTGGTCCATGGCTTGGAGGTTGGCTACCCCTGGTCAACAGCATATGCAATAGCAGAAATATAAGGGCCTTTATGCTAAAGAGCAAGAAGATTGTAAGGAGCTGGCCATCTTGATAAAATTTAACAATGAAGAGGCGGTTCTAGTCAAGTAAATACAATGAAGGGAGGGAGTAGAAGAAAGGAGAAGGAAAATTATTGTTTGCAAAAGATATAATTGTCTGCACCACCAACCAAAACAATTGAAAAAGAAAATAAAAGGTATATCAAATGACAGTCAGTTAGAAAATAACTATACATATATTAATACACTGTTGAAGCAGTAACAAATTTAAAATATATTAAAAGGTCCTATGTCCAGTGCATGTTAAGTCGTTTCAGTCATGTCCGACTATTTGCAACCCACCAGGCTCCTCTATTCAGGGGATTCTCTAGGTAGGAATGCTGGAGGGGGTTGCCATGCCCTCCTCCAGGGGATCTTACTGACTCAGGGAATGAATCCTGCTCTGCAGGCAGATTCTTTACCGAATGAGCCATCAGGTAAGCCCATATCCAGCAGAAATTTCAGAAATATATAAGACACCACAGAACAAACTTCTCAAAAAGTATATATAATATGTACGTTACAAAATTAAACATAAACTATATTTAAAAGCAAATGACAAATCAGGAAAAAACTTTGCAAGTATGCAACAAATCAAATTTTCATATTTCTTATATAAAAATAGTTCTTACAAATAAGTAAGGAAAAGGTGGAATTCCAATTAAAATTTCACAAAGGGCAAATGATTCACAAAAGAAGAATAGTCAACAAGTCTGTTAAAAATGTTTGGCATCATTTACAGTCTAGGGAGTGCAAATTAAAATAGTGAAATTAATGGCTAGTCTAACAGCAATCCTTTTTCTAAAACACTGTCAGCATTGATGAAATGTGAAGACACTGGCACACTCATACTTTGTTGGTGGAATGGAGCTTGTTGTGATTTTCTTGAGGGCAATTTGACAGTATATATCAAAACCTTTAAGCCATCCTTAGACCCAGAAATTTCACCTCTAGAAATATTTTCTAAGAACATAATAATAATCATGGTTATAAAAAAAGCTTTGCTATAGCAACAGAGGAAATTTCATAAACAACCCCAATGATGAACAATAGGGGACTGATTAAATGGACTATGGTCCATCAAAAATTAAGGAGATCATGCAGCATTACATATGATGTTACAGAAGGTAAAGTTGAACTCCTTGTTTTTTGGCTGTGTGGCTTGCAGGATCCTAGTTCCCCAACCAGAGATGGAATCTGGGCACTGGTAGTGAGAGCGCAGAGTCCTGACCGCTGGCCCCCCAGGGGATTCCAGAAAGCTTGGACCCTTAATTCCATCCTTCCATGTACTTGTTGGTCTTTCTCTTCATCTTCCCCACCTCAGTAAGCGGCTCCATCCCAGACCTGCAATTGATCTTGATGCCTCTTTCCTTCCTACTCCACATCTCATCCACAGTGAGACCTGCTGGTTCCACCTTCAACATAGGTCCCTCATCTGACCTCTTCTCACTACCCCTCCCCAAAACATCCGGATGGAGACCAAGCCACTCACTCCTCACTCTGGGGCCTCCACAAATAGCCACAGGTCTTTCTTCTTCCACTTGTGTCCTGCTCCAGGCAGCTCTCCGTATAGCCGCCAGAGTGATCTTCTTAACCATGAGATCAGGCCTTCTTCTGCTTGAAACAACCCAGGGGCTTCCCTTACGCATGAGTGAAATACAATGATCTCCACACGAAGGTCTAGCCAGCTACACCAGCTCTGGCCCCTGATTATCCTTCTGACGTCAACTTCTATCTCTCTTCCTTCCACAGGCCTTGTTGGAATTCCTCAGACTCACAAGCCTGTTACTATCTCACGTGCATGCCCGTGTCCTCTCTGGGGCTCTCTTTCCCTCTTTGCTTTCTGGAGAGATTTAGAAGTCTTGCAAGAAGCTGTGTTTATCACCTAAATAACACAACCTCTATCACTGACAACCTTTCCCATGCCTTTGTTTGTATCACTGTACCTGTGTCAGGTGATAACGTATCTTTAGGTAAAAGCATGAGAAACCCTGACTAGTTTTAAGTGCAAAGGCAATCTATTAATGGACTTTGAGACTTTGTCTTTTTCCATCTGTGTCCTTAGAGCCCAGAACAGTGACTGCGCAGAGGTGTCCCCTTCCCCATAACTATGTGCTGAATGGCTATTAAGTGTTGCCAACTACTTGGTGTTATCATTCTTCCTTTTGGTGGCTGATGTTCCTGGCTCCTCCTCTGGACTTTCCCCCTCACAGGTCACTAAAGCAAAAGCAAGCCGGTCTCGCCTGATGAGGCCAGAAAGCAGACAGGTAGGGACAGTGCTCTGTACCAGTCAGTATCGCCAAAAGAGAATCCGAGGGAAGTTCAAGGAGGGAGGACGGGGCAAATGAGGGGTGAGGGCCAGAGGGTAAGCAAGTGAGATTTGAATGGCAAGAAAGCCCTGGTCTGTCAGAAACTGCCTCAAAAAGGTCAGAGCCGCAGAAATGAGGGCTCCCTTAGCTAACCTGTGCTTTCAGATTTGGGCCCCCCCGGAGCGATGGCGGGGTGTGGAAGGCTGGGTTGCAGTGGCTGGAGGGCTAGCAGTGTAAACAGAAAGTCTGCTGGAAAAGCCCTCGTTTCACCTCCTTGGGCTTCAGAAACTGCCTAATGGTTTCCCAAGCCCATGGACCGTCTCTGACACGGGACCTCAGGGAACTGAAGGTGTGTGAGTGTGTGTGTGTGTGTGTGTGTGTGTGTGTGGCTGGTGGGTAGAAGGAGCTGAAACTCCTACACTGCCCAGGGGAGCCAGGCGCTCTGTTTACTCTTCTGCCAGCTGTACTTCAATGCTCCATAGTTGCATTCTCTCAAACCTTTCAACATTCTGAACCTGCACGTAGCTGGGGGTGTGAACGGCTGGCTGGCTGTCCTGCGGCAGCTCTGGGCAAGCTAGGAGAGAATTTGTTGTAAGAACACAAGATCCCGTGCCTTGGCTGCAGCCTTTCTGTCCTGGAGCAGGAGCTGGAATGAATGCCCTAATGGGATGCAGTTGCCTGTTTTCCACCCCTTGCTCAGCCTCCTTCCTGCCTGCCTCCCCTCCCCCTACTAGGGTCTAGGCCTCGGGGTAGGCACCTCCCACCCCAGCTAGACCTAGGCCACATGGACTCCTGCAGAGTGGGGGTAGGCATAGCTGGGGCGCCCTTTGAGGGAGACTTTAAGAAAGAGGACACATGGAACTCTGACCTCTTGGTGGGGGGAGTGAGGGTCGGATGCAAAATGCTTCTCTTCTAATGAAAAAAGAAAACAGTGTGAGAAGCAGCGTCTGGGCTGGACTGCCTGCTGCAGAGGGCTGGGAGGAAGAAGGGAGTGGAGGATGGAGGAAGAGAAACCGAGGAGGACCCTGGGAGGAGGTGTGACTGACTGTAGGGTGACAAATGCTTAGCGTAGTCTATTTATAGATTCTAGAGAGGGTCTAAGACAAGACTCTGGGAGTTGGTTTAGCTGTGTTAGAATGAGGGGTGAGGGCTGCAAGATTTGAATGGCAAGAAAGCCCTGGTCTGTCAGAAACTGCCTCAAAAGGTCAGAGCCGCAGAAATGAGGGCTCCTTAGCTAACCTGTGCTTTCAGATTTGGGCCCCCCCGGAGCGATGGCGGGGTGTGGAAGGCTGGGTTGCAGTGGCTGGAGGGCTAGCAGTGTAAACAGAAAGTCTGCTGGAAAAGCCCTCGTTTCACCTCCTTGGGCTTCAGAAACTGCCTAATGGTTTCCCAAGCCCATGGACCGTCTCTGACACGGGACCTCAGGGAACTGAAGGTGTGTGAGTGTGTGTGTGTGTGTGTGTGTGTGTGTGGCTGGTGGGTAGAAGGAGCTGAAACTCCTACACTGCCCAGGGGAGCCAGGCGCTCTGTTTACTCTTCTGCCAGCTGTACTTCAATGCTCCATAGTTGCATTCTCTCAAACCTTTCAACATTCTGAACCTGCACGTAGCTGGGGGTGTGAACGGCTGGCTGGCTGTCCTGCGGCAGCTCTGGGCAAGCTAGGAGAGAATTTGTTGTAAGAACACAAGATCCGTGCCTTGGCTGCAGCCTTTCTGTCCTGGAGCAGGAGCTGGAATGAATGCCCTAATGGGATGCAGTTGCCTGTTTTCCACCCCTTGCTCAGCCTCCTTCCTGCCTGCCTCCCCTCCCCCTACTAGGGTCTAGGCCTCGGGGTAGGCACCTCCCACCCCAGCTAGACCTAGGCCACATGGACTCCTGCAGAGTGGGGGTAGGCATAGCTGGGGCGCCCTTTGAGGGAGACTTTAAGAAAGAGGACACATGGAACTCTGACCTCTTGGTGGGGGGAGTGAGGGTCGGATGCAAAATGCTTCTCTTCTAATGAAAAAAGAAAACAGTGTGAGAAGCAGCGTCTGGGCTGGACTGCCTGCTGCAGAGGGCTGGGAGGAAGAAGGGAGTGGAGGATGGAGGAAGAGAAACCGAGGAGGACCCTGGGAGGGGAGGGTGTGACTGACTGTAGGGTGACAAATGCTTAGCGTAGTCTATTTATAGATTCTAGAGAGGGTCTAAGACAAGACTCTGGGAGTTGGTTTAGCTGTGTTAGAAGATGACTAATTACAGTCATTGATGGGAATGGCTGTTCAGCATTTTAGATAATCACTGTGTGGGCTGTGTGTATTATGAGCGTCGTGAATATCTGTCAGAGCATCTTTTGTGGTAAATTTTAGTCTATTGTGACACCTGTTCATGAAGAAGCTTCCCTCTGTTCTCAGGCAGCATTGCTGCCTGCTCAGGACTCAAACAAAACAACCCTAAAGAAATGCTTTCTAAGAACAGAGGGGGAAAACGCCTGTAAGTCTATCATATGATTGCCTTCTGTTATTTGGGGTGCAAATTGGCTGGTAGGAGAAGGTCGACAAAGCACTAAGAATTTTTTTTGCAGTTTCTTCTACTCCCATCCTCACCAACATTACACACACACACACACCCCACTCTGAACATGGGATCTCTGACAGTTTCAGAAATGCTATCCTTTGTGATGCTTTGCAGATGAGCAGAAGTTGTTTCTCCCATTTTGCAAGAAAGATTACAAAACCCTACATGCCTGTCACTCCTGATGCCTGGGTCCCTCAAGAAATCGGTGTCGTATCAAGGAAGGTGGAGTTGGATCAGAACAAAAGGAGGTCAGGTGAAATCCATGCAGAAACTTCTGACGTTTTTCTTAGACAGGCGTGTCGTTGCCTGCCTGAGATTCAGTTTTGTAAAATAACTTTCCAAAACGCACGTTGTGTGTGTGCATGTAAACCTGTAAGCCTTGCAGCAGTTTGGAAAGAATCAGGTCAACGTGGCCTCCGCACTCAGCCTCCACCATCTCTGAGCAGAAGCAGTAACCTGGGCCAGCCGACCAAGGCCTCCCCACCAAGGCTGGAATGCAGACAGGGAATCGCATACATAGGAAAAGAAAAACAGATCGAAATTGCTTAGTTCCTATATAAATTCATCAACTTCTATCCAGTCAATGGTTGGCTTCGGCACAGGGGAATCAACCTTTCCAGGCTTGTTGTTCAGATGAAGACATTACCAAACACTAAAGGCACGTCAAGTCCTGCAGCACGGCAGCAGGCCCAGATAAAAACCAGACTCTGGAGTCAGATTGGGAACATACTACACAGCTTTAAAATGTTACTTATTTACTGTTAAAAAAAAAAAAAACAGGCAGGAAAGAATCAGAATCAGAAAGTTAAATTTAAAAGCAAGATTTAAAAATCAAGCATTTTCTCTTTAAATACTACTACTTCCTCATAGAATTGTCATTTGACTTAGTTCCCCTACAACTGGGTTATCGAGTAAGAATAAAATGATGAAAACTTACAAGCCATTTGGTGCAATTCTCAGGTACTATTTGAATTCTCTCTTTGTGCCCCAATATCTTATCATCCTGCTTCTGCCTTAAAACTCTTAGTGATAGCAAACCCATTGCCTATCGGGGTACCTTGTCTATCTCTAAGTGAGGTAATGAGACACAGAGCACGCTGCTGTGACCTCACCCTGTTGTCCTGATGTTGCCTTGGGAGACACACAAGTCCAATCACTCCTCCATGTGCAAGCCCTTCCTTTACTGTTAGGAATCCTCAATCATGTGCTTTGGGGATCGGCTTTTATATCTATGAATGCTTCCGTAACATGGCGCCAGGTTCCTTCTTTCAAGTTGCAAATGTACCTCTTCAGGTACTTGAAACAGAACCCCAGCCAAAGTCTGAGGCATCTGTCAACTTTTTGACCACCTAGCAACCTTTTTGGAACACTTCCTCATAGGAGCCTACTTGTCCCTGAACCTGCTTCCAAGCCTCTCTTACAGCCAAGGTTTGGACTGTGATCCAGGCCTCCCTGATCACATCCAATTGTGATTTGAAAGTGTTGGGCACAAAGAAGTACTGTGCTGCGGCTCTTCTGATAAGAGGTTATGTGGTGACATCCAGCATGTCACAGGCATGGGTGCTGAGGTCCTTCGAATAGAGAGGCCTGACCCCAGAATTTGAGGGAAACTTCTTTGGAAGGCAGAATAATGGCCTTCCGAAAATGTCCATGTTCAAACGTTCAGAACCTGAATGTGAGTGTGTGGTCTCACATGGCAGATGTGACTGCACCCAGAAGCCTGAGACAGGAGTTTGTCCTGGATTTTTTTTTTTTTTAAAGATCTATTTATTTATTTATTTAGGGCGGGGGTCGGGCTGGGGAGGGAGGGGAGCGGGCAGGCCACTTCTATTGGTCTTTCATTTCTCTATTTTCATCCGTCTTTGTTCTTTGGCTCCTGTGGGCCTCCCATCACGGTGGCCTCTGTTGTCACACAGCGCCGGCTCTGGGCGCATGCGCCCCAGAGCTCCGGCTCGGTAATTGGACACATCGGTCCAGCCGCTCCGCGGGACGTGGGATCTTCCCAGGCCAGGGATCAAACTGGCGCCCCTTGCACTGCAAGGCGGTGTCCTTACCCACTGGACCACCAGGGCAGCCCTGTCCTGGATTTGGTGCAATTCTCAGGTACTATTTGAATTCTCTCTTTGTGCCCCAATATCTTATCATCCTGCTTCTGCCTTAAAACTCTTAGTGATAGCAAACCCATTGCCTATCGGGGTACCTTGTCTATCTCTAAGTGAGGTAATGAGACACAGAGCACGCTGCTGTGACCTCACCCTGTTGTCCTGATGTTGCCTTGGGAGACACACAAGTCCAATCACTCCTCCATGTGCAAGCCCTTCCTTTACTGTTAGGAATCCTCAATCATGTGCTTTGGGGATCGGCTTTTATATCTATGAATGCTTCCGTAACATGGCGCCAGGTTCCTTCTTTCAAGTTGCAAATGTACCTCTTCAGGTACTTGAAACAGAACCCCAGCCAAAGTCTGAGGCATCTGTCAACTTTTTGACCACCTAGCAACCTTTTTGGAACACTTCCTCATAGGAGCCTACTTGTCCCTGAACCTGCTTCCAAGCCTCTCTTACAGCCAAGGTTTGGACTGTGATCCAGGCCTCCCTGATCACATCCAATTGTGATTTGAAAGTGTTGGGCACAAAGAAGTACTGTGCTGCGGCTCTTCTGATAAGAGGTTATGTGGTGACATCCAGCATGTCACAGGCATGGGTGCTGAGGTCCTTCGAATAGAGAGGCCTGACCCCAGAATTTGAGGGAAACTTCTTTGGAAGGCAGAATAATGGCCTTCCGAAAATGTCCATGTTCAAACGTTCAGAACCTGAATGTGAGTGTGTGGTCTCACATGGCAGATGTGACTGCACCCAGAAGCCTGAGACAGGAGTTTGTCCTGGATTTTTTTTTTTTTTTTTTTTTAAAGATCTATTTATTTATTTATTTAGGGCGGGGGTCGGGCTGGGGAGCGAGGGGAGTGGGCGGGCCACTTCTATTGGTCTTCCATTTCTCTATTTTTCATCCGTATTTGTTCTTTGGCTCCTGTGGGCCTCCCATCGCGGTGGCGTCTGTTGTCACAGAGCGCCGGCTCTGGGCACATGCGCTCCAGAGCTCCGGCTCGGTGATTGGACACATCGGTCCAGCCGCTCCGCGGCACGTGGGATCTTCCCAGGCCAGGGATCAAACCGGCGCCCCTTGCACTGCAAGGCGGTGTCCTTATCCACTGGACCACCAGGGGAAGCCCTGTCCTGGATTTTGAGGGGTGGGCCTGATATAATCCATAGCACCCATGTAAGAGGGAGGCAGGAGGACCAGTGTCAGGGAAGGTGATGGGATAAACAGAGAGATCTGGGACTTCCCTGGTGGTCCTGCAGTTAAGACCTCATACTTCCAATACAGGGTGCGGGTTCATTCCGTAGTCAGGGAAATAAGATCCCACATGCTGCAGGGCACAGCCAAAAAAAAAATTAAAGGCAAAGAGGTTTGACAATGTCACTCTGCTGGCTTTGACATACTGGAAGAGGGCATGAGCCAAGGAGTAAGGTGGCCCCCAAAAGCTGGAAAAGGCAAATCAACTTTCCCTAGAACCTCCAGAAAGGAACTCAGCCCTGCTGACACCCCAAGTTTAGCCATGAGGCCCATTTTGGACTTCTGATTTTCAGAACTATTTGAGAATAAACGTGTGTTGTCTTTAACTATAAATGTGTGCAATTATTATAGCAACAATAGGAAATGAATACTTGGTGCCTAAGCTCTTGGGCTTCTCCGATGGCTCAGTGGGTAAAGAATCTGCCTGCAATCCATGGGATACAGGAGAGATGGGTTCAATTCCTGGGTCAGGAAGAGCCCCTAGAGGATGAAATGGTGACCCAGTACAGCATTTTTTTTAATTTTATTTTATTGACCGCTTCTATTGTTCTTTCATTTATCCATCTTTGTTCTTTGGCCTGTGTGGGCCTCCCATCACAGTGGCCTCTCTCGCTGCAGAGCGCTGGCTCTGGGCACATGCGCTCCAGAGCTCCGGCTCGGTAGTTGGACACATCAGTCCAGCCGCTCCACGGCACGTGGGATCTTCCCAGGCCAGGGATCGAACTGGTGCCCCTTGCACTGCAAGGCGGTGTCCTTACCCACTGGACCACCAGGGAAGTCCCCCAGTCCAGCATTCTTGCCTGAAAAATCCTGTGGAGGAGACTGGCAGGCCGCCCTCTAAAAGGTAGCAAAGAATCAGACATGACCGAACAACAAAGCAAGCACAGAGAGTGGTATATGGAAGTTTTTTAGCCCAGTGATGGCAGCGGCAAGGTCTCCACTACAACAGTTTGATACAACTCAGGCGCTTCTCTGAGCTGTGGCACTTGCAAACTCAATTCTCTGACTCTCCCCAAAGACTATGTAGGCACTTTTACATCATTCAGCAAATTCCCTTTCTTCTTAAACCAGGTGGAATGCATTGGTTCCATGGCTTTCAGCAAAGAATCTAGTAACTCTGGCCAAGCATCACTCTCCATATATCTTTTCTATTTTACTTCTGAATTCTCTCTCAACTCCGTCTTTGCTGCTCTGTCACTCCTACCTTAGCTCAGGTCCTCACTATTCCTTACCCAGGCTCTTCTCATGCCCTCTTACTTGGTTTCCCTGCTGTACTTCTTATCTTTTTGAAACAACTTAACAGTACTTCATTGCCCTATTGCAAATACATTGACACCCCAAGTTTAGCCATGAGGCCCATTTTGGACTTCTGATTTTCAGAACTATTTGAGAATAAACGTGTGTTGTCTTTAACTATAAATGTGTGCAATTATTATAGCAACAATAGGAAATGAATACTTGGTGCCTAAGCTCTTGGGCTTCTCCGATGGCTCAGTGGGTAAAGAATCTGCCTGCAATCCATGGGATACAGGAGAGATGGGTTCAATTCCTGGGTCAGGAAGAGCCCCTAGAGGATGAAATGGTGACCCAGTACAGCATTTTTTTTAATTTTATTTTATTGACCGCTTCTATTGTTCTTTCATTTATCCATCTTTGTTCTTTGGCCTGTGTGGGCCTCCCATCACAGTGGCCTCTCTCGCTGCAGAGCGCTGGCTCTGGGCACATGCGCTCCAGAGCTCCGGCTCGGTAGTTGGACACATCAGTCCAGCCGCTCCACGGCACGTGGGATCTTCCCAGGCCAGGGATCGAACTGGTGCCCCTTGCACTGCAAGGCGGTGTCCTTACCCACTGGACCACCAGGGAAGTCCCCCAGTCCAGCATTCTTGCCTGAAAAATCCTGTGGAGGAGACTGGCAGGCCGCCGTCTAAAAGGTAGCAAAGAATCAGACATGACCGAACAACAAAGCAAGCACAGAGAGTGGTATATGGAAGTTTTTTAGCCCAGTGATGGCAGCGGCAAGGTCTCCACTACAACAGTTTGATACAACTCAGGCGCTTCTCTGAGCTGTGGCACTTGCAAACTCAATTCTCTGACTCTCCCCAAAGACTATGTAGGCACTTTTACATCATTCAGCAAATTCCCTTTCTTCTTAAACCAGGTGGAATGCATTGGTTCCATGGCTTTCAGCAAAGAATCTAGTAACTCTGGCCAAGCATCACTCTCCATATATCTTTTCTATTTTACTTCTGAATTCTCTCTCAACTCCGTCTTTGCTGCTCTGTCACTCCTACCTTAGCTCAGGTCCTCACTATTCCTTACCCAGGCTCTTCTCATGCCCTCTTACTTGGTTTCCCTGCTGTACTTCTTATCTTTTTGAAACAACTTAACAGTACTTCATTGCCCTATTGCAAATACATTGACAGCATCTCATTGCCTGAAGTCTTTACATGGAATGTTAAAGACCTTACGCTCATCACCTTGCCTAAAGTTGCTCACACAATCACTAAGAGCTTTGGTGTTGATGATACTGGATAGACTCTAGGAACTTCACCATACAGAGTCTCATTTGTAAAATACCAACTGTAACACCTTCCTCGTTTATAAATTAGTGATTGAAACATTCCAACTGCATAGCATTGTCATGAAATTTAAAGGAGATAATGAATAAACATGCCCGTGGCCCAGTGCTTGCAATATAGCGGGCATTCGATTAGGAATGTGTGTGTTTCATGAACTGCCACTCTCCACCTCATACCCCCAGATACACCTCAAATGCAGATATACTATTGCAAGATCAAGCTCACATGCCACCTCCTTGTGGAAGTTTCTCTGACTCCATCAAGCAAGGTGGTCAGTCTCCCCTCCTGGTGCCTCTCTGTGGGTGAGTATCCAATTTCGCTGCAATGACTTGCTTGCCGTCACCTCCTCCACCAATGGTCTGCTCGTTCTGAGATCAACAAAGTCCTGTGTAGTGTCCATGATATAGGAGCACCTCAATAAATGTCAGCTGAATGGATGAATGAAATAATGGTAAAAGGGAGAAGGATAGAACAAATGCCTATCCTTTCTAGGAAATAAAAATTATCTGAGAGCATGAAAGTCTCAAACTGAAACTTTGAGTACATAGCAAATCTACATAGGTAGTCCAGGTGGACTCTAAGGAAACTATCTGAAGAAAGTTCAAGATTACCTTATGAGTAAGTAAGAGAAGTTATTTTACAAAGGATTTTCAGGCACACCGAAGAACTGTCTTAGCAACAAAAAAATGTTTTATTTAAATAGAAAGTTGTGGGACTTGCCTGGTGGTCCAATGGCTAAGCTTCTACACTCCCAGTGCTATCAAATCTGAGATTACTCTGCTCACTGCATGATAGACCAATGACTCCAAGAGATGAGAGGTTGAGACAAGGAAGAGACTTTATTTGGGGAACCAGTTGACAGAGAAGATGGCAGGCTAGGGCCTCAAAATAACCACCTTACTGGCAGGTTCTTTTATAGATCAGAGATGGGGGAGGTGAGGAAGCAAAGTAAGAGTCTGTCAGTCTTGCAAACCTCTCCTAGAATGGCAAGTCTCAGGCTGGGGATGTGTTAATTTCTCCCTTCCTGTCCACACGGATTCTGAACAAAGGCACTTTAACAGGCAGGATTCTCTGAGGCAGGCCATTCTGTGTGATTATTCCTCATTTGTAAAATACCAACTGTAACACCTTCCTCGTTTATAAATTAGTGATTGAAACATTCCAACTGCATAGCATTGTCATGAAATTTAAAGGAGATAATGAATAAACATGCCCGTGGCCCAGTGCTTGCAATATAGCGGGCATTCGATTAGGAATGTGTGTGTTTCATGAACTGCCACTCTCCACCTCATACCCCCAGATACACCTCAAATGCAGATATACTATTGCAAGATCAAGCTCACATGCCACCTCCTTGTGGAAGTTTCTCTGACTCCATCAAGCAAGGTGGTCAGTCTCCCCTCCTGGTGCCTCTCTGTGGGTGAGTATCCAATTTCGCTGCAATGACTTGCTTGCCGTCACCTCCTCCACCAATGGTCTGCTCGTTCTGAGATCAACAAAGTCCTGTGTAGTGTCCATGATATAGGAGCACCTCAATAAATGTCAGCTGAATGGATGAATGAAATAATGGTAAAAGGGAGAAGGATAGAACAAATGCCTATCCTTTCTAGGAAATAAAAATTATCTGAGAGCATGAAAGTCTCAAACTGAAACTTTGAGTACATAGCAAATCTACATAGGTAGTCCAGGTGGACTCTAAGGAAACTATCTGAAGAAAGTTCAAGATTACCTTATGAGTAAGTAAGAGAAGTTATTTTACAAAGGATTTTCAGGCACACCGAAGAACTGTCTTAGCAACAAAAAAATGTTTTATTTAAATAGAAAGTTGTGGGACTTGCCTGGTGGTCCAATGGCTAAGCTTCTACACTCCCAGTGCTATCAAATCTGAGATTACTCTGCTCACTGCATGATAGACCAATGACTCCAAGAGATGAGAGGTTGAGACAAGGAAGAGACTTTATTTGGGGAACCAGTTGACAGAGAAGATGGCAGGCTAGGGCCTCAAAATAACCACCTTACTGGCAGGTTCTTTTATAGATCAGAGATGGGGGAGGTGAGGAAGCAAAGTAAGAGTCTGTCAGTCTTGCAAACCTCTCCTAGAATGGCAAGTCTCAGGCTGGGGATGTGTTAATTTCTCCCTTCCTGTCCACACGGGATTCTGAACAAAGGCACTTTAACAGGCAGGATTCTCTGAGGCAGGCCATTCTGTGTGATTATAATGACAAAAGCAATGAAAACCAAGTCAAAGAAACAGTTCCATCATGAAAATCTATGTCAGATTTGGCTTCTACTCTGAGACACCAGGGCAGGGGACCCAGTTTCAATCTCCGGTCAGGGAACTGGACCCCACATGCTGCAGTGAAGACCAGGCACCGCCGAGTAAATACATAAAAGTAAATGAATAAATAAACAAAAAAGTGGTCCAGCTGCTCTCAGTTGTTATTTACTTAATAATTTCAAGTGTGGGCAGAACACGGCATTGGTGAGAGTGGTCACAGCCAAGTGGAGTTCTACCTGAAACTGAGACGGAGCTTCTGAGGGATGAGTGCTGGGGAAAGAGCTGCATGCAGCTGCTGCCATTATTGTGTAGAATGAACCTCATCTGAGTGACAGCTGATTGCTTTTTTACAAGAGTCAGCAAGGAGTTTCAAATCTTCTAAGGTGTCTATATTTTCAATGTCAAATCACAAATGGCAGCTAAGATCTTAGAGAAAAGGCTTACTTTGTGAGTGACCTGGACTTTCAAGCAAAACATACAAAAGTTGGGATAACCTATGACTCCCTCAGGAACCTAGGAATTTACTATACACATATAATTTACAAGTCAGTGGCCCTGGCAACCATGAGAGACCATGTCTGCCTCCATATTTCCAGGGGCAAAACCTGCAAATAGAACACTGCTCATCTCTCATCCTCACCCTGCTGACAGTCGCATCAAAGCCACACTCAGAGGTCCAGAAACAACGTGAAATTTGGTTGAGGTCACTCAGGCCAGGGAACCTTTTTAAGAACAAAAAACCCAAAAGGTTATGACCTTGGTTGCATCTAAAGTAAAGACTTTGCTGTTTTAGACTATAAACTGGTTTGGATGAAACACCAGCTGATGTGTGGACAATCTGATGGCTTCAATAGGTTTTTCAGCCCTTGTAATTATCTCTTTGCCAAAGTAAATGTTAGCATAACCATTGGCATTTGATAAGTCACTTTGTGCTACCCAAGGAAGAAGATTAACTTTTATCATTTTTGAGTAGTTAATATACATTTCTTATCATAGAATGCTATTCTAGTTGTTGATATGATGTATAGAAATATATTCCTATAAATGTACAGTTAAATTGAAACAACTGTACATGTATGAAAGTTTTTCTAGTTTTTAGCTATGTACATAGTTTTTAAAACATGGCACTCCTTGGAGAACAAATGGTGACTTTCTTGAACAAGTCCAAAGGTCACGCAGTGGTAGTGGAGAGGACGGGATGAGAGGGACCTTCTGGGGAAACAAACCAAATTCAAGATGAAGTGGCTCTGCAAGGGCTGCAGGCCTCTCGGGGTATACTTTTGCTAAGACTGATTACAAGTTGCCCTATTCCAAATCATGTAGAGTATCACTTCTCCGATGAATGAGAAAAGTCTTTCTTAAAGATAAGAAACATGCCATTTCTCAATAAGGAGACAACCTGTTCAAATCATGCATAAATAAAACCATACCTAGAGCATCTAGTCATTTACAGTCATGCATTTCTTCTGTCCTCTTTGAATAATTCCCAGGAAGAAGAGTGACAAACAGCTCACACATAAAGATGTGTGTGTACCAGGGACTCCTGCCAACTCCACAGGATCTAAAATAGTCCTTTGACAACTCAGCAAGGAACAGGTTCCAGGTCCCAAGGCAACTGCGCACATCAGAGAAATGGCTCCCTCCCTCCAGTGGGGCCCCAGCTAATCCTGCAGTCTTAAGGAGCAGGCAACCCAGCTTTGAGGACAGCCAACCAATGCCTGACAAAAGCCAACTAGAGAAGCATCCTGGCCCAGGCCTATACCCACACACTGCTACTGAAGATATCTTAAGGATTTTATAACGTCTTGTTTACGTTCCTCAGTGAGAGGCACTGTCATGCCCTCCTCTCTCTCAGAATGGGCAATCTCGACCTTCCTTCAAGGGTTCTTCAAAGACCAATGTTTAATAATAGAAATATTATCAACCTGTGTGTGAGTTGATCACTGAGACTGGCATATTTCACACTCAATAATCATGTGCACTTACTACATGTGGGGCCCTGTGCTAGTTCATAGGAATAGGGGTCCCTAATCATTTTCGCCTTGTAAATCGCCAATTAGCATAACCATTGGCATTTGATAAGTCACTTTGTGCTACCCAAGGAAGAAGATTAACTTTTATCATTTTTGAGTAGTTAATATACATTTCTTATCATAGAATGCTATTCTAGTTGTTGATATGATGTATAGAAATATATTCCTATAAATGTACAGTTAAATTGAAACAACTGTACATGTATGAAAGTTTTTCTAGTTTTTAGCTATGTACATAGTTTTTAAAACATGGCACTCCTTGGAGAACAAATGGTGACTTTCTTGAACAAGTCCAAAGGTCACGCAGTGGTAGTGGAGAGGACGGGATGAGAGGGACCTTCTGGGGAAACAAACCAAATTCAAGATGAAGTGGCTCTGCAAGGGCTGCAGGCCTCTCGGGGTATACTTTTGCTAAGACTGATTACAAGTTGCCCTATTCCAAATCATGTAGAGTATCACTTCTCCGATGAATGAGAAAAGTCTTTCTTAAAGATAAGAAACATGCCATTTCTCAATAAGGAGACAACCTGTTCAAATCATGCATAAATAAAACCATACCTAGAGCATCTAGTCATTTACAGTCATGCATTTCTTCTGTCCTCTTTGAATAATTCCCAGGAAGAAGAGTGACAAACAGCTCACACATAAAGATGTGTGTGTACCAGGGACTCCTGCCAACTCCACAGGATCTAAAATAGTCCTTTGACAACTCAGCAAGGAACAGGTTCCAGGTCCCAAGGCAACTGCGCACATCAGAGAAATGGCTCCCTCCCTCCAGTGGGGCCCCAGCTAATCCTGCAGTCTTAAGGAGCAGGCAACCCAGCTTTGAGGACAGCCAACCAATGCCTGACAAAAGCCAACTAGAGAAGCATCCTGGCCCAGGCCTATACCCACACACTGCTACTGAAGATATCTTAAGGATTTTATAACGTCTTGTTTACGTTCCTCAGTGAGAGGCACTGTCATGCCCTCCTCTCTCTCAGAATGGGCAATCTCGACCTTCCTTCAAGGGTTCTTCAAAGACCAATGTTTAATAATAGAAATATTATCAACCTGTGTGTGAGTTGATCACTGAGACTGGCATATTTCACACTCAATAATCATGTGCACTTACTACATGTGGGGCCCTGTGCTAGTTCATAGGATAGTTCATAGAGGAGTCCTGATGGTCATTAAAAAAGAATAGATCAGGGAGGAGAGAGAGGAATAATAAAAATAAGATCAGCCCCAGTGTACTGAATTCCTAGTAGGTGTCAGGCCCCATGGTATGCACCTTGCATAGCTATTTCATTTGATCCTCAAAACAATCCTATATGAAATTTTTACTCCTGTTTTTACAGATGAGGTTCACAGGAATGAGAAAGCTTGTGAAGGGAATGGTTGAATGAGGAGTCCCTGCATGTTGCTGAGCAATGAAATGACCTGATCAGAGACAAAAGAGGAAAATGGCCCGGTGACAGAATAAATCAAGAGGTAGGAAAACTGGTCAGGAGATGAGTTAGCATTTTGTGGAAAATGTGTGAAAATTGACATGCAAATCTAAACAACGTGTGTGTACATTTTCAAAAACATTTATTTATTTGACTGCACTGAGTCTTAGTTGCAGCTTGTGGGATTGTCGATCTTAGCTGTGGCATGTGGGATCTAGTTCCCTGACCAGGGATCGAACCCTAGTTCCCTGCATTGGCAGTGCAGCGTCTTAGCCATCAGACCACCAGGGAAATTCCCATATAAGTTTTTTTCCCCCAACTCTTTGGGACCCCATAGACTGTAACTCACTAGGCTCCTCTGTCTGTGAGGTTTCCCAGGTAAGAAAATGGAGTAGGCTCCCATGTCTTTCTCCTCCCCACATATATGCTTTTTAAAAATAATCAACTGTAATAAAAACTATGAAGAAAAGTCAAAGAATCACCCATGCAACAATTCAGGTCAATAGTTACCTCTGGGAAGGGTGGACAGAAAGAAGGGAAGGATGTAATTAGGGATGAAATCTCAGTGGGCTTAAACATTACTTATTTTAAAAAATATATTTTTTATTTGGCTGTGCTGGGTCTTAGTTGCTGCTATCAGGTTCTAGTGTGTGTGTGTGTGTGTGGGTGTGTGTTAAGTTGCTTCAGTTGTGTCTGATTCTTTGTGACTCTATGGACTGTAGGTTGTCAGACTCCTCTGACAATGGGATTCTCCAGGCAAGAATATTGGAGTGGGTTGCCATGCCATCCTCCATGGGATCTTCCCAGTCCAGGAACTGATCTTGCATCTCCTGCTCTGCAGGAAAATTCTTTACCCACTGAGCCATATGGGAAGCCCAGGTTCTAAGCTGGTACATGCGGGATCTAGTTCCCTGACCAGGGATCAAAATCTGGCTTCCTGCATTGGGAACTAGGAGTCTTAGTTACTGGAACACTATGGAAGTTTAGTTTATATATTTTATTTTTCAACTTTATTGAGGTATAATTGACAAATAAAATTGTCATATATTTAAAACCTACACAGTCAGATGATGATATATTTATACGTGGTGAAAGGATTTCCACCATCAAGTTAGTTAAGTTAATTAACACATTCATCACCTCATAAATTTCCTTTTTTTTGTTGTTTGTTTGGTGAAAACACAAGTTCTACGCAATAAATTTTAATTTTCAAATACAATGCCCTTCAAACAAAGGCCACAAAAGCTGGGGCACCAAGCATGTCTACAAGTTCTTTTCAGAGAGATGTTGGTGCCTGGTTTCCTAGTTGCAATAGGCTTGAAGGAGAAGGTGGTGGAAGTGCGCACTGGCTCTCTACCTTCCACGGAGGACTGTAACTAGCCCCTTGATGCCTGCAAATGAAAAGCTGGACCCTTGGGTAGTGGGTTGTAGACAGTCAATAGGGAGATGAACATTTTTGCCTGCCCCCTTCATGCTGAGACCTGGGGGGCTAGCCTCAGGTCTCACTGTGAACCCATAGAGAATCTCTCCATTGTTCCCTGTATTCTGATGGATATCATGGATGCAAGTACCTCTGGCTCTCAGAGTTTGGTGTGCTGGGATCTCATCTCAGGTGGGGAGCCTTAAAAGCTTTGGCACAAGGGGGGCATCGTGACCTTGGGTTGATGAGAAGAGCCCTCACAAGCTTCTCTGTCACTTTTCTGAGATAGAGTGCGTATGGGCACAGAGCCGGGGGTGAGTACATATGCATCTACATGCCTCTTTGTGACTCTATAGAAGCTTTCCACCTCTATAGGTCTTCATACCTGGAGTATCTCTAGTGTTTTTTAACTTTGAGTCAAGTTACTCTGCATCTCCAAGAAGCTTCTATTGAACTAGATTAAGTAATACAAGAAAGTTACTCAATTAGACCAGGATGAACTGAAAATGTTGGGGGAGGCATTAGGAGATGAAGCCCTCAAAGAAAGTTTGTGTTTGAAGAGACAGTGAGGAAGTGGAAAGGCTTTCTAGGGATGAGCTAAGTGGAGGTCGCCGTGAGTACCCATGAATAGAGAGATACAGGTCTACTGAGGAAAGGCAGTGACCAGCCTGAAGGGAGAAGTTTGGACAGGTGGGCTGGAACCTGGAGGATCTATCCTGTGGATAATTAAACCTAGGCAAAAAAAAAAAGTCAGATGATGATATATTTATACGTGGTGAAAGGATTTCCACCATCAAGTTAGTTAAGTTAATTAACACATTCATCACCTCATAAATTTCCTTTTTTTTGTTGTTTGTTTGGTGAAAACACAAGTTCTACGCAATAAATTTTAATTTTCAAATACAATGCCCTTCAAACAAAGGCCACAAAAGCTGGGGCACCAAGCATGTCTACAAGTTCTTTTCAGAGAGATGTTGGTGCCTGGTTTCCTAGTTGCAATAGGCTTGAAGGAGAAGGTGGTGGAAGTGCGCACTGGCTCTCTACCTTCCACGGAGGACTGTAACTAGCCCCTTGATGCCTGCAAATGAAAAGCTGGACCCTTGGGTAGTGGGTTGTAGACAGTCAATAGGGAGATGAACATTTTTGCCTGCCCCCTTCATGCTGAGACCTGGGGGGCTAGCCTCAGGTCTCACTGTGAACCCATAGAGAATCTCTCCATTGTTCCCTGTATTCTGATGGATATCATGGATGCAAGTACCTCTGGCTCTCAGAGTTTGGTGTGCTGGGATCTCATCTCAGGTGGGGAGCCTTAAAAGCTTTGGCACAAGGGGGGCATCGTGACCTTGGGTTGATGAGAAGAGCCCTCACAAGCTTCTCTGTCACTTTTCTGAGATAGAGTGCGTATGGGCACAGAGCCGGGGGTGAGTACATATGCATCTACATGCCTCTTTGTGACTCTATAGAAGCTTTCCACCTCTATAGGTCTTCATACCTGGAGTATCTCTAGTGTTTTTTAACTTTGAGTCAAGTTACTCTGCATCTCCAAGAAGCTTCTATTGAACTAGATTAAGTAATACAAGAAAGTTACTCAATTAGACCAGGATGAACTGAAAATGTTGGGGGAGGCATTAGGAGATGAAGCCCTCAAAGAAAGTTTGTGTTTGAAGAGACAGTGAGGAAGTGGAAAGGCTTTCTAGGGATGAGCTAAGTGGAGGTCGCCGTGAGTACCCATGAATAGAGAGATACAGGTCTACTGAGGAAAGGCAGTGACCACCTGGCTGATGCTCTGAAGGGAGAAGTTTGGACAGGTGGGCTGGAACCTGGAGGATCTATCCTGTGGATGAAAACTTCACTGAGAAGGCATTGGGGAACAGAGATCTCCGAACAGAGTCAGAGCATGTCAGAAGTGGTATGTTAGAAAAAATAACAAAGCCATAGCTCTGCGGCAGCATGAGGGATGTATAATAGGCAGACAGAAATTGGAGACAGGAAGATCAATAGGAGGCTAATGCAATAATCCAGGTGTGATGTGATGAGGACCCGAACTGGAAGAGTGGCAGAGGCCCAAGGAAACAAAGGACGTGGGAGACATCAGGAAGGACTATTCCATAGGATTAGACTTTAGTAGGATAGGATTCCACTGAATTAAGAGGGTTCTAGGAGATGGATGAGATTCAAAACAAGGTTGACTAGTTGGAAGTACTTCCAAAATATTACTTTATTACTTATTCACAGATGTTTATGACTTCTCCAGTGTCATTACCTAACTCATTTGCAATCTGGAGACTCACATCCACTTAATCCATCATGTACATTCACTCCTACTCTATGTGTCTTCACATAGATCGGTCTGACCCTTGAAGACAGTCTTATAGCACAATAATAAATAGTCATTTTTTAAACAAGGCTTATAAAATTCCAGAATTCCAAAATCCAGTCTTGGTCAAGAATTACTAGAGATGCTTGGAACTGGGAAGTAGATATTAACTTAGTTTTTCCAACAGGAGACAGAGTGCACTTCTCTGCAAGCCATGTGACACTTCCAAACCTGGGTGCCTCAACCAAGAATCACCCCAGTGCAATCCAAGTGGTCTTTGTATTACCAAGGGGGGGTCGTCTCTGCCAGGAAAGAAGGCCACCCTGTCACTAGAGAAATGGTTATTCTGGATGTAAGGTATTAGTTGTTCAGTCATGTCCAACTCTTTGCAACCCCATGGACTGTAGCCCACCAGGCTCCTCTGTCCATGGAATTCTCCAGGCAAGAATACTGGAGTGGATAGCTATTTATTCTCCAGGGGATCTTCCTGACCCAGGGTTCAGTGCAGGGTTTCCTGCATTGCAGGCAGATTCTTTACCATCTGAGCCACCAGGGAAGACCCATTCTGGACGTACTTGGGTGGTAAATAGAGCCCTTCCTAGAATTTTTCTTTGAAAAATCCCTTTCAATCAAGGCATTTAGATGTCAAGTGTGAATTAAATAGATCATATTGTGTATAAATGTAAGGATGTATTAGGAAATAAACAATGTATTTTATAATGAAAGAGACTGATCAAATCTGTGCATAGGAACAGCAATTCTCTTGTCTTGATGAAAGATGTTCGTTTGTGCCATATGTAAGCAATAATGCTATGATTGTGTGGTCATTGCCATTTTTCCCCAGAGAATAATTTCTCTACTTGGAATTATGACTATGCCCTCAAAAGCAGAATTTCTATTTTAAGAATATAAAACAGCTGAAGATCAATGAGCAGCAGTTACTGCTCATTCTGGTGAGTTTCCTACAAGCCTCTGCACTTACCCCATAACACTGTGAACCCCTTTGGCAGACCCTGCCAATTCATAGGCTTTGTTCTCAACCACCTGCTTTGACCCATGATTTTTCCACTCTCTGCCCTGCTTTTGAGAGTTCAGATCATCAGTTTCCTTCTTCCATTTCTGTCTTTCCTCTCATAGGACTCAGTGCACGACACTCATTCTCTTCCAATGTTGACCTGGGTGTCTCTAGATCTGGACATTCTGGTGCCCCTTTCTGGCCATACTTTCTATTTTTATGAGAACTTTTAATTTATCCAAAATTAAAACAACACATTCTCAATCCCTTCATTTATAATTTTACTTATATGTTTATTTTTGGTTGGGCTGGTCTTTGTTGTTGCATGGGTTTTTCTCTAGTTGTGGAGAGCAGGGGCCACTCTCTAGTTGTGGTATTTAGGCTTCTCATTTCGGTGGCTTCTCTCATTGCAGATCATGGGCTCGGTAACTGCGACTCCCGGGCTCTCGAACACAAGCTCAATACTTGTGAACTAGGAGCTTAGTTGCCCCATGTGGGATCTTTCTGGATCAGAGATCTAACATGTGTCTGTTGCATTGGCAGCAGATTCTTTACCCCTGAGTCATCACAAGGGAAGTGCCCCTATCCCCTAGCCCTTGGTTTAAATGTATGCTTCTGGTGAAATCCTGATGTTGGGGTAATTTGTTTATGTCACAAATGTGTAGTGAGTAATTACTAAGAATCAGGCACTGGATTAAACACTAAAATATCAAAGTCATGTCTTCTTTCTCAAAGAGCTCTGAGGCTGAAAGAGACAGAAAACTGTAGCACACAAGCACACTCTAGCCAAAAAACTCCCTGTTGATTTGGCTAGGAGTTTGCTGCTCTCAGTCTAATCCCCAAATAAAATATTTAAAGCCTATCAGAAGCATTTGGCATGAGCAAATCAATCCTGTGCTTTGGGGATCAGGGATGGTTTACATTCTTACTTAAAATGTCTTAATGATAAAAAAAAATTCATAAATCAATACAAAAATAAATTTCGGATAAAGTCCACTATGACCAGCGACCCCACTACCCACCTGTCACATCTGGTGGAGACATCTGACTGATGAGGTCCAACCTCCAAGCAGGAGCTGAGAACATCATCTGACACCCACTGTGGACCCTACCTGCCCGGACTCAACTGCAAGAGCCCCCCATATGGGCCCCAAAATGGTGAGACAAGGCTTCTTTCTTCTGCTCTCCTCCAGCTCCCTCTGTCTGTCTTTAGTTCAATCTCTGTCTTTGCACATTCTCTGTTTGTCTGCTCTTGATAAAGGCAGCAATATATTGAGCATTAGGGCAGATGCAAAGGAAACAAAGTCCATGCCTTCTAGGGTTGCCCCAAAGTGAGAATCCTGGGACAGCCATGGCTGTGAGGGGGTGGGAGAGGCCGAAGGAGCAGGCAAAAGGCAGGCCTAGCAGAATGTCTACGGGTATAGAGCTTGGGCTTGGATGTTACTGCTTCAGTGAACTGGTGATGGACTGGGCCCAGAACCTTATCTCCCACTCAGCTTGGGGCCTTGGGAAGCTTCTGGAGGGGTTAACTGAGGTGCCTGTTATGTAACCAGGACCACTGCCTCTCAGGGAGTTCACAGCAGGACGCCCATGTACTGTCAGGGTTTGCTCTGGGGCAACTTCCAAATTAGGAAGCTCAACTAGCCTGGAAGGCCAGGAATGCCGGAGGAGAACAAGGCCCGTTCCAAGGAGGGGGCTGAAGTAATCCTGCTCCAGAGCCTGGAAGAGATGCCACACAGGTCCTCTCTCTGCCCAGAGCTCCCAGCAGCCCCTCCTCCAGGGCAGAGGGGACTTGTATTTTCCTAAAACTCTTATGGTTTGACCTCTGGCAGTGAGTCTGTGTATCTTTTATTGAAAGTATCAGGAAAGAACATGTGTAGCTTTATGAATTTCAGCTCTGTTTACAGTCTGTGATAGGAAGTGATTCACTTTTAGGTCATCAATGCCAATAAGCCAGTAACAGTGGCACCATGCTATCTGTCCCAAAGGCAGATGGGAAAAGGTGCAGGTTGTTGGGTCATAGACCCCTAGGCAAATGTCTCAGGTCTTCTGTCATCTTCCTGCGTTGCTTTGTTCCCAGGTACGTCCCCTGCTTTGGCCCCCAAGCTCTGTGAGGGTGTTTGTGTGAGACACAGAGTCTGTTCTCTGCATCTCTGGGTCCCTGAGAAATGACGGTAAGAAGTACAACACCTCCAAAGAATCTGGGGAAACTTCCCTGGCCCCTGCCCCCACCCTGCCAGGCTGTTATCCAGCACATACCTTCTCCCTTGATCAAGCTGCTGCACACCGAACCACAGGACCTTTGACTCACATAATGCAGCTATTCAGACTAGAACACAGACTGCAGAGGGCACGGGCAGTCAGCAGTCTAGCTCACACCAAAGAGAGTCAACCATACAATAGTGTACCAAGTTAACCACACGGTACTGTACATTTAAACCATTGTTAAGAGGGTAGATCTCATGCTGTGTTCTTACTGCCACAAAATAAACATTTTAGAAAGAAATCAGTTGATCAAGCTGCCTTTGGCTGCTTTAGTGGCAGGAAGAGAATAGATAGAGAAACTGAGGGCCAGAGGGGCAGCGACCTGTCTGAAGGTGTACAGTGGGTTGGACTAAAATTCTGGTACCAACTCCCAGAGCATCACACCTGCCCTCCGTCATGCCTAGAGGGAGCTTTGGAGGGAGTAAAAAGCTGGCAGGGCTGCTCTGCAGCATTGCCCGAATTGTTTTCTGGGCCTTTTGTTAATTAATCAATTCAAAACATCATTTCATCTAAGAAATATTTGTTGGCCCTTTAAGCACTGGACCAATGGCAAAACAAAACAAAACAAAACATCAGCATACAGCCTCATAGAGCTTACTGTCTAGCTGAGGACAGACAGGAGCATCAGGCAATTGGTCTGCATCACAGTGAAGTGGGACTCAGAGTGCTGTTGGCAGGGGAGCAGGGGAAGGAAGCAGGAAGGCCAAGCTCCAAACCCAGACCTCATAGCCTGCGTGCGTCCTGTGATGTGCTGAGAAGGAAGTTGGGGTGAACAGGTAAAAGGGGATCTGAATGACTTAGGACAGTGTCCACCAGACAGTGCCTCAATTCCTCCTTTATTCACTCATTTTTTAATAGGTACATCATATGCTTAACTTTTTACAGGCACGGGTGGTTAAAATTGTATGTCACCATCCATGTCCTCTACAAGCTTACCTTGCCACCTCTGTTACAGTTATAGACCTATTCTTCTACAAAGTTTATTTCGAGGATCTGCAAAATCAACACAAGCTTCTCATCCTTTAATAACCTTGAGCCTCTCTCAGCAACTTGTTATTAGGCAGACTCTGAGTCAGTAGGTCTGGGATGTTGTTGGTCCTGGACCCCTTTGAGTGGCTCTTCAGACAAGATCTTCAGATAAGATCTTCAGGTGAGATTAGGCACGTGGTATACTTTTGAGATGAGATGGGGCACATTCAGGGTGTATGGCCATAGACTGGTCTGCTCTTGGGAGCAGTTTTTACTATGGTCTCTCTAAGTCAGTCCCATCATATACTGTCCCCTGCTGCAGCATATCAGGAAGTCCATCCACTGGTAGTGTGGTGTAATGGCTAAGTTTCCATCCACTGGTAGTCCTGGCAGGAAGAGAATAGATAGAGAAACTGAGGGCCAGAGGGGCAGCGACCTGTCTGAAGGTGTACAGTGGGTTGGACTAAAATTCTGGTACCAACTCCCAGAGCATCACACCTGCCCTCCGTCATGCCTAGAGGGAGCTTTGGAGGGAGTAAAAAGCTGGCAGGGCTGCTCTGCAGCATTGCCCGAATTGTTTTCTGGGCCTTTTGTTAATTAATCAATTCAAAACATCATTTCATCTAAGAAATATTTGTTGGCCCTTTAAGCACTGGACCAATGGCAAAACAAAACAAAACAAAACATCAGCATACAGCCTCATAGAGCTTACTGTCTAGCTGAGGACAGACAGGAGCATCAGGCAATTGGTCTGCATCACAGTGAAGTGGGACTCAGAGTGCTGTTGGCAGGGGAGCAGGGGAAGGAAGCAGGAAGGCCAAGCTCCAAACCCAGACCTCATAGCCTGCGTGCGTCCTGTGATGTGCTGAGAAGGAAGTTGGGGTGAACAGGTAAAAGGGGATCTGAATGACTTAGGACAGTGTCCACCAGACAGTGCCTCAATTCCTCCTTTATTCACTCATTTTTCAATAGGTACATCATATGCTTAACTTTTTACAGGCACGGGTGGTTAAAATTGTATGTCACCATCCATGTCCTCTACAAGCTTACCTTGCCACCTCTGTTACAGTTATAGACCTATTCTTCTACAAAGTTTATTTCGAGGATCTGCAAAATCAACACAAGCTTCTCATCCTTTAATAACCTTGAGCCTCTCTCAGCAACTTGTTATTAGGCAGACTCTGAGTCAGTAGGTCTGGGATGTTGTTGGTCCTGGACCCCTTTGAGTGGCTCTTCAGACAAGATCTTCAGATAAGATCTTCAGGTGAGATTAGGCACGTGGTATACTTTTGAGATGAGATGGGGCACATTCAGGGTGTATGGCCATAGACTGGTCTGCTCTTGGGAGCAGTTTTTACTATGGTCTCTCTAAGTCAGTCCCATCATATACTGTCCCCCTGCTGCAGCATATCAGGGGAAGTCCATCCACTGGTAGTGTGGTGTAATGGCTAAGAGTATTCATCTGGATGCCAAGCCAATTCGACAGTGAGTCCTGGTTTTCCTTCGCAAGTGGAATTTGGGGAATTTACTTACACTCACTAAGCTTCAGGCTTTTCATTGGTGATGGGAACCATGGTATTAGTACCTAACCTTACGGATTACTGTGGAAATTAAATGTGTAAATGCACGGACAGCACTTAGTATATAGTTCCTCATACATAGAAAAATGAAAGTTGCTCAGTTGTCTCTGATTCTTTGCGACCCCATGGATGAGCCATGGTATTCTCCAGGCAAGGATACTGGTGTGGGTAGCCATTCCTTCTCCAGGGGATCTTCCCATCCCAGGGATTGAACCCAGGTCTCCCACATTGCAGGAAGATTCTTTACCATCAGAACCACAAGGGAAGCCCCATACATAGGAAGAACCCTCTAAATTCTTAAAAACAACAAAAAGCCAATCTTTTGACTGCCTTCAAGATGTAGCGCCTAAGCCGATGTGGGTTTATCCACATCTAAAGGGTGATTTAGATTCCTTGGAAGAGTTATAATATCATCTCAAGGCCTCAGAATACTATAATAGAGAAGGGACCTTGATAATCTTGATCCTGGCTGCTGCAGAGGGCCAGAGCAACTGCTGGTACCCTGGGCGGGGCTTGTGGATACTTCTGCAGGGACCTATGCCAAGAGAAGTGGCATCGTCTAATAAATGATCTTCTGCTGTCGGTACTTCAGAGGAAATATTGGTACTAGATAGGGCCTCCCAGGAGCTCAACCAGGAGTTAGTGGTGGGGTGGGAGTGGGGTGCTTCTTGAGCCCTTTCTGTAGTTCCCATGAGACAGCTAGACGTTACTGCCTCTACTCTGACTGTCGGGAATGGCTGTGGCTTTCTGTCTGTGAAAAGTATTTAGTTCTGGATCTTAACTAACGACAGGAACTGAACCCGACCACTGAATTTGCCTCAAGATGGTAGGATTGGGAACACAGAGAGCCTTCCAATGGAATCCCTTCATCATGCTGGGGCATGTGGGCAATAGGAAAAAGAGGAAATTTTCCCAAATTAGTGTACAGCTCCTTTCCAATGCTTTTAATACGCCTGCCATCTACTCTGCTTAAATGCAATTCCTTCTATTTTTTTTCAGAACAGTGGCTTTTCTGATGTTGCTAAATTATAGTTAGTGTACATGCATTTTTCCCCTGTATGCAGGTGACAAACATGACACTAAGCTAACATTTGGTAAGTTTCCAAGAACATTGAGCCTAATCTCAGGGAGGATGCATGAGGCAGGGAGGTGGTTGATGTTAATTCATAGGTTTCTTCTAGTTTTGTCTCAGTAAGGAAGTAGATTGCCATAGTAACACATTTGGGAGGTTTTATTTCATGGGGAAAGTAGAAAATTGCCTTGTGAGGATAGCTCCACCCAATAATTATTCACAGAGTTTCAGATACTAAAACTCACTGTTTCTGTGCTTTATATTAATGGCTTTGATAGGTTGAGAAAATTAAAATTTATTTCACTCTATCAGCAGAAAGAACCAAACTAAAAAGATAACTTATTTCAGAACCTCTAAATAGGGGGAAAGACCTTTCAAACTCATGTCTCTGAACGTCAAGAAACAAGACTCAAAAATGTTAAGGACAGAGAACACATAAGAGAAGAAAAGCAGAGATGGGTTCTGACCTTAGGAAGTGTCTTGGGGGTGAGGACATAGATAAGGAACAATTTGACAAATACGTTAATTAAATAATTTCACATCCTGATTAAGACTGCAAAGGCAACAACGGGAAATGTGCTGAAGAATAACCCAGGCACCATCTCTGGCTATGGTGGTGAAGACAGACCTTCCTGAAGAAAGTAACACTTAAGCTGAGACTGTAGGATGAGATGGGACAAGGGCACGCTCTCTTTCTCTGGCAATTTAAGGTTAATGAAAAGAGTGGAACAGATAACTTGCCCTTCCTCGGCTCAGCCACTTTCCCACCTACTTCCCAGTGTCAAGGAGCTAACCTGTAAAGGCTTTCTACAGGAGCTTTCTTAAGCTCAATCCCTGTGTGGTGGGATAACTCCATCTTCTGTACAGGGAAGCACTTCTGGAGGTTAAGAAACTTGGCCAAGGTTGCAAAGGGGATGTAATAGCGTTGGGGCATGTGGGAAAGGAAAAGAGGAAATTTTCCCAAATTAGTGTACAGCTCCTTTCCAATGCTTTTAATACGCCTGCCATCTACTCTGCTTAAATGCAATTCCTTCTATTTTTTTTCAGAACAGTGGCTTTTCTGATGTTGCTAAATTATAGTTAGTGTACATGCATTTTTCCCCTGTATGCAGGTGACAAACATGACACTAAGCTAACATTTGGTAAGTTTCCAAGAACATTGAGCCTAATCTCAGGGAGGATGCATGAGGCAGGGAGGTGGTTGATGTTAATTCATAGGTTTCTTCTAGTTTTGTCTCAGTAAGGAAGTAGATTGCCATAGTAACACATTTGGGAGGTTTTATTTCATGGGGAAAGTAGAAAATTGCCTTGTGAGGATAGCTCCACCCAATAATTATTCACAGAGTTTCAGATACTAAAACTCACTGTTTCTGTGCTTTATATTAATGGCTTTGATAGGTTGAGAAAATTAAAATTTATTTCACTCTATCAGCAGAAAGAACCAAACTAAAAAGATAACTTATTTCAGAACCTCTAAATAGGGGGAAAGACCTTTCAAACTCATGTCTCTGAACGTCAAGAAACAAGACTCAAAAATGTTAAGGACAGAGAACACATAAGAGAAGAAAAGCAGAGATGGGTTCTGACCTTAGGAAGTGTCTTGGGGGTGAGGACATAGATAAGGAACAATTTGACAAATACGTTAATTAAATAATTTCACATCCTGATTAAGACTGCAAAGGCAACAACGGGAAATGTGCTGAAGAATAACCCAGGCACCATCTCTGGCTATGGTGGTGAAGACAGACCTTCCTGAAGAAAGTAACACTTAAGCTGAGACTGTAGGATGAGATGGGACAAGGGCACGCTCTCTTTCTCTGGCAATTTAAGGTTAATGAAAAGAGTGGAACAGATAACTTGCCCTTCCTCGGCTCAGCCACTTTCCCACCTACTTCCCAGTGTCAAGGAGCTAACCTGTAAAGGCTTTCTACAGGAGCTTTCTTAAGCTCAATCCCTGTGTGGTGGGATAACTCCATCTTCTGTACAGGGAAGCACTTCTGGAGGTTAAGAAACTTGGCCAAGGTTGCAAAGGGGATGTAATAGCGTTGGTTGAGGAACATCGTATCAGGAAAATACAAGCATTGATTGCTTTTCTCTTTCCAAGTAACTGAGGAAATATATATATATATTGACCAGGACCCACTTTGCACACACTAGCTGAAGAGGAGGACAAGGGTAGGGGGAATGTAAGATAGAGTTTTAAAGGCATCTTCCCAGTTGGCACTGGTGATAAAGAACCCACCTGCTCATGCAAGAGACATAGAGATGTGGGTTTGATCTCTGGGTAAGGCAGATCCCCTGGAGGAAGGCATGGGAATCTACTCTAGTATTCTTGCCTGGAGAATCCTATGGACAGAAGAGCTCGGTGGGCTATGGTGCATAATGTTGCAAAGAGTTGGACACAACTGAAGGAACTTAGTACTCATGCAATGCATCCAAATATATTCAGCTTAACTCTGCAGTTAGTTAGTAGCCTGATCTGGGTATTATATTTTTGGCCTCATTTTCCTGAATCCTCTCTATTTCTAGCCTTTGTTGAGGACAGTGTAAAACCAGTAGGAAAGATTACAAGGTCAGTCTCGGGCCAGATAAACTTTGGCATGTCTATTGGACATCCTACTGGTGATGTTGAGTGGGCAGTTTGACAGATGAATTTAAAATTTAGGAAAGAAATGCAAGTTAGAGGTATATACTTTGAGTTGTCAGCCTACAGGTGATATTTGAAGATGAGATTGAAATGAGGTCATCCATGGCTAGAAAAGAGACGTTCAAACACTGAACTCTGGGATATGCCAGAGGTTGGAGAGAAAATATAGAATTACCAAAGGAGACTGAAAAATGCTGATGAGAAAGAAGAAAAAAAAGAAAAAGAAAATGTGGAGTCCTGAACACCAAGAGATAAAAGGATTTCCAGGAGAAAGGAATGATCTCTCACATCAAATTCTGCTCCTAGGCCAAGTAAGATGCTGACTGAAAATTGAATTGACAATGTGGATGTCATTGGTGATCTTGAAAAGAGTGGTCTTGATGAAATGATAAGGACAAAGCCTTGATTGGAATTTCATGGTGAAGAAGAATTGGAGGAAGAAACTTTGAGAAATTTTCCCTAAAAAGGGCAAAGAAGTGGGACAGCAGTTGGACAGGAAAAGGACTGAGGTTTTGTTGTTGTTGTTGTTGTTGTTTTTCTTTTTAATTTTTTTTTTTTTTTTTTTTTTTGGGGGGGGGGGGGGGGGGGGGGGGGGGGGGGGGGGCGGGCCACTTCTGTTGGTCTTTCATTTATCTGTTTTCATCCATCTTTGTTCTTTGGCCCGTGTGGGCCTCCCATCGCAGTGGCCTCTGTTGTCGCAGAGCACAGGCTTTGGGCGCATGCACTCCAGAGCTCTGGTTCGGTAATTGGACACATCGGTCCAGCCACTCTGCGGCACGTGGGATTTTCCCAGGCCAGGGATCAAACCGGTGCCCCTTGCACTGCAAGGCGGTGTCCTTACCCACTGGACCACCAGGGAAGCCCCTGTTGTTTTTTAAGGTAGGAGAAATAACAGCATATGTATGTAGATAGGAGTAGTCCAAGAAAGAGAAAATTAGGGCAGCAGAGAGAGAGGAAAATTACTGGAATGATGTTCTTGTATAAATGAGAGGGAATGGGAACTAGTACACAAGTGGAGGGATTGGCTTTTTGGCATAAAGGATTCTTCCATGGTAACAGGAGAAAACTGGGGGGTAGTTGCTAATAGGGATGTAGACATGGAGTGGAAGTTTGTGAAAGTTCTTATATGTCTGTTTCAGTTTTCAACACAGAGCTACCTGGGTGCCAAAACTAAAGAGAAATTGAAAACCTGGGAGAGCAGGCTTGTGTGTTAGTGCTGGTAGCCATCATAAAAAGGACATGGTAGTTGGTTATGCACTGCCATGGATTGGATGCTAATAGCCATGAAGGGACATGAACTGAGATGTCAGATGTCTGTCTGGACTCTTAATGACTTCCACTGAAAGTTTGGACTAGAAAACATTCTGCCCTGTGGTTCAGGGAGATCATGCAGGAGCTCATCTAGTTCTGTTTAGGCTCTAAGTGAATAAAAGCTTTCAGGGAAATGGAAACTCTTGGCCTGCACTCCTGGAAAGTCAGTGGTTCAAATACAGGAAACCCTCAAGGGCCAGAAACCCCAAATCTAGAGCCTGTGATGCCTATGGGGCATCTGCAGGAGCAAATGAGAAGCAAATTGGCTCCTACTCCTCTTCAGATACCTCTGGAGGGATGCTCCCACAATCAAGACTGCAGGCAAATCTCACAGGAAAACAAGTTACACTCAGAATGAGCTCACTGTAAAGGTTATAAATCACAAGGTAAAAAATATTCAACATTAATGAGAATGAGAAGATTCAGCTAACAGAAGGACTGGAGGCTCAAAAAATACGACGATGGCCTAGAGACGTTAAAATAAATGAATTTAAATGATTAAGAGCATACCATAAGAAATCAAAGCATAAGAAAAGACCAACATAGTAAAAATAGAATTTCTAGAAAAAGAAAGGGCGGGGTGGGGGGCGGCTTCCATGGTGGCTCAGACAGTAAGAATCCGCCTGCAATGCAGGAGACCTGGGTTTGATCCCTGGGCTGGGAGGATGGCATGGCATCCCACTCCAGTATTCTTGCCTGGAGAATCCCTATGGACAAAGGAACCTGGCAGGCTACAGTCCACGGGGATGGAAAGAGTTGAAATCAACAGAGCAAGAAAGCACAGCACAGAAGGAAAAAAAAAAAAAATTAATATTAAAACATCAGTGAAGAAATAAAAAAAGATTAGAAACAGATGAAGAAGGAATAAGAAAATTAGAAGGTCTCTCCGAGAAGTAACAGAGGAATAGAGAAACTGAAACCATGAAATAGATGTGAAAAGCATAGAGGGGGAAAAAAGGCCAACCTATGCCTAATAAGAGTTTCAGAAGAGAAAAGGAAAGGAAATTAAAAGAAAGTTACCATATATATATATATGTATATGTATGTGTATATATATATATAAATAAAAACCAATGACTAGGAATTTCCATAATTGATGCCATGAAAGTGTTGGTCACTCAGTCAGTTACCATATATATATATATGTTTCAAAAGGAGGCTCATCTAGTTCTGTTTAGGCTCTTTTTAAGATCATGCAGGAGCTCATCTAGTTCTGTTTAGGCTCTAAGTGAATAAAAGCTTTCAGGGAAATGGAAACTCTTGGCCTGCACTCCTGGAAAGTCAGTGGTTCAAATACAGGAAACCCTCAAGGGCCAGAAACCCCAAATCTAGAGCCTGTGATGCCTATGGGGCATCTGCAGGAGCAAATGAGAAGCAAATTGGCTCCTACTCCTCTTCAGATACCTCTGGAGGGATGCTCCCACAATCAAGACTGCAGGCAAATCTCACAGGAAAACAAGTTACACTCAGAATGAGCTCACTGTAAAGGTTATAAATCACAAGGTAAAAAATATTCAACATTAATGAGAATGAGAAGATTCAGCTAACAGAAGGACTGGAGGCTCAAAAAATACGACGATGGCCTAGAGACGTTAAAATAAATGAATTTAAATGATTAAGAGCATACCATAAGAAATCAAAGCATAAGAAAAGACCAACATAGTAAAAATAGAATTTCTAGAAAAAGAAAGGGGCGGGGGTGGGGGGCGGCTTCCATGGTGGCTCAGACAGTAAGAATCCGCCTGCAATGCAGGAGACCTGGGTTTGATCCCTGGGCTGGGAGGATGGCATGGCATCCCACTCCAGTATTCTTGCCTGGAGAATCCCTATGGACAAAGGAACCTGGCAGGCTACAGTCCACGGGGATGGAAAGAGTTGAAATCAACAGAGCAAGAAAGCACAGCACAGAAGGAAAAAAAAAAAAAATTAATATTAAAACATCAGTGAAGAAATAAAAAAAGATTAGAAACAGATGAAGAAGGAATAAGAAAATTAGAAGGTCTCTCCGAGAAGTAACAGAGGAATAGAGAAACTGAAACCATGAAATAGATGTGAAAAGCATAGAGGGGGAAAAAAGGCCAACCTATGCCTAATAAGAGTTTCAGAAGAGAAAAGGAAAGGAAATTAAAAGAAAGTTACCATATATATATATATGTATATGTATGTGTATATATATATATAAATAAAAACCAATGACTAGGAATTTCCATAATTGATGCCATGAAAGTGTTGGTCACTCAGTCATGTTTGACTCTTTGCAACCCCATGGACTGCAGCCCACCAGGCTCCTCTGTCCATGGAATTCTCTAGGCAAGAATATTGGCGTGTTTATTCTCCTCTTGAGAAAATCTTCCCTGATCCAGGGATCAAACCCAAGTCTTCCACATTGCAGACAGATTATTTACCTTCTGAGCCACCAGGGAAGTCCTCAGAAATGCTATAAGAAGTACAACATCCTAAAGAGGAGAAATAAAGTCCAATTTACATGTAGATGCATCAGGGTGGGAATACAGAACACTGGTAAAAGAAGATTCTGAAAGAAATCCAAGTGAAGAGACAATTTATCTAAACAGAAATATTTAGACTTTGGCTTCTTAATAGCCACAATAGAAACCAGATGACAATGGAGTAATACATCAATGTACTGAGCAAAATTTAAATCATACTAGAATTCTACAGGTCGTTAACTTATTACTCAAGACTGGAGGCAAAATATGGACATTTTCAGATAAAAACTCACAGTTTACTGTTATAGAATATTGCTAAAAGAACTGCTAAATGATATACTTCAGAAAGAAGGTGTAGAATTTATTATATTTTTTGTGTATTTCTGTTCTTCTGATGTGTTCCATAGGTAAAATAAAGTCCCTTACCAGTTACGTATCAAAATATATCTAAAGCAGTAAAGCCTCTATCTGCTGCTTTTGCTGATCTTGAAAAAATAAAGTCCTACAGTTGGGTTACTTCTAGAGATTTTTTTCTTACTCCGCAAAAGGATTGGTCTCAATCAAAATGGCCTGAGAATAATTTGTTTAAAAAAGAAAGCAAAGAAAGGAAGAGGAAAAGCAGAACCTGAGGACAGATCCCTAGAGAATTTCTTTAGTCAAAGTTTGGAAGTCTTAAAACTTTACAAAGATATGCTTCCAGAGGCAATCTCTGGATGAGAACCAAAGACTATTACCAAAAAAATTATTGAAATTCTCCACAAGCAGGTGAATCATCCATTTAGAAGGCAGTCAAAGACTCAGGAGGCCTTGCTGATGTAGATGAATTAGCTGAAAAGAATGCTAAGCCTTTGGCTCACATATTTTATTTCTCTGTCTAGATACTTCTCTGGGAGTAGAGAAAAGTACGTTCATGGGATAGTAAAAATTTGTAAACGTATGAAACTAATGAGACTTTCCTAAGGAAAATGTAAGAGAAAATTTTGTGTGTGTGGAAAACATGAAGAGGAGCTATAAAAATGATGGAAGCTAGGACATTGATATTTAGGAAAAAATACTGTAAGGGAAGTAAAGGTACCAATAAAAAGAATGGTACTATACTAGGAGAAGAAATGTGGCAATAAAAATCTCTATTTGAGAAAGGAGCTTTCCAAGGCGAGTCTGCAATTCTGTCATTTGGCATAGGTTGGAGCCCTCTTTTGGGTTGCCAAGAAACATCTTAAATCACAATGTTTATAGTTTCCTTCAATGGAACTTCAGGAAAATGGCCAAATATGCATTATTGACTATGGATTCAAATCTGATGGACTGAGTCATACACTATATTGGGATTTGAATTCTCAACTTGGCTCCCTCCTTAGGTTCTTGGGTCATCTTTCATTCAGAGAAGATGTATAGAGCCTGACTCCATTCCAGACAGCGCACAAGGGGTCCAGCAGTCCTCCTTCGGTTCTCTAGGTCTTCATTCTCCTCTGCAATTATTTCACAGCTCTTCTCTCTCTCAGCCTTCTGATACTTTATCTGTCCTCCCCTCTCAGCTAACAATCTCTCTCCTCACCTCACTGAGAAAACAGGAGTTACCAGAAGAGAAATTGGACAGTTGCTACCAACTGGATCTATACCACCATACTCAGTCTGCCCTCTCATTACAATGAATGAACTGCCTGGACTCCTACTCGGGGCAAAACCCTCTGTAGGATCACTGGCTCACATCTCGTCTCATCAGCTCCAACCTTTCTCCTCTTCATCCAGAGCTATCTGTGTTGGGATCATTTCCAGCATCATCTGAGCACTCCCTTGAGTCTGTGTGCAGTTCCATCTTCCATTTCTCTGCTCTCCTTTGACTCCTACTCCTACTGCCGCTACCACTACTATTCAATCTTCTACAAAGAGTTATCTGTTTATAGCAGCCACTTCCTCTTCCCCCATTCTGCCTTGAATACTTCCAATCAGGCTTTTGTCTTCACAACTCTACGAAAACAGCTCTTGCCAAATTCACTAGCAGCACGCATGCTGCCAAGTCTGATAATCATATCTTGGTTCTCATTATTTGACAAAGTTGATTACTCCTCTGCTTTTGAAACAATTTCTTTGCAAAGCCTTCAGTTCCCCACTTCTCTTGATTCTCCACCCTGTCTCAGCAAGTGTACCTTCTCAATGTCCTTTACTTTATAAGGCTCTTGTATTCCCAAGCTCCAGCTGCTGAAATGTCCCAGGACTCACTCCTGGAAACTATTCTCTAAGTACAGGCCCCTTCTAGATTACCTGATGCAATCCCATGACTTTAAATACCATTTGTCTATTAATATTTTCCATATTTGTATATCCAGCATGACTTGTCTCTTGAACTGTAGACTTTATCCAATTTCCCATTGGACATCTCCACTTGAATACCTGACATGGATGTCAAACTTCAGATACTAATTCTTCATTTCTACTCCATTCCACCTGCTTCTCTTCCATCCTCCCTACTTCATTTAATGGAATTTCTATTCTGTTGGTTGCTAGATCCAAAATCTTGTGCTATTGTGCAGTGAAAAAGAGTGGACTGAGATTTAGGTTAAATGGTTTCTAGTCTGAGATCCACCATAAAAGACAATGTGCCGTGGGCCTGTGCCATGGGCCTGTTGCCTAAATTCTCTGGGGAGAGGTCCCCACCCCTTTACAATTCCTTTAATGTAAAATGAAGAGGTTCAGTAGTGATATTGCTGGGAAATCAGCCTGATCCTCTGAGTTAGCATCACTTACAATTAACTCTGTCCCATTACATCTAATAAACATTTGTCAAGTATCTACCATATCCAAGGCATTATGTTAATAGTAAGGAGAAGCGAAAGGCACTCCTCACCCTCCTATCATATCTCATGAGGAATGGACCTTGCATATTAGAATAAACCTATATTTTAAAATAATGTCATATGGTTTTGTACCCTATCGTCATCTTCCGATGAGGGTACTGAGCTAGTGTTCAGAAAAATCAAAAACTGAAGCAAGATTGCAACAAATTCAACAAAGACTTTAAAACTGGTCCACGTCAAAACCTCTCTTTTTTAAAAAAGTCATTTTACTGTTAAAAGTGAAGCGACCTATTCATGAATACATAGTTAATAGGTAGTAGAGTCGGGATTTTCCAAAAGGTCAAATGTGATTACTCCAAAGACGGAATTCAGTTCATTTCACCATCATCAACCACTTCTTAAAAATCAGAGTATAGGTTCCAAAGCTGAAAGCTTCTTTTCTATTTTGATAACCTTTTAGAAGCAGTATGAGAGGTCTCATTGGGAAATGATCCTTATATTTTTGCAGCTTGATCGTCTATCTATACCAATATGTGAGAGTAGGCAGGATTTAAGTGCCTAAAGATGAATAGCCTGTCCACCTGTGTACACAGTCCAGTGTTTGGACAGAATGAGCTATGATTAATTTAAATCAATAACTTAAAAACAAAGCACTCCACCCATTCTATAAGAAAGGATCATGAAATTCACAAAGGGCACCTGAAACAGCCCGTTAAAAAATAGTCACAGTTAATGCCTGGGTCAACACTATCCACCTTTAGTTTCACGTATAAAAACGATGTGAAAGAAACTCACAGGGGGCTTGACACACCCATCCTAACTATGAACTAATTTCTCCCAGACTATAAGGGAATCCTCTTCTCAGGAATTCAGTTCCTTGAACTTGACCTTGCTTAGAGTCTTTAGAGTGAAGAAGAAAACAACTGCCAGATTGAGGGAGAAACCTTTTATTCTTTGGCCAGAGTCTGATCAGTGGAGAAACAAGATAACGACGCCCGGTGAGTAAGCACCCAGAGGAGCTGTTCTCCATCGACAGCTGCTGGAAACCAGGGGTCGTCATGTGGAGCAGCGGGGCTGCTGGAGGATTTACAAGGCTGTTCTCTGTGAATAAGATCACTGCGTTGTGAAATCTGAACCTCAGAGGAGCCTTGACAGCTGCTGATATCACCTATTAGAATAAACCTATATTTTAAAATAATGTCATATGGTTTTGTACCCTATCGTCATCTTCCGATGAGGGTACTGAGCTAGTGTTCAGAAAAATCAAAACTGAAGCAAGATTGCAACAAATTCAACAAAGACTTTAAAACTGGTCCACGTCAAAACCTCTCTTTTTTAAAAAAGTCATTTTACTGTTAAAAGTGAAGCGACCTATTCATGAATACATAGTTAATAGGTAGTAGAGTCGGGATTTTCCAAAAGGTCAAATGTGATTACTCCAAAGACGGAATTCAGTTCATTTCACCATCATCAACCACTTCTTAAAAATCAGAGTATAGGTTCCAAAGCTGAAAGCTTCTTTTCTATTTTGATAACCTTTTAGAAGCAGTATGAGAGGTCTCATTGGGAAATGATCCTTATATTTTTGCAGCTTGATCGTCTATCTATACCAATATGTGAGAGTAGGCAGGATTTAAGTGCCTAAAGATGAATAGCCTGTCCACCTGTGTACACAGTCCAGTGTTTGGACAGAATGAGCTATGATTAATTTAAATCAATAACTTAAAAACAAAGCACTCCACCCATTCTATAAGAAAGGATCATGAAATTCACAAAGGGCACCTGAAACAGCCCGTTAAAAAATAGTCACAGTTAATGCCTGGGTCAACACTATCCACCTTTAGTTTCACGTATAAAAACGATGTGAAAGAAACTCACAGGGGGCTTGACACACCCATCCTAACTATGAACTAATTTCTCCCAGACTATAAGGGAATCCTCTTCTCAGGAATTCAGTTCCTTGAACTTGACCTTGCTTAGAGTCTTTAGAGTGAAGAAGAAAACAACTGCCAGATTGAGGGAGAAACCTTTTATTCTTTGGCCAGAGTCTGATCAGTGGAGAAACAAGATAACGACGCCCGGTGAGTAAGCACCCAGAGGAGCTGTTCTCCATCGACAGCTGCTGGAAACCAGGGGTCGTCATGTGGAGCAGCGGGGCTGCTGGAGGATTTACAAGGCTGTTCTCTGTGAATAAGATCACTGCGTTGTGAAATCTGAATCTGTCTTAGCTCAAAGGGACCTTTGTCATCACCTTTCAACCCCTTTGCTTCGTAAATATGTCCTTGATCTTAAAAAGCCCTGGACCCAGCATTGTTATATTGATTTGTAAGGTAGAGAAGCAGGCAGATGTTTCCATTTTAGTTGAGAATGGGAGCTCAGAAGATGTTCAGTGACTCACTTAAAGTCACACACAGCTAGTCTCTGAAGGAGACGGAGTCTGAACCATGGTTCTGTCTTCTGAGCTTGGTAACTGGCCATTGCTAATCTCACAAATCAGGAGGCTAAGCTCATCAAGATAAAGTCACTTCCCACGGTTACCTAGGGAATTTGTACAAGGGCAGAAACTTGAGCACAAGCCTCTGATTATTCAGCAGTACCAAAGGGAGTGGTCACCTCTCAGCGAGTAGACATGTGTCTCCCAGGGCAGCATCTTCCTTCCTTCCTTCCTGTTCCCTAAGGGATTTGCCCATCTGCCCTTTTCTACTGCTACCGTCTGTTCTTCCACTTGAAGAAAATGCCAGAAGATCCTGACATGCACACAATCCCTTCCTCCCCGCTGATCCTGAGAATCTGGAAACACTTTTGTGGAGTTTTGTTTTATTTTCAAGTGTAATAACCATAGGGAAAAAGAAGATAAGTTAATGAGTTGCCAAAATTTCCAGTAACCAGAAAATTGAAAAGCAATGGTGATCAGAACTTCGCTGGTGGTCCAATGGTTAAGATTCCATGCTCCTAGTGCAGAGGGCTCTAGTTCAATCCCTGGTCAGGGAACTAGATCCCATATATCACAACTAAGAGTTTGCATACCACAACTAAAAATCCTGTGTGTGGCAATGGAGCCTAGGTGCAGCCAAATAAATAAATAACTGTTAAACATTTTTTAAATTAAAAAAATAATTATGACACTCATTTTCCTAAAATAGTAACTATAAGGGCTTAGCATGGGACCCAACTTATTAAATGCTCAATCGATATTTACTCATTACTATAATAATTAGCTTTGGCCAGTGGAGTTGGCTATGACTGAGATTTAGCACCCCTTCAACGAATTAGGTAGAACCTGTCTTTAGACTCCTTGCATAGTGCAATCAAGTAACATAAATAAGGGCTGAATCTGTCTTAGCTCAAAGGGACCTTTGTCATCACCTTTCAACCCCTTTGCTTCGTAAATATGTCCTTGATCTTAAAAAGCCCTGGACCCAGCATTGTTATATTGATTTGTAAGGTAGAGAAGCAGGCAGATGTTTCCATTTTAGTTGAGAATGGGAGCTCAGAAGATGTTCAGTGACTCACTTAAAGTCACACACAGCTAGTCTCTGAAGGAGACGGAGTCTGAACCATGGTTCTGTCTTCTGAGCTTGGTAACTGGCCATTGCTAATCTCACAAATCAGGAGGCTAAGCTCATCAAGATAAAGTCACTTCCCACGGTTACCTAGGGAATTTGTACAAGGGCAGAAACTTGAGCACAAGCCTCTGATTATTCAGCAGTACCAAAGGGAGTGGTCACCTCTCAGCGAGTAGACATGTGTCTCCCAGGGCAGCATCTTCCTTCCTTCCTTCCTGTTCCCTAAGGGATTTGCCCATCTGCCCTTTTCTACTGCTACCGTCTGTTCTTCCACTTGAAGAAAATGCCAGAAGATCCTGACATGCACACAATCCCTTCCTCCCCGCTGATCCTGAGAATCTGGAAACACTTTTGTGGAGTTTTGTTTTATTTTCAAGTGTAATAACCATAGGAAAAAGAAGATAAGTTAATGAGTTGCCAAAATTTCCAGTAACCAGAAAATTGAAAAGCAATGGTGATCAGAACTTCGCTGGTGGTCCAATGGTTAAGATTCCATGCTCCTAGTGCAGAGGGCTCTAGTTCAATCCCTGGTCAGGGAACTAGATCCCATATATCACAACTAAGAGTTTGCATACCACAACTAAAAATCCTGTGTGTGGCAATGGAGCCTAGGTGCAGCCAAATAAATAAATAACTGTTAAACATTTTTTAAATTAAAAAAATAATTATGACACTCATTTTCCTAAAATAGTAACTATAAGGGCTTAGCATGGGACCCAACTTATTAAATGCTCAATCGATATTTACTCATTACTATAATAATTAGCTTTGGCCAGTGGAGTTGGCTATGACTGAAGCGATTTAGCACACACCCACATTCAACGAATTAGGTAGAACCTGTCTTTAGACTCCTTGCATAGTGCTCAATCACAGTTGCTTCAGGATACTTGAATAAAATAGCAAAGGTAGGACAGAGGTTGTGAACTTGGGAGACAGGAGTAAAAAGATGGGGCAAATCAGTGACAAAGGGCCGGTCATCTAGGGAGGGTCCTTGCATTCCAGGAAGGAATGCGGGGCTTTGACTGAAGGTGTATATTTGTATATTGCTTGGCTCCTTGTCAGGGATAAAAAAGCAGAAGGATGCCTTTGGCTGGAGAGTTAAGGACTAATGAGAGAGAGGGGCAGAAACCATCTTCTGCCTGCCTGCTCTGCCAGTACAGTACACATTTTGGACTCATTCTAGACTATATCTAATCCTACACTAGCCAAGAAATCTCCAGATGCCCACAGCATGCTGCGCTCCGCCCCTCACCCACACATTTATTCCCCTCTCTGCCCCAGAGGGCTACAAAGCCCAGCAATTCTATGCTCCCCTCAGCTCCTCCCCGACCAGCCTTTTCTAAGCCTCCCTTCCCAAGAGAGCCGCCCCGCCCTCCTCCAGGCTGGCCATGTGGAGTCTGTCTCTTTCCTCCCATCTCTTTACACTTGTGTATTTGCTCTTTGGCGCAGGGGTTGACCCCACATGTTATATTATCGTGTACAGAGCACATTCTGCAGGCAAATGACTTACAGCACATGCTTCGTCTTCTGTTCTTTCTATTACGGGCGTGATTTAGAAGATGAATGTTTATAACATGGAATTCTTTATCTAATGGACAAAGAGTAATGTCTTCTAGTTCAATCCCTGGTCAGGAACTAGATCCCATATATCACAACTAAGAGTTTGCATACCACAACTAAAAATCCTGTGTGTGGCAATGGAGCCTAGGTGCAGCCAAATAAATAAATAACTGTTAAACATTTTTTAAATTAAAAAAATAATTATGACACTCATTTTCCTAAAATAGTAACTATAAGGGCTTAGCATGGGACCCAACTTATTAAATGCTCAATCGATATTTACTCATTACTATAATAATTAGCTTTGGCCAGTGGAGTTGGCTATGACTGAAGCGATTTAGCACACACCCACATTCAACGAATTAGGTAGAACCTGTCTTTAGACTCCTTGCATAGTGCTCAATCACAGTTGCTTCAGGATACTTGAATAAAATAGCAAAGGTAGGACAGAGGTTGTGAACTTGGGAGACAGGAGTAAAAAGATGGGGCAAATCAGTGACAAAGGGCCGGTCATCTAGGGAGGGTCCTTGCATTCCAGGAAGGAATGCGGGGCTTTGACTGAAGGTGTATATTTGTATATTGCTTGGCTCCTTGTCAGGGATAAAAAAGCAGAAGGATGCCTTTGGCTGGAGAGTTAAGGACTAATGAGAGAGAGGGGCAGAAACCATCTTCTGCCTGCCTGCTCTGCCAGTACAGTACACATTTTGGACTCATTCTAGACTATATCTAATCCTACACTAGCCAAGAAATCTCCAGATGCCCACAGCATGCTGCGCTCCGCCCCTCACCCACACATTTATTCCCCTCTCTGCCCCAGAGGGCTACAAAGCCCAGCAATTCTATGCTCCCCTCAGCTCCTCCCCGACCAGCCTTTTCTAAGCCTCCCTTCCCAAGAGAGCCGCCCCGCCCTCCTCCAGGCTGGCCATGTGGAGTCTGTCTCTTTCCTCCCATCTCTTTACACTTGTGTATTTGCTCTTTGGCGCAGGGGTTGACCCCACATGTTATATTATCGTGTACAGAGCACATTCTGCAGGCAAATGACTTACAGCACATGCTTCGTCTTCTGTTCTTTCTATTACGGGCGTGATTTAGAAGATGAATGTTTATAACATGACCCAAGGAATTTCATCCTCCTCTGGAAAATTGTGTAGGAGAGCATCCTAATGGACAAAGAGTAATGTCTTCTGGGCTCCAGCCAAATGTTCAGTCTTGTTTTTAAAAGCCTCTGCATTCACCTTTTATTGTTTATGGTAAACTCTCTCGTTGACCATGGTCCTTTCCAAAAGGAGTGGTGATACATAAGTGAGCATCTCATTTGTTTTCCCGGAGCAACAAACTGTAATGGTGGTGATGATGTGTTAATTCTGTATTAAGTGACTTCTTGAACAAGCACCTTCAAAAGCTGCACAGCTTTCCTCTCCTGCATGTGCTGGAAATGGGAGTGAATGTGAAAGACAAGCCAGACTGAAGTGCTTGGGGACAACCTGCAGAAAAGCAACTTCTTGTCAGTGGAAAACATCTCAGCAGCGTCTGCTGCCTATAGGTCCTTGAGAGGTGTCTGATGCGATGGAATAGGGCAGGATTTGCTGTCTATCCTGGTATCCACTCTGAACCTCAGTCTCCTCATCTGCAAATGGGGGTAATTAGTATCCCTGAGGGTTAGTGCAAGGATTAAATAAAACAAAGAATGTGTGAAGTAGATAATGGTAACCATAAATACTTCCTGCTGTGTTTTCCTTTGACAAATTTCTTGCATCATTATGACCCTGGGGAAGGAAGAGGTCGGAAGCAGCTTCAGGAAAAAGAAGGCTGTTATTCAGGAGAATCCCTTCAAGATAGGAAAGGGAAGCGAAACTCCAGAAAGAATTCTAAGAATAAAATGACTTTAAGGAAATCCCAGAGGTGAGAGGTTTCCCTGGAAAGACTGAGAAAATGTCAAGTTCTTTTAAAGAATTCTTACTTAAACACAACATCCCTTGAGTGGTAGATTGGAAAAGGTAAAGTGTTATGACTGGGGACAGGGCATAGATTTTCTCCAAACATTAAGTTAAGATGTGTGAATTCCTGGGTTTCTTAAGGCCAAGAGATGATTGCACTGGCCCTAAGTGAAGCTGTCCCAAGGGACAAAGAACTCCACACAGTGACTGTGGAGTAGACCGTCTTCTGTTCTTTCTAAAAGATGAATGTTTATAACATGACCCAAGGAATTTCATCCTCCTCTGGAAAATTGTGTAGGAGAGCATCCTAATGGACAAAGAGTAATGTCTTCTGGGCTCCAGCCAAATGTTCAGTCTTGTTTTTAAAAGCCTCTGCATTCACCTTTTATTGTTTATGGTAAACTCTCTCGTTGACCATGGTCCTTTCCAAAAGGAGTGGTGATACATAAGTGAGCATCTCATTTGTTTTCCCGGAGCAACAAACTGTAATGGTGGTGATGATGTGTTAATTCTGTATTAAGTGACTTCTTGAACAAGCACCTTCAAAAGCTGCACAGCTTTCCTCTCCTGCATGTGCTGGAAATGGGAGTGAATGTGAAAGACAAGCCAGACTGAAGTGCTTGGGGACAACCTGCAGAAAAGCAACTTCTTGTCAGTGGAAAACATCTCAGCAGCGTCTGCTGCCTATAGGTCCTTGAGAGGTGTCTGATGCGATGGAATAGGGCAGGATTTGCTGTCTATCCTGGTATCCACTCTGAACCTCAGTCTCCTCATCTGCAAATGGGGGTAATTAGTATCCCTGAGGGTTAGTGCAAGGATTAAATAAAACAAAGAATGTGTGAAGTAGATAATGGTAACCATAAATACTTCCTGCTGTGTTTTCCTTTGACAAATTTCTTGCATCATTATGACCCTGGGGAAGGAAGAGGTCGGAAGCAGCTTCAGGAAAAAGAAGGCTGTTATTCAGGAGAATCCCTTCAAGATAGGAAAGGGAAGCGAAACTCCAGAAAGAATTCTAAGAATAAAATGACTTTAAGGAAATCCCAGAGGTGAGAGGTTTCCCTGGAAAGACTGAGAAAATGTCAAGTTCTTTTAAAGAATTCTTACTTAAACACAACATCCCTTGAGTGGTAGATTGGAAAAGGTAAAGTGTTATGACTGGGGACAGGGCATAGATTTTCTCCAAACATTAAGTTAAGATGTGTGAATTCCTGGGTTTCTTAAGGCCAAGAGATGATTGCACTGGCCCTAAGTGAAGCTGTCCCAAGGGGACAAAGAACTCCACACAGTGACTGTGGAGTAGACCGTCTCGGGGTGGAGGAGAGAGAAAGTCATGGTTCTGGGGTGCCAGGAAGGTATTGGACATCTAGTTAGTTGTTTAAGAATCGTGAACATGCTGTACCATAAAACCAGCAATTAGATGCCACCAACACCCCACACTAGACCATTTAAGGGGACGAGAGCCAGCAGCAAACAGACTGTGAGTGTTATCAGCCATGGACTTGCACCACAGATATCAGACAAGGGCCCAGGGTTCAGACCTAGCCAACCACACTGGGTCAGAGACTCAGCTGGTGGATCCTTCTCCCCATCACCATGAGGACACGACTTCCCTCTCTAGCCAGTTGCCACCTCAGTTGAGGGAGGTGCAAAGCCAAAGCGATAAAACATGTTCCCAAAGAAACATAGGTCACCCTGAAGCTTCTATTTGAACTTTAAGAGATGGTTTCAAATCCAAAGACTCCTGTAAATAGAAGAGTTTCTGTAACTTATATGCCTCCCACCCACTCCTCTCCCACCTCTGGCCCAGTAGGATGAGGACTTTTGAGGATTAGTTATAGAGAAATAGAGAGGTCTAATGGACTTTTATACACCATTGTGATTTAACCCTACTCTGAATTTAATAGCAGCACAGATATGAGACACTCAGTGCATGTGAGTTCCCTTAAATGTAATTGAAAATATCAAATGGGGCGGACTCCCTCTAAAGGAACTTTTTTTTTTTGCCTCTAGGTCATTATTTATTTTTCTTTATTCTTTAGCATGTGTGGGCCTCCCATTGCAGTGGCCTCTCTCACTGCAGAGCACCAGCTCTGGAAACACGTGCTCCAGAGAGCTGACTTGTAATTGGACACACAGGCCCAGCCGCTCCTCGGCATGTAGAATCTTCCCGGACCAGGAATTGAACCAGTGCCCCTTGTACTGCAAGGCGATTCTTTACCTACTGGACCACTAGGGAAGCCCCTTAAAGGTACATTTCTTAGCTAAAGTTACTTTCAAAGAAGCTCCTCTTTCCGGTTATTATATGAAATGCAACTACAGTCCATGAGGTCGCTAAGAGTCAGACACCACTAAGCATCTGAGCACACAACACAGATTAAGAGGAAAGCTTGTTATGTTTTTACTGGTCACAGACTGGTTTTATTTATGATAACGCTGAAAGAAAAGACAAATGGAAATATTTCCTTATGTTTCAGTTCGTGTATTTTTTAATATCAAAGATAGTTGAGATTTTTTTCATGCTGCTCCACAAGTATGAGGGGAGAGAAGACATCACAGCAAGTCCCCTTTTCCAGTGGGGTCCCTTGCCCCTCTCCTCCCCAGTGCTCCAGAAAGCAGGTCACCCGTCTCAGCCAATACATTTTTGTTATTTACCCCTTCCAGCGTGATTCCTGACTCCTAGTTATTTTGTCATCCATCTTCATTTAATCAGGCCCAATGTGCTCTGTGAAAAATATTATTATCTTCATCTTATAGATAAAGAAACAATGGACCAGTGGAGTTAAGATATTTCTAAATATTTATAGCATGTAAAATAATAAGAATTTGGTGTAAGCCCAAATCCTTATTAAAATATGATTCTTGGAGGAGGTCTGACAGAAAATATAATCTGGGAGCCCAAGGTAGAGATCTGAGTACCCTACTCTGGCTTCTCCCCTGATGAACCCCTAGGAATTTAGCTGAGACGTGCAGGGAGGAAGTATGTTTGTCCACACTGACTCTTTCCTTCAGAAATTTCCATAGAGAAGATCACCAACCAGGGGCAGTAAATAACCCAGTTTTAGATATCTGTCATCTCTGAATAAGAAAAACACATGAGAATTCTTTTTCAGAAAGTACTACTGGTCTTTTTTTCCCCATCATCAAAACAGAAGAAGAGATTGGAGTTCTCAAAGAATGGCCCTCAACCTGAAGCAAATCACAAATGGGTGACATTGCTTAGCCATTGCCGGTCAGACCCTAGGGTTCCTCCAGATCTGATCCCGTCTCCTGTTGGATATGTGGCAGGAGAGGGAAAGCTTGACAAGAATGGGGATGGTGTGGTTATTTTCCCTTGAAACCAGGACTGCTGGGAGTTTCAAATGTAGTAGGGCCAGATATAGCAATTAAAAACCTGAACGTGAATGTGTCTGTCACTCAGATGTGTCCGACTCTCTGTGACCCCATGGACTGCAGCCTGCCAGGCTCCTCTGTCCATTCTGCATTTCTGGCAGAACTCTTTACCCTCTGAGCTACCTGGAAGCTCATTAAAAACCTAATTTCTTCAAATCCACTTCATCTAGAAATCCATTATATAAGAGGGAACATGGAAATGATCATATCCCCTACCCCTCTGAAGTGACCAGAGAGTGGCTTACCTGATGATTTTTCAACTATTTTTTTCTCCCAAAGGAAATATCACACAGAAATTTAATACATACAACAGCTAAAGGCCAACAGCTCAGGGTGAGACAGAGGGCTGACAGCAGCCCTACCCTCGGTGCTCTCTCTTTCCCCCACTTCCACACATAGTGGGGTCCCTGTGGAACCCCAGGAGCTCCACAGAGGACAGTTTGAAAATCACTGCATGTGAAAAAAACATGTGAGCAAGAAAAACACACGTGAAGAATTACCATTAAGGGTTCCCATACACATCACGTTTGTACTTTAGGGAATTATGATTCATTAACCAAATAAGAAATTACTGCTATTTCTTCTGGGGTTCTTTATCCCAGGAACACTGGGATACACAGAGAATAGATTTATTCCATTTCCTGGGTGGCCATTTTAAATTTGGCAAATACTCTGTCTTTACTTTGATTCTACTTAAGTGTTCGAATTAAGGACATGTTTTATGATTGATCCAGATGCTGTGATAGACTTAACAGAAGGCATTAAAGTGTTCAAAACACAGATATATTTCAAGGAACTCAATATAAACCATAGGAAAAGACACAAACAAAGTGAAACAAGAGGTGAGCAACAATTCAAAACAAATGAAGAGATATTGCAGGATAATACGTGATTAAAGGCCAAAGTCATTGTCCTAAAAGGAATTGTTACAAGTACCAAGACTGCCTTGTATCTCATTGGCACCTTAATTACAGTATCTAGCAAAACAAAGGTCAAGCTTGCTCTCATTAGCCCCAGTCACATCTCCTGTGGAATGGGGACTTAGTTCTGGGAGTTTCACTTTCAGAGGAGCATGATCCAAGGACAGTGGACTTTGACATGAAATCATGTTCTATGGACAAGTGTTGATAGGGTTGTAGCTGCTTTGCCTGGAGAAGATGGAGCATTCTTGTCTTTCTTCTCCAGGAATTTTTGTTAAAAAGGATAGGGTCCACCTCTCTACCACCCTCCTTCCCCTCCACTTTTGCTATTCTCCTCTCCTGTAGGGCTGGCACCAGGGGATGCCATTTACACAGATTGCAATGTAAGTGAAACCAAAAGAAGTGTCAGTCTTTCAATCAAGTCCTACTCTTTGTGACCCCATGGACTGTAGCCCCCCAGGCTCCTCTGTCCATGGAATTCTTCAAGGGAGAACACTGGAGTGGGTAGCCATTCCTTCTCCATGGGATCTTCCCGACACAGGGATTGGATCCAGGTCTCCCACATTGTAGGTAGAGGGTACCCTTTAAAGCTGTGTGAGGCAGTAGCCCAATCACTGCCATTGTGAAAAGGAATTTAGTTTTTAACATATGGCTCCAAAGTTAGATTCAGATGCAAAGATTGGAGGACAAGGTGAGTGAAAATATGGTTCAGTATAAGGACATTCTTACAGTGAAGACAGACTGGACAGCTCTGGGTGGAAGTATTTGGAAAGGGGTCAAGTGGAGAGGCATCCACACTGGAGATGGACAATAATTGATACGTTGTGCTTTTGTAATTCGACTGGCCTTGTGGCATTTTAGTTTTTCACAAGTGCTCTCCTTCTTACCCATGACAACAGTACTCCCAGGTAGGAACTATAATTATCTTTATTTTCCAGATGAAAACCTGCAGCATGGATATATGGCTTTCCTTTCTTCCCTAAGGACACACGGAAAGGCGATCAAAGCTGGCATTTCAGCTCAGGTCTCTCTGATTCCAGAATGCAAACTCTTAACCATTATGTCACATGGAATGCTCAAAGAGGAGGTACAAAATTCCATTGTTCTTGGTATGTTCATCTGTTCAATTGCAGCTAACCTTGATCTTCAAATAAAATTAGATCTTGATCTTGTACACCAGAGAGTAAAATCATTTCTGTAGGTGAGCTGTATGTGCATGGCTCTTGTTGCTCACTGATATCTCTACCTGGGACTCAGGAGTGAACCCACACCCCTGGGCTCCAGATGCCTGGGGGAAGCTGTCTCACACACAGCATTAGCCGCCAGGTCCAGGTCCATCACTCGGACACCCAGCACACGAAAGACGTGCAAAAACTCATGCTGGATATTTTGCTTTGTTTGCCCAAATGCCCGTTCCAAAAATAACACCTAAGGGAGGCAAGACATGGCTTTATGGGATATTGCAGAGTTGCTCGCTGGTGGGAGCTGGTGGGAGCGGAGCCCATCAGGGCACATTCAGTGCCCACTGTCACTTTGGAAACACGAGATGAAAGAGAGAGACAAGACCGTTCACGACGTGTGCCTCCAACAGCTCGCTCTCCATCGCTAGTGCCGGGCTTGCTCTGAAGCCCACGGGAGGCTATGTTAGTGTTAAAACAGATGTTCCTTCAGCATGTACATCTTAGGTGGCCACTTTCACGGGGTGGAAAAGATAATCTAAACCTTCCCGTTCTTGAGGGGCCCTTTAAAGCTGTGTGAGGCAGTAGCCCAATCACTGCCATTGTGAAAAGGAATTTAGTTTTTAACATATGGCTCCAAAGTTAGATTCAGATGCAAAGATTGGAGGACAAGGTGAGTGAAAATATGGTTCAGTATAAGGACATTCTTACAGTGAAGACAGACTGGACAGCTCTGGGTGGAAGTATTTGGAAAGGGGTCAAGTGGAGAGGCATCCACACTGGAGATGGACAATAATTGATACGTTGTGCTTTTGTAATTCGACTGGCCTTGTGGCATTTTAGTTTTTCACAAGTGCTCTCCTTCTTACCCATGACAACAGTACTCCCAGGTAGGAACTATAATTATCTTTATTTTCCAGATGAAAACCTGCAGCATGGATATATGGCTTTCCTTTCTTCCCTAAGGACACACGGAAAGGCGATCAAAGCTGGCATTTCAGCTCAGGTCTCTCTGATTCCAGAATGCAAACTCTTAACCATTATGTCACATGGAATGCTCAAAGAGGAGGTACAAAATTCCATTGTTCTTGGTATGTTCATCTGTTCAATTGCAGCTAACCTTGATCTTCAAATAAAATTAGATCTTGATCTTGTACACCAGAGAGTAAAATCATTTCTGTAGGTGAGCTGTATGTGCATGGCTCTTGTTGCTCACTGATATCTCTACCTGGGACTCAGGAGTGAACCCACACCCCTGGGCTCCAGATGCCTGGGGGAAGCTGTCTCACACACAGCATTAGCCGCCAGGTCCAGGTCCATCACTCGGACACCCAGCACACGAAAGACGTGCAAAAACTCATGCTGGATATTTTGCTTTGTTTGCCCAAATGCCCGTTCCAAAAATAACACCTAAGGGAGGCAAGACATGGCTTTATGGGATATTGCAGAGTTGCTCGCTGGTGGGAGCTGGTGGGAGCGGAGCCCATCAGGGCACATTCAGTGCCCACTGTCACTTTGGAAACACGAGATGAAAGAGAGAGACAAGACCGTTCACGACGTGTGCCTCCAACAGCTGCGTCTCTCCCATCGCTAGTGCCGGGCTTGCTCTGAAGCCCACGGGGAGGCTATGTTAGTGTTAAAACAGATGTTCCTTCAGCATGTACATCTTAGGTGGCCACTTTCACGGGGTGGAAAAAGATAATCTAAACCTTCCCGTTCTTGCCAAAATAACCATGTGTAGGTCTTTGTTCTACAAGCCTCTGGAACACACAGAGAGATTTCCAAGCAGTGGGAACCTGCTGTCTTATTCAGTCTTTGGACCAACTCTTGTTCTGTCCACTTCACCCCAGTTTTCCTGAAATCCTGGCTGGAGGGCTCCCATGGCAGGAGCCTGTGAGAGCCTCCTTTGTAAGGAGAAGTTTTGTGGCCAAAGCCATCAAGGCAGCGGTGAGGGACGCTGGCCTCAAGCCAGCTACAGCAGTGACAGGTATTGCCTTGACTTCCTGGGCTGAGCGGTCTCCCACCCCACCCTCTTGCAGTTCTGTTTGCCTCATTTGACTCCTTTCCAGGGAGCAGGGCAGCAGTGTCACGCCTATGGGCTACAGTTGGCATAGCCAGGTGGAGGGGGAGGATGTCAGAGGACCAAGATGTTTCTGATTCAAATGCTCAGGGAGACGTTTGGGCCTTGACTTCACACAGAGACAAGCTACGAAGCAAGACAAAAAAATTCTCCAAAGCAACCCAAACATGGAAGCTCCAGATTTGTATTTAAAACTTTCCTCTATTTTCCTCCTCTGTAAATTTGGAACATTTGCATCAGAGAGAGAGAGAGGAATGAGATGGATTTAGAAAAGAGAGAAGAGTAGGTTAGAGAGGCATACAGAGAGGCAATGAGATAAAGTCAAAAAAGAGAAATGGACTTGCAACAGGGTCTCAGATTTGGGCCTTGTCTCTATGTCTGTGGCCCAAGGCAAGTCACCTCTCAGCTCCAAGGTCTGTGTCCCTAAGGTCTCTTTTAGCTCTTTAAGACCTAAGCGTTCTTGGTTATACAAACAAAATTCTTCCAAGACCATAATTATTCCCACAATCAAGAACTATTTGTTAAGTCATCTGTGTGTGATTTTCTGAAGATAAGAGCAAGAAGACTTGATCCTTACGGGCTGGATAGCTGTGATATGACCCACAACTAAGTCTGTATCTAAAAATTCAACTAATATGAATTAATAATGTAAATATTATGAATTTAATAAATAAAGAAACGTTTGTATTATGGGACAGTGAGTGACAGGAAAATTTTCCCACAGGGGAAACCTAGTTCCTGATTTTAGGATAGCAACTTCTTCTTAAGGGCTTCAGAGCCTAAGACACACAGGGACTCTCTGGCGTGGAGCACATCCAAGTATGTGCATGGCAGAGTTGTGTTCTTTATTCTGTTGCCATTTGCAACAAATGTGAAGGAGTTGATAGATCAAAGAGAAGGAGCCCTTCTGGGGTTAACGACCCTAAACGCTGAAGACCAAGGCTGCACTGTGATAATCAACTGGAGTGAGTCTTTTAATGGATGTCCTTGGTCACCTTGAAGAGACAAAGAATGTTTAAGTGACTTAGCCAACATCCAGTAAGGAGGGGAATCAAGATTCAAATTCAAACTGCCTGACTCCAGAGCAAACAGTTTTAAGCACCAGTCAGTCTATATTGCTTACTTCAGAATTCTGCCCACCAGAGTGGCAGTGATTTCCAATCCTGACAAATGGAAGTCATCAACAGTAGTGATTCTCTAGCCAGACTGCATGTTAGAACCACCTGGAGAGTTCTGTAAAAACTATTCATGCCAGGCTCGCCCCTGGAGTGTCCAGTATTCTTGGCTTGAAGGAAGGCCTGGTCATCAGTTGTTCGTAGAAGCTCTCCACAGGTGATTCTAAGCGTAGCTGCAGTGTGAATTGCTGATGTTCATAATGAAACTTGCCAGACTCTGAATAAATGAAACTCAGATCTGGGGCTGCTCTCGAGGATGTATCCATGGCAGCTTTGAGCTGATGTTTGCAATGTACAGAGAGGCAATGAGATAAAGTCAAAAAAGAGAAATGGACTTGCAACAGGGTCTCAGATTTGGGCCTTGTCTCTATGTCTGTGGCCCAAGGCAAGTCACCTCTCAGCTCCAAGGTCTGTGTCCCTAAGGTCTCTTTTAGCTCTTTAAGACCTAAGCGTTCTTGGTTATACAAACAAAATTCTTCCAAGACCATAATTATTCCCACAATCAAGAACTATTTGTTAAGTCATCTGTGTGTGATTTTCTGAAGATAAGAGCAAGAAGACTTGATCCTTACGGGCTGGATAGCTGTGATATGACCCACAACTAAGTCTGTATCTAAAAATTCAACTAATATGAATTAATAATGTAAATATTATGAATTTAATAAATAAAGAAACGTTTGTATTATGGGACAGTGAGTGACAGGAAAATTTTCCCACAGGGGAAACCTAGTTCCTGATTTTAGGATAGCAACTTCTTCTTAAGGGCTTCAGAGCCTAAGACACACAGGGACTCTCTGGCGTGGAGCACATCCAAGTATGTGCATGGCAGAGTTGTGTTCTTTATTCTGTTGCCATTTGCAACAAATGTGAAGGAGTTGATAGATCAAAGAGAAGGAGCCCTTCTGGGGTTAACGACCCTAAACGCTGAAGACCAAGGCTGCACTGTGATAATCAACTGGAGTGAGTCTTTTAATGGATGTCCTTGGTCACCTTGAAGAGACAAAGAATGTTTAAGTGACTTAGCCAACATCCAGTAAGGAGGGGAATCAAGATTCAAATTCAAACTGCCTGACTCCAGAGCAAACAGTTTTAAGCACCAGTCAGTCTATATTGCTTACTTCAGAATTCTGCCCACCAGAGTGGCAGTGATTTCCAATCCTGACAAATGGAAGTCATCAACAGTAGTGATTCTCTAGCCAGACTGCATGTTAGAACCACCTGGAGAGTTCTGTAAAAACTATTCATGCCAGGCTCGCCCCTGGAGTGTCCAGTATTCTTGGCTTGAAGGAAGGCCTGGTCATCAGTTGTTCGTAGAAGCTCTCCACAGGTGATTCTAAGCGTAGCTGCAGTGTGAATTGCTGATGTTCATAATGAAACTTGCCAGACTCTGAATAAATGAAACTCAGATCTGGGGCTGCTCTCGAGGGATGTATCCATGGCAGCTTTGAGCTGATGGTTTGAATGGTAGCTTGTGGAAGCGGATACAAATGTTAGAATTGTTCAGCAGTAGATGAGGCTCTGGACCCATGAGAGCTTTGAATTTGGTGAAAATTTCCCACATGCTGCAGGCCTCCACTGGAGAAATCACCACAGAGCACGACAAGGAATTAATTCTGTCCACAAATGCTTACATGGATGTTTGTTTCAAGAAGATAAACTTAACCATTAAAGTTTCTATTAATGGAAGACCACTTTCTCCCTCCTGTCTGTTGTCCAGGAATGGAGATTTTCCCTAAACCAGTGTGTTCTTGCCTCACCACTAATGCCCCCAGGAGGTGATGTGAGTTCCCAATGGAGACAAAGGAAAGGAAATTCATATATGTTGTCCAAGCACTTCCTCTCTCCCTTCCCAGTAGAAGCCAACTTTCCCAGGGAAAGCTGCTGTGGTCTGTCTTGGTCTTTGGTTCCTCAGGGAAGACAAGTTTTCCAAGACAGCCCACAGCATGTGGCAATGTTCCCTAATTCAGGGCACAGAGCTAGCCACACCATACATCTTAGCTGTTCTCATTAAGGTGATAACTTCACCACCCTCTGTCCATCTCTTACATAGTTCAGAACCTGCACGGGAGAAAGAGAGTTGATAGACTGGCTTTGTAAAAATGTCTCGTTGGTTCCCTTTAAAATGCAATTTTCCCCAAGTTGAGCAAAAGAAACCAGAAAATACGACAAGTTCTCTCTACCCATATTATCTTATCCTTATACTACAACCCTCATTATAATACATTAGGCTTCTTAACAATCTGACAAATGGAAGTCATCAACAGTAGTGATTCTCTAGCCAGACTGCATGTTAGAACCACCTGGAGAGTTCTGTAAAAACTATTCCTGCCAGGCTCGCCCCTGGAGTGTCCAGTATTCTTGGCTTGAAGGAAGGCCTGGTCATCAGTTGTTCGTGAAGCTCTCCACAGGTGATTCTAAGCGTAGCTGCAGTGTGAATTGCTGATGTTCATAATGAAACTTGCCAGACTCTGAATAAATGAAACTCAGATCTGGGGCTGCTCTCGAGGGATGTATCCATGGCAGCTTTGAGCTGATGGTTTGAATGGTAGCTTGTGGAAGCGGATACAAATGTTAGAATTGTTCAGCAGTAGATGAGGCTCTGGACCCATGAGAGCTTTGAATTTGGTGAAAATTTCCCACATGCTGCAGGCCTCCACTGGAGAAATCACCACAGAGCACGACAAGGAATTAATTCTGTCCACAAATGCTTACATGGATGTTTGTTTCAAGAAGATAAACTTAACCATTAAAGTTTCTATTAATGGAAGACCACTTTCTCCCTCCTGTCTGTTGTCCAGGAATGGAGATTTTCCCTAAACCAGTGTGTTCTTGCCTCACCACTAATGCCCCCAGGAGGTGATGTGAGTTCCCAATGGAGACAAAGGAAAGGAAATTCATATATGTTGTCCAAGCACTTCCTCTCTCCCTTCCCAGTAGAAGCCAACTTTCCCAGGGAAAGCTGCTGTGGTCTGTCTTGGTCTTTGGTTCCTCAGGGAAGACAAGTTTTCCAAGACAGCCCACAGCATGTGGCAATGTTCCCTAATTCAGGGCACAGAGCTAGCCACACCATACATCTTAGCTGTTCTCATTAAGGTGATAACTTCACCACCCTCTGTCCATCTCTTACATAGTTCAGAACCTGCACGGGAGAAAGAGAGTTGATAGACTGGCTTTGTAAAAATGTCTCGTTGGTTCCCTTTAAAATGCAATTTTCCCCAAGTTGAGCAAAAGAAACCAGAAAATACGACAAGTTCTCTCTCTACCCATATTATCTTATCCTTATACTACAACCCTCATTATAATACATTAGCTTTTTCTTGAAATAATTATAATCAAACCATTCATAAGCCATAGGTTTCTACCCAAGATGGGCAACCTGAACTTTAAGATTCATTGCAAAGAGCTCTAAAGAGGTTTTTGGACATTTGTCCCAAGAGCTTCCATGAACAGCACCAAGATGAGGAGTAAGCCCCAAATTCAGAGCTGCCCACTGCTATGCCAGATTATGATGCCTTCTTTCCTAACTCGTGGCCAAGAGGAAAAGCTTTTCAGATCTCTTGGGGGATGTATGATATGAAGTATGAAAAGCTCATTCTAGTAAAGGGAATCAGACCCTTGTACTCTGACACTAATGGAGTCCCCTTCCCTTGGTCTAGAGAGATATGGAGGAGGATGAACAGATAACCTGCAGCCTAAATAAGTACATCCCTGCCCTGGAATCTCTTTGAAGTATGCCCAGTTATGGTGTGGAATTCCACAGGGCACATGGCCCTCTTGGACTCCATCCAAAGGAATAAGTCATCAGGAGGACCTCATCCTAATATGTGTTGAGGGTGTTCACCTCATCCTAATATGTGTGGGAGGGTGTTCATCGGCAAGTGTTATCACAGCTAGTATTAATAAAATCGTGCTGCGAGTCAGGTAATCACTACATGCCTGTTAATTCAGTCAAAGCTCCAAGTAGAAGCAACAACCTAGTTTGTCGCTCGCCCATTCCTTATCCCTTCATTGCCCACTAGCTTGTTCAGAAGGCAGGTCTGGGTGTCCAACCAAATAAGCCTCTTGTTTTCTGTTCTAATCCAGAGGGTTTTTCTATGATCTGTTGTTTCCTATTACCAGCACCTCTGTTTCATGCCATGCTCTTGGTTAACTGACGTTGCTGAAGGCACGATGCTGCTGCTAATGGACTCAGCTCTCCCTTAGGGGTCGGCGCCAAGACAATGTCACAGGAGTGAAAGGAAGAGCCCAGATGGCCAGGCTCAGGTGGTAAAGGCCTTTAGAATCTGCCTTGAGGCTCTCAATGGCTTTAGACTGAAAACCATTTTGGCCTCTTCCTCCAACGTAAGTCGTTTTATGACAGCCTGAAAGCAGCAAGCTTCAACAGAATGATGAGCACAGGGCATGAATTTGGACTCCAGGAGAACTGCTTAAGCACAGATGATTTTTCTATGGTATGTGACGAGAACAAACGAAGTAAGAATTTTCCTTTTGTTCGTCTGGCCTCTGGCACTGTTTACTTTCTCTTTATTATTCTCGAAGGCACTTAGAGCTCTGGCAGTGTTTCTGTCCTACAATCTTATTGTTAGAAGTTTATTTTTCAGCTGTTTCAAATCATATCTGGTAGAGTGAGTGCTTTGCCTGGGCTCATCGCTTTACCTCGGAAGAAATAAAGTTCACTCTTTAAATGACAGTATTGGCTGTCTACAGCTTTATGTATTCTACACTTAAGCTGCAGGCTTCATTTCAAAACCTGTTTTCCCTCATCACAAAGGAACGACGGTGGAAGTCTCCACTCTCCCAGCGTCTGGGTAAAGACCTAACACCGTCGTTTGGGTTATCACTGTGTTTTGTCAGATTTTCACTGCGTGTGGAATAATTCTTTGTCAATGGTGGTTTTGTCAACTGCGGTTTGGATGCAATGAGGCTTTTATACGTGTGCCTGAAATTTCTAAAATATATAAGCTTTTAATATTTGTGAAATTGACTTCAGTCCTCTTTTCTAAGAAACCCAGTAGGCTGTTTTTCCTCCCCTTGATCAGGACGTGGGGCAGAGAGCCTGGATTTTCTGGGCTGCTCTTTCAGAGAAGGGACAGGAGATCAACCCAGAAAAATGAGCCCTTCAGTCCTGCGATGATCTGTGAAAAGCTCAAATGGACTTAGCAGGCATTTTCTTAACACCCGTGAAAAGTCAGCAGGTGGGAGAGGGTAGCATTACGGTTCTGAGGCCATGTTCTAGAACTGGACTGCCTGATTGAATCACAGCTGCTCACTTATAGTTGGTTAAATCATGCCCCCTGCAAAAAAACAAAAAACAAAAACAAACATAAGAGCACCTCCTAACTTCAGGAACCTATGGATGAGGCCTTATTTGGGACAAGGGTGTTGGTAGATGTACATACATTAAAGATCTCTGATTACTCTGAATTAGCAGGGTGGGTCCTGTATCCAGGGGAAGGAGGCACCAACAGAGAAGAGGAAAAGACTGTGAAGACAGAGGCAGAAACTGGAGGGATGCTGTCACAGGTCAGGGACGACCTGCAGCCACCAGAAGCCAGAAGAGGTGAGGAGTGAGTCTTCTTAGAGACTTTGGAGAAAGTGTTGTCCTCCTGCTGGTCTCTTGACTTCAGGCTTCTGGACCCCAAAACTGAGAGAATACATTTCTGTTGCTGTAAGCCACTCAGTTTGTGGTTGGTCATTTGTTACAGCAGCCCTGGGAAACAAACACACCCCCCCTTACCAGCTGAGTGACCTTGGACATGATATTTGACTGCCCCAAATCAGCCCCCACAAAGAAAACCCCCTCACGGCATTGCTGTGGGCATCCCCCCCATCGACGCCCCTTGGTCATGCAGGAAGCAGCCACGTATGACAACGTCGTCCTGTTCCTATACTTCTTCAGAGTCTGGAATGTTGGAGTTGAAAATCTGCAAAGAACAGAGGCAGCCCTGCTCTCCCCCGAGTCTCTTCCCGCCACGACCTTTGTGGACACAACGCTTTCCTACCCGTGGACTCATGCCAGCACCAGTCCCTCCCCTGGCCACACCCAGATACTTAACCCCAACTCTCGGCTACAACGCCCCTTTCAGCCCGCTGGCCTCTTGGCCTCTCAGCCCACCTGGCCGCTCTCCCCCACTTTCTTCCTGGACCCTTCTTTCCGGATCTCCCTCTTGGACTCCTCGCCTTCACCCCCTCGCTCTCCCCCTGCTTGTCTCTCTCTTCCAAGTCATGTCTGCGTAGCCAGATCCCTCGTGGTGGCTCCTACCTAAGTCCCCAATATGAATAAACCTGATCCTCCCCGACATCCCTCCTCTTTTCTGTCTTTCTTTTACACTTTTCTTACGGCCTGCACCTGGTGTGCTCATACACTTTTTTTCTACTGTCACAACAGGAAAATGCACCAGAACTGAGATTTCCATGCAGTAAGTGCTGGTCAAAAGAATCATTATCTTGCAGACATAGAGACCAGACCTGTGGCCACGGTGGGGAAGTGGGGGCTGGGACACATTCAGAGAGTAGCACTGACATATATAAACCACCATGTATAAAATAGCTAGTGGGAAACTGCTGTTGAGCACACGGAGCTCAGCTTGGTGCTCTGTGATGACCTAGAGGGGTGGGAGGTGGGGAGGGAGGCTAAAGAAAGAGGGAACACATATATACATACAGATGATTCACTTGACTGTACAGCAGAAACATGTGCTTAGTATGTAACATGTGCTCAATATAGTGTTCATTGCTGTTTTAGTGTTTTTTACCCTATACATTGTGATGAGAATCAAATGAAATAGTGCATTTAGAAGCATACAGTGTATTCAGCTTGTAATTCTCATCATCATCGGATGACTGGGTCTTTTGCATTTACTTATAGTTAATGCTCATTGAGCATGTGTGTAATAAGAAGGCAGGGGCAAAGGGTGTATACAGAGAACAATACTGAGCTGGAAGATAGGTTTTCTAGACTCTTTTTTGGATAGCTTCTATCCTGCTGCTGGTAAACCATTTAGGGGGATACTCTTGCTCTGGAGGACGGTCTTGGGAAGACCCTGCGTGGAATGGTGGTGTGATCCCCACGGTGTCCCTGTTCTGAAAATGGCCAAGGCACAGCTTGTTCTCTAAGGGCCATGTCTGTGTAACATGGCCCTAGCTGACCAGCTCTGTGGTGGGCCCTGCCTCAGTCTCCAGGACTTTTCAACCAGGATCTGAGGAAACAGGATCGGCCCCTCTCTGGTGGTGCGGTTGTGCTGTGTGGGGTGGGGAATGTGCAGTAGCCAAGTTCTCCTGCCAGTCTGCAGTGGGAGAGGATGAGACTGAAGTGCAGAAAGCATCCCGGTGAGCATGCAGAGAGGGCCCTAAGACCATTGGAAGCCATGGCACTTCAGCCCTCCAAAGGTCATGTCTAATCTTCCAGTATTTTCCCTGTTTTACCTAAATGGTATTTCTGTTCCTTGCAATCAAGAGAATTTCCCTCTCCCTTCCAGAACCAGTCCAAGAATCTTCTGTTCTGAAAAAATTCTCTTGACCTCCTCCCCCACAAGAGCTAGTCTAGGCCACAGCATTTTGCACCTCCTTTCCCAGGGTACTTTCTAGTCCCCCTGAAATACTAAGATTCTTCAGGACAGTGTCTCATTGCTCACCTATTCCAATGCTGGGGACCAATAGTATATTGGCTTTGTTTTCCAGTGAATGTATGAACAACACAGAATGTATGCACACAGGTCAGATTACCTTTATGAACTTTTCTAAATTGGAGATTCTATAATGGTGATCCTAGGATATTTGTAAAGGGAGAGTATGAAAGGGTTCTTTGGATGGTTCTGGAACTCCAGAAGTGATAGCTTCTGCTTTATGTTAAATTTTACTTCCATAGTTCCATATTTCCTTGACAAAGTTGTGTCTCTTGAGTACTGCACATGATTTGGAGTGATGAATTACTGGCATCACTTTTAGGTTCACAAATGGAGTGAAAAGGGATGAGGAAGGGAGAGACTGCAGCTGAGAAATGAAGAGCAAAAAGAAAGTTCATGGTACAAATGTGTGAGGGAGAAATCTCCAGAGAAAGAAGTAAATTGATTGACAAGTGTGACGGTCAGAGGGAGAGGAGTTGGTGCCTGCAGGAAACTTGTCGGATCAATCATCACTCACCAACTAAATTGACAGAAGCAATATTAGATTTCTCTGTTCCTGACATAAAGATGGCCAACGGGCACATGAAAAAATGCTCAGCCTTGCTAATTATTAGACAAATGCAAATCAGAAGTACAAGTATCACTTCCCTTTGGTCAGAATGACCATCATAAAAAGTCTACAAATAGCAAATACTGTAAAGGGTGTAGAGAAAAAGGAATCCCTTTTTAAGTGTAAATTGATACAACCACCCATGGGGAACTTGAAATGTGCAGTAGCCAAGTTCTCCTGCCAGTCTGCAGTGGGAGAGGATGAGACTGAAGTGCAGAAAGCATCCCGGTGAGCATGCAGAGAGGGCCCTAAGACCATTGGAAGCCATGGCACTTCAGCCCTCCAAAGGTCATGTCTAATCTTCCAGTATTTTCCCTGTTTTACCTAAATGGTATTTCTGTTCCTTGCAATCAAGAGAATTTCCCTCTCCCTTCCAGAACCAGTCCAAGAATCTTCTGTTCTGAAAAAATTCTCTTGACCTCCTCCCCCACAAGAGCTAGTCTAGGCCACAGCATTTTGCACCTCCTTTCCCAGGGTACTTTCTAGTCCCCCTGAAATACTAAGATTCTTCAGGACAGTGTCTCATTGCTCACCTATTCCAATGCTGGGGACCAATAGTATATTGGCTTTGTTTTCCAGTGAATGTATGAACAACACAGAATGTATGCACACAGGTCAGATTACCTTTATGAACTTTTCTAAATTGGAGATTCTATAATGGTGATCCTAGGATATTTGTAAAGGGAGAGTATGAAAGGGTTCTTTGGATGGTTCTGGAACTCCAGAAGTGATAGCTTCTGCTTTATGTTAAATTTTACTTCCATAGTTCCATATTTCCTTGACAAAGTTGTGTCTCTTGAGTACTGCACATGATTTGGAGTGATGAATTACTGGCATCACTTTTAGGTTCACAAATGGAGTGAAAAGGGATGAGGAAGGGAGAGACTGCAGCTGAGAAATGAAGAGCAAAAAGAAAGTTCATGGTACAAATGTGTGAGGGAGAAATCTCCAGAGAAAGAAGTAAATTGATTGACAAGTGTGACGGTCAGAGGGAGAGGAGTTGGTGCCTGCAGGAAACTTGTCGGATCAATCATCACTCACCAACTAAATTGACAGAAGCAATATTAGATTTCTCTGTTCCTGACATAAAGATGGCCAACGGGCACATGAAAAAATGCTCAGCCTTGCTAATTATTAGACAAATGCAAATCAGAAGTACAAGTATCACTTCCCTTTGGTCAGAATGACCATCATAAAAAGTCTACAAATAGCAAATACTGTAAAGGGTGTAGAGAAAAAGGAATCATCGTACATTGTTTGTGGAAGTGTAAATTGATACAACCACCCATGGGGAACTATATAGAGGTTCCTTAGAAAATCAAAACTAGAGTTGCCATATGCTCTTGCAATCACACTCTTGGGCATATATCTAGAGAAAACTCTAACTTGTAAAGACATGGGCACCCCAGTGTTCACTGTAGCACTGTTTACAATAGCCAGGGCATGGAAGCAATCTAAATGTCCATTAACAAATGAGTGGATAAAGAAGATGAAGTACATATGTACAATGGAATATTACACAGCCATAAAAAGGATGAAATGAAGCCATTTGCAGCAACATGGATGGACCTGGAGATTATCATACTAAGTGAAATAAGCCAGACTGAGAAAGACAAATATCATATTACATCTCTAAAAAAGAGAGAGATACGAATGAATTTATTTAAAAAATGGAAATAGACTCACAGACACAGAAAACAAACTAATGGTTACTAAAGGGGGGAAGGGTGGGGGAGGGATAAATTCAGGGGTTGGGATTAACATATACACACTATTCTGTACAAAATAGCCAACAAAGATGATGTATAGTACAGGGAACTATATTCAATGTTTCACAATAACCTATAAAGGAAAAGAATCTGAAAAAGAATATATATGTCTGCATCACTGTGCTATACACCCGAAACTAATACAACACTGTAAATCAACTATACTTCAATTAAAAAATTGTTTCAAAATTGAAAAAAAAAAAAAGATTTCTCTGTTCCTTGCAACTTAAGCATTTACTTACATTTCCCAAAGTGTTTTCCAGGGAATAGTCTGCTGCAAAGAGATCACAGAAGACTGTGTCTACTTTCGTCATGAAGAGAGGCAAGGGGCTTTGGGCCATTTCTTTGAAGTCCTTCTAGAGGCTTCTAAAGGTTGTGTAGTGGCATCTGGTCTTTAATCCCAGACATCAAACTTGTTGATTTTTGCCCTGGACCATCTGTTTCTCAGCTTTTCACAGAACCCTTCCTTTCTGACAAGTAAGGAAAGAAATATTGCATTTTTGATTTCTTTCTGTTTTGCCTTCCCCTCCCAATCACAGCATTAGAACAGGGCAGCTTAGTTGTCAGGCATGTGCTGAAAGACTAGACACCAAGTGCTGACCTTGCCGTCTCCTCCAGGTAGATGCCTTTCCCTTCACTCTCTGATAGGAAGGGAGTGGCCTTGAGTCCAGTCTTGGGAGCATTTAATGTAAGCCCAGCACGTTGTTTGTACTACTCGTCATCATCTTGATCGTGAGGAACATGGACTCCAGGAGCTGCCTGCCTGTTTGAATTTCAGCAGAGCCTGTTCCCAGGCAAGCATCTGGACGTATGATCTCAGACCCAGTCTCCAAGCCTCCAAGGTGGCCTAATGATAGCTGCTAGCTCGATGAGGCATCATGAGGATTAAATGAGACAAAATCTAGAAAGCCTTCACTCAGTACACGGCATTTAGTAATGCCTGTGAACATTAGTTATTCCTATATCTTTAAAAGAGGATGAAATGAAGTACATATGTACAATGGAATATTACACAGCCATAAAAGGATGAAATGAAGCCATTTGCAGCAACATGGATGGACCTGGAGATTATCATACTAAGTGAAATAAGCCAGACTGAGAAAGACAAATATCATATTACATCTCTAAAAAAGAGAGAGATACGAATGAATTTATTTAAAAAATGGAAATAGACTCACAGACACAGAAAACAAACTAATGGTTACTAAAGGGGGGAAGGGTGGGGGAGGGATAAATTCAGGGGTTGGGATTAACATATACACACTATTCTGTACAAAATAGCCAACAAAGATGATGTATAGTACAGGGAACTATATTCAATGTTTCACAATAACCTATAAAGGAAAAGAATCTGAAAAAGAATATATATGTCTGCATCACTGTGCTATACACCCGAAACTAATACAACACTGTAAATCAACTATACTTCAATTAAAAAATTGTTTCAAAATTGAAAAAAAAAAAAAGATTTCTCTGTTCCTTGCAACTTAAGCATTTACTTACATTTCCCAAAGTGTTTTCCAGGGAATAGTCTGCTGCAAAGAGATCACAGAAGACTGTGTCTACTTTCGTCATGAAGAGAGGCAAGGGGCTTTGGGCCATTTCTTTGAAGTCCTTCTAGAGGCTTCTAAAGGTTGTGTAGTGGCATCTGGTCTTTAATCCCAGACATCAAACTTGTTGATTTTTGCCCTGGACCATCTGTTTCTCAGCTTTTCACAGAACCCTTCCTTTCTGACAAGTAAGGAAAGAAATATTGCATTTTTGATTTCTTTCTGTTTTGCCTTCCCCTCCCAATCACAGCATTAGAACAGGGCAGCTTAGTTGTCAGGCATGTGCTGAAAGACTAGACACCAAGTGCTGACCTTGCCGTCTCCTCCAGGTAGATGCCTTTCCCTTCACTCTCTGATAGGAAGGGAGTGGCCTTGAGTCCAGTCTTGGGAGCATTTAATGTAAGCCCAGCACGTTGTTTGTACTACTCGTCATCATCTTGATCGTGAGGAACATGGACTCCAGGAGCTGCCTGCCTGTTTGAATTTCAGCAGAGCCTGTTCCCAGGCAAGCATCTGGACGTATGATCTCAGACCCAGTCTCCAAGCCTCCAAGGTGGCCTAATGATAGCTGCTAGCTCGATGAGGCATCATGAGGATTAAATGAGACAAAATCTAGAAAGCCTTCACTCAGTACACGGCATTTAGTAATGCCTGTGAACATTAGTTATTCCTATATCTTTAATACAGTAATAGTATTTCTGATAAGAAAGTGGGAGAAAGTTCTGCACTGGCCAGAGAACTTTCCGCAAGAGGGAAGCTAAATAGTCACACAAGCCCTTCTTTGACTTCCTCCTACTCCAAAGAATTTGGTGTGGCCATATTTGGGCTACAAGTTCAGAAATGGCTGTTTCCAAACTCATGCATTCCCTAAGGGCTTTTTCTCCATTGTGGTTCATCTGATCATGCCTTCTGTTGTCAACAGTAATGATAGTTTGAAACTGGCCACAAGCTAGAGGAACATTGCCCTTTGGTAAGCCCAGGGGCACCCTAATTCAATCTTCTCCAATTCTACAAACCCTGGGTTGTGTGTGGGACAACTCATGTAGCCTCTCTGGCAAACACTTTCTGGGCATCATAGAAACCCTGACTTTATGGGGACTGCAGGTGCTGGTCATCAGAATGACGGCTGTGGTAACTGGGCTACCTTTCTGGACAAAATGGTAGCTCACTCACTGAAAAAGTTTAGGAGCCTGATTTTTTTTTCCTCCTCTGCAACCACTATTCATTGCATGATATTTCAGAAGATACTGAGAAAGAGCAAGTTTGTAAGACACCATGAAGTTGTATAAATAAAATGAAGTCATATCTGGGAAAAAAATGTCCCAAAGAACATTGAACCCAAAATATCTAACTCTGTCATCCGTACTCAGCCAAAAATCCCATTGAATTAAAGCACAGACTGTGTAGCTATGTACACAAAATGCCTTTAAAGTTCCTCCATAAATTTAGAGAAAAAGAATGGCCTGTTAAGAGGTACTAAGGCAAAATTCCTTACTGTGGATTTATAGGCACTTGTACAAGTGGTCCCCCTTTTTTTTCCTACCCTCATGACTTCCACTTTTGAACTTGTAATTACCAGCACAAAGGACAGATTTCTTGGAAAAAGGAAGGCTCAATTCCAGGGTCTAAGTGGTTTACTAGCAAAGCCTCCAAGGTGGCCTAATGATAGCTGCTAGCTCGATGAGGCATCATGAGGATTAAATGAGACAAAATCTAGAAAGCCTTCACTCAGTACACGGCATTTAGTAATGCCTGTGAACATTAGTTATTCCTATATCTTTAATACAGTAATAGTATTTCTGATAAGAAAGTGGGAGAAAGTTCTGCACTGGCCAGAGAACTTTCCGCAAGAGGGAAGCTAAATAGTCACACAAGCCCTTCTTTGACTTCCTCCTACTCCAAAGAATTTGGTGTGGCCATATTTGGGCTACAAGTTCAGAAATGGCTGTTTCCAAACTCATGCATTCCCTAAGGGCTTTTTCTCCATTGTGGTTCATCTGATCATGCCTTCTGTTGTCAACAGTAATGATAGTTTGAAACTGGCCACAAGCTAGAGGAACATTGCCCTTTGGTAAGCCCAGGGGCACCCTAATTCAATCTTCTCCAATTCTACAAACCCTGGGTTGTGTGTGGGACAACTCATGTAGCCTCTCTGGCAAACACTTTCTGGGCATCATAGAAACCCTGACTTTATGGGGACTGCAGGTGCTGGTCATCAGAATGACGGCTGTGGTAACTGGGCTACCTTTCTGGACAAAATGGTAGCTCACTCACTGAAAAAGTTTAGGAGCCTGATTTTTTTTTCCTCCTCTGCAACCACTATTCATTGCATGATATTTCAGAAGATACTGAGAAAGAGCAAGTTTGTAAGACACCATGAAGTTGTATAAATAAAATGAAGTCATATCTGGGAAAAAAATGTCCCAAAGAACATTGAACCCAAAATATCTAACTCTGTCATCCGTACTCAGCCAAAAATCCCATTGAATTAAAGCACAGACTGTGTAGCTATGTACACAAAATGCCTTTAAAGTTCCTCCATAAATTTAGAGAAAAAGAATGGCCTGTTAAGAGGTACTAAGGCAAAATTCCTTACTGTGGATTTATAGGCACTTGTACAAGTGGTCCCCAAGCACTCTTTTTTAATTTTTTAAATTATAAATAAGAAAGAACAGATTCTACCCTCATGACTTCCACTTTTGAACTTGTAATTACCAGCACAAAGGACAGATTTCTTGGAAAAAAGGAAGGCTCAATTCCAGGGCTCTGAAGGAGAAGTTACAGTCTGACTGAATGTTGATTGTATTTTAAATCTACCACATTTCTCCTTTGAAACCCACATGCTATTTTAGGCCTTTATCACAATGTTTTTTATTTCTTAATTTTCTTTTTTTCCCATTTTTAAGAATTTATTTCATTTTATATTAATTTTCCTCTTTGAATAAGTGAGAAAATCAAGTTGACTAAGCAATATTATGGGTCATTCATTTATTAATAATACAGAAATTCTGGGAATGATAGATTTTTTGGGTGCTTGCCTTCACTGGATATATTGAAATCAAGTAGTTACTACCTCTAGGCAGACCCAGGCAGTTTTTGTGTGAGTGTTAAGTTGCTTCAGTCAGGTCCGACATTTTGGAACCCTAAGGACTGTGGCCCAACAGGCTCCTCTGTCCATGAGAGTGGGTTGCCATGGCCTCTTTCAGGGGATCTTCTGGACCCAGCGATCAAACCCACACCTCCTGTGTCTCCTGCATTGCAGGTGCATTCTTTACTGCTGAGCCCCAGGGGAAGCTCCAGGCAGTTTTCAGAGCATGTGGAAAGAGGCAGTGTCTTGGTTCTTACTGTAGAGGTGCCCACAGCTGCTGAGACCCGCATTTGAGCAGCGACTCTGCAGTGTGCCTGGCAAAGGAGGAGGAAGTGGCTATGAAGAACTTCTGCTAACAGACAGATAACAACCAAGTCATCCCTCCCCCAACACCTGCTGAGAGTGATGATGTGGAGATAGCTGTGCCGTGGGTCGTGTATATCACTTTGCTATCTATGAGTGTTCCTTTGTTACAGTCGGTGCTACTGACCTCTGATTATATGACACAGAAATATATGGGGTAAAGGAGGATTGAGGGATTTACCGTCAATCCCACAGCCTTGTGATAGAGTGACTTGTCTCCATATAAAGTAGTTATCATCTACATCGAGACCATAGAACTTATAGAAACATATCATATCATCGCATTTATTAAAAATATTCACAATCACCATTGCATAAATGTTTCTAATTACCCTATGATATAGGTAGGGAACATTGTTTTTATTTTACCAAAGAAGTACTAAATATAGGAAAAGTGATCTTACTAACCATATAAGAACAGGAAAGCATATTTAAACTATCAAACCAACAAAGCCATGTAGACCATCAAATCCGCAATATTTTAAAAGAAGATCTATGCGGGCACGGTTGCATGGAAAGGGAATTTCTCTTTGTACTGGAGGAAGCACACGCTGATTAAACTTTTCTGAAGAGCAATTTGCAACATGTATCAGAACCTTTAAAAATATTTAAACCTTTGGATGCAGTAATTTCATTTCTGAGAGTTCCTTCTAAGGAAGTAATAGGAAATGTGGACAAATATTGTAAACAAAGATGTTTCTCACAATATTCTTTACCAAGGTGAAAACCTGGAAATAGTTGAAATATTGAACCACAGAAATTAGTCATGATACACCTACACAGTGGAGTACTCTAAGGCTCTGGAAATGATATTTTGGAGAACTTTCAATAATGTGAGAAAATGTTCAGAATGTAACGGTTAAGTGACAAAGCAGGATGAAAGGCTTACATAATAGCATGATCACAGTTATGTAAAACCATGTAGGCAAATCCATTTAAACTAGACTGGAGAAAAATGGGACCTCTATAGTTATTGGAGGTTTCTGGATTATGTATAATTTTGGATTATAAAAGTACTTTTCTGCATGTCCCCTATTTTTAGAAGAAAGTTGTATTACTTTTATAGTCAGGAAAAATAACACCACAACAAAATTCTAAAAATAGTGTAAAAGTATGCTCAGAGAGATTAATTAACCTGCCGAGGCTCACACAGCTGCAAAGCACAGGAGCCAGCACCTAAACCCACTGCTGGCTCTAATCCCAACGTTTCTTTTCCTCTATCACAGTGTCTCTGAAAACAGTTAACTTGAGCAACACGACATTGATGTTTGAGTTGTTAGAAAACAAGCCATTTGTGGAATCATGCTAGAATCTCCATGACGACTCTGATTAGACTCAGGTATACAAGTCTTCCTTTGTAGTACTGCTCAACTTTCCAAGTCCTACGAGTTGCTGACACCCACATCTAGAACACACAGTATGCTAAGCTCACTGCTGTGTATTACCTGGATGAGAGGTGAAATTCCCTTAATGCAGAGAACCATGGAGATCCAACCTAGAACAACAGCCTGGAAAGGTTATTTCTTCCAGTGATTTCTAAAATGAACTCAGTAGCAAAATTACCAGGATGATTTTCCAAAAATGCAGATGCAGGTCCCACCCTGGAGAAGCTATTTTGGTAACCCTGCGGTGGAACTCTTGCCTCTGGACCAAGACTGTCTTTAAACCACCCTAGCCAGTGGCAGACATGTGTCTGATGCGCTCCCTGGATGCCCAGGGCATCGCAGGTGGTGATTCCACTACTCAAAGTTGGAAAAACTCCCCCTCAAAATCGGAATTCACTTGGAACTTGAGTGCACTGTCCACTGAGGGCTGTGATGACTTGGCCCACCGACTCAGTGGTTAACTGGGGGAACCACCTAGTTGCCCAGTGCTGCCTGTCTTGGCTTTCAACTGCTGTTTAACACTCTCAAAAAATACTTAAGAGTCTTCCAAGTACAAACATTTATTAGAGTTTCTGTTGATCAGAAATCTGGACACAGCTTCACTGAGTACCTCTGGGTCAAGGTCTCTCTGAGGTTGCAGGCCATCTCTTGGTCACGGCTGTGGTTTCATCTGAATGCCAGAGAGGGGACAATAAGGGGAGGGAATCTACTTCTGTGCTCACTGATGTAGTTACTGGCAAGTTTCTGGCTTTTTTCCCTCCAGCCTAATCCACAACATGGTTCCTACAGAAAGAATGATCAGAGGAAAAAAGAGAAAGAGAATGAGAGAAAGTGAGAGAATTTGTACTCAAGCTGGAAGTCATCATCTTGTCATGATCTAATCTCAGAATTGACCTCTCATCCCTCTTCTGTATTTGCTAGAGGCCAGCTAATAACCATGGGGAGTGAATTACACAAGGGTGTGACTACCAGGATTCAGAGGTCTCTGGTGGCCATCTTGGAGAACACATTCTACACTCCCCAGGCAAACAGCAGAGTTGACATTCTACCCGAATCTACCTTCACCTCTAGCCTTCAACTTCTACTTGATAAATAGGCAAAGGTGGGGTGGAAGTGGCCTCTGCCTATTGAAGGTAATTGAATCAATAGACCTAAAGCAGAAGGAAAACAGACCTTCAAGCTTAATGTAGGGCCGTGTCTGAATTTTCACTCATACAACCTGAGCCGTGGATGTTCACTTTAGGTATCAATAGAGACACTCAGTTAGTCAGCAGATTCACTCTGACTTTAAAGGAGTGAACATTTCAAATGACTTTGGGAGCTATTATTTTCAACTCTGGCACTAACTTGGGAAATGCTCAATTCTACTAGAAAACATACTTGAACTTCATGTCCTGACCACAAATGAAATTTGCTCAGGAGTTGATATAATTGTATATTTTTATTTATTTATTTATTTATTTTGGCCACTTCTATTGGTCTTTCATTTCTCCATTTTCATCCATCTTTGTTCTTTGGCTCCTGTGGGCCTCCCATCACAGTGGCACCTGTCGTTGCAGAGCGCCGGCTCCAGGTGCATGCGCTCCAGAGCTCTGGCTTGGTAGTTGGACACATCGGTCCAGCCGCTCTGTGGCACGTGGGATCTTCCCAGGCCAGGGATCGAACTGGCACCCCTTGCACTGCAAGGCAGTGTCCTTACCCACTGGACCACCAGGGAAGCCCAATATAATTGTATTTTCCACTCTCTTCAGAAGATAGACAACAAATTTTAAGGAAAAAAATTTTATTTATATTTTGTGCATATGTATATATTACATATGTGCATATATATATATGTGTATATATATATGTTTTAATATATGTGTGTACAAACATATACATACACACACACACACACACACACACTTCATTGGGACCATCTCGGGTGCCTCTCTTACCCCACTATCTCCAGCTCAGCCTTGGTTTCAGAGTCTTCTAGTAATGTGGACAAAGCTAGGCATCCAGACACAGTTGTTTATCCGCTAGACCTGCTGTGCAAAGTTAATTTCAACTTGCCATCTGGTCGCCAGCTGACCACTGCGACACGCATTTTCCAGCATCTCAACTTGCTATTGTCAGAGCCACAAATTAAAGCGGTCAATACAGCTGCACCATGGCTGCTCTTAGTATGGGGTGTTTTCTGACTCTCTGTGAAATCACTGGTGAGGAGGGAGTCCCCATTGTCATTTCAGCTGCCAGGATATTTCACGCCAACGAACTGTGAAAGGGAAGTTGTTAATGATATGAAATCCCTTTTTATGGCCAGGGCTGGGCCAAGGCCACCAGATGGGCTATGATTTCCCCATGCTGCTGGACCATGCGGAGAAGTTCTTAACAACCAAGACTGATCCCCCTGCTGATGGAAGGTAGGAGAAGTGCAGGCCAATCTCTAAGTCATGCCCAAGGACCCTGGGAACCCTGGCATGATTCCACAAGCCACTATCCACTCCTTGCCTAACACCTCAAAATTTTAGAAGGGAGCTTAAGTTAGGTTTAGAGGAAAAATAGAAGAGGTAATACTTTTGGCAGATCACCTAGGAAAACTAAAAGTGATTCCCAAGGTACATGTTTGCATTACAGAAAGTCCCATAAATACTGCTACCCCATTGGAGCCTGTCTCTGCCCCTAATTTAAGCCAGCTGATGGCCCAAAGACTTGCACAAAGGAATGGCCAAGGGAGGCACCTGAGGTGCAACGGAAAGACCCTTGCTTTGGAGTCAGAGAACTTGCTTCCATGTTTCACTTTTGTTATTACCTTGCTGTGTGACCTTGTGGAAGACACCAGGACCTGCTCAATTTCATATCCTTATCTATTTATTATCAATTACTTCATATGATTGTTGTGAAATGAAGTGAATATTAAAATAATGTCACTAGACATAGATAGGAATATTAAAATAATGTCAGTATTAAAATTTTATATATACATATATATATATATAATTATATATATATATATATATATATATATATATATATATATATATATCTTTGTACCATTCTGTCCTTGTAACAGAAATTCTGCCATCAGAACATCAGAATTATGATTCCCTGGGATAAAGTTCTGTTCGCCGGTGCCCTCTTTTATTTACTTTTTTAAAATTTTGCCTTCTTTTATTGTTTTTTTATATATTTACTTTCACCCATCTTTGTTCTTTGGCCTGTGTGGGCCTCCCATTGCAGTGGCCTCTCTCGCTGCAGAGCACTGGCTCTGGGCACATGCGCTCCAGCGCACTGGCTCATAATTGGACACACCCGTCCAGTCACTCCGCAGCACGTGGGATCTTCCCGGGCCAGGGATCAAACTGGTGTCCCTTGTACTGCAAGGCAGACTCTTTACCCACTAGACCACCAGGGAAGCCCTGGTGCCCTCTTTTAAAAGTAAATATCTCTGAAGAACAAAAAAAGAAGTAATAGAATCTGAGTAATCAGTCAGTCGATTGAACTTCCTCAACAAATAGGTATTTTAAAGTACTGAGGGCTGAGGGTGCAAGATAGAAGGGATCTGGGGGAGCTGAAGAATGGTGTCCTCAAAGAACAGAAATGCAGGTGAGTGTCTGGTCTCCATGTGACACAGGCTGACTCATGCAGGGACATTTTGGAGAGGGAGAAGGGGGCCCTGGAGGTGGGGTGGCTGCTTGATTCCAGTCTGATATTTGAACTTTCCTGTCCACCAGTGTTTCCCCATGGCTTCTTACAGTGCTTGGTGTATGAGAGCTACTGAATGAATGTTTGTAGACTAAAAGATACGCTTTGCAGACTTTGCCTTTTTCCCAGGGTCAGTCCTCAGCTGATGGATCCAGGCTTTGGGGGCACCTCTCCTGGACGCACTTTCCTTCCTGCCCTCCGGCTTTTTCCTCTGATACTTCTGAGATGGGCACAACTCTCCACCCTGCTGAGGCATTACAACCCTGCCAGTGTATCTGATTCCCTGGACAGAGCTCTGCATGGCAGGGGGCTGCTACAAACAGGTCAATTCCACATCATTTAAGCCTCAGAATCAGAATGGGCACTGATTCCAGATGTGACGCACAGGTGTAGGTGACATCCCTAAGGAGGGGACACCTGGCCCCACAGAATAAATACGAGTGTCATAGGAGCCGAGGGGCCAGCAGGCTCCTGGGTCAGGGACTGGCCTGATCTGACAAGTCCGTGCTCAGGCCTCCTGGTGGTTTATCACAAGAGCCTCTCTGATCAGTTTTATGATTCTTCTGTCATAAAACTAAAGTAACGTTACTACTCTTGATTTAGAGGTAATTAGAGGACAAATAGAGACTCAGAAAAAAAAATGTGTTTCCCCAGTAACCAGGAGACTAAATTCAAGGGCTGAGAAAATCAGAAAGTGTCAAATAGTGAAGCATCAAATTGGTTTTCAGCTGATTAAAATAGCAGCTCAAATTTCCCCTATTTTCCAGACATTCACAGTAGATTTTTTAAAAAGTGTTCACTGCCTGAGCCTCAGAGGAGGCTGAAAGCCCTTCCCTGCATTTTGCTGACACTAATGTAAAGACTCCCGAGGCCAGACCGGCAAGGGTCTGGGGAGGCCGTGACCCACCCTGGTGACACATCTTCTTGAGAAAACTTTCTCCTTGTTGGTGTTTCACCTGCTGATCCAGTATTAACATTCTGCTCCTTTCCTTCTCTAAAAACATGTGAGTGGGAAAACTATCTTCTATTTATCCTTCAGAGGCAAGGTTGCATTGTAAAAATTAATACTTAGTCACAAATGAATCATTAATGGGCCAAGATTTAGAAGGCAGTGGGGAAAAATTTTTTGTAGACTAAAAGATACGCTTTGCAGACTTTGCCTTTTTCCCAGGGTCAGTCCTCAGCTGATGGATCCAGGCTTTGGGGGCACCTCTCCTGGACGCACTTTCCTTCCTGCCCTCCGGCTTTTTCCTCTGATACTTCTGAGATGGGCACAACTCTCCACCCTGCTGAGGCATTACAACCCTGCCAGTGTATCTGATTCCCTGGACAGAGCTCTGCATGGCAGGGGGCTGCTACAAACAGGTCAATTCCACATCATTTAAGCCTCAGAATCAGAATGGGCACTGATTCCAGATGTGACGACAGGTGTAGGTGACATCCCTAAGGAGGGGACACCTGGCCCCACAGAATAAATACGAGTGTCATAGGAGCCGAGGGGCCAGCAGGCTCCTGGGTCAGGGACTGGCCTGATCTGACAAGTCCGTGCTCAGGCCTCCTGGTGGTTTATCACAAGAGCCTCTCTGATCAGTTTTATGATTCTTCTGTCATAAAACTAAAGTAACGTTACTACTCTTGATTTAGAGGTAATTAGAGGACAAATAGAGACTCAGAAAAAAAAATGTGTTTCCCCAGTAACCAGGAGACTAAATTCAAGGGCTGAGAAAATCAGAAAGTGTCAAATAGTGAAGCATCAAATTGGTTTTCAGCTGATTAAAATAGCAGCTCAAATTTCCCCTATTTTCCAGACATTCACAGTAGATTTTTTAAAAAGTGTTCACTGCCTGAGCCTCAGAGGAGGCTGAAAGCCCTTCCCTGCATTTTGCTGACACTAATGTAAAGACTCCCGAGGCCAGACCGGCAAGGGTCTGGGGAGGCCGTGACCCACCCTGGTGACACATCTTCTTGAGAAAACTTTCTCCTTGTTGGTGTTTCACCTGCTGATCCAGTATTAACATTCTGCTCCTTTCCTTCTCTAAAAACATGTGAGTGGGAAAACTATCTTCTATTTATCCTTCAGAGGCAAGGTTGCATTGTAAAAATTAATACTTAGTCACAAATGAATCATTAATGGGCCAAGATTTAGAAGGCAGTGGGGAATTTTGTCAAATTAACAGAGTCTCCCTGGCGTCTCTCGGAGTCACTGTAGAAGCAATTTCTTACTCAGCATTTGTGTGAGGGTGAGGGCAGCTAGGGGAGATTCTGATGTTTTAAATGACTAAGAATGAGAATAGATGTCCTTTGGAAGAAATGTCCTTTGGACATACAATCAACGTGAACTTACACTGCTGTTGTTCAGTCACTAAGTCATGTCTGACTGTTTGTGACCCCATGGACTGCAGCACACCAGGCTTCCCTGTCCTTCACTATCTCCTCAAGTCTGCTCAGACTCACGTCCGTTGAGTCTGTGATGCCATCCAACCAGCTCATTCTCTGCTGCCCCCTCCTCCTTTTGCCTTCAATCTTTACCATCATCAGGGTCTTTTCCAATGAGTCAGCTCTTCACATCATGTGACCAAAGTATTGGAGCAACCGCTTCAGCATCAGTCCCTCCAATGAATAGTCAGGATTGATTTCGTTAGGATTGACTAGTTTGATCTCCTTGAAGTCCAAGGGACTCTCAAGAGTCTTCTCCCACACCACAGTCAAAAAGCATCAGTTCTTCAACCCTCAGCCTTATTTATGGTCCAGTTCTCATATCTGTACGTGACTATTAGAAAAACCATAGCTTTGACTATATGAACTTTTGCTGGCAAAATGATGACTCTGCTTTTTAATATACTGTCTAGGAAGGAAATAGCAACCCACTCCAGTATTCTTGTCTGGGAAATCCCATGGACAGAGGATCCTGGTGGGCTACAGTCTATGGGGTCACAAGAGTCAGACAGGACATGACTGAGTGACTTTCACTTCACTTCAGATTTGTCATAGTTTCCCTTCCAGTGAGCAAGTGTCAGGCACTGTCCTTAGTGATTTTGGAGTTTAAGAAAATAAAGTCACTGCTTCAACTTTTCCCCCCTTCTATTTGCCATGAAGTGATGGAACTGGATGCCATGACCTTATGTTTTTGAGTTTTAGACCAGCTGTTTCACTCTCTTTTACCCTCATCAAGAGTCTCTTTAGTTCCTCTTCACTTTCTGTCATTAGAATGGTATCATCTGCATACCTGAGGCTGTTGGTATTTCTCCTGGCAATCTTGATTCCAGTTTGTGATTCATCCAGTTCTTCACATGATGTACTCTGCATATAAGTTAAATATGCAGGGTGAAAATATACAGACTTGATGCACTCCTTTTTCCGTTTTGAACCAGTCCATTATTCCACGTTGTGGGGAAAACTTAATCCCCAACACCAAAGCAACCCTGGAGCCTCGGCTGCAGGAACCCAGCTATAGAACTCCATCCACTGTGCATCTGCCTTCTGCAAGAGATCAACCTCTCTTCATTGAATCCAGGGATCCCAATGCTTGTGAAGTATCCAGTTCAGGTCTGTTTTGAACATTCATCAGGACCTGATGGCTGAGCTGAGCAGACGGTGCCCAGGGCAGGTTGGGTGTAATGCACTGAAGGGGGCAGACGTCCAAGACTCTGCTGTCCCAGAAGCCTGTGGATGAGAGTGCCAACTTGCTTTAAGCAGTAGGAACTCCTCAGGACCATCTTGACTCACTTCCAACATTACATTCAGTGAAGGTGGCCCCCAGTCTGGTTGGCCAAATCACTTCTCATTAAAGGTCTTCTGATAACCTCTACTCAACACCCAGCACATGGTATCAACATGAGGCTGCCTCAGGAGGTGGACATGGAAGAGGCTTGACGTCAGTTATCTCATGGGCATGGGCCATGGAGGAACACCCCAGTGGAACTTGAGGGCTGTGGGAGGCAGAACTCCACCTTAGGCCCCCTACCCTTGGGATCCATGGTTCCCAGAGTTCTGCCAGAGGAAGAGAGTAACCAGGAGTCAGTACTGTCCCAATGAAATATTTGCATACGGACAAGGGGGGCTTGAACTCTGGTTTTGCCATGGACAGAGGATCCTGGGAGTTCAAATAGACAGCTGCTAGTGCTTTCACTTCACTTCAGATTTGTCATAGTTTCCCTTCCAGTGAGCAAGTGTCAGGCACTGTCCTTAGTGATTTTGGAGTTTAAGAAAATAAAGTCACTGCTTCAACTTTTCCCCCCTTCTATTTGCCATGAAGTGATGGAACTGGATGCCATGACCTTATGTTTTTGAGTTTTAGACCAGCTGTTTCACTCTCTTTTACCCTCATCAAGAGTCTCTTTAGTTCCTCTTCACTTTCTGTCATTAGAATGGTATCATCTGCATACCTGAGGCTGTTGGTATTTCTCCTGGCAATCTTGATTCCAGTTTGTGATTCATCCAGTTCTTCACATGATGTACTCTGCATATAAGTTAAATATGCAGGGTGAAAATATACAGACTTGATGCACTCCTTTTTCCGTTTTGAACCAGTCCATTATTCCACGTTGTGGGGAAAACTTAATCCCCAACACCAAAGCAACCCTGGAGCCTCGGCTGCAGGAACCCAGCTATAGAACTCCATCCACTGTGCATCTGCCTTCTGCAAGAGATCAACCTCTCTTCATTGAATCCAGGGATCCCAATGCTTGTGAAGTATCCAGTTCAGGTCTGTTTTGAACATTCATCAGGACCTGATGGCTGAGCTGAGCAGACGGTGCCCAGGGCAGGTTGGGTGTAATGCACTGAAGGGGGCAGACGTCCAAGACTCTGCTGTCCCAGAAGCCTGTGGATGAGAGTGCCAACTTGCTTTAAGCAGTAGGAACTCCTCAGGACCATCTTGACTCACTTCCAACATTACATTCAGTGAAGGTGGCCCCCAGTCTGGTTGGCCAAATCACTTCTCATTAAAGGTCTTCTGATAACCTCTACTCAACACCCAGCACATGGTATCAACATGAGGCTGCCTCAGGGAGGTGGACATGGAAGAGGCTTGAAGTCAGTTATCTCATGGGCATGGGCCATGGAGGAACAACCCAGTGGAACTTGAGGGCTGTGGGAGGCAGAACTCCACCTTAGGACCCCTACCCTTGGGATCCATGGTTCCCAGAGTTCTGCCAGAGGAAGAGAGTAACCAGGAGTCAGTACTGTCCCAATGAAATATTTGCATACGGACAAAGGTTGTTTGTTTGGATCTCTGGGACAGATCTGAAGCATCACTCTGGGCCTCTAGAAACTTTCTTTGTAAATAAAGAAAGAGAGGAGGGTGGTCATTTTTATGTTCATGACAGCTGATTATTTTCTGTGCTCTGTGCCAGCTAGTTTAACAATAAGCTTCCTATGGCAGTCTGCGTGGAAGTGAAGTCAATTGCCCGTATGTTGGTGAGTCTGTGTCCGTGTGCTCGATTTCCTTTTATTAACTTAGGGACCATTTCTCACCTTGTTCTCTAGCTTTGCAGCCAAAAGGAGCACAGGACTCCTATTGATTTCTGTGGCCTGGAGTTGGGTTGCTTTCAGCGAAAATTAAACATACTCAGATCTGCCCCGTGGAGAATAGAGCAAGCAGAGAAATAAACCATAAATTCAGGTGTATCCGAGTACAGACTGCGGTTGGATTTCATTCTTACTTTGAGCTAAGACCAAATGCTACAACTGGGCTTAAACTGGATGCCCAGGCCAGATTTTTGGAGCTTTTACTGTGAAACATAGTTTCCATTATGCATCCTACTCTCATGAGTTCTACTAGAGAAAGGAGCCACCACTATGGATTGTATAGAACTCAATGCACCTAGAGTACTAGCTCCCCGAGGCCAGGTAAATCTGCGGTGGGATAAAACATGAGAAAGGAGCAGTTCTATACCCTACCCCTGTGCGTTACGATTGGCATCTATGTGTTAAGGAAAGACAAAGTATTTTTATACTTGATTCAGCTCTGCAAATAGTGTCACTATGTAACCTGATAATGGTTTTATGTTTTAAAGTCAATGAAAATCACCAGCTTTAGTTAGGGATTGGAACTGTATTTCTGCTGTATTTGTGAGGCAAACACAACTGAATGCCTTCTTAACTCTCTTGTTGGAGTCTCGGACTTGGTTCCCTTGCTAAAGGCCACTAAATTGAATCATTATGCTTTAGGGATGGGGTTTCATGTAATGGCATATTCACATTTACACAGAGTGAGTGTATGTCTCACCTAGAAGGAAGGAATCAGTCGTGCCAACTCCTGAGGCTCTGAGCATTTGGACCTTCTGATTAATTTCCTAACGGATTACATTTCACAAAACTTTTTTTTTTAATGGATTCTTTTAAAAAAATACTTATTTAATTAGATTTTCCTGGGTCTTCACTGCAGCAAGGGGGATCTTTTAGTTTCAGCATGTGGGATCTAGTTCCCTGACCAGGGATCAAACCCAGGCCCCCTGGACTGGGAGCACTGAATCTTAGCCACTGGGCCACCAGGGAAGTCACAGAACTTTTAACTTCAGAATTTTATCTGTTGAAAGAGCAGAACCTGCAGAGGTCGCTCATATTAAATATTTTCCTTTTAATTATTTTTTTATTGATGTAAGAAGATGGCTCGCTGATTATTTGTTGTTTTTTAATGAAACTTCTGTGAGGAGAGTTAAGGTAGAATTTCCTCTCTGTATTTTGTTTGCTTCCTTTCTTCCCACTTCTCTTTGCTCATCTTGCCAAAACTAACGTTTCTCTATGGCTTTGGTATGCTTTATCCTCTAGCAGACCAAATGCTACAACTGGGCTTAAACTGGATGCCCAGGCCAGATTTTTGGAGCTTTTACTGTGAAACATAGTTTCCATTATGCATCCTACTCTCATGAGTTCTACTAGAGAAAGGAGCCACCACTATGGATTGTATAGAACTCAATGCACCTAGAGTACTAGCTCCCCGAGGCCAGGTAAATCTGCGGTGGGATAAAACATGAGAAAGGAGCAGTTCTATACCCTACCCCTGTGCGTTTACGATTGGCATCTATGTGTTAAGGAAAGACAAAGTATTTTTATACTTGATTCAGCTCTGCAAATAGTGTCACTATGTAACCTGATAATGGTTTTATGTTTTAAAGTCAATGAAAATCACCAGCTTTAGTTAGGGATTGGAACTGTATTTCTGCTGTATTTGTGAGGCAAACACAACTGAATGCCTTCTTAACTCTCTTGTTGGAGTCTCGGACTTGGTTCCCTTGCTAAAGGCCACTAAATTGAATCATTATGCTTTAGGGATGGGGTTTCATGTAATGGCATATTCACATTTACACAGAGTGAGTGTATGTCTCACCTAGAAGGAAGGAATCAGTCGTGCCAACTCCTGAGGCTCTGAGCATTTGGACCTTCTGATTAATTTCCTAACGGATTACATTTCACAAAACTTTTTTTTTTAATGGATTCTTTTAAAAAAATACTTATTTAATTAGATTTTCCTGGGTCTTCACTGCAGCAAGGGGGATCTTTTAGTTTCAGCATGTGGGATCTAGTTCCCTGACCAGGGATCAAACCCAGGCCCCCTGGACTGGGAGCACTGAATCTTAGCCACTGGGCCACCAGGGAAGTCACAGAACTTTTAACTTCAGAATTTTATCTGTTGAAAGAGCAGAACCTGCAGAGGTCGCTCATATTAAATATTTTCCTTTTAATTATTTTTTTATTGATGTAAGAAGATGGCTCGCTGATTATTTGTTGTTTTTTAATGAAACTTCTGTGAGGAGAGTTAAGGTAGAATTTCCTCTCTGTATTTTGTTTGCTTCCTTTCTTCCCACTTCTCTTTGCTCATCTTGCCAAAACTAACGTTTCTCTATGGCTTTGGTATGCTTTATCCTCTAGCAGGACTTTTGATCTTGAAAGATTTAAAGTTTGGAATAAGCATTGGTGGCCTCAAGTTTTCAAAAGGCCTTCTTAATTTTCTTTATGTCTTACGTTTTTGAAGTTTCTACCCCTCAGAAATGTGGCTTTCCTTATGTAAAATCCAATTAATCAATTCAAAAGTATTGGGCAATTATCCAGTTAATGTGGGAACATATAGCTGGGCTGGAGCAAGCTGCTGAGTAGTCATGAATTCACCATATATGACTCTCAGAATTCTTCTTAGCATAATTCACATAGACCTAGCAGAGGAATCTAACTAGGGATTTGAAGCAGGAAAGACTGTCATCTTTAGTTCTCTTTGGTATCGGTCTAGCAACTTTAAAAATCTTTCCTTATTTTCAATTCCTTGCTCATTCTCCTTCACAGAGAAAGGAGGTCTCAGTTGCTGAGTACTGTACAGCATCTTAAGCACAAAACCAGTAAGACAGGTAACTTTATCATTAAGGAGTTTTATTAAAGATATTACAAACACTGACAAAATTAAATGTATCAGTCATTAGGCCATAAGTTCCTTAAATGACAATGAAAGACTTAACCCTTCTGTGAGACCAACCCCCTCATCCCCAACCACGAAGAGTTACTTTCAGGCTGTGTCCTCCATGTCTGGTGGCTCCCAGGCTCTCATCTGATATTCACTGTAGCTGAGGCATTGGTGCCCTGCACCCACAGTTAGTCCATGACAGTGTGCTCCCATAATTGCTATAATTGCTATCAAAACGTTGCCAAACATCGTTCCTTTTTGGTTTATATTGAAGTCAGCTTCTTCTGATTCATATTGAAGTCAATTAAATTACTTTAGAAAAGGAAGTCCAGGAACTCTTTTGTAGAGCAATGTAATGGAACTGGCCCACATGAGCATACACAATGAGAATTCAGATAAGCTGAAAATTGATGCAGAAAGGCAGAGATGGAAACAGAAGGGCAACATGATACTCATTTATTGTGTGAAAGGGAAGGGAACACCACCTTGCATAACCCCAAGCATAAGTCACAGATGGGTCTGCCCCAATAGAACTTAGGGAAAACCAATACAACCAGTCGAGTAAAACCAGAAGTAGCTGAAAATGCTCTTGCCAAAGTTTTTAAATGATACTCCCCCAAACTATGTGAGTCCACTACTTCTTCTGTCTGGATTCAGAGCCAGAGATCTCAGAGTTGGAGGCACCAATTGTGACAAATCATCCATGTGTCCTTCCATCTACTCATCCATCTATCCATTCATCTGTTTGTCCATTCATCCATCCAGTTATGCACCCAGGTTTTGAACCTCTGTGTGCTAGCTAACAGTCTCTGCTTCTGACTTTTGGCTGGGAATGCACACACACATACTCACACACACACACACACACACACACACACAGCACATGCACACACTTATTTTGCCATGAATAAATGAATGCTAAAAAATGAATATCAACTTTCTCCATAAGAGAGTGCCAAGAGAGTTTTTTATATCAGGAAAATATTTCATGACACCACCACCTCTGCTAAGCATCCTACTTATAAAAACCCTTACTTCTTAATTAGCCCCTCTGTACAGCATCTTAAGCACAAAACCAGTAAGACAGGTAACTTTATCATTAAGGAGTTTTATTAAAGATATTACAAACACTGACAAAATTAAATGTATCAGTCATTAGGCCATAAGTTCCTTAAATGACAATGAAAGACTTAACCCTTCTGTGAGACCAACCCCCTCATCCCCAACCACGAAGAGTTACTTTCAGGCTGTGTCCTCCATGTCTGGTGGCTCCCAGGCTCTCATCTGATATTCACTGTAGCTGAGGCATTGGTGCCCTGCACCCACAGTTAGTCCATGACAGTGTGCTCCCATAATTGCTATAATTGCTATCAAAACGTTGCCAAACATCGTTCCTTTTTGGTTTATATTGAAGTCAGCTTCTTCTGATTCATATTGAAGTCAATTAAATTACTTTAGAAAAGGAAGTCCAGGAACTCTTTTGTAGAGCAATGTAATGGAACTGGCCCACATGAGCATACACAATGAGAATTCAGATAAGCTGAAAATTGATGCAGAAAGGCAGAGATGGAAACAGAAGGGCAACATGATACTCATTTATTGTGTGAAAGGGAAGGGAACACCACCTTGCATAACCCCAAGCATAAGTCACAGATGGGTCTGCCCCAATAGAACTTAGGGGAAAACCAATACAACCAGTCGAGTAAAACCAGAAGTAGCTGAAAATGCTCTTGCCAAAGTTTTTAAATGATACTCCCCCAAACTATGTGAGTCCACTACTTCTTCTGTCTGGATTCAGAGCCAGAGATCTCAGAGTTGGAGGCACCAATTGTGACAAATCATCCATGTGTCCTTCCATCTACTCATCCATCTATCCATTCATCTGTTTGTCCATTCATCCATCCAGTTATGCACCCAGGTTTTGAACCTCTGTGTGCTAGCTAACAGTCTCTGCTTCTGACTTTTGGCTGGGAATGCACACACACATACTCACACACACACACACACACACACACACACAGCACATGCACACACTTATTTTGCCATGAATAAATGAATGCTAAAAAATGAATATCAACTTTCTCCATAAGAGAGTGCCAAGAGAGTTTTTTATATCAGGAAAATATTTCATGACACCACCACCTCTGCTAAGCATCCTACTTATAAAAACCCTTACTTCTTAATTAGCCTCCTCATTCTGCAGTAAATGAAGCATCACTTTCTGACAAAGTTACATGATCTTTTGATTCTGGGGGGGGTGGTGTCTGAAATAATTTTTAATAATGACCTAGTTATTCTATTCAAAAATGAATCCCCTGGGCTTCCCTGGTGGTCCAGTGGGTAAGGACACCACCTTGCAGTGCACGGGGCGCTGGTTCGATCCCTGGCCTCGGAAGATCCCACGTGCCATGGAGCGGCTGGACTGGTGTGTCCAAATGTGTTCAACTACTGAGCCGGAGCTGTGGAGCACATGTGTCCAGAGCCAGTGCTCTGCAGCAAGAGAGGCCAGTGTGATGGGAGGCCCACACAGGCCAAAGAACAAAGATGGAAATAAATGAAAGACCAATAGAAGTGGCCAAAAAAAAAAAAAAATCAATCCTCTAAACCTAAGGGATAAATACCATACAGTTTTCCTCTGCTGTGTCTCAGCTCCAGCTCAGTTGCAGCCAAGAATCCCATACCTTGGTGTTTGCCAAAGAAATATCACCTTGAGCATCTGCCCATCCCAACCGACAATCCCTGAAAAAGCAATTTCACTCCAATTATGACTCCTAGTCCATATCATTCTACTCTTTTGTTGGAGGAAGTAGGATACTGAGGCCATTTCTAAGCCAGGTTTTGAGAAGTGGGCAAGCTTGATGACCTTCACCAAGAGGGGACGGGGGAAAGGGAGCAGCACCAGACTAACACACTTGACAGGGTCTACATACATCTCTCTTGCAGTCCTGAGAGGGTGGGTGAATTAGAGAGGATGGGGAAAGGGACAATTTTATTACAAAGAAAACTTCGGTGAGAGACTTGCTACATGTGTGACCTATTGTTCCAAGTGTAGATGCCCACAGCCCCCTATGTTGATGCCAATCACAGTATTTGCTCCATGTGGTTGGCTGACCAATAGCTCCCAAGATATCTGTGTCCTAGTCCCCAGAGCCTGTGAATGGTAACTTACATGGCAAAGGGTACTCTGAAGATCTGATCAAGTTAAGGATCCTGAAATGGGGAGATTATCCTGGTGGGTCTAATGTCACCATGGTGATCCTTATAAAAGAAGGCAAGACAGAGCCATAAGTCAGACAGAAGTAGATAATGGAAAGAGGTGGGAGTCATGAGCCAGGGAATGCAGGTAGCCCCCTCAAAGCTAGAGAAGATGAGGAAATACGAGGAACCTCCCCCCCGCCTCCCGAGAGTGTTTAGAAGGACCTCTAGCCCTGTTGACACCTTGACTTTAGCCTAATGAAACTGACCTGAGATTTCTGGCTTCCAGAACCCTAAGAGAATGCATTTGTTTTGGTTTAAGCATCCAAGTTTGGTGGTAAATTGTGGCAGTAGCAACTAAAACTCCACTTACTGACATTTCTACTTATAAGTCCATCTCCCCAACTTTGGGCACATTGTCAGTTAGTTTCTTTCAAGATGCAACATACCGAGATACATTCCAATGAACTCTGATAAAGGGTATTCATCATAATGATACTTCAGAACAAAATAGGCAAAACTGTCCCAGCAGCTGCCCTGAGCTTTGAGGCCACTGGAACATTCCTTTAAAAACAGCATTGGTTTTGGTCATGAGGCAGTGAGGTCAGGAACTGAGCACCAACATCAGTGGTCATCCTTTCAGAAGTGTGAGTCTGTTGGAGACTCACCTTCTCTTTCTCCTGCTGTCAGCGATTACTCACTTAATAATAGTGGATGAGGCTCGAGGCTCTCCTGAGAAAGAATCATGTTCTGTTGCTAGAAGGACTACAAATGGAGCCCAGTTGAGAGACTGCAGAGAGATGACCCTATAATGAGGTATGTTTAACTTCAGAAATTTGGGAGGAGAAACCCTAGGGCAGAGTTGAAGCCCCACTTTTCCAAGTCAGAACCAGAGAGGATGGGTGAATTAGAGAGGATGGGGAAAGGGACAATTTTATTACAAAGAAAACTTCGGTGAGAGACTTGCTACATGTGTGACCTATTGTTCCAAGTGTAGATGCCCACAGCCCCCTATGTTGATGCCAATCACAGTATTTGCTCCATGTGGTTGGCTGACCAATAGCTCCCAAGATATCTGTGTCCTAGTCCCCAGAGCCTGTGAATGGTAACTTACATGGCAAAGGGTACTCTGAAGATCTGATCAAGTTAAGGATCCTGAAATGGGGAGATTATCCTGGTGGGTCTAATGTCACCATGGTGATCCTTATAAAAGAAGGCAAGACAGAGCCATAAGTCAGACAGAAGTAGATAATGGAAAGAGGTGGGAGTCATGAGCCAGGGAATGCAGGTAGCCCCCTCAAAGCTAGAGAAGATGAGGAAATACGAGGAACCTCCCCCCCGCCTCCCGAGAGTGTTTAGAAGGACCTCTAGCCCTGTTGACACCTTGACTTTAGCCTAATGAAACTGACCTGAGATTTCTGGCTTCCAGAACCCTAAGAGAATGCATTTGTTTTGGTTTAAGCATCCAAGTTTGGTGGTAAATTGTGGCAGTAGCAACTAAAACTCCACTTACTGACATTTCTACTTATAAGTCCATCTCCCCAACTTTGGGCACATTGTCAGTTAGTTTCTTTCAAGATGCAACATACCGAGATACATTCCAATGAACTCTGATAAAGGGTATTCATCATAATGATACTTCAGAACAAAATAGGCAAAACTGTCCCAGCAGCTGCCCTGAGCTTTGAGGCCACTGGAACATTCCTTTAAAAACAGCATTGGTTTTGGTCATGAGGCAGTGAGGTCAGGAACTGAGCACCAACATCAGTGGTCATCCTTTCAGAAGTGTGAGTCTGTTGGAGACTCACCTTCTCTTTCTCCTGCTGTCAGCGATTACTCACTTAATAATAGTGGATGAGGCTCGAGGCTCTCCTGAGAAAGAATCATGTTCTGTTGCTAGAAGGACTACAAATGGAGCCCAGTTGAGAGACTGCAGAGAGATGACCCTATAATGAGGTATGTTTAACTTCAGAAATTTGGGAGGAGAAACCCTAGGGCAGAGTTGAAGCACCCTCACCTTTTTCCTGGAGAGAGGATCAGAACCACTCTGCCACCCAAGAGTCTGCGGTCATGAAAAGGAAAGCCCAGGAGCGCTCACAATGCCTGACACCAGAATACCAGTGCTGCCTCACTGTAAGAGTCTTAGGGCTGGAGCCAAGTTATTCCTGAAGCAGGAAAGGGCTTGCAGGAGAAAGTGGGGGAAGTAGAGGTAAAGAACTGAGGCCCAAAGAAAGAGAAAAGAAGGAAGGGAGGGTTAAGGACAGAGGTTATATCCCCAAGAGACTCCCTCAGAAGCCCTTGGTAGTTGGGTGTCACCTTTCAGGCAATGTGAATGAAGGAGGGAGCTGGAGCAGGTCTATAAAACACCTAGTTTCCTCTCCTAAGCTGAGTATAGATTTCAGAACAAGATAGAAACCCTCTGTGGAAACAGACTTACCTTTTCATCTAGATTCAGGACACTATTCATTTGGGAAAGTAGGGAAAAGAAGGATGTTATGAACCAGTTTCTTCAAGGGTGCTTAGATGGTATAAGACGGGCTGGGGGAGAAGGGTTGGAAGGAAGTGTCTGGGAAGCAGAAATCAATAGTTCCAAGTCATCAAATAGAAATGCATTAAACATGTGGTTGGAGGAACCGGCCCAGATTAGAATACCTCATGACGTCAGCATTAGCTGTCAGAAAGCAAACTGAATACTTAAGTATCATTTTGACTCTGCCGGTCAGAGTGTCCCAGAAAAGTTTCCAGGGAGCAAGAGAGAGTAGGTGGAAATGAATTCTCATTTATGTGATACTCACAAAATATGACTATAGCTTCTTTGTTTAATGTTCTGCCTTTACTGATTTATTTTAATGAATGTAACCTTTTAATGAATGCAAAAATGTATGATAAATTTTATAGATTCACACATGACTTCAGCTTGCCTAATCCTGTTTATCTTGTAAGATCACATGTTGTTCAACTGGAAATTCTTCCCCCACAAAGATTTTCACAAACCTCACATCTGTGGTTGGCCATGAACTAAATGTAACGTGATCAAATTGTATAGCACTACTGTTAACTGACAATAAGTCTGAGATGTGGCAGATGTTATAGGAAGATAAAAATAATGGCCATTATACTGCCATTTGCAGCAACATGGATGGACCTAGGGATTGAGTCAAGTAAGTCAGAGAAGGAGAAATATCATGTGACATGCAGAGTCTGGATAGAAATGATACAAATGAACATATTTACAAAATGGAAACAGACTCACAGACTTAGAGGACAAACTTATGGTTGCCGGGGGAAGAATGGAGGAAAGAGGTATTTAGGGAGATTGGGATAGACATGTACACAGTGCTATATTTAAAACAAATAACCAACAAAGTCCTACTGTATAGCTCAGGAAACTCTACTCGATATTATGTGGCAGCCTGGATGGGAGGGGAGCCTGGAGGAGAATGGATACATGTATACATATGACTGGATCCTTTTGCTGTACCCCTGAAACTATCACAACATTGTTAATTGGCTATACTTCAACATAAAGTTAAAAAAAAAAAAACATTTAAATGGCCTTTGTTTGATTGGTTACTGCTTAGCAGCCACCATGCCTCTACATTTCATCTCGTTTGATCCTTCTGACAACATGGTAATGTGGTATCATCCTGCTTTACATGCTTTGTAAATATGGAATCTGAGGCAAAGAAAGTGTGAGGGGTCTTCTCCGTGTTCTATGACGATTATCCCAAGTACCAGCGAGGGGGATTCAAACCCCAAACTATCTGAACCCAAAGTATGTATGTGCTGTCTGCCTATGAGAAAGCAGGGTTGCAGAGGGCTTGTGATGGCCCTTGAACAGTGAGTGAAAATTAGATTTAGAAAGGAGAAATTCAAACTGAGGTTCAGGCAGAGGAGTAAGGACAGATGGAGAGGAAGACCTGACCTATCTGCTTGCCACTCAGGTTCATACTGGGACCTACCAAGAGCTGAGGGTGGAAAACCTGATGGGGCCAAAAGGGGAAGTCCATGAAATGAAGGCTGAAGACTTTCCACATGATTCATCGTGGAAGAGAGAGTTCTTGGGGGTTCCCTCAGTTTTAGTTTGAGTGATGCAACCCATTCGTCTCACTTAACAATCCTTTAGGCTATTTTTGAAGTGATTCTTTTTGGTAGCAATGATGCTGGCAGCAAGCAAGGAAGTACAGGTGTGGAGAGAGAGAGAAGGTAAAGAAAAGGTTGTTGAGAGGGTATGGCAGGAATATCTGCCAGACAAAAGGAAATATTTTGACCAACTTATTCACTCTTGTAAACTGTTTTATCTAATCTTCTTTCTTCTGGGGACAATGTGAGGCCCTTTAAATATAAGAGAAAGGGGAAGGAAATGGATTCGTTAACTACTGCCAAAAGCTTTAGCTTGGGTTCCCCAGGGGCAGGTGGTGACTGATCTTGCAATCGAGCTGAGTGCTCTGCACCTGAAACTTGGACCTTCTTGGCTAGTCATCGCAACTGACTTCTGTTGACAAACCATCTGTCCCACCATTGGGGAAGAAAGTCCCCCTAAGTGGGCCTGCTGGTTGTGAGTCCTATTTCAGATGAGATTGGGCACGTTCAGGATGGTATGGCCATAGACATGAGTGAGTCCTATTTCAGACAAGCATTTGGTCAGGGGAGTGGGGACTGATAGATTTTATTAAGGGCCTCTGCCAGACATGTCAACATTGGCTTGGCCAAAAAGGTTGTCTGAGTTTTCTATTAAAATGTTGCAGAAAAACCCGAATGACCTTTTTGGCCAACTCAATATGTGTTATGGACTTTCCAGATGGCACTGTCAATGAAGGAGATATGAGACATGGGAATTCAATCTCTGGGTCAGGAAAATTCCCTGGAGAAGGGCATGGCAACCCACTCCAGTGTTCTTGCCTGGAGAACCCCATGGACAGAGGAACCTGGCAGACTATAGTCCACGGAGTCGCAGAGTCAGACACAACTAGAGACACAACGCATGCAATATGTTATGTCATTCGATTCTCCCAATAAGTGATTATTTCTCAACTACAGCTGTGGAAATAGGCTGAGAGATGCCACTGTGGGTCACACAGCAAAAAAGCAGAGAAGGAGGGGTTTAAGACTGGTTCTTTCTAACTCCAAGCCAAGGGCTCTGTCTCTCCCATTACTGTGGATAGTAGATTAAAAATAAACAAAGCAGCAGAGTTGGGGCAGGGGAGGAAATACAATAAGGGTGTAAAAGAAAAAAATCTAAGAGGTTAGCCTTGTTGTTTGGATGCAAACTTAGGTTTGGACCCCCCATTTAGGATCCCAATGGACTTGTCACCATGGACCCAAGGGCCGCTGAAAGCACTGCTCTCCTCTGGCTTTCGAGTTTTCTAGAAGGACTCCCTCTCATTCTTTGCCAGAAAGTGAGTCTGAAGGAGTCCTCGTGATGAGATTCTGGGGACAATTGAGGCCCTTTAAATATAAGAGAAAGGGGAAGGAAATGGATTCGTTAACTACTGCCAAAAGCTTTAGCTTGGGTTCCCCAGGGGCAGGTGGTGACTGATCTTGCAATCGAGCTGAGTGCTCTGCACCTGAAACTTGGACCTTCTTGGCTAGTCATCGCAACTGACTTCTGTTGACAAACCATCTGTCCCACCATTGGGGAAGAAAGTCCCCCTAAGTGGGCCTGCTGGTTGTGAGTCCTATTTCAGATGAGATTGGGCACGTTCAGGATGGTATGGCCATAGACATGAGTGAGTCCTATTTCAGACAAGCATTTGGTCAGGGGAGTGGGGACTGATAGATTTTATTAAGGGCCTCTGCCAGACATGTCAACATTGGCTTGGCCAAAAAGGTTGTCTGAGTTTTCTATTAAAATGTTGCAGAAAAACCCGAATGACCTTTTTGGCCAACTCAATATGTGTTATGGACTTTCCAGATGGCACTGTCAATGAAGGAGATATGAGACATGGGAATTCAATCTCTGGGTCAGGAAAATTCCCTGGAGAAGGGCATGGCAACCCACTCCAGTGTTCTTGCCTGGAGAACCCCATGGACAGAGGAACCTGGCAGACTATAGTCCACGGAGTCGCAGAGTCAGACACAACTAGAGACACAACGCATGCAATATGTTATGTCATTCGATTCTCCCAATAAGTGATTATTTCTCAACTACAGCTGTGGAAATAGGCTGAGAGATGCCACTGTGGGTCACACAGCAAAAAAGCAGAGAAGGAGGGGTTTAAGACTGGTTCTTTCTAACTCCAAGCCAAGGGCTCTGTCTCTCCCATTACTGTGGATAGTAGATTAAAAATAAACAAAGCAGCAGAGTTGGGGCAGGGGAGGAAATACAATAAGGGTGTAAAAGAAAAAAATCTAAGAGGTTAGCCTTGTTGTTTGGATGCAAACTTAGGTTTGGACCCCCCATTTAGGATCCCAATGGACTTGTCACCATGGACCCAAGGGCCGCTGAAAGCACTGCTCTCCTCTGGCTTTCGAGTTTTCTAGAAGGACTCCCTCTCATTCTTTGCCAGAAAGTGAGTCTGAAGGAGTCCTCGTGATGAGATGAGCTGGATTGCTTTAAGGATCGTAATCCTGAGAAATTTATGGCTGTGATTTCTCTGTGAAGACAGAACATTTTTTTCTCGATCTGTTGGGGGGCTGCAGTAATAAGAAGAAATTGAGGTTTACTTTTGATGAAGCATGTGGTTCAGAGCAGAGCCCTTCTTATCAGTGGGGTTTTTGTAGGTTAAAATGTAGAGGATTAAAAAGAATAAAGAAAACAACAGAATTCCAGTTACCTCGCGACAAGGAAACAAAGGATCAGCTCTGGGGATAAAATACGATACATTTTTGTATATTTTTTCAGCACTAAGATGCAAGTCATTCTGCACTTGGAAGTTGGTTTTGTATCAGTTCACATAGGGTGGATCTATTTTTCCCTGTTGTTATAAAAACAGCTCAAGACATGCATGACAGGTTTTCAGAAAAGGCCGTGATTTCTGAGCCAATGCAGATAACTGCACATTAACGTAGATTGACAAAGACTACTCTCAATCTCGATCCATGCCTGTTAGGATAATGGGGGGTCCAGCCCATATGTCAGTTGGGTGTAATGGCTTCTGGCAGTGTCAAGGCCCTGTAGTGTGAAATCAATAGGATAATAGCAGCAGCAAAGCCACAGACTGAACAATTCGGCCCTTTGTAGGTGGTAGTGATCAGGGTAGTAGCCAAGGCCCAGGCAAGAGGACTCAGACAGTCTGAAGTCACACGATCTGATATCACGCGATATAGAGGAGCCCAGAGGTAGTCCCAGAATAAAGGAGGGCTCTCTGGGAACTAGTGAGTTTTTCAAGACCCAGGACTATCTGCCCCTTAAGAGTAGGGGTCATGCTTTACACTGCAGTCCATCCCCCTAAAACTGACCACAGATCCTCACTCTTAGAACCATGCACATCAAGGTTTGGTTGAACATATGAACTTTTTAGCCACCATTTATACCCTAGGCCTCATGTCTATGTAGCTAAATGGAAAAGAAATTGCAGTGAGAAAGAGGAGTGTTAGATGGCAAATACTGTCTCTGCGCCGTGGACTTTTCCCTAGAAGTCAGAACTCCTCTCATTCTTTGCCAGAAAGTGAGTCTGAAGGAGTCCTCGTGATGAGATGAGCTGGATTGCTTTAAGGATCGTAATCCTGAGAAATTTATGGCTGTGATTTCTCTGTGAAGACAGAACATTTTTTTCTCGATCTGTTGGGGGGCTGCAGTAATAAGAAGAAATTGAGGTTTACTTTTGATGAAGCATGTGGTTCAGAGCAGAGCCCTTCTTATCAGTGGGGTTTTTGTAGGTTAAAATGTAGAGGATTAAAAAGAATAAAGAAAACAACAGAATTCCAGTTACCTCGCGACAAGGAAACAAAGGATCAGCTCTGGGGATAAAATACGATACATTTTTGTATATTTTTTCAGCACTAAGATGCAAGTCATTCTGCACTTGGAAGTTGGTTTTGTATCAGTTCACATAGGGTGGATCTATTTTTCCCTGTTGTTATAAAAACAGCTCAAGACATGCATGACAGGTTTTCAGAAAAGGCCGTGATTTCTGAGCCAATGCAGATAACTGCACATTAACGTAGATTGACAAAGACTACTCTCAATCTCGATCCATGCCTGTTAGGATAATGGGGGGTCCAGCCCATATGTCAGTTGGGTGTAATGGCTTCTGGCAGTGTCAAGGCCCTGTAGTGTGAAATCAATAGGATAATAGCAGCAGCAAAGCCACAGACTGAACAATTCGGCCCTTTGTAGGTGGTAGTGATCAGGGTAGTAGCCAAGGCCCAGGCAAGAGGACTCAGACAGTCTGAAGTCACACGATCTGATATCACGCGATATAGAGGAGCCCAGAGGTAGTCCCAGAATAAAGGAGGGCTCTCTGGGAACTAGTGAGTTTTTCAAGACCCAGGACTATCTGCCCCTTAAGAGTAGGGGTCATGCTTTACACTGCAGTCCATCCCCCTAAAACTGACCACAGATCCTCACTCTTAGAACCATGCACATCAAGGTTTGGTTGAACATATGAACTTTTTAGCCACCATTTATACCCTAGGCCTCATGTCTATGTAGCTAAATGGAAAAGAAATTGCAGTGAGAAAGAGGAGTGTTAGATGGCAAATACTGTCTCTGCGCCCGTGAACATTTTGCTTCCATGGCTAAAAACAGATGGACTTTTCCACCTGGAGCTGAGTTCCAGTTTGGTTGGGATGGAGTACGTACTCCATTTGCTAAAAATGGACTGCTTTGGGTCCTGTGTGTGCATGCTCAGTTTGTGACCCCGTGGACTATAGGTTGCCAGGCTCCTCAGTCCATAGGATTTTCCAGGCAAGAATACTGGAGTAGGTTGTCATTTCATTCTCCAGAGATCTTCCTGATCCAGGGATCAAATCCATGTCTCCAGTGTCTTCTCCACTGGCAGCTGAATTCTTTAGCACTGAGCCACCTGGGAAGCACTTTGGGTCCCAATATGGTCTAAGTTTAGTATCTGAGAACTTGACCTCTCGTTTTAATTATTCTATTCTACTACTGTGAACTCTACATGGAGAGAGGCCAAGCACAGTGCCTGGTACAGAATAGAACATTAATTTTAAAAAGTTTCTGTGATGAATTTAAAAAGAATAATGTATTAGGATTTCCCTGGTGGTCCAGTGGTTAACACTCCACACTCCCAATAGAGGAGGCCAAGGTTCGATCCCTGATCGGCGAACTAGATCCCACAAGCCACAGCTAAGGGTTTCACTGCCACAACTAAAGGTCCTACATGCTGCAGCTAAAACCCGGTGAAACCAAATAAATAAACAATTAAACTGGTTTAAAAAAAATTAGTTCTGAGTTTATAACATGAAACTGAATAGAAAACGAAAGTATTTGAATTTCAATCAGCTCAGTATATTCTCTCCTAGATAGACAGTGTTTGGCACATACTCTTTCCACGTGCATTCAATCCTGGCTTAATGCATGAATTCAGACTGTCTTGGATCTCATTATTTTACGATCATCCCTACTATAACAGATACGCTGCTAACAACTTCTTTCAAGAAAGGATTTGACAGTCAGCTGTGCTAAGTGCAGTTAGCCATCTACAGAACCTTTACCTTCTGCCCACAACATATTTTTGCCACCATTTATACCCTAGGCCTCATGTCTATGTAGCTAAATGGAAAAGAAATTGCAGTGAGAAAGAGGAGTGTTAGATGGCAAATACTGTCTCTGCGCCCGTGAACATTTTGCTTCCATGGCTAAAAACAGATGGACTTTTCCACCTGGAGCTGAGTTCCAGTTTGGTTGGGATGGAGTCGTACTCCATTTGCTAAAAATGGACTGCTTTGGGTCCTGTGTGTGCATGCTCAGTTTGTGACCCCGTGGACTATAGGTTGCCAGGCTCCTCAGTCCATAGGATTTTCCAGGCAAGAATACTGGAGTAGGTTGTCATTTCATTCTCCAGAGATCTTCCTGATCCAGGGATCAAATCCATGTCTCCAGTGTCTTCTCCACTGGCAGCTGAATTCTTTAGCACTGAGCCACCTGGGAAGCACTTTGGGTCCCAATATGGTCTAAGTTTAGTATCTGAGAACTTGACCTCTCGTTTTAATTATTCTATTCTACTACTGTGAACTCTACATGGAGAGAGGCCAAGCACAGTGCCTGGTACAGAATAGAACATTAATTTTAAAAAGTTTCTGTGATGAATTTAAAAAGAATAATGTATTAGGATTTCCCTGGTGGTCCAGTGGTTAACACTCCACACTCCCAATAGAGGAGGCCAAGGTTCGATCCCTGATCGGCGAACTAGATCCCACAAGCCACAGCTAAGGGTTTCACTGCCACAACTAAAGGTCCTACATGCTGCAGCTAAAACCCGGTGAAACCAAATAAATAAACAATTAAACTGGTTTAAAAAAAATTAGTTCTGAGTTTATAACATGAAACTGAATAGAAAACGAAAGTATTTGAATTTCAATCAGCTCAGTATATTCTCTCCTAGATAGACAGTGTTTGGCACATACTCTTTCCACGTGCATTCAATCCTGGCTTAATGCATGAATTCAGACTGTCTTGGATCTCATTATTTTACGATCATCCCTACTATAACAGATACGCTGCTAACAACTTCTTTCAAGAAAGGATTTGACAGTCAGCTGTGCTAAGTGCAGTTAGCCATCTACAGAACCTTTACCTTCTGCCCACAACATTAGAGCTAATTTCACACTCAGCCTCCAGGCACTGACTGAGCCTTGGGAAGGAGGGCAGTGGGGCATGGCCATCTCTGTCCAGCATGGGACTCCGCTAATGGGCAGCCTTTGTTCTTGAGTTTCTATTGGATTAACCTGAGGCTTTTCTTGACCCATTTTGCTTCTCTTCCCCTTTCCTTTTAGGTATCAGATTCATTGTGGCTTGTCAGTCAGTAAGGCCTGTCCAGCTCTTTGCAACCCCATACCAGACCCCATCCCAGAGTTTGCTCAAATTCACATCCACTGAGTCAGTGACGCCACCCAACCGTCTCGTCTTCCATCGCCCTCTCCTCCTCCTTCCCACAATTTTTCCCAGTGTCAGGATCTTTTTCAATGAGTCAGCTCTTCACATGAAGTGGACAAAGTATTGGAGCTTCAGTATTGGTCCGTTCAATGAATATTCAGGGTTGATTTCCTTTAGGAATGACTGATTTGATCAGATCTGTATCAGTCTAAAGATGTTCCCCACCCAAAGCTACTTTCTCCTTTATCTCTCAGACTTTACTCTCAATACACCTCTTACACTCCTCTCTCCCATCTCAGTGTCTGCTTCCCAGAAGACCTAAATTGACCTATATCTCAGCAGGTTTGTTTTCTTCCTGAAACACAGTGGAGTGATGCTATTAACTTGAATGTATAGTGGTTCCCTGCCTAGCTATAGCCTTGTTGAAGTGCCCCACTCCACCCGGAGGAAAACCATTACCATCTCATCAAGTCCTATTCCAAATTGTGCTTTGGAACCTCATATTGTTCGCACAAAAATGCCATCTTCTGGGGGTGGCTAAGCTTGAGAATGGGGCATTCTTAGACATCACCCACACATGAGCTCTCTGGCAAGACTTTTCAAGCTTGTAACATAGCCTGCAAGAAACCTGAGTGCCCTTCTGGGGGTTCGCAGGGGCCCTGAACACGTTGGGAGGTGATAATGAGAGCAATCATGTTTGAATGGGTTTGCGAGGGCTCTTGGATGGGGCCCTTGAGAAGCTGAGTGCTTTTCCTCCACTTGGCATTTTGCATTTTTGGCACAAGATATGTTAAAGCTTGGAATGAGGTTATCACAAGCTATTTATTTTGCCAAAAAGCAACTACTGCTTCAAGTCTTATGTTCCTTCATGTCTTGTTTGCTTCTGCCTTGCCAGGGGGACTGCTCTCATGTGGCTGCCGGTAGCGCCACTGGGAGCTGACAGTGAGACTGGGGAAAGTCGGGTGAAAGATGTGGCCAAGGAAGTCAAACAACCCGAGTCCTATTGTTCCTCCACTTGCTGCTCATAATCTGGTATTCTTGCAGGCTCTATTGGAGGCCCTCTCCCCATTATGAGGCATATCAGCTGCACAGCAGACACATACTTTTTCTATTACATAAAGCTTCAATCCAGGGCATTGGAAATATCAATTCCTTCAGCTGTGACTCTGTGTGCTCAGCTATGTTAAAAGAAAATACTAAAAGGCATCAATTAGGGCAGGCTTTCATTTAATGCAGCAAGACGATAGTTGAGAACAGAAGGTAAAATGTTGACACAGTTAACTGCCGCCTCCAGGGAGCCTTTCCTGACCTCTCCTTGGCTCCAGCCACTTCAATCATTCATCCATCCCATAGATCTTTGCGTATGTGACTGTAGTTGGTTTGTATATTTGCATGTTCTGTCTAGGAGATGGAAGGAATGAGACCTGTAGAACATGTATGACACATAAGATCTTTAGAACAACTTCTAACTGAAGCCAGGAAGCCCCTCTCATAAAGTGTAGACATGTCTTTAGCAGGTGTTAAGTTCCAAAGTCAGTACGTAGGGTGAAGTCAATTGTTGCTAGCATTACCTTTGAAAATCCCCAAATAAGAGGCATGTGGGAACTGAGGCAGTGTGGGATGGAAGGGGGCAGACCCACGTCTTTGATCTCATTCTTACCCAGGGCAGAAATAACTTTATATGTGGGATAGCATGGAGAATCATCTACACTATATAACCATTTTCTACTGGTATTTTTATCAAAGTTATAAATGTCATATTTTACTAAATCAAACTATTTTACCAGATTTGTTGCGAAAATGAGCAGTTCCCATACCTTCTCTTTTCTTTCCCCTTGGCTATGATTTTCAACTTAAATGACTACATCGCCACATTTTACTTTAAATAACACACTCATACACTATTTCTTGCTCTTTTATTTTTAGGCATTATCTGTTGACTTCCTACTATGGAAAACAGAGAATCTAATTCCTTTTATTTTCCTTTGCCATGACATGCCCATCCAGTTCCCTCATCTTCCCATGGCAATTACATTATAATCTTTCTTAGCTCAATGCTCAGTGTTTATATTTTTATGTCTATGTAAATGGTATCTACAGGTGAGCCATGTAAATTTGTTAGTTTCCTTTCTTGAACAACTTTCTATTTTCCCTGAAACTAATAATTATCTTTTAGTTTGTCATTTCCTTTGTTCAGTTTTCTATGGGCTTTCACTATCTCAACCTCAGACTCAATCAGTTGCCTCAGTCTCCTGCCAGCATGTCCAAATACATCACAAGGAAAATCAGTTTTATCTTGGAGGGATCTTCTGGCGCCTTCTGACTCATGCCTATATAAGTCTTGTTATCCTTCCAAGAAGGGCCACAGCTGTCATCCTGAGTCATACTTCCACACTATCCTGGGAGTACCACGGGCCTTTCTCCATTGTCGGATCCCCTCTTTCCTGAATCCCACGATTTCCTCTTCTTCAGCTCAATCTCCCATTAGGATGAATATAACTGACTGAAACTTCCTGAGAAAGGGTGAAGAGGAAGTGCATTCTTAAAAAACCTTCACTGTTGAAATAGTACTTATTTTATCCTCAGACTTTACTGATGTTTTAAAACTATTTTTGTTTATTTATTTATTTGGCTGTGTGGCGTCTTAGTCGTGACACACAGGATCTTTAGTCTTTAGCTGTGGCATGCCAACTCTTAGTTGGGAGCACAGGGTCTTAGTCACTGGACCATTGGGAAAGCTCAGGACCATCAGGAATGCTACTGATGTTTTGTACGATTCTGGGTTGTGTTAACCACAAACTGGCGCTTACCACAACTACATTGCCACTGACTGAACAAGGCCGTTTACCATCTGCCTCCGTGGAGACTGACCCTTGTGCTGTAGCAGCTGCCGACCTTCAATGCGGAGCGAGGTAGTTCAGGGTGTTGGTACCCTGTGCCCCAGGGAGTCTGGTGGGACAGGTCTTTAGATAGGTGGATGTTTTTAGGAACAGATTTTATGATCTCAATCCTTGCATCTCTTCATATCTAGAGAAGGATAAATCCCTTCATGGTGATATCAGGTCCTTGTGACTAAGAGAAAACCCTTTGTAAAATGAGTGGTTAATGGTACTGAACTTCCTCCTCATGAAGACCTTACATATTGACGTTTCCCCCACTACTTCTTTGGAGCAGTTCCTCAGAGCCATCTGAGGTGCTGCCTCCCAGGCTACAGTCCTCATTTTGCCCCAAATAAAACTTAACTCACAACTCCAAAGCTATTCATCTGTCATTAGTCGACAGTTGCAAATCATTTTCTTTCAGAATTATGAATGATGACTTCTCTGCTCTAACATCTAACATTGCAACTAAAAGAATGATACCCTTCTAAGTTTTCTTTGTAAGTGTGTGTTTTTTTGTTTTTTTTTTTGTTTTTCCTGTGAAAGCTTATAGGATCTTATCTTTGTCTCAAGCATTCTGAAACTCCACAGTGATTTTCACTAATTTGAGTCTAGTTTTATTCACTGGTCTGGGCACTTGGTAGATCTTTTCAGTATGAAAACATCTTCCAACTGAGGAAATTTTTCTCAAATTATTTCTTTATTAACTTTCTCTTGTCATTTTCTCTCTTCTCTTCTTTTTTCTGGGATGATTATTGTTTGTATATTGTACTCCTAAAATAGTTTCTCTTAACTTTTAAAAAATGTTTCTATTTTCTGTCTCTTTTTTGCTTTACTTGCTGGAAAATTTCTTCAACATTATTTTTCAAAGTCTCTATCAAGTTTTCTAATGTTACAAATGTCCACATTAAAAGAAATTAAGATTATGGCATCCATTCCCATCACTTCATGTCAAATAGATGGGGGAAAAAGTGGAAACAGTGGCAGATTTTATGTTCTTGGGCTCCAAAATCACTGTCTAATGATTACATCCATGAAATTCACAGATGCTCCTTGGAAGAAAAGCTATGAAATATCTAGAGAGTGTATTAAAAAGCAGAGACATCTACTTTTTGCCAACAAAGGTCCATATAGTCAAAGCTATGGTTTTTCCAGTAATCATGTGTGAATGTGAAAGTTGGACCATAAAGAAGGCTGAGCACTGAAGAACTGATGCTTTTGAACTGTATTGCTAGAGAAGAATTCTTGAGAGTCCCTTGGACAGTAAGAAGATCAAACCAGTCAACCCTAAATGAAATCAACCCTGAGTATTCGTTGGAAGCATTCATGCTGAAGCTGAAGCTGAAACTCCAATCCTTTGACCAGCTGTTGCAAAGAGCTGACTCATTGGAAAAGACTGATGCTGGGAAAGACAGAGGATGACATGGTTGGATGGCATCATCAACACAATGGACAAGAGTTTGAGCAAAGTCCGGGAGATAGTAAAGGACAGGGTATCCTGGCATGTTGCACTCCATGAGGTTGCAAAGACTTGGACACGACTTAGCAACTGAACAATAACATAACAACAGAGGAAACCGTGGGCATGTAGGTTGAAGACGTAGAAGGTGTTCATTATATGGAAATAAGGTTTCAGTAAGGTGAAGTGAAAAGAATTGGGATAAGAATTAATGAAAAGCAAAGTTGGGAAAAAGTGAACTCAAGGCAATTCAAGGATGTACCTGTGGGACTTCCCTGGTGGTTCAGTGGCTAATACTCCACAGTTACAATGCACGGAGTCTGGATTTGATCCCTGGCCAGGGAATTAGACCTACTGCAACTAAGAGTTCACAGGCCGCATCTGATAGGTCCCTGCATACCACAGAAAAGACCTGGTGCATATTAATCACATTAATAATTATAATATTTATAATGTTATAAATACTTATTTATTTTATTTAAATAAGTAAATAAATACTGGGAAAAAAAGGATGTTTCTGTGATCTTTAGCAAGTTAAAAACGCACAATTCTCTACCCCTGACCTGCTGCTGAGGTCAATACCAAGACAGTCGGAGTCTTGCTTCTGTTGCTCCCTTCTTCCACTGAACATGTGCCTGTGGGGAAAACCTGTGTCCCTTCACCTGCCCAACATTTTTTCCAGGCTTGACTGCCAGTCTAATGATTACATCCATGAAATTCACAGATGCTCCTTGGAAGAAAAGCTATGAAATATCTAGAGAGTGTATTAAAAAGCAGAGACATCTACTTTTTGCCAACAAAGGTCCATATAGTCAAAGCTATGGTTTTTCCAGTAATCATGTGTGAATGTGAAAGTTGGACCATAAAGAAGGCTGAGCACTGAAGAACTGATGCTTTTGAACTGTATTGCTAGAGAAGAATTCTTGAGAGTCCCTTGGACAGTAAGAAGATCAAACCAGTCAACCCTAAATGAAATCAACCCTGAGTATTCGTTGGAAGCATTCATGCTGAAGCTGAAGCTGAAACTCCAATCCTTTGACCAGCTGTTGCAAAGAGCTGACTCATTGGAAAAGACTGATGCTGGGAAAGACAGAGGATGACATGGTTGGATGGCATCATCAACACAATGGACAAGAGTTTGAGCAAAGTCCGGGAGATAGTAAAGGACAGGGTATCCTGGCATGTTGCACTCCATGAGGTTGCAAAGACTTGGACACGACTTAGCAACTGAACAATAACATAACAACAGAGGAAACCGTGGGCATGTAGGTTGAAGACGTAGAAGGTGTTCATTATATGGAAATAAGGTTTCAGTAAGGTGAAGTGAAAAGAATTGGGATAAGAATTAATGAAAAGCAAAGTTGGGAAAAAGTGAACTCAAGGCAATTCAAGGATGTACCTGTGGGACTTCCCTGGTGGTTCAGTGGCTAATACTCCACAGTTACAATGCACGGAGTCTGGATTTGATCCCTGGCCAGGGAATTAGACCTACTGCAACTAAGAGTTCACAGGCCGCATCTGATAGGTCCCTGCATACCACAGAAAAGACCTGGTGCATATTAATCACATTAATAATTATAATATTTATAATGTTATAAATACTTATTTATTTTATTTAAATAAGTAAATAAATACTGGGAAAAAAAGGATGTTTCTGTGATCTTTAGCAAGTTAAAAACGCACAATTCTCTACCCCTGACCTGCTGCTGAGGTCAATACCAAGACAGTCGGAGTCTTGCTTCTGTTGCTCCCTTCTTCCACTGAACATGTGCCTGTGGGGAAAACCTGTGTCTTCACCTGCAACATGTCCAGGCTTGCCACCTGGCCCACAGCATTTTTTCTTGTCCATCACTGCCAAAGGCACTGGGTGAGGGATTTGGCCTGAAGCCAAAGCAAATAGCAGCTGAGAGACACAACAGTTGGTGTCTGGCTCAGATGACTCTGGCGTCTCCCTAGCGAATCCCTCTCCCCCCCAAAGAAGCCCCCCCTGGCTGACGAAGACTACAGCCAACACATGTGCAGCATGTTAGGGTTTAACAGGCTCTTCCATGTAGTCTACTCTCATTACATCCTCCCAACTATGCTGGTTGTTAAGTTCTGATTCTCTTTATATAAATGAAGAGACTTCCAGCTATATTCCTTAGAGATGAGGGACACCAAGTCATCAACTCTCTCTGAACATCAGCATTTTTAGCAGTAAAATAGGAATAAGACTTGGGGCTTCCCAGGGGGCTCTAATGGTGAAAAAAAGAAACCTTCCTGCTATTGCAGGAAACATAAGAGATGTAGGTTTGACCTCTGGGTAAGGAGGATCCCCCCTGGAGGAGGGCGTATTTTTGCCTGGAGAATCTCATGGAGAGAGGAACCTGGGAAGCTCCCTACAGTCTACAGGGTCACGAAGAGTCAGACACAACTGAAGTCACTTAGCACACACACATGCACAGGGATAAGACTTAGGACAGTGTTGTTTTGAGAATTAAACAAGGTTATGCATATATAGAGTTTCACACAGTTGCTATTCCATAGATGTTCATTGTATATTTCCACTTTAATGATTTACCCCAGTTCACTCAGCCAGATAAAGGCAGATTTGGAGTCTTCACCCACTTGTCATTGTGGGTTTCAAAATTTATAAGAATGTACCTTCAGTGGCTGTGACAGAGTGTAAGTATGGACCCAGAGATTTCTCCTCCCCAGGTGCATGCTTCTTTGCAGTGTGAAATTGTCATCCTTCCAATTATAATATTTATAATGTTATAAATACTTATTTATTTTATTTAAATAAGTAAATAAATACTGGGAAAAAAAGGATGTTTCTGTGATCTTTAGCAAGTTAAAAACGCACAATTCTCTACCCCTGACCTGCTGCTGAGGTCAATACCAAGACAGTCGGAGTCTTGCTTCTGTTGCTCCCTTCTTCCACTGAACATGTGCCTGTGGGGAAAACCTGTGTCTTCACCTGCAACATGTCCAGGCTTGCCACCTGGCCCACAGCATTTTTTCTTGTCCATCACTGCCAAAGGCACTGGGTGAGGGATTTGGCCTGAAGCCAAAGCAAATAGCAGCTGAGAGACACAACAGTTGGTGTCTGGCTCAGATGACTCTGGCGTCTCCCTAGCGAATCCCTCTCCCCCCCAAAGAAACCCCCCCTGGCTGACGAAGACTACAGCCAACACATGTGCAGCATGTTAGGGTTTAACAGGCTCTTCCATGTAGTCTACTCTCATTACATCCTCCCAACTATGCTGGTTGTTAAGTTCTGATTCTCTTTATATAAATGAAGAGACTTCCAGCTATATTCCTTAGAGATGAGGGACACCAAGTCATCAACTCTCTCTGAACATCAGCATTTTTAGCAGTAAAATAGGAATAAGACTTGGGGCTTCCCAGGGGGCTCTAATGGTGAAAAAAAGAAACCTTCCTGCTATTGCAGGAAACATAAGAGATGTAGGTTTGACCTCTGGGTAAGGAGGATCCCCCCTGGAGGAGGGCGTATTTTTGCCTGGAGAATCTCATGGAGAGAGGAACCTGGGAAGCTCCCTACAGTCTACAGGGTCACGAAGAGTCAGACACAACTGAAGTCACTTAGCACACACACATGCACAGGGATAAGACTTAGGACAGTGTTGTTTTGAGAATTAAACAAGGTTATGCATATATAGAGTTTCACACAGTTGCTATTCCATAGATGTTCATTGTATATTTCCACTTTAATGATTTACCCCAGTTCACTCAGCCAGATAAAGGCAGATTTGGAGTCTTCACCCACTTGTCATTGTGGAGCAGGTCATTCCTAGAGGAAACGAGGAATGATTGATAAGAATGTACCTTCAGTGGCTGTGACAGAGTGTAAGTATGGACCCAGAGATTTCTTCCATCCCCAGGTGCATGCTTCTTTGCAGTGTGAAATTGTCATCCTTCCAGTAAATGGTGGAATCTATTTTCCTCCCCCTTGAATCTGGGCTGGCCCTGTGGTTTGCTTCAATGAACAGAATGTGGCAGAAGTGACACTGAGACTTTAGTGCCCATCCCCACTTGTTAATTTTTTTAAAAAAAGCATTTACTTCTTTGGCTGCACTAGGTCTTCATTGTAGTGTATGGTATCTGTAGTTGCTTCATGCAAACTCTTAGTTGTGGCATGTGGGATCTAGTTCCCTGACCAGGGATCAATCCAGGCCCCCTGCATTGGTACTTTGGAGTTTGAGCCACTGGACCACCAGGGAAGTCCCTGTCCTCACTCCTTGATGCTCTGTGACTTCTGTGTAAGAAGGCCTATACTAGTCACCTTGAAGATGAGATACAGCATGGAGAGAGAGTCTCAGTCATCCCAGGAGTTCTAGCCATCACCACTGAGGCCCCACATTACATGAGTGAGGCCAGCTGAATTCAGCAGGACCCATCAGCCCCTCAGGCTGCATTCTCTACTCCCTACCCTGTCACCTGCAGCTGACTAAGCATGCATGAGCCCGTGTGAGACCAGCACAGAAAGTGTCCAGCTGAGACTGGCCCAAATTATAGGATCATGAACAAATGCACCATCTTTGTTTCAGTCCACTAACTTTTAGGATAGATTATTGAGCATAAATTGATACATGACTAAGATAAGATGCGAGGACAATGTCAGTAAGATTGCAAAGATACTGAAGTCAGAACATAATGAAAAGGATCCTATGACCTCATCCTTCTCCTTTAAATTATGGTTGATCAGTTTGTGAGAATCTATTCCTCTAATATGTGTAATTGTTTGGATTAATAGACATGGTCGGGTCTTACATGGGTTTTCCAGAGGGCTCATTCATAAAGAATCTGCCTGCCAATGCAGGAGACTCAGGTCAAGAAGATTCCCTGGAGGAGGAAATGGCCACTCACTCCAGTATTCTTGCCTGTGAAATCTATGGACAGAAGAGCCTGGCAGGCTACAGTCCATAGATTCACAAAGAGTCAGACATGACTACTCAGGCACGCACATATATATGATGCAGGATCTTACATACAGAGGGTTCAAGCTCAGAGTCTCACTGATTCTTACCTCATCCTCATGACCAGTAAAGACATAGAGCATTTATTCCAGATAGAAATTCTTGGGGGGCTTCCCCTGGTGGTCCAGTGGGTAAAGACACCGCCTTGCAGTGCAAGGGGCGCCGGTTCGATCCCTGGCCTGGGAAGATCCCACGTGCCGTGGAGTGGCTGGACCCATGTGTCCAATTACTGAGCCGGAGCTCTGGTGCGCGTGTGCCCAGAGCTGGTGCTCTGCGACGACAGTGGCCACTGCGATGGGGACCCACATGGGCCAAAGAACAAAGACGGATGAAAATGGAGAAATGAAAGACCAGTGGAAGTGGCCCGCCCAACCCCCCCCCCCCCCCCCCCCCCCCCCCAAAAGAAAAAAAAATTTTTAAAAATTAAAAAAAAAAAAAAAAAAAAGAAGTTCTTGGGAATATTTTCAACATCACCTGGGAGTCCACAGTCAAGTTTGAGACCGGATCTCTCAGTCCTTGGTCCCCGTCACTCCCTTTGGCCATGTGGAGGGAGCACAGCTACCTCACCACATCTAATCAGTTTTCCAGAGACCTCTAAGTTGTTCCGGAGCAAATAATGCTTAGAAAAGGGGGTACAGAAGCTGGAAGGATGGGAACAAGAAATTTCAGGGTAGGCTGAACTGATTTCTCCAGACCTGATCCTGTCTGAGTCAACATTTCAGAAGAACTGTGGTATGAAGGGGCTGAGACAGTCCTTCGAGAACTCCACAACCAAAATGAAACACCAAATCAATCTTCTCTGAGCCGGGAAGTCCACAGGGTAGTTTCTACATCCCCTGCTAGTTCTGATTTTGGACTTGCTCATGGGCGGGGGAGAAGACTGAAGTGACTTGCAGCAATGGAGACCAGACCTCCTTCTCCCTGCAGGGTTTAGAAAAATTAATCCCTGGGTCAGTGGGAAAATGCTAGTAAATTATTCATATGTACATCCACTTGTCCTTGAATACAGTGAGATTAATCGTGTGGGTCATAAGTCACTTGTGAAAAGGCGTGGGCTGCTGTGCAGATTCCCAGCTTCCTCCCAAATTAGGTCTCGTCTACCTGATGCAGGATCTTACATACAGAGGGTTCAAGCTCAGAGTCTCACTGATTCTTACCTCATCCTCATGACCAGTAAAGACATAGAGCATTTATTCCAGATAGAAATTCTTGGGGGGCTTCCCCTGGTGGTCCAGTGGGTAAAGACACCGCCTTGCAGTGCAAGGGGCGCCGGTTCGATCCCTGGCCTGGGAAGATCCCACGTGCCGTGGAGTGGCTGGACCCATGTGTCCAATTACTGAGCCGGAGCTCTGGTGCGCGTGTGCCCAGAGCTGGTGCTCTGCGACGACAGTGGCCACTGCGATGGGGACCCACATGGGCCAAAGAACAAAGACGGATGAAGATGGAGAAATGAAAGACCAGTGGAAGTGGCCCGCCCAACCCCCTCCCTCCCCACCCCACCCTCCAAAAGATAAATAAATTTTTAAAAATTAAAAAAAAAAAAAAAAAAAAAGAAGTTCTTGGGAATATTTTCAACATCACCTGGGAGTCCACAGTCAAGTTTGAGACCGGATCTCTCAGTCCTTGGTCCCCGTCACTCCCTTTGGCCATGTGGAGGGAGCACAGCTACCTCACCACATCTAATCAGTTTTCCAGAGACCTCTAAGTTGTTCCGGAGCAAATAATGCTTAGAAAAGGGGGTACAGAAGCTGGAAGGATGGGAACAAGAAATTTCAGGGTAGGCTGAACTGATTTCTCCAGACCTGATCCTGTCTGAGTCAACATTTCAGAAGAACTGTGGTATGAAGGGGCTGAGACAGTCCTTCGAGAACTCCACAACCAAAATGAAACACCAAATCAATCTTCTCTGAGCCGGGAAGTCCACAGGGTAGTTTCTACATCCCCTGCTAGTTCTGATTTTGGACTTGCTCATGGGCGGGGGAGAAGACTGAAGTGACTTGCAGCAATGGAGACCAGACCTCCTTCTCCCTGCAGGGTTTAGAAAAATTAATCCCTGGGTCAGTGGGAAAATGCTAGTAAATTATTCATATGTACATCCACTTGTCCTTGAATACAGTGAGATTAATCGTGTGGGTCATAAGTCACTTGTGAAGCGTAAGGGGCGTGGGCTGCTGTGCAGATTCCCAGCTTCCTCCCAGTGGCTTAGGTCCCTTATCATCAGGTCTCTCTTGTCTTCACCTCCCGTTCTCTTTGCCAACAGCACAGATAAGGCCAAGGAATCAAGACAGCTGGAAGGGCTGTTTGGTTTCTGAGCTCTGATCTCTCTGCACAGCCCCAGTGTCCAAGAGGGCAGGCAGGAAGAAGGAAAGGGCCACCGGCTGGGGTCGCCATCACTCAGAACTATGGTGTACAGCACCCCCACACAGCCCACTGCATTTATGGGGACCTTTAGGGGACCTTGGAGAAAAGGATACCAGAAATCAGACAATCTGGCACTCGTCCTGTCATACATGACATACGATGTTGGTATTACTAAGATGAAGAAGCTGAAGTTTAGAGAGGTCAAGCAATTTTTCCAAAGACACACAGCAGATAGAACCAAAATTGCTGCCTCCCACTCCTGCTTCTGTGTCTCCTGTGAATTTGTATCTTCACTTTCCTGAGCTGGCATCTCACCATCCCTGGACTAGTGAAAATTGAATTGCGTACTTTCTCTGTGTGAGGTTAACTCTCTACTAGTGCTAACTCATTTAGTCCTTAAAATAACCTATGGGCAGGAGCTATTTTTATCCCTGTTTTACAGATGAGAGAACTGGGGCTTAGAGAGATCCGAAACCCATCCCATCCAAAGTGCACGTTCTAATCCACCTTGTTGTTTCAGTTCCCATCCACAACTGGAGTGACTCTCCCCACCCACTGACCTCACCAGGCAGCACTGAGGACAAGATTAGGTAATGGATGTGAAAACACCTTTTAAAAGTTAAATGAGTGTGTGGCATAAAATAAAGACAAATTAAAATCTCAACTCCGGGAGATCTTATACTATAATGACGCCCAGACTAACCCCCTCAGAATTGACACAACGGCAAGTCCTGGCTGACATAAAGCAGCAGAGAGAGAGAATAGCACCAGAAAAACTGTAGAAACAACATTTAATATGGTGCGTGCGTGCTAAGTTGCTTTAGTCATATCTGACTCTCGGCGACCCCATGGGCTGTAGCCCGCCAGGCTCCTCTGTCCATGGGTTTTTCTAGGCAAGAATACTGGAGTGGATTGCCAAGCCTTCCTCCAAAAGATCTTCCCAATCCAGGGATTGAACCCACATCTTTTCTGTCTCCTACATTGGCAGGTGGGTTCTTTTCCACTCGTGCCCCCTGGGTGGAGCTGACTGCAAAAATGAAATTGCAAAGGGAGAATGCAGGAGCTGAGATGCACCAGTCCTGGTGGACTTCCTGAAAGAAGTGACTTTCGCTTAAGTTCTCGGCAATTCGGCAGGTGCAGAATGTAAGAGAGGAGAGGTATTCCAAGCAGAAACACTGGCCAGCAGGACCTGGCTGCCCTGTCCCTGGGAAGTAGATTCTGACAAAAGTGAGTGGAAGCGGGTGACACTCTTGATGTCATAGTGGGGTGTGTGTGTGTGAGAGAGAGAGAGACAGGCAGGCTGCTCACCCCCATCCTCTGCAGTGTCATGCACAATAGTGCCCACCTTCTCTTAAGCACAGACCCCAACTCATCTTCCACTGAGCACTTCCTGCTACCACAGTCCTTGATCCCACAGAATCAAAATACCACCCCGATTGCCCCCTCTGCGCTCCGTCTATGTTTTCTATTTTTATTTTGCTAACTCATTTAGTCCTTAAAATAACCTATGGGCAGGAGCTATTTTTATCCCTGTTTTACAGATGAGAGAACTGGGGCTTAGAGAGATCCGAAACCCATCCCATCCAAAGTGCACGTTCTAATCCACCTTGTTGTTTCAGTTCCCATCCACAACTGGAGTGACTCTCCCCACCCACTGACCTCACCAGGCAGCACTGAGGACAAGATTAGGTAATGGATGTGAAAACACCTTTTAAAAGTTAAATGAGTGTGTGGCATAAAATAAAGACAAATTAAAATCTCAACTCCGGGAGATCTTATACTATAATGACGCCCAGACTAACCCCCTCAGAATTGACACAACGGCAAGTCCTGGCTGACATAAAGCAGCAGAGAGAGAGAATAGCACCAGAAAAACTGTAGAAACAACATTTAATATGGTGCGTGCGTGCTAAGTTGCTTTAGTCATATCTGACTCTCGGCGACCCCATGGGCTGTAGCCCGCCAGGCTCCTCTGTCCATGGGTTTTTCTAGGCAAGAATACTGGAGTGGATTGCCAAGCCTTCCTCCAAAAGATCTTCCCAATCCAGGGATTGAACCCACATCTTTTCTGTCTCCTACATTGGCAGGTGGGTTCTTTTCCACTCGTGCCCCCTGGGTGGAGCTGACTGCAAAAATGAAATTGCAAAGGGAGAATGCAGGAGCTGAGATGCACCAGTCCTGGTGGACTTCCTGAAAGAAGTGACTTTCGCTTAAGTTCTCGGCAATTCGGCAGGTGCAGAATGTAAGAGAGGAGAGGTATTCCAAGCAGAAACACTGGCCAGCAGGACCTGGCTGCCCTGTCCCTGGGAAGTAGATTCTGACAAAAGTGAGTGGAAGCGGGTGACACTCTTGATGTCATAGTGGGGTGTGTGTGTGTGTGAGAGAGAGAGAGACAGGCAGGCTGCTCACCCCCATCCTCTGCAGTGTCATGCACAATAGTGCCCACCTTCTCTTAAGCACAGACCCCAACTCATCTTCCACTGAGCACTTCCTGCTACCACAGTCCTTGATCCCCCACAGAATCAAAATACACTCTGATCCTGGCTCGGATTCCTGCTCTCACTCGCGGGCCTCTTCCATGGACTTTTATGTCTCTGTTTACTTTGTGTGTTTCGTGAGTGGCTCATGCCTTTAAAGGACATGCTGCAACCTCGGTCTGTCATTACTGCCCTTGGCTGGCCACTGGCTGTGCTCACCCCACTCCTGGGACGGGTGAGCCTGGCCTTTTAATTTGCTGTGACAGGAGGTAATTGTCACTTGAGTTTCTACCTCTGAAAATAAACCAGGGTGGTGCTTCCCGGCTGGGACTCCACAGAGCCAAGCTCACCCCTGGAGTCCATGCCAACAGAGGCTTTGCCAGGGCTGGAATGCCTGCTCTCAATGGCCCTCGCCCCCTTTCTTTTCCTGGATGGCCAAACATACAAGTGTTTTCTTTAAGAGCCCAAGATGGCAGTTACGAAAATTCAGGGAGACTTTCTGATATTGTATGCAAGAATTCCAGAGGTGGGATTCTGTGAAATCTCAGTCCCTGGGGATAGTAACCCCTCTGCTGGGGCCTAATCCCCAGTTACAGCTCTGTCTAAGTTCAAGTACATCACAGCCAGCCCACCAGGGCGAGGCTCCATGTCTTTTTCTTCTTTTTTAAGATACAACATCATGCATAGAAATGCCTGGGCAAGGTCCACCAATAAAAACACTCGAAATTGCAAGTTGGGTAAATACTAGGTTTTGGTTAATGGGCAAGACACTTCTCACTCCAAAATGAGATAACTGGAGAGAACGTTCGAACGTTCCTTCCAGTAGAAGGATCCATTTATCTTGAACTCCATTGCCCCGCTTATTTCTTCATACCTGAGCAGTGTAAGATATTGTGAAGCCTGAGTTGGTCACACACGTTCAGATGGTATAAAGGTGTCTGGGACTTGTATGTCTTGGCTGTGATGTGGGACTAAGAATACAGAAGGAGAAGCAGAGGTGGGGAAGCTCAGAGTGGTTGAGAAAAATGAATTCATGAGGACCCTGCCTCATGTGCTCAGAGACCTCTAAAAGGTTGCTCTTAATCCTCAGGTCTCTTTACAAATTCTGTCCCTCTATCCATTAGCTGTGCAACCTTGGGAATGTTACTTAACCTCTCTTAATGTCCTCAGCTATAATGGGGGAAATATACCAGACTCACCTCAACTGAGCTGTCCTGAGGTTTAAGAAAGGTCTAATAAGTGTCGTATTCATTTGTGCATCACTAAAAATGCTCACTTTCCTTTTTTGGGGTATGTGGTCAAATGGCATCTCCCTCATTCTTTAAACTTGAACTTACTCATGGGACTTGTTTTGGCAATGAAATGAGAGCAGTATTCTGTGTTGTTCTATGCAGAAGCACTTAATAGTCAGTGTAAGACACCGCTGTGCTCCCTTTTGACCATGGCAACCAGTGATGTCATAAGTAGAACAGGTGGAAGCTCTTTTATTCCAGTCAGCAAATGAATAAACGTGAAGCAGAGCTCCCCAGCCAACCTATACTGGACATTTAGCTCGAGAAGTAGACTTGATTTGCTACTGAGATCTGGGGAATGCTTGTTACCACATGACAAATTAGCTTACCCCGACTATCACAATATAGCAAAGGTCTTACAATGTAGTAACCTCATAATAAATGATAGTTCCCCTCTTGATCCATAGAACTAAGACCAGGACTACACAGAATTGAACTCAGTATTGAGCAAATGCTTGCACACACTTTCCTAGTGACAAAGACTGAATTGCAAGGTCCACCAATAAAAACACTCGAAATTGCAAGTTGGGTAAATACTAGGTTTTGGTTAATGGGCAAGACACTTCTCACTCCAAAATGAGATAACTGGAGAGAACGTTCGAACGTTCCTTCCAGTAGAAGGATCCATTTATCTTGAACTCCATTGCCCCGCTTATTTCTTCATACCTGAGCAGTGTAAGATATTGTGAAGCCTGAGTTGGTCACACACGTTCAGATGGTATAAAGGTGTCTGGGACTTGTATGTCTTGGCTGTGATGTGGGACTAAGAATACAGAAGGAGAAGCAGAGGTGGGGAAGCTCAGAGTGGTTGAGAAAAATGAATTCATGAGGACCCTGCCTCATGTGCTCAGAGACCTCTAAAAGGTTGCTCTTAATCCTCAGGTCTCTTTACAAATTCTGTCCCTCTATCCATTAGCTGTGCAACCTTGGGAATGTTACTTAACCTCTCTTAATGTCCTCAGCTATAATGGGGGAAATATACCAGACTCACCTCAACTGAGCTGTCCTGAGGTTTAAGAAAGGTCTAATAAGTGTCGTATTCATTTGTGCATCACTAAAAATGCTCACTTTCCTTTTTTGGGGTATGTGGTCAAATGGCATCTCCCTCATTCTTTAAACTTGAACTTACTCATGGGACTTGTTTTGGCAATGAAATGAGAGCAGTATTCTGTGTTGTTCTATGCAGAAGCACTTAATAGTCAGTGTAAGACACCGCTGTGCTCCCTTTTGACCATGGCAACCAGTGATGTCATAAGTAGAACAGGTGGAAGCTCTTTTATTCCAGTCAGCAAATGAATAAACGTGAAGCAGAGCTCCCCAGCCAACCTATACTGGACATTTAGCTCGAGAAGTAGACTTGATTTGCTACTGAGATCTGGGGAATGCTTGTTACCACATGACAAATTAGCTTACCCCGACTATCACAATATAGCAAAGGTCTTACAATGTAGTAACCTCATAATAAATGATAGTTCCCCTCTTGATCCATAGAACTAAGACCAGGACTACACAGAATTGAACTCAGTATTGAGCAAATGCTTGCACACACTTTCCTAGTGACAAAGACTGAATTCAAAGCCATTGGAGGCTACCAGGTCCAAGGCCAACACTGTATCCAGGAAAGAAAAACTACTTCCAGGAATCAGAGGAATTTCACTATTTGCCCCAGGTTTAAAGTCATCTTGTATTTTCACCAACCAGAAGATAGATGGTAGAACAACTAGTTTCTTCAACGAATAATTTCAATGAAGTTATTTCTCAGGCATAAGCCTAACACATCCTCTGCTCAGAGTAACAGCTAACAGATGCTGGGGACCTGATTCCAATATCTGGTGCTGATTACTTAGTGCAAACACCAAAAACTTTGCTCATATCAACACATCATAGAAATATTTTTCCTATTAAATTCAGTAAGTTATAAAACTATAGGAATCACAGTTAAAGAACCTGGTCATTCTTTCCAGGAGAGTCCCTGGTAACAAAGCAATTCATCAGCAGTATAGAAGAAGCAAACACTTTTAAACAGGCAAAAGCTAAGAGCATGATATTGGATACCCCTGAGACACAGGTTTGCATCTCAGTTTGTTCATTTAACTGGAAGACAGTAGGGGATCGAGAACTGTTCCTGATCCATAGACAACAGTCTGTAATGTAAGTCTCACCATATACAATGGGCTAGTTGATAACATTTCACATTTCTGTTACTGCTTTAGTTATTCATCCATTCAAAAGACATTTTCTCAGTGCCACGACTTAATTTCATCTTCCCATCAACTCTGTGAGGTCAATAATAGTGTTACCTTTTTTCTTTTTTTTTTAGCTGAGCCATGCAGCCTGTGGGATCGTAGTTCTTTGACCAGGTATTGAACCTGAGCCCTTGGTAGTGACAGTGTGAAGTACTAACCACTGCACTACTGGAGAATTCCCTTGTGCTCATTTATAAGTGATTACAAGAGGCACAGAGACAATCAGCATCTTGAGATGATGTACCTAGTTAGGTGAAAGAGTTTGTTAACTGAAACCCAGATCTTAAAGAAAGAAGTCTCACATACTCACAGCCATAGAGTACTGGATCTTGTGAATAAATTCCAAAATCTACGCAGCCCCTGGAAAAGAAGAGGTTCTTTTATTACCATCCAACTCACTCTGAAGCCCAGTGAGTTTGAACTTACAGGGATATTTATTATATATAGAAAGGTATGCTGACAAAGAGTGAGTCATCTGAGCATAAATACCACCTGCACAAGGAATGTGTGGATAAAAAGGAAAAATGATGGCCATCCCCCGACACACCAAGGCCACGCAGTCCCAACACAGCAGCCAAGGACCAGTATCCTTTGTCATCTGGTCCAAGAGTTCCCCAGTAGAAGGATGGGGACCTAGGTCTCTAAGCCAGTCTTTGAGCACAAGTTTCAAGTTTACCCAGTGAGTTATACACAATCCCAGCATCTTACTTTCTTAGATGGGCACCCTGGTGATCACTGGGATCCTGACTGTGCTCAGAACAGGTGTGTAGATGCTCTGGCCAGGCTCTGGGAGGAACGGAGGCATAGCTCTAGGACAGAGCCCGCTTCCAGCCACCTAACCACTGCACTTCCCTGGTCTCTGTCAGATACTGCCTCTGCATTCACCAGAAAGTGGGAAGTCTGCCCTTCTCTCCCAAACCTCGCAAAACCCCTCCTGAGTGGAGTGCCTTCAGTCCCTGACAGTCTGGGATTCCTGCGGAGAGAGAAGAGCCAAAACTAGGTCCCTTTCCTTGGCCTCACTCAAGCTCACCCACCTGAGCACATCCTTATTCCTTAAAATGTTTGTCTTCATTTGCCAGCACTGGGTCCTAGTTGCAGTATGCAGGATTTTAGTTGCCACATTAGGGATCTGATTCTTTGACCAGGGATTGAACCTGGACTCCCTGCACTGGGAGCGCAGAGTCTTAGCCACTGGATCACAGGTAAGTCCCCATCCTCATTCTCATCCTAACGAAAGGGCCTGTGCACATCAATTCCTTCCTGTAATGGCTGGGACTGGGCAGCTGCGCTCCCCTGGAGTGGCTGCATGATGCATCAGCCAGCTCAGGAAGTGGTGAAGATGCAGGTGCAGACTCTGCTCAGTCACTAAGTTGTGTCTGACTCTGCAACACTATGGACCGTATTCCCTGCCAGGCTCCTCTGTCCATGGGATTCTCCAGGCAGGAATATTTCAGGAGTGGGTCACCATGCCCACCTCCAGGCGATTTTTCCAACCTAGAGATCAAACCTGTGGTCTTCTGCATCTCCTGCATTGCAGGTGGATTCTTTTTACCCTCTGAGCCACCGGGGAAGCCTAGGTGAGGCTCTAGAGCAACAGGCATAAAACAGGAAGGTCCCAGGAATACTGGGAGCCTCTGTCCATGCTCGTTCCCCCATCAAACCAGTCTCTGGGGGTGCTGCTACAAGTTCTGGGGACTGAGCACTTGACTGGTGCTGCGTTTACACTTACTGACCAAAAGATGCATAAGAAAACCATGGAGAAATTTCAGCAGCCTGCCTGGAAATATACAACTAGTATCTGGAGATTTAAATGAAGAAGTAGGTTTAGGGGTTTGAATTTCTACCAAATCAATAGACCCACCATGGAAATCAGGGCCCCCAGTTTAGGGACAGCTGCTTACAGCCCAGTTGGTGGCATTTGGGGGAGTGGAAGGAGGATACTTGTCTTCATTTGCACTGATTTGCTGCTGCCCTTTAATAGGCTCTTAGTTAAGGCTAGAGTCATTGGTTTTCTTTTGATGTTTTGAACAAGATTCCTCCCTGGATGAGAGAATAAGCACAAGGTTTGTAAACAGTTGTCTTTAGGCTGGCATAGCAACCTTCCCCTTATGCAACTGAGCTTTCTCAGAAAAGACAGCTGTTAAAAGCCAGCCTGACACTTCCTGACTTGACTCTGCTGTCTCCACGGGGAAATCAGAGTTGCTGTTTTGAATGGGCTAATCCAGTTCTATGAATCTCTGTCTGCATGAATTGCTACTTTTCCAGAGACCAAAGCCACATGGCTGGGAGACCAGCTTTCTCTCTTTTCTTGCATCCCCTTCTGATCAAAATGACTTATCACTTGAATGTCATAATCATCTGAAGGTCTTTTCACTTCCGTGTTTTGTACCAGACTCTTGAGTATTGGATGATTTAGCAGTTTCAGTCCATTAAACTTTTCTAACCTTAATCTAACTTATAAACAGCCCTGTGATCTTTAAAAAATCCTTCTCTGTGAGCATCTTTCTATGAAATGGGAAAAGTCAAGAACTTTAAAAATCAAGTAATTGGCAGGAGGCCAAGAAGCCTGGTTGATCCACCTGAAAGATAGAACTTCATGGGATCTGGGAGTGGAGACATGTGAAAACCAATGTCTTTTGAATCTTCTGAAAATGCTATAAGTAGACTCACTCTGCAGTCTAATAAATGCCAGAGATTGAAAGGCGGCTCTGGGTGGTGTCATAGTCTATCATAGCATTGTGATAAAGTCCATCAGTCCTTGACTTTTCTAAAAGTTAATTCTCAAGACAAACAGTCCAGAAGAGTCCCTGGCAATGGCAGGGGCTCAGGACACAGTTGCTGATGAACTGACCTGGCATTGTCCCAGCTGCCCAGGTACCTAGTGGAGCAACATCATCTCCTGAGAGGCTAGATGGATCCCAGTCTATCTGGAGATTTAAATGAAGAAGTAGGTTTAGGGGTTTGAATTTCTACCAAATCAATAGACCCACCATGGAAATCAGGGCCCCCAGTTTAGGGACAGCTGCTTACAGCCCAGTTGGTGGCATTTGGGGGAGTGGAAGGAGGATACTTGTCTTCATTTGCACTGATTTGCTGCTGCCCTTTAATAGGCTCTTAGTTAAGGCTAGAGTCATTGGTTTTCTTTTGATGTTTTGAACAAGATTCCTCCCTGGATGAGAGAATAAGCACAAGGTTTGTAAACAGTTGTCTTTAGGCTGGCATAGCAACCTTCCCCTTATGCAACTGAGCTTTCTCAGAAAAGACAGCTGTTAAAAGCCAGCCTGACACTTCCTGACTTGACTCTGCTGTCTCCACGGGGAAATCAGAGTTGCTGTTTTGAATGGGCTAATCCAGTTCTATGAATCTCTGTCTGCATGAATTGCTACTTTTCCAGAGACCAAAGCCACATGGCTGGGAGACCAGCTTTCTCTCTTTTCTTGCATCCCCTTCTGATCAAAATGACTTATCACTTGAATGTCATAATCATCTGAAGGTCTTTTTCACTTCCGTGTTTTGTACCAGACTCTTGAGTATTGGATGATTTAGCAGTTTCAGTCCATTAAACTTTTCTAACCTTAATCTAACTTATAAACAGCCCTGTGATCTTTAAAAAATCCTTCTCTGTGAGCATCTTTCTATGAAATGGGAAAAGTCAAGAACTTTAAAAATCAAGTAATTGGCAGGAGGCCAAGAAGCCTGGTTGATCCACCTGAAAGATAGAACTTCATGGGATCTGGGAGTGGAGACATGTGAAAACCAATGTCTTTTGAATCTTCTGAAAATGCTATAAGTAGACTCACTCTGCAGTCTAATAAATGCCAGAGATTGAAAGGCGGCTCTGGGTGGTGTCATAGTCTATCATAGCATTGTGATAAAGTCCATCAGTCCTTGACTTTTCTAAAAGTTAATTCTCAAGACAAACAGTCCAGAAGAGTCCCTGGCAATGGCAGGGGCTCAGGACACAGTTGCTGATGAACTGACCTGGCATTGTCCCAGCTGCCCAGGTACCTAGTGGAGCAACATCATCTCCTGAGAGGCTAGATGGATCCCAGTCATGGGCCTAACCCACCTCGGTGGACTTTCCACTTCAGATATCCATGGTCCACGTGGGTGGGAAGAAAGAAGCTCTGAATGGTCATGTAATTGTGCTTGTTGTTAAAAAGAGGAAACCCTAGACACTTGCTGAGATGTTATTTCCTTCCATGTGGACAAGTGGGTTCGACATCAGTGCATAAACCTGAGGATTGGTAGTGGGGCTTCTATTGGAGATGATGTTACAGCAACTCCAAAGTGATCAGAAATCCCCCCAGCCTCTCTCAGGGGTTGAGTCTAATCCAGAGGGATGTCTCAGAGCCGGTTTGTTACCACCCAGGCCGGTGTGAGCACCTGGCAGCTCGAGGAGCCAGGGGCGGCCAGCACAGGTACGCTCGGCAGAAGCCATATGGAAAAGTGAAGCCGAGTCTGGAGCGAGGGCAACAGAAGATGAGGATGCTATGGAGCCTCATGCTGACTGCAAATCCCTACCTCCTGCCCCCAGCTCAGCTTCTCAGCTTGACCCCAGGGCATCTCCAGGGAATCCTGCCTGCGCTCTCCAGAGATGGAATTTGCCCCACACTGGCATTTCCTACACTCCTCCTCCTGCCAACCACATCTCTGGGGGCTGCTGGGAACTCACTCACCCGGCTAGCCTGGATGGTGAGTCGTTTGGCTCGCCTCCTTAAGGAGCTGGTGTCTAGCTCTAGCTTGGGAGCTTCTAGGACTCAGCACCCTCTTCTCATACCCAGACCCCAAGGTCACCTTTCTGAAGAAAGAACTCCCTTAGAGCATTTCAATCTTAGGTCTTTCCGAGGTCCCTGCCACACAGGCAGCCCCTGAGCAGCAGTGTCCCCTTCACAAGCAGTGGCCCTGGGTTGCTTGCAAAAGGTCACTTAAGGAGGGTGACGAGAATCCAGGCTCCTGAGCCTCACTCACAACACTTCTGAGGTGGAGGCGGGATGAGGGGCACCGCATCCGGAAGAGTCCCTGGCAATGGCAGGGGCTCAGGACACAGTTGCTGATGAACTGACCTGGCATTGTCCCAGCTGCCCAGGTACCTAGTGGAGCAACATCATCTCCTGAGAGGCTAGATGGATCCCAGTCATGGGCCTAACCCACCTCGGTGGACTTTCCACTTCAGATATCCATGGTCCACGTGGGTGGGAAGAAAGAAGCTCTGAATGGTCATGTAATTGTGCTTGTTGTTAAAAAGAGGAAACCCTAGACACTTGCTGAGATGTTATTTCCTTCCATGTGGACAAGTGGGTTCGACATCAGTGCATAAACCTGAGGATTGGTAGTGGGGCTTCTATTGGAGATGATGTTACAGCAACTCCAAAGTGATCAGAAATCCCCCCAGCCTCTCTCAGGGGTTGAGTCTAATCCAGAGGGATGTCTCAGAGCCGGTTTGTTACCACCCAGGCCGGTGTGAGCACCTGGCAGCTCGAGGAGCCAGGGGCGGCCAGCACAGGTACGCTCGGCAGAAGCCATATGGAAAAGTGAAGCCGAGTCTGGAGCGAGGGCAACAGAAGATGAGGATGCTATGGAGCCTCATGCTGACTGCAAATCCCTACCTCCTGCCCCCAGCTCAGCTTCTCAGCTTGACCCCAGGGCATCTCCAGGGAATCCTGCCTGCGCTCTCCAGAGATGGAATTTGCCCCACACTGGCATTTCCTACACTCCTCCTCCTGCCAACCACATCTCTGGGGGCTGCTGGGAACTCACTCACCCGGCTAGCCTGGATGGTGAGTCGTTTGGCTCGCCTCCTTAAGGAGCTGGTGTCTAGCTCTAGCTTGGGAGCTTCTAGGACTCAGCACCCTCTTCTCATACCCAGACCCCAAGGTCACCTTTCTGAAGAAAGAACTCCCTTAGAGCATTTCAATCTTAGGTCTTTCCGAGGTCCCTGCCACACAGGCAGCCCCTGAGCAGCAGTGTCCCCTTCACAAGCAGTGGCCCTGGGTTGCTTGCAAAAAGGTCACTTAAGGAGGGTGACGAGAATCCAGGCTCCTGAGCCTCACTCACAACACTTCTGAGGTGGAGGCGGGATGAGGGGCACCGCATCCGGTAAGCAGACACATCCTCCTGAGACGCTGGGAGGATGGGAAGCACTCACAATTAGAACTCCTAAAGTAGAGTTAAATATCCCTTACTTTGTTAACCCCTGTGAGACAATAAGTTTGATCCCAGGAGACCATCTTGCTTCCTGACAGCTTTAGAAGAAGCAGTCCTCTCTTTTCCTCAAACAAGGCTCCTCGCTGGGTTCTTTACACTCTGGGTCAGCAAGAATCTTCAATGGCTCCAGGGCAGCGTGGGCTGCAGACCGCCTCCCTGAGCATTCCAGATTCCCACAGACGCGGTTCCCAGCTGCTTCCAAACGGCTGTCTTTTTAAAAAATATATTTATTTTATTTATTTATTTGGCTGTACTGGGTCTTAGTGGTGGCATATGGGATCTAGTTTCCTGATCAGAGATCAAACCCGGGTCCCCAGCATTGGGAGCATGGAGTCTTAGCCACTGGGCCACCAGGAAGGTCCCCTGAACTGCTGTTGAGTGAGGCTGTGGGCTTTCCTGGAGGCTCACCAGATGCCAAAACCTTCTAGAAGGGGTTTTCCTTGGGGATGGAGCACTTACTGCTCAGGAAGACGTCACACTTGATGCACACTGCAGAACAAACCCCTGGAAACAGATAAATTGCCATATTGTGTGAAGGGCAGAAATGTGTCTTTAAAAAAAAAAAAAAACCGTGAGCAAAACCAGAAGGCACATTGCTAACAACATTCGGGATTAAGTAACAAGAAAGCCTGTGCTTGTTGCTGGTGATGAAGCAGGAAATAACTCCTTTTCCTTCAACTAATCTCTTTGTTTGCATTATGCCCTTTGCTCCATAGGACTGGCTCAGGGAAGGCCTGTTTTGTTGTTGTTGATGTTACGTTTGGGTTTCTAGTTCTTGATCTGTAGGCTTTGGTCCTGTTGAACCTCAGTCCAGGGAGTCCTGTGGCTGAAGCCATTGTTGAGCAGATCCAATGCAGGATGAAGGGTGCAGACAGCAAAGGTCCTGTCCTGGGAACCTCAGGGGTCCAGGTGCAGCCCCACTTCTGAGGTGGAGGCGGGATGGGGGCACCGCTCGGAAGCAGACACATCCTCCTGAGACGCTGGGAGGATGGGAAGCACTCACAATTAGAACTCCTAAAGTAGAGTTAAATATCCCTTACTTTGTTAACCCCTGTGAGACAATAAGTTTGATCCCAGGAGACCATCTTGCTTCCTGACAGCTTTAGAAGAAGCAGTCCTCTCTTTTCCTCAAACAAGGCTCCTCGCTGGGTTCTTTACACTCTGGGTCAGCAAGAATCTTCAATGGCTCCAGGGCAGCGTGGGCTGCAGACCGCCTCCCTGAGCATTCCAGATTCCCACAGACGCGGTTCCCAGCTGCTTCCAAACGGCTGTCTTTTTAAAAAATATATTTATTTTATTTATTTATTTGGCTGTACTGGGTCTTAGTGGTGGCATATGGGATCTAGTTTCCTGATCAGAGATCAAACCCGGGTCCCCAGCATTGGGAGCATGGAGTCTTAGCCACTGGGCCACCAGGAAGGTCCCCTGAACTGCTGTTGAGTGAGGCTGTGGGCTTTCCTGGAGGCTCACCAGATGCCAAAACCTTCTAGAAGGGGTTTTCCTTGGGGATGGAGCACTTACTGCTCAGGAAGACGTCACACTTGATGCACACTGCAGAACAAACCCCTGGAAACAGATAAATTGCCATATTGTGTGAAGGGCAGAAATGTGTCTTTAAAAAAAAAAAAAAAAACCGTGAGCAAAACCAGAAGGCACATTGCTAACAACATTCGGGATTAAGTAACAAGAAAGCCTGTGCTTGTTGCTGGTGATGAAGCAGGAAATAACTCCTTTTCCTTCAACTAATCTCTTTGTTTGCATTATGCCCTTTGCTCCATAGGACTGGCTCAGGGAAGGCCTGTTTTGTTGTTGTTGATGTTACGTTTGGGTTTCTAGTTCTTGATCTGTAGGCTTTGGTCCTGTTGAACCTCAGTCCAGGGAGTCCTGTGGCTGAAGCCATTGTTGAGCAGATCCAATGCAGGATGAAGGGTGCAGACAGCAAAGGCCAGCCCTATCCATGGCTCCCGGCTGAGGGGGCAAGGCTGACCTGCATGTTAGGGGGGATGGGAGGAGGCGCAGGCTTGTCAGCCTTTCTCACATTTGTTGTCGTGTTCTTGGCACTGTGCCTAATAATGTCGAATACAAGAATGCGAGATGAGGAAACAACAGATGATTTCCAAAGACGGCTAGACAGATTTCTCTGTCTCAGTTTCTGCACACACTTACTCACAGACACATCCAAAGTCTAGGGCTGGGGGAAGAAGAGGATAGGAAGGAGAGAGAGAAGGACGGGGAAGAGGAAGGGGAGGGAGGGGAACGAGGGAGATTGGAGGGGGACAGAAAGAATGATAAACCACAGGGTCCTCCGTGGGCTGAACTCGTAGATGTCTGCCTCGGAGGTGAAGGGAGAGGCCGTCCTCCATCACCATGGCTCAGGGTTGTCATCAGGAGCATCATCTTCCCACTTCATTCATTCCTTACAGTGTGGAGAGGTAAGAACAGGCCATCGTGAGTGGGCCTAGACCAGCGAGGGGGTGTGCGCCCCCGCTGCTCCCCATGCATGACCTCCTGTTCCAGAGCACCCCCGCGGAAGCATGTAAAGCCCTGGTCTTTTCAAAGTTGACTCTTTTCCACGATCTCTGTGGTTTGCCCACATCATGATATCTGGTGACTTGAAGGGTCTCTATCTCGGCTCAGCCTTGTCAGTCAAGCCTGGGGAGAGAAAGCCCAGGAGCCGGTGTCCACAGAGGAATGGGGGAAGGGGCAGTGCCCAGCCCATTTAACCACTTTCTTCCCACACTTTTCTCTTCTTGGCAAAAGCACGTCATGACAACACCCAAGCAGCTGAACTTCCATGGCTTTTGGCACTGCAGACCCCCAGATGAAGAATCAGCCCACCATGTGTCCCACGGTGAGACCCTACTTCAAATACACTCTCCTGCCTACCAAAAACAGAAGGAAATCACTCTTTTTTTGGCTTAAGCAAAAAATAAGGCTGTTTTTTCAAAGTGCTATTTAAAAGGTTCATTATCTCACAGGCTGCTAACTACGTACTCTGTGCCACACTCCATAAAACTTCTTATAACTGTCTTTGAAATTAACAGCCACCTCTTGTGCTTCTCAAATTATTAAAGACGTTGGCATGGCGGAGACTGTAAACTTTCTACCCTGGTGATTTGTCAGCGAGACTACAGCCCACCACATCTCCCAGAGCGTTCCCAACAAAAAGTTCCTTGTGACCCAGGCACCAATTTTTCTTTCTTGTCTGTTCATTCTAATTCCGCTCAATTACTCCTGAGCAAGCTGTTTTATTCCTGTCAATTCATGTTATTTACTGGAGCCTGTCAGAAGGCCCGAAGTGGAGGCTGATATGATGTAGGATGTTTTGAGACTCATTAAAACACTTTAAAACAATCACCTATTGTGATAGTCACTGCCTTAAAACAGGGCAGCCATGCCTGGATCTGCTTTATGTGTTTGCACTTACAGGTCTCAGGATAGAAGTGCTTTACTTACTAGGCAAATTTTGGACTTGGGAACCTAGGACCTGGCCTGCGCTCCTGGACGATTCTGAGCAAGGATCTGAAAGTAAAGGGATTAAGTGTGTGTCTGTCGGGGGAGGGGTTTACCCAGGAACAGCTCTGCCACTTCCTGCTGGGCCAAGGAGGGATGGGGGTCAGCAGACAGCCTCCAGTAGCCAGAGAGGCCTGCCCCCTAGCAGAGAGGGAGATTATCCCAGGAAAGGGTAAGAACACTTTTCCTCTGAAGATGGAGAGGTCCCCTGCTATCACATTTAGTCCACCATTATTCCATCATTATTCGAACGTACGGCACTCGAACAACTTGTAAGAGCAAGGTACCAGGCTAGATTTTTCTAAGGTTGTAAAGCAGGTAACTTTGTAGCTCTTGCAGCCTTAGATGAAGTGTCATCTTACTGATGGTATGTGGAGTGTCAGGTGCAGCCAGAGCTCTGGGCCAGAGAGGGACCAAAACTGCCTCAACCTGTCTGCTCCCCTCTTGGCTGTCCTTTGCTTCTGCTCTGGTCTTCTGGCTGCCCACGGTCTCCACTGCTTGAAGCATCTACTCCTGACTGACCATTGCCAGGAGCTCAGCCTCAGCAGCTTCTGGATTTGGAGGCTGACTTCTGTGCTAGAACAGAGCATGCAACAAGAAAGCTGTGTTCAACCTGGGGCAGAACTAGAGGATTCTTGGTTTCCGAGTAATGAGATCTGTAATTTCTTCTGGGGGAAACAGCATTCTCCTTTCTTCACTGATTGTTAGATGCTCAGTAATTCCAGTGGTTGCCATGGTTTCAAGGCAATGCTCAGAAGAAGGCAAGGCCAGCCTAGCCCACTGCATACACTTTCAGATTTTTTTTTTTTCAGAGAAGAATTCAGCGAGAGACAGTGATAGGTAAGAAATGGATTTATTCAGAGTCAGAGAAAGCACACTCCACAGACAGAGTGTGGGCCATGGCAGAACGAATCCAGCGGCCACACTTTCAGAACATGGTGTTTACATGAGGGTCACATCTGTCTGGGGCATGCCAACCTCACCGCATGGTGGTGGTAGGGAGCAACCAGGAGCAGCCAGGCAAGGGGGAAGTAAGGCTGGAGGGCCAGAGCCATGTGCCATCAGGCAGGCCACTTTTCATTTCTCAGCAGCATTAAGAGGAGGTTGAACTAGTCAGTCTTTATCATGCGGTGTCCTTCAGACAGTGAGATGCTAACCTATGCTCCCAGAGAAGTCGGTTCCCAGTCGTGTACTTGGGGAAACAATGCCAAGAACATCTGCAGCTCCTAGACCAGCTTCTTGATCCCATGAGTTTAAAAAGTGCTGCATTAGGATGTCCCTGGTTCTTCCCTGGTCCATTAGGTCTAGTGGCTAAGAATCCACCTGCCAATCAAGGGGACTTGGGTTTGAACTCTAATTCTGAAAGATTCCACATGCCATGCAGCAATGAAGCCCACGCTCCACAATAAGAGATGCCATAGCAACTACATAAAGCCCACATGCATCAGCGAAGACCCAGCCAGCCAAAAATAAAATATATAAATAAAAGTGCTGCATTGGGCTTCCCTGGTGGTCCAGTGGGTAAGGACACCACCTTGCAGTGCAAGGGGTGCCGGTTCGATCCCTGGCCTGGGAAGATCCCACGTGCCGTGGAGCAGCTGGACTGATGTGTCCATTTACCGAGCTGGAGCTCTGGAGCGCATGTGCCCAGAGCCGGTGCTCTGCAACAACAGAGGCCACTGCGATGGGAGGCCCACACAGGCCAAAGAACAAAAGATGGATGAAAATTGATAAATGAAAGACCAATAGAAGTAACCCACCCACCCCTCCCTCCCCATTGCACCCCACTGCCACCCCCCACCAAAAAAAGTGCTGCATTAACTGATCTTCAAGGTTCCTCTAACTCTCAAATTCTAGCATGAAATAGGAAATGTAAATCCAAAAAGGTCTAAGACATTTGCCCTCGGCAGTGATTTTCCATCCTAACTGTGTATCGTGATCACTTGCGGGACATGTATAAAAAATAAAACCCACAGCCTATCTCTCAGCCTAGGGACTATGATTCACCGAGCCTAGGATGAGCCCCAGTATCTGCATGTCTAACAATTCACTGGTCACTGCTGATGTGTGGCAGGCCTCATAGTTGATAAGCCGGGGTCAAGTTGAGAGCCAGACATTTTCATGAGGCAATGAAATGAGGGAAGAGTTAAAGCAGGCTTTTTCATTTCTCAGCAGTTGAGAGGTTAACTAGTCAGTCTTTATCATGCGGTGTCCTTCAGACAGTGAGATGCTAACCTATGCTCCCAGAGAAGTCGGTTCCCAGTCGTGTACTTGGGAAACAATGCCAAGAACATCTGCAGCTCCTAGACCAGCTTCTTGATCCCATGAGTTTAAAAAGTGCTGCATTAGGATGTCCCTGGTTCTTCCCTGGTCCATTAGGTCTAGTGGCTAAGAATCCACCTGCCAATCAAGGGGACTTGGGTTTGAACTCTAATTCTGAAAGATTCCACATGCCATGCAGCAATGAAGCCCACGCTCCACAATAAGAGATGCCATAGCAACTACATAAAGCCCACATGCATCAGCGAAGACCCAGCCAGCCAAAAATAAAATATATAAATAAAAGTGCTGCATTGGGCTTCCCTGGTGGTCCAGTGGGTAAGGACACCACCTTGCAGTGCAAGGGGTGCCGGTTCGATCCCTGGCCTGGGAAGATCCCACGTGCCGTGGAGCAGCTGGACTGATGTGTCCATTTACCGAGCTGGAGCTCTGGAGCGCATGTGCCCAGAGCCGGTGCTCTGCAACAACAGAGGCCACTGCGATGGGAGGCCCACACAGGCCAAAGAACAAAAGATGGATGAAAATTGATAAATGAAAGACCAATAGAAGTAACCCACCCACCCCCCTCCCTCCCCATCCCACCCCACTGCCACCCCCCACCAAAAAAAGTGCTGCATTAACTGATCTTCAAGGTTCCTCTAACTCTCAAATTCTAGCATGAAATAGGAAATGTAAATCCAAAAAGGTCTAAGACATTTGCCCTCGGCAGTGATTTTCCATCCTAACTGTGTATCGTGATCACTTGCGGGACATGTATAAAAAATAAAACCCACAGCCTATCTCTCAGCCTAGGGACTATGATTCACCGAGCCTAGGATGAGCCCCAGTATCTGCATGTCTAACAATTCACTGGTCACTGCTGATGTGTGGCAGGCCTCATAGTTGATAAGCCGGGGTCAAGTTGAGAGCCAGACATTTTCATGAGGCAATGAAATGAGGGAAGAGTTAAAGCAGGCTTTTCGTTGCTCACTTCTGTTCATGGGATTATTGGACCCCTGGGTGACTGTCTGCTCTGTTTTTAGAAGATGCTTTACCAGAAGTCAACAGTTTAAGATGCAGTGAGGAAGAATTTGTTTTGTTTTTTTAAACCTCCGACTGACCCTCAAACCACATCCCAAGGGCAAACATCTTATGGCTTAATTGATAGGTAGACATTGCCTGGAACCAGAGGGAAAACAATGCTGCCAGCTGCCCACCCCAGAAGTGATGGAGAAAGGTGAAAGGTGGCCTCTTCAGTGTCTGCCAACTGCAGGCAGAGCTGACCCAGGGTTCTGTCCAGCGTGGGTCAGAGCTTCAGGACAGAGAAAACAGGAGGCCAGAAAGACAGCCAGACCGGCCTCCCAGGCCAGTGAGGTTAGTGCTCACGAACCAGGCAAGTTCCCGAGTAAGGAAAACACCTTCACCCCTCCATGCATTGCTGGTCCAGATACACACACACACACACACACACACACAAACAAGAGGACCACTGGGCTGCCGGCCAGGCTGCCGGCTGCCTGGGGGAGTCTGGTCCTGCCAGGACAAAAAGGCAAAAATGATGAATTCCTGTATCAACTGAAGTTCAAGGTGAGGTGCAAATCCAGAAGATAAGTCTTCTTCCTAAGACTCCCTTTCATACATTTGACAATGCAGACAAGCTGGATGACTCACTGTTTAGACAGACCCTGTTCTTTTCCCACTTTGAGCAATCCCTGCTGTGTTTTGCTCCCCAGCCCTGTCTGTTGGGCTCCTACGCATACTTGCAGGCCTGTATCAGATGTCTCCTCCACTGATGTCCCCTTTAGATGCCCTCTAAAGGGGGCCCTCTGGAGTTTCCAGAGCTTACTGTTTGTATCTATCATCTGGCATTTTCTCAGTCATGTGCTGCATCTCCTTCCTCTGTAAGCCCCTGGAACGTGGAGACTGGGCGTTATGTCTCCCTCTCATCCCAGCATCCTCAACATTGCGCTTTGTACAAAACAGGTACCCAAGGAATGGAATGGAAGCTGTTCATTGTAAACAGTAATTGTAAAGCATCGTGGCCCTCGTGACCAGTGGCACACCCACTGTCTGTGCAGCAAGACATTGACAGATGGCTAGGCCTCCTGAGCAGAGTCAGGGTCTGGACTGGAGGATCTTGACTTGTTTGTGTTTCAGTTTCCACATGGTACTGATATTCCCGGCTGCGATGCTTTGGGAATCCTCTTCAAGAAATAATTTTAAGGACATTTATTCTACTGGGACTAAAACTTGGGTGCGTATATGGACCATACTTTGCAACTGATGAGTACATTATCTGATTTACAGAATTGATCATTTGTCATAATGTCACACATTAGTATGCTATATCCCATCTTTATTACTTAGAGTTTTCTTGCTTATAAATCTTTTCTTTTTTTTTTTTTTGCCACTTCTATGGATCTTTCATTTACTTATCTTTGTTCTTTGTCTTGTGTGGGCCTCCCATCACAGTGGCCTCTCTCGTCGCAGAGCACAGGCTCTGGGCACATGCGCTCCAGAGCTCCGGTTCGGTAGTTGGACACATCGGTCCAGCCGCTCCACGGCACGTGGGACCCTCACAGATCAGGGATCGAACCGGTGCCCCTTACACTGCAAGGCAGTGTCCTTACCCATTGGACCACCAGGGAAGTCCTTGCTTATAAATCTTACTCCTTAAGAATTATCACACTTCCTAAAAACAGAATCAAAGAACTGATACAAAGGTAGAAAAGTCAAGGATGTTGGAGTCAGACAGGTCTAGATTTGAAGCTTGGTTTCATCATTTTGTAGTCAGGTATCTTGGCCAGGGATTTTACTGAAGTTATACTTTTGCATTCCCCAGCCCTTTTTTGCTGTTTGGTATCCTGTATCAGATGTCTCCTCCACTGATGTCCCCTTTAGATGCCCTCTAAAGGGGGCCCTCTGGAGTTTCCAGAGCTTACTGTTTGTATCTATCATCTGGCATTTTCTCAGTCATGTGCTGCATCTCCTTCCTCTGTAAGCCCCTGGAACGTGGAGACTGGGCGTTATGTCTCCCTCTCATCCCAGCATCCTCAACATTGCGCTTTGTACAAAACAGGTACCCAAGGAATGGAATGGAAGCTGTTCATTGTAAACAGTAATTGTAAAGCATCGTGGCCCTCGTGACCAGTGGCACACCCACTGTCTGTGCAGCAAGACATTGACAGATGGCTAGGCCTCCTGAGCAGAGTCAGGGTCTGGACTGGAGGATCTTGACTTGTTTGTGTTTCAGTTTCCACATGGTACTGATATTCCCGGCTGCGATGCTTTGGGAATCCTCTTCAAGAAATAATTTTAAGGACATTTATTCTACTGGGACTAAAACTTGGGTGCGTATATGGACCATACTTTGCAACTGATGAGTACATTATCTGATTTACAGAATTGATCATTTGTCATAATGTCACACATTAGTATGCTATATCCCATCTTTATTACTTAGAGTTTTCTTGCTTATAAATCTTTTCTTTTTTTTTTTTTGGCCACTTCTATGGATCTTTCATTTACTTATCTTTGTTCTTTGTCTTGTGTGGGCCTCCCATCACAGTGGCCTCTCTCGTCGCAGAGCACAGGCTCTGGGCACATGCGCTCCAGAGCTCCGGTTCGGTAGTTGGACACATCGGTCCAGCCGCTCCACGGCACGTGGGACCCTCACAGATCAGGGATCGAACCGGTGCCCCTTACACTGCAAGGCAGTGTCCTTACCCATTGGACCACCAGGGAAGTCCTTGCTTATAAATCTTACTCCTTAAGAATTATCACACTTCCTAAAAACAGAATCAAAGAACTGATACAAAGGTAGAAAAGTCAAGGATGTTGGAGTCAGACAGGTCTAGATTTGAAGCTTGGTTTCATCATTTTGTAGTCAGGTATCTTGGCCAGGCCACTGCATTTCTTTGAGTTAATTTCTGAATTTATAAACTTAGAGCAATAACGCCTACCACTATCACACTCGCCCTGCACATTTCTGGCAGGTTACCTGCCACCAAGTAAGTGTTCCAGGCCTGCCCTCCTCACTTCCCTACTTCTCTACCCCTCCTTTAAGACACACATGTGTGCCAAGATTTCTCCAACCATGTTTTCTGAACCAAAAATTGAGAGAACATGATTCTGGTGCACTGATGGGGTGACCAAACAAAATATTAGATATTAAGACTATCTCAGGAAATGCCTGTGGCCACACTATGAAGATGACTTGTTCAGAGACTTCCCTGGTGGTTCAGTGGTTAAGAATCCACCTTCCAATACAAGGCAAGTGGATTCTTGGATCCCTGGCCAAGAAACCAAGATGTTAAATGACACAGAACAGCTAAGGCCAAACTGCAGCTACTGAGATGCATGATGAAGATCCATGATGAAGACCCTGCATGCTGCATCTAAGACCTGACCAGTCAAAGAAATACATGAATAAAATTTGTTGAAAAAAAATCACTTGTTCATTTGAATGGAACAAAAATAAAAACAATTCCAAAGCAACATCGACCTCATATCAAATGCTTAGCACAATTACCAAATCACCACTTGACCCTGGGTCAAGGCATCAGGATGGAGGAGGGGACAGGAAGGCCTTCGTGCTGCTCTGGGAGGCACCTTCTCAGGTTTATCATCTAAGACCTGCTTATCTGAATGACTCAGAGGAGAAGGTTTACCTGCTGGCTGTCTACCTCCTGACCCTCGGGTCACAGTGTCCCATTTTCCATGTGAACTTTCATTTATCTCTCATCCTGTGATGTTTGCTTCAGAAGCGCTTGAGGAAGTTGGGCATCCAGCAACAGTAAGCTCTGCTATTTGTTCTATAGCCAGAGACTCAAATTAAGAGAAGGAAAAAAAATTTACTTACACGGGCCTTGGGTATTTCCAGTAGCTGGAATTTCCCACTGCTGGAAACCTAATGAAATAGTCTCACTACAGCATTTTATAGATCCTGTAGCTGGAGTTGAATTACCCTGAAAGGACCAGAGAAGCAGACAGAAAGAAAGTCTGTGAATGACCAAGTCCCTTCGAAACTGAGCAGCTGTTTTTGTCTTGGTGTATGTGTGGTTATTTTGTTATAGATGATCAGTTGAGATTTTCTTCCTCCAGAGTTTCAGAGAAAAGAGAGACACATCTTCGATTCATGACCCATGGAAAAGTAAGCATGGCTCCTTGTTCAAAATTTCAATTGAAAAAGCAGCCAACAGGGTCCTAAAACAGCAGCCCTCTTGCGGGCACGCCATGAAGCAGCTGACTCTGTTTTGATTGGGGGCCCAAGGAGGCAGGCTTCTGGTGCTCCCTCCCCTAAACACAGGGTGCTCTGAATATGGCTCTGATGGTTGTTAGCCAAAGGGGATTTAACATGCAGCCTCGAAACCAACAGCTGTCTTTGTCACAGATGTTGACCCCATCCTGCGTCCAGACAGACATCGGGTCAATGTCCCTGAGCATTTGCCCCAGCGTGGGATACACACCGGGGCTTCCCACTGGGGACCTTGCTGTGATACAGTGGACTGGATTTAGCCCGAGAAGGAATAGTTGTGGTGTACAGACCAGCCCCACTGCCCATTCCCTCTCCTTGACCTACCCTTTGTGGGAAGCCAGGAATGCCAAATATTTCTTGTTGCTCTGCCCAGGCCTTTGCTATATTTACAGTCCCCCAGAGCCCCGGCCAAGCCCCAGCTCTGTCTCATTTCCTGTGGCAGCTCAAGCGTTCCTTCTCTCTCCCCTTGAATGGTTGCAGTTTTGTTTGAGAGGGTACATCTCAGGTATGTCAAGTGAAGAGAGACAAAACCATAAAATCAGGGACTTCCCTGGCAGTCCAACAGCTAAGACTCCACACTTCCAATGCAGGGTGGTGCAGGTTCGATCCCTGGTTGGGAAACTAAGATCCTACATGCCATGCAGCCAAAAATAAAAATTAAAAAGCATAAAATAAAGTCCCCTGAACAAGGAGCTGTGCTCTGGGATAAGGCACAACTCACAGTAAAAGACTTCCTTGATGTTGACAGACGATATCGGAATTTCTAGGATGTAGATAACTTTTTTTCAAAAAGTGAAAAGAGATACAGTCAGGCAGAGGCAGACCAAATGAACATGAAGTGGAAGGCTGATGCGGAGCATCTTTAAAGAACCACTGGCCACTCTGTGTGTTTTTCTTCCTGAAGGGCAAAATTAAACCCTTTGATCGGGCCTTTCATTTTCCAGTTTCTTTTCTAATTCTAGAATCTCCTCTAACCACACAGGGACAAAGTGGGAACAGAATTCCTTCTATCGTTATTGCTCACTCAGACAGGGGATCTTAACCATGGAAAAGTAAGCATGCTTTTAAAAAGAAAAGCAGCCAACAGGGTCCTAAAACAGCAGCCCTCTTGCGGGCACGCCATGAAGCAGCTGACTCTGTTTTGATTGGGGCCCAAGGAGGCAGGCTTCTGGTGCTCCCTCCCCTAAACACAGGGTGCTCTGAATATGGCTCTGATGGTTGTTAGCCAAAGGGGATTTAACATGCAGCCTCGAAACCAACAGCTGTCTTTGTCACAGATGTTGACCCCATCCTGCGTCCAGACAGACATCGGGTCAATGTCCCTGAGCATTTGCCCCAGCGTGGGATACACACCGGGGCTTCCCACTGGGGACCTTGCTGTGATACAGTGGACTGGATTTAGCCCGAGAAGGAATAGTTGTGGTGTACAGACCAGCCCCACTGCCCATTCCCTCTCCTTGACCTACCCTTTGTGGGAAGCCAGGAATGCCAAATATTTTTTTTTGCCCTGCCCCGGCCTTTTCTATATTTACCGGCCCCCCCCCCCCCCAGAGCCCCGGCCAAGCCCCAGCTCTGTCTCATTTCCTGTGGCAGCTCAAGCGTTCCTTCTCTCTCCCCTTGAATGGTTGCAGTTTTGTTTGAGAGGGTACATCTCAGGTATGTCAAGTGAAGAGAGACAAAACCATAAAATCAGGGACTTCCCTGGCAGTCCAACAGCTAAGACTCCACACTTCCAATGCAGGGTGGTGCAGGTTCGATCCCTGGTTGGGAAACTAAGATCCTACATGCCATGCAGCCAAAAATAAAAATTAAAAAGCATAAAATAAAGTCCCCTGAACAAGGAGCTGTGCTCTGGGATAAGGCACAACTCACAGTAAAAGACTTCCTTGATGTTGACAGACGATATCGGAATTTCTAGGATGTAGATAACTTTTTTTCAAAAAGTGAAAAGAGATACAGTCAGGCAGAGGCAGACCAAATGAACATGAAGTGGAAGGCTGATGCGGAGCATCTTTAAAGAACCACTGGCCACTCTGTGTGTTTTTCTTCCTGAAGGGCAAAATTAAACCCTTTGATCGGGCCTTTCATTTTCCAGTTTCTTTTCTAATTCTAGAATCTCCTCTAACCACACAGGGACAAAGTGGGAACAGAATTCCTTCTATCGTTATTGCTACGCACTTAGGAGGACATTGTCTTTCAGCAAATCTGTTTTCCTCCAAAATACATTCTCAAAATCATTTCCAGGCAGTATAGACCTGGAGGTGAGGCTTTGGGGAAGCTATAGATGCTTTCTCTGCAAACCTAGTAGAAAGACAGTGTATGTGTCCTGAGCTGGCCTCCTCTGGGTAGCAGAGCCCTGTATGTGCATTTGCCCGGAGTGGGCTCCCATCATATCTATTGACCTCGTGTTATGATTCACAGCACCCTCTTTCAAACATGTCTAGTTTGGATGATCAGTTACGCGGGCATCCTGCCTGTCACTATTTCTCATGCCCATTGCAAATACTGTATGTTCTACCACCCTTCTGGCAGGTGGCGCGGCTACCTGAGTTCACAGGCTAGCACAGTGGTCTCTGAGGCCACAGCTTCTCCTCCCTCCGGGCCGTTCCTGAGCTTTGTAGCCAGCTGATGGCTGCATGCTGCAAATGCGATTTCGTTCTCTTTTTATCCTTTTGTAAACGAGATGTTTTTTTAAATCCTTGTGCTTGAAGACACACTGGTATCAGAATAGAAGACAAATCAGACTTCCCTCCCCTCTGTCTCAAGCCCTCATTCTCATCAAGACTCCAGCATCTGCAGTGTAAACAGTCACTCTGATGGCCACGGACCCCCTTAGGCCAGTCTCCCTTCCTTGCCAGGATGGGTGGGACACCCTTAAGGAAAAAGAAAAATAACACCCACACATCTTTATCAGCAAACATCAAAAACACATTCTTTTGGCTTCTGTTACTGGTGGCTCAGTGGAGCTATTGAAACCATTTGGAATTCTTTGCAGGTATTTAGGTGGCTGGACACATTGTGAAGACTGGGGGAGAAAAGCAGAGAAAGGATTGATTCATGACTATATCTTAGACTCTTGGTCCAAGGTGAGAACATTTTGCCTAATGAATATGGGAATAATTGAATTGGTGTGGGGAGATTTTTATCTACTCTCAATTTTTAAAAATATGTTAGAGAGTGTGTAAGATAAACAAAAATAATAACAAAAATCTATAGTAACCTATGTAGTCATTTTGGGACATTTTCCCTAACGATATAGCATTCTAGTGGGATTCATTTTGGTCCTTAGGCAAAGTTGATTTAAATTCCAATAGTGTACCTGCAAAATTAATATGCAAAACCTGTTCAGCGTGTGCTATTTTGTATTTTAATTGAGGTTAATTTTAAATGGATTGCACCTGTGAGGCTGCAAAATGCCTTGTTAACTTCCAAGCTAGCCATGACATTGATGAACACAAGACAGATGCAGGGTCTGTTACCAAGATTTGCCTGCCAGATCCCACTCTCTTGAATTCAGGGTGTCGTTGCATAGAAAAAAGGGTTTTGGTTAAACTCTGGAGCTAAAAGAAGTAAAAAATCAGTTTTTGAAACACATCTATTTGAATCAAAGCCACATCTGTTTGCCTGTATCATGATACGATGTAGACATAGAATAAGATACAGGGCCACTGAGAAAATAAAGCATGTTGGTTTTAATATGGGAATATCTTTTCCCCCTATTTTATTTTGACTGAGCAAATTACTGATAGTTAAACTGTAGAATACATAGAAGTGGAAAATGATCAGTGAGCTTTAAAAATGTATCTAAATTCTGTACTCTACTCTGGAGAGACCCTCCAAGGACAGAGGTCGTGAACTAATCCACATAAGGAATGAAGACTATGAGAAGAGCTGAAATAAAACTCAAATAGTAAATACCCACGCACTGATAGGGCAAACAAACTGAATCCCAGTTTGGGATCATTTACAGTAAGAGTATATTTGTTTGATAAATAGTTTTTGAACAGTAACTTTTCATATTTTCTTTGCTAGATGCTTTATCATTTATCATCTCCTGTGCTCAACAAACGAACAGCTCCACGTAGTTGCTGTGGAATTCAAGCCGCACAGCTCTGTTTACAGAGAGAGCTGGTGCTTATGGGCTGCCTGAGTCAGCTCCTCCCCTTCCTTTTACTAATTAACATTCTTGACATTTGACTTGACGGTAGTATTTTAGAGCGCTAACACACAACTCTTGTAAACAAACATAATATTCTTGGTGTGAGTTATTGCTCTTTATAAGAAAAGAGTCAGCAGTTTCCAAACTAAAAAAAAGAAAAGCAATTTATTTTGTCAGTTACAAATTTCTAAGGTTTTTGTTGTTTTCTTTCTATTTGCTCCAGAAGTCACCAGAGAATTCCTCTCGAGTGAACCTGATATGAAATTATTCTGCCTTTTTTTTAAAAAAGAATAGATGCTTTATGAAACAATAGGAATGTATTGGAGTTGTTTATTTATACATTTAAAGTATCTTGGCATGTGGTATGAATATTGTTTAGTCATAGCATCAAAATGGATATAAAGAATAGCATGACTGGTAAAAAAAAAAAAAAAAAAAAGAAAGAAAAGAAAATAGATCACTCCTCTTCTAAGGATGAGCTTCCCAGATGGTGCTAATGGTAAAGAATCCTGCCAATACATGAACCATGAGATGTGGGTTCAATCCCTGGGTTGGAAAGATCTCCTGGAGAAGGGCACGGCAACCCACTCCAGTATTCCTGGAGAGAGGAGCCTGGCAGGCTAGGATCCATATGGTTGCCAAGAGTTGGATATGACTGAAGTGACTTAGCATGCAGGTACACTTCTAAGAAACTGCCATTTCAACCTGGACCAAATGATCTTTCCTTTGATGCATCATAAATAGCAGGTTTACATGCATTTTCAGTATGTATTTTGTCTTTGTCATGTTTTGCTATCTTGCAGTTGTGACCTAGTAATAGTTTCTAATTCAATCATTCCTTCGACTAACTGAATGTAATTTTAAAAATTAGACTGAAAATATACTAATAATTACCTTTAAAATGTAGTAAATCTACACTGTCCCCTAATTTCCATTCCTCTAAGTCATCACAGAGCATCTGTCTTATGCAGCAGCTTCCCACTGGCTAGCTATTTCACACTTGGTAGTGTACATATGTTGGTGCTACTTTCTCAATTTGTCCCACCTTCTCCGTCCCCCGCTGAGTCCACAAGTCCATTTTCTATATCTGCATCTCTATTCCTCCCATGCAAATAATGTCCATCAGTACCATTTTTTTCTAGATTCCATATTTATCCTTTAATATACATACTTGTTATTCTCTTTCTGACTTAACTTCACTGGGTATAACAGGTTCATCCACCTCAGTTCAACTGATTCTATTCATTCATTCCATTCATTCCTATGGCTGAGTAATATTCCTTACCTTACATATGTACAGGTAAGGTTTATTCTAAATTTTGTTACGTATAGTTTTCTTCTCTGTAGTATTTTTCATTTATACATGGTTCCTATAATTTCTTTACAAATACAGAGAATTCTTTGTCTGAACTCTTCCTTTGTTTACTTGGAAAATTTCTCTAGTTTGTGTTTGTATCTCTTTGTCTTACTTTCCTTTCTTCTTTACTTTTCCTATTATTTCAAGGTAGATCTATGGCAGTGATTCCTTACGATCACTGTTCATCTTATCTATCAGCTGAAAGAGAGTCTGTGGAGCGAAGTAGTGGAAGATCTTAGTAAGCTCAGAGTACTGCCTCTTAGAGCTTCTCACCAAATCATTTATTTTTCTTAACCTGTGACTATGTATCATCATGTAGTCTTCAGCATGTAAGAAGTTGGTATTTGGAAAATGCTGTTTCTCCAGTCTCTTCATCTTACCTCACCTTTGATCATCTCTACAATTAAGAGAATAGACAATAGGTAAAGATAATGTGTCAGTCTGATTTCCCCTTGATTTCTACCTGCCATATCCTGTGGTGTCAAACACTGGGTCTTTATTGGGACAGTTCTCTTCTTCTGTGCCTCTCTGCACCCCCATATCTTATATCTCTTAAAGAATCCTTGGATGGGCATTTCACCATAGCCTCACTTGCTCTTGGGCAAATGTCCATCTTGCCTAAGGTCTGAGGGTGTGTTGTTATTTCTCTGTATTCTTCTCCATTTTGAGTCCAAATTTCACAGCATTTAGCAAGCTTGCTACATAGTTTGTGGTTTAAAATTACAGTCATATCCTTATTTTATTCACATGTAAAATATTGTCTCCATTTTTTATTCTTTTTGAGATTTGGAGGGATGAGAAAGGATAGTATAAACATCTACACACCATGATTTTTAACCAAAACTCACTTTGCATTTTTCCGATTGCATTCATCAGAGTTGTATTACTGAATACAAGAGAGGCCATAAGTATTATGCACCCACTAGGTTTAAGACTTAGATCTGAGTTCTCATAAAGTTTATTGACATTTTAATTTGCATCCACCACCTTTCTTCTCCATTCCCTTTGCTCTGCTTTTTTCTATCTCAAAATCTCTAGAGGCTCTTTTTTGTTTGTTTATGTCTTGCCTCCTAGTGTAACCTCAATATTCTCCTTTTCTCTCTTCGACAGTGAGTTCTTCATAATCTTTGTGGCAAGAGTCTGTCTAGTCCTTCACCTCCCTAATTTCTTTAAGTTAAGCCCAAAAGTCATCTGGTCTCAAACAAGTAGTGAGTTCACCACCATCACCACCTCTACCACAACAATCACACTAATTGTTGTCTCTGCTTAATGAATGTTTATTTGATGCCCGTAATGTTGCTAAAGCTTATGAATCTATTATCCCTATTATCTCTCCAATAACTCAACAAAGTTAATATAATTACTTGAGACTTAAATGTAAAAGTGTGAACAATAGCTTCTTTCTTAAAACTAGCTCCAGAATTATGCTCAAAGAGACCACTTGTACTTGTTCAAGAAAATACTTTGAAAGTTATTTCTGGGGTGGTTGAGCTCTTACCATGTCAGAAAAGGGGATGAGGGCAGAAGTTTGAAAAGAGAAATTGTGTGCTACTATTAGAAGGAGGAGAAAGAGATGAAGGGAGGGACTTCCCTGGTGGTCCAGTGGCTAAGACTCTGAGCTCCTAATGTAGGGGGCCTGGGTTCAGTCCCTGATCCAGGAACTAGATCCCACACGCCGCAACTAAGAGTTTGAAGACCACAACTAAAGATCCCGCAGGCTGCGACAAAGATCGAAGATCCCACATGCCACAACTAAAACTAGGAACAGCCAAGTAAAGAAATAATAATAAATAATTTAAAAAATAAGCACTGCTCTCCAAAAAAAAAGGGGGGAAAAATAAAATAAATGAAAGAAAAGGGGAGAGGGCCCACAGGTTAGAGAAACAGCTGAGCCACACTCCTGGAACACTCCCATCTGAAGCCTACACAAGTTTTGTGTCTCCTCATCCTCTCATCAGCTGTGCCCCTACCCCTTATGAAAAGTTCTGGGTGTCCTATCTCGTGTACCTTTTTGTTTTGTTTCTTATCTCAACTAAGTTTTCCCCTTTTCTTAGATCTGAGTTCTCATTTTGACATTTTAATTTGCATCCACCACCTTTCTTCTCCATTCCCTTTGCTCTGCTTTTTTCTATCTCAAAATCTCTAGAGGCTCTTTTTTGTTTGTTTATGTCTTGCCTCCTAGTGTAACCTCAATATTCTCCTTTTCTCTCTCGACAGTGAGTTCTTCATAATCTTTGTGGCAAGAGTCTGTCTAGTCCTTCACCTCCCTAATTTCTTTAAGTTAAGCCCAAAAGTCATCTGGTCTCAAACAAGTAGTGAGTTCACCACCATCACCACCTCTACCACAACAATCACACTAATTGTTGTCTCTGCTTAATGAATGTTTATTTGATGCCCGTAATGTTGCTAAAGCTTATGAATCTATTATCCCTATTATCTCTCCAATAACTCAACAAAGTTAATATAATTACTTGAGACTTAAATGTAAAAGTGTGAACAATAGCTTCTTTCTTAAAACTAGCTCCAGAATTATGCTCAAAGAGACCACTTGTACTTGTTCAAGAAAATACTTTGAAAGTTATTTCTGGGGTGGTTGAGCTCTTACCATGTCAGAAAAGGGGATGAGGGCAGAAGTTTGAAAAGAGAAATTGTGTGCTACTATTAGAAGGAGGAGAAAGAGATGAAGGAGGGACTTCCCTGGTGGTCCAGTGGCTAAGACTCTGAGCTCCCAATGTAGGGGCCTGGGTTCAGTCCCTGATCCAGGAACTAGATCCCACACGCCGCAACTAAGAGTTTGAAGACCACAACTAAAGATCCCGCAGGCTGCGACAAAGATCGAAGATCCCACATGCCACAACTAAAACTAGGAACAGCCAAGTAAAGAAATAATAATAAATAATTTAAAAAATAAGCACTGCTCTCCAAAAAAAAAGGGGGGAAAAATAAAATAAATGAAAGAAAAGGGGAGAGGGCCCACAGGTTAGAGAAACAGCTGAGCCACACTCCTGGAACACTCCCATCTGAAGCCTACACAAGTTTTGTGTCTCCTCATCCTCTCATCAGCTGTGCACACAATTCCTAGGACAGTGTGAGGTTCCTGCAGTTCTTATGAAAAGTTCTGGGTGTCCTATCTCGAGCAATGCCTCAAGGGTCAAACGTATGCCTATAGGATCAGGGGCTTGGGATCCAGAAGGGGTATGAGGACAGAACCCCTCTGAAGCTGGAAAGTCTTGAGGCAAGAACATTTGAACATTTACTAGGTACAGGATTCTGGTTGTAGTGGTGAAGGGAGGGGCATGTATTAAGCAATTTTTTTGTTTGTTTAAAAAACAAATCATTTTTATTAGTAACAATAGAAAATTTACTAGCTCACATAAAATTATGAATAGCTCCTATTCCCCCATGGAAAATGGTAGGTGATAAAATGAATAAAATGCTCATACTTTACAACTCGAATTATATCAATCATTACATACTCTATGCAAATCCTAATAAGCCAGTTTTTCAGAGAGAGAGGCCACGGGATTTGCTGTTTTCTGGATTTTAAGGAAAATGGAGCTCAGAGAAAGTAAACAACTTGCTTAAGCACACTTAAATGATGGAGGGCCTTCTTGCTGTTTAACAAGCAATGCCCAGTTCCTTTCTGCTCAGGGCATCTCTGGGGGAATGTTTTTCCCCCTTTCTGCATCCCCACCTTCTTCTCATCCTTTACAATTTTACCCAAATCATCTCCTCAGAGCTACTTCCCCCCACGTCCTGTCAGAAACAGTCACCACAACACTTCCGTTACATTCAATCTATAGTTCCTCTTCATGGTTTATTTTTCTGAAGAATAGCAGGATTTACTACTAGATATAATACGGAATATTTACTTTTTAGTTTGGCTCCTCTAATAGGATCTAAGTTTCAGGAGGCCCAGATATTTTGTCTGTTATTCACCACTGTATCCACAGTGCTTGGTATTGAGTTTAGCATTTAGATGGTGCTCAATAAAGATTTGATAAGTATCCCCAATAAAGTATGCATTCATTGGGTGCCTTCTATATGGAGGGATGGTCTCTTGACTGTAGTTTTCAACTGGTCAAATGCAACCCAGTCCACCAGTTTTCAAGCTAGCTGTGCAGACTGCCTGTTTTCTTTAGAATGAGCCAGATTGCACATCATACCTGTTCTTATGAATAACTGCAGCTACTTATTGACTTACTTTGAAAAGAGCTATGACTGCTTGAGTCAGGTACTGGTTGTCTCAGAAATGGCCTTTTCCAGGTATGAATCTTCAGGGCCAAGGAGCTATCATCAAATGATTCACAGGTTGGGGGCAAAGAGGCTGAAACCTTGAGTAGTTAAGAACAGGTTCTCTAAAACCAGAATGGATTGAATCTCAACTCTGTGAGTTATGTAAGGATAGTACCTTTCCCATAGGGCAGTGACAAAAACTTGTCCACAGCAGTAAGGCAAGGGCAGAGGATCTGTGTAAAACACTTGGTGAGTGGACCAGCTAAATTTAAATGCGAGCACTTCCTGGAAGAGGACATTCTTGGTCAGAGGGTTTTTTTTTTTTTCTTTTCCTGGCCAGAGTTTTAAAGAAAAATGAAAGCATGAGTTGAAGGAGCAGATGGTTAAATTTGAGAGTCAAATAAAGGAATTCAGACTAAGAACGGAAAGCCACCATGGACTTCAGGAAGGAGCTGATCCTTGGGAGGAGTGATGTGGGCAAAAGATGAGAGACTGAGCCAGAAGTCACAGGTTCCTGTTAATACATTTAACAAGCAATGCCCAGTTCCTTTCTGCTCAGGGCATCTCTGGGGGAATGTTTTTCCCCCTTTCTGCATCCCCACCTTCTTCTCATCCTTTACAATTTTACCCAAATCATCTCCTCAGAGCTACTTCCCCCGTCCTGTCAGAAACAGTCACCACAACACTTCCGTTACATTCAATCTATAGTTCCTCTTCATGGTTTATTTTTCTGAAGAATAGCAGGATTTACTACTAGATATAATACGGAATATTTACTTTTTAGTTTGGCTCCTCTAATAGGATCTAAGTTTCAGGAGGCCCAGATATTTTGTCTGTTATTCACCACTGTATCCACAGTGCTTGGTATTGAGTTTAGCATTTAGATGGTGCTCAATAAAGATTTGATAAGTATCCCCAATAAAGTATGCATTCATTGGGTGCCTTCTATATGGAGGGATGGTCTCTTGACTGTAGTTTTCAACTGGTCAAATGCAACCCAGTCCACCAGTTTTCAAGCTAGCTGTGCAGACTGCCTGTTTTCTTTAGAATGAGCCAGATTGCACATCATACCTGTTCTTATGAATAACTGCAGCTACTTATTGACTTACTTTGAAAAGAGCTATGACTGCTTGAGTCAGGTACTGGTTGTCTCAGAAATGGCCTTTTCCAGGTATGAATCTTCAGGGCCAAGGAGCTATCATCAAATGATTCACAGGTTGGGGGCAAAGAGGCTGAAACCTTGAGTAGTTAAGAACAGGTTCTCTAAAACCAGAATGGATTGAATCTCAACTCTGTGAGTTATGTAAGGATAGTACCTTTCCCATAGGGCAGTGACAAAAACTTGTCCACAGCAGTAAGGCAAGGGCAGAGGATCTGTGTAAAACACTTGGTGAGTGGACCAGCTAAATTTAAATGCGAGCACTTCCTGGAAGAGGACATTCTTGGTCAGAGGGTTTTTTTTTTTTTCTTTTCCTGGCCAGAGTTTTAAAGAAAAATGAAAGCATGAGTTGAAGGAGCAGATGGTTAAATTTGAGAGTCAAATAAAGGAATTCAGACTAAGAACGGAAAGCCACCATGGACTTCAGGAAGGAGCTGATCCTTGGGAGGAGTGATGTGGGCAAAAGATGAGAGACTGAGCCAGAAGTCACAGGTTCCTGTTAATACTCATCATCTGGGCAAACACATGCCAGTTTCATTCTATCTGAATGAACCCGTTTTCTCATCTGTTAATTGCAATGCTGGTAATCCAAACCTATGGGTAAGTGCAAAGTACAAGTGATTGCAAGTAACATTGGTGAAAATATTTATCAACAGTTGTGGACAAAGAATGTCCCACGCCACATCATTAAACAAAGGATGTTGTAGCCATCAAGTCATCAGCCACTGCAGTTGCCTTGACTGTGCACCCTGAGGGGATTCGTGATGAGAAAGAAAGAAAAAAAAAAACCCAAGATACTGGCCTTAGATAGTTTAGGTGCAAATCAAAGGAGTGATTTCAAGGAGCCTGACTCTTGCATCTTCTTATACATAGAAAAGTGCTAAATTCATTAACCTAAGATACCTGTTTTTTCTTTTTAACAGTAATTTTCTTATGTTCAGACTACCTTTTTTTTAAAATTATTTATGTATGTATTTATTTGGCTGTGTTAAGTTTTAGTTGCAACATGTGGAGTCTTCATTGTAGCATTAGGAATCTTTTGCTATGGTGCAAGGGCTCAGTTGTTGTAGCTCAGCAGCTCTCTAGTTGCAGAGCACAGGCTTAGTTGCCCTATGGCATGTGGAACCTTAGTTCCTAGACCAGGGACCAAACCTGTGCTCCTTGCACTGGAAGACAGATTCTTCACTGGACCACCAGGAAGTTCCTAGACACCGGGTTTTGACTACGTCAAAAACTCCTATATATCCCACTCCTCTCTTACCTCTTCAGAACAGTCCCTCAGAGCAGTCTGAGATGCTGTGTCTTGACTGAAGTCCTCAGTTTGTCCACTGAGTAAGGCAAGGGCAGAGGATCTGTGTAAAACACTTGGTGAGTGGACCAGCTAAATTTAAATGCGAGCACTTCCTGGAAGAGGACATTCTTGGTCAGAGGGTTTTTTTTTTTTTCTTTTCCTGGCCAGAGTTTTAAAGAAAAATGAAAGCATGAGTTGAAGGAGCAGATGGTTAAATTTGAGAGTCAAATAAAGGAATTCAGACTAAGAACGGAAAGCCACCATGGACTTCAGGAAGGAGCTGATCCTTGGGAGGAGTGATGTGGGCAAAAGATGAGAGACTGAGCCAGAAGTCACAGGTTCCTGTTAATACTCATCATCTGGGCAAACACATGCCAGTTTCATTCTATCTGAATGAACCCGTTTTCTCATCTGTTAATTGCAATGCTGGTAATCCAAACCTATGGGTAAGTGCAAAGTACAAGTGATTGCAAGTAACATTGGTGAAAATATTTATCAACAGTTGTGGACAAAGAATGTCCCACGCCACATCATTAAACAAAGGATGTTGTAGCCATCAAGTCATCAGCCACTGCAGTTGCCTTGACTGTGCACCCTGAGGGGATTCGTGATGAGAAAGAAAGAAAAAAAAAAACCCAAGATACTGGCCTTAGATAGTTTAGGTGCAAATCAAAGGAGTGATTTCAAGGAGCCTGACTCTTGCATCTTCTTATACATAGAAAAGTGCTAAATTCATTAACCTAAGATACCTGTTTTTTCTTTTTAACAGTAATTTTCTTATGTTCAGACTACCTTTTTTTTAAAATTATTTATGTATGTATTTATTTGGCTGTGTTAAGTTTTAGTTGCAACATGTGGAGTCTTCATTGTAGCATTAGGAATCTTTTGCTATGGTGCAAGGGCTCAGTTGTTGTAGCTCAGCAGCTCTCTAGTTGCAGAGCACAGGCTTAGTTGCCCTATGGCATGTGGAACCTTAGTTCCTAGACCAGGGACCAAACCTGTGCTCCTTGCACTGGAAGACAGATTCTTAGCCACTGGACCACCAGGGAAGTTCCTAGACTACCTGGTTTTTGAGCAAAAACTCCTATATATCCCACTCCTCTCTTACCTCTTCAGAACAGTCCCTCAGAGCAGTCTGAGATGCTGTGTCTTGACTGAAGTCCTCAGTTTGTCCACTGAGTAAAACATAATTCTTGACTCTTAGATTGTGCATTTTTTTCTGTCAACACTGTAAAGAACTTTCCTAATGCATATGCTGATCTGTTCTAGAAATACAGCAGCACAATAAAGAAAAGAACTCCAGAGTTGGGTTAGAAAAGAATTCTTGGGTTAAAGTCCCTGCCCTGCCACCTACTAACTTCATGCCTTTGGGTTGATTACTTATTCTCTTTGAGCCTTACTCTCTGATCTGTGAAAGGAGGGTACTTGTCAGGGTTAGACTATATCCAAAGAGCCTAGCATGTCATGTACTTAGGGGCTTGTAACATACCTAGTATGTCACCTCCATCATTACCATTGTGGCCAGTGTTAATCTGAGCACTCATTAGTTGCCAGATATCATTCTGAGAGATACAGTACATGTGCATTTAGCTAGGTATTGTTAACCTGAAACTTAGAGAGGTTAAGTAATTTGACCAAAGTCATGCAAGTAGGAGTGGCAAAGTCAGATTTAGAATCCAGGCAGTGGAGCTTAGTGTACCACGGTAGTTACTGACAATCCACAGTGCAAATCTGCCACTGAATGGGCCAATGTTGGGAGAGTTCCTTTGTGAAATAGCAGGTTTTCAGAAGAACTGAACCCTGTTCTCCAAGGAATCTGATAATGGACAAGAGAAATCCCTCAGGAAGATATCTAAATCCTTACTGGCTCTTTCTTTAAAAATAGAGTTGATTCTTCTAGAGGATGGTAAATTGATGCTACCTCCAAGAAGAAAGGAAGTTGAATTAACAATATAAACTAAAGCACCCACATGGACATCTGACCTCTCCTCCCATATTTGTAAAACTCCTGAAGACAATCCCAATCAGTTTTGGGGGTGTTTGGCTCAGTAAGGAATGCCTCTAAGCTCATGTCTCTAGATGATAGACTGGAATGAAAACCTTGCTGTTTGTATCCATCAAAAGTGTGAGACATTGGAGGCCAACAGAGGTGGCCCTTTCACCTCAGAGAGATCTGCTGTTGCATTCTCTCATCCACATGTGAGGCCATCAATTCACAGGGCAGGAGAAACTCCAGCCCTATGGCTTACACTCTGTGCAATTTCCTCTGGAGGGATCACATGCTTGTTTCTAAATTCCTCATGCCTGTCCTCTGGGTCACAGGTCAGATCCCAGTGGGCAGAAGGCACCAGACCATCCTTGCAAAAGACTTCTCCAGCATTTGACCAGGGTAAAAGGACTTCTCAAGGGTGTTGACTAAAGAAGACCAGCCATCTGTGGCTCTATAATGATTGAGTCACTAGCCATTGCTGCCACTGACCTTTAACACACCTTAAAAGGAATCTTCAGAGGAGATCAGAAATGAGACATTCTGTGCTTTGAGAAAACTAGCAGAACAGGCCCTCAGATAGATATTTTCAGGAGAAAAATTTTATAAATCTGGATTCTTGCACCTTCGCATACTTGAGAAAGTGCTAAAACCATTAACTGAGATGTCTGTTCCTTATGACTGACAGCAACCTTCTAGCTGAGTTATGTTTGCCTGTGTCATATCAACTTTGCCAAAATCATTTAAATACTGGCATCTCCTTACCTCTTAGAAACAGTTTCTCAGAGCTACTGGGAGGCTGTCTCCTGGGCTATAGTCCTCAGTAAGACTGTGTACAGAGTCACTTAGACTCAGCTCACAGCTTTTATATACTGCAGGGCTAATCCACAGTGCAAATCTGCCACTGAATGGGCCAATGTTGGGAGAGTTCCTTTGTGAAATAGCAGGTTTTCAGAAGAACTGAACCCTGTTCTCCAAGGAATCTGATAATGGACAAGAGAAATCCCTCAGGAAGATATCTAAATCCTTACTGGCTCTTTCTTTAAAAATAGAGTTGATTCTTCTAGAGGATGGTAAATTGATGCTACCTCCAAGAAGAAAGGAAGTTGAATTAACAATATAAACTAAAGCACCCACATGGACATCTGACCTCTCCTCCCATATTTGTAAAACTCCTGAAGACAATCCCAATCAGTTTTGGGGGTGTTTGGCTCAGTAAGGAATGCCTCTAAGCTCATGTCTCTAGATGATAGACTGGAATGAAAACCTTGCTGTTTGTATCCATCAAAAGTGTGAGACATTGGAGGCCAACAGAGGTGGCCCTTTCACCTCAGAGAGATCTGCTGTTGCATTCTCTCATCCACATGTGAGGCCATCAATTCACAGGGCAGGAGAAACTCCAGCCCTATGGCTTACACTCTGTGCAATTTCCTCTGGAGGGATCACATGCTTGTTTCTAAATTCCTCATGCCTGTCCTCTGGGTCACAGGTCAGATCCCAGTGGGCAGAAGGCACCAGACCATCCTTGCAAAAGACTTCTCCAGCATTTGACCAGGGTAAAAGGACTTCTCAAGGGTGTTGACTAAAGAAGACCAGCCATCTGTGGCTCTATAATGATTGAGTCACTAGCCATTGCTGCCACTGACCTTTAACACACCTTAAAAGGAATCTTCAGAGGAGATCAGAAATGAGACATTCTGTGCTTTGAGAAAACTAGCAGAACAGGCCCTCAGATAGATATTTTCAGGAGAAAAATTTTATAAATCTGGATTCTTGCACCTTCGCATACTTGAGAAAGTGCTAAAACCATTAACTGAGATGTCTGTTCCTTATGACTGACAGCAACCTTCTAGCTGAGGTATGTTTGCCTGTGTCATATCAACTTTGCCAAAATCATTTAAATACTGGCATCTCCCTTACCTCTTAGAAACAGTTTCTCAGAGCTACTGGGAGGCTGTCTCCTGGGCTATAGTCCTCAGTAAGACTGTGTACAGAGTCACTTAGACTCAGCTCACAGCTTTTATATACTGCAGGGCTTGTTTTTTTTTTAAAGTTGACAAGGGAAAAAGAAACGTCATTTCATTCCAAGTTTCTTGAGACATTTCTCACTTATGTAAAATATCAGCAGTGGCCTGTAGACCCTTTGTCCAAAAAGTTCCATCCACACCATCTCTGAGGAGCTGCCTTAGCAACGGCTAAGTCTTTGCTCACTTCGAGACCATGCAGCACTCTTTAGACTTTCATTATCTTTTAGAGATCATCTGTCTGTGGGTCAGGTCATTAAATTAGTAAAATTTTGGAATGCCACGTGCCCAGAAAATTCCTAGGAAGAATGTGGTCATAAAAATAAAATCATGTTATTGATAAAAAACAACAAGCAACAACAACAGAGACAAAAACATAAATTAAGGCAATAAAACACATCTATGGGGAATGACTGGAGCGAGGCAGAGGGCCCTTTTACATGCCAAACTGAAATATCCTATTAAGTTTTAAGAAATCACATTTAAAGCAGGTATAAATTAAATTAACTGCAAGGCCATAAAATAGAGCAGCTGTTCTCCATCTCCTCTGATAATAGAACAGGAGGAAAAGGCTGGTCAGAGGTAAGGAAGACTTTCTTCTTAGCAGTGAGCACTATGGCAACATCAAGGGGAGAATGAGGAGAGGCAGGAGACCTAGGAAACCATCTCCTCTGATATATATTTGAAAGGCATATAGTACAGGAATTTTACATGCAAGTTGAAGCCCTTTGCCCTTGACCAAGATTTCGTAGCAGCCCTCCATTTCTCTCGATGTTCAGTTATTCCACTCTAAGTGTTACAAGTCCTTAACAAATACGACAAGAAAACAAATGTACATCTAAGACAATTGTAAAAACCAATCAGGAACTGTGAATCCAAAGTGAAAATGATCATCTAGCCTTGCTCTGCGGTAGCTTGGCCTAAGACTGAGGAACTGCATGATCTAAGGGATTCCAGAGGCAATAAGCCTATGATTAGCAGCTGAGTTAACTAGACACACATAATGCCTGGATCATTCCTGTTTCTACTTGCTGGTCTGGCTTTCCCTAAAATGCTGCATTTGTGAAGGTCATCAAGCATGTCTGCTTTTCCCCCCAACCCTGCACCATCATCTTCGGCCTCCACTCCCCAGGGCTCTAGAAGTAGCAAATGGAACAGCCAATAACAAGAAAGAAAGGATGTGATAGTCTATATGTGTTTCCATATGCATCCTGAACCACACTCTGGAATGCAGAGTATTCAGAATAAACAAAACAACCTTGAGGAAAGAGGAATAAATTTGTTGGAATCATATTTCCTGATTTCAAAATTTACTGTATAGTTACAGTAACCCATGTTGCCATAAGAGTAGATATATAGATCAATGGAATAGAATTGTCAGACCAGAAATAAATCCAATTGGATTTGACAGGTGTCCAATCAGCTTTCCTTAGAAAAGCAGAACCAATAGAATATGTGTATATGTAAGTTGAGATTTATTTTAAGAAATTGGCCTATGTAATGTGGGAGATGGTGAGTTTGAAATTTGTAGGGCAGGCTAGCAGGCTGAAAACAAAGGGAAGATTTCCGTGTTACACTCTTGAGGCAGAATTCCTTCTTCTCTAGGAAACCCCCATTTTGGCTCTTAAGGCTTTCAGCTGATTGGATAAGGTTCATTCACATTATCAAAGATTTTGTCTTACCAACTTAAAGTCAACTAACAGTATATGTTAATCACATTTATATAATATTTTCACAATAATATCTATACTAGTGTTTGAACAAATGACTCGTCTTTGTAACTGAGCTGACACATTATATTTAATCATCAAGACTATTAGAAGGGCTTCCCTAGTGGTCCAGTGGGTAAAGAATCCACCTTGCAGTTCGATCCCTGGCTGGGGAAGATCCCATGTGTCACGGAGCGGCTGGACCGGTGTGCCCAATTCCCAGCCAGTGCTCTGGAGCGCATGCGCCCAGAGCCAGTGCTCTGCAGTGAGAGAGGCCACTGTGATGGGAGGCCCACACAGACCCAAGAATAAATATGGATGAAAATAAATGAATAAAAAATAATAAAAGAGGCCAACATTTTATAAAAAGACTATTAGAAGACTATTCTTTGCCTTGAAGTGTGTTTTCAAAACAATTAATAGCGAAAGAATAGTCTTTTCAACAAGTGGCCCTGGGACAACTTGACTTCCAAATGCTAAGGTATAAATCTGGACTCTTTCCTCATATCACATGCAAAGCTTAACTCAAAATCCATTGTAGGGGCTTCTTTGGTGGTCCAATGGGTAAAGAGTCTGCCTTGCAGTGCAAGAGGCACAGGTTCAATCCTTGTCCTGGGAAGATTCCATGTGCCACAGAGTAGCTGGACTGGTGTGTCCGATTACAAGCCAGCACTCTGGAGCGCATGCACCCAGAGCTGGTGCTCTGCAACGAGAGTGGCCAGTGCAATGGGAGGCCCACACAGGCCAATGAATAAAGATGGATGAAAATAAATAAATAAATAACCAATAAAAGAGGCCAGACCTTTCTCAAAAAAAAAAAAAAATCCATTGCAGACCTGAATATAAGACCAAAACTATAAAATTCTTAGAAGAAAACACAGAAGTATTAAATTGTGACCTTGGATTACAGAATGGCTGCTAGCTATGACACCAAAATCACAAGTGGCAAAAAAAAAAAGTAAACTTCATTAGAGAAAAGCTTTGTGTTCCAAATGATACAACCAGGATAACAAAAAAAGGATGGCCCATAGAAAGGAAAAAATATTAGCAAATGTAAATGTATTTGACATAAATCTAATAAGGGTCTTGTAATCAGAATATAAAAATAACTGTTTCAACTAAATAATGTAAAAACAAATGACCCAATTTAAAAATGGGCAAAGGTTTAAATAGATATTTCTCCAAAGAAGATGTACAAATGGCCTAAGTAGGGCCTATCCATCTTGGTTTCTATCTCTTTGCTCCTTCCCAAAATTCCTTAATCTCCAAAGGTCAAAATGAACAAGATGAGGGTTCCACATTTGTCTGATGAGTAAATCATTCACTTATCGATTTGTCTGAATCATTCATCCATTTTCTCAAGAAATACTTCTTAAACATTTACTATGTCATTCTACTCCATATGGAGGTCCTTAGGGTAGCTATGTGCATAATTTTAAAACACACATAGAAAACGCTTGAGGCTTCCCTGGTTGCTCAGTGGTAGAGTCGATCTGCCAGTGCAGGAGATGTGGGTTCGACCTGTGGAGATGGAAGATTCTTGGAGGAGGAAATGGCAACCACCTTCAGTATTCTTGCCTGGGAAATCTCATAGACAGAGAAGCCTGGAAGCTACAGTCCTCAGGGTCGCAAAGAGTCTGACATTACTTAGTGACTAAACAACAACAACACAGAAAAGACTAAGGTACGGTTCCCACCCTGGAGGAATTCACAGAGTTTGTTTCATGCCTAGTCGTTGAGTTGTGTCTGACTCTTTGAGACTCCACGGACTGTACCCCGTGGAATTTTCCAGGCAAGAATACTGAAGTGGGTTGCCACTTCCTCCTCCAGGGGATCTTGTTGACCCTGGGATCAAACCCATGCCTCCTGCAGCTCCTGCACTGCAGGCGGATTCTTTATGGCTGAGCCACATGATAGTCGCAGTAACAGAGTTGCTTATCAGACAAATAAGCATTACCAGGAAATGTGGTAAATTTGCCATCTCCTAAGAACAATCACCATAGCTGTGTTTTGTCCCTGCTGGTTTTCTGATCTCTGTGAACTGTGGCATTTCTGAAGGTCATTTCCTTGGGCCGTCTGCTGTATCTTTTGGTTCCTTTTCCTTCCCTAAAATAGATTTTTCCTGGGCTCTGGATTCTTAAATGGATTGCAGATGGCTGTGTATATATATGTTACTGATGTCATCCTAGGAGCACTTGGATTGCTTTATGCCTTTCCTGGTCATTTTGTTCTTTAACGTGAATAAAACAATTCCACCTGCTTCTTCTATAAGTGAAGTGTGGAGGCATTCAAAGGATCCCACTGGTGCTCCACAGAAATTGTTCACTGCTGACACATGGGTTCACAACTCTTTTTACAAGGCCAGCCCACAAGTCCCTAAAGACATTCGGCTGACCTTGTACTTCACTTAAAGTGTATCTTCTCTTAACAGAGAACAAATGACCTGGATATTGCTGGAGGACTGTGTTATTGAATATTTTTAGACTTTGAGTCATTTTAAATCAATTAAATATCAACTTAGGTCTGGAATTGATCTTCTGTTTGTTAATGTGTTCATTTGGGCTTCCTTTTGTTCGTGCGGCAAATGCTGTAGTGAGTCCACTCTGTACCTCTGTGTTGGCATGGGAAAAATAAGCACATAAATAAACACAGACAAAAACCAATCTCTGTCTCATTGGAAGAAGGAAAAAGGTAGGAAGAGGAGAAGAGGTTGTTCTATGAACTTCCTACAGATCTTCCCCTGCGCCCCACTGCCCTCACCATACCCACCACCACCCTCCCGTGGCAAAGCATATGGGATCTTAATCCCTAAACCAGGATTCTAATACTTGCCCCCTACAGTAGGAGTGCAGAGTTTTAACCACTGAACCACTGGGGAATTCCTTGGACTTTCTATAAATTAATTCAATTAATCTTCATAACAACTTTATGAAGTAGTTACGTTTTCATCCCTAGTCTACAGATGGAATAGTCAAGATTTAGTTTACTTACCCAAGGTCATCTCATTAGTAAGAAATTCATGGTTCTGGAATCCATAAACTATGTCACTGTATTATGGTTCCCCCAATTAAAATACAGTTTTTTGTATTACAGTTTCCAAAAAGCACATAAAATGAACTATGGAAGCCAGTGGGAAACACCAAGAGGAAGGCTGAGAAGTCCTTTCTAGATAAGAAGGTATTTGAACATTTTCTGGATCTAGTTTCTGAGTCCCTCTCTCCTCTTTCTCCCCATAGACTCACATGACAGACATCACTGCTTCAGCAGTGCATAGGAGGCCACATACATGACCTTTAATGATACCAAATGCTAGAAGTCCATCTGCACAAGCACAACCCTGAGAATTCAGATGCTATGTCTATGTCCCATCCCTTGAGTACACTGTGTGTGGGGGCAGCTAAGACCTCCAGGAATGAATGCACTAGTCTGTCCCCATCATTCCTACAAAGAGAGCCCATAATCAGTAGATAGGAGCTCTAGAGACATCAATTTAGGTGTAATAAATGGAATTATTCAATTCAGTGGTGCTGAACTTCAGTCTGGATGTAGAGAAGACAGGCATACAGAGGAGCAGTGCATGATCCATATCTGTGGAGACTATCATGTGTGCCACAGAGCAACTGCCTTCCCCGGCGTTATCCTTACACATACAGGAAGCTTCCAAGTGAGCTTCATATTCAACACCCCTTAAATAAAGGTGACTATTTATATTACTTGCCTAAGTCTTTGTGTTTTTTGTGACAGTATAAACATCAATATTTCTGTTTTCATTTCATTCTCCAAGAGTTCTAGCTTCATGAAAAATACTCCAGTCACGTGACTTACAAGCATTGAAGAGTATGGTGTCCTAGAATGCTTGAGTTAAAATTCTACTTCAGTTCACTCCAGTACTCTTGCCTGGAGAATCTCGTGGACAGAGGAGCCTGGCAGGCTACTGTCCATAGAGTCACAAAGAGTCGGACACAACTGAAGCAACTTAGCATGCATGCACGGCACTTATTAGCTCTCCAATCTAGACAAATTACTTAAATTTTCCCTTCCCTGGATTTTTCATCTATAAATTGGGATGCCAATAACAATACCTATCTCTCTAGACTGCTGTGAAAATTAAATGAACCACTACATATAAAACTCTTAGAATGGTGCCCAGCAGAATAAGGATTGTGTGTCTACTATCAGTATTGGCTTGCATTGATTGCTATATTGATTTGCTGGTTGATTATAATACTTTAATGCTTCACTATATTCCTTGTCTGCTGTAAGAATTCTAGAGATAGGAGAGAGATACATACTGTTTTCCCCATTTTACATCTCAGGAAATTGAGATTCTGAAAGGGTAAATTATGTATTTACCATCAAATAGTTAACAAGTGGCAGGACAGGGTTCAAAACCAAGAATTTCAGTATACAGTCATTGCTCAACTTTCAAGTATGCGTTGCAAAGAATTCTCCGTTGCTAGGAGAATTTTTAGTCTAGATTAGCGTTTCTCAACAGACAGATAGTAAAACCTCAAATATTGGTGTTGGTATTTCAGGATGTAGACATCATTAATGGTAGATCTGGGACCTGTTTCCTTCTTTTTTAATTAATAAGATAACTTTTGAAAAGATAACTAGACCTTTTACTGAAATGGGTCACAGTGTCCACACAGATGTCGAGAGGCCCTAGCAGGTGGCTGATGGGCATCAAGGAAGGATGTTTATGACTTAGCTTTCCTTCAGTTCCCAGCTCAACACACCAACCACTTTCAGGATAGGTTTGACCGTCAAACACAGTTTACAGTTGTAGTTATTCTGAGTCTCATATAAGCATGACATAATAGACTGTTGGCCAAAGACAGGAAGCATAAGCTCTCATGTCAAAAACAAGTTTATGAAGAGCATAAATGTAATTACTCATGCTGCAACTTTGCCTCATGATGCTATTTACTGGATTTGTTCATTGTGTTCATCTCTGCAAAATTCTCATTAAGAAGTCTGCACTACTTCATGTTAATATACAGACAAAGGACTCCAAAGGTTAACGTCAGCAAATGCCAGAGAGGCAAGGAGGGTAACAGGGTTGGATGCCATAAAGCAGGGTGAGGCCACATATGGCCCATGGTTCATAACCTGCTTTTGTAAATAAAGTTTTCTTGGAACACAGACACAAAAGAAATCTGCAGTACTTCAGAAAACAATGTTGAAAAAGAAACTGTAGACACTACATCTGATCTGGCTTATCTGTAGGAATACTAGTACTATTGTTGTGGGCTGAAACATGTTCCCCAAAATTCTAATGTTGAAGTTTTAACTCCAAATATCTCAGAATATGACTATATCTGGAGAGAGGGTCTTTAAGGAGGTAATTAAGGTGAGATGAGGTCATTTTGTTGCTGCTCAGCCATGTCTGACCCTTTGTGACGCCCCTGGACTGTAGTCAATCAGGCTCTTTTGTCAATGGGATTTCTCAGGCAAGAATTCTGCAGTGGATTGCAATTTCCTTCACCAGGGAATCTTCCTGACTTGGGGATTGAACCCACATCTCCTGTACCGGATGTGGATTTCTTACTTCTAAGCCACCCAGGAAATCCCAAGATGAGGTCAGTAAGGTAGACCCTCCGTAATCCAATATGGCTACGAATGTTCTTATAAGAGGAAATACACACAGATGGATACAGGGGAAAACAGTGTGAAGATCCTGGTAGAAGATGGCCACTTAATTTAAAAGATAACTTTTGAAAAGATAACTAGACCTTTTACTGAAAGGGGTATCCACACAGATGTCGAGAGGCCCTAGCAGGTGGCTGATGGGCATCAAGGAAGGATGTTTATGACTTAGCTTTCCTTCAGTTCCCAGCTCAACACACCAACCACTTTCAGGATAGGTTTGACCGTCAAACACAGTTTACAGTTGTAGTTATTCTGAGTCTCATATAAGCATGACATAATAGACTGTTGGCCAAAGACAGGAAGCATAAGCTCTCATGTCAAAAACAAGTTTATGAAGAGCATAAATGTAATTACTCATGCTGCAACTTTGCCTCATGATGCTATTTACTGGATTTGTTCATTGTGTTCATCTCTGCAAAATTCTCATTAAGAAGTCTGCACTACTTCATGTTAATATACAGACAAAGGACTCCAAAGGTTAACGTCAGCAAATGCCAGAGAGGCAAGGAGGGTAACAGGGTTGGATGCCATAAAGCAGGGTGAGGCCACATATGGCCCATGGTTCATAACCTGCTTTTGTAAATAAAGTTTTCTTGGAACACAGACACAAAAGAAATCTGCAGTACTTCAGAAAACAATGTTGAAAAAGAAACTGTAGACACTACATCTGATCTGGCTTATCTGTAGGAATACTAGTACTATTGTTGTGGGCTGAAACATGTTCCCCAAAATTCTAATGTTGAAGTTTTAACTCCAAATATCTCAGAATATGACTATATCTGGAGAGAGGGTCTTTAAGGAGGTAATTAAGGTGAGATGAGGTCATTTTGTTGCTGCTCAGCCATGTCTGACCCTTTGTGACGCCCCTGGACTGTAGTCAATCAGGCTCTTTTGTCAATGGGATTTCTCAGGCAAGAATTCTGCAGTGGATTGCAATTTCCTTCACCAGGGAATCTTCCTGACTTGGGGATTGAACCCACATCTCCTGTACCGGATGTGGATTTCTTACTTCTAAGCCACCCAGGAAATCCCAAGATGAGGTCAGTAAGGTAGACCCTCCGTAATCCAATATGGCTACGAATGTTCTTATAAGAGGAAATACACACAGATGGATACAGGGGAAAACAGTGTGAAGATCCTGGTAGAAGATGGCCACTTAATTTAAGCCAAGGAGACAAACTTCAGAACAAACCAGCCCTTGCCCTATACTGTGATCTTGAACTTTCAGCCTCCGAACTGAGAGAAAATAATTTTTTGTTATTTAAAACACCCAGTCTGTGGTACCTTGATATGACAGCCCTAGCAAACAAAAAACAAGTACATAAAATAATGCAATGTTTACTGTTTCAGGCATTTTGACAATGCTTACATTTTCTCACTGAAACCTCACAACAACTCTCTAAGGGATGTACCTCCTGATTGTTAAACTGAGAAAACTAAGCACAAGCAAGGTACACAGCTTGCTCACTATCACACAGCTAGTAAACAACAGTTGGATTTGAACCCAGGCTGTCTAATCTCACAGACCATACTTGTAAGTCTGTTCTCAACAATCACATGTCATTTGTAAAGAATTTATAAATCCAAGTCTAAAAATCTCTTTCTGGTTTTTCCATTTAAATACAAAATGCAAAATTATTAGGAGAAATTAGTTTGTATAAAAATAATAGAAAAAGAGTTTTCCTACTATGTCTAAAAGTTTTTTGATGACATAAAGTTAAATTTTGGTTGGTTCTCCTTTGAGCTGACCTGCTGTTCCAGCAGCATCTCTCACTTTCTCCCTTAAGCCAGCCTGCTGTACCGGCAGCGACTCTCCCTTCCCCCACTCTAATAAGCTTTACTTTCCTCTCACTCTGTCTCATGTCTAGAAATTCTTTTCCACCCCACGCACAGACTTGACATTTTGGTGGCCTGTCGGGAAGCTTGGGATTTCTTCCCGAACACGGCTAGCTCTGACCCTTTGTGACGCCCTGGACTGTAGTCAATCAGGCTCTTTTGTCAATGGGATTTCTCAGGCAAGAATTCTGCAGTGGATTGCAATTTCCTTCACCAGGGAATCTTCCTGACTTGGGGATTGAACCCACATCTCCTGTACCGGATGTGGATTTCTTACTTCTAAGCCACCCAGGAAATCCCAAGATGAGGTCAGTAAGGTAGACCCTCCGTAATCCAATATGGCTACGAATGTTCTTATAAGAGGAAATACACACAGATGGATACAGGGGAAAACAGTGTGAAGATCCTGGTAGAAGATGGCCACTTAATTTAAGCCAAGGAGACAAACTTCAGAACAAACCAGCCCTTGCCCTATACTGTGATCTTGAACTTTCAGCCTCCGAACTGAGAGAAAATAATTTTTTGTTATTTAAAACACCCAGTCTGTGGTACCTTGATATGACAGCCCTAGCAAACAAAAAACAAGTACATAAAATAATGCAATGTTTACTGTTTCAGGCATTTTGACAATGCTTACATTTTCTCACTGAAACCTCACAACAACTCTCTAAGGGATGTACCTCCTGATTGTTAAACTGAGAAAACTAAGCACAAGCAAGGTACACAGCTTGCTCACTATCACACAGCTAGTAAACAACAGTTGGATTTGAACCCAGGCTGTCTAATCTCACAGACCATACTTGTAAGTCTGTTCTCAACAATCACATGTCATTTGTAAAGAATTTATAAATCCAAGTCTAAAATCTCTTTCTGGTTTTTCCATTTAAATACAAAATGCAAAATTATTAGGAGAAATTAGTTTGTATAAAAATAATAGAAAAAGAGTTTTCCTACTATGTCTAAAAGTTTTTTGATGACATAAAGTTAAATTTTGGTTGGTTCTCCTTTGAGCTGACCTGCTGTTCCAGCAGCATCTCTCACTTTCTCCCTTAAGCCAGCCTGCTGTACCGGCAGCGACTCTCCCTTCCCCCACTCTAATAAGCTTTACTTTCCTCTCACTCTGTCTCATGTCTAGAAATTCTTTTCCACCCCACGCACAGACTTCGACATTTTGGTGGCCTGTACGGGGAAGCTTGGGATTTCTTCCCCACCTTGCTCTGCATCACCTTTCTCACAGGGAACCTCTGCGAACAGGTCAATGGCTGTGGAAGCAACTGAGGAACTCCGGCCAGAGTTACCCTCTGTTTTGTTCCAAAGGCCTCACTGCTCACTGTGCCCCAGTAGCTGCTGCCTGAAGGGTGAGGGTCTCACCTTTTGACTTCTTCTAACTGCGGACTAGGCCAAATAATACTGTGGGCATGCATCAGGCATTTAAAAGCCACTAGTGTGCCAGCCACTTGAAGACTCCCATGTGAGGATAAGAGGCTCATGGAACGGATCAGGCCACAAGTGCATCTGCCCCTAGCAAGACAACTTTCTGTGTATTGTGTTAGGCACATAGTGGCTTAAGCAAAACATAGAGCCCATCTTTCTCTGGCCACTGCCTCTCTGATAGGCTTTTAGGCGGAATCCTCAGTCTTCTTTCTGCTTACATTCACTTCCTCTTCCTCGGCCCAGATCAGTCTGAAAGGACCTCACAGACCCCAGGTCATCCTAAGAACTTCTTCCACATTCCTGAGGATCTTCTAACGAATATGACAAATCTACAAGTGATAGTACAACAAGAATATCACATGGTCAACGTTCAGACAGTGCTGGAACAAGCTGTCATATCATTCCATGGAGCTGCGCATTCCTCCCTAAACGTACCCTGACAGAGAAAGCAGGCATTGGGAACCGAGAGCTCCACAACACCTCTGTATAGCCTGAAGAAGCCAGAGTGGTCATCGTCCAATGCCTGAGAAGGGAAATAGGTAGATAGTTACACATGAGCAGGGTATCCAAAAGGGCCAACGAATTGGCCCTAAAAATAAAGAGAGGGAGGAATGTGGTGCCCAAGGATGAAAGAACAAGGCAAGCAAGGAGGGTCTTGGAATGCAAGCAGAGATAAACCAGACCCTTATTTGCCCTTTCCTCTCTCCCAGGCTGTAGTACACCACCCAATCCTTAAGACCCCTATGTCAGTCCTTGCACCCTAGCTATAAAATGAATCAAAGCTCACTGCTTAATGAGGGTTCTCCTTTGAGCTGACCTTCTGTTCTAGCAGCGTCTCCCACTTGCTCCCTTAAGCTGACCCACTGCACCTGAAACGACTCTCCCTTCCCCCACTCTAATAAATTTTACTTTCCGCTCCAGAAAAAAAAAAGTCAAATTTCAATTTATTTTAATATGTTTTTGTGACTCAAATCATGTTTTTTAATATAATCAAGCTTCAGCTGAAAGATGAGAAAGTAAAAATAAATGAGCTAAATCAAGTTTTATATATTATACATATATACATAAACATATATAAATTTAAAAGTGATCAAAATATTAACAGTGATTAAAAATAACCTCATCATAGAAATTTTCACATTATACTTACTCCAAATAAAAATTATATACATTGCATCTTTATCATGTTCAGATTAAATGCATTCACTTATTCATTCATTTATTCCATAAATACCTACTGAGCTTTCACTATGTTGTAGGCATAAAAGATAACCAGAAAGACATGATCCTATCCCTTGTGGAGCCTACAGTCCCAAAGTAAATAAGCACAGGTTAGAAAACCAATCCAATCATTATAAACTGTGGAAGGTCTAAACCAGGATAGAGAGTACACTTTGGAATTTTCCTCTAGATGTGGTGGACAGGAAAATCCTTCTGACACATAAACTAAGATCCGAAGGAAGAATTGGAGCTGAACTGAAGGCAACAGCATTTGGGGTGGGAAATAAGTTGTTTTGTGCAGCTGAAGGCAGAGAGAGAAACTGAGAGATGAGGCCGGAGAAGTAGAGGCGTCCAGGTCACGCCAGGCCTCGGGGATGCTGTGAGTAGCTCTGATTTCAAGTTCAATGCAGCGGACAGCCATGGGTTTAAGCAGGGGCATACTGAGTGGTGTAATCGGAGGATGGGTTTTAAGGAAGTACTTCTGTTGCTACATGGAGATGGATTGCAGGAAGTGAAGCACTTGTGGAGAGACCCAGTAAGACACTCTTGTAATATTCCAGGTGGTGTTGAGTTCACTACAGAGGTGGCAGCATAGATGAAAAGCCAATGAATCTGAGATATATTACACTGGCAGAGTTCCCCTTGCTGCTAGATTGGCCTGAACTTTGTTTTTTAGCTGACCTTCTGTTCTAGCAGCGTCTCCCACTTGCTCCCTTAAGCTGACCCACTGCACCTGAAACGACTCTCCTTCCCCACTCTAATAAATTTTACTTTCCGCTCCAGAAAAAAAAAAGTCAAATTTCAATTTATTTTAATATGTTTTTGTGACTCAAATCATGTTTTTTAATATAATCAAGCTTCAGCTGAAAGATGAGAAAGTAAAAATAAATGAGCTAAATCAAGTTTTATATATTATACATATATACATAAACATATATAAATTTAAAAGTGATCAAAATATTAACAGTGATTAAAAATAACCTCATCATAGAAATTTTCACATTATACTTACTCCAAATAAAAATTATATACATTGCATCTTTATCATGTTCAGATTAAATGCATTCACTTATTCATTCATTTATTCCATAAATACCTACTGAGCTTTCACTATGTTGTAGGCATAAAAGATAACCAGAAAGACATGATCCTATCCCTTGTGGAGCCTACAGTCCCAAAGTAAATAAGCACAGGTTAGAAAACCAATCCAATCATTATAAACTGTGGAAGGTCTAAACCAGGATAGAGAGTACACTTTGGAATTTTCCTCTAGATGTGGTGGACAGGAAAATCCTTCTGACACATAAACTAAGATCCGAAGGAAGAATTGGAGCTGAACTGAAGGCAACAGCATTTGGGGTGGGAAATAAGTTGTTTTGTGCAGCTGAAGGCAGAGAGAGAAACTGAGAGATGAGGCCGGAGAAGTAGAGGCGTCCAGGTCACGCCAGGCCTCGGGGATGCTGTGAGTAGCTCTGATTTCAAGTTCAATGCAGCGGACAGCCATGGGTTTAAGCAGGGGCATACTGAGTGGTGTAATCGGAGGATGGGTTTTAAGGAAGTACTTCTGTTGCTACATGGAGATGGATTGCAGGAAGTGAAGCACTTGTGGAGAGACCCAGTAAGACACTCTTGTAATATTCCAGGTGGTGTTGAGTTCACTACAGAGGTGGCAGCATAGATGAAAAGCCAATGAATCTGAGATATATTACACTGGCAGAGTTCACACACTTGCTGCTAGATTGAATATGGAAGAGTGGAAGAGGTGGCGAGGGAAAGGGAAGAGCCAAGGATGATTTCCAGAGCTAGGGTGGTGGTTCCACTTCCTGAGATGGGCGTGTGTGTGTGTGTGTGTGTGTGTATGTGTGTGTGTGTTAGGGGAACTTACAAAAGGATGCAGTAGTGCTCCAGATTCATGACATCATCAAGATTCAGGCTCCTTTCATCTTTCTGCTTTGTTATCTTAGTGCATGATTTTCATTTCATTCCATTCCAAGATGGCTGTTATACTCCCAGCCCCATACCCATGTTTGAAATAGGAAGATGGGTTTCCGTGGTGATCCAGTGTTTACAAATCTGCCTGTCAGTGCAGGGGACACAGGTTCGATCCCTTCTATGGGAAGATTCCAACATGCCGAGGAGCAGCTAAGCCTGCATGCTGTATCTACTGAGCCCCTACTCTAGAGCCCAAGAGCTATAACGACTGGAGCCAGTGCACTTAGAGACTGTGCCCCATGACAAGAGAAGCCTGAGCACTTCAACAAAGACTAGTGCCCACTCACCACAACTGGCGGAAGTCCACACAGCAACAAGAGCCCAGTACAATCATAAATAAATCTAAAAAAAAAAAAGAACAGGAAGATGAAAAAGGAAGCAACATGGAAGAAAGAGTGACCCTTATCTTAAAAAAAAAAAAGAAAAAAGAAAACTTTCTCTGAAATTCCCACAGACTTAACATTTATATCTCCTTGGCCAAAATTCTATCACAAGTTTCATCCTTGTTGCAAGGGACCCTAGGAAGTGTAACTTTACAACTGCATCAATTGAGGACTCAATAAAATCAAGGCTCTCTGATTAGGGTATTGGGTAGACAGCAGTTTTTGATAGGCCACCTTCTGCTTGAGTTAGCCTGTGAGTTCAAGTAGGCTGTAGCACAAAGTATTTTATTATTTAGTTGGATCTCAGTTCTTCTTGAGTGAGCACAATGCATAAATGCTGGCAAATCTGGGGCTGCCCTATTCCTTTCATTTATGAAAAGGAAAAACCAATCTTCTGTCACTGATCACCAAGCATCTCTGATTGGCATCCCTTCATGCCAGAACTTTTGTTTTCATAGTGACTGTCACACGGACACATTGCCATCAGGTTTGGTGTTCTGCCACCAGTATGCTGACACCAACTGTCCCAAGGGGATGCTTAGCCAAGTTGAATGTGAGCTTTTTGATCTTACATACTGCCTTGTGATTCCTGGAAGGTATTACCAGATTTAGTCATAGGACAGTCTCCCCATGATAGCCTCCCAGGCAGTTTAAATGACCCAGGGATGCCAGCCAGCCCTCTGGAGCATGTGTCTCTGGGATGCTGAAGCCCTTATGCTCTGTGTGATAGAGGGCCCCTTGTACCTGAACTGAGAAGAGAATTCCCTGAAAGCAGAGGCCTGTCTAGAAGCTGTAGCCCATTACCCCTGCACAAAGATAGACTGTACTCTGCTGGAATCTAATCTGGAAACGTTTAATACATTTGCAGCACAAGTGCCAGCTACTTTACTCAAGAGGAAGCATGGTCGTTTTTTTTAATCTTAAAGAGAAATTTCAAACTGAATAGAAATCAAACTTTTCAATATGCCCATCATAGCTGATAATGAAAGCATTCCTCAGTGAGGGGAAGAATTTTAGCCAAAAAAAAAAGGGGGGAGACAGGGTCTTATTGTGTTAAATCAGAAACTACTTTCTCTGGAAGAAATTGAGTAAATGAGTGTCTTGTCAAGTAACTCTAATGAAAATAGGACAATTAAGACAGCACAAACCATCCCCAAATGCTCGAGGCCGGATTTGCTGAACATCTAAAGCTATTTTCCAAATGTTTAGGGTTTGGCATAGTCCAGGCTCACTATTGGGAAGCTTTCCTGAAGATCTGTCTAAATGCTCCATTTTTATTCCATTTCCTTGTGGTTAATATCCAGCCAATTCATTTGGTTTTTTAAATTGGGAAAAAGGAAACAGCAGTTTTGATAGGCCACCTTCTGCTTGAGTTAGCCTGTGAGTTCAAGTAGGCTGTAGCACAAAGTATTTTATTATTTAGTTGGATCTCAGTTCTTCTTGAGTGAGCACAATGCATAAATGCTGGCAAATCTGGGGCTGCCCTATTCCTTTCATTTATGAAAAGGAAAAACCAATCTTCTGTCACTGATCACCAAGCATCTCTGATTGGCATCCCTTCATGCCAGAACTTTTGTTTTCATAGTGACTGTCACACGGACACATTGCCATCAGGTTTGGTGTTCTGCCACCAGTATGCTGACACCAACTGTCCCAAGGGGATGCTTAGCCAAGTTGAATGTGAGCTTTTTGATCTTACATACTGCCTTGTGATTCCTGGAAGGTATTACCAGATTTAGTCATAGGACAGTCTCCCCATGATAGCCTCCCAGGCAGTTTAAATGACCCAGGGATGCCAGCCAGCCCTCTGGAGCATGTGTCTCTGGGATGCTGAAGCCCTTATGCTCTGTGTGATAGAGGGCCCCTTGTACCTGAACTGAGAAGAGAATTCCCTGAAAGCAGAGGCCTGTCTAGAAGCTGTAGCCCATTACCCCTGCACAAAGATAGACTGTACTCTGCTGGAATCTAATCTGGAAACGTTTAATACATTTGCAGCACAAGTGCCAGCTACTTTACTCAAGAGGAAGCATGGTCGTTTTTTTTAATCTTAAAGAGAAATTTCAAACTGAATAGAAATCAAACTTTTCAATATGCCCATCATAGCTGATAATGAAAGCATTCCTCAGTGAGGGGAAGAATTTTAGCCAAAAAAAAAAGGGGGGAGACAGGGTCTTATTGTGTTAAATCAGAAACTACTTTCTCTGGAAGAAATTGAGTAAATGAGTGTCTTGTCAAGTAACTCTAATGAAAATAGGACAATTAAGACAGCACAAACCATCCCCAAATGCTCGAGGCCGGGATTTGCTGAACATCTAAAGCTATTTTCCAAATGTTTAGGGGTTTGGCATAGTCCAGGCTCACTATTGGGAAGCTTTCCTGAAGATCTGTCTAAATGCTCCATTTTTATTCCATTTCCTTGTGGTTAATATCCAGCCAATTCATTTGTTCCAAAGTCTATATTTGATACATGCTCAATATCATCAGACTCCGCATGTGCCCGTTCCCCTGCATGTGGTTAACAGAACTCCAAGAGTATTGCTTTCATGCCTGCGTTTCATACCAGGGGTCCCTTGTTTCTCTTTCTCCACCATTTTCTAGGGACTGAGACATTGACCATCATGTGTGGTGCTGCACATGAGGGATGCTGGCTGCAAGAAACATCTCTCAAAGCCTCAGGGAGATGTGATAGCTGATCTCACCATTTGAAAGGATGGCGTATGGAGAGGGATTAAACCTATTCTCTCTGGCCCCAGAGGGGTGAAGCTAGGAGCAGAGACACATGTGGGCTTAATACAAGAAAGACTTTCTCACTTTCTCACTTTAGAGCAATCAAGAAGATAAAAAGCTGCCTTGCCTTCACCAAAAGAGATGTTCCTTGTCAGCAGTTTGTAATGGTTATCCATTAATCTTTGGAGCCTGAGAATGGATTAATGAAGCCATTCAAATATAGGCCAAATAGTTGGACTAGCAGATCATAAAGTATTTTTCTTTTGGGCACTACGTACATAACACATAGCATCATGCCTAGTATACAACTGTGTCCAATAATTATTTGTTGAATGAATGAACAAGTCATTCAATGAATGAATGAGTAATTGAATGAAAACTGCCACAGTTTTGGCAGTACCAAGCATGGTGACAATCTTGAAAAACTGGGTAGGTAGCAAGGAAGCTAATTACTACATGCCCACCCTTGTCTCTGAGCAGGACCAGTGTTTTCTGCCTCTGAGATGCAAAGCCTGAAGTTTGAAGAAAACAACCATCCTGACTCTATGCCCTTCTTTAGTGTTTCTCCAACCCATGGCTGAAACTGTTCTTGTTCTGCCATGTGGTATAAATGAGAATGTGTGGAACACACAGCCTCTAAGCCCTATGAGGCTAAATGACACTGGTGCCCTAGTGTGATTAGCCAGATAATTAAGTAAAACCATGCCATATTATACAGCCCTTCTGAGAGGGTCCTAGGATGCAAATTAACACTCTGTCCAACCCTGTTTATTTACTCAATAACCACTCTTTAAAGCCTGCTCATTGCCAGCCCTGTGCACCCTTGGAAAGGGAGGAGATGGTATTAGGCACCAATGGACCTTGCTGGTGAGGCAGCCTACTAGGGGAGAGAAAGGCAAGGCAGTTGAAGCAGAGTGGGTGTCAGCATTCTAGGAGGTATCAATTATATTTTCAGCTTGTGGAGCTCTAATCATCCTGGTTCAACAACAGCTTCTTGTGAGTTCCTTGTGGTGGTCTCCCTTTTGCATGGTCACATTCAGAATTGGGGAGTGACGAAGAGAAGCCAGTGTCCACCTTTCAGGGTTCTTTGTCAATGGTGTTGATGATGAGCAAAAATTGGGACCCCTTCTGGTTTTTACTGCCTGCAGAGGACCCAAATGTCAACCATCCTTACCACAGCCATTGCAGAATGATTATTATATTCTGTGCAATATTTTAAGCACTTGTGTATTTATATTTTCCTTTTTTTTAGCCACACCAGGTCTTCATTGCCATGAGGGCCTTTTCTCTAGGTGCGGTGAGTGGAGGTTACTCCGCTGCAGTGTTTTCAGCCTCTTTGGGGCCTGAGAATGGATTAATGAAGCCATTCAAATATAGGCCAAATAGTTGGACTAGCAGATCATAAAGTATTTTTCTTTTGGGCACTACGTACATAACACATAGCATCATGCCTAGTATACAACTGTGTCCAATAATTATTTGTTGAATGAATGAACAAGTCATTCAATGAATGAATGAGTAATTGAATGAAAACTGCCACAGTTTTGGCAGTACCAAGCATGGTGACAATCTTGAAAAACTGGGTAGGTAGCAAGGAAGCTAATTACTACATGCCCACCCTTGTCTCTGAGCAGGACCAGTGTTTTCTGCCTCTGAGATGCAAAGCCTGAAGTTTGAAGAAAACAACCATCCTGACTCTATGCCCTTCTTTAGTGTTTCTCCAACCCATGGCTGAAACTGTTCTTGTTCTGCCATGTGGTATAAATGAGAATGTGTGGAACACACAGCCTCTAAGCCCTATGAGGCTAAATGACACTGGTGCCCTAGTGTGATTAGCCAGATAATTAAGTAAAACCATGCCATATTATACAGCCCTTCTGAGAGGGTCCTAGGATGCAAATTAACACTCTGTCCAACCCTGTTTATTTACTCAATAACCACTCTTTAAAGCCTGCTCATTGCCAGCCCTGTGCACCCTTGGAAAGGGAGGAGATGGTATTAGGCACCAATGGACCTTGCTGGTGAGGCAGCCTACTAGGGGAGAGAAAGGCAAGGCAGTTGAAGCAGAGTGGGTGTCAGCATTCTAGGAGGTATCAATTATATTTTCAGCTTGTGGAGCTCTAATCATCCTGGTTCAACAACAGCTTCTTGTGAGTTCCTTGTGGTGGTCTCCCTTTTGCATGGTCACATTCAGAATTGGGGAGTGACGAAGAGAAGCCAGTGTCCACCTTTCAGGGTTCTTTGTCAATGGTGTTGATGATGAGCAAAAATTGGGACCCCTTCTGGTTTTTACTGCCTGCAGAGGACCCAAATGTCAACCATCCTTACCACAGCCATTGCAGAATGATTATTATATTCTGTGCAATATTTTAAGCACTTGTGTATTTATATTTTCCTTTTTTTTAGCCACACCAGGTCTTCATTGCTATGAGGGCATTTTCTCTAGGTGCGGTGAGTGGAGGTTACTCCCAGCTGCAGTGCACAGATTTCTCATTGCTGTGGCTTCTCTTCTTGTGGAGCACAGACTCTTGGGCTCATGGGCTTCAGTAGTTGCAGCAAGAGGGCTCAATAGTTTTGGTTCCTGGGCTCTAGAGTGCAGGCTCAGTAGTGATGGCACGCAGGCTTAGGTGCTCCATGGTATTTGGGATCTTCCCAGACCAGGAATCCAACCCGAGTCTCCTACATTGGCAGGTAGATTCTTTACCACTGAGCCACCAGAAGAGCCCACACTTGTGTATTTAAATCCTCATAAGAAGTCTGCGTAGGCGTTACTATCATCCCTGTTTACAGGCCAGAAGAAGTACACACTGAGCTCAGGTCATCAGCCCAGCTAGTAGGTAGAAGAGCCAAACCCCAAATTCCACAGAGTCCAACTCCAGAGCTCATAGTTTCCACAACTACATTATATTGCTCTTGAAAGTGTTCTGCCTTGGATTGAGACTTAAACCTGGGGCCCAGACCTGATCAAACCCTGCTTGGGACTTTAACCCACGTGGCTAGGACTCAATCCAGCCAAAGCCCTGTCTGGGACTTGAACCCACGCAGCTGGAATTCAATCCAGCCAAAACCCTACCTGGGACTTGAACCCACACGGCTGAGGCTTAGCCCCAGCCAAAACCCTGCTTGAGGCTTGAACCCATGTGGAGGGGGCTCAGACCTGATCAAACCCTACTTGGGACTTAAATACATGTGACTAGGACTCAATCCAGCCAAAACCCTAGTCTCGAGCAATCTTTGAATTAAAATCACTCACCCAACATCTGGATGCACTGAGGCTCAGGTTCTTTGTGTCTCAACATAGAAGGAATACAGTAAGAGGCAGAGTGATAGGCAAGAAGTGGATTTATTAGGATAGGACACTTGTAAAAGGTGCAAGCAGGCAGGTAGGAAAACTCTGCTCCTCTCCCAATTGGGTGGGCAGCAATATATATATGGGAGGGTAGAAGACCACCTTCTTCAAGTAGACATAGATGCAGACGTAAGGCACACATCATTAGCTCCTCCTTTGCTAACTCTTCTTTCATTAGCTGTTTATACTTAATCAAGCCTGCTTTATTGAATAAGGAGCAGCTTTCTTGAGTTATCGTTAACTTAGTGGCCTCCCAACTTTTCTTAGGTTTTACCTTTCTACCTACTGTCCCCACTAGGACATTACAACTACCTATCTGTTCTATTCTGTCCCTATCACTCTCACAAAACACAAATTGATTTTGAATATCTGATTCTAGGGCTTCCCTGGTGGCTTAGATAATAAAGAATTCATCTGCAGTGTAAGAAACCTGGGTTCGATCCCTGGGTTGGGAAGATCCCGTGGAGAAGGGAATGGCTATCCACGTTAGTGTTCTTGGAGAATTCTCCAGTGTTGCCTGGAGAATTCTATGAACAAAGGAGCCCGACGGGCTACAGTCCATGGGGTCACAAACCATCAAACACAGCTAACACATACTCATACATCCGGCTCTATTTTTGCATTCTTAAAAAAATCTTTGCCTTATTTAATGTATTATCCAGTAGAGCTGGGTCGTTGTTTATTAGCATCATCACTATTATCATTCATTATTATTGTCATTACCTTAGGCATTTCAGATATGATGTCAATCTGCTTTTGGAGCAGAGTTTCTATATTTGGAAGGAAAGAACCAGAAAGGGCTCTTTGGTTGCATAAATAAAAAACACGTGCTCTTATTTTTCTTGGAAAAAAAATGAAGTTATCATAAATCCGGATATAGATTGCAGCCCATCCTATTAAAATCTGTTTTGTAATAGAAATGGAATGTATTTTCAGGATGACTGTATCCTTACAGAATTAGAAAAAAATTCTGGTCCCTTAATATGGACAGGAATTACGTGTCTGGAATAATCCACACAGTCTTGTAAAGACTGACGAACCCACAAGGTGGAGGGCAGACATCACTCTCTGGAGAGTGATGGAACTTCTTCTAAAAACAAGTGGAGGTTTCCAGTGTTGATTGTCTCATGTAAGGAAGGCAGCAGGAGAGCAGAGGAGAGACCTGGAGATGTGGGCTGGGCTCTGAACTTCTGGGAAAAGGCAAGGAGCTGGGGGTTGGAGAGTGAGAGTTCAGAGGTGACAGGTTGGCCTGGGAGCTCCCAGCACAACCCCTTGTGGTATGACCTCTGCTACTCTCTGTTATTCTTGGAGTACTCCTGGACTTTCAACTAATCTCCAGAGCCTGGTTTTAACTATGCTTTGGGCATTTGAGAAAAGGGCCAATGCTTACAGTAGGAGCCAGGGTTGGCAGTCAATGCTGTGGCAACAGACATGACTGTGCAGAAAGGGCTGTGGACAATGCATGGACTTGTCTGCATGCCTGCTGGGGTCCCCAGAACCGGCAAGAGGAGTGGCATCTAGCAAGAGAAAGGATAACCTTTCTAACAGAGAAAGAGGCTTCAGCTTTGGGAGTCTGGATATTGAAGGACATTTAAAGAAGTTTGGAAATGAATCTGACTTATGCTAACATAATTTCCACTCTGAACAATAGCAGAAACACCAGCTTGATACATAGGAGAAGATGTTCATTTGACTTATTCAGGTATTTTCCAAACTTAAGAAACTGACCTTTACAAAGAAAAAAATTTCTTATGGATTCTCAATGTTTTTGTTATTATTATATTGAGTAAATGGGTAAAAATATAAAGCTAGGTAAAAAGTCCTGATTGTTATAGTTCTTAGCCAGCCATAAAACCAAAATAAATTTTGAATTATCCAGTAGAGCTGGGTCGTTGTTTATTAGCATCATCACTATTATCATTCATTATTATTGTCATTACCTTAGGCATTTCAGATATGATGTCAATCTGCTTTTGGAGCAGAGTTTCTATATTTGGAAGGAAAGAACCAGAAAGGGCTCTTTGGTTGCATAAATAAAAAACACGTGCTCTTATTTTTCTTGGAAAAAAAATGAAGTTATCATAAATCCGGATATAGATTGCAGCCCATCCTATTAAAATCTGTTTTGTAATAGAAATGGAATGTATTTTCAGGATGACTGTATCCTTACAGAATTAGAAAAAAATTCTGGTCCCTTAATATGGACAGGAATTACGTGTCTGGAATAATCCACACAGTCTTGTAAAGACTGACGAACCCACAAGGTGGAGGGCAGACATCACTCTCTGGAGAGTGATGGAACTTCTTCTAAAAACAAGTGGAGGTTTCCAGTGTTGATTGTCTCATGTAAGGAAGGCAGCAGGAGAGCAGAGGAGAGACCTGGAGATGTGGGCTGGGCTCTGAACTTCTGGGAAAAGGCAAGGAGCTGGGGGTTGGAGAGTGAGAGTTCAGAGGTGACAGGTTGGCCTGGGAGCTCCCAGCACAACCCCTTGTGGTATGACCTCTGCTACTCTCTGTTATTCTTGGAGTACTCCTGGACTTTCAACTAATCTCCAGAGCCTGGTTTTAACTATGCTTTGGGCATTTGAGAAAAGGGCCAATGCTTACAGTAGGAGCCAGGGTTGGCAGTCAATGCTGTGGCAACAGACATGACTGTGCAGAAAGGGCTGTGGACAATGCATGGACTTGTCTGCATGCCTGCTGGGGTCCCCAGAACCGGCAAGAGGAGTGGCATCTAGCAAGAGAAAGGATAACCTTTCTAACAGAGAAAGAGGCTTCAGCTTTGGGAGTCTGGATATTGAAGGACATTTAAAGAAGTTTGGAAATGAATCTGACTTATGCTAACATAATTTCCACTCTGAACAATAGCAGAAACACCAGCTTGATACATAGGAGAAGATGTTCATTTGACTTATTCAGGTATTTTCCAAACTTAAGAAACTGACCTTTACAAAGAAAAAAATTTCTTATGGATTCTCAATGTTTTTGTTATTATTATATTGAGTAAATGGGTAAAAATATAAAGCTAGGTAAAAAGTCCTGATTGTTATAGTTCTTAGCCAGCCATAAAACCAAAATAAATTTTGAATTTAATCCAAACAGAACTATAAAAGTACATTTTTATTAGTAATAACGATTTAGTGTAACTGATGTTGTTTTGGTGAAACTAAATGGCCAAAACGGTTTCAGACCAGAAAGCCACAGACTTATTTCCAGTTCTACGTTTGACTTTGGCAGGCTTTTGTGGAGAGTACTTATTAAAATAAGTATAGTCTAAAAAAGTACAAAATTCTAAAGCTTTGTTTTTTCATTCAGGATTAGTAGACTTCCAATTCAATAATAATAAAAATTCTGCCAATGAACAATCCTCAAATACCAGTTTTGATGACCTACCACTTATAACCACATGAAGCTGCCTTATATGCTCAAAGATGAGGGAATCTAACTTAACTATGGTATGAATCAAACAGAGAATTTTCCATTGTGTGTTTCATCTCTGCTGACTGCAAGCTGGAATAAACAAAGAGGTTGTCTGGGTAATATATTACTCACTACCTATGTGAATATAGTACTCTCAGCACAGTGCTGCTTCAGCCAGGCTTGGGTATGTGTTAACTTAACTTCCGTACACTACTCAATTTTTTTCTACTGCGAAACTTTCAGTGTTCCAGGTCATTGTCCTCTATGTAATGTACATGTGAACAAAAAACAAAATTGTAAATGTAAGCACTGATTGTAGCAATAACAGCATTTTGTTATTATGAAGTCGTTATGGGCTAAATGTTTGTGTCCTCCAGAAAATTCATACATTTACATTCTAACCCCCAATCTGATGGCATTTGGAGCTGATGCTGATGTGATGTTGAAGCTGACACCTGCAGGATGGGATTAGCGTCCTCTTAAGAAGAGAAGGGGAGCCCAGAGTTTCTTCTCTCTCTCTACAAAGTAAGAACACAGAGAGGAGTTGCTGCCTACAGGCCTGCGGAAGAGTTCTCATCAGGAACTAAACTGACCAGCCCCTTGATTTTGAACTTCTCAGTCTTCACAACCGTGAAAAACAAATTCCTGTTGTTTAAGTCACCCAGTCTAGGGTGGCCCCAACTGACTAAGACAGTGGTCGTTCAGATGATTAAGTCGAGATTTAATTTTTTTTTTTAAGACTATCATTGAAATGATAACTCCCCAAATGAATTCTTGAGCAGCATACAAAAATCCTCAGGAATACATCTGCAGATTCTAGTCTGAGAACCACGGGTATTGGGGTGGGGGCTATCGGAGGTGTACACCTGCTCCAGCTTGGATGTATGAACAGGGCAATGATAAGAGCCATGGAGCAGGGCTCCTCTGGCCCTGGCCTCACCTGTACTGGGAGAATTCTAGCCACTTCTCACATTCCTTAAAAAGAATTCTGGGTTGCTCCAGATGTTTCTCCTGGACTCCTATCTCTGCCTCTATATATCATTGCTTCTGCCCCCACTTTGGCTACGGTAACAACTTAGAGAAAGAAAAGCATCAGTTCTTGCCTTTGATGTCCATCACGGCCACCATATCAGCGTGTCTGCTTAGCGAGTGCCCACTGCTCTGTCGGTCATCACTGCTGCATCAGTGTCAAAACCGGAGCCAAAGTGCAGGTGGTTGAGCGGAAGGCACTGAGGTGGTGGCACACAGAAGGCTCTCTGCACTGTTTCTACCAGAGATGCTGATGCCTTCCCCTCTCCACATCCCGTGGGAGTTCCTAAGGAACAGCCGACCTCATCATTCCAGGCTCGTCAACACCCTTCCCTGTGAATTTCAGACTCCCCTGACTCCAATTCTGTCTCCTCCACTCAGGGAGTCCGTTGGGCTCCTCTTGGGCTCCCTCTTCCTGTGCTGTGGGCTGTGAACTCTCAAGGCAACTGTAAGGCTCACCTGGTTTGTTTTCCATTTCTTAGGAGTCACTGTCCTTTATTGTCTGATATTCAGTGTCTTAAAAACACATTATTCATTTAACTTATCAGTTAACTTAGTAACTTAATTAATTTAAAGCAATTTTTTTTTTCATGCAGGCAGGCAATTTCCAGCATTACTGCTTCATCTTGGCTAGAAGTAGAAATTCCTGAAATGTTTTAGAAAGTTGTAACAATCTATGCTCTTAACCACACTTTATGGTCATTGCTATTGTTCTACATCCTCATGAACTCTTGATACTTTCAAACTTTCTAATTGTGTTAAGGATTCAATTAGTTCACACGCAGGACTTGATGTGGTTCTTTTTATAACCAATCTAACATTGAAAGGAGAAGGGACAATGCTTAATCTAAAGGAATGAATCTCTCTACATCATGAAATTTCAGGCAGCCAAGTACTACTTTGGGGTGGGCTGTGCCAGTATCAGGGGAATCTTGTCCTATGTGCTTTGCCCTTCCTGGTGGCTTGAATCCTCTTTACCATTAGAGTATTTTCTATTTGTTTATTTAAGGAAAGCAAAATTGTTAACTCGTTGAAAAACAAATAGCTCTGTGACATGGTGGTAATATTTAATGCCTACTATAAACCATAGAAAAGCACTGAATTCTATAAACGAAGAGCACCCTACAGATTCTTGACAAAAAATTCCTACTTAAAGTCCAGAGGAAGACACAAGATTAAGTGTGCACACACGCACACACACACAGGGTGTGCTGGGCCAGAGGAGCGGCGTCAGCTGGCTGCTGCAGTCACTTTGTGAAGCTCCTCCCTCTCCGGAGGCGGTGTGGCCATTGCAAAAAGCACTTAGCATTGTTCCTTTGAAAATGACCATATTCTCCAGAGAGCCTCTCAAGGAAGAAATCTAATTATCTTGAAGTGATTGAATTCTCTCGGTAACAGAGTCTTTATTTCATTTTAAGAAAGGTTGTTTGGTATTATTCATAACGGACTGCTCATCCTCCCCTCTGACACCACCCTTCCTCCACTCAGGAGTCCGTTGGGCTCCCTCTTCCTGTGCTGTGGGCTGTGAACTCTCAAGGCAACTGTAAGGCTCACCTGGTTTGTTTTCCATTTCTTAGGAGTCACTGTCCTTTATTGTCTGATATTCAGTGTCTTAAAAACACATTATTCATTTAACTTATCAGTTAACTTAGTAACTTAATTAATTTAAAGCAATTTTTTTTCATGCAGGCAGGCAATTTCCAGCATTACTGCTTCATCTTGGCTAGAAGTAGAAATTCCTGAAATGTTTTAGAAAGTTGTAACAATCTATGCTCTTAACCACACTTTATGGTCATTGCTATTGTTCTACATCCTCATGAACTCTTGATACTTTCAAACTTTCTAATTGTGTTAAGGATTCAATTAGTTCACACGCAGGACTTGATGTGGTTCTTTTTATAACCAATCTAACATTGAAAGGAGAAGGGACAATGCTTAATCTAAAGGAATGAATCTCTCTACATCATGAAATTTCAGGCAGCCAAGTACTACTTTGGGGTGGGCTGTGCCAGTATCAGGGGAATCTTGTCCTATGTGCTTTGCCCCTTCCCTGGTGGCTTGAATCCTCTTTACCATTAGAGTATTTTCTATTTGTTTATTTAAGGAAAGCAAAATTGTTAACTCGTTGAAAAACAAATAGCTCTGTGACATGGTGGTAATATTTAATGCCTACTATAAACCATAGAAAAGCACTGAATTCTATAAACGAAGAGCACCCTACAGATTCTTGACAAAAAATTCCTACTTAAAGTCCAGAGGAAGACACAAGATTAAGTGTGCACACACGCACACACACACAGGGTGTGCTGGGCCAGAGGAGCGGCGTCAGCTGGCTGCTGCAGTCACTTTGTGAAGCTCCTCCCTCTCCGGAGGCGGTGTGGCCATTGCAAAAAGCACTTAGCATTGTTCCTTTGAAAATGACCATATTCTCCAGAGAGCCTCTCAAGGAAGAAATCTAATTATCTTGAAGTGATTGAATTCTCTCGGTAACAGAGTCTTTATTTCATTTTAAGAAAGGTTGTTTGGTATTATTCATAACGGACTGCTCATCCTCCCCTCTGACACCACCCTTTGGAGGAAGAAGTGGTGGAATTCTTCAATTCTTGCTCTGCACCTGGACCTCATCAAACTCTGCAAACACCCAACACTATGTAGAAACATTTGGTTTAGAAAGAAAGAAAAAGGGCAAAACTTTGGTACTAGGCACACTCATGAAACTATAAAAATGTCTCTATATGCTTCATTTTATTTCATTAGTATTTCTCCATCCATAGTCTTCATTCTGAAAAAACATTTGTTTTGTGGTTGCTGACGGATGTGATGAAACAGTCCAAAATCTGCATTCCACAGTTCTTTACAACAGACCAAAATAGCATTCTTGTTCACGCTAGGATATCCAAGTGTTGGCATACATTCTGGCCAACTAGCAAAGGGTGAACAGAAAGTAGTTAATTCCTGGGTGCTAGAATATCCTCTTGATAGTGATTCCTTCCTCTAAGGGAGAAACAAAGCTGCTTTATGTTACTTTTCTCCTTGGTCTAACTCAGAGGGTATAAGAAGTGGGAGACAGGGGTGATCACAAGCATTCATTTCTGGAAATTAAATGTTCTCACTTTCTGGTAAATGTGAGCTCTAGGAGTCCATGGATGAAAATTAAGAAAATGTTTTCCATCAAAGAACTTTATTTTGGAGGCAGTAAAACTCAAACTGCCAACAAGACTCACATAATAAGCCCTGTTTTGAAGTTTCTCAGATTGTTTTAAGAATGACAAGCTATGTCCTTTGTTGACTCCTCAAGAAACTTTTGCAGCAGAAACCAGTAACTCAGAGCCGGCTGGCAGCACTAGAGTGTGTCTCCCACTCACCACTGATTAGACATGAGGAGCCAGAGAGGGGGCCCAGGGGACAGTTTAAACAACTGTTCATTCCTATTCTGGATCCTCCTAAATCCAAAAACAAGAAAGATCTTAAAAATGAATCCTCTAATCATGGCATTTCCTTTATGAGAATCCAGCACATTCCAAACTTAACTGCAGAGTCCTTTATTAGAAACCACTCATTCTAAAATCTAAAAGAAACAGTCTTGTCAAATGGATCTGGGAGCTCAAACATTACTTGTGTCTCACAGCTGCTGGAAGGAATAGCTTTCTGTGTTCCCTTCCCTTCCTGCTATGTTCAACCACCAATGACCTGGCCTGAGCACTATCCTATGCTCGTTTCCATCATGACCTGCTTTCCTCAGGCCCTATCATCACGTGTGTGACTATAGATCCCGGATGGGTTTCCCTACTTCCTGTCTGTCTTTACTCCAGAGGTGTTACCAGATCGGCCTTTCAGACCTGCTTATAGCACTGGATTCCTTCTGCGTCCAGGGATCTCCAGCTTAGCTTTGTAGGGACCGCTGAGGGCTGACTGGATTTGACCCCCAAATCTCCCTCCCTCTACATCATAGGAGCAGTTCCTCATCTATTTCTTTTGTCTTTTGCAGCCTGGACAGCAAATTTCATCAAAAAGGAAGCATGCTCCTTAAAAACAACCCCAAAACTCTACAAACCCCTGACCTCAAGATAAAACCCCAATGCCTTTTTGTGGCATTAGAAGGTCTTCCATGGAGTGTCCCATCCTTTCCAGGAGCCTCAGTTCCTGCCATTTCTCCTCATAACCTCAGCTATAAGCCTTCATCAAGGGCGTAACCTCTGATACATCAGGGTTCTCATGGCGCTTGTTGGAACTACCTTTCTGAACTTATCTCTCCCCTAAAGGACTTGTATGCAACCTTGAAGACACAGCTCCATTGTTACTTCCTCACTGAATCTTCCTCAGTTTTACCAGATAATTATTCCCATGTTCATGCTCCCACAGTATTATCAGTCTTTTATCATCATCATCATCTAAATTTGCATTGTCATTCTGTTTTACTTCCCGGTCCCATGTCCCACTGACTTCAACACTGAGCACAGCTTTCTTGGCAGGTAGGCATCCTCCAGGTAATTAATGCTCTCATTCTGTGTAAAACCAAATCTTTTCTCCAACAATTTTATTTAAGCCCGTATAGGAGACGTTCTAAATTCAATCATTAAAAGCAAATAATCAAACAACAGGAAAAAAGAAAACACTTACAGTATACTAGAAAAAGTAAAGAACCTTTGAAGAAGGGAAGAATGTGGGGCAACTGAATAAAAACTAAGAATCTAGCTGATTAACTGAGTTCTGAGTTTTTCAAAGATCTGCTATTTGTGCATGTGTGAAAACACCTAGGAACTTGTAGGTACCAGGATGAGTTGGTTTTGGAGGGTGAAACTAACATTTTCCCCTTTTGTTATGTAGAGTTAACATCATTAATTCAGACTAAAAGGTGAAATAACTGTTTGAATTAATGAAATTCTGTATCACAAGATGCTTTCAAAGTCACTGCTCTTTTAACACATTAGATTTAGTTTAATAAAAGGACAAGGTCACTTCAAATACAGATACTCATCATACACAAAGTAAATTGTTAATCGCTTAAGTTTAATATTTGTATCATCTAGTCTATCACAAGCATTTCTCAAAAATAAGTCAAAGGGAAACTTCATGACACTTGGTCAACATCACGTCATTTTCCAGCAAATATGCATTAATGCATAGTATTCCCAAGACTGGAATGAAGAACTGGGCTAGGGAGAGGCCGTTCTGTACTCACTTCATGTTTCCAATTTATTTTCATGGTGAATTTAGCCAGTTTTCCATGGCTCACAGAACTCCAGGCTGGCTTGAGTTTCCTGCTTCCTTCTTTGGCAAGACTACACCAAACCTTTTCAAGAGATGTGTTCTTACTTAGAGGAAAGGAAATATCAGATCCAAGTTGTTTTACATGCACCAGATGCCAAGCACCAAACAAAGCAGCTTAGCCTTTCAAAGACTTGATATCGTAACTGTAGTCACTTGAGTAAAAGCTCAGTCCTGCAATGGCCAAGTTAAATAAGGTAGAATTAGGGCTAAACTGATCTCCATGTCTAGTCTTCATAAATCTGCATGAAGAAGTTGTGAACCAAAGAAAATAAATTAAAAGTGTGTAATACTGGTTCACGTCCAGTGGATCTGTGTGTTTTGGTGTTGCTGTGAGAACTGTCTCTTCTCAGTGCATGCTGAGTCTGATTGTGGAGGTGGAACCAAGAAAATGTTGGATTCCAGAAGACAGCACTTCAGTTCAACCACTTGGCATCCTTGCCTTTCAATGAGGAGAAGGGAACAGAACTTATAGACTTCTTGAGAGTCATTGTGACATCAGAGTGCTTTACGAAAGGAAACACAACAGATCTACTACCCCATCTATTACTGGATGCTCACCTTAGGCAAAAGGAAAAGAATATGACGTGTGTCATAGATCTGACAGATTGGTGAGATTTTGGCCCCAAGTAGGGGTAAAGCATTCGGCTGGGGGCTTCCCTGGTGGTCCAGTGGCTAAGACTGTCTCCCAAGACAAGGGGCCTGGGTACAATCCCTGGTCAGGGAACTAGATCCCACATGCCACAACTAACAGTTCACATGCTGCAACTATGACCCAATTCAGCAAAATATATAAATGAAACAAAAGATACTAAAAAAAAAAAAAAAAAAAGACTCTGGCTGCCAATCAGGAGATGCAGGTTTGACCCGTGGGTTGAGAAAATCCCCTGGAGTAGGAAATGGCAACGCATTCCAGTATTCTTGTCTGAAGAATCCCATGGACAGGGGAACCTGGTGGGCTACAGTCCATGGGGTTGCAAAAAGTCAGACACAACTGACTGACTGAGCATGCACACAGAGGGAGTTACTAAGGTGTAGAATGTGGGAGGGTTTTATTAGAGTAGGGGTTGATTTTCTAGCAACTGAAGTTGGTTGGGTCTTTACAATAAGTGCCTTTTGACCATAGCTAAGCACATCCCATTGCATATCACCACTGGGCATCACAAACACACACACACACACCACCATGTGAAAAGTGCCCCCTAGAGTTGTGCAGTGCAGAATCCCTGCTCCACAGCCTCATCTGCATATAAATTGGCCCCCTAGGCTGCAGGTGGGATTACTAGACCAGGGGTGAATGAATGGTTGGCCATGATGAGCAACCAGATTCTTTCTTTTAGGACTTTGGAATTTTTGTTTGTTTGTTTTTTAACAGAAAGATCTTATTTATTTTATTTTACTTTATTTTATTTTGTTTTGTTGTTTACAGATATGTATGATCCTAGATTAGTCATATGCATATCAAATCCCCCCTATCCCACTCCTCCAGGCCATCACATAACCCCAATGTAAGACCCCTTAACCCACAGTGAGGACTTTGAAATTTGAATTGAGATGTTTTCAACAAATCTGTATCCTTATGTGAAAACAAACGTTCACTTAGTCACATTAGTCATGATTGACACAGGGATGGAACCTGTGTTTCCTGATTGGCAGGCGATTCTTTATCACTGAGCCACTAGGGAAGCCTGGAAAATAATCTTTAGACTTTTGGAATAGAGTGTGTATGTGTGTTGAATAGTGGTTGGGAAGGGGCAAGCTTCTATCTGAGGCTGCATATTCTAAAGAGAGCAAAGAATGGAGGCAAAAATTAGAAAGAGGTAGCAGCAATGGTAGAGACAGGCCTCTGAAGGCTCCTGACATCTCTGCTGACTGTGGACCTTTCATGAGGTTCACCTACATTTCTGTTTATGGGTTCCAAGAGATGTCTATATCCTTCAAGCAAAGAGTGATACCAAAACTCACTTAAACGGGTGGTGGTTAATATAACCGAAGAGTCCTGATAAACACACTAAATAAAAGTCACATGATAAAACCCAATCTTGTTTCTAGAAGAAACTGCACTCCTTTATAATCAATGGTAGGTTTAGGGAGAACTCTATGTAGTTTACCAAATCAGGCTTCAGATTTTCAAGCCCTCCATAAGGACCTCTAAGCCAGGTTAACTGTACAATCTGACTTCGTAGTGAATATTTCTTTCTTAGGCTAAGTTCTTTAAAATCAGCCTGTGTGCCAGTTGCTGCAATTTCAGCCTCCTTACTAGCTCTCCTCTAAGTGGATTTGGAGAATAAATGACAACCAACCATTCTTGGAAAAATAACATTAAGAGCTAGACATAGAAACAGGCAGGCATCTCAAGCTAACTTGATTCAACTCTCTAATTTGACAAATGAGGAGCATGAGACCACAGAGACTTATGTGATTTGCCCAAGGTCACCTGTGGAACTGTGGCAGAGCAGGGACTGGAACCCAGATTACAAGCTGTCCCAAAGCCAAATTTCATCAGAGATGAATACTGAAGGCAAAGGCAGTCGTTTTTCTGGTCATTAATTTTAACTTCCCAGTTATACGGTCTGGATAGTTTCTAACTCCAGGACACTTTCAAGATGTAAAATTCCTTGGCAAATAATAGAATGGTTTCTCCATTTAATTACTGACTCAAGAGTACATAGCTAAGTCATAGGGCTTTTAAGATCATCTTGACAATCTGTATCCTATGTAACAAACGTTCACTTAGGTCATGATTGACACAGGGATGGAACCTGTGTTTCCTGATTGGCAGGCGATTCTTTATCACTGAGCCACTAGGGAAGCCTGGAAAATAATCTTTAGACTTTTGGAATAGAGTGTGTATGTGTGTTGAATAGTGGTTGGGAAGGGGCAAGCTTCTATCTGAGGCTGCATATTCTAAAGAGAGCAAAGAATGGAGGCAAAAATTAGAAAGAGGTAGCAGCAATGGTAGAGACAGGCCTCTGAAGGCTCCTGACATCTCTGCTGACTGTGGACCTTTCATGAGGTTCACCTACATTTCTGTTTATGGGTTCCAAGAGATGTCTATATCCTTCAAGCAAAGAGTGATACCAAAACTCACTTAAACGGGTGGTGGTTAATATAACCGAAGAGTCCTGATAAACACACTAAATAAAAGTCACATGATAAAACCCAATCTTGTTTCTAGAAGAAACTGCACTCCTTTATAATCAATGGTAGGTTTAGGGAGAACTCTATGTAGTTTACCAAATCAGGCTTCAGATTTTCAAGCCCTCCATAAGGACCTCTAAGCCAGGTTAACTGTACAATCTGACTTCGTAGTGAATATTTCTTTCTTAGGCTAAGTTCTTTAAAATCAGCCTGTGTGCCAGTTGCTGCAATTTCAGCCTCCTTACTAGCTCTCCTCTAAGTGGATTTGGAGAATAAATGACAACCAACCATTCTTGGAAAAATAACATTAAGAGCTAGACATAGAAACAGGCAGGCATCTCAAGCTAACTTGATTCAACTCTCTAATTTGACAAATGAGGAGCATGAGACCACAGAGACTTATGTGATTTGCCCAAGGTCACCTGTGGAACTGTGGCAGAGCAGGGACTGGAACCCAGATTACAAGCTGTCCCAAAGCCAAATTTCATCAGAGATGAATACTGAAGGCAAAGGCAGTCGTTTTTCTGGTCATTAATTTTAACTTCCCAGTTATACGGTCTGGATAGTTTCTAACTCCAGGACACTTTCAAGATGTAAAATTCCTTGGCAAATAATAGAATGGTTTCTCCATTTAATTACTGACTCAAGAGTACATAGCTAAGTCATAGGGCTTTTAAGATCATCTTGACAATTTTATACTTGTTAAGAAAAAAAAGAAATCTTCCGTTGCTGAGATACTAGTCAAATTTCAGAAATGTATTTGCTACATGAAGTTAAAATTGTGTTAAACAAAAAGAAAGAGGAGAAGAAAGAAGGAAAAAGCATACATACTTAACTATGTGTTAATGGTGTGCTTGTGAGTCATAACATAGTCAATTTTCAGTATGAGTTATGGGTGTGAATGGCTCTTATTATTGCTATTAAATATGATGTAGGTTTCAGGTAGAGTACAGAAATCCAAATATGAGGTCATCTAATCCTGCTAAGTCTATAATGCTTCTCTAACATTGCATTATTCAGAGAAAATGCTAAATTCTGAGTAGCCAAATACATTCTTTTTCTCTGAAAAAAAAAAGGATTTTGTATTTTGAACTTTTGAACAAATAAAATTCTTTCCTTTCAAATCAATATGGATTATTACATTGAAGACCTTTTTAATCAAAGGAAAAGAAGAAACAATATTTAACAACATTCAGAGTACTAGGTGCAGTGCAAAATAGAAAAGACAGAATTACTGCTATGATATTTGTATGTGTGCCAAACTGGGCCTTCCATGCATGGTGCCTACCGTATATGATAGATGTTTGAGCTAGTAGATTATGGCTTTGATTCAGTAGCAAAAGGTGGGATTTCTAGCATGAACAGAAATAATTCCAAGTAAGACCTAGCATGGTGAAGAATAGAGAGAAAGAAAGAAAGAAAAATAGGAAGGAGGCAAAAGAAGGGAAAGAAGAAAGGAAAAAAGGTCAGTAGGTAAGGGAGAGTGAACAACAGACTAAAGCTAAAAAAATACACCTTGCTTTTTCTAGCCCTGCCAAGAACTTACTCTGTGATCTCTAGCTACCCCTTTCCTTTCTCTGGTGCATCAGGAAAGTAGTATTAGGAAGCCTGAAGTCTACCAATTCTACAATTCTATGATTCTGAACTATATATCCTGAAAACAAAAATGATCAGTCTTTAAGAAAAGCCATCTAATAAACAGAAGGTATTGTCCCAAAATACAGTTGGAATATTGTTCTATGACATAGTAAACCATCTACCAGAATTATATATTATACTCACTGGACTTTAGTCTTTAACCAGACTCCTAGTCAACTTGACCCTTACTTTCAAAATGGATAATAGGAAATGAATGCAGGTCAAGACAACCTGAAGCTTTCCCTTGAGTTGCTTTTCTCTATGAGGAACTCATAGCAAAGAAATCCTCAGTGATATCCTCACCCCCAGCAGTGGGTGTCTACGCACCTACTGTAGTGTATTACCATAACCTGTGTGAAGTCTTCCTCTAGACTGAACCTTCTTAAAATTGGGAGCTATGTTTTTTTCATCTTTGTATTGATAACATGGTATACAACAGGCACTTGAAAACATTTGCATGTATGAACAAATGGAGACAAGAAATACTATTCCAGGCTCTCTGGTCCTTCACAATGCCTCTCCCATGGGCCCACTGAATGTTCTTACTGTTGTCACCAAACGGAGAGCAAAATGAGCATGGATGAGATCTGGTTCCTGCTGGGGTAGAGAGCAAGGGAAAGAGACTTCCATCCTAAGTCCTTTGACTGACTTTGGCCCATGTAGTTAATGGTCATTGGTAACCTCCCTGGAAAGAGTTCTCATTGTGTCTGACCCAGCAGGGTCCTGAGGTCCCACCAGATTGTAGGCTAAAGTGGTGAAGCTTTAGAACACGTTTTTAAAAAGTATTTCAGAATCCAATTTGCTACTTGACAATTTGATTTAGAGCAAATGGAGGAAATGGAACACATTTCTAAGCAAATATTTCCCTGATTACTTACACATGCAAATTCATGGACTAAATTTAGAGGTGCAATTAAGCATCTAGTTATTTTTGAGTCCACACTGAAGAGGCCAAATCAGATGCCCAAAGGAGGCACATGGTTGATTTATTTCTGTATATCTGTTTGCGTCCTTAACTCTGGGCTCTTACCTGAAAAGAATGCACTGGTTCACAGGTCTCAGTGACCCAGTTGCTGGCCTAAAGGAACAAGGTGGTTGAAGGGTATGCCGAGTTTGGTGATTTTTAAAGGAGAGAGCTTCTCAGAATGATGCGTCTCTGGGCAGAGAAATGAATGGGGACAATTCCCTCTTAGAAAATTGGAAATAAGAACAGAATAGGCACCATCCTCAGAACAGCTGTCACTCTTGTGAAGAACAATTCATGATCCGCTAGCCAAAGCCAGTATTGGTTTCCCATGTGGCAATTAGTGTTTTACATATTTTCGTGATCCATATGAAAATGATAATGCCACACAATTTTGTGCCAAATGATGTGCTCAGATGCCAGTTTTACACATGCAGAGCAGATGAGTGGTTTGGAAAGTTTGTACTCATTATTTTGCAAGCAAATAGTATCACTCCCTTAGCTTCTAGTCACTCACAGTGACCAACTGTTTAACTTTCTTTTTGCCTTGCCAATAGAAGCATCATTTGATTAAAAGTTTCTTCACAGAGTGTCCATGGAAGACCAACTTCATTACAAGCAGAAATTCTTGACTGGGAACTTGTCAGTGATGGTCAGTACATACTCCTCTATGGGCACTGATGATCCACTTTTCCCTGACTTCCAGCATCAACATTATGGAGAAAGATCTCCTTCAACAGGCACTCAGAGAGTGGCCTGCGCAGTCTGCTCAGTTTTCAACTCTCTACCCCAACCTCTCTGGCACCAGGGACCGGTTTTGTGGAAGACAATTTTTCTACAGACTGAGGCACGGAGGTGGTTTGGAGGTGATTCAAGAGCATTGCATTTACTGTGTATTTTATTTCTATGATTATTACATCAGCTCCACCTCAGATGATCAGGCTTTAGATCCCAGGGTTTGGGGACTCTGTTCTACCCCACCTCTCCCACTGCCTTCCCTGCTGTAAACCTCCCATGGAGGATGGTTCTATCACTTGGTCTCTATCAAGTAGGAAAAGAGGTGAGCCTGTGTGATATGGTGGGGTAAATGTTGAAATACCACTCAGTGAAAATGTACCATGTACCCAGGTACTGTGCTTACAAACATTAGTGCATCTGTTCCTCAGGAACAACCCTAATGAGCCTACAAGATGGACCTTATTATCTCATTATCTCCATGGATGAGCTCAAGTGACTTTTCTAGGTCCCAAGTAAATAGAAAAGATGGGATTCAAATCTAAGTCTCTCTCAATGTAAATCTTTACCAGTTATTACAGGCTACTTCAATGAATGGGGACAATTCTCTTAGAAAATTGGAAATAAGAACAGAATAGGCACCATCCTCAGAACAGCTGTCACTCTTGTGAAGAACAATTCATGATCCGCTAGCCAAAGCCAGTATTGGTTTCCCATGTGGCAATTAGTGTTTTACATATTTTCGTGATCCATATGAAAATGATAATGCCACACAATTTTGTGCCAAATGATGTGCTCAGATGCCAGTTTTACACATGCAGAGCAGATGAGTGGTTTGGAAAGTTTGTACTCATTATTTTGCAAGCAAATAGTATCACTCCCTTAGCTTCTAGTCACTCACAGTGACCAACTGTTTAACTTTCTTTTTGCCTTGCCAATAGAAGCATCATTTGATTAAAAGTTTCTTCACAGAGTGTCCATGGAAGACCAACTTCATTACAAGCAGAAATTCTTGACTGGGAACTTGTCAGTGATGGTCAGTACATACTCCTCTATGGGCACTGATGATCCACTTTTCCCTGACTTCCAGCATCAACATTATGGAGAAAGATCTCCTTCAACAGGCACTCAGAGAGTGGCCTGCGCAGTCTGCTCAGTTTTCAACTCTCTACCCCAACCTCTCTGGCACCAGGGACCGGTTTTGTGGAAGACAATTTTTCTACAGACTGAGGCACGGAGGTGGTTTGGAGGTGATTCAAGAGCATTGCATTTACTGTGTATTTTATTTCTATGATTATTACATCAGCTCCACCTCAGATGATCAGGCTTTAGATCCCAGGGTTTGGGGACTCTGTTCTACCCCACCTCTCCCACTGCCTTCCCTGCTGTAAACCTCCCATGGAGGATGGTTCTATCACTTGGTCTCTATCAAGTAGGAAAAGAGGTGAGCCTGTGTGATATGGTGGGGTAAATGTTGAAATACCACTCAGTGAAAATGTACCATGTACCCAGGTACTGTGCTTACAAACATTAGTGCATCTGTTCCTCAGGAACAACCCTAATGAGCCTACAAGATGGACCTTATTATCTCATTATCTCCATGGATGAGCTCAAGTGACTTTTCTAGGTCCCAAGTAAATAGAAAAGATGGGATTCAAATCTAAGTCTCTCTCAATGTAAATCTTTACCAGTTATTACAGGCTACTTCTACTACCCCGTGGATACCTAGGAAAGCTGTATAAGGCCCCAGTCCAGTTCTGAATCAAAATAATACTGGTTAATAAAGCCTTCCTTGTAAAACATTTAATCTCTTCATTGTGAATATTACTGCATCTGGAAAAGCAATGGACTCAGTTTGGCTGGAATGTTTTCTGAATGTACATTTTTCACTGAATAGCCAAAACCAAGATTGCAGATCCCTGCTTGCTTCCACTTTTTCCCAAGGTAAAAATAGCATGGAGCTTCCCAGGGGGCTCAGTAGTAAAGAATCTGCCTGCCAATGCAGGAGACAAAGGAGAGCCCGGTTGGATCCCTGGATCAGGAAGACTCCCTGGAGGAGGAAATGGCAACCCACTTCAGTGCTCTTGCCTGGGAAATCCTACAGAAAGAAGAGCCTGGGGGCTACGGTCCACAGGGTCTCAAAGAGTTAGACATGACTTAGTGACTGAGCACTCATGCAGGCAAAAATAGTATGACCACGTTGAAATCTTATGTTCTCTTATCTACTGCATTTTTAGCAGGCAGAAGCAATTAACGTGAGAGCCATGGATTGTTATCGCCACATGGTACATGGTAGGGCGCATGAAGCTCATAAACATTAACTGGTGTCTAAAATAACCTTCTTGAGAGTTATTCCTAGTGAGCAGAGAATGAAGCAGAAGGACGCAGAATTTTCAACTTTTCCAAACATGTCTTTTTCAGACAAGAAGGTTCTGTGTCCGGTCTGAAGCTGCTCTCTGAGTCTTTTACGGCATCCTTATCTAACGTAAGGATTCCTTGGTTTCTTTAGGTGGTGGAACAGTGGATAGAAGAGGCTGACCACACCCCATGGATGTTTACCAATTTTAGGCTGGCTAAGCCCTGTACCCAGGTCCTGTGCTTACAAACATTAGTGCATCTGTTCCTCAGGAACAACCCTAATGAGCCTACAAGATGGACCTTATTATCTCATTATCTCCATGGATGAGCTCAAGTGACTTTTCTAGGTCCCAAGTAAATAGAAAAGATGGGATTCAAATCTAAGTCTCTCTCAATGTAAATCTTTACCAGTTATTACAGGCTACTTCTACTACCCCGTGGATACCTAGGAAAGCTGTATAAGGCCCCAGTCCAGTTCTGAATCAAAATAATACTGGTTAATAAAGCCTTCCTTGTAAAACATTTAATCTCTTCATTGTGAATATTACTGCATCTGGAAAAGCAATGGACTCAGTTTGGCTGGAATGTTTTCTGAATGTACATTTTTCACTGAATAGCCAAAACCAAGATTGCAGATCCCTGCTTGCTTCCACTTTTTCCCAAGGTAAAAATAGCATGGAGCTTCCCAGGGGGCTCAGTAGTAAAGAATCTGCCTGCCAATGCAGGAGACAAAGGAGAGCCCGGTTGGATCCCTGGATCAGGAAGACTCCCTGGAGGAGGAAATGGCAACCCACTTCAGTGCTCTTGCCTGGGAAATCCTACAGAAAGAAGAGCCTGGGGGCTACGGTCCACAGGGTCTCAAAGAGTTAGACATGACTTAGTGACTGAGCACTCATGCAGGCAAAAATAGTATGACCACGTTGAAATCTTATGTTCTCTTATCTACTGCATTTTTAGCAGGCAGAAGCAATTAACGTGAGAGCCATGGATTGTTATCGCCACATGGTACATGGTAGGGCGCATGAAGCTCATAAACATTAACTGGTGTCTAAAATAACCTTCTTGAGAGTTATTCCTAGTGAGCAGAGAATGAAGCAGAAGGACGCAGAATTTTCAACTTTTCCAAACATGTCTTTTTCAGACAAGAAGGTTCTGTGTCCGGTCTGAAGCTGCTCTCTCTGAGTCTTTTACGGCATCCTTATCTAACGTAAGGATTCCTTGGTTTCTTTAGGTGGTGGAACAGTGGATAGAAGAGGCTGACCACACCCCATGGATGTACCAGGAGGATCTACCAGGAGATGGATGATGGAGCCTCTAGAGTTGCTAAGAGCCTATAGCCCATGCCTGTCAGTTCAAGGGTACAACACGTACTTCAATCGCAGGCCAGGAGAGGAGATGAGAGGTGGGGAGTCAGGGGCTAAAGCCCAGTGAAATTGGAGACGAAATGTTTGTGGCTAAAAGAAGCATCCAGATGACTTGGCAAGGATCACCTTGCTGCCTTTTGTCAGAGCTCTGCTTTCCCTTTGTCTCCCAAATCCAGCTGGAATCGGGCCTGCTTGACTGTGACTGTTCTCAGAACCCCTGGGAAGGCTCTAAGTCCTAAGACCTTTCACATTTCTTACATTAACAACTCTTCTTCTTGAAGAGAAGTGGCTGAAACACTTCTTCGGTGAGCGGCTGCATGGCTTGGGTCTCTTTGCTGTCCCCAGTGAACGGGAAGGCTGTGCCCCTCCCACATAAAGGTGTGAGCTGCACAAACATGGCGCACAGTGCTCTGCTGCTGAAGACAAAGAATTCCATTAATTTAGAGAGTGGACTGTAGTCCAAGCTGGCCATTGCACAGCTTCTGGGGTTGAGAGACATTTTTTTCCTCCTTCATTTCCTTGTTACTTTAAGCTTATCTTTTAAGCTGAAATGTTCTGTGCTTCTAAAGTTTATGTGTCCAAAATTTGGTGACAGTAATGTGCATGAGATTAGCTCGAGGCCCTCTGGGACAGTGAAACCAGGTGATACATCGATTCTGACACCAAATACACCATACTGAGGCTTCCTGGACTCTGGGTTTTCTCACTCTGTGCTTCCAGAAAAATTGTTCCGGAACACTGTCTGTTTCCTATCAACAACATTTCCATCATGGGTATTACAGGCTGATAAAAGGAAGTGTTCGGGCTTGATGTTTCCCCTGGCACCCACTGGAATTTCTGTTGACACTAAGGAGCTGACGGTGAACATATCTCCAGGAGACTCACAGGGAGGATCATCATGACTGCCATGGCACTTGTTTCTTCATCATAAGCCTTTCTAATTAACTTCCAGCTTTTCCAGGGATTTGGAGAAGAAAGGCACTGGGGGAAAAGGTCTTCTGTAGAATATTTCTCATTTATTGTCATTCTGAAAAATGAAACCCTGCATACACTTCAAGGCCTAGTCTCAAATTCCACCTCCATCATGAAGTCCTCACCAATATTAAAGGTCAGAAGTTACTTCTTTTTATCCACGGCTTCCCTGGCTGTTTGAGGGTCACTCACAGCACTCATTAGGCTGGGTCTCATCTCTTAGCTCTTAAACTACACATTTGCATCTAGACTGCAAATCCCTGCTTGGCAATAGGTCCTGTTTTATGTATTGTACACCTAGCGTGATGCCTTACGTGTAATAAGTTTATGTTGGCCCAAATGATTAAATCTATGATAAATGTCTTTGAAGCATCATTTTTCCAGAGATGTTAAAATGCACTATTTTAGTGGTTCTGAGACTTTATCATGCATCAGAGTCACTTGGAGGGCCTGTTAAACCCAGACTGCATGGGTCTCCCTCACAGAGGCTATAATAAAGCTGGATAATTTGCATTCCCAACAAGTTCCCAGGTGATGCTGATCATTTTGGTCCAGAGACCACTCTTTGGAGAGTGTTAAGCTACTTGTGTCATGTTTTAGTATCTCTGACATCAAGCTATGTCTTAAATTTGTTGACATGCCTATTTAATTGACAAACTTTTTATTTTTTGGTAGTATATAAAATAATGGTCTTACAATAGACAGTATCTTACATTAAATGAAATCTAAGTAAGTCTCCTTGTTATAGGTCTTAATCTATGTTATAAAGCACAGTAATGAAATGTTTAAGAACCATAGCCCAATACTAGTTCTAGAGAGCACATACTTAAGATTGCGGTGCTTAATCTTTATAATGGCAACAGAATAAATCATCTTTAGGACCTTGTGTAAGATCCATAGAATAACAAATGAGCTCAGTCTAGCCAGGAACATAGAGAAAGGTAGGCATTTTCACATAAATTTCTGGTGACTGCAAAGGTCAGTCTCCTTCTCTAAAGTAAAAGTTTTAAGAGGTCAGAGTGTATATCTGGTTTTACTCATCACTGTAGCCCTAGCTCTAGAAAACTTCCCGACACAGCACTCAATAAATATTTGTTGAATGAAAATATTTATTTTAAAAAACCAGTATTTCAGAGTTTCTTATCTGCTATAAATGAGATGAATTATGAGACATATCATGGTCTATTGGTAGAATATTCACCAGCCAATGCCAGTAATTTTGACTTTCTCTCTTCTAGGCAAACAACAACCAAATAAATCAAGATCTTAACAACCAAGGTCCTCGCTAAATTGAAAGTATTCCAATTAAGCAGGTATCCCAAAGGTCACAGACCCATACATGTTGTCCCAGCTGCACTTCTTGCTGGGGTGGGCCAGATTTGCCATCTTTCGGAAATGCTGTAAGTTGGGAAGCTGTGGTAGTAGGTCCTTCTGTGGGGCAGGGAGGGCATGGGGTATCAAGAAGGTGTAAAATGCACTATTTTAGAGATGTTAAAATGCACTATTTTAGTGGTTCTGAGACTTTATCATGCATCAGAGTCACTTGGAGGGCCTGTTAAACCCAGACTGCATGGGTCTCCCTCACAGAGGCTATAATAAAGCTGGATAATTTGCATTCCCAACAAGTTCCCAGGTGATGCTGATCATTTTGGTCCAGAGACCACTCTTTGGAGAGTGTTAAGCTACTTGTGTCATGTTTTAGTATCTCTGACATCAAGCTATGTCTTAAATTTGTTGACATGCCTATTTAATTGACAAACTTTTTATTTTTTGGTAGTATATAAAATAATGGTCTTACAATAGACAGTATCTTACATTAAATGAAATCTAAGTAAGTCTCCTTGTTATAGGTCTTAATCTATGTTATAAAGCACAGTAATGAAATGTTTAAGAACCATAGCCCAATACTAGTTCTAGAGAGCACATACTTAAGATTGCGGTGCTTAATCTTTATAATGGCAACAGAATAAATCATCTTTAGGACCTTGTGTAAGATCCATAGAATAACAAATGAGCTCAGTCTAGCCAGGAACATAGAGAAAGGTAGGCATTTTCACATAAATTTCTGGTGACTGCAAAGGTCAGTCTCCTTCTCTAAAGTAAAAGTTTTAAGAGGTCAGAGTGTATATCTGGTTTTACTCATCACTGTAGCCCTAGCTCTAGAAAACTTCCGACACAGCACTCAATAAATATTTGTTGAATGAAAATATTTATTTTAAAAAACCAGTATTTCAGAGTTTCTTATCTGCTATAAATGAGATGAATTATGAGACATATCATGGTCTATTGGTAGAATATTCACCAGCCAATGCCAGTAATTTTGACTTTCTCTCTTCTAGGCAAACAACAACCAAATAAATCAAGATCTTAACAACCAAGGTCCTCGCTAAATTGAAAGTATTCCAATTAAGCAGGTATCCCAAAGGTCACAGACCCATACATGTTGTCCCAGCTGCACTTCTTGCTGGGGTGGGCCAGATTTGCCATCTTTCGGAAATGCTGTAAGTTGGGAAGCTGTGGTAGTAGAGGTCCTTCTGTGGGGCAGTGGGAGTGGGCATGGGGTATCAAGAAGAAGGCTCCAAGGGCTTCCCCTGGTGGTCCAGTGGATAAGGACACCGCCTTGCAGTGCAAGGGGCGCCGGTTTGATCCCTGGCCTGGGAAGATCCCACGTGCCGCGAAGCGGCTGGACCGATGTGTCCAATTACCGAGCCAGAGCTCTGGAGCGCATGTGCCCAGAGCCGGTGCTCTGCGACAACAGACCCCACTGCGATGGGAGGCCCACAGGAGCCAAAGAACAAAGACAGATGAAAATAGAGAAATGAAAGACCAATAGAAGTGGCCCACCGGCTCCCCTCCCTCCCCAACCGGATCCCCGCCCAAAAATAAATAAATAAATAAATCTTTAAAAAAAAAAAAAAAAGAAGAAGAAGAAGGCTCCAGCCCAGACTGATCATTATTCCCATAACCTTATTGGACTTAAGCCTAAAGGAATGTTGGCATTTAAGGTCTGAGTCAATAAATACCATCATTTAATTCTTTTCCTGAATTTAGAATCAACTAAGAAATAGACCCAGGAGTCAGATAGGAAATCCCAACATAGCGGCACTAGTGATAATACTGTTTGGAGAATACAGTTTCAACACAGAACATGAGTTTGGTAAATGAGCCACTTCCCCTGAATTAAGCAAATCCATTGCTATGTCATAGCTTCTGGGTCTCAGCCAGCCCTTAACAGACACCACCTCCACACCAGGGCTACAGCCCACCCTACCCTGCTTACTCTATGGCCCAGAGAGCAAACAGCACCCTTTATGCAGGAAGGCAGCTCTGAAACAAGAGAACATAGATGGTAGATAACAAAACTCCATAAAAGTGAAAAAGCAAAAAAAAAAAAAAAAAAAAAGGCAAAAAAAAGAAGAAAAGAAAAAAAAGAGAGAGAGAACATAGATGTGGCAATGTCACATATGTCTTGATTCTGTTGAGTCTCTGCTGAGAAGAGGCCAGATTGTTTCTCTAACAGAAACTCCCCAGAATGGAAACACAAGATGTGGACGCTATTTCTTTATATGCCACCAGTGCCTTAGAAATATAAAACTGGCTGGTAGTGCCCAAATAATGTTTCTTGATTTCTGTAAAATATTGCAAAAACTTTGATTTTTAAATTATTTCAGTGAATATTTCTTGAATGTCGACTACTACAAGACACTGTATAGGACTTCCCTGGTGGTCCAGTGGGTAAGACTCCAAGCTCCCAATGTGGGGGGCCCTCATTGGATCCCTGGCTGGGGAACTAGATCCCATGAGCCACAACTAAGACCCAGTGCAGTCACGTAGATATATTACACACACACACACACACCAGACACTGTAGTCTTTCCTAGCATAGTCTGTAAGGTTATCCCAGTTGGATGAGCCTGTAGTCAAACCTTAATGGAAAGCATCATCCAACACCACGACCAGGTCTCCATTAACATCCCTAGGGAGTGCTGTATTGGTGGACTGTGTGCTGGGAGTGACCTGGCACTTTCAGGAGTGATGACACTGTTGGGTATAAGACAGGGATGGACCAGTATCAAAGAATGAGAGAAAATGGGAAGAATGACAGACGGTTCCTCTACCTGACCCTCTCTCTGCACTAATTATCATACATGGACAGAAGAGCAGAAAAAGAATGAGAAAAAAGAAGAAACAAAACAGAGCAGGAATGAAAATATCAGTCATTCCCAGGGGAAACAGCTCTCTCTGTGGCTTGTAGCCTGCAACATTGAGATCAACCCTTACTCAGGCCATCCGCTCTACAATGACCTTGTTACAAAGGATTGCCAGTCCAGAGGAGGACTTTTCCAGATTTCGGTATTTGTCACTGAGGGAAGACTTTGGTTATTAGTTTTAAAGACACAATCAAAGTTTATATAGGGTTCCCTCTGATTCTCCTGCCATGGCTTTGCCAGCCTTGTGGCTTGATGTCTGTGTGTCTGTGACTGCCTCTTGCTCAGCAGTGGGCTCTTTAAGTGCTCTGCCCAGGGCTTTGAGATAACATACACCTCTGTTCGGTGACCCTGTCATGACTGTGGTTCTGGAGTGAATTGTGACCTTCTCTGCTGGAGGCAGCACTGTTATTAAAGTATCTACCACAGAGGCCTTCACACAGCTTTGCAACAGGAAATGAGGGAATGTTTGGGCAGGAGGGTGTGAAAGTCTAAGAAGCACCACACCCTGACAAAGGAAAGCCTTGCTCAAGCAGCTTCTTGTAAGGGCTCTACTATTCTTGTGGTTTTCCATCTCTGAGCAAGACACTGTTGCTGGCCAGGGTCATGCCAGGGCATAAACCCCAACACCTGTGTACGTCACGACATGGAAGGACCTGGAAGCTGAGAATTTATGAAAGCAATAGAAAAGGATGGTAGAAGATTCCTCAGCCTGCACTGCAGAACTATGCATTATTTAGCTAAAGCCAGGCATGATTTTTTTTTAGAGTAAACTATAAATCCTCAGCAGGTTCCTTGTGTGTACCTCCAATGTCCCATTGCTAAAAATTGGTGAAATGCGAAGCATTGGTTTCACGCTGACCTCTTCCTGAGATGCCCAAATCCTACTCTCTCTCTTCTGATTCTTCCACAAATTTCTTTTCTCACTCCAGTCTGATACTTTTGTATCAGGGCCTTCATTACTATTTGTGAAACCTTCTAGTCTCAGATTTTGACATGCTGCAACATGCTTCTCTTAGTTAGGAGGTGCAGAAGGCTGGCTTCCCCTCCATTGTATATTGTCTGTCCTACAGCTTTCTCTCTTGGTCTGACTGAATATTCCCCATATGGCCTGCTCCTTCTGGGCTCTCTTCTGATGTGATGAGAAAGATCTCTTCTAGATGATGTCAAGACTGAGAAAAGTCCAACCACAGTACAGGAACAAGAGCAGCAGCACACTGCTTGGTATGTGAGTAGATATCCTTCCTGGTCATAGACACTCAGCAGGAGACTGATGATTATTATCTGTCCTCTGACTTGTGGACCCTCTCAACTTCAGATAAAGAGTGCAAGAAGCATAGAAAGCATTTGGGTTGAACATTAGAAATCATTATGAGACATTATTAGAAAATACAGTTCCATGTAGGGACTGAGCATGAAAATGGAGCTTCAGAGAAAACTTAGAGGAGCAGCTGAGGACAACATGGGCTCATGAAAGTATGAGCCTGTCACCTTGGGTGAGTGGGATGTATTCCCAGTGTCCCATTTTAGAGATGGATCAGGCTTTGGCATGGAGAGATGTCGAAGGAGAACTTTACAAGTAAGGTAGGTGGGAGGAGGGAAAGTATCCAGTATTGAGTGCTCATGTGTCAGAAAGAGTTGTAATTATTCACAGTGTGGAAAACAGTGTATTATCTATGAAAACATCTACTCGCAAATTCAAAAGATCTCTGAATCCCAAGTAGGATAAACACAGGAGTAACCAAACCTTGGCGCATCATAGACACACTGCTGAAAACCAGAGATAAGCAGCAAATGTTAAAAGCAGCCAGAGTAAAAAACCACATTACATTTGTCTTGTGCAAAATAATACAAATGAAGGATGATTTATCAGAGAAACAGTGGTGCCCAGAATACAGAATGGCCATTTAAACATGTTGAGAGGATGAAACTGTCAGCCTAGAATTCTACAAAACTTGAATTTTTTCAGAATTAAAAAACATTTCAGAAAGACAAAAACTGAGAGAACTCATCTTCAGCAGATTTACACTGTTAGAAATAATTAAGAAAAAAAAAAGAAAAACAATAGATAGGTGAACACCTGGGGACATACAAAACAATCTTTTCTAAAATATCATAGAGAAATGATATTTCCTCCTAAAATCAGGAACAAAATAGAGAAGTAGATAGAGAGATATAGATATGTAGATACAGCTATATATAGACATTTATATAGATATGTATTTTTATATAACCTTTTAAAAGTTATTAACTGAAGCAAAAATAACAATGTATTGAGGAGTTTATAGCATATTTGGAAGTCATGTGTAAGAAAACAACATCACAAAGGATAGGAGGAATCAAAAGGAAATATGTGATTAGAAGATTCTTACAGTGACTAAAAGAAGCATATGACTGAAGATAAAGTATGATAATTTAAGGATATGTGCTACTAAAACAGCTCCAGAGAATTACAGAAATATTTCCAAAAGGTAGAATTTAAAGGTCAGTACCGGAGATCAAATGGAACATTTAAAAATATCATCTCATCTAAAGAAGGCAGAACAATGAAACAAAAAAAAAACAAAATGTGAGCTTCAGGGTGAGTGGGATGTATTCCCAGGGGTTCCCATTTTAGAGATGGATCAGGCTTTGGCATGGAGAGATGTCGAAGGAGAACTTTACAAGTAAGGTAGGTGGGAGGAGGGAAAGTATCCAGTATTGAGTGCTCATGTGTCAGAAAGAGTTGTAATTATTCACAGTGTGGAAAACAGTGTATTATCTATGAAAACATCTACTCGCAAATTCAAAAGATCTCTGAATCCCAAGTAGGATAAACACAGGAGTAACCAAACCTTGGCGCATCATAGACACACTGCTGAAAACCAGAGATAAGCAGCAAATGTTAAAAGCAGCCAGAGTAAAAAACCACATTACATTTGTCTTGTGCAAAATAATACAAATGAAGGATGATTTATCAGAGAAACAGTGGTGCCCAGAATACAGAATGGCCATTTAAACATGTTGAGAGGATGAAACTGTCAGCCTAGAATTCTACAAAACTTGAATTTTTTCAGAATTAAAAAACATTTCAGAAAGACAAAAACTGAGAGAACTCATCTTCAGCAGATTTACACTGTTAGAAATAATTAAGAAAAAAAAAAGAAAAACAATAGATAGGTGAACACCTGGGGACATACAAAACAATCTTTTCTAAAATATCATAGAGAAATGATATTTCCTCCTAAAATCAGGAACAAAATAGAGAAGTAGATAGAGAGATATAGATATGTAGATACAGCTATATATAGACATTTATATAGATATGTATTTTTATATAACCTTTTAAAAGTTATTAACTGAAGCAAAAATAACAATGTATTGAGGAGTTTATAGCATATTTGGAAGTCATGTGTAAGAAAACAACATCACAAAGGATAGGAGGAATCAAAAGGAAATATGTGATTAGAAGATTCTTACAGTGACTAAAAGAAGCATATGACTGAAGATAAAGTATGATAATTTAAGGATATGTGCTACTAAAACAGCTCCAGAGAATTACAGAAATATTTCCAAAAGGTAGAATTTAAAGGTCAGTACCGGAGATCAAATGGAACATTTAAAAATATCATCTCATCTAAAGAAGGCAGAACAATGAAACAAAAAAGATGGGAGAGAAAAAAATAGCTTCAAAATATACGAAGCAAAACCAGATAGAACATGGGAAAAATGGAAGAAAGAAGACAAATCTGCAATCATCATCGAATATTTTAACATCACTTCTTCAGGAGCTGATAGAAAAAGAAAAATAATAGTAAATGTTTCCAAGTTTAAATAATGCTATCAACCAATTGACTTAATTGACATTTATTCTCAACAACAGCAGAATATACATTCATTTTAACTGTACACAGATCATTAACCAAGAGAGATGAAGTATGCTGAGCCATAGAGCAGGATTCATTAAAACTGAAAGGATTGAAATTAGAAGGTGCTACATTTTATGATCTTAGTCTTTATGATCTTCTGCTTTAATACAGAAATAAATAGCAATGAGACATATGGAAAAAATAATCCCAACTTTTCAAAAGGTAAACAACATATATCTAAATAAACTGTGATCAAAGGAGAAGTCACAAAAGATGTTAGAAAATATTTTGAACTGAATAATTTTTTTCACAGTATTTGCTAATTATTTGTCAAGAGAAACCATCCCTTATCCCAGATATTCATAATTCATAGTTTCATAGTGCAGAAACCCAGAAACACAAAGTTCAGGAATGCATACCAACATTGGTGCAATATAGCTAGAGAAGGGTTTAGAGGCAAATGTATGAACTTCACATTTTTCAGGAAAAAAAGCAGGATATGGAATATGATCTAAGTCCCCACATTAAGAAGCTAGAAAAAGCAGAACAAATTAAACCCAAAGTAATTTAAAAAATGAAGTTCGGAATGGCAATCAGTGAAATAGGAAACTGACAAACAATAAAGTCAACAAGATTTTTTTCTCCTTCCTTTTTTCCAACAAGTGTTTTTTTCCCTCTGAAAGATTAACAATTCTCAGACAAGACTGAACAAGTAAAATAAAAATACTATAATAATCATTAGAAATGAAAAAGGAAGCATGTCTACAGCTGCTAAAATCAAACAGAAGATAGTAAGGAAACATTACCAACAATTTTGTGTTGATAATGAAACAATTTAGATGATATAAGAAACACAATTTGAAAAATACAACATACCAAAATAGATACTGAAATAAATAAATAAAGTTGTTGTTCAGTCACTCATTTGTGTCCAATCCTTTGTGATCCCCCCACCACCCATGGACTACAGTACTCCCAGCCAGCTTCCCTGTCCTTCACTGTCTACTGGAGTTTGCTCAAACTCTTGCCCATTGAGTTGGTGATGCCCTCCAGCCATCTCTTCCTCTGTCACCCCCTTCTCTTCCTGCCCTCTCTTTTTCCCAGCATCAAGGTCTTTTCCAATGAGTCAGCTATAAATATTCCTATCTCAATTCAAATAGTTGAATTAATTTTTTAAAAATTTGTTTTTTAAAAAAACTCTATAAATTTGAGATAATTTTTGAGAAAAGTGAAATCTATCATCTATTATTTTTAAGAAAAAAATAATACCAATTCAACACAAGCTCTTTTGAAAATAGAAGAAGATAATTTTTCCCAACTCATTTTATAAAGCAAGCATAATCCCAATATGAAATGCTGACAAAAACACCATAAGAAAACTACAGATAATATTCTTCATGAAATAGATAAAAAATTTTTATACAAAACATTAGAAAAATAATCTAGTTATATATTTAAAGAGAAAATGCATCATAACTAAATGAGGCATTCAAGGGATACCTTAATGACTTAAAATTGGAAAATTATTCAGTGAAACTAAATAATAAAGGAAGAAAACTATATGGTCCTCTTAGTAGACGCATTTGCAAAAACTTTTGACAAATGTAGAACTTCACATTTTCAGGAAAAGCAGGATATGGAATATGATCTAAGTCCCCACATTAAGAAGCTAGAAAAAGCAAAACAAATTAAACCCAAAGTAATTTAAAAAATGAAGTTCGGAATGGCAATCAGTGAAATAGGAAACTGACAAACAATAAAGTCAACAAGATTTTTTTCTCCTTCCTTTTTTCCAACAAGTGTTTTTTTCCCTCTGAAAGATTAACAATTCTCAGACAAGACTGAACAAGTAAAATAAAAATACTATAATAATCATTAGAAATGAAAAAGGAAGCATGTCTACAGCTGCTAAAATCAAACAGAAGATAGTAAGGAAACATTACCAACAATTTTGTGTTGATAATGAAACAATTTAGATGATATAAGAAACACAATTTGAAAAATACAACATACCAAAATAGATACTGAAATAAATAAATAAAGTTGTTGTTCAGTCACTCATTTGTGTCCAATCCTTTGTGATCCCCCCACCACCCATGGACTACAGTACTCCCAGCCAGCTTCCCTGTCCTTCACTGTCTACTGGAGTTTGCTCAAACTCTTGCCCATTGAGTTGGTGATGCCCTCCAGCCATCTCTTCCTCTGTCACCCCCTTCTCTTCCTGCCCTCTCTTTTTCCCAGCATCAAGGTCTTTTCCAATGAGTCAGCTATAAATATTCCTATCTCAATTCAAATAGTTGAATTAATTTTTTAAAAATTTGTTTTTTAAAAAAACTCTATAAATTTGAGATAATTTTTGAGAAAAGTGAAATCTATCATCTATTATTTTTAAGAAAAAAATAATACCAATTCAACACAAGCTCTTTTGAAAATAGAAGAAGATAATTTTTCCCAACTCATTTTATAAAGCAAGCATAATCCCAATATGAAATGCTGACAAAAACACCATAAGAAAACTACAGATAATATTCTTCATGAAATAGATAAAAATTCTTATACAAAACATTAGAAAAATAATCTAGTTATATATTTAAAGAGAAAATGCATCATAACTAAATGAGGCATTCAAGGGATACCTTAATGACTTAAAATTGGAAAATTATTCAGTGAAACTAAATAATAAAGGAAGAAAACTATATGGTCCTCTTAGTAGACGCATTTGCAAAAAGCTTTTGACAAAAGCCAACACCCATTCATGAAAAAACTCTGAGAAATTAAGAATAGAAAGAATTTCCTCAAACTACTCAAAGGCTTCTCTGAAAATCTATAAATAATATAATACTTCAGGATATTTCCTCCTAAGAACAGGAACAAGTAAGAGACATCTACTTTCACCATTTTACTGGAGGTTCTAGCAAATGTTAATAAGGAAAAATAAGTAAAATAAAGGTATACAGATAAAAGGCACAAAGGAAGAAGTAAAATTGTCATTTTTTACAGATGACATGATTGTTTATGTAGAAAATGATATGGAATAGTGAAAACAACTATGAGAACTAATGAATGAATTGAGCAGGGTCAACATACAAAAACTGATTCTATTTTTGTATACTAGTAATAAACAATTAGGAAACAAAATTTTTAAAAATACCATTTGCAATAGTATCAAAAATATCAACTACTGAGAAAAATCTTAGACAATTCCTACACAATAAAAGCTATAAGACACTGATATGACAAATTGAAGAAGATCAAACAAAATGGAGAGACATAGTATATGAATTTGAAAACTCAGTATTGTGAAGATATTCATTCTCTTCAGATTTATTTATGGATTTAATGTAATCCTTACTAAAATATCAGCAGGCTTTTTTTTTTTTAACAACCTGAGTCTAACATTGATATGGGAATGCCAAAATAGTATTTTAAAAGAATAAAGTTAAAAGGCTTATGATACTTGATTTCAGGAATTCCCTGGTGATTCAGTGGTTACAGTTCTGAACTTTGACTGCAGGGAGCCCAGTTTCAAAATCTACTCAGGGAACTTAGATGCCAGCCCCCTGGCATTTTATAAAGCAAGCATAATCCCAATATGAAATGCTGACAAAAACACCATAAGAAAACTACAGATAATATTCTTCATGAAATAGATAAAATTCTTATACAAAACATTAGAAAAATAATCTAGTTATATATTTAAAGAGAAAATGCATCATAACTAAATGAGGCATTCAAGGGATACCTTAATGACTTAAAATTGGAAAATTATTCAGTGAAACTAAATAATAAAGGAAGAAAACTATATGGTCCTCTTAGTAGACGCATTTGCAAAAAGCTTTTGACAAAAGCCAACACCCATTCATGAAAAAACTCTGAGAAATTAAGAATAGAAAGAATTTCCTCAAACTACTCAAAGGCTTCTCTGAAAATCTATAAATAATATAATACTTCAGGATATTTCCTCCTAAGAACAGGAACAAGTAAGAGACATCTACTTTCACCATTTTACTGGAGGTTCTAGCAAATGTTAATAAGGAAAAATAAGTAAAATAAAGGTATACAGATAAAAGGCACAAAGGAAGAAGTAAAATTGTCATTTTTTACAGATGACATGATTGTTTATGTAGAAAATGATATGGAATAGTGAAAACAACTATGAGAACTAATGAATGAATTGAGCAGGGTCAACATACAAAAACTGATTCTATTTTTGTATACTAGTAATAAACAATTAGGAAACAAAATTTTTAAAAATACCATTTGCAATAGTATCAAAAATATCAACTACTGAGAAAAATCTTAGACAATTCCTACACAATAAAAGCTATAAGACACTGATATGACAAATTGAAGAAGATCAAACAAAATGGAGAGACATAGTATATGAATTTGAAAACTCAGTATTGTGAAGATATTCATTCTCTTCAGATTTATTTATGGATTTAATGTAATCCTTACTAAAATATCAGCAGGCTTTTTTTTTTTTTTTTTTACAACCTGAGTCTAACATTGATATGGGAATGCCAAAATAGTATTTTAAAAGAATAAAGTTAAAAGGCTTATGATACTTGATTTCAGGAATTCCCTGGTGATTCAGTGGTTACAGTTCTGAACTTTGACTGCAGGGAGCCCAGTTTCAAAATCTACTCAGGGAACTTAGATGCCACAGGCCTTGGTACATGACCAAAAAACCCCACTAAATATAATACTGATGAATCAAGACATTGTAGTGTTGATATGAGAATAGGCAAATAGCAATAGAACAGAACAGAAATAAACCCCCACGCATAAAGAGTCAATTAATTTTTGAGTATAAATCAAAATTATTATCTTGATTATTTAATCAAGATAATTCAATGAATAAAGGAAGACCTAACAAATGGTGCCAGAATAACTGCATAACCATAGGAAAAACAAAAATAAATTTGACCTATCTCACCCATATGATAAGATCAGTTTGAGATGGATCACAGAACAAAATATAACCTAAAACAAAACAACTTTCTAATATAAAATATGAACTACTATATTGCAATGTTGGGATATACAAAAAATACTTAGAAAGAACATAACAGCATTAAATATTAAAAATAATAATTAGCTTTCACCAAAATAAAGCTCTGCGTATCAAAACATACCATTAAGGGGCTTCCCCTTAATGGTGCAAGGTGCAGTGCAAGGGGCGTCGGTTCGATCCCTGGCCTGGGAGGATCCCACGTGCCACGGAGCGGCTGGACCGATGTGTCCAATTACTGAGCCGGAGCTCTGGCGCGGCGTGCGCCCAGAGCCGGTGCTCTGCGACGACAGTGGCCACCGCGATGGGAGGCCCATAGGAGCCAAAGAACAAAGACAGATGAAAATAGAGAAATGAAAGACCAATAGAAGTGGCCTGCCCATCCCCCTCCCTCCCCACCCCACCCTCCAAAAGATAAATAAATAAAATTTAAAACAAACAAACAAAAAAACCCATAGCATTAAGAAAATAAATAGGAAAGTCAATTATATATTTGACAAAAAGTTTGTTTCTTGTTTACATAAAGAACTTCAAATCAATAACAAGACAAACAATAAAATTTTTTACGATGGGCAAGAGACTGGAGAGGCCATTTCACAAAAGAAGATATAACCATGACCAGCAAGCACATGTAGTGGTTTCAACAGCAGTAGTCATCATGATATGCAAATTATAACCACAATGATATCATTTTACACTCATTAAAACATCTAAAATTTTAAGTACGACAATACCAAAACTTGATGGGAATGTGGAGAAACTAACTCTCAAACATTGCTGGTAGGAATGGAGAATGGGAGAACCACTTTGGAGAACAGTTTGTTTGGTAGTTTCTTATAAAATTGAAATCTTATATAAACTTATATAAAATCTTATATAAACTTATATAACTTATACACAAAACAGAGAAATCCTATACTCTATATTTCTCAAAATGAAATGGAAATATATATCTACAAAGAGATTTATACAAGAATATTCAGAGGAGCTTTATTCATAATAGCCCCAAACTAGAAATAGGCCAAATGTTGACCAACTGGAAAATGAATAAACGTGTTGTGGTATATTCATAAATTGGAATAATAGGAAGAAATAAAAGGGGAAAATTGCTGATGATGAAACAACATCAATAAATATTAAGATTTTCAGTTATGCTAAGTGCAAAAGCTAATCAAAAAGCTATAGAGACTTCCCTGGTGGTCCAGCGGCTGAGACTCCTTGATCCCAGTGTAGGTGGCTGAGGTTCAACCCCTGGTTAGAGAACTAGATTCCAAATGCTGCAACTAAGAATTCACAGGCCACAAAGAAGATCAAAGATAGCATGTGCCACAACTAAGTGCAGCCAAACACATAAATAATTTCTTTTTTGAAAAAGAAGTTAACCAAAAGGTATATACTATATGATTCTATTCTTGAGAAGTCCCAAAATAGGCAAAATTCATTCATGGAGAAAAAAAAATACATAAATAGCAGTTATCTCTTGTTTGGTATATTCGGTTGTCATCATGCATATTCAATTGTCAAAATTATTGACAAAATGTTTAATACTTTTTGGTGGATTACATGTAAATTATACTTCAATTAAAAAAACCCCCTACATCTGGTGGGTATCGGCTACAAAAATAACTGTTATCCATGACTTATCATGTGTCAGGCACCATGCTAACCTCTGGGGATATCAGACTCTACTAGACATGATTCCAGTAATGAAGGATGCATGAATTTACGGAAGGGGAAATCAGACAACTTCAAAATGTTGGAACAGGTGCTTTGACGCAGTCATTGACAAGGGCTGAATATGGGGGTGCACAGAGAAAGCTATTGCATAATAGAAGAGCCACCTTTGGTCTAACCACGGTGACTAAATCATTGCTTGAGAGAGTAAGATGCTGCCTTGTATGTTTTGACCTTTGGGACTTGCAGTGATATTTTACCAGATATAAGGACTCAGAATAACAGTTTCCTGAGTCTTAGGAACAAACTCCTTTTCGTAGTGGGAGGATGGAGAGACTTTTTCATCTCGAGGATTAACAGGAAACAGCCAAACACTTCTTGAGTATGTGGTTCAGAAGGAAGCAGGTCTCTTGAGCCAGGGTCCCTGTGCCATGCTGCCCAGCAGCCCACAAAACACCCCAGAGGATGTGGCTTGCTGACCACACCCCTTGTATCATGACAGCCCTGCCAAAGAATGTAGGGCCCCAACAAAGAATGTCCTGAAAGCCATTTAGGAGCCTTCCAGGAAAACCACAGCCGGCAACCCTCCACTTGCGATGTGTGTGGGTGGGCTCCTTTTTCTCCTTCTGTTCCCTGGCATCCTTAAGCTCCCAGCAAATCCCAGGTCTGCTCAAAAGGAGGTGCAGGGTGACTACAATTTGCTTCCTGATGATGTGGAGGACAAAGCACCTGCCTGAATGTCTCTAAGGACAGCCCTGGGCCTCTGAGTTCCTTCAGATCTCCTTGCAAAGCTCCAGCTCCTGTAGGACTGGAGCTGTGACTCCACAGACAGACCACCCAGAGAGAGGTGGCTGTGGGAAGCTCCTCATTGTCCTTTCCAACCACAACTGTATTAGTTTCCTATTGCTGCTATGACAAATTACCTCAAACTTAGGGGCTAAAACAACGCTAGTGTGGTATTTTTACTCTTCTGGAGGTCTCGAGTCTAAAGGGGACCTGTGGGGCTACCTTCCCTCTGGAGGCTCCAAGGGAAGACCCATTTGCTGGCCTTTACAGCTTTCAAAGGCAGCCTACATTTTTTAGTTCATGCCCCCCTTCCTCCATCCTCATAGCTAGCATCTTCAAATCTCTCTCTGTCCCTCTCTTTCTGTCATCACATCCCCTTCTCTCTGACTTTGTCCCCTTCTACACACCTCTTATAAAGATCCATGTGTTTGCATCAGGCCCCTTGGTAATTCAGGACAATCTCCCCATCTAAAAATCCTTAATTTGGTTGCATCTGCAAGGCCTCTTTGCCATATAAGGTAACTTAGTTCCCAGGAAAACTCCTTTATACGGTAGTGGGACTCAGAATAACAGTTTCCTGAGTCTTAGGAACAAACTCCTTTTCGTAGTGGGAGGATGGAGAGACTTTTTCATCTCGAGGATTAACAGGAAACAGCCAAACACTTCTTGAGTATGTGGTTCAGAAGGAAGCAGGTCTCTTGAGCCAGGGTCCCTGTGCCATGCTGCCCAGCAGCCCACAAAACACCCCAGAGGATGTGGCTTGCTGACCACACCCTTGTATCATGACAGCCCTGCCAAAGAATGTAGGGCCCCAACAAAGAATGTCCTGAAAGCCATTTAGGAGCCTTCCAGGAAAACCACAGCCGGCAACCCTCCACTTGCGATGTGTGTGGGTGGGCTCCTTTTTCTCCTTCTGTTCCCTGGCATCCTTAAGCTCCCAGCAAATCCCAGGTCTGCTCAAAAGGAGGTGCAGGGTGACTACAATTTGCTTCCTGATGATGTGGAGGACAAAGCACCTGCCTGAATGTCTCTAAGGACAGCCCTGGGCCTCTGAGTTCCTTCAGATCTCCTTGCAAAGCTCCAGCTCCTGTAGGACTGGAGCTGTGACTCCACAGACAGACCACCCAGAGAGAGGTGGCTGTGGGAAGCTCCTCATTGTCCTTTCCAACCACAACTGTATTAGTTTCCTATTGCTGCTATGACAAATTACCTCAAACTTAGGGGCTAAAACAACGCTAGTGTGGTATTTTTACTCTTCTGGAGGTCTCGAGTCTAAAGGGGACCTGTGGGGCTACCTTCCCTCTGGAGGCTCCAAGGGAAGACCCATTTGCTGGCCTTTACAGCTTTCAAAGGCAGCCTACATTTTTTAGTTCATGCCCCCCTTCCTCCATCCTCATAGCTAGCATCTTCAAATCTCTCTCTGTCCCTCTCTTTCTGTCATCACATCCCCTTCTCTCTGACTTTGTCCCCTTCTACACACCTCTTATAAAGATCCATGTGTTTGCATCAGGCCCCTTGGTAATTCAGGACAATCTCCCCATCTAAAAATCCTTAATTTGGTTGCATCTGCAAGGCCTCTTTGCCATATAAGGTAACATTCACAGGTTCCCAGGATTAGGATTGGGCCATCTTTAGAAGATCATCATTCAGCCTACTCCAACCATTCTAAGGGTTTCTCACTAGTGATAAAGAATCCACCTGTCAATGCAAGGGATGCCAGAGATGTGGGTTTAATCCCTGGGTCTGGAAGATCCCTTGGAGAAGGAAATGGCAACCCACTTTAGTATTCTTGCTTAGTAAATCCCACGGAAAGAGGAGTCTGGAGGGCTACAGGCCTAAGGATCACAAAAGAGTCAGACAGGATTTAGTGACTATACAACAACAACAACAGAGAGCACATAAAATTATCCATTTCTGGGACTTCCCTGGCGGTTCAGTGGTGAGGACCCCTACTTCCACTGCAGGGGCACAAGTTCTAAGATCCTGCATGCCACACAGCATGGTCAAGAAAAAAAAAAGTTATCCATGTCTCCCTGTAAATGAAACTGTTGGTTTTCATAGCATCTTGTGTCTTCTCTTGCTTTACTCTCCTCCATTTTTCTACTTTTCCTTGTTGTTCTCAATGTCAACAGAGGATGTCTTTCCAAGGAGAACCATTCACCAACCTAAAATCTTTCCTTTGTTCTTAGAAACTGTATCTCCACATAACTCATCACAAATTATTCAAGCATCCTGAAAATGAAGCCCAGAAATATCACAGCAAAAGAAACAACACTGGGAGTTGAAGAGTACAAATACATCAAGCTGTGGTTTAAAAATAAAATAGAAATCAGTATCCCATGAAATAAGAATGAATGAAGATTTATTTTAACAATGTCACCTGGACAGCACTCATTCTCAGTATTCTTCAGTGAGGTTTATTTTTAAATATTTTAACATGTGAGTTAAATCAGAACCATTCAATGTTTAGAAGAAATTCTCCCTTTCTCTCAGATGATCATTAAATGGCAATAGCTGATCTGTTTATGACTCTGTCTCCATGATAATTAATATTGCTCTGTGGAGCCTTCTGTTGAGGACAAGAATGAAATACATTGCTGATTTTATATTTTTAAATGCTCCAGTCATTTCCCCATCACATCCCCTTCAGGACATGTGTTTGCATCAGGCCCCTTGGTAATTCAGGACAATCTCCATCTAAAATCCTTAATTTGGTTGCATCTGCAAGGCCTCTTTGCCATATAAGGTAACATTCACAGGTTCCCAGGATTAGGATTGGGCCATCTTTAGAAGATCATCATTCAGCCTACTCCAACCATTCTAAGGGTTTCTCACTAGTGATAAAGAATCCACCTGTCAATGCAAGGGATGCCAGAGATGTGGGTTTAATCCCTGGGTCTGGAAGATCCCTTGGAGAAGGAAATGGCAACCCACTTTAGTATTCTTGCTTAGTAAATCCCACGGAAAGAGGAGTCTGGAGGGCTACAGGCCTAAGGATCACAAAAGAGTCAGACAGGATTTAGTGACTATACAACAACAACAACAGAGAGCACATAAAATTATCCATTTCTGGGACTTCCCTGGCGGTTCAGTGGTGAGGACCCCTACTTCCACTGCAGGGGCACAAGTTCTAAGATCCTGCATGCCACACAGCATGGTCAAGAAAAAAAAAAGTTATCCATGTCTCCCTGTAAATGAAACTGTTGGTTTTCATAGCATCTTGTGTCTTCTCTTGCTTTACTCTCCTCCATTTTTCTACTTTTCCTTGTTGTTCTCAATGTCAACAGAGGATGTCTTTCCAAGGAGAACCATTCACCAACCTAAAATCTTTCCTTTGTTCTTAGAAACTGTATCTCCACATAACTCATCACAAATTATTCAAGCATCCTGAAAATGAAGCCCAGAAATATCACAGCAAAAGAAACAACACTGGGAGTTGAAGAGTACAAATACATCAAGCTGTGGTTTAAAAATAAAATAGAAATCAGTATCCCATGAAATAAGAATGAATGAAGATTTATTTTAACAATGTCACCTGGACAGCACTCATTCTCAGTATTCTTCAGTGAGGTTTATTTTTAAATATTTTAACATGTGAGTTAAATCAGAACCATTCAATGTTTAGAAGAAATTCTCCCTTTCTCTCAGATGATCATTAAATGGCAATAGCTGATCTGTTTATGACTCTGTCTCCATGATAATTAATATTGCTCTGTGGAGCCTTCTGTTGAGGACAAGAATGAAATACATTGCTGATTTTTATATGCCTCCAACATTGCCAGATCATGTTCTTTGGGGATTCTGGCTCACATAATATAGATTTATTTTTTTTTATTACTGCCTTCTCAACAAATGTTCCTGAGTATTTTTTGATAAGCACAGCCATATTAAAATCTGCATCATGAATAAATGATGTCAAATGAAATTAGGCAAAGCAGAGCAGGAGAGGAAGGAAGGTAATGAATCAAGTGTTGGGACTTTAACACCCACGATGTTATCCTGGCTAGGTAAGTACACCAATGTAAGTCCCACTGGGTACCCTCTGGTCTCCAACAGGGACCTCTTGCCCCTGGCCACCCAGACTTGCCTCATTTGGATGTTTCCCCCCATTCACCTTCCACAGCAAGGACCAGAGCTGGACCACGTAGGTTTGTGTCAAAAATAGTAGAAACATCTGGTTTTATTATGAATCATCATAATTGAGAAATAGGTTCTTCAGGTTTTGATCTTAAACAATGCTTGAAATAGATTTAACATCAGAAGATTGGGTAATAGGTGAACATTTTTAAGGTTTTAAAAGGAATGTCTGTGTTATTTCAAGATTATCAGAGGCTGTTCATCCTCATGAAATACTGTCTATTTTTACTTGAGTCTTTTCCTACTAGTCTCCCTGTGACATGTTTGCATTCCTCCAACATGTTCTTTCCCAGATCCTGATGCTGGGGAAGATTGAGGGCAGGAGGAGAAGAGGGTGACAGAGAAAGAGATGGTTGCATGGTATCACCAACTTAATGGACCTGAGTCTGAGTAAATTCCAGGATATAGTGGAAGACAAGGGGAGCTAAGTGTGCTGCAGTCCATGGAGTTGCAGAGTCGGACATGACTTAGTGACTGTACAATAAAGCATTCTACTCTGAAGTCATAATTATCATTTCAAAATCCAAATATGAGGACTTCCCTGGTGGCTCAGACTGTAAAGAATCTGCTCACAATGCAGGAGAACCCGGGTTGAATCCCTGGGTCAGGAAGATCCCCTGGAGAAGGAAATGGCAATTCACTCCAGTGTTCCTGCCTGGAGAGTTCCATGGACCAAGGAGCCTGATGGGCTGTAGTCCATGGAGTCACACAGAGTTGGACACAACTGAGGGACTAACATTTTCACTGTCAACTTTCTGGTGCTCCAGTGACGACAAATCCACGCTTCCAAAGCAGAGGACCTGGGTTTAATATCTGATTGGGGAAACTAGATCCCACATACCACAACTAAAGTGCCCATATACTGCAGAGATGAAAGATACTGTGTGCCACAGAGAATATCTGGCACAGCCAAATAAATAAATACTTAAAAATGCAAATATGGTCAGATTGTCCCTTCCACCCCATGTTTCTCTCACACACACATACTCAGTTTACTGTTCACCTAATTATCTCCACCTCCTCCTCATCTCTCTGACCTCTGTTCATATCAACACTTCCTCCCAGAAGCCTTCCATGATCTGCTAAACTCGGTCAGGATTCCTGACACATGCTCACATAGTCCAGGGGGTTCATAGTGACTGGCATAGAGGAAGCGTGTGAGAACTATTTTAGCACTAGTAAGTTAGGGAACAAACTTCTTCATTGATGCCAATTTATCGCAAGCAAGTCAGAGAGCTGTGGTTTTAAGCCCTGTGAGTGAGCTGGGGAAGGGTCAAAGAGGACTAATTTCCCTGAGGTGACTGTGGAAGAATGTTAGTGCAATTCGAAGGTAGATTTGGGTTTGAGTAGAGGTTATCTGAGGTGAAAGCCACTCCTGAACTTGGAATGACCCAGGAAAACATGGAAGGTGGCTGGCAGCCTGGTGAGGGTGGGACTGGGATGTCTTTGGCTGCTCTTAGCTTAAGTGTTTGTTTAGAAAAAGCAAAGCAATCGAGAGAAGGGAAGGGGAAGCAGAAGCAACTGACATTTGATAAGTTTTTCATGCATTTCAAACATTGCTCCCAAAGGTTTAAAGAACTCTTACAAAGATGCATACAATACAGTTAATAAAATAGAACTCAAATAAATGATAAAGGGAGGAAAACCATTTGTGTGTATGAGATTTACTAAGAGTCTCTGTAGTAAAGTTATAAAGCCATTCCCACTTCAGCCATTACCTTAACTTGGAAATATGGAAAATATTTCACTGACTTCTAAAGAAGCTGTCCACAAAGTGCACGGGAGTCCATATTAATAGATATCATTTATGTGAACATGGTAAGTATCCATGTATGAATGTGTCTTAAAAGTATGGAAATGATCTGGAAGGACACCCATCAAATAGAGTTGTGGATACTTCTGCAGAGAGAGAGAGAGCTGGGGTGAAAATTGGGATGTGGAAAGCCTTTCATTTTTGCCTTATACATGACTGAACTTTTTACAATTATTTTACACCCATGAGTGACATTGTAATTTGAAATAACAATGATGATTTCCAAATATTAGAAATTTTTAAATATTAGTGCTTTCTTTGTAGATTTTTAAATATTAGTGACTTCTTTGTAGAAATCATTAATACTAGATATTGATTTAATACTCAATACTGAGGGATATTCCATTATATATGTACTTAGTCATTCATTCACTGAGATCAAATAATAAGAACATTCAGGTACTTCCCTGGTGATGCAGTGGCTAAAACTCCTAACTCCTAACGCAGGGGGCTCAGGCTCAACTGCTGTTCAGGGAACTAGCTCCCACAAGCTGCAACTAATGATTCCAGCTGCAGCAGCTAAGACCTGGTGCAGCCAAATAAGTAAATAAATATTAAAAACAACAACATTAAGAGCACTGCTCAGTGTTCAGAATGTTTACATCTATTATTGTAGAGCAGCTTCCCAATAGCCCTCTGGAGCAGGCAGGAAGAGCCAGGCCCAAAGTTATGTACTTAGTAGAGCAGTCAAGCATGAGCTGGCAGCCTGTGAGGGGACTGGGATGTCTTTGGCTGCTCTTAAAAAGGGCAAAGCAATCGAGAGAAGGGAAGGGGAAGCAGAAGCAACTGACATTTGATAAGTTTTTCATGCATTTCAAACATTGCTCCCAAAGGTTTAAAGAACTCTTACAAAGATGCATACAATACAGTTAATAAAATAGAACTCAAATAAATGATAAAGGGAGGAAAACCATTTGTGTGTATGAGATTTACTAAGAGTCTCTGTAGTAAAGTTATAAAGCCATTCCCACTTCAGCCATTACCTTAACTTGGAAATATGGAAAATATTTCACTGACTTCTAAAGAAGCTGTCCACAAAGTGCACGGGAGTCCATATTAATAGATATCATTTATGTGAACATGGTAAGTATCCATGTATGAATGTGTCTTAAAAGTATGGAAATGATCTGGAAGGACACCCATCAAATAGAGTTGTGGATACTTCTGCAGAGAGAGAGAGAGCTGGGGTGAAAATTGGGATGTGGAAAGCCTTTCATTTTTGCCTTATACATGACTGAACTTTTTACAATTATTTTACACCCATGAGTGACATTGTAATTTGAAATAACAATGATGATTTCCAAATATTAGAAATTTTTAAATATTAGTGCTTTCTTTGTAGATTTTTAAATATTAGTGACTTCTTTGTAGAAATCATTAATACTAGATATTGATTTAATACTCAATACTGAGGGATATTCCATTATATATGTACTTAGTCATTCATTCACTGAGATCAAATAATAAGAACATTCAGGTACTTCCCTGGTGATGCAGTGGCTAAAACTCCTAACTCCTAACGCAGGGGGCTCAGGCTCAACTGCTGTTCAGGGAACTAGCTCCCACAAGCTGCAACTAATGATTCCAGCTGCAGCAGCTAAGACCTGGTGCAGCCAAATAAGTAAATAAATATTAAAAACAACAACATTAAGAGCACTGCTCAGTGTTCAGAATGTTTACATCTATTATTGTAGAGCAGCTTCCCAATAGCCCTCTGGAGCAGGCAGGAAGGGCCAGGCAAGACAGACCCAGGTTAATGTTCCCACTTTAAAAGTGAAGAAGCAGAGGCAGGAGCAGAATGAGGCAACTCGTCCTGGCCATGAGATGGGGAGCCGAAGAATTTGCACAGGAACCCAGGCCCTACATCTCTTTTCTTTTGTCCTTGGTTCACAGTGTGACTGGAAGTCTTAGCGTTTTCAAGCCAAAATAAAGAAAAATCTTCTGACTGCTGCATTTGATTGCTCATAAAAATGTTTCATTGTAAATACTGTCCTATCGTTTCTGAATTATGCTACATAAATGGCTTGAGCGTTTCTCATTATTGCAGAAGAGGAAGATTTAGTGCTTTCATTTAAAGTCTGAGCACTCTCTAAAGAAGCACTGCAGTAGTCAAATGTCTTTATTACACTCTTGCCCTCAGAGCAAATGTCTTGGAAAAGCTTACTGGATACAGACAACCGTGTCCAGAGGAGGGTGTTTCTTGATTCAGAGATTTAAGGTGGCAAAGCATATAGTAGCCTTACTGATAACCCGAATAAATCACATTTCAGCTTATTTGCTTCCTTAGTAGTCTCTGACAGCTATGTTTACCTTCAAGATAGATCCATGTCTAGCTGTGAGCATTACATGTATCTTCTGGTGCCTTAGTCAGTCAAGGCACTGAGCACAGCCTTTCTCCTCCCTGGGGCAGCTTGCCTGCAAACATGACTGCAACCACTGCCCCATGCCTATAGCTGCACACCACCACGTCTGTCGAGGGCTGGGATCTAGCTTCCCTTCCTTTGAGCTGGGCTGGACTTTGACTTGCTTTTGACCAATAAACAGAATGTGATCATAGTGGCTGGGACTCTAAGCTTCCTAGGTTTGAAACCCGCTAGGATAACAAGTCCTAACTCCTAACGCAGGGGCTCAGGCTCAACTGCTGTTCAGGGAACTAGCTCCCACAAGCTGCAACTAATGATTCCAGCTGCAGCAGCTAAGACCTGGTGCAGCCAAATAAGTAAATAAATATTAAAAACAACAACATTAAGAGCACTGCTCAGTGTTCAGAATGTTTACATCTATTATTGTAGAGCAGCTTCCCAATAGCCCTCTGGAGCAGGCAGGAAGGGCCAGGCAAGACAGACCCAGGTTAATGTTCCCACTTTAAAAGTGAAGAAGCAGAGGCAGGAGCAGAATGAGGCAACTCGTCCTGGCCATGAGATGGGGAGCCGAAGAATTTGCACAGGAACCCAGGCCCTACATCTCTTTTCTTTTGTCCTTGGTTCACAGTGTGACTGGAAGTCTTAGCGTTTTCAAGCCAAAATAAAGAAAAATCTTCTGACTGCTGCATTTGATTGCTCATAAAAATGTTTCATTGTAAATACTGTCCTATCGTTTCTGAATTATGCTACATAAATGGCTTGAGCGTTTCTCATTATTGCAGAAGAGGAAGATTTAGTGCTTTCATTTAAAGTCTGAGCACTCTCTAAAGAAGCACTGCAGTAGTCAAATGTCTTTATTACACTCTTGCCCTCAGAGCAAATGTCTTGGAAAAGCTTACTGGATACAGACAACCGTGTCCAGAGGAGGGTGTTTCTTGATTCAGAGATTTAAGGTGGCAAAGCATATAGTAGCCTTACTGATAACCCGAATAAATCACATTTCAGCTTATTTGCTTCCTTAGTAGTCTCTGACAGCTATGTTTACCTTCAAGATAGATCCATGTCTAGCTGTGAGCATTACATGTATCTTCTGGTGCCTTAGTCAGTCAAGGCACTGAGCACAGCCTTTCTCCTCCCTGGGGCAGCTTGCCTGCAAACATGACTGCAACCACTGCCCCATGCCTATAGCTGCACACCACCACGTCTGTCGAGGGCTGGGATCTAGCTTCCCTTCCTTTGAGCTGGGCTGGACTTTGACTTGCTTTTGACCAATAAACAGAATGTGATCATAGTGGCATCTTGCCAGGTCCAGGCTTAGGCCTCAGGAATGACCAGTTCTATCTTTGGTTCTCTTGGTTCCAGCCACTGTTTAACACACTCAGACTTTGTATTGAATGACTGAGTCTGCATCAAGAGAGGCCCTGGAGGATAACAAGTCATCCTGGATGGAGCTCTCACCGAGTGTAGCCTTGGTCAGTGACCCCAACCCACATCATATGTAGCAGAAGGACCACTCAGTTGAGCCCAATCAACCCAAGATAAAGAGAAACAACAATGTGTTGCTTTAAGCTACTGAGTTTTGAGGTCTTTTTTTTACACAGCCGTAGAGAACTAAAACATGAAACATTCTCCTTTTTCCTCTCCCTGCTTTCCCCTAACCAACTTGGTACATCCCTGACTATCTCTTATGCTCATTTTCTCTACCATCATTTTACTTGAGGCAAAAGGAAAATTCTTTTCAAGGCCTCACTCTGGGCACTGTGTGAGCCTTTGGCAACAGGGAAATGACTAAGCATAGGCCCTTCTTCATGTGACATCAGTGGAGAAGACGTGCAAAACCAAAACAAATAAATGAACCTTCTCACTTACACCTGCCCCTCCCAGGCTGTGACCCTACAACTTCCTCAGGGTTAACTCATAAGTCTCCAAGATGCACACAAGTGAGTGGTACAGAGAGTAGCCAGGCCAACTATTTTAAGCTCTTTCATAAATGATAGATTTTATCTTATTAGATTAGATATAAGGGCATCTTGTTATTAGGAACCTAATATATGAAAATGAAATTTTACAAAACAGATAAAGGATAATTACTTACTTCATAAAACTTGATCTTTCATTTATAGATAAATTCCTTTAAATCACCTGTTGCCCAGGTAATTTATAAGACACTGGGTGGTACGGGTGAAGCACTTTGAACTGGGAAAAAGAAAATCTGAGCACCAATAGCAACTTTATTCCTAAGTGATTGTCACTTACATAAATCACTTAGCTTTTCTATTTCTTTATTTTAAAATATAGAGAAGTTTGATCCAGTGATCTCTAAGGTGCTTTCCTGTCCAAGTCTCTGATTATCAGGGAGCTTAAAGAAATGGGTGTGAGAGAGGCAGAAAAAATCACCACAAAATGTTAGGCTCCATGGACAAACTGGGGCTCAACTGTAACGTAAAGCATCCCTGGGATAAAACCAAATCCAAGAAAAAGCGGGACAATATCTTTCAAGGCCATTCTCTGCCATACCCTACCCCTGTGATTTACTCCCTCACTCCCAAAAGAGGCAGAGAGAGAAATGAGGATTTGAGAGCAGCCTCTAGACTGAGAAAGGAAAGAGGCTGGCTCCATGCAGCAGAGGACCGAGAAGCAAGCACAGCTGCCTGCCATGAAGCATATCTCCATATGGGACTTCCTTAGTGGTCCAGTGGTTAAGACTCTGAGCTTCCAACACAGGAGCCATGGCTTAGATCCTTGGTCAGGAAACTAAGACCGTCCATGCTGTGTGGCAGCACAAAGAGGGGGGGAACAAGGCTTGGTTTCAAAACGAAATATAACACTAGATGAATCAATACATTGTAATGTTAATATGAGAATAGGCAAACACCTAGTTGTCTCTTACACACTAAGATTTGATCAGTGCCATCTTATCCAGGAAGACTTTCTCAAAGGGCTGCACCCAGCTCAGTGGCCCTCCCTGTGCTCACCCAGCCTCCTCTGGGAATTGTTTGCATCTTTCTTCTGTATTTATTTTCCTGGAGGTCAGAGACTGAACTTTTCATCTTTTTTTTGTTTACATTTCCATCTGTGGGTCTAGCAAAGTGAGAGGGACATATTAGGTGCTTAATATGTATTTGATGCACCAAAATAATTTCCACTGAAAATGAATTTGCCAAGTCCCAATGGCCTTCGTGCATGTAGGCATTCATTTACTCATTCAACAGCAAAACATCTACTAAATATTTATAACCTATTTATCTAGCATTCTCGACCTCTGCTATTTAGATATGTTGTAACTTCTTGAAATGCTTCAAAATTTGATTTCATGCAGAAGCTCATGTCTCTGGCTTGTGCAAAATAACTGGTGGCAGTGATTTGGGAAGAAGCAAAAAACAAAAAACAAAAGTAGGGCATCCCAGATCCCCATGAGTTTACAATCTTATCTGACTATACACATCTGCAATATTTGACAATATATAATTTTAAAAATACCTTTTAACAAATGTAAATTAATAAAGTAGAAACTGAAAACATACATGTCTAGAGAACATGGAGAAAGAAAAAATAGAACTAGGCAATTTTAGTGAGAACCAGCTGTAAAAAGCAAGATTTGTCTTTAATGTAAAGACTTGGTGAACATGAATGGCTTTAAAAAAATACTATTTCAGGTTAAATGAATGATATGAGCAAAAGCAAGGCGATAAAAGGCCTATTGAGAAAAGAGCAACTCCATTTCCTTGATGGGACTACGGGATCTGAACTAGGGTATGGGAATTGATCCTCAGCATGCAAGTCCTACACAAAATAAGTCTATGAAGCTGAAATCAGTCTTTAGAGTCAACTGCAAAGAGAGTCTCCAAATCAGTTCCTTCCTCTCTTCTTTCCCTGGGGTGCAGGTGGGAACTGCTTTTTCTCCTATTATGAGGCAAAAACTATTCCCCTATCCCTTGAAATTCAGGATAGCCTTGTTACCTGCTTTGAACAACAGAATCTGATCCACCAGAGGCCTGGAAGCTGGTTTTTTGGGTTTTTTTTGTCTTGGAACCCAACAACCATGTCATAAAGAGACTCAGTCTTCATCATTGAATGAAGAAAGGCCACATGAAGAGAGACCTAGAAAACAAAGCACCATCTTGGAAGGATGGTCCAACCTCCAGGTGAATGAAGTTGCTAAGTGACCTCAGCTATACCAGTAGACCAGAAGAACCACCAACAGAGTCATGAGAAATAAATTGCTGTTGTGCTAAGCAAGTAAATTTCAGGGTGCTTATTGTTACAGAGCAATAAAGAACTGAAATATCAGTTCATTCCTTTTGTCTCCTCATATCCACTCAATTTCAGACATCCTGTGTTCTCCTGCTGTCTAATAATAATCATAATAACATCTAATGCTCATAACTTACTATAATGCCAGACATCATAGCAAGTGTTTTCCAGGAATGCTCTTATTTGCAGAATAACCCTAAGTGATGGTACAGTGGGTTGAATGGTTATTTCCCACCCCCTACAAATATATGTCCCTTAAAACTGTGAATGTAATTTTCTTTGGAAAAAGGATCTTTATAGACATAATTAAATAAAGGATCACAAGATAAGGTTATCCTGAATTATCTGGGTATTAGTCACTCAGTCATGTCTGACTCTTTGTGATCCCATAGACTGTCAAAAAGGGAAAAATAGAACTAGTTTTAGAGAACCAGCTGTAAAAAGCAAGATTTGTCTTTAATGTAAAGACTTGGTGAACATGAATGGCTTTAAAAAAATACTATTTCAGGTTAAATGAATGATATGAGCAAAAGCAAGGCGATAAAAGGCCTATTGAGAAAAGAGCAACTCCATTTCCTTGATGGGACTACGGGATCTGAACTAGGGTATGGGAATTGATCCTCAGCATGCAAGTCCTACACAAAATAAGTCTATGAAGCTGAAATCAGTCTTTAGAGTCAACTGCAAAGAGAGTCTCCAAATCAGTTCCTTCCTCTCTTCTTTCCCTGGGGTGCAGGTGGGAACTGCTTTTTCTCCTATTATGAGGCAAAAACTATTCCCCTATCCCTTGAAATTCAGGATAGCCTTGTTACCTGCTTTGAACAACAGAATCTGATCCACCAGAGGCCTGGAAGCTGGTTTTTTGGGTTTTTTTTGTCTTGGAACCCAACAACCATGTCATAAAGAGACTCAGTCTTCATCATTGAATGAAGAAAGGCCACATGAAGAGAGACCTAGAAAACAAAGCACCATCTTGGAAGGATGGTCCAACCTCCAGGTGAATGAAGTTGCTAAGTGACCTCAGCTATACCAGTAGACCAGAAGAACCACCAACAGAGTCATGAGAAATAAATTGCTGTTGTGCTAAGCAAGTAAATTTCAGGGTGCTTATTGTTACAGAGCAATAAAGAACTGAAATATCAGTTCATTCCTTTTGTCTCCTCATATCCACTCAATTTCAGACATCCTGTGTTCTCCTGCTGTCTAATAATAATCATAATAACATCTAATGCTCATAACTTACTATAATGCCAGACATCATAGCAAGTGTTTTCCAGGAATGCTCTTATTTGCAGAATAACCCTAAGTGATGGTACAGTGGGTTGAATGGTTATTTCCCACCCCCTACAAATATATGTCCCTTAAAACTGTGAATGTAATTTTCTTTGGAAAAAGGATCTTTATAGACATAATTAAATAAAGGATCACAAGATAAGGTTATCCTGAATTATCTGGGTATTAGTCACTCAGTCATGTCTGACTCTTTGTGATCCCATAGACTGTAGCCTGCCAGGCTCCTCTGTCCATGGAATTCTCCAGACAAGAATACTGGAATGGGTTGCCATTTCCTTCTCCAGGGGATCTTCCCAACCCAGGGATTGAACCTGGGTTTTCCTGCATTGCAGGCAGATTCCTTACCACCTGAGCCAATGAACAGACAGAAGAGGGGACAGAAGCAGAGAGAGAGCCATTGAAGACCAAGGCAGAGGCTGGAACATGCAGTCACAAGACAAAGAATGCTGCCGGCCACCAGGAGCCGGAAAAAGCAAAAATGGAATCTCTTCTAGAGTGTGTGGAGGAAGCACAGCTTTGTGGATACCTCGATTTCAGACCTTCTGATCTCCAGGACTATGAGAGAACACATTTCTGTTGTTTTAGGGCAAAGTTGTGGTCATTTGTTACAGCAGTTACAGAAAATGAAAACAGATAGGTTCTATTTTAACCCCTATTTTACGGATGAGGTGATGAAGCTACTTAGTGAGAAGATTAAATAATCTGCCCAGTCACATGGTAATAGGCAAAGAGGTCAGGCTCAAGTGCAGGCAACCTCTAGATCTCCTCATACCAGTGCCCTTGCCTAGCCCCACCTCCTTGCGCTCTATATCTACCTTTCTGCCTCCTCCTATCAAAAATACCCTGCTTGCAGCAAAAGAAAGGGTCTAATAACCAATCCACACTATTTTATTAATTCTCAATACCAGTTTTGTGTTGGAATCCTCCTGGGACATGGTCGTAATTAAGTGCTCATATCCTTTTGTCTCCTCATATCCACTCAATTTCAGACATCCTGTTTTCTCCTGCTGTCTAATAATAATCATAATAACATCTAATGCTCATAACTTACTATAATGCCAGACATCATAGCAAGTGTTTTCCAGGAATGCTCTTATTTGCAGAATAACCCTAAGTGATGGTACAGTGGGTTGAATGGTTATTTCCCACCCCCTACAAATATATGTCCCTTAAAACTGTGAATGTAATTTTCTTTGGAAAAAGGATCTTTATAGACATAATTAAATAAAGGATCACAAGATAAGGTTATCCTGAATTATCTGGGTATTAGTCACTCAGTCATGTCTGACTCTTTGTGATCCCATAGACTGTAGCCTGCCAGGCTCCTCTGTCCATGGAATTCTCCAGACAAGAATACTGGAATGGGTTGCCATTTCCTTCTCCAGGGGATCTTCCCAACCCAGGGATTGAACCTGGGTTTTCCTGCATTGCAGGCAGATTCCTTACCACCTGAGCCAATGAACAGACAGAAGAGGGGACAGAAGCAGAGAGAGAGCCATTGAAGACCAAGGCAGAGGCTGGAACATGCAGTCACAAGACAAAGAATGCTGCCGGCCACCAGGAGCCGGAAAAAGCAAAATGGAATCTCTTCTAGAGTGTGTGGAGGAAGCACAGCTTTGTGGATACCTCGATTTCAGACCTTCTGATCTCCAGGACTATGAGAGAACACATTTCTGTTGTTTTAGGGCAAAGTTGTGGTCATTTGTTACAGCAGTTACAGAAAATGAAAACAGATAGGTTCTATTTTAACCCCTATTTTACGGATGAGGTGATGAAGCTACTTAGTGAGAAGATTAAATAATCTGCCCAGTCACATGGTAATAGGCAAAGAGGTCAGGCTCAAGTGCAGGCAACCTCTAGATCTCCTCATACCAGTGCCCTTGCCTAGCCCCACCTCCTTGCGCTCTATATCTACCTTTCTGCCTCCTCCTATCAAAAATACCCTGCTTGCAGCAAAAGAAAGGGTCTAATAACCAATCCACACTATTTTATTAATTCTCAATACCAGTTTTGTGTTGGAATCCTCCTGGGACATGGTCGTAATTATGTTTTATTGGAAGACAGAACAGAGTCCACTGGAATGAAATACAAATAGCAAAACTTTAAGTTTCAACTACAGGCAGATGGTGGAGATATCTAGCAAGCAAAAAAATTTCCTCTGTGTCTCTTAATTTAACATGCAATAGTAGGTAAGATATGGGATAAATTTAGAATCCTCTCAACGTTAAGTTTCTGAAGGGCAACATTCAGGCTTAATCTACAGGCATTTCTGTTATGATGCAACAGATGCATAGCTGAAAAACCTGAAGTCTGCCAAAAGTATGCACGAAAGCACAACATGATTGTGGGACCATCTAGGAAACTTGTGACACAAGGAACGACATGGAAGTGAACTCCCTGGGTTTTCTTTTCACTTCATTTATCCCAGATGTGGAGATGAAGAAGCGAGCAGTCCCAAAAGTGCCAGTGAATACAGAAAAAAAAAAAAAAAAAGCCTTGAACAAAAGCCTGCTCTTTTGAGCCAAAGCACCAGGAAAGAAAAGGCCTCAAAAATGAAAACTACAATACTACTTAAAATTGTGCAAAAAAGTGGAACCCTTTGGTGTAAATATAGCAAAACATGTATAGAAAATGTGTGCCAAAAACTACAACATGAAAGGAATCCAACTAGATCTGAATAAATGGAAAGACATACCCTGTTCATGAATTGGAAGTCTCCATGCAATACACATGTCAGTTCTTCCCAAGTTGATATACAAACACAATTTCTATCAAAATTCCAGGAAGATTTTTTTTGTAGATGTATTGAAGATTATTCTAAAATTTATATTCCAAGTTAAAGCAATTAGAATAGCTAGAATAGTCTTGAAGAAGAAAACGATGAGAGGAATCAGTCCATCTAATTTCAAGCTATGTAATCATAGCCACAGTAACTGTGGTGTTGGTAAAGGGACAGACACGCAGATCAGTGAAACCCAGTAGAGAACTCAGAAACAGACTCACACTAATACGCCCAACTGATTTTTACGAAAGTGTAAAAACAAGTCAATGGAGGAAGGATTGTCTTCAACAAATGGTGCAGGAACACTTAGCAAAAAAATGAAATGCCATACATTGGCAAAAGAATGAAACTATGACCTCAACTTCACACCTTCTACAAAAATTAACTCAAAATGCATCACAGACCTAAATGCCAAGTGTAAAACTATAAAACTTCTATTTTAAAAAAGCACAGACAATCTCCAGTATTTAGGCACAGGAAAAGAGTTCTCATACATGACTCCAAAACACAATGCCCAAAAGAAGAAACTAATTGAACTTCATCAATATTCAAAATGTTCTCTCGGGCTTCCCTGGTGGTCCAGTGGGTAAAGAGTCCACCTTGCAGTTCAAGGGGCACAGGTTCAATCCCTGGCATGGGGAAATCCCACATGCCTCGGAGCGGCTGGACCCGGGTTTTTCCATCACGAGCCAGCGCTCTGGAGTGCCTGCGCCCAGAGCTGATGCTCTGCAGCGAGAGAGGCCACTGTGATGGGAGACCTACACAGGTCAAAGAATTAAGATAGACAAAAATAAGTAAATGAAGGACCAATAAAAGGAGGCCAAAATTACACTTTGAAAAAATGTTCTCCTACAAAAGACTGCTGAGAGATGAAAAACTACAAACTATAGATTGGGCGGAAACAATTAGAAAATGTTTTGCAAAAAAGTGGAACCCTTTGGTGTAAATATAGCAAAACATGTATAGAAAATGTGTGCCAAAAACTACAACATGAAAGGAATCCAACTAGATCTGAATAAATGGAAAGACATACCCTGTTCATGAATTGGAAGTCTCCATGCAATACACATGTCAGTTCTTCCCAAGTTGATATACAAACACAATTTCTATCAAAATTCCAGGAAGATTTTTTTTGTAGATGTATTGAAGATTATTCTAAAATTTATATTCCAAGTTAAAGCAATTAGAATAGCTAGAATAGTCTTGAAGAAGAAAACGATGAGAGGAATCAGTCCATCTAATTTCAAGCTATGTAATCATAGCCACAGTAACTGTGGTGTTGGTAAAGGGACAGACACGCAGATCAGTGAAACCCAGTAGAGAACTCAGAAACAGACTCACACTAATACGCCCAACTGATTTTTACGAAAGTGTAAAAACAAGTCAATGGAGGAAGGATTGTCTTCAACAAATGGTGCAGGAACACTTAGCAAAAAAATGAAATGCCATACATTGGCAAAAGAATGAAACTATGACCTCAACTTCACACCTTCTACAAAAATTAACTCAAAATGCATCACAGACCTAAATGCCAAGTGTAAAACTATAAAACTTCTATTTTAAAAAAGCACAGACAATCTCCAGTATTTAGGCACAGGAAAAGAGTTCTCATACATGACTCCAAAACACAATGCCCAAAAGAAGAAACTAATTGAACTTCATCAATATTCAAAATGTTCTCTCGGGCTTCCCTGGTGGTCCAGTGGGTAAAGAGTCCACCTTGCAGTTCAAGGGGCACAGGTTCAATCCCTGGCATGGGGAAATCCCACATGCCTCGGAGCGGCTGGACCGGTTTGTCCAATTACGAGCCAGCGCTCTGGAGTGCCTGCGCCCAGAGCTGATGCTCTGCAGCGAGAGAGGCCACTGTGATGGGAGACCTACACAGGTCAAAGAATTAAGATAGACAAAAATAAGTAAATGAAGGACCAATAAAAGGAGGCCAAAATTACACTTTGAAAAAAAAAATGTTCTCCCTACAAAAGACTGCTGAGAGATGAAAAAACTACAAACTATAGATTGGGGGGCGGGGGGCGGGAAACAATTAGAAAATGGGCAAAAGATGTGCAGAGTAATTTCACCAAAGACATTCGAATGGCAAATAAACAGATGAAAAGATATTCAATATCAGTAGACATTAGGGAAATTCTAATTAAAACCATAATGAGATACCAATGGACACCTGCCAGAATAACTGAAATAAAAGTGATCATAACACCAAATGCCAGCAAGGATGCAGGAAAACTGGATCACTGATGGGAATGTAAAATGGCACAACCACTTGGGAAAACAATTCAGCAGGTGGTCTTAAAAAAACTGTGCAACTCTCATACACACCAGCAAATGCAACCTTGGACATTTATCCCAGAGAAATTGACTTATTTTCACACAAAGGCCTGTACACAAACATTTATAGCAGCTTTATTCATAATAGTCAAAAACTGAAAATGGCCCAGGTGTCTTTGAACTGACTGGTTAAACAAACTGTGGTATATCTATGCCTTTGAATATTACTCAGGAATTAAAAGAATAAATTAGCACCACACACAACTTGGATGAATATCCAGAAAATTATGCTGTGTGAAATAAAAGCCAGCCCTCAAAGATTGCATACTATATACATCCATCCATATAATATTTTTATAGTGACAAAATTACAAAAATAGAGAACAGATTAGTGCACACAAGGATTAAGGGGAGTGGGAAGAAAGTGCCACATGAAGGATTCTTGTGGGGACGGAAAAGTCCTGTGTATTCACTCTATCAGCATCAATATCCCAGCGGAGATAGTGCATTATAGTTTTTGTAAGATATTATCACTAGCGGCAACTCGGAAAATGACATGAAGAATTTGTTTATACTACTGCATGTTTTAAAAAAATACACAAGGATTAAGAAACCTTCCAGTATTAAATCCTTCAACGAAAACCCTTCCAAGTCAGAGCACGCAGCCGAATATGGGAAGAGAAAACACACAGCAACTGGGCACTGTGAACCATAGTAGCTTGGCTCATTCAGCTCTCACCGTGTCCTCTGTGCTCAACACAAATACTTAGTGTTCAATACTATTATTTACTGGCACAAAATGTTAATAAACGTTATTATTTAGTGGCACAAAATGTTAATGGCGGGCTTTCCTGGTGGTCCAGTGGGTAAAGAGTCCGCCTTGCAATGCAAGTGGCACCGGTTCGATCCCTGGCACAGGAAAATCCCACATGCCGCGGAGCAGCTGGACGGGTGTGTCCAATTACAAGCCCGTGCTCTGGAGCACATGCGCCCAGAGCCAGTGCTCTGCAGCGAGAGAGGCCACTGTGATGGTAGGCCCACACAGGCTGAAGAAAATAAATAAATAAACAAAAAATCAGTAAAAGAGGCCAAAAAAAAAAAAAAAAGCTTATGTCATATAAGCCAACATTTGACTTCTGCGTTATTCTGAAATCATTCTTCTGTTTACCATTCATATATCAGCTAACTTGCATTACAGAAATATTTTATTATTTGGCTATTTGGTTATTTATATTTCCAAGTAACTATGTTCGCATAAAGTAGGGAAACAATATAGGGGTAGGTGGATCTTCAGGAATGAATACATGAGCCAGAGGTATGTGGATGAAATTGGAAAATCATGTTTGAAGAAGATTCATCTAGGGGCTCACTGTAAGATATAACACATAAAGTGGAGACAGAAAACATAAATGTTATCAAGGTTTTTGTTAAGGTCTAATTAGGGGTAAAAAGGCCTGAGTGGGAGTAAATCTATAGGATTTTGTGTAAAAAACGAACCTGCAAAATTAATAAGGGATTAGATATCAAAAAGGCCCTAAATTGGGATGTCCCTCGTGGTCCAGTGGCTAAGACTCTGTGCTCCCAATGCAGGAGGCCCAGGCTCAAGCCCTGGCCAGGGAACCAGACCTCACATGCTGCAACTAAGACCCTGTACAGCCAAATAAATGCATCTTAAAGAAAACAGGCCCTAGGTTTTTATTTAGGACACCAGGAAAATCCAAGTGGTTCTCTGGACAATAATGAAAAAAATCTTTGAAAGGTGCCCATTAGAAGAGAATCACCTGAGTTTATTTAATAAGCTAAATACAATGTGTACAGACATTCAAGTAACATTGCTCTGCAGACAATAGAGACAAGGGGTTCAAGAGGGGCCATGAGATAAAAAGTCACTTAAACGATGATATTAGTCATATGAGAGGTGAGGAAAAGCTCCCAAAGCAATGAAACATCCATCGACCTAGATATGGGACTGGGTTAGGGTTCAGTTCCCCTACGCAGCAAGAGATTTTGATAGAGCTAAACTCACATGTGAAGATAAATTACTTCGTTTTTAAAAGCTAGAGGAATAGATGGAGCAAAATCCAAGAGAACCTTAAATCAGTGTTTCAAGCACAATGCAACTGATGCCAAATCCCCCATCTTTCCCTCGCATAGTCTCCTGCCTAATTATACAATACAGTTGGAAGCATTGCCAAAGGCGTATTCTAATTTTGCAACAACAACACTATCTCCCCGCACTCAGACTGTTAGCTCTTACTGTGCAACTATCTCATCTCAAAAATAGATCCTCTGAGACCCCCACAGCTACTGAAAAATTTCTCATCTAAGTGTAACATCTACTACAGCAACTCCATCCACGCATTCTCTAGATAGTTTTAGAATTCTGTTTTTGCTGGAATATTCAGCCAATAACCCCAACTTGCCTGGTAATGCAATAAAGAACAGGTGTTTCTCTTGCCAACACTCTCTCCACAAGATTATTTTAACAATTAATAGAAAGCAAAACACAATGAGGAGTATCCATAAATGGCCAATGGAAAAGGCAATTCCAAACCTGTCAAAAATCTTACAACTTTATAGATGTATTTTTTTTCCTACTTCCTCCATAGTAACTGATGAGGCGGGAAGATTTCCTGTCTTGGCTTCCTGTTGGCTTCTACAGGATTTGTCTGCTGGATTCCCCCTGGCTCCCGCCCTCTCCTTTCATCTTCAACACTTTCAGAATACAGGTATAGCATTTTTTTTTTTTTTTTTAAGAAAACCTCAGCTACACATGATGGCTCAGATGATAAAGAATCTGCTTGCAATGCAGGAGACCCGGGTTCAATCCCTGGATTGGAAAGATCACGTAGAGAAGGTACCCTACTCCAGTACTCTTGCCAGGGAAATACCATGGACAGAGGAGCATGGCGGGCAAAGTCCATGGGATTGCAAAGAGTCGGATATGACTGAAGTGACCTAGCATACATGACACACACATGTACTCAGCTACATCCTAATGGAAAGGCAGGTAGAAAGCCTCCATCCTTTGATCTGTATAACCTCCGTGGACACTTCTCCTGTTACACATCTCAGTTCTCATCTGCTTTGGAAGTGGTCCAACGCGTGGCTTGCCCCTCCCAGCTCTACCTCTGGCTGCTCAGAATGTCCAAGGGCTCTGTCCCCTCCTAGAGGGGATGCTTGACACTGACTTCAACAGGACCTTACACCCTCTCTACTGTCATATCCATAATCCACCCCATTCCATCAATAGCACAAGCTCTGTACTTGACCAAGGGTTGGGAGATAGAGATAACAATAATTTTAATATTAAAAATGACCTTACAAGTGATTTTGCCATGAACAGAAAGTAACACAACACTGTAAATCAACTATAGTTCATTAAAAAATATTTTTTAAAAAAAGACCTTAAACAGGGCTTCCCTGGTGGTCTAGTGGGTAGAGTCTGCCTTGCAGTACAAGGGGTACAAGTTCAATCCCTGGCCTAGGAGGATCCCATGTGCCGCAGAGCAGCTGAGCCGGTGTGTCCAATTACAAGCCAGCACTCTGGAGCACATGCTCCTAAAGAACAGGTGTTTCTCTTGCCAACACTCTCTCCACAAGATTATTTTAACAATTAATAGAAAGCAAAACACAATGAGGAGTATCCATAAATGGCCAATGGAAAAGGCAATTCCAAACCTGTCAAAATCTTACAACTTTATAGATGTATTTTTTCCTACTTCCTCCATAGTAACTGATGAGGCGGAAGATTTCCTGTCTTGGCTTCCTGTTGGCTTCTACAGGATTTGTCTGCTGGATTCCCCCTGGCTCCCGCCCTCTCCTTTCATCTTCAGCACTTTCAGAATACAGGTATAGCATTTTTTTTTTTTTAAGAAAACCTCAGCTACACATGATGGCTCAGATGATAAAGAATCTGCTTGCAATGCAGGAGACCCGGGTTCAATCCCTGGATTGGAAAGATCACGTAGAGAAGGTACCCTACTCCAGTACTCTTGCCAGGGAAATACCATGGACAGAGGAGCATGGCGGGCAAAGTCCATGGGATTGCAAAGAGTCGGATATGACTGAAGTGACCTAGCATACATGACACACACATGTACTCAGCTACATCCTAATGGAAAGGCAGGTAGAAAGCCTCCATCCTTTGATCTGTATAACCTCCGTGGACACTTCTCCTGTTACACATCTCAGTTCTCATCTGCTTTGGAAGTGGTCCAACGCCGTGGCTTGCCCCTCCCAGCTCTACCTCTGGCTGCTCAGAATGTCCAAGGGCTCTGTCCCCTCCTAGAGGGGATGCTTGACACTGACTTCAACAGGACCTTACACCCTCTCTACTGTCATATCCATAATCCACCCCATTCCATCAATAGCACAAGCTCTGTACTTGACCAAGGGTTGGGAGATAGAGATAACAATAATTTTAATATTAAAAATGACCTTACAAGTGATTTTGCCATGAACAGAAAGTAACACAACACTGTAAATCAACTATAGTTCATTAAAAAATATTTTTTAAAAAAAGACCTTAAACAGGGCTTCCCTGGTGGTCTAGTGGGTAGAGTCTGCCTTGCAGTACAAGGGGTACAAGTTCAATCCCTGGCCTAGGAGGATCCCATGTGCCGCAGAGCAGCTGAGCCGGTGTGTCCAATTACAAGCCAGCACTCTGGAGCACATGCTCCTAAAGCCAGTGTTCTGCAATGAGAGAGGTCACTGCAATGGGAGGCCCACACATGCCAAGAGAATAAAGATGGATGAAAATAAATGATGACTTAGAGGCCAAAAAGAAAATAGGACTATAAACATCACTGCTCCTAGAGCATATGAGAAAAAAAAAAAGAGCAAGTTAAATTCTTCACATAGATCCTCTCATTGGGTTACCTGGTTCCTAGCCTTGCTCCCCTGTCTGTCCTCAGGAACAGAGAAAAAACATTCTTAAATCCACCGTGGTGCAAATTTTCCCTCCCTCTAGGAAACTTTATCCCTCTGCTTAAGGAGGTTAATCTTATCCTAAAATATGATCCTCTACTTCCAATTAGGACAACCCATGAGACGTATAGCTCAAAGTAAGATCTTCCCCCAAAGACTGAGTTGTTCAATCTGGAACAACACTTCGGACTTTCAGCCAAACAGTACACACACTCATCCTTCCCAGAAGTATAATCAAAATTCCTTTTAAAGAAGAGAAACACTTCCCTCAAGGCAGCAAGATCTGCAGAGCTTGCCCCAAAGTCACTTAGGAGATGGCATTTTCACGCTATTAACAGAAGCTATGAATCCCTCTCAGTCTCCTGTTCCCCAGACCTTATCTGGGCTTTTGCCTTGGTAAACCAGCCAATGAACCAACCAAGGAGCCTAACACAGCACCCTTGAGAATAGTGCCATAACTTGATTGCTTCTCTGTAGCTTTGTTGTTGTTGTTTAGTCACTAAGTTGTGTCCCAACTCTTTTGTGACCTTATGGACTGTAGCCCACCAGGCTCCTTCCTCTCTCTGTGGGATTATCCAGGCAAGACTACTGCAGCGTGTGGTCATTTCCTTCTCCAGGGCATCTTCCCAAGCCAGGGATTCAACACATGTCTCCTGCACTGGCAGATGAATTCTATACCACTGCGCCATCAGGGAAGTCCCATAGATTTCTTTAACTTGGGCCAAATCCTATTCTGGCTAAGATTTCCTCCTATTCTAGGATAGTGTTCCTTGGAATCCTTAGGTATCCAGAACCCCCTGCAGAGACCAAATCCCACAGATGCTCAAGTCCCTTATATAAAATGGTATAGTATTTGCATGCAAGATACATACATCTTCCTGCTTACTTTAAATCATCTCTAGATTATTTGTAATACCTAATACCATGTAAATGTTATATCAATAGGCACCAGGGCAGAAAACTCAGTTTTGCTTTTCGGAGCTTTATGAAATTTTTTTCTAGTATATTTTTTATCCATGGTTAGTTGACTCTGTGGAGGCAGAACTCACAGATGAGGAGGGTCAGTTGTACTGAAATAGGGCAAAGACTAAGACAGATATTTCACCAAAGCCATCTAATTTGTCTCTTCAGGATTGTTTTTTTTGCTTATTTTACTGGAGTAGAGTAAATTTACCTTCCCTGCAAAGCTCTTTCTCATTAGTCCTCAGGCCTCACGTCCTCCCACGGTTGTACTTTGTCCCTCATCAGTGAGAATTTGTGGCCAATCCATTAGCCTACCAATTACTCCTGGTTAGAGTGACGTTGCATAATCTTTTCTTAGTATAGCTTTTTCTTTAGTGTGTGTTAGCCACTCAGTTGTGTCTGACTGTGATCTCATGGACTGTAGCCTTCCAGGATCCTTTGTCCATAGAATTCTCCAGGCAAGAATACTGAAGTGGGTATTCTCCAGGGTATCTTCCCCACTCAGGGATTGAACCTAGGTCTCCTGCATTGCAGATGGATTCTTTACTATCTGAGCCCAGGGAAGCCCATGACTTTTTCTTTAGCACTTTTCCCTAAAATTGAAGAGGCTCCATCAAGAGCCATTCAAAATCTTCTGCCAAAGTTATCTTCTGTCTTTCATTTTATAAATCCCTAACCTTCTAAACCCACATTCTATAAATCCCTTTATTAGTTCCCATTTCCTTGTCATATTTTACTTCTCATCCTCAGATAACTCTGATTTCTTCCACCCTCTCTGCTGTCATCACTTTTTGATTCTTGGAATTTCTTTTTTCCTGTCCTTTTTCTACTCCACATTTGCACGTTTTTTCAAGTCACCTGACCTCTCACGAGAATACCTTCTCACTTCTTATCTGACAAACCAGCTCTCTCAGCTATTAAAATATGGGAAGCTTTCCAACAACTCCTACACACTCTAGAACCTATAGTGACAGATTCACTACTGCTGTCAGGAGACAGTTCTCAGCGCTCAAAATAAACACTCCTTAATTGATCAGAGACTTAATGACTATGTTACTGTGGCATAATATACGCATTACTTCAGGCATCTGGTAAACTAGACATGTACTCCAGGGAGATTATTAATTAAACAGCCTTGTGAGATAACCTAAGAATCTAACCACCATTTATAACATTACCTGTTTGGGCAAATGAGGTCTCCATTGTAAACAACCATAAATGAACTTTAGAAACATGAGTGTTCCACACTTGGCACCTGCAGACATTATTGTAATTTGCTATCCATGTGCAATCATCATCTAATGCAAGAAGCAGCAACTTTTCTGCTTCAAAGACCCTGAAGAAATACATGGCTACAAACCAGAGGAGGCCTACTTGTTGATGACAATAGCAGTAAAACATTTACATCTGTATATGTTTACTTTTTAATCACATTTAATTTTTATTTATTTTTTATATATTAAAAAAAACACTGGTACAGAACTAAGTCTCAGTCAAGAATTCTTTTAAACATTTTTTAAAAATTTTTGACCTCTTTTACCGGTCCTTCATTTACTTATTTTCATCCATCTTAATTCTTTGGCCTGTGTGGGCCTGCCATCATGGTGGCCTCTCTCGTTGCAGAGCACCGGCTCTGTGTGCATACGCTCCAAAGCGCTGGCTCTTAATTGGACACACTGGTCCAGCCACTCCGCAGCATGTGGGATCTTCCAGTGCCAGGGATTGAATTCGCACCCTGTGCAGTGCAAGGTGGACTCTTCACCCACTGGATCACCAGAGAAGCCCCCACATTTAATTTTTAAAACCATCCTTAAGATTTTTGGAGCAAAAAGCACAGATTTGAGCAAAGAACAAGCTATGTGGAGACAAGGGACCTAGGTTAAGGCCTGACTCTACTGTATGTTAGATATCTAACTGGCTAAGTCACTTAATCTTTCTGAGCTTACTTTCCTTAGGAGTAAAGCAATAACCACACTCTTCTCCCTATCAAATATCATGATCCTTCACTAAGGCCTGCCATTATCTGTGAACAGGGATAGAACTGCTGGGACAGGTAGGGGCTAGCTAAGGCGACCACAGAAATTGAAACAAACAAGTAGGGCATAGCAACCCAGGTAATGAAGCAATGCTCAGACATAATGCAGACAAATACCAAGTCAGAAGACAGAAGTAGCAGGATGTCCTCATTTGTGGTCAAAATCTGGTGAACAAGTTTGAGGGGGTGGTATTCACCATCCTGGTATTTCAAAGAGGTCTTTACCAAAGCCAGGTTTCATCCCCTGGGAAGAGAACCCAGCATTTAAAATTACAGAGAGATAGACTGGATAATCAGTATGTAAATCCAAGGAAGCCACGTCTATACAATGAGGGGACAGCAGACACTTGGAAACAAGTGGCACCACGTCTATACAATGAACCCTGAAGAAATACATGGCTACAAACCAGAGGAGGCCTACTTGTTGATGACAATAGCAGTAAAACATTTACATCTGTATATGTTTACTTTTTAATCACATTTAATTTTTATTTATTTTTTATATATTAAAAAAAACACTGGTACAGAACTAAGTCTCAGTCAAGAATTCTTTTAAACATTTTTTAAAAATTTTTGACCTCTTTTACCGGTCCTTCATTTACTTATTTTCATCCATCTTAATTCTTTGGCCTGTGTGGGCCTGCCATCATGGTGGCCTCTCTCGTTGCAGAGCACCGGCTCTGTGTGCATACGCTCCAAAGCGCTGGCTCTTAATTGGACACACTGGTCCAGCCACTCCGCAGCATGTGGGATCTTCCAGTGCCAGGGATTGAATTCGCACCCTGTGCAGTGCAAGGTGGACTCTTCACCCACTGGATCACCAGAGAAGCCCCCACATTTAATTTTTAAAACCATCCTTAAGATTTTTGGAGCAAAAAGCACAGATTTGAGCAAAGAACAAGCTATGTGGAGACAAGGGACCTAGGTTAAGGCCTGACTCTACTGTATGTTAGATATCTAACTGGCTAAGTCACTTAATCTTTCTGAGCTTACTTTCCTTAGGAGTAAAGCAATAACCACACTCTTCTCCCTATCAAATATCATGATCCTTCACTAAGGCCTGCCATTATCTGTGAACAGGGATAGAACTGCTGGGACAGGTAGGGGCTAGCTAAGGCGACCACAGAAATTGAAACAAACAAGTAGGGCATAGCAACCCAGGTAATGAAGCAATGCTCAGACATAATGCAGACAAATACCAAGTCAGAAGACAGAAGTAGCAGGATGTCCTCATTTGTGGTCAAAATCTGGTGAACAAGTTTGAGGGGGTGGTATTCACCATCCTGGTATTTCAAAGAGGTCTTTACCAAAGCCAGGTTTCATCCCCTGGGAAGAGAACCCAGCATTTAAAATTACAGAGAGATAGACTGGATAATCAGTATGTGAATCCAAGGGAAGCCCACGTCTATACAATGAGGGGGACAGCAGACACTTGGAAACAAGTGGCACACTATGATGGTACTATAGAGTGACTTAAGCAGGACTCAAGACAAAGGATTCGAGTGGTCATCCCTGAGCTGGACACCATGCCCCGCAGCAAGAGATTCTTGGAGCATGACACTGAAGCTCACACATTATTGGGGAGAGGTGCAGTCTATAGCAATGTACACTGAGGGAACAGAAGGTGATTTGACAAGAAAAAAAAAAAAAAAACTTTCCAGTAGAATTAAAGTTGACTTTAGCTCAGTTAGCTCAGTGGAGTGGACTCTGTGTGCTTGGCTGGGCACTGGAACTGGTGAATTCCTTTCACTGCCTTGTGACCACAGGCCTCTTCTTTGCTCCTCTTCTTTATAGAGTCAATTACTTTGTAAATGGTGGATGCCAGGGCACCATGGGGGTGAGGCAGATTGGCACCACAGGTGATGCCCAGCAAGTGCTGGGAAAGTGCTTTGACAGAGGACTGAATAATGAATTTGTTGTTGTTCAGTCAGTAAGTTGTGCCTGCCTCCTTGCAGCCCAGTGAACTGTAGCCCACCAGGCTTCCCTGTCCTTCACTAATCTACTGAGTCAGTGATACCATCCAATCATCTCATCCTCTGTTACCCCTTTCTCTTCTGCCCTCAATCTTTCCTGGCATCAGGGTCTTTTCCAATGAGTCGGTTCTTCACATCTGGTGGCCAAAATATTGGAGCTTAACCTTCAGCATCTGTCCTTCCAATAAACATTCAGAGTCAATTTCCTTTGGGATTGACTGGTTTGATCAGATCTGTATCACAGCCTAAAGTTGTTCTCCATGCAAAGCTACTTTCTCCTTCTTTATCTTTCACAGATTTTACTCCCAATACATCTTGTTACACTCCTCTCTCTCATCTCAGTGTCTGCTTTCCAGAGGACCTAAATTGACACACCTACACAATACCTTGTCAGATTTGTTTTCTTCCTTAAACACAGTGGAGAGATGTTATTAACTTGAATGTATAGTGTTTGTCCACCTACCTGTAGCCTTTCTCATTTTAGATCGCTGAATCAAGAAGGGGCCCACGTTCTTATACCCTGGGAAGAGAACCCAGCATTTAAAATTACAGAGAGATAGACTGGATAATCAGTATGTGAATCCAAGGGAAGCCCACGTCTATACAATGAGGGGGACAGCAGACACTTGGAAACAAGTGGCACACTATGATGGTACTATAGAGTGACTTAAGCAGGACTCAAGACAAAGGATTCGAGTGGTCATCCCTGAGCTGGACACCATGCCCCGCAGCAAGAGATTCTTGGAGCATGACACTGAAGCTCACACATTATTGGGGAGAGGTGCAGTCTATAGCAATGTACACTGAGGGAACAGAAGGTGATTTGACAAGAAAAAAAAAAAAAAAACTTTCCAGTAGAATTAAAGTTGACTTTAGCTCAGTTAGCTCAGTGGAGTGGACTCTGTGTGCTTGGCTGGGCACTGGAACTGGTGAATTCCTTTCACTGCCTTGTGACCACAGGCCTCTTCTTTGCTCCTCTTCTTTATAGAGTCAATTACTTTGTAAATGGTGGATGCCAGGGCACCATGGGGGTGAGGCAGATTGGCACCACAGGTGATGCCCAGCAAGTGCTGGGAAAGTGCTTTGACAGAGGACTGAATAATGAATTTGTTGTTGTTCAGTCAGTAAGTTGTGCCTGCCTCCTTGCAGCCCAGTGAACTGTAGCCCACCAGGCTTCCCTGTCCTTCACTAATCTACTGAGTCAGTGATACCATCCAATCATCTCATCCTCTGTTACCCCTTTCTCTTCTGCCCTCAATCTTTCCTGGCATCAGGGTCTTTTCCAATGAGTCGGTTCTTCACATCTGGTGGCCAAAATATTGGAGCTTAACCTTCAGCATCTGTCCTTCCAATAAACATTCAGAGTCAATTTCCTTTGGGATTGACTGGTTTGATCAGATCTGTATCACAGCCTAAAGTTGTTCTCCATGCAAAGCTACTTTCTCCTTCTTTATCTTTCACAGATTTTACTCCCAATACATCTTGTTACACTCCTCTCTCTCATCTCAGTGTCTGCTTTCCAGAGGACCTAAATTGACACACCTACACAATACCTTGTCAGATTTGTTTTCTTCCTTAAACACAGTGGAGAGATGTTATTAACTTGAATGTATAGTGTTTGTCCACCTACCTGTAGCCTTGTTGAAGTGCCTCACCCCACCCAGAGGAAAATCGTTAACATCACAAGTGTTATTCCAAATTGTGCTTTGGGACCTCACACAAAAGGTGGACAAAGAATTGAGTAATGAATGCCCCAAGTTTAAGTCCATAAACTAGAGGTGAGGATTCAGACAGAGGAGAGTTTTGTACAAAGGAGAGCCTGTACTTTTTCCTCTCCTGCACAGGAACTATAAGGATGATGTCTCATTCCTCGTATTGATAATAAAGCCTGCAGACATCCTTAGTCCTCTGCTCTCTGTACTTTGGAAGATAGAATGCAGCCCTCTGAATGTGTTTTAAGAGCTGGATAGGAAAATAAAGACAAGTTTAGAAGAATTCAATAAAAAATGAGAAGCCACTTGCTGACAAATTCAGTGTTCCTGACTGAAGACAGTCAAAAGCACTAAACAGGCCACTGGATTCGCTTTACAATGGCCCCCACTCTGTCTGTGGAATGTGCTTTCTCTGAATCTGAATAAATCTACTTCTTGTCTATCAAAAAAAAAAAAAAAAAGCACTAAACAAAAGTGTGTTAGGCAAAGTGAGTTAATCACTTAGTGACTACTTAACGTCCAAGTGGAAGTGACTAACCTATCAGTCCTGATGTATCATCTCCCCTGTAATGCATTTAAACAGGAGTATAATTTAGGATGGAATCCAAGGTGTTATGATCTGGGCTTACTGGTGCCTATGTGAGGAATGTGGTCTAGATGGGTGAGGTCTGCCCTGTGTAGATGCATGCTCAGTTGCTTCAGTCATGTCTGACTCTTTGCAACCCCAGTTGCAGACTGTAGCCCACCAGACTTCTCTGTTTCATGAGATTGTTCAGGCAAGAACACAGGAGGGGGTTGCCATGCTTTTCTCCAGGGGATCTTCCTGACCCAGGGACTGAACCCATTGTCTCTTTTGTCTCCTGCACAGACAGACAAGGTTCTTTACCACTAGCACCACTTGGAAAGCCCAAGGTCTGCCCTGGAGCCCTGAAAATTTGCATGTAAGTCTCCAGAGTTCCCACTGCAGGGAGAGGCACGTGGACCTGTGTTACCCCGGCACTCATCACCAGCAAAGGGACCTTCACATTTCCTAATTAGGCTATATTCAATGTGCACAGGCTGCTGATGGATGAGATACTGAAGCGTAATCACAACCGATATTATTCATGTCCCAGGAATGTGCAGCCGAGGCCGCTCTGCTTGCTCCAGCAAGAAACAATGGTGTAATTGACAGGGCTTTTTACTTTGAGAATCTGGCCCGGCTTTATTCTTTCAGTTTGGTCATGATTGCAGAACAGGTGTCTAGAGAGGAGGAGCAAACATGCTGTGAGTTCCATTTCCTTGTTGTGTGAAGCTCATTGAGTCATATGAAGACTGGCATAGCCTGTCCAGAAATGGGGCCGACCGGAGCAGCTTTGAGAGGTTTAGCTGCCTTGAGGCCATCGTCACCAGAGGAAGGACAATTACCTTAATCAACAGGTGTTGTGCCAGGCATTGTGCTAAAATAAAAGGCGAAGATTAGCTGCCTGAAAAGGTTGGCAATAAAGTACAAAAAAAAAAAAAAAAAAAAAAAAAACAGACAAAATATGCTAAGAACTAATCCAAGTCAGATGCAACTCAGGAGTGTGATAGAGGAACAGGTCTTCAGGATTCACTGGAGCAGGGGAAGATAAGCTCTGACTAAAGGGAGGCGGGCTATCAAAGGAGAGCCTTGGAGGATGAGTAAGAGAACATGAAGGAGGTGTGGGGTACATTCCAGGAGATGGAAAAAAGGGGCAGAGATGTGGGCAAGGAGCTATAGAAACACAGAAGAGGGACAGTAGCCCAGCTGACAGGACTCCGGAGCACTTGACAGAGGCAAGGGGCCTTGAGGACAGGGAGGTGGTCACCAAATGGAGGGGAGAGTATGCTCTAGAAAGAAGAGGCAGCACTGCACATACAGAGCAGTGAAAGAACATGGCATTCTGAAGACCACAGATCACTCAGTTTGTTTGGAAACAGGAGGATTTAGAAGATGAACTTGGAGAAGGAGGCAAGAGCTAGGCACAACAGAAGTTATTTTTAGCTGAGCACTTTATATTTTATTGTGATGGCTATGAGAAGCCACATAAGGTTGTCCAATGTATCTTTTTTTTTGAGGCACGTGGACCTGTGTTACCCCGGCACTCATCACCAGCAAAGGGACCTTCACATTTCCTAATTAGGCTATATTCAATGTGCACAGGCTGCTGATGGATGAGATACTGAAGCGTAATCACAACCGATATTATTCATGTCCCAGGAATGTGCAGCCGAGGCCGCTCTGCTTGCTCCAGCAAGAAACAATGGTGTAATTGACAGGGCTTTTTACTTTGAGAATCTGGCCCGGCTTTATTCTTTCAGTTTGGTCATGATTGCAGAACAGGTGTCTAGAGAGGAGGAGCAAACATGCTGTGAGTTCCATTTCCTTGTTGTGTGAAGCTCATTGAGTCATATGAAGACTGGCATAGCCTGTCCAGAAATGGGGCCGACCGGAGCAGCTTTGAGAGGTTTAGCTGCCTTGAGGCCATCGTCACCAGAGGAAGGACAATTACCTTAATCAACAGGTGTTGTGCCAGGCATTGTGCTAAAATAAAAGGCGAAGATTAGCTGCCTGAAAAGGTTGGCAATAAAGTACAAAAAAAAAAAAAAAAAAAAAAAACAGACAAAATATGCTAAGAACTAATCCAAGTCAGATGCAACTCAGGAGTGTGATAGAGGAACAGGTCTTCAGGATTCACTGGAGCAGGGGAAGATAAGCTCTGACTAAAGGGAGGCGGGCTATCAAAGGAGAGCCTTGGAGGATGAGTAAGAGAACATGAAGGAGGTGTGGGGTACATTCCAGGAGATGGAAAAAGGGACAGAGATGTGGGCAAGGAGCTATAGAAACACAGAAGAGGGACAGTAGCCCAGCTGACAGGACTCCGGAGCACTTGACAGAGGCAAGGGGCCTTGAGGACAGGGAGGTGGTCACCAAATGGAGGGGAGAGTATGCTCTAGAAAGAAGAGGCAGCACTGCACATACAGAGCAGTGAAAGAACATGGCATTCTGAAGACCACAGATCACTCAGTTTGTTTGGAAACAGGAGGATTTAGAAGATGAACTTGGAGAAGGAGGCAAGAGCTAGGCACAACAGAAGTTATTTTTAGCTGAGCACTTTATATTTTATTGTGATGGCTATGAGAAGCCACATAAGGTTGTCCAATGTATCTGACAAATTGGATGTGGGGAGAAAGTAGAGATAAAATATTTAATTAATATTTCGTCACTTTTTACCTAATGTTCTTTCTCTGTTCCAGTGTCCCATTCAGCGTGGCAGATGACATGTAATTTTCACTGTGAGTTTCTAAGGCTTTCTTTGTTTTTGATAAATTTGATGGCTTTGAGGGAATTTGTCAAGTATTTTGTAGAATGTCCCTCAGGTAGGAACTGTCTGATGTTTTTCTCATGATTACACTGTGGCTATGAGTTTCGGAGAGGAAGATCACAGAAATAAAGTGCCATTCTCATCAAAGTATTTCAAAGCTGCACTTTATCAGCATGATCTATGACAGTCAATGCTGACTTTGCTCACCTGGGTGAGGTGGTGCTTGTCAGGTTTCTGCCCTGTCAATTTACTTTTCCCTCACCTTTTCATATTATATTCTTCAAAAGGAAGTCCCTAAATGCAGCCCAGAATTAAGGACTGGGGAGTTATACTCTACTCTTTGATAGAGAAATATTTACGTAAATTATTTGAAACTCATTTGCAGGGGAGTTTTACCTATTGTCCTTTATTCATTCAGTCATAGGTATCAGTATGGATTAATGGGTTTATTTTATGATTTGGGTTATAACCCCACATTAATTTGTGGCTCAAATCATTCCCACTTTGACCATCCAGAGTTCTTTCAGTTGATGCTTGTGTGCCATAAAATACCCCAGTCATTGTGGAGTTCTCTTGAGCTCTTCCTTACTTTCTGGGACTACAAGATGCTCCAGGCTCATCCTGTATACTTCCTGCTCTAGACTCAGGGATTTCTCCATGGAGCCGTGGTTCTTTTATGGGAGGTGGTATTAGAGACCATAATCTGGGTGTCCTGGGAGCTACTGGGAGTATTGTCATTTCCAGGCCCTCTCAGCTAACAGAGAAAGAATAAGTGTGTGTATAATAACACATGTATATACACATATATCTATAAATATTTTATATCTAACTATCTGCATTTATATTAAGCTAAATATAGTTTTGCTGGTGACTCGAATGGTAAAACATCTGCCTGCAATGCAGGAGACCTTGGTTCGATCCCTGGGTCAGCAAGATCCCTTGGAGAAGGGAATGAATACCCACTCCAGTATTCTTGCCTGGAGAATCCCATGGACAGAGGAGCCTGGACAGCTACAGTCCGTGGGGTTGCAAAGAGTCGGACATGACTCTTTGACTAAACCACTTTGACATGACTAAACCACTATCACTTTCTCTTTTTTTTTTCAGGTTTACACTGATGTCTAACCCAGAACCAAGTGGATCATCCTAGTCTTTTCCCCTTGCTTATCTAGATCCTTTCCTCTACAGCAAGAGATCTGGCTCCCGCCCTCAACTATCCACTATTTAACTGCTCAATTCCAATGCTCTGCAGATTACTTACATGATTGCTAGCCCATAACCTCATAGAAAATGATTTTATAAACCAAAGCACTTGTGTGCAATTCCTTTTGCCTTTAACTTTACAGAGACAACAAATTTCAAAATGTACTTAGGGCAGGACTTTCCTCTTACCCTCTTCAGAGCAATTGTTCATGTATTTATAATATAGTTAGATTCTTTTGTCATGTTTTGCAGTCCATCTGGAGATCCTACAACTTCTGAAATGATTTTTTAAATTTGTATAATTAACGTTCACCCTTTATGCTGTAAACTTCTATGGGTTTTGATAAGTGCACAGTTTCATGCACCTACCATTTTTACAGTATCATAAAAATAATTTTCCAACCCTAAAAAAAACCCCACGCAAATAGGTTTACCTATTTAACTCTTTTTTCACTCCAAGTCCCTGTTACCCTCTATCTGTCTTCTCTGTAAGAGTTTTGCTTTTTTCCAAATGTCATAAAAGTAAACGCACACAGTATGTCTCTTTTAAGACTAGCCTCTTTCACTTAGCAACATGCATTTAAGATTCATTCATGTCTTTATGAGGTTTGATTGCTCTTCCTGCTGTATGACTATACCATCATTTGTTTAGTCATTCACATATTGAAGTTTTTCTTTGTTTTAGGCATTTATAAATAAAGTTGCTATAAACGTTCCCATGCTAGTTTTTGTGTGGACATAAGTTTTCAACTCAGTTGGGTGAAAACAAAGAAGGGTGATTGCTAGGTCCTATAGTAAGACTAGCAGTCATATTCTTACGTTTTCACCCACCTAAGTTGAAAAATTATGTCCACACAAACACCAGCATGGGAATGTTTATAGCAGTTTAGGTCCTGTGGTAAGACTGGGTTTCTTTGATGGCTCAGTGGTAAAGAATCCTGCTGCAATGCAGGAGAAACAGCAGATGTGGGTTAGACCCCTGGATTGGGAAGATTCCCCGGAGGAAGAAATGGCAACCCTCTCCAGTATTCTTGCCTGAAAAATCCCATGGACTGAGGAACCTGGCAGGCTACAGTCTAAAGGGTCACAAAGAGGCAGACACAACTGAGCAACTGAGCACAATATAAGAGCAGAAGTACACGTCTTTGTTGTTGTTGTTCAGTTGCTAAGTTGTATTCAACTGTTCATGATCTCACAGACTAACAGCACTCCAGGCTTCCCTATCCTTCACTGTCTCCCAGAGTTTGCCCAAACTCATGTCCCTTGGGACAGTAATACCATCCAACTATCTCATCCTCTGTTGCCTGCTTCTCCTTCTGCCCTCATTCTTTCCCAGCATCAGGCTCTTCCCCAATGAATCAGCTCTTCACATCAGTTGGCCAAAGTACTGGAGCCCCAGCTTTAGCATCATCGGGTTTTGATTAAAGGTTGAATGCACAGTTTCATGCACCTACCATTTTTACAGTATCATAAAAATAATTTTCCAACCCTAAAAAAAACCCCACGCAAATAGGTTTACCTATTTAACTCTTTTTTCACTCCAAGTCCCTGTTACCCTCTATCTGTCTTCTCTGTAAGAGTTTTGCTTTTCCAAATGTCATAAAAGTAAACGCACACAGTATGTCTCTTTTAAGACTAGCCTCTTTCACTTAGCAACATGCATTTAAGATTCATTCATGTCTTTATGAGGTTTGATTGCTCTTCCTGCTGTATGACTATACCATCATTTGTTTAGTCATTCACATATTGAAGTTTTTCTTTGTTTTAGGCATTTATAAATAAAGTTGCTATAAACGTTCCCATGCTAGTTTTTGTGTGGACATAAGTTTTCAACTCAGTTGGGTGAAAACAAAGAAGGGTGATTGCTAGGTCCTATAGTAAGACTAGCAGTCATATTCTTACGTTTTCACCCACCTAAGTTGAAAAATTATGTCCACACAAACACCAGCATGGGAATGTTTATAGCAGTTTAGGTCCTGTGGTAAGACTGGGTTTCTTTGATGGCTCAGTGGTAAAGAATCCTGCTGCAATGCAGGAGAAACAGCAGATGTGGGTTAGACCCCTGGATTGGGAAGATTCCCCGGAGGAAGAAATGGCAACCCTCTCCAGTATTCTTGCCTGAAAAATCCCATGGACTGAGGAACCTGGCAGGCTACAGTCTAAAGGGTCACAAAGAGGCAGACACAACTGAGCAACTGAGCACAATATAAGAGCAGAAGTACACGTCTTTGTTGTTGTTGTTCAGTTGCTAAGTTGTATTCAACTGTTCATGATCTCACAGACTAACAGCACTCCAGGCTTCCCTATCCTTCACTGTCTCCCAGAGTTTGCCCAAACTCATGTCCCTTGGGACAGTAATACCATCCAACTATCTCATCCTCTGTTGCCTGCTTCTCCTTCTGCCCTCATTCTTTCCCAGCATCAGGCTCTTCCCCAATGAATCAGCTCTTCACATCAGTTGGCCAAAGTACTGGAGCCTCAGCTTTAGCATCAGTCCTTCCAATGAATATTCAGGGTTGATTTCCTTTCGGGTTGACTGGTTTGATCTCCTCTCAGTCGAAGGGACTCTCAAGAGTCTTCTCCAGCACGGAAGTTTGAAAGCATCAATTGCTCATTGCTCAGCCTTCTTTATGGTCCATCTTTCACATCCATACTTGACTACTGGGAAAACCACAGCTTTGATAAAGTGATCTCCCAGCTTTTGAATATACTGTCTAGGTTTGTCATAGCTTTTCTTCCAAGGAGCAAGCATCTTTTCTTTCCTTTTTTTTTTTTTTTTTGATTTTTGACCACTTTTATTGGTCTTTCATTTATTTATTTTCATCCATCTTTGTTCTTTGGCCTGTGTGGACCTCCCATTGCCCCTCCTTGGGACTGGAATTAAAACTGATTTTTTTTACAGTTCTGTGGCCATTCCTGAGTTTTCCAAATCTGCTGGCATATTGAGTGCAGCACTTTAACAGCCTCATCTTTAGGATTTTAGATAGCTCAGTTGGCTCTATTACCTCTTTGGAAACATGTTAAAAATGAAATGTAGAAACCATCAATGTAATAGCTACAATGAACTTTAGTTTCTATGCTCTCCACCCTCAAATAAAAATGATGTGTGGGCTAATAAGATAAGTGAGAGAGACAGACAGACCAACAGACACAGTGAGAGAGAGACATGCAGAAAGGAACTTTTTAGAACACAGGAGAATGCCAACTCCAAGCCAAAATTAAAAAAAACACTCTCAGTAAGGGAAGACAGAAGACTTCCCTGGTGGTACAGTGGCTAAGACTCCATGTTCTCAGTGCAGGTGACCTGGGTTCAATCCCTGGTTGGGGAATTAGACCCCCCCGACACCAAAGCCAGGCAAAGACAACACAAAAAAAGAAAATTATAGGCCAATTTCACTGATGAATCTAGACGCCAAAATCCTCAACAAAACCCTAGCAAACAGAATTCAACAACACATCAAAAATCACGATCAAGTTGGGCTCATCCCAGGCATGCAAGGATTCTTCAATATCCGCAAATCAATCAATGTGATACACCATATCAACAAATTGAGAGACAAAAATCACATGATCATCTCAATAGATGCAGAAAAAGCCTTTGACAAAGTACAGCATCCATTTATGATAAAAACTCTTCAAAAAATGGGCATAGAAGGAACCTATTTCAACTATTCAACCATAGTGAAAGCCATATATGAGAAGCCCATAGCGAACATTATCTTCAATGGTGAAAAACTGAAAGCATTTCCTCTAAGATCAGGAATAAGACAAGGGTGTTCACTTTCACCACTCTTATTCAACATAGTCCTGGAAGTTCTAGCAACAGCAATAAGAGAAGAGAAAGAAATAAAAGGAATCCAGATTGGAAAGGAAAAAGTCAGACTCTCTCTATTTGCAGATGACATGATATATACATAGAAAATCCCAAAGACACTATTACAAAACTACTAGAGTTAATCAGTGAATTCAGGAAAGTCGCAGGATACAAAATCAATATACAGAAATCACTGGCATTCCTATACACAAACAATGAAAAATCAGAAAACGAAATCAAAGAGGCAATCCCCTTCACCATTGGAACCAAAAGAATCAAATACCTAGGAATAAACCTACCCAAAGAAACGAACTGTACACAGAAAATTACAAGACACTCATGAGAAACATTAAAGAAGACTTAAACAAATGGAGAGATATTCCATGTTCCTGGGTCAGAAGAATCAATATCGTGAAAATGACCATACTACCAAATGTCATCTATAGATTCAATGCGATCCCTATCAAACTACCAATGACATTCTTCACAGAACTAGACCAAAGAATAACACAGTTCATATGAAAACACAAAAGACCTCGAATAGCCAAAGAAATCCTGAGGAAGAAGAATGGAGCTGGAGGGATCAGCCTCCCCAACTTCAGACTCTACTACAAAGCAACGGTTATCAAGACAGTATGGTACTGGCACAAAAACAGAACTATAGACCAATGGAACAAGATAGAGAACCCAGAGATAAACCCACGCACCTATGGGTACCTTATTTTTGACAAAGGAGGTGAAACTATAAAATGGGACAAAGACAGCCTCTTCAACAAATGGTGCTGGAAAAATTGGACAGCTACATGCAAAAAAATGAAGTTGGAACATTCCCTGACACCATGCACAAAGATCAACTCAAAATGATTGAAGACCTAAATGTAAGACCAAAAACCATCAAACTCTTAGAGGAGAATACAGGCAAAACCCTCAAGGACATCAATCAAAGCAAGATCTTCTCTGACCCACCTACTAGAATAGCAGAACTCAAAAGACAAATGAACATGTGGGACTTAATGAAACTTAAAAGCGTTTGTACAGCAAAAGAAATAAATAAAAGGCTGAACAGACACCCCACAGAAAATCATAGCACATGAAACAAAAGACAAAGAATTAATCTCCAAAATCTACAAGCAACTCAGACAACTCAGCACTGGAAAAATGAACAACCCAGTCAAAAAATGGGAAAAGGACCCAAACAGACACCTCTCCAATGACGACATACAGATGGCCCAAAAGCACATGAAACGATGCTCAGCTTCACTTATAATTAGAGAAATGCAAATCAAAACTACAATGAGATATTACCTCACATCCGTCAGAATGGCCATCATCCATAAAATCGACAGACAATAAATGCTGGAGAAGATGTGGATAAAAGGGAACACTCCTGCATTGCCGGTGGGAATGTAAATTGATACAGCTTCTATGGAAGACAGTCTGGAGATTTCTTAAAAAACTAAAAATAGAAGCACCATAAGACCCAGCAATCCCACTCTTAGGCTTATACCCTGAGGAAATCAAATCTGAAAGAAGCACTTGTACCCCAATGTTCATTGCAGCTCTCTATACAATAGCTAGAACATGGAAGCAACCTAGATGCCCATCGATGAACGAATGGATGCAAAAGCTCTGGTACATATATACAATGGAATACTACACAGTTGTAAAGAGAAATGCAGAAGAATCAGCCCTAATGAGGTGGCTGGATCTAGAATGTATCATCAAAAGTGAAGTCAGTCAGAAAGAGAAGGACAAATACAGTATATTAACACATATAGATGGAATCTAGTAGGATGGTGATGATGGCACATGCAGTGAAGCGACAGAAAGACAGACATGGACAGTGAACATATGGACATTGTGGGGAAGGAACAGAGGGTGGGAGGCGTAAAGGAAGTAGCATGAAGGCCTGTACTATCATAAGTGAAGAAAATAGCTCTAGTCATTGCTCTGTGAGAAAAGGGGATCCTTCAGGGGTGCTGTGTGATAGTTGGGAGGGGTGGGAAGGTGGGGATATACATATGACTAATCTGGGAACATACATATCTGTAAACAACAAAACTCTGAAAAAGTTAAAAGCAAAATAAAGGTTTTAAAAAAAGAATGTGTTATGGTTTTATGGGAAAGGAAAAACAAGGCAGGGTCACCAGGTTTAGGATCAGCTAGTTTGAATAATTTACAGCAAAAGAAATAAATAAAAGGCTGAACAGACACCCCACAGAAAATCATAGCACATGAAACAAAAGACAAAGAATTAATCTCCAAAATCTACAAGCAACTCAGACAACTCAGCACTGGAAAAATGAACAACCCAGTCAAAAAATGGGAAAAGGACCCAAACAGACACCTCTCCAATGACGACATACAGATGGCCCAAAAGCACATGAAACGATGCTCAGCTTCACTTATAATTAGAGAAATGCAAATCAAAACTACAATGAGATATTACCTCACATCCGTCAGAATGGCCATCATCCATAAAATCGACAGACAATAAATGCTGGAGAAGATGTGGATAAAAGGGAACACTCCTGCATTGCCGGTGGGAATGTAAATTGATACAGCTTCTATGGAAGACAGTCTGGAGATTTCTTAAAAAACTAAAAATAGAAGCACCATAAGACCCAGCAATCCCACTCTTAGGCTTATACCCTGAGGAAATCAAATCTGAAAGAAGCACTTGTACCCCAATGTTCATTGCAGCTCTCTATACAATAGCTAGAACATGGAAGCAACCTAGATGCCCATCGATGAACGAATGGATGCAAAAGCTCTGGTACATATATACAATGGAATACTACACAGTTGTAAAGAGAAATGCAGAAGAATCAGCCCTAATGAGGTGGCTGGATCTAGAATGTATCATCAAAAGTGAAGTCAGTCAGAAAGAGAAGGACAAATACAGTATATTAACACATATAGATGGAATCTAGTAGGATGGTGATGATGGCACATGCAGTGAAGCGACAGAAAGACAGACATGGACAGTGAACATATGGACATTGTGGGGAAGGAACAGAGGGTGGGAGGCGTAAAGGAAGTAGCATGAAGGCCTGTACTATCATAAGTGAAGAAAATAGCTCTAGTCATTGCTCTGTGAGAAAAGGGGATCCTTCAGGGGTGCTGTGTGATAGTTGGGAGGGGTGGGAAGGGGGGGATATACATATGACTAATCTGGGAACATACATTTCTGTAAACAACAAAACTCTGTAAAAGTTAAAAGCAAAATAAAGGTTTTAAAAAAAAAAGAATGTGTTATGGTTTTATGGGAAAGGAAAAACAAGGCAGGGTCACCAGGTTTAGGATCAGCTAGTTTGAATAATTTCAGTGGGCTCTGGGTTGAGGACGGGAGGCCTATAGTATGATATCTGATCAGCTGATTGGCGCAGGGGTGGTGGGTTCCCACTGAGAACACTTTGTGAGACTGATCTTAAGGGGGAGCCTGGGGTTGGCCTTTGGATTGGTTGGCATGCATATAAAAGATATGTGCCCATACAAATTGTTTGCCACCTCTGGGAAATAGCTAACCTGGGAGAGGCAGCCCCTTCCAGTATCCATATAGCTCCAAGATGTCAAAGCATCAGAAAAAAAAAAGCATGCTTAATACACTCCACCTTGCAAGTCTTTATTGTTGGATCTGCTTTCAGTGGTACCGCCTGAGACTGTCCTCAGTCTTTTCCCCTTTGACCTCCCTGCTTCCTGAGGTCTAAACTGTGTATGTCTCCCCAGATGCTTAGGACAACCTCTCCTTCAAATCCTAGTAAGATGAGGCTGCTTCTTCTAGTGATGGCTCCTGGGCACCTGTTTTGGACTTCATGCTTTGTAAAGCATGTCAAGTGCACCTGTTGTGTGGCCCCATGCAACCCCCTGGAGGTGGAGGATTCTTTTTTCCCTTTTACTCTCATTTACCATTTCTCAAAGGTGCTCCCCAGTAGCTCAGATGGTAAATTGTCTGCCTGCCAGTGCAGAAGACATAGATTTGATCTCTGGGTGGGAAAGAGTCCCCGAGAGAGGGGAATGGCTACCCACTCCAGTATCCACTGGAGATTCCCATAGACAGAGGAGCCTGGAGGGCTACAGTCCATTGGGTCACAAAGAGTCAAGCATGACTTAACGGCTAACTTACACACAGCACATCCTATTTCTCAAATCTTTCCACCCACCTAAGAATCTAAATATTTACAGATCTCCCTTATCCATTTATTATCCTCTCTTTTCCTTTTTCTTTTCCCAGCTGTATGGTCTTTAGTACCTCCTGGGTCACGTCTAATCTTTCATTCATTCATCATACTTTTGTTTATGCAAAACTCTGTAAAAGTTAAGCAAAAAAGGGTTTTAAAAAAGAATGTGTTATGGTTTTATGGGAAAGGAAAAACAAGGCAGGGTCACCAGGTTTAGGATCAGCTAGTTTGAATAATTTCAGTGGGCTCTGGGTTGAGGACGGGAGGCCTATAGTATGATATCTGATCAGCTGATTGGCGCAGGGGTGGTGGGTTCCCACTGAGAACACTTTGTGAGACTGATCTTAAGGGGGAGCCTGGGGTTGGCCTTTGGATTGGTTGGCATGCATATAAAAGATATGTGCCCATACAAATTGTTTGCCACCTCTGGGAAATAGCTAACCTGGGAGAGGCAGCCCCTTCCAGTATCCATATAGCTCCAAGATGTCAAAGCATCAGAAAAAAAAAAGCATGCTTAATACACTCCACCTTGCAAGTCTTTATTGTTGGATCTGCTTTCAGTGGTACCGCCTGAGACTGTCCTCAGTCTTTTCCCCTTTGACCTCCCTGCTTCCTGAGGTCTAAACTGTGTATGTCTCCCCAGATGCTTAGGACAACCTCTCCTTCAAATCCTAGTAAGATGAGGCTGCTTCTTCTAGTGATGGCTCCTGGGCACCTGTTTTGGACTTCATGCTTTGTAAAGCATGTCAAGTGCACCTGTTGTGTGGCCCCATGCAACCCCCTGGAGGTGGAGGATTCTTTTTTCCCTTTTACTCTCATTTACCATTTCTCAAAGGTGCTCCCCAGTAGCTCAGATGGTAAATTGTCTGCCTGCCAGTGCAGAAGACATAGATTTGATCTCTGGGTGGGAAAGAGTCCCCTAGAGAGGGGAATGGCTACCCACTCCAGTATCCACTGGAGATTCCCATAGACAGAGGAGCCTGGAGGGCTACAGTCCATTGGGTCACAAAGAGTCAAGCATGACTTAACGGCTAACTTACACACAGCACATCCTATTTCTCAAATCTTTCCACCCACCTAAGAATCTAAATATTTACAGATCTCCCTTATCCATTTATTATCCTCTCTTTTCCTTTTTCTTTTCCCAGCTGTATGGTCTTTAGTACCTCCTGGGTCACGTCTAATCTTTCATTCATTCATCATACTTTTGTTGCACATGATATTTATGACAGGGATCATGCCAGGTCCCAGTGACACAAACAACCATACGTTGGTGGGGTAGGAAGAATACTCTGAGTTTTCTTTCTTTTTGAGCTTTACACCCTTTTTTTTTTTTTTTTTTTGAGGTCTGATAATGTGTTGGTCACATTGACAAGAATCGTTTCACTTAATCTTAGTACCCTCCTCTCAAGACGAGTCCTGTGATAGGTTCCCCTCACCACCACTGTTCTTACAGATAAAGCTCCAAGTCTTAGAGAGCTTAGAGAGCAGGGGCCCCAGGGTCACATGGCTAGCCAACAGAGGGCTGGGGTTTGAACCCAGGTGTCTGACTCCAGAGCATACAATTGTCACATTGATGCCATGGACCCCCGAGAGACATAACTCATGACACTCTCCCTGCCTGATCTTTGCATGGATTAGCCTCTTCATCCAATTAAAATAAAAATTATTTAGCAAAACATAATAATAATAGTAGCAACAACAACAGCTTTCTGGACTTAGAAGCCTTTGGCACTAAGTGGATGATCCTGAGACAATCACCAACTTTTTCTAGGCTTCCATTTTTTCTATTGTAAAAGAGGAGGGCAGAACCAGGGACTTCAAAGGCCCTATTAAACTCTGATGTTCTTTTAATCAATCAGACATGTCTGCATGGAGGACCATTTGCTGTGAGATTGACGAGGAACGCCAAGAAAGGTCAGGTGCTCACCCGGTGACAAGAAATATCTCAGAATCATCTTAGCAAGTGTTTCTCTGTAAAACATGTTTTTTAGTGCTGCAGATTCAGCATATTAAAACCATTTGTGTGCTGGTACCAAAGGTGAAAAAAAGCAAGTTAATGTATTTTAAAGACATTTGTGGGAAACAAGCACCTACTAGAACCAAGGCACTGCCACCTGGCCGGCAGAACTCACAAGGGGAAATCCCTGGGTCCATCCCGTCCTAGTACCTTCATGAACTACCCCTGCTGGCTCCTCCAAGGCCAACAGCAGGCTGGTAACATAGCCCCCAACAACCAGCCAGCCTTGGCTCTGTCGTGTCCTAGAGCACAGCCATGTTCCCTTTGCGCCTCTTTCACACCATTCTCACTGTCGAATTACCCTCTTTCCCATCTTCACGTTTATATTAGTTTATTATGCCTGCTATAAGGAAAATAAATACACCAGGCTGGGTGGCTTGAAAAACATGCAATTGTTTTCGTACATTTTAGAGGCTGAAAGTTCAAGATCAAGATGCAGGTAGGGCTGCTTTCTCCTAAGGCCTCTCCCCGTATTTTGCAGAGGGCTGTTATCCTTCTGTGTCTTCGGAGGGCCTTTGCTCTGTGTGTCATCCCTGTCTTTTCTGATAAGGACATCCAGTCGTATTGGATGAGGGTCCGCCCATATGATGTCCCATTTAACTTAAATGAGCTCTTTAAAGGCCCTATCTCCAAGCACTGTCACACTCTGAGGTACTGCGGGTTAGGACTTCAACATTTGAATTCTGAGGGGACACAATGCAGTCCATAACAACTTTGGAATCCTACCCATTTTTCTTCTCCTCCCTGATGCGTCCTCTCTTTAAGAAGCCTGGAATTTAACCAACTGGAATCTCTCCTTTCTTGTAACAACCTTGCTCTAGTCCACCCTTTAACCAAAGACCTTAATGGGCTGTAAGCTACTCCTTGAACAGAACAATGTCTTGCTCTGTAAACCATGTCCTATGTTATCATATCCCCTAAGTGTTTTATTTAGAGTAAAACTCCACATATATTCAGTAAGAGAATGTGATAAATCCAGACCATGGAATATTACCTGGTGCTATAAAGACATGAGTTATCAAGCCATAAAAAGACACAGAAAGCTTAAGTGTATATTACAAAGTAAAAGAAGCCAATCTGAAAAGGCTGGGATTCCAGCTACATAACATTCTGGAAAAGGATATGTTTTTAGTGCTGCAGATTCAGCATATTAAAACCATTTGTGTGCTGGTACCAAAGGTGAAAAAGCAAGTTAATGTATTTTAAAGACATTTGTGGGAAACAAGCACCTACTAGAACCAAGGCACTGCCACCTGGCCGGCAGAACTCACAAGGAAATCCCTGGGTCCATCCCGTCCTAGTACCTTCATGAACTACCCCTGCTGGCTCCTCCAAGGCCAACAGCAGGCTGGTAACATAGCCCCAACAACCAGCCAGCCTTGGCTCTGTCGTGTCCTAGAGCACAGCCATGTTCCCTTTGCGCCTCTTTCACACCATTCTCACTGTCGAATTACCCTCTTTCCCATCTTCACGTTTATATTAGTTTATTATGCCTGCTATAAGGAAAATAAATACACCAGGCTGGGTGGCTTGAAAAACATGCAATTGTTTTCGTACATTTTAGAGGCTGAAAGTTCAAGATCAAGATGCAGGTAGGGCTGCTTTCTCCTAAGGCCTCTCCCCGTATTTTGCAGAGGGCTGTTATCCTTCTGTGTCTTCGGAGGGCCTTTGCTCTGTGTGTCATCCCTGTCTTTTCTGATAAGGACATCCAGTCGTATTGGATGAGGGTCCGCCCATATGATGTCCCATTTAACTTAAATGAGCTCTTTAAAGGCCCTATCTCCAAGCACTGTCACACTCTGAGGTACTGCGGGTTAGGACTTCAACATTTGAATTCTGAGGGGACACAATGCAGTCCATAACAACTTTGGAATCCTACCCATTTTTCTTCTCCTCCCTGATGCGTCCTCTCTTTAAGAAGCCTGGAATTTAACCAACTGGAATCTCTCCTTTCTTGTAACAACCTTGCTCTAGTCCACCCTTTAACCAAAGACCTTAATGGGCTGTAAGCTACTCCTTGAACAGAACAATGTCTTGCTCTGTAAACCATGTCCTATGTTATCATATCCCCTAAGTGTTTTATTTAGAGTAAAAACTCCACATATATTCAGTAAGAGAATGTGATAAATCCAGACCATGGAATATTACCTGGTGCTATAAAGACATGAGTTATCAAGCCATAAAAAGACACAGAAAGCTTAAGTGTATATTACAAAGTAAAAGAAGCCAATCTGAAAAGGCTGGGATTCCAGCTACATAACATTCTGGAAAAGGGAAGACCATGGAGAAAGCAGAAAGATCACCGGTTGCCAGGAAGAGGGGAGAAGAGGGGACGAACAGGTGCGGCACAGATGGATTTTTAGGCAGTGAAACTATTCTGTATGATTCTATAATGCATTCAGGCCACCATGTTTGTCCATATCCACAGAATGTACATGCCAGGAGTGAACTCCAATGCACACTGTGGACTGCTGATAGTGATGTGTCAATGTAGATTCATTGACTGGAACAAATGTACTGCTCTGCTGCAGGATGCTGATAGAGGGGGAGGCTGGGCGTGGGGGAGTTGGGGCGTGGCAGAGGGTATATGGAAACTCTGGGTACTTTCTGTCCAATTTTGTTGTGTACCTAAATTTTGTTAGATAACCAGAACGTTGTATCGTTGGACTCCCAGCCTTTTTAAATAAAAAATTTTTAACCACTATGTATTTTTAAATCGAATTTTCTGCACAGTGCTTGCGTATGTAAGTCTGGATATGACTTCCATCTTTCTGTGAAAACTCTTCTTCCTTTTATAGCTGTTATCAACCAGGGCTTCCCCATCAATAGAAATTCAATAGCGGCCAGACGAGAAATTCAGGCAAGGCTTCATGGGGGCCCCTGACAGCGAAAACAAACAAGAGTCTCCTTTGTTTGCTCACTCCCCAAGAAGGTGCAAGTGTGTTTCTTATATGTGGGGTGTGTCAAGGGATCTGGCCAGAGGGGTGGCTTAGGTGTGGTGCCTACTCCTCCGGCTGTGTTGACTACAGGGGACTCCTGAGGGTCTCGTTTTCTGCCCCAGGCTCCTCAAGAGCAGAAGTTGGGTTCTTGGTCTTTGTATCTTTTGGTCCAGAATTTACCCCAACTGCACATGCATACACTTATTTTAGTCCCACACCGTTTCTTTGTATTTTGTTGCTCTAGGAGAGGTGTGTCCCGGCGTGTCTGTAGCACTGGAACAGAAGTTCCCAGGTCCCAGGTCTGTCTTACAGCTAACAAGGTGTTCAGCCTGACAAGGACTGACAAAGCAATCAAGGAAGAGAATGGTGTCTGAAATTTGGCCGCTTCTCCATCGAAATCCTAATACTTGGATAGTGCAAGTCAGCATGAACCTCAGAGTAGGCAGCCCATTTCTCAAGCAATGTTAACTATATTCCATGCATGCACGTGTGTGCGGCACAGATGGATTTTAGGCAGTGAAACTATTCTGTATGATTCTATAATGCATTCAGGCCACCATGTTTGTCCATATCCACAGAATGTACATGCCAGGAGTGAACTCCAATGCACACTGTGGACTGCTGATAGTGATGTGTCAATGTAGATTCATTGACTGGAACAAATGTACTGCTCTGCTGCAGGATGCTGATAGAGGGGGAGGCTGGGCGTGGGGGAGTTGGGGCGTGGCAGAGGGTATATGGAAACTCTGGGTACTTTCTGTCCAATTTTGTTGTGTACCTAAATTTTGTTAGATAACCAGAACGTTGTATCGTTGGACTCCCAGCCTTTTTTAAATAAAAATTTTCAACCACTATGTATTTTTTAAATCGAATTTTCTGCACAGTGCTTGCGTATGTAAGTCTGGATATGACTTCCATCTTTCTGTGAAAACTCTTCTTCCTTTTATAGCTGTTATCAACCAGGGCTTCCCCATCAATAGAAATTCAATAGCGGCCAGACGAGAAATTCAGGCAAGGCTTCATGGGGGCCCCTGACAGCGAAAACAAACAAGAGTCTCCTTTGTTTGCTCACTCCCCAAGAAGGTGCAAGTGTGTTTCTTATATGTGGGGTGTGTCAAGGGATCTGGCCAGAGGGGTGGCTTAGGTGTGGTGCCTACTCCTCCGGCTGTGTTGACTACAGGGGACTCCTGAGGGTCTCGTTTTCTGCCCCAGGCTCCTCAAGAGCAGAAGTTGGGTTCTTGGTCTTTGTATCTTTTGGTCCAGAATTTACCCCAACTGCACATGCATACACTTATTTTAGTCCCACACCGTTTCTTTGTATTTTGTTGCTCTAGGAGAGGTGTGTCCCGGCGTGTCTGTAGCACTGGAACAGAAGTTCCCAGGTCCCAGGTCTGTCTTACAGCTAACAAGGTGTTCAGCCTGACAAGGACTGACAAAGCAATCAAGGAAGAGAATGGTGTCTGAAATTTGGCCGCTTCTCCATCGAAATCCTAATACTTGGATAGTGCAAGTCAGCATGAACCTCAGAGTAGGCAGCCCATTTCTCAAGCAATGTTAACTATATTCCATGCATGCACGTGTGTGCTCAGTTGCTTCAGCTGTGTCCAACTCTTTGTGACCCTAAAGACTATAGCCTGCAAGGCTCCACTGTCCCTGGGATTCTCCAGGCAAGAATACTGGAGTGGGTTGCCACACTCTCCTGTATAAGATCTTCCCAACCCAGGTATCAAACCTGCGTCTCCCGCATTGCAGGCGGATTCTTTACCACTGAGCCATCAGGGAAGCCCAGCTATACTCCAAGGTGCTATCAAACTTGAATTAGTCAGAATTAGCTATCCTAAAAGGCTAGGGTTCTAGCTCACTGGTTCTATAGCTCTTGAGTGGGTCCTCCCTCCTAAGTCTTCCCTCCTTGGAAAAACAGCACAGCATTTCCTGAGAGTGGCAGTTCCATCATTATTGCCGTGACCTGGGTATCTGCTTCTGGGATCCAATGTTAAAGAAATAAATGTTAGACTTCATTGTAAGTGTTGCTGCTGGCAAAAGCCAAAAGGGTCCAGAGAAGCTGGGTTCCTGAGCTGACAGAGGAACAGCATAAAGTTCTTTCAGTGGGGCTGAGAGGAAGAGAAGGAGAAGCAAGGGAGAGAAGCTCAGAGGAGGCCAGAAATGAACCTCGGATCCTTCACCACCATGAAACTCAGTAAATTTTTGGAGAGGTGGGGTGCACCTGACGAGGAGGGGATCAAGGGCAGGATCCTACCGTACACCGCCTAAGGAGGCCACTTCCCAGGACGTGAAGATGTATGTCTAGGTAGCTGCCCCCAGACCACATGCCCCGTCCTTTATAGTGCAAAGTGCAGTGATCACCTTATACTAAGGCCAACTGCAAGTGCCACCTCCTCCAGCAGGCCACTGATCTTGTTGATCCGTCCAACAAGAAGCAATCTCGCTACTTACTCATCATCTCTCCATAGTGGAAACCCATGGAGCCCATGAGAGTCGGGGGGAGTTTTGAAAGAATCCTAAGTGAAAGCATAGAAAGCTGAGAGGAGAGGGGCTCCTCGCTACAGCTCAGCCAGAACAACTGCACTTTGCCTGTGACGTATACCGAGGTCCTCCTTACAATTTCTGTTTAAAAAGGAGAGAACCTTTAAAACCATGAATGCAGTGAAATATCAGTATTACTGAGCATTCACTCAGATAATCCAGATGGTCTCAATTTAAATACATGTTATCCCATTGCTGGATAACATATCAGAATACATCCATATTTGACATTTGGAAAATATCATGGAGTTGATGACATTTATCACGTATTGTCTTGTGTTAGAGTTACTTGTGCACTTGCTTTATCACCACTACAAAGTTTTAAACTAAGTGTGAGACAGGCCTGGGACCTGGGATCCTTTGCTGCGGTGCTGCAAAGCTGTGCACCTAGACACAAAATACACTTCCAGCCCCTGAAGCAACAAAGTACAAAGAAACTGTATGGGACTAAAAATAACTGTGTGCGTGCAAACGCCTGTTGGAGCAAATTCTGGACAAATGATACAAAGAGACCAAAAAACCCAACTACCACTTACGAAGAGCCTGGAGGAAAAGCAGGGTTCTGTGCATGTCCCTTGCACACGCCACCCCCTTAGTGCTGGGGAAACCACCTAAGCCTCCTCTGGCGGGAGCCCTGAATCCGCCCTTGCCCCCCATATAAGGAACAAGCTTGTCCCCTCTCCAGGGGAGCAAGTCAGCAAGAAAACCTGGTGATTGTTCTTGCTCCCCACTGTTGCAACAGGGGTCCCAATAAAGCCCTGCCTGGATTGTTTGTGTGGCCTCTGAGCAAATTCTACTGATTAAGAAGGCCCAGAATAAGTGTAGGGGTAATAAGTGTAGGAAGTATATTCTTCTTTTTGTCCTTTAGAGTCACAACCCGTCACAGAGCCGTATACTCTGGTGTTCAACCCAAAGAAGTTGCCCTGCAATAAGAAGGTTAGGTCCGATTCAGTACAAGCCGACTTATACAGCAGGTCCTGACCAGTTGCAACATAATGAAACAATGTCACAATTCTTTGCTTTCTAGACAGATTCACAATTAGAAACAATTTAAAATAGGACTTTACAAACCTAAGAGGAAGTCTTGCACCACTCTAGGAACAGAGATTGGGCTTTTCTGGTGGCTCAGTGGTAAAGAAGCCTCCTGTCAATGCAGAACACCCAGTTCAATCCCCCGGTAGGGAAGATCCACTGGAGAAGGAAACAGCAACCCACTCCAGTATTCTTTTCTGGAGAATCTCAGACAGAGAGGAGCCTGGTGGGCTACAGTCCATGGGATTGCAAGAGTCAGACACAACTAACTAAACCACCACCACAAAGGAGACAGCTATCTTTGAGAAAGCTCAGCATTCAGTGTTTACTTGTGTAAATCTCACAGCACTTCTGGGCTTAGGTACAAAGCATAGGGTGACCATGTGTTGACTCCTGTGTGGGTGCCTAATTTGTATAACATGTCCTTCTGCTCAGAGAAGTGACTGAATCACAGTCAGGGGTATCTAGATGTGACAGGAAAGTTAAGGTAAAGGCCTTTAAAGCACTGTTCATATTCAGTCAAGCAACTTTGGAAAGATGAAAGAAATATAGGTCGGCCCAAGAGCAGTGCCAGCCTTATTGGCCCAGTTCCTTGGCACAGGCTGGGCCTCCTATAAATTCATGCTGAATGTGTAAAATGACTTCCCCCTCCTCCTGCTCCAGGGCAGTCAGCAGTTGAGCAGCTCAAAGCACTCTCGAGGCTGCACACCTACCTATTATTATCCTCCTTGAGGAGCCATTGTTCCTAGAGCATTGAGCACAAAGGATAACAAGTGGGCTTCAGAGCGTCCACAAGGACAGGCGGAAGAGCCGTGCTGACGAGTCCCATCTATCTGCAGAGCTCTGAGCCTAAGTGGCGTCAGGGTCCTAATAAGAGGTGATTGTCTACTGTGGTTTTCAAACACATGTTTGAATGTTCTCTGTGAAGTAAATCTTTAAGGACAGTCCTGAGTGTCCCCCACTGAACATTTCTTGGTTTTCTCTGCGGGAGTACAAATTCAGCGACCTGCAATAAACCCCTAGTAGTTGGTCTGCCTTTGTGCACAGGGACTTGGGACACTGGGGAAAACACAAGAAAGGCAGAGGCAGTAAAGACATCATGTACCTGCATGGGAGGCGTATGTTTGGTGCTTGTGCTGGGGAGAGGCATATGGGTACCAATCTTTCCACGTAAGTGACTGACTGCATGTAGGGGAGCAGGAGAAATGGGGGTATCATTGCAGATCTTCCTCTTCCTCTCTCTCTCTTCATTTGGTTTCTCACTAGCTTGGAACATTAACGCACACAATTTTATTTTCTGCTCACTCTGTAATCACTGTCATAGTCCTATAATGTTCATTTTGGCAGCTACCAAATTGGATGAATAAAGAAGCTGGGACCATACAACAGTCTGGATTTGCTACCAAGTATACAAATGAAGAAACATCCAAGAAAGAATTAGTAAGGACTGAAATTTATACAAGCCAAGTTATCACTGTCTGCATGATCTTGAATGAATCATATACCTTTCCCTAGTTCATTCAATAAAACATTGTTTCATTCAACAAATATTTATCCTGTGCCAGGTAGCTGTACTAAGCTCTGAGAAGACATTCATTGACTCACTTAACAAATATTTATTAAGTCCCTACCATGTGCCAAGCGCTGATGAAATTGTTGGGATGCAGCAGTGAATGAAACAAGCAAAGTTTTCACCCTCATGGAGCTTACATTCTAGTGATGCTGGGTAGAAGAAATAATAAAGAAATGATTATATAATATGTTGAATGATGAGTGCTATGAATAAAGTGGGTCAGAGAGTTAAAAAGGGCCATGAGTGATGTTTTACACAGTCGATCCTAGGAATTACTTCCAGTTCTCCCTGCAGATACCAAAATCCCAGAATGTTCAAGTTCTTTGCAAAAAAATGGCATGGTATTTGCATATAACCAACATACATCCTCCTGTATACTTTAAATCATCTATAGATTTCTTGTAATACCTAACACAACATAAATGCTATATAAACAGTTGCCAGTGATGGCAAATTCAAGTTTTGCCTTTTGGAACTTTCTAGGGGAGCTTAATGGGCTTCCCAGATGGCTCAATGGTAAAGAAACGTGAAAAGAAAGTGAAAGTCACTCAGTCCGGGTCCGACCCTTTTTGACCCCTGGAAAAGCCATACAATTCTCCAGGCAAGAATACTGGAGTGGGTAGCCTTTCCCTTCTCCAGGGAATTTTCCCCCAACCCAGGGATTTAACCCTGGTCTTTCACATTGCAGGCAGGTTCTTTACCATCTGAGCCACCAGGGAAGCCCAAGAATATTGGAGTGGGTAGCCTATTCCTTCTCTAGGAAATCTTCTCGGCCCTGGGAATCAACCTGGGGTCTCCTGCATTGCAAGCGGACTCTTTACCAGCTGAGAGTCAAGGAAAGCCCAGTGGTAAAGAATAGGTCTGCGGGTCTTCCCTGGTGGTCCAGTGGGTAAAGAGTCCACTTGCAGTGCAAGAGGTAGCGGTTTCATCCCTGGCCTGGGAAAATCCCATGTACCATGCAGCAGCTGGATAGGTGTGTCCAATTAAGCTGGCGCTTGGGAGCGCATGCGCCCAGAGCCGGTGCTGTGCAAAGAGAGCAGCCACTGCGATGTGAGGCCCACACAGGCCAAAGAATAAAGATGGATGAAAATAAATAAATCCAAAAACAATGGACGAGGACAAAAGTTAAAAATAAGAAAAAAAATCTTCAAGGAAAAAAATGCTAAAAAAAAACCCCAAAAATAATCCGTATGCAATTCAGGAGTCACAGGAGAATTGGATTCGATGCCACGGTGGTCAGGAAGATCCCCTGGAGGAAGGCAAAGCAACCCGCTCCAGTATTCTTGCCTAGAGAACCCCAAAGACAGAGGAACTTGGTGGGCTACAGTCCATAAGATCACAAAGAGTCAGACATGACTGAAGTGACTTTGCACGCATGCACACAGGAGAACAGAGTATTTTCAGCCCATAGTTGGTTGAATCTGAAGATGCAGAATGTGTGGAGATGGAAGACCAATATATAGGGCTTCTGGGGAGCTAACATTTAAGCAGAGGCTTGAAAGACTCTAAGAAGGGAGACATAGAGCTACCTGTAGAAAGAACATGTCACAAAGAATATAATAGAAATGACTCCTCATTACACACAAAAGCCTTTTAAGTTGCCTTAAATCTTTTCTGGAAAGAGACAAAGTATAAATCAGTCCTAAGGGCTTCACCTACCCAACATGGATAAACAACCTAAGAAGAAAAAGAAAAGAGATCAATGTCAAAGGTTTTGGTTTTTTTTTTAAGCCCGAAATACTATTTAAATATTTGGTTTTATTAGTCATTGTTTTCCAATCAACAATCAAAACTGAGTATGCATCTATGTTTGAAAGCCTTATCCACAAATGAAAATTGGTTGTGCCCAGGTTCAAAGGCCAATTCAAATGCCAAGAGTCCTAATGTTTGGTGGTTCAGTCTAACCTGCTTAGGGCTGTATGCTAAAATTGTAGTCTCCATGCTCTCATTGTCTTGTAGATACTATTTCCTGCTGCATTTGATTAGGCGAAACTGAATTCTCCCAGCCAAGATATAACCTGACATTCTTTATTTACAGGGAAATTACTGGTTAGAAAATTCCTTAGCTTTTGGCAGCTGTTCAGCCAAATTCATTAGCACAGATTAACTCTATTTCCAGGACTGTGCAATTTTATTTGGGTAGCAAGGAGAGGAATCCTCCATGTGTAAGGACATTCTCGTTCAAAATATTCTAAACTTCTATCTTCTCTTATATTTTTCCTTAAATCTAACTTGGGATAATCGAGAACATACAATAAGGCAAAAAAATGCCTGAAGAAAGAAAAAAAATCTTCAAGGAAAAAAATGCTAAAAAAAAACCCCAAAAATAATCCGTATGCAATTCAGGAGTCACAGGAGAATTGGATTCGATGCCACGGTGGTCAGGAAGATCCCCTGGAGGAAGGCAAAGCAACCCGCTCCAGTATTCTTGCCTAGAGAACCCCAAAGACAGAGGAACTTGGTGGGCTACAGTCCATAAGATCACAAAGAGTCAGACATGACTGAAGTGACTTTGCACGCATGCACACAGGAGAACAGAGTATTTTCAGCCCATAGTTGGTTGAATCTGAAGATGCAGAATGTGTGGAGATGGAAGACCAATATATAGGGCTTCTGGGAGCTAACATTTAAGCAGAGGCTTGAAAGACTCTAAGAAGGGAGACATAGAGCTACCTGTAGAAAGAACATGTCACAAAGAATATAATAGAAATGACTCCTCATTACACACAAAAGCCTTTTAAGTTGCCTTAAATCTTTTCTGGAAAGAGACAAAGTATAAATCAGTCCTAAGGGCTTCACCTACCCAACATGGATAAACAACCTAAGAAGAAAAAGAAAAGAGATCAATGTCAAAGGTTTTGGTTTTTTTTTTAAGCCCGAAATACTATTTAAATATTTGGTTTTATTAGTCATTGTTTTCCAATCAACAATCAAAACTGAGTATGCATCTATGTTTGAAAGCCTTATCCACAAATGAAAATTGGTTGTGCCCAGGTTCAAAGGCCAATTCAAATGCCAAGAGTCCTAATGTTTGGTGGTTCAGTCTAACCTGCTTAGGGCTGTATGCTAAAATTGTAGTCTCCATGCTCTCATTGTCTTGTAGATACTATTTCCTGCTGCATTTGATTAGGCGAAACTGAATTCTCCCAGCCAAGATATAACCTGACATTCTTTATTTACAGGGAAATTACTGGTTAGAAAATTCCTTAGCTTTTGGCAGCTGTTCAGCCAAATTCATTAGCACAGATTAACTCTATTTCCAGGACTGTGCAATTTTATTTGGGTAGCAAGGAGAGGAATCCTCCATGTGTAAGGACATTCTCGTTCAAAATATTCTAAACTTCTATCTTCTCTTATATTTTTCCTTAAATCTAACTTGGGATAATCGAGAACATACAATATACATGAATTCAGTCTGAATGTGGCATTTTGGAGGAAAACCCCAGCTGAGTACACACCAGCGTGTTTCAGCTTTACTACAAGAGAAATAGTTATGCATTATACATGGACTATAAAGACATTTTTTGTAAGCCTTACTTTTAAATGTTTGAATTTCAGGACTTAAAATGTTCCATGTGTTTAGTATTTCTTGTTCAGCTAAAGAAAAGTGGTTGAAAATTCAATCTCAGCATATGTGTAGTATATTTCAGGAATGTTTCATACATTATTATTTCTGGAGCTATGGAGTTTGTGAACATGGCTTTTACATTCATCACGGGTTGTAGTCAAGGGGTCACTTATTCCATATATATTTTCTAAGTGTGCCATGCCCCATTTAGGTATGTAAGATAGAACAGCAAACAAAGATGATACATAAGAGAAACAAGCCATAAATGAATCTATAAGTAAATATAATGTAATGTCAAGTAATGAAGAAATTCTTACTGCTTTAAGCAAGGAAAGGGAAGGTGGGGTGAAGCTGCTATTCTAGAGAAGCAGATTCTCTGCTGAAGTCTCATCTGAATAAAGACCTTAAAGGATTCTTTCCTTTCCCTGGGGAAGAAGCATCTAGGCAGATGGAGTGCCCCCAGTATGGCTGGAGTTCCTGGAAAAGCCTGAGGGCCATGTGGCTGGGACCACGGGAGAGGAAGAGCTGACCATCAGAAATGAGGTCTTACATATTAATAGAACCACATGTCAGAGGGTTCTTTGTGTCCCCCATGTGGAAGAGCCACTGAACCCACAGTTCAGTTTCATTTTCTCAGAGGCCCAAACAGTAAAAATGAATTGCAAGGAACCCTTGCTATCAAGCTACAGTCTCCTTATTGAGCTACCCCCTGTGCTGTGTAGAAATGGGTGACTGTTGTTTTCTCTTCAGGACCTATTTACCCAGGCATTTCTCCCACCTGAAACGCCCTTCTTGACTCCTCTCCCTGTTCAATCTCTCCCATGTTTCAAAATCTAGGCTCTGCCTCCTGCTGTAAGAATCCTCCCCTAACTCTTCTGGCTGACACCCAGCAGCAGTCCCTCTGACACCCTGATGGGAGGTTTCATTTAGGACTTCCTCATCATTAATAGACTGGCATTTGGGGGAACCCTGAAATTGAATGCAAAAGAGTTTGTGTAATTCCCCCTTCATGTTTTCCTAAGTGTTCCCAAGTCGCACTTTTCATTGGACATTATACATGGACTATAAAGACATTTTTTGTAAGCCTTACTTTTAAATGTTTGAATTTCAGGACTTAAAATGTTCCATGTGTTTAGTATTTCTTGTTCAGCTAAAGAAAAGTGGTTGAAAATTCAATCTCAGCATATGTGTAGTATATTTCAGGAATGTTTCATACATTATTATTTCTGGAGCTATGGAGTTTGTGAACATGGCTTTTACATTCATCACGGGTTGTAGTCAAGGGGTCACTTATTCCATATATATTTTCTAAGTGTGCCATGCCCCATTTAGGTATGTAAGATAGAACAGCAAACAAAGATGATACATAAGAGAAACAAGCCATAAATGAATCTATAAGTAAATATAATGTAATGTCAAGTAATGAAGAAATTCTTACTGCTTTAAGCAAGGAAAGGGAAGGTGGGGTGAAGCTGCTATTCTAGAGAAGCAGATTCTCTGCTGAAGTCTCATCTGAATAAAGACCTTAAAGGATTCTTTCCTTTCCCTGGGGAAGAAGCATCTAGGCAGATGGAGTGCCCCCAGTATGGCTGGAGTTCCTGGAAAAGCCTGAGGGCCATGTGGCTGGGACCACGGGAGAGGAAGAGCTGACCATCAGAAATGAGGTCTTACATATTAATAGAACCACATGTCAGAGGGTTCTTTGTGTCCCCCATGTGGAAGAGCCACTGAACCCACAGTTCAGTTTCATTTTCTCAGAGGCCCAAACAGTAAAAATGAATTGCAAGGAACCCTTGCTATCAAGCTACAGTCTCCTTATTGAGCTACCCCCTGTGCTGTGTAGAAATGGGTGACTGTTGTTTTCTCTTCAGGACCTATTTACCCAGGCATTTCTCCCACCTGAAACGCCCTTCTTGACTCCTCTCCCTGTTCAATCTCTCCCATGTTTCAAAATCTAGGCTCTGCCTCCTGCTGTAAGAATCCTCCCCTAACTCTTCTGGCTGACACCCAGCAGCAGTCCCTCTGACACCCTGATGGGAGGTTTCATTTAGGACTTCCTCATCATTAATAGACTGGCATTTGGGGGAACCCTGAAATTGAATGCAAAAGAGTTTGTGTAATTCCCCCTTCATGTTTTCCTAAGTGTTCCCAAGTCGCACGAGATTTTAAAATGAGTCTGTGAATGAAAAGATTGAGATCCAATCCTTTTGACCAGGGCTTCTCACACACCAAACATGCACATGAACCATCTACAGTTCATTAAAATGAAGATTTCAACCCAGGAGCTCTAGAGTGAGGTTTTGTACTGCTGGACCTGGGACTGTGCTTAATGGCAACAGGCTAGAATATTTGAATCTGCACTTGTTTGCTCTCTGCCCCTTAAATAGATTGCAGGTTTCTCCTGACACTTCTTGGCTCTTCTCCCACCGCAGGAACTAACAGAAAAAGAGCCCACCATTGGGCCTGACAGATGCTTGCTCTGCAGATATGAGTGCATGAATTGAACCTGATCAAAATATCTTCTCCATGCCCACTTTCTTAGTCTCATTTAGTTTTCTAAGATAACCACTTATTTTCAAGGTGTTAAACTCTGTAAGCCAGAGTAGAGTGTCCAAACCCTTAAACTCTTCCTAAAGCAAAGCTTTTCTCTCTCTTCCATATTGAAATAAAAATCCACCAAACCTAAAACACCACCATAGTACAGGAAATGTCTTGCTTGGAAGGATAATCCATTATACAAGGGCATTATCCTTCACTAGAGATGTTCAGCACCAAGATGTTCAATGCAAATAAACAATGTGGAATGTCAAAGAAGCCAGGATAAATCAAATCAGCACCATTAGGCCCTTGAACTAGGGAGGACAGAGGACAAGATGGTTGGTTGACATCACTGAGTCAATGGACATGAGTTTGAACAAGCTCCGAGAGATGGTGAAGGACAGGGAAGCCTGGTGTGCTGCAGTCCATGGGGTTACAATGAGTCGGACAAGACTGACCCACCGAATTAAACTGAACTAAGGGCCGTGAAGGGGTAGGTTCAGGATAAACTGTTTGGAACTCAGAAGTGCAGTCTCATGAAGAAAGGGCAGAGAGAAAGCTCTAGAAATTGAAGAACAGTGTAGAAAAGTGAAATTAGGGTTTGAGAATAAAATTACTACCTCAAAAACCGATATATTTTAGCCCCCATTTGGGGAACCCTGAAATTGAATGCAAAAGAGTTTGTGTAATTCCCCTTCATGTTTTCCTAAGTGTTCCCAAGTCCGAGATTTTAAAATGAGTCTGTGAATGAAAAGATTGAGATCCAATCCTTTTGACCAGGGCTTCTCACACACCAAACATGCACATGAACCATCTACAGTTCATTAAAATGAAGATTTCAACCCAGGAGCTCTAGAGTGAGGTTTTGTACTGCTGGACCTGGGACTGTGCTTAATGGCAACAGGCTAGAATATTTGAATCTGCACTTGTTTGCTCTCTGCCCCTTAAATAGATTGCAGGTTTCTCCTGACACTTCTTGGCTCTTCTCCCACCGCAGGAACTAACAGAAAAAGAGCCCACCATTGGGCCTGACAGATGCTTGCTCTGCAGATATGAGTGCATGAATTGAACCTGATCAAAATATCTTCTCCATGCCCACTTTCTTAGTCTCATTTAGTTTTCTAAGATAACCACTTATTTTCAAGGTGTTAAACTCTGTAAGCCAGAGTAGAGTGTCCAAACCCTTAAACTCTTCCTAAAGCAAAGCTTTTCTCTCTCTTCCATATTGAAATAAAAATCCACCAAACCTAAAACACCACCATAGTACAGGAAATGTCTTGCTTGGAAGGATAATCCATTATACAAGGGCATTATCCTTCACTAGAGATGTTCAGCACCAAGATGTTCAATGCAAATAAACAATGTGGAATGTCAAAGAAGCCAGGATAAATCAAATCAGCACCATTAGGCCCTTGAACTAGGGAGGACAGAGGACAAGATGGTTGGTTGACATCACTGAGTCAATGGACATGAGTTTGAACAAGCTCCGAGAGATGGTGAAGGACAGGGAAGCCTGGTGTGCTGCAGTCCATGGGGTTACAATGAGTCGGACAAGACTGACCCACCGAATTAAACTGAACTAAGGGCCTTGAAGGGGTAGGTTCAGGATAAACTGTTTGGAACTCAGAAGTGCAGTCTCATGAAGAAAGGGCAGAGAGAAAGCTCTAGAAATTGAAGAACAGTGTAGAAAAGTGAAATTAGGGTTTGAGAATAAAATTACTACCTCAAAAAACTTGTCACTCTATATTTGCACAACCTAGAGAAGAAGTTAATTCCTTAGTCGTGTGGAAACAAACTGTTATTAACAACATTTAAGAGCAGAGCAATATGAAAAAATCTTTACACATAAGACATATGTGGTAAAGAATGTGTGTGTGAAAGGAATTTTTAATGGGGTATTTAATAAATGTATACATATTATTTGTACTTATAAAAATACCATATGCAACGAGAGCTATGCATAAATATTTATAAAATACTTCTATCTACATACACCAGTAAAATTTAATGTTTTCAATAAATTCATACATATAATATATACATTAGTGCCAAAGGGAACATATATTTTGAAATATGACCTCATAGTAAAACTCTTAGGAATCTGGAGTAAAATTCAGGTATCTGCCAAAAGAAACTTCGGAATAGTTGTCATTTGAAGAAAGGAAACAATGCTGGGTCTCCTCTTATCTTCATAGACTGTTTGGCTTGTCAGAGTTCTAACATCACTTCGGCTGAGTTTTGTATTTGACTTTCAACTTCATGGCCATTTGACCTGCCAACAATTATTTTCTTTGAGGCTTTTAACACTCCACCCAAGGATTTTGCTTTCCAGAACGGCTGTGTCTTGTTTCCTTTTCACTTCACCTTAACTTCAGCCGAGGTTTACAAAGTAGGCTTAATGCTCATCCTCTAAGGTTTCAGGCAGACCCAGGGGCCTGGCGGCGATGATCTGAAGCTGATGCCGCTCTAGAAAGTCAAGGTCCCCCCGGAGGATCGCGCTCTGTGCCAGGATTTCCATTCAACTTGAGAGCCCCTGGGCCGGGCCGGGCCCGGAGTGCCCGTCTCTCCAGGGTTCCAGTCCCCTCCCCAGGCAGAACTTGCGGGCTGGGGCCTTACAACCGGAAAACACCGCCTTTTCCTGTCGCCTACTCATTCCCTAGGCCGAAGACTGGAGTAGGAAGGGACGGAGACGGATTAAGAAAATTAATTAACCGGGTACACTGTCAGCCTCCGGGCGAAGGGGCGGGGCGCACAGCAGCTGGGGCCCGAGTGGCCGGCCGGCGCAGGTGCCGCCAGGGCTGAATGTTACGCCCCTGGCCCGCCGCCGCGCCTCTAGCGCCCAGTCCTGCGTCCAGGGGCATCCGCCACCCGCCTGCCCCAGCTTTAGGCAGATCTCTTTTCAGGACCCCGCGGGAGAGGAAACGCCCCCTTCCTTCCCCGACTGCAAAAACCTGCGGCGTCGGCGGTTAGCGTGCCCCTGCTCAACCAGCAGCCCCTGGCGTCTCCAGTTGCCAAATCCACTCTCCGGGTTTTGGCGGCAGCTCCACGGGGATCGGGCTGGAAACTGACAGAACACGACCCTCCTTCCAAACCCGGTCGTCGAGTGGCCGGTGCAGGGGGTGGGGCGGGGGGAGCGGCGTAGTGGCCCGAGAGGGGCGGCGCGGTCAAGTGGTTTATCTTCCCCCGAGAGTCCCTGCCCGCCGCTCGGGAGCCCCGCCGGGCTAGATCGGGTCATTGGGACGAAGAGAGCTGGGCGCACGAGGTTTAGTACAGGTGTCTGGGGTACGGGCGGAGCCCCTTTGTTTTGAGGCACGCTGGAACTAGCACCCCAGGTTCTTCTTGAACCGAGCGTCCCGAGTCCTTTCTTTGTGCCGAGGGAGCTGAACGCTGCTTCCCTGGGCGTGGCGCTCGGGCCGTAACAGTGGACGTCCATTGTCCTCTGGGGGCCCGCAGGCCGGGCGGCGCGTGAACCCGGTCCGAGCGCTCCGGGCCGGGGCTCAGGTACCTTGGCTGGGTGGGTCGGCCGGCGGCCCGCGCCCTCCGCCCCGCCCCGCCCGCCCGCCCGCCCGCCCCCCGCGCCGCCGGCCCCGCCCGCCCGCCGGCCCCGCCCGCGCCGCCCGCCCTTCGCAGGTTCAGTCTCAGGGCCGGCGGCCGCGCGCTCAGTCTAGCTCGCACCTTCGCTCCAGGCTGCGGCCCGAGAGGGCGGGCAGCGCGTCGGCGGGGCCCGAGCTGGGGTCGAGCCCGGAGCCCGCGGCCTTGGGCGCCTTCACACCGTCTCCGAGCGGATAATGCTGTAAGCAGGCGCCGCGCGGGCCGACCCGGCTGGATCTGCGCGGGGCGGGCAGGGACTGCGAGCGCACCTCGGGAGGTGTCGGTGCCCGGCGCCCGGCCCCGGGGTCAGCGGCTAGGATCCTTGGCGCCGCTGGTGAGTTGCTGCCTGCCCACAGCTTCTTCTCTGCGCGTCTGTGAGTCTGTCCAGCCGGAGGCCTGGCCGCTTCCGGCGTACGCGGGCTGCTAGGCTTGGTAACGCACAGGGAGCGGGAATACCTAGGGCATCACCTTCCAGCTGGTGTCCAAAGGACCACAAGGAACACAAAGCCACTCTCCGGGTTTTGGCGGCAGCTCCACGGGATCGGGCTGGAAACTGACAGAACACGACCCTCCTTCCAAACCCGGTCGTCGAGTGGCCGGTGCAGGGGGTGGGGCGGGGGGAGCGGCGTAGTGGCCCGAGAGGGGCGGCGCGGTCAAGTGGTTTATCTTCCCCCGAGAGTCCCTGCCCGCCGCTCGGGAGCCCCGCCGGGCTAGATCGGGTCATTGGGACGAAGAGAGCTGGGCGCACGAGGTTTAGTACAGGTGTCTGGGGTACGGGCGGAGCCCCTTTGTTTTGAGGCACGCTGGAACTAGCACCCCAGGTTCTTCTTGAACCGAGCGTCCCGAGTCCTTTCTTTGTGCCGAGGGAGCTGAACGCTGCTTCCCTGGGCGTGGCGCTCGGGCCGTAACAGTGGACGTCCATTGTCCTCTGGGGGCCCGCAGGCCGGGCGGCGCGTGAACCCGGTCCGAGCGCTCCGGGCCGGGGCTCAGGTACCTTGGCTGGGTGGGTCGGCCGGCGGCCCGCGCCCTCCGCCCCGCCCCGCCCCGCCCCGCCCCGCCCGCCCCGCGCGCCGCCGGCCCCGCCCGCCCGCCGGCCCCGCCCCGCGCCGCCCCGCCCTTCGCAGGTTCAGTCTCGGAGTCCGGCGGCCGCGCGCTCAGTCTAGCTCGCACCTTCGCTCCAGGCTGCGGCCCGAGAGGGCGGGCAGCGCGTCGGCGGGGCCCGAGCTGGGGTCGAGCCCGGAGCCCGCGGCCTTGGGCGCCTTCACACCGTCTCCGAGCGGATAATGCTGTAAGCAGGCGCCGCGCGGGCCGACCCGGCTGGATCTGCGCGGGGCGGGCAGGGACTGCGAGCGCACCTCGGGAGGTGTCGGTGCCCGGCGCCCGGCCCCGGGGTCAGCGGCTAGGATCCTTGGCGCCGCTGGTGAGTTGCTGCCTGCCCACAGCTTCTTCTCTGCGCGTCTGTGAGTCTGTCCAGCCGGAGGCCTGGCCGCTTCCGGCGTACGCGGGCTGCTAGGCTTGGTAACGCACAGGGAGCGGGGAATACCTAGGGCATCACCTTCCAGCTGGTGTCCAAAGGACCACAAGGAACACAAAGCCAGCAGGGAGGGTACAGGCGGCACGACCGGGTGGCAGAGCTCCGCCTTTTGTGCCCACCACTTTTCAGGGTGAGGCTGCGCGGCTACACTGCACCCTCCGGGCTACTTGACAGCCTTGCGCGGCGCTTATTGCATTTTTCGATCTGAGAACTAGCCGCACATGGCTACGGCTCCCCTCCCACCGTGGACTGGCATCGGGGCCGCACGCGGGTGCACGGCTCAGATCGCCGGTGGCAATACCCGCTGGGTGCCCTCTCCTCACTTAACGGGGGGCGTTGCGGTAGAGGCTCCAACCTGCAGGTCTGGCAGTTGGTTGAGGGTTTTTTTTTTTTGGGACGGTGGTTTCTGAACAACTGAAGTGTTTGTTTTCCCCCTTTCTCTTCGAAACTAAGTGTCTGGACACAGACGAGTATCAGACATGTGAGGACGAATGGATCGGGACAGTCCCTTTTTTTCGTTATGAATTATTGCCCTCCATCCCCCTCTCGACTTCAGGAGGCATGTGTTTCATCTTATAAATAGAGAGTAGCATATTTTTGGGCAGGACCTACTTTATACTCTTCAGTCTGAGAGGTCAGTTTAAAAATACATATGCACTTGAATGTTACATTACCGAGAGCCAGGCTGTGGCTGGGACAAGCAGCGTGGACCGCAGCATCAAAGCCGGGCGCGCAGCTGTGTTGAAAGGGGAAAAGGCCCCAGAGTGCAGCCCAGGCGGACCGTCAAGTAATTACATTTTGTTTAAAGAAAAAAAAAAAGTGAGTGAATTAAAATGCGGGCGGGAATAGGAATGTCAGGAGGGTATTGCAACATGAATCTTTCCAGACCTGGTGTATTTGGGAGAGTCGCTGCTGAGGCAGCCGAGGGTGTAGGGGGCGGTGTGCAGGGAGGTGCTGGGTAAGAGGAGGAACTGATGAATGTGTTAGGGAGACAAAGATTTCCTCCCAACCCTCCTTCCTCATCCCCTCCACCCCAACTCTTAGACTTCACAGAATTCGCGCGTCTGTGAGGCCCTGGCCGCTTCCGGCGTCCCCGGGCACTTAGAAGGGCGGGAATACCTAGGGCATCACCTTCCAGCTGGTGTCCAAAGGACCACAAGGAACACAAAGCCAGCAGGGAGGGTACAGGCGGCACGACCGGGTGGCAGAGCTCCGCCTTTTGTGCCCACCACTTTTCAGGGTGAGGCTGCGCGGCTACACTGCACCCTCCGGGCTACTTGACAGCCTTGCGCGGCGCTTATTGCATTTTTCGATCTGAGAACTAGCCGCACATGGCTACGGCTCCCCTCCCACCGTGGACTGGCATCGGGGCCGCACGCGGGTGCACGGCTCAGATCGCCGGTGGCAATACCCGCTGGGTGCCCTCTCCTCACTTAACGGGGGGCGTTGCGGTAGAGGCTCCAACCTGCAGGTCTGGCAGTTGGTTGAGGGTTTTTTTTTTTTGGGACGGTGGTTTCTGAACAACTGAAGTGTTTGTTTTCCCCCTTTCTCTTCGAAACTAAGTGTCTGGACACAGACGAGTATCAGACATGTGAGGACGAATGGATCGGGACAGTCCCCTTTTTTTTTTCGTTATGAATTATTGCCCTCCATCCCCCTCTCGACTTCAGGAGGCATGTGTTTCATCTTATAAATAGAGAGTAGCATATTTTTGGGCAGGACCTACTTTATACTCTTCAGTCTGAGAGGTCAGTTTAAAAATACATATGCACTTGAATGTTACATTACCGAGAGCCAGGCTGTGGCTGGGACAAGCAGCGTGGACCGCAGCATCAAAGCCGGGCGCGCAGCTGTGTTGAAAGGGGAAAAGGCCCCAGAGTGCAGCCCAGGCGGACCGTCAAGTAATTACATTTTGTTTAAAGAAAAAAAAAAAGTGAGTGAATTAAAATGCGGGCGGGAATAGGAATGTCAGGAGGGTATTGCAACATGAATCTTTCCAGACCTGGTGTATTTGGGAGAGTCGCTGCTGAGGCAGCCGAGGGTGTAGGGGGCGGTGTGCAGGGAGGTGCTGGGTAAGAGGAGGGAACTGATGAATGTGTTAGGGAGACAAAGATTTCCTCCCCAACCCTCCTTCCTCATCCCCCTCCACCCCCAACTCTTAGACTTCACAGAATTCTAGAGTTTTCTTGGGGGTGCTGCCTTTAAAAAAAAAGAACGCAAATCTGGAGAGCAGCAGATGTCCCCATTTGAATAGCAAAGCCTTTCTTGGGGACTTCCCTGAGAAGCCCTGGGAGACAAAGGCTCACCCAGAAGCTCTGCGGATGCCCCAGGGGTATCCCTGAGGCAATTTAAAAGACTCCAGTAGTCTTCTGACTGGAGAAAGATCTTTCATCTAAAGACCAGGAAATGCAGCTTCTTTTCTGGACAGTTCCAGAGATCCTCTTTTTGATACCCACTGAAATGTGTATGAGCTTATTCTTAATAAGCTACACAGGTATTTTTAAGATTAGATGCACTCAGAGATAGGTTAGGGCAGTTGTGAAATATTTGGCAATGTCAAATGCAAAGTAAGTGAAGACTAATAGTCAAAGAAACAAATTTCTTCATTAGGTCTTCCTAAAGAATGTAGATTTCCCAATAGGCCTCACTCATTGAATAAAACACTCAGCACCAGCCTCTGGTCCCACAGATAAGAACTTGGTGGTGGGGGGCGGGGGCGGATTTGGAAGTCTTTCTGGATCCATGGCAGTTTCTGTTTTCCAGTGGTTATCATCTGCAAGAGATTTACATTATGAATTTCATGATTGGAGCACGGTGCTGTGGCAGCAGCTATAGACATGAAGATTGAGCTCCCACTTCACTTAAAATCTGAGCAGTGAAATTCTGTTGAGTGGAACATGTAGAGACAGCTAGAATAATGAGTGTTGCACATTTTTTTGCGTTTTATTATAAATTTGAACATAGTGCAAGATGAATAAATACAAAGCCATAAAAATTATTGCAGAACTGTTCATAAGAGCTAGCTTTGTCCTATCTGCTCTCCAGCTTTTCCTTTAAAGTGGTGTTTTATGTCCAACATGTTCACAAAAGCTGCCCTTTTTCCTTTCTAAAATTCATGGTATTCAACAGCATTGGGAATAAAGTTGTTTTAACCTACATCACCCAGAGATTTTTACCAGGTCATAAATTTTTCACAAGCTCTTTGCCCAGTAGCCATAACATTTATCCAGTGGGTGGACTTGCAGTTCATAACCTGAAAAACCTCCAGGAAGACTGCTCTGATTTTTTTTATTATTGTTATACAGTTTTTGCTTTTAGTGTGATTTTATTTAGGCCTGGCCTAATTTCTTTCTAACCAGAATCCTGCAGACCTTTTTATTTGTTGATGAAATAAGAACTTAAACTAATTTTTTAAAAATATAGTAAGTCTGCCAGAGAGCAAAGATAGTAGTCATTTGAAACTACTAGATCAAGCCAGCCACGAAACCTTTACCAAGCACCGAAGCCAAAGAATTCTCCTAATATATCACACTGTTCAGTGAATTTGTATGTTAAAGCTATTTCCTACATGGAGTCTGACGTAAGTGCTAATCTCTTTTCTTAGCCCTTTATCTTAACGACTTTATTTCTAATAATCTATTGAAGAAGGCACTGTCTATATCCCCATTTTTCAGATGTGGAAACTGAGAACAGATCTCTTACCTAACTTGTCCCAAATTACACAGTAAGGAACATAACCTAAACAGGCATATGCAGTTTAACAACCCAATATATGCATGAATTGAATTGATGCTTCATAAAGATCAGCATCTCCTGCTTAAGGAGATGAGGAAAAACTTTGAGGTTAAGAGCCTCTGAGGCAAGTTGTCTAGGTTCATAAGGTTGGCCCTGGCACTTAATACATGTGTGATTTGGAGCAAATTACTTAGCTGGTGTACCTTGGTTTATCAATTACAAAATGCAGATAATATTACTGTGAGGATTACACAAGTTAAAAATAATGCCCACTATAGACATGAAGATTGAGCTCCACTTCACTTAAAATCTGAGCAGTGAAATTCTGTTGAGTGGAACATGTAGAGACAGCTAGAATAATGAGTGTTGCACATTTTTTTGCGTTTTATTATAAATTTGAACATAGTGCAAGATGAATAAATACAAAGCCATAAAAATTATTGCAGAACTGTTCATAAGAGCTAGCTTTGTCCTATCTGCTCTCCAGCTTTTCCTTTAAAGTGGTGTTTTATGTCCAACATGTTCACAAAAGCTGCCCTTTTTCCTTTCTAAAATTCATGGTATTCAACAGCATTGGGAATAAAGTTGTTTTAACCTACATCACCCAGAGATTTTTACCAGGTCATAAATTTTTCACAAGCTCTTTGCCCAGTAGCCATAACATTTATCCAGTGGGTGGACTTGCAGTTCATAACCTGAAAAACCTCCAGGAAGACTGCTCTGATTTTTTTTATTATTGTTATACAGTTTTTGCTTTTAGTGTGATTTTATTTAGGCCTGGCCTAATTTCTTTCTAACCAGAATCCTGCAGACCTTTTTATTTGTTGATGAAATAAGAACTTAAACTAATTTTTTAAAAATATAGTAAGTCTGCCAGAGAGCAAAGATAGTAGTCATTTGAAACTACTAGATCAAGCCAGCCACGAAACCTTTACCAAGCACCGAAGCCAAAGAATTCTCCTAATATATCACACTGTTCAGTGAATTTGTATGTTAAAGCTATTTCCTACATGGAGTCTGACGTAAGTGCTAATCTCTTTTCTTAGCCCTTTATCTTAACGACTTTATTTCTAATAATCTATTGAAGAAGGCACTGTCTATATCCCCATTTTTCAGATGTGGAAACTGAGAACAGATCTCTTACCTAACTTGTCCCAAATTACACAGTAAGGAACATAACCTAAACAGGCATATGCAGTTTAACAACCCAATATATGCATGAATTGAATTGATGCTTCATAAAGATCAGCATCTCCTGCTTAAGGAGATGAGGAAAAACTTTGAGGTTAAGAGCCTCTGAGGCAAGTTGTCTAGGTTCATAAGGTTGGCCCTGGCACTTAATACATGTGTGATTTGGAGCAAATTACTTAGCTGGTGTACCTTGGTTTATCAATTACAAAATGCAGATAATATTACTGTGAGGATTACACAAGTTAAAAAATAATGCTCAGAACACACCAGGTGCAGAGTAGAGACAATAAAAAGTCGATGCTTTCATGATTGCTCTTGTTTCCCTGGGTGCTCAATACTGGTTTCATTTAATATTCAACTGCTCTTTCAGGTGAACAGTATTGTTATTTTCCCAAGGAAAACACAGATTCAGAATGTGCCTGGTCACACTGCTGAGGAAGTAGCAGAGTCACATCTGCACCCAGATCTGTTTCACTTTGGGCTGAATGGATACCTCACTCTCATCACAGGGAGGAAGGCCAGGGAAGCTGTTAAATCTGACTCTTACAAGGGTGTTTGACCTCTGGCAGAGAGAACTCATGACCTAATGGACATGACTTCGAGCAAACCCCCAGAGATGATGAAGGACAGGGAAGCCTGGTGTGCTGCAGTCCATGGGGTTAAAAAGAGTCAGACATGACTGAGCGACTGAACAAGAGAGGATTCACTGTGTCATGGTACCACCACCCAAAGGAAGGCGACAGTGATTGGCAAGCTTTGGGAACATCCTGTGAATTATTCTTGCCTGGAGAATCCCATGGACTGAGGAGCCTGGCAGGCTACTGGCCACAGGGTCGCAAAGAGTCGGACACGACTGAGGTGACTGAGCGCGGCACAGCACATGATTATTTTTAATATCTTTAGTTAGTTAGTTAGTTATGGCCCTCACAGTCTTCCTTTCCGCATGTGGGATCTCGTTCCCTGACCAGGGATCAAACCCTGGCCCCCTGCAGCGGGAGCCCTAGTCACTAGCACACCAAGGGTGTCCCTGAATTATTTTATTTATTGAAGACAGTTGAATCTCACAGGTGTAGCCAATAGTCATCTGCAGTAGATCCAGCATCAGACTGCTAGCGGTAACCTGAGCGGTTTAGTTTAGACCATAAACAAAGAGATTTACTAGGAATTTCGGGACCCAAACATGAATTGAATTTTAGTGTGCGGAACACATCCTTGTTTTGAGAGTTTTAGATCAGGGGTTTCAGGGTCTAGTAACCAATCTGGAAGGTCACCTCCTTGAGACCAGTGACCACATCCTCAGTCCCTGGTGCTCACTGGACACTGAATACACACTTCATAGTGATGTGGCTCCATGGGAGATGAGCAGAAGGCCGGAGCCACAAGTAAGGTGTACAGGAAGGCTCCGTCCTTGGCAGAAGTCAGGCCTCGTTACAGTTCTTAAGTTCTGCACATGCCCTGGACTCTGCCAGATAAGCTTCTGGTGTGAGAGATAGAGCAAGGAGGCCTAGAGGAGTGCCCCGGATAACCCAAGGGGCCTGTCTGGCCTAGAGTGACGAAAACACAGATTCAGAATGTGCCTGGTCACACTGCTGAGGAAGTAGCAGAGTCCTGTTTCACTTTGGGCTGAATGGATACCTCACTCTCATCACAGGGAGGAAGGCCAGGGAAGCTGTTAAATCTGACTCTTACAAGGGTGTTTGACCTCTGGCAGAGAGAACTCATGACCTAATGGACATGACTTCGAGCAAACCCCCAGAGATGATGAAGGACAGGGAAGCCTGGTGTGCTGCAGTCCATGGGGTTAAAAAGAGTCAGACATGACTGAGCGACTGAACAAGAGAGGATTCACTGTGTCATGGTACCACCACCCAAAGGAAGGCGACAGTGATTGGCAAGCTTTGGGAACATCCTGTGAATTATTCTTGCCTGGAGAATCCCATGGACTGAGGAGCCTGGCAGGCTACTGGCCACAGGGTCGCAAAGAGTCGGACACGACTGAGGTGACTGAGCGCGGCACAGCACATGATTATTTTTAATATCTTTAGTTAGTTAGTTAGTTATGGCCCTCACAGTCTTCCTTTCCGCATGTGGGATCTCGTTCCCTGACCAGGGATCAAACCCTGGCCCCCTGCAGCGGGAGCCCTAGTCACTAGCACACCAAGGGTGTCCCTGAATTATTTTATTTATTGAAGACAGTTGAATCTCACAGGTGTAGCCAATAGTCATCTGCAGTAGATCCAGCATCAGACTGCTAGCGGTAACCTGAGCGGTTTAGTTTAGACCATAAACAAAGAGATTTACTAGGAATTTCGGGACCCAAACATGAATTGAATTTTAGTGTGCGGAACACATCCTTGTTTTGAGAGTTTTAGATCAGGGGTTTCAGGGTCTAGTAACCAATCTGGAAGGTCACCTCCTTGAGACCAGTGACCACATCCTCAGTCCCTGGTGCTCACTGGACACTGAATACACACTTCATAGTGATGTGGCTCCATGGGGAGATGAGCAGAAGGCCGGAGCCACAAGTAAGGTGTACAGGAAGGCTCCGTCCTTGGCAGAAGTCAGGCCTCGTTACAGTTCTTAAGTTCTGCACATGCCCTGGACTCTGCCAGATAAGCTTCTGGTGTGAGAGATAGAGCAAGGAGGCCTAGAGGAGTGCCCCGGATAACCCAAGGGGCCTGTCTGGCCTGCACTGCCTGTGATACGGTGGGTTTGTGATTAGCTGTGGGAGGTTGCTTAGACTGAAGCAGGGGTTCTGGAAAGGCGGTCTTGACTTGAAATAATCAGGTTGTTTCAAAACCAAGGGCAGTAGCCTTAGGGCTCTCCACCGCCATTTGGAATCAAGACCCTGATGCTAGGAAAGACTGCAGGCCGGAGAAGAAGGGGGTGACAGAGGATGAGATAGTTGGATGACATCACCAACTCAATGGATGAGTTTGAGCAAGCTCCAGGAGATAGTGAAGGACAGGGAAGCCCAGAGTGCTGCAGTCCATGGGGTCAAAAAGAGGGGGACACAACTTAGCGACTAAACAACAACAACAACATTTACTACTTCTGCCCCCATCCTTTCAGGGTTACAAATCAAAATGGCATCCCACAAACCAGAATAAATCACATCAGTAGCCAAATAGCTCTCCAGCAACAGGTAGGTTTGTTCTTTCCTTTAGAAAACATGCCTTCCTTGGCCTTGATGTACCTCTCTAGTGCCAAGTTTCACCAGTCTCACGGTGATGGCGCGAGTTTGACAGTACCTCTGATGGTAGAGCAGTTTTTAAATTAAAGCATACAGCGTTATAATGCAAATCATATTGATATGAAAAAGCTTGCTATTTTTGAATAAGCAAGTGAACCGATGAGAAAGTTTAAGGGTGGTGAGTTCAAATTAGTATTTGCTTGATCAAATCATGAATTAATCCTTGAATCTCAAATTTTAAATTTCTTAAAACATGGATTTTCAGCCATTGGGGTTTTATTGGCATTTCTCAGAAAGTCATCGTTAACCTTCTAGCCTTTGATTCTATGGGGTAAACTGTTGCAGAGATCACACACCTGCAGTTAGCTAATAAAGAACTGAAAAAAGAAAAAGTGAAAGTGTGAGTCCCTCAGTTGTGTCCCACACTCTTTGCAACTCCATGGACTGTAGCCCGTCAGGCTCCTCTGTCCTCAGACTTCTCCAGGCAAGAATACCGGGTAGCTGTACGGCACTACCTCACGTAAACTCTGAAACATGAATAGGATCAAAAGGGATTCCTTGGGAAAGCAGTCTGATGGAGGTTCCTCTGTGCAGGACTTTTCAGAGTGTTTAATGTCACTGTCTGTGGTGCATCTTCTCAGGGAAGTCGCAGCTATCAAGTCATTTTGCCCCGTGTGCAGCTGGCAGGGATAATCTGGCAGGATTCACTGGGAACCCTGGAGCTAGAGGCAGAAGCTACACACTGCAGCCTGGTCTGGAGCCCCTACATGGGTACAGGAACAGAGCCATAGAAGCACGCTAGAAGATGCCAGCAAACATGCCGCCATCCCGCTGCTTGATGAAGCTCATGCAGAAATAGGTGGAGATAGTCACAGAGGGATTGGAGATCATAAAACATACTTTCTGATCTTAGCTCTGACCCAGGTTGTGGAAGTGTGACCTCTCAAGGTCTTATTCTCATCTCTAAGATGAGGCATCTGGTGCTAGAGAATTTCAGATCAGCTCTAGCTCTAGAATCCAGTGAGCCAGGATTAGTGACACCTATTAACATAGCAATCTTACTATTATAGTAATAATGTGAAACCCCGTGTTGAGAAACAGACCTACTACAGATCCCAGGCAGAGCAGCCAGATCCAGCATGGAAGGCAGAGATCTTCAAAGTCAGCCCTCTATTTAGACAGCTTACACCTTTGGGAATCCGTCATGTTCTGGTGACAACTTGAAGGTCATATTGGCAGACACATCATGAAAAGCTTGCTATTTTTGAATAAGCAAGTGAACCGATGAGAAAGTTTAAGGGTGGTGAGTTCAAATTAGTATTTGCTTGATCAAATCATGAATTAATCCTTGAATCTCAAATTTTAAATTTCTTAAAACATGGATTTTCAGCCATTGGGGTTTTATTGGCATTTCTCAGAAAGTCATCGTTAACCTTCTAGCCTTTGATTCTATGGGGTAAACTGTTGCAGAGATCACACACCTGCAGTTAGCTAATAAAGAACTGAAAAAAGAAAAAGTGAAAGTGTGAGTCCCTCAGTTGTGTCCCACACTCTTTGCAACTCCATGGACTGTAGCCCGTCAGGCTCCTCTGTCCTCAGACTTCTCCAGGCAAGAATACCGGGTAGCTGTACGGCACTACCTCACGTAAACTCTGAAACATGAATAGGATCAAAAGGATTCCTTGGGAAAGCAGTCTGATGGAGGTTCCTCTGTGCAGGACTTTTCAGAGTGTTTAATGTCACTGTCTGTGGTGCATCTTCTCAGGGAAGTCGCAGCTATCAAGTCATTTTGCCCCGTGTGCAGCTGGCAGGGATAATCTGGCAGGATTCACTGGGAACCCTGGAGCTAGAGGCAGAAGCTACACACTGCAGCCTGGTCTGGAGCCCCTACATGGGTACAGGAACAGAGCCATAGAAGCACGCTAGAAGATGCCAGCAAACATGCCGCCATCCCGCTGCTTGATGAAGCTCATGCAGAAATAGGTGGAGATAGTCACAGAGGGATTGGAGATCATAAAACATACTTTCTGATCTTAGCTCTGACCCAGGTTGTGGAAGTGTGACCTCTCAAGGTCTTATTCTCATCTCTAAGATGAGGCATCTGGTGCTAGAGAATTTCAGATCAGCTCTAGCTCTAGAATCCAGTGAGCCAGGATTAGTGACACCTATTAACATAGCAATCTTACTATTATAGTAATAATGTGAAACCCCGTGTTGAGAAACAGACCTACTACAGATCCCAGGCAGAGCAGCCAGATCCAGCATGGAAGGCAGAGATCTTCAAAGTCAGCCCTCTATTTAGACAGCTTACACCTTTGGGAATCCGTCATGTTCTGGTGACAACTTGAAGGTCATATTGGCAGACACATCATGCCAGTGATACATGATTGTGTGTTTAGTTGAAATAGACCTTTTTTGTTCAAATCCATTGAATCATTTAGGCTACATACATCTTTTTAAACAAAGCAAAACATTTTTTGGTGAGATGAGACTGCCATTTCAAATATATGTGAATTCTTTCTTTTTTATTTATATTTTTTAAAGCCTCTTTTAAAAGAGATGTAACATTGATTTTTAACACAGCAGGAGATGACATGCTAAGCCCTTGACCGGCCAGCTATGTCACAAGGTGACTTCTTGCCCATCTCTGGGTGAACTCTGACTGTGAAGATGGGTAAAGAGGGATACAGAGAAAGCTGTTCAAGTTCTCCAAGCACTCTCATGGCTCCAAACAGCTATGCTTCTATAACTTCTTTTCACTTTGTATCGTAGGCATTTTCCTTGTGGCTTATATCTATTCCTGTTTTAACACTTACTGTGTTTAAATTGTCATTTATTGACCCTTGTGGTTGCCTAGACCACTGACTCCTTAAGAGTAGGAACTGAACCCATCTTGGCATTCATCTTTTTTGACAGTAGGACTTAGTGAAAAAATTAACCACCTAGTCTTAACCCATGTTATCTTCTCTTAGCAATTGTCAAGGCAGAAATCCTTTTGAGCTACAGCTTTAGTCTGACCATAGTAAAAATAATTCCTTCCTAGGCTACCAAACATTTCTGTTCAAAAAGGAGGTACCTCGAGCCCTTTGGTTTTGGTCATTCAGAGTACTCTGAAAATCAGGCCACCACCCGAATTTCCTCAAAAGTCCTCTTGGCCGGGCGGTTGCAACCTGTATGGAAGCTTTCTCCTGCCCAGGTGTGATTGCAGTGGCCAGTACCATGTGTCCACTCAGAGCACAGGCCGGGCAGCCCCAGTGCCGGAAGAATGAAGGTTGTTTCCTAGTGCTCACCTAGACCGCTCGGCCATGCCAGCATGAGCCATTCATCACTGGTGTGCTCACGGATCGTCTGTCTCCACACTGGGATGTAGGCTCTGTGAGCACACCATCGCTGTAGAATTGGTGTGTGGAATAGAGCTTGGCACTCAGTAGGTTCTCAGCAGATGTCTGTTGTTGAATGAAATGTTTCAGAAGGTGAGTGACTAGCCAGGGACTCGATGAAGGCATGCGGAAGGCCCTCTCCAAAGCCTGCTGCTTGCTGAATGAATCAGCTCAGGCCACATGTCCTGTTGTGCGTGGCACACCACCAAACCGGAAACTCTTTTCCTGCCCTCAGATGATTTCAGAGTGAGATGTCTTCCAAAGTAATGTTGATTTTTTTTTTTTTTTTTTTTTGCCTTATAGAAGTTTAGTAGAAGTTTATGCTTGTGAGTGGATTTTGTTCTGTATTCCTCTTAAAGAAGCCTTTAAGCTTCGTGCTCACTGATGGAGCAGATGGCGCTCCCTTGCCAGCCAGGTGAGCACCCTGTCATGGGGCGGCGTGGGGAGGAGAGCCCTGACTTCCTCCCAATTCGAATTTTTTCTCAGAATGAGGAATTAGACAGTTGGCGCTGTGTATCTGTGGGTTCTGCATCTGTGGACTCAACCAACGGCAGATCAAAAACATTAGAAATAAAAGTTCCAAAAGCAAACCTGAATTTGCCATATACTAGCAACTACTGACATTGTACTGGGCATGCTAAGTATCTGGAGATGACTTAAAGTGTATGGGGGTGTGTGCATAAGTTAGATGCAAATACTATGCCATTTCATATAAAAGACTTGAACATCTATGGATTTTGGTATCCGTGGGACATCCTAAATCCAACCCTCCACAGATACTGGGGGATGACTATACTTGAAACCACACCATTAGGGATTTCATGCTATTTAAAGCAACCAGTTTGGGTAACCAGATCCAAAGCTCTAAAAGAAATAAGTAAGGCTGGAAAAAACAATTCTGAGGGTGAGCTTTCAGCCTGTATTGTTCCTTATTCAGCTCATGTGTCCATGCACAAGGGAAGAATGAAGGTTGTTTCCTAGTGCTCACCTAGACCGCTCGGCCATGCCAGCATGAGCCATTCATCACTGGTGTGCTCACGGATCGTCTGTCTCCACACTGGGATGTAGGCTCTGTGAGCACACCATCGCTGTAGAATTGGTGTGTGGAATAGAGCTTGGCACTCAGTAGGTTCTCAGCAGATGTCTGTTGTTGAATGAAATGTTTCAGAAGGTGAGTGACTAGCCAGGGACTCGATGAAGGCATGCGGAAGGCCCTCTCCAAAGCCTGCTGCTTGCTGAATGAATCAGCTCAGGCCACATGTCCTGTTGTGCGTGGCACACCACCAAACCGGAAACTCTTTTCCTGCCCTCAGATGATTTCAGAGTGAGATGTCTTCCAAAGTAATGTTGATTTTTTTTTTTTTTTTTTTTGCCTTATAGAAGTTTAGTAGAAGTTTATGCTTGTGAGTGGATTTTGTTCTGTATTCCTCTTAAAGAAGCCTTTAAGCTTCGTGCTCACTGATGGAGCAGATGGCGCTCCCTTGCCAGCCAGGTGAGCACCCTGTCATGGGGCGGCGTGGGGAGGAGAGCCCTGACTTCCTCCCAATTCGAATTTTTTCTCAGAATGAGGAATTAGACAGTTGGCGCTGTGTATCTGTGGGTTCTGCATCTGTGGACTCAACCAACGGCAGATCAAAAACATTCGAGGGGAAATAAAAGTTCCAAAAGCAAACCTGAATTTGCCATATACTAGCAACTACTGACATTGTACTGGGCATGCTAAGTATCTGGAGATGACTTAAAGTGTATGGGGGTGTGTGCATAAGTTAGATGCAAATACTATGCCATTTCATATAAAAGACTTGAACATCTATGGATTTTGGTATCCGTGGGACATCCTAAATCCAACCCTCCACAGATACTGGGGGATGACTATACTTGAAACCACACCATTAGGGATTTCATGCTATTTAAAGCAACCAGTTTGGGTAACCAGATCCAAAGCTCTAAAAGAAATAAGTAAGGCTGGAAAAAACAATTCTGAGGGTGAGCTTTCAGCCTGTATTGTTCCTTATTCAGCTCTTGGTTTTTTGAAATAATTAATAATAAAAACTATAGCTCCCACTGATTGTAAGTGCACTGCCTCACAGGACTTGGTCAAGCACTTTATGTGTGATGTCTCTATTACCAGAAGTGCAAGAGAAAGTCAATGGCATTGCCTTGCACCCTTAACTTAATATCAAGAAAGATGGGAAAAGATCATGAAAATGTTATAAGCTAGTGAAAAGTATTTTGATTCTAAGGATAGTCTTAACTTCATTAGAAAACATTGTGTTTTTTCTTAAAATTCCCTAGAAGCCAGATGCTTCTGCAAACATACAGAATCACAGAACCCTAACATTTGTTTTCTTTGTTAAGTATAAATAAACCTCAGACAACAAATCTATGATTCTATCACCTGTCTGTGTATGGAAGTCTACATGCACACACTAGGGGCTGATGGGTGAAATGAAATGTAACTAGCCAGTATCTCCCCCGACTCCTCTCCCAGTGCAGGAACGCTCTCCCTCTTCTCCCGCCCCTCTGGAACCCCTACCACAGCCTCAGACTCAGCTGGAAAACTTCCTCCATGGGCCTCTCCCATTCTTCAAGCTGATTAACTCAACTTGGTTAGACTTCTTCCTCCTCTCCAGCCCCACCTGCCTTCTCCTTGAACCCTAATCACACACCTAATTCTTTTCAAGGGATGGCACTGATTCTCTCTCACCTGATAGTTCACCAAATATTTAAAGAAAATAACTGTATGCCCTTAAATTTTTTCTTTATCTGACCAGTAATTGTCGGTAATTATCCTCACTAGTTCCCAAGGCTGGAAGAGCTGCACTTGGAGATTAAGGATGCGTGTACATGTATAGACGTTAGCTCCCTGTCCTGTTGACTACAAGAATTATTCTCTAATTAAGCTGGAAATTAAAAGATGCTCCTCGGAAGAAAAACTATGACAAACCTAGACAGCCATATTAAAAAGCAGAGACAGCGCTTTGCTGACAAAGGTCCATCTAGTCAAAGCTATGGTTTTTCCAGTAGTCAAGTATGGATGTGAAAGGTGGACCATAAAGAAAGCTGATCACCGAAGAACTGATGCTTTCAAACTGTTGTGTTGGAAAAGATTCTTGAGAGTCCTTTGGATAGCAAGGAGATCAAACGAGTCAATCCTAAAAGAAATCAACCCTGAATATTCACTGGAAGGACTAATGCTGAAGCTCCAATACTGTGGCCACCTGTTGTGAAGAGCCAACTCATTGGAAAAGACCCTGATGCTGGGAAAGACTGAGGTGAAGAGGAGGTGACAGAGGATGAGATGGTTGGATGGCATCACTGACTCAGTGGACGATGGCAATCACTTTGGGAAGGCACTAAGGATAAACTTCATTAGAAAACATTGTGTTTTTTCTTAAAATTCCCTAGAAGCCAGATGCTTCTGCAAACATACAGAATCACAGAACCCTAACATTTGTTTTCTTTGTTAAGTATAAATAAACCTCAGACAACAAATCTATGATTCTATCACCTGTCTGTGTATGGAAGTCTACATGCACACACTAGGGGCTGATGGGTGAAATGAAATGTAACTAGCCAGTATCTCCCCCGACTCCTCTCCCAGTGCAGGAACGCTCTCCCTCTTCTCCCGCCCCTCTGGAACCCCTACCACAGCCTCAGACTCAGCTGGAAAACTTCCTCCATGGGCCTCTCCCATTCTTCAAGCTGATTAACTCAACTTGGTTAGACTTCTTCCTCCTCTCCAGCCCCACCTGCCTTCTCCTTGAACCCTAATCACACACCTAATTCTTTTCAAGGGATGGCACTGATTCTCTCTCACCTGATAGTTCACCAAATATTTAAAGAAAATAACTGTATGCCCTTAAATTTTTTCTTTATCTGACCAGTAATTGTCGGTAATTATCCTCACTAGTTCCCAAGGCTGGAAGAGCTGCACTTGGAGATTAAGGATGCGTGTACATGTATAGACGTTAGCTCCCTGTCCTGTTGACTACAAGAATTATTCTCTAATTAAGCTGGAAATTAAAAGATGCTCCTCGGAAGAAAAACTATGACAAACCTAGACAGCCATATTAAAAAGCAGAGACAGCGCTTTGCTGACAAAGGTCCATCTAGTCAAAGCTATGGTTTTTCCAGTAGTCAAGTATGGATGTGAAAGGTGGACCATAAAGAAAGCTGATCACCGAAGAACTGATGCTTTCAAACTGTTGTGTTGGAAAAGATTCTTGAGAGTCCTTTGGATAGCAAGGAGATCAAACGAGTCAATCCTAAAAGAAATCAACCCTGAATATTCACTGGAAGGACTAATGCTGAAGCTCCAATACTGTGGCCACCTGTTGTGAAGAGCCAACTCATTGGAAAAGACCCTGATGCTGGGAAAGACTGAGGTGAAGAGGAGGTGACAGAGGATGAGATGGTTGGATGGCATCACTGACTCAGTGGACATGAGTTTGAGCAAACTCAGGGAGCCAGTGAAGAACAGGGAAGCCTGGCGTGCTGCAGTCCATAGAGTCGCAAAAAGTTGGACACAACTTAGTGACTAAACAACAACAAAACTGGTAATAAGAATCCTTTCCAGTTCTGGACAAGGTAGACACAAACCATTTTAGCCCCATCTGCAATCATATATAGGTGACTGCCACAGACAACATTTAAGGAAAAAATGGACTGATTATTTCAGCAAATAGAATAGTACCCCCTCCTTTATACTGCATTTCAGTAGGTATTCTGGTTTTTCATTTGGGAGAAAGATACTTTGTGCTTGCATAGCACTCTATGAAGATTTTCACACTCAGCTCTTATAAGCACCTGAGCAATAGATGGGTTTGGGGTAATTATTCCCACTTACACAGGAGGTAACTGGCACCTTATGGTCTGGAGTTTTATAAGAATCCTATAGCTCTAGCTCAAAGTTTCTTTCCTCCCCTAAGGCCTAGAATAGCAGTGACAGTTCTTTCTACCGTTTTGCTTGCCCATGTGTTCATCATTGAATAGATCTTTTAAGTACCTCATCTGTGCTAGTGACACCTTAATATTCAAAACAATCCTTTTCTATAGACTGTCCATTGGAGTTTCTTGCAGGTTTCCCTGTATATCTTGGGCTAAATAATCCAAGTTCCCCCTTACTCCGTTTCCTTTCGAAAGGAAAGGTCAGGCATACAGGCTCATTGTTTCTCCTGGGCCCCATTCTGTAAGACTGACTTAAATGTAACTAGTCAGTCTGCATTCCAGGGAAACATATTGTCAGATTTTTCTAGGGTTTTGCCTGTCTCTCTGTTTGCACATGGTAGTCATGGATGGAAGTCATTTCCCTTTGAAACATCATGTCAACAAATATTCTTTGCCTTAATCCCAAAGATCTTGTATGAGCCTGTAGAATTAACTGTGGCTTGCACTGATAGACTGTTAAATTCTTACCCTGCACAGAGAGAGAAAGGGAAAATGAAAGAAACCCTTTGCCTCAAGAAAACAGATGACAGCTCCTTGCTTGATGATTTTCTTTCTTTCCTGTAGGAGTCACAAAGACTCAGCTTGCAATTTCAGTAGGACAGGAAGGGTTAAAGAGGGAAAAGGGCAGTTTCAGACTTTCTCATTTGATTGTTCCACAAACATTAGTTCAGTACCAGTCATGAATTACAGTTGTTCAGTGACTAAACAACAACAAAACTGGTAATAAGAATCCTTTCCAGTTCTGGACAAGGTAGACACAAACCATTTTAGCCCCATCTGCAATCATATATAGGTGACTGCCACAGACAACATTTAAGGAAAAAATGGACTGATTATTTCAGCAAATAGAATAGTACCCCTCCTTTATACTGCATTTCAGTAGGTATTCTGGTTTTTCATTTGGGAGAAAGATACTTTGTGCTTGCATAGCACTCTATGAAGATTTTCACACTCAGCTCTTATAAGCACCTGAGCAATAGATGGGTTTGGGGTAATTATTCCCACTTACACAGGAGGTAACTGGCACCTTATGGTCTGGAGTTTTATAAGAATCCTATAGCTCTAGCTCAAAGTTTCTTTCCTCCCCTAAGGCCTAGAATAGCAGTGACAGTTCTTTCTACCGTTTTGCTTGCCCATGTGTTCATCATTGAATAGATCTTTTAAGTACCTCATCTGTGCTAGTGACACCTTAATATTCAAAACAATCCTTTTCTATAGACTGTCCATTGGAGTTTCTTGCAGGTTTCCCTGTATATCTTGGGCTAAATAATCCAAGTTCCCCCTTACTCCGTTTCCTTTCGAAAGGAAAGGTCAGGCATACAGGCTCATTGTTTCTCCTGGGCCCCATTCTGTAAGACTGACTTAAATGTAACTAGTCAGTCTGCATTCCAGGGAAACATATTGTCAGATTTTTCTAGGGTTTTGCCTGTCTCTCTGTTTGCACATGGTAGTCATGGATGGAAGTCATTTCCCTTTGAAACATCATGTCAACAAATATTCTTTGCCTTAATCCCAAAGATCTTGTATGAGCCTGTAGAATTAACTGTGGCTTGCACTGATAGACTGTTAAATTCTTACCCTGCACAGAGAGAGAAAGGGAAAATGAAAGAAACCCTTTGCCTCAAGAAAACAGATGACAGCTCCTTGCTTGATGATTTTCTTTCTTTCCTGTAGGAGTCACAAAGACTCAGCTTGCAATTTCAGTAGGACAGGAAGGGTTAAAGAGGGAAAAGGGCAGTTTCAGACTTTCTCATTTGATTGTTCCACAAACATTAGTTCAGTACCAGTCATGAATTACAGTTGTTCCCACAGAGAGAAGGCAACCTTGTGGAGCAGACAGTAGTTGCTGCAGTACAGCATGAGAGCTGGCAGGCTGAGGTAGTAGGGACCTTGGGGTCTGGCTGGACATGTAGATGAGGGGTTGGACAAGACCTTGATTGCAAAGATGGGCCTCTTATCACCAGACTGTGAGGGTGGGCATGTCACTCACGGTTAAGGGAGCACTCTGGATGGCCAATTCTGGAAGATAAACTGGGAGGAGATGAGGTTGGTGACAAGGAAACAGGTGGGGAGGTCAATGCCCTTGTGCAATCTCAAGGGCAGAAGTAAGTAGGATGGACAACGTGAGACAAATAATAGGACTTGATGTGGAGAATGAAGCAGAGGGAACAATCCTGGGTGACTTCCTGCCATTTACCAAGAGGAAAAGGTACAGGAGGCATATGCTGAGGGCCAGCAAGTGGAAGGAAAGAGGGTAAATCCCATGAGGAATAAACTGAATAGGAAGTAACCAAAGGAAGCAAAGTAAAGAAGTCTGAAAGACTAGAGAAGAGTCCAGAGCTTCTTTCTGTGAAGGACCAGTGATTTTTAGTGTTTTGTTTGCTTCGATTTCCAATCCATTATGTACCAATACCAGCCACAGTGAGTAGCTGCTTGGACCACGCCCAGCTTCCATTCAAACCCGATGATACACAGTTCTCAAACATGCCAAGAGTCTGATGGACAGGAAAACCCCACAGATTCACAGGCTTGGTTATGTCAGAAAAGTTTCTAGAAGCTTTCTTTCCATTTCTTTCCATATTTCATCATGGACTGGCCCTGGTGCACAAACCCACTTTGAGTAGCACTTGTCTAGACTAAGGCATGTCTGAGCTGAAGTCTTCAGTTTGGAAGTTCCCATTAAAGGTGGATGTTGAAGCCAAGGACAGGGCTGTGATTGCCAGGAGAATGTCGAGGCTTGGGGGATGAACAGCCACCATCCAACTCTGCGAATATGCCACAGTCTAAGGCAAGGCTTACAACTTTCCCCATAAAGCATCAGTTTAGTACTGGGGGTTTTGATGGCCACACAAGTCTGTCACAACAACTCAACTCTGACCTTGTCATTTGAACGCAGTTCTACCAGGGTTTTCAAATCTCAGCACTACAGAGAATTGGAGCCATAAAATGTTTTGTTATGGGGGACTCTTCTGTGCATTGTAGCATGTTTAGCAACGTCTCTGACCTCTGTCTACCAAATGCCAGTACCACCACCTCCAGTCACGAGAATCAAAAATATGTCTAGATATTGCCAGATGTCCCGGGGCAGGGGCACAGAATCGCCTTCAGTTGAGAACTATTGAACTGAAGAGAATACATAAAAGAAGGAACACTGGTGTGTTCCAATAAAACTTGCACAAAAAATTTACAAAAACAAGGGGCTTCCCTGGTGGTCCACTGAGTAAGGAGTCCGCCTTGCTGTGCAAGGAGTGCCGTTTCAATCCCTGGCCCAGGAAGATCCCACGTGCCGAGGATTGGCTGGGCTGGTGTTTCCAATTACGAACCAACGCTCTGGAGCGCATGCACTCAGAGCCGCTGCAATGTAAGAGGCCACTGTGATGGGAGGCCCACACAGGCCAAAAAAAAAAAGTAAGGCAAAAAAAATGAACATTTAAAAATTTAAAACACAAGAGAAGAGTCCAGAGCTTCTTTCTGTGAAGGACCAGTGATTTAGTGTTTTGTTTGCTTGATTTCCAATCCATTATGTACCAATACCAGCCACAGTGAGTAGCTGCTTGGACCACGCCAGCTTCCATTCAAACCCGATGATACACAGTTCTCAAACATGCCAAGAGTCTGATGGACAGGAAAACCCCACAGATTCACAGGCTTGGTTATGTCAGAAAAGTTTCTAGAAGCTTTCTTTCCATTTCTTTCCATATTTCATCATGGACTGGCCCTGGTGCACAAACCCACTTTGAGTAGCACTTGTCTAGACTAAGGCATGTCTGAGCTGAAGTCTTCAGTTTGGAAGTTCCCATTAAAGGTGGATGTTGAAGCCAAGGACAGGGCTGTGATTGCCAGGAGAATGTCGAGGCTTGGGGGATGAACAGCCACCATCCAACTCTGCGAATATGCCACAGTCTAAGGCAAGGCTTACAACTTTCCCCATAAAGCATCAGTTTAGTACTGGGGGTTTTGATGGCCACACAAGTCTGTCACAACAACTCAACTCTGACCTTGTCATTTGAACGCAGTTCTACCAGGGTTTTCAAATCTCAGCACTACAGAGAATTGGAGCCATAAAATGTTTTGTTATGGGGGACTCTTCTGTGCATTGTAGCATGTTTAGCAACGTCTCTGACCTCTGTCTACCAAATGCCAGTACCACCACCTCCAGTCACGAGAATCAAAAATATGTCTAGATATTGCCAGATGTCCCGGGGCAGGGGCACAGAATCGCCTTCAGTTGAGAACTATTGAACTGAAGAGAATACATAAAAGAAGGAACACTGGTGTGTTCCAATAAAACTTGCACAAAAAATTTACAAAAACAAGGGGCTTCCCTGGTGGTCCACTGAGTAAGGAGTCCGCCTTGCTGTGCAAGGAGTGCCGTTTCAATCCCTGGCCCAGGAAGATCCCACGTGCCGAGGATTGGCTGGGCTGGTGTTTCCAATTACGAACCAACGCTCTGGAGCGCATGCACTCAGAGCCGCTGCTCTGCAATGTAAGAGGCCACTGTGATGGGAGGCCCACACAGGCCAAAGAATAAAGATGGATGAAAAATAAATGATGACTTAGGGGCAAAAGAAAAAAATGAACATTTAAAAAAATTTAAAACACAGGTACAGGACTGGATTTGACTCACCTGCCATAATTTGCAGACCCTTGATCTAAGGGATGGGCATAGGGAAAACTAAAAGGACTTATTCCATGAATTTTAAAGCCCTCTTTTGTTCACAGCCCAAGAGAAGAGAGACTCTGTAAGTGATCCAACATAAAGGGAAGGAGATTGTTATCAACCCCAGAGGTTTTCTCTTTTAATAGCACCTATGCCTACCTTAGTGTGCATACCACCCACCAGGAGACAGCAGACACAAAATCGTAAAATCAGAGAACAGGAAAAAAAGCAAATACAAGCTCTTTAGGAGGCCTGAGAAAACCTCCAAGTAAGGCAATAAGAAGCCTAGATTGCGTGAGGTGAGTTTGAGAATTCCTGCAGGAAGGAAGTGACTGAAGCAGGTCTTGGAGGATGTTATGAATATGGTTGATGGTAAGGAGGTGGGAGGACAATTCACGTAAGGCACACAGGGTTCTTAGTTTCAGAGAGTCAGGAGGGAAGTGAAGTGTCAATAGCAAGGGAAGGGACCATTGTCCCCATGAAAGCCTGTGGGTGTACAGGGCTCCCGGTGCAGGGCCATGGTGCATGTGTTTCCTCTGGGAACAAAGATTAACAGCACTTATAACACTTTTTGTTTTTTCGAGAACAGGATATTTGTTTTTCTCCTTGAAACTCAGAGGGCTTTTATTACCTCAAAATTTTAATCTTTTGGCATTTCTTTCACATAAAGTCCAATCCCTTTGGAGATTCTCTTTGACAAGGACAAAAATACTGAAAATTCCTAGTGAGTTGGAGAGGCTGGTGTCTGGGACCGTTTTCCTCATTCTTAGTTAATGACAAGGTCAAGCTATTATCTCTGACTCTCGTTGATATTGAGATCATGGTGTATCATTTCCTCTTGATGCTGTCAGACTTCAGGACAAATGGCCTGGTGTGGAGTTCAGCCATGGCTGAAATCCTAGCTCCTCCATGTTTTGACTGATGGGCCTAAGACACAGGTTTCATTTAACACTGGTTCCTAAGGAGTGTGTTCTCATGGCCACTTGCCTGGCCCACAGCATGCACTCTCAGTCAGTTTAGTCGCTCAGTCGTGTCTGACTCTGCAACCCCAGGGACTGCAGCACGCCAGGCTTCCCTGTCCTTCACCGTCTCCTGGAGCTTGCTCAAACTAATGTCCATTGAGTTGGTGATGTCAGCCAACCATCGCATCCTCTGTCATCCCCTTCACCTTCTTCTGCCTTCTGTTTTTCCCAGCATCAGGGTCTTTTCTCCTCTAGTGGTTGCTATTCACATGTGTAAATAGAGAACCCAGCATTTCAAGTGTGCTACTTTCTTGAGGACTTGGGGAGTGGAGGGTCCTGAATGCAAAGCAACTCTCTCTCACTATGGAAGGCCCTGCAGGGTTTAAGGATTAAAAGAACACTTCTTAATTTGTTCACTGCCGGCCACGTGTTGTGAGAGACCAAAAGGATGAGTAAGACCTAGCTCATGCTCAACAGAAAAGCTCTCAGCTTAGTCAAAAGGGATATTCATTCATGCATTCAACAAATACTTGTGTTTGGATCTTTATGTACAAATAACATGAGGGCATTTACTGTGAAAGTGGGTGGAGCATCCACTGGCCACTGCCAGGCACCCAAGATACCCAGTGCTGGTGTGAGGCAAACAAGCCACAGCCCACTCAGTGAGTCTAGCGCCACCTGTTTCCTCGGGAACAAAGATTAACAGCACTTATAACACTTTTTGTTTTTTCGAGAACAGGATATTTGTTTTTCTCCTTGAAACTCAGAGGGCTTTTATTACCTCAAAATTTTAATCTTTTGGCATTTCTTTCACATAAAGTCCAATCCCTTTGGAGATTCTCTTTGACAAGGACAAAAATACTGAAAATTCCTAGTGAGTTGGAGAGGCTGGTGTCTGGGACCGTTTTCCTCATTCTTAGTTAATGACAAGGTCAAGCTATTATCTCTGACTCTCGTTGATATTGAGATCATGGTGTATCATTTCCTCTTGATGCTGTCAGACTTCAGGACAAATGGCCTGGTGTGGAGTTCAGCCATGGCTGAAATCCTAGCTCCTCCATGTTTTGACTGATGGGCCTAAGACACAGGTTTCATTTAACACTGGTTCCTAAGGAGTGTGTTCTCATGGCCACTTGCCTGGCCCACAGCATGCACTCTCAGTCAGTTTAGTCGCTCAGTCGTGTCTGACTCTGCAACCCCAGGGACTGCAGCACGCCAGGCTTCCCTGTCCTTCACCGTCTCCTGGAGCTTGCTCAAACTAATGTCCATTGAGTTGGTGATGTCAGCCAACCATCGCATCCTCTGTCATCCCCTTCACCTTCTTCTGCCTTCTGTTTTTCCCAGCATCAGGGTCTTTTCTCCTCTAGTGGTTGCTATTCACATGTGTAAATAGAGAACCCAGCATTTCAAGTGTGCTACTTTCTTGAGGACTTGGGGAGTGGAGGGTCCTGAATGCAAAGCAACTCTCTCTCACTATGGAAGGCCCTGCAGGGTTTAAGGATTAAAAGAACACTTCTTAATTTGTTCACTGCCGGCCACGTGTTGTGAGAGACCAAAAGGATGAGTAAGACCTAGCTCATGCTCAACAGAAAAGCTCTCAGCTTAGTCAAAAGGGATATTCATTCATGCATTCAACAAATACTTGTGTTTGGATCTTTATGTACAAATAACATGAGGGCATTTACTGTGAAAGTGGGTGGAGCATCCACTGGCCACTGCCAGGCACCCAAGATACCCAGTGCTGGTGTGAGGCAAACAAGCCACGTTTCAGCCCACTCAGTGAGTCTGGATGATCGCCAAGGGCCCTGGCAGGATGGGATGGTAGCGCGGGAATCCGTATCTTTCCCCTCACTCCATTAGGGCAAGAGTCAAGGTCGTCAAGGGACCTAAGCTATAGGATGAGCTGTGAAGACGGGACGAGGAACACCATGACATATAGAGTGAGTCAAGTGACCATAGTCTGAGTTTCTAGACACCTGTCAAACCTGTTCAGAACATTTGATATTTCTCTTGTTGGAGTTTCCATAGAATAATTGCTGATTAGAAAAAGATTAGAGGGTTTCTTTTTTTTGGTGAGCAGCTTTACCAGTTACTTGATTTAAGCTGACTCTACAGATTTGAGCCAATTCCTGGTTGAAAACTGCTGACAGCTTAAGGGTGAGGGTCTCATCCTGTATTGATATTGTCCTCACAGCTTCACAAACCCACTCAGATCCATTCATTCTAGAAGCATGAAAGCAGCTGATGGGAATGGTTCCCTTTGATTCCTCTCCACCAGCTAGCGTCTGCCTCGGCCCTTGTGACCAGCCCTGAGGCCAACTCCCCTGTAAAACAAGTCATGATAAATGAACCAGGCCGTTCCCTTGCCTTGTTGTAATTGCCAGGGATCCGAGACTGCCCGAGTCCTCCCTAGTTAACTCATTTTAATAGGGAGAAAGGCGTAATGGCCTCTCTTCAAAAGTGCAGGGTCGGTACTTTGAGGTGGATGTTCTGTCTTCCAATTTTGCTTCTAAAACCCTTTCAAATAGTACAATTAGATCCTGGAGTTTGCTTACTTAGGGTCCTGAATGCAAAGCAACTCTCTCACTATGGAAGGCCCTGCAGGGTTTAAGGATTAAAAGAACACTTCTTAATTTGTTCACTGCCGGCCACGTGTTGTGAGAGACCAAAAGGATGAGTAAGACCTAGCTCATGCTCAACAGAAAAGCTCTCAGCTTAGTCAAAGGGATATTCATTCATGCATTCAACAAATACTTGTGTTTGGATCTTTATGTACAAATAACATGAGGGCATTTACTGTGAAAGTGGGTGGAGCATCCACTGGCCACTGCCAGGCACCCAAGATACCCAGTGCTGGTGTGAGGCAAACAAGCCACGTTTCAGCCCACTCAGTGAGTCTGGATGATCGCCAAGGGCCCTGGCAGGATGGGATGGTAGCGCGGGAATCCGTATCTTTCCCCTCACTCCATTAGGGCAAGAGTCAAGGTCGTCAAGGGACCTAAGCTATAGGATGAGCTGTGAAGACGGGACGAGGAACACCATGACATATAGAGTGAGTCAAGTGACCATAGTCTGAGTTTCTAGACACCTGTCAAACCTGTTCAGAACATTTGATATTTCTCTTGTTGGAGTTTCCATAGAATAATTGCTGATTAGAAAAAGATTAGAGGGTTTCTTTTTTTTGGTGAGCAGCTTTACCAGTTACTTGATTTAAGCTGACTCTACAGATTTGAGCCAATTCCTGGTTGAAAACTGCTGACAGCTTAAGGGTGAGGGTCTCATCCTGTATTGATATTGTCCTCACAGCTTCACAAACCCACTCAGATCCATTCATTCTAGAAGCATGAAAGCAGCTGATGGGAATGGTTCCCTTTGATTCCTCTCCACCAGCTAGCGTCTGCCTCGGCCCTTGTGACCAGCCCTGAGGCCAACTCCCCTGTAAAACAAGTCATGATAAATGAACCAGGCCGTTCCCTTGCCTTGTTGTAATTGCCAGGGATCCGAGACTGCCCCGAGTCCTCCCTAGTTAACTCATTTTAATAGGGAGAAAGGGCGTAATGGCCTCTCTTCAAAAGTGCAGGGTCGGTACTTTGAGGTGGATGTTCTGTCTTCCAATTTTGCTTCTAAAAACCCTTTCAAATAGTACAATTAGATCCTATAAACGTGAGGAGTGTATGCACATTTGCGGTGAGTCTCCCATATGGTATTTGTGGGTCTCTGTATAATCAGGGTTGTAAAAGAAAAATAAATACAAGCTGTAGCTGAATCATAAACGAGAAGTCCATTTATAAATAATTGAGGGTTGGGTTGTAGCATAGACTTTCTGAGAGGGTCTATAAAATGCTGTCTGCTCAGTCTGGCAATAAGTTCATCTGCATGACAGCCAGGCGACTGGGAGCTGAGCTAATGGCATCTCCTAGGCTTGCAGCGTAGAGCTGAGTCCTCGGTTCAGATAATATGGGGAGAGGAAGAGAATGTAAAAATAGAAGCGGCATCTTCTTATCTTCTCGTGGGTGGAGTGAAACAGACTGAAAATATGGAAAGCATCCCTTCAGGATGCCACTTACCAGGGAGTTCTCCGGTTACATTTATTTCTGTCTCAGGTTTTCATGTAAGTTCAGTATTGAATCTCTCATTGTGTTTTATTTTTCTCCTTGAATTTTAAAATGCTTTGGTCCAGAGAAGTGCTCCTACAGACACCCTAACTTTAGTCATATTTTACTGTTTTGCATGTGGGAGCTGGTTGGGTCCTCCCTAGATTAGTGATAACTGCCGTCTTCAAATGGAAAGTCTTCCAGGAAAAGTCTGTGAGTGGCTTTTTTTATAGGTGAGTGTGAAGTGGGGTCATAAGGAAGTGAGCAGTGATGGTTTTCCCCCGCAAGGAGACTCCGAATGAACAGGGATGAGACCTCACCCACTCTGTACGAGTCAGAGGCTCAAACAAGGCTGCTGCCTGGGACCTCCTCCACGCATGCCCAGTGCTCGGCCCCCAACCCCACGGCCACCCATTCCATCTTTCCAGAACCCTGGGTTCTCCCTCAGAAGATCCAAAATCTGTTTCCTCCTAGCTTCTGCCCTTGTATCCCCAGGGCCTCTGGTAACAAGCTAATCCCTTTTCCATGACAGTTAATGAATCCTTCAGATCCCTAAGGACTCCTTTTCCTTTGGAATTTGCGTTTTCTTCAAGCTGCTCCACTCCACCTGCTTACGTGTCCTGAGTCCTCTTGCCTCCCGGTTGGGCTCCTGGGAACATGCAGGAACATGCTCTGGGTCACCTTTATCCCTTTCAAGTGTAGAGCCCAGGGTAAAATACACTTTCCCAGGGCGTATCAGGGACTTGTCTCCCTTGTGGCTCCTTATGTTGGCAGCTGAGAGAAATACCCCAAAGATGGTGGTGGGCAGGGAAGGGGTGGCAGGTTCTTGGCTGAGCTGAGGTCCTTCCCTGGGATCTGTGGATTCAGGCATAAACGAGGAATAACTGAGCGTCCTTGCCTGGGGCCCAGATGGTGCAGCGGTGCCGCATCGAGAAGCTGGGGGGCAGGCATGCTGATTCCACATGGACACAAAGTGAGAAGTGATCCCAAGCTGGGGGTCCTGGAAGGATGTGACAACTCAGCAAGGGGGGGACGTCCAGCACAGACTCACTTCCCGCAAGTCGAACAAAGGAAGAGGCCCACAGGTCCCTCAGGACACGCAGAGACTCACACCATCTCACCCCCCTCCCCCGCCTGCCCTGTTAGGCATTTGTGGTTTAGATTAACTTTGCAACCTATTGTTCAGGATGCAAGAATTTTTTTTTTTAATCCTCTCCCTCCCCTAAGAATTAATCTAAAAACAATTAGCAGACAAGCCACACATTCCTTTCTTAAAATAAATCAATTTTTAAAACTCTCAACGCCTTTGTTCTCTTCGGTGCCTTGTGAGTTGCCAATACTGTCTGTCAGCTCTGGTCAGCTAGAGACTGATTTTTCAGGGTGTAACTTTTTCATAACCCTTTGCTTTTCCCTGCCTCCTGCCCATTGCCCTGTTTTAGTCTTTTTAGCATCATTCTCCTTACCGAAAGGGTGATAAGGAAGTGAAGCAAAGGGTGGCCACTGCACTTCTTTCTTCATTGGATTACTATTGCTGTGTTGATTTCTCTTATTAACACTGTCACATGTTAGAAACTGAAATTGTCTAGCCTAGTACTGACCACCTGACACTCTGTGTTTCTTATCAAAACCATGTCTTCAACTTCCTCTTGAGTTCTTCTGTGTCTTGGGACTCTTGAGCTTCTCATAAATCCCTGAGAGTGGGGGCCTGTGCCTTTGCAGCTGGACTCCCTGCCCACACATCTGCCGGACGTCCTTTCTAACCTTGACAGAGGGTGACAGGTGATGGGCTGGAGAGTTGAAACCTTTTGCTGGTGAATCTGTCCTCTCCAGGTCCCAGGAGCTGGAACCTTTGTTTTCAGAAGAATCTAATTTCCCAGATGAATATTGTCTCAAGAATCGTCTAAGTTGGGAGAAGAGGAGCAAACAGCAATCCCCATCCCCGGAGAAAGAGATTAGTAACCTTGGAGGGTACAAATCTTAGGGCCAAGGGCAGGGTTTTGAGAAAGGTCTACACTTAGAATGGGTCTTTTCTCTCGTTTCCTTTCTTCCTCCAATTCTTTATCCCATCTTCCCTTCCTTCTTCTCTTTCAAAGATAGTGGGGGTGGAGGAAAGATAGCAATGCAGAAAAGCTGGAGAGCAGGAAAGCCCTGAGTGTGGAGAGTCAGTGATGGCGATCGAGTCCTGATGCTCTTCATCTGGCACATGGACCACCCAGGCGGCCTCTGATTCCAGCTCTCGCCAGGCCTGTGAGCCCTTCTGGTTTAGCTCTTCCTCTTCTCTCCTCACGCTTCCTCCTTTTGGGTGTCCCCCTGACTCAGGCTCTGCCTGTGATTCATCGCTCCCTCTGTCTCCTGCCACGTGGGTCAGCCCTCATCCTCCAGGAGCCCAAGCCTCCTTTTCAGAAATGGAGAGGAGAGACAAGGCTTCATGTTGTTCCCAGTGGCGCACGGGTGAAGAATCCACCTGCCAATGCAGGAGACGCAAGTTTGATCCCTATGTGGGGAAGATCGCCTGCAGAAAGGAAATGGCAACCCTCTCCAGTACTCTTGCTTGAAAAATCCCAGTCCATGGGGTTGCAACAGAGTCAGACACACCTGGGTGACTAAACAACTGCCACCATAAAAAGCTCTCCACCATCTTTCAAGACAAGGAGTTGCACCCACCCTTCCCCCGGTGTGCTGGGCCACTTGCCGCCTCTCGTTTCCTTCAGAGGAAAACCCTTCTCTTCTGAGATGTCTTCCCTTCTGTAAATGCAGACTGGTGGTGCCTCTTCAGTGAAGCTCTAATTAACACAGGAAAGAGCGCTCTGTCCTTTGACAAGATGAGGCTCAGCCCTCTTGTAAGGTCTTCGTAGATCCACACACTTCCACACAGCCCCCACTCCCCCAGATTTTGGCTTTTGAACCCACTTTCTCATAGTCATGTTTGCGTTAGGATCAGTTACTCATAGGTTCAGTAGACTTTTCAGGATGTGTATATAAAACTGACTCTACAGGAAAGTGCAATCTGAGCCCGAAACAACCCAGGACGCTTTGAAATAGTTCTTTCATTTGTGTGGCTCAAAAATCCAAAATCATGAAAGGATGTACAGTGAGAAGTTTCTCCTCTACACTTATCCCCTTCCATCTACTTCCTCTCCCTGTGGACATACACCATTATTTCCTATGTGTGCTTCCAGAAAAGCTTATTCACATACAAGCTGGGACAGATGTTATCTGCACACTTTGGCACCTATCTTTTTTTGCCTTTGAAGACAGACATCTTTGAAGCCCTTTCTATATCAGTGTATCAGGAGCTGCTTTATTTTGTAGACCCTATAATATTCATTTGTACGGATGCACCTTAACTTGTAAAACCAATCCTCTAAAGGTGGACAGTTAGGTTGTTTCCAACCCTTTTTTTTTTTTTTTTAATTTAGATTTTGTGTGTACTGTGTGGCTTGAACCCAGGCCTTCAGCAGTGAAAACTCTGTGTCCCACTGGACTGTCAAGAGATTCACAGTTGTTTCCAACTCTTGACTGTTTTTAAACTATGCTGGAGTGGCAACTTTGTATAATATGATTTCCTTATTTCCCAAATATGTAAATTGGATAAATCCCTATAGGTGTGATTCCAGGGCCAAAGGCATGGGATTTGTTTCCATAGATACTGCCTTCCACTGAGGTTGGACCTGTGCATACTTCCCCACCCTTATCAGCCCAGCATCTTATTACATCTTATATCTTAAAACAGGCTTTAGGAGGCACCCCTACATCATTTGGGAGCTGACTGAGTTCCTAGGAAGTGTGCTCTGTAAATGTCAAGACCTCCATATCTGGAACTCGAGCCCAGCCACTTGGCTTGCTGTCTGGGAGCCTTGTGGCCTTGGCGAAGCCTGTGCCTTGGTACTCTGTTAGCAAGATGGGGATATTCACATGGGTTCTTGTGAGTGAGCTAGAACACATCAAAGGCTAGAATAGCGCCCGGCACAGTGAGACAATCTCAATAAATATTTTCTATCATATGAAGTTTCCCAAGAGACACACACATACCCTCTCCAGGACCGCATGATTTAGGATGTTATATAAAACTGACTCTACAGGAAAGTGCAATCTGAGCCCGAAACAACCCAGGACGCTTTGAAATAGTTCTTTCATTTGTGTGGCTCAAAAATCCAAAATCATGAAAGGATGTACAGTGAGAAGTTTCTCCTCTACACTTATCCCCTTCCATCTACTTCCTCTCCCTGTGGACATACACCATTATTTCCTATGTGTGCTTCCAGAAAAGCTTATTCACATACAAGCTGGGACAGATGTTATCTGCACACTTTGGCACCTATCTTTTTGCCTTTGAAGACAGACATCTTTGAAGCCCTTTCTATATCAGTGTATCAGGAGCTGCTTTATTTTGTAGACCCTATAATATTCATTTGTACGGATGCACCTTAACTTGTAAAACCAATCCTCTAAAGGTGGACAGTTAGGTTGTTTCCAACCCTTTTTTTTTTTTTTTTAATTTAGATTTTGTGTGTACTGTGTGGCTTGAACCCAGGCCTTCAGCAGTGAAAACTCTGTGTCCCACTGGACTGTCAAGAGATTCACAGTTGTTTCCAACTCTTGACTGTTTTTAAACTATGCTGGAGTGGCAACTTTGTATAATATGATTTCCTTATTTCCCAAATATGTAAATTGGATAAATCCCTATAGGTGTGATTCCAGGGCCAAAGGCATGGGATTTGTTTCCATAGATACTGCCTTCCACTGAGGTTGGACCTGTGCATACTTCCCCACCCTTATCAGCCCAGCATCTTATTACATCTTATATCTTAAAACAGGCTTTAGGAGGCACCCCTACATCATTTGGGAGCTGACTGAGTTCCTAGGAAGTGTGCTCTGTAAATGTCAAGACCTCCATATCTGGAACTCGAGCCCAGCCACTTGGCTTGCTGTCTGGGAGCCTTGTGGCCTTGGCGAAGCCTGTGCCTTGGTACTCTGTTAGCAAGATGGGGATATTCACATGGGTTCTTGTGAGTGAGCTAGAACACATCAAAGGCTAGAATAGCGCCCGGCACAGTGAGACAATCTCAATAAATATTTTCTATCATATGAAGTTTCCCAAGAGACACACACATACCCTCTCCAGGACCAGATGCTTTCTTCCCTGTGAAGAACCTGCCCTGTCATTTTCTGCTTTGGGGACTGCAGAGAAGATGTTGAGAGTCAGCCTGGGGCATGGCTGTCCACTGACTGATCAGCCACGGAGCCTGGAACATTGAGAAAGGAGGGAAGGTAGAGGTCAGGAGAGAGTCGGGGTATTGGGTTGTCTCTCCTGGGATCAAGCATGGTTGCTCCCACTCTGGAGGCTAGAAAAATCACAGATGAGACTGGCAGAGGGGTCCGAGTGCACAGATATCTCACCAGCAAACATCAACTCATCAGAACTTATGACAGTGACATTTTTAACCAAATTCATTTCCCCCTGCCGAAACTTCCAATGAGTTGGGAAGCTCTTCACCTGGGCAATACCAATTTGCAAAGTCCTAGAAGACTCCAGCCCTGACATGCAGTAACTACGATGTAGATATTTATAGAAAGAACAGTGCTTTTTAAGGGATCTCCTTTCTTTTCCCACTTTGGAGAATCTGCTGCCTGCAGCTTCTCTAGCCACTACTCACCACCCCTTTTCTTACTTTTTTCTCTATTTTTTTGGTTTCTTCTCTCCCATGTTTGCATCCACTCCACTGCCATAAAATCCAACTTCCACCAAGCCAGGCAAGCCTCTGTCACAGGGATGCAGGGCCCATGGCCACGGCCATGGCCAGGCAGGATTTGAGGACGGCGTGTTCCTCCCTGGGCCTTCCAAGTACAGCAGGCATGCCCGCTACCTTTTCTCCATATTTTCTCCCAACATCCCCAGGCACTGTACAGGTAAAGGGTGAATGTGAGTGATCCAGTCAGAGGGACAGAGAAGCAGTTGGCTGCATCATCATGTCTTTATTTTTCTAAAGAATCTGAAATGAATGCCATGCCTGTTCTGCCCTTGCGTAACCCTGGCTTCACCAGCTGACCACACACAGCCGTGCAGGCCCCACAGTTGCGGTGGACACACTGTATCTTTCCATGGCAGCTGCCCTCCTGGCCATGAGTGCTGAGGACATGGCTTCGCTGGGCAGCTGTCCTTCAGGGCTGCCCTCCACCTTCTGTGGGTCCAGTGCCCCAGCCGCTCCTGTGGGCGGTCATTACACTGTGCCTAGACAGGCAAGGAGGCAGCGCCAGCCACCCTGGATGGTAGGAGTCCTGTGCTGTTGTGCACTCAGAGGGGAAGGACGCTCTGACCTTTCAGCAGGAACACCCAGGGCTTCCACTTCAGTTATTATTACAAGACCTCTTTTAGAGCTGAAGTTATGAGAATGACGGACCCGTCAGCCTGTCTTCCTATGCTGGGGTGCCCCATTTACGCACTTGGCATCAAGCATCTCTTTTCATAACATGGTACCTCTGTGCCTTCCTAGTCTGAAGTGGGAAGGCAGGCCCAGCAGGCTCCTCCGGGGCACGCGTGGTCTTATCTGGCAGCCTTCTCTGGTGCAAGCCCTCGCGTCACCTTGGCCTCCTCCCTGCTCCTAAAACCTGGGTAGGGGGTCTCTCCAGCACATGCTTCTCTGTCTGCTCAGCTGCCATCTTGCCACTGGACACTGGAGCACAGTTCTCGCCGCCTGCCACAGGCAGATGAATTTTAAAACTTGTGCTGAGAAGAGAGAAATACGGGGTATGGAGCAGATGCAGACGGCCTCCAGCTGCTACAAACCAAATGTGGCTCCCCTCGTGCCACCATCTAACCCAGCCCTTGGAGATTTATTTGCTCTGCGGCCAAGGAGAGGAGCACCCAGTGGAAGGAGTCACAGAGGAGCCATTTCAGGAATTCCCACAGTGCGGAACATTTTAGCCTCTCCCACGTCAGCTGACGTGACTGAAGAGTTGGAGGATTCTTTTCAGGAGATGTGTTGGCTCACAGCCCTACCCGTGTCTCGTCTCCCAGTGTCTGTGAGTCAGGAGTCCAGGCAGAGCTTAGATGCACAGTCTCATCAGGCTGTAACCTAGGGCTCCTTATTAAAGGATATTTCCACCTCCTTGTAGGACTTCACTATATTGCATTAATTTTAGTTTTATATAGAACACACACACACAGAAAGTCTTGCCTGTGTGAACATCAAAGCAAAAGAGAACATATCTTAAATTTAGCCATGTCTAAGTAGCTGAAATCACTCTGATCCTGTGCTGTCAGCAGTGCTGATAATAGAGGGAAAGGATTAAAAGCTTAGACATATCCAGAAAATTGTGTCTGTGATGAAAGTGCTGATATGATAAGTTTGGGTTTTTAAATCTCTTTCTCTTTTTTCCTTTTTTTCCCCCTTACGTAAGTCTAAGATGAATGGACCCTTGTTAAGATTAAAGTTCTTATCCTACTTAATGGAGGGAAACAACATAAAGCTTGACTTAAGATGGGAACTGTTGCGGCCATTATTTACAGGCTCTTGTGAAAAAGTCAGGCCCAAGGGCCCCCTGAGTGTGTGTATGTTAGCTGCTCAGTCATGTCTTGGCTCTTTGCAACCCCATGGACTGTAGCCCTCCAGCCTCCTCTGTCCAGGGATCCTTCAGGTAACAATACTGGAGTGGGGTGCCATTCCCTTCTCCAGGGGATTTTCCCAACCTAGGGATCAATCCCAGGACTGTAGGCAGATTCATTACCATCTGAACCACCAAGGGAAGCCCAAGTGACCCAGAAGAGGCGGCCAATATTCACCTGCTTTGGTTTCTCTTTCAGGTTTCTCCCTGCTGTGGAAGGGGCTGGAGGATGTAAGCGGCTCTCCAGAAAGCCCTGCTTGGCTGTGAGTCCGGGAAGGCCTCCTAGACCTCCTTCTCCTTCCAAAGCCTCTTCTGAAGCTATTTGAGAAAAATGATGTGACAGTGCCTATCAAAGAGGATATTAGGAAACTTACAACTTCCGTGAAGAAAGTGGCCGTCTTTCCCTTTTGCAAAACCGACATTCTCAAACTCCACAGTGCCAGCCAAGACCCCAATTTACCTGAAGGCTGCCAATAACAAGAAAGGAAAGAAATTTAAACCGAGGGACACCTTGTCTCCCGATATGATCAGTCCGCCCCTCGGAGACTTCCGCCACACCATTCACATCGGCAAGGAGGGCCAGCACGACGTCTTCGGAGACATTTCCTTTCTTCAAGGCAACTATGAGCTTCTGCCCGGAAACCAGGAGAAAGCGCACCTCGGCCAGTTCCCTGGCCATAACGAGTTCTTCCGGGCCAACGGCACCTCCGACTCCACGTTCACAGAAACGCCCTCCCCGGTGCTCAAAAACGCCATCTCCCTCCCGACCATTGGAGGGTCCCAGGCCCTCATGTTGCCCCTGTTGTCCCCGGTGACATTCAGTTCCAAGCAGGAGGCCTTTGGGCCCGGAAGGCTGCCCCGGCTTAGCTGTGAGCCGGTCATGGAGCAGAAGGCGCCGGAGAAAAGCAGTCTGTTGGAGAACAGCACCGTCCACCAGGGGGATGTCTCGTGGGGGTCCAGCGGGTCCGCATCCCAGTCCAGCCAGGGCAGGGACAGCCACTCCTCCAGCCTCTCTGAACAGTACCCTGACTGGGCGGCTGAGGACATGTTTGACCACCCCACCCCCTGCGAGCTCGTCAAGGAAAAGACTAAGTCAGAGGAGTCCCTCTCCGACCTCACGGGCTCCCTCCTGTCCCTGCAGCTCGATCTCGGGCCCTCCTTTCTGGATGAGGTGCTGAATGTCATGGATAAAAATAAGTAACAGGACAGCGCTGGCTCTTTTCCTTTGGTGTAAAAGATATCAAAAAAACAGAGCAGAAGAAAACTAACCACAAAGAGGAGAGCTTCACTGGCTATACTTGCTGTCGTGTGATGGGTTTTCTAAAATAACCTTCTTACAAAATATTTTTTTACCTGGTATGCCCTGTTGGCAGAAAGAATATAAAGAAAGAAAAAAAGAAAAAACCTGTCCTGGCAAAAGAGAGGAAGTGAGTCAGAACCCATGTTTGGCGGGCAGTGCTGATGCATGGCTCACATTTTTTGTTTCCAGACACGTAAGAAATCTGGCTTGGCCAGGACTGGCATTACTTAGCTATGAAGGGCTGTGCCAGTCACAATAAGGACCTTTACAGGACTCCGTCAATTTCTGAGCAAGAGGAAGTCAAAATTTATTTAACACCCACGCCTTTTTTTTCTAGACTCTTTTCTATAGTATATGGTTTGGGCACACCATAGAAGACTCTTCAGTGTTAAAACGTTTCTGTTTCCACATTTGAACTACTTTATGGCTTTTGGGGATTTGCTTGTATCTCTTATATATCCCTATATATGATATCTATATGGTGAAATTTTGACTGGCAGCTACATGTTGGTAAGACACAAGCAAAGTATTACTGTAACTAAGTTATTTTTAAAGTTAAAATATATTTTTATGTGCCTTTGGCTTTTTATTGCAGAGTCTACATTTTATAGATACTACATCAAATGTGGTCATTTTGACTTTTTCCATTGGGTTCCATTGTAAGCTGTGTATGTGTCTGTTTGGAAAAGTGTACTCATACCTAACTTTTTTTTTTTTTTTAATCTGTTATACTTTTCACAGCAGCCAATAGTGGACTGTAAAGTGTAAAGTTACAGATTACTCACAATGCTTCTGCAGAGACTGTGGGCTACACCACCTAATATTGTTTTGAAATATGGTTTTTTAGTACAGTACATACTTGCATTACATAGGTACTTCATACAACACAATAAAGAGGTAAACTGTAATGTCTTCCGACCTCACGGCCCCCTGCCTAGCTCGATCTCGGCCCTCCTTTCTGGATGAGGTGCTGAATGTCATGGATAAAAATAAGTAACAGGACAGCGCTGGCTCTTTTCCTTTGGTGTAAAAGATATCAAAAAAACAGAGCAGAAGAAAACTAACCACAAAGAGGAGAGCTTCACTGGCTATACTTGCTGTCGTGTGATGGGTTTTCTAAAATAACCTTCTTACAAAATATTTTTTTACCTGGTATGCCCTGTTGGCAGAAAGAATATAAAGAAAGAAAAAAAGAAAAAACCTGTCCTGGCAAAAGAGAGGAAGTGAGTCAGAACCCATGTTTGGCGGGCAGTGCTGATGCATGGCTCACATTTTTTGTTTCCAGACACGTAAGAAATCTGGCTTGGCCAGGACTGGCATTACTTAGCTATGAAGGGCTGTGCCAGTCACAATAAGGACCTTTACAGGACTCCGTCAATTTCTGAGCAAGAGGAAGTCAAAATTTATTTAACACCCACGCCTTTTTTTTCTAGACTCTTTTCTATAGTATATGGTTTGGGCACACCATAGAAGACTCTTCAGTGTTAAAACGTTTCTGTTTCCACATTTGAACTACTTTATGGCTTTTGGGGATTTGCTTGTATCTCTTATATATCCCTATATATGATATCTATATGGTGAAATTTTGACTGGCAGCTACATGTTGGTAAGACACAAGCAAAGTATTACTGTAACTAAGTTATTTTTAAAGTTAAAATATATTTTTATGTGCCTTTGGCTTTTTATTGCAGAGTCTACATTTTATAGATACTACATCAAATGTGGTCATTTTGACTTTTTCCATTGGGGTTCCATTGTAAGCTGTGTATGTGTCTGTTTGGAAAAGTGTACTCATACCTAACTTTTTTTTTTTTTATCTGTTATACTTTTCACAGCAGCCAATAGTGGATTGTAAAGTGTAAAGTTACAGATTACTCACAATGCTTCTGCAGAGACTGTGGGCTACACCACCTAATATTGTTTTGAAATATGGTTTTTTAGTACAGTACATACTTGCATTACATAGGTACTTCATACAACACAATAAAGAGTAAATGTTAAAATCAGCTTGCTTTGTTATAGTACTAAACAAAAACACAAGATAATAATTACATTTTCTTGAAGTCCAGGGCTAGAAAACATGCTTCTGTCAAGTGTACATGAGCCTTTAAAATAAGGTAAGAGGTGATATTCCCTCACTCAGTAATTTTGATTACCACCCAATGGTTTCAGATTCCAGAAACAAGGCCCTTCCTGAGCATGGGAGATGAGGATTTTTTTTTTTAAGGCAACACCAATGCCAACCTCTCAAAAACTCATTTCCGTGAATCTCTTCCCTAAATTTAACACCGTAAACTCAGGCAGCCCCAACCTGTAAGCCCCTGTAAGACAGGTGTCTCCATACTGCAGGTGGAATACAGACAAGATTAAGGAGGCCAAAAAAGGGGCAGCAGAGAGCCCTTTGCCCCCAAGGAGACAGATGCCCTGACAATGCTGGTTAAGGAAACAGGAACAGGAAATGTATACATCGATTCCTGTCCTGTTGTCAACCACCCTTTCCCCTTCAAAAACAAACAACTTGCACACAGAAACGTTCATTTCTTCTTGAAATGTATCACTGAAATGACTGCTCTTCCAAACACTTCAGCGATTCCCTCACCATGTCAGGAATTGTTGCAATTCCATCGTCTGGTTAGCTGAAATATTCTTTGATCTACAGGGGACACACAGTACAAGCGGCAACAAGCTCCCTTAGCGTACTGAGTTCTTGCCTTCATTTCCCTGTCGTATTTCTACCCCACAATTTTCCAGTGTTCTTTTTCTGCTAGACCACGCCCACTCGTGGTTCACGTTCCACACAGAAACTTCTCAGCTTCTTCTAAATCTTATGCGTGAGGAAGAGTCCAATATATCTCATCATTTTTAATCACTGTTTTAGCACCTTCCCCCTCTTAATTTTTTATTGATCATATTCCCATTTTCCTCTTCATCTGCAGATTACACCCTTAGGTGAAATGACAAAGAATGTGCATTTCCTCTGCTCCCTCCGTGACAAGTAGAGAGGACAGCTCGCCATTGTTGGGCGTGTGTATAGAATCTAAGCAATAATGCATGCATTAGGCTTTTTCTGAGCCCTTTCACATATGGTCCCTCCCGTTCGGTTAGATACCATTGAGATGGCAACAAACACACCCCTGTAAGAAAGGAAACAGCCACATCCGGCTTATGAACCATACTGTTGAGTCATTTCTCCTGTGGCAGCCCTTCTAAAATTCAGTTCCTTGTCTAGGGAGCAGGTGCAAGACTGGTGGAGGCTTCCTCCTGCAAAAAGGTTCTTCCAACTTGCACCTGCTGAGACCTGAATTGATGTTCTCAGTCTGCGACCATTCTGTCACTTTTAACCTAATTTACCAAGATACACTTCATTTGAAGATCCAAATTGTGAGCCACCTGTGACCCAACAACCAGAAAAAGAGACCATGTGGTTTGTACGAGTAGAGACCTTTGGTGTTGAAGCATTCAAGATTCTTTCCTTTGAGTAGGCCTAACAAAGAACAAGAGAAATTATCTGTACCTAAAATTACCTGCTGAAAAAGACCAAAATATCAAGGTAGACTTCACAAATGTAAAGTCATTAATTATCACATTTCAGTGAGTCAGAGTCTCAAACAAAAGACTGAACTGGTTGAACATAAAAAGAAGTCAGGTTTCCAGAGCCGCAGTCTCTTCCTTTTTTATGTCACTGAAAGAACCATTTTTTCTCAAGTCTCCCTATGAAAACACTTGAAGTCATGGCATGGAGGAAATTCATGAATCCCTGAGCTAACTTGACAAATATTTTAAAACAGAGAAAAGAAAATTATACTTTAGGTGATGGTTCTGATCCTCTTAATGTGGTGCCCGATGAGACTCAATTTTACTGTGAAACATACCAACACAATAGAACAAGTCAACATGATGGTTTCTCTCTAATAAGAGATTCTCCCTTAGAAACTGCATTCCCAAATTTAGCAGGTCTAATAAAGAGAATTCTCAGACGTGAGAGTGACTCCATCAGATTAACATGAATTGACTGAAGTTACTTTCTCACACAAGTCAGTAAGTCATATAAATAGGGTATTGGGTGTTGCCCTGTATCTCCACCCATATTTGGGAGTCAGATTCAGCAAAATAAATAGAGTTTCCAGATACCAACTGGTATGGGACTCAATAACATCATGATATTCAAAACTACTTATGCATCTTCGCTCTGTTGGCTCTGATGAAGCAAACTGTTTGTTTTCTACAGAAGAGGGTTTCCTCAGAGATTTTTAAACACGTTTGTTCCATCTGACAACACCTGGAACATCACATGCTTTATTCTGATGGTCAAAACTCCTTAAAAACCCTAAGTTTTTACCAAAGGAATAACATTTCCCCAAATTTTGCACCTGCTGAGACCTGAATTGATGTTCTCAGTCGACCATTCTGTCACTTTTAACCTAATTTACCAAGATACACTTCATTTGAAGATCCAAATTGTGAGCCACCTGTGACCCAACAACCAGAAAAAGAGACCATGTGGTTTGTACGAGTAGAGACCTTTGGTGTTGAAGCATTCAAGATTCTTTCCTTTGAGTAGGCCTAACAAAGAACAAGAGAAATTATCTGTACCTAAAATTACCTGCTGAAAAAGACCAAAATATCAAGGTAGACTTCACAAATGTAAAGTCATTAATTATCACATTTCAGTGAGTCAGAGTCTCAAACAAAAGACTGAACTGGTTGAACATAAAAAGAAGTCAGGTTTCCAGAGCCGCAGTCTCTTCCTTTTTTATGTCACTGAAAGAACCATTTTTTCTCAAGTCTCCCTATGAAAACACTTGAAGTCATGGCATGGAGGAAATTCATGAATCCCTGAGCTAACTTGACAAATATTTTAAAACAGAGAAAGAAAATTATACTTTAGGTGATGGTTCTGATCCTCTTAATGTGGTGCCCGATGAGACTCAATTTTACTGTGAAACATACCAACACAATAGAACAAGTCAACATGATGGTTTCTCTCTAATAAGAGATTCTCCCTTAGAAACTGCATTCCCAAATTTAGCAGGTCTAATAAAGAGAATTCTCAGACGTGAGAGTGACTCCATCAGATTAACATGAATTGACTGAAGTTACTTTCTCACACAAGTCAGTAAGTCATATAAATAGGGTATTGGGTGTTGCCCTGTATCTCCACCCATATTTGGGAGTCAGATTCAGCAAAATAAATAGAGTTTCCAGATACCAACTGGTATGGGACTCAATAACATCATGATATTCAAAACTACTTATACATATTCAATCTGTTGGTTCTGATGAAGCAATATGTTTGTTTTCTAAAGAAGAGGGTTTCCCTCAGAGATTTTTAAAACACGTTTGTTCCATCTGACAACACCTGGAACATCACATGCTTTATTCTGATGGCATACCATTTTACCCAGCCAGGCTTCCATTTGAGAATGCTTAATTTTCACCTTATTCTTAGCGCAAGTGCTTATCAAAAGGTAGGCCTAAGCATTTCTTACTTGAGTTTTCACGGAGTCATTATTGTGTCATAAAGTACTGCAAAGAAAGTCATGTGGAAGAATGAGAAGTATGTTTATTTTATGAAATGATGTACAATACAACGAGATCTGGTTTACAACTAATGTGCTGCATTTAATTATCTTCCATCTTTACTTTTAAATAAAAGTACTTTTACTCTTCCATCTTTTACTTTTCCAATAGAGAAGTTACTTCCATTGGCTTCTAAGGGAGGTCAATAATCATCCTTTGAAGATCAGCCAAATTTCCTTTGTGGGAAGCAGACTGACATGGATGATATGTTTTTTAAATCTTCCCCAAACCACTAGGCACAGTAGAGTTAATATTTCAGAGACTCATCATGAAGACAGCGATGTCTGCCGTACATCAAAATTAGTGATGCTGAATATGTGAAGTGGTCACATTAAACAATTATTGGAGAGAGTCATCAGGCATGTGTGTGATGCGTTGCCAAATCATTGGCAAAACAGAGCTTTGAGTTCTGGGGAGAGAAAGACCTGGGATGGCTCCAAGGAAGAGCAGGACCCAAATGGGGCCTCAAGGGACTGGTGAAATTTTTTTTAGGGAGAGGGACATATTCAAGGGAGGAAGATTTTGAGCAAACAAAAGGATCCATTACATCCTAACAGAATTTCTACTCAAAATGGTTCAGAAAAGGGATTGAATTGACTGAAGTTACTTTCTCACACAAGTCAGTAAGTCATATAAATAGGGTATTGGGTGTTGCCCTGTATCTCCACCCATATTTGGGAGTCAGATTCAGCAAAATAAATAGAGTTTCCAGATACCAACTGGTATGGGACTCAATAACATCATGATATTCAAAACTACTTATACATATTCAATCTGTTGGTTCTGATGAAGCAATATGTTTGTTTTCTAAAGAAGAGGGTTTCCCTCAGAGATTTTTAAAACACGTTTGTTCCATCTGACAACACCTGGAACATCACATGCTTTATTCTGATGGCATACCATTTTACCCAGCCAGGCTTCCATTTGAGAATGCTTAATTTTCACCTTATTCTTAGCGCAAGTGCTTATCAAAAGGTAGGCCTAAGCATTTCTTACTTGAGTTTTCACGGAGTCATTATTGTGTCATAAAGTACTGCAAAGAAAGTCATGTGGAAGAATGAGAAGTATGTTTATTTTATGAAATGATGTACAATACAACGAGATCTGGTTTACAACTAATGTGCTGCATTTAATTATCTTCCATCTTTACTTTTAAATAAAAGTACTTTTACTCTTCCATCTTTTACTTTTCCAATAGAGAAGTTACTTCCATTGGCTTCTAAGGGAGGTCAATAATCATCCTTTGAAGATCAGCCAAATTTCCTTTGTGGGAAGCAGACTGACATGGATGATATGTTTTTTAAATCTTCCCCAAACCACTAGGCACAGTAGAGTTAATATTTCAGAGACTCATCATGAAGACAGCGATGTCTGCCGTACATCAAAATTAGTGATGCTGAATATGTGAAGTGGTCACATTAAACAATTATTGGAGAGAGTCATCAGGCATGTGTGTGATGCGTTGCCAAATCATTGGCAAAACAGAGCTTTGAGTTCTGGGGAGAGAAAGACCTGGGATGGCTCCAAGGAAGAGCAGGACCCAAATGGGGCCTCAAGGGACTGGTGAAATTTTTTTTAGGGAGAGGGACATATTCAAGGGAGGAAGATTTTGAGCAAACAAAAGGATCCATTACATCCTAACAGAATTTCTACTCAAAATGGTTCAGAAAAGGGATTGAAGTAGAAGATGCTCAGTTCCAGGGACTTCCTTGGTGGTCCAGTGGTTAAGACTCTGCACTTCCAATGCATGGGGTGAAGGTTCAATCCTTGATCAAGGAACTAAGAACCCACACACTGTGTGGCACAGTCAAAATAGTATATTTTTAAAAATTAAATTAAAAATGCTCATTTCCAGGCCTGAAAGGACGGGGTCCAAACCTGGGAAGTGTTTCCCTGTGGACTAAGAGAAGACTCTGGAATCTGAGACTGCTAAATTGGGGGTTCCTAGGATTAGAAATCTATAAATAAGCCACCATCTTGTGAAAGTTCCTGCCACTCTGTGCCTTTGCTATAACCTGAAGGCAGACAGACTATTGGGTATCAAGGGAAGTCATTTAGGATGAAAATAATGGGCCTCAGGAGTTTTCTCTGGTCTGCTTAACTCATTTTTCACTGGCTGAGTTGTAATTTCTGATTGAGCAGCCCCAGGATTAAAGGAGAAAGTGTCTCAAAAAACAGAAAGGAAAATCTAAATATCAGTGAAGAGTCTAGGAGGAGACTCTAGGAAGAGAAAAACCAACTAAGTGGAGTAAGCAAACAGTCCCTGCCTGAGGTGCCTTCCAGTTCCTTCAAGTCCAAACTCAGAACACAGGCCCAGAGAGACCGAAGTCCAGACTTCCAGACTGGTTTCCTGTCTCAGGACCTGCATCTTCCCAGGAGTGACTTGTGGGCCATGCACCCCTCATGAAAGTCCAGTTCTCTCCTAGAATGAGTCCTTCCCCAAGAGGTACATCAGGGAAATGGTCATCTCAGCACAATGGGAAGTTCCCAACATTTATACCACAAATACCTACAGTGAGAAATGGAAAGATTCTTTCATTGCTTTTGGGTCTTAAACAAACAGATGCTTGAGGTACTGCTTCCATGGAAAATCCTATCTTTAATAGGAGTCACAAGAAGTGTAAACTAAAATCCCCAAAGGATATTGTCCCCATATCTATCAGCAGCCTGGTTTGGAAGTCAAATTCAACAGAATTTGAGGGACTTTGCTCAAAAATATTTTTCTCCTCTATGTAGCTGCCCCAGGGCCAGAAAATCTACCATTGGAGATAGGTTCCTTTGAATAAGGCATTATGCTAGGCATGAAGTTCCCTCAAAATACTAGGAATATCAGCATCTTAAAGCCCAGCAGGATTTGTGCAACTATCAGACTCTGCACTTCCAATGCATGGGGTGAAGGTTCAATCCTTGATCAAGGAACTAAGAACCCACACACTGTGTGGCACAGTCAAAATAGTATATTTTTAAAAATTAAATTAAAAATGCTCATTTCCAGGCCTGAAAGGACGGGGTCCAAACCTGGGAAGTGTTTCCCTGTGGACTAAGAGAAGACTCTGGAATCTGAGACTGCTAAATTGGGGGTTCCTAGGATTAGAAATCTATAAATAAGCCACCATCTTGTGAAAGTTCCTGCCACTCTGTGCCTTTGCTATAACCTGAAGGCAGACAGACTATTGGGTATCAAGGGAAGTCATTTAGGATGAAAATAATGGGCCTCAGGAGTTTTCTCTGGTCTGCTTAACTCATTTTTCACTGGCTGAGTTGTAATTTCTGATTGAGCAGCCCCAGGATTAAAGGAGAAAGTGTCTCAAAAAACAGAAAGGAAAATCTAAATATCAGTGAAGAGTCTAGGAGGAGACTCTAGGAAGAGAAAAACCAACTAAGTGGAGTAAGCAAACAGTCCCTGCCTGAGGTGCCTTCCAGTTCCTTCAAGTCCAAACTCAGAACACAGGCCCAGAGAGACCGAAGTCCAGACTTCCAGACTGGTTTCCTGTCTCAGGACCTGCATCTTCCCAGGAGTGACTTGTGGGCCATGCACCCCTCATGAAAGTCCAGTTCTCTCCTAGAATGAGTCCTTCCCCAAGAGGTACATCAGGGAAATGGTCATCTCAGCACAATGGGAAGTTCCCAACATTTATACCACAAATACCTACAGTGAGAAATGGAAAGATTCTTTCATTGCTTTTGGGTCTTAAACAAACAGATGCTTGAGGTACTGCTTCCATGGAAAATCCTATCTTTAATAGGAGTCACAAGAAGTGTAAACTAAAATCCCCAAAGGATATTGTCCCCATATCTATCAGCAGCCTGGTTTGGAAGTCAAATTCAACAGAATTTGAGGGACTTTGCTCAAAAATATTTTTCTCCTCTATGTAGCTGCCCCAGGGCCAGAAAATCTACCATTGGAGATAGGTTCCTTTGAATAAGGCATTATGCTAGGCATGAAGTTCCCTCAAAATACTCGCAGGAATATCAGCATCTTAAAGCCAGCAGCAGGATGTGAACTCATCAGATGTCTGTGCTAGGAGCACAAGCCTCCAGCAACTGGACTGGGTCAAGAAACACAGAGAGTAATCGAGATTAGAAAAAGCATAAAGAGTGAGTTCATGCAATGCAGTATTTTACCTGGGACCTGAAAAAAAAAAGGAGTGGGGAGACAGGCTTTTCCAAAAGTTACCTGTTACCAATGAGGCCCTCTTCACCAGAAGAGATATGTACCTTGTGCCAGAGGAATGAGTGCAGACAATGCAATTAAGTCTAATTTTGATGCAAACTGGAAAGTGCAAGAGAACATAAAGTTCCCAGGCATAGACAGGGTTCCACTCACCCTACAAGTCACCAGGCATAAAAGGCATTAATCTTTTGAAACAAAATGTTGGTATTTCTAAGTCACTGTCTAACTTTCCTTCTGCCTCTTCCTCCCCACCCCTTAACCATGAAATTTTAGTTAAGTGATTTCCTAGAGGGGAATATGCTTTTATCCCAAAGTCTCCCTTATAATAGCTTTTCTGTATTCTAAGGCAAACCATTAGCAATGCCCCAGAAATACATGAAACTTTGAAAAGTCTGTAACAACATTCAAGTTATATGTTGAGATTTTCAGAATGAGCGGTAACATAAATTATAGTAAGCTGAGACCGACGTTAACGTGAGAGAAGAACATTGCTAATTATCTCCTAACCCCTCCTCTCATTGCAAGAAAGAAAGTGAGATAGGGATGAGACTAGAGACAAGAAGCAAAATATTCGTGATGTTCTGCCTTCAGATTTTTCACCATAAATGGCAAGAAAGAAGAGCAGACAAACACAATCTTAGATGTTAGATTAGCATCCACAAAATTCTCCCCTCTCATAGTGGACCATAGATCCTGTGACCAAATAAAGCGCTGTTTGTGAAGAGTCATTCTGCAGTAACCTTCTCTGTTACAAAAAAAAAAAAAGGTGGTGCTTTCACCATTGATTAAAATTGCTCATGTTCAACATGGTTGCCTCTTTGGACTTCATAAGCAAATTGAAAATTGATCAGGTGCTTTAGGTAATCCAGAGGTGGGAAAAAAAGTGTCATGACACAGAACACAGAACAGGGGCAGATCCTGCGGCGTGAGGGGAGAGGGAAGCAGTCTTACTGCCCAAGACCCAGCCTGAAGACTGCCCTCACTAGAAGTAAAAGTACTGCAAGTGACATAGCTTCTGGGAGTGAGCTCCCCACTCCCGAAAATAGCCATGAGATAGGAATGCATGAAAGACGCTCTCCTTTCTTCCCACACCTGATATTCCAGGCATTCCCTCTCCAGGGAGACTTCTCAGCTTCCCAGCCTCCAGACCACCCTTCAGGTGCTAGGAATAGACCACAGCAAAGGACAGAGTCAGCTGTCTGCAGGATGGTTTGGAGGGATATGGTCCTGCCTGAACACACCTAAGAAAGACATCCTTTAGTCTCTTGCCCTTCTAACACAGGTTGACTCCACTGCTAAAACACCAGATGACAGTGCACATGTGTGCTCCGTCATGCCTAACTCTTTTCAACCCCATGGACTGAAGCCCACCAGGCTCCTCTGTCTGTGACCATTTCCAGGCAAGAATACTGTATGTGTGCTATGCTCAGTCATGTCCACCTCTGTGTGACCCCACGGACTGCAGCCTGCCAGGCTCTGCTGTCCATGGGATTCTTCCGGCAAGAACACTGGGGTGGGTTGCCATTTCCTGCTCCTCCAGGGGATCGTCCTGCCTCAGGGATCAAACCCATATCTTCTCCATTAATAGTGGATTCTTTATCACTGCGCCATCAGGGAAGCCCCCAAATGTTAGCATACAAACGATACGCTTGTGGTAGGCCGAATAATGGCCTCCATGAAAGGTATCAGGCTCAAGTCCATGGAACCTGAAAATGTAACCTTATTTGGAACAAGGATCTTTACAAATATGAGTAAGTTAAGGATCTATGTTAGATTAGCATCCACAAAATTCTCCCCTCTCATAGTGGACCATAGATCCTGTGACCAAATAAAGCGCTGTTTGTGAAGAGTCATTCTGCAGTAACCTTCTCTGTTACAAAAAAAAAAAAAGGTGGTGCTTTCACCATTGATTAAAATTGCTCATGTTCAACATGGTTGCCTCTTTGGACTTCATAAGCAAATTGAAAATTGATCAGGTGCTTTAGGTAATCCAGAGGTGGGAAAAAAAGTGTCATGACACAGAACACAGAACAGGGGCAGATCCTGCGGCGTGAGGGGAGAGGGAAGCAGTCTTACTGCCCAAGACCCAGCCTGAAGACTGCCCTCACTAGAAGTAAAAGTACTGCAAGTGACATAGCTTCTGGGAGTGAGCTCCCCACTCCCGAAAATAGCCATGAGATAGGAATGCATGAAAGACGCTCTCCTTTCTTCCCACACCTGATATTCCAGGCATTCCCTCTCCAGGGAGACTTCTCAGCTTCCCAGCCTCCAGACCACCCTTCAGGTGCTAGGAATAGACCACAGCAAAGGACAGAGTCAGCTGTCTGCAGGATGGTTTGGAGGGATATGGTCCTGCCTGAACACACCTAAGAAAGACATCCTTTAGTCTCTTGCCCTTCTAACACAGGTTGACTCCACTGCTAAAACACCAGATGACAGTGCACATGTGTGCTCCGTCATGCCTAACTCTTTTCAACCCCATGGACTGAAGCCCACCAGGCTCCTCTGTCTGTGACCATTTCCAGGCAAGAATACTGTATGTGTGCTATGCTCAGTCATGTCCACCTCTGTGTGACCCCACGGACTGCAGCCTGCCAGGCTCTGCTGTCCATGGGATTCTTCCGGCAAGAACACTGGGGTGGGTTGCCATTTCCTGCTCCTCCAGGGGATCGTCCTGCCTCAGGGATCAAACCCATATCTTCTCCATTAATAGTGGATTCTTTATCACTGCGCCATCAGGGAAGCCCCCAAATGTTAGCATACAAACGATACGCTTGTGGTAGGCCGAATAATGGCCTCCATGAAAGGTATCAGGCTCAAGTCCATGGAACCTGAAAATGTAACCTTATTTGGAACAAGGATCTTTACAAATATGAGTAAGTTAAGGATCTTGAGATGAGTTATTTTCCCTGATTATCCAGGTGGTCCCTAAATGCAATCTCAAATGTTCTCATAAGAGAGTGGTAAAGGAAAATTTGACACACAGAAGAGGAGGAAAGAAAGTGACCACTACCGGGGCAGAGATTGGTGTGATGTGGCCACAGTTCAAGGAAGGCTACTAAGCACCAAAAGCTGAAAGACACAAGGAACAGATTCTGCATTTAGAACTTCCAGAGGGAGGGAGGCCCTGCTGGCAGCTTGATTTCAACTCAGCAATACTGATTTTGGAATTCTGGCCTCTTGATCTGTTAGAGAATAAACTACTGTTGTTTTAAGCCACTGAGTTTGTAGTAATTTGTCAAAACAGTCACAGAAAGCTGATACACAACCCAAGCATTGGGGAGAATGCAGAAAAATAGAATGTGTTAAAGACAGAATGTTATGAACTGAATGGTGTTCCCCTCAAATTCATATGCTTTTACTTGATGGCTCAAAAGATAAAGAATATGCTTGCAATGCAGGAGGCCCAGATTCGATCCCTGGGTTGGGAAAATTCCTTGGAGGAAGGCATGGCAACCCACTCCAGTATTCTTGCCTAGAAAAACCCATGGACAGAGGAGCCTGGTAGGCTACACTCCAAGGGGTCACAAAGAGTTGGGCACGACTGCACAACTAACACTTTCCCTTTTTTTATGATTCATATGCTGAAGTCCTAACTCCTGATGTAACTGTATTTGGAGACGACACTTTAAAGAGATAATTCAGGTTAAGTGAGGTGGTAAAGTGGACCCTAATCCAATAGGATTTACAGATTTATAAGAAAAAGAGAAAGGAAACTCTCTTCATCTCTCTCCCTCTCTTCCCTCTCCTCCCTCCATCTCTCTCTCCCCATGCCCCCCAACCTTAGAAAATGCCACATGAGGACACAGCAAGAAGGTGGCATCTACAAGCCTGAAAGCCAAGGAAAGAGGCCTCAGGAGAAACCAGCCTCACCGGCATACTCAGAGCTCAGAAAATAAATCTCTGTGGTTTAAGCCATACAGTGTGTGGTATTTTGTTCTGGCAGCCCAAGCAGTCAACAAAGAAGAGCTTCTGTAAGAGTTTGGTTCTTCAAGGAAGTGAAGCCCAGATGGCTCCACCTCCTTGGCTGTCAGTCTCCCCTGTAAGACAAGATTTATACTGAGTCAGCAGTGGTGGTGAGGAAGGGAAAATACTCCAGGCAGGCGACCAGCAGGAGCAATGTCTAGCCCCACAATAACAGTTCTGGGAAGTGTTCCTACAAGAGCTGCTTTTAGGCACCATGTGTTTACACCGTGTAACACACAGAGTCTAATCAGACACAGGTGTGACGCTTTGGCCCATGGGGGTGGGGTCCACTACCTTTAGGAGGGTCACTGTCACTCACAATTGATTGCTCCTGGTGTAACACGAGTCAAGTGGGTGTGTGGTGGGCCGACTTGAGGGGAGAGGGAGGGAGAGAAGGGATTGAAACATGTTTTGAGGCTTGTTCCCAGTCCCAGACAGCATTTGATGTGGGCTGGGGCCAGATTATCCCTGTCCTCCAGAGAACAACAACAGAAGGGCAGCGGAGAAGAAAGACAGCAGAGGGACTCCGAGTTATCTCTAGGAAGAAAGGGCATCTACCCACTCAAATGCCAGGCAAAGCTAAATAGTTTGTCCCACTACGTGAGGGCAAATCAAAGGAGTCAGAGGCCTGGGGAATCTGTGTTGTAAATACCCTTCAGGAAGCCAGATGGCGTAAAGACTGCCCATGTGCCTGTGCCAGAGATGGAGCCCTGCAGAGCTGAGCGACCCATGTCATGACTCACAAAGGAAATGGAGATGTTTAAAGACTCCACCTGCAATGCAGGAGACCCAGGTTCAATCCCTGGGTCAGGATGATCCCTAAGTAGGAAATCACTACCCACTCCAGTATTCTTGCCTGGAGAATACCATGAACAGAGGAGCCTGTCATGCATGTTACAGTCCACGGGGTCATAAAGAGTTGGACATGATTGAGCAACTAATACTTTTGCTTTCTTTCAAAGGGCACCCTGGGAGAAAGAGAGGGCTGCTAGATTGAGGCAGCCCTGCTCCCACCTACCCCTACAGGGTCAATGCCTCAGCAGCCTTGTAATGCATCAGACACCCAAAAGTTGGGTTGTGGTAAGTCCTACTCCAGGGTACCTGTTGTCATACTGCCCACCTGACTACTTATGGGACCATGCCGGGCTCTTCCTACAACTCGGAGTCCTGACACCCATGTGGGCACAGGTGGTAGGCAGCAATTACGGGTCTATAGGGGACACAGAACAAGGCTCAGGTGAGGCCTTTCTACCACGTGGCAGTGGAGGTGGCAGCAGCAGGGGCACAGGGAGCCCATCGCCTGTGACAGTGGACAAGAAGCACACCCAGGAAAGGGAGCCTGGGAGGCTGGAGAGACATCTGGTGAGTTAGGAAAGTAAACATCAAATCATCCATCCCATAGGATGAGCCCAGATGAGACAGCTTCTAACCATCAGTAGCCAAAACAGTCCTATCAGTGTGGACTCCTGGAGTACGTGGGTGGAAAATCTATTCAAGTCTCTCCCAGTGGAAACCAAACAACCCACCTTGAACCCATGATCCATCCACGACCTTCACAGGGTACTGACACCCATGCCCCCAGCTCCTGACTTCTCTGAACTGCTGCTTCTACCCCCACCACCATGCCATGAAAGCTGCACTCGACAGTCACCAATCACTCTGTTCCTAAATTCACAAAAGTCTCCCATCACACCTTCCTTCTTTCTCTGTAGGTCTTGACTCCATTGGGCACTGCTTGGTCTCTAACGCCCTCCTCTCCCTCTGACCACCCCACTCTGGACTCTCTGTTTCCTCTTCCTCTATGTGCTTTCTCTCTACTGCATACCAGGGGCGCTTTTGAGGAAAACTAAACAAAATACAATTTATGTCTTCAATGTATTCAGAGGCTGTAGAGACTAATAGGACTGAAATATTTAAGATATATATGTGTATATAGATATATGCAAATTTTTCCATGGATCTAGACTGTTTTATATATCTACACATTTTTGTTATTCTTTAAGAAAAATGTAGCCCTATGGAAATTTACTATTGTCTGCTTCAACAACAGGATAGAGCCATTATAGCACGCCTTTAAATACTGTTGGTTTAAAGAAGGACAAGAATGTGATTTGGAGTCTCTACACACTGCGAGTCCTGAACAAGCCTAAACAAACATTTTTAATCAGTGTTAGTGCTTTATGAAATTTTTAAGCAGCCACTTAAGAGCCGCTAATGTACAAGCTGGCAAAAAAAGCCTGTCACCTTTACCATACATTATCTAAATGTACTCAAGCAAATGCATTCAAATGCCCTATCCTGCTGCATGAACACATAACAGGACAGGAAGTCAGCAGTAACAGACTGTGGGCACAGGTGGTAGGCAGCAATTACGGGTCTATAGGGGACACAGAACAAGGCTCAGGTGAGGCCTTTCTACCACGTGGCAGTGGAGGTGGCAGCAGCAGGGCACAGAGCCCATCGCCTGTGACAGTGGACAAGAAGCACACCCAGGAAAGGGAGCCTGGGAGGCGGGAGAGACATCTGGTGAGTTAGGAAAGTAAACATCAAATCATCCATCCCATAGGATGAGCCCAGATGAGACAGCTTCTAACCATCAGTAGCCAAAACAGTCCTATCAGTGTGGACTCCTGGAGTACGTGGGTGGAAAATCTATTCAAGTCTCTCCCAGTGGAAACCAAACAACCCACCTTGAACCCATGATCCATCCACGACCTTCACAGGGTACTGACACCCATGCCCCCAGCTCCTGACTTCTCTGAACTGCTGCTTCTACCCCCACCACCATGCCATGAAAGCTGCACTCGACAGTCACCAATCACTCTGTTCCTAAATTCACAAAAGTCTCCCATCACACCTTCCTTCTTTCTCTGTAGGTCTTGACTCCATTGGGCACTGCTTGGTCTCTAACGCCCTCCTCTCCCTCTGACCACCCCACTCTGGACTCTCTGTTTCCTCTTCCTCTATGTGCTTTCTCTCTACTGCATACCAGGGGCGCTTTTGAGGAAAACTAAACAAAATACAATTTATGTCTTCAATGTATTCAGAGGCTGTAGAGACTAATAGGACTGAAATATTTAAGATATATATGTGTATATAGATATATGCAAATTTTTCCATGGATCTAGACTGTTTTATATATCTACACATTTTTGTTATTCTTTAAGAAAAATGTAGCCCTATGGAAATTTACTATTGTCTGCTTCAACAACAGGATAGAGCCATTATAGCACGCCTTTAAATACTGTTGGTTTAAAGAAGGACAAGAATGTGATTTGGAGTCTCTACACACTGCGAGTCCTGAACAAGCCTAAACAAACATTTTTAATCAGTGTTAGTGCTTTATGAAATTTTTAAGCAGCCACTTAAGAGCCGCTAATGTACAAGCTGGCAAAAAAGAAAAAAAAGCCTGTCACCTTTACCATACATTATCTAAATGTACTCAAGCAAATGCATTCAAATGCCCTATCCTGCTGCTGCATGAACACATAACAGGACAGGAAGTCAGCAGTAACTGATTTCATGTCCTAATCCGTGACATTAGCTGTTCCTCGAATAGTCAAATTGTGTCAGGAATAAAGGCATACATTATTCATAGTAATCGAGAGGAACAACATGTAAACATTGACTGGATTGTCTCCTGCTAGAAAGCAAAAACTGAATCTTAGGCTATCCAGATATCTTTAAATGATATAAAATGTGATTTTAGTTTCGTAGCTTTCTATATTGAATCACACATAATATTCCATGATCACATCTAACACTGCAGCTGTCACAAGTCACAGGACACTTGATCCACAGGCAAGTCAAGATTTTAAAGACCTAATTCTAACCACAAACAGGAGTACACAACAGGCATCCAAAAGAATTTCCACTTGTGCCACACTGGGCATCTTGGCATTCTCAGCATACGAGGACCTGATTGTCTGGATGCCAAATCTGACAATGACAGTAAGTAATCCTGGACTCTTTTTTCTTTTCTGTATCAAGTATGGGGTTCCTTGCTTCATGAATTTCATAGTCTCTAAAGCAAGGGACAAATGCTATGTAAAGATGTTGCCTGTACATTAAAGCAATGTGTTCATCAGTTGTGTGTGCATCTTTGTGATATGGTGTGTATGTGAGGAGAGAGAATGAGACACAGAAAGAAAGACAGTGGCAGACTATGACAGGCAGATGATCAAAGAGACAAAGAGAAAGGGTGGCAGTATTATCTGCCTGAAAAGAAGATGAGGGGAACACAATATTATGAAACATGAGTTGATTTTTGAAAAGGAGACAACAAAGAAGAGGAATAAGCAGAAAACAGGCAGGAAAGCTCAGACCTAAAAAAGAGATACAAGAAATTACAAATGAAAGCAAGAGCACCTTAATAGGAAAAAAAATAGGATGACCCTAGGGCAGACTGTCCCTTGAGTGAGTATCCCCAAGGCAAATATTTTTGGCAGGGTCCCTGCAATTTAACTTTTTAAACATTTTACAAAATTCATGGCCCTGCATGAGGCCTAATGATTTGTTGATGGAGATACAGAACACTGGGTAGAGAAGAGGTACTTTCGCCTTTGTTTACTATCTCACCAGTGTGAGTGAAGATCATTTGCAGTATGTGGACACCGTCACTTCCTGTGCAAGTGCCCCTCCCTCCCCACCCCCCAGGATTATTCACAACATCATGGCCCTTCAGAACATGTTCATACTGAAACAACATAGATCCGCTTCCCTCTGCATTTTTCTGATACCATTTAAGTCATTTAAGTATTTAATGCTGATTTTGCCACCTCTCCTGCCACCCATGAAGCCCAGCTTCCAGTCACTCTCTCAAGAGTCGTCACTGGCTTTGTGGATGGTGACCACAAAGGCAAGCCTGACCCTGAGTATAAAAGAAAATGTGAATGTTCATTGGCTCGCTGATCATGTTAAATTCCTGCTTGAAATTCTCTGGAATAAACCTAAAACAGCACACTCTCGGGCCATATCTTCCCTTGAACTCCCTTGGGAATCACTCCTTTGCTTGAATGTGATTTCCTCCAATGTTGACATTACCGCTGCCTTCCACAGATGGTCATAGCGGGAGGGGTGGGGAAGGAAGAGGCTTGCAGTAGACAAAGATGAGTGGTCCTATTTGTGCAAAGAGTGTCTGTCTCTCACCAACATGGCTTAAACATGGAGCTCAATGTTGACACATATTTGGAGCCTAAGGAGGGTGCCAATCAGAGGTTCTACAGGAATGGAAAGCCCTCTGAAGAGAATGTCATAGACCTCTGGAGAACGGGGAAGGGAGGGGTTCTGACCATCCTCATGCCAGTGATGGGAGGTTCACCAAGTAAAGGAAGTATGATTCTACCATTGCTGCCCTGGGATGGGGGGTGGGGATATAGACCAGAGGTTGCCATATATCAGAACATGGAGGGGTGAGAGCTGACATATGGACCCAACATATGGCAACCCAAGGGTTGGCAGTGGGCCATGGGCACCCCAGAACCATGAACTTGTGAATCCCACATGGGAGTCATCAGTGTGTCTGTATTCACGAGGAGGCTCAGTCTCACAGGCATTTCACTAGAGGAGACAGAGGTATTCTGAGGGACAACTGCTCTTTAGGTCATTCTCCTAAAATCAGGGCCAGGGCAGGGGCCCCAGAATGATCCCATAGATATGAGCCTGGAGTTCCCTGGGGAATCTGGCCTATTCAAAATGGTGGGTGGGAAGCAGAGATCCAAAAACACCCCCAAAAGGAAGAAATGGGGATTAGGGTGCACAAGAATGCTGCCCAGATAACACTGCAAACCCCGTTGTTCCTGGGCATCCTAGGGAACTTTGAAAATGTTGAGGAGGTCATTTCAAAGCAGACATACACTGGAGTCCAAGGGCCATGCTGCTGTCAAAGATGACTGGCAACATCTATTACCAATTGGAAGAGTTTCGGAGACATCTGAGACACAGAGCAGTTAAGCAAATGTCCAACATGCAGGTACTAAGTGGTTCAGTTTGATTTGAAAACAAACAGTCTAACTTTAGGACCTATGTAACCTACTGTGAAAATATCTATAAAGATCATAGACTTTATATTCAGACAGACTTGAGTCTAACTTACCACCCTGACAATACCAACAAGTGACCTTGGCAACAAGTGGGGATAACAGCAGTTACTCTGTAGGATGGTTTTTAAGAATCAGCTTTTTCTATAAAGGATCAGTTGATAGATTCCTTAGCCATACCGTCTGTTGCAACTACACAGTTCTATAGCATGAAAGTAGCCATAGGCAATGCATAAATGAAGGGCTGCTCCTGTGTTCCAATAAAACTCTACACAAAAACAGATGGTGGACTGGATTTGGTTCATAGGCCTTAGTTTGGTAATGATTTGTTTTTAGCTTTAATTCAGATAATGCCAATAAAAGTTTTACAATAGTTACCCACACTTAATAAACATTCTATAAATAGTGGGATGGGGGGTGGGGATATAGACCAGAGGTTGCCATATATCAGAACATGGAGGGGTGAGAGCTGACATATGGACCCAACATATGGCAACCCAAGGGTTGGCAGTGGGCCATGGGCACCCCAGAACCATGAACTTGTGAATCCCACATGGGAGTCATCAGTGTGTCTGTATTCACGAGGAGGCTCAGTCTCACAGGCATTTCACTAGAGGAGACAGAGGTATTCTGAGGGACAACTGCTCTTTAGGTCATTCTCCTAAAATCAGGGCCAGGGCAGGGGCCCCAGAATGATCCCATAGATATGAGCCTGGAGTTCCCTGGGGAATCTGGCCTATTCAAAATGGTGGGTGGGAAGCAGAGATCCAAAAACACCCCCAAAAGGAAGAAATGGGGATTAGGGTGCACAAGAATGCTGCCCAGATAACACTGCAAACCCCGTTGTTCCTGGGCATCCTAGGGGAACTTTGAAAATGTTGAGGAGGTCATTTCAAAGCAGACATACACTGGAGTCCAAGGGCCATGCTGCTGTCAAAGATGACTGGCAACATCTATTACCAATTGGAAGAGTTTCGGAGACATCTGAGACACAGAGCAGTTAAGCAAATGTCCAACATGCAGGTACTAAGTGGTTCAGTTTGATTTGAAAACAAACAGTCTAACTTTAGGACCTATGTAACCTACTGTGAAAATATCTATAAAGATCATAGACTTTATATTCAGACAGACTTGAGTCTAACTTACCACCCTGACAATACCAACAAGTGACCTTGGCAACAAGTGGGGATAACAGCAGTTACTCTGTAGGATGGTTTTTAAGAATCAGCTTTTTCTATAAAGGATCAGTTGATAGATTCCTTAGCCATACCGTCTGTTGCAACTACACAGTTCTATAGCATGAAAGTAGCCATAGGCAATGCATAAATGAAGGGCTGCTCCTGTGTTCCAATAAAACTCTACACAAAAACAGATGGTGGACTGGATTTGGTTCATAGGCCTTAGTTTGGTAATGATTTGTTTTTAGCTTTAATTCAGATAATGCCAATAAAAGTTTTACAATAGTTACCCACACTTAATAAACATTCAATAAATAGTAGCTGCTATTATATCAACAAAATGACTACATCTTAAACTTATTGGCTTAAGGTTCTAGTGTGTCTGTCATTTTTTTTTTGTCTCCTTATTTTACAATTACATAGTCAAGAAGAAATGATAGGTGAATAAATACTTCATTACTTGAGTTCTTTCTCATTCCTATTATGTTTCAAAGGTTCTCTTTAGAGTTATTTTCCTTCTGAAAACTGCCAGTCTTTAAAACGTCTGAGTCAAAAGCCTTTAAGTACAGCTTTATTGTGTATTTCAAATAGAAACTTTCTGTTCATATTTCTACTTTGGTAATATGAAATAATGGGAATTTTAGATGCTATGAATCAAATTTTTAAAAATCTATATTTTAAGACTACATGTAATGTATAAATAATCTACTATCATTTATGTGTGATCATTTATCTGGAATATATACAGCTCCATTTTTCATTATTATTTTTTTGCCTCTAAGTCATCATTTTTTTTTTTTCATCCATACTTATTCCCTGGCTTGTGTGGGCCTCCCACTGCAGTGGCCTCTCTCGTTGCAGAGCACTGACCCTGAGCGCATGCACTCCAGAGTGCTGGCTCGTAACTGGACACACCAGCCCAGTCGCTCCTCGGCACACGGGGTCTTCCCAGGACAGGGATTGAACCGGTGCCCCTTGCACTGCAAGGCACACTCTTTCCCCACTGGACCACCAGGCCCTCCACACTTCTTTATGAATAGCATTTCCTCCTTATTCCCACATTCTTGATTTAAAAACACTACTCCTGACAATACCAACAAGTGACCTTGGCAACAAGTGGGGATAACAGCAGTTACTCTGTAGGATGGTTTTTAAGAATCAGCTTTTTCTATAAAGGATCAGTTGATAGATTCCTTAGCCATACCGTCTGTTGCAACTACACAGTTCTATAGCATGAAAGTAGCCATAGGCAATGCATAAATGAAGGGCTGCTCCTGTGTTCCAATAAAACTCTACACAAAAACAGATGGTGGACTGGATTTGGTTCATAGGCCTTAGTTTGGTAATGATTTGTTTTTAGCTTTAATTCAGATAATGCCAATAAAAGTTTTACAATAGTTACCCACACTTAATAAACATTCAATAAATAGTAGCTGCTATTATATCAACAAAATGACTACATCTTAAACTTATTGGCTTAAGGTTCTAGTGTGTCTGTCATTTTTTTTTTGTCTCCTTATTTTACAATTACATAGTCAAGAAGAAATGATAGGTGAATAAATACTTCATTACTTGAGTTCTTTCTCATTCCTATTATGTTTCAAAGGTTCTCTTTAGAGTTATTTTCCTTCTGAAAACTGCCAGTCTTTAAAACGTCTGAGTCAAAAGCCTTTAAGTACAGCTTTATTGTGTATTTCAAATAGAAACTTTCTGTTCATATTTCTACTTTGGTAATATGAAATAATGGGAATTTTAGATGCTATGAATCAAATTTTTAAAAATCTATATTTTAAGACTACATGTAATGTATAAATAATCTACTATCATTTATGTGTGATCATTTATCTGGAATATATACAGCTCCATTTTTCATTATTATTTTTTTGCCTCTAAGTCATCATTTTTTTTTTTTCATCCATACTTATTCCCTGGCTTGTGTGGGCCTCCCACTGCAGTGGCCTCTCTCGTTGCAGAGCACTGACCCTGAGCGCATGCACTCCAGAGTGCTGGCTCGTAACTGGACACACCAGCCCAGTCGCTCCTCGGCACACGGGGTCTTCCCAGGACAGGGATTGAACCGGTGCCCCTTGCACTGCAAGGCACACTCTTTCCCCACTGGACCACCAGGGAAGCCCTCCACACTTCTTTATGAATAGCATTTCTCCTTACCTTTGGGGAGATAATCCCTTTTTACATTTTATTCATGTGATTTAAAAAAACAGTGTCAGCCAGCTTGGGGGTTGAGCCCTGGCCCCAAGCTATGAGCTGCATGGGTTGGTTGCTTCTGCTGGTCTTATTTGCAGCTGTCAGAAGAACACTGTCAGACAGAATGGAAGCAAGAAAGAGAGTACAGAAGAGGCCAGGAATGGGCAAATGAAGGCTTATGATGGTTGAGTCCTCATGGTTTAGTTATGAGAGACAACAAACTCCTCTCGTGCTTAAGCAAGTTTCGGTTGATCTTGGACTGTGACATCACCCTTGGGTACTCCTAGGGGAAGTTCTTCTGTCTGCCGCTTGCCAGATGTGTAGCTTTGGCATCAGCAAAAGTAGAATAAAGAAGAATTGAAGACAATAATGCTCATTCTAGGGAATTTCTTTGATCTGGATGACCAGATGAAGCCAACTAAGTCAGGACAATAATTATTTTAAATGACTTAACATCAGTAACACAATTGGGAACATTGTGCTCAATTAGGAAGATTGGAGGGCAGAGACCGGAAGGAAAACTCCAAGCTGGTATCACTAGGTCAAGAGAAATTAGAGACTGTTCCGTAGCAAATGGCTTGCACCCAGGATTTCATAGCAAAATACAATTTTAAGAAAACCTAGAAAGACAGCACCAGCAGAATTTCCTGGTTGTTTTTCCCCTAGTTCTCTTCCAGTTTCTTGGGATTCATCCAGTGAGCATTTGATAAGTAAAAAGATATGGCTACCCATTGGCACAATGGTCCTAGTTCTAGTTGCATTCTCTTGTATTAGTCAGCTTGAGCTGCCACAACAAAATGCCACAGACTGGGTGGTCTAGTCAACAGAAATTTATTTTCTCAAAGTTTTGGAAGTTGAAAATCTTCGATCAGGGTGCCAGTACAGTCAGGTTCTGGTGAGAACACTTCCTGACTTGCCTTCTTGCTGTGTCCTCACATGGCTGAGAGAGTAAGCAAGCAAGCTATCTGATATTTCTTTCTCTAAGGGCACTAACTCCATCGTAAGGACCCCACTTTCATGATTTCATTTATAAGTAATTATAAAGGAAATCAACTCTGAACACTTATAGGAAGGACTGATGCTGAAGCGGAAGCTCCAATACTTTGACAAAGAGTGACTCACTAGGATGCCTCTCCAAAGAGAACATACAGATGGCCCAAAAGCACATGAAACAATGCTCAACCTTGCTTATTATTAGAGAAATGCAAATTAAAACTACAATGAGATATCACCTCACACCCATCAGAATGGTCATCATCAAAAAATCGACAGACAATAAATGCTGGAGAGGGTGCGGAGAAAAGGGAACCCTCTTGCATTACTGGTGGGAATGTAAATTGATACAACCTCTATAAAAAACTAAAAATAGAAGCACCCTTTGACCCAGCGATCCCACTATTAGGCCTATATCCTGATGAAATCAAAACTGAAAGAAGCACCTGTACCCCAATGTTCATTGCAGCTCTCTATAAAATAGCCAGAACATGGAAGCAACCTAGGTGTCCATCGACGAATGAATGGATACAGAAGCTCTGGTACATACACACAATGGAATACTACTCAGCTGTTAAAAGAAATGCAGAAGACTCAGTCCTAATGAGGTGGCTAACTCTAGAAACTATCATAAAAAGTGAAATAAGCCAAAAAGAGAAAGACAAGTACAGTATACTAACTCATATATATGGAATCTAGTAAGATGGTCATGATAACACAGTGAACTCATGGAAAAACAGACAGAGCACAGACATATGGACATTGTGGGGAACAAACAGTGAGGGGGAGGCATAGAGGGAGTAACATGGAAACCTATACTGTCATGTGTGGAAAAGATAGCTATTGTCATTGTGCCAAGGGAATAGGAGTGCTTACAATGGCTTGGAGTGATGGTCTAGAGGGGTGGGATGGGGGGAACTGGATTAGGGGGGGACCAGGGATATGCATATGAATGATCTGGGAACATACATGTTGGTGAACAACAAAACTCTGCAAAATCTTTAAAATAAAGAATTAAAAATTTAAAAAAAAAAAAGTGACTTAGAAAAGACCCTGATGCTGGGAAAGATTGAAGCCAGAAGGAAAAGAGGGAGACAAAGGATGAGAGGGTTGGATGGCATCACTGATTCAATGGAAATGAACTGGAGCAAACTCCAGGAGATGGTGAGGGACAAGGAAGCCTGGCATGTTGCAGTCCATGGGGTTGCAGAGAGCCGGACATAACTTGGCAACTGAACAACAACAATCCTCCCCCAAAACCCTCCAAATATGATCCCACTGAGGTCACAGCTTCAACATTGGTGGCGACACAGCTCAATACCCTCTTAGCAGATGGCTAATATTTGGAGATTAACCTGTCCATTGTCCTATTAATAAAAGTTGAGAAGAATCAATTATCTAAAAATATTTTCACCTGTTTTTCAGGAAGCAGAGGGTGGAAATGAACAAGGCTTCTTAGAGCCAGAGATCTGAGTTCAAGCCTTGCCTTGACTATTTAAGTAGGTTGCTCATGTTTATTGAGTCCCAGTCGATAAAACTGGAGCTTCCCAGGTAGCGCGGTGGTAAAGAACCCACCTGCTAATGAAGGAGACACAAGAGATATGGGTTTGGTCCCTGGATCAGAAAGATCCCCTGGAGTGAAACCCCATGGACAGAGGAGCCTAGCAGGCTACAGTTCATGAGACTGCTAAGAACTGGACACGACCGAGCACACACACACACCACAAAACTGAGACAGTATGATTATCTGCGTCACCAGGATAAGCAGGATATAAAATATTCTTAACCACTTGACTTTTAAAGGTCTCTTATAATGAATAGCCACCTTAATCTTAAAGCCCTCCAAGGGCAGCAAACAATCCCATATTTGTGTAAATTAGTCAGTTTGCTTCTTCCAGGGTTGGCCCTTAGGGAATAAACATTCTGAAGAAATGGGGATGGGGTCATTTTGGAAGGTGGGGTATACAGTAAAAGGAAAGAAGACTTTGGTGGTAAGCCAGAGGAAGATTAAAGTGAAAATTGAGAGAGTAGGACAAAGGGATCTGTCAGCAGTAAGACTGAGAGGTGTGGAGGAAAGGGTACCAAAGAACATAGAAGACAACGACAGTCGTCAAAGGTCAGTCTCATGGGTTTCTAAAACTTAGCTCTGGGAACTGGCCTTGTGGCTCTTCCAGGAAAACCACTATGCTCCCCTTCTTTTCCCTGCTATGACCCAAAGGAAGGCTAGAATAGTCTTTGTTAACCTTCTTATAATCACTGCATCTGGGGCAGGAGAAGGAGCTGCGATTACAGGGTCTCTTTGGCCAAGGCCTATTACCACCACGGCCACACCTGCCATCCTGGGCGCAGGAGAAGGGAGCTGCGATTTTACAGTTTTTGGGCTCTTTGGGAAGGCAAAGAAACAGAGATCAGACACCTAACTTCATAAAACTAACCACAGCTTCAACATTGGTGGCGACACAGCTCAATACCCTCTTAGCAGATGGCTAATATTTGGAGATTAACCCATTGTCCTATTAATAAAAGTTGAGAAGAATCAATTATCTAAAAATATTTTCACCTGTTTTCAGGAAGCAGAGGGTGAAATGAACAAGGCTTCTTAGAGCCAGAGATCTGAGTTCAAGCCTTGCCTTGACTATTTAAGTAGGTTGCTCATGTTTATTGAGTCCCAGTCGATAAAACTGGAGCTTCCCAGGTAGCGCGGTGGTAAAGAACCCACCTGCTAATGAAGGAGACACAAGAGATATGGGTTTGGTCCCTGGATCAGAAAGATCCCCTGGAGTGAAACCCCATGGACAGAGGAGCCTAGCAGGCTACAGTTCATGAGACTGCTAAGAACTGGACACGACCGAGCACACACACACACCACAAAACTGAGACAGTATGATTATCTGCGTCACCAGGATAAGCAGGATATAAAATATTCTTAACCACTTGACTTTTAAAGGTCTCTTATAATGAATAGCCACCTTAATCTTAAAGCCCTCCAAGGGCAGCAAACAATCCCATATTTGTGTAAATTAGTCAGTTTGCTTCTTCCAGGGTTGGCCCTTAGGGAATAAACATTCTGAAGAAATGGGGATGGGGTCATTTTGGAAGGTGGGGTATACAGTAAAAGGAAAGAAGACTTTGGTGGTAAGCCAGAGGAAGATTAAAGTGAAAATTGAGAGAGTAGGACAAAGGGATCTGTCAGCAGTAAGACTGAGAGGTGTGGAGGAAAGGGTACCAAAGAACATAGAAGACAACGACAGTCGTCAAAGGTCAGTCTCATGGGTTTCTAAAACTTAGCTCTGGGAACTGGCCTTGTGGCTCTTCCAGGAAAACCACTATGCTCCCCTTCTTTTCCCTGCTATGACCCAAAGGAAGGCTAGAATAGTCTTTGTTAACCTTCTTATAATCACTGCATCTGGGGCAGGAGAAGGGAGCTGCGATTACAGGGTCTCTTTGGCCAAGGCCTATTACCACCACGGCCACACCTGACCCAGAAAACTGTCAAGCCGTGCTCAGGAACAGCTGTAGTCTGCCAAGCGATAGAGCAGATGCTGCCGGCCCAGGGTTTTCTGTGAGGCACTGTTTGTAACTATCCGTCAGGAAGTGCCTTTGGGAAGGCAAAGAAACAGAGATCAGACACCTAACTTCATAAAAACTAACAAGAGTCTGATCCTCCCAGCAGCTTGCTTGTACAGCTGTAGCGGCTGCTTGGGACATTTCTTCTACTCACACGCTTGCCAGCTGTAATACACAAGGGGAACACTCTTTCATACAGGGACAGAAGGAAGCAAACACCACCAAGGATTCTTTCCAAAAACGATCTGAGAATGCTCTTCCTCTCAAGATTACTTGATCCAGTGACATTCATCCTACTAATATTCTTGTGTCAGAAACTGTATTTCAAACGACAAAACTCTATTTTCCGGAATCTTCCACGTTGTAACTGCCTATTAATTACCTTTGCTTGCCAGCTGGCCCCCCACACATGGCTTAAATGTTTAGTCTGCAGTTTCTATAATCATTCTCCTGCTTTATAATTACCCTCCAGAATTACTTAGCACTGAAGGGCCCATCACAAAGTCTGTGTTTTCGTGTCTTATAATAATGTATGATCAGGTCTGCATTTGTAAAGCCTTGCTCAGGGATTGAAACACATCTTGAAGGAATTTTCTGGTGATCCAGTGGTTAGGACTTGGCATTTTCACTGCAGTCACCTAGGTTCAGTCCCTGGTTGGGGAACTAAGATCATGCAAGCCTCATGGCACAGTCAAAAAAAAAAAAAAAAAAAGAATCCGGTACAATACTTGTCATTTGAACAAATCCTCAATTTTATACCCATTTTTTGAATTCTTGGTTGGGGACTAAGTGAGTGGGTCCTGGGGACAGTAACTAGGAGAAGGCTTTCTGTTTTCACTGTGCACACAGAAGGAATTTTCACAAGTTTAGAGGCAAGAAGACTTCACCACTCCATTTCCTAAACTGGCCCAGTCCAAGTCGGAACGGTGATGAGATTGAAGGAGTTTCTACATGGCCTTGTCAGTCATCTGCCATGCCTAACCTTGGTCAGACTTGAACTACTGGAGTCTAGAAGGGCAGGCCTATCCAATAAGAATAGACTCTGGGCTTCAAATTTAAAGCCAAAAGGGAAAGATGGTCAAGATGGCTCAGAAGGGAAAGTGGATTTGGATATGGTTACTCAGAGCAAGTCTTTCACACTGCGTGGAGGTTCTCCTATCTCTAATGCTCTAACCAACACAATTCAGTTTGGTTCAGTTCAGTCACTCAGCTGTGTCTGACTCTTTAGCCCCAAGGACTGTGGCACACCAGGTTTTCCTGTCCTTCACCATCTCCAGGAGCTTGCTCAAATTCATGTCCACTGTTACTCAGTGACGCCATCCAGCCATCTCGTCCTTTGCCGTCCCCTTCTCCTTCTACCTCCTATTTTTTCCCAGCAACCAACACAATGGCTAGCTCCAATTATTTACCATCCTGAAAAATTTTCATGGCCAGACTGACTTACCCATTTCACTCTTGTGAAACCACAGCAGCACTGTGATTCTGCTCATGGCTTCTGCTGCTTGGAATGCTCCATTTCAATACTCAACTCAAACCTACCTCCTCTAGAGAAACCATCCTTTCCCTCCAGCCCAAAATAATCTTTTACCTCTCTGAGACAACTCTACACATCCCATTTATATATTCATCATTTCTGCCTCTCTTCTACTGTTATCTTCAAATGTCATTCTCATCTTTTACAGTAGCTTAACTTTGCATTGCTGATGTATCTTCTTTATAAATGTAAATTCCTTGAAGGTAAGGATGTTATCTTCATATCTCTTGAAACATCAATAATACTCAATAGATATCTCTACTAGACTCAGTTCACTTGCTGCATCACACTCAGAAATTATAGATTCTTTGCCTTCCTAGGGAAAGTCAGAGTAAGAATCAGTAGGCTTTTGGTTGAATCTCTTAAGCAACAATGTTTAGCTCATTTATTAATTGGCACTATGATTTTAGGGCTTCCCAGGTGGCTCAGCAGTAAAGAATCTGCCTGTGAAGCAGAAGATGTGAGTTCAGTCCCTGGATCTGGAAGATCCCCTGGAGAAGAAAATAGCAACCCACTCCAGTATTCTTGTCTGGGAAATCCCATGGACAGAGGAGCCTGGTGGACTGAAATCCATGGGGTTGCAAAGAATGGGCAGGCCTATATAAGATACTCTGGGCTTCAAATTTAAAGCCAAAAGGGAAAGATGGTCAAGATGGCTCAGAAGGGAAAGTGGATTTGGATATGGTTACTCAGAGCAAGTCTTTCACACTGCGTGGAGGTTCTCCTATCTCTAATGCTCTAACCAACACAATTCAGTTTGGTTCAGTTCAGTCACTCAGCTGTGTCTGACTCTTTAGCCCCAAGGACTGTGGCACACCAGGTTTTCCTGTCCTTCACCATCTCCAGGAGCTTGCTCAAATTCATGTCCACTGTTACTCAGTGACGCCATCCAGCCATCTCGTCCTTTGCCGTCCCCTTCTCCTTCTACCTCCTATTTTTTCCCAGCAACCAACACAATGGCTAGCTCCAATTATTTACCATCCTGAAAAATTTTCATGGCCAGACTGACTTACCCATTTCACTCTTGTGAAACCACAGCAGCACTGTGATTCTGCTCATGGCTTCTGCTGCTTGGAATGCTCCATTTCAATACTCAACTCAAACCTACCTCCTCTAGAGAAACCATCCTTTCCCTCCAGCCCAAAATAATCTTTTACCTCTCTGAGACAACTCTACACATCCCATTTATATATTCATCATTTCTGCCTCTCTTCTACTGTTATCTTCAAATGTCATTCTCATCTTTTACAGTAGCTTAACTTTGCATTGCTGATGTATCTTCTTTATAAATGTAAATTCCTTGAAGGTAAGGATGTTATCTTCATATCTCTTGAAACATCAATAATACTCAATAGATATCTCTACTAGACTCAGTTCACTTGCTGCATCACACTCAGAAATTATAGATTCTTTGCCTTCCTAGGGAAAGTCAGAGTAAGAATCAGTAGGCTTTTGGTTGAATCTCTTAAGCAACAATGTTTAGCTCATTTATTAATTGGCACTATGATTTTAGGGCTTCCCAGGTGGCTCAGCAGTAAAGAATCTGCCTGTGAAGCAGAAGATGTGAGTTCAGTCCCTGGATCTGGAAGATCCCCTGGAGAAGAAAATAGCAACCCACTCCAGTATTCTTGTCTGGGAAATCCCATGGACAGAGGAGCCTGGTGGACTGAAATCCATGGGGTTGCAAAGAATCAGACAAAACTTAGTGACTAAACAACTATGATTTTAGGAACCGCATTTGTTATCTTACTCCTGCCTTCTACTTGTATGTCTACGGCCAGAATGTGCATAGTAAATTGGGGTCTGTGTGTGCGTATGTAGACGTAGAGCCAACTTGCTCCCTACTCTCTGTGAAAAGGGGAATTAGCCATGGTTACTGAAAAGAGGGGAATATATTCAAAGTAAATATTGGTGCATGAGATTGCTTTTCACTCAAAGTCTGAACACCCACATGAGACTGAATTTGTAAATATTTACAGTAACTTATGGTCAAAAATATTGGCTTCCTAAGCTGTACCTCTGCCAAAATATTTCTTTTCCACATGGTTGCCCATTGTTCTGGCCTGTGGCCGGCAACTAACTGCCTAGCATTGGTGAAATTAATTTAACCACCTAGCATTGGTAAAGCTTTATATGTACTTTTAAATTTTTTCTTTCTTTCTTTACTTTTGGCTGTGCTGATTCTTTGTTGCTACACATAAGCTTTCTCGAGTTGTGGCGAGTGGGGGCAACTTTGTGATGGCTTCTCTTGTCGTAAAGCAAGGACTCTAGGCACCCAGGTTTCAGTAGTTCCAGCACTTGGGCCGTAGAGTGCTGGTTCAGTAGTTGTGGCACACAGGCTTAGCTGTCCTGAGGCATGTGAGATCTTCCCAGACCACTGATCAAACCTGTGTTCCCTGAACTGGCAACAGATTCCTAGCCGCTGGACCACCAGGAAAGTCCCTTTATGTGTGTGTGTAAGAATAAAAAGAAAAGAGAAAGAGAGAAAAAAGAAAATTGAAAAAGAATTTAAAAACATCATAATTAACAAAATATCAATACCATTGCCCATGATGTCTGAAGTCTACCATAGGAGTTAAGCAAAACATGGACCTAACAAATGCAAATGTTTTATAAGGAGCCTAAGGATGATAAATCCCAAAGCTGATGGCAGTTCACAGTTTACACAAGCTTCACTCTGCTCACAGGAGCATCCACTATCCCCATTACAGTCTGGGGCTACAGACACTCATTTTCACTATCCCATCAGGAAGATCACAGCAGAACTGAAATTCGCATTGAGGCCATATCAACCAGAGGCCAATTGCCTACTGTGCCTCTGTCTTCTGGTTCCTGAACCCACGTGAACAATCTTCATTTTCAGGTTGAATCAACTTGGATTCAGAATTTGGCTTTTTTTTTTTTTTGAGTTCCCAAAGCAAAAAAGTGAAAGTATTACTTTCTCAGTCGCATCTCAGTCTTTGCAACCCCAAGGACTGTAGCCTGCTAGGCTCCTCTGTCCTTGGAAGTCTCCAAAAAAAGGATACTGGAGTGGGTTACCATTCCCTTCTCGAGGGGATCTTTCTGACCCAGGAATCAAACCTAGGTCTCCTGCATTGTAGACAGATTCCTACTGTCTGAGCCACCAAAAGAAATACACTAACACAGGACCATAAGGAGCAAAATCATCTTTACTGAAGATGTTATGGAGGAGTCAGAGAGCGCTAGGTAGGTTGCACTGCATATTCACAGTACCATTTACCCCCTTAAGTACTTCTGTTTTACTGGAGGCCCTTTCTTGGCCACCTGACCGCTGTGAATTGTTCTCTCTGTTCCTCTCCCAGCAGAGCCCACCTCCGGCTATAGGCATCACCAACACAAGGGTTACAACAAAGAGACTGAAGAGGAATCTCCCACAATCCTACTCTTTATCCTTCCAAGGTGACTACTTCACAGTGACCTAAATGGTCTCTGTCAGATGGGATTTTAAGTCATGGGGAGATATCTGGGGCCTACTTTTCTGCAAACAAATAAAAAGACAGCCCAGACTCTTCTGCTCATCCTTCCAGCAGGTACTTTCAATAAGACTTAAAGTCAGGGTTCCAGAGTGGTCCAGTAATTAAGAACCAGCCTTGCAATGCAGGGGACATGGGTTCCATTCCTGGTTGGGGAACTAAGGTCCTATACTCCTTGGAGCGGCTAAGCCTGTACCTGCAAACTAGAAAACCCAAGTAATAAGACCCAACACAGCCAAATAAACAAATAAATGGTTTTTTTTTTTTTTTTTTATAAGACTTAAAGCCAGGTGAGCAGGTGAGTCTGGCTTCTAGGTTAAGGCAGAGGCCAGTATCAGAAGAAGGTAACTGTTGAGAAAGATTTCCTGTGGAGCACTTCCTTCCTCAGTTCCTCCTGGATGCAAGGGTCCAGAGACTGCCACTGACTTGTGGCATCATATTTTCAAACCTCCAGATGCACCTTTCCTGTTTCTACATCAGCAGTCCCCCCTTTTCACATGCTTTCTCAGACTCCTCTCTTTCACAATTGGCTAATTTAAATCACTTATTTTCTGAAAAACTAGCGTCTTCCTTCCTCTAGGAGAAGAAAAGGGCCAGGATCTTATAAATAATAGGAGAAGCCCTCCAGGCTGGATTGGAGGCAAGGACTCCTGAGCTGGATGGAGATCCAGAGGAGGGCAGTCTCTCAACTCCCTTTCAGCCCAGTTTCTCTAAGTCTATCTCAGACTGACCTGATTCCTTAATAAAGTGGATGCATATAAAAAAGGATTCACTGTATAGTTTGCATACAGTGTAAAGCGAAAATGTAGGGTCCCTTGCTCAGAAATTATTGACAATGTCAAGACAGCAACAACAGAGCATTAAACCAAGCTCAGCTTCTCCAGAGCATGGGGCCATGTGGGACTAGCCATGAAGGCTCTCCGGAGCACGGGGCCACATGGGATTCCATGCCCATGAAGCTACCCATGATATGAAAAGTCATAGGAATTACAGCCATTTATGTGAAGTGCGTGCTGTTTAGGCTCAGTTACTGTGCAGCATAATAACAATTGAGCATTTCATAATTATGTAAGTGAAAGTATGCAATCATTACATAAACATTGCTTTGTAATAAAACAATGCAAGGTATTGTTTTTACCAGGTACAAGATTTACTTTGTCAAATGGCATGCTGACTACAGAACCAAACCCTGTTCATATGTGGACACTCTTGGAAGGTGGGGCAATGCTTTGGCAATTCCTTCACTTACAAATTTTAATTTGAAGAAGCTGTCAATGTGATCCAAAAGGCACTGCCTTAAACACCAACCAAGACCAGCAGTAGAGGATTTAGGAGCTGAAAATGAATCTTCTTTCTCCCATTTCATTCAGAATAAACAAGTTAATTGAAGTCAAACTTAATTTTATACGTTAAGAGAGGCAGCTCCTAGAATTTTGGGACTTAGAGACCAATGAAATTTCCAAGAACTTTAGGACATGGACAATTTAACTTTGCCATGTGGGGACATCAAGAAGAAACTGTCAATTGCTAAAGGACATTTTTAACAAAAGAATATGCACAAATATAATTTTAAGATAAAGGCAATCCTTTAACTGAACTTGTGTTATAAACAGGGCTTCCATGGTGGCTCTGATGGTAAAGAATCTGCCTACAATGTGGGAGACCTGGGTTCAATACCTGGGTTGGGAAGATTCTTTGGAGAAGGGCATGGCAACCCTTTCCAGTGTTCTTGTCTGGAGAATCCCATGGACAGAGGAGCCTGGTGGGCTACAATCCATGGGGTCACAAAGAGTCAGACATGACTGAAGCAACTGAGCATGCATGCATGCAGTGTTATAAACAACTCACACCATTGCTGCTTTTCCTCACTTGGCCAGAAACAAGTGAACACTTTCCTGTAGCCTCAGCATGATCAGCTGACTGACATTTATGGACTATGGGTCTAAAGGTCCATGGCTGCAGGAATGTCTAAGAGTACTGAGGTATCCTTTTACTTTAACATGAATGATTCCTGAAGAATCACAGCCAACTCCTTGCTTTGGAGGAAACTCCATTTCAATACTGTCATCCAGATGTCAGCCCTCCATCTCTCAGAGGCCCAGCTCCATTTCTAGGAGATTTGATTAAACCCAGCCCAGTCCCCATATTGATGTCTTTGAACTTTCAGAAGCTCTTCTCAGGCTTTTTAGGAGCATATGCCTTGCTTTCCTCTTTGCCTCCCTGAGCTAGAATTCATATAAAATGACTCTGGTTCAAGCTTATCCACTGCTTCCTTAAAAAAAAAAATCTATTCAGTTTAAGCTCTTCAGGATTTAGGCAACTTTCACTGAGATCTGCTGGGCTTGTGGTCTTGAGTCATCTTCCTCCATTCTCCCCTTATTCATCCCTTAGTGCTTTGGGACTTCAGATAAATTCCCTTCCTCTTGGAGAACAATTCTTCTCTCAAGCATATCCCTTGAGTGCTTAGCAGTACTTTGTGTCTACCACAATGGGGCTTCTAAACCAATAGAATTTCCTCCTTAAAGGAATTCTGGTGAATTTAATGCCCCACTCATTTCCTATAATTAACTAATACCACATAATTTTCTGACCTTTCCCTGATTAATTAAGCTTTAAATGATCTCCTGCTCATATGAGTTTATGCAGGCCCAGATGATAAAAAATTTACCCACAATGTGGGAGACCTGGGTTCAATCCCTGAGTTGGGAAGATTGCCTGGAGAAGGGAATGGCTACCCACTCTAGTATTCTTGCCTAGAGAATTCCATGGCTCATCCATGGCGTTACAAAGAGTTGGACACTTTCACTTTTGGTAACTGAGCAATTTTGGCTTTCACACTAAGGAGTCTATGTATCATATCATATATAATCTACTCCCCTGTGGACTTTGCTAGCATTCTGTGTTTTTCTGTCTTGTCTCTCAGGCTGTAATGTATCTGCAAGTCAGGGTGGTAATTCTTACTCCTCTAATCATTCAACAAGCAAGTCCTTTGAGTGTCCCCCTGTGCCAGGGACACTTAATACAGATAACAGCACCTGACCTTGAGAAGCTCGTGGCTTAGAAAGAGGCAAAATAAGATTTATAAACAGATGAATTGGGCTTCCCTGGTGGTCCAGTGGGTAAGGACACCGCCTTGCAGTGCAAGGGGCGCCAGTTCGAGCCCTGGCCTGGAAGGATCCCACGTGCCGCGGAGCAGTTGGACCAATGTGTCCAATTACCGAGCCTGAGCTCTGGAGCGCATGCGCCCAGAGCCCCCGCTCTGCGACAACAGAGGCCACCGCGATGGGAGGCCCACATGGACCAAAGAACGAAGCTGGATGAAAATAGATAAATGAAAAACCAATAGAAGTGGCCCACCCGCCCCCTCCCTCCCAACCTGACCCACCTCCAAATAAATAAATAATAAATATTAAAAAAAAAAAAAAAAAAAACAGAGGAATTACAGTACACTGTCAGAAGTGTGTGGACATAGTGTATAGGATCTCAGAAAAGGAAAAACTAATTCTACCCAGGAGACTTGGAAAAGGCCTCTGCAGGATACACAAAAACTCCTAGGGGAAGAGTGTTCCAGACAGGAAGACTGGAATATGTAAAGGAACAGAGATAGGAAAAGGTAAATTATGTATGGAAAATTTTTACATTCAGTGTGATTAGGGCATGGAGCTTCTAGAACAGATGGGAAAAAAGTAAAGAGAGGTTGTCAGGACAGACTATAAAATAGCCTTCTGAATTTCTCACAACTCCTGCCTTCTTGCTGGGTATATAACCTATGCTTAATAAATAATGATAGTAATAAATAATGATAGTATATCATTGTAGAACACTTTGCCATTTTCAAAGAACTTTTACATTCATGCATGATCTAGTTCTCACAACTCTGTAGATAAATAGTGTCCCCCCCAATTTACCAATGATAAAATTGAACCTTGGAGGGTTTTCTAAAGTGCAATAAGTCATTCAGCTATGTAATATCAGGTGAGGCTCTAATCTAGTTAGCTCTCCTAATTCTAAATTCAAACGTCTTTCCACCATCCAGATCAGAGAGGAGCAGACCCAAGGACATCATTAGAATGAAGCCCTGTGGAGGGATACGCAATACAATCCTATGGAAAGAAAATGAGCTATAGAGTCATAAAATCCAAGTTCGCATCCTGCTTCTATCACTTAGAACCCATGCGACCTTTAGAAAAGGATAAAATCGTTCAGCTTCCATTTTGTCATCTGACAACGTCGCGTGAGAATCCTCCTTCACAGAACTGCTGCTGAGCTCAAAGCAGCAGTACAATCCCTTCATCAACTAGAAATCACTTTATGAATGTTACAAAACCATTTTCAAGTGACTGTTCAACAGCCAGAGGAAATTTTAATTGCACATTACCTTTCAAAAAATAAATATAGACTTATTCTAAGTTATACCAAATATTTTTATTTTGGACCAAGCAGTCTGATGTGCCCTTAGAGCTATTCATTCTTCCTTATTTTTCCTGGACTGTACTTTACGGGCTCAGCTTTATTTCTAAAATGAATTAGAAACTCACATATGAATCACTTGCTGTCCTCATTTCACACCACAAGGTCTATTTTTGAGGGGTGGGAGGGAGAGTTGACAGTGATTACAGGCTTCTGGAAGAATTTGTTATTTGCTTAGATAAAACGACTCCTTTCTCTATGGACTTCACTTTGAAAGGAATTGGTTAAGCAATGCTATTTTCCAGGAACTTTGTGCCATTAAACTACTGCCACCAGGGTGCACGGTAAGGGGAAAGTGCCATGTAACCATCAGTCAACACTCACCCCAGAGATTTGGTATACCAGTTAGTCAGTTTTTCCTCCAAGTGCTCTCACTCAGAAAAAATCAAGCAATCTACTTATGATTAAAATGACTTCTAAGGCCAAAAAAATACTGAAATAATGAGACAAAAGAGGGTTGAAAATAAAACAGAAGCCCCTCCCATGGTACACCAAAAATCACATGATCTGAGTTTATCCCTCCCTCTCTGGACCTCCCTTCCTTCAAATAACCAAGCTCTTCCATCATTTAGTGCCATTGAGCATGGAAAAGGCCAAAAGAAAAAAAAATCAGTCGATATTTTCCACTGAGCCAGCCACCCCGTTTCTTCTTTTTTTTTTTCTTTCCTAAGGTTAATAGTAAAAGCTCTGTTTGTTTCACAATGCTTTAATTCTTACTGCATGCAAAAAATTATTTTTGGAGGTATCATATTTTAATATAAGTTTCCATTAATCTTTCCACATGATTCCCTTGCTTTTAAGAACTGCCCTCCCAACCAAGCTCACCCAACAATGCCCATGCTTCATACACTCCCAGCCCTGAGACAGGCCAGACACTGTGTTCATCGCCTGGAACACAGCCCTGGGTGCTGGTGGGGAAGGAGGGAACATTTGCAAACCACGCTCAAGTGTCATGGTGGTTTTCAGCTGGCAAAAGCATTTGAACATAAGTTGCTGTACTTTTTATGCTCATGAAGGGATTTTCCAAAAATCTAAGCTATGTTTTGAAATCTGCATTATTATAGGGTCAAGCTGCCTCCACTCCTCTTCTTTCTCCAGTTCTCTGCTTCCCAAATAGTTTGGGGGAGAACTTTTGAAAACATAGCTAGGGTAGAGACTGCCTCTTCTTTTTTTTTTTTTTTTGCCAAGGATTAAAACAAGAGCTGATTAAAAGAAAAGTTGCATTATACTCTTTTTGCATTTTGATTAGTCTAATTATGTCCAATCTTGTTTACTGACTATGTTCTCCATTCCAAATGCCAGAATTAGGAAGAATGACTGCAAATGAAGAAAGACAGCCTTGGGACAAGAAAGCCCCAAACACACTATAATACCCTGCACACAGGGCCACTGACTAGAATCTTTCTTTTTCCTTCCAAATTCCAAGATTCATTGTTACACTAAAAATGCATTCTTTTCTTTTTCAAAAAAATTATTTCTCTGTACATCATGTTTGTGTATGTTATACTGAGTGTGTGTGCTCAGTATCCAACTCTTTGTGACCTCATGGATGGTAGCCTACCAGGCTCCTCTGCCCATGGAATTTTACAAGCAAGAATTTTTCAGCAGTTGCCATTTCCTTCTCCAGGGGATCTTCCTGACCCACAGATTGAACCTGAGTCTTCTGCATTGATAGGCAGATTTTTATTTTTTACCACTGTGCCACCTGGGAAGCCCTATGTATTATACTAGAACCTTTGAAATAGAAAGACCAGTGTCTGAATTCACTCTTATCTTATCAGGTTACTAGATCCCGTCACTGATTAATAGTAAAAGCTCTGTTTGTTTCACAATGCTTTAATTCTTACTGCATGCAAAAAATTATTTTTGGAGGTATCATATTTTAATATAAGTTTCCATTAATCTTTCCACATGATTCCCTTGCTTTTAAGAACTGCCCTCCCAACCAAGCTCACCCAACAATGCCCATGCTTCATACACTCCCAGCCCTGAGACAGGCCAGACACTGTGTTCATCGCCTGGAACACAGCCCTGGGTGCTGGTGGGGAAGGAGGGAACATTTGCAAACCACGCTCAAGTGTCATGGTGGTTTTCAGCTGGCAAAAGCATTTGAACATAAGTTGCTGTACTTTTTATGCTCATGAAGGGATTTTCCAAAAATCTAAGCTATGTTTTGAAATCTGCATTATTATAGGGTCAAGCTGCCTCCACTCCTCTTCTTTCTCCAGTTCTCTGCTTCCCAAATAGTTTGGGGGAGAACTTTTGAAAACATAGCTAGGGTAGAGACTGCCTCTTCTTTTTTTTTTTTTTTTGCCAAGGATTAAAACAAGAGCTGATTAAAAGAAAAGTTGCATTATACTCTTTTTGCATTTTGATTAGTCTAATTATGTCCAATCTTGTTTACTGACTATGTTCTCCATTCCAAATGCCAGAATTAGGAAGAATGACTGCAAATGAAGAAAGACAGCCTTGGGACAAGAAAGCCCCAAACACACTATAATACCCTGCACACAGGGCCACTGACTAGAATCTTTCTTTTTCCTTCCAAATTCCAAGATTCATTGTTACACTAAAAATGCATTCTTTTCTTTTTCAAAAAAATTATTTCTCTGTACATCATGTTTGTGTATGTTATACTGAGTGTGTGTGCTCAGTATCCAACTCTTTGTGACCTCATGGATGGTAGCCTACCAGGCTCCTCTGCCCATGGAATTTTACAAGCAAGAATTTTTCAGCAGTTGCCATTTCCTTCTCCAGGGGATCTTCCTGACCCACAGATTGAACCTGAGTCTTCTGCATTGATAGGCAGATTTTTATTTTTTACCACTGTGCCACCTGGGAAGCCCTATGTATTATACTAGAACCTTTGAAATAGAAAGACCAGTGTCTGAATTCACTCTTATCTTATCAGGTTACTTAGACTCACTGAGCTTCTGTTTCCTCTCCTATGAAATGATAAAGATACCAAGCTGACAGGCTATGTTACTATGATGAGGGAAAAGAAATCACACTGACATGGAATGTGCTCAATAAATGACAGATATGATTACTATTACTATCATTACTAGTGTGGTAGATGGTTACATTGTGGCCTCCTCATCCAGGGACTCCCGCCCCCTGCCCCTGGGTGTAAAGTCCCCTTTGCCCCATTGAAGCTGACCTTGATCATGTGACTTGACTTGGCCAATGAGGCTTTAGCAAGTGTGACACAAGTAGAGACTTCACAGGCATCTTAACAATGAGGTTTATGTCCAAACACACCCTCTTGGATCCCAGCTGCTATGTCGTGAGACAGTCTAGACTATTCTGCTGGAAAGAGGCCACCAGAAGAGGTCACGGTGGATGTGATACCACATACAGAGAACTGAGAGGAGAACTGAGGTGCCCCAGCTGAGTTCCCGTCAAAGGGAGGCCAACACCACTGAGGCAAGAAGAGCTGTCCATAGTTGTACGAGAAGTAATAAATTACGGCTGACAAATGACTAAAACACCTAGGAAGGAAAAAGAATATAAGTTCAGAAGATGAGTTCCACTCAACTGATGAAGACTGTAAGAACACCCGTAGGCTGAGTCAATTACTAACCATATGGCTGTGCATGTGTACTTCGTCATATCTGACTCCTTATGACCGATGGATTATGCCTGCCAGGCTCCTCTGTTCATGGAATTCTCCAGGCAAAAAGACTGGAGTAGTTTGCCATTTCTGCCTCAAGGAGATCTTCCCAACCCAGGAATCAAACCAGGATCTCCTCCATTGCAGCTGGATTATTTACCATCTGAACTACCAGGGAATATGACTGTAGGCAAATTAATTCTTGTCTCTAACCCTTATTCTGGTCATCTAAGCATGAATATAATGGTATTGATAGACTGAACCTCTAAGGAAGCCTGTCACTGTATCTAGTTTTCTCTGCTATGGTAGCTGAGTCAAAGGACCTATAATTGTGTACACTCTCTTTTCCTTCATTTTAGAATTTTTTTTTTTTTTTACTTTGGGGGGGGGGTGGGGTGGGGGGGGGAGGGGAGTGGGTGGGCCACTTCTATTGGTCTTTTAATTTCTCTATTTTCATTCGTCTTCATTCTTTGGCTTCTGTGCGCCTCCCATCGAGGTGGTGTCTGTCGTTGCAGAGCACTGGCTCTGGGCGCATGCACTCCAGAGCTCCGGCTCGGTGATTGGAAGTCCAGCCACTCCGCGGCACGTGGGATCTTCCCAGGCCAGGGCTCGAACCGGTGCCCCTTGCACTGCAAGGCAGTGTCCTTACCCACTGGACCACCAGGGGAAGCCCTTCCTTCATTTTAAATAAAATATTGACCTTGAGTTTTCACAGGTTCTTTAAATTTATTCACTGGGTCCTTTTGTGCATCTACATGTCCTTGTTTCTATTTGACATGGAGAAGAGGCATTGCTAACCTCAGCAAACCTGATTTAACTCCGGGAATCCAGCCCAGGAGAGAAAGAACATGCACCACCTCTTTACCAGAAATGAGAAGTGTTTATCAGAATGAACATACCAAGATCAGGTTCGGGAATATTTAATTCCTCACACATCATTTGGGCAGTCAGCCTGGGTTAAGCTTAAACCAAAGGCCAGGATTTTACAAAAATCCAGGCATTCCTGGAACCAGCTAATGATGGAGTTGAGCTTCTATGTTAAATGGAGAGGCTACTAGCAAAGGCAGGCAGTTCATCTTAGAAGGTGCCTAAAAGATATTATTTTAAAAGAAATCAGGTTTGAGTAGGGATAGTTATAAACCTGAAACATCTGTTCCAAGGCCCATAACACCACATATCTTTAGAGGAAAGCATAGAGTTACCTTTCCTGGCAGCACAAGCTTGCTGATAAGGAAAGATTGAATGTTTTTCAGGCAAAGAACATACCATCTTCTAGGTGATTTGGAAAATATTTAGAGGGGACTGGTGAAATGGATTTTCCCAGAATCCCAGGACTTGAAGGATATTTTTTTTTCAAATACAATCTCTCTAATACATTTTATTCAAAATAGAAGGGATTCTTTCTTAAAAATAATTTATTTTTTAAATGAAGGATAATTGCTTTACAGAATTTTGTTGTTTTCTGCCAAATATCAGCATGAATCAGCCATAGGTATACATATGCTCCTCCTTCTCGAGCCTTCCTCCCATTTCTCTCCCCATCCACCCCTCAAAGTTGCTACAGAGTCCCTGTCTGAGTTCCTGGAAAGGAGCCTGGAATTGACATCCACTGTGCTTACTGTCTTGCTTGGAATTCTCAAATGGTTTAGAATGTCATGGTGGCTGAGTCCTCCCTCTGTGTAATTCTCTCTGATCTTATGATGACTACCAAGCAGATTTCTGGACTTTGTGGGCTCTTGGCCCGCCCTGTGTTTCTCTGGGGCAGCTCACTGCTCCTCCTATCTGCCTGGTGGTATCTGTGCTCCAGCCCTTGCTTATTGGTCCCAGCAGATCCCTTCTTATGCCTGCAGACCATTTCAGATAAACTACCTGACAATCCACTGAACTTCCTTGGATGAAGAGATTGCCTGAGGAACCTTTGCTAATTCATTACAGAGTTGTCCAAGATACTCTCAATATAGCAAGCAACAGTGGTAGAGGTAGCTAAGCAAAACAAACAAAAAACCAGAAAGGCCAATGTCCCCACGAAGCTAAGACTCTATGAGAGAACCTAGATGATATGACGGTGAAAAGGATAGGGTAAAGGCCTGTGAGAAGCAAAGGAAAAGACTGGGCCGCCAACAGCAAGGCAACAGAAGCAGGAAAGAAAAGTAACAGCAGGCTGGAAGAGGTTAAGGCCTACTTATCTGCCACTCCCTGCCCACAGTGCTGCCAAAGTGAACAGAACATTCAGCTGAGCACTCCAGGTAGCACCACCTGGGCCTCAGGTAGCAGCCTCCTTGCTCGGACACAGAACAGGCTGCTCCCATGGCTCCTCCGAAGATCTGATTTCTGTGGTTCAACACCTAGCTCCTCAAGGTTTATGGTGCCCTCAGCCACCTCTGGCCCCACCTCCCTACCACCCACTGACTTCTATGACAGCCTGGCACAGTCAACAGGCCTCTCTGTGCCTGGGGAAACCAGGAAGAGAAAAGGTGAGGCCAGCCCTCTCCTCCTGCCTCAGCCTCACTCAGAAGCAGGCTTTGTCCACCCACCCTGACCCCTCCCTGGTCATAATCTAACTGTGGGTCTCCTTAAGAATCTAAAACTAGCTTTTCTCTGAACTCGATTCACAATGTGAAATTATCTACCTAATATTTATTACTTCTCCCCCATGAAAGAACAGTTCCTGGGAGAAGCAGGAGGAATGATAATGTTCACTGACTAGGGAGGAATATTCAGGGCAGAGCTGTACAAATTTACATTATTGGATATTCATTTCTGAGTCCTTTCAAATTGGTAATTTTTAACTTTAGGGGAGGAAAGCAGGCAAGAGGAAAGGCACAGATCATTTGTATAAATTAGTGAAAACCAGAGGCACCCTCCCTGCAAAAATGCACACACACACACAATATAAATGTGTGTTTATACATACATATAAAAATACTAAGTATATGTTTTATAAAGTATTATAAATGTATGTATGTCTGTATAAAATTCACACAACCTTTAAGCCTATATACATGTATTAAGAAGAGGTGGAAAGAATACACAGAAGAACTATACAAAAAAAGATCTTAATGACCCAGATGACCATGATGGTGTGATCACTCATCTAGAGCCAGATATCTTAGAGTGCAAGTGGGCCTTAGGAAGCATTACTACAAACAAAGCTAGCAGAGGTGATGGGATTCCAACTGAGCTATTTCTAATAGTACAAGATGATGCTGTTAAAGTGCTACACTCCATATGCCACCAAATTTGGAAAACTCAGCAGTAGCCTCAGGCTTCAGGGAAAGGTTAGTTTTCATTCCAATCCCAAAGAAGGGCAATGCCAAAGAATGTTCAAACTATCACACCATTGCATTCATTTCATACACTAGCAATGTATGCTTAAAATTCTCCACGTTAGGCTTCAACAGTACATGAACTGAGACATTCCAGATGTATAAGCTAGATTTAGAAAAGGCAGAGGAACCAGACATCAAATTGTCAACATCCACTGGATCATAGAAAAAGCAAGGGAATTCCAGAAAAACATCTACTTCTGCTTCAGTGACTATGCTAAAGCCTTTGACTATATGGATCACAACAAACTGTGGAAAATTCTGAAAGAGATGGGAATACCAAATCACCTTACCTGCCTCTTGTGAAACCTGTATGCAGGACAAGAAGCAACAGCTAGAACCAGACATGGAACAACTGACTGGCTCCAAATTGGGAAAGGAAGGTGAACCTTCACAATGTGAAATTATCTACCTAATATTTATTACTTCTCCCCCATGAAAGAACAGTTCCTGGGAGAAGCAGGAGGAATGATAATGTTCACTGACTAGGGAGGAATATTCAGGGCAGAGCTGTACAAATTTACATTATTGGATATTCATTTCTGAGTCCTTTCAAATTGGTAATTTTTAACTTTAGGGGAGGAAAGCAGGCAAGAGGAAAGGCACAGATCATTTGTATAAATTAGTGAAAACCAGAGGCACCCTCCTGCAAAATGCACACACACACACAATATAAATGTGTGTTTATACATACATATAAAAATACTAAGTATATGTTTTATAAAGTATTATAAATGTATGTATGTCTGTATAAAATTCACACAACCTTTAAGCCTATATACATGTATTAAGAAGAGATGGAAAGAATACAGAGAAGAACTATACAAAAAAGATCTTAATGACTTGGATGACCATGATGCTGGGCATACTCATCTAGAGTCAGACATCTTGGAATGTAAAGTCAAGTGGGCCTTAGGAAGCATCACTACAAACAAAGCTAGTGGAGGTGTTGGAATTCAAGCTGAGCTATTTCTAATAGTACAAGATGATGCTGTTAAAGTGCTACACTCCATATGCCACCAAATTTGGAAAACTCAGCAGTAGCCTCAGGCTTCAGGGAAAGGTTAGTTTTCATTCCAATCCCAAAGAAGGGCAATGCCAAAGAATGTTCAAACTATCACACCATTGCATTCATTTCATACACTAGCAATGTATGCTTAAAATTCTCCACGTTAGGCTTCAACAGTACATGAACTGAGACATTCCAGATGTATAAGCTAGATTTAGAAAAGGCAGAGGAACCAGACATCAAATTGTCAACATCCACTGGATCATAGAAAAAGCAAGGGAATTCCAGAAAAACATCTACTTCTGCTTCAGTGACTATGCTAAAGCCTTTGACTATATGGATCACAACAAACTGTGGAAAATTCTGAAAGAGATGGGAATACCAAATCACCTTACCTGCCTCTTGTGAAACCTGTATGCAGGACAAGAAGCAACAGCTAGAACCAGACATGGAACAACTGACTGGCTCCAAATTGGGAAAGGAGTACGTCAAGGCTGTATATTGTCACTCTGCTTATTTAATTTATATGCAGAGTACATCACACGAAATGCTGGTCTGAATGAAGCAAACTAGAATCAAGATTTCCAGGAGAAATATCAATAACCTCAGGTATGCAGATGACACCACCCTTACGACAGAAAATGAAGAGGAACTAAAGAGTCTCTTGATGAAGGTGAAAGAGGAGAGTGAAAAAGCTGGCCTAAAACTCAATATTCAAAAAACTGAGATCATAGCCTCTGGTCCCATCACTTCATGGCAAATAGATGGACAAACAATAGAAAACAGTGACAGACTTTATTTTCTTGGGCTCCACAATCACTGCGGACAGTGACTACAGCCATGAAATTAAAAGACACCTGCTCCTTGGAAGAAAAGCTATGACAAACCTAGACAGCGTACTAAAAAGCAGAGACATCACTTTGCTGACAAAAATCCATATAGCCAAAGCTATGGTTTTCCCATTCTTCATGTATGGATGTGAGAGTTAGAGTGAAAAGAAAGCTGAGTGCCAAAGAACGGATGCTTCGAACTGTGGTGTTGGAGAAGGCTCTTGAGAGTCCCTCAGACTGCAAGGAGATTAAACCAGTCAGTACTAAAGGAAATCAGTCCTGAATATTCATTAGTAGGACTGATGCTGAAGCTACAGCTCCAATACTTTGGCCACCTGACGCAAAAAGACGACTCACTGGAAAAGACCCCTGTGCGGGAAAAAATATGAGGCAAAAGGAAAAAGGGATGACAGAGGATGAAATGGCTGGATGGCATCACTGAGTCAATGGACATGAGTTTGAGCAAGCTCAGGGAGATGGTGAAGGTCAGAGAAGCCTGGTGTGCTGCAGTTCATGGGGTTGCAAAGAGTCAGTCATGACTGAGGGACTGAACTGAACTGATATGTATTACAGGATAAGAACCCTGTTTTAAACTACACAGAGTTAGAAACACATAGGACATTAAACATAGATTATATTTCAATCTAACTGAAAAACAATTTTCTTTTAATAAATTGACAGTCTATGCTCTTTTAAAGGGTGAAATACAGATAAGTAAAGAAAGCATCCAATTATCGAGAAATAGGTGCTATTTTCTAAGACCGATGAAAGATACAGAGGTTGTATAAAGCATGGTCCTTCTTAAGGAGGAAAGAGTAGCTTTCATTTAAAAAATTCAGAGACCAAAGGCAAGAGCACAGATATATCCTGGGCCCACGTTCCTGCTTAAAGTGGAAGTTAGGTTCTATAAGAGATAGGACTGTGTGATGGAGAAAGAGAGTGCATTACTTATAAGGAAATGCCTCTGAAACTCATGAAAAAATAAATAGGGTTAGAGAAAATTCAGTATGTAAAAGGGAGGGGTCCATAAGGAGTCCTTCTTTCAGCAAGAGTGCTTCCAAAAAGAGTCTCCATCCTACGGAATCCTCTTGAAGACAGATGAATATTCACAGTCAATTTGTGTCTTCTTATTTCTTAAGAAGACAAAGATAGCACCATAGCCAAGTTCTCTCTTTGCTTAGAAGCACTGATTTCAGAATAGCTGCTGGATTTTTACATTTCCCTTAGGATCCCCCAAAAATCTAGTCCATCTGGTCTCCTACATTCTTCAAGAGTATCTTTGGGAGTGTGCTTTTATGAAAAGTGATTCCATCAACTCCTTCTATGAGATTTAGCTACTGCTGAGATGAGCACTTCTCACTCCCTTCTCTGAAAACCAGGGAAAGCTGACCTGCTTCTCCCTGTAACATGAATTAGACTGCCCCATCTCTACCCTAAGTGCTCATTTAGAAAAATCACTTCTACAAAATAGGAAATAAGTCCTACAGACTGTGAAACTATCAATCCAATAGTTAATACTTTTTCCTCATGAAAGATCATCCTCCCAGAAACCAGTTTACAGGTAGGCTGGTCTTTCTGGTACAAACTCCTGTCAGTGAGCTGATGATCCAATGGCTTAAAGGGAAAAAAATCAAGGATTTAACCAACCGGGGCAAATCGACTGAGGGACTGAACTGATGTATTACAGGATAAGAACCCTGTTTTAAACTACACAGAGTTAGAAACACATAGGACATTAAACATAGATTATATTTCAATCTAACTGAAAAACAATTTTCTTTTAATAAATTGACAGTCTATGCTCTTTTAAAGGGTGAAATACAGATAAGTAAAGAAAGCATCCAATTATCGAGAAATAGGTGCTATTTTCTAAGACCGATGAAAGATACAGAGGTTGTATAAAGCATGGTCCTTCTTAAGGAGGAAAGAGTAGCTTTCATTTAAAAAATTCAGAGACCAAAGGCAAGAGCACAGATATATCCTGGGCCCACGTTCCTGCTTAAAGTGGAAGTTAGGTTCTATAAGAGATAGGACTGTGTGATGGAGAAAGAGAGTGCATTACTTATAAGGAAATGCCTCTGAAACTCATGAAAAAATAAATAGGGTTAGAGAAAATTCAGTATGTAAAAGGGAGGGGTCCATAAGGAGTCCTTCTTTCAGCAAGAGTGCTTCCAAAAAGAGTCTCCATCCTACGGAATCCTCTTGAAGACAGATGAATATTCACAGTCAATTTGTGTCTTCTTATTTCTTAAGAAGACAAAGATAGCACCATAGCCAAGTTCTCTCTTTGCTTAGAAGCACTGATTTCAGAATAGCTGCTGGATTTTTACATTTCCCTTAGGATCCCCCAAAAATCTAGTCCATCTGGTCTCCTACATTCTTCAAGAGTATCTTTGGGAGTGTGCTTTTATGAAAAGTGATTCCATCAACTCCTTCTATGAGATTTAGCTACTGCTGAGATGAGCACTTCTCACTCCCTTCTCTGAAAACCAGGGAAAGCTGACCTGCTTCTCCCTGTAACATGAATTAGACTGCCCCATCTCTACCCTAAGTGCTCATTTAGAAAAATCACTTCTACAAAATAGGAAATAAGTCCTACAGACTGTGAAACTATCAATCCAATAGTTAATACTTTTTCCTCATGAAAGATCATCCTCCCAGAAACCAGTTTACAGGTAGGCTGGTCTTTCTGGTACAAACTCCTGTCAGTGAGCTGATGATCCAATGGCTTAAAGGGACATCAAGATACCAACAAGGAAATCACAGGAGGGGGCAGGGACTCAGTTCTGCTTGAAGCCACTGGTTCTCAAGGTTGGCTGCACATTAGAGTCACCTGGGGAACAATCAAAACTGCTGACGCTTGAGGGCCCAGGCTCCAATGTTCAGATTTAATTAGTATAGCTTTTAAAAGTCCCTGGACACGGGGTTTTGAAAAATGCTACAAGTGATTTCAAAGTGCAATAACAGTTTGAAAATCACTGCTCGAAATTCTTTTCACTCATAGATGCCATCAATTTGCTAATGATCAATCGCCTGGTCCTCACTCAAACATAGTGATAAAATTAGCCCAGGCCGGAGATTAACTGCCGATACTAGAAGCTGGCTTCCAGTTCAGTAAATGTTTCTACTTAAGTCACTGATTTTTTTTGAACGTCAGTCCCTCACTAAAGGGCCAACTACACAATTCCTGATTCAGATTCTAACTTGATTTTGGCAAACCAATGAAATTCTCTCATTGCACTGTCCAAATTTGGAATGGTTTGCATTACACAGGGATTCTCTGTTTCACAAAGGAATTCCTGCAAGTTTTCTTGAAAGTGTGCTTAAAAAATAAATCTGATTTGCACTAACTCATAAATTAAGCTCAAGGCCTTTGTGATGATAATCGTGTATACAGTCCCTGACACTGGTAGAAGCATCTTTGAAGACATCAGTTTGTTCTCACTCTAACGTCTGATCAACACTTCCCCTCTGAGTTCCTTTGTTAATTCTGCTGCCCAGAAAGCTGTGGTGAGTGATAAGACCTTCAGAAATCACTGATCTGTTTCCCAGCACTCTTGTTTCCCAAACAGACATGGACACAATTCAAGAACAAGTTAACTGACAGTGTGTTTTCTAGGAAAACTATAGTTCAAGTTATTTATTCATTAATTTTCATGAAAGGTTTTGAGTCAACCCATAAGCATCCTCCAGAAACTTCAGATTCCTACAGACTGTGAAACTATCAATCCAATAGTTAATACTTTTTCCTCATGAAAGATCATCCTCCCAGAAACCAGTTTACAGGTAGGCTGGTCTTTCTGGTACAAACTCCTGTCAGTGAGCTGATGATCCAATGGCTTAAAGGGACATCAAGATACCAACAAGGAAATCACAGGAGGGGGCAGGGACTCAGTTCTGCTTGAAGCCACTGGTTCTCAAGGTTGGCTGCACATTAGAGTCACCTGGGGAACAATCAAAACTGCTGACGCTTGAGGGCCCAGGCTCCAATGTTCAGATTTAATTAGTATAGCTTTTAAAAGTCCCTGGACACGGGGTTTTGAAAAATGCTACAAGTGATTTCAAAGTGCAATAACAGTTTGAAAATCACTGCTCGAAATTCTTTTCACTCATAGATGCCATCAATTTGCTAATGATCAATCGCCTGGTCCTCACTCAAACATAGTGATAAAATTAGCCCAGGCCGGAGATTAACTGCCGATACTAGAAGCTGGCTTCCAGTTCAGTAAATGTTTCTACTTAAGTCACTGATTTTTTTTGAACGTCAGTCCCCTCACTAAAGGGCCAACTACACAATTCCTGATTCAGATTCTAACTTGATTTTGGCAAACCAATGAAATTCTCTCATTGCACTGTCCAAATTTGGAATGGTTTGCATTACACAGGGATTCTCTGTTTCACAAAGGAATTCCTGCAAGTTTTCTTGAAAGTGTGCTTAAAAAATAAATCTGATTTGCACTAACTCATAAATTAAGCTCAAGGCCTTTGTGATGATAATCGTGTATACAGTCCCTGACACTGGTAGAAGCATCTTTGAAGACATCAGTTTGTTCTCACTCTAACGTCTGATCAACACTTCCCCTCTGAGTTCCTTTGTTAATTCTGCTGCCCAGAAAGCTGTGGTGAGTGATAAGACCTTCAGAAATCACTGATCTGTTTCCCAGCACTCTTGTTTCCCAAACAGACATGGACACAATTCAAGAACAAGTTAACTGACAGTGTGTTTTTCTAGGGAAAACTATAGTTCAAGTTATTTATTCATTAATTTTCATGAAAGGTTTTGAGTCAATTAAATGAATTTTGCTCATTACACTATCAGAGCTGAATCCACTCACGTGTTTCTGAATTCACACTGCTATTTTTTCCTAGCCTAAACCTGAATAAAATTACTCGGGGGAAATTTTAATAGATTCACAAAAAGGGGATGGCAAGAAGCCCACATAAACTCAAAATTACAATAAGGCAACTGAAGATTCAGTCTGGGTCATATCTATCCACCAAACTGGTGGTCTATTAATGCAGTCCCTATATAACGAACTCCTTACCAGGTATCTATATCTTTATCATCTGTGTGTAAATCTATAGAGATATTCTTCACAAATCCCACACTCTACTACATTAGCCCTTTTGACCTAGGTTGACAGATTTAGCAAATAAAACACAGGATACTCATTTACGTGTGAATTTCAGATAAGCAATCAAAAACTGTTTAGCATCAATATATCTCAAATATTCCATGTGCTTTGTCTGACAAGCCTAGGCTAGCACCCTCTTTGAAGAACCAACTCTGGCGTACTTATCCTTTGTCTGCCTTCCCTCAGCCAGAAAGCATCAAAAACTTATTGTCCAAGTAGCCATGATTTAAAAGGCCAAGACCCTAGAGAGAAGAGAAGAGCACTGAAGTGAGCCAAGCACTGAAGCTTTTCCTCCAAGACATTTGCCTATTTATAGACATTCACAGAGAGGCTGAGAAGGTAAGTAGAACTTTCAGCATTTCAAAAATGAACCTCAGAGCTCACCAAGAGAGAGGATTGCAGATAAGTCAAAAGGCCCAGGCTTTCAAATATCTCTGGGCCCATTTTTTCTCCCTGATTCTTATTCCATTTTTACCTTAACCTTTTGTCCATCCCTGTGTTCGCATGTTCTTTCCTTACTTCTAACGCTGTCTGTGAAGCACAATACAGGAACTTTTAGGATAATTAGCACATGGGTCAACAATTCTCAGATTAGAAAATAAATTTTAAAATATGAGTAATTGCTTCAAGCATCAGTTAAGATTTCAAGGGTACACAGGAAAATGAAACTTTATTTCAAACATAAACTTTACAGTTTGAAAATAAAAACAGCTACACTATTTACCAGAACAGGAAAGACTGGTTTTCAAAGGTTGAAAAGCCTACCAAAATTTCAAAGGACAGTGATAATGCATTTCCAATTTCAATGCTCTCCATCCAAACAGACAAGATTGCCCACCAGAGCAGTTTATCAGTATCTTGCAATTATCCAAAACAACTAGATTTCCCTCTTATTTTCCCTGCTCTTCTCTTTGATTTTCTCTCGTAGCTTCAGATGATCATATATCACTTCCGACTTCCTCCATTTTAACTGCTTATGATATAGAAATTACATTTAAGTCATCTTTTGTGTCTCAAATATAATTTTTAATCCTGTCTTAGCTTTAAGATTATAGATTGCAACTGAGTCACAATAGTTCCCTTCTAAGTATCTAACAAAATGAGAGAGAAAATTATAAAAGCTAAGGGAAAATTATTAACAGCCACAAAACAAGGAAAAGTTAGGTTAATGTTATAAACTTCAAAAGCTGGCAAATATAGAAAGACAGATGCTTCTGAAATGAAACAGAGGTAGCACAGCATTGCCCATACTCCCAGAAATTGCACTGCTGGGTTTATCAAATCAAACCTGGAAAGAAACCAACCCAGTCATTATCTTTTCTCCTTTCAAACAGACTAATGGAGGTGGGGATGGGAAGACTGTGGTGGGGAAAGGGAGTAACATAGGGACTGAGTGTATCAAAAAAGAAAAAAAAAAAAAAAACTCTTCACAGTTATATAGTCCAGGGGCCAAAGCTACATTCCCAAAGGAAAGAAGCATGGCTATCAAGTAGACTCTGACAGAGTATCATTAATAAGATCTCAAAATAATGAGCAAGGCCTAGATTATCTAAGAAAGGCTGAAAAAATCCCAGCTGGACTCTCTCCTTCCACCATCATTCTCTTGAGTTATACAAAAAAGTATAGAACACAAGGATACAGCCATCAACTTACAGTGGTGAAGAGCAAATGGTTTAGCATAATGTGATAAAAGAAAAATCAAGAAGTTAACCTCAGTTCATCGGAACAAACAGAATACCTGGATGGAACCACATAACATGAGCAAGATAAAAAGAAATGCATGGAAATTAAATAAATATTATCAATTTATTAAATGGTAAGGAAGGAAGAAAGCAAAGACAAGAGTATTAAACAATAAGAAAGCATCAAATATAGAAGAAAAATTGCTTCACACTATAAACTAGAGTGTAAAGAATCTGCTTGCAATGCAGGAAACCTGGGTTTGATCTCTGGGAAGATCCCCTGAAGAACGGAATGGCTACCCATTCCAGTATTCTTGCCTGGAGAACTCCATGGACAGAGCAGCCTGGTGGGCTACAATCCATGGAATCGCAAAGAGTTGGACCACTCCTGAGTGACTATCACTTTCACTATCACTATGCACTGGCTTAAGTGAATGATCTGAACAAAACAAAGATTCAAAAGCCTGATAATAAAGACAACATACTGAAATGGAAAAAGTGACTGAAGACTTAAGGAAACAGAGGCCTCAGACAACAGGATTAAGGAATTAATAAATAATTTAGACACAATAAGAAACACAGTAATTATTGCTATAAATCAAATTAGTGGTATAGAAAAATAAGAGTCAAGCCTGATGAAAAAGTTAAAGAAGAAAAATCAGAATATCTAGAGATTAATTGATATGGAATGAAACAAATATGATCCAACATGAGGATAACTGGTGTCCTTGAGGTAGCAAATCCAACAAATAAATAGCAAATGAAGCCAAATATATGATGCAAGAGAATTTCCCTAAATTAAACTCAAGTCACTCAGTGGTATCCAGCTCTTTGTGACCCCATGGATAAGCCATGGAATTCTCCAGGCAAGATTACTGGAGTGGGTCCCCCATCTCCAGGGCATCTTCCCAACCCAGGGGATCCAACCCAGGTTTCCCACACTGCAGGCAGATTCTTCACCAGTTGAGATACCAGGGAAGATAAATGTAAGGGAGAAAAAAAAAAAACCCGAATCTGTAGCTTGAAATGGGCCTCTATTTTTCAGAATAGTGTGACACAGAAAGCTCTACACCAAGCATAGCCCAGGTATACCATTAAAACAAAGGATAAAGAAATACTCTTTAGGTAACCATCCAGAAAAGTCTATACCATTTTTAAAACAAAGGATAAAGAAATATTATCAATTTATTAAATGGTAAGGAAGGAAGAAAGCAAAGACAAGAGTATTAAACAATAAGAAAGCATCAAATATAGAAGAAAAATTGCTTCACACTATAAACTAGAGTGTAAAGAATCTGCTTGCAATGCAGGAAACCTGGGTTTGATCTCTGGGAAGATCCCCTGAAGAACGGAATGGCTACCCATTCCAGTATTCTTGCCTGGAGAACTCCATGGACAGAGCAGCCTGGTGGGCTACAATCCATGGAATCGCAAAGAGTTGGACCACTCCTGAGTGACTATCACTTTCACTATCACTATGCACTGGCTTAAGTGAATGATCTGAACAAAACAAAGATTCAAAAGCCTGATAATAAAGACAACATACTGAAATGGAAAAAGTGACTGAAGACTTAAGGAAACAGAGGCCTCAGACAACAGGATTAAGGAATTAATAAATAATTTAGACACAATAAGAAACACAGTAATTATTGCTATAAATCAAATTAGTGGTATAGAAAAATAAGAGTCAAGCCTGATGAAAAAGTTAAAGAAGAAAAATCAGAATATCTAGAGATTAATTGATATGGAATGAAACAAATATGATCCAACATGAGGATAACTGGTGTCCTTGAGGTAGCAAATCCAACAAATAAATAGCAAATGAAGCCAAATATATGATGCAAGAGAATTTCCCTAAATTAAACTCAAGTCACTCAGTGGTATCCAGCTCTTTGTGACCCCATGGATAAGCCATGGAATTCTCCAGGCAAGATTACTGGAGTGGGTCCCCCATCTCCAGGGCATCTTCCCAACCCAGGGGATCCAACCCAGGTTTCCCACACTGCAGGCAGATTCTTCACCAGTTGAGATACCAGGGAAGATAAATGTAAGGGAGAAAAAAAAAAAACCCGAATCTGTAGCTTGAAATGGGCCTCTATTTTTCAGAATAGTGTGACACAGAAAGCTCTACACCAAGCATAGCCCAGGTATACCATTAAAACAAAGGATAAAGAAATACTCTTTTAGGTAACCATCCAGAAAAGTAAATCATATACACTGAAGAAAAAGCAGACTTCTTTATGAGAGTAAATGGCAAACAATGAACTAAAGTTCACAATGAAAGAGAAGGTGTGGTCCAAGCACAAGGTACCCAGTCAAGATGCTGTATGACTACAAAGGTGCTCAGTACCTCAAATGTGACAGAATACAGGAAATAAAACGCTCATGGGGACTTCTCAGGGTGGAATACGAAAATATGAATCAAAATTAAAACCATAGAAATAAAAACATCCAGGTTTGGGGACTCTAATAAGCATAAAATCTATTTAAATATTGGGATAAATACTGAATTATTTGAACTGAGAGAATTATAGTTACAGAAAAAAATGTAAGTATTCTATATCTAAACAGTGTAATATACTGACAAAATTTGGGAAACAATGGGAGAAAATTTGAGAATGATGTCCAAGATGACAGGTGTAGCTTGAAAATTATTCTAACTATTTTTTTTATTTCCTTTATTAATTTGAGAGGAAACTGGTAGGAAATAATATATTTTGTCTAAAAAAGATTTATTTGAAGTTCAATAATTTCTTCAGCTTTTCTTCTATTGTACTTTTTTTCATTAAATTATCTTCCATACTAAGATTTCATCTTAGTAAAAATTTCTAATTTATCTGTCTATATATACACAATATATAAGAATATATAAAAATATGTATGTATTTTATATATATAAGAATATATGAAGATGATAAATATTTAACACTGGGAAGTAAAAATATGAATGATGGTCATTTTGTACATTTCACTGGAAGACCACTTTCTGATCCTTTTTTATTATTATTTTCTTAAATGTTGAGGCCTTTTTTGATCTTCCCCCTATAGTTTGTGGTTCCTGATGGAAAAACTGTTGCCCATTCCTAGTTTAAGAGGAAAAAGCACCAACATCTACCAATTCCTGATTAATATCAAGTTGAGTACATGCTGCTTTGCTTAGGTTAATAGGAAGAATAAATGTAAGGAGAAAAAAAACCCGAATCTGTAGCTTGAAATGGGCCTCTATTTTTCAGAATAGTGTGACACAGAAAGCTCTACACCAAGCATAGCCCAGGTATACCATTAAAACAAAGGATAAAGAAATACTCTTTTAGGTAACCATCCAGAAAAGTAAATCATATACACTGAAGAAAAAGCAGACTTCTTTATGAGAGTAAATGGCAAACAATGAACTAAAGTTCACAATGAAAGAGAAGGTGTGGTCCAAGCACAAGGTACCCAGTCAAGATGCTGTATGACTACAAAGGTGCTCAGTACCTCAAATGTGACAGAATACAGGAAATAAAACGCTCATGGGGACTTCTCAGGGTGGAATACGAAAATATGAATCAAAATTAAAACCATAGAAATAAAAACATCCAGGTTTGGGGACTCTAATAAGCATAAAATCTATTTAAATATTGGGATAAATACTGAATTATTTGAACTGAGAGAATTATAGTTACAGAAAAAAATGTAAGTATTCTATATCTAAACAGTGTAATATACTGACAAAATTTGGGAAACAATGGGAGAAAATTTGAGAATGATGTCCAAGATGACAGGTGTAGCTTGAAAATTATTCTAACTATTTTTTTTATTTCCTTTATTAATTTGAGAGGAAACTGGTAGGAAATAATATATTTTGTCTAAAAAAGATTTATTTGAAGTTCAATAATTTCTTCAGCTTTTCTTCTATTGTACTTTTTTTCATTAAATTATCTTCCATACTAAGATTTCATCTTAGTAAAAATTTCTAATTTATCTGTCTATATATACACAATATATAAGAATATATAAAAATATGTATGTATTTTATATATATAAGAATATATGAAGATGATAAATATTTAACACTGGGAAGTAAAAATATGAATGATGGTCATTTTGTACATTTCACTGGAAGACCACTTTCTGATCCTTTTTTATTATTATTTTCTTAAATGTTGAGGCCTTTTTTGATCTTCCCCCTATAGTTTGTGGTTCCTGATGGAAAAACTGTTGCCCATTCCTAGTTTAAGAGGAAAAAGCACCAACATCTACCAATTCCTGATTAATATCAAGTTGAGTACATGCTGCTTTGCTTAGGTTAATAGGAAGAAAAAATGAGCCCTGGAAAGCTGATGTCTGGAAGAAGAGCATTTTATTATAAACTCCATTGTAATTGGGCATGTAAACAGAAAGAAATTATTCCAGTGAACAGGTCCACTATGTAATAAGCATCTCATAGAAACTTTGACCCAATATAGGTTAATGGAATTCTGCACCATAAATCCAGTCCATTTCCCTAAAAGGAAAATGTTTATAGGCACCAAAAATTTGTCACATCTGTGTAAAGAGAAATACCAGTCACAGATGAAGTTGAGGCACATGTTTCCAGTTGACATAACTTAAACTGGTCTTTGGAGAAGGAAATGGCAACCTACTCCAGTATTCTCGCCTGGAAAATTCCATGGACAGAGAATCCTGACCAAGCTACAGTTCCTATGTATGTATATATGTATGTACACACACATACACACACACATAGTGTCCCTGATGGCTTAGGGAGGAATCTACTTGCAACACAAGACACCGGGCTTCCATCCCTAGGCTGGGAAGATCCCCCTGGAGGAGGGCATGGCAACCCACTCCAGTATTCTTGCCTGGAGAATCCCCATAAGCAGAGGAGCTGGAGGGGCTGCAGTTCATGCAGTCACGCGAAGCTGGACATGACTGAAGTGACTACACAGAAGCAAACTGCTCTTTAAAAACATTGCAAAAAAAAAAAAAGAGAGAGAGAGAGAGAAAGAGAGAAGGGAATAATAGAATTATCCAAGATGGGTTAAGCTAATCTTCAAAACCTAGTAAAAACTCCCAATTTAAAGAGTTAAAAAATAACGTATTTGGTAGCAGCCATTGGCTCATGTAAGTCTATGTAATTTCCAAAACTGACTCAGAGTGTCTGTGGTAACTCCAGTCTATAGATTCAAATGTGAATTTACACACACAGCATGTTATGAATTTGGTTAAACGGAGAGATCACATAGGTACTTTTCTGTCATTGCCTCTAACCCTCAGTCTTTGCTTTTTCATCATCCTGGAATATTGTGTTTGTTGGAGTTTTATTTTGTCAGAGCAATTTTAGAAGGCAGAGAGGGGAGGAGTTGGTGGGTTCAGCGGTTAGACCAGTCTACTACATTGTCAAAACAACTGTTTTCCCACACAAAGCATGGTATGATGCCAAATGGAGCAACCAAGATGTCAGAAGTATTTCACAACATTGCAGCTTCCCCTCATGAATCTTTGAACCCTTACAGCTTGTTTGCTACATCCTCCAAGGAGCTCAGGAATGCAGCTCGGAGTCCAAGCAGTCCCTGGATTCTTCTCTGGAAGGTGGTACACCACGTTCCCCTGTGTAACAGAGGGTTTTAGGTTTGCTCTCTCACGTACAACCACAGGGATACCACACAGACAGGGGAGACAGAACAGGAGAGATGCAGAAGCCAAGCAGCTACAGAGATTCTGCAGGAAGCAACTTAACTACCACAAAAATATCCTCACAGAGCCAATGACTCCTGAGGTATTCTCCTTTCATCTTCCTGGGCTCCTAGCTTCCTAAACTGGATTTCTAGCTTGCCTGTCCCCTCACCAAATGACCACTGCACTTCTTGGTCACTTTCTCCAACTCTCCTCTCTCTTTCTCTCCTTTTTCTCTCTCCCTTCGAACCATGGTTCGAAATCTCAATGCCCCCGAGTCCCTCATTTTGTCTTTCATTTTATTTTTTTAAATTTTGCTTTGTTGAGCCCCATATTTTAAAAATGGGAACGGCTTTGGCTTTTAGTGCCTTTCCATTAATTTCTTTGTAAAAATGAAATTAAAAGGGAGCCCCACACAGAGAAAAAAATCATACACATCTGAGCAAATTTTAGTCTCAGATATTAGTCTAAGAAAACCAGAAGGAGACCTTCCTTCACCTAGTAATGAGACAGTTTATAGGGGAAACCCAGTAATTTTGTTTCTAAATCCCCAACATTATACATGCTCAAATATGAAATAACTTTGTGGAAACCTCCTGCTGTGTTCTGCATAGATACTCATATGGTTGTTAGGGAATAAATAAGAAACAACTCTTTCTAGATCTGTGAGGAAATGAAATCTCAAATGTCTTTAAGGCTGAGATATGAAAGCAGAATCCAAACCCAAAGTGGGGATTAGGCAGCGAGGGGACAGAAGAAGTTTTAGGTTTAGAGGCTGTCAAACTTTTCCTATTAAAAATTAGTGGGTAAATATGCTAGGATTTGTGGGCTAGTAGGTCTCTATCATAGTTAGACCATCACACTTTAAAACTGTTTTCCCACACAAAGCATGGTATGATGCCAAATGGAGCAACCAAGATGTCAGAAGTATTTCACAACATTGCAGCTTCCCCTCATGAATCTTTGAACCCTTACAGCTTGTTTGCTACATCCTCCAAGGAGCTCAGGAATGCAGCTCGGAGTCCAAGCAGTCCCTGGATTCTTCTCTGGAAGGTGGTACACCACGTTCCCCTGTGTAACAGAGGGTTTTAGGTTTGCTCTCTCACGTACAACCACAGGGATACCACACAGACAGGGGAGACAGAACAGGAGAGATGCAGAAGCCAAGCAGCTACAGAGATTCTGCAGGAAGCAACTTAACTACCACAAAAATATCCTCACAGAGCCAATGACTCCTGAGGTATTCTCCTTTCATCTTCCTGGGCTCCTAGCTTCCTAAACTGGATTTCTAGCTTGCCTGTCCCCTCACCAAATGACCACTGCACTTCTTGGTCACTTTCTCCAACTCTCCTCTCTCTTTCTCTCCTTTTTCTCTCTCCCTTCGAACCATGGTTCGAAATCTCAATGCCCCCGAGTCCCTCATTTTGTCTTTCATTTTATTTTTTTAAATTTTGCTTTGTTGAGCCCCATATTTTAAAAATGGGAACGGCTTTGGCTTTTAGTGCCTTTCCATTAATTTCTTTGTAAAAATGAAATTAAAAGGGAGCCCCACACAGAGAAAAAAATCATACACATCTGAGCAAATTTTAGTCTCAGATATTAGTCTAAGAAAACCAGAAGGAGACCTTCCTTCACCTAGTAATGAGACAGTTTATAGGGGAAACCCAGTAATTTTGTTTCTAAATCCCCAACATTATACATGCTCAAATATGAAATAACTTTGTGGAAACCTCCTGCTGTGTTCTGCATAGATACTCATATGGTTGTTAGGGAATAAATAAGAAACAACTCTTTCTAGATCTGTGAGGAAATGAAATCTCAAATGTCTTTAAGGCTGAGATATGAAAGCAGAATCCAAACCCAAAGTGGGGATTAGGCAGCGAGGGGACAGAAGAAGTTTTAGGTTTAGAGGCTGTCAAACTTTTCCTATTAAAAATTAGTGGGTAAATATGCTAGGATTTGTGGGCTAGTAGGTCTCTATCATAGTTACTCAACTCTACCCCTGTAGCACAGACATGGCCATTGTACCTATATCTCAATAAAACCACTCACAGAGTCTGAAATCTGGATCTCATACAATTTCCAAGTCATGACGTATTCATCTTCATTTGATTTTATCTAACCAATTAACAATTTAAAGAGTCATTCTTAACTTGGGGGTAACACCAAAATAGGAGGTGGTCTGTATCTGGAGTGTGAATCAGTTTGCCAGCCCAGGATTGGAGGAAATTGAGTACCAGCAAGAAAGCATGTCTTCCTCTTGGCTCATGCCAGGACAGGTATTCCTGTGAGCAAAGCACTCTCTCATACCCTGTCTCTGGCCATCCTCATCACAGTCCAGGAGATACATATTAGTATTCTCACATAATGGAGGGAGGGCCAGAGAAAATGAAAAGATTCATGAATTCATTGAACAAATATTTGAGTCCAGAACCAAGTGCTAGGCTTGTGTTAGGCCCTACAGATATAGTAATGATTAAGGCATAGCTTTTAGTTGCTTAGAGACTAGTAGGATAGACCGGTTCAAGTAACTACAACACAGTATATATGCTAAGGGTTTCCCTGGTGGCTCAGTGGAGAAGAAACCGCCTCCAATGCAGGAGATATGGGTTCAGTTCCTGGGGAAGATCCTCTGGAGTAGGAAATGGCAACCCACTCCAGTACAGTTGATGGGAAAATTCCATGAACAGAGGAGACTGACAGGTTACAGTCCATAGGGTCACAAAGAGTCAGACATGACTGAGCATGTAAGCACACATACAGGCTAAAGAGACATATACAGGAAGCATATAATTAAATTTCGGGCCCAGGGAAAGAATTCTGGAAGAAATGACATCCAATTCAGATGAGAAAGACATAGATGGGCACAAGGAAGAGGAGGAGGGAAAACTGTACAGATTATAAAGAGAGACACAAGCAAAGATGTGGAGATGAGAGAGCACAGCACATAAAGAACTGGAAGTCAGTATGCTTGCATCACAGAGCAAGTGGGGGGTGAGACACAAGCAGAACTGGCTAATTTCATTAAAAATTAGTGGGTAAATATGCTAGGATTTGTGGGCTAGTAGGTCTCTATCATAGTTACTCAACTCTACCCCTGTAGCACAGACATGGCCATTGTACCTATATCTCAATAAAACCACTCACAGAGTCTGAAATCTGGATCTCATACAATTTCCAAGTCATGACGTATTCATCTTCATTTGATTTTATCTAACCAATTAACAATTTAAAGAGTCATTCTTAACTTGGGGGTAACACCAAAATAGGAGGTGGTCTGTATCTGGAGTGTGAATCAGTTTGCCAGCCCAGGATTGGAGGAAATTGAGTACCAGCAAGAAAGCATGTCTTCCTCTTGGCTCATGCCAGGACAGGTATTCCTGTGAGCAAAGCACTCTCTCATACCCTGTCTCTGGCCATCCTCATCACAGTCCAGGAGATACATATTAGTATTCTCACATAATGGAGGGAGGGCCAGAGAAAATGAAAAGATTCATGAATTCATTGAACAAATATTTGAGTCCAGAACCAAGTGCTAGGCTTGTGTTAGGCCCTACAGATATAGTAATGATTAAGGCATAGCTTTTAGTTGCTTAGAGACTAGTAGGATAGACCGGTTCAAGTAACTACAACACAGTATATATGCTAAGGGTTTCCCTGGTGGCTCAGTGGAGAAGAAACCGCCTCCAATGCAGGAGATATGGGTTCAGTTCCTGGGGAAGATCCTCTGGAGTAGGAAATGGCAACCCACTCCAGTACAGTTGATGGGAAAATTCCATGAACAGAGGAGACTGACAGGTTACAGTCCATAGGGTCACAAAGAGTCAGACATGACTGAGCATGTAAGCACACATACAGGCTAAAGAGACATATACAGGAAGCATATAATTAAATTTCGGGCCCAGGGAAAGAATTCTGGAAGAAATGACATCCAATTCAGATGAGAAAGACATAGATGGGCACAAGGAAGAGGAGGAGGGAAAACTGTACAGATTATAAAGAGAGACACAAGCAAAGATGTGGAGATGAGAGAGCACAGCACATAAAGAACTGGAAGTCAGTATGCTTGCATCACAGAGCAAGTGGGGGGTGAGACACAAGCAGAAGAAACATTGATCAGAAAAGTGAGTAGGGACCTTTTCATGTCATGTTACAGGATGTGGGCTTCATCCTGAGAGCTACGTGGCGCCAGTGAACAGGTGGAAGCAAAGAATTGATTTGGGTCAGATTCACTTTTTGAATAAGAATGCCTGGCTCCAGAGTGGAGAACAGATTGTCAGAAGCACATCAGACCTACTCATTTCACACAAAAAATACAGACTCCCCCTATAGGTAATCTGATTGAGTTAGTGAGTCATGAATCAGTCCACCAATTCTATGCCCAGTGGCCTCTTTCTACTTGGTCACAGTGACTTACCCACACACTGAGGAGTGGACAGCACATTCCACAGTCATAAACCAAGCCATGGTCTCACTTTGGTGGAGAATGGTATTTGGAAACCAAGATCTAGCTATGGGTTCCATTCACTGCTACAGGGAAGTCATGCTTCTAGGGACTCTGGGTTGACAAAACTAGGAAAATAACCTCACCATCACCCCTTGTATCAAACTAATATTATTTGAACAATGATCAACTGACTTTCAGCTAAGCTGTGAAAATGCCAGATTCTCTGCCAAAGGAGATAAAGGAAGAAGGGACAGTCTCCTCCTTTAATGTCTTTTCAGAGAGACAAGAAAGTTACTGGTGATGCCAATTAAAATGTGTAAACTGGGTAGAATTATAGTGGGTTTAATAATTTATACCAGAGAGCTATAGAACAAAGGGTAAAGCATGTCAGTCTATGAAGAGAGATAAAAAGTAGGTTCTAGCAGATGATCACAGTAATAGGCAGAAGCTGTAATTCTGTTCTTGCACAGACCTTAGCAAACAACTGTCATGGAAATAAGCTTTTTTTAAAACCCTTAATGATCACTTAATCTATTCTCTATGTTTTACAGATTAGGGCCCAGAAGCTGTAAAACTGCATATACATGGGGCTTGGAGCCCTGGCTCTGGAGTCAGATAGCCCTGAAATTTGTGTCCCCTCTCTGTTCATCATTCCCTATATGGCTTCAGCAAATGACTTAACCTTTCTATTCTAGTCATCTCACCTAAACTTTTTAGGCTTGCTGTATTTAAAGGAACTAATACATATTATGCAACTTAGCTAAGTGCTTGGCACCCAGAGCATGCCCTATAAAAGATATGTGGGCTTCATCCTGAGAGCTACGTGGCGCCAGTGAACAGGTGGAAGCAAAGAATTGATTTGGGTCAGATTCACTTTTTGAATAAGAATGCCTGGCTCCAGAGTGGAGAACAGATTGTCAGAAGCACATCAGACCTACTCATTTCACACAAAAAATACAGACTCCCCCTATAGGTAATCTGATTGAGTTAGTGAGTCATGAATCAGTCCACCAATTCTATGCCCAGTGGCCTCTTTCTACTTGGTCACAGTGACTTACCCACACACTGAGGAGTGGACAGCACATTCCACAGTCATAAACCAAGCCATGGTCTCACTTTGGTGGAGAATGGTATTTGGAAACCAAGATCTAGCTATGGGTTCCATTCACTGCTACAGGGAAGTCATGCTTCTAGGGACTCTGGGTTGACAAAACTAGGAAAATAACCTCACCATCACCCCTTGTATCAAACTAATATTATTTGAACAATGATCAACTGACTTTCAGCTAAGCTGTGAAAATGCCAGATTCTCTGCCAAAGGAGATAAAGGAAGAAGGGACAGTCTCCTCCTTTAATGTCTTTTCAGAGAGACAAGAAAGTTACTGGTGATGCCAATTAAAATGTGTAAACTGGGTAGAATTATAGTGGGTTTAATAATTTATACCAGAGAGCTATAGAACAAAGGGTAAAGCATGTCAGTCTATGAAGAGAGATAAAAAGTAGGTTCTAGCAGATGATCACAGTAATAGGCAGAAGCTGTAATTCTGTTCTTGCACAGACCTTAGCAAACAACTGTCATGGAAATAAGCTTTTTTTAAAACCCTTAATGATCACTTAATCTATTCTCTATGTTTTACAGATTAGGGCCCAGAAGCTGTAAAACTGCATATACATGGGGCTTGGAGCCCTGGCTCTGGAGTCAGATAGCCCTGAAATTTGTGTCCCCTCTCTGTTCATCATTCCCTATATGGCTTCAGCAAATGACTTAACCTTTCTATTCTAGTCATCTCACCTAAACTTTTTAGGCTTGCTGTATTTAAAGGAACTAATACATATTATGCAACTTAGCTAAGTGCTTGGCACCCAGAGCATGCCCTATAAAAGATATTTATAATTATTATTACTAATGAAAATAACAAGTATTTATAGAGTATTCACTATATTACTACCATTATTGCTATTATTGTTATTTACTCAAGATTCCAAAATGAAATAGTAACTGGACTCAAACCAGAATCATCTCTGCTCCAGACCTAAACTCCTACTCAAAACTTCCTTCACTTCACAGTGACTTTCAAACCATGCTCCACAGAGTCTTAGGGTTGAAGGAAGTGCTTAAAGGAGAAGCTGGACAGACAGAACTCTAAACTTTCTATTCTCACTTTATTTTATATTGCTTTTGAAGCAAAAATTCTACTCCTAAAAATAATTTTTTAAATCATTGCAAACCATTGATTCCCACGATTCTTTCATTAAAAATGAAATCAAAGGGCTTCCCTGGTGGCCCAGTGGGTAAAGAGTCTGCTTTGCAGTGCAGGGGGCACTGGTTCAATGCCTGGCCCAGCCATGTGCCATGGAGCAGCCGCATGGGTGTGTCCAATTAGGAGCCAGCACTTTGGAGCATGTGCACCCAGAGCCAGTGCTATGCAATGAGAGAGGCCACTGTAATGGGAGGCCCACACAGGCCAACGAATAAAAATGGATGAAAATAAATAAATAAATAACAATAAGAGAGGCCAAAATTTGAAGGAAAAAAAAAAAAAACCCCGGGCAGGGAACTAAGAGCTCACAAGCCTCAAGGTTTGGACAAAAAAAAAAAAGTGAAATCAGTAGCAAGCAAAGGATAGTATTATATACCTTGATCTTAAAAAAATAAAACAGCTTATGAGAAGTCAAGAAGTAGGTTTGAAATACATTAAACAAGTCTTTTCTCTCTTTTCTTTTCTACTGGTATGATTTTCCATGGAAGCTCAATTTAGAGGGATAGCAGGAAACCTAAGGTACAGAACAGATTCTCTGCAAAGGTTCCAAGATCCATCAGCACCCACTTCCACCATCCCTCCCCTACTTAAGCTTAGCCACCTCTCTTGTATTAGTTGCATTTCATCTATTCCTTGGGTGCCTACATGAGCCACGGCCAAAGAGATCAACTATGGAATATTTCTGGAATTTGCATCTGGAAAAGTTGAAACTCTGAGAGAAGCCAATTGTTAATGTGAAGGTAGAATTTCATGTCCCTTGGAACCTGTGACTTGTCGGTCTCCAAAAAATTAGTCTCTCACATGAATATAATCTTATTATCTAGACCAAGAGACATGGGATATGAGAAGGAACTATGAGCTGGTTGGTCAAAATAAATGATCAGATGATTATCATGACAGGTCATCTGAGCATCAGTGGCATAATGCTTTTTGAAAAGCTCTTTGCAAAGCTGCGTTTACCTGCAGAGTGGTGTTCAGGAACCAGCTTCTGGTTTGTGTCTCGTTTATGCTCCTTTCCTCCTCCTAAATGTGTAATATTTTGGATTCAACTGCTACTGTGTAATCAATTCTCACCCTTAAAGTGTAAAACAAAAAGAGATTAACTCTCTTCCATTGCAAAAATTATTCCTTCACCTTAGAAAGAGACTTATGCTTTTGAGTCATAAAAAAGCCAACATTTTCCAGCACTTAAAAGCAGCACAACAAAAAGAAGTTGAGTCAGCATGCTACAAACTGTGAAAGATAGGTTTGGACCACATAGGGTAGCTGGCAGAAACTGAACTGGGTCATGCTAACTTTTGCCCGGAGTCTTAGAATTTTAGAAGATGAAGGAAAACTCTTTGCACTGTAACAATTTTGTGGCTTTTGTTACTTGTCTATGGGGAAGGGGGTAGAACAGGAGAGCAGGGTGACCAGATATCCAAGATGGAATTCATCCATCTTTGCTTTTTATGAGTTTTGAGGTTAATGTAATTCATGGGTATGGCAACAAAGGAAAGATGCTGCTCAGATCTCCCTTTAAGAGAGATGCCTAAGAGTAGCACTGAAATATATACATTACCATATGTGAAATAGAAAGCTAATGGGAAGCTACTGTACAACAAAGGAAGCTTAACCTGGTGCTCTGTGACATCCTAGAGGGATAGGATGGGCTGAGAGGTGGCAGGGAGGTTCCCAAGGGAAGGGACATATGTTTACCTAAGGTTGAATCATGCCGATGTATGGCAGAAGCCAAATGCAACATTGTAAAACAATTATCCTCCAATTAAAAATAAACTTTTTTTAAAAAAGAGAGAGATCCTTTAATAAAAATGGACTTATCTGTCACTCTGTAACTTCTGAAGGCTGGGATACATTGCAGCATTTACACCAAAGCTATGGTTTTCCAGAGCAGCTCCTACCAATGACTGAACATGGACTGGGGATTAGACTAGTGCCAGGTATTCATGGGCCACAGAGGAATTTCTCTAGCGGGAACTGTCGCTTTGGGACTCCCCATCAACCTAGCCAGGACATCCTTAGAGCTACCCTGCTGTCTGGAGCTCTATCTACCCAGTTCTTCTTCCTTCCTGCTCTCTTTTCAAACTTGCATCATAACCTGAGGCGTTCCCCTCCCTCCTGCTCCCTCTGCCTCCTGCTCCCTCTCCCCTTTCTCTTTGACAAGTATCATCCCACCACCACCAAAGTCTTGCATTTCCAATTCCATCCTGGTGTTTGCTTCCTGGAGGACCTAAATGTAGGTAATGGAGAAGGAGCACAGCATTTTTCTTCTTGCCCCATCTCTAACCTCTCCCCTACATACTGCTGTGTCTTTCTAGCCAGTCTGCACTTTCCCCTTAAGCAGCAGCTGTGGCCTTCAGCAGTGTTTGCCCTCGACAGTCATGTGGTCTCTGGCCATTTACTTTCCCAGCGGAAACACAAGCCTTAGCAGATTGGAAACAGCAAAGTGTCTAATGAATTGAAAGTAAATATGAAAAGCCAAGGAGGTGCTGAGACGTTAGGGCAAAATCTGGAGATCTGAGGGTGAATCTGCGTATGTATATGTCTGTGTGTGTGTGTTTATGTGTGCTTATTCTCACTTGGAGGAGGTGGCAAATATCTCAGACTTAGAAATAACCTTCTTCTCTTAGTTTTTTTTAATTTTGGCTTCTCTTTTTAATTGATTTTCTATTCATTTATTCTCATCCATCTTTATTCTTTGGCCTGTGTGGGCCTCCCATTACAGCGGCCTCTCTTGTTGCAGAGCACCGGCTCTGGGTGCATGCGCTCCAGACCGCTGCCTCGTAATTGGACACAGCGGTCCAGCTGCTCTGTGGCAAGTGGGATCTTCCAGGGCCAGGGATCAAACCGGTGCCCCTTGCACTGCAAGGAGGACTCTCAATCCACTGGACCACCAGGGAAGTCCCTTCTCTTAGTTTTAACGAGAGAGAACAAGTTAATATAAACGTAGTTTTCACTCCTTAAACTCCCTTGCTTAACCCAGATCATTTGGCAATGAAGGATGGATTCACTTCTATTTTTTGTTCGTTTCCTTCTTTATTTTCATAACTCAGTAAAATAGTCAAAAGGGTGGAGAGGCAGGGAAGATAACTATGAATCAGTTGAATATGCCACAGAGTCTTCAATCAGTGTTTAATCAAGCAATGGCTACAATTTAGAATGATCATTATCATATTTTAACTTTTCCAAGCAATCTATCCAACTTTCATTTTAATTACTCAAATGAAAAAGGTCTAGGAGATCAAAGTAAAAATCACTTTTTGCTTAATAAATAGTAAACAGCTGGTTGTGACTGAGTTACCTACCTGGAGGTAAGGAGAAAGATTAAAAGTCTCTGAAAATTCCTTCCAACAAAAGATTCTAAGTTAAGGAAATTAATTTTTAAAAATAAAAACACACAAATTCTATTTAGTTGCAACTACTAACTGTATGGGTTCTGTTCATTGTGGCTTGAAACCTAAAGATGAGTTACCCCAGTCAAATCCTATTTGTCTACAATCTCTACAGAGATTTTATTCCCAGAAACAGGGGGCTACTTCTTTCTCTGTCTCTCTCTTTGTCTCATTGTCTCTCTGACTCTGTCTCTCTCTCTCTCTCCTGCTACCTCTCCAAAGCCTATAAGGACACTCTGATGCAGTAATTTGCTGGGTTAGTAGTTCCACTATCAGAACTAGCACATACTTTAAGATTTCTCATCACCTTTGACTTTAACATGCCTTACTTTCCACGAACAATAAAGTGGGAAATCAATATTAAATTATCTGGACTCGGTATGATGACAAACACACACACCCTGCCCTCCCTGCTTCATTCCATTTGTGAATGGGACAGCTGGCCGGGACCGCCTTTCATCTTTAAGCTCATCAACTGACTTTCCCATGAGAAACAACCAATGAAGTCCAAACCTTCGTATCAAGCTCTTTCTAGACCCAAGCAACTCACCACATCTGACACTTCAAAAAAAAAAAGAAGAACTCAGTACTAAGTGGTAGCTCTGAGTCACTAAGGACAAACAGCATTCCTGAACAAAATGAACATCCCTAGTGGAAACACATTGATGCTCGCTTTGAAAACTCTATAGGCCCCTATAGACCTGAATAATATTAAGGCCTGGATTCTCTCCATCTCCACAATGCCTGCTATTTGCTGTTCACTTTTCTATAAATATAACTATCGCCTCTGATTTTTTTGACTGTCACAAAGTAGCATCAGAAATACTTATAATAGTTCACATGTTCCTTCACACTGTCCTTTCAATTATTGTCAGGAGCTTAAAGGGGCAACTAACTGTAATTTGTTCTCAATGGCTTTCAATTTGGCAGACCATGACAACCTGGTACACACACACACACACACACACACACACACACACACACACAAATGGCGACAGTGGAAGAGAAACCTAAAGAGAAAAAGTCAAGACAGCTAAATGTCCTGTGGGATCCTGACATATCCTGGGACAGAAAACGGACATTACGTTCCAGTTAAGGAAATTCAAATAAAATGCGAAATTCAGCTAACAATAATAATATGTCACTAAGCTCAGCTGGTAAAAAATCCACCTGTGGAACATACCCTGACACCATACACAAAGATCAACTCAAAATGGATTAAAGACTTAAATGTAAGGCCAGAAACCATCAAACTCTTAGAGAAGAATATAGGCAAAACCCTCAAGGACATCAATCAAAGCAAGATCTTCTCTGACCCACCTACTAGAATAGTGGAACTAAAAAGACAAATGAACATGTGGGACCTAAGGAAACTTAAAAGCTTTTGTACAGCTAAAGAAATTACAAAAAAGCTGAACAGACAGCCCACAGAGTGGGAGAAAATCATAGCAAATGAAACAACAGACAAAGAATTAATCTCCAAAATCTACAAGCAACTTAGACAACTCAGCACTGGAAAAATGAACAACCCAATCAAAAAATGGGAAAAGGACCCAAACAGACACCTCTCCAATGACGACATACAGATGGCCCAAAAACACATGAAACGATGCTCAACTTCACTAATAATTAGAGAAATGCAAATCAAAACTATAATGAGATATCACCTCACACCCGTCAGAATGGCCATCATCCACAAATCGACAGACAATAAATGCTGGAGAGGCTGCGGAGAAAAGGAAACATTCCTGCATTGTTGGTGGGAGTGTAAATTGATACAGCCTCTATGGAAGACAGTCTGGAGATTTCTTAAAAAACTAAAAATAGAAGCACCATATGACCCAGCAATCCCACTCTTAGGCTTATACCCTGATGGAATCAAAACTGAAAGAAGCACCTGTACCCCAATGTTCATTGCAGCTCTCTATACAATAGCTAGAACATGGAAGGAACCTAGATGCCCATTGACGAACGAATGGATCCAAAAGCTCTGGTACATATATACAATGGAATACTCCACAGCTGTAAAGAGAAATGCAGGGGAATCAACCCTAATGAGGTGGCTGGATCTAGAACATATCATAAAAAGTGAAATCAGTCAGAAAGAGAAGGACAAATACAGTATATTAACACATATATATGGAATCTAGTAGGATGGTGATGATGGCACATGCAGTGAAGTGACAGAAAGACAGACATGGACAGAGGACATATGGACATTGTGGGGAAGGAACAGTGGATGAGAGGCATAAAGGAAGTAGCATGAAGGCCTGTACTATCATAAGTGAAGAAAATAGCTCTAGTCATTGCTCTGTGAGAAAAGGGGATCCTTCAGGGGTGCTGTGTGATGGTCAGGAGGGGTGGGAAGGCGGGGATATACATATGACTAATCTGAGAACATACATATCTGTAAACAACGAAACTCTGTAAAAGTTAAAAGTAAAATAAAGGTTAAAAAAAAAATCCACCTGTAATGCAGGAGACCCCAGTTTGGTTCTGGGTCAGGAAGATCCCCTGGAGAAAGGATAGGCTACTCACTGCAGTATTCTTGGGCTTCCCTGGTGGCTTAGTCAGTAAAGAATACACCAGCAGTGGGGGAGACCTGGGTTCAATCCTTGGGTTGGGATGATCCCCTGGAGAAGAGAAAGGCTGCTCACTCCAGTATTCTTGCCTGGAGAATTTCACGGTTCATCCAAAAGTCGCAACTAGTCGGACATGACTGAGTGACTTTCACTTTCCTTGGTTCATTAGGGTGAGAAATGTATGATAATAATGCAAGGTGGTACAATAGGCAAAACTGGGTGTGGAGGATATAGGAACTCTCTGCACTCTCCTTGTAACTATTCAAAAATCAAAAGCTTATTAAGACAAGAGGGAGAACCGAAAAGGCAGTGACTGGCACCAGGGGCTACTGTGATGATATCAGACTCCTTCTTCCTAAGCCTTCTTCCTGCCCCCGCCTTCCCTCCCTTCCCCACCCTCCATTGTAAAATGCTGCTGATGAATCAGAGTCCCTTTCCAATCATGCAGACGGAAGAAAACGCCTCAAGATGATGAAGATAAAGCACATGCAGTATGTACCAGAAGAGCCGCTGACTAATGAAAAGTGTGCTTATTAAGCTAAACCTAGCTTCTTATTTCCCTAAACCAGAAGAAAAACTCTATGAAATTTACTCTGACATTAATTGTCCAAGAAGTGAAATCAGTCAGAAAGAGAAGGACAAATACAGTATATTAACACATATATATGGAATCTAGTAGGATGGTGATGATGGCACATGCAGTGAAGTGACAGAAAGACAGACATGGACAGAGGACATATGGACATTGTGGGGAAGGAACAGTGGATGAGAGGCATAAAGGAAGTAGCATGAAGGCCTGTACTATCATAAGTGAAGAAAATAGCTCTAGTCATTGCTCTGTGAGAAAAGGGGATCCTTCAGGGGTGCTGTGTGATGGTCAGGAGGGGTGGGAAGGCGGGGATATACATATGACTAATCTGAGAACATACATATCTGTAAACAACGAAACTCTGTAAAAGTTAAAAGTAAAATAAAGGTTAAAAAAAAAATCCACCTGTAATGCAGGAGACCCCAGTTTGGTTCTGGGTCAGGAAGATCCCCTGGAGAAAGGATAGGCTACTCACTGCAGTATTCTTGGGCTTCCCTGGTGGCTTAGTCAGTAAAGAATACACCAGCAGTGGGGGAGACCTGGGTTCAATCCTTGGGTTGGGATGATCCCCTGGAGAAGAGAAAGGCTGCTCACTCCAGTATTCTTGCCTGGAGAATTTCACGGTTCATCCAAAAGTCGCAACTAGTCGGACATGACTGAGTGACTTTCACTTTCCTTGGTTCATTAGGGTGAGAAATGTATGATAATAATGCAAGGTGGTACAATAGGCAAAACTGGGTGTGGAGGATATAGGAACTCTCTGCACTCTCCTTGTAACTATTCAAAAATCAAAAGCTTATTAAGACAAGAGGGAGAACCGAAAAGGCAGTGACTGGCACCAGGGGCTACTGTGATGATATCAGACTCCTTCTTCCTAAGCCTTCTTCCTGCCCCCGCCTTCCCTCCCTTCCCCACCCTCCATTGTAAAATGCTGCTGATGAATCAGAGTCCCTTTCCAATCATGCAGACGGAAGAAAACGCCTCAAGATGATGAAGATAAAGCACATGCAGTATGTACCAGAAGAGCCGCTGACTAATGAAAAGTGTGCTTATTAAGCTAAACCTAGCTTCTTATTTTTCCCTAACAAAGGCCCAGAGGGAGGTAATAAAGCTCTATGAAATTTACTCTGACATTTGAAATATGTCCAAATCACCAGTTGCCAACTAACCTGCCCCAAAATCTGACAGGAAATTCAAACCAGAGTATTTTCTTGTTTTAAGAGAGGTGTTATTGTGCTGCTTCTTTTCTATCTTTTTTTTCCCTCTTCTTAAGAACTGTGGGTTGGTAGGGAAACATTTGAATCAGATGGAAGAAATAAAAGTCAGAATAAAATGGCACAAAACCAAACAAATCCCTTGAGCTGAAGAAAATCCTGGCTCCGATAGGAATTCAAGCCTTTCCCATATGAATCTGAATGAAACAAGCCTCTGAGCCAGTGTATGGGTGTGAAACTTCATAAAACGCAAGTGTTCACGAATGGAAGCTGATTAACTTGCCCAAAACGCTGTCAGACCCAGTGTTTCAGATCAGCTAAAGCTCAAACTGGTGCTGACATGGGGCTTAAAGCAAGAATAATGCGGATATTATGAAAACTCTCTCTTTTGTCCAATAGGCCAGCCCTTTTCTCCATTTCTAACATGAACCCTTCTGTCTCATGTATCCCAGTGGAAGCAGGTTCTGATCCTTAAGCAGCCTGAGTCAAGGAAGTAGGCTGTCTAGACTCAGCACATCTCAAGCCTTTTAGCAAAAGGAAAGTTCTTATATAAAGAATCTTATTTGAAACCCTAATACATAATCAGCTAAAATTGAAGCTGTTCTGAATGAGGACACAGAGCTGCCACAGTTAGTGACTATATAACTCTATATATTTGAGGACATAAAAACTGCATCATTTATAGGAACATGCTTAAAAGTTGTCCCAACATTTCATACTTTCCACTTTAATAATATGTGAGCCAGTTATTTTACCAGCAAAGAGCAGTTTATTCAAGAATAGTCAGAGGAATTGCAATTTGGGATATTCAAACTCTGACAGATAATGGGCAAATCCAGAAGACAAGAAGAATTACTTTTTATAGGGAAAGGGGGTGTTGGAAGTGGCCATAATAATGGAAGAGTCCACTGAAAGAAGCTAGGAGTCCCAAGAATACAGGTCTCTCACTGGCTGGGCCATGACAGTCTCTGATCGATAGGACTGTTGGTAAAGAGGGGTTTTCTTCTCTCTGCTGGGGAGTAACATGGGCACCTATTACCCTCTAGGACATGTAGATGTAAGTCTCTTTCCATATGTAGTAATGATGACACGTGTTGGGCAGGGAAAGCATCTGTCCTCTCTCCAGTTTTAGCAGGTTTCTTTGATTCCACAGTATCTAGTTGACTGATATCGATACATATATTTTTTCACTATAAGTTATATTAATATAATAATTTTACTCTATATTTGCATAGTTAGTGGACTTTCTTGTCCCTAGGAGCCAAGGACACGTTTCAAAACAGACTTAGAGGTGAGAGGAAGCAAAGCCCTAAGATGAATACTATATTTGGCAGAAATTGGCCAGAAACTCATCCATTCCATGTCTTCCTTCTGGGAAGAGAGGAATAACACATAGTCCAGGGGCCCTTGCAAATAACTTAGGAGGATGTGACTGAGTATGTTCTGGCCAGTGGAATATGGGTGAAAATATGTGTCTCTTTCAGACCTTGTGTCTAAAATGTCTCTCTTGCTCTCCTCCACCCTCTCCTCTACTCTCTCTTATCTATACACTGGAAAGTAATGGTTGCTAGTTGGTGAACTTATAAGATAGAAAGAGATCAGATCCCTGAGTTTCTGTTTAAATGAGGATGACCTAGAAATGCTACATTGGCAGCATCACACTATGATGTGACCAAGAAACAAACATATTTCCTGAGTTAAGCCACTGAGATTTGAGGGTTTGTTTGGTATTTAGAAGACATGAACTTCTAAAATTTATTGTTTTATTTTCAAAAATTTTGTTTATGGTGCTAATTTCAGCCTGAGTCTCCTCAATACAATAAATTCCTTTTAAAATTTATTACTATAAAAGTATTCTGTTTAATGCGGAACTGGTATGCATTATCCAAGCAGACAAGATTTATGTCACTTATTGAAGGAGGCAAGAATATACAACAGAGAAAAGACAGTCTCTTCAATAAGTGGTGCTGGGAAAACCGGACAGCTACATGAAATTAGAATACTTTCTCACACTATGCACAAAAATAAAAGGGATTAAAGACCTAAATGTAAGACCAGAAACTATAAAATTCTTATATATTAGAATATATAATATAGTAAAATACTATATATGATACTACATATCACATATCATGTATTCTATATGTATAATATGTATCATATACATAGTGGAACACTACTCAACCATACAAAAGAATGAAATTTTGCCATTGGCAACAACATGGATGGACTTGTAGGGCATTATGCTTAGTGAAATAAGTCAGAAACAAAGACAGATACTGTCTGTTGGAATCTAAAGAAAGAAAACAAACTGGTAAATATAACAATGAAATTAAAAAAAAATTTTACTCTATATTTGCATAGTTAGTGGACTTTCTTGTCCCTAGGAGCCAAGGACACGTTTCAAAACAGACTTAGAGGTGAGAGGAAGCAAAGCCCTAAGATGAATACTATATTTGGCAGAAATTGGCCAGAAACTCATCCATTCCATGTCTTCCTTCTGGGAAGAGAGGAATAACACATAGTCCAGGGCCCTTGCAAATAACTTAGGAGGATGTGACTGAGTATGTTCTGGCCAGTGGAATATGGGTGAAAATATGTGTCTCTTTCAGACCTTGTGTCTAAAATGTCTCTCTTGCTCTCCTCCACCCTCTCCTCTACTCTCTCTTATCTATACACTGGAAAGTAATGGTTGCTAGTTGGTGAACTTATAAGATAGAAAGAGATCAGATCCCTGAGTTTCTGTTTAAATGAGGATGACCTAGAAATGCTACATTGGCAGCATCACACTATGATGTGACCAAGAAACAAACATATTTCCTGAGTTAAGCCACTGAGATTTGAGGGTTTGTTTGGTATTTAGAAGACATGAACTTCTAAAATTTATTGTTTTATTTTCAAAAATTTTGTTTATGGTGCTAATTTCAGCCTGAGTCTCCTCAATACAATAAATTCCTTTTAAAATTTATTACTATAAAAGTATTCTGTTTAATGCGGAACTGGTATGCATTATCCAAGCAGACAAGATTTATGTCACTTATTGAAGGAGGCAAGAATATACAACAGAGAAAAGACAGTCTCTTCAATAAGTGGTGCTGGGAAAACCGGACAGCTACATGAAATTAGAATACTTTCTCACACTATGCACAAAAATAAAAGGGATTAAAGACCTAAATGTAAGACCAGAAACTATAAAATTCTTATATATTAGAATATATAATATAGTAAAATACTATATATGATACTACATATCACATATCATGTATTCTATATGTATAATATGTATCATATACATAGTGGAACACTACTCAACCATACAAAAGAATGAAATTTTGCCATTGGCAACAACATGGATGGACTTGTAGGGCATTATGCTTAGTGAAATAAGTCAGAAACAAAGACAGATACTGTCTGTTGGAATCTAAAGAAAGAAAACAAACTGGTAAATATAACAATAAAGAAATAAACTTAGTTACAGAGAACAAACTGTGGTTACCAGAGGGGAAACAGTAGTGGGGAGGGCAAGATAGGAACAGAAGATTAAGAAGCAGTTTATGCAAACTACCATGCATAAAATAAACAAGCTACTGTATTGCACAGTATAAGGGATGTAGCCAATATTTTCTAATAATTATACTGCATAATCTATAAAATTTCTGAATAACTATGCTGTATACTTGAAACTAATATAATATTGTAAATCAACTATACCATAATTTTAAAAAGAATTATGTCCCCATCACATCATCCTTTTTGCCCTGGGCACTAGAAATCTTGGGTCAGAATTCATGTTTAATCACAATAATTGGTTTGGCATTGTTGTTTAATGTATCAGTTGTTCATTCCCTTATAGGGGCTTGACTTCCTATGTCTTTCTTAACAGTTTGTTGTTTTTTATTATTTGAACCACTTGATCAATTTTGGAAAGATACGTCATAATCAAGTGAATCTTTCCAGAGAAATAACACAGCCAAACAAAATGGAACAAATACCAGGAATTCTCTTTAACATTTCACTGTGTGATGCTAAGAATTTCCAGCACTGTCTGTTTAAGTAGATGTCACATCAGAATCAAACAGAGATTTGTACATCTGGGTGATTTACGGGGTGCCTACTCTGCAGAGGAACTCAGGCATGACCTTTGGCAGTGCTCCTGTCAATGGCAGACCAGTTGGCCATATTATAACCACTTCCTTACTTGCTCAGGTGTATGAAGAACATGAGTGGTAAACAAATTTTACCAAAATTAGAATTCGATTTTTAAAATAGACTTTAGTTCAAATGCCTTTTATTTTCTGTCAAAACCTACAGAATCTCCCATAATTTTTAACTTGATGCCAAGACCAACAAGGCATCTCTTTGCAGCCATCACTGCTATTGTTTTATACTTTGGTAAGGCTTTCTAGTGGAATGCTAAATAGACTTCCTCTCTGGTGTAGCATGTTCTGCTTCCAATTGTAGAAAAGTGCCTTCCAATAAGACCTCAACCTCCTGCATGTAAGAAGGGCAACAGAGATTGTGTACAAGCGTGGTTCCTCTACCTGGTATGGACTATTACACATGATAAAAGGGGCCACAAATATATGCTCCCTAGTAGATACACATGTCCCTTCCTCCTTCCTTTAGTGCCAAGGCAGGGCTTTCTTTTTAAATGTCTGCAGCAGAGGGTCAGAGGCTGCTTCACGCTGCCCACTTCAGCAGCAAGAACGGGCCTTCTACTGTGGTGGTGGCAACAGCTACACAGTGACTCTTTCCGGAGTATCTTGTTCCCAAACTGAGTCCTCTAATCTCAAAGAGACATTTCTGGTGCCCGCTTTGATAGCAGTACAAGGTGGGAGCACTTTGTGATTGGACTAAGCAAGTTCTTCTAGTTCTTATACAAGAGGAGGGACTTCTGTATTGAAAGACATTTGTGCAATTGGAAATGGAGAGTCATTTTCATTTGGATATTTAAAAAGATGTGATCTTCTGTATCTCTCTCAAAATGGTGAAGTATCTCCCTTATTGCAAAGAGGGAGATTTACAAAGTTTATCAATATAATCCTTCATACTAATCAACTAACAGAGTTTACCTGAGATAAATTAGATCAATTTATTTATTTATTGGGTTTTCCTGGTGGCTCAGTGGTAAAGAACATGAGTTCAGTCCCTGGGTTGGGAAGACCCCCTGTAGAACGAATTGGCAATCCATTCCAGTATTATTTCCCTAGGAAATCCCATGGACAGAGGAGCCTGGCAGGATACAGTCCACTGGGCTGCAAAAGAGTTGGCCATGACTTAGTGATTAAACAATAGCATTTATGTATTAATAATGTAAGTCCTAGATATTAAGTCATTTGCTAGCTATATAAATAATATATGATCCCTATCCATGAAAAGTTGATGGTCCCTGAACCACTGTCTGACCACTGGGAATGTTTACCACTGGAATCATCTGGAGATATGTTCCCCCTAAGGCCATCACCATCATATGAGCCAAAACTCTGAACAACATTGGTTTTGACACAGGTTCAACAAGTACTGTCATGAGCATAGACATAGGGACAGTGTGGCGAAGAAATAGGGAGGGGGAAGCATGGAGGGAGCAACATGGAAACCTATACTGTTATGTGTGGAAAAGATAGCTAGTGTCATAGTGCTAAGGGAATAGGAGTGCTTACAATGGCTCGGGGCAAAGGTCTGGAGGAGTGGGATGGGGGGATCTGGGCGGGTGGGGACCATGGATATGCAATGACTGATCTGGGAACATACATGTCTATGAACAACAAAACTCTGTAAAACCTTTAAAATAAAGAATAATAATAATAAAAAAAACAAGTGCTGTCATAACAGCAATATGGTGTCAACAGTGGTAAAGAAAAATGGCACCAATATCATCAAGAGATAGTTCCTGAGAATAGAACTAGGGGTAGGGAGTGATGGGGAGAGACGCTGTCCATAGGAGTTCTTCTGGTAACAGAGCTTAAGTAGTCCAAAGGCATCAGGGCCCTATATGAGAGTAGCTGGGGGGGTGTTTCCTTGCAAACATACCTCAAGAGTCTGAACACTATTGCTGCAGTCTGGTAACTCGACACAGGTCTCTGCACAGAACCACACTGTGTCACTTGTGTTGTTGTTGTTCAGTTGCTCAGTTGTGTCTGACTCTTTGTGAACCCCATGGAATGCAACTCAACAGGTTCCCTTGTCCTTCACTATCTCCTGGAGTTCACTCAAATTCATGTCCATTGAATTGATGATCCCATCCAACCACCTTATCCTCTGTCACTCTCTTCTCTTCTTGCCCTCAATCTTTCCCAGCATCAGGGTCTTCTCCAATGTGTTGGCTCCTCGCATCAGGTGGCCAAAGTATTGCAGCTTCAGCATCATTCTTTCCAAGGAATATTCAGGGCCAATTTCCTTTAGGATTGAGTGGTTTGATCTCCCTGCAGTCCAAGAGACTCTCAAGAGGCTGCTCCAGCACCACAGTTCAAAGCATCAATTCTTTGGCATTCAGTCTTACTTATGGTCCAACTCTCATATGCATACATGACTAGTGGAAAAATTATAGCTTTGACTAGACAGGCCTTTGTTGGCAAAATAATGTCTATGCTTTTTATTTTGCTGTCTAGGTTTGTCATAGCTTTTCTTCCAAGGAGCAAGCCTCTATAAATTTCATGGCTATGGTCACAGTCCACAGTGATTTTGGAGCCCAAGAAAATAAAGTCTGTCTCTGTTTCCATTGTTTCCCTATCTATTTGCCATGAGGCGATGGGACTTGATGCCATAATCTTACTTTTTTGAATGTTGAGTTTTAAGCCAGTTTTTTCACTCTCCTCTTTCACCTTCATCAAGAGGCTTTTTAGTTCCTCTTCAATTTCTGCCATTATGGAGGTATCATCTCTTGAGGTTATTGATATTTCTCCCAGGAATCTTGATTCCAGCTAGTGTTTCATCCAGCCTGGCATTTCACACAATGTACTCTGCATATGAGTTAAATAAGCAAGGATGACAATATATAGCCTGGACATACTCCTTTCCCAACTTGGAACCAGTCCCTTGTTCCATGTCTGATTCTAACTGTTGCTTTGGGACCTGCATACAGGTACTCAGGAAGCAGATAAGGTGGTCTGGTATTCCCATCTCTTTAAGAATTTTCCGTAGTTTATTGTGACCCACACAGTCAAAGGCTTTAGCGTAGTCAATGAAGCAGTAGTAGATGTTTTTCTGAAATTCTGAGTGAAGGACAAAACCCTTGAGAGTGCCAGACTGAACTCCTGAGTCTCTCTCCAGTATTTCCAGACCAGGTTTCCTGTATGGTCTTGAGAGAATAGCTAGGAAGAATGAGAAAGACCCTCCCACAAATAACTGAACTTATATTTTCCAATCAACTGGTGGGTTTGAAATGCTGAGTCAGATAGAACTTGGAAAAATTAAGGAGATGTTTCTTATACTTCCCAGACCATGGAGCAAAGGCAAGCCAATTATATGCATATGTACAGTTTCTTTTAGGAAAAGTGCCCAGAACTTTCATCAGATTCTTAAAGAGATCTAATTATTAGGAGATAGGGGGTGTTTTTAGGTTGGGTTTCCTTGAGATGAGGATTTGAGATTTGTGAGCAAGTGATTTATTAAGAAAGCATGTTGTCTACTTCTTCTTTCTTTCTTTTTCTCTTTTGTTTTTGCTTCACCACGCAGCTTGTGGGATTGCCCCTTCCACCTGGGGTACATAGGTTTGTCATAGCTTTTCTTCCAAGGAGCAAGCCTCTATAAATTTCATGGCTATGGTCACAGTCCACAGTGATTTTGGAGCCCAAGAAAATAAAGTCTGTCTCTGTTTCCATTGTTTCCCTATCTATTTGCCATGAGGCGATGGGACTTGATGCCATAATCTTACTTTTTTGAATGTTGAGTTTTAAGCCAGTTTTTTCACTCTCCTCTTTCACCTTCATCAAGAGGCTTTTTAGTTCCTCTTCAATTTCTGCCATTATGGAGGTATCATCTCTTGAGGTTATTGATATTTCTCCCAGGAATCTTGATTCCAGCTAGTGTTTCATCCAGCCTGGCATTTCACACAATGTACTCTGCATATGAGTTAAATAAGCAAGGATGACAATATATAGCCTGGACATACTCCTTTCCCAACTTGGAACCAGTCCCTTGTTCCATGTCTGATTCTAACTGTTGCTTTGGGACCTGCATACAGGTACTCAGGAAGCAGATAAGGTGGTCTGGTATTCCCATCTCTTTAAGAATTTTCCGTAGTTTATTGTGACCCACACAGTCAAAGGCTTTAGCGTAGTCAATGAAGCAGTAGTAGATGTTTTTCTGAAATTCTGAGTGAAGGACAAAACCCTTGAGAGTGCCAGACTGAACTCCTGAGTCTCTCTCCAGTATTTCCAGACCAGGTTTCCTGTATGGTCTTGAGAGAATAGCTAGGAAGAATGAGAAAGACCCTCCCACAAATAACTGAACTTATATTTTCCAATCAACTGGTGGGTTTGAAATGCTGAGTCAGATAGAACTTGGAAAAATTAAGGAGATGTTTCTTATACTTCCCAGACCATGGAGCAAAGGCAAGCCAATTATATGCATATGTACAGTTTCTTTTAGGAAAAGTGCCCAGAACTTTCATCAGATTCTTAAAGAGATCTAATTATTAGGAGATAGGGGGTGTTTTTAGGTTGGGTTTCCTTGAGATGAGGATTTGAGATTTGTGAGCAAGTGATTTATTAAGAAAGCATGTTGTCTACTTCTTCTTTCTTTCTTTTTCTCTTTTGTTTTTGCTTCACCACGCAGCTTGTGGGATCTTAGTTCCCTAACCTGGGACTGAACCCAAGCCCTTGGCAGGGAGAGGACATAGCCCTAACCATTGGACTACCAAGGAAGTCCCAAGAAAGTACTTCTTGAGGAAATTAGCCAGAAAGTGGGGGAGGCGAAGAGGAGAGGGAAGGAAACAAAGCCAGGTCTGTACTCTTCAGGCAAAGCTCCTGCAAAGACTGACTTTCACGTGGCATGAGCTGAGTCAAGAGTGCTGGGCTTCCTCTTGCCCACAGCCCCTCTTCTAGCATCTCTTTCTTCCTAGGTCACTTCACTTAAGTCCTTCTATTTTATAATGTAGAGAAACAATACTTTTGTTTCACAGTGAAGCTGTGCCCAGTGGGTCTCATTTTCATAAGCAGATGTAGCCAGCCATATAAGGGGTGTTTTCAGCAGAAGCAGCTCTCCCCAAGAGAGTTTGTAGTCAGCACTCCATGAGACTCTCCCTCTCTCTCTCTCTCTCTCCCTCATACTGACACAACACACACACACACACACATACACACACATATAGAAACTCAGAGAGATGACAACTTGCCTGAGGTAATTTAACTAGTCAGTGATAGAACCAGGAACTCAAAGTCTTAACTCTCTCTTCAATGTTCATGACTCCAAACACACTGCCTCCTGAGCATTCAAGCATTTTACATCAATGGTAATAAATATAAAATAGTTTCTTGGAGGAGGCAATTCATGTTAAGTGTCAAATGTATTCCATAGATAGATGGGATTTTTTTTTCTGAATCTAGGGGCCCGAGGCACAGAAATCACATACATCCCCCCCAAATAAAGGGGCCTTTCCAAATGGTAGAGGGTTGAAAGGGACTGTTTAGAGAGATGATTCATTCAAATTCTCTAGAATTATTTTATCATCTTTTAGGAAAAGTGCCCAGAACTTTCATCAGATTCTTAAAGAGATCTAATTATTAGGAGATAGGGGGTGTTTTTAGGTTGGGTTTCCTTGAGATGAGGATTTGAGATTTGTGAGCAAGTGATTTATTAAGAAAGCATGTTGTCTACTTCTTCTTTCTTTCTTTTTCTCTTTTGTTTTTGCTTCACCACGCAGCTTGTGGGATCTTAGTTCCCTAACCTGGGACTGAACCCAAGCCCTTGGCAGGGAGAGGACATAGCCCTAACCATTGGACTACCAAGGAAGTCCCAAGAAAGTACTTCTTGAGGAAATTAGCCAGAAAGTGGGGGAGGCGAAGAGGAGAGGGAAGGAAACAAAGCCAGGTCTGTACTCTTCAGGCAAAGCTCCTGCAAAGACTGACTTTCACGTGGCATGAGCTGAGTCAAGAGTGCTGGGCTTCCTCTTGCCCACAGCCCCTCTTCTAGCATCTCTTTCTTCCTAGGTCACTTCACTTAAGTCCTTCTATTTTATAATGTAGAGAAACAATACTTTTGTTTCACAGTGAAGCTGTGCCCAGTGGGTCTCATTTTCATAAGCAGATGTAGCCAGCCATATAAGGGGTGTTTTCAGCAGAAGCAGCTCTCCCCAAGAGAGTTTGTAGTCAGCACTCCATGAGACTCTCCCTCTCTCTCTCTCCCTCCCTCATACTGACAACACACACACACACACACATACACACACATATAGAAACTCAGAGAGATGACAACTTGCCTGAGGTAATTTAACTAGTCAGTGATAGAACCAGGAACTCAAAGTCTTAACTCTCTCTTCAATGTTCATGACTCCAAACACACTGCCTCCTGAGCATTCAAGCATTTTACATCAATGGTAATAAATATAAAATAGTTTCTTGGAGGAGGCAATTCATGTTAAGTGTCAAATGTATTCCATAGATAGATGGGATTTTTTTTTCTGAATCTAGGGGCCCGAGGCACAGAAATCACATACATCCCCCCCAAATAAAGGGGCCTTTCCAAATGGTAGAGGGTTGAAAGGGACTGTTTAGAGAGATGATTCATTCAAATTCTCTAGAATTAATTTTATCATCTTGCAGTGTCAATAAAACTGCTTTATTGGTAAATATTTTCTTACTAATTTCACCAAAATCAGGTCAAAAGATGTTTCAATTAGATAGTTTGAATTACTTCCCTGACTTCAAACAGAAAGTACTCTTATCTCCATTTCCAGTGATACGATTAGGCAAGCACTAGAAGCCATAGATTTAGCCTTGACTCAAGGGCTTTTGGGGGCTTCCCCAGTAGCTCAGAGATAAAGACTCGCCTGTAACGCAGGAGACCTGGGTTTGATCCCTGGGTCAGGAAGACCCCCTGGAGGAGGGCAAAGAAACCCACTCCAGTATTCCTGCCTGGTGAATCTCATGGACAGAGGAGCCTGAAGTACCACAGTCCATACAGCTACACAGAGTTGGACACAGCTGAAGCAACAGCATGCATACACGCAAGGGCCTTTAGAATCCAGGTCTTCCCTGTCTTGTTCTCCATCAGTCACATCTAACATGATCCTTTACAGATAACAAAGCACCTTCCATTCAGCATGCTTTATATTATCCTCATAGCAACCTTGTATGGCAGGTAAATTACTACCTTATTTTACAGGAGGGAAATTGACATTCAGAGAGGTTAAGTAAGTTATCTAAAAGCACTCAAAGACACAGTTAAGACCCAGACCCAGAACTTAAACTCCAAATCTCATGCATGTTATTTACCAGCCTGTCCAGTTACTCTTAGTACCAGAAAAGGTGGGACAGTTAGGTCACTGGTTTGAATGTTACAAACAAAAATAAAACCTGGCTAAACTGGAAGTTGCTGCAGATGAGATCTTCTAACAAGAGGTCTCTGCTGAACAGGAGCTGGGTCCCAGCTGCCTCCAAAGAGGGGGTAATGGCTACGTTATGCCAGATTCAGTTCCAGGGAGAGAGCAGTGACCAAAATGAAACAAGTCCCTGCCCCCTAACACTTATGTTCTCGTGAGTCAATATAGAGTTGAAAATATGCAAAACGATCAAGTATCGAGAAAAAATAAAGGGGCCTTTCCAAATGGTAGAGGGTTGAAAGGGACTGTTTAGAGAGATGATTCATTCAAATTCTCTAGAATTAATTTTATCATCTTGCAGTGTCAATAAAACTGCTTTATTGGTAAATATTTTCTTACTAATTTCACCAAAATCAGGTCAAAAGATGTTTCAATTAGATAGTTTGAATTACTTCCCTGACTTCAAACAGAAAGTACTCTTATCTCCATTTCCAGTGATACGATTAGGCAAGCACTAGAAGCCATAGATTTAGCCTTGACTCAAGGGCTTTTGGGGGCTTCCCCAGTAGCTCAGAGATAAAGACTCGCCTGTAACGCAGGAGACCTGGGTTTGATCCCTGGGTCAGGAAGACCCCCTGGAGGAGGGCAAAGAAACCCACTCCAGTATTCCTGCCTGGTGAATCTCATGGACAGAGGAGCCTGAAGTACCACAGTCCATACAGCTACACAGAGTTGGACACAGCTGAAGCAACAGCATGCATACACGCAAGGGCCTTTAGAATCCAGGTCTTCCCTGTCTTGTTCTCCATCAGTCACATCTAACATGATCCTTTACAGATAACAAAGCACCTTCCATTCAGCATGCTTTATATTATCCTCATAGCAACCTTGTATGGCAGGTAAATTACTACCTTATTTTACAGGAGGGAAATTGACATTCAGAGAGGTTAAGTAAGTTATCTAAAAGCACTCAAAGACACAGTTAAGACCCAGACCCAGAACTTAAACTCCAAATCTCATGCATGTTATTTACCAGCCTGTCCAGTTACTCTTAGTACCAGAAAAGGTGGGACAGTTAGGTCACTGGTTTGAATGTTACAAACAAAAATAAAACCTGGCTAAACTGGAAGTTGCTGCAGATGAGATCTTCTAACAAGAGGTCTCTGCTGAACAGGAGCTGGGTCCCAGCTGCCTCCAAAGAGGGGGTAATGGCTACGTTATGCCAGATTCAGTTCCAGGGAGAGAGCAGTGACCAAAATGAAACAAGTCCCTGCCCCCTAACACTTATGTTCTCGTGAGTCAATATAGAGTTGAAAAAAATGATGAAATACAAAATGTACAAGTGATGCTAAGTGCTATCGAGAAAAATAAATCAGAACCTCGAGAATTTGTCTGTGTAATGTGGGTAATGGGGTAATGTGGTTCTGATTTATAAATTAGGTGTTCAGGAAAGGCCATCAGATAAGGAGCTTAGAGACAGTAAAGGAGCAAGTTTTATGGAGATCAGGGAAAAACAATTCCAGATAGAGAAAATCACATATACAAAGGCCCTAGAGATGGAGCTTTGTGAGCCTGAGGAACAGGAAGGAGGCCAGTACAACTAGGAAGAGTTTAATAGCCATGAACTTGCCTTTATAGAACAAAAAAAAAATGCATTAGAGAAAAAGAAGTTCACATCTTTGAGAAAATGATACAAGGTAGAATTGAATCAGTGTTATGGAGAGACATAAATCAAGTATTATGGGGTTGCTGAGGAAGTAAGGGAGGCTTAGAATCATAGCATCAGGATGTGATTTTCTAGTCCAAGATACTGAGGTTTTCTTCACAATGAACTAATACTCTTTTCAAATTGTAGCTCGTGGATTGCCAATAAGAAAACAAATGGAATCAAAAGACTCTGGCTGAAGCAAAGGTAGGAAGATTTAGCCTTTCCAACTTGGCCTGATTTTTTTCTCATCCCCAGCCACTGAGGCACCTTTATGGAACCATAAGGCTGTAAGAAACAACGCTTGTCAACAACTTATCTGGTCAAACTAGTTCCGTTTTACAAAGGGATCCGAGGCCCGGAGGAATCTTCTTCTAGTGTACACTTTCATATGGAACCATAAGGCTGTAAGAAACAACGCTTGTCACACTGACAAATATTACCAGCCTGTCCAGTTACTCTTAGTACCAGAAAAGGTGGGACAGTTAGGTCACTGGTTTGAATGTTACAAACAAAAATAAAACCTGGCTAAACTGGAAGTTGCTGCAGATGAGATCTTCTAACAAGAGGTCTCTGCTGAACAGGAGCTGGGTCCCAGCTGCCTCCAAAGAGGGGGTAATGGCTACGTTATGCCAGATTCAGTTCCAGGGAGAGAGCAGTGACCAAAATGAAACAAGTCCCTGCCCCCTAACACTTATGTTCTCGTGAGTCAATATAGAGTTGAAAAAAATGATGAAATACAAAATGTACAAGTGATGCTAAGTGCTATCGAGAAAAATAAATCAGAACCTCGAGAATTTGTCTGTGTAATGTGGGTAATGGGGTAATGTGGTTCTGATTTATAAATTAGGTGTTCAGGAAAGGCCATCAGATAAGGAGCTTAGAGACAGTAAAGGAGCAAGTTTTATGGAGATCAGGGAAAAACAATTCCAGATAGAGAAAATCACATATACAAAGGCCCTAGAGATGGAGCTTTGTGAGCCTGAGGAACAGGAAGGAGGCCAGTACAACTAGGAAGAGTTTAATAGCCATGAACTTGCCTTTATAGAACAAAAAAAAAATGCATTAGAGAAAAAGAAGTTCACATCTTTGAGAAAATGATACAAGGTAGAATTGAATCAGTGTTATGGAGAGACATAAATCAAGTATTATGGGGTTGCTGAGGAAGTAAGGGAGGCTTAGAATCATAGCATCAGGATGTGATTTTCTAGTCCAAGATACTGAGGTTTTCTTCACAATGAACTAATACTCTTTTCAAATTGTAGCTCGTGGATTGCCAATAAGAAAACAAATGGAATCAAAAGACTCTGGCTGAAGCAAAGGTAGGAAGATTTAGCCTTTCCAACTTGGCCTGATTTTTTTCTCATCCCCAGCCACTGAGGCACCTTTATGGAACCATAAGGCTGTAAGAAACAACGCTTGTCAACAACTTATCTGGTCAAACTAGTTCCGTTTTACAAAAAAAGGGATCCGAGGCCCGCGGAGGGAATCTTCTTCTAGTGTACACTGGAATGAGGTCTCCACTGCCCACCTCCGCCCTCACCGTCCAGCACCCCGCTGTGCTGCCTCCTGTGGATCATGGACCCTGCTTCAGTCTCCAGTCTGCAAATTCCCATCTCCTTGGTTGACCCTAGGCTGACCTAGACCTCCACCACTCTCCGCCTTTCCCTGGATGTGATGCCAGACCAGAGCAGCTGCCTCCTTCTGCTCCTATTTGAGGCTGGTGCAGTGCTCTGGGGAACTTCTCTGTGAGTCCAGCCATTCCCGCTAGCAGTAATTCCTCCTTGGGGACCAATACATTCACTGTTTCTAGGGCCATCTGAGATCATCAGAACAAAAAAAGGTCATTCCTCAGATTTGCATTTCAAATTAGATGTTTGAGTTTAAAGTGAGACAATAGTCTTGAAAATTAGACTTATGGAGAGAATATACCTCTTGACACACAGAGATAATGAGAAAGAAATTGTCCTGCACTGCCTTCACACCTGATGTACTTTTTCACTAAGATCTTGTTTTCATTTTTTTGCTAAATTGTATTCCTCCTGCCAGGAGGCTAAAATCTCTCCCATTCTGATACTTTCTCAGACTTCCCCAAGTAGAATAAATTACCCTTTATCTGTGTTCCTGAAGCACCTGCTCCATGCGCTTATTCTAGCTCTCATTTTATTGCACTGGAAAAGCGTTTAGGTATTTTTCTCTCCCACTGACTCTACACTTCTCTTGTGAATAAGAAATACGACTTATTTGTATTTGATGCCTCCACGGCTGTTAACACAATGCTCCTGGTGCCTGATACGTGTGTGGATTGACATAGTAATTGAGTCACAACTGGGGTTATAAGAAATGAGAGGTCTTCTCTATCATAGATCTTTTGAGACACTGTCAATTAGTGATAAGCTACCAGCAATTATTTCTCAGCCAACTTGATAATTTCTTGAAAAGTAAAATGATTATGTGAATAGTCTGTTACTGATCATTGGAAGCTACTGATGAATGGCCCTAGGGTGCACTTTGGTATTTTCCTGTCCCAAGCCTTGTGACACATTTTTCTGTTTATTTGTCCACGCCGGATCTGCTTCAAGGCAGATACGCTGCTAATGGCCAACAGAACCAGTGATGATGCATTCCCCCTCGTGCCTGGCCACAGGCTCTGGTAACGGTCAGCCTTTCAGACGTGACTGACAAGAGTGAAAAGCAAAATCTGTGGGAAAAAAATATGAAATCAGGTTCCAGCTTTCACTCTTTCATTATGTAAAGATGATCTCATGTTTTCTGAGCTTTGTGTGGTTGGGAAATCTTTTTCATGATCTTGAGACAGACGGAAAATTTCAAAAGATTCTCTGTGAGTCCAGCCATTCGCTAGCAGTAATTCCTCCTTGGGGACCCATACATTCACTGTTTCTAGGGCCATCTGAGATCATCAGAACAAAAAAAGGTCATTCCTCAGATTTGCATTTCAAATTAGATGTTTGAGTTTAAAGTGAGACAATAGTCTTGAAAATTAGACTTATGGAGAGAATATACCTCTTGACACACAGAGATAATGAGAAAGAAATTGTCCTGCACTGCCTTCACACCTGATGTACTTTTTCACTAAGATCTTGTTTTCATTTTTTTGCTAAATTGTATTCCTCCTGCCAGGAGGCTAAAATCTCTCCCATTCTGATACTTTCTCAGACTTCCCCAAGTAGAATAAATTACCCTTTATCTGTGTTCCTGAAGCACCTGCTCCATGCGCTTATTCTAGCTCTCATTTTATTGCACTGGAAAAGCGTTTAGGTATTTTTCTCTCCCACTGACTCTACACTTCTCTTGTGAATAAGAAATACGACTTATTTGTATTTGATGCCTCCACGGCTGTTAACACAATGCTCCTGGTGCCTGATACGTGTGTGGATTGACATAGTAATTGAGTCACAACTGGGGTTATAAGAAATGAGAGGTCTTCTCTATCATAGATCTTTTGAGACACTGTCAATTAGTGATAAGCTACCAGCAATTATTTCTCAGCCAACTTGATAATTTCTTGAAAAGTAAAATGATTATGTGAATAGTCTGTTACTGATCATTGGAAGCTACTGATGAATGGCCCTAGGGTGCACTTTGGTATTTTCCTGTCCCAAGCCTTGTGACACATTTTTCTGTTTATTTGTCCACGCCGGATCTGCTTCAAGGCAGATACGCTGCTAATGGCCAACAGAACCAGTGATGATGCATTCCCCCTCGTGCCTGGCCACAGGCTCTGGTAACGGTCAGCCTTTCAGACGTGACTGACAAGAGTGAAAAGCAAAATCTGTGGGAAAAAAATATGAAATCAGGTTCCAGCTTTCACTCTTTCATTATGTAAAGATGATCTCATGTTTTCTGAGCTTTGTGTGGTGAATCTCTCATGATCTTGAGACAGACGGGATTTTCAAAAATGTGACTTTTCTTTACAGACATATAGACCTGGCTGATGACGCCTCGAGCCAGTCAACACTGAAAGACAAACGAAAGTTCTGTTTCCTGAATTCAAATTACACCTCAAGGTTACAGAAAAGGACCATTCCCTTTTGACAGTGGCAATATAACCAAAAGCCACTTCATTTGCAGGAGTTTATAAAAATGAGATTATCCCAGATCTATTTTCTTAAGCCAAGAACAAAACCACCTCAGTAACATAAAAAGTGAGTTCTCACATGTCTCTTGATCTTTGCTTTGTCATCCAAGGTTTTTTCAGGTTTGAGGCTGACATACAGCTCTCCCACCCCAACAACAGATAGCCTCCCCAACCATTTCCAATCCTAACTTCATAGTTCACAATTCAAAACGCAATATTATTGCTTTCCTTTATGAGCATTTACTTAACCACATGGGATTTGCCATGTTTACTGTCAAACAGTTGGCCTTTTCTTCCTAAATCCTTCCAGGATTTCCACTTAGCTGATATGGATTTTATGTTTTTAACAAAAATAGTAAACAAGAACACAAGAAAGAAATGTTTGTATTTTGCTGAAATGTAGAGTATCTAGGGTTATCACTAAAAGGCCGTTGAGATATGACCATAGAAAGAAAAGAATCTGAGAAACTGTCTGGGAAGACAAATCACATGAAGTGTGTTTATTTGGATTTCTAAAATTTCCCTTTCTCTCCCTTTATTTACATTTCATTAGGATGACGTTATACAACCTGAGTAACATTTTGTCCTGCGGAGTCTACTGATTGGACTTTTGTGAGCAGTCAGGCAACAGGAACAATTCTAAGCAAGCGCATGGCTGCTATGAGGCTCCATATTTATTGAATTAGAGAACTTGACATAAAAATTTTGCTCTAAATGGCGTATTTCAAAAACACCAGACTCCATTTCCTCGAGGGAAGCAGGTAACTTGGGAAACAGACCAAGCTTGTTACCAATAAACTCAGAAGGTGGAGGACAGATTTCAAGGGCAGGAGCTGAAGTATCAGGTTTTAATTCTTAACCTGGACCAAGTTCAATGGGCATGAGCTTTGCTCCTTTCCAATTTGTGTTAACTAAGTTCTAATTAAGCAGCATTCATTTTAATGAAGTCAGAAACCAGGTCTGGCTTCCTCTATGTAGACTTTCAATATTGCAGAGCTCTTTTTTAATTAAAGTGAAGAATTCCTTCTGTTTCTGCAGCCAAAATTTTCCATTTGTTCCATACAGGATGCCAATTGGCTTTCACTCTCTACAACCACGTGCCTCTGGCACAGCTGGACAATATATGAAGTTCTTTGGGATTAAAAAGGTGCTATATCCTTAAGATGGAGAAGGAAATGGCAACCCACTCCAGTATTCTTGCCTGGGAAATTCCGTGCACAGAGGAGCCTGGCAGGCTACAGTCCATGGGGTCGCAAAGAGTCAGACAGAACCTAGCAACTAAACCACCATCATAGCCTTAAGAAATATTCCTAATAACCTGGATACTTATTCATTCTTACCAGCAGTCAGTTTTTCCTAAGTGATAACAAGCAAATGAGCAGTAGAAGCAGGGAACAATCAGAGTTCAGCAGCAATGTTTCTAGAGGTTCTTCCCCATCCTTAAGCCCAGAGCCTGAATTCCCCAAAGACTGATATGAGCAGGCTTTACTGAGTTCCACCTTCTATTCTGGTGTCCAGGGGCAATTTGAAGATAGAGGAGAGAGGGGTACTGGGCTGTCCGTATGGCTGCCTAGGTTGTGCAAGGGCACAACAGGAGCAACATCTCTTGAAAGTGTGCAAGGCTGAAATCAGAAGCCTCAGTTCTAGTTCCTGCCTTCTCACTGAGTTAACTATGAGACTTGTGAAGCAATTCACTTCTTTGAGCCCTGGTTTTCTTATTTGTCAAGATGGAGAACACAGGACTTCCTTCCTTCATTCCTTCCAGGACCAGTGGTGAAGACTGTGCTCCCAATGCAGCAGACATGGGTTCAATCTCAGGTTGGGGAACTAAGATCCCACATCTTGCTGGGCAACTAAGCCTACCTGCTGCAACTACTGAGGCTGTAAGCTATAGCAGCCAGAGTGCCACAACAAGAGAAGCCTTCACACCTGAACAAGAAGCCCAAGCCATGACTCGAGTATACTTCGACTGAACAAATGTTTTAATTATTACCGTGTGTGGTGATGGATGTTAACTAGACTTACTATAGTGATCATAAGTGATCATATATGACATATACCATATCACCATGTTATATGCTTGAAACAAACATTATATTACATATTGATTATATCCCAATTTTAAAAATACACACACTAGAAAATTTTTAAAAGAAAAACCTTGATATGGCATATTCAAAGTCGCTATTATATTTCAGACAGGACATTACATAATTACTGATTTAACTTTGTCTTTAACAAAGTTGCACTCAATACTAAGTATGCAATAGACCCTTAATAAATCCTTGAATTAATGAGTGAAAAAAAAGAAAAAGAATTATCAGATAAATGAATGTCACAGCATCCATTGCTACCAAAGTTTCTAAATGCCTACCTTCATTTGCTCTGTTTATCTCCCCATGAATGGACAGTCTGTAATGGTGTGGACCACACTCATCATCTTATATCCCTCCACGCTCCTCCCTTGAACCTTACTACTCAGGTTGCCCAAGTGCCCAAATACGGAGCTTGTTGACTAGATTAAAATTATGCATATGGAGCAAGAAAGACCAAAACAACAACTTGAACAATTAATGGCTGTTTCTGTTGTTCAGTCATTAAGTCATGTCCTACTCTTTGTGACCCCATGAACTATAGCACGCCAGGCTTCTCTGTCCTTCACTGTCACCTGGAGTTTGCTTAAATTCATGTCCATTAAGTCAGTGATGCCATCCAACCATCTCATCCTCTGTCACTCTCTTCTTCTCCTGCCCTCCTTCTTTCCCAACATCAGGGTCTTTTGCAATGAGTTGAATCTTCACATCAAGTGGCCACAGTATTGGAACTTCAGCCTCAGTGTCAATCCTTCCAGTGAATATTCAGGGCCGATTTCCTTTAGGATTGAGTGGTTTGATCTCTTTGCAGTCCAAGGGACTTTCAAGAGGCTGCTCCAGCACTCCAGTTCAAAAGCATCAATTCTTCAGTGCTCACCTTGTCAATATCCTTGAACAACAATCTGGAATTCTGGCTCAACCACTTGGTATCAAGTGGCCCAAAGCAAGTTACTTAACCTCTCTGTGCCTCATTTTTCTCATCTCTAAAATGAGACTAATAAGATCTTCTTCATGGGAGTGTTTTTGCTAAACGTTTCCTTTGATTTAACTTCAAACCTACAGAAAAAATTGCCGAAATAGCACACAGAAATCCTATTACTCTCTATTCAAATCACCCCTTTGTAATATTTTCCCATTTGCTTTGTCATTCTTTTTCTCCTTCCCTTTCTATTATATTTTTTCTAAAGTGTTTAAGAGGAACTTGCAGCCATTACGCCCAATGGATTGCTTTGAGGCTTAAAGGGAATTAATATGTGTGAAGTACTCAAAATAATGCTTGGTACACATAATAAGTTCTCACAAAACATTACCTCTTAGGCTTGGTTTCCAAAGACATTTCCAGATGTTCAACAGGGATCTCATATTCCAATGATTTTGTGGCAGCCCCATACAGAATCTCCTACAGGCTGGAGGGCCACTGCTATGACTGTGTCCTTCTCAAACATTCATGCCAAATTCACTTATTCTCAAGAATGTTCAATCTTACCAACCTAACAACTTTTTTCTATGCCATATGTAGCTGGCCTTGAACACTGGTATTAAGTATATCTGCTATAAATTACTGTGTGTTTTTTAATCCGAAGAACTCTAGAATTTTTTTTTTTTTTAACCAAACGGCTCTACTACTCTTAACAGAATATTAAAGTGATCAGCAGTGACTAGAAGACAAACATCCTCACTCTTTGTGTTCTTTGGAGAGATGATAGAAACAGGGATTTCTAAGAAATTCAAGTATGACCCGTAAAACAAAACTTCCCTATAGAGCTCAGATGCCTTCTATTTTCTGTCACCCAAAATGTCTATGCTTTTGATTGGAACTTCAGCCAGGCATCCTTCCAGTGAATATTCAGGGCCGATTTCCTTTAGGATTGAGTGGTTTGATCTCTTTGCAGTCCAAGGGACTTTCAAGAGGCTGCTCCAGCACTCCAGTTCAAAAGCATCAATTCTTCAGTGCTCACCTTGTCAATATCCTTGAACAACAATCTGGAATTCTGGCTCAACCACTTGGTATCAAGTGGCCCAAAGCAAGTTACTTAACCTCTCTGTGCCTCATTTTTCTCATCTCTAAAATGAGACTAATAAGATCTTCTTCATGGGAGTGTTTTTGCTAAACGTTTCCTTTGATTTAACTTCAAACCTACAGAAAAAATTGCCGAAATAGCACACAGAAATCCTATTACTCTCTATTCAAATCACCCCTTTGTAATATTTTCCCATTTGCTTTGTCATTCTTTTTCTCCTTCCCTTTCTATTATATTTTTTCTAAAGTGTTTAAGAGGAACTTGCAGCCATTACGCCCAATGGATTGCTTTGAGGCTTAAAGGGAATTAATATGTGTGAAGTACTCAAAATAATGCTTGGTACACATAATAAGTTCTCACAAAACATTACCTCTTAGGCTTGGTTTCCAAAGACATTTCCAGATGTTCAACAGGGATCTCATATTCCAATGATTTTGTGGCAGCCCCATACAGAATCTCCTACAGGCTGGAGGGCCACTGCTATGACTGTGTCCTTCTCAAACATTCATGCCAAATTCACTTATTCTCAAGAATGTTCAATCTTACCAACCTAACAACTTTTTTCTATGCCATATGTAGCTGGCCTTGAACACTGGTATTAAGTATATCTGCTATAAATTACTGTGTGTTTTTTAATCCGAAGAACTCTAGAATTTTTTTTTTTTTTAACCAAACGGCTCTACTACTCTTAACAGAATATTAAAGTGATCAGCAGTGACTAGAAGACAAACATCCTCACTCTTTGTGTTCTTTGGAGAGATGATAGAAACAGGGATTTCTAAGAAATTCAAGTATGACCCGTAAAACAAAACTTCCCTATAGAGCTCAGATGCCTTCTATTTTCTGTCACCCAAAATGTCTATGCTTTTGATTCAGAAACAAAATTTTGATTAGCATACTACCTTGTCTACCCCTGGTGTTGGTTTAACATTAAACTGAACCAGAAACTGTCCTTCTCACATTCACCCAGGTTGCTTTGCTTCCTGATGTCTTCTTGCTCATCCAAATCCTGCTGTGCTGAACTGAACTAAGTATGGAAAACATACGAATTCAGCTTCATCTCCTTGTACCAGATTCAGCTACAGAAATCAGCAGTTTTTAAAATCATTCCACGTGAGTCATACATCAGAAAGAAATCAAATTGCAGAGGCATCTGGTGTCCAGAAAGATCCACTGTCTTCTATGGCCAGAACCTAGAAGGTTGGATGAGTCACCCAGGTGACTCATTGCTCCTCACAGAACACTGTAATAAGGTCCGTATGGCTTCCAGGCCCTTTTGTTCCAGACTACCATGTGACCAAAACAAATCCTATCATTGCCCCAGTAGGGTTCATGAGTCTTTGACTTTTGTGCCAAACATTGCCTGGAGGAGGAAAAGCAGGCAAAGTGGATACATCTTCCATCCCAAGATGAATTATGTATGTACAACGAGAGCCAGCTCAACAGAGCCTCACATCACTCTCCCTGGGGATTCTGTGAACATGAGGCCCCTGCATACAGTCACAGTCCATGCTAAATGCTCTTTTCCCTGGAAAGCTTGTCATGTATCCACACAATTCAATACGTGGTCAAAAACTCTTGCTTGAGGTACCTAGGTTAACCTGTGGAAAGCCAAGACTATGTATGTCCTTCAGAGTGGCCTCACAGTGGACTGGGTGCACAGTAGATGGGAAGGAATTTCTCAAGATGGCCTAATGTAATGCAAAATAGAGAAATCAGTCACCCCAGTTGTCTGATCATTGGCTTCCCCCGCGAACTGTAACACTGTTTTTAACAAACGGCTCTACTACTCTTAACAGAATATTAAAGTGATCAGCAGTGACTAGAAGACAAACATCCTCACTCTTTGTGTTCTTTGGAGAGATGATAGAAACAGGGATTTCTAAGAAATTCAAGTATGACCCGTAAAACAAAACTTCCCTATAGAGCTCAGATGCCTTCTATTTTCTGTCACCCAAAATGTCTATGCTTTTGATTCAGAAACAAAATTTTGATTAGCATACTACCTTGTCTACCCCTGGTGTTGGTTTAACATTAAACTGAACCAGAAACTGTCCTTCTCACATTCACCCAGGTTGCTTTGCTTCCTGATGTCTTCTTGCTCATCCAAATCCTGCTGTGCTGAACTGAACTAAGTATGGAAAACATACGAATTCAGCTTCATCTCCTTGTACCAGATTCAGCTACAGAAATCAGCAGTTTTTAAAATCATTCCACGTGAGTCATACATCAGAAAGAAATCAAATTGCAGAGGCATCTGGTGTCCAGAAAGATCCACTGTCTTCTATGGCCAGAACCTAGAAGGTTGGATGAGTCACCCAGGTGACTCATTGCTCCTCACAGAACACTGTAATAAGGTCCGTATGGCTTCCAGGCCCTTTTGTTCCAGACTACCATGTGACCAAAACAAATCCTATCATTGCCCCAGTAGGGTTCATGAGTCTTTGACTTTTGTGCCAAACATTGCCTGGAGGAGGAAAAGCAGGCAAAGTGGATACATCTTCCATCCCAAGATGAATTATGTATGTACAACGAGAGCCAGCTCAACAGAGCCTCACATCACTCTCCCTGGGGATTCTGTGAACATGAGGCCCCTGCATACAGTCACAGTCCATGCTAAATGCTCTTTTCCCTGGAAAGCTTGTCATGTATCCACACAATTCAATACGTGGTCAAAAACTCTTGCTTGAGGTACCTAGGTTAACCTGTGGAAAGCCAAGACTATGTATGTCCTTCAGAGTGGCCTCACAGTGGACTGGGTGCACAGTAGATGGGAAGGAATTTCTCAAGATGGCCTAATGTAATGCAAAATAGAGAAATCAGTCACCCCAGTTGTCTGATCATTGGCTCCATCTCCCCAGCAGAAGTACCTGTCCTCAGCCACAGCATTCTGCTTCCCCTATAAAGAAAACCCTCTGCTGCTGAGATAAGAGGCAATTCCCACCTGAATTATTCCTCCAGACACCTGGCTGACACATTTTTTTGACTAGCACCACCCTTTTCCCAAAGAACTCAAAGATGAGGAGATACACTGATGCTCACCTGGTTCATTTCCAAGTCTAAGGCATGGTTTCTCCACAAGTTACATGCAGAGTCACCCTACACACAGCAGTTTCTCTCCTAGGTATATACTTAGGAGAACTGAAAACATGTGTCCACACAAAAACTTGTACATGGATATCCCTAACAGCAGTATCCATTATGAGGCAAAAAGGAGAAATAACCCAAATTTCCATCAAATGATGAGCAGTGGTGTGTCCACACGACTGAATATTATTTTGCCATAAAAACAGTGAAATAGTGATATATTCTGTAAGATAAACGAACCTCAAAAATGTTAGACTAAGTGAAATTCAGACACAAAAGGACACATATATCATATGACTCCTTTTATATTAAATGTTTGAAATAGGCAGTTTCATAGGGATAAAGAGAAGCTGGGATGGAGGGAACAAGGAATGAGCCTTGAGAACAGGGTTTACTTTTGGGATGATGAATATTCTCGAGTAAGATGGCAGTGATAGTTATAGATATCTGAATATACTACAAAAAAAAAAACCTGAACTGTACATTTTTAATGGATAAAGCTTATGATACGTGAATTTTAAAATGGATTAAAGAATAAAACAGTATCCCAATGTTCATTGCAGCTCTCTATACAATAGCCAGAACATGGAAGCAACCTAGATGTCCATCGATGAATGAATGGATACAGAAGCTCTGGTACATATATACAATGGAATATTACTCAGCTGTTAAAAGAAATGCAGAAGACTCAGTCCTAATGAAGTGGCTGGCTCTAGAACCTATCATAAAAAGTGAAGTAAGTCAAAAAGAGAAAGACAAATATAGTATACTAACACACATATATGGAATCTAGTAGGATGATCTTGATAACACATGCAGTGAACTCATGGAAAAATAGACAGAGCATAGACATAGGGACATTGTGGGGAAGAAATAGGGAGGAGGAGGCATGGAGGGAGTAACATGGAAACCTATACTGTCATGTGTGGAAAAGATAGCTATTGTCATTGTGCTAAGGGAATAGGAGTGTTCACAATGGCATGGGGCAATGGTCCGGAGGGGTCGGATAGGGGGAACTGGGAGGGTGGGGACCGGGGATATGCATAGGACTGATCTGGGAACATACATGTCTGTGAACAACAAAACTCTGTAAAACCTTTAAAATAAAGAATTTTTAAAAAGAATAAAACAGGACATAAAAATTTTAAAAGTGCAAGGTTGAAGTGAATCCCAGGTCCTGGGCTGGCCTTATAATCACCACAATCAAACTTGCTTTCCTTTCTCTTGTTCTTTTGCTGAGACTGGTTGCTGCCAACATACGTCCACACGACTGAATATTATTTTGCCATAAAAACAGTGAAATAGTGATATATTCTGTAAGATAAACGAACCTCAAAAATGTTAGACTAAGTGAAATTCAGACACAAAAGGACACATATATCATATGACTCCTTTTATATTAAATGTTTGAAATAGGCAGTTTCATAGGGATAAAGAGAAGCTGGGATGGAGGGAACAAGGAATGAGCCTTGAGAACAGGGTTTACTTTTGGGATGATGAATATTCTCGAGTAAGATGGCAGTGATAGTTATAGATATCTGAATATACTACAAAAAAAAAAACCTGAACTGTACATTTTTAATGGATAAAGCTTATGATACGTGAATTTTAAAATGGATTAAAGAATAAAACAGTATCCCAATGTTCATTGCAGCTCTCTATACAATAGCCAGAACATGGAAGCAACCTAGATGTCCATCGATGAATGAATGGATACAGAAGCTCTGGTACATATATACAATGGAATATTACTCAGCTGTTAAAAGAAATGCAGAAGACTCAGTCCTAATGAAGTGGCTGGCTCTAGAACCTATCATAAAAAGTGAAGTAAGTCAAAAAGAGAAAGACAAATATAGTATACTAACACACATATATGGAATCTAGTAGGATGATCTTGATAACACATGCAGTGAACTCATGGAAAAATAGACAGAGCATAGACATAGGGACATTGTGGGGAAGAAATAGGGAGGAGGAGGCATGGAGGGAGTAACATGGAAACCTATACTGTCATGTGTGGAAAAGATAGCTATTGTCATTGTGCTAAGGGAATAGGAGTGTTCACAATGGCATGGGGCAATGGTCCGGAGGGGTCGGATAGGGGGAACTGGGAGGGTGGGGACCGGGGATATGCATAGGACTGATCTGGGAACATACATGTCTGTGAACAACAAAACTCTGTAAAACCTTTAAAATAAAGAATTTTTTTAAAAAAGAATAAAACAGGACATAAAAATTTTAAAAGTGCAAGGTTGAAGTGAATCCCAGGTCCTGGGCTGGCCTTATAATCACCACAATCAAACTTGCTTTCCTTTCTCTTGTTCTTTTGCTGAGACTGGTTGCTGCCAACATACGTGTTTCTAAAACACGCTGTACGCCCTGACACTCCACTCAATGTCCAGCTAGATCAGGACTGTCGCTCAGGCTGTCGGGCCACCTCTGCAATGGATTTTGATCTGATTCCACATCTTAAGACAGCATGAGCCTTGGGGCTCTGGCATCTCCATTTCCTCACTGCCTGTCATGACTGTTTCTGTTAAAAATAATCATCTGTCTTTCATTGCAGTACAGATGATACCCAAATGTTACCCTCGTCCATCAAACTGTCAAACTAACTGTTTATAAAACATCCGGAACTGGTTGTCACAGAGCATCAGCAAGCTCAGCCCACATAAAACAGACCCCTGATGTTGGATACAGCCCTGGGTGATGGGCAAGTCCTGCTGACAGGTCCCTTCACAAACCCCTTTCGTAGGTCAACAGTTGTGAGAAACCTAGGGGTCCTACTCTCATCCTGGGACACCGAAACTGATCTCAAGGAATTTGATTTTCCCATTACTAGAATGTGGTAGGTTTTTTTGGTTTGGTTGGTTGGGTTTTTTTGTTTTTTTTTTCAATTGATCATTTGAAAATGCTTCTTGTCCTAAGAGACTCCAGGACATGGGCTTTAAATTCCTGCTATGGTCCAGTGTTAAGATGGGTGAGGCAGGCTCTTTCTGCCTCTGTTGCTACTGCACCACCCCAGCAAGGAATTCCTTACATACGTGAGTGGTGCCTAAAATTTGCTGAGAACTTTCACATGGATCTCCTTCTGCCTCAGTCTCACCGTGATGGAGGCAGAGCAAACAAGAGTTATTTCTAGAAGTAGAGAGACGTATTCAACATCACTGGAGTCGTGGATGGTAAGCACAAGCCTCTCTATTCTCAGCCCAGTCCTGCTTCCAGAGTACTGGAAGGACACAAGGTTTAACCTGGGTCAGGAGACAAGCCTTCCCAGCAGCCTTCCCTTCCACCGTATGCCTGCTCCTTGGCTCGGCCTCACAAAGCTTTCCTCAGCCACTTTTTTCTATCACTTTCCCATTTAAAACTTATTTTCTTTCATTTTAAGCCTTCTCTTTCACCTAGTCACCTGGGCTATCACTCATTTAAATAAGACTGATTAAGTCTCTGCTAAGTACCAAACACTTCGCAGGTACAGAAAAATGCATCTCCCACACTTAAGAGACTTAGAGCCTTGTGATCTCCAGCTCTAATGATTTCTGACTCCAGGCTGCAGGCCCTTAGTATTTCCAGGTATTGTTGACCTCGTAGGCCTGTCTTCTACCATCTGTCCAATCCACAAGTTGATCTCCCTCTGAGATCATGAGTCTCCCCTAAAGTCATGAGTCTCAGCTGGTACACAAGGGAAATTTAAACAAGCAACACTATCATATAGCATACATAAATATATATAACACACATAACATGCATGTGTGTTCCCTACAGCGAGGGAGGAACACTGGGCTCTGTCCCTCACAGTCACTACTATCTGATAAGGACATGGGGCTTCCCCAATGACTCAAGCAATAAGCAATCTGCCAGCAATGCAAGGGACACAGGAGACAAAGGTTCACACTCTGGGTCAGGAAGATCTCCTGGAGGAGAAAATGGCAACACACTCTAGTATTCTTGCCTGGAAAATCCCATGGACAGAGGAGCCTGGTGGACTTCAGTCCATAGGGTTGCAAAGAGTCAGACACGATCAAGCATGTGATGGATGGATGGAACAAAGACATTGAAGCCAGGGCTGAGAGGGATGCTGACAATAATTCCAGTTCTGACTTGTCAGTGTATTTTTAAAACCAGTGTCTTTCAATCAGCAAGCAATTCCTTACATACGTGAGTGGTGCCTAAAATTTGCTGAGAACTTTCACATGGATCTCCTTCTGCCTCAGTCTCACCGTGATGGAGGCAGAGCAAACAAGAGTTATTTCTAGAAGTAGAGAGACGTATTCAACATCACTGGAGTCGTGGATGGTAAGCACAAGCCTCTCTATTCTCAGCCCAGTCCTGCTTCCAGAGTACTGGAAGGACACAAGGTTTAACCTGGGTCAGGAGACAAGCCTTCCCAGCAGCCTTCCCTTCCACCGTATGCCTGCTCCTTGGCTCGGCCTCACAAAGCTTTCCTCAGCCACTTTTTTCTATCACTTTCCCATTTAAAACTTATTTTCTTTCATTTTAAGCCTTCTCTTTCACCTAGTCACCTGGGCTATCACTCATTTAAATAAGACTGATTAAGTCTCTGCTAAGTACCAAACACTTCGCAGGTACAGAAAATGCATCTCCCACACTTAAGAGACTTAGAGCCTTGTGATCTCCAGCTCTAATGATTTCTGACTCCAGGCTGCAGGCCCTTAGTATTTCCAGGTATTGTTGACCTCGTAGGCCTGTCTTCTACCATCTGTCCAATCCACAAGTTGATCTCCCTCTGAGATCATGAGTCTCCCCTAAAGTCATGAGTCTCAGCTGGTACACAAGGGAAATTTAAACAAGCAACACTATCATATAGCATACATAAATATATATAACACACATAACATGCATGTGTGTTCCCTACAGCGAGGGAGGAACACTGGGCTCTGTCCCTCACAGTCACTACTATCTGATAAGGACATGGGGCTTCCCCAATGACTCAAGCAATAAGCAATCTGCCAGCAATGCAAGGGACACAGGAGACAAAGGTTCACACTCTGGGTCAGGAAGATCTCCTGGAGGAGAAAATGGCAACACACTCTAGTATTCTTGCCTGGAAAATCCCATGGACAGAGGAGCCTGGTGGACTTCAGTCCATAGGGTTGCAAAGAGTCAGACACGATCAAGCATGTGATGGATGGATGGAACAAAGACATTGAAGCCAGGGCTGAGAGGGATGCTGACAATAATTCCAGTTCTGATTATAAAATCAATATTCACTTGTCAGTGTATTTTTAAAACCAGTGTCTTTCAATGAAAGTTTCCAACTTTAGAGAGAGAGATACGCTTTCATAACACAAAAGCCCATGGTCATGTCATGGTATACAAGATCTAAGTGTGCTCATGCTGCCTTCTTATGCTCAGAGCACCATCAAGGTTTTGCCTCTCAATGCCTGTAACAGAAACAGGACCTGTTAAAATACAAATTTCAAAAAGGTAGAATCAAGACTCTCAGGGAAAACATAAAAATGACACTTGTCAAACATTCTGTTTAACTCATTCATTCATGAGGTAAATAGTAAGACATTAGAACAGATTCCCCACCCCTTCTAAAATTTGAGATGGTCAGTATCTATAAAAACTAACTGATGTCTTACAAGGTGAAAAACCTTTTGGGTTATTTCCCCCAGTTGACAGCAATACTTTTGCATCTCTTTTGGAAAAGATCCACTGGTTAACTTTTGTCCCCATGGAGGTTTAAAATAGGCAACCAACAGAAATTTGAATTCTGCTCTTCACCAAAAAACACTCAGGACTCCCTCTGTGGGCTATTTTGAAGTTGCTAGTAACCTTCTGACAGGTCACTGCTGCTGGAAATAGGCACTGAATCAGGGAGGCTATGGGAGCAAAGCCTTTATATTATCTAGTGTTTAAGAAATAACCAGGAAAAGGCAAAACTATAGAGACAGTAAAAAGATCAGTAGTTGCAGGGTATGGCAGGAGGGATGGAGAATGAATACGCAAAACACAGAGGATTTTTAGGGCAGTGAAAATACTCTGTATGATGCTACAATGCTGGGTGCATTTCATTATATGTTTTTTCTAACCAAAAGGATGTACAACTTGAAGAGTGAACCCCAATGTGAACTATGAACTTTGATCTTAATGATGTGTCAGTGAATGGTCATCAACTGTAGCAAACACACCACTCTGGTGGGGAATGCTTTCAAAGACGGAGACTGTGCATATGGGGGAACAGGAGGTATGTGGGAAATCTCTGTCCCTTCCACTTAGTTTTGCTTTGAATCTAAAACTCTTAAAACTATCTTTAAAAATTTCAGAAATGTTTATCAATACACAAGTGCATACAATATCCTAAAAGCTAAGATGGATGATGATCAGTCTCCCTGTTTCCACAGAGCCTTCATATATTCCTAGGTCTGATTTCTTCACCCTAAATATAACCCGATGTTGTTTAATGGCAAGAGGAAAGAGAAGAGTAAACCTTATGAGCAAGTGGGCCAGACAAGTCCAAGTCAAGAATCCCTGCCCTACAAGCCTACAGAACTAAAGTGCCCAGAGAGGCCTTCAACTACTCAGATGCCAGGACTTTTTATTTTTAGTAGACAAATGCAATTTTGAATGTAGTTCTGAGCCTGAATGATTTTAGAATCCAGCTGGAGTATTTATCATCAAATAAAGGCACTTGCACTGCGGAGAGATAAAACCAGTCAATTCTAAAGGAAATCAACCCCGAATAGTCATTGGAAGGACTGATGCTAAAGCTGAAGTTCCAATACTTTGACCACTTGATGGGAAGAGACAACTCATTGCAAAAGACTCTGACACTGGGAAAGACTGAGGGCAAGAGAAAAAGGGGGTGACAGAGGATCAGCTATTTGGATGCCATCACCGACTCAACAGACATGAGTTTGAGCAAACTCCAGGAGATAGTGAAGGACAAGGAGCTTGGTGTGCTGCAGTTCATGGGGTACAAGAGTCAAACACAACTTAGCTACTGAACGACAGCAACAACAAAGAAGACATAGATTTTTAAAAGACATATGGGCCATCCAATTCATTTCCATTTCCCCTACCTCCACCCTTGATCACCAGAGCAATTCTGAGCATAAGAAAGCAAGTAAAACAACCAAATTAAGCTGTGATATTATATCATTTCTGATGGGTAAAATTAATGACAGAAGAATTGAGGTTTCTTACAGAATCAGTGCATATTACTGTATAATACTCTAAGATACAATGAAATTACACAATTACTGTTAGAACTGTTCACTGCTTAGTCCTTGATTAGAAATGCAGTGTTCAATTACAATATTTCTCATCTAATGTTTCTGTTGGACTGTACTTTTTATGCTTTAGGACTGAGTTTTCAGGAACTCATTATGTATGTAGCATATCAGTCAGGACAAACTGAGTTTGTATTGTGGGCAAAAGCCCCAGAATATTAGTAGCTTAAAACAATGAAATTTGTATTATCCTCTCATGCTACATGATTGCCTTGGGTGGGTGGGGTTCTGCCTTGCCTGTCACTTAGGCGATGGAGTAGGCACTAGGAGGACCTTCCTAGATGCAGCAGAAGAAAGTGTGGCAAATACACAAAAGCTTCCACCCAGGAGTGACACACTAAACCTTATGAGCAAGTGGGCCAGACAAGTCCAAGTCAAGAATCCCTGCCCTACAAGCCTACAGAACTAAAGTGCCCAGAGAGGCCTTCAACTACTCAGATGCCAGGACTTTTTATTTTTAGTAGACAAATGCAATTTTGAATGTAGTTCTGAGCCTGAATGATTTTAGAATCCAGCTGGAGTATTTATCATCAAATAAAGGCACTTGCACTGCGGAGAGATAAAACCAGTCAATTCTAAAGGAAATCAACCCCGAATAGTCATTGGAAGGACTGATGCTAAAGCTGAAGTTCCAATACTTTGACCACTTGATGGGAAGAGACAACTCATTGCAAAAGACTCTGACACTGGGAAAGACTGAGGGCAAGAGAAAAAGGGGGTGACAGAGGATCAGCTATTTGGATGCCATCACCGACTCAACAGACATGAGTTTGAGCAAACTCCAGGAGATAGTGAAGGACAAGGAGCTTGGTGTGCTGCAGTTCATGGGGTACAAGAGTCAAACACAACTTAGCTACTGAACGACAGCAACAACAAAGAAGACATAGATTTTTAAAAGACATATGGGCCATCCAATTCATTTCCATTTCCCCTACCTCCACCCTTGATCACCAGAGCAATTCTGAGCATAAGAAAGCAAGTAAAACAACCAAATTAAGCTGTGATATTATATCATTTCTGATGGGTAAAATTAATGACAGAAGAATTGAGGTTTCTTACAGAATCAGTGCATATTACTGTATAATACTCTAAGATACAATGAAATTACACAATTACTGTTAGAACTGTTCACTGCTTAGTCCTTGATTAGAAATGCAGTGTTCAATTACAATATTTCTCATCTAATGTTTCTGTTGGACTGTACTTTTTATGCTTTAGGACTGAGTTTTCAGGAACTCATTATGTATGTAGCATATCAGTCAGGACAAACTGAGTTTGTATTGTGGGCAAAAGCCCCAGAATATTAGTAGCTTAAAACAATGAAATTTGTATTATCCTCTCATGCTACATGATTGCCTTGGGTGGGTGGGGTTCTGCTCCCCTTGCCTGTCACTTAGGCGATGGAGTAGGCACTAGGAGGGACCTTCCTAGATGCCGTAGCAGAAGAAAGTGTGGCAAATACACAAAAAGCTTCCACCCAGGAGTGACACATGACACTTTCCTTCACATTTCACTGGGCAAAGCAAGCCATGTGGCCATGCCTAATCCCAAGGAAGCAGGAAGTGCAATCTTGAAGGAGAAGTGAGAATATCCATGACTAAGCCTGCGTGCATGCATGCTCAGTCGCTTCAGTCGTGTCCAACTCTTTGAGACCCTATGGACTGACGCCACAAGGGTGCTCTGTTCATGGAATTCTCCAGGCAAGAATACTAAAGTGGGTTGCCATGCCCTCCTCCAGGGGACTTTCCCGACCCAGGGATCGGACTCATGTCACTTGGGTCTCCTGCACTGCTGGTGGATTCTTTACCCACTGAGTCCCCTGGGAAGCCCATGACTAAACTTAGTGACTATCAAAGCTCATTTGGAAAGTAAGGCTTCCTGATTTTAAACATGTTTTACTCTTTTAGCTGTGCTCACTTAGCTGTTAACTGGTAATGTCATTGTGAAGCTAGAATAAGTATGCATTTTAACCTATCAATGTAAACTTTAGTTCATCTGACACTTTAACCAAATACAGATTTTTTGTGTGTGCCCCTCTTGTCAGGCAAAATTCCACAGAAATGAATAAGATAAAATCCTGCTCACAGATCCCACGCTGGGTAATTTGGTCTTGTGCCAGAAGACACAGCTTTCACTTTGGAAAGTTCCCAGATTCGGGATTGGCTATAGTTCCTTTTTCCATAAGGTCTGAACCTGTCAACCTCCGCAACACAGAGGATTCATTCGTCACCCCGCCATTCATGTGAGGACTGAATTAACACTGGTGTTCTGAGGAAATTTCATTTTAGTCAATTTGGGTTAGCAGGTGACTTTGTGGTTTCAACTTTATTTCCTTGTTGTTAATTTTCTACACCCAGCTTAGAGTTGCCAAATCCAGACCTCAAAGCACAAAATTCTCCCAACAAGGTTGGGTGCACGCAGAACAAAAGGAGGCCCTGCCAAGGATTACTGGGAGGTCAGAGGCCACATCCAAGGCCTTGGTATCATGTATGTTGCAAAGTGTCAGCTCAACAAGAGGCCAGCAAGGACAGGAGGGCTCTGAGTTTACTCTCTTAACCAAACCTGCAAACACACTTCTCTAATCACAAGGTGCTGAAAGAAGGTCACGTGGTGTTTACTGTTAAATGATACAAAAGTTCTGAGCAGAATTAAGCCCCCTCAGAAGCAAATGTAGTTAACATTAAATTAGACTTAAGTAAGCAGAATTAATTATATATTTCTAAGATGTGAATAGAAGCAACAATAAGAAAGCAGAAAATTCAACTATGAACCAGGTAAAGTTCAAATAATTTCACTGGAGTTTCTGGATCTTTCAGGCATATAGCTAGCTTCTTCCTGTATCAGTCAGGATCCCATAAGGAAACAGACAGCACATTCCACTGGAATTTTGAAAGACATTTTTAGTGGCAGGATTCTTCACTGAGCCATGGGCAGGATTAAGGAATCCACCGTGCATGCTGGGGAATCCTATGACTACAAGAGCAGGAAGGGACAGAGGGAGGATCTAATGGTACCTGAGCTTCATGAGCGCTGTAGCCATGAAAGGAGGCTCCAAGGGAGCTGTGACCTTGGAAGAACACGGTCACTGTCTGAACGGTGAAATGGTAAAGGACAGGGGGCAAGAAGAAATATCTCCTGGTCTCTTCCTCCAACCCTCAATCTCCTGACACTTCTCCATGTTGCAAGCCAGAGGGAAGAAGCCCCGGGTGATGGGGTCCACTGAGGCCTCTCTTGGGCAAAGGACAGAGCAGAGATGGGAGAGAATAGATCTGGCTGGCTCACCAACTCATCTAATTAAAAGATGCTGTTTGTAACTATGTACAAATATTTCCTCTTTTCACTATTTGGCCAGACTCCTTATGTTTTGTCTACCTTCTTTGGAGCACACACACACTCTCTCTCAAGGAAGTTCAATTTCCTTTACTTTCATTGTTGTATCTAAAAGAGCTTGATGATGCAAGGCAATTTATGAATTAAAATATACATAAGCAAGTGCTTGTCTCTGTTAGATGAGCATATTACAAGTTTATTGCATGCTTAGCAACTCATCATAGGTAAAGCCAAGAGGGAGAGATTTTAATTTACTTTTAATTTTTAAGAATAGGCTTCCCTGGTGGTCCAGTGGGTAAAGAGTCTGCCTTGCAGTGCAAGGGGCACTGGTTCGATCCCTGGCCGGGAAGATCCCATGTGCCGCGGAGCAGCTGGACCAGTGTGGCCAATTACGAGTCAGCACTCTGGAGCACATGCGCCCAGAGTTGGTGCTCTGCAACAAGAGAGTCCACTGCAATGGGAGGCCCATGCAGGCCAAAGAACAAAGATGGATAAAAATAAATAAATTTTAAAAATAAAAAAAAAATAGGCTTTATTTTGTGGAGTGATTTTAGATTTGCAGCAAAATCAAGGGGAAAGTTCCAAGATTTCCTATATATCCCTGTCCCTTGAGACACAGCCTCCCCTACTACCAAAATCCTGTACCCAAGTGGTATATTTGCTACAATTAATGAACCTACATTGATACACCATTATCACCCACAGTCCATAGTTTACAATAGGGTTCAGTCTCGGTGTTGAACATTCTGTGGGCTTGGGCAAATGTATAATAATACATATCTACTGTCAGTGCATCATACAGAGTATTTTCATTGCCTTAAAAATTCCTCTGTGCTCTTGTCTTTTCATCCATACTTTAATTTTTAAACATTATAAGCAAAAATCTCAAAGGAGATTATATCCTGAACTTTAAAAAATTTGGTATGTTCCTGGCATGTAAAAAACAATGATACAGAAAATTATTGCCTAAAATTACTGGAAAATGTAATAGCAGAGGAGTACTGCCATAGAACCATAACTAATTTATCAGTTTTCAAAAACGTAAAGCATTTATTTATAGCCAGCACGTCAAACAAACATAGTGATGCATCAGAACACAACTTTTTTTTTTTTAATGTATTGAGTATTACCTTCTCTAGCCCCTGACGTGTCTGGCCACATTAAGTCACAAAACGCAAAGCTCAATTCACAAACTGAAATGGTCTAGCCCCCAGTATTAGTCAATGTCTGAAGTCGAGTTAGAGCAAAATCTTCCTTCCTCATCTGGAACCTGTTTTAAGCAGACTGCTGGCAGAGGCAGGAGGGTGTGGCTGTGCTTCACTTCCTGTGCTTCCATCCTGTGATAGCTTGGTAACCAGGCCCCAGCCCGCGGGGGCTGGTGTGAGGGATGGAGGAAGGAAAACAGGTCCAAGGGAAGTGTCTTCCTTGCTGATGCCTGTTCTCTCTGGACCTGGTGTCACCATCCATCATTTCTCTCACAGGTGTTTCTAAGGGCCGACTGGAGGCTCCTCCACAGGGCTTTCTTTTGAGAATGATGCTGTCTGTCCCTCTGACTGCCTTCGCCACCCTATCCACGGTTAGCTGTGGTCCACGCTACACAGCTGCTGTCTGACGGAGCCTCCTCATTCCCTAGTTATCCTTAGGGCAGGAATTTATATTCTTTATCTATCGCTGGGTAATCAATGACCCTAACACTAAATGGCGTAAAGCAACACACATTTATTAGCTCACTGTTTCCATAGGTCAGGAATCCAGTCCTAGCCTTCTTGAGGCCTCTGCCTCAGGGACCCTCACGAGCTCAGCCAGGGTCCTCTCGAGGTTCTGCTGGGAAGAGCTGCTTCCTGGCTCACTCACACATTCATCACCAGAACTCATGAGCTACTCAAGGCCGGAGGGCCTTGGCTCCTGACTGGCTTTGACTAGAGTTTGCCCTCAGTTCTTTGCCATGTGGGCGTTTCTCACAGGGCAGCTTGCTTCACCGAAGCATGAAACCTAATTTCACTCAGCCATAAAAAAGAACAAAATAATACCATTTACAGCACCATGAATGAGGCTGGAGATTGTCATACTGAGTGAAGTAAATCGGACAGAGGATGAGAATTGTCATATAATATCACTTACATGTGAAATCCTAAAAAAATGGTAAATATCAACTTATTTACATAAAAGAAATAGAGTCACAGATGTATAAAACAAATTTACAGATACGAGAGGGGAAAGCAGACGGGAGGGATAAATTGGGAGATTGAGATTGACATATAAACACTACTATATATAAAATAATAACTTAATATGGACCTATTGTATAGCATAGGGAACTCTACTCAATACTCTGCAATGGCCTATGTGGGTGGGAAGAAACTAAAAAAGAGTGGATGTATGTATAACTGATTCACTTGTTGTGCACCTGAAATAATATGATGTTGTAAGCCAACTATATTCCAATAAAAAAAATTTTTTTTTAAGCCTGTAACCTTAGAAGGCAACGGAGAGAATCCCAAAAGACAGAAGTCAGTCTTCCACAGCCCAGGCATGGAAGAGGCAATCGTGACTCTCCCCCCAAAAGGTGTTTCTAAGGGCCGACTGAGGCTCCTCCACAGGGCTTTCTTTTGAGAATGATGCTGTCTGTCCCTCTGACTGCCTTCGCCACCCTATCCACGGTTAGCTGTGGTCCACGCTACACAGCTGCTGTCTGACGGAGCCTCCTCATTCCCTAGTTATCCTTAGGGCAGGAATTTATATTCTTTATCTATCGCTGGGTAATCAATGACCCTAACACTAAATGGCGTAAAGCAACACACATTTATTAGCTCACTGTTTCCATAGGTCAGGAATCCAGTCCTAGCCTTCTTGAGGCCTCTGCCTCAGGGACCCTCACGAGCTCAGCCAGGGTCCTCTCGAGGTTCTGCTGGGAAGAGCTGCTTCCTGGCTCACTCACACATTCATCACCAGAACTCATGAGCTACTCAAGGCCGGAGGGCCTTGGCTCCTGACTGGCTTTGACTAGAGTTTGCCCTCAGTTCTTTGCCATGTGGGCGTTTCTCACAGGGCAGCTTGCTTCACCGAAGCATGAAACCTAATTTCACTCAGCCATAAAAAAGAACAAAATAATACCATTTACAGCACCATGAATGAGGCTGGAGATTGTCATACTGAGTGAAGTAAATCGGACAGAGGATGAGAATTGTCATATAATATCACTTACATGTGAAATCCTAAAAAAATGGTAAATATCAACTTATTTACATAAAAGAAATAGAGTCACAGATGTATAAAACAAATTTACAGATACGAGAGGGGAAAGCAGACGGGAGGGATAAATTGGGAGATTGAGATTGACATATAAACACTACTATATATAAAATAATAACTTAATATGGACCTATTGTATAGCATAGGGAACTCTACTCAATACTCTGCAATGGCCTATGTGGGTGGGAAGAAACTAAAAAAGAGTGGATGTATGTATAACTGATTCACTTGTTGTGCACCTGAAATAATATGATGTTGTAAGCCAACTATATTCCAATAAAAAAAATTTTTTTTAAACCTGTAACCTTAGAAGGCAACGGAGAGAATCCCAAAAGACAGAAGTCAGTCTTCCACAGCCCAGGCATGGAAGAGGCATCCCATCCCTTTTGACATATTCTGTTTATTAGAAAGAAGTCACCTGGTTCAGCCCACATTCAGCAAGAGGAGATCACAGAAGAGCCTTCATTTTAGAGGCTTCCCTGGTAACTCTGCAGTAAGAAATCTGCCTGCAATGTAGGAGACTCAGGTTCCATCCCTGAGTCAGGAAGATGCCCTGGAGGAGGAAATGGCAACCCACTCCAGTATTTTTGCCTGGAGAATCCCATGGACTGAGGAGCCTGGCAGGCTACAGTCTATATGGTTCCATAGGATCGGGCACAACTGAGGAACTGAGCACACTGATTTCATAAGGCAGAGATCCCTGAGAGCCATTTTTGAAAGCAATCAGATAAACAGTTTCAGCTCCCCTCTCTCTGCCTGACCCACTTATGCACTCATGCATTCTCCTGACAAATGCTGGCATGGAGTGACCACCTCTATCCAGCTACCACTGGTCCCCTAGGCTTTCCCAGGTGTGAAGCAGGGATTAGTCCATGACCCCTCCAACTGCATTTCCCCTCGAGGACCATGCATCAACCTCTCCAAGTGACCATTTGAAACTGCCTCTCCTGGGACCTGGGATTAGAAGTTAGCCCCTCCACAACTTCCCCTTTCCCTTTAAGGAAGACAAGTGAGAATTCTCCAAAGGCAGCAATCCTTCCCCAGGAAAATCTCCTGATAACTGCCCCCTCCCCCACTCCATCTCCCCTCTTTCTATCATTTTGTATTCTCAAGGTGCATTAGGGAGTTCAAGAGCTTTCATAAAAAAAGAGTGGTATAAAACAAATTTACAGATACGAGAGGGAAAGCAGACGGAGGGATAAATTGGGAGATTGAGATTGACATATAAACACTACTATATATAAAATAATAACTTAATATGGACCTATTGTATAGCATAGGGAACTCTACTCAATACTCTGCAATGGCCTATGTGGGTGGGAAGAAACTAAAAAAGAGTGGATGTATGTATAACTGATTCACTTGTTGTGCACCTGAAATAATATGATGTTGTAAGCCAACTATATTCCAATAAAAAAAATTTTTTTTTAAGCCTGTAACCTTAGAAGGCAACGGAGAGAATCCCAAAAGACAGAAGTCAGTCTTCCACAGCCCAGGCATGGAAGAGGCATCCCATCCCTTTTGACATATTCTGTTTATTAGAAAGAAGTCACCTGGTTCAGCCCACATTCAGCAAGAGGAGATCACAGAAGAGCCTTCATTTTAGAGGCTTCCCTGGTAACTCTGCAGTAAGAAATCTGCCTGCAATGTAGGAGACTCAGGTTCCATCCCTGAGTCAGGAAGATGCCCTGGAGGAGGAAATGGCAACCCACTCCAGTATTTTTGCCTGGAGAATCCCATGGACTGAGGAGCCTGGCAGGCTACAGTCTATATGGTTCCATAGGATCGGGCACAACTGAGGAACTGAGCACACTGATTTCATAAGGCAGAGATCCCTGAGAGCCATTTTTGAAAGCAATCAGATAAACAGTTTCAGCTCCCCTCTCTCTGCCTGACCCACTTATGCACTCATGCATTCTCCTGACAAATGCTGGCATGGAGTGACCACCTCTATCCAGCTACCACTGGTCCCCTAGGCTTTCCCAGGTGTGAAGCAGGGATTAGTCCATGACCCCTCCAACTGCATTTCCCCTCGAGGACCATGCATCAACCTCTCCAAGTGACCATTTGAAACTGCCCTCTCCTGGGACCTGGGATTAGAAGTTAGCCCCTCCACAACTTCCCCTTTCCCTTTAAGGAAGACAAGTGAGAATTCTCCAAAGGCAGCAATCCTTCCCCAGGAAAATCTCCTGATAACTGCCCCCTCCCCCACTCCATCTCCCCTCTTTCTATCATTTTGTATTCTCAAGGTGCATTAGGGAGTTCAAGAGCTTTAGGAGTTATGGAACTGCTTCTTGGACATTGCTTTTGTAAAGTCTGCATATTACAGTCTCTTTTATGCTCACTTTGGTATCTAAGTGGTGTCTATCATATGATTGTCCGAAATGAAACTGAGGAAAGAGGAAACCTACCATAACATTGTCTACACATTTATAATCTCTCTGTGATGACCCAGAAAACTCACAGTAATCTTATAGTACTTACCATTGTGATTATACACCTTTACTATTTTGGGTAAAAATGCATATTAATACCATAAATCAGTTTTCACCATATAATCCCAGATGCAAACTGATTATAAATAATCCATTAAAATGCAATAATATTGGCTTCCCTGGTGGTCCAGTGGGTGTAGAGAGTCCACCTTGCAGTGTAAGGGGCACTGGTTCAATCCCTGGCCCAGGAAGATCCCACGTGCCACGGAGCAGTTGGGCTGGTGTGTTCTATTAGGAGCCAGCGCTCTGGAGCGTATGCGCCCAGAGCCAGTGCTCTGTAAGAAGAAGAGGCCCACAACACATACCAAAGAATAAAGATGGATGAAAATAAATAAAAATAAATTAAAAAAAAATTTAAACGTTAGAAAAAATGCACTAATAGGACTTCAAAGGAGGTCCACTCCACACTTGCACTGTAGGGCAGGGGAGGGGGTGAAGGGGGTGGGTGCGGGTTCCATCCCTGGCCCTGGTCAGGGAACTACGTAAGATTCCACATGCTGTGCAGGGCAACCAAAAAGCACACTAATATATCCTTTATGCTTAATGCATTAATATAATTATTATGCCTTTATCTGAGATAAGGGCATCATCCTTTTTTCTGACCTTCTTACTAGAGAGAATTTATAACAAAATATCCCTGTAGAAAAACAAAAAGATAGCTTAGAGTGCATATGCTCTCCATACAGTGGGGTCTTGTCATTTACAATAATGCCTATTGCTCACCCCTCAAAAGCACCAGTTGGCTCTCAAAGGCCCTGGTGTGTTTCCTTGAATACTATTTCCACTAACTTAAAATGCTCTATTATCAGCAGACTTGGATGTTTACTTTTAGGGTTTCAAGTGCCAGATTCTCATTTTCTGTAACTCCAGGGAAACATGCCTCACAGGATGTTATTCTGGTTCATAAAGTGACAATTCATTTTATTTATTACTCCCAAGCACTTTATCATCTGTGTCACAAGGTTTGGCCAGGGGCAAGAAGGTTAGGATTCCCTTTTCTTGCTACGCATAAGAAAACAGACTAAATGAGATGAAATGTTCACTCTAAGACTGTGAATCAATGAATTCCTGGGATGAAAAAAAAATACGTCAAGATGGGTAAAACCAGAAAACTCACAGTAATCTTATAGTACTTACCATTGTGATTATACACCTTTACTATTTTGGGTAAAAATGCATATTAATACCATAAATCAGTTTTCACCATATAATCCCAGATGCAAACTGATTATAAATAATCCATTAAAATGCAATAATATTGGCTTCCCTGGTGGTCCAGTGGGTGTAGAGAGTCCACCTTGCAGTGTAAGGGGCACTGGTTCAATCCCTGGCCCAGGAAGATCCCACGTGCCACGGAGCAGTTGGGCTGGTGTGTTCTATTAGGAGCCAGCGCTCTGGAGCGTATGCGCCCAGAGCCAGTGCTCTGTAAGAAGAAGAGGCCCACAACACATACCAAAGAATAAAGATGGATGAAAATAAATAAAAATAAATTAAAAAAAAATTTAAACGTTAGAAAAAATGCACTAATAGGACTTCAAAGGAGGTCCACTCCACACTTGCACTGTAGGGCAGGGGAGGGGGTGAAGGGGGTGGGTGCGGGTTCCATCCCTGGCCCTGGTCAGGGAACTACGTAAGATTCCACATGCTGTGCAGGGCAACCAAAAAGCACACTAATATATCCTTTATGCTTAATGCATTAATATAATTATTATGCCTTTATCTGAGATAAGGGCATCATCCTTTTTTCTGACCTTCTTACTAGAGAGAATTTATAACAAAATATCCCTGTAGAAAACAAAAAGATAGCTTAGAGTGCATATGCTCTCCATACAGTGGGGTCTTGTCATTTACAATAATGCCTATTGCTCACCCCTCAAAAGCACCAGTTGGCTCTCAAAGGCCCTGGTGTGTTTCCTTGAATACTATTTCCACTAACTTAAAATGCTCTATTATCAGCAGACTTGGATGTTTACTTTTAGGGTTTCAAGTGCCAGATTCTCATTTTCTGTAACTCCAGGGAAACATGCCTCACAGGATGTTATTCTGGTTCATAAAGTGACAATTCATTTTATTTATTACTCCCAAGCACTTTATCATCTGTGTCACAAGGTTTGGCCAGGGGCAAGAAGGTTAGGATTCCCTTTTCTTGCTACGCATAAGAAAACAGACTAAATGAGATGAAATGTTCACTCTAAGACTGTGAATCAATGAATTCCTGGGATGAAATAGTCCAAAAAACAGGTAGAGAGAGGAGAGTGTCTAGCCCAGAACCTACAACCTCCTAAAAGAGAATCTGGACAAAATATTAATATAAATCTGAGAGCTGCTGACTGAGAGAGTCAAATAACTACCATGAAAATTCCAAGAGACATTCTTCTTGAAGGCCCATTGAAACGAAGGACATTCATCCCTTAAGAGAAAGAGTACAGCAGTGAAGAGGGTATTCCTCTGGGCAAGCACATCACAGAGGTTACTCACAATCAGAGGTACTTGAAACTGAAGAAGGATCCACTACACTGTGTTCCTCTCTCAAGTCTACACCACACACCTGACTGAAGTATCCTGTGCTTCAGGACCTCCATAGAACTCGTACCTAACTCCTGTACAATATTCCTCACAGTGAGCAGAAAGACTTTTTTATGAGCGTTCCAATCTTTAATTTTTCCTTTTTTTTTTTCCTTGGCCAAAAGTGCCACATGGTGTTTGGGATCTTAATTCTCTGACCAGGGATCAAATCTGCACCTTCTGCATTTGAAGGGCAGAGTCTTTTTCTTTTTTTGTGAGGAAAGTAAAGTTTATTAGAGTAGGGGAAGGAAGAGTAGTTGCCAACATACCAGGCCAGCTTAAGGGAAAAAGTGGGAGACACTGTGAGAACAGTAAGCTGGCTCAAGGGAGAAGGGGTCTTTGATCCTTTTTTTTTTTTTTTAAGATTCATTTATTTATTTATTTTTGGGAGCGGGGGTCGGGTTGGGGAGGGAGGGGAGTGGGCGGGCCACTTCCATTGGTCTTTCATTTCTCCATTTTCATCCGTCTTTGTTCTTTGGCTCCCATGGGACTCCCATCGCGGTGGCCTCTGTTGTCACAGAGCACTGGCTCTGGGCGCATGAGCTCCAGAGCTCCGGCTCGGCCATTGGACACATCGGTCCAGCCGCTCCGCGGCACATGGGATCCTCCCAGGCCAGGGATCGAACCAGTGCCCCTTGCGCTGCAAGGCGGTGTCCCTACCCACTGGACCACCAGGGGAAGCTCTCTTTGATTCATTTTATAGGTCATTTAAGGAGCGGCAAGGGGTCTTAAGGATCATTGCTGATTGGACGGTGTACTGGGTGGAGTAGAGGGACGACTGCAGAATGAGGGAAAGACAGTAGGGTCCAAGGAGTGGCATAGGGGTCTTAAAGATTGGGTGGTGTACCACAGCCTGGGGGAGGGAAGGACAGTAAGGGTCTGGTTTATCTCTTCTCACATTCCAAGATCCTCCTCGCTTGCCTTGTTCTTTCATCCTTGGGGCACCATATTCCTCCCTGTCTTTATTTTTAAGGCCAGTTCTTTGGCCCCTGTAGATACTCTGCTCATGTCTAACTATTAACCTATTTCCCTTCTCAGGCATTTGGGTACCCAGTCTCAAGGAGAAAGGGGCAATGACCAGGCTGTACAGGGGCATTGTGGGGCTCTGGGTTCCCAATGCCTGCTCTCTCTCAGGGGATATTTAGGGAGGAAGGTGCAGCTCCACAGAATGATATGGCAGCTTGTTCCAGCACTGTCTGGGTGTTGGCCGGGCAAAATTCTTGTACTACCACTTGTAGATTTATCATATTCTAGAAGTAACAAACTTAACAAGAAAGTCAAAAATGCATAGCCCAAAGATTAATAGAATTAGAAAAGCTGCTGAGAGGCTACCCATCCAGGAGAGACAGGACCAGATGTTGGTCCATGACATTAACATTTCTCTAAGTATGAGAGGATGCAAGCATTGGGGGCTCATAAAAATCTTTACCTGAAAACAGGGCTTTCCTGGTGGTCCAGTGGGTAAAGAGTCTGCCTTGCAGTGCAGGGGGCACTGTTTTGATCCCTGGTATGGGAAGATTCCACATGCCGCAGAGCAGTTGGACCAGTGTGTCTAATTATGAGCCAGCACTCAGGTGTGCATATGCCCAGAGCCAGTGCTCTGCAGCAAGAGAGGCCACTGCACCGGGAGGCCCACACAGGCCAAAAAACTAAGATCGATGAAAATAAATAAATGAAAGAGGCCAAAAAAAAAATCTTTACCTGAAAACATCTATCTGAAGGCCAGTTTGAAGGGCAGTGTCTTAAACAATGGACCATCAGGGAAGTCCCCCAATCTCTACTTTATATAGCTTGAGGCCAGGGACATAGTCTTTCCATCTGCCTATCTGCTACTTTATGCACTACGCATGTTCAACAATTTTTTGTTGAATAAAGGAGTGACTAAACAAATAGAAAATGATACAGACAGTCCAAATAGGAATGATCAAAGAGAAAACAGTTGAGAGGAGAGAGAAGTTTTAAGGAGATGCCCTCAGAGAGAGACAATTCATGGGTCTTTGATGTCTATCCAGCCATAGCTGGCAATCTGCTTTAGCAATGCCAAAGCTTAGCTGTCTCCCTGCTCTTGAAATCTAGACTTATTGAACATTCATCTTTCTTTTGCATATATTCAGTTACCTAGCTCTAAATCTGAACTGTTTCCCCTCACCTCCTCTCTCTGATCAGCAAATATTTTTCCTCACTAAAACACCTGATGTTTGAGTCTTAACACCTTCACACTGACATTTACAACTTTGTGACAGATTTATTTTCCTACCAATTCTTCTATGATTCAAGAGTGCCCTTTGACCTTTCAAGGCTGTCCTAGGACAAACCATGACTTAAGATAGCAGGAACAGTCCATCTTGGATGGGAACGTCTTTCCTGGATACATTAGAGCAAATGCTTCTACTAAAGTCAACAACAATAACAAAAACCCATAGGAAGTGAAGAACACCGTTGAATATTCTACCATCCCATTGGTCACAGAGAGTGAGAGATCCATAAAGAAGAAAGAGGAGAGGGGAGGAGTGAGAAGACGAGAGAAACAGAAGAAGAGGGGGAAACAATGGAGACATTCTGAAAGAAGAAGCAGGTAAGAAGGAAGAAAGGCGAAGGGGCAGAAGAATTGCCTTGTTACCGTAGGAAGCATGAAGCTCTTCTCGAGGAATGGCTCACAGAAAAGTCTGATTATTTGATTCATTGGTTGCTTCTCTGTCAACAGCCTATTTGATCACCTTTCTGAACCCCTTCTTCTTCTCCTCTATTACATGTCTAGTCCTGACTTTCTCCTGATTCCCAGTCATTATATAGCTGAGGCCAGGGACATAGTCTTTCCATCTGCCTATCGGGCATTAACTTTAAATGGACCATCAGGGAAGTCCCCAATCTCTACTTTATATAGCTTGAGGCCGGCGAGATAGTCTTTCCATCAGCCTATCAGCTACTTAATGCACTAGGCATGTTCAACAATTGTTTGTTGAATAAAGGAGCGACTAAAAAAATAGAAAATGATACAGACAGTCCAAATAGGAATGATCAAAGAGAATCAGTTGAGAGGAGAGAGAAGTTTTAAGGAGATGCCCTCAGAGAGAGACAATTCATGGGTCTTTGATGTCTATCCAGCCATAGCTGGCAATCTGCTTTAGCAATGCCAAAGCTTAGCTGTCTCCCTGCTCTTGAAATCTAGACTTATTGAACATTCATCTTTCTTTTGCATATATTCAGTTACCTAGCTCTAAATCTGAACTGTTTCCCCTCACCTCCTCTCTCTGATCAGCAAATATTTTTCCTCACTAAAACACCTGATGTTTGAGTCTTAACACCTTCACACTGACATTTACAACTTTGTGACAGATTTATTTTCCTACCAATTCTTCTATGATTCAAGAGTGCCCTTTGACCTTTCAAGGCTGTCCTAGGACAAACCATGACTTAAGATAGCAGGAACAGTCCATCTTGGATGGGAACGTCTTTCCTGGATACATTAGAGCAAATGCTTCTACTAAAGTCAACAACAATAACAAAAACCCATAGGAAGTGAAGAACACCGTTGAATATTCTACCATCCCATTGGTCACAGAGAGTGAGAGATCCATAAAGAAGAAAGAGGAGAGGGGAGGAGTGAGAAGACGAGAGAAACAGAAGAAGAGGGGGAAACAATGGAGACATTCTGAAAGAAGAAGCAGGTAAGAAGGAAGAAAGGCGAAGGGGCAGAAGAATTGCCTTGTTACCGTAGGAAGCATGAAGCTCTTCTCGAGGAATGGCTCACAGAAAAGTCTGATTATTTGATTCATTGGTTGCTTCTCTGTCAACAGCCTATTTGATCACCTTTCTGAACCCCTTCTTCTTCTCCTCTATTACATGTCTAGTCCTGACTTTCTCCTGATTCCCAGTCATCTTTGTGGAGTTCACAGCCTTACATTTGTTCCTCAAGGTTCTCTCCTTCATTAAACCTTGGCTTCATTCACCTGTGGGATGAGGCTGACGGTTTCAAAGTCTATGCTGCAGCCTAGATCTCTGCTCTGTGATTCATATACCCATCAGCCTTTTGGACATCTTAACTTGTATGTCCTGCAGGCACTCAGAACTCAGCAGATCCAGCACATCGTTTGCACCACCCTCAATCCTGTGCTTCTTGTGAGATTTACCACTGAGATTGGTATCACCAGCCACCTTGGATCAAATCAGAATCTGGGTTCCTCCCTCTCATACACACACACACACACACACACACACTTACCCAATCAACTCCTATTAGGAGTCGACTCCCTAAATTTTTCTTGAATTCTTCCAACTATTGCCTCTGTTCACTCCTCTGTGCTTCTACACCACCTCATACTCAATACTGACACACAGTCCAATTCATTTCCACAGAGCAGCTGTGATTTTTCTAAATAAAATACAAATCAGTTGTGTTCATGTCCTAAACCTGTCAATGTTTCCCCATTATACAATGTAAACATAATGTCTAATTTCTCTGAAAGTGAACATGTTAGTCTGACTAGTTGTGTCCGACTCTTTGTGACCCATGGACTGTTCACCAGGCCCCTCTGTCCATGGAATTCTCCAGGCAAGAATACTGGAGTGAGGTGCCATTCCCTTCTGCAGAGAATCTTTCTGATCCAAGGATTGAACCTGGGTCTCCTGCATTGTAGGAGGTTTCTTTCCTGACTGAACCAATGCAATCTAATTTCTTGAATGCAATCTAAAAGGACCCTTATCATCTGGTCCTTACTCTTTCTATGATTCAATAATTGCTTTCCATTGCCCAAATGTACCATGCTTTTTTTTTTCATGTTCCTGCCCTTGCCATGCTTCCTGTACCTGGAAAAGAGAGGTTCTGAAACAACGGATGGATGAATAAATGCTTGAATATGAAAGACATCTATAGTTGTCAGTGACTGTGATTAACCAAAAACAAAAACAAAATTGATAAAATTTTGTCACCCACAGCCTATTTGATCACCTTTCTGAACCCCTTCTTCTTCTCCTCTATTACATGTCTAGTCCTGACTTTCTCCTGATTCCCAGTCATCTTTGTGGAGTTCACAGCCTTACATTTGTTCCTCAAGGTTCTCTCCTTCATTAAACCTTGGCTTCATTCACCTGTGGGATGAGGCTGACGGTTTCAAAGTCTATGCTGCAGCCTAGATCTCTGCTCTGTGATTCATATACCCATCAGCCTTTTGGACATCTTAACTTGTATGTCCTGCAGGCACTCAGAACTCAGCAGATCCAGCACATCGTTTGCACCACCCTCAATCCTGTGCTTCTTGTGAGATTTACCACTGAGATTGGTATCACCAGCCACCTTGGATCAAATCAGAATCTGGGTTCCTCCCTCTCATACACACACACACACACACACCCACCCTTACCCAATCAACTCCTATTAGGAGTCGACTCCCTAAATTTTTCTTGAATTCTTCCAACTATTGCCTCTGTTCACTCCTCTGTGCTTCTACACCACCTCATACTCAATACTGACACACAGTCCAATTCATTTCCACAGAGCAGCTGTGATTTTTCTAAATAAAATACAAATCAGTTGTGTTCATGTCCTAAACCTGTCAATGTTTCCCCATTATACAATGTAAACATAATGTCTAATTTCTCTGAAAGTGAACATGTTAGTCTGACTAGTTGTGTCCGACTCTTTGTGACCCATGGACTGTTCACCAGGCCCCTCTGTCCATGGAATTCTCCAGGCAAGAATACTGGAGTGAGGTGCCATTCCCTTCTGCAGAGAATCTTTCTGATCCAAGGATTGAACCTGGGTCTCCTGCATTGTAGGAGGTTTCTTTCCTGACTGAACCAATGCAATCTAATTTCTTGAATGCAATCTAAAAGGACCCTTATCATCTGGTCCTTACTCTTTCTATGATTCAATAATTGCTTTCCATTGCCCAAATGTACCATGCTTTTTTTTTTCATGTTCCTGCCCTTGCCATGCTTCCTGTACCTGGAAAAGAGAGGTTCTGAAACAACGGATGGATGAATAAATGCTTGAATATGAAAGACATCTATAGTTGTCAGTGACTGTGATTAACCAAAAACAAAAACAAAAACCTCTGTCGTTTCATTTTTTGCTGTTTCCTAGGAATATATAAACTAATATTATACAAAGACAAACAGTGTCTTCATAAGTATGGCTTGGTCATTTCAATAGCAAGAGATTATCTTAATTCTTTTAGCATAATTTAATTTTGCCTTTTTTAAAAAACTGCAGAAGGATTTTATGGTCCTTTAAATGTACACTTGCTGTTCCCTCTGTAAATTGTATTTTCTAAGTGCTTGTTCTTCCTGGAACTATTTTCCTATTAGAAGCCAGTTATTATTTTTCCAGGAACAGCAGCATGAATCTCAATTATTTGTTTGTAGTAGAGTGATCCTAGAGATTTTGAATTTATTTATGTTTCCCCAGATCTCTATTCCATAATAATTTACCATTCTGATTTTGACCAAACTTCAGGACTTTTGCCTGTGGTCCAATAAACGGGTGTGTACACAATGTTTAAATCGGTAAAATATGCCAGTGTCTAATCCCGGTCTCCTGAAAAACAGCGAAGAGCCTGCAGAACATCACAGCTATGTTACCACAGGAACTCATCTTCTCTGCTCAAAATGCAGTTACTTTCCTTTGAGACCTATACAACTGGCAAGATTGTAGTTTTTTTTTTTTTTTTCTTGTTTTTAGGTTTAATTATATAATTCCTTGGGGAGATAGTCATATATGGTTGTATCAGGGCACTTCAAATGGAACCAGCTCTGGCTAATTTAAGCAGAACAATATTTTTAAGGATACTAGGCAGCTTAAGAATTGTCAGGAAGGTCAGGAAGGTTAGAGGATGCCAAATCTAATTCCCTTGAATTTGCAATCCTGGGTCTCCTGCATTGTAGGAGGTTTCTTTCCTGACTGAACCAATGCAATCTAATTTCTTGAATGCAATCTAAAAGGACCCTTATCATCTGGTCCTTACTCTTTCTATGATTCAATAATTGCTTTCCATTGCCCAAATGTACCATGCTTTTTTTTTTCATGTTCCTGCCCTTGCCATGCTTCCTGTACCTGGAAAAGAGAGGTTCTGAAACAACGGATGGATGAATAAATGCTTGAATATGAAAGACATCTATAGTTGTCAGTGACTGTGATTAACCAAAAACAAAAACAAAAACCTCTGTCGTTTCATTTTTTGCTGTTTCCTAGGAATATATAAACTAATATTATACAAAGACAAACAGTGTCTTCATAAGTATGGCTTCGGTCATTTCAATAGCAAGAGATTATCTTAATTCTTTTAGCATAATTTAATTTTGCCTTTTTTAAAAAACTGCAGAAGGATTTTATGGTCCTTTAAATGTACACTTGCTGTTCCCTCTGTAAATTGTATTTTCTAAGTGCTTGTTCTTCCTGGAACTATTTTCCTATTAGAAGCCAGTTATTATTTTTCCAGGAACAGCAGCATGAATCTCAATTATTTGTTTGTAGTAGAGTGATCCTAGAGATTTTGAATTTATTTATGTTTCCCCAGATCTCTATTCCATAATAATTTACCATTCTGATTTTGACCAAACTTCAGGACTTTTGCCTGTGGTCCAATAAACGGGTGTGTACACAATGTTTAAATCGGTAAAATATGCCAGTGTCTAATCCCGGTCTCCTGAAAAACAGCGAAGAGCCTGCAGAACATCACAGCTATGTTACCACAGGAACTCATCTTCTCTGCTCAAAATGCAGTTACTTTCCTTTGAGACCTATACAACTGGCAAGATTGTAGTTTTTTTTTTTTTTTCTTGTTTTTAGGTTTAATTATATAATTCCTTGGGGAGATAGTCATATATGGTTGTATCAGGGCACTTCAAATGGAACCAGCTCTGGCTAATTTAAGCAGAACAATATTTTTAAGGATACTAGGCAGCTTAAGAATTGTCAGGAAGGTTAGAGGACCGAGAAAACATACAGTCTTCCCAGAGGTGCAATATTCCTCTTAGTTTACACTTTTTGCATGGAGGAGTCCTAGAGATTTCTCATTGGCCCTTTCTACCATAGTGGTTCTCACCATAGGTCAGGGAGCTGTGGGGGAATTCTGCCAGATGTTGACAACATCTACTCCAACTATACACACAGGAACTGGATTCTACCCTGCCCCCGTTTGCTGAGCCTACAAGGGAGTGGGCCTGGCTGAAAATTCCATTGATTGCATGACCAAGTAAATTTGTACCCCTTGACTAAAAGGCCACGGTGGTATGTTAGGTCCCCAGGAATCATCCATTTAGCTCAGAGCCAGAACCCTGGGGAGCCTGATATACCCACTGAAAGCAAGGACTTCAAATGCAGTATCTTTCTTCAGCATCACCAGCCTCTAGAGAGTAACCATCATGGGAACTAAGAAGAAATAGCCAGAAAACCAGGAGATAATCCAGAACACTAGTGTGTTTTCACTGCCTTTACCCCAACCAGGCCACCATAGCTATCTTTTATCCTCCACTGCTTTTCAAAGGTGCTGGAGCTGCCTTCAGCATGCTGGTAAAGGAGGTATCCTGCAGGCCACTTCAGGGGGACCACAGCTGGTGGGTGCTGGCCCAATAGGATGGCATGATAAATCCTCTACCATATTTCTATCTCTCTAGTGTTTGGGTTCCTCCACCTACATTAAAGAATACATTTTCTGTCATCTCAAATACAATTAGGGTTTGGGCTCAAATCATCTGATTTTGACCAAACTTCAGGACTTTTGCCTGTGGTCCAATAAACGGTGTACACAATGTTTAAATCGGTAAAATATGCCAGTGTCTAATCCCGGTCTCCTGAAAAACAGCGAAGAGCCTGCAGAACATCACAGCTATGTTACCACAGGAACTCATCTTCTCTGCTCAAAATGCAGTTACTTTCCTTTGAGACCTATACAACTGGCAAGATTGTAGTTTGTTTTTTTTTTTTGTTTTTAGGTTTAATTATATAATTCCTTGGGGAGATAGTCATATATGGTTGTATCAGGGCACTTCAAATGGAACCAGCTCTGGCTAATTTAAGCAGAACAATATTTTTAAGGATACTAGGCAGCTTAAGAATTGTCAGGAAGGTTAGAGGACCGAGAAAACATACAGTCTTCCCAGAGGTGCAATATTCCTCTTAGTTTACACTTTTTGCATGGAGGAGTCCTAGAGATTTCTCATTGGCCCTTTCTACCATAGTGGTTCTCACCATAGGTCAGGGAGCTGTGGGGGAATTCTGCCAGATGTTGACAACATCTACTCCAACTATACACACAGGAACTGGATTCTACCCTGCCCCCGTTTGCTGAGCCTACAAGGGAGTGGGCCTGGCTGAAAATTCCATTGATTGCATGACCAAGTAAATTTGTACCCCTTGACTAAAAGGCCACGGTGGTATGTTAGGTCCCCAGGAATCATCCATTTAGCTCAGAGCCAGAACCCTGGGGAGCCTGATATACCCACTGAAAGCAAGGACTTCAAATGCAGTATCTTTCTTCAGCATCACCAGCCTCTAGAGAGTAACCATCATGGGAACTAAGAAGAAATAGCCAGAAAACCAGGAGATAATCCAGAACACTAGTGTGTTTTCACTGCCTTTACCCCAACCAGGCCACCATAGCTATCTTTTATCCTCCACTGCTTTTCAAAGGTGCTGGAGCTGCCTTCAGCATGCTGGTAAAGGAGGTATCCTGCAGGCCACTTCAGGGGGACCACAGCTGGTGGGTGCTGGCCCAATAGGATGGCATGATAAATCCTCTACCATATTTCTATCTCTCTAGTGTTTGGGTTCCTCCACCTACATTAAAGAATACATTTTCTGTCATCTCAAATACAATTAGTTTGGGTCATCCAATACATCTGGACAGGTAAAAAGCCAAATGTATTCTCAGAAGCACGTCTGCCGACAGACAGGTCTCACGCCAAAATCTGGTCCCCATCAGTGTTCACTGTTACAAGGAAAAGAAATGGACTCTCGTTGACTAAAGGAGATTGAGAAATTGCTAGCATAGGTCACGAGATTTTCCAAGTAGCTAGAGAGGCTGACTCAGGAGCTACATAACTTCAGAGGACCTAGGCCACCAAACCAGGACACAAAACTGCTGCTGCCACTCCTGTTCCACCCTAGGTCTTTGATGAGGACACCCCCATCAGTGCTTCTGCCCCAGCCACGGGCACTTGGAGAGTTACAACAGGTCCACTGCATGTCCTTCCTTGAGGCCCTGGTCTCCAATCTAAACTATACAGCAGTACGTCATATATCCGTGATCCGGCTTCAAAGGAGTCTGTGGAAACAAGTATTGTCATGTTTAACTGCTGTAGTGGAAAAGAAGCTCAATGTTCTGTAAATGAGTAGACACAGGAAATTCCCCAAATGCAGGAATCAGGTAGACTTCAGGTCAGATTTCAGACTCTGGACAGGAAAAATAATAGCAAATGCCTGCTTCAAAGTGTTTCTAGATCAAAGTTTCCTGAAAATATTTTGAGATGGGCATGCCACCGATATTTGTGATTTGGTCTCGCAAATTTCTTATGCATTTATGGCTGTGCTGGGCCTTTGCTGCTGCACATGGGCTTTCTAGTTGCAACAAGTGGGGGCTACTCTTTGCTGTGGTGGTGATTGGTAGTTATGGTACTTGGGCTTCGTTGTTCCACAACATGCGGCATCTCCTTGGACCAGGGGTTGAACCAGTGTCCTTTGCATTGACAGGCAGATTCTTAACCTCTAGACCACCTTGCAAATTTCTTTTTAACTGGCTCACTGGTAAGGTACTAGTTGATGCTATAGTGAAATCATAATTCATCAGATCTAACATATCATTGAATCATCAACTGTGAATGCCATTATTTTATATACCACTAAAGAAATGCTGACAAGTAACCTATGCCTCATTAAAGGATAGTTTTCAAAAGTTTAAAGAACTATGCTGTGCTGTGCTGCATGTAGTTGCCCAGTCATGTCTGAGTCTTTATGACCCCATGGACTGTAGCCTGCCAGCCTACTCTGTTCATGGAAATTCTCCAGGCAAGAATACTGGAGTGGGTTGCCATGCCCTTCTCCAGGGAATTCTCCCAACCCAGGGATCGAACCCAGGTCTCCCACATTGCAAGCAGATTCTTTACTAGCTGAGCTACCAGAGCCCATTAAAGAGCCATACTCATTAGAGACTTTAAACACATGTCAAATTTTAATTGAATTCTAGAGCAGAGTTTTCCAAGTAGCTAGAGAGGCTGACTCAGGAGCTACATAACTTCAGAGGACCTAGGCCACCAAACCAGGACACAAAACTGCTGCTGCCACTCCTGTTCCACCCTAGGTCTTTGATGAGGACACCCCCATCAGTGCTTCTGCCCCAGCCACGGGCACTTGGAGAGTTACAACAGGTCCACTGCATGTCCTTCCTTGAGGCCCTGGTCTCCAATCTAAACTATACAGCAGTACGTCATATATCCGTGATCCGGCTTCAAAGGAGTCTGTGGAAACAAGTATTGTCATGTTTAACTGCTGTAGTGGAAAAGAAGCTCAATGTTCTGTAAATGAGTAGACACAGGAAATTCCCCAAATGCAGGAATCAGGTAGACTTCAGGTCAGATTTCAGACTCTGGACAGGAAAAATAATAGCAAATGCCTGCTTCAAAGTGTTTCTAGATCAAAGTTTCCTGAAAATATTTTGAGATGGGCATGCCACCGATATTTGTGATTTGGTCTCGCAAATTTCTTATGCATTTATGGCTGTGCTGGGCCTTTGCTGCTGCACATGGGCTTTCTCTAGTTGCAACAAGTGGGGGCTACTCTTTGCTGTGGTGGTGATTGGTAGTTATGGTACTTGGGCTTCGTTGTTCCACAACATGCGGCATCTCCTTGGACCAGGGGTTGAACCAGTGTCCTTTGCATTGACAGGCAGATTCTTAACCTCTAGACCACCTTGCAAATTTCTTTTTAACTGGCTCACTGGTAAGGTACTAGTTGATGCTATAGTGAAATCATAATTCATCAGATCTAACATATCATTGAATCATCAACTGTGAATGCCATTATTTTATATACCACTAAAGAAATGCTGACAAGTAACCTATGCCTCATTAAAGGATAGTTTTCAAAAGTTTAAAGAACTATGCTGTGCTGTGCTGCATGTAGTTGCCCAGTCATGTCTGAGTCTTTATGACCCCATGGACTGTAGCCTGCCAGCCTACTCTGTTCATGGAAATTCTCCAGGCAAGAATACTGGAGTGGGTTGCCATGCCCTTCTCCAGGGAATTCTCCCAACCCAGGGATCGAACCCAGGTCTCCCACATTGCAAGCAGATTCTTTACTAGCTGAGCTACCAGAGAAGCCCATTAAAGAGCCATACTCATTAGAGACTTTAAACACATGTCAAATTTTTAATTGAATTCATTAGTTATTGAGGAAGTCAGTAAGATATTAAAATCACTCCAAAGAGAATTTAAGAAGTTAGGTATACAGAGGCAGTATAATAGACTGCTGGGTTAGATTTTTTATTATTATTATTAGTTAATGTCAGACAAGGCTATGGGTATCATCACTGGGCTTATCTGTTCTGCTAGACAAAAATTTCTACTGGACATATATCTACAAACTAATCTCTGTCCCTAGGAGTTGTAAAATAGCCAGTGCATAGAAAATCAAACCCAGCACTGTGTTGAAAGAACATCTAGTAATCTCTTTGGTCTATTTTCAAATTTGGGGATTTGGAATAATATTTTTGATTTCATATTAGAGTTCTTCTTGATTTACTTAGATATTGTTTTATGTAGCAGTCCGGCACATACATAAAAATATATAACTTAAGGAAATTAGAAAACTCCTTGCATTCACATTTTAGGTCAAAGTATTATCATTTATAATTTTTCAAATGAAAGTCATCAAAGCTCATAGTTTTCCACTCATGATTGGTTTCCCATTTCATCAAGAGCACTGACAATGCAGCATTTCTTCTGAGTATTCCCCTCTTTTCTCTGAAATTTTCTTCCAAGAAGTAACACATTCACTCAGCAATTTTCACTTTCTTTTTAGAAAAGTTTACTGTGGTAAGAATACAGCATAAGATCTATCTTCTTGTGTGCATGCCGAGTCTCACAGGCACGTCCAGCTCTTTGACACCTCATGGATTGTAGCCTAACAGGCTCTTCTGTCCACAGGATTTTTCCAGGCAAGATACTGGAGTGGATTGCTATTTCCTTCTCTAGGGGTTCTTCCCAACCCAGAGATCGAACCTGCATCTCCTGTGTCTTCTACATTGGCAGGCAGATTCTTTATCACAGAGTCACTTGGGAAGCCCTGATTTATCTTCTTAACAGATCTTTAAGTATGCAGTACAGTATTGCAAGCCATACCATTCTGCAATCTTTGATGCTGAATCATCTTGCTTTTTCCAGGTGTCAATAGAAGACTATACAGCAAAACCAATACTCATATTCCTTCCACACCTATTCATATGTGTAAATGATATGACCAATATGGGGTTAATATTCAAAATCTACAAATAATTCATACCACTCAATATCAAAAATTACCCAATTCGAAAATGAGCATAAGACCTGAACAGATATTTTTCCAAAAAGGAAATGCAGATGGCCAACAGGAACATAAAAAATGTTCATTACCACCAATCATCAGAAAAATGCAAATCAAAACCACAAGATATCACCTCACACCTGTCAGAATGTCTGTCTTCAAAAAGAGCACAATAAATGTCGATGAGGATGTGGAAAAAAGGAAACCCTCATGCCCTGTTGCTAGTAGTGGTAGAGCTGCTGTGGAAAACAGTATGGCAATTTCCAAAAAACTACAGAGAACCAGCATGTTACTAAGCAATTCCACTCCTAGCTGTATATTCAAAAAAACAAAAACACTAACTCAGAGAGGTACATGCATCCTAGTATTCATAGTAGCATTATTTAGAATTGCCAATATATGGAAGTAACCTCAGTGTCCAACAACAAATTAATGGGTAAAGAAGATGTGGCACTTATATACAATGGAATACAATTCAGCCATAAGAAAGGAATGAAATTTTGCCATTTGCAACAGCTTGGATGGACTAGGAGGGTAATATGCTAAGAGAAATAAGTCAGATAGAGAAAGATGAACACTATTATCACTTACACATGGAATATAGAAAATAAAACTAGTGAATATGAAAATGTAGCCTAACAGGCTCTTCACAGGCACGTCCAGCTCACACCTCATGGATTGTAGCCTAACAGGCTCTTCTGTCCACAGGATTTTTCCAGGCAAGATACTGGAGTGGATTGCTATTTCCTTCTCTAGGGGTTCTTCCCAACCCAGAGATCGAACCTGCATCTCCTGTGTCTTCTACATTGGCAGGCAGATTCTTTATCACAGAGTCACTTGGGAAGCCCTGATTTATCTTCTTAACAGATCTTTAAGTATGCAGTACAGTATTGCAAGCCATACCATTCTGCAATCTTTGATGCTGAATCATCTTGCTTTTTCCAGGTGTCAATAGAAGACTATACAGCAAAACCAATACTCATATTCCTTCCACACCTATTCATATGTGTAAATGATATGACCAATATGGGGTTAATATTCAAAATCTACAAATAATTCATACCACTCAATATCAAAAATTACCCAATTCGAAAATGAGCATAAGACCTGAACAGATATTTTTCCAAAAAGGAAATGCAGATGGCCAACAGGAACATAAAAAATGTTCATTACCACCAATCATCAGAAAAATGCAAATCAAAACCACAAGATATCACCTCACACCTGTCAGAATGTCTGTCTTCAAAAAGAGCACAATAAATGTCGATGAGGATGTGGAAAAAAGGAAACCCTCATGCCCTGTTGCTAGTAGTGGTAGAGCTGCTGTGGAAAACAGTATGGCAATTTCCAAAAAACTACAGAGAACCAGCATGTTACTAAGCAATTCCACTCCTAGCTGTATATTCAAAAAAACAAAAACACTAACTCAGAGAGGTACATGCATCCTAGTATTCATAGTAGCATTATTTAGAATTGCCAATATATGGAAGTAACCTCAGTGTCCAACAACAAATTAATGGGTAAAGAAGATGTGGCACTTATATACAATGGAATACAATTCAGCCATAAGAAAGGAATGAAATTTTGCCATTTGCAACAGCTTGGATGGACTAGGAGGGTAATATGCTAAGAGAAATAAGTCAGATAGAGAAAGATGAACACTATTATCACTTACACATGGAATATAGAAAATAAAACTAGTGAATATGAAAAAAATGAAGCAGACTCACAGATATAGAGAATAAACTAGTGGTTACCACTGGGGAGAGAGAAGAGGGAAGGGATAATATAGGGGTAGGAGTTTAAGAGGTACAAACTATATAAAATAACCTATAAGGATATATTGTATAATATAAGAACTATAGCCAGTTTTTTATAATAACTGTAAATGAAGTATAACCTTTAAAAATTGCAAATCACTGTATTGAACTGATGTGAGATATAATCTCTTATATCAACTATATTTTAATTTTTTACATTTTTAAGTTAAAAAAAAAGTTAACAGATTTCTATGTTAAATTAGACTCTAAAACAAATTTCATATGGAGTTCTAATACTATAAAAATATTAAAAGAATGATTATTAAGTGATTTCTTGATAAAGAAGTATCTATATCCCCAAGCAAAGCCAAGAGAAAAAAGACTGAAATAGTTGATGATTCAGACATTGAAGAAATTTTTTTGGTAAAATATAACACATGTGAGATAAAAAAAAAAAAAGAGGCAATGGCCTATCTATTTATATCTACAGCTGTATCTTAGATAAAAATTATACACGAAAAAGAGTTCGAACAAATCAGTAAGAAACAAACAAATACATATTCATAAAATAAGAAATATATAAATGGCCAGAGAAGATGTGAAAAGACTCTCAATCTCACTAGTAATGAGGGGAATGCCAATTAAAATAATAACACACTTCTGCTCATCAAATGGACAGAAGCTGACATTATGATGCTGTCTAAGACACAGCTTCTCACCTATGCATGTGCTGGTCTGGGCTGCAGGTGCTAAGGCAGTTCTCTCTCCACTCTTGGCAGGATGAGGTGGTGCCAGCGGCCCACAGCGCTCCCAGCCAGTGGCACCCCAGTGCAGAACCACGGGGTGTAACAAACACTGTCACATCTTATGACTATCGTCTTGTGACAAAATCTAGGTGGGACTGGTCTAGGTTTTGGGGAAACAAGACCTTCTTGGTGTAACCCTCTTGAAGGACAAGTTAGTAAAATCTCTCAGTTTTAAAGCTGTCATGGCCTTTGTATCAGAAGTGTCACTTTGGAAGATGTACCCGTGTTTGAAGAAAAAAGATACACCCACAAAAATGCGTATTTACTGTAGCATAGTTATTCATTGAGAAATGCTACAAACAACCGAATGTCAATTAATAAAGCAATGATTAAATAAATTACAGTATATGAATATCGAGGAATACTATGTTAGAAATGAAGGAAAAGAAGAGAAGGAAGATATGCCAATGGATTTTTAGGATAAATTATTACAATAATATAAAAAAAAAACTATAGCCAGTTTTTATAATAACTGTAAATGAAGTATAACCTTTAAAATTGCAAATCACTGTATTGAACTGATGTGAGATATAATCTCTTATATCAACTATATTTTAATTTTTTACATTTTTAAGTTAAAAAAAAAGTTAACAGATTTCTATGTTAAATTAGACTCTAAAACAAATTTCATATGGAGTTCTAATACTATAAAAATATTAAAAGAATGATTATTAAGTGATTTCTTGATAAAGAAGTATCTATATCCCCAAGCAAAGCCAAGAGAAAAAAGACTGAAATAGTTGATGATTCAGACATTGAAGAAATTTTTTTGGTAAAATATAACACATGTGAGATAAAAAAAAAAAAAGAGGCAATGGCCTATCTATTTATATCTACAGCTGTATCTTAGATAAAAATTATACACGAAAAAGAGTTCGAACAAATCAGTAAGAAACAAACAAATACATATTCATAAAATAAGAAATATATAAATGGCCAGAGAAGATGTGAAAAGACTCTCAATCTCACTAGTAATGAGGGGAATGCCAATTAAAATAATAACACACTTCTGCTCATCAAATGGACAGAAGCTGACATTATGATGCTGTCTAAGACACAGCTTCTCACCTATGCATGTGCTGGTCTGGGCTGCAGGTGCTAAGGCAGTTCTCTCTCCACTCTTGGCAGGATGAGGTGGTGCCAGCGGCCCACAGCGCTCCCAGCCAGTGGCACCCCAGTGCAGAACCACGGTGTGTAACAAACACTGTCACATCTTATGACTATCGTCTTGTGACAAAATCTAGGTGGGACTGGTCTAGGTTTTGGGGAAACAAGACCTTCTTGGTGTAACCCTCTTGAAGGACAAGTTAGTAAAATCTCTCAGTTTTAAAGCTGTCATGGCCTTTGTATCAGAAGTGTCACTTTGGAAGATGTACCCGTGTTTGAAGAAAAAAGATACACCCACAAAAATGCGTATTTACTGTAGCATAGTTATTCATTGAGAAATGCTACAAACAACCGAATGTCAATTAATAAAGCAATGATTAAATAAATTACAGTATATGAATATCGAGGAATACTATGTTAGAAATGAAGGAAAAGAAGAGAAGGAAGATATGCCAATGGATTTTTTTAGGATAAATTATTACAATAAATTATATAACAATATATATAGTGATTCCACTTAACACATATATGCGTGTACACACAGTACACTCACATGTGTGCATATGTGCATAAATATATGGACAAACCTCTAGAAAGATAGATTTCCAAATCTGAAAAATTGTTATGTTAAATTTCTGGCCAAAATAACTCAAGTTGCCAACTCTGCACCCTCCACAAAAATAAGTCACATACCATTAATAACTACTTTTAATGCACTAAAAAGACAAAGCTGTGTTCATAAAGAGAGTAAACATTCTTGCATCCAGAAAAGAAACAGAAGTACACAGAGGTGAAAAGACTCAGGCTTACTGAACTTCCCAATAGGAAACAGCAGAGGCTGCCAGGAGTTCAAATCAGGCAGGGTAACGGGACCATGGAAAGGGAAAGGAGCCAGGGTCACAGTGTGAAATGGGAGGTGAGAAGGACTCCCCTGGTAGTGAAAAGAGAGCGAAACAGAACTGCAGACTGGAGGAAGCATGGGTCGTCATGTACTGAGCTAGGATGCCCACTGGCTCACAACCAGAAGCTGCAGAAGAAGCTCAGATCACTAATGGGAGACCTGACTCACAACAGGGGACCCACGTGGATCACACAGAGGCTATCACATTATCCACTAGGGAAAACAGGACACACACACACACACCCCACCCCCACCACCGCCTACTCAAGAACTTGAACACTCAACTTTAGAGAGTAGTGTGGCCCTAATAACTTTCAAAATGTGACCCAACAGCTTCACTTCAAGTTATATGCCCTAGAGAAAACTTTGCACAGAACAAAAAATAAATACAGATAAATATGCTCACTGTACCTTTGTTTATAAAAATAACAATTGCAAATGACCTAAATATTTATTGATAGAGAATGATTAAATAAAATATGGTATGATGATAAAATAGATTACCATATGGAAGCTAATACGATTAAATATTTTTCTGTATTAACAGTGACCTCAAAAGCATAGTAAAAAGAAGAAGTATTTGAGTAAAAAGAAAAGTAGTTTGCGCACACATATGAGCTCAGTCGTTCAGTTGTGGCTGACTCTTTACGACTCCAAGGACCGTAGCTTGCCAGGCTCTTCTCTATCCATGGAATTTTCCAGGCAAGAATACTGGAGTGGGCTGCCATTGCCTTCTCCATGCATATACATACATATATACACACACATATATATGTACATATATATATATAGCATACAATTTATGTACATAAATGATACATAGTTCTTGCTGATTCACTCATGTATCGTTAAGAAAAACATGAAAGATACACACCCATTTCATGACAGTAATTGATTCTGGGAAGAGGTTTACAATATGCTTGGAAGTGAACAGAGAGATTTCAGCTTTATAATGTTCTATTTCTTTTATTTTAAAAATTGGGAGAAATGTGAAAATATATTACATTTGGCAATTTTGAGTTGTACTTTAAACTGTACTTTGCATTTTTTAGTTCTTTCAAGACTTTTCAGAAAAAAATTAAGTGGAAGGAAGTGTGTGAAAAAGAGGAATTTCAGCTTTTACTCTGATATTTCTATAATAGGATGTTTAATGGCTATCACTGATACTTTCAAATCCATAATTTAGGTCTCGAGCTGAGCACTGAAAGGCACTAACTATTTTACTCTCTTAAGAGAACACTCAACTTTGAAGAGCAAGAGGACTCCTGTAGGATACACTAGAGAGGCAGAACCCATCCTCCCTCAATTGGCTCCTCAGCTCCACCCAACAGATGACGAGAGAAGCTTGTGGAAGTGACAGAAAGCCTAGAGGAAATGCTATAGCTGTCCCCTCCCTTTTCCTTTGACCTTCTTCACCCATGCCAATGGATGGTGGCTTCAAAAAGAGCCATCTTGGGCTTCTCTGATGGTCTAGTGGGTAGAGTCTGCCTTGCAATGCAAGGGACACCAGTTCAATTCCTGGCCTGGGAAGATCCCATTTGCTGCAGAGTAGCTGGACTGGCGTGTCCAATTACAAGTCAGCATTCTGGAGCACTTGTGCCCAGAGCTGGAGCTCTGCAACGAGAGAGGCCACTGCGATGGGAGGCCCACACAGGCCAAAGAATAAAGATGGATGAAGATAAATAAATAAATACATAACCAATAAAAGAGACCAAAATTAAATATATATATATATATATTTAAGAAGAGTCATCTTAAAGACTGGGAGAATCTGTACAAAGTGGCAACGAGCATGTAAATTCACCCTTATCGCTGAACTTGCAGACTGACCCTGGACCAACCTCAGGTGTGTCTCCCAAGGCTGTCATACCTCCATGAAGCCTTCCTTACAACTAAGTAGCACTTGTCATACTCATGTATCGTTAAGAAAAACATGAAAGATACACACCCATTTCATGACAGTAATTGATTCTGGGAAGAGGTTTACAATATGCTTGGAAGTGAACAGAGATTTCAGCTTTATAATGTTCTATTTCTTTTATTTTAAAAATTGGGAGAAATGTGAAAATATATTACATTTGGCAATTTTGAGTTGTACTTTAAACTGTACTTTGCATTTTTTAGTTCTTTCAAGACTTTTCAGAAAAAAATTAAGTGGAAGGAAGTGTGTGAAAAAGAGGAATTTCAGCTTTTACTCTGATATTTCTATAATAGGATGTTTAATGGCTATCACTGATACTTTCAAATCCATAATTTAGGTCTCGAGCTGAGCACTGAAAGGCACTAACTATTTTACTCTCTTAAGAGAACACTCAACTTTGAAGAGCAAGAGGACTCCTGTAGGATACACTAGAGAGGCAGAACCCATCCTCCCTCAATTGGCTCCTCAGCTCCACCCAACAGATGACGAGAGAAGCTTGTGGAAGTGACAGAAAGCCTAGAGGAAATGCTATAGCTGTCCCCTCCCTTTTCCTTTGACCTTCTTCACCCATGCCAATGGATGGTGGCTTCAAAAAGAGCCATCTTGGGCTTCTCTGATGGTCTAGTGGGTAGAGTCTGCCTTGCAATGCAAGGGACACCAGTTCAATTCCTGGCCTGGGAAGATCCCATTTGCTGCAGAGTAGCTGGACTGGCGTGTCCAATTACAAGTCAGCATTCTGGAGCACTTGTGCCCAGAGCTGGAGCTCTGCAACGAGAGAGGCCACTGCGATGGGAGGCCCACACAGGCCAAAGAATAAAGATGGATGAAGATAAATAAATAAATACATAACCAATAAAAGAGACCAAAATTAAATATATATATATATATATTTAAGAAGAGTCATCTTAAAGACTGGGAGAATCTGTACAAAGTGGCAACGAGCATGTAAATTCACCCTTATCGCTGAACTTGCAGACTGACCCTGGACCAACCTCAGGTGTGTCTCCCAAGGCTGTCATACCTCCATGAAGCCTTCCTTACAACTAAGTAGCACTTGTCTGCAATGTATTGTGTCGATAACTGCAAATCACTAGACTCCCTCACAGCCTTTTGTGAACAGACCAAAGCCAATATGGTTACAACTCTTAGCTTCTTTTTGGTCAATCACAGAAGCTACCAATGAAGTCTGTGGTGAAGAGGGTTAGCTAGCTACTACCCCACTACTAGATTTTAATGAAACCAAGGCTGCTCAGTTATGCCATATGGAAAGGGATTGACAAACATCAAGGAGCATACCTGGCACAAACTAATCACAGGATCTACTCTGTAACTCAAGGAGGTCACAGAATCCTTTACATCCCTAGCTCCAAGTGACACATTCCCCAAGGCATGACACAGACCGTAGGTGGAATTCTATTTCCTCTGATCAGAATTATGCAGCACAATGAATGCAGTCAATAATACTGTAATAATTTTGTAAAACTATAAAAATATAGAATCACTGTGTTGTACACTTGAAGGCAATATAATACTGTTAAAATAACTTTACTTATTCCTTTGTATTATTATGTTTTTGGCTGTAGTGGGGCTTCATTGCTGCATGGGCTTTCACTACAGTTGCAGAGAACAGGCTGCAGTGGGCAGGCTTTCTCAGTGCAGTGGCCTCTCTTGTTGCAGAGAACGGGCTTTAGAGAGTGCAGGCTTCAATAGTTGTAGCGCGTGGGCTCAGTAGTTGTGGTTCCCGGGCTCTAGAGCACAGTCTCAATAGTTGTGGTGCATGGGCTGAGTTGCTGCAAGGCATGTGGGATCTTCCTGTACCAGGGATGGAACCTATGTCTCCTGCATTGGTAGGTGGATTCTGTACCACTGTGCCACCAGGAAAGCCCATGATATAATACTGTAATTCAACTATATTCCAGTTTTTAAAAAATCATGCCATCCGAAATCTTCCTAACCAAGTGGTACTCAGCTGGGGTGATTTTGTCCCCTAGGGGACAGTGGCAGTGTTTGGAGAGTTTTCCTTGTCACCAGGAGGGGAGTACACTACTGACATCTAGCTTGCCGAGGCTGGAGATGCTGTTAAATGTCCTACGATACACAGGACAGCCCAAGAGACAAGGAATCATCCAGCCCAACATAACAGTAATGCTAAGGCTGAGGAATTGTGTCCTAAGCCAATGTCTGGACACAGAAACAATTAGGGACAAACTGGCACCATCTGGCACCATCTCAAAGGGTTCAAGGTACCAGCCATGCCAGATTCTAAAACTCTATTCAGGCAAGAGTGGAGATGGTATCTTTAAAGTACTTTAGCTAACTACATGCATTGAATACTTTTAATTTCACCAACAAGCTCCCTTTTCCAGCATTTATCGTGCTAATTAACAAGTCACTAGTTTCACCAATTAACAACAATTTTGACATCCGGTATGCTAATTAGCTTTGATTAAGCTATAGATAGCAGAGGGCATGGGACAGACTTAGGAACTAGCAATATTTCAATTTAGCCAGGATGTCAGACCCTAGTAGGGATATATAAGGCTGGCAAGGCAAGCTAGACCAAGAAAAGAGACCTCTAAGTGTCCTCTGGGTCAATTTACACAAATTCTCCATCAAGGTAATGAGTGTACAGTCAACATTAAAATGTGAAATGCTGCTAACTCTCCCTTTGCTGCTCATTTGGATGAATTAGAAATGCCAGTAGAGGGACTTCCCTGGAAGTGCAGTGGTTAAGAGTTCATGCTTCCACTGCAGGGGGTACAGATTCGATTCCTGGTCAGGGAACTAAGATCCCACAAGCCATGCATTACAGCAAAAAAGAAACAAAACTGTCATCCTGACTGAAGCTGGAAATACCTCACCTACTTTCATAGAGATAAGTGATTCATTTCCTAACATATTCTGCTCTTCAATGAGCCAAACTCTGCCCAGATGGAACCTATGTCTCCTGCATTGGTAGGTGGATTCTGTACCACTGTGCCACCAGGAAAGCCCATGATATAATACTGTAATTCAACTATATTCCAGTTTTTAAAAAATCATGCCATCCGAAATCTTCCTAACCAAGTGGTACTCAGCTGGGGTGATTTTGTCCCCTAGGGGACAGTGGCAGTGTTTGGAGAGTTTTCCTTGTCACCAGGAGGGGAGTACACTACTGACATCTAGCTTGCCGAGGCTGGAGATGCTGTTAAATGTCCTACGATACACAGGACAGCCCAAGAGACAAGGAATCATCCAGCCCAACATAACAGTAATGCTAAGGCTGAGGAATTGTGTCCTAAGCCAATGTCTGGACACAGAAACAATTAGGGACAAACTGGCACCATCTGGCACCATCTCAAAGGGTTCAAGGTACCAGCCATGCCAGATTCTAAAACTCTATTCAGGCAAGAGTGGAGATGGTATCTTTAAAGTACTTTAGCTAACTACATGCATTGAATACTTTTAATTTCACCAACAAGCTCCCTTTTCCAGCATTTATCGTGCTAATTAACAAGTCACTAGTTTCACCAATTAACAACAATTTTGACATCCGGTATGCTAATTAGCTTTGATTAAGCTATAGATAGCAGAGGGCATGGGACAGACTTAGGAACTAGCAATATTTCAATTTAGCCAGGATGTCAGACCCTAGTAGGGATATATAAGGCTGGCAAGGCAAGCTAGACCAAGAAAAGAGACCTCTAAGTGTCCTCTGGGTCAATTTACACAAATTCTCCATCAAGGTAATGAGTGTACAGTCAACATTAAAATGTGAAATGCTGCTAACTCTCCCTTTGCTGCTCATTTGGATGAATTAGAAATGCCAGTAGAGGGACTTCCCTGGAAGTGCAGTGGTTAAGAGTTCATGCTTCCACTGCAGGGGGTACAGATTCGATTCCTGGTCAGGGAACTAAGATCCCACAAGCCATGCATTACAGCAAAAAAGAAACAAAACTGTCATCCTGACTGAAGCTGGAAATACCTCACCTACTTTCATAGAGATAAGTGATTCATTTCCTAACATATTCTGCTCTTCAATGAGCCAAACTCTGCCCAGATGTTTTCAGGAAACTGTATAATTTCTAAATCACTAAAAATTCTATACATCCTCTTACAGAGTTTCTCTACTGCAGCTCAAAAGCAGGAGGAAAAAACCTTGGGAACTTTCACATAGGGTTTCATATATCCTCCAAAGAAAAAAGAGACAAAATACATATTTATCCATTTAGGCATGGGAGTTGCATCATAGATGTATCTGTTAAATATAATACATTTGAGCTTCTTTTCCTTAGATAAAAAAAAAAAGGGACCAAAGCTGGTTATGAAATAAGGTTATTTAATCAGAGTGGGAAAATCAAGGTATAAGCCATGCAAGTTTGGGATGGAGAAACTTACCTGCATATCCAGTAGTCAAAGTTGTAAAAGAATTATGCTCCACATAAAAGTTGAAAAATTGATTTATATTCGGTAATCATAAAAATTATCAGAACTTTCTAGCACATAAATCTGCTAGTCACTTTGTAGATAAGGGTTATAAATCATATATAATAACTTGGTGGATGAGATTTAAATCGATTTGTCATCATTCAAACACACATGAATGGGGAGAAACAGAAAGCTTTGTACTAAACTATCATGGTTCGCCATATTCAGAATGAGAATGGTATCAGTACTTTGATTTTTAAAAATGGATCAAAACCCACAAATGAACTTATAAAACAAACTCACAGACGTGGAGACTATGCCTAGGGTTGCCGGGAGGAAGGACGGGGGGAAGGGATAGTTACAGAGTTTAGAACAGACATGCACACACTGCTATATTTGAAATGGATAACCAGTGAGGACCTCCTGCAGAGCACGGGGAACTCTGCTCAGTGGCAGGTGGCAGCCTGGATGGGAGGGGAGTTTAGGGGAGAATGGACACACGTATATGTACGGCTGAGTCCCTTCTCTGTTCACCTGAAACTATCACAGCATTAATCGGCTATAACCCAATACAAAACAAAAAGGTTTTAAAAAATAAAAATAAATTCATTAATTAATTTAAAAAAATGAGTCAAAAATGTATCAAAACCCAGAACACAGAGAGGTCATAAAAGCCTTTTTCAAATGTCACCATTCATAAACAATATGGAAGGTTCCGTCAGCTCCAATCAAAATGGTTAAGCAATTCAAAGAGTTTACTAATGAATAATGGACCAAATGATCAAATACATAGTATGTGCTTTATAAATAGACGAGGCTACTCTATAGCATTCATTAATGAAGAAACAGATTCTGATCATTCAATTATGATGATTCCAATGACCAAGCAAAATGAATGGCATATACAAAAATGGGGGAGAGTTTCTCCAGAGAGCACAGGTTTGTTTGTTTGTTTTTTAAGTGAAAGTGAAAGTCAAGTTTCTCAGTTGTGTCTGACTCTTTGCAACCCATGGAGGAGCCATGGAATTCTCCAGGCAAGAATACTGGAGTGAATAGCCCTTCCTTTCTCCAGAGGATCTTCCCATCCCAGGGATCAAATCCAGGTCTCCGGCCCTGCAGGTGGGTTCTTTACTGTCTAAGCCACCAGGGAAGCTAACATACAGGTAGTGCTGACTTTCTGGGCCCTTCACAAACAGTGAATCATTCAGTCATCATAATAATTCAATGATATAAATTACTATTATGGTTCCCTTTTCCTCTTTGATGAAAAAAACAAGTTTAATTGGCCTCAGGTCATAGCAAAAGGTTGTCACAAATCTCCGAGAAGCACTAAGTAGTTGAGATTTATAGAAAATGTTAAAGTCAATGATGTTTAGACTAAGAACACTCTAGGTCTTGAATCTATTGGAGAATATGGTTTACAGATTGCATAGAAAAACAATTACTTCATTCCATTTTGGCTTTATCTTTTCCATCTGAAAAGGATAGAACTAACATCAATCATCAGCAGGGAATCAAAGACCTATGTGTAAAGTAAGTTTGAAAGAAAGCACATAATGCTAAATGTATTTAGGTCTCTACACACAGATTAGCTACATTTCAGCAGCATCATGCTAAAGATATGTACGGCTGAGTCCCTTCTCTGTTCACCTGAAACTATCACAGCATTAATCGGCTATAACCCAATACAAAACAAAAAGGTTTTAAAAAATAAAAATAAATTCATTAATTAATTTAAAAAATGAGTCAAAAATGTATCAAAACCCAGAACACAGAGAGGTCATAAAAGCCTTTTCAAATGTCACCATTCATAAACAATATGGAAGGTTCCGTCAGCTCCAATCAAAATGGTTAAGCAATTCAAAGAGTTTACTAATGAATAATGGACCAAATGATCAAATACATAGTATGTGCTTTATAAATAGACGAGGCTACTCTATAGCATTCATTAATGAAGAAACAGATTCTGATCATTCAATTATGATGATTCCAATGACCAAGCAAAATGAATGGCATATACAAAAATGGGGGAGAGTTTCTCCAGAGAGCACAGGTTTGTTTGTTTGTTTTTTAAGTGAAAGTGAAAGTCAAGTTTCTCAGTTGTGTCTGACTCTTTGCAACCCATGGAGGAGCCATGGAATTCTCCAGGCAAGAATACTGGAGTGAATAGCCCTTCCTTTCTCCAGAGGATCTTCCCATCCCAGGGATCAAATCCAGGTCTCCGGCCCTGCAGGTGGGTTCTTTACTGTCTAAGCCACCAGGGAAGCTAACATACAGGTAGTGCTGACTTTCTGGGCCCTTCACAAACAGTGAATCATTCAGTCATCATAATAATTCAATGATATAAATTACTATTATGGTTCCCTTTTCCTCTTTGATGAAAAAAACAAGTTTAATTGGCCTCAGGTCATAGCAAAAGGTTGTCACAAATCTCCGAGAAGCACTAAGTAGTTGAGATTTATAGAAAATGTTAAAGTCAATGATGTTTAGACTAAGAACACTCTAGGTCTTGAATCTATTGGAGAATATGGTTTACAGATTGCATAGAAAAACAATTACTTCATTCCATTTTGGCTTTATCTTTTCCATCTGAAAAGGATAGAACTAACATCAATCATCAGCAGGGAATCAAAGACCTATGTGTAAAGTAAGTTTGAAAGAAAGCACATAATGCTAAATGTATTTAGGTCTCTACACACAGATTAGCTACATTTCAGCAGACTAAAATAGCATGCAGGTATGGCAGTTCAGCTGGTAAAGAATCTCCCTGCAGGCTTTCCTGGTGGTCCAGTGAGTAAAAAGTCCGCCTTGCCGTGCAAGGGGCACCAGTTTGACTCCTGGCCCAGGAAGATCCTACGTGCCGTAGAGCAGCTGGACCAGTGTGTCCAATAACTAGCCAGCACTCTGGAGCACATGCGCCCAGAGCGGTGCTCTGCAACAATAGAGGCCACTCTGATGAGAGGCCCACACAGGTCAAAGAATAAAAGAAGGATGAAAATAAATAAATAAATGTTTAAAAAAGAATCTGCCTGCAATGCAGGAGGCCCTGGTTCAATTCCTGGGTTGGGAAGATTCCCTGGAGGAGGGATAGGCTAGCCACTCCAGTATTCTTGGGCTTCCCTGCTGGGCTCAGATGGTAATGAATCCACCCACAATGCAGGACCCTTGGGTTCGATCCCTGGGTTGGGAAGATCCCCTAGAGGAGGGCATGGAACCCACACCAATATTCTTGCTTGGAGAATTCCCATGGAAGAGCTTGGTGGACTGCAGTCCATGGGGTCACAAAGAGTCAGATGTGACTAACCACACGTGATTATAATAAACTCTAAGCAATCATGAAGAGCAAGACACAAAGAATAAAACTAGACATAAGCAGATTTCCCAGTTTTCAAAAATGATGGAAAAGTTCTATTGCACGTATCCCTGGTAAAATATTGGGACAGATTAGTAAACAGAAGTTGGTGGGCACTTGGAAAGGACACAGTGATTGCCAGAAGTCAGCTTGAGCTTATTAAGAAAAAGACTTGCCAAACTAACCTCATTCCTGTTAGGATCAGGGAAAGAGGTAGCAGGTTTTGTGCATCCATGATTGCTATCTGTGTCTCTTGAACAGAGATAGGAAAGGCTCAACAAAGAAGAGTGAGGGGTTCAAGGGCATGACTTGAGTGAACAGCAAGGAAACTGACCTACCTGCATTCCTGATTGGAAGACCAAGATCTCTAAACTGGGTCAGATGGCTGGATAATTTCCCCTCACACATGTGGGCTTCCAAATAGTCAAACCTGACATGGTAGCCAAGGAAAGAAAAATCAAGATTGCACCAGTTTCGCTGGTAAAGAATCTCCCTGCAGGCTTTCCTGGTGGTCCAGTGAGTAAAAAGTCCGCCTTGCCGTGCAAGGGGCACCAGTTTGACTCCTGGCCCAGGAAGATCCTACGTGCCGTAGAGCAGCTGGACCAGTGTGTCCAATAACTAGCCAGCACTCTGGAGCACATGCGCCCAGAGCGGTGCTCTGCAACAATAGAGGCCACTCTGATGAGAGGCCCACACAGGTCAAAGAATAAAAGAAGGATGAAAATAAATAAATAAATGTTTAAAAAAGAATCTGCCTGCAATGCAGGAGGCCCTGGTTCAATTCCTGGGTTGGGAAGATTCCCTGGAGGAGGGATAGGCTAGCCACTCCAGTATTCTTGGGCTTCCCTGCTGGGCTCAGATGGTAATGAATCCACCCACAATGCAGGACCCTTGGGTTCGATCCCTGGGTTGGGAAGATCCCCTAGAGGAGGGCATGGAACCCACACCAATATTCTTGCTTGGAGAATTCCCATGGAAGAGCTTGGTGGACTGCAGTCCATGGGGTCACAAAGAGTCAGATGTGACTAACCACACGTGATTATAATAAACTCTAAGCAATCATGAAGAGCAAGACACAAAGAATAAAACTAGACATAAGCAGATTTCCCAGTTTTCAAAAATGATGGAAAAGTTCTATTGCACGTATCCCTGGTAAAATATTGGGACAGATTAGTAAACAGAAGTTGGTGGGCACTTGGAAAGGACACAGTGATTGCCAGAAGTCAGCTTGAGCTTATTAAGAAAAAGACTTGCCAAACTAACCTCATTCCTGTTAGGATCAGGGAAAGAGGTAGCAGGTTTTGTGCATCCATGATTGCTATCTGTGTCTCTTGAACAGAGATAGGAAAGGCTCAACAAAGAAGAGTGAGGGGTTCAAGGGCATGACTTGAGTGAACAGCAAGGAAACTGACCTACCTGCATTCCTGATTGGAAGACCAAGATCTCTAAACTGGGTCAGATGGCTGGATAATTTCCCCTCACACATGTGGGCTTCCAAATAGTCAAACCTGACATGGTAGCCAAGGAAAGAAAAAAAATCAAGATTAGGTGGGTGAGGAGGAGAATAAATGCTAATAGCTGATATAGTCAGCACAAGGAAAGCTATACGCTCCAAAGACACGCAGTCCTAGAATTTGTGGACCAACCGAGGGGATGATATTCTGTAAAACAAAAGCTAGCAGAATCCACTTCATTGGTGACAGCCGTCGTTTGCAGAAGAACCTCATCCAAATCTGTTTGCAAATGTGTTTCTCAAAAATTTAAAGAGATTTCCAAACCTGATTAAGAAGCCAAAATGTCTCAAGCATAATCAAGATCACCTGCTGATACTACTAATGGAAAGGAAGAGGTAATCAAATTGAATTTATTGTCATCTAACTGAGGAAATTACCAGTTAACAGAAGGGTAGTAAGCCACCTGGCATCAAGAGAAAACAGAGCCAAAGAACAAGAATTTGGCTGGGTTTAGCCAACATGGTCCATAATACAGTGCTGGCATTGATGGCAACTTTTGTTAATATTTTGATGACCTTCCTTTAGTCTTTTTGTAAAGCATATTTCAACGAATTACATGCTTTTATCTTTTTTTGCCCAGCATAATAACATTTCCCCATATTATTAAACTGCTCATAAACATAATCTTAATGGCATCACAATATCCCTTAATATGGAAATAATTTACTTAACTATTGCCTTAATTCTTAAATTTTTTTCATGATTTTCAATATTCTGAAAAAAATGAAACATCTTTCTTCTGCTTTGAATTATTTTCTCAAGACAGATTCTGAAAATAGAATGACAGGACCACAGAATATCAACATTTTAAAGCTCCTGACACACATTCCTAAATTGCTTTCCTCTGCTCTCTCATCAATATCAGTCTTCAAAACAATTAAATCTTTGATAATTTAGAAGGTGAAATTACATCTCATTTGAATTCACATTTCTTAACGAAGCCGAATATTTTTCCATATGTTAATTTGCCATTTGTTTTCCTCTTTTGTGAATTGTGTGTTCATGCCTTCTGTCCCATTAGTTTTAGTAATTTTTCTTATGACTTTGAATGAGCTCTATTTGGTAAAAATAATTAAGCTTTTCTTTGTCATATATTGCCAATTTTTTTTTTACTAGTTTTTCCTTTTAATTTCCTTTTAGGATTATTTCCTACATTTCTAATCAATCAATGTATTTTTCTTTTCTTCTAGTATCTCTTCTATCACTTTTACATTTAAAAGCCTTCTTGATGCTTAGATTTAAAATATTCTATCTGAATCTAGATTTCATCATACTTTTTAAATAATGCTTAATTAACATAGACTTATTAGTATTAAACATGGTATGAAATATGGACCAAATATGGATCAATAATCAGGAGAGAACGCAAAACCTGGGGCTTCTGACTGAAGAGCAAAGGTTTCCTACCCCACATGCGGCATCCCATCTGTGAAGACGTGCACCTGGCAGCCAGACCCCAAAACATCTGGCTTTGAAGACCAAGGGGGCCCACACCCACGGAACCCGCAAGGCTGGGGCAAACTGAGAAACTCTGATCAGGGCTGGTGCACTCACTCACCCACTCCTGGGCCCGGCTCAAACACAGTCCCTTGAAAAGTGCCTCATTTGCTAATTTTAAAGCGATAGTTTGAAGAGAGCCTGGTGGGCTGCTCTTTAGAGCCGGAGGTTGGTGGGCACCATCTTCCTGCTCACCTGGCGCATCTCCAGTCAGCAGGTGCCATCTTTTTTTTTTTCTTTTCTCAGAGGGTCCCATTTGTGTGCTCCCCTCTGCCACACAGTGTACCCGAATCTCCCAGAAGGGAGCTTCTACGTGCATCTTGGTGGCTCAGTTGGTACACCTCCTGAGGTTGTCTTTGCGGCTGCTGCTTAAGAGCCCTGGAACTCCTGAAACTCGGGGCTCTGGTGCTCGAGAGGCTCACGCCCTGGGTTCCCACAGAGCTGGAACACTGGAGACATTCTCGGAAGCCGCCTTCACCCTCAGGGCACAGCACAGATAGCAACTGAAACACATTCTCATGTTTCAGAAAAAGAGGCCTATTTGCTTGTCCCGGAGCTTCTGTTTAAGAGGCCACCTGGGGTCTGGCACCGGCAGGGAAGCTTGCAACAGACGCGCCCTGAGGGCCCTGGGCGCCGCCATCTTTATGCCCCTCCTCGCTCCACTTCCCCACAATCCCACAGGGCAGTTTCAACACGGGTAAGCCCTGGGTTTTTTTACCGAGGCTGCACAGCTTCAGATGGCCTGGTTCTAGGGGCTCCTGTGTGTTGTTGACTGAAAAAAGATGTACTACCTGAAAGTTGAGAATTATGTTTTACTGAGCAGACTTTCTAAGGACTTAAGCCCTGGAGGATCTTAGATTAAAAGAATTAAAAGCTTAATTAACATAGACTTATTAGTATTAAACATGGTATGAAATATGGACCAAATATGGATCAATAATCAGGAGAGAACGCAAAACCTGGGGCTTCTGACTGAAGAGCAAAGGTTTCCTACCCCACATGCGGCATCCCATCTGTGAAGACGTGCACCTGGCAGCCAGACCCCAAAACATCTGGCTTTGAAGACCAAGGGGGCCCACACCCACGGAACCCGCAAGGCTGGGGCAAACTGAGAAACTCTGATCAGGGCTGGTGCACTCACTCACCCACTCCTGGGCCCGGCTCAAACACAGTCCCTTGAAAAGTGCCTCATTTGCTAATTTTAAAGCGATAGTTTGAAGAGAGCCTGGTGGGCTGCTCTTTAGAGCCGGAGGTTGGTGGGCACCATCTTCCTGCTCACCTGGCGCATCTCCAGTCAGCAGGTGCCATCTTTTTTTTTTTCTTTTCTCAGAGGGTCCCATTTGTGTGCTCCCCTCTGCCACACAGTGTACCCGAATCTCCCAGAAGGGAGCTTCTACGTGCATCTTGGTGGCTCAGTTGGTACACCTCCTGAGGTTGTCTTTGCGGCTGCTGCTTAAGAGCCCTGGAACTCCTGAAACTCGGGGCTCTGGTGCTCGAGAGGCCTACGCCCTGGGTTCCCACAGAGCTGGAACACTGGAGACATTCTCGGAAGCCGCCTTCACCCTCAGGGCACAGCACAGATAGCAACTGAAACACATTCTCATGTTTCAGAAAAAGAGGCCTATTTGCTTGTCCCGGAGCTTCTGTTTAAGAGGCCACCTGGGGTCTGGCACCGGCAGGGAAGCTTGCAACAGACGCGCCCTGAGGGCCCTGGGCGCCGCCATCTTTATGCCCCTCCTCGCTCCACTTCCCCACAATCCCACAGGGCAGTTTCAACACGGGTAAGCCCTGGGTTTTTTTTTTTTTTTTTTACCGAGGCTGCACAGCTTCAGATGGCCTGGTTCTAGGGGCTCCTGTGTGTTGTTGACTGAAAAAAGATGTACTACCTGAAAGTTGAGAATTATGTTTTACTGAGCAGACTTTCTAAGGACTTAAGCCCTGGAGGGATCTGCTCAAGTAGCTCTGCTGGACTCCTCCAAAAGGGAGGAGCTGGATAAATAGGGCCTTTTGCAACAAAAACCAGGTTGTCAGAACAGCAAAAGACTACTGTTAATTAGTCAAGTTAATGATTTTAATGCTTTTTCTCTGTATGGGAAGATACAACCCCACCCCCCCCACCCCCACCCCCGGCTTATTAAACTCATTCCTTTGATATGTGCCTTATCTATCTATGACCAATATCCTGGTTCTTTCTGATGCTGAACCCCTCAGGGTGCACTGTTGAGGGTGACTGCTTGGTGTCAGCCTGTTGGTCTCCACCCTGAGTCCCTTTAGGACTTGCCATCAGGTGGCTGCAGTGTCTCAGAGCTTAGTGGCTGCAGCATCCTTTGCTTGCTAACTTGGCAGGTGGCACTGTTTGTCTGTGATGGGTCCCACAGCACTGTACACACATGTAGTCTTTAAAAGCTGCAGCCGTCCACCCAAATCTAGGTGTGGACTGAGATTATCCCCTTCAGGACACTTGGCACAACCTCAATACCAGGATCAATTGAAACTAATATTGACCGCTAGAACGGTCACAAAGACTTAAGACACAACTAAGAGCTAGGACAGGATTGAACGATAAGGTTCATCCATGTCAGGCCTCTCATTTCAGACTGGGGTGACTGTTTCATCTCATGTATGGAGATCAGCACAGAGAGTCAAGCAACGTGATGAAACAGAGGAATATATTTCAAATGAAAAAGCAAAGTAAAAACCTCAGGGGGGAAAGAGTTCATGAAACAGAGGTAAGTAATTTACCTGATTCTCAGATGAGAAGACAGAGGCTGAGTCAAATTAAGGTGAAGATTCACCATCTTCCATAGTGCTGATGGCTTTATTCAGATCAAAGCCGTGTTTTCAAAACTTAAAAAAAATGGATCTAAATTCATTTTTTCCATGTGTGTATTGCTAATTCAGTCTATGCAACTAAAATTTACTGAATAAATTCTCTCTACTATTAAGTCATATGGACATTGCTCAGGCCCTAGCCTGGCAGGGGCCCTGTGCCTGGGAGGCGGAGGGTTCTTTTTACATTCAGGTTCAAGTAGGCACATAAGGAAACCGAAGCTGAGACTGACAAAGCACAAGCTTTATTCAGTGGCCAAAGAATGGAGAAGTAGAGACCAAGCTCACAGATCAACTTCTCACCCACCTGGCATGTGTACTAAGTTGCCTCAGTCGTGTCCAACTGTTTGGACCCCACAGACTGTAACCCACCAGGCTCCTCTGTTCATGGGATTCTCTAAGCAAGAATACAAGTGGGTTGCCATTCCCTTCTCCAGGGGATCTTCCTGACTCAGGGATTGAACCCGTGTCTCTTATGTCTCCAGCATTTGCAGGCAGGTTCTTTACCACTAGCACCACCTGGCAAGAGGAATTTCATTTTAAAGAGTAAAGACAAAGAGAGGAGGGGTGAGGCTAATGATGGGAAGTCATATGCATTACTCTTCCAGGAAAGGGGCAGTGCTTTTTTAAGGCAGTGGGGTGCAATCCACTTTTTATTCTTTCTTGGTCCTTAACATCTGGTCACTGCAGCAAGTAGATGTGTCATTTACATACTAGCGTATTAGTAAAATCAGTATATAGTGAGACTCAGAGTGTATTGGAGGTCAGATTAGTCACCATCTTGGGTCCCAGTTGATTCCATTTGAGTTTTTGCTTGTTTGTAGCTTCCTTTATTAACTCTGGGCCCCTGACGTAAAGGTTTAACTTTTGCTAAAGGTGGTGTTTACAGATTTTGAGCAAAGACTCAGAGCAGCTGTGGCAGATCTCAGGTGGCCTCAGCCTGCTGCTGCTTGCAGCAGGATTTCAGTTCCCAGCCAGAGACTGAATTCAGGCTGTAGCCTTTAGAGCACAGAATCCTAACCACTAGATCTCCATGGGCCAGTGGCTAGTGGCAAGGTCCCAGCCCATCAGCTGTGTAGAAATGAATTTCCACAGAGAGATGGAAAGCAGAAAAACAAGTCTTTATTTGGAGGAAAAAGGGTACATATGGGTAGACACATGGGCGCCTTCATGGTAGTTTGAATTGCTTGCATGGGGTATTTCTTTCAGGTTTCCTTTGGTCAATCATTTTGCTTTACCTGGTTCTGCGTCTGTATTTCATTTATCTCCCATGAGTGCATGTGCATCTCTTAGCCAAATGGATTCTAGTGAAGAGGCCTATGGGTAGGTTGACATCACCTACTATTGGGTAGCACCTGTTCCCTTTTTGACCTTCAAGGAGCCTTTCTGCACACGTATAGTCAAGGGGTCTCCTTTACTTCAGGAATGAGGAATATATGACCTATTATCTCTCGTCTGGCAGGGGTCAGCCCTCCTCTCTCCTGATATTTTGGAAGACAAACTCCAGCTGCTCAGCCTATGGGCCATCTACCTCCTGCCTCGTGGCAACACGACCTTCCTTATTTATGATGTTTCCTTTAAAATAAATTCTTTTGTACAAGAAAGTCTATTTGGAGCTAGCTACTCTTTTCCATTAATCTATCAACCAATTTAATAATGGTATTGCTGTTTCAATTATTATAGTATCTTAATAAAATGTAGGTACAGCTATAATGTCTCCATTTTCAAAAATGTCTATTTTCTTCAGTTTGTTCCTTTAGTTTGAAATAACTTCAGGTTCAAGAAAATCCCAATGAAAAAATTGTATTATGATTTTGTGTCTTGGATATAAGACCCTTTTTCTTTTTTTATTATTTATTTTTGGTTTTGCTAGGTCTTTGCTGCAAATGGCTATCTCTAGTTGCAGTGAGTGAGGTTACTCACTCTTTAGTTGTGGTGCTCAGGCTTCTCACTATAGTGGGTTTTCTTGCTGCAGAGCAGCTGTGGCAGATCTCAGGTGGCCTCAGCCTGCTGCTGCTTGCAGCAGGATTTCAGTTCCCAGCCAGAGACTGAATTCAGGCTGTAGCCTTTAGAGCACAGAATCCTAACCACTAGATCTCCATGGGCCAGTGGCTAGTGGCAAGGTCCCAGCCCATCAGCTGTGTAGAAATGAATTTCCACAGAGAGATGGAAAGCAGAAAAACAAGTCTTTATTTGGAGGAAAAAGGGTACATATGGGTAGACACATGGGCGCCTTCATGGTAGTTTGAATTGCTTGCATGGGGTATTTCTTTCAGGTTTCCTTTGGTCAATCATTTTGCTTTACCTGGTTCTGCGTCTGTATTTCATTTATCTCCCATGAGTGCATGTGCATCTCTTAGCCAAATGGATTCTAGTGAAGAGGCCTATGGGTAGGTTGACATCACCTACTATTGGGTAGCACCTGTTCCCTTTTTGACCTTCAAGGAGCCTTTCTGCACACGTATAGTCAAGGGGTCTCCTTTACTTCAGGAATGAGGAATATATGACCTATTATCTCTCGTCTGGCAGGGGTCAGCCCTCCTCTCTCCTGATATTTTGGAAGACAAACTCCAGCTGCTCAGCCTATGGGCCATCTACCTCCTGCCTCGTGGCAACACGACCTTCCTTATTTATGATGTTTCCTTTAAAATAAATTCTTTTGTACAAGAAAGTCTATTTGGAGCTAGCTACTCTTTTCCATTAATCTATCAACCAATTTAATAATGGTATTGCTGTTTCAATTATTATAGTATCTTAATAAAATGTAGGTACAGCTATAATGTCTCCATTTTCAAAAATGTCTATTTTCTTCAGTTTGTTCCTTTAGTTTGAAATAACTTCAGGTTCAAGAAAATCCCAATGAAAAAATTGTATTATGATTTTGTGTCTTGGATATAAGACCCTTTTTCTTTTTTTATTATTTATTTTTGGTTTTGCTAGGTCTTTGCTGCAAATGGCTATCTCTAGTTGCAGTGAGTGAGGTTACTCACTCTTTAGTTGTGGTGCTCAGGCTTCTCACTATAGTGGGTTTTCTTGCTGCAGAGCACGGGCTTAGTTGCTCCAAGGCACGTGGGATCTCTCAGGACCAGAGATCAAACTTGTGTCCTCTCTATTGGCAGGCAGATTCTTAACCATCAAATCACTAAGGAAGTTCTCAATGAAATTTTAATTGGAATCTGTTTGATAACAGTCATCACTGAAACCAATATTCCAGGAGTAATATACAGAAGAATAGCAATAATACTCAATGTTCTTCCTGAAACTATCAAAGAACCGTGGATATTTGATAGTTTTGCTGGATAAAAGCATTTGATTATGAACTAATTTTGTAAATGCATTTAGTTTTGGTAAAATGGTACCCTTAAAAGTAGACATAATAGTGTCCCTTTTTAAAAACATATCTTGCCTATGAAAATAAACACAAAATAGTCTTTTTGCAAGGTAACAAAGAATTGCAAATATTGTGGCTTTTAACTGAAAAACTGAGAATCAGAACTTAGATCAGTGTTGATCTCATCAATATTCTGAATCCTCATAAATATTGACTAACTTGGCTACCTATGCTGTGTTGGGCTTCCCAAGTACCTCAGTAGTAAAGAATCTGCCTTCCAAGCAGGAGACCCAGATTCAATCCCTAGGTGGGGAAGATCCCCTGGAGAAGGAAACGGCAACCCACTCTAGTATTTTGCCTACAGAATCCTGCGGACAGAGGAAACTGGTGGGCTACACTCCATGGGGTCACAAGAGAATAAGACACGACTTAGCAATTAAACCACAAATATTGGGTCAGTCTCTTGAGTAAATGAGCCAAAAGGTTGAAAGGAATATTGAATGTCAACTCATGGTTTACAACTATTGTTGAAGACCCTTGACAATCCCTCTACCAAGTATTATTCAAATTATGCCTAAATAGTTTCAATAGGGAGCCCACTACCTCCTAGGGTAATTGATTTCACCTTTAGAAAGCTACGATTCTCAGAAGTTATTACATAGAATGGCATTAATCTTCCTATAATTTATCCAGTGCAGAAGTTCTAATCTGTATGCTATCTGAAAATCCATCATATATGTAAAAATAGTTATCATATAATCCTTGAATCTTTTCTTCTCCACGTTAAGCATCTTCAGTACTCCCCCAAATGTTCATCAATAAAGATGTCTCTAATCCTTACCATCAGTGTACCTAGCAATCCCAAGTAGTTTCTCTAACTTGAAGAGATCAGGAGAACAGAGGATGAGGGGTCTAAATTTTCAATACTGCCCTTAAAATGCAGAACTGGAACTAACCACAAGAACCCAGTTAAATTGGAGACGCTCTTCTGCTTAAAGAAAATATTCACTAAAAGTGCAAAAAATGTTAAGTGGGACTTTTTGTTGTTGTGGCTCTGAAATTGGTGACTAGAACTCAGGTTCAGAAACAAGAAGTTTCAAGTGTTCCACATCCTAGAGTTACCAAAAATACATGTCTGACACCAAGCCTGCTTCAGAATTTGGGGAATACAACTGAATGGGCTGGGGAATTGTGCAAAGCTGAAGCAAGAGCTGGATCTCCCTCATTAATAAACTGTGACTGGGGCTTCCCCTGGTGGTCCAGTGGGTAAGGACACCGCCTTGAAGGGCAAGGGGCGCCGGTTCAATCCCTGGCCTGGGAAGATCCCATGTGCCGCGGAGTGGCTGGACCAATGTGTCCAACTACCAAGCCGAAGCTCTGGAGCGCATGCACCCAGAGCTGGTTCTCTGCGACAACAGAGGCCACCGCGATGGGAGACCCACAGGAGCCAAAGAACAAAGACGGATGAAAATAGAGAAATGAAAGACCAATAGAAGTGGCCCGCCTATCCCCCTCCCTCCCCACGCCATCCCCCCCAAAAAAGATAAATAAATTAAAAAAAAAAAAGAAGAAGAAACTGTGACTGTACAGACCATGAGCCTCTCCAAGGAACCCACACATGCTACCCACCAAAAGCCAGCTGTGGAACACTTTGAACTGTACCTGGCAAAACTCAGAGATAGGAGGTCCTATAACCAATGGAGAGGCATACTCACTAGAAAGCTACGATTCTCAGAAGTTATTACATAGAATGGCATTAATCTTCCTATAATTTATCCAGTGCAGAAGTTCTAATCTGTATGCTATCTGAAAATCCATCATATATGTAAAAATAGTTATCATATAATCCTTGAATCTTTTCTTCTCCACGTTAAGCATCTTCAGTACTCCCCCAAATGTTCATCAATAAAGATGTCTCTAATCCTTACCATCAGTGTACCTAGCAATCCCAAGTAGTTTCTCTAACTTGAAGAGATCAGGAGAACAGAGGATGAGGGGTCTAAATTTTCAATACTGCCCTTAAAATGCAGAACTGGAACTAACCACAAGAACCCAGTTAAATTGGAGACGCTCTTCTGCTTAAAGAAAATATTCACTAAAAGTGCAAAAAATGTTAAGTGGGACTTTTTGTTGTTGTGGCTCTGAAATTGGTGACTAGAACTCAGGTTCAGAAACAAGAAGTTTCAAGTGTTCCACATCCTAGAGTTACCAAAAATACATGTCTGACACCAAGCCTGCTTCAGAATTTGGGGAATACAACTGAATGGGCTGGGGAATTGTGCAAAGCTGAAGCAAGAGCTGGATCTCCCTCATTAATAAACTGTGACTGGGGCTTCCCCTGGTGGTCCAGTGGGTAAGGACACCGCCTTGAAGGGCAAGGGGCGCCGGTTCAATCCCTGGCCTGGGAAGATCCCATGTGCCGCGGAGTGGCTGGACCAATGTGTCCAACTACCAAGCCGAAGCTCTGGAGCGCATGCACCCAGAGCTGGTTCTCTGCGACAACAGAGGCCACCGCGATGGGAGACCCACAGGAGCCAAAGAACAAAGACGGATGAAAATAGAGAAATGAAAGACCAATAGAAGTGGCCCGCCTATCCCCCCCCCCCCCCACGCCATCCCCCCCAAAAAAGATAAATAAATTAAAAAAAAAAAAGAAGAAGAAACTGTGACTGTACAGACCATGAGCCTCTCCAAGGAACCCACACATGCTACCCACCAAAAGCCAGCTGTGGAACACTTTGAACTGTACCTGGCAAAACTCAGAGATAGGAGGTCCTATAACCAATGGAGAGGCATACTCACTAGATAGGAAGAAAAAACATTACCCTTTTTCTCTATCCTCCCTTCACCTAATAGCTGAGCTGTTATAGCCCAGAAGAGGGACACAGAGGTCTCCACACTTCCTGTCACCCACACTTCCTGTCACCCACACTTCCTGTCACCCATACTTCCTGTCACCCTGTCATCTGGTGCAGCAGTGGGAGGAGGAGGGAATGAGCAGACCACACCCCATTCCCACACCAGCCTTTGAAACCATAGGTGAACCCCTGGGGAGAGTGGGAAGGGGAAATTTAGACAGAACTGAGGCTGAAGCTTTAGTTAGAAAAGATGACTAGAAAGTTATAGAGTCTGCCTAGGATATCATCAAGTGATAGGAAAAAGAGATTCAATAGTGTAGATGAGGTCAAGGATTGAACAAAGCAAAACTAATCTATATTTATATCCTACTGGGAGGCAGTTTCTCAGTAAGTCAGTTATAATGTCACATCTTCTTGTCTTGCTTTGATATTTTGAGGTCAATATAGGAAAATGCTGAACCTGATTAGGACTATTTCCAAACAGTTGCAAGATATTCATTTCCCCCTGTACAACCCTTGAAATTAACTAGATTTCAGTTGTATTCCAAGACATCATTAAACAAGGCCCCAAACACCTATAGTTTGAAATGGCATCTGTAAAGTTCCTCAAGCCAACTATGCATAGTCACTTTGCTGCCAAAAACACTCCCTTTAATTAACAGGAAGCAGAGTAGAGTAAACTTTTTTACATATCAAAGCAGCTCTGGGTCCTTCTAGTAGCCATTGTTAACATAAAAAGTTGTGAATGTTTAACTAATCTAAATACTAAATACTCCATGGTCCACCAGGGCTAACTTCTATGTATGATGCTATTTTACATCTTCAGGACTCTGCCCCAGCTATACCCTCTGCCTGCAAAGCCTTTGACCTGACCTGTGAGGAGTTCCCCCTTAGTCTTCTTTCAAGACTACTTCAAGTGAACTCTCTATGGTATCCTTGTCCCAATCTCTCAGTTGTTTTTGCAGGCCCTTTCCAGTAATTCTTTGCTAGCACTTAACCTGCCATTGCATATCTCCTTCTCTCTGTGAATCCCATAAGAACAGAAACTATACTTTATCTCTTCTTTGTAACTCTTACCATCTAGCACAATCAAAGCATAATAATTAGCACTCAATAATTTTGTCTAAATAGATGAAGGCCTCTTCCTGTTGCAGGAAGGGGGACTCTTTTCAGGGCCCAACAGTAGCCTTTTTCTAACACTTGGAAATGAATTGTCCAAGAAGACACCCATTCTGACAAAGCAAGAGACTTTATTGGGAAGGGGTGCCCAGTTGGAGAGCAGCAGGGTAAGGGAACCCAAGAGAACTGCTCTGCCATATGACTCACAGTCTCAAGTTTTACGGGGATGGGATTAGTTTCTGAGTTGTCTCTGGCCAATCATTCCGACTCAGGGTCCTTCCTGGAAGTGTACACAGCACTCAGTCACGATGGATTCCATCGAGAAGGATTCTGACAGATTGGTAGGACATAGGAACTGATGTCTCCTCTCTCCGTGGGATTTTTTTTTTTTTTTGGCCCTTTATCTATTCATTTTCATTCATCTTTATTCTTTGGCCTGTGTGGGCCTCCCATCACAGTGGCCTGTCTTGTTGCAGAGCACTGGCTCTGGGTGCATGCACTCCAGAGCACAGGCTTACAATTGGACACACAAGTCCAGCTTCTCCACAGCACATGGAATCTTTCCGGGCCAGGGATCAAACTGGTGCCCCCTTTCACTGCAAGGCAGACTATCTACCCACCGGACCACCAGGGAAGACCTCTCCTTTTAACCATTCTCAAATTCTTCTAGTTGGTGGTAGCTTGTTCATTCCACATTCTCTGACAGACAGGCAGGAACCAGTTGGGATGCTCCACAAATGCCCATGCACTGGGGGGAGCCATTTGTGTAATCTCAGGCTAACTCTCTAGTACAGCACTGGTGGATGCCATTCTGGAAATCTCCATTGAACCTGTTAGCACCTGTATGCACACACCACCAACAGCCTTGCCCACGTCTGCACCTCAGTGGGGCCTCACAGAGGGTGAAGTGATAATCCCACACACCAGTACCCAGCAGCTGGCAGGACTGAGCCCTGCAGCCATTCTAGAGACCAGCCCTGCCCACCACCATACTGCAGAGCACCTGTGGCCCTGCCAAAACAGGCCCTTTCCAGTAATTCTTTGCTAGCACTTAACCTGCCATTGCATATCTCCTTCTCTCTGTGAATCCCATAAGAACAGAAACTATACTTTATCTCTTCTTTGTAACTCTTACCATCTAGCACAATCAAAGCATAATAATTAGCACTCAATAATTTTGTCTAAATAGATGAAGGCCTCTTCCTGTTGCAGGAAGGGGGACTCTTTTCAGGGCCCAACAGTAGCCTTTTTCTAACACTTGGAAATGAATTGTCCAAGAAGACACCCATTCTGACAAAGCAAGAGACTTTATTGGGAAGGGGTGCCCAGTTGGAGAGCAGCAGGGTAAGGGAACCCAAGAGAACTGCTCTGCCATATGACTCACAGTCTCAAGTTTTACGGGGATGGGATTAGTTTCTGAGTTGTCTCTGGCCAATCATTCCGACTCAGGGTCCTTCCTGGAAGTGTACACAGCACTCAGTCACGATGGATTCCATCGAGAAGGATTCTGACAGATTGGTAGGACATAGGAACTGATGTCTCCTCTCTCCGTGGGATTTTTTTTTTTTTTTTGGCCCTTTATCTATTCATTTTCATTCATCTTTATTCTTTGGCCTGTGTGGGCCTCCCATCACAGTGGCCTGTCTTGTTGCAGAGCACTGGCTCTGGGTGCATGCACTCCAGAGCACAGGCTTACAATTGGACACACAAGTCCAGCTTCTCCACAGCACATGGAATCTTTCCGGGCCAGGGATCAAACTGGTGCCCCTTGCACTGCAAGGCAGACTATCTACCCACCGGACCACCAGGGAAGACCTCTCCTTTTAACCATTCTCAAATTCTTCTAGTTGGTGGTAGCTTGTTCATTCCACATTCTCTGACAGACAGGCAGGAACCAGTTGGGATGCTCCACAAATGCCCATGCACTGGGGGGAGCCATTTGTGTAATCTCAGGCTAACTCTCTAGTACAGCACTGGTGGATGCCATTCTGGAAATCTCCATTGAACCTGTTAGCACCTGTATGCACACACCACCAACAGCCTTGCCCACGTCTGCACCTCAGTGGGGCCTCACAGAGGGTGAAGTGATAATCCCACACACCAGTACCCAGCAGCTGGCAGGACTGAGCCCTGCAGCCATTCTAGAGACCAGCCCTGCCCACCACCATACTGCAGAGCACCTGTGGCCCTGCCAAAACAGGAGGGTACACACAGCCCACAGAGGGACATCAGCATTTCATTTAGTTCTTTTTCAGAGGTTTTGTCTTCAGACAAAAAGAAACTAAGAAAGAACTAAGCCAAATGGTGATAAGCAATCTACCTGATGAAGATTTCAAAGTAATGATCATAAAACTGCTCATCAAACTGAGGAGAAAAATAGATAAACATAGTAAGAACTTCAATAAAAAGAGAGAAGACATAAGAAAATACCAAACAGGAGTTATAACTGAACTGAAAAATACACCAGAGGGGCTCCACCGCAGACTGGATGAGGTAGAATAATGAATCAGTGAGCGATAGCACTCATCCAGACAGGCCAGCAAAATGAAAAAAAGAATTTTAGGAACTAGAGACACTTTAAAGAACATCTGGGACAATATGAAACAGAGTCACATTCACATTATACATTTCTCAGAAGAAGAAAGGGAGAAGGACCAGCGAAAATTATTTGAAAAATAGTGACTGAAAACTTCTCTAATCTGGAGATGAAAACAGACATCCAGTTCCAGGGAAGCCCAGGAAGTTTCAAATGAGACAAAACCAAAGAGACACATATGAAGACACATTATAATAAAAATGGTACAAGTTAAGGAACGATAGCTAAGAAGCTAAAGCAAATCCTCCTTTCCTGAACTATAAGGAACGAAAAGTAAAGTTTACCCACCGGACCACCAGGGAAGACCTCTCCTTTTAACCATTCTCAAATTCTTCTAGTTGGTGGTAGCTTGTTCATTCCACATTCTCTGACAGACAGGCAGGAACCAGTTGGGATGCTCCACAAATGCCCATGCACTGGGGGGAGCCATTTGTGTAATCTCAGGCTAACTCTCTAGTACAGCACTGGTGGATGCCATTCTGGAAATCTCCATTGAACCTGTTAGCACCTGTATGCACACACCACCAACAGCCTTGCCCACGTCTGCACCTCAGTGGGGCCTCACAGAGGGTGAAGTGATAATCCCACACACCAGTACCCAGCAGCTGGCAGGACTGAGCCCTGCAGCCATTCTAGAGACCAGCCCTGCCCACCACCATACTGCAGAGCACCTGTGGCCCTGCCAAAACAGGAGGGTACACACAGCCCACAGAGGGACATCAGCATTTCATTTAGTTCTTTTTCAGAGGTTTTGTCTTCAGACAAAAAGAAACTAAGAAAGAACTAAGCCAAATGGTGATAAGCAATCTACCTGATGAAGATTTCAAAGTAATGATCATAAAACTGCTCATCAAACTGAGGAGAAAAATAGATAAACATAGTAAGAACTTCAATAAAGAGAGAGAAGACATAAGAAAATACCAAACAGGAGTTATAACTGAACTGAAAAATACACCAGAGGGGCTCCACCGCAGACTGGATGAGGTAGAATAATGAATCAGTGAGCGATAGCACTCATCCAGACAGGCCAGCAAAATGAAAAAAAGAATTTTAGGAACTAGAGACACTTTAAAGAACATCTGGGACAATATGAAACAGAGTCACATTCACATTATACATTTCTCAGAAGAAGAAAGGGAGAAGGACCAGCGAAAATTATTTGAAAAATAGTGACTGAAAACTTCTCTAATCTGGAGATGAAAACAGACATCCAGTTCCAGGGAAGCCCAGGAAGTTTCAAATGAGACAAAACCAAAGAGACACATATGAAGACACATTATAATAAAAATGGTACAAGTTAAGGAACGATAGCTAAGAAGCTAAAGCAAATCCTCCTTTCCTGAACTATAGAAACTGTGTGGAACGATAAAAATGTCACTACGTTTAGGGATAATTTGCATTAATAGATAACTAATACAACTGCTTGGATGCTCTGGTGATGCTGGATCACTGTGAAAGTTTTTATTCTTCCTCTCAATGCCAGTACTTGCCTTTGCTCATATCTCTAACAGACACTTCACAGGTTGGCACAGATTTACAGACCATGCTTTGAGGAGTGAGACGCTTGACATCTGGTCAATACCTTAAATAAGATGTTTATTTTTTCCTGGGAACATCTTTCACTCATATCCCCCAAACAAATGGATTGATTGTCACCTTCTTCTAAATGGTTGCATTTGATTTAGGCACCAATCTGTAATCTAGGTTCCTCTGTCCATAGGATTTTCCAGGCAAGAATGTTCGCGTGGGTTGCCATTACCTTCTCCCAAGGACAGAGGAACCTGACTGGCTACAGTCCATAGGGTCCTAAAGAGTTGGACACGACCAAAGCGACTTAGCACGGCACAGCATTGTGATGATCTAGGCAGCTATGATCGGGGTCATGAAATCATGTGACATAAAGTGTGAAAAAAAAAATCTATGTGGAAATAGCTTCCTCAAAGAGAATGGATCACATGGCAGACACTTAAATTTTCATGGGCTCTATGCCATTTTCTTCAAATGCTACTTAGGCTTTACTTCTTCTATGAAGTCTTTTAAATTAGTCTAACCTAAATCCATCAGTATGCATACAGGTATATTCAGCAGTTTAGCTAGGTGAGGCAAAGAGTGAGCCCCAAGAGAATTTCACATCGGCCACAATCATCCTCTGCAGGTTTCCCCGCTGGCTTGTTTCACTAAACAGCAAACAAGTATCAGAAAGTTTAAGGTTGCTGTGATGCCATGGTAAGACAACATGCAACTGTAATATCGCCCATGAAGAAAAATAAAACACGCAGATTTACGGGTGATTTTGTGCTCCAGTTAGGGAAACACAAGCGCCCTGTTAAAACGAACAGCTGAAGGACTTCAGCTTTGGTCATGTTGCCTCCTTACATGGCCGTACACTTTAAGAAATAATAGTGGTCACACGTATTCTGGTGCAGGTTGAGCTTGTCAGATTCTTGGAGGTCACTGCTCTAGTATTATGGGCTTTAAAACGTGCTAGCATGTTGCTGTGCCACATCTGAAAGAAATTGAATACAAATTGCAGCTGAATTTATACTTCAAGGTAGTGGTTTCCAGCTGTACATCATTTGTTTTGTCTTGTTTAAAATAGCTCTAAATCACGTGCCAGCTACTGTAGGCTCCAGATTCTATTAATTAGGGATGGAAAACTAAAGCAGCAGCTTGTCCTCTGGAAGCCTGTGCCAGGTTGCTTCCAAAAGCCTGCCTCATGTCTCTGCAATCCCATCAGAAGCTGTCAGGTCACGGGGTGGCTTTACCCAGGACAATGGCTCCCAAGGTGTGGTCCAAGGATGTCTTGTCAAAGGTCCTCTGGGGAGCTTATAAGAAAATGAAGTTTTTCCCTACCTCACCCTGGACACACTGAATCTGAGTGAAAACGGGCTCAGAAATGTGCATTTTAAGTGTATTCTTCAGCATGGTTAAGCCTAAGAACCACTGCAATCTGGACCCTACTCTACGATCAATCATTTCCCCTGAAACCCAGAAGAATTTTACTCAATCAGAAACCTCAGGCTGCCTTTCCTAATTGTCCCTCCACAATACTCTTATTCAAGGTCGAAGTCAGCTTACTCCTGCTTTGTTGTTCTTCCTACCAATTGAAGTAAACACAGGTAAAAGGATTTTACTGACTAGTGAAAGTCACCAACATCTCACCATTTTCTGAACAGGGCCCTGTGGGAGTCAGACTGCATCCTGCTTCATTGTGAGAGAGAATGTCTCTCTCCTTACAAGATGAAAAAGGCTCTGAGAACAGGTGTGATGGGCAAATTAGTGTTACCATGGCACCATGCTCCTCTGTGGCTTCCCCTCGTTTCAGAACTAATTGTAAACATCATTCTTGGCTGAGTTTTTCATTCGTATGACTCTTTTCTATTGTACCAAGTGTGAATCTATGTGACCATTCTTTAAGTAAATTTAATGTATTGATGTCCATTCTAACACAAGGATAAAACGATAACGTCTTCACACCACCATCTCATCAGGGCTGGTTGACCCTCAATAAATACGTGTGAAATGAGTGATCAAATGAATCCCACTGCTCTGTTATCTTGTCACATTTATCATAGGGCTGTTGAGAATCCACTCAAAAAATCCAGCAGGCTCTACAGATCTCTGTGATTTTTGATGCCTTACAAAATTTCTCATCATGTATATATCTTTCCTTTTGCAAAGTGTTCCCTTATCTTCTTATCACATCCGTTTTTTTAATTAATTATCTTTTTTTTGCTTTTACAGAGTTTTGTTGTTTTCAGATATGTATAATCCCAGATGAGTCATATGTATATCCCTGTCCCTTCCCCACGTTTCTTTTTTGAGTTCATATTTTGCTCATTTCCATGACTCTGTTTGAAATGATGTACTCTCCCATGAACTGGCAGCTACTCTTCTCAGTTTATAGATGCCCTAATGAGTGTCCTCTTTGCCTCTAGATTATGGCTGAAAGCAAATCCTTTTAAGCAATTCTGCTGCACTAAAGCCTTCTTGATCATAAAACCTTCGTCAATGATTGGTTCTTTTGTATGGTGGTCAACTTTTACCTCATATTCTTAAATGGCTCCAAGTGGAATGAACGTGGAGGTTAAACATGCTGGGGCTCCCTGAAACCCAGAAGAATTTTACTCAATCAGAAACCTCAGGCTGCCTTTCCTAATTGTCCCTCCACAATACTCTTATTCAAGGTCGAAGTCAGCTTACTCCTGCTTTGTTGTTCTTCCTACCAATTGAAGTAAACACAGGTAAAAGGATTTTACTGACTAGTGAAAGTCACCAACATCTCACCATTTTCTGAACAGGGCCCTGTGGGAGTCAGACTGCATCCTGCTTCATTGTGAGAGAGAATGTCTCTCTCCTTACAAGATGAAAAAGGCTCTGAGAACAGGTGTGATGGGCAAATTAGTGTTACCATGGCACCATGCTCCTCTGTGGCTTCCCCTCGTTTCAGAACTAATTGTAAACATCATTCTTGGCTGAGTTTTTCATTCGTATGACTCTTTTCTATTGTACCAAGTGTGAATCTATGTGACCATTCTTTAAGTAAATTTAATGTATTGATGTCCATTCTAACACAAGGATAAAACGATAACGTCTTCACACCACCATCTCATCAGGGCTGGTTGACCCTCAATAAATACGTGTGAAATGAGTGATCAAATGAATCCCACTGCTCTGTTATCTTGTCACATTTATCATAGGGCTGTTGAGAATCCACTCAAAAAATCCAGCAGGCTCTACAGATCTCTGTGATTTTTGATGCCTTACAAAATTTCTCATCATGTATATATCTTTCCTTTTGCAAAGTGTTCCCTTATCTTCTTATCACATCCGTTTTTTTAATTAATTATCTTTTTTTTGCTTTTACAGAGTTTTGTTGTTTTCAGATATGTATAATCCCAGATGAGTCATATGTATATCCCTGTCCCTTCCCCACGTTTCTTTTTTGAGTTCATATTTTGCTCATTTCCATGACTCTGTTTGAAATGATGTACTCTCCCATGAACTGGCAGCTACTCTTCTCAGTTTATAGATGCCCTAATGAGTGTCCTCTTTGCCTCTAGATTATGGCTGAAAGCAAATCCTTTTAAGCAATTCTGCTGCACTAAAGCCTTCTTGATCATAAAACCTTCGTCAATGATTGGTTCTTTTGTATGGTGGTCAACTTTTACCTCATATTCTTAAATGGCTCCAAGTGGAATGAACGTGGAGGTTAAACATGCTGGGGGCTGACATGTTGAGTGACTTAACTCGTGTTTCAGCAAAACATTCTGTCATAGAAGAAAACTTAAGACCACTTCTCTGTTTCCTGGTAAGCTTGTCACTCATTAAATACTGGAGAGAGACATTTCTCAAATGCAGTGACTCCCTTTCAAAGAAAGCAGGCACATTTCCTCTGAAGATTAATAAGGTGGTGAGTCAGGTCTGCTGACACAGCTCCTATTGGCACTTCAGGTTAATTATTCATAGCACTCTCAAGGTGTACAGGATGGCCACTGAAAGGTATCATCAACCTATTCACAATTCCAAGTTTTATGTAGAATAAGAAAACTGCTCTTGGTCACCCTTTGCCCCTTTCTTCTCATTTCATCCTATCCCATCCAAGTGTCCCATTCAAAACAAGAGAAGAATTAAAAAACTGATGCCTTCCAAGTCACCATCCTCCTTGGCCTTTTATCCATGAAGCAGGGATGAGGTGCAGGGTAGAACCATTTGAGAGAGCGAGGGAGCAGTGCAACTCAATTCAGAGCCACATTCTTACAGATCTTCCTCGTCCTTTTCTTCAGCAGACTTGTGATGATCCATTCAAAGGCACTCATATCTAATGCATTAATCACTATTTATTAATTAAAACTCACTCACTCATTCATTCACAAATATTTATTGAGCACTACCATATGCCACAGCTCTGTTCCAGCCACAGGAGATTTGAATGTTAACACCAATTTTCTGCCCTCATATAAATTACATTTCAATAAAGAGGGAAAGACCATAAACAAAGAAAAAAATCAAGATAATGATAAAACTCTTCTGAAGAAAGTGAAAAATCGAGAGCTATGGCAGAGAGTGTATTGGTTAGGGTACAGCTGGATCAAAAAAAATAAAAGTATGTATATATTTTATGCTCTCAAAAGTCACCTGTCCAGCTCCATTTACAATGGCTTTTGAGAAATAAGTTTCCTTCAGTCCCTTTCAGGCCCTAGGGTGTTCTGCTGCACTAAACCTTCTTGATCATAAGACCTTCGTCAATGATTGGTTCTTTTGTATGGTGGTCAACTTTTACCTCATATTCTTAAATGGCTCCAAGTGGAATGAACGTGGAGGTTAAACATGCTGGGGGCTGACATGTTGAGTGACTTAACTCGTGTTTCAGCAAAACATTCTGTCATAGAAGAAAACTTAAGACCACTTCTCTGTTTCCTGGTAAGCTTGTCACTCATTAAATACTGGAGAGAGACATTTCTCAAATGCAGTGACTCCCTTTCAAAGAAAGCAGGCACATTTCCTCTGAAGATTAATAAGGTGGTGAGTCAGGTCTGCTGACACAGCTCCTATTGGCACTTCAGGTTAATTATTCATAGCACTCTCAAGGTGTACAGGATGGCCACTGAAAGGTATCATCAACCTATTCACAATTCCAAGTTTTATGTAGAATAAGAAAACTGCTCTTGGTCACCCTTTGCCCCTTTCTTCTCATTTCATCCTATCCCATCCAAGTGTCCCATTCAAAACAAGAGAAGAATTAAAAAACTGATGCCTTCCAAGTCACCATCCTCCTTGGCCTTTTATCCATGAAGCAGGGATGAGGTGCAGGGTAGAACCATTTGAGAGAGCGAGGGAGCAGTGCAACTCAATTCAGAGCCACATTCTTACAGATCTTCCTCGTCCTTTTCTTCAGCAGACTTGTGATGATCCATTCAAAGGCACTCATATCTAATGCATTAATCACTATTTATTAATTAAAACTCACTCACTCATTCATTCACAAATATTTATTGAGCACTACCATATGCCACAGCTCTGTTCCAGCCACAGGAGATTTGAATGTTAACACCAATTTTCTGCCCTCATATAAATTACATTTCAATAAAGAGGGAAAGACCATAAACAAAGAAAAAAATCAAGATAATGATAAAACTCTTCTGAAGAAAGTGAAAAATCGAGAGCTATGGCAGAGAGTGTATTGGTTAGGGTACAGCTGGATCAAAAAAAATAAAAGTATGTATATATTTTATGCTCTCAAAAGTCACCTGTCCAGCTCCATTTACAATGGCTTTTGAGAAATAAGTTTCCTTCAGTCTCCCCGTCCAGGCCCTAGGGTGATATCCTCACACATGATTGGAATACCTCCTCAATACCATGCTCTCATTTCAGCCTATGGGAAAGAAATAGAGACTAACCAGGGCAAGTGGCTTGTCACTAAGAAAATTACTGACATGATGTATTTTCATTCTCCTCACTTCCCATTGACCCAAACTTAGTCACGTGGCCACAGTGAATTACAAGGCCAACTGGGAAACGCAGTATCTATTTACTGCCCCTCTAAAACCTGGGGAGTTCTATTATTTTCATAATAAAGGAATAAAAAGCACAAGTTGGGGCTTCCCTGGTAGTCCAGTGGATAAGGACACTGCTTTGCAGTGCAAGGGGCGCCAGTTCGATCCCTGGCCTGGGAGGATCCCACGTGGCATGGAGGGCTGGACCGATGTGTCCAATTACCGAGCCAGAGCTCTGGAGCGCATGCACCCAGAGCCAGTGCTCTGCGACAACAGAGGCCACTGCGATGGGAGGCCCACACCATGGGCCAAAAGAACAAAGATGGATAAAAATAGATAAAAATGAAAGACCAATAGAAGTGGCCCGCCCACCACCCTCCCTCCCCAGCCTGCCCCGCCCCCCAAAAAGGCAGAAGTCACAGTCTTTGCCATAATTGTCATTTTGTAACATGGACTAGACAAGACAGGTGGGAGCTTTCTTAGATGGGAGTTAGGGAGTAATGACCCCACAAGATAACAGAGAGGCAGTCATGTGATAAATGGGGAGTTTAAAAAATCAGAAACCATGAGGAATTTTAAAAAATCAATAAAGCTATGCATGTTCCTAACTAGAGTTTTAATTCAATGCTTTTTTTTGTTGTTATATACATATATGAATGATACTCAGTTGCATCTGACTCTTTATGACCCCAGGGACTGAAGCTCCTCTGTCCATGGAATTTCCCAGGCAAGAACACTGGAGTTGCCATTTTCTACTCCAGAGGATCTTCCCAGACCAGTGATCAAACCTACATCTCTTACATCTCCTGCATTGGCAGGTGAATGCTTTACCACTGCACCACCTGGAAATCCTTTTACTTGTTATATATGTGATTATTTAAGATAAAGTCACTAATTTGCACATCTCTCCCAGTATATATTTTTAATTTAGTAATTTGGAATTAGTAAAATTCTCAATCCTGTTTACTTTCCATATCTGGTGGCTTTTAATATATCTGACACATAATCACTATGGAGAATTTGTATAGATGATTGTTTGGCAGAAACTAAATTCTTAAAGTTTGGTATTTCCATCTGTTGTTCCAGTTCTCTCTCATATCTAATAGCAATTACCATCTTCTCCAGATCCTCTGCCATCCCTTCTATAACCTAAGGTCCTGGGCAGCTCCATGGACAGCTTAAGAGATTATGGAATAGGGAAATCTTGTTCTAAAGTAAATTGAGAGCAACTTCTCAACATTAGATTCACTAATTAGATGGACTGAATACATAGCAAGACATGTTTTGACACCAATTACGAGGGAAGAAAATGCTTGCTGGAAAGGCATCTCAATCCTTGCCTGATTCTGGGCATTTGTCATGCATTTGATAAGTTCAGGTCTAATTAAAACTGTAAGAAACACCATACAAGGCAGACCTATAATCCTTCTTGCAGATTGTTCAGGCTCAGACAGAAGCATGCAGAAACTCTGGATGAGGGGTCCAGTGCCCAACCTGATTCAGCCACAATGAGGGAGGAACCTTGCCCTAACAGCCTCATGCGGAAATGGGGGACTGTGGCAGGATATGCTGTCATCTCCCAAGTCTCTTGCTCCTTCCCAGAGAAGTCATCCTCCTCCGAGTTCATGAATGTCCCCTAGTTAAAACCCAGACCTAACTCCTGACAGTAATTGCAGGAACACACACTTCAGGAAAATGAAGCTAAGATGTTAGGGATAATAATGATCCTAAATACCTTTTGTAGGTAACTTACATACTTGGAAAACACTGGGCTTTTGAAGATGTGCCTTTCTTTCTCCTTTAGTGAACTTATATCTGTTACTATTTCTGAATAATTAATGATTGTTTCTGAAAAGTTTATATTGGATTGCTCCTAGGTCATACGCCCTCCCTTTTACAAGATCATTGATCATTTACATCTCCTGATTAGTGCTAGAAATCCTTTTACTTGTTAATATTATTGTGATTACCACTGCACCACCTGGAAATTTTTACTTGTTATATATGTGATTATTTAAGATAAAGTCACTAATTTGCACATCTCTCCCAGTATATATTTTTAATTTAGTAATTTGGAATTAGTAAAATTCTCAATCCTGTTTACTTTCCATATCTGGTGGCTTTTAATATATCTGACACATAATCACTATGGAGAATTTGTATAGATGATTGTTTGGCAGAAACTAAATTCTTAAAGTTTGGTATTTCCATCTGTTGTTCCAGTTCTCTCTCATATCTAATAGCAATTACCATCTTCTCCAGATCCTCTGCCATCCCTTCTATAACCTAAGGTCCTGGGCAGCTCCATGGACAGCTTAAGAGATTATGGAATAGGGAAATCTTGTTCTAAAGTAAATTGAGAGCAACTTCTCAACATTAGATTCACTAATTAGATGGACTGAATACATAGCAAGACATGTTTTGACACCAATTACGAGGGAAGAAAATGCTTGCTGGAAAGGCATCTCAATCCTTGCCTGATTCTGGGCATTTGTCATGCATTTGATAAGTTCAGGTCTAATTAAAACTGTAAGAAACACCATACAAGGCAGACCTATAATCCTTCTTGCAGATTGTTCAGGCTCAGACAGAAGCATGCAGAAACTCTGGATGAGGGGTCCAGTGCCCAACCTGATTCAGCCACAATGAGGGAGGAACCTTGCCCTAACAGCCTCATGCGGAAATGGGGGACTGTGGCAGGATATGCTGTCATCTCCCAAGTCTCTTGCTCCTTCCCAGAGAAGTCATCCTCCTCCGAGTTCATGAATGTCCCCTAGTTAAAACCCAGACCTAACTCCTGACAGTAATTGCAGGAACACACACTTCAGGAAAATGAAGCTAAGATGTTAGGGATAATAATGATCCTAAATACCTTTTGTAGGTAACTTACATACTTGGAAAACACTGGGCTTTTGAAGATGTGCCTTTCTTTCTCCTTTAGTGAACTTATATCTGTTACTATTTCTGAATAATTAATGATTGTTTCTGAAAAGTTTATATTGGATTGCTCCTAGGTCATACGCCCTCCCTTTTACAAGATCATTGATCATTTACATTTCCCAGATCATTGGTTTCATTAAATACTATCTTTTCTGTGAAGTTCCCCTCACAACAGTCCCCATGCCTTGATCTAACCAAAAATCTTTTCGCCTACACACAGATCCTAAGTTTTTCAGAGAAAACCTTTATTTATTAGAAATACATTATAAATATAGATGAATAGATGATATATGAAAGCTAAAAAATCCTCAAAGCCACCCAGATCTTCCATCTGTCCTTCACCTCACCAACATGGGCAGGAGGAGAGGAAAATGTGTTCTGGTTGTTGCCCCCATGCTTTCCTAATGGACTCCTTTTTTTTCAAACCTCAATGCTGCTTAGCTTCTCCTCACATATTCTTAGGTATGAGTTCAGCTCCTAAATTTTTTTGAAATTTGTAGCTTACATTCCTAACCTTTCAAATCCTTGAATATAAAGTGCTTGAAGGAGGAAGATGCTGACTGAAATCCTGGTGCCTGGAAGCTTTAAGTAGCACTTTGCACTCATTCATAAGAAGACAGAAAAGTCTCTACAATATATTAGCCCAGGCGAAAAGACATAGGCGTGCCCTTTGATCTAAGACCTTCCCAACCGGAGGATGCTTTTGTAAAATAATTGAATTGCATTTTAATTTCACTTGAAAAATGGGAATCGGAGGCCCAGAGGGATTCAGGATGAGCCCCAGGTCACTAAATCAAAGTCAAAGTAGTCAGAAGATCCAGTGCCCAACCTGATTCAGCCACAATGAGGGAGGAACCTTGCCCTAACAGCCTCATGCGGAAATGGGGGACTGTGGCAGGATATGCTGTCATCTCCCAAGTCTCTTGCTCCTTCCCAGAGAAGTCATCCTCCTCCGAGTTCATGAATGTCCCCTAGTTAAAACCCAGACCTAACTCCTGACAGTAATTGCAGGAACACACACTTCAGGAAAATGAAGCTAAGATGTTAGGGATAATAATGATCCTAAATACCTTTTGTAGGTAACTTACATACTTGGAAAACACTGGGCTTTTGAAGATGTGCCTTTCTTTCTCCTTTAGTGAACTTATATCTGTTACTATTTCTGAATAATTAATGATTGTTTCTGAAAAGTTTATATTGGATTGCTCCTAGGTCATACGCCCTCCCTTTTACAAGATCATTGATCATTTACATTTCCCAGATCATTGGTTTCATTAAATACTATCTTTTCTGTGAAGTTCCCCTCACAACAGTCCCCATGCCTTGATCTAACCAAAAATCTTTTCGCCTACACACAGATCCTAAGTTTTTCAGAGAAAACCTTTATTTATTAGAAATACATTATAAATATAGATGAATAGATGATATATGAAAGCTAAAAAATCCTCAAAGCCACCCAGATCTTCCATCTGTCCTTCACCTCACCAACATGGGCAGGAGGAGAGGAAAATGTGTTCTGGTTGTTGCCCCCATGCTTTCCTAATGGACTCCTTTTTTTTCAAACCTCAATGCTGCTTAGCTTCTCCTCACATATTCTTAGGTATGAGTTCAGCTCCTAAATTTTTTTGAAATTTGTAGCTTACATTCCTAACCTTTCAAATCCTTGAATATAAAGTGCTTGAAGGAGGAAGATGCTGACTGAAATCCTGGTGCCTGGAAGCTTTAAGTAGCACTTTGCACTCATTCATAAGAAGACAGAAAAGTCTCTACAATATATTAGCCCAGGCGAAAAGACATAGGCGTGCCCTTTGATCTAAGACCTTCCCAACCGGAGGATGCTTTTGTAAAATAATTGAATTGCATTTTAATTTCACTTGAAAAATGGGAATCGGAGGCCCAGAGGGATTCAGGATGAGCCCCAGGTCACTAAATCAGCAAAAGTCAAAGTAGTCAGAAGATCAAGCATCAGATTTCCCTGGCACTACAGTGGATGAGAATCTGCCTGCCAATGCAGGGGACATGAATTTGACCCCTCGTCTGGGAGGATTTCGCACGCCATGGAGCAGCTAAGCCCATGTGCCACAGCTACTGAGCCCATGTGCCACAACTGTTGAGTCCTGTGCACCGAGAGCCTACGCTTCACAAGAAAAGTCACCACAATGAAAGCCTGTGCACAGCAGCGAAGAGTAGGCCCTGGTGACACAACTAGAGAAGGCCCACCTGCAGCAACAAAGACCCAGTGCAACCAAAAATAAATAAATTTTGGAAAGAAAGAAAAAAGATCATTTAAACAAAAAAACAAGGCAGCCAAGGATTCAGTGCCTTCTTCTGTCTACCACAGAGGTGCTTGTTGGAAATAGTATATTTCTGTTCTGGCATTCTTGAGTCTACAGAACCCAGCATACGTTTTTGGCATCATGTAGTACAGTGTTGTAATCTTCCTCCCAGCTGTAACCCTTCTCCAGTCCTAAAAACCGTATAAGGAATTTGAATCTCTATCATAGTTCCCAATTAGCTTTGACAAACTTGATGTCTCGCCAACCAGTACACAACATCACACCCACTGACTCCAACAGGAAAATGATTCTATTAAATACCTAGACTTAATATCTCAGCTAAGAATTGCCATCTGTTCACACTCAATTATCATCTTCCCCGAACATATTTATTTAACAATCTTAAAGAAAAACTCCACTTGTAGAGAGGAATTAAGATTTGAATTTTTAGTCTTTGTGTCAAAGAGCTGTCAATTAAACTTAATATTATCACAGACCTGGCTCAAGTCTTACTGGAAATCCAAGCACACATTTTTTTTTTTTCCAGATGATTCCAAAAACACATTCTTGCATTTATTTCTGAAGGAAAGATTTAAGAAGGTGAAAAATAAATAAAGAAAACAGGATGCATTTCTTGCTCTTTCTTTCTTTTGCATTTTTTTTTTTTTTTTTAGCTTTCTTTCTTAAACACACCTTTCTTGAAAACAGGAATGGAATGGGGAAAATTCTGCTGCCAGGTGTACCTTATCATTAATTGATCTAACATGCGAGCCAAAAAGCTAGCTAGTTATATACACCTCCTGTCATTATGCCTGTATGCCTCTCAGCAGGACTCTACTGGGTTCAATCACTGCCTGTAAGCAGTCCTTTATTCTCTGTCACTCCTGTAGAAATCTGATTAGAGGTCATTCAGAATCTCTTTTGAATGGTTTAAAGAGCCAAAATCTCAGTAGCTCTCAACTTTGCAGATGGGGCTCTAGCTTTAATTGTGTTATATACCAGGTCCTTTTACAAAGCTAAACAGACACTAAGCCTGAAGAAATTTACAGCAGAAAATGGAATGCCCTGCCCATTCAGAATAAACTTATGAAAATTGATACTCACAGCATTCATAACCAAGACTTTTTTTGGTTTAACCTGTCAGTCACCCCACAAGATAAAACATCCCTACCCAAAAATAGTATTCTATTGAGGGAACTACTTTCTGGAATGAAGAAGAATGACTCTTCTGCCTTTAGCCATCTGTGTGCATTTCTTCCCTCTCAGGGCCTTTTCTGCTTGGAAAGTATGGTGATATCTTGGCCTTTCCTGGGGAAAAACAGGTAATTAAGAAGCTTTCCAGAGACCCACAGTTCTATAGAAATGGCTTGAAAGCAGTATTTGTTCACTTGTTTAAGAAATGAATACTATTACTTACTAGGTACCTATTTCTAGACTAATACCTGGGAATGCAACCACAGACCAGGAAGACTACTTTGCTGTCCTCATGGAACTTACAGTCAAGAGAGAGAAAGACCAAACACACTAATTTACCTAATTACATAAAGAGAAAAAAGTTGTCAAAGTCTGGACTTTTAAAAATAATTCTCAGAAAATGACAAATACACTGTTTCAGTGTTTAAATACTGACCTATGAAAATAAAAACATTAACATGAATTTAGTTGCTCCTGTAAGTCAAGGATTTACATATATTGTTCATTTACTTTTGGAAATGTGAGCTTAAAAAGCGGAAGTGTCCAGAACAAAAACACGGCCTTTAAGCTATAAAGTCAATAATCAGATCCACATTCATTTTGATTCAAAATGTGTGCATTTGTTCACACACCTTCTGACTTCCTCAACTAATTCTTCCTTGGCACCTGAGCAGGAAAGGTCACATTGCTTCAGACTTCTCTTTCATCAGTTAGTAGACTTACAAGTTTCTCTAGCCAATATCTTCACTTCTGATAAAAATAATTGTGTAAGAATAAAGTAAAAAGTCTCAACCTTATGCAAAATCTACAAAGAAGACAATCTCTTCCACTTCCAGAGACAACACAATCTGATGTTTCATAATTCCACAAGCATTCTAATACTCAGTTATCTTCTACTTACTTAGGAAGTTCTCATTGCCAGATCAAGTGCCTGTTGTAACAGATCTTATAAGAATAAAGCCAAGAATTGAGAAGCTGAATAGTTCATATATTTCAACATTCATTACTCATAAATCAATGAACTAACAACAAAAAAATGTCTTCCTAAGCAAATTACAGTCAGCTTGCACAAAACTGGTCCTGTATACATATAGCAAAAGGAAAGTTTATTCCTTACCAATATTTGAGATTAATTGGATGCTGTGGCAAACAAGAATCCCACATTCACCTACAGAATCATTTGAAAATCTTTTAATTTATTAAAAGAAAAAGGACACATTGTGTTTCCACATGTTTCCCATAGCATCATAAGCCCACTCCAAAGCATGTCTCCCACTGAAGAAACTAAAAACTCTTGAAAAAATTAAATAATTACCACAAGACTCTGAAAATATATGGATTTTTAAGATCTTAATAAAATATTGGCCCACTGAGTCCAAAAATATGTAAACAAATCTCAAAATACATCATGGCCATATATGGCTTATCCCAGAAAAGCAGTATTGATTTAGCATTTGAAAACCAAACATAACTCATCAGATAAATAGAATAAAGGAGAAAATCTATATGATCAGTTTAACAGACGGAGAAAAAGCATTTGATAAAATTCAACACTCATTCATGATTAAAAAAAGAACCTCTCAGCAACCTACGAACATCAGAGAACTTTCTCAAACTAATAGTGGGCACCCATGCAAAACCTACAGCTAACACCATACTTCAGGAGGAAACATGAAATTATTATCGCCTGAGATTAGTAACAAAGCAAGAATCTCTACTTTCCCTGCTTCTATTCAATGTTATACTGGCAGGGTAGGGGGAACCTAACCCATTACAGTCATTTTTAAAAAGAGGTGGCGACAGAGAAGGTTAAAAGGAAAAATAAATAAAAGAATAAGATCAGTAAAGAAGAAGTAAAACTATAGTAGAGATGATAATAGAACTGTTTATGTAGAAAATTTCAGAGAATCTACAAAATAACTCTTAGAACTAATAAGCAAATTTAGCAAGATACATAACTAATGTTTTAAATTATTGTATTCCAACCCACAAGAAGCAAACAATTCAAAAATTAAATTTTAAAAATTCCATTTACAGTAGTGCTAAAAACAAAAATCTAGTCAAAGATGTCTACATTGAAAACTGCAGAACATTTCTGAAAATAGAGAAAATCTATATAAAAGGGAAGACACACCGTATTCATGGATTGAAAGATTTGATATCCTTAAGATAACAATTTTGCCCAAACTCATCTATGGTAGTTTCAGTTTAATATCAATCAAAATTCCAGCAGAATTTTGTAGAAATTGACAAACTGACTTTGAAATATATATAGAAAAGCAAAGGACCTAGACTAGCCAAAACCAAAGAACTTTTTAGAAAGGAAAATAAGGTTGGAAGACTCACCCTATCTGATTTCAAAAATTTCTATGAAGCTACAGTAATCAAAGTAGTTTGCTAGTTTGATGAAAAAAGATACACATATACGGACAAGAACAGACAATTCAGAAATAAATCCACACATACAGACAACTGATTTTTTACAAAGATACCATTGCAATTCTTTGGATAAATACAAGCCTTTTTTTTTTTTAACAAAAGATGTTGTATACACTAAACAGAAAAAGAAAAAAAAATTAACATGAACCCTTACCTCACATCCTACATAAAACTTAACTCAAATGAATCATAGGTCCAAATTTGAAACATAAAACTCTAAATGTTTCTACAAGAAGCATAGGAGAATTACAGTTTTGGAGCAGGCAAACATTTCTTGGATAAAACACAAAAAGCTTGATTCACAGAAAAAAAGAAGAAGAATCTTTGGCAAAACTAAAAGTTTTCTGTTTGAAAGGCACCCCTAAGAAAACAAAACTACAAGCCACAGACTTGGAGAAAATATTTGACAAATTTTGCTTCTAAGTACATTTTTAAAAAGAGGTGGCGACAGAGAAGGTTAAAAGGAAAAATAAATAAAAGAATAAGATCAGTAAAGAAGAAGTAAAACTATAGTAGAGATGATAATAGAACTGTTTATGTAGAAAATTTCAGAGAATCTACAAAATAACTCTTAGAACTAATAAGCAAATTTAGCAAGATACATAACTAATGTTTTAAATTATTGTATTCCAACCCACAAGAAGCAAACAATTCAAAAATTAAATTTTAAAAATTCCATTTACAGTAGTGCTAAAAACAAAAATCTAGTCAAAGATGTCTACATTGAAAACTGCAGAACATTTCTGAAAATAGAGAAAATCTATATAAAAGGGAAGACACACCGTATTCATGGATTGAAAGATTTGATATCCTTAAGATAACAATTTTGCCCAAACTCATCTATGGTAGTTTCAGTTTAATATCAATCAAAATTCCAGCAGAATTTTGTAGAAATTGACAAACTGACTTTGAAATATATATAGAAAAGCAAAGGACCTAGACTAGCCAAAACCAAAGAACTTTTTAGAAAGGAAAATAAGGTTGGAAGACTCACCCTATCTGATTTCAAAAATTTCTATGAAGCTACAGTAATCAAAGTAGTTTGCTAGTTTGATGAAAAAAGATACACATATACGGACAAGAACAGACAATTCAGAAATAAATCCACACATACAGACAACTGATTTTTTACAAAGATACCATTGCAATTCTTTGGATAAATACAAGCCTTTTTTTTTTTTAACAAAAGATGTTGTATACACTAAACAGAAAAAGAAAAAAAAATTAACATGAACCCTTACCTCACATCCTACATAAAACTTAACTCAAATGAATCATAGGTCCAAATTTGAAACATAAAACTCTAAATGTTTCTACAAGAAGCATAGGAGAATTACAGTTTTGGAGCAGGCAAACATTTCTTGGATAAAACACAAAAAGCTTGATTCACAGAAAAAAAGAAGAAGAATCTTTGGCAAAACTAAAAGTTTTCTGTTTGAAAGGCACCCCTAAGAAAACAAAACTACAAGCCACAGACTTGGAGAAAATATTTGACAAATATGAATCAGACAAGTACTTGTAGCAAGTAGATAATCTAATTTTTAAAATAACCAAAAAGTTTACATAGGTGATTTACCTAAAAAGATCTATAGTTTTCCATAAGCACATGAAAAAAATGCCCAAGTTATTAGTCAACAGAGAATTGCAAATCAAAATCATAATGAAATGCCACTATACACTCAGTAGACTAGTTTATATATATATAGATATATACATATATCTATATATATATGTATATAGTTATGTATGTATATACATATCTCTCTATATGTATATGTATATAGAGATATGTATATATACACATATATCTATAGATATGTGTATATATATATATATATATATATATATACACATACATATTTTTAAACCAACAATATAAAGAGTTTAATGATGGTATGGAGAACTGCTATTGGGAATGCAAAATACTACAGTTTGTCAGTTTCTCAGATTCAGTATACACCTACCATTCCACCTAGCTTGGCCACTCCTAGGTTTTTACCCAAAAGAAATGAAACCATGTCCAACTAAATTTTGTATATAAATGTTTATCACCTTATATGTAATAGTCAAAAACTGGGAACAGCCCAAGTGTCCATCCACAGATAAATGGATAAACAATTTGTGGCAAGTCCTTACAATGCAAACTTGCTCAGCGATAAAAAGAAATGAACAACTGGTATTTTCAACAAAGTGAAGTTTCAGATGAGTCTCAAAATCACTATGCTGAGTGAGAGAAGCATGGCAGAAAGGAGTATATACTGTATGCTTCTATTTATGTGAAATTCTAAAAAATTGAAACTAATCTATAGTGATAGAAAGCAGATCAGTGGTTGCTTGTGGATCTTGGCAGAGGGAGGAATGGATTACAAAGGAGCTGTTAGACAATTTAGAGAGAGAGAAATAACTGTTAACTTGATTACGGCTATGGTTTCATGGGTGTATTACATTTGTCAAAAAGGATAAAATTGTACACTCTAAATATGTGCAGTTTATTGTAGTACTTCCATTCTACCCTAATAGAGATGTAAAATAATTACCCCGACTTCAATCAGTGCAGTGGATTGCTTTATTTGCTCCATATTCAGATGTGCTCACACAGTCCCTGCTCCGGAGCCCAATGCCCAAGTTTGATCACATTAGATTGTAGACTAATAAAATGTCATTTTGAAATGTGAAAAAAAATGGAGGCATTAATTAACATATAGAAACTAGGAATTCCCTGGTGTTCTAGAAGTTAGGATTCAACGCTTTCCCTGCCAGGGTCCAGGGTTCAATCCCTGGTCGGGGAAATAAAATCCCACAAGCTGTGCAGGGCAGCTAAAAAACAACCAACCAACCAACCACTTGCAGAAACCATATCTGTTGGTTAAGAATAAGGATCTCAAAACTACTTACCCAATCTCAGTTCTGTCTCTCACTTGTGATGAGACCTTGCATGAGATTAAATTTCCTATGTCTCAGTTTCCTCATGCCTGTAAGATAAAGATAATACTATTCACCTCATGAAGTTATTGTGGATATTCAGTAGGCTAATGCAAATACAGTACATGCCTGGCTCAGATAGGTTTCTAATAAATGAAAACTGCCATAGTACTCCAATGGGATACCAAATTTGTAAAGAATTTTTAAACACTTTGCAATACTTTGTCATGTTACTGCAAGGTAATGAAATTACCCAGGTGAGTCTAAATAGCTATGTAATTGATGGGAAATCTCAGAGCCAATCACAAATTATTTTTTTTTCAAATTTCCTTCATTGCTGGGTGTGTTTTCATGGGGATTTTATTGTGGTAAGAGCAAAACTAAGCCTCCGCATGTCTCTTTTTCTGCCCACCACCTCTTCTTATTTTTGTATTTGTATCAAAGTCCTTTTATGAAGTTTCTGGTCTAAAATGCTGGCTTTAGATGTTTGCCCCAGGAAGTCTGTTAACTCTCTTTATAGATGGATTAAACTTTTTCTCTTTGCACCTGATGCAAAGAAATGACTCACTGGAAAAGACTCTGATGTTGGGGAAAATAGAAGGCAAAAGGAGAAGGGAATGACAGAGGACAAGATGATTGGATGGCATCACTGAGTCAATGGATGTGAGTTTGAGCAAGTTCCAGGAGATGGTGAATAACAGGGAAGTCTGGAGTGCCCCAGACCATAGGATGGCAAAGAGTCCGACACAACTGAGTGGCTGAAGTGTATTCAAACTTTTCTATACCTTGTCCTACAACCATGTTAGTGATCTGCTCCAAAGTGGAATTCCCTCCAGCTGGTACATAGTCAGAACTCCGTAAGTGTTACTACCTATGTTTTCCTAGTTCAGTAGTTAGTCTACCAACACAGGGCTAAAGGACACACAACATAAATCACATGGGTCTTTTAGGTTCAGAGATAGATTCTCTACGAGGCTTATCAGGCTTCAGAGAAATACAAGCACAGCAGATGGATCATTTCAGTCCTATAACTGCTTCTGATCCTAATTTGCTACCAGCACTCCATTTTAACCATTCCAAGGTAGACTGGGCATTCACTTCATTGACTGTAAAGAACCAAGGGCCTGAATAAATGACTGCTCACTTTAATATGCCAGTCACTGTACTAGAAGCTTTATCATTTCTATACATCCTAAAATAAACCACTTTTGTCTTAGCATGACCTAACTGAAGTTCCACTTGTTTAAGGTTGTAGGTAAAGTATGGAGTAATGAAGCCAGGATTCCAATCCACATAAGACTTTGGCTATGCAACCTCTGTTTTGTACATTCTATTTTATCACTTCTCAATGTTTGTGGGCTTAGAAAGAGTCACTTTACAATTTATCTTCCAAATTGAGACATTTCTAAGAATAAATGTGATAGATGGACTTTTAATCTAGAATGCTGGGTGTGTTTTCATGGGGATTTTATTGTGGTAAGAGCAAAACTAAGCCTCCGCATGTCTCTTTTTCTGCCCACCACCTCTTCTTATTTTTGTATTTGTATCAAAGTCCTTTTATGAAGTTTCTGGTCTAAAATGCTGGCTTTAGATGTTTGCCCCAGGAAGTCTGTTAACTCTCTTTATAGATGGATTAAACTTTTTCTCTTTGCACCTGATGCAAAGAAATGACTCACTGGAAAAGACTCTGATGTTGGGGAAAATAGAAGGCAAAAGGAGAAGGGAATGACAGAGGACAAGATGATTGGATGGCATCACTGAGTCAATGGATGTGAGTTTGAGCAAGTTCCAGGAGATGGTGAATAACAGGGAAGTCTGGAGTGCCCCAGACCATAGGATGGCAAAGAGTCCGACACAACTGAGTGGCTGAAGTGTATTCAAACTTTTCTATACCTTGTCCTACAACCATGTTAGTGATCTGCTCCAAAGTGGAATTCCCTCCAGCTGGTACATAGTCAGAACTCCGTAAGTGTTACTACCTATGTTTTCCTAGTTCAGTAGTTAGTCTACCAACACAGGGCTAAAGGACACACAACATAAATCACATGGGTCTTTTAGGTTCAGAGATAGATTCTCTACGAGGCTTATCAGGCTTCAGAGAAATACAAGCACAGCAGATGGATCATTTCAGTCCTATAACTGCTTCTGATCCTAATTTGCTACCAGCACTCCATTTTAACCATTCCAAGGTAGACTGGGCATTCACTTCATTGACTGTAAAGAACCAAGGGCCTGAATAAATGACTGCTCACTTTAATATGCCAGTCACTGTACTAGAAGCTTTATCATTTCTATACATCCTAAAATAAACCACTTTTGTCTTAGCATGACCTAACTGAAGTTCCACTTGTTTAAGGTTGTAGGTAAAGTATGGAGTAATGAAGCCAGGATTCCAATCCACATAAGACTTTGGCTATGCAACCTCTGTTTTGTACATTCTATTTTATCACTTCTCAATGTTTGTGGGCTTAGAAAGAGTCACTTTACAATTTATCTTCCAAATTGAGACATTTCTAAGAATAAATGTGATAGATGGACTTTTTATATTATTCTAGAATGATAGGCATAAGCTAGAATTCTCCTAGGCAAACTGAAGTGTATGGTTACCCTAATCTGAAGTATCAACCATGAAAGCAATATTTCAAAGCAAAGCAATGTCAGGAAAGGAGATGAAAATCTGTGGCATGCTGAATGCTGGTCGAATCGACTCTGCAAAGGAAGCTGTAACCCTGATTTTAGGAAAAAGATCTGGGAACATGATCTACCTCCTCATTGCTCATTGGATCTGCAGCCCAGCAGCAGCAGCTCTGACCTAGTGAATCAGCATCTGCCTTTTAACAAGATGCCCTGGTGATTTATACACACATTAAAAGTTTGAGAAGCACTGTTCTATAGGTCTGCACACTTGCTTACCATCTGAGTGACTTGGGAAGTTTTAAAAAAAATTCAAGGGCCCATTACCCAAGATCCTAATTCTGTAGAATTTGGGGGTGGAGCCAAGAATCTACATTTTTAAAAAGCTCTCCCATGAAAACCTAGAGAAAACAGGTAGGTTTGGGGCTCTCGGATCTAGAGCGTCCAGTGGAAATAGCACCCAAGTTTTTATCAGAAATCATGCAATGTTAAAAATGAAAGTAGCTTAAGATTCACTGTATTTACATTTTTATCAAGAAATTCATCTATTTTCAGCCAAAAAAAAAAACCCTTTGAGAGCTAGATTCCATAATAGGAAAGTATGCTAGCAGAGGAATTTTCAATGAAATGAAGCAAAGCATAATATTCCCAAAGAAGGCCTTCCAGCTCCTGGAACAAACTCACGCAGTCCTAAGTGTACCCAGACACAGACACAAACATAGAATGAGACCAAGAAGATAACCAAATGTTGCTTCCCAATACAGTCACAGCACTGTGGCCATAATTACTTGGTCTTTGTGAGAACATCTGTTCCCTAGTCTCATCCCCAGGCCCAGAGCTATGTGAGCAGTCTGTTTCTGTGTCATTTCTCAGGGGGCTGTCCCACAACAGAAGCGAAGCATGAACGATTACAGACACTTTGCTGTGTTTTACCTACTCCTCCACCCACGCTTCTTTTTGGCAGTAAATTGGTTTTTAAGTTTCTAATTAGTCTTTCGTGAAGCAAAATTCAGGCACTAATGTTCAGTGATAAGACTAAATTTAAAAATACAGATCTTATTCTGTGGTGAAAATACTCATAAATGATATAGTCCAGCGTCAGGACAAAAAGTCAAGGTCATGTTCACATTTAAACTCTGAATAAAATCAGTCCAGAGAAGCAATATCAGACAATAGGCAAGAAGACAGTGCTGATGACTTGGCCTTCTGAGCCAGGTCCAGCAATAGGCTCCTACAGCTCCTTTGGGCTTTGCAGGTAATGCCAGTGGTAACAAACTCACCTGCCAATGCAGGTAGATATAAGAGACGCGGGTTTGATCCCTGGGTCAGGAAGATCCCCTGGAGGAGGACACAGCAACCCACTCTAGTATTCTTTCCTGGAGAATCCCATAGACAGAGGAGCCCAGCAGGCTACAGTCCATAGGGTCGCACAAAGTCAGACATGACTGAAGCAACTTGGCACACACAGCTACTTTTGAAGAAAAACTGGAAATTGTAAGTCTCTCAAGCGTAGAGATCCCATTCTTGAAACTGTCTGCCCTTTGACATAGCATATGATTACTTCTACTGTTTATTTTTTCAGTATTTCATAGTGAAAGAAAAGGACAATAAACATCAGAGTAATCATGGCTTAAATTCAACAATTATTAACATTCTGTCTCATTTGTCCTGTTATTTAAATTTCTGTTGAAATTTCCTCATGACATCTGTGAGTTGCAGACACTTCATTTCTAACTATACTAGATCACTTCTCTTGAGAATCAGCTCTTGTAGATAACCACAGGACTTCCCTGGTGGCTCAGACAGTAAAGAATCTGCCTGCAATGCGGGAGACCTGGGTTTGATCCCTGGGTTAGGAAGATTTCCTGGAGGAAGGCATGGCAACCCCTTCAAGTATTCTTGCCTGAAGAAGCCCCATGGACAGAGGAGCCTGGAAGGCTATAGTCCATGGGGTCGCACAAAGTCAGACATGACTGAAGCAACTTGGCACACACAGCTACTTTTGAAGAAAAACTGGAAATTGTAAGTCTCTCAAGCGTAGAGATCCCATTCTTGAAACTGTCTGCCCTTTGACATAGCATATGATTACTTCTACTGTTTATTTTTTCAGTATTTCATAGTGAAAGAAAAGGACAATAAACATCAGAGTAATCATGGCTTAAATTCAACAATTATTAACATTCTGTCTCATTTGTCCTGTTATTTAAATTTCTGTTGAAATTTCCTCATGACATCTGTGAGTTGCAGACACTTCATTTCTAACTATACTAGATCACTTCTCTTGAGAATCAGCTCTTGTAGATAACCACAGGACTTCCCTGGTGGCTCAGACAGTAAAGAATCTGCCTGCAATGCGGGAGACCTGGGTTTGATCCCTGGGTTAGGAAGATTTCCTGGAGGAAGGCATGGCAACCCCTTCAAGTATTCTTGCCTGAAGAAGCCCCATGGACAGAGGAGCCTGGAAGGCTATAGTCCATGGGGTCTCAAAGAGTCAGGCACAACTGAGTGACTAACCACAACATATAACCACAATATTACTAAAACACTGAAGAAAACTGTTAAAAATAATTTCCTAATATCATCTAATAGCCAGTCCTTATTGAGCTTTGCCCAATTGTCCCCAAAATGTCTCTACTCTAACATTTTATGTTGACATTTGTCAAAGAGCAAAGCTGAAAACATTTTTCAATGCACTCCTATGCCCACCTGGAAAAGGAAATAGCAACCCACTACAGTATTCTTGCCTGGAAAATTCCATCAATGGAGAAGCCTGGTGAGCTAGTCCATAGGGTTGACTGATGGGTCAGTGGTAAGAAATCTGCCTGCAATGCAGGAGACCCAGGTTCCAATCCCTGGGTTGGGGAAGATCCTTCTGGAGGAGGGCATGGCAACCCACTCCAGTATTCTTGCCTGGAAAATCCCATGGGCAGAGGAGCCTGGTAGGCTATAGTCCATAGCATCACAAAGAGTCAGGCACAACTGAGTGACTAACCACAACATATAACCACAATATTACTAAAACACTGAAGAAAACTGTTAAAAATAATTTCCTAATATCATCTAATAGCCAGTCCTTATTGAGCTTTGCCCAATTGTCCCCAAAATGTCTCTACTCTAACATTTTATGTTGACATTTGTCAAAGAGCAAAGCTGAAAACATTTTTCAATGCACTCCTATGCCCACCTGGAAAAGGAAATAGCAACCCACTACAGTATTCTTGCCTGGAAAATTCCATCAATGGAGAAGCCTGGTGAGCTAGTCCATAGGGTTGACTGATGGGTCAGTGGTAAGAAATCTGCCTGCAATGCAGGAGACCCAGGTTCCAATCCCTGGGTTGGGGAAGATCCTTCTGGAGGAGGGCATGGCAACCCACTCCAATATTCTTGTCTGGAAAATCTCATGGACAGAGGAGCCTGATAGGCTGTAATCCATGGGGTCACACAGGGTTGGACACGACTGAAATGACTGAGCAGTAGCAGTATATACCCATCACCCAGATGGTGGGCCACTAGTTTTTTACTATGCTTATTTTACTACATTTACATTTATCCATACACATTCTTTATTCATCAATCCATCTTACTTTTTGACATATTTCAAAGTAAAATGCATCAGCAATTTATCCTTAAATATTCTGTTTGCAAATTAATAGGTAGAAATCAATGTTCGTTTATAATTTTTCTCTCGATGGAGAATTTACATACAATGAAATGCACGAATATTAAATTACATTTGCTGAGTTTCAAAAAATACATGCATCTATGTAACTCACGTCCATATCAAAAAACAGAACATTGCAAGGGATTTATTTCATGATCCTTCTCAGTCATTCCTTTCCCTTCTTGGAAGTAGGCTCTGTTCTGATGTTTTTCACCCTAGATTCTTTTTGCAAATTATGGAACTTCAAATAAATAGACTTATACAGTTTGTACTCTTTGGTCTTAGCTTCTGCCATTCAAAATGATGCTTTTGACAATCATCCATGTTGTTGCATGAATTAATAGTTCATTTCTTTTATTGCTGAGAAATAGTTCACCAGGACTGTTTCTTGGCTTTGGCTATTATAGATAGAACTTCTATGAAAATTCTTGTACAATGCTTTTTCTGAACATGTGTTTTCGTTTCTCTTGTATAAATACCTTAAAGAGAAATCACTGGGCCCCACAGTCGTTGTATGTGTAGTTTTATGAGAAACTTCCAGACCTTCTCTCCAGAGTGAATATGCCATCACACAATCCCACCAGCAGTTGTGTAAGAGTTCCAATTACTGTTCTTTCCTTTTTTCATTTCTGCTTTTATCTTTTAAAATTCTTTCATTCTACTTACTCTGGATTTACCTCATTCTTCTTTTGTTAATACCTTTTAAAACTGATTCTCAGTTACTGATTTTGACCTTTCTATTCTAACGATTTCAAACTATGAATTTCCTTATAAGCACTGCTTTCACTGCTTTCTTCAAATGTTGATAGGTTCTGCTTTTGTTTTATTTTAGTTTAAAATATTTTGTAATTTCTTTTGTGATTTATTTCACTCATAAATTATCTGGAAGTATTTTGTTTAATTTTCAAAATGTTGGGTAACTCCTAGATATCTTATTATTGTTGATTTATAATTTAATGACATTATAATCAGAGAAAACAGTCTGCATAACTTCAGTCTTTTTTGAATTATTAAGGCTTGTTTTATTGCTCAAAATATGGTCAGTCTATTTTTTTTTAACTTTTATTTTACTTTTAACTTTTACAGTTTTGTTGTTTACAGATAAGTATGTTCCCAGATTAGTCATATGTATATCCCCCCCTTCCCACCCCTCCCAACCATCACACAGCACCCCTGAAGGATCCCCTTTTCTCACAGAGCAATGACTAGAGCTATTTTCTTCACTTATGATAGTACAGGCCTTCATGCTACTTCCTTTACGCCTCCCACCTTCTGTTCCCACAATGTCTATATGTCCACTGTCCATGTCTGTCTTTCTGTCGCTTCACTGCATGTGCCATCATCACCATCCTACTAGATTCCATATATATGTGTTAATATACTGTATTTGTCCTTCTCTTTCTGACTGACTTCACTTTTGATGATACGTTCTAGATCCAGCCACCTCATTAGGGCTGATTCTTCTGCATTTCTCTTTACAGCTGTTTAGTGGTCAGTCTATTTTGAGTAGCATACCATGTACACTTAAATGTTTTTTCTTCATTATTGGGATATAATGTTTTATCGATATTAATTAGGTCAAACTGACTTATCACCTTGTTTATATTCCCATTGTCTTTGCTAATTTTTTTGCCTTGTTTCCTACTAATTGCTAAGAAATGTGTCTTTAATCTCCAATTATGACTTGAGAATCATCTATGTCCCCTTTCTTCTATCAGTTTTGTCTCATGTATTTTGAAGTTCCAAAATGCATTTTATAATGTTTCCAAAGTAGATGTAGTCAAATATTCTTACCAAAATGTTTAACCAGAATTTTGTCAAGTCTCTTGACCTATTTAATTCCCTACCTTGAAGAGGAAAAAGGTAAATATTGTGAGGAAATAATCGGGCATATCCAGAATAAGGTACAGCCTACACAAGATAATTGGCAGATTCTCTTCAAAATGTTTGTGTTAATGCCATAAAACGGGGATATTAGGAGTACCATCTTACCTTGTAAGACTTAAGAGATATATCAACTAAATGCAGTGCTGATCATTCTTGCATAAACCACCAAGACCTGAAAGTCATGGTAGTATATATGTTCCACTTTGAGTGTCAGAGGGGAAAGATAGCCTGGTTACATAGCACTGAGTGAACAAAGACAGCAAGGTTGGTGGAAGGCAAGGAGATCAACCCAAGGATTCTGAGAAAGAAACTTTCAGCAGTTTCCACGCTAGATCTGCAGCATCAGGTTGCAATGCAATTTTGTGTCGTGGTGATAGAGGTAAAGAAAAGGATTTCTTATTGTACCCATTCATGCCATAATTTTATTTCCATGGGAAAACACCAGCCACCATAAGGGAAAGCAAAGCTGTTCACATAAGCTCCCCTAGCTTGGTCTTTGTCATGTGTGCTCTGCTGTGCCTCCCAGATCCCCACTTCAAGAGTGAAGGATTGGTTCCCCACTGCTGAGAAGATTGTCAGATGACAGCCTTCTGTGCCAGATGGGAATTGCCTCAACAGAAAAGAACCATGTCACCCAAAGTCACTGCCCCTTCATAGGGCAGGCTGTGGTCAGTGACTGGTCAAACTACATAAAGAATCTGTTCTCTCACTCCAACCTGGCACAACTCTAAAGCACCATGCCAGCCTCAGAGCTTCCCATGGAATTGACTGAGCCCTTTTTAGAGGGAACCACAGCCAATCTCTCCCTCTGCCATGTCCTTCTTGTTTCACTTCTTCCACACATCTTGATCCCAAGAATGCTCCTTAGGACCCCTCCTGTGTGTTGATCTCCTTCTCAGAGTCATTTCCTAGAGAATCCAACCTGCAGTAAGGTTACACAGCCAATTACCATTAAAGAACTCATAACAATTTCATTGATATTTCTATGGAAATCAAATTTACTCAGATTTTTGCAGAAGGAGAAATCAAGGCACAAACTTTCTATGATTTTTCTTAAGACTATCTGAGGCACCAATATTGTGCGAAGGCAGTGTGCCAAGGCATGTTCAAAAAGTACATACGAATGTTGCCAAGTTTTCTTCTCTGTATAAAATTTACTTTTGCTACAACAGAGTAAAACTCATCATTTCAGTTCTGTGTGCCAGATGGAATGTTAAGATTCATGGGTTTGCAGAGTGGGGTACAGAGTGGGGAGTAACAAGTTTAGAACAAGTGTTAAGAAGCAGAGTATTCAGAAAAAGATAGTGTGTTTATTGGAAATGTGATGTACTTTCCTCATGTGTATATATAAGAACACAGGCAAGACAGTAAACCTACTGAAACAGCAACACCATGCTGAAAGGTGACAGTGATTCTTGCAAGAACTGTCGAGTAAATTTAGAGATGCTACAAGAAATGGTTTTAGAGTAGAAGTAGTTATATGGATGTTTCTGCTGTCCATTTAATGTTTAGAGATTTGCCAGCAAAATCTCCAGCTTTCAAAAGTCAACATGGAATGCAAAAAAGTTGAAACCCTGAGCTGGGGATTAGAACTCAGGAAGTAAATGTATCCCATTTCCCTCCCCCCGCCCCCCCCCCTCCGCCAACACACACATACCCAGCGCATGAGTTCTATCTGCTATGTACTCAGTCGCTCAGTTGTGTCCAACTTTTTGTGACCCCATGGACTGCAGCCTGCCAGGCTTCTCTGTCCATGGGATTTCCAGGCAAGAATACTGGAGTGGGTTGCCATTTCCTGCTCCAGAGGATCTTCCTGACTCAAGGACTGAGACTGAATCTTCTGCGTCTCCTGCATTGGCAAGCACTACTACACCAACAGAAAAATAGGTGTAGTTTTTTTTATCCCAGATTGAAAGAAACTTGTGCTATTTCCTAATAACATTAAGCATATTGGCATTTGAAGTCTGTTATACATAGCATTGCTAATCAGAAGAGAATATAAAAGACAGAGGAGGCTTTTACTTAAGAAGCAAAACCAGCATTTTGATGTCCCTGGATCTGTTCAGCATAAAGATGTGGCCCCATAGAGTGAATAAAAACATGGTACTTCATTTATACACTGTCTACACTGACCTTCTATTTTCTTTTCTCTTTAAGTTTGTTGGCACTTTCTTCCAGCTTAGCCTATCAGCTCAGCACATAAAGCCTTCTTCGTACTCCTAAAAAAGAGGTATTGATAAGACCAAAGGAATGAGATGAGACAGGTTTCTGGTTCTTTCTGGCATCATTGAGGTTCAATTTTCAATAAGTCTGTGGCTAGGGATCAAAAGTCACATGTGAGCTACTGGATTCCATGACTTACTGGCAAATTCACAACTGTTTCACACAGACGAAAGTCCAAAGTATGCTCTCCAGCGTCAAGACTGGTTGTGGTGTTAAAATTGGAAATGTGGATGTACTTTCCTCATGTGTATATATAAGAACACAGGCAAGACAGTAAACCTACTGAAACAGCAACACCATGCTGAAAGGTGACAGTGATTCTTGCAAGAACTGTCGAGTAAATTTAGAGATGCTACAAGAAATGGTTTTAGAGTAGAAGTAGTTATATGGATGTTTCTGCTGTCCATTTAATGTTTAGAGATTTGCCAGCAAAATCTCCAGCTTTCAAAAGTCAACATGGAATGCAAAAAAGTTGAAACCCTGAGCTGGGGATTAGAACTCAGGAAGTAAATGTATCCCATTTCCTCCCCGCCCCGCCCCCTCCGCCAACACACACATACCCAGCGCATGAGTTCTATCTGCTATGTACTCAGTCGCTCAGTTGTGTCCAACTTTTTGTGACCCCATGGACTGCAGCCTGCCAGGCTTCTCTGTCCATGGGATTTCCAGGCAAGAATACTGGAGTGGGTTGCCATTTCCTGCTCCAGAGGATCTTCCTGACTCAAGGACTGAGACTGAATCTTCTGCGTCTCCTGCATTGGCAAGCACTACTACACCAACAGAAAAATAGGTGTAGTTTTTATTATCCCAGATTGAAAGAAACTTGTGCTATTTCCTAATAACATTAAGCATATTGGCATTTGAAGTCTGTTATACATAGCATTGCTAATCAGAAGAGAATATAAAAGACAGAGGAGGCTTTTACTTAAGAAGCAAAACCAGCATTTTGATGTCCCTGGATCTGTTCAGCATAAAGATGTGGCCCCATAGAGTGAATAAAAACATGGTACTTCATTTATACACTGTCTACACTGACCTTCTATTTTCTTTTCTCTTTAAGTTTGTTGGCACTTTCTTCCAGCTTAGCCTATCAGCTCAGCACATAAAGCCTTCTTCGTACTCCTAAAAAAGAGGTATTGATAAGACCAAAGGAATGAGATGAGACAGGTTTCTGGTTCTTTCTGGCATCATTGAGGTTCAATTTTCAATAAGTCTGTGGCTAGGGATCAAAAGTCACATGTGAGCTACTGGATTCCATGACTTACTGGCAAATTCACAACTGTTTCACACAGACGAAAGTCCAAAGTATGCTCTCCAGCGTCAAGACTGGTTGTGGTAATGACCCTAAATTCATCACATAACCACACAACCCTTTATTTCAGGCAAACTGGTGACAAGCCACAAAATTCACGTATGGGTCTTGCTCTTTAAGACAAAAGAAATATTTTGACTATGAAGCCAAAAGTTGAGGAGAGTTTTCAATCTCGGCCACTTCTTATCTGCAGCACCTCCTCATTATCCTTCTCCCAACAGACTGGTCATTTTCATAAATGTAGCTGGCAGCTCCGACTTTGCCTGGAGGGGAATGTAACCCAGAGCAGCCAACCAGAACTTGAAATTCTCTGGTTTTTGTCACTTGCAGTTAACGTTGCAACCTTTTCTAAATTTAGGTTAGTGCATCACACAAAACAGTGACCTGATTGCAAAGCTTCACCAAGTGTGTGCGGGGGAGCAATCAAGAACACATTGGCTTGTAAAGGTCAACAATATGGACGTGACAGAGCCTACTCCTGGTTCAACACCAGCAAAAGAACATGACATTGTGAACGAGGCTTGCTTCGCAGGACCGAATACAGATGTATTACCTTGCACTTTTTAGCTTCCTTTTCTAATGCTTCCAGTATAGTTTATGAATTCACAGCATATGCATATGTCAACTTATGGCTCTCAAGGATTAATTTCACTTTATCCAATATGTTGCTAAGCCTCTCAGGGGATTTGCGGTCTAGTGTGATGGACTGACATAAAACTAATTTAACTCAGATTCTGTTTTTCATACTGTCACAATTTAACTATTTGCAGCGTTGTTTGTGGGAATTCAGATAAGATTATTTAATCAAAGAAAAATGACAAGTAAGACATTCCTTAACTTTCCCTGATTCTAAGCCAGTTTCTCACCCCTAACATCCAATAGATTATGGAGCTCTAAAGACCCTAGCTCAGTCCAGCAGTCTGCTCTCTGCTCTCTCAATGTTGTTGTCTTAGTTCAGATTTCTCTAGTTTTCCCCTGGGCCTTCACAGTGACCTCCTACCTGGTTTCCTTTTGGCCAGAGTCTCTCTGCCCTGAAACCAGGCTTCATTTTGATCTGATCATGCACGGAGAGGAAAAAGGAGAAATGGGGAGAGAGAAGGAAGGACCATTTTAGTTTATGTATGTGGTTCAGGGAAATCTTATGAGTGGTGAGAAATGTGTAAAAATGCTTAATAGGTATATACTTAATAATTTAAAACTTTAATATTGAGTGAATTTAAAGAAAATAAACTCTTACACAAAGTCAAGGAATTAATATTTGCAGCTTTATAGCAAGTCCGAGCTCTTCGAAAGGGCTTTACAATACAAAATTCTGGCCTGTCTACTCCTCCCATGATAGTTTTTGTGCTGCAGCAACACTGCTCGTTGTTTGGTTCCCCCAAACGCCAGCTTGCTCCCATCTCAGATGCTTTGCACATGTGGTTCCTCTGCTAAAGTTCTCTTTACCTCCAGTGTTAGAGCAGAATCTGCAAGAGATAGATCTCTGTCTATTTATCTGCCTATAATATCTATATATCTACCTACCTATCTTTCTATCTATCCTGACTGATTCATTTTAAGTATGTGGCTTCCTTGATTATGGGGACTGGAAAACTCAAAATTCAAGGGCAACCAGCAGGTGGAAACTCCAACAAAAGTTGATGTTGCAATCTTGAGTCCAAAGGCTGGAAACTCAGGTAGAATTTCTGTGTTGCAGTATGAAGGCACAATTCTCATCCTTTTCTCTTTGGGAGACCTCAGTCTTTATTTTTAAAAGGCCTTCAACTAATTGGATAAGGCCTAGCTATGTGATGGAAGGTAATATGCTGGATTACCTAAATAATTTAACAGTTTGTTGTTGTTGTTTAGTCTCTCAGTGTTATCTAACTCTTTGTAACGCCACAGACGGTAGCCAAGAAGGCTCCTCTGTCTGCAGGATTTCCTAGGCAAGAATACTGGAATGGGTTACCATTTCCTTCTCCAGTGGACCTTCCTGACCTAGGGATTGAACCCACGTCTCCTGTGTGTCCTGCATTTCCAGGCAGATTCTGAGCCACCAGGGAAGCCCCAATTGAAAAGTTAACTACTTCTAAAAATAACCTTCATGCTATCATCTAGAGTGGCATTTCACCAAACACCTGGGCACCATTGCCTAGTCACATTGACCCATAAATGTGACTATCACACTCCTTATCCCCCACCCATCTTTTTTTTTTTTTAATATGGCCTCCTTTATTGGTCCTTCATTTATTTATTTTCATCCATCTTTATTCTTTGGCCTGTGTGGGCCTTCCATTGCAGTGGCCTCCCTCATTGCAGAGCACCAGCTCTGGGCACATGAGCTCCAGAGTGCTGACCCATAAGTGGACACACTGGTCCAGCCGCTCCACAGCATATGGGATCTTCCTGTGCCAGGGATCGAACCAGCACCCCTTACAGTACAAGGAGGACTCTTTATCCACTGGACCACCAGGAAAGCCCACCCCCACCCATCTTTACCACTCTAAATGAATACCACCTCCTTCATGTCTCAGCTCAAATCTCAGTACCCCAAGGAAGACTTCTTCAATCCCATCTTATATGGACACTTTAGAGCACTCTGGACCTTTCCTTCTTAGCACTTCCCACAGCCAGTCGTGAATATGTGTGTGTTGGGGTACGGGGGTAATACAACTGTCTAACTGTTTACTACTCGATGTCTTTCCCATAGAAGTTCTATGAGGTTAGACTGTTTTTCTTATCACTCTTCCCCTAACAACAACCACAATACCTCCACATCCTAGCCCCTCTGTAAAATTTTATTGAATAAATTAACAAAGGTAACAGAAACATTGTTCTGAGGTGTGTAATCCAAGCACATTTATTGATGTTCAAAGGTTAAAACAGCCATAGACATCAGAAGAAACCTTTACATGCTCCCTATCCTTGACCCAACCTCCTTCAAGGAGCATGATATAAAATGTTTTTCCAGAAGTTTAGTACAAGGTACCTCATGGGACTGTGCCGAGCCTAAGGAAATATGGTCTAGTTATCTCTTTCCTTTTATTCCTGATCCCAAAGACAGTAAAGATAAGGGGGTCATTTTGGGTGGAAGAACCTTCTTCCTGTGGTGAGCAGACCTTGCTGAGGTCGGCAGGCAGAGAGGCTGTGATGAATTGAAGCGCTCAAGAAAACTTCTTCAAACATGTGGAATGGAGACTTCATTTACCCTGGGAATCATCTAAATACTCACAGTTTTTCACAGATAATGAATTTGTTAGGCATGCTTGGAATATTCTTCATTCTTAAATAGCTATGAATAATTGCCATATTTGTAAATTATTATACATTAGCAGGTTAAGCAGGCATACTACAGCCAAATTAATTCATTAACTCTTTTCAGAACACTGATTTTACAGGTTGAGACCTAAGAAAACTGAATTGATACATCCATAAATATAAATCAAGAAACTTAATAAGATGCCTTCCTAAACAAAATACCACCAGCATTCTTTTTGTCATGATGATTCATTTTGATGAGACAAAAGACACTATGAAGAAGAAATGAGCAAGCAAATATGGATGCATCATATACTTAGACAGTCTTTTATCCCTTTTGGCATCTTCTACATACACTGCAACCCATCCTTAACTCTCTCAAAACAAGGTTTTACTGCCTTTCCATTTTCTCTTCCTTCTTTCTCCCAATTATTCCTCCAGATTTTTAGATAATGAGGGGGCAGATAAGAAGCCTAGAGGCTATATTGTTTTAATATTGTATTTGAAAGAGTACATCTGAAAACTTATTTTGGACACTGCCTTCAATAATAAAATGCTGAATATGCCCTAGGCTGTCACTTGAAAACAAAGATACACCAGACACAGATAAGGCGATGAACAAGATATACAGATATGGATGGTGGAGTCCTTTCTCAACATGACATGAGATACCTAAGAAGTAAAAGTCTATCTTTGTTCTTACAATCCACCTGGGATAAGCCAGAACAGGGGTGTGGGACACCATTGTTCACACTGAAAATGTTAGACATCCAAAGCAATATGTGAGAATATTCCTCACATGCCCACAGACTGATTTCTAAACTCATGAATGCCTAGGTCAGTGGAACTGGACATCACAAACTTCTCTGGGAGTTGGGGCAAGGCATGGTGACCCTTAAGTTCTCTTAAGTCTAAGAGAACTTTTAGAGCAGAAGGAGACAAACAAGGAGATCACAGATAAGGACAATGGACACTAGGGCTGGTCCTTCCACACCTGGATGCAGCCTAAAAGAAACTGCTAGGAAGAAGGGAGAGGTATGGATCAAAAATTCAGATACAGAGGGTCCTGATTGCCAAGGGCTAAGAGGAGTTCTAATGAGCAGCAGCAAATCAACCCAGGGAATAATAGAAACAGCTGTCGGAGAAGTCAACAGTGGAAACAGTAGAAGATTCTTTACTCTGTCTCTTATTAGTTTTTAACTCAGGGAAAAAAAAAAAAAAACTTAGATGTAGCCCAAGATTCAGGACCACAGTACACCAATAAAAAGAAATATGAGTTTTATCAGCATGAGTGGAGTTCAGACTATAGTCCGGGGAAGTGGGGTGTGTTCTAGTAAAACAAATATTCACCAGTAAATTATTTGTGTTTATTTTCAAGGGCAATTGCATATTTTATGTGTGCTTTCAAGAGATTTAGATTATCCTCATTTGATACATGATGGTGATGAACTGTATCTGAAGATCTACCCAAGTGATTTCTAAATGCAAGCATGTCAAGTGAACAGCCATTTGCAATAACTTCACCCTGGAGTTTTCATGGCACCATGGGTTTGAACCTTTCCTTGGAGAGTCTTCAAAACAATAGACCATGATGGTCTAATGCAAACCAGAAATTCACAAGCTCTGGCTTTCTGCAGTTTAGTGACATTCCATTCACAGCTGGAAAGCTAGCATTTGAAAGCCAGGGTGGATAATTCTAATTGCAAATGCCTCAGTTTTGATCAGCAGAAAAAATGGGGGGTTGGGCAGGAAAATGACACTACAAAGACAATTAAAGGAACTGGGCAAAGCAGCATGAATAAAAAACTATTAATATTTAAATTCCTCTTGCTAGGATGTGAAAAGATTCCTTTGATTACATTTTGGATTAAAAAGATGAGAAATTAGCAAAGAGCACAGCCAGAGTTAACTTTGAATTTACTTTCCCAAGGTTCATTCCCGAAGAGGTTGAAATAATTGAAAAGACTTTTTTTCCCCATAGAATCATCGACCTAGACATGCCACTTGGTTTCTCAGGAGAAAAATCAAATTTTATTTTTCCAAAGGATAGTAGATACCATTTAAGTCATAAGTGTACTGATAAGAGCTACACTTTAGGTATTTTGAGTGTTTGTTTTCATGTAGAATATACGCATATTTAACTATAACAGCTGACACTAAATGCTCACTATATGAGATGAACCTGCTTCTCATGTATATATCCTCCCCTATTTCTCAGCAAGGGTAGTACTCTTATTATCTGTATTTGACAAAAGACACTGGATAGGGCAAATACTGTGATTTGAACCCAGAGAATCTAATTCTCTTCTTCAGCACTGTCACAGGTATGTTTGAGACAGTGTTTCAAAAATATCTTCTCTGCAATGCTAATGAAAGTATTATTTAAGCAATTACCTATACCAACTGGAAAGTAACATGTCAGAAAAATATCTGACTAGTTGTGCACCGTGAATTCAAGGTAGCTACTATGAAGAGTTAAAATAACTAGAAAGTGTCAAGAAAACTCAATATGACCAATCGATAAATTATTCATCTAATGAAATCATCACCCATATATTCCAAAGTTTATTTTTTAAATTATCTGATGATGTATTAGGGCTGGCCACATATGGACCATTTAAGAAAGTGAGCTCTTCTTGGTGACAGTGATGGTTAATTAACCACAATTCTTTCAAGATCTCCTCTGAAGTTCTTTGGTTCAATCAGACAAAAACCTTTTAACAAAAGGTAAGACAAGGGGTTACTCTCTTTTTAATGACAAATATTCATGGGCTTCCCTGGTGGCCCAGTGGGTAAAGAGTCTGCTTTGCAATGCAAGGCGCACTGGTTGGATCCCTGGCCCGGGAAGATCCCACATGCAACAGAGCGACTGGGCCATTTTGTCCAATTACCAGTCAGCGCTCTGGAGTGCATGTGCCCAGAGTCAGTGCTCTGCAACGAGAGAGGCCACTGCAATGGGAGGCCCACACAGGTCAAAGAATAAAGATGGATGAAAATAAATAATGACTTAGAGGCAAAACAAAAAGCAAAAACATATTTAAAAAAATAGTCATAAATCTGGGGCTTCCCTTGTGGCTCAGATGGTAAAGAATCTGCTTGCAATGCAGGAGTCCCAGGTTTAGTCCCTGGGTTCAGGAAGATTCCCTGGAGAAGGACATGACAACCCACTCCAGTATTCTTGCCTGGAGAATTCCACAGACAGAGGAGCCCAGTGGGCTACATTCCATGGGGTTGAAAAGAGTCAGACATGACTGAGTGACTAACACATACATACATATTCATAAACCTATGTCAAAAGCTGAGAAACAATTCGATAATTATTTGTTAGGATCCTGTTTATATCTTATACCAATTATTTAAAGGGGCTCTATCTTTTAAACGCACTAACATATATGAATTTTTAAGCTTGCTAGTAGTAGATTCCTTCTCATAGTGAGTACCTAAACTCAGGTAACACCTTCAAGTATCAGCTTAAATAATCAAGTTGCTGATTTTTTTCCTAAAATGTAAAATTAGTTTCACAACAAAACAACTAGCAGTTCAGACGTGAAATTATCTGAATTTACTAATTGCCCCTCAACTTTATAAAAATAGTTTCTGTAACAATGCAAAATGAAAGTCTGAGAGTAATAAAAGGAAAAAGGAGGGAGGATCCATATTAATTTTAATGTGTTAGCTAATATTTTGGAAGTGCAATAGACAGGCATTCTGGCCAACCAACAGAAATCTCCTCTCTTTTCTATAAAACTTCACCCCATCAGAGATAATCAAGTCTGGAATGGGGAAAACTGTTCCTTAGGAAATAAATTCTTAGTATTCTCCATGTGGGGAAAGAAGCCCATTTCTCTGTTTAGAATTCAGTGAAAAAGCTGAGAAGTGCAAAGTTTTTCAATCTATGAGACTGCCCAAATTCATCATTTTAGACACACAAAACTATTCACATCACTTTGAGCTTCTTGATTTTCCACTCCCCAGCAGAGTTCAATGGATCTTGGTAGAGAAGATTAACAATGATGTAAAAGTAAATATTCCTATAGATAAGCAATAAATGGAACTGTGCTTTCTCTCTATGGCCAAGATTCATGCATTTTTCCAAGATTGTATGATAACCTTAGAACAGAACTGTGATTCATATTTAGATTCTCTAACTAAATTTGAAATAATTATGTGTACCCTGCTTTGAGTTAAGCTAATGTGTGCACAGTTATTTACAAGAATAATGTACTTATAAAATAATATTTATTCTCTAAGTTGAAAGGAGAAAAAAAAAAGATAGTTATGGTACAAGATAAGTGACTCTAGCATATATTCATTAACTTGCTCATAGGTTATAACAAGTTTGCATGATCTGAGCATGCATCTCCTCCTACTCTTAGAAAATTAGGAAATTGAAAATATAACCAAAACTGTTTGAAGTTACTCAACCCTAGAGAGTAGTAAGCATACAAGTTGAGGCTCTCAGTGGCCCGGGAGGCATCCTGACTGGGGCTGGAGTTTCAATGTCCATCCAGAAACATAAGGTATGCTTTGGTTTTTAATATCATGATAGGACAGAAGTTAGAACTGAGTCACCTGCAAAACAAGGGCTACAGAAGGGAAGGCTCTCCCCAGTATGGGGCATTAGTTGGACAACTTGTTACCTTCAGGGGTTCTAGGAAGAAGAGAAAGGTCATGTGAAAAGAAGGAAAAATCTCCAACCTGTGATGTAGGTGGATATAGAAGTTAGATGTGCACAACCTATGTGATAAAGAAATAGCAAACTGAGAAATTAATAATGACAACAAAAAAACAAGCCCTGGATCATTAAAACCCTGAGGCTCCCAGTAGAAACAAATATAAAATGCCTTGTAGAGAAATGTCCGCAACATGAGCACAGGAAGCCCATGTGAAAACACCCCACTGAAGACAAGCTAACCATGAAAAATCCAACCAAGCACTTGGGAAATCATTTGCACCAAGAGAGAAATCAGTAGACATAACAAACAGGGTCAGTCAGGAATCCTACAACTAGAAGAGAGAACAATCTGAAAGAGTCCTAAAATAACAGCATTAAAAAAATGATAAGGGGCGATAAATTAGAAAGCTGAAACTAAAAGGTGAAAAAATGCATTAGGAAATTTAAAAATATGCTTCTAAATCATTCATAATCAGTGAAGACAACATGCTGGAAATTTTTAATACTTGGAACTGAATAACAACGAAAATGTAACATAAAATCTGTGAGAAGTAGCCAAAGTACTCTTTAAAAGGAAATGTATAGACTTTTTAATTTATTTTTAATTGAAGGATAAATATAATATTGTGTCGTATTCTGCTGTACACCAACATAGATCAGTCATAGGTATACATATGTCTCCTCCCTCTTGAGCTGCCCTCCCACCTCCCACCCCATCCCACCGCTCTAGGCTGTCACAGAGACCCCATTTGAGCTCCCTGAGTCATTCAGCAAATTCCCACTAGCTATCTATTTTACATATGTTTGTGTATGTTTCTATGCTACTCTCTTCAAATGTATATGCTTTTAAATGCATATGTTAGGAAAGAAAAAAGCCAGAGCAGTCATAAGCCTAGCAACTCAAGAGGCGAAAAAGACACCCAAGTAAACCTGAAGAAAACAGCAGACATTAAAGCAGAATTAAACAGATGAGGAAACAAAGAAATATTCAGTTCAGTTCAGTTGCTCAGTCATGTCCAACTCTTTGCATCCGCATAGACTGCAGCATGCTAGGCTTTCCCGTTCTTTCCTATCTCCCGGAGCTTGCTTAAACTCATGACCATTGATTCAGTGATGCCATCCAACCTTCTTGTCCTCTGTCGTCCCCTTCTCCTTATTCCTCCTATTTTTCCCAACATCAGGCTCTTTTCCAGTGAGCTGTCTCTTCACATCAGGTGGCCAAAGTATTGGAGATTCAGCTTCAGCATCAGTCCTTCCAACGAATATTCAGGGTCAATTTCCTTTAAGATTGACTGGTTTGATCTCCTTGCAGTCCAAGGGACCCTCAAAAGCTTTCTCCAGCATCACCGTTCAAAGGCATCAATTCTTCTGTGCTCAGCCTTCTTTATGGTACAGCTCTCATATCCATAAATGATACACGACTACTGAGAAAACCACTGTTTTGACTATACCAACTTTTGTCGGCAAAGTGATGTCTCTGCTTCTGAATACGCTGTCTAGGTTTCTATTCTTTCAAGGAGCAAGCATCTTTTAATTTCACACTGCAGTCACCATCCACAGTGACTTTGGAATCCAAGAAAATAAAATCTGTCACTGTTTCCATTGTTTGCTCATCTATTTACCATGAAGCAATGAGACTGAATGCCATGATCTTTTTGAATGTTCAGTTTTAGGCCAGTTTTTTCACTCTCCCCTTTCACCTTCACCAAGAGGCTCTTTAGTTTCGCTTCACTTTCTGTCAAAAGGTGGTATCATCTGCATACCTGAGGTTATTGATATTTCTCCCAGCATTCTTGATTCCAGTTTGTGCTTCATCCAGATCAGCATTTCACATAGTGTACTCTACATATAACTTAAAGAAGCAGGGTGACCATATACAGCCTTGATGTACTTCTTTCTCAATTTGGAACCAGTCTGTTGTTCCATGTGCAGTTCTAACAGTTGCTTCTTGTCCTGCATAAGCCTAGCAACTCAAGAGGCGAAAAAGACACCCAAGTAAACCTGAAGAAAACAGCAGACATTAAAGCAGAATTAAACAGATGAGGAAACAAAGAAATATTCAGTTCAGTTCAGTTGCTCAGTCATGTCCAACTCTTTGCATCCGCATAGACTGCAGCATGCTAGGCTTTCCCGTTCTTTCCTATCTCCCGGAGCTTGCTTAAACTCATGACCATTGATTCAGTGATGCCATCCAACCTTCTTGTCCTCTGTCGTCCCCTTCTCCTTATTCCTCCTATTTTTCCCAACATCAGGCTCTTTTCCAGTGAGCTGTCTCTTCACATCAGGTGGCCAAAGTATTGGAGATTCAGCTTCAGCATCAGTCCTTCCAACGAATATTCAGGGTCAATTTCCTTTAAGATTGACTGGTTTGATCTCCTTGCAGTCCAAGGGACCCTCAAAAGCTTTCTCCAGCATCACCGTTCAAAGGCATCAATTCTTCTGTGCTCAGCCTTCTTTATGGTACAGCTCTCATATCCATAAATGATACACGACTACTGAGAAAACCACTGTTTTGACTATACCAACTTTTGTCGGCAAAGTGATGTCTCTGCTTCTGAATACGCTGTCTAGGTTTCTATTCTTTCAAGGAGCAAGCATCTTTTAATTTCACACTGCAGTCACCATCCACAGTGACTTTGGAATCCAAGAAAATAAAATCTGTCACTGTTTCCATTGTTTGCTCATCTATTTACCATGAAGCAATGAGACTGAATGCCATGATCTTTTTTTGAATGTTCAGTTTTAGGCCAGTTTTTTCACTCTCCCCTTTCACCTTCACCAAGAGGCTCTTTAGTTTCGCTTCACTTTCTGTCAAAAGGTGGTATCATCTGCATACCTGAGGTTATTGATATTTCTCCCAGCATTCTTGATTCCAGTTTGTGCTTCATCCAGATCAGCATTTCACATAGTGTACTCTACATATAACTTAAAGAAGCAGGGTGACCATATACAGCCTTGATGTACTTCTTTCTCAATTTGGAACCAGTCTGTTGTTCCATGTGCAGTTCTAACAGTTGCTTCTTGTCCTGCATACTGGTTCCTCAGGAGGCAGGTAAGGTGGTCTGGTATTCCCATCTCTTTCAGAATTTTCCACAGTTTATTGTGATACACACAGTCAAAGACTTTAGTGTAGTCAATGAAGCAGAAGTATACGTTTTTCTGGAACTACCTTGTTCTTTCTATGAGCCAATACATATTGGCAATATGATCTCTGGTTCCTCTGCCTTTTCTAAATCAAGCTGGTACATCTGGGAGTTCTCAGTTCACGTACGGTCGAAGCCTAGCTTGGAAGATTTTAAGCATTACTTTGCTAGTGTGTGAAATGAGTGCTATGGTGTGGTAGTTTGAACATACTTGGGCATTTCCCTTCTTTGGGATTGGAATGAAAACTGATCTTTCCCAGTCCTGAGGCCAATAGTGAGTTTTCCAAATTTGCTGGCAAATTGAGTATAGCACTTTAACAGCATCATCTTTTAGTATTTGAAACAGCTCAGCTGGAATTCCATCACCTCCACTAGATTTGTTTGTAGTAATGCTCCCTAGGGCCCACTTGACTTTGCACTCTAAGATGTCTGGCTGTAGGTGAGTGATCACATCATCGTGGTCATCTGGGTCATTAAGATCTTTTCTGTACAGTTCTTCTGTGTATTCTTTCCACCTCTTGAAATATTCTGCTTCTGTTAGGTCCATACCATTTCTACCCTTTATTTTGCCTATCTTTGCATGAAGTGTTCCCTTGATGTCTCTAATTTTCTTGTAGAGATCTCTAGTCTTTCCCACTGTGTTGTTTTCCTCTGTTTGTTTTCACTGTTCACTTAAGAAGGCTTTCATATCTGTCCTTGCTATTCTCTGGAACTCTGCATTCAGATGGGTGTATCTTTCCTATTCGCCTTTGCCTTTCACATCTCTTTTCTCAGTTATTTGTAAGGCCTCCTCAGATAACCACTTTGCCTTTCTGCGTTTCTTTTTCTTGGGCATGGCTCTGATCACTGTCTCCTGTACAATGTTACGAACCTCCATCCATAGTTCTTCAAGCATTCTGTCTATCAGTTCTAATCCCTTGAATCTATTTGTAACCTCCACTGTATAATCATAAGGAATTTGATTTAGGTCATACCTGAATGGTCTAGTGGTTTTCCCTACTTTCTTCAATTTAAGTCTGAATTTGGCAATAAAGAGTTCATGATCTGAGCCACAGTCAGCTCCAGGTCTTATTTTTGCTGACTGTATAGAGCTTCTCCATCTTTGGCTACAAAGAATATGATCAATCTGAATTCAGTATTGACCATCTGGCAATGTCAGTGTCTGGAGGAAGAAAACACGCACGCAATGGAAATATAAACCTCTAGAAGACTGATCAAGGAATAAAAAGACATTAGCATTAAATATTAGTAACAAAGAAGGGATAGAATTATAGATAGAATAGAGATATTTTAAAGCATAGAATATGTAAAACTGTATGCCAATAAATGTAAATTTGAATGAAAATTCTAGAAAAATACAAATCATCAACATTGACTAATGAAAAGTTAGAATGGCAGCATAACCTGATATAAAAATTGTCAATGATCTGTGAAGATCTAACTACCGAAAAAATGCCTTCAAAGTTTTACATGCAATCTTTATCATCTTCAAATAGCAGATAATTCATGTTTCATACAAATGGACTTGTGCATTTGTTTTTAGGTGAGTGATCACATCATCGTGGTCATCTGGGTCATTAAGATCTTTTCTGTACAGTTCTTCTGTGTATTCTTTCCACCTCTTGAAATATTCTGCTTCTGTTAGGTCCATACCATTTCTACCCTTTATTTTGCCTATCTTTGCATGAAGTGTTCCCTTGATGTCTCTAATTTTCTTGTAGAGATCTCTAGTCTTTCCCACTGTGTTGTTTTCCTCTGTTTGTTTTCACTGTTCACTTAAGAAGGCTTTCATATCTGTCCTTGCTATTCTCTGGAACTCTGCATTCAGATGGGTGTATCTTTCCTATTCGCCTTTGCCTTTCACATCTCTTTTCTCAGTTATTTGTAAGGCCTCCTCAGATAACCACTTTGCCTTTCTGCGTTTCTTTTTCTTGGGCATGGCTCTGATCACTGTCTCCTGTACAATGTTACGAACCTCCATCCATAGTTCTTCAAGCATTCTGTCTATCAGTTCTAATCCCTTGAATCTATTTGTAACCTCCACTGTATAATCATAAGGAATTTGATTTAGATCATACCTGAATGGTCTAGTGGTTTTTCCCTACTTTCCTTCAATTTAAGTCTGAATTTCAATAAAGAGTTCATGATCTGAGCCACAGTCAGCTCCAGGTCTTATTTTTGCTGACTGTATAGAGCTTCTCCATCTTTGGCTACAAAGAATATGATCAATCTGAATTCAGTATTGACCATCTGGCAATGTCAGTGTCTGGAGGAAGAAAACACGCACGCAATGGAAATATAAACCTCTAGAAGACTGATCAAGGAATAAAAAGACATTAGCATTAAATATTAGTAACAAAGAAGGGATAGAATTATAGATAGAATAGAGATATTTTAAAGCATAGAATATGTAAAACTGTATGCCAATAAATGTAAATTTGAATGAAAATTCTAGAAAAATACAAATCATCAACATTGACTAATGAAAAGTTAGAATGGCAGCATAACCTGATATAAAAATTGTCAATGATCTGTGAAGATCTAACTACCGAAAAAATGCCTTCAAAGTTTTACATGCAATCTTTATCATCTTCAAATAGCAGATAATTCATGTTTCATACAAATGATTCAGAGTTTAGGAAAAAAAAAAAAAAAGAAATCCACTACTCATTTTATGAAACCAATATCATCTGAATAGTAAAACTAGCTGGGAACTATATGGGAAAAAAATCACTGGCTAATCTCACTTTTGATATAGATATAAAGATACTATATAAATACTAGCAAAACAAATCCCACCGTGCTGTGCCTATGGGGATGTGGGGAGGCTGGGAGGGAGGGACAGGGAATTTGGATTGACATACACTTATGCATGCATGCTCAGTCTTTTCAAGAGTGAATGATTCTTTACAACCCCATGGACTGTAGTCCACCAAGCTCCTCTAACCATGGGATTCTCCAGGCAAGGACACTAGAATAGGTTGCCATGGCCTCCTCCAGATCTGCCTGACCCAGGGATTGAACCAGAGTCTCTTGCATCTCTTTTTTGGCAGATTCTTCACCTCTAGCACCACCTGGGAAATAAATAACCAACAAGGACCTACTGTAAAGCACGGGAAATGCTGTTCAATATTCTCTAATAACCTAGATTGGAAAAGAACTTGAAAAATAATAAATACATGTATGTGTATAACTCAATCACTTTGCTGTACACCTGAAACTAACACAACATTGTTCATCGACTATGCTCCAATATAAAAGAAAAAACAATTTTTTAAGGGAAAAATTGATGCCCTTTTCCCCTCAAAAAATGTTTCTTAGGAGAAAAAGAAACATGATAATAAATGTTCCCAAAGTTTTTCTAATCAACATTAATGTACATTTACATTTTTAAAATCTGTAAAATAAAGTTAACTGAAGCAAGTTGAAATTTCTACTCATAAATAAATCCATACACATCAGTTTCAAGACAGTGATTAGCTGTGCAAAAGAAGATAAAGAATGGGATAAGGAGTCATCAACTGCATTACTAATATTTTGTTTCCAAAAAAAAAGAGGAAAATAAGGCAAATGTTGCTAGCTTAAAATCTAGTGATTAGTACATGGATATAAGTTAGATTATTACCTGTGTTTTCCAATTTCATAATTTATTAATAATTAAAATCAACAAATTGATTATATATCCATGAGTTCATTTTGATAGACCCTCCCAAATAGGACAGTTTAGTGTCCATTTTACAGATGAGATGTAATCTCCTCAAATTAAATCCATTACCAACCATCACAGAGCCAGAAAGGGTAAAAACTGGGATTCCAGCTTAAGTCATCTAAACAAACATGTTCTTCCAAAAATTCCTTATCTTGCAAAATAGCCCATGGAGTCCTATAAATATGAAGCTCCACATTGTATTGAACATTTATTTCAATTTACAAAAATTTGACTGGCAATCAACCTGTCAGGATAATACTGGTTTTATTTTTGCTTTTTTCCCATAAATTAGTGCATACCTGAATTCATGGAGACTGACTCTGTAGAGCTGACAAAAAACTGAGTCTATAATAATGTCACTGTCTGGTTCCAGCTGGTATTTACATTGGAGGGCCTGGAATCCACAGCCCTGTGGCTATAAAAGCACCCCTCCCTCCTGCCCAGTATCCTTCCAAAAAGAGAGAAAAGAGCCACCAAGAAACTCTTATCTTCATGACCGTAAGCTATCTTGAGACTGCTGAAGAAAATCTGTGACTTGGCATTTGTACTGACTTACCAGCTCAGTTTAAAAATAATGTTCAAAAGTCTAGCAACTATTATTTCTCCTTCCTTTGCCAACTGATTGTATATAGCAAGTTTTGTCCTTTTTCCATTATTCACAACTTTTAGATTATCAGTCTTCTGCACAAATGATAATGTGCTTTATTGAAAGATAAACTATTTGAGGATGGAGTTGGAAAATAAGTGACTCAGGGCAATGGAGAAGAGGTTCTGGGCATTAGATGGTTTTAATTAAAGAAATGATATCAAATCTGTTTGGGACTGCTATTTAAAATAAATCCATACACATAAAAAAGTTTCAAGCAAGTTGAAATTTCTACTCATGAATAAATCCATACACATCAGTTTCTAGACAGTGATTAGCTGTGCAAGAGACGATAAAGAATGGGATAAGGAGCCATCAACTGCATTACTAATATTTTTTTTCCAAAAAAAAAGAGGAAAATAAGGCAAATGTTGCTAGCTTAAAATCTAGTGATTAGTACATGGATATAAGTTAGATTATTACCTGTGTTTTCCAATTTCATAATTTATTAATAATTAAAATCAACAAATTGATTATATATCCATGAGTTCATTTTGATAGACCCTCCCAAATAGGACAGTTTAGTGTCCATTTTACAGATGAGATGTAATCTCCTCAAATTAAATCCATTACCAACCATCACAGAGCCAGAAAGGGTAAAAACTGGGATTCCAGCTTAAGTCATCTAAACAAACATGTTCTTCCAAAAATTCCTTATCTTGCAAAATAGCCCATGGAGTCCTATAAATATGAAGCTCCACATTGTATTGAACATTTATTTCAATTTACAAAAATTTGACTGGCAATCAACCTGTCAGGATAATACTGGTTTTATTTTTGCTTTTTTCCCATAAATTAGTGCATACCTGAATTCATGGAGACTGACTCTGTAGAGCTGACAAAAAACTGAGTCTATAATAATGTCACTGTCTGGTTCCAGCTGGTATTTACATTGGAGGGCCTGGAATCCACAGCCCTGTGGCTATAAAAGCACCCCTCCCTCCTGCCCAGTATCCTTCCAAAAAGAGAGAAAAGAGCCACCAAGAAACTCTTATCTTCATGACCGTAAGCTATCTTGAGACTGCTGAAGAAAATCTGTGACTTGGCATTTGTACTGACTTACCAGCTCAGTTTAAAAATAATGTTCAAAAGTCTAGCAACTATTATTTCTCCTTCCTTTGCCAACTGATTGTATATAGCAAGTTTTGTCCTTTTTCCATTATTCACAACTTTTAGATTATCAGTCTTCTGCACAAATGATAATGTGCTTTATTGAAAGATAAACTATTTGAGGATGGAGTTGGAAAATAAGTGACTCAGGGCAATGGAGAAGAGGTTCTGGGCATTAGATGGTTTTAATTAAAGAAATGATATCAAATCTGCTTCTACTTACAGAGGCGAGACACCTCCCAGGGTCTGAGATGAAAGCCTTTGTTAGTCTTTTCTACCAAAATTCTACCTGGGCCTTCTGAAGCTGTTTTCCTGTTAAATGCCAGAAAATCTTTGGTATATAATTATGCGAAAGAATAGGGAAAATGCTGGTGCCAGTGGTTTTCCCCAAAAAAGAGTGGGAGGGAGAATGAGAAACTGTTATACTAGCCTTTTCTTCTGTTTATTTCTGATTTGTTTATGTGTATGCAAAATTGTTTATTATCTAGAGCTGCACTGGCATGGAATATGGGCATAAGGATCCTAACCTTCCTCCAGAAGTGATAGTCTCGTTTCCAACAGAGTGCATTTCTCCATTCTTCCTCTCTCTCTGTGCTGTGCTCAGATGCTTCAGTTGTGTTCTATTCTTTGCAACCCTATGGACTGTAGCCCACCAAGTTCCTCTGTCCATGGGATTCTCCAGGTAAGAATCCTGGAGTGGGTTACCATACCCTCGTCCAGGGGATCTTCCCAAGTCAGGGATCAAACCCCCTTTTCCTGTGTCTCCTGCATTGTAGGAAGATTCTTTACCCTCTGAGCTACCTGGAAAACCCTTTTCCTCCCTCTACTGCTAGGCAATCACTCCGAGCACCCTGCGGTTTATGATCAAGACCCTCTCAATGTTCTAGATAACTGTTTTAGGACACCATGCCATTTTTATAAAGATTACATTCACAGTTTTTATCCAACTAAGGCCCTTGTCTTCAACTGTTATGAAAATGAATTTGTGATGCACGCTACCTCCTCTGTCAAATTGCGGGTCTTGACTAAGTTTCTTTAAAGTAATATCTGGAAAATATATTTCAAGAAAAAAATAATTAATTAACCATCGTCAGGCCATCCAATACTGCTTTGACCCAAGTCTGTAGTGACAATAAAACGTTAAAAGTCAAATTATACTATACCCTGGTCTGACCTATACAAACAATACAATTTCCATATTTCTATTATCCCAGAGACTGAGAAATGGACTCATAAGTATATATTTAAAATAAAAAATAATCTCCAAACTTTACTTCTCAAGTCTAACCATCCACACTATTGAGTGAGAGTCCAGTAGCAAAAGGGGTTTATTATAAGTTTGTCTCCTTCTCATGTCTGATCCCCTCTAGCTCCATTTAATAGATAAAAACATTTTCATGAAACCTAATTTATAAAATGTTTTCCGAAAGCACTTAATACAGTTCCTCAGATTTAAGTGGAAAAACTGGTGCCAGTGGTTTTCCCAAAAAGAGTGGGAGGAGAATGAGAAACTGTTATACTAGCCTTTTCTTCTGTTTATTTCTGATTTGTTTATGTGTATGCAAAATTGTTTATTATCTAGAGCTGCACTGGCATGGAATATGGGCATAAGGATCCTAACCTTCCTCCAGAAGTGATAGTCTCGTTTCCAACAGAGTGCATTTCTCCATTCTTCCTCTCTCTCTGTGCTGTGCTCAGATGCTTCAGTTGTGTTCTATTCTTTGCAACCCTATGGACTGTAGCCCACCAAGTTCCTCTGTCCATGGGATTCTCCAGGTAAGAATCCTGGAGTGGGTTACCATACCCTCGTCCAGGGGATCTTCCCAAGTCAGGGATCAAACCCCCTTTTCCTGTGTCTCCTGCATTGTAGGAAGATTCTTTACCCTCTGAGCTACCTGGAAAACCCTTTTCCTCCCTCTACTGCTAGGCAATCACTCCGAGCACCCTGCGGTTTATGATCAAGACCCTCTCAATGTTCTAGATAACTGTTTTAGGACACCATGCCATTTTTATAAAGATTACATTCACAGTTTTTATCCAACTAAGGCCCTTGTCTTCAACTGTTATGAAAATGAATTTGTGATGCACGCTACCTCCTCTGTCAAATTGCGGGTCTTGACTAAGTTTCTTTAAAGTAATATCTGGAAAATATATTTCAAGAAAAAAATAATTAATTAACCATCGTCAGGCCATCCAATACTGCTTTGACCCAAGTCTGTAGTGACAATAAAACGTTAAAAGTCAAATTATACTATACCCTGGTCTGACCTATACAAACAATACAATTTCCATATTTCTATTATCCCAGAGACTGAGAAATGGACTCATAAGTATATATTTAAAATAAAAAATAATCTCCAAACTTTACTTCTCAAGTCTAACCATCCACACTATTGAGTGAGAGTCCAGTAGCAAAAGGGGTTTATTATAAGTTTGTCTCCTTCTCATGTCTGATCCCCTCTAGCTCCATTTAATAGATAAAAACATTTTCATGAAACCTAATTTATAAAATGTTTTCCGAAAGCACTTAATACAGTTCCTCAGATTTAAGTGGAAAACCTTGACCCACATCTTCCTAAGTAATGCTGTCTAGGCAAACCAGCCTTGACCTCTGGGGAGTATTCTAAATAAGTTGGTTCAGGTCACCAGATGGACTTAGAACAGCCAGAGAACAATCTTGTTTCTTTCTTGTTTCCCCAGTGATGATCACACTGCCTTACACATGGCAGATTCTCAACAATGAGTGTAGAATATACAAGCACATCTCCTCCCTGTAACCCACTTGTCAATTCAGGCACATGGTCCTTTGAGATGCATTCATTTACTCATTCATTCAACAAATGCTTAGTAAGTACAACACAGGATGCAGCAGAACAGTAATCCTGCTTCAGGGAGTTTCCACTTCAGTGGACAGAGTCAGGCAATTAATAAATAAGTGAATGCACAGTGTTTAAGTATTGATAAGTGCTACAGGGAAGAGAAGAGATAGACAGTTTTTTGGAGTGGGCTGCCCCAGTTATAGGCAGAATAGTCAGGGAGAGAATTTCAGGAAAAAGGGACAATAACTACAAGGACTTGGGGAAGCCAAGGAGGCCACTTGGCTAAAGGTGACTGAGAGAAGGAGAGAGTGACAGCTATGAGGTCAAGGAGGAAATGAGGGACCAGAAAATATAGGGCCGCATGGGTCATCTCTCGGATGGAGGAGGACAATCAGATACTGTGGAAGTCAGGAGACCTCATGCCTCATCCAAATGGAAGAGAAATGTTGAACCCCTGTTGAGAGTTTCCATGCAGGAAGGTGGCCCAGGAAATCTTCTGAGTTTTAAATGATGGAAATTCCTTTAAAAAAAAATAATGTATGAAAAACAAAGGCTGATTAAGGGCCATTTCTGTCCATGGCTGTCATGGAAGCTCAGGCCTGGATTCTACCTCCAGGTACTGCCTGCTGGTCTCTTTGTCTTTGCACCTCTTCAAGGTACAGTGCAGCCTGTCAGAAGGCTCCCAGCACTCTCCCCAGTCCAAAGGAAATATATCCTAAAAGCGGAAGCAAGTCCCATTCTCCTCTATTGCTTCTAAGCCTGGGAATTTTCTCTTATCTCTGGGCTTTAATATTTTAGAAAAAACAACAACAACAACAACAACAGAAAAACTTACCCTCTGTTTCTGCCTGTGCACTACCAACCCCCCACTCTCCCATCCCTTTCCCATATACCTCCTCTGAGGAATGTGAATTATAGAAGTTGCCTGAGTAGGCAGTGGGGAAATAAGTACAGGAACATGGAGTATTGAGGTAGGACAGGAAAGAATGCCAAGGGACAAAAAAAAAAAGATAATTACTCAAAATATTACTCATACACACATAAACCAGAACAGCAAAAAAATTGTTTGGGGGAAAATAAAACAAAAAAGAGTATTTGCCCTCCAGAAACTTATTATGAAGACAACAAAACACACACATATACATATATACACCTGTATGTGTAAAGCATGAAATTTAAGATAGCATGTTAATTCTAGCTGGAGTTACTAGGAAAAAAGTTATGAAAAGTTGGATTTAAGCTTGATCTTGAAGAGTAAATACATCTGTATTTTTAAGTGAAAATAGTCACATTCGGTAGGAGTATGAATTGCATTTCTAGAAGAATTTGTGGAATTTACCAAAGTCTTGAAAATGCGGATTCTGAATGCGCCAACGATTCCACTTATTGGAATGCATGTTAACGATATGTTCAAAGACATATAAACAAAGATGTTTATAACATAGCAGGACTGTTTATAGTAGCAAAAAAATAAAAGGAAACAACCTAAATGTGTATAAATAGGGTAAGGAAGTCATGGTATATCTACAAAGTGGAATATTATGTAGGCAATGAAAATAAACACTTAAGAATATATATACTGACTTAGAAAGATACCTATCAAAAAATTTTAGACAAGGAATTTGACAGTATGAATTATCTCATTTTTTTAAACTGAATGTGTATATGTGTGCACATGCCCTTATATATTAAAAACTTTGAAAAATGTACACACCAAAATTATGTCAGTAGTTATGACAGATAATGCTCTCCACCTGCCTTGAGTGGGGTAGACATACTTTCTTGCAACTTCCTAGTAACTTTGGGCTTGGCCATGTGATTTACATTGAGCAATGGATTATGAGCCAACATGCCATCTGTCCAAGCTAATGCTTTAAAGGTGAGTGTGTGGTTTTGGTTCAACCTCTTGATCTTCCCCTCTGCTGTGAGAATGGGGGTTTCACAGGTCTGCTCCTTTAACCTGCAATTCAGAACAGGATGCCACATGGGGCACATCCCAGAACCTGAGCAACCTCAGGTCCTCCTCTGAGGAATGTGAATTATAGAAGTTGCCTGAGTAGGCAGTGGGGAAATAAGTACAGGAACATGGAGTATTGAGGTAGGACAGGAAAGAATGCCAAGGGACAAAAAAAAAAAGATAATTACTCAAAATATTACTCATACACACATAAACCAGAACAGCAAAAAAATTGTTTGGGGGAAAATAAAACAAAAAAGAGTATTTGCCCTCCAGAAACTTATTATGAAGACAACAAAACACACACATATACATATATACACCTGTATGTGTAAAGCATGAAATTTAAGATAGCATGTTAATTCTAGCTGGAGTTACTAGGAAAAAAGTTATGAAAAGTTGGATTTAAGCTTGATCTTGAAGAGTAAATACATCTGTATTTTTAAGTGAAAATAGTCACATTCGGTAGGAGTATGAATTGCATTTCTAGAAGAATTTGTGGAATTTACCAAAGTCTTGAAAATGCGGATTCTGAATCGCCAACGATTCCACTTATTGGAATGCATGTTAACGATATGTTCAAAGACATATAAACAAAGATGTTTATAACATAGCAGGACTGTTTATAGTAGCAAAAAAATAAAAGGAAACAACCTAAATGTGTATAAATAGGGTAAGGAAGTCATGGTATATCTACAAAGTGGAATATTATGTAGGCAATGAAAATAAACACTTAAGAATATATATACTGACTTAGAAAGATACCTATCAAAAAATTTTAGACAAGGAATTTGACAGTATGAATTATCTCATTTTTTTAAACTGAATGTGTATATGTGTGCACATGCCCTTATATATTAAAAACTTTGAAAAATGTACACACCAAAATTATGTCAGTAGTTATGACAGATAATGCTCTCCACCTGCCTTGAGTGGGGTAGACATACTTTCTTGCAACTTCCTAGTAACTTTGGGCTTGGCCATGTGATTTACATTGAGCAATGGATTATGAGCCAACATGCCATCTGTCCAAGCTAATGCTTTAAAGGTGAGTGTGTGGTTTTGGTTCAACCTCTTGATCTTCCCCTCTGCTGTGAGAATGGGGGTTTCACAGGTCTGCTCCTTTAACCTGCAATTCAGAACAGGATGCCACATGGGGCACATCCCAGAACCTGAGCTTATCCACAGCCAAACTGCAGGCCTCCAAGAACAGGGGCGGGGGAATAAAGTTTACTGCTTAAGCCACTGTTAGCATGTGTCATGTGGTACCAGAACAAACTTGAGAAACACAGTATCTATCACTAGGTGGTTTCTTTTCATTGAAATTACAACTTTTACTTTTAAAAAAAATTTTCTGTACTGTCTGAAGTTTTAACAATGGGTATGACTTACTTTCATTACCAAAAAAAGCAAAGTTATAAAAATAAGAAAGAAGTTTTCTGATTAAAATATCACTGAAAAGAATGAAAAAACTAAAAGTAGACCATAACCCACAGATCCGCTCTCTTGACAGTTATGGAATTTGTATTTCTAGTGGGTTTTTCCTATGCTTTCAATTATTTCAGCTCTTACTCTATAGTTATCTTTTTCTCTCCTATTGGAGCATAAGGATTTTCTTACACTAACAAATTCATTCTGTTAACAAATAATGTCATATAATTATAACACATTGTCTATTTTCTTTTGCTATAAGTAATTGTAATAGCTATCTTTGTACATTAAATATTTTTCCAAATGATAAAAATATTTCCTCAAGAGTGGGAAAAATCTACGACCCAGTACATGTTCTCAAATTGCTTGCTAGGTAAAAATTTGACCAAGAAAAAAATGATGGAAGAGCATAAATAAAAGCCTAAGGCCACACTAAGTTGGGCAGAAAAGGAGCAAGGCATAGGATAAGGCATTTTAACTTGAGGATATCAGCAATGAAGAGATACTGCAGATCCTTGCAAAAGGATGAACAGAAGGAACATGACATTTTAGGATGATTTCTGACCCAGCTGGACCCACTCTATACTAGAAGGTACGCGGGGCCGAAGGCAAAAATCTAGATCAGAAGTTGTTATAGTAAGCTTTGGTATAAGTTGATGAGAGTCTGGATTAAGTGAAGACAGCAGGAATTCTAAAGACATCTGAGACACAGTTATATATGACACAATAACAGTACCAGCCCTTTACAAATTCATTATCAGCAGATCCATTAAGTAAGTTATCCACAGGTAGATCCCGATAGAAGAAAGATTTTGATGGGCTTGTGATCCATTCATTTGTTCTTTTTTATTTTCAATGAGAAGGAGGGGCCAGAACCATGCTTCTGCTTAACACTTGGTCACCCCAAAAGCTAACTAGGAATTTTTTCAGTTGCCCACAGAATAGCCTGTTTTGTTGTTCTTAATGACGTGGGGAGCAACAGCAGAAAATCATACCAAAAAGCAACCCACTTCTAGACAATTCACTAAATAGTGCAAAGTGGGACCATCTTTGGGATGAATCTGGAAGACTCTGAGATCAGTTTGCTTTTTTAATGCACAGTTGTCATTTGTACTGAAGTTTTAGGAATTCTGGTATCAAAGGAACACAACAAAACCAATTGATCCTTGAACAAAAAGAGAGAGCTTGGAAGAATTTTACTGCATTTTTTCATTGAAACCTATACTACATGAAATTCAGATTTTATTCATGTGCAATCATTTTGAAATAGGACAGAGAGGAAGAAACAGTAACGACATCTCAGGACAACATCACTGGATTTCATGGGAAATGAATGGCTTCAGCATGAGGACCAAGCCAAGAGCGTTTTTCTTGAAATGTACACTTAGTTCACAAATATTATAGAATCACTTTTAAAGCAGTAGAAGGATCTTTCAAAATGCTTGTCTGCACAAGCTGTTAGAACTGCAATATGTCAGCCAAACATATACTGCATGAACTTCATTTTTAAGGATAAACATAAGTCCTTCCTTAAGGTGCTGTATGACTGCTATTGCAGATGCTTTCATTTTAAGCTCCAGAGGATACGGAATTGGCATGAATGCATGATTTTCAAATTTATCTAACAGAAATGTCAAAACATTGACAGCAAGAATATCCTTCATACCCATGTAAAGATAATAGCATAAAAATGGCAAATTAAAAGCAATGCATTCAAATCTAAACTAATCAAAACAGACCTTAGCTATGAAACATTTCAGCCCCCTTCCTAGAAGTCCTAACCATCACAGAAAGAGTTACAAAGATAATATGAAGGCATTTTTTAAGTGTCCTTCTTACCTCAAGAATTTATTCCAGGAACTTCCATGAGCCCCAGTGGTTAAGAATTTGCCTGCCAATGCAAGGGACACAGGTTCGATCCCTGGTCCAGAAATTAAGATCCCCACATACTGCAAGGCAACTAAACCCACGCACCCTAGAGGCTGTGTTCCACAAAAGAAGCCACTGAAATGAGAAGCCCATGCACCACAATGAAGAGTGGCCCCTACTCACCTCAACTAGAGAAAGTCCACATGTAGCAATGAAGACCCAGTACAGACAAAAATTAAACATAGTTTTTTATAACAAAGAAAAATTTATTCTAAAGTTTAAAACTAACCTCAGGTCTCTTTTAAATCATTCCTTTCTCAGTAGAAAATTTGTGCCACAGTTTAAACATATCTTTCATGACATTAGTTGCCTCTATATTTCATATATTACCTCAACAGCAAGAATTGAATACAGTGAGTAACTGGGTCTAAGCTAAAATCATAGAAATCAGTAAATATTTCTACAGCCAGTTCAAAGTATAAATATTCGGTTCTCAAAGAATCTCTGTTATTGCTGAAAGACTAATCTTATCTCTCTCTCTGTGTGTGTGTGTGTGTGTGTGTGTGTGTTTGCACTTAGTGGTTTAGTCATGTCTGGCTCTTTGTGACTCCATGGACTGAAGTCTACCAGGCTCCTTTGTTCACAGGATTCCCCAGGCAAGAACACTGGAGTGGATAGCCGTTCCCTTCTCCAGGGAATCTTCCCAATCCAAGGATTGAATGCAGGTCCCCTGCTTTGCAGGTATATTCTTTACCAAGCCCCATCTTGCCTAACAAACTTCAAATAAAGCAAAATTATGCTGGGAGAAAACTTCAATTAGCCCCACCACCTTCCAAAAAAGGCATTTTGAAAACATTGACAGCAAGAATATCCTTCATACCCATGTAAAGATAATAGCATAAAAATGGCAAATTAAAAGCAATGCATTCAAATCTAAACTAATCAAAACAGACCTTAGCTATGAAACATTTCAGCCCCCTTCCTAGAAGTCCTAACCATCACAGAAAGAGTTACAAAGATAATATGAAGGCATTTTTTAAGTGTCCTTCTTACCTCAAGAATTTATTCCAGGAACTTCCATGAGCCCCAGTGGTTAAGAATTTGCCTGCCAATGCAAGGGACACAGGTTCGATCCCTGGTCCAGAAATTAAGATCCCCACATACTGCAAGGCAACTAAACCCACGCACCCTAGAGGCTGTGTTCCACAAAAGAAGCCACTGAAATGAGAAGCCCATGCACCACAATGAAAAGAGGCCCCCTACTCACCTCAACTAGAGAAAGTCCACATGTAGCAATGAAGACCCAGTACAGACAAAAATTAAACATAGTTTTTTATAACAAAGAAAAATTTATTCTAAAGTTTAAAACTAACCTCAGGTCTCTTTTAAATCATTCCTTTCTCAGTAGAAAATTTGTGCCACAGTTTAAACATATCTTTCATGACATTAGTTGCCTCTATATTTCATATATTACCTCAACAGCAAGAATTGAATACAGTGAGTAACTGGGTCTAAGCTAAAATCATAGAAATCAGTAAATATTTCTACAGCCAGTTCAAAGTATAAATATTCGGTTCTCAAAGAATCTCTGTTATTGCTGAAAGACTAATCTTATCTCTCTCTCTGTGTGTGTGTGTGTGTGTGTGTGTGTTTGCACTTAGTGGTTTAGTCATGTCTGGCTCTTTGTGACTCCATGGACTGAAGTCTACCAGGCTCCTTTGTTCACAGGATTCCCCAGGCAAGAACACTGGAGTGGATAGCCGTTCCCTTCTCCAGGGAATCTTCCCAATCCAAGGATTGAATGCAGGTCCCCTGCTTTGCAGGTATATTCTTTACCAAGCCCCATCTTGCCTAACAAACTTCAAATAAAGCAAAATTATGCTGGGAGAAAACTTCAATTAGCCCCACCACCTTCCAAAAAAAAAAGGCATTTCTCTCTCCCCATCTGCACCCCTAACTAGGCACAAGGATGTAAGGCTCAAAAGTTTAACATGGTATTTTTATTCCCAGCACACCAAAGAATAACATCCTTTAGTGCTGTTTCAGAAATTTCAGAGCCCCATTCAAACACATCAAGCTATTTGTTGAAGAACATGTGCTAAAACCCTGGAACTCAACCTCAAAGTCCATCCTACAAAACAGGCCAAATACTGGGGCTTTTCCAAGAAAAATCAGTTTATGATTAAAATCTCACCAAGAACAGGTCTTATATTTTGACAAGGAAGAAAACATTTTAGGTATTTTCATACGGTTGAGTTTCCAGAAATAGCAGCTTTGGGTGCATATCATCTGGTAGGTTGGCAGCAGCCTGATCCAAAAACCTCCTTCAGGGAAAATCACACAAAAACTGGAAAAGGAATCCTAAAAGTAGGTGAAAGTTCAACAGTGTAATTCCTAACAAGTCCCTGCTTCCATGTGCAGCCTGGAGAAATCAAGAGTGCAGGTTTCAACCCAATAATCCTAGATTCAAACTCTCCCAGGACCCAACCCTAGAATCTTCTTTCTCCCTAAAATGAAGGTGTGTTTTGATAGAAGCAAAAAACAAACCCTCCTATGGTACACAGATGCTCACAGGTATTCCTCCTCCAAAACGGTTCCACGATTCAATACTTTCAGGAAGCTCTGGGTCAAAAGTGTTGAATGTTTCCTTGCTTACAGGACTTCTCAGAGCCTTTAATATGCTAATATATTATATATTGAATATTTCTCATTTCCTAATTTCTTTGACCATGGGTGTTCTTATAGTGCCACACTTAATAACATCTCACTAAACAATTTCACTGGGCTTCCCAGGTGGCTTAGTGGTAAAGAACCCACCTGTCGATGCAGAGACACAAGAGATGCAGGTTCAGTCCTCAGTTTGAAAGATGCCCTGGAGTAGGAAATGGCAATCCATTCCAGTATTCTTGCCTGGGAAAGTCCATGGACTGAGGAGCCTAGTGGTCTACAGTCTGTGAGGTCACAAAGAGTCATACAAGCAAGTCTGCACTATAGGATTACGGTGCAGACTTTAGGATTACTCACTAAGGCATTTCTCTCTCCCCATCTGCACCCCTAACTAGGCACAAGGATGTAAGGCTCAAAAGTTTAACATGGTATTTTTATTCCCAGCACACCAAAGAATAACATCCTTTAGTGCTGTTTCAGAAATTTCAGAGCCCCATTCAAACACATCAAGCTATTTGTTGAAGAACATGTGCTAAAACCCTGGAACTCAACCTCAAAGTCCATCCTACAAAACAGGCCAAATACTGGGGCTTTTCCAAGAAAAATCAGTTTATGATTAAAATCTCACCAAGAACAGGTCTTATATTTTGACAAGGAAGAAAACATTTTAGGTATTTTCATACGGTTGAGTTTCCAGAAATAGCAGCTTTGGGTGCATATCATCTGGTAGGTTGGCAGCAGCCTGATCCAAAAACCTCCTTCAGGGAAAATCACACAAAAACTGGAAAAGGAATCCTAAAAGTAGGTGAAAGTTCAACAGTGTAATTCCTAACAAGTCCCTGCTTCCATGTGCAGCCTGGAGAAATCAAGAGTGCAGGTTTCAACCCAATAATCCTAGATTCAAACTCTCCCAGGACCCAACCCTAGAATCTTCTTTCTCCCTAAAATGAAGGTGTGTTTTGATAGAAGCAAAAAACAAACCCTCCTATGGTACACAGATGCTCACAGGTATTCCTCCTCCAAAACGGTTCCACGATTCAATACTTTCAGGAAGCTCTGGGTCAAAAGTGTTGAATGTTTCCTTGCTTACAGGACTTCTCAGAGCCTTTAATATGCTAATATATTATATATTGAATATTTCTCATTTCCTAATTTCTTTGACCATGGGTGTTCTTATAGTGCCACACTTAATAACATCTCACTAAACAATTTCACTGGGCTTCCCAGGTGGCTTAGTGGTAAAGAACCCACCTGTCGATGCAGAGACACAAGAGATGCAGGTTCAGTCCCTCAGTTTGAAAGATGCCCTGGAGTAGGAAATGGCAATCCATTCCAGTATTCTTGCCTGGGAAAGTCCATGGACTGAGGAGCCTAGTGGTCTACAGTCTGTGAGGTCACAAAGAGTCATACAAGCAAGTCTGCACTATAGGATTACGGTGCAGACTTTAGGATTACTCACTAAATTCTTGAGTTTAGCAAGAATCGAACTATCTATTTGATGCAGGATCAACCGTAGAATGCTAAACAATGCCACACTTGTTCCCCTTCCCCCAAGTCACCTTCCCATGCTCTGAAACTTGAGGGAGGTCTATTGTCCTTCCCAAAAATCCCCGTTGGCCTACAATGGTGATTAGCTCAAAATCAGAGGCAGAGAAATGTCAAAAGGCTTTAAACTGGTCCTTGAGGTCCCTTGCCTATAAGACCTGGGGGGCCTTCCTTCAAGCAGTGTCCTGGGTCTCTCAAAAGTATCCCACATCTCCTGAGAGAAATGTATGAGACGTAAACAGCTGGAGCTGATGTAGTAAAGGAGAAAATGGATATGATTGCATTAACTATCATAAAATGAAAGCTATTATTTTTATTTTCATATCATTGTCAGTCTTTTTTATATATCACTATGCACAATCAGGCACTTAATCCTTTTTAGTACGGTCATGGTTGAATCAATAAACCCATCATGTAAACTGAATCCATACAATTTCAACCTTAGAATTAAGTTTCTGAACCACAGAGATATGGAATGACATACAAAGTGAGAAGATGTGTGAGCAAAGAGCCATGCTGATGTGAATAATTAAATAAAAGAGTCTGCAACCAACCCAGACGGACTGGTTTCACAAGTTGAGAAATCCATAGGGGCCAGAGAAGACATCACGAGAATGCATATGGAGACCAGTAGTGAGTTCATGTGACTGAGAACCCCAAATCCCATCTAAAAAGCCAGAGTACAAGTGTTCCTTAGTGATCTGCTGGTACCAGGTATACAGAGACAAGAGAACATTCTGGATTAGCCAGAAATGTGAGCAATGACAGGGAAAGGGGGGTCAAATATGGAAAAAAAAGAATGGAAAGGAGGAATTAAAAGGGCAGAGGTTCTCCCAATTTGGTACCATCAGAATTTCTGCTCTCTGGGAAGACTGTGGCATTTTCATTTGTCTTTAAGAGTGACAGCTTCTGTGAGTCCCACACTCCCTGAAAAGGGAAAACAAAGCATCAGCAACCCCAAAGCACCAGTTGATGCCATCAACTCCTAATCAGTGGAGACCCCATTGAATGGAAACAAGCATCAGGGTGACTTTAGAAGCAGCTCTCAGGCTATCCCAAGGAAGAGGAGAGACTGGAGAAGGAGGCACTGGCACTTAATTCCCATCATACTCCTAATCAAATTTAATTCAAGGTAGAAATTAGGGCTAACATTTCCCAGATATGATAACCTTTTGAAGGATGCAGTCTTCTAGGGGAGGTAATTAATATGAGAAAGGGGAGGTAATTAATATGAGAAAGCTGCTGCTAACTGACTCTGGGAACTCAAAGCATTTTGTCTTAGTTCTTCAAGATCACATGTGTAAGAAAAGAGGAGCAAGAGAGATAATGAAGGTGAAGGTGCTTTGAAATGGACACTATGGCCCAGGAAAGGCCACACTCTAGACTAGCTATGTATAACCTTTACAATGTGTGTGTGTGAGTGCTCATTGTCATCTCTGACTCTTGGCAACCCCAGGAACCGTAGCACACCGGGTTCCTCTGTCCTTGGGATTCCCCAGGCAAAATACTGGAGTGGGTTGTCCTGACATCCTCCAAGGGTCCCAACCCAGGGGTCGTATCTCTTGTGTCTCCTGCATTGCAGGTGGATTCCTTACCACTGGTGCCACCTGGTAACCCCATAGCCTTTAGGGTAGCTCTTACAGTTGAGTGATTGCAGCCAGCCTCATGTAGTCTAATGGACTCAGCTCCCTCTCACATCCTCCACAAGTGCCAAAACCACCCTGGGTCTAATCAAGAGACCGATATTTATTCAACATTCTTAGCTCAAGAAAGATAATCCAGAGGACCCAATGCTTTCTTTTCTCTGTGTAGTCCCTTGCATTTTCTTAGTTAAGTTTTCACTTTCTGTATGTGTCCAATTTTATTTTCAACGATTGACCTGGATTTTAGATTTTAATAACCTAAATATCAGATTTTGTTAGTTCAGCTGTACAGTTAAAATGCTCCTATGCTTTTGCTCTTAATTAATAGATACCATTCAACAATGAAGGATTCTGTTTAATCTTTTTTAAAAAATGAGTTTTAAATTAGTTCATCAGAATTTCTGCTCTCTGGGAAGACTGTGGCATTTTCATTTGTCTTTAAGAGTGACAGCTTCTGTGAGTCCCACACTCCCTGAAAAGGGAAAACAAAGCATCAGCAACCCCAAAGCACCAGTTGATGCCATCAACTCCTAATCAGTGGAGACCCCATTGAATGGAAACAAGCATCAGGGTGACTTTAGAAGCAGCTCTCAGGCTATCCCAAGGAAGAGGAGAGACTGGAGAAGGAGGCACTGGCACTTAATTCCCATCATACTCCTAATCAAATTTAATTCAAGGTAGAAATTAGGGCTAACATTTCCCAGATATGATAACCTTTTGAAGGATGCAGTCTTCTAGGGGAGGTAATTAATATGAGAAAGGGGAGGTAATTAATATGAGAAAGCTGCTGCTAACTGACTCTGGGAACTCAAAGCATTTTGTCTTAGTTCTTCAAGATCACATGTGTAAGAAAAGAGGAGCAAGAGAGATAATGAAGGTGAAGGTGCTTTGAAATGGACACTATGGCCCAGGAAAGGCCACACTCTAGACTAGCTATGTATAACCTTTACAATGTGTGTGTGTGAGTGCTCATTGTCATCTCTGACTCTTGGCAACCCCAGGAACCGTAGCACACCGGGTTCCTCTGTCCTTGGGATTCCCCAGGCAAAAATACTGGAGTGGGTTGTCCTGACATCCTCCAAGGGTCCCAACCCAGGGGTCGTATCTCTTGTGTCTCCTGCATTGCAGGTGGATTCCTTACCACTGGTGCCACCTGGTAACCCCATAGCCTTTAGGGTAGCTCTTACAGTTGAGTGATTGCAGCCAGCCTCATGTAGTCTAATGGACTCAGCTCCCTCTCACATCCTCCACAAGTGCCAAAACCACCCTGGGTCTAATCAAGAGACCGATATTTATTCAACATTCTTAGCTCAAGAAAGATAATCCAGAGGACCCAATGCTTTCTTTTCTCTGTGTAGTCCCTTGCATTTTCTTAGTTAAGTTTTCACTTTCTGTATGTGTCCAATTTTATTTTCAACGATTGACCTGGATTTTAGATTTTAATAACCTAAATATCAGATTTTGTTAGTTCAGCTGTACAGTTAAAATGCTCCTATGCTTTTGCTCTTAATTAATAGATACCATTCAACAATGAAGGATTCTGTTTAATCTTTTTTAAAAAATGAGTTTTAAATTATTCTTTGTTTGCACATAGCCCAAGAGAGGCTTTTCTGGGAGGGTTGGTGGAAGAAGTGGTGGAAGCCCACTTCCCTTAATAGAAAAAGATTCCCTGTGATGGTAGAAGAGAGAGTTTCCTCCACCTGGTAGTTATTTAGGAAACTGATTTTTTAACCTAATCATGGGATTTTTACACTTATATTAAATTCCACCTTTGTTAGTTTTGACCTGGCAATTCAGCCTGGACATCCGTTTTTAAATGAAGCTTTTATTGTGTGTGTGTTTTTAAGACTTTTAGAAACTAAGGATGTAAAAAGTCAAAAGAGGGTCCAGTCCTCTTTCTCCAGACCCCAATGTGCCACAGCCAGAAAACACAGACTTTTCCTATCTACTCCAAACTCAATTTGGGTAGACCCATGGGAGGAATATCATCAAAAGCTATCCTCTGAGTATTATGTATCCAGATATGATATTATTCCAAAAGTAACCCCCAAAAGCCAGATGCTGTTTTGACCATCTACATGTTTCAGACTTGATGGGAACATCAAACAGAGCCCAATCTCCAAGCACACACACCTTGGCCAGTAGACTATAAGAATTTATTAGGTGAGCCAACTTTAGGGTATTGCTAAATTCTTTAGCTGGCAGTGATCTTGGTTTCCATCCGGGACAAGCTGCCTTCAAATAAGGCCCTTGAAAGGACTTACTCTAGACCCTCAGGGAGAGGAGTTGCCAAGTCCTTTCAGAGGAGAATTCAATTGCTCCGGAAACAGGCTTTGACAATAGCTCCATGTGCCAAAGGGCTGAGCTTGCCCAGGGCACTGGGTTCCAGCCCCTTGAAGGATACTTGAGGCTCTACTCTCCAATGACTCAAGTGCCAAAAAGGGATCAAGAGACCGATATTTATTCAACATTCTTAGCTCAAGAAAGATAATCCAGAGGACCCAATGCTTTCTTTTCTCTGTGTAGTCCCTTGCATTTTCTTAGTTAAGTTTTCACTTTCTGTATGTGTCCAATTTTATTTTCAACGATTGACCTGGATTTTAGATTTTAATAACCTAAATATCAGATTTTGTTAGTTCAGCTGTACAGTTAAAATGCTCCTATGCTTTTGCTCTTAATTAATAGATACCATTCAACAATGAAGGATTCTGTTTAATCTTTTTTAAAAAATGAGTTTTAAATTATTCTTTGTTTGCACATAGCCCAAGAGAGGCTTTTCTGGGAGGGTTGGTGGAAGAAGTGGTGGAAGCCCACTTCCCTTAATAGAAAAAGATTCCCTGTGATGGTAGAAGAGAGAGTTTCCTCCACCTGGTAGTTATTTAGGAAACTGATTTTTTAACCTAATCATGGGATTTTTACACTTATATTAAATTCCACCTTTGTTAGTTTTGACCTGGCAATTCAGCCTGGACATCCGTTTTTAAATGAAGCTTTTATTGTGTGTGTGTTTTTAAGACTTTTTAGAAACTAAGGATGTAAAAAGTCAAAAGAGGGTCCAGTCCTCTTTCTCCAGACCCCAATGTGCCACAGCCAGAAAACACAGACTTTTCCTATCTACTCCAAACTCAATTTGGGTAGACCCATGGGAGGAATATCATCAAAAGCTATCCTCTGAGTATTATGTATCCAGATATGATATTATTCCAAAAGTAACCCCCAAAAGCCAGATGCTGTTTTGACCATCTACATGTTTCAGACTTGATGGGAACATCAAACAGAGCCCAATCTCCAAGCACACACACCTTGGCCAGTAGACTATAAGAATTTATTAGGTGAGCCAACTTTAGGGTATTGCTAAATTCTTTAGCTGGCAGTGATCTTGGTTTCCATCCGGGACAAGCTGCCTTCAAATAAGGCCCTTGAAAGGACTTACTCTAGACCCTCAGGGAGAGGAGTTGCCAAGTCCTTTCAGAGGAGAATTCAATTGCTCCGGAAACAGGCTTTGACAATAGCTCCATGTGCCAAAGGGCTGAGCTTGCCCAGGGCACTGGGTTCCAGCCCCTTGAAGGATACTTGAGGCTCTACTCTCCAAACAGATGACTTCATTCTGACAACAATGTTTTTTTCCCTCCTCCGAGAAGCTGCCAGTTCATACACATTATAAAATAAATTCTCTCACTGACACTGGAGTGGCAGGAACTACAAACACTGCTTTTGAAACGTGTATGAGTTGGAAAAGATAAGCTGAAAAAGGAGCAGAATTTCTCCCCCAAAGAATCTGTGGTAACCACAGAAATGAATCACCCAATCAGCAATCACTTTGTCAGCCCCAGTATTAATTAAGAAGATAGGTGGACTTATATGAAATGACTGATATCTCAGGAAATGTTACTGCGGGCTGAATAAGGTGCTTTAAAGCACAGGGCTCAGAAATATCTAAACCTTCTTTTTCCTTAGACCTTCAGGAAACGTCTACTAAAAGTAGAAAATGTCCTGAAGATAACCAGTGTCTATTCAACAGCTCACCGGGGTTTAAGATCCCATGTCCCCCATCTTCCAAGGAGCACCAGAGAATAGAGGCACAGGCAAGGAGGAGCCTTGTACGTTATTCTGCTTTCACTGCAAGCACTGAGGAGTGAGAGGAATCAACTTCTTCCCAGCTATGTTCAGCCTGAGCCCACATAAGCCATGGCTGTAAACACACCTGGATGACACAGAGAAAATGAGAGTTTGGACATGATAAAAGTATTACCCACCACCTTAAACCTTTAACTTGATGGACACAGAGAGGAATATCATCAAAAGCTATCCTCTGAGTATTATGTATCCAGATATGATATTATTCCAAAAGTAACCCCCAAAAGCCAGATGCTGTTTTGACCATCTACATGTTTCAGACTTGATGGGAACATCAAACAGAGCCCAATCTCCAAGCACACACACCTTGGCCAGTAGACTATAAGAATTTATTAGGTGAGCCAACTTTAGGGTATTGCTAAATTCTTTAGCTGGCAGTGATCTTGGTTTCCATCCGGGACAAGCTGCCTTCAAATAAGGCCCTTGAAAGGACTTACTCTAGACCCTCAGGGAGAGGAGTTGCCAAGTCCTTTCAGAGGAGAATTCAATTGCTCCGGAAACAGGCTTTGACAATAGCTCCATGTGCCAAAGGGCTGAGCTTGCCCAGGGCACTGGGTTCCAGCCCCTTGAAGGATACTTGAGGCTCTACTCTCCAAACAGATGACTTCATTCTGACAACAATGTTTTTTTCCCTCCTCCGAGAAGCTGCCAGTTCATACACATTATAAAATAAATTCTCTCACTGACACTGGAGTGGCAGGAACTACAAACACTGCTTTTGAAACGTGTATGAGTTGGAAAAGATAAGCTGAAAAAGGAGCAGAATTTCTCCCCCAAAGAATCTGTGGTAACCACAGAAATGAATCACCCAATCAGCAATCACTTTGTCAGCCCCAGTATTAATTAAGAAGATAGGTGGACTTATATGAAATGACTGATATCTCAGGAAATGTTACTGCGGGCTGAATAAGGTGCTTTAAAGCACAGGGCTCAGAAATATCTAAACCTTCTTTTTCCTTAGACCTTCAGGAAACGTCTACTAAAAGTAGAAAATGTCCTGAAGATAACCAGTGTCTATTCAACAGCTCACCGGGGTTTAAGATCCCATGTCCCCCATCTTCCAAGGAGCACCAGAGAATAGAGGCACAGGCAAGGAGGAGCCTTGTACGTTATTCTGCTTTCACTGCAAGCACTGAGGAGTGAGAGGAATCAACTTCTTCCCAGCTATGTTCAGCCTGAGCCCACATAAGCCATGGCTGTAAACACACCTGGATGACACAGAGAAAATGAGAGTTTGGACATGATAAAAGTATTACCCACCACCTTAAACCTTTAACTTGTCTCTCCACATCAGAGGTCCTCAACTTTTTCTAGAGAAGTCCAGATAGCATATATTTTAGGCTTTGCAGGCTGCATGCTATCCTCCTCCTCCCTCTCTTCCTCCTCCTTCTTCTCTTCTTCTCTTCCTTTGAAAAACACTTTACAGTGTAAAAACCATTCTTAGCTTGCAGATTTGACTCACAGAGCATCATCTTTTGATGCTGTTCTACCTTCTGTAGACAGAAGTTCTGACATCTCAGAATGTGTATGTCACTATTTAATCCAAGTTTCAGACAACCAGTCAAACACACTATCAGAACTACCGTAAGCTCATTAAGCTAACACTAAATCCAAAGCTCTGATGAATGCACTCATACCAATAAATTCAGACGTCAGAGTACATTCTGTTCTCCTAGGTTTAATACGTTTGGAATTTATTCCCCCCACACACTCCATACTCCCCAGGTTTCAGATGATATAAATTAACCAAATCATGCAGTTCTCTTAGCATATATACTCTCTCTTCACAGGTCAGACTTACAGTTGTAACCCCTATATGTGATGAGATGTGACTCTAGCTACATGCCTAGAGGCAATGAAATGTGGGGCTGAACGGCACTGGCAGAATAAAATACTCTCACAATACAACAGGGTCAGGTGAGATTAAACAGAGTTTTCAAAGACGGGAGAGACCACCTCAGACTCAGGAGGAGGAGCTCATTTTGCTAGCAAGGAAGGTTCAGGGACTTGAGAGGGATTAAGAAATGTCAACATTTTCTAAGTCCACTCAGAATGTTCTCATTCCAAATCCCAGGGTACCACTCCTTCCCAATCAAGGTCCTAACTTTCACATAAGAAATGTGGTAAGTCTGTGATTTCCATTTACATTGCAACTTTGCAATCCCCACAATTAAATTTGGAATTTGACTTTCAATAATATTTGTTCCTAGTCTTCCCTGCTGGTTCAGTGGCAAAAAACCTGCCTGCCAATGCAGAAGATGTGGATTGGATCCCTGAGTCAGGAAGATCCCCTGGAGAAGGGAATGGCTACCCTCTCCAGTATGCTTGCCTCGAAAATCCCATGGACAGAGGAACCTGGTGGTCTCCAGTCCATAGGGTTGCAAAAGAGTTGGACACAACTTAGCAACTAAACAATAACAATATTTGTTCCACAACTGTAAGAAATATAATTGTCCTTTTTAAGAAAACCATAGAAATTCTCTGTCTCTCTTGAGATTTAGGCAGAGAATTTAAAACCTCAAGCTTGTCGTTTTCTTTTTGCTATTCCTCTAGTGCAGACTGAAAAAAGCCATCAGGCAACAGTCTTTGTCCTCGTTATTACTATGTAACAGTCAAGTGCAGCTGGGAGTTTGTTTCCCAAGGAACTTACTTTAACAGGAACTTTATTCCAAGTGACCATATCTGAAAGTGTAATGATTATGCCACTGTATACCATAGGCTAAGAGTATAGTTGACCCTTGAATGACACAGGGACACTGACCCTCCACAGTAATCCACATATAATTTATGGTCAGCCCTCCAGATCCAATGGCTCAGTTGGTAAAGAATCCACCTGCAGCAGATTCTGGTTCGATCTCTGAGTCAGGAATATTCCCTGGAAAAGGGTATGGCAACCCACCTCAGTATTCTTGCCTAGAGAATCCCATGGACAGAGGAACCCAATCCCATGGACTGGGGTCACAAGTATTGGACATGACTTGGCAACTAAACCACCACTACCATCACACCCAAGTTTCCTTCATATCTGCTGTACCACATCCACAGATTCAACCAACCAGGAACCACGTAGTATTAAAAAAAATCAACACACAAGTGGAGCCACACAGTTCAAATTCATGTTATTCAATGGTCAACTATGTTTTTCCTTGGAAAGGAGCTTAGCACTATACTTAAGGCCAAGGGGATAACAAAACCAATCCAAGAATTCCATCATTTGTAGTATGTCTTTTAGGACTATTCTCTTTTTTTTTAATTTTTATTTTACTTTTTACTTTTACGGAGTTTTGTTGTTTACAGATATGTATGATCCCAGATTAAGGACTATTCTTATTAGAAAAGTTCTGTTCATTGAAGGAAGGAAAGAAAGAGAGAACAAAGGGGAAAGGGAGAAGGAAGGAAGGGAAATTTTACCAAAAACAGAAAGAGTTTAATACAGGAAACTGCTTTCACAGGTATTGGTGGAATGAAAGAATAAAAGAAAAAAAACAAGATAACCTAGAGGTGATAACTAAAATTCTACAATCCTTGGGATCAGGTGAAGGGAAAAAGGGAAGTGGTTGGGATTATCAAAACCTTGAAACTCAGAAGAGAGATACTCATTAATCTGACCAGGGCTTAGTCCTTGGAAGAGACAATATTTCCCAGCTGCTGATTAAATTTGAAAATCTCAGAGAAGGATGCCCATGGTACCGGGAAAAGGCCAACAGCTGGCTACGAACAGTGTGTCTAAGCAGGTGAGATACAGATGGTTCTGACAAAGCTAGAAGAAGCCAGAGACAGGAGTAAACCTCCAAGGTCAAGGCAACACTGACAAGACCTTTCAGTCTAGTGATAGAAATTAAGAGGATACAACAGGAAGTCAGCTAGCAAAAGAATCTGGGTATGTGTGGGCTTCCCTTGTGGCTCAGACAGTAAGACCCAGGGCAGCCAAATAAATAAATATTTTTAAAAAGAAGGAAAATTCAAGTTAAATTGTGACCATTCACAGATGTCACATGGAAAAGACTTGTAGGCATAGTTCTTCTGACTGAGACCTGGATCTGGGTATGACAGACAAGAATGGGATTGTAAAACGTTGAACAGAAAAGGTATAAAAAGTTGAAAGGCACCACAGAAGCCACCCAGCTCATTTTAAACAGAAGGAACTGAGAAACTTACTACTATATATGGTAATCATTTACTTAGTGACTCTGAACACCAAACCCACAGCTTTATATCCTGTCCTCTGATGTCGAAGTTAGAGTCCTGCCAAACACGTGTACTAAGTCATTTCAGTCAGGCCTGATTATTTGCGACCCCACGGATCATAGCCTGCCAGGCTCCTCTGTCCATGAAATTCTTCAGGCAAGAATACTGGAGAGGGTAGCTATTCCCTTCTCCAGAGGATCTTCCCGACGTAGGGATCAGACTCTGCTCTCTTATATGGCAGGCAGAGTCCTTGTGAGCTGCCAGGGAAGCCCAGAATATACATATAAATACTGCAGAAAAGATAAAACAAGGCCAGAGGGGAGGACCAAGCTCATGGCATATCCTATAGAATGAGCCCTGGGATAATCAAAAAGCAAGATTATTGTGCCTATAATATAATAATAATAATAACAGTAGTTCAAAAAGCATATTGGGCTAAGGCATCATGTACCAGGCATTAAATTATTTACATATATTAATTCATCACATCCTTCTACCTTTTACAGTGGGAAATAATATTATTCCTATATTACAGATGAGGGATTTGAAAAACTAGCTTTCGCTAGTTTCATCTGTCTATCGATATTGTAACTATAACATCTATCGCATACTTTTTTTAACTTAAGCAGGTGAGATACAGATGGTTCTGACAAAGCTAGAAGAAGCCAGAGACAGGAGTAAACCTCCAAGGTCAAGGCAACACTGACAAGACCTTTCAGTCTAGTGATAGAAATTAAGAGGATACAACAGGAAGTCAGCTAGCAAAAGAATCTGGGTATGTGTGGGCTTCCCTTGTGGCTCAGACAGTAAGACCCAGGGCAGCCAAATAAATAAATATTTTTAAAAAGAAGGAAAATTCAAGTTAAATTGTGACCATTCACAGATGTCACATGGAAAAGACTTGTAGGCATAGTTCTTCTGACTGAGACCTGGATCTGGGTATGACAGACAAGAATGGGATTGTAAAACGTTGAACAGAAAAGGTATAAAAAGTTGAAAGGCACCACAGAAGCCACCCAGCTCATTTTAAACAGAAGGAACTGAGAAACTTACTACTATATATGGTAATCATTTACTTAGTGACTCTGAACACCAAACCCACAGCTTTATATCCTGTCCTCTGATGTCGAAGTTAGAGTCCTGCCAAACACGTGTACTAAGTCATTTCAGTCAGGCCTGATTATTTGCGACCCCACGGATCATAGCCTGCCAGGCTCCTCTGTCCATGAAATTCTTCAGGCAAGAATACTGGAGAGGGTAGCTATTCCCTTCTCCAGAGGATCTTCCCGACGTAGGGATCAGACTCTGCTCTCTTATATGGCAGGCAGAGTCCTTGTGAGCTGCCAGGGAAGCCCAGAATATACATATAAATACTGCAGAAAAGATAAAACAAGGCCAGAGGGGAGGACCAAGCTCATGGCATATCCTATAGAATGAGCCCTGGGATAATCAAAAAGCAAGATTATTGTGCCTATAATATATAATAATAATAATAACAGTAGTTCAAAAAAAAGCATATTGGGCTAAGGCATCATGTACCAGGCATTAAATTATTTACATATATTAATTCATCACATCCTTCTACCTTTTACAGTGGGAAATAATATTATTCCTATATTACAGATGAGGGATTTGAAAAACTAGCTTTCGCTAGTTTCATCTGTCTATCGATATTGTAACTATAACTTACACATCTATCGCATGACTATGTATGTATATATTTAACTTTCTAGGCCCACCCAGATAAAGAACCCAACAGCTTGACAAATAATGTTGCATTGTGTGATAGATATCAGACACAGAAAGAGCCTCTGACAGTTTCTCTGGTTCATTTCCAGTGAAAAACAGAGAGCAATGAACTTGCTGTAGACTCTGATTCCAGAACTTCAAGAGGCTGGAGGTAGTGGTGTTCTATCTGTGAGGCCTCTGTGTTTATCATTTCTCAGAAGCCAGTTAACAGACCAGGCCATCTGCCAGTACATGGTTAGCGCCTTTATGTCAATTGGTTTGTCAGCCAGGTATCATGGCATTTCCTAAGTCATGGCTTAAAACACAAAACCACAATGCAAAGCCAAGATAGCAATAAGAGCCCTTTCTATGTACTCCACATTAGTAGCTCTATGAAAAGGCAAGTGACACATCTTGTGTACCATAACTGGAGTCCAGAGCAGCACTGTCCCCCTGATCTAATTTATCTCTCCCCCATCTGTTTTGAATTCATTTTCTGTAGACAAAAACAGAGTGGGTGAGAAAATGAAGGATATTTTGATATTTGTTCAGAGAAAATAGAGCCAAGTTCTTCCTGTTTGGAGTCCTGTTCAGTAAGCAAAGGACTCATGAAATTAATTCACTTCTAAGAGTCTAGTTTTTTTATTGGAATTTCTAAAACTTGAGCTAAGAGAGGTTTTTATTGTTTCCTTTCAGTTAACCAGTCTTCAAATAAAACTATATTCACTTACCAAGACAATGGAAGAGGATCATTCCATTACTTTCAAATTCAATCTTACACTTCTAGTACATGATATAGTAACTGATACTTGCCTTCCCAATATAAACTACTTTTAGTACATGATATAGTAACTGGGACTTGCCATCCCAATATAACCCCCTTCCCTTTTTTTAAGGACAAAATATATGAAACAATTCTTTTCAAACATTGGCTGCAGACTCCATAGGACTTGATTCAAGGAAGAAAGGAAATAAATGAAGTTCTAAAAATACCCAGCTTTCTACTTGGAGACTAGAATATATAAAAGCCCACATAAATCACAAAATCTCAACAAATTGAAGAGATAATATTAAAGTTTGGAGGAGAAAACACCAGAGAGGAGAGAGAAACGCAGAGAAAAATTCTGAAAATCTGCCTAGGTGGCCCCTGGAGTCTCTGACAAAATACCCATTTCTGTATATGTGTGGTAAAACACCACAAAACCAGGCAAAGAATAACTAGGAGTGAAAGAACACCGAATGACTTGCTGTACGCTGGACAATTCCCAGAACTCATACAGGGCTGGGAGTCATCCAAGTTCTAACCAGTTGTGGTAGAGAAATCTCACTGAACAAGCAGGGTAGTTAGAAGAGACTAGAGTGGGGCCACTGTAGACCTTCACTGAAACAAAATTTTTTTAAAAACTCAAAACAATCAAGATGATCTGCAAGAATTTAATTCTCTGTCCCCAGAATTCAACACTTTTAAAAAGAAGATACCAAAATCCACTTAACAATGTGACAATCACAATGTCCAGTGTCCTATCAAAATTTCTAGCCCCACACAAAATTGTAGATCAACTATACTCCAATAAAAACTCTTTACAAAATTACTAGCCCTGCTAAGAAGCAAGTTCTCCGTTGAGTCCTTGTTCATCGTAAGCAAAAGTTTTGAATTCATTTTCTGTAGACAAAAACAGAGTGGGTGAGAAATGAAGGATATTTTGATATTTGTTCAGAGAAAATAGAGCCAAGTTCTTCCTGTTTGGAGTCCTGTTCAGTAAGCAAAGGACTCATGAAATTAATTCACTTCTAAGAGTCTAGTTTTTTTATTGGAATTTCTAAAACTTGAGCTAAGAGAGGTTTTTATTGTTTCCTTTCAGTTAACCAGTCTTCAAATAAAACTATATTCACTTACCAAGACAATGGAAGAGGATCATTCCATTACTTTCAAATTCAATCTTACACTTCTAGTACATGATATAGTAACTGATACTTGCCTTCCCAATATAAACTACTTTTAGTACATGATATAGTAACTGGGACTTGCCATCCCAATATAACCCCCTTCCCTTTTTTTAAGGACAAAATATATGAAACAATTCTTTTCAAACATTGGCTGCAGACTCCATAGGACTTGATTCAAGGAAGAAAGGAAATAAATGAAGTTCTAAAATACCCAGCTTTCTACTTGGAGACTAGAATATATAAAAGCCCACATAAATCACAAAATCTCAACAAATTGAAGAGATAATATTAAAGTTTGGAGGAGAAAACACCAGAGAGGAGAGAGAAACGCAGAGAAAAATTCTGAAAATCTGCCTAGGTGGCCCCTGGAGTCTCTGACAAAATACCCATTTCTGTATATGTGTGGTAAAACACCACAAAACCAGGCAAAGAATAACTAGGAGTGAAAGAACACCGAATGACTTGCTGTACGCTGGACAATTCCCAGAACTCATACAGGGCTGGGAGTCATCCAAGTTCTAACCAGTTGTGGTAGAGAAATCTCACTGAACAAGCAGGGTAGTTAGAAGAGACTAGAGTGGGGCCACTGTAGACCTTCACTGAAACAAAATTTTTTTAAAAACTCAAAACAATCAAGATGATCTGCAAGAATTTAATTCTCTGTCCCCAGAATTCAACACTTTTAAAAAGAAGATACCAAAATCCACTTAACAATGTGACAATCACAATGTCCAGTGTCCTATCAAAAATTTCTAGCCCCACACAAAATTGTAGATCAACTATACTCCAATAAAAAAACTCTTTTACAAAATTACTAGCCCTGCTAAGAAGCAAGAAAAAGGGACTTGTAACCAGAGGAGGGCTAAGGAATGACAGTGATGGTGGGTACTTAATTAGTAGAAACACACATGGAAATTACAGAGATGATAGACTTCACAATGATTTTATAAAGTGATACTCTACATATGTTCAAAGATTCCAAAGAAAATATAAACAAAAGAACAAAATTGAAGATATAAAAGAAAATCGAATGGAATTTTTGGAGCTGAAATGAGAATGTACTGAATAAGATTAATGGTAGATTATACTAGAAAAGATCAGGGAATTTAGAGACATAAAATAGAAATTATATGAAAAATGGCCAAATAGTTTCAAATTTTAATGAAAAAAATGTAAACCTTCAGATCCAAGAATAACAATACAGCTTACAGAATATAAACACAAAGAAAAATACATTAAGGCACATCATATTTAAATTGTTGAAAGCTAGAAACAGAAAATATTAAAAGTAGTCAGAGGGAGGAAAAACACACACTTTGTATAGACAAACAAATATAAGAAAAGCACTGTCTTCATATCAGAAACAAAATAGCCAACAGAATGTCATTTTTTAAAGTACTGAAAGAAGGAAAAGAAGTAAATCTAGGATTCTATATCCACCAAAAATATTGTTCAAAATAAAAATAAAATAAAGACATTTTCAACATAGGTTGAGAGAATTTACAATCAAGAGACCCAAACTGCAATAAATGCAAAAGGGAGTTTTTCAGGCTGAAGGAAAATGATAATAGAAGGAAATACAGATCTGCAAAAGGGGCCAAGAAGTCCAGAAATGCTAAGGGTAGAAGTAAATACAAAAGAGGATTTTTCATTTTCAAATATCTTCAAAGTGAAGAAACAAAAATGATAACAATGTATTGTGAGGTCTATAATATATGTAGAAGCTTTATAGTTTCGGCTTCTGTTTCTAGTATTCAGCACCTATTCTGGGTCGTTTGCTTTGTAAAGTCCTGTAAGTTTTTAAAATATCTGCCAATTTCTTTTTAAAAGTTTCCTAAAATTTTGAATCTATAAATTTATTTTGAAATCTATAGATTCTGTAATTCTATAGGTAATTCAGAGAAAATTGATCTATTTACAAAATTGAACCTTCTGACTCATTATCATAGATATCTTTCTATTTATTTAAGACTTTAAAATTATGTCTCAGAAAAAGTAAATTCATTTTTATTGTAGAGATCTTAGACATTTTTCTTAAATGTATGGGTATTTTAAGTTTTTGGTACTATTTTGAATGGCATTGTTTTCGAGTTTTATTTTGCAGTTGTTCATTGGGCTAATATACAGGAAAGCAATTTTTTTAAAAAATATTAATTTGGGCCATCATCAAAAAGTCTACAAAGAATAAGTGCTGGAGAGGGTATGGAGAAAAAGGATCCCTCTTGCACTGTTGATGGGAATGTGAATTGATACAGTCACATTCCTCAAAAAATTAGAAATAGAACCCACCATATGACCCAGCAATCCTACTACTAGCCATATACCCTGAGGAAATTAAAATTGAAAAAGACACATGTACCCCATTGTTCATTGCAGCACTATTTACAATAGCTGGAACATGGAAGCAGCATAGATGTCCATTGACAGATGAATGGATAAAGGAGCTGTGATACATATATACAACGGAATATTATTCAGCCATAAAAAGAAATGCATTTGAGTCCATTCTAATGAGATGAATGAATCTAGAACCTATCATACAGAGTGAAGTAAGTCAGAAACAGAAAGATAAATATTGTATACTAACACATATATATGGAATCTAGAAAAGATGGTACTGATAAATTAACAGACATAGAGAACAGACTTATGGACATTGCAGGGAGGGAGAAATGGTCAAGATGAATGGAAAGAGTAACATGGAAAATTACTTTACCATATGTAAAATAAATAACTAATGGAAATCTGCTGTAAGACTAAGAGAACTCCAACAGGGACTCTGTAACAACCTAGGCAGGTGGGACGGGGAGGGAGATGGGAAGGAAGTTTCAGAGGGAGGGAACATACATATAACTATGGCTGATTCAGGTTGTGGTGCGGCAGTAAACAAAAAATCTCTGTAAAAAAATAAAAAATAATATAAAAAAAGTTACTGCCCAAAGTAAAAAAATCAAATATTAAATTGTATCTTAGTTATAATAACTTTTATTGTAGATCTTTAAGATTTTTAATATGTTTGATATTTTCAACTGAAAATAAGTTTTACTTTTTCCTTTCCAGTCTATGTGCCTTTTATTGTCTTTTTTATTGCCTTATTGAGTTGGCAAAGATCTCTATTACAACACTGAATAGAAGTAACGAGAGTGTACATCCTTATCTTATCCCCAGTATTAGGCGGAAAACATTGTCTGGCATTAAATATGTTATTAGTTGTAGATTTATTTTTTGTAGATGCCTTTTAATTGGATTGAGGGAGTTCCTTCTACTCCTAGTTTGCCAAGAAACTTAAAAAAGATACGTGCGGCTTCTATGGTGGTCCAGTGGGTAAGGACATTGCCTTGCAGTGCAAGGGGCGCTGGTTTGATCCCTGGCCTGGGAAGATCCCACAAGCCAAGGAGCGGCTGGACCAATGTGTCCAACTACTGCTCCTTGATTTCATTTGATACAATGTCCTGGTAGATCAGATAGCAAAGAGTCTGAATGAAATCCAGAAGTCCCAGTTTTATCTCTGGGGAAGATCACCTGGAGAACAGCATGGCAACCCACTCCAGTATTCTTGCTTAGAGAATGGACAGAGGAGCCTGGTGGACCACAGTCCATGAAATCTCAAACAGTCGGGCACAACTGAACGACTAACACACACACACATTGCATTCATTACTTTCGAAGGGTAAACCAACTTGCATTCCTGAGATAATTCCCATTTGGTCAGGATGTATTATCCTTTTATATATATTGCTGAACTCTATTTTGTAGCATTTTATTAATACTTATTGTATTTATGTTAACAAAGGCTATCAGTATATATTATTTGGTCTGATTTTAGTATCAGGATTATACTTCTCTCTTGGTTTGTTTTCTGAAATACTTGTGCAAATTTAGTGTTATTTCTTCCCTAAATATACACTAGAATTTACCACTGAAGCTATCCGAGCCTAGAGATTTCTATGGAGAAAGCTTTAAATTTCAAATTTAATGTCTTTAAAAGAATTAGGGGTGCTCATATTTTACATGTTTTTCTGTGTCAGTTTTTGTCATTTATGCCTTTCAAAATATTTGTCTATTTTACCTAGGTTGTTAAGTTTTTTGATACAAAATAATGTGCAACAGTGTATAATATTCTTTCATCTTTTTTATTTCTGTGGGATCCATAGTGATGTCATATTATTCCTCTGGTTGATAATTTGAAACTTTTCTCTTTTTTCTTGATCAGTCTAGTATATGTTAAAAAAAAGTAGCAGCTTTGAATAGTCATACTTGTTATTTATCTAGAATTTATTTCCATTGTGATCAGAGAATATGCTTGATATGATTTCATTTCTTCAAAATATATTGTATGTAGGTCACTTTTCCATCAACTGATCTATATATTCAATGCAGTTGCAATCAGAATCCTAGGAAGTTTTTTTAAAGAAACTAACAGGCTATTTTTAAAACAATGAGATCAGACAAAGCACATAGAATAGACAACGAGATTTTGAAAGGAAATAAAAAACTTGAAAAACTTAAACTATCTAAATTTGAAACTGTCTATAAAGCTATAGAAATGAAGACAGTATGGCATTTACATGGGTATATAAATGAAACAGAATAGACTGTTCAGGAATAAAACCAGACACAGCGGGGGGCTTCCTTGGTGGTCCAGTGAATAAAGAATCCACCTTGCACTGCAAAGGGCACTGGTTCAATCCCTGGCCCGGGAGGATCCCACGTGCTGCAAAGCAGCTGGACGGGTGTGCCCAATTACGAGCCAGCATTCTGGAACACATGTGCCCAGAGCCAGTGCTCTGCAGCAAGAAAGGCCTAGGCAATGGGAGGTCCACAACGGCCAAAGAATAAAAAGATTGATAAAAATGAATATAAATAATAAAAGAGGCATGATGGAAAAAAAAGAAAAGAAAAAACAGACATAGTCAGTTGATTTTCAACAGAGGTGCCAAGGTAATTCAATAAGCAAAGGAGAGCATTTCTAACATAGTTCTAGAAACCTCTGATACCATATTTTAAAAATAAAAATAAACCTTAACCCTTACTTCACACCATAAGCAAAAATTAACTCAAAATTGATCTAGAAAAACACATAAGAGAAAATTTTGTGACCATGGGATAGGTAAAAATATTTTAGATAGAGCAAATTAGAAGCACAAAAAGATAAAATCATATATTAAACTTAAAATTTTAAACTTCTAGTCCAAAGACACCAATAAAGAATATATACAATCTAGAAATATTCCTAATACATATACTTAATAAAGGTCTCAGGTCAAGAATATTTAAACAACTCTTAAAATTAAACAGAAAGAAGACAAAAATATTAAGAAGATTTGAACAGACGCTTCACAAAATGAGACATATGAATGTCTAACAGATGCATGAAATAATGTTCAGCATCTTTTATCATCAGAAAATGTATCTTTAAACCTCTACACACCAATAAAACCAACGCCATCAACTGATTTTTTAAAATATATTGTATGTAGGTCACTTTTCCATCAACTGATCTATATATTCAATGCAGTTGCAATCAGAATCCTAGGAAGTTTTTTTAAAGAAACTAACAGGCTATTTTTAAAACAATGAGATCAGACAAAGCACATAGAATAGACAACGAGATTTTGAAAGGAAATAAAAAACTTGAAAAACTTAAACTATCTAAATTTGAAACTGTCTATAAAGCTATAGAAATGAAGACAGTATGGCATTTACATGGGTATATAAATGAAACAGAATAGACTGTTCAGGAATAAAACCAGACACAGCGGGGGGCTTCCTTGGTGGTCCAGTGAATAAAGAATCCACCTTGCACTGCAAAGGGCACTGGTTCAATCCCTGGCCCGGGAGGATCCCACGTGCTGCAAAGCAGCTGGACGGGTGTGCCCAATTACGAGCCAGCATTCTGGAACACATGTGCCCAGAGCCAGTGCTCTGCAGCAAGAAAGGCCTAGGCAATGGGAGGTCCACAACGGCCAAAGAATAAAAAGATTGATAAAAATGAATATAAATAATAAAAGAGGCATGATGGAAAAAAAAGAAAAGAAAAAACAGACATAGTCAGTTGATTTTCAACAGAGGTGCCAAGGTAATTCAATAAGCAAAGGAGAGCATTTCTAACATAGTTCTAGAAACCTCTGATACCATATTTTAAAAATAAAAATAAACCTTAACCCTTACTTCACACCATAAGCAAAAATTAACTCAAAATTGATCTAGAAAAACACATAAGAGAAAATTTTGTGACCATGGGATAGGTAAAAATATTTTAGATAGAGCAAATTAGAAGCACAAAAAGATAAAATCATATATTAAACTTAAAATTTTAAACTTCTAGTCCAAAGACACCAATAAAGAATATATACAATCTAGAAATATTCCTAATACATATACTTAATAAAGGTCTCAGGTCAAGAATATTTAAACAACTCTTAAAATTAAACAGAAAGAAGACAAAAATATTAAGAAGATTTGAACAGACGCTTCACAAAATGAGACATATGAATGTCTAACAGATGCATGAAATAATGTTCAGCATCTTTTATCATCAGAAAAATGTATCTTTAAACCTCTACACACCAATAAAAACCAACGCCATCAAGTTTGGTGAGAATTTGAGGCTGCTAGAACACTCGTATATTATTACTGGGATTGCAAAATGGAACAACCACTTTGGAAAACAGATCAGTTATAAAGTTTAACATATGGACTTCCTATTTGACCCAGCAATCCTACTTTTTGGTATTTAGCCAAGAAAAATGAAAGTATACGACTCCACAAAAATTTCTACATGAATCATTATAGCAACTTCACTCATAAAAGCCAAAAACTATAAACAATCCAAATGTCTACATGCTGGAAAATGGATAAGCAAATTGTAGTGTATACATACAATGGAATTCTGCTCCATAATAATGTTGACACATACAACCAAATGGATGAATCTCAAAAATATACCAAGGGAAGAGTATACACTGCAAGATTCCATGAAAATCTAGAACAAGCAAAACGAATCAGTGGCAACAGAAAGTAGATAAACGGTTGCCAGGAGCCAATGACAGGGTTTTATGGCAAAGAGGCAGAGAACTTGGGAAGTAATAGAAATATTCTGTGTCTTAATTGGAGTGGTTGTCACAGTTGCATACCTGATCAAAATTTGTTGAACTATATACTTTAAATGTGTACCTTTTATTGCATATAAATGATACCTCAATGTAACTTATTTTATATACAAAAGAAATAAGATTTCACAGAATGTCCACTGTATATTTTACCATTCAAACAAGACAGCTCACTGAGCTTCCTAAAGGCCTATGTCCAGCTGAACTGTCCTGGTGACTCCCTTGTCCTGAGCAGGGAAGCCTCTGCGACACCTTGTACTTTCCAAACACAACAGCATCCCACATGTTACACTGCATTATGACCTTGATCTTCTTCCTCCCATCAAAAAGGGGGGTCTCCAGTACACTCAGAAATAAATAAATAAAATTCTATATCTAAAAAAAGAAAGTGATCAACTTTGTAAAACACTGTCACTGAGTCCAGTAGGAAGATGCTTGAGAACTAGCCATTGCTTTTGTTTAGCAATATATGTGGTATCCTGTGGACAAAAGAACAAGATGAGTTAGAGGGTCTTGAAATGCTGGAACAGAAAAAGCCGGACTCTTACTGTCCTTCCCACCATGTTGCAACCATAGTGGAATATTTGAACCCTCCTGAGCAGTGTGGCCTGTCCTATCTCTTACCCCATAAAAGGAAAAGTCATTTGTCTTACTCTTCGCCCTGCATCTTGTCTCCAGGTTATAAAAACAGACCAAAGAACCACGTTTGAGGTCAGCCTCTCCCTGACTCTCAGGAAGTCACCTCAATGTCCCGGCAGCTAACCATTCCCCCTTCCCTCACTCTAATAAAGTTTTGTCTACGTTGAAAAAAGAAAGTGGGGTCTGCCAAAGAGGGGGGATAGTGAAGGAGCTTGAGACTGACATGCACATACTGCTATATTTAAAATGGATAACTAACAAGGACCTGCTATATAGCACAGGGAACTCTGCTCAGAGTCACCTGGCAGCCTGGATGGGAGGGGAATTTGGGGGAAGAATGGATACATGTATATGTATGGCTGACTTGCTCTGCTGTGCATCTGAAACTATCACAGCATCTTTAAATGGCTACACTCTAATACAAAAGTAAAAGTTTTTTAAAAAGTGGCATCTAGGGCTTCCCTGGTGGTTCATTGGGTAAAGAGTCCACCTTGCAGTGCAAGGGGCACCAGTTCCATCCTCGGTCTGGGAAGATTCCATGTGCCATGGAGAGGCTGTACCAGTGTATCCAATTATGAACCAGTGTTCTGAAGCATGTGTGCCCAGAGCCAGTGCTCTGCAGTGAGAGAGGCCACCGCAATGGGAGGCTCACACAGGCTAAAGAATAAAGATGGATGAAAATAAATAGGTAAATGACCAATAAAAGAGACTAAAATTAAAAAAAAAAAACAGTGTCATCTGTGTTCCTTCCCCTTATGTACACTTGAGTTTGCTTAGAACCAACAGAAATGCAGCAGAAGTGATACTGCATGCCTTCCAAAGCTAAATTAGAAAGGGTGATCCAAGATGCCCCTGACCTATTGGAGCTCTAGCCTTAGAAGCCTGGTCTACCATGTAACATGCCAGTAAATTGGGCCTTGTGAGGAAGGCTCTTGCTTTTGTTTAGCAATATATGTGGTATCCTGTGGACAAAAGAACAAGATGAGTTAGAGGGTCTTGAAATGCTGGAACAGAAAAAGCCGGACTCTTACTGTCCTTCCCACCATGTTGCAACCATAGTGGAATATTTGAACCCTCCTGAGCAGTGTGGCCTGTCCTATCTCTTACCCCATAAAAGGAAAAGTCATTTGTCTTACTCTTCGCCCTGCATCTTGTCTCCAGGTTATAAAAACAGACCAAAGAACCACGTTTGAGGTCAGCCTCTCCCTGACTCTCAGGAAGTCACCTCAATGTCCCGGCAGCTAACCATTCCCCCTTCCCTCACTCTAATAAAGTTTTTTCTACTTTGAAAAAAGAAAGTGGGGTCTGCCAAAGAGGGGGGATAGTGAAGGAGCTTGAGACTGACATGCACATACTGCTATATTTAAAATGGATAACTAACAAGGACCTGCTATATAGCACAGGGAACTCTGCTCAGAGTCACCTGGCAGCCTGGATGGGAGGAATTTGGGGAAGAATGGATACATGTATATGTATGGCTGACTTGCTCTGCTGTGCATCTGAAACTATCACAGCATCTTTAAATGGCTACACTCTAATACAAAAGTAAAAGTTTTTTAAAAAGTGGCATCTAGGGCTTCCCTGGTGGTTCATTGGGTAAAGAGTCCACCTTGCAGTGCAAGGGGCACCAGTTCCATCCTCGGTCTGGGAAGATTCCATGTGCCATGGAGAGGCTGTACCAGTGTATCCAATTATGAACCAGTGTTCTGAAGCATGTGTGCCCAGAGCCAGTGCTCTGCAGTGAGAGAGGCCACCGCAATGGGAGGCTCACACAGGCTAAAGAATAAAGATGGATGAAAATAAATAGGTAAATGACCAATAAAAGAGACTAAAATTACAAAAAAAAAAAAAAAAGTGTCATCTGTGTTCCTTCCCCTTATGTACACTTGAGTTTGCTTAGAACCAACAGAAATGCAGCAGAAGTGATACTGCATGCCTTCCAAAGCTAAATTAGAAAGGGTGATCCAAGATGCCCCTGACCTATTGGAGCTCTAGCCTTAGAAGCCTGGTCTACCATGTAACATGCCAGCTCCCTGAAGCCACCATGCTGTGAGGAAGCCCAAATTATCCCAAGTGGAGAGACCACTTGGAGACGCTCTGAGACTACCTGGAGAGAGACAGAAAGATGCTGAGCTAGTCTGTCCAGTCTCCTACAGTCATCTGCTATTCCAGCCATTGCTAAACTACCACCGCTTGAGGGACCCCTTGCCAGAATCACCCATCATAGCCCTTCCCAAATTTCTGACCTGCAGAAACTGTGGCATGATTTGATATGCAGGGTAAGTAACCAGCAGAACACCCCCAGAAAGACCACCCTTGACACGGTGCTCGAAATCAATGAAAGGTGGAGGTGTGGTATCATCATTCCTTTTAATAACCCTAGAACTATTCCCCTCTCTCCAAACTCACCTCTCTGTTGTAAAAATCGGCTCACCTTTTACTTCAGAGACTGGCAAAACACATGCCGTGCAAGGCGCCCAGCTCCCTAAGAAGAGTGGTATTGAATTCATCACCAGTGAGACAGCCTGGCTCTTTTACAGGAGTGGTGACAGATAAACTGCTAAACCCACAAACAAACCCATTTCTCTTTTCTGCACCCTGGACTCCCTTGGAGGTTTCTGGGAAAAGAATTTTACCCAAAGTAAATGGTCAAGGAGGATTTCCCAAGCTGAAGCGCCTTTCAGAAGCACGGGCCTGTTGTTTCTTTCTCAGAGAAGGTTCGTGATATACGTTATTATGTAAGACCTGGCACTAGACCAGGAACTGGCCCAAACTGACTTTGAAAAATAATTCCACCTCAAAACATATCCATCTCACTGCATCGGCATGTTGACAGACAAGCTGAACTTCAGGGAGGCCTACCCGCTGGTAGGCGTAAGTCCCAGCATGGCAGCTGATGGGCAAACTGCCTTTATTCGGATCAAAATCCATCCATCCGTGTCTGCTTGGCAGCCACCGTGAAAGAAGTTGAAGCAAACCAAAAATGTACCACCAAGAAACGCACACACTTTTCTTGCTCACTGGTCAAGGAAAGGGTACAGACAGAAATTAAGTATGTGCGTATGTTTATTTTAAAGTGGGTGTTTATTTTCCAGTTTCCATAGGAAATAAGTGAGCTAATATTATCTTTCAAAAGTAAATACCTTTATGCCAAACTCCGTAAAACCAATTTCAGGCCAAGTTTCCTGCTGCAGCCTCCTCCGGCCTTCACGCCTCCAACTTTTCACCCTGGATCTAAAGCACAGAGGACTGTTAACAGAGAGGCATGGCCTTGCTCTTCCCTCAACTCTTCCAGAAGTCGAATCACAGAGTCTTTTGTAGCCCTCTTGCCAGATCCCACTGCTTGAGACTAGAGATAAAAATCTGATGGGAAACCAAAAATGTGAAGACTCCCGGAGGTTGACCCTGTCAGCTCCTCCTGGCCACAGACACCTTATGCAGTCAATTAATCTCCTTACTGGATCTTCTCTGAAATTATGTTAACCAGGAGGACTGCAGCCTGTTTCATTTGTATTCTGGGGGAGCCTTGTGAATTTTGTGCTGTTGTGCTTCTAATAGTATTTGCCCATACACTGCGTTTTGGGGTTTCATTTGCTTGCCCCAGTAAAGGGTGGTTACTAAGAGCCTCCTCACCAAGCTCTCTCTTTCATCAACACCAACAACAACATTTTAACATCATCTGCTTAATATTAAAAGAATCAGATATTTCCAATGTCCATGTAATGACGACTATGTATTATTTTTTATTACCAAAGGCTACATTTTCAGTAAACTCCTGATATTTTGAGGGGAAAGGTTCAGAGACCTTCCCCAACCCCAAAATCTCAGACACAGGAATGTTTATTCAGGCCTCTGGCACTGGGTCAAGAGTCCTGATTTCCTCTGCATGTCATCACTCTAACCACATTTTGACCTGGATAAATGCACATAAATGCAGAAAACATAACCAACTACAGGCTGATGCTCAGAAAAAAAGATTAAATTCTTGAAGATAAGTATGAAGGGAGACCTGAAAGGAATCCAAGCTTTCTGCTCTTAATAGGAATTCAGCTCATGTATATTAAAGACCAGTTGTTGAAATCATTAGGTTAACTACACAAAAATTATTAAGACTTTTTATCATTACACAGTGTATATTCTGGTGCTGCTTGATGTGTTCACTGGATGAATTCTAGCCTTGTTATAAATCTTAAAGTCTTTATGTGTCATGAGAAAATTAATGTCAAAACATGGTACATATCACCCAAAAGACACACTTAGAAAGATTATTAAGCAAGTCAAAGAAGTTATTAGGAAAATATTCAAAAAAGTCCATTGATTACATGGAAAATTTGAGCTCAAACAAAATGTCCAACAAAGGCAAAACAATTAAGGAGATCGTTGTTCATTTAGTCAATAAATGATACGGTAAATATTAAAATTATTAGCAAGTGATCATGACGTCATAGATGCTACCCACCCAAAGAGCTGTGGATTCTTTAAGGAAAATTACTCCATTCACTCAACTTAATCCTCCATTCATGAATAATCATCCTGCACAGCTAAGAAGCCCTCCGCTTCTGCAGGCACTAAATCTATTTTTCATTTATTCAGCAAGTTCAAGCATATTAGTACTGAAACACCAATCTCACAGTGAGATTAGTCAAAAAACAATATTATTGATACTAACAGCCACCATCTTCAGTGATTGACTTACTTCAAGGATTCCAACGCTTGGCTTAGAATCCCAGCTCTGCCACTGGGTGTATGACTTTGGGAAAGACAATGCACTTCTCTATTTTTTAGTTTCCTTGCTCGTAAGTGAAGATAATAATACTTCTCTTCGTTGTGAGGATAAAGTAAGATAACATAAGCAAAGTGCCTGGCATGTAGATAAGACTCTCTTGACAGGTATTGTTTTTCTTCTTATTTCAGCATAAGTCATAGTGTATGTCCTTCATTCCATTCCAAGTAATTTACACACAGAGACCTTCCCCAACCCCAAAATCTCAGACACAGGAATGTTTATTCAGGCCTCTGGCACTGGGTCAAGAGTCCTGATTTCCTCTGCATGTCATCACTCTAACCACATTTTGACCTGGATAAATGCACATAAATGCAGAAAACATAACCAACTACAGGCTGATGCTCAGAAAAAAAGATTAAATTCTTGAAGATAAGTATGAAGGGAGACCTGAAAGGAATCCAAGCTTTCTGCTCTTAATAGGAATTCAGCTCATGTATATTAAAGACCAGTTGTTGAAATCATTAGGTTAACTACACAAAAATTATTAAGACTTTTTATCATTACACAGTGTATATTCTGGTGCTGCTTGATGTGTTCACTGGATGAATTCTAGCCTTGTTATAAATCTTAAAGTCTTTATGTGTCATGAGAAAATTAATGTCAAAACATGGTACATATCACCCAAAAGACACACTTAGAAAGATTATTAAGCAAGTCAAAGAAGTTATTAGGAAAATATTCAAAAAAGTCCATTGATTACATGGAAAATTTGAGCTCAAACAAAATGTCCAACAAAGGCAAAACAATTAAGGAGATCGTTGTTCATTTAGTCAATAAATGATACGGTAAATATTAAAATTATTAGCAAGTGATCATGACGTCATAGATGCTACCCACCCAAAGAGCTGTGGATTCTTTAAGGAAAATTACTCCATTCACTCAACTTAATCCTCCATTCATGAATAATCATCCTGCACAGCTAAGAAGCCCTCCGCTTCTGCAGGCACTAAATCTATTTTTCATTTATTCAGCAAGTTCAAGCATATTAGTACTGAAACACCAATCTCACAGTGAGATTAGTCAAAAAACAATATTATTGATACTAACAGCCACCATCTTCAGTGATTGACTTACTTCAAGGATTCCAACGCTTGGCTTAGAATCCCAGCTCTGCCACTGGGTGTATGACTTTGGGAAAGACAATGCACTTCTCTATTTTTTAGTTTCCTTGCTCGTAAGTGAAGATAATAATACTTCTCTTCGTTGTGAGGATAAAGTAAGATAACATAAGCAAAGTGCCTGGCATGTAGATAAGACTCTCTTGACAGGTATTGTTTTTCTTCTTATTTCAGCATAAGTCATAGTGTATGCCTACCATTCAGCAATTCAAAAACATATAACACCAAATGTAATTTACACACATAAGAAACATGTTGTTTATCTTCCTTAGGTATTTATAATCCATGGTAGAAATTATGCGGTCTCTTTTTCCAAGATGGAATGTCAATTAAGACCAGTTTGCTCTGCCTCGACTCAATTTGAGCCCTAAGTTTGTAAACCGATATATCATGACATCACAAAAGAAGAAAGGACTATTTTTAAAAGTCACTTACATTCTAGGTACTATGTGAGGCATATATACACTTTATCACATTGTTATCCCCATTTTAAGGGCTTCCCTGGTGGTACAGGCAGTCAAGAATCTGCCTGCAGTGCTGGAGACCACCTACAATGCAGGAGGTCCAGTTTTGATCCCAGGGTTGGGAAGATGATCTGCAGAAAGAAATGGCAAGTCACTCTAGAATCCTTCCCTTGGGAATCCCATGGACAGAGAAGCCTGGTGGGCTACAGTCCATGGGGTCACAAGAGTTGGACATGACTTAGCAACTAAACCAACACGGACACTGACCCCATTTTAAAGATGAAGAAACAGAGGTTTAAAATAGTTGAGCAACTTGCCTTAGGCCCCAGTAAAGTAAAATGACGAAATAAGAAATCATTTTTGGCTCTGTTCAGTTTCAAAGACCGTACACTTTCCCTTATGTTCAGCTGCCAAGTTTTAGTTTCTTACCACAATGTCATAAACTATTGCTACAAGAAAAAGAAACCACTGTTTACTATCTGTCATGGTTAGTTTTTAAATCAAGCCTGAGGATATAAAACTAATGACCTCTTCATCTTAAGTAAAAGCCCATTTGAATTAAAACAAAACAATGGAAAATGCCTTAGTAATAGTATTTGAAAAATCTTCAGAATGTGAGATATCAACCAGCTTTGTTCAGTGGAATGTCCTTGCACAGAGCTGGATGGATGTTTGTGGGTATCAGAGCGGTCAGTTTCACCAGAATAGAATACGTGAGTCTAAAGCTATGTGTTTTCTGTTTCTGGTCACCATGCCATAAGTTCAACCTGCCATAATCATCATTTTCTACAATTTGTTAACCTTTCTGCAAACAGGAATGTAGATTCTGACCAGGCTTAATTTTTAAATGGTAAAACCAATTCAATTCATTCTTTCAGTATATGAGTCGTGTAGACGAACACTGGCTGGCAGTACCTTTTCTAATTCTACAATGCTCTGACAATGGGTACTTCTCCAAGGAGCTACTACCATGAGGCTGGGCACCAGAGAGGGTGCTCCTCAACCTGTGCTGCCATCGCCAGTCCCTGCCAGAAGCCACAGATACTTCTTAACTCAGCACCTGGTACAGCATCTTGTACATAGGGGATCTTCAGTATATATCTGTTCAATGAATAAATGAATGCAGTTGTGTCTGCCCAAGTCAGCAAAGGAACTTAAAATCAACCCTTCCTGATTCCTTGTACTAAGACTAGTCTTTTTGTCTATGCCTCTTGGCTACCAACAGAAACTTCCCAACTTACAAGCCAAAGGTTGTCTCAGGTTTTCATTTGTAAAGTCATGATGTTTGTCTATCCACCAGGGCTTAAGAGGATCAAAATGGATGAGGCTGTCAGATGCTTGGGAATCACAGTGTATGCCCCATCTCCTCAAGAATGAGACAGGAGGAATGTGTCTGGTTTTTATCCTTGGCTTTGTGTCAAGATCTTTTGAGAAGCTTTCAAAAGATAGAAACCCACTCTGGTGAAATCAGAATCTCTGAAGATGGACCATGACCACACAGATTGTTTAAATGCACCCCTGGCTTTCCTAGTGGCTCAGATGATAAAGAATCTCCCTGCAATTCAGGAAACCTGAGTTCAATCCCTGGGTCAGGAAGATCCCCTGGAGAATGGAATGGCAACTCACTCCAGTATTCTTTCCTGGAGAATTCCACTAGGACTTTTCTGGGGTTGCAAAGATTCAGACATGACTGGGTGACTAACATTTGCACTTTCCCTGGTGATTTGAAGCTGTAGCCAAGATGGAAGATCACAATGCTGAAGAAGGTCAAGGGGGCAACATCAGCCCCACACAACCAGGAAGAAGCATCTTTCTCTTCTAGAACAGGGAAGGTCAGAGGCTGGAAAATGCTACACAGTGCAGCAGTTACTGATGTTATCCAAATGCACTTCTCTAGCCCCGAAGACCTCACTCCTGGCGCTTGGTCCACCTGTACTACTCCCTCCTACTCCTCCAAACCATCCTGGAGCAGGTTGTGGTCTCATCTTAGACTGAGCAATGGGAACCTGCTCAATCACCTTCCTTTTTTAAAACAGAACTAGTCTCTGTGTCCTTTTTTCTACCCAGTGTCCCAGCCCCAGTCCTCACAAACACTGTTCTGTCTCCATTACATCCCCACATCTTCCTTAAAACTAGAGTTCCTAGTGACAAGTCCCACATGACTATGACTGGACTGTGCAAAAGCCCCAAGAACTGTAGAAAGAACAATGTCTCAGTAAATCCTGAAGACAAGCTGGAGGAGGAAGCATAAACAGAGACCCAAAACATTAGAGCTCCTAATTTTCAAATTATTCAAATACTTCACACCTCAGCTCTATATAAAAATAAATAAATAAACAATCCCATCAAAAAAATTGGCAGAATACCCAAATAGACATTTCTCCAAAGGAGACATACAGATGACCAAAAAGCACATGAAAAGCTTCTCAGCATCACTAATTATTAGAGAAATGCAAATCCAAACTACCATGAGGTATCACTTCACACTGGTTAGAATGACCATCATTAAAAAGTTTAGTGAAGCCAGTCAGAAAGAGAAGGACAAATATAGTATATTAACACATATGTATGGAATCTAGTAGGATGGTGATGATGGCACATGCAGTGAAGCAACGGAAAGACAAACATGGACAGTGGACATATGGACATTGTGGGGAAGGAACAGAAGGTGGGAGGTATAAAGGAAGTAGCATGAAGGCCTGTACTATCATAACTGAAGAAAATAGCTCTAGTCATTGCTCTGTGAGAAAAGGGGATCATTCAGGGGTGCTGTGTGATGGTTGGGAGGGGTGGGAAGGGGGGGATATACATATGACTGATTTGGCAACATATATATCTGTAAACAACAAAACTCTGTAAAAGTTAAAAGCAAAATAAAGGTTAAAAAAAAAAAGTTTATGAATAACAAACGCTGGAGAGGGTGTGGACGAAAGGAAACTCTCCTCCACTGTTGGTGGGAATATAAATTGGTATAGTCATTATGGAGAACAATATGAAGGTTTCTTAAAAAACTAAAACTAGACCTACCATATGATCCAGCAATCCCACTCCTGGGCATATATCTGCAAAAGACAAAAACTAATTCAAAGACACATGCACCCCAATATTTGTAGCAGTGCAAATGTTCACCATGTTATGAGAGTCACTGATGCATCATATTGGGGAAAAATGCCTCTACAATGGTGTAGAGAACATACATGTGCACACACACACCCATGATGTAGAGACTAAAGCTCTACATTCAAGACTCAAATGTTTACAGACTAAATTTGTCTCCAAAAATTCATATGTTGAAGTACTAAACACCAGTGTGACTATACTTGAAGATAGGTCCTCTAAGGAAGTGGTGACGGTGGTGGTTTAGTTACTAAGTCATGTCTGACTCTTGCGACATCATGAACTGTAGCCCACAGGCTCCTCTGTCCATGAGATTTCCCAGGCAAGAATACTGGAGTGAGTTTCTACCATTTCCTCCTCCAGAGGATCAACCCAAGTCTTCTGCACTGCAGGTGAATTCTACTGACTGAGCCACCAGGGAAGCTCAATTCAGGTTAGATGAAATCATAGGAGTGAGGCCTTGGTCCAACAGGATTAGTGTCCTTATAAAAAGAGATACCAGCAAGGCTCAGTTCCTTTCACTGCATTCTGGGGACAGAGAAGACTGTAAGCCAAGAAAAGATTCTTATCAGGAACTGACCCTGCCTGATCTTAATCTGGGACTTCTAGCCTCCAGAACCATGAGAAAATAAATTTCTGTTGTTTAAGCCACTCAAGCAATGGTATTTTGTTACTAATACAACAACCTTAGACAAGTCACAGCATCTCCAAGCTTCAGTTTCCTCATCAATAAAAAAGGGATAAATCCTATCTCTTCATAAACATCTAGTCATTGCTCTGTGAGAAAGGGGGATCATTCAGGGGTGCTGTGTGATGGTTGGGAGGGGTGGGAAGGGGGGGATATACATATGACTGATTTGGCAACATATATATCTGTAAACAACAAAACTCTGTAAAAGTTAAAAGCAAAATAAAGGTTAAAAAAAAAAAGTTTATGAATAACAAACGCTGGAGAGGGTGTGGACGAAAGGAAACTCTCCTCCACTGTTGGTGGGAATATAAATTGGTATAGTCATTATGGAGAACAATATGAAGGTTTCTTAAAAAACTAAAACTAGACCTACCATATGATCCAGCAATCCCACTCCTGGGCATATATCTGCAAAAGACAAAAACTAATTCAAAGACACATGCACCCCAATATTTGTAGCAGTGCAAATGTTCACCATGTTATGAGAGTCACTGATGCATCATATTGGGGAAAAATGCCTCTACAATGGTGTAGAGAACATACATGTGCACACACACACCCATGATGTAGAGACTAAAGCTCTACATTCAAGACTCAAATGTTTACAGACTAAATTTGTCTCCAAAAATTCATATGTTGAAGTACTAAACACCAGTGTGACTATACTTGAAGATAGGTCCTCTAAGGAAGTGGTGACGGTGGTGGTTTAGTTACTAAGTCATGTCTGACTCTTGCGACATCATGAACTGTAGCCCACAGGCTCCTCTGTCCATGAGATTTCCCAGGCAAGAATACTGGAGTGAGTTTCTACCATTTCCTCCTCCAGAGGATCAACCCAAGTCTTCTGCACTGCAGGTGAATTCTACTGACTGAGCCACCAGGGAAGCTCAATTCAGGTTAGATGAAATCATAGGAGTGAGGCCTTGGTCCAACAGGATTAGTGTCCTTATAAAAAGAGATACCAGCAAGGCTCAGTTCCTTTCACTGCATTCTGGGGACAGAGAAGACTGTAAGCCAAGAAAAGATTCTTATCAGGAACTGACCCTGCCTGATCTTAATCTGGGACTTCTAGCCTCCAGAACCATGAGAAAATAAATTTCTGTTGTTTAAGCCACTCAAGCAATGGTATTTTGTTACTAATACAACAACCTTAGACAAGTCACAGCATCTCCAAGCTTCAGTTTCCTCATCAATAAAAAAGGGATAAATCCTATCTCTTCATAAACATCAAATGAGGTAATGTATGTTTTTAAGGGCTCTGCAAACAGGACAGTATTAAGTAGGCATTAATCATTCATTAATCTCCACCTCTGTGCTCTCATACTTCAATCTTTGTGCTAGCCAAGAATGTACCACATTGTATTAGATAGAACTGTTTTTTCCTGTCTCTCTTTTCAGACAGTAAAAATCCTTTCGGCCAGGAACCAAGTCTCATTCATTTTTGTATCTCCAATGCCAAGGCACACGGTCACTGCTCGGGAAATCCTCAGGTGGAATTGATCCCCAGGTGGCCTGAGATACCCTTTCTCTGTGTCCCATAATAGTTGCACACATACTGTCATCACTTAGCCTCAGGTGTTGAAGTTATTAATTTTCATGTTTCTCCTCCCTCACTGGAGAAAGAGCTTCCAAGTGGTAGAGACTATATAGTATCATATTGTATTCCTTATGACTAGTACAATGTCTGACACATAGTAAGAAATCTGTAAATGCTGATGGAAAGAAGGGAAATAATGCATTTCTTGAAGAATTTGCACCCTTGAATTTCAGTGCTCACAATTGTCCTGTATTCAACCCACCATCTTCAATAGAACCAACTCAATGCCCTTCATCCCACTCAGTTTTTGTTCAAAGGGCTCCTAAAAGGTCCCAACTCATGCAGTTCTTTTATCCTATTATAACCAGCAAAGAAACTAAATGCACTGTTTTATTGTACAAATCAATATCATCCCCCAGAGAACTGAGACCAGTCACTTACACCATCAGCAGTTGCTATGCAACCACCCTGCAAAGTTCAGGTCTAAAGATCCAGAGCTAAAGTAGTGATTTTTCCCACCTGAAAGAGACCATAATTTCTTGGGAAAAACAGACCGTATGCAAAGTCATTCAATCTTCTTGTAATAGGGAAGTTAACCACATCAGAAAAGTATACTTTCCAGGTCTCCTAAATTGTGCATATGTAGCCTTTTTATAAAGAGATATGTATATTTAGCCACTAGATCCCAAACATACACACTATATAAATATGTATAATTTATTAATGCATATAGAAATATTTATATATGTATATTAAAGAGTAAATATTTTCATAACAAAATAGCTCCAGGAGGGCCAAATTATCCCATTTCTTTTTACAAAAGTAAACATTTTAAATGAATTTCTATTTTCTCAGATCAAAAATATTCAGAAAACAAAGAAGCCATAACAAATAGCTTGGATAAAACCACTGTATTTGTTATATAACCTTCCAGATGTTTATCTATATGAACATTAAGAATATTATATATATTTATGTTATTATTGAATTATACATAATGTTCTTATATATGTATAAACAGAATATGACTATTATATATTTAGCCAGAATATCTATCTTCTTACTAAAATGGGAATATATTCTATACATAGTTTAGATACTTCTTGTCTCAAAAACTTCGTATTATTCCATGGATATTTTTTCCAAGTTAGCACATAGTTACAGCATTATTTTGAAGGCTACATAATATGTTCTAGATTAAATGTATTAACATCTATTTAATTATTTTCCTGTTGTGCCCATTTTTCACTATGATAAATAATATTGTAAAAGACGTCCTCATGCACACATCTTTGAAAACTCATCTAATTGCTTCAGTAAAATCAATTCATAGATTGGATCATAGAGTATGCAATTATATTAAGGCATTTAGATTGTTTATAAGTATCAGTACAAACTTAGTCAAATCTTCAATATTTTTTATTTTATTTTGCTTGGTTTTATTTATTTTAATGGTGGGAACATGATTTATTAAGCTGTGCCTTAGCACAGGTGCTGGGGCTTGCCCATATGCTCTTAATGTAAAAAGTCCAAATGTTCTGCCAACTTCTCTAGAGTAATGATACCAGAAGGTTGACAGCTAAGTGGATGTTGTACACAAGCTCATCATCTGTAATGTTCAGTGGCCAGCAACCACTGCCAGACATGAATGTTCTTCATCAGAACTTGATGATGAACTTCACTTCATCAGCTTTGCCACCATGTTCTCATTGTGGGTCAGCAAGGAAGGGAATTTGGCAGCCTTATTAAGGTCTGGACCCAGGATTCATGGAATCTGTTTGATCACCCAAAATGGCATCATACTTCTTGGCCACTTCCATGCACTTCCCAGATCCCCTCTTTGTTCCTTTCCACCACTCAATCCTGAGAAACCAAATATACAAACGCCGGTCAGACTATATATAAAAGCAGATCTATGACCCACTACCTGCAGAAACCAACTCAAAGAAGCCCATCTACTGTCTGGATAAGACAAAAAATAACTCCTGCAACCATTAATCCAAAATGGCCAAGACTTGATTAATAACTGGCAATTTCTCTAATTTTTGCTCCCACTTCTAACATAGGACCAAAGAGAGAAAGCCAAATGCATCTCTTATCTAGGTAAGCAGGATGTCCCCTTTCAGTTAGCCTACCAAAACTGCCCCATACCAACAGGGTTTACCAAAATCATTCCTTTTCCCCACTCCACTCCCATTATAAAGCTTTTACATTCCTTTACCTGTTTCTTTGCCAAAAGCAAATCATGGTGACTGACTCCCTTGTGATAGACAGTAAACTAAATAAACAGCCTTTGCCTGTTCTCATTCGGATAGCCTTCATCTATGTCCACAAACTCAATTCAAGCCCTGCTGCTGAGAGATGACTCAAAGTTTTGTAAAAAAACATCCTTCACAACATTAATTCAACCTGCAGTGGGTAGATTCTTGTAACCAAACTTTATTCTTTTTTCATCTGAGATGTCAAGGCTCAGAGGCTAGATTTCCAGATAACTCTAGACCACAAAAGCCTAGACCCTTGACTGGGAACTCAGAGTCCCCTCTTGGCTCTGATATTAACTTGCTTTGTGTTATCTATTTATATATGTATGAAAAAATTTTTTTTTGCTGGTTTTATTTATTTTAATGGTGGGAACATGATTTATTAAGCTGTGCCTTAGCACAGGTGCTGGGGCTTGCCCATATGCTCTTAATGTAAAAGTCCAAATGTTCTGCCAACTTCTCTAGAGTAATGATACCAGAAGGTTGACAGCTAAGTGGATGTTGTACACAAGCTCATCATCTGTAATGTTCAGTGGCCAGCAACCACTGCCAGACATGAATGTTCTTCATCAGAACTTGATGATGAACTTCACTTCATCAGCTTTGCCACCATGTTCTCATTGTGGGTCAGCAAGGAAGGGAATTTGGCAGCCTTATTAAGGTCTGGACCCAGGATTCATGGAATCTGTTTGATCACCCAAAATGGCATCATACTTCTTGGCCACTTCCATGCACTTCCCAGATCCCCTCTTTGTTCCTTTCCACCACTCAATCCTGAGAAACCAAATATACAAACGCCGGTCAGACTATATATAAAAGCAGATCTATGACCCACTACCTGCAGAAACCAACTCAAAGAAGCCCATCTACTGTCTGGATAAGACAAAAAATAACTCCTGCAACCATTAATCCAAAATGGCCAAGACTTGATTAATAACTGGCAATTTCTCTAATTTTTGCTCCCACTTCTAACATAGGACCAAAGAGAGAAAGCCAAATGCATCTCTTATCTAGGTAAGCAGGATGTCCCCTTTCAGTTAGCCTACCAAAACTGCCCCATACCAACAGGGTTTACCAAAATCATTCCTTTTCCCCACTCCACTCCCATTATAAAGCTTTTACATTCCTTTACCTGTTTCTTTGCCAAAAGCAAATCATGGTGACTGACTCCCTTGTGATAGACAGTAAACTAAATAAACAGCCTTTGCCTGTTCTCATTCGGATAGCCTTCATCTATGTCCACAAACTCAATTCAAGCCCTGCTGCTGAGAGATGACTCAAAGTTTTGTAAAAAAACATCCTTCACAACATTAATTCAACCTGCAGTGGGTAGATTCTTGTAACCAAACTTTATTCTTTTTTCATCTGAGATGTCAAGGCTCAGAGGCTAGATTTCCAGATAACTCTAGACCACAAAAGCCTAGACCCTTGACTGGGAACTCAGAGTCCCCTCTTGGCTCTGATATTAACTTGCTTTGTGTTTTCAGGTTTGTCTTTATGTTTCAATTCCTTCTCTATAAAATGGGAATAAATTCTACATTCATTCACAGGCTTAGTGTAATAACAAGATGAAATACAATATAGGACTGTGCTTTGAAATGGTTATTAATTATGAAATGTAAGATGTTATCACAGACATATGCAGCCCTTCTTTCAACACCCCCTGGTGTCTCAGACATGGGAGAGATCAAATAGGGATAAAGAAGTGAGGGGAAAATAATTGGCTCAAGGCACATTAGCTGGACAGAGTGAGGAAGCTCAAGCTGGCCAGCGGCTGGAATTGGTTCCCAGTCATGTTATTCTATGCTTTTAAACTCCCACACGCACCCCATCCTCCGCCAACATACATAAACCTCTTTGAATTACACTCCTTCTCTTACAGGAGCAATTGACTACAGTTGGATGTGATTTTCCTTTATTTGTTTTAATTTATAGACAACCAGGAATGCTGCTCTGCCTCCTTTTTTCAAATACCCACCACTCCTCCATCAGAGGACCTCCTCTGGGGTCTTCGTTTTCTGGTAAATTTTTTTGATAAGAATAGTTGTGGTTAGAGGAAGCTCCAAGCACAGCCCCAAGCCTTACGGCTCATTAAAGACTTTCCCCAACTCAGCTTAAGGCAGTAAACCACTGGCCACGGGAAGGTTAGGTTGTGAGAGGGTGACTGCCCTTTAGCTGGCTTCAGGAAGGAAGGTTGTCTGGGTCTCATTCCAGGATGACAACCCCTAGGACAGAGAAGAACAGGGTTTACCAAAATCATTCCTTTTCCCCACTCCACTCCCATTATAAAGCTTTTACATTCCTTTACCTGTTTCTTTGCCAAAAGCAAATCATGGTGACTGACTCCCTTGTGATAGACAGTAAACTAAATAAACAGCCTTTGCCTGTTCTCATTCGGATAGCCTTCATCTATGTCCACAAACTCAATTCAAGCCCTGCTGCTGAGAGATGACTCAAAGTTTTGTAAAAAAACATCCTTCACAACATTAATTCAACCTGCAGTGGGTAGATTCTTGTAACCAAACTTTATTCTTTTTTCATCTGAGATGTCAAGGCTCAGAGGCTAGATTTCCAGATAACTCTAGACCACAAAAGCCTAGACCCTTGACTGGGAACTCAGAGTCCCCTCTTGGCTCTGATATTAACTTGCTTTGTGTTTTCAGGTTTGTCTTTATGTTTCAATTCCTTCTCTATAAAATGGGAATAAATTCTACATTCATTCACAGGCTTAGTGTAATAACAAGATGAAATACAATATAGGACTGTGCTTTGAAATGGTTATTAATTATGAAATGTAAGATGTTATCACAGACATATGCAGCCCTTCTTTCAACACCCCCTGGTGTCTCAGACATGGGAGAGATCAAATAGGGATAAAGAAGTGAGGGGAAAATAATTGGCTCAAGGCACATTAGCTGGACAGAGTGAGGAAGCTCAAGCTGGCCAGCGGCTGGAATTGGTTCCCAGTCATGTTATTCTATGCTTTTAAACCCCCACACGCACCCCATCCTCCGCCAACATACATAAACCTCTTTGAATTACACTCCTTCTCTTACAGGAGCAATTGACTACAGTTGGATGTGATTTTCCTTTATTTGTTTTAATTTATAGACAACCAGGAATGCTGCTCTGCCTCCTTTTTTCAAATACCCACCACTCCTCCATCAGAGGACCTCCTCTGGGGTCTTCGTTTTCTGGTAAATTTTTTTGATAAGAATAGTTGTGGTTAGAGGAAGCTCCAAGCACAGCCCCAAGCCTTACGGCTCATTAAAGACTTTCCCCAACTCAGCTTAAGGCAGTAAACCACTGGCCACGGGAAGGTTAGGTTGTGAGAGAGGGTGACTGCCCTTTAGCTGGCTTCAGGAAGGAAGGTTGTCTGGGTCTCATTCCAGGATGACAACCCCTAGGACAGAGAAGAGTTTAAGGAAGATAAGAGGGAAGAAACCAAGACTTACAAACACACTTTTCATCTCTCAGCCAGCACCTGTTATTTTGCAAGTAAGCTAAGCAGAGAGAGAATAAATGTTACAGAATGCTCAAGAAAACATCTTGGCTTGGAGTTTCTCACTTAAAATCCCCAACAATGACTGTCTCATGCCCCACACAGAAGGCAGTTTCTGACTAAAGTACAGCCTAGAAGGCAAATTACAACATACCATGTCAATCGTTAAGTAGAACAATGAAACTACTTTTGTCTTTTTCCTGGTTTCCATATCAGTAGAGAACTGTACTTCTAAGACTAACATTTCCCAAAGTCGTTAACATGCACACATGAGCGCATGTGTGCTAAATCACCTCAGTCATGTCCAACTCTTTGTGACCTCGTGGACTGTGGCTACCAAGCTCCTCTGTCCATGGGATTCTCCAAGCAAGAAGACTGGAGTGGGCTGTCATGCCCTCCTCCAGGGGATCTTCCCAGCCCAGAGAGTGAACCAGACTCTCATGTCTCCTGCATTGGCAGACAGGTTCTTTACCCCTAGAGCCACCTGGGAAGTCCTAATGTGCATATGCTATGCTGCGCTCAACTGTTTCAGGTATATCCAACTCTTTGTGGCTCCTCTGTCCCTGGGATTTTCCAAGCAAGAATACTGGGGTGGGTGGCCATGCCCTCCTCCAGGGGATCTTTCCAATCCAGGAATCGAACCCGCCTCTCCTGTGTCTCCCGTGTATCAGGCAGACTCTACCACTGATCCACTGGGGAAGCCCTAATATGCATATACCCAGTTTAGGAAAAGGTAATTACTTTTCTCACCTGAGACATCCTGGTGCATAATCTCTCTTGCTAAATACTCTGAGATGTCCTGCGCTGAAGAAATGCATTTATTGAAAATACAGTGTTTTGCAAGTTCGCTTGATCCCAGAATCCTTTTTTGTGAGGTGTGACACCTATTAATATTCTGCAGGAAACATGGCCCTCCAAAAAGAAAAGCCTACATCTGGCCATTTAGATTCTGTTTGGTTTGAAGATAAAGTCAAATCTGCCTCTAAAGCAAATCTTCTCAGAGTATGATTTCTCACTAGAATAATGCTGACATTCACATGAACCCCAGTCCCTGGATCAGGAGCAAGTTAAGTGGTGGTTACTCTCAACTCGTCTCCCTGCCCCCTTCCCCCTTCCACCACCTCTTCTACCACATCTCCCTCTCAAAGGCAAGCTGATAGTTTTGCAGAGTCCATGTGGCAGATAGGAAAACAATTAAAATGGATACCAGCCAAAGAAATCTGTGAGGCAGATGATAACGTCAAATATACATTCAGAGCATTTTTATGTGGTTCTTAAATGGAAAGAAAGATTTCTCTTCTTTCAGTCCTTCTGTTCATAATTTTTAACAAATGCACTTCTTGGAATAAGCAAATTTAGAGATGGAAGTGAAAGATTTGTATATGGAAACTGAGTGTTCATTAAAGAGAGCATCCACAGGGAAAAATGTCAGGAGATTTGCAAAACCCAACTGGGGAACAATCTTAAGTTTATCTATGGAAAATCACTCATGATGTATTGTTAAGTGAAAAGGCAAACTGCAAACCTGCATGTACAGAGGGATCCCTTTTTGTAAATGCAGCTGACTCAGTGTTTGTTGAAAGAACAAATATGCATAAAAAGGAGACTATAAGACTAACATTTGAAGTCACTAACCAAGTTGAAGTCACTACCTCCAAGTGGAAAATTTTTCTTATTTCCTCTTTTTCTGCTTATCTATTTCTTCTAACATTTCTCAAATAAAAAATATTTTTAACAATAAAATAATATTTTAGAACTGCTCTAATCTACCAGTCATGTTATCTGTGGAAAAATATCTAAGGACAAAGGAAGCAGTTTGCCTCATGCGCACATAGCTACTTCCTAGGAGGAAGTCCAGTCCTTTCTTGGAATTACTTTCCCCAAACAGTCCAAAGAATTTCCAAGGCTGTAACCCAAATGTCTACTAGTTGGTGGGTGCTTGGATCCCTTAGGAGCCACAAAGAAAAGGGCGGGAGGTCACATGAAGGATCATGCCCTCAACCTGTCCACTTCTGTCCTACCCTGTTAACCCCAGTACCTCCCTCACCCACAGGCCACTACCAACTCCAGGCCAACTGGTTTCCGCTAAACCACCACAATCGGCTGTTTTTCTCCCTCTCCAGACACTGACTTCTCATAAGAGCTCCCACAGAAGGGATCCCCACATAGCTGTTGAGACGTTCTGATTCTCTCCACTGAATCACAGCCTATTCCCCATAGGGTCACAGACACTGCTGGTGACGCAGGTGTACCTGAGGAGGAAAGGCCATGTCTGGGCTGAGAAGCACATCACCTCTGAACTCTCATATTTAGGCCTTGCTGCTCAACCAAATTGCCAAATTTCTTCCACTCACAGAGTGTTGTTATTTTCTTTTTAAACAGAGCTTTGCCTCTCTCTCTTCACTCTGGCTTCCTGCAGATTCCTAAAGATGTCAGAAAATCCAATACGTATCAAAAATCCAAAAATGGACACTTCACATATTTTTGCCAACAAAACTCAGGCTTCAAACAATCAAAACTTATGGTGAAATTTCACTCCCTGAATAATCCACGATAGTTGAGATGTTAAGAAATGCCCTCCAACTTGGAAAGACCATTAGAAGATTGATCCAAACATAAAGAAAACAGACTTCCCTGGTAACTCAATGATTAAACAATCTACCTGCCAATGCAGGAGACATGGGTTCAATCCCTGGTCTGGAAAGATCCCACATGCCAAGGAGCAACTAAGCCCTGCACCACAATTACTGGAGCCCGAACTAAAACCTGTGCTCTACAACAACAGAGGCCACCACAATGAGAAGCCTATGCACCACAACTAGGCAGTAGTCCCCACTCACTGCAACTAGAGAAAAGCTCACACAACAGTGAAGACCCAGCACAGCCAAATAAATACTAAAAAAAAAAAAGTAGTGTCACTAATTTCACAGGCCAGCCTAACTCATTCTTACCTCTGACATGGCCATAATGCCCATCATGTAAGTGACCATTTGAAGCAAAAGATTTTTACTCGGAAGTCCCCCAAATAATTGGTAGGAGCCTCGGTAATCTCCTCTAACCTTCCCATATATTTAAAAAATATTTTTAGTCCTCGTGGTGAAGAACTCGCCTGTCAGTGCAGGAGACATAAGATACACAGGTTCAGTCCCTGGCAAGAGGATCCCCTGGAAGAGGGCACGACCAACCCATCCAGTATTCTTGGAGAATTCCATGGACAGAGAAGCCTGGCAGACTACAGTCCATGAGGTTGCAAAAGGTTGGACATGACTGAGCGACTAACACCTTGATATGTATATACATACATATATATAGTATTATACATGGAGAAGGCAATGGCAACCCACTCCAGTATTCTTGCCTGGACAATTCCATGGACAGATGAGCCTGACAGGTTGCAGTCTGTCGGATCCCATAGAGTCAGACACGACTGAAGTAACTAAGCAGCAGTATAGCGTTATACTATACTGAGGTGGCGCTATCAGTGAAAAAAAAAAAAAAAAGCCTGAAAATACGGGAGGTATAAGAGACAAGGGTTCCATTCCTGGGTCAGGAAAATCTCCTGGAGGAAGAAATGGCAATCCACTTCAGTATTGCTTTGAGAATCCCATAGACAGAGGAGCCTAGTGGGCTACAGTCCATGGGGTCTCAAAGAATCAGACATGACTGAAGGGGCTTAGCATGTATGCATGCACCAGGGTCTAGCTGTGGCACACAGAATCTTTAGTTACAACATGCAAACTCTTAGTTGTGGGCTTGTGCGATCTAGCTCCTTGTCCAGGGATAGAAGCTGGGTCCCCTGTTTTGAGAGTACAGAGTCTTAGCCACTGGACCACCAGAGAAGTTCCTAACCTTCCCATGCTATAGATGAGGAAACAGGCTGGTCACTCCAGCATAGCGGTAAAACAGACTGGATTCTAAGGCCCTCAGCTTCTAATTCAGTTCAACACAATACCAAATTCTCAATATTAAAAAATTGGGAATATAGTAATGGTGAATATAGTAATGGTGACGTATATAAATTAGAAGCAGTTAATCAGCTCAGATCCAAGCTCCGTATGCTTTTATAGTTTTGTTTTCCTTTGACAAGATCATCATCTTTAGCCCTTGATATTACCCTTGTTTTACAGATAATAAACTGAGGCCCAGTGAAGTAACTTTCCCAGAACCATAAGGTTTAGGCATGGTAGAGCCAGACCACTGGCTCAAGCCATTCTCACCCCAAAACCTATGCTTTCTTTACTACACTAAACTGATCTCATGAAAACCAAGGAAGGCAGAGTGGATAAAAGCTGCTAAATTTAAACATAAAGTGGTGATTTATCAAATAGATTTGCTAAGAAAATAAACCTCTGCAAGTATGTTGAGTGGCCCTGAATCCTCACATTAAAAAGTTCCAAATAAATCAATGACCTGTCTCAATGGACTTCTCAAAGCTACTGTGATCTCTTCATTGATTACAAGGAAGAGAGAGCTACTATGAATAATAATACTATTATTCTAATCAAAGTGCTTTGGAGAAAACAGTAAACTACCTATGTGTTGCAGGAGCATTACAAACATCAAAGAGCAATTCATAAAGAAAAGCAAAACAGTTTTAATTAATAGGTAAATCATCTTTAATTCCTATAAACAACTAGAATGTGAGAAAGCATCAATTAGTTGCAATTTTATAAAATTTAGACCAAAGAAAGATTATCCTATTTTTGCAAATTGCTCTGGAGCACACATACTTTTTGAACTGCCAGATGTGGGCTTTAAAAAAAAAAATGGAGAAAAGCTTAACACTTCCCAACACTTGTTGGCTGGAAAACATATGAATAACTTGTATGTATGTAGAGCAGTTGTGTCACCCCATACACAAGTGTGTAAAGATTTTGCTCTTATTAAATAGATTGGTTGAGATAAATATGATTTATTCAGTGGGAGCAGATCAATGTTGCTCCTGCCACGCCAATGTTGCAAAATAAACCCTCCAAAACGACAAAAGAGCAGACACACCTTCTCTTGCTGGAAGCAAGAGAATCTTCTTCCATCTAGGGTTTCCCTGTAGTTCAGCCCATACATGCGATGAGGTACACAGCTCCAAGAGTGACCCAAAGGGACTATGTGGACACCATCCATATTCTCCTTGTTATCATATGCTTTTATAGTTTTGTTTTCCTTTGACAAGATCATCATCTTTAGCCCTTGATATTACCCTTGTTTTACAGATAATAAACTGAGGCCCAGTGAAGTAACTTTCCCAGAACCATAAGGTTTAGGCATGGTAGAGCCAGACCACTGGCTCAAGCCATTCTCACCCCAAAACCTATGCTTTCTTTACTACACTAAACTGATCTCATGAAAACCAAGGAAGGCAGAGTGGATAAAAGCTGCTAAATTTAAACATAAAGTGGTGATTTATCAAATAGATTTGCTAAGAAAATAAACCTCTGCAAGTATGTTGAGTGGCCCTGAATCCTCACATTAAAAAGTTCCAAATAAATCAATGACCTGTCTCAATGGACTTCTCAAAGCTACTGTGATCTCTTCATTGATTACAAGGAAGAGAGAGCTACTATGAATAATAATACTATTATTCTAATCAAAGTGCTTTGGAGAAAACAGTAAACTACCTATGTGTTGCAGGAGCATTACAAACATCAAAGAGCAATTCATAAAGAAAAGCAAAACAGTTTTAATTAATAGGTAAATCATCTTTAATTCCTATAAACAACTAGAATGTGAGAAAGCATCAATTAGTTGCAATTTTATAAAATTTAGACCAAAGAAAGATTATCCTATTTTTGCAAATTGCTCTGGAGCACACATACTTTTTGAACTGCCAGATGTGGGCTTTAAAAAAAATGGAGAAAAGCTTAACACTTCCCAACACTTGTTGGCTGGAAAACATATGAATAACTTGTATGTATGTAGAGCAGTTGTGTCACCCCATACACAAGTGTGTAAAGATTTTGCTCTTATTAAATAGATTGGTTGAGATAAATATGATTTATTCAGTGGGAGCAGATCAATGTTGCTCCTGCCACGCCAATGTTGCAAAATAAACCCTCCAAAACGACAAAAGAGCAGACACACCTTCTCTTGCTGGAAGCAAGAGAATCTTCTTCCATCTAGGGTTTCCCTGTAGTTCAGCCCATACATGCGATGAGGTACACAGCTCCAAGAGTGACCCAAAGGGACTATGTGGACACCATCCATATTCTCCTTGTTATCATATCTTTTTCTTTCTTCGTCTTTTCTAAGATCATTTTCTAAGTGAGCTAGTGATAGACTAAATATATAGAAATTTTAAAGAATACAGAAATAAAAGCCAGCATTGTTTAGAAATAATCACAGTGAACATTTGGTTGTAGTTTCTATTTTAGTACACTATGTATAGCTTTTATTCTATTTTTGTCAATATACTTTGTATGCTTCATCCACATTTAGATATATTCAATAAAACATGATATTTTTAATAAGAGCATAACATTATAATATGGCTGTCTAAAAACTATTAAGTCACTTTGCTATTATTCAGCATTTAGGTTGTTTATGATGCTTTGCTATTATAAAGATGTATTAATTACTCTTGCATGTACATTTTAATCTGCATCTGGAGTGATTGCCTTAAAATTAATTTTTTAAAATACCAAAAATAGAATTATTGTGTCAGAGTTCTGTTTTTTTTTTCTTTTTACCCAACTAATACTTTCTTTTCAAAAAAGATTAAAATAATACTGAGATATCTAAAATAAAAAATCCCCCTTTCTGCCCACCTTCTCCCATTTTCAATTCCAGATGATTATTTCAATCTTGAATTGAGATTATTCTATTATTTATAACTTCTGTTGAATATTTTTCTTACAATGCTATTTTCTGTATTCATAAAGTCTCTCCTCTGATATACTGCTTTCTTATAGCTGCCTATTCTTTTTTTAATAAACATAATATGCATTTAGTGTTGTTTTTTTTTTTTCCCCCAAGATAGAATGTGAGATTCTTTTAAGGGTGGAATTCTTTCTGGTTCTCTGAATTTCCTGTCTTCTCAAGAGTCCACTGATCTCTTTAATCATCTTGATCTTCTCTTTCTTGTCCTTGGTTTTTCCTTTATAACTAATGTTCCTGGATTACCCACTCATCTCTATGAATGAAGGCTTGAGAAAGTTTATTTGAATAGCTTTGCAATTGTAGAGATCTTGCCCTACCCCCTTCCCAAATTGCCTGACTAGGAGGGTTGACATAAGGTCTCTAGAAGTTTCCCAGGTTCTGTAGCACCCTTTTCAGACACATTAGTTCATGGGCTTGTGTTCATGCAGATCTTGGTGCTTTTAACTTGGAATCTATTTATGCGCCACTCCTGCTCCTCAACTCCTGTGACCTATGGCTCAGTGACAAAGGGTTTGTGGATACAATTGGCCCTTTCTTAGTAATTATGACCAGCCTATTACCACGTAGTGTCTTAAATGTTCTTTGTTTTCTTAAAAATTTCTCAGGATCAGCTCTTATCTCCCTGGCCATTTTCTTTGTGTATTTTAGGCTGGAATTTTCTCAACCCTTATCAGTTCAAGCCTGTTACTCTCCATCTTCCAGGAAATTCTTCACAATTTCTGATATGTTGATGTTGCCCTTTCTTGTTTTCCATGACTGTGGTAGGTCTAGTCTTTAGTGTATATAGTTTTTCTTTCTTTTCAAAGGATTTAGGAAGGAGACAGAGGTGGTCAAGTGTGCCTAAACCACCACATAGATCCAATATACTACACTTTTTCTCTATCATAAAAATGATACTATTTTATACTTTATAATATTCCCTATCAAAACAATTATCATCTTCCATACTAAAGCAATTGTATAGAAGGATGTGAGATGCAAGTACCAGAAAGTGCTGTTTCAAACTGACCGTAAAAGTAAAAGGAATGCATTGGCCGTCATAACCCAAAGTTTCAGAGGTCACGTGATCTTCAGCTGAGGCTTGCTGTAGGAATTCAATACTGATACCAAAGACTGTCTTCTTAGAGGACTTTTAGTCAATTGTACTTACAATGCTATTTTCTGTATTCATAAAGTCTCTCCTCTGATATACTGCTTTCTTATAGCTGCCTATTCTTTTTTTAATAAACATAATATGCATTTAGTGTTGTTTTTTTTTTTTCCCCCAAGATAGAATGTGAGATTCTTTTAAGGGTGGAATTCTTTCTGGTTCTCTGAATTTCCTGTCTTCTCAAGAGTCCACTGATCTCTTTAATCATCTTGATCTTCTCTTTCTTGTCCTTGGTTTTTCCTTTATAACTAATGTTCCTGGATTACCCACTCATCTCTATGAATGAAGGCTTGAGAAAGTTTATTTGAATAGCTTTGCAATTGTAGAGATCTTGCCCTACCCCCTTCCCAAATTGCCTGACTAGGAGGGTTGACATAAGGTCTCTAGAAGTTTCCCAGGTTCTGTAGCACCCTTTTCAGACACATTAGTTCATGGGCTTGTGTTCATGCAGATCTTGGTGCTTTTAACTTGGAATCTATTTATGCGCCACTCCTGCTCCTCAACTCCTGTGACCTATGGCTCAGTGACAAAGGGTTTGTGGATACAATTGGCCCTTTCTTAGTAATTATGACCAGCCTATTACCACGTAGTGTCTTAAATGTTCTTTGTTTTCTTAAAAATTTCTCAGGATCAGCTCTTATCTCCCTGGCCATTTTCTTTGTGTATTTTAGGCTGGAATTTTCTCAACCCTTATCAGTTCAAGCCTGTTACTCTCCATCTTCCAGGAAATTCTTCACAATTTCTGATATGTTGATGTTGCCCTTTCTTGTTTTCCATGACTGTGGTAGGTCTAGTCTTTAGTGTATATAGTTTTTCTTTCTTTTCAAAGGATTTAGGAAGGAGACAGAGGTGGTCAAGTGTGCCTAAACCACCACATAGATCCAATATACTACACTTTTTCTCTATCATAAAAATGATACTATTTTATACTTTATAATATTCCCTATCAAAACAATTATCATCTTCCATACTAAAGCAATTGTATAGAAGGATGTGAGATGCAAGTACCAGAAAGTGCTGTTTCAAACTGACCGTAAAAGTAAAAGGAATGCATTGGCCGTCATAACCCAAAGTTTCAGAGGTCACGTGATCTTCAGCTGAGGCTTGCTGTAGGAATTCAATACTGATACCAAAGACTGTCTTCTTCATTGTCTTCATCCTAAGGCTTCATCTGGTTGTTGGAAGATGAATGCAAAAGGTTTCTGAGCAACATACTTTCTTGTTAACCTCCAGCAGGAAGAGTGTCTTGTCAATCAGGTTCTTTAAGATTTCAAGAAAATTTTTTTCCCAAAGATGCCTAGCAAATGTTACTCCACAGCTCATTGGACCAAAATGGGTCACATGAGTCAACCACTGTGATTAAGGGAAAGGAATGTGCTGATTTTAAATCAAAAAGGGCACACTCCAGACCTGAAGTTGGTTGAGGTAATCTGCCTCAGAAGCAAGGATATGTATGGGATGGCAGGGTTTGGAAGCTGGGGATAGGTAAGTTCTGAACAGCAATTAGAGTCTATTACCAAAAAATGAAGGGGGATACTAAGCTAAATTCAATTTAAAATCCTAAAAGATGATACTGTTAAGCACTGCACTCAATACATCAGGAAATTTGGAAAACTCAGGAGTAGCTGAACTGGTAAAGGTCAACTTCTATTCCAATCTCAAAGAAGCACAATGCCGAAGAATGTTCAAATTACTGTATAAGTGCACTCATTTCATGTGCTAGCAAGGTTATGTTCAAAATCCTTCAAGCTAGCCTTCAGTAGTACATGAACTAAGGACTTTCAGATGTAGAAGCTTTAAAAAAAGAACTATTCAGACATGCCGGTTCCAGAAAATATTTATTTCAAACTGCTAATTTCTGATAGATCCCCAATGTGGTAGGTCTAGTCTTTAGTGTATATAGTTTCTTTCTTTTCAAAGGATTTAGGAAGGAGACAGAGGTGGTCAAGTGTGCCTAAACCACCACATAGATCCAATATACTACACTTTTTCTCTATCATAAAAATGATACTATTTTATACTTTATAATATTCCCTATCAAAACAATTATCATCTTCCATACTAAAGCAATTGTATAGAAGGATGTGAGATGCAAGTACCAGAAAGTGCTGTTTCAAACTGACCGTAAAAGTAAAAGGAATGCATTGGCCGTCATAACCCAAAGTTTCAGAGGTCACGTGATCTTCAGCTGAGGCTTGCTGTAGGAATTCAATACTGATACCAAAGACTGTCTTCTTCATTGTCTTCATCCTAAGGCTTCATCTGGTTGTTGGAAGATGAATGCAAAAGGTTTCTGAGCAACATACTTTCTTGTTAACCTCCAGCAGGAAGAGTGTCTTGTCAATCAGGTTCTTTAAGATTTCAAGAAAATTTTTTTCCCAAAGATGCCTAGCAAATGTTACTCCACAGCTCATTGGACCAAAATGGGTCACATGAGTCAACCACTGTGATTAAGGGAAAGGAATGTGCTGATTTTAAATCAAAAAGGGCACACTCCAGACCTGAAGTTGGTTGAGGTAATCTGCCTCAGAAGCAAGGATATGTATGGGATGGCAGGGTTTGGAAGCTGGGGATAGGTAAGTTCTGAACAGCAATTAGAGTCTATTACCAAAAAATGAAGGGGGATACTAAGCTAAATTCAATTTAAAATCCTAAAAGATGATACTGTTAAGCACTGCACTCAATACATCAGGAAATTTGGAAAACTCAGGAGTAGCTGAACTGGTAAAGGTCAACTTCTATTCCAATCTCAAAGAAGCACAATGCCGAAGAATGTTCAAATTACTGTATAAGTGCACTCATTTCATGTGCTAGCAAGGTTATGTTCAAAATCCTTCAAGCTAGCCTTCAGTAGTACATGAACTAAGGACTTTCAGATGTAGAAGCTAGATTTAGAAAGGCAGAAAAACCAGAGACTAAACTGCCTACATTCATTGGATCATAGAGACAGCGAGAAGATTCCAGAAAAATATTTATTTCAACTTAACTGACTATGCTAAAGCCTTTGTGTGTATGGATCACAGACAAACTGTAGAAATGGGGAGATGGGAATACCAGACCACCTTATCTATTTCCTGAGAAACTTGTATGCAGATCAAGAAGCAACAATTAGAATTGAACATGAAACAACAGATTGGTTCAAAACTGAGAAAAGAGTACATCAAGGCTGTATATTGTCACCCTGCTTATTTAACTTATATGTAGAGTACATTGTGTGAAATGCCAAGCTGGATAAATCACAAGCTGGAATCAAGATTGCTTGGGGAAATATCAACAACCTCAGATATGCAGATGATACCGCTCTAATAGAATAAAGAAGAAGAACTAAAGAGTCTCATGATGAGGATGAAAGAGGAGAGTGAAAAAGCTGACTTAAAACTCAACATTCAAAAAAATGAAATCATGGCTTTCAGTCCCATCACTTCATGGCAAACAGAAGAGGAAAAAGTGGAACTAGTGACAGATTTTTTTCTTCTTGGGTTCCAAAATCACTGCAGACAGTCACTGAAGACATGAAATTAAAAGACACTTGCTCCTTGAAAGGAAATTATGACAAACCTAGAAAGCATATTAAAAAGCAGACATCACTTTGCCAACAATGGTCTATATAGTCAAAGCTATAGTTTTTCCAGCAGTCATGTTTGGCTGGGAGAGTTGAACCATAAAGAAGGCTGGGCACCAAAGAATTGATGCTTTAAAATTGTGGTGCTGGGGAATGCTCTTGAGAGACCCTTGGACTGAAAGAGATCAAATCTGTCAATCCCAAAGGAAATCCTAAAGGAGATGAATATTCAGGAATGTTCATTGGAAAGACTGATACTAAAGCTGAAGCTCCAATACTTTGGCCATCTGATGCAAAGAACCGACTCATTAGATGAGTGGGAAAGATTGAGGGCAGGAGGAGAAGGGGCAAAAGAGAAATGATTGGATGGCATCACCAATTCAATGGACATGAATTTGAGCAAACTCTGGAAGATAGTGAAAGACAGGGAAGCTTGGCCTCCATCAGTACATGAGGTCCCAAAGAATCAGATACGATTTAGTGACTGAACAATAACCTAAAATAGCATATGGCCACCACAGCCACGAAGTAACATGAATATTTTCCCCCAACACACCAAAAAAAAAAAAAAAGCCATCCAAGAGGAAGTAGCACCACATTTGCATTACAGAGTTGAGAATCTGCTTCTCCCTGTGCATTGGTTACATTTGCCCCATTTACTTTTCACGTAATAATGTATATATTATCTTAGGGACATTACCTGGGAATTATATGATTTTTGTATTTTATGTGAACAATTTTTAAATTAAAATATTTGCAAAGAATTTTTCAAACTAAAAATTTTGAGGACACAATTCTCTAGAGGACTGCCCTCACTTGATACCAGTCATGAGCCTTCTCTGGCAGACCAGTGGTTAAGATTTTGCCTTCCAGTGCAGAGGTTGTAAGTTTGATCCCTAGTCAGAGAAATAACTCCACATGCCTTGCAGTCAAGGAACTAAAACATAAAACAGAAGCAATATTGCAAAAAAAAAAAAAAAATCAATAAAGACTTTATAAAAATGACCCAAATCAAAAAAATTGTAAAACAAAAGAGATACCAGTCATAAGTCTGGGGGTCCCCAAGGTCATCCTCATTTCAGACCAGCTAGCTACAAACTTGGGGGCCCCACAGACTTCCTTGGGTTTAATAATTCACTAGAACTCAGGAAACACTATACTTACCATTTTATTACAGCAAATAGATAGAACTTAGAGGACCCAAAGAAAGAGTTTCATAGGGATAAGGTTTCTGAAAGGGTTCTGAAGCTCCTGTCACCCTCAGGGATGTGCTACCCTCCTGACATTGAAGTGTGACAATACTCGAAGGATACTGCCAACCAGGGAAACTCATCTGAGCTTCAGTGTCCAGAGATTTTACTGAGGTTTCATTACATAGGCCTGTTTGATTGAATCATTGGCCATATGCCTTTATCTCCACCCTTCTCCCCTTTACAGAGGTCAGGGAGATATGGAAGATGAGCTGGTGCCATGGAGCTCAAAGCCCCAGCCTTCTGATCATACAGCTGATCTTTTGGGGTGACTTACCACCAGCCTAAATCACTTCACTGTCATAAACTAGTAGGTGTCATCTGAGGGTCCCACCCTGAGTGACGAAGACATTCCTATCACTCCAGAGATTTCAAGAGTTTAGAGGATACCTCCCAGGACCCGGAAGCCAGCCAAACTACCTAGTATATATATTTCATGTACATCACTATATTACTAAAGTTGCATTAAATAGATTTGATTACTATATTGAATGCTTTTTTTAATAAAATTTGCAAAGAATTTTTCAAACTAAAAATTTTGAGGACACAATTCTCTAGAGGACTGCCCTCACTTGATACCAGTCATGAGCCTTCTCTGGCAGACCAGTGGTTAAGATTTTGCCTTCCAGTGCAGAGGTTGTAAGTTTGATCCCTAGTCAGAGAAATAACTCCACATGCCTTGCAGTCAAGGAACTAAAACATAAAACAGAAGCAATATTGCAAAAAAAAATTATTCAAGAAAGACTTTATAAAAATGACCCAAATCAAAAAAATTGTAAAACAAAAGAGATACCAGTCATAAGTCTGGGGGTCCCCAAGGTCATCCTCATTTCAGACCAGCTAGCTACAAACTTGGGGGCCCCACAGACTTCCTTGGGTTTAATAATTCACTAGAACTCAGGAAACACTATACTTACCATTTTATTACAGCAAATAGATAGAACTTAGAGGACCCAAAGAAAGAGTTTCATAGGGATAAGGTTTCTGAAAGGGTTCTGAAGCTCCTGTCACCCTCAGGGATGTGCTACCCTCCTGACATTGAAGTGTGACAATACTCGAAGGATACTGCCAACCAGGGAAACTCATCTGAGCTTCAGTGTCCAGAGATTTTACTGAGGTTTCATTACATAGGCCTGTTTGATTGAATCATTGGCCATATGCCTTTATCTCCACCCTTCTCCCCTTTACAGAGGTCAGGGAGATATGGAAGATGAGCTGGTGCCATGGAGCTCAAAGCCCCAGCCTTCTGATCATACAGCTGATCTTTTGGGGTGACTTACCACCAGCCTAAATCACTTCACTGTCATAAACTAGTAGGTGTCATCTGAGGGTCCCACCCTGAGTGACGAAGACATTCCTATCACTCCAGAGATTTCAAGAGTTTAGAGGATACCTCCCAGGACCCGGAAGCCAGCCAAACTACCTAGTATATATATTTCATGTACATCACTATATTACTAAAGTTGCATTAAATAGATTTGATTACTATATTGAATGCTTTTAATAAATCAATTTCAATAAATCATCTGTTCACTGTTTAACAGAGATAAAATGTTTAAGTTAATTATATAACATAAAATATGATTCTCAACAAATAGATTTTTAAATGACTTTAAAAACATTCAGCGGCTTCCCAGGTGGTGCTGGTGGTAAAGAAGCCACTTGCCAGAGCAAGTGACGTAAGAGGCTCAGGTTCGATCCCTGGATCTGGAAGATCAATCCACACCAGTATTCTTGCCTGGAGAATCCAATGTCAGAGGAGCCTGGCAGATTATGGTCCATAGGGTTGCAGAGTCAGACACAACTGAAGCAACTTCACACACACACATGTGAAAACATTCAAAATGATTTTTAATCACTTCTGGGCCTTTTGGCTAAGATCAAGTGCAAAATTATTTTTTAAATACCATGCTTGAATTAGCTTTAAATATTTATGTAACTGTATATTAAATTTGATTATGTGTTCTGGCATAAAAAACTGCTATTGTGACCCAATATTTAAAATTCTTACATTTCATGTTTTAAAAAATTTAAGATTTTTACATTTTTTTAAAAAGCATTCAAGATTATCAAGTACTATTCAGAAACATTTATCTGCAAATAATTCATTGCAGGGTATTTATTCTCGGTATGTGAAAAATCAATTAGTCTTAATCACCAATGTATTTTCTGTGCAAAATTTTTATAATTTCATTGCAAGGGTTTTTTATTCATCGGCCATATGCCTTTATCTCCACCCTTCTCCCTTTACAGAGGTCAGGAGATATGGAAGATGAGCTGGTGCCATGGAGCTCAAAGCCCCAGCCTTCTGATCATACAGCTGATCTTTTGGGGTGACTTACCACCAGCCTAAATCACTTCACTGTCATAAACTAGTAGGTGTCATCTGAGGGTCCCACCCTGAGTGACGAAGACATTCCTATCACTCCAGAGATTTCAAGAGTTTAGAGGATACCTCCCAGGACCCGGAAGCCAGCCAAACTACCTAGTATATATATTTCATGTACATCACTATATTACTAAAGTTGCATTAAATAGATTTGATTACTATATTGAATGCTTTTAATAAATCAATTTCAATAAATCATCTGTTCACTGTTTAACAGAGATAAAATGTTTAAGTTAATTATATAACATAAAATATGATTCTCAACAAATAGATTTTTAAATGACTTTAAAAACATTCAGCGGCTTCCCAGGTGGTGCTGGTGGTAAAGAAGCCACTTGCCAGAGCAAGTGACGTAAGAGGCTCAGGTTCGATCCCTGGATCTGGAAGATCAATCCACACCAGTATTCTTGCCTGGAGAATCCAATGTCAGAGGAGCCTGGCAGATTATGGTCCATAGGGTTGCAGAGTCAGACACAACTGAAGCAACTTCACACACACACATGTGAAAACATTCAAAATGATTTTTAATCACTTCTGGGCCTTTTGGCTAAGATCAAGTGCAAAATTATTTTTTAAATACCATGCTTGAATTAGCTTTAAATATTTATGTAACTGTATATTAAATTTGATTATGTGTTCTGGCATAAAAAACTGCTATTGTGACCCAATATTTAAAATTCTTACATTTCATGTTTTAAAAAATTTAAGATTTTTACATTTTTTTAAAAAGCATTCAAGATTATCAAGTACTATTCAGAAACATTTATCTGCAAATAATTCATTGCAGGGTATTTATTCTCGGTATGTGAAAAATCAATTAGTCTTAATCACCAATGTATTTTCTGTGTTTTAACTCAAGATTTTAAGTTGGTTATGAGACTTTTATTATAATGTTGACATGCATAGTGATTCATTAGTTTGATTCATTAGGTTAACTATTCTAACATGGAATTTCATGGTATCAATGGTAGAAAATAAAAATAAATTATTAATTACAGGACTGTGGTACAGATTTCAGCCACCTATTCTTTCATTAATTGAACTACCAATTGCACTCTTTGTTAATACCTTCTTTTTCTTGCTTTGAAGGATTTCTTCTTTAAAAATAAACCTACCAAAGTATAATTTAAGTATTATAAACCCATTTATAGTTTAGAATTGATGACTTTTGATAAATGTATACATGTAACAAACAACCCTATAATCAAAATATAAAACATCACTTTGAAAGATTCTCCCTTCTCTTCACTCTAGCCTCCACTGATACACTTTTCATCACTACAGATTTGTTTACATTTTCTAGAATTTTATATGTATATGGAATTATATCTTATGTACTCTAGTGTCTGGCTTCTTTCACTCACTGTAATGACTTGATATTTATCCATGTTATTACATCTATCAGGAGTTTGTTCTTTTTTAATTTCCGAGTAATTTTTCATCATATTAGTATATTACATTTTGTTTTTCCAGTCAGAAAACACTGATTGGGTTGGGTTCAACTTTGGATGATCCTGAATAATGATACTATGAACATTTGTGTACAAATCTCTTTGTGTATATGAGTTTTTATTTCTCTTGGGATCCTGAATAATGATACTATGAACATTTGTGTACAAATCTCTCTGTGTATATGAGTTTGTATTTCAAAATTATTTTTTAAATACCATGCTTGAATTAGCTTTAAATATTTATGTAACTGTATATTAAATTTGATTATGTGTTCTGGCATAAAAAACTGCTATTGTGACCCAATATTTAAAATTCTTACATTTCATGTTTTAAAAAATTTAAGATTTTTACATTTTTTTAAAAAGCATTCAAGATTATCAAGTACTATTCAGAAACATTTATCTGCAAATAATTCATTGCAGGGTATTTATTCTCGGTATGTGAAAAATCAATTAGTCTTAATCACCAATGTATTTTCTGTGTTTTAACTCAAGATTTTAAGTTGGTTATGAGACTTTTATTATAATGTTGACATGCATAGTGATTCATTAGTTTGATTCATTAGGTTAACTATTCTAACATGGAATTTCATGGTATCAATGGTAGAAAATAAAAATAAATTATTAATTACAGGACTGTGGTACAGATTTCAGCCACCTATTCTTTCATTAATTGAACTACCAATTGCACTCTTTGTTAATACCTTCTTTTTCTTGCTTTGAAGGATTTCTTCTTTAAAAATAAACCTACCAAAGTATAATTTAAGTATTATAAACCCATTTATAGTTTAGAATTGATGACTTTTGATAAATGTATACATGTAACAAACAACCCTATAATCAAAATATAAAACATCACTTTGAAAGATTCTCCCTTCTCTTCACTCTAGCCTCCACTGATACACTTTTCATCACTACAGATTTGTTTACATTTTCTAGAATTTTATATGTATATGGAATTATATCTTATGTACTCTAGTGTCTGGCTTCTTTCACTCACTGTAATGACTTGATATTTATCCATGTTATTACATCTATCAGGAGTTTGTTCTTTTTTAATTTCCGAGTAATTTTTCATCATATTAGTATATTACATTTTGTTTTTCCAGTCAGAAAACACTGATTGGGTTGGGTTCAACTTTGGATGATCCTGAATAATGATACTATGAACATTTGTGTACAAATCTCTTTGTGTATATGAGTTTTTATTTCTCTTGGGTTAATGCCTAGAAGAGTTATCTTGTTTGTAAGTCAGTATATGTTAACTTCTTTAAAACCAGCATACTCTTCCAAAATAGTTAAATCATTTTATATTCATACAGATGAATTCTGTATATATTCTAGAATTGAATCAGCTATATGCATTGTCAGATATATGCACTGCAAATATTTTCTTTTATTCCATGTCTAGCATTTTTATTTTCCTAATAGTGTCTGTGGATGAATAAGTTCTTCATTTTAATGAAATCCAATTTATCATTTTTTTTTCTCTTATGGTTTGTGCTTCATGTGTTCTGAGAAATTCATGCCTACCCAAAGTCAAAGAATTTTCTTTCATTTTTTTTAGAAAATGTTTATAATGTTGCCATTTACAGTTATGTCTATGATTAAGTTTGAGTTAATTTTGTGTATGGAAAAAAATAAGGGCCGGTGCTCTTTCTTTTCATATAGAAATTAGTTATTTGATCACCACTTGAAAATTAGTTGAATATACATATGAAGAACTATTTCTGGACTCTATTCCCTACTCTTGAGCTATTTACTTTTATTGATTTTATATGACTCTCTTTTCACAAATACCATAATATTAATTGTCTTAAAATCAGATAGCACAAGTCCTTGAACTTTGTTTAATTTTCTTTTTTAATTTCCTTTGACTTTTTCATTTGCATTTCTATGTAAATTTTAGAATCAATGCTTCAATTTCTAACAAAAGAAAAAGTTTGCATTATCCTGGATTTCAATTACTAAATCTTTCCAATGATTTTTGCAGTTAGGTTTATGAGGGATACTGGGTTTTTTCCTTTATTCTCGTTGTCAAGTTTTGGTATAAGTGTTATGCTGGCCTTAAAAACCAAGTTTGGGGCTTCCCTGGTGGTCCAGTGGGTAGAGAGTCTGCCTTGCAGTGCAAGGGGCACCAGTTCGATCCCTGGCCCAGGAAGATCCCATGTGTGGCAGAGCAACTGGGCCCGTGTGGCCAATTACAGGCCAGCACTCTGGAGCTCATGTGCCCATAGCCGGTGCTCTGAAACAAGAAAGGCCACTGCAATGGGAGGCCTACACAGGCCAAAAAACAAAGATGGATGAAAATAAATAAATGAAAGACCAATAAAAGAGGCCAAAATTTTTTTTAATTATTAAAAAAAATTTTAATAAATAAATAAAAAATCACCAAATTTGAACAGGTTCTCTTCTCCTTTATTCTCTAAAAAAGTTTGGGTTAATATTCCTTTGAATATTCCATAGAATATTTACCAGTGAGCCATTTGAGTTTGAAGTTTTCTCATTATATAAAGTTTTTCAATAATGAATTCAATTTCATTATTAAAGAGGCTACTCACATTTTGTTTCATCTTACATCAACTTTAGTTGTATTTTTCAATGAATTTATTTTATCTAAAGTATCAGTTTGCCATACATTTATTCACAATATTCTCTTATTACTGTAAGATTTAAAAGATCTATAGTGATAAAGCCTCTGTCTTTCCCAGTATTGGTGATTTATGTTCTTTTCACTCATAAATTAGTAGTTTATCCATTTTGGGGGCCCTTTCAAAAAGCTAACCTCTGGATTATCTGTTTCTGTTTTGCTGATATTTACTCTTGTCATAGCTGTTTTCTTCCTTTCACATACTTTGTACTCACTGTTCTTTTTCTAGTGTCTCCAGGTGGCACCTTGCATAATGGTTTTTTTTGGTCCTTTTCTACTATAAGCATTTAAAACCATAAATTTCTCTCTAAGCACTTCTTTAGCTGAAGTTTTGGTATGGGGCATTGAATTAAAAATATATTCTGATCTATTTTGTGACTTTTTCTTTGAACCATTAATATTTTTCCACATGAAAGTTTTATAGTTGAAATATTACATATATTTTGTTTTTTTTAAAAATTGGGGTTAACATTAATATTTGCACAAGATCTGTCTTCCATGTTATGTTGTTTTTTAATATACAGTTTGGGGCTTCCTGGTGGTCCAGTGGGTAAAGAGTCCACCTTGCAGTGCAAGGGGCACCAGTTCGATCCCTGGCCCAGGAAGATCCCATGTGTGGCAGAGCAACTGGGCCCGTGTGGCCAATTACAGGCCAGCACTCTGGAGCTCATGTGCCCATAGCCGGTGCTCTGAAACAAGAAAGGCCACTGCAATGGGAGGCCTACACAGGCCAAAAAACAAAGATGGATGAAAATAAATAAATGAAAGACCAATAAAAGAGGCCAAAATTTTTTTTAATTATTAAAAAAAATTTTAATAAATAAATAAAAAATCACCAAATTTGAACAGGTTCTCTTCTCCTTTATTCTCTAAAAAAGTTTGGGTTAATATTCCTTTGAATATTCCATAGAATATTTACCAGTGAGCCATTTGAGTTTGAAGTTTTCTCATTATATAAAGTTTTTCAATAATGAATTCAATTTCATTATTAAAGAGGCTACTCACATTTTGTTTCATCTTACATCAACTTTAGTTGTATTTTTCAATGAATTTATTTTATCTAAAGTATCAGTTTGCCATACATTTATTCACAATATTCTCTTATTACTGTAAGATTTAAAAGATCTATAGTGATAAAGCCTCTGTCTTTCCCAGTATTGGTGATTTATGTTCTTTTCACTCATAAATTAGTAGTTTATCCATTTTGGGGGCCCTTTCAAAAAGCTAACCTCTGGATTATCTGTTTCTGTTTTGCTGATATTTACTCTTGTCATAGCTGTTTTCTTCCTTTCACATACTTTGTACTCACTGTTCTTTTTCTAGTGTCTCCAGGTGGCACCTTGCATAATGGTTTTTTTTGGTCCTTTTCTACTATAAGCATTTAAAACCATAAATTTCTCTCTAAGCACTTCTTTAGCTGAAGTTTTGGTATGGGGCATTGAATTAAAAATATATTCTGATCTATTTTGTGACTTTTTCTTTGAACCATTAATATTTTTCCACATGAAAGTTTTATAGTTGAAATATTACATATATTTTACTGTTTATAATAAATGTTATCTATACAAAAGTCTTGGGTGTTAACATTAATATTTGCACAAGATCTGTCTTCCATGTTATGTTGTTTTTTTTAGTCACTAAGTCATTCCCAACTCGTTGGGACTCTGTGGATTATGGACTGACTACCAGGCTCTTCTGTCCATGGGATTTTCTAGGCAAGAATACTGGACTGGGTTGCCATTTGAACCATCAATATTTTAAAATGTGATTTCTTTTTTTAATTCTTGTTTTTTTAATTTGGGCCTCTTTTATTCTTTCTTTATTTATTTCAGCCATCTTTATTCTTCGGCCTGTGTGGACCTCCCATTGCAGTGGCCTCTCTCATTGCAAAGTACTAGCTCTGGGCACATGCACTGTAGAGAGAGCACTGGCTAGTAATTGGACACACGGCCCAATTGCTCCATGGCACATGGGATCTTCCCGGGCCAGGGATTGAACCGGTGCCTCCTGCACTGCAAGGTGGACTCATTACCCACTGGACCACCAGGGAAGCCCTAAAATGCGATTTTTAATTGCAAAAGATTTGGGATTCACCCAGATATCTTAATTTTGCTTGGGTAGTAAGTCACTTCAGTCACGCCCAACTCTTTGCAACCGTATGGACTGCAACCCACCAGGCTACTCTGTCCATGGGATTCTCCAGGCGAGAATATTGGAGTGGGTTGCCATGCCCTCCTCTAGGGGATCTTCCTGACCCAGAGATCAAACCTGTCCCTCTTGTCTCTTGCATTGACAGGCAGAGTCTGTACCACGAGCACCACCTAGGAAGCCCATTTTAACACTATTGATTTCTTTATTTTATTGTGGTCAAAGAATATATCTGAACTATTTCAATCCTCATAAACTTAGTATGCCTTTTAAACTGAATAGGTACTCACTGTTCTTTTCTGGCCATACCTTGCATAATGGTTTTTTTTGGTCCTTTTCTACTATAAGCATTTAAAACCATAAATTTCTCTCTAAGCACTTCTTTAGCTGAAGTTTTGGTATGGGGCATTGAATTAAAAATATATTCTGATCTATTTTGTGACTTTTTCTTTGAACCATTAATATTTTTCCACATGAAAGTTTTATAGTTGAAATATTACATATATTTTACTGTTTATAATAAATGTTATCTATACAAAAGTCTTGGGTGTTAACATTAATATTTGCACAAGATCTGTCTTCCATGTTATGTTGTTTTTTTTAGTCACTAAGTCATTCCCAACTCGTTGGGACTCTGTGGATTATGGACTGACTACCAGGCTCTTCTGTCCATGGGATTTTCTAGGCAAGAATACTGGACTGGGTTGCCATTTGAACCATCAATATTTTAAAATGTGATTTCTTTTTTTAATTCTTGTTTTTTTAATTTGGGCCTCTTTTATTCTTTCTTTATTTATTTCAGCCATCTTTATTCTTCGGCCTGTGTGGACCTCCCATTGCAGTGGCCTCTCTCATTGCAAAGTACTAGCTCTGGGCACATGCACTGTAGAGAGAGCACTGGCTAGTAATTGGACACACGGCCCAATTGCTCCATGGCACATGGGATCTTCCCGGGCCAGGGATTAAACCCGGGTGCCTCCTGCACTGCAAGGTGGACTCATTACCCACTGGACCACCAGGGAAGCCCTAAAATGCGATTTTTAATTGCAAAAGATTTGGGATTCACCCAGATATCTTAATTTTGCTTGGGTAGTAAGTCACTTCAGTCACGCCCAACTCTTTGCAACCGTATGGACTGCAACCCACCAGGCTACTCTGTCCATGGGATTCTCCAGGCGAGAATATTGGAGTGGGTTGCCATGCCCTCCTCTAGGGGATCTTCCTGACCCAGAGATCAAACCTGTCCCTCTTGTCTCTTGCATTGACAGGCAGAGTCTGTACCACGAGCACCACCTAGGAAGCCCATTTTAACACTATTGATTTCTTTATTTTATTGTGGTCAAAGAATATATCTGAACTATTTCAATCCTCATAAACTTAGTATGCCTTTTATGTGGCCCCAACATGGTACATACTGGTGAATTAACATCTACAATAAAACAAATGTGTGTTATACCCTAAAATCAATGTTTATTTTACCATTTTTGAGTGAGTCCTATACTTATCAGTTAGGTTGAGACAGTTGATCATGTGTTCAAGTCCTCTATGTCTTCACTGACTTTTGGCTAGTTGTCTTATAAATTCCTAAGAGACAGTTCACAAAACTCCTCCTAAAATTCTGGAATATGTCTCTATATATATGTCAATTTTGACTTCCTATATTTTGAGGCTATTTTTAGGGATGTACACGTTCATGTTTGGTTTGTTTCCCTTATCATTCCTTTTTATTTCTGACAATGCGTCTTTTCTTTAAGTCTATTTTATCCGATATGAACTGTAGTCACCTCAGCCATCGTATGCTATTTTTGTGGTACATCTTGTTCCTTCCATTTATTTTCAAGTTACTGGTTCTTTATATTCTAAGTGCATCCCTCTGAGTTGTACAGAGTTGGGTCTTGCCTTTTCATCCATCCTGACAACTTCACCTTCTCGACTGGAGTGTTCAGTCCATTACTATTACAAATGTGAGCTCAGCTCGTACGGTTACCTCAAAGACATAGAAATGAGGCCTCCCCTGATGCTGGAAAAGGAAGTAACTATGAATCTTAGCAGTGACAACAACCACAAAGACAAACATGCAAACATGTACACTTCGGAGAGTGAGTCAGGGCAATTTAAATTGACTTCAGCAGAATGTTTGAAACCTCAGTAAATTCGAAATAAGCCAGCTGTGAGCTCCCTACAGGACAACATTTGCTCTGTGTTGCAACAGTTTTGAAATATTTAACTCCAACATCATTATCACAGCCCTAAAAGCCTGACAAGTTTACTGGGTTCAGCAACCCTTTCACTATTTAAATATTTTTTTGTTTTACAACTGATTGATAAAATTGAGGAGATGAATGCCTTATGAAAATCTTCTGCACAGGAAATACTAAAGAGACCAGTAAAAATATCAAAAGCCCATTTTTAATCCTGACTAAAATATGTAAAACAATAAATCAAGGAAAGTTCTTCTCTTTTTCCTGAAACTGTCAGGCAGTGAAAGAACTAAATTGATGGCTTCTACTTTCAAGATTTCTGTAAAAAATGTGACCCAAATATTTTCCATTTAAAGATTCTTCAAGATGTATAGCTGTGGGCTTCCCTGGTAGTCCAGTGGGTAGGGATGCCGCCTTGCAGTGCAGGGGGCGCCGGTTTGATCCCTGGCCTGGGAAGATCCCACGTGCCGCGGAGCGGCTGGACCCATGTGTCCAATTACTGAGCCGGAGCTCTGGAGTGCATGCGCCCAGAGCCGGTGCTCTGTGACAACAGAGACCACCGCGATGGGAGGCCCACGCGGGCCAAAGAACAAAGATGGATGAAAATAGATAAATGAAAAACCAATAGAAGTGGCCCGCCCGCCCCCAACCCGCTCCCCCCATAAAAAAAAAAAGATGTATAGCTATGCATGCTCAGATGCTCAGTCAAATCAGACTGTTTGTGATCCCCACAGACTGTAGTCAATCAGAATCCTCTGTCCATGGGATTCTCCAGGCAAGAACACTAGAGTGGGTTCCCATTTCCTACTCTAGAGAAACTTCCTGACCCAGGGATCAAACCCACATCTCTTGCATCTCCTGGCGGATTCTTTACCACTTCACCACCTGGGAAGCCCCCAAAATGTATAGCTAACCAGTTCAAAAAAAGAAATGCATAATTCATTTTCTTGCCTAATAAATATTTTTCAAAATGAATTGATAGCTGAAAAAAAATGAATGACGAGATTTTCTGGTTAAGTTTTTGATTCTCTGTGAAAAAATAACTCTTTGTAAGTCCCTGGCTAAGATTTAAGTCTCAGGCTTCCCTGGTGACCCAGTTGGTGGAGAGTCCACCTTGCAGTGCAAGGGGTACCAGTTCAATCCCTGACTCGGGAAGATCTCACATGCTGCAGAGCGGCTGGACTGGCGTATCCAATTATAAGTCAGCGCTCTGGAGTGCATTCACCCAGAGACGGTGCTCTGCAACGAGAGAGGCGACTGCAATGGGAGGCCCACACAGGCCGAAGAGTAAAGATGGATGAAAATAAATAAATAAAAAATCAATAAAAGAGGCCAAAATTTAAAAATAATAATAATCCTTTTAAAAAAAGATTTATGTCTTTCCTGAGTCCTCTGGACCATGAGCACCAACCAGTCCATGCAAATGCTAGCGCTACATAACCAGTACCACCCCAGCTGAAGATCAGGCTGCAGCCCAGCCTCTAGACAGCTGGAACTTCAGTTACTTCTACCATTAATTTATCATATATAAAGCTCCAGGCATCAGGCTATGTCTTTTTTTTTTAACACCAAAAACATTTTGTACCAGGGTATAGCCAGTTAACACTGTTGGGATAGATTCAGGTAAACAGTGAAGGAACTCAGTCAGGCTGTATTAATCATACATTACGTAATTGAATCTTCCTAGCAGTCTTTCACAGGAAACCCAGAATAAGCTTGACTTACCCAAGAACTCTCAGCCAATAAATGGCAGAGCCTCGATTTAAAATCAACTGTCTTGTTTCAAAACTTATGCTTTTAATCTTCATGCTATGTAACAGATTTAATCCTTTTACAACTACTTACTTAGTCTTAGAGGCCAGAGTTCAAACCTTGCTTCTCCTCCTCTCTAGTTATGTATTCTCTGGTTACCTCAGAACCTGAATTTCCCTATTTGTAAAATGAAGATAATGGCATCTCCCATTATGGAATGTCTTAAATAACCGAGTTCATATATGCAAATAATACATAGTCTTAACCACAAACTCCATTATTGTTGTTTTATTTAGCGACTTAAGCTCCCAGCTTCCAGTCCTGGGTGCCCAGGTTCATAATGTATGCTAATGCAGACCATCTCTTCTTATTCTTGTATGTTTTCCATATCTCAGGGAAGCATGAGGACAAGATCATGGGCTGAGTGCTGTGGACAACTCTGCCAGCCACCCTTCAACTGCAACCCTGCTACTGCAAAGCCTTCCACTCCACCATGGAAGATACAAGACTTCAAGTGCAATTGTTTCTGGAAAATACAAGACTCCCACACAAGTATTTAAGATGTAAGATCTAAGTATCTCTTAAAGAGAACTTGTTATAGCATCTAAGAGCGTCTTCAAAAGAAGAAGAGGAAGGAATGAGAGCAAATTCCGAATGAGGTCACATGCTGAGAGCCTGGAGGGAAAAGCAGCCTCTGTGCATTCACCCAGAGACGGTGCCTAAATGCAATGGGAGGCCCACACAGGCCGGAGAATAAAGATGGATGAAAATAAATAAATAAAAAATCAATAAAAGAGGCCAAAATTTAAAAATAATAATAATCCTTTTAAAAAAAGATTTATGTCTTTCCTGAGTCCTCTGGACCATGAGCACCAACCAGTCCATGCAAATGCTAGCGCTACATAACCAGTACCACCCCAGCTGAAGATCAGGCTGCAGCCCAGCCTCTAGACAGCTGGAACTTCAGTTACTTCTACCATTAATTTATCATATATAAAGCTCCAGGCATCAGGCTATGTCTTTTTTTTTTAACACCAAAAACATTTTGTACCAGGGTATAGCCAGTTAACACTGTTGGGATAGATTCAGGTAAACAGTGAAGGAACTCAGTCAGGCTGTATTAATCATACATTACGTAATTGAATCTTCCTAGCAGTCTTTCACAGGAAACCCAGAATAAGCTTGACTTACCCAAGAACTCTCAGCCAATAAATGGCAGAGCCTCGATTTAAAATCAACTGTCTTGTTTCAAAACTTATGCTTTTAATCTTCATGCTATGTAACAGATTTAATCCTTTTACAACTACTTACTTAGTCTTAGAGGCCAGAGTTCAAACCTTGCTTCTCCTCCTCTCTAGTTATGTATTCTCTGGTTACCTCAGAACCTGAATTTCCCTATTTGTAAAATGAAGATAATGGCATCTCCCATTATGGAATGTCTTAAATAACCGAGTTCATATATGCAAATAATACATAGTCTTAACCACAAACTCCATTATTGTTGTTTTATTTAGCGACTTAAGCTCCCAGCTTCCAGTCCTGGGTGCCCAGGTTCATAATGTATGCTAATGCAGACCATCTCTTCTTATTCTTGTATGTTTTCCATATCTCAGGGAAGCATGAGGACAAGATCATGGGCTGAGTGCTGTGGACAACTCTGCCAGCCACCCCTTCAACTGCAACCCTGCTACTGCAAAGCCTTCCACTCCACCATGGAAGATACAAGACTTCAAGTGCAATTGTTTCTGGAAAATACAAGACTCCCACACAAGTATTTAAGATGTAAGATCTAAGTATCTCTTAAAGAGAACTTGTTATAGCATCTAAGAGCGCTCACTTTCAAAAGAAGAAGAGGAAGGAATGAGAGCAAATTCAGAAGTTTGACCCCATCTCAGCTCCAGAACCTAAGCTCCGTTTCTCCAACCCTGTGACCTTGGAGGAACCCACATCTGAAAAAAGGCAGGATCACTTACCTGCTTAGCAAGTGGAAGAAGGCACTGACACCTGGGGAACACCTCCATCCCTACCACAGTACGTACACACACACACACACACACACACACACACACACACCCCTTTTACAGCAAGTTTAAGTACAGGGAGCAATTTACTTCTCTAGGCCTCAACTACTCTACCTCCAAAATAAGGCGATTCTACCTGAAATGATCTCTAATGTCCCAGTCAGTCCTGAAAATCTGGGCTGAAATAGCCATTCATTCAAGCAGAGGGTAAAAGCTGAACATGGTCTTACTCCCGTGGGACCACTATGCAGCTGTAGAACAGCCTGTGCGCCTCGGGTGCCCGCTCGGGTTGGAATGAAGACAGAGCCCTGGAAGCGATGCTGTCTTCTTCTGTTTACACTTACCACCTTGGTGATCTCATCCAGGCCTAGAGCTGTAAATACACCCTCTCTTTGGCAAAGCATAATTTATCTCTAGCCCAGACCTGTCTTCTGAACTCCAGACTTGTATGAAATAGCCATCTCCACCAGGATGTCTAATAAACATTTCAAACTTACATGTGCAGAACTGAGCTTCTGATATTTGCCCAAGGCTGCTCCTCCCACTCTTCCACCTGTCAGTTAACATCAACTTCACCCTTTCTGCTGTTCAGACTCTTTCTCTAATAGCCTCTATCTTAACCAAACTCATATTGTTGTTTTATTTAGCGACTTAAGCTCCCAGCTTCCAGTCCTGGGTGCCCAGGTTCATAATGTATGCTAATGCAGACCATCTCTTCTTATTCTTGTATGTTTTCCATATCTCAGGGAAGCATGAGGACAAGATCATGGGCTGAGTGCTGTGGACAACTCTGCCAGCCCCCCCTTCAACTGCAACCCTGCTACTGCAAAGCCTTCCACTCCACCATGGAAGATACAAGACTTCAAGTGCAATTGTTTCTGGAAAATACAAGACTCCCACACAAGTATTTAAGATGTAAGATCTAAGTATCTCTTAAAGAGAACTTGTTATAGCATCTAAGAGCGCTCACTTTCAAAAGAAGAAGAGGAAGGAATGAGAGCAAATTCAGAAGTTTGACCCCATCTCAGCTCCAGAACCTAAGCTCCGTTTCTCCAACCCTGTGACCTTGGAGGAACCCACATCTGAAAAAAGGCAGGATCACTTACCTGCTTAGCAAGTGGAAGAAGGCACTGACACCTGGGGAACACCTCCATCCCTACCACAGTACGTACACACACACACACACACACACACACACACACACACACCCCTTTTACAGCAAGTTTAAGTACAGGGAGCAATTTACTTCTCTAGGCCTCAACTACTCTACCTCCAAAATAAGGCGATTCTACCTGAAATGATCTCTAATGTCCCAGTCAGTCCTGAAAATCTGGGCTGAAATAGCCATTCATTCAAGCAGAGGGTAAAAGCTGAACATGGTCTTACTCCCGTGGGACCACTATGCAGCTGTAGAACAGCCTGTGCGCCTCGGGTGCCCGCTCGGGTTGGAATGAAGACAGAGCCCTGGAAGCGATGCTGTCTTCTTCTGTTTACACTTACCACCTTGGTGATCTCATCCAGGCCTAGAGCTGTAAATACACCCTCTCTTTGGCAAAGCATAATTTATCTCTAGCCCAGACCTGTCTTCTGAACTCCAGACTTGTATGAAATAGCCATCTCCACCAGGATGTCTAATAAACATTTCAAACTTACATGTGCAGAACTGAGCTTCTGATATTTGCCCGCAAGGCTGCTCCTCCCCACTCTTCCACCTGTCAGTTAACATCAACTTCACCCTTTCTGCTGTTCAGACTCTTTCTCTAATAGCCTCTATCTGATCTCTTATGAAATCCTATTGACACAACTTACAGAATGTATCCAGAATCCAACTATTTGTCACCACCTCCACTGCTACCACCGTGATCCAAGTCTTCATCATCTGTATTTTACAATGCTACCATAAGTTTTCATTTATTTCCTTACTTCTACCTTGGATCCTCCAAAGTAAAAGTCAAGGCCATGTTGGCATCTCTGACCTCATCTCCCTCCTATGCCCCTCCCTCACCTTCCCCTGTGCAGGGCCCTCTGCATTACTTCTTGAATATGCTAAACAAGCCCTGCCCTCCGGGCCTCTGAACTTTACTCAGCTTAGAATGCCTGCGAGTTCACCAAGTCACTTCAGTTGTATCTGAGTCTTTACAACCCCATGGATAGTAGCCCGCCAGGTTTCTCTGTCCATGGGATTCTCCAGGCAAGAATACTGGAGTGGGCTGTTGTTCTCTTATCCAGGGGATCTCCTCAACCCAGAGATTGAACCTGTCTCTATGTCTTATGAATTGGCAGGCGGGTTCTTTACCACTAGCGCCACCTGGGAAGCCCCTAGAATGCTCTTCCACAAAGGATCACACGACTTATTCATTTCCATTAGGTGTCTCTCTATTGAAAACTGAAACCACACAGCTTCCCAGAACCATCCTCTTCCTTCTTGTCCTTTTTTTAAGTTTCTGGAGGCTGAATCTATAATGGACTAAGTAGCTTCCTCCTCTACATCTCTCCAAGACCAGAGGCAGCCAAGAATGGGATGTGAGCTTTGCGTGATACAAGGAGTATGTGTGGTTTTGGTTTTGCATGCAGCTTTGACTTCCTCATCTGGGCCATTTTCACACAGCACATAAACTACTCGGATACTGACTCAAAATGAAGATCCAGCAACTGAGATTTGGTTTGACAATATATTCTAGAAGGGGTGGTGCCTCCAGCCTGTGAGTTCTCAGGAGTCAGAGGTGGTGTGAACTGGATGGGATGCAGGTTTCAAACTGAGTTTCAAGTTTATTTATCACACAAAATGGAGCTGTTTCCACATACTGGTCATGATCATGATCTCCTTTAGAACAGGGACTGGGCCTGGTAGATTTTTCCTTCCTTGGCCCTTTGTCCTGCCCTGGACACATGTCAGGACCCAGTAAGTCTATTGCACACACTGAACACAGCTGTTGAAAGGAATCCTGTTTCCCTTTCAGAATTAGGAATAATAAACCATGTGCATATTCTTTGTGCTTATCATTTCGATATTGGTTACAACAAACAAGGATTGATCTTTCACTAATAAAAAATAAGCCATGTTTTTTGCCTCTTTCTTTGACACCATAGTTCAGCCTGCATTTCTCTCCAGCCCAGGCAAACAAATGTCATGAGACAACTGAAGTTTTTGTTTTTGTTTTTTAAAGATTTATTTATTTATTTATTTATTTATTTTGGGCAGGGGTCGGGTTGGGGAGGGAGAGGAGTGGGCGGGCCACTTCTGTTGGTCTTTCATTTCTCCATTTTCATCTGTCTCTGTTCTTTGGCTCCTGTGGGCCTCCCATCACGGTGGTTTTTGTCATTGCAGAGCGCCGGCTCTGGGCGCATGCGCTCCAGAGCTCCCACTCGGTAATTGGACACATGGGTCTAGCCGCTCCGCCGCACGTGGGATCTTCCCAGGCCAGGGATCGCGGCCTTGCACTGTAAGGATCACACGACTTATTCATTTCCATTAGGTGTCTCTATTGAAAACTGAAACCACACAGCTTCCCAGAACCATCCTCTTCCTTCTTGTCCTTTTTTTAAGTTTCTGGAGGCTGAATCTATAATGGACTAAGTAGCTTCCTCCTCTACATCTCTCCAAGACCAGAGGCAGCCAAGAATGGGATGTGAGCTTTGCGTGATACAAGGAGTATGTGTGGTTTTGGTTTTGCATGCAGCTTTGACTTCCTCATCTGGGCCATTTTCACACAGCACATAAACTACTCGGATACTGACTCAAAATGAAGATCCAGCAACTGAGATTTGGTTTGACAATATATTCTAGAAGGGGTGGTGCCTCCAGCCTGTGAGTTCTCAGGAGTCAGAGGTGGTGTGAACTGGATGGGATGCAGGTTTCAAACTGAGTTTCAAGTTTATTTATCACACAAAATGGAGCTGTTTCCACATACTGGTCATGATCATGATCTCCTTTAGAACAGGGACTGGGCCTGGTAGATTTTTCCTTCCTTGGCCCTTTGTCCTGCCCTGGACACATGTCAGGACCCAGTAAGTCTATTGCACACACTGAACACAGCTGTTGAAAGGAATCCTGTTTCCCTTTCAGAATTAGGAATAATAAACCATGTGCATATTCTTTGTGCTTATCATTTCGATATTGGTTACAACAAACAAGGATTGATCTTTCACTAATAAAAAATAAGCCATGTTTTTTGCCTCTTTCTTTGACACCATAGTTCAGCCTGCATTTCTCTCCAGCCCAGGCAAACAAATGTCATGAGACAACTGAAGTTTTTGTTTTTGTTTTTTAAAGATTTATTTATTTATTTATTTATTTATTTTGGGCAGGGGTCGGGTTGGGGAGGGAGAGGAGTGGGCGGGCCACTTCTGTTGGTCTTTCATTTCTCCATTTTCATCTGTCTCTGTTCTTTGGCTCCTGTGGGCCTCCCATCACGGTGGTTTTTGTCATTGCAGAGCGCCGGCTCTGGGCGCATGCGCTCCAGAGCTCCCACTCGGTAATTGGACACATGGGTCTAGCCGCTCCGCCGCACGTGGGATCTTCCCAGGCCAGGGATCGAACCGGCGCCCCTTGCACTGTAAGGCGGTGTCCTTACCCACTGGACTGCCAGGGGAAGCCCAACTGAAGTTTTTTGTAGCATAAGGAGGTATGTGGTGTGATAGAAAAGAAGTACAGAGGCAAAATATGAAAAGTATAGATTCATGCTAGTCCTTTGGACCAAGAGCTTTAATGTACTGTTTCTGAAGCAAAAAACTATTCTGAGAGCCACTCTCAGGGAATAAAGCACAATGGTTAGGCGTCAACCTGTGGCATTAGTCAATTTCATTCCAAACCCTGACCCTGACGCTGTGAGCTGTGTAAGTTACTTAACCTCCCTGAGCCTCAGCTTCTTCATTAAGAAGAAGAGATAAAAAAATGGTGCCCACTGTGGTGGGTTGTCAAAGAAAGGAGATAATGTCTGTGAAAGGATTATTAACACAACAGAAGATGTGTTTGATAAGGGATAGTTACTAGTGTCACTAGGCTTCCCAGGTGGCACTCGTGGTAAAGCACCCGTCTGCCAGACCAGGAGATGGGAGATATTCTGCCTCGATCCCTGGGTTGGGAAGATCCCCTGGAGGAGGAAACGACGACCCACTGCAGTATTCTTGCCTGGAGAATCCCATGGACATAGGAGCCTGTTGGGCCACAGTCCATAGGGTTACAAAGGGTCAGACACAACTGAAGCAACCCAGCACGTGCTAGTGTAATTACTGTTGTCAGTCTGTCACACACTTCTCCTGAGGCCTAGCTCCCACTCGGTCTCACAGGATGATGCTCCCTTTTAACACCTGGGCAAGTTCTCTTCTCTGAGTGCCCTGACTCTGCAGTACCCCAGCGTCCTGGATCCTGTGGAAACTCTAACCAATGTTAGATTTTCTCTCTGGCCAAGGATGCGTTCCACTTTCTCTCTTCAATGCATTGAGAAACCTCTCTGCTTTCCACCTTCCACTCAACTAGACTTGATGTGTCAACCCTAGACAAGGGCTCTGCTTTCCCACAAGCTTCTTCTCTTTCCTTCTCCTTCTTTCTTCTTTCTCTTCTTTGTCTCCTTCTTTTTCTCCCCTCTCTTTCTTCCTGTGTCTCTTGAACTAATAGTCTCTTCTGGAGAGAATGATTTAGGTTTATAGAAAATGTGGGGAAAAGGAGAGTTCCTACATACCACCTCCCCAGTTTTCTCTATTGCTAACTTTATGCATACATTTGCTACCACAGGGAAGCCATATTTACTCTTAGTTTACAACAGACCTCACTCCTGGTGCGGTACATTCTTCCCTCATCTCTTTTTGACCTATTCTTTCCATGGATCACCCCAACCCCTGACCTAGTCCCTCTTGTATTTGAAGGTCCTGCCCTGCTCCATCATTTGCCAAAAATGTATCGAGTCACTAATGCCTTTGCCTGATCCCCTCTGTCTCACAGCACAAAATTTTCAGGGCAATGTCTTTCCACATGTTAAACTAGTTAGGCTGCCAAGTGTTGAAATTGTTACTTGCTCAGTCGTGTCCAACTCTTTGCAACCCCATGAAGTACAGCCCACTAGGGTCCTCTGTCCATGGAGTTCTTCAGGCAAGAATACTGGAGTAGGTTGCCTTTTCCTTCTCTAGGGAATCTTCCCGACCCAAGGATTGAACCTGGGTCTCTTGCCTTACAGGCAGATTCTTTACCATCCGAGCCACACTGGAAGACCCTAGGATGCCAAAGCAGGTCCCAAGTCTTCCTGTCCCACCCTCCAAGACCTTTCGACCACAGTCCATAGGGTTACAAAGGGTCAGACACAACTGAAGCAACCCAGCACGTGCTAGTGTAATTACTGTTGTCAGTCTGTCACACACTTCTCCTGAGGCCTAGCTCCCACTCGGTCTCACAGGATGATGCTCCCTTTTAACACCTGGGCAAGTTCTCTTCTCTGAGTGCCCTGACTCTGCAGTACCCCAGCGTCCTGGATCCTGTGGAAACTCTAACCAATGTTAGATTTTCTCTCTGGCCAAGGATGCGTTCCACTTTCTCTCTTCAATGCATTGAGAAACCTCTCTGCTTTCCACCTTCCACTCAACTAGACTTGATGTGTCAACCCTAGACAAGGGCTCTGCTTTCCCACAAGCTTCTTCTCTTTCCTTCTCCTTCTTTCTTCTTTCTCTTCTTTGTCTCCTTCTTTTTCTCCCCTCTCTTTCTTCCTGTGTCTCTTGAACTAATAGTCTCTTCTGGAGAGAATGATTTAGGTTTATAGAAAATGTGGGGAAAAGGAGAGTTCCTACATACCACCTCCCCAGTTTTCTCTATTGCTAACTTTATGCATACATTTGCTACCACAGGGAAGCCATATTTACTCTTAGTTTACAACAGACCTCACTCCTGGTGCGGTACATTCTTCCCTCATCTCTTTTTGACCTATTCTTTCCATGGATCACCCCAACCCCTGACCTAGTCCCTCTTGTATTTGAAGGTCCTGCCCTGCTCCATCATTTGCCAAAAATGTATCGAGTCACTAATGCCTTTGCCTGATCCCCTCTGTCTCACAGCACAAAATTTTCAGGGCAATGTCTTTCCACATGTTAAACTAGTTAGGCTGCCAAGTGTTGAAATTGTTACTTGCTCAGTCGTGTCCAACTCTTTGCAACCCCATGAAGTACAGCCCACTAGGGTCCTCTGTCCATGGAGTTCTTCAGGCAAGAATACTGGAGTAGGTTGCCTTTTCCTTCTCTAGGGAATCTTCCCGACCCAAGGATTGAACCTGGGTCTCTTGCCTTACAGGCAGATTCTTTACCATCCGAGCCACACTGGAAGACCCTAGGATGCCAAAGCAGGTCCCAAGTCTTCCTGTCCCACCCTCCCCTCTCAGAGGGAATCTTTCCTCTACAGACCCACCCTGGGATTCCCCGTCCACTAGCTTTTGCAGCAAGTTGAGGGAAGAATCCACAAAGGAGAGTGAAAGTCACTGCTTTTCTCACTCTCTCCTGAGATGTGGTCTCCCCTGACCACTTACCACTACCAGTCTCATCAGACCAGAAAAAAAAAAAAAAAAAAAACAGAAAATAAAATTCAACAGTGTCTGGCCTCCACCTTCCTTCCTTCCCAGAGCCCCCTCAATTAGCTTACCTAATTAGTTAATGAGAGAACCTGGGCTGAGCTCCCTGGGACTTGAAAGGAAAGGCCTTTCAGTATAAAGTGGCATGGTGGTGCTGTCACCAGAAAATGACTTCCCATTCTTCTCCATTTCTCCATCATACCTGATTATTAACACCCCAGGAGCCCATCCTCAGGCTCAGAGATGTCCTCCTAGCAACAGCTGCATTGGCAAGACTTACCCCTGGGCTTGTCACCAACTCCAATAAAACCAGAAACTCAGTACATGCTGGAGTGATCATAGGAAGCTATTATGTGGGGAAGGCATCTTGCTTTATTAAAGATTTTCACATCTGATTTGCTGACTGTCAGGCCAATGGAACACTTTAGGCTACATCCATATGAATCAGTTTGACTGAATTCAGAGAACTATGTGTGTATATAATTCAATCAGATGTCTGTATTTTCTTTATCCGCATGACACCGGTGATGAATTTTTCACTCTTTAATCAGTTGTTTCGACAAGTGTACTCATAGATTAAGCTACCATTTTGTTTTTGTTTTATAGGAGCTAGGTTAGAAAAAAAAAAAAAAAAGAAATCTTTGGGCACAATTTTTTGAATGGTATTTTCAAATCACAGAGGGAATGTGCCATTTCCTCATAAGCTAAGATGCCTTTAGGATGTGTGCTTAATTGCATTCTGACCCCATCCTGCACTGCACACAACTTACAAGCCCTGTTGGAGAATTTGGAGCCAATTTTATCCTTACATAAGCTCTGGAATGCCCCAGGCAGGATCATTAACTTGTCTCCACTACAGACTAAACGTCCAAATAGCCACCTCCCTTCTGTGGGCTCCCACAGGGCTCTGGGTGTACTCAGTCTGCCCTCTGGCATGAGGGGACAATTGGGCCATTATATTTATGTGCATCAAGAACAAGCAGCCAACTCAACCTGGCTCTATATACAGGCTAGGCAGAAAAGAGAGGGGCACCAAATACAGACCACAAGGACAATTTATTTGTCTTAATGGTGTTTAAGACATACAAGAAAGTCCTAGCAGGTTATAAATGGTCAGCTTTATACAACTACCACACAAGTCTGAAGAGCATTCTACATGGATTCTACTTAGAAACCTATAGTGGGTCATACCACATAGGCGGCCATGACAAGTCAACTTACTCTTTGCATCCATGAAAACCCAGGAGATAAAAGACCCATCCCAATAACCTTCTCCACTTTGTGTTTTTAAAGATTTGTATCATTGTCTTACTCAAAAAGTCAGTTTGAAATTTCCATTTCTTCCCAAAAATAAAGTGTTAGAATTAACAAGAGTCTTAAACTTCCAAAAGTTCTTCTGGTCCAAATCTCTAATTTTCAGAAAAAGAAACTGGCAGCCTGAATAGTTTTACACACCAGTTGAGTCAACCCTATCCTAATTCTTGCTTTACTACCTCCCACAGTCCAATAGCTTTTTAGCTTGCAAAGGTCACCAAAACTGTTGACGGTAACTGAAATACATTCCTGCATGCCTGTGCTGTGTTGTGTTAATTCACTTCAGCAGGGTCCAATTCTTTGCGACCCTATGCACTGTAGCTCACCAGGGTCCTCTGTCCATGGGATTCTCCAAGCAAGAATACTGGAGTGGGTTGCCATGTCCTTTTTCAAGGACTCTTCCTGATCCAGGGATCAAACCCATGTCTGCTATGTCTCTGCATTGGCAGATGAGTTCTTTACCGCTAGTACCACCAGGCAAGCCCTGTGTGCCTATAAGCCTATGCAAAAAGAAGAAAAAAGGGGTGTTCCCTGATGGTCCAGTGGGTAAAAAGTCCACCTTGCAGTGCAAAGAGCACCAGTTTGAGCTCTGGCCTGGGAAGATCCCACACGCCAGGGAGCAGCTGGGCCGGTGTGTCCAATTACAAGTCAATGCTCTGAAGCACATGCACCCAGAGCCAGTGCTGTGCAACGAGAGAGGCCACTGCTATGAGAGGTTCACACATGCCAAAGAATAAAAAAGACGGATGAAGGGCTTCCCTGGTGGTCCAGTGGGTAAGGATACTGCCATGCAGTGCAAGGGGTGACAATTCAATCCCTGGCCTGGGAAGATCCCACGTGCCGCGTAGTGGCTGGACCAATATGTCCAAGTACTGAGCCAGAGCTCTGGAGCACATGCGCCCAGAGCCCGTGCGCTGTGACGAGAGAGACCACTGCGATGGGAGACCCACACAGGCCAAGGAACAAAGACGGATGGAAATAGATAAATGAACGATTAATAAAAGTGGCCAAAAAAAAGATGGATGAAAAATAAATGATGACTTAGAGGCAAAATAAATAAATAAAGAAGAAGAAGAAAGGAAGGAAGGATTTAAAGCTTGGGTTTCTCAAAAAATAAAAATAAAAATGAAAATAAAAAATCAAAACAAAAAAATAATAAAGCTTGGGTTTCTCATTCATAAGTACAGATAGAAATACAGGGGGATGCCCCCTCATTGCCCCAGAACCCACTCATCTCCATCAGAAAGCATCCGTCCCAGAGAGAGGAGGATTTCAACTAGCTGTCTGGCCCCTCAGTCCTCGCCAAAGAAAGTAAATGTGCCACCTCTCCCTGCAGTTCAGCCCTGTATGTTACAGATGAGGCCCCTGGGACAGTGTCTTAACCCACCACAGGAGGAGGCTCTGCCAAGCTTTGAAGCCTTGGATCATTGTGAGGGTAAAGTCTCCAGGCAAAGGCAGCTGATGATGACGGCCAGGATGGGGCAGAGTGTCCGTCAGTGTGAAGGTTGCCTGAGTGACAGCTATGAGCCTCTCTCACGAAGACAAGCAAGCAGCAAGGGGATAGGAGACTAGGCAGAGTAAAACAAATCCCTGCAAACACAGGACTAAGATAATAAGATCATCTAACCTTCTGTTCCAACATTACTATGGACAGAATAAAGCAAGAGAGGCAGAAAGGAACCCAAAGCACTTGCCCCTTCCAGGAAGAACTGCTGCTACCCACTGCTGACCAGGCAGTTCCAAAGCCAGGAGGAGTAACAGGATTACACTTTTTTGTCTAAGCTGCCCCATCTACCCCAGCCTGCTCTACGCAGCACCAAAATGTAGACAGTCTCCAATTAGTTCATGATCCAAGCCAGGGTCAAGGTGCATAGCCCACAATGACCTAGCAGCTTTCTACTCTCCCTCTGTGTTAAGACCCCCTCGATGTGTCCCCACCAAAAAGCCTCACCTCTTCTTCTTTCTTCATTCCTGTCCCTTCAGAAGCTGAGCCCACAAGACAAAGAATGGGAACCCTGTGGACCAGGAGAATGAACACCAAGTCTAGGCATCGCCTGAGCTATCTAGGACCCAGGACAAGTCCCAGACTGATCTGACTTCTGTCAGATGGATCCTCATCTGTCAAGTTGGGATAATAGCCAAGAAGCATACTTTGTAGTTCAACCCTTTTAGAGTGAAGGGCTCAGAGCTCTGGAGTCAGAGACCCTGAGTTGAAATGGCAGCTCAGCTGGTTACTAGGTGGTTAACGGGATAAGTTCCTTGACTTCTCTGGGCTTCTGTCTCCTCCTCTGTAAAATGGGGATAACAACACTGTTACACCAGTGAAGTGAGACAATGTACATGGGAACAATGTGCAGCAAAGTATATCAATTTGTTAGCAAGAAACAAAGTAAAAACACAATAAATGTTAACCATTTGGGTTGCCACCATCACTATCTTCTGGTCAAGCAGTAAATGACAAGTGCTCACATCTCCTGAAAGGACAAGTGTTACACTTATTATTATCCTTATCACAGGAGGTCAGGTTTGCCTTTTCCTTCCGTCTGTTTCACTAGGTCAAACAAAGGGCAAACCCACTATTTTTCACTTTGGGGAGCAAATGGGATCTGAGAAATGGACATTTTGCCCTCAGTTTTCAATAGATTTGAAACAAGGGCTCTGCCAACTCGATCAGGGGGCCCAGAAGGCAGCTGATGATGACGGCCAGGATGGGAGTGCCAAGGGGCAGCTATGAGCCTCTCTCACGAAGACAAGCAAGCAGCAAGGGGATAGGAGACTAGGCAGAGTAAAACAAATCCCTGCAAACACAGGACTAAGATAATAAGATCATCTAACCTTCTGTTCCAACATTACTATGGACAGAATAAAGCAAGAGAGGCAGAAAGGAACCCAAAGCACTTGCCCCTTCCAGGAAGAACTGCTGCTACCCACTGCTGACCAGGCAGTTCCAAAGCCAGGAGGAGTAACAGGATTACACTTTTTTTGTCTAAGCTGCCCCATCTACCCCAGCCTGCTCTACGCAGCACCAAAATGTAGACAGTCTCCAATTAGTTCATGATCCAAGCCAGGGTCAAGGTGCATAGCCCACAATGACCTAGCAGCTTTCTACTCTCCCTCTGTGTTAAGACCCCCTCGATGTGTCCCCACCAAAAAGCCTCACCTCTTCTTCTTTCTTCATTCCTGTCCCTTCAGAAGCTGAGCCCACAAGACAAAGAATGGGAACCCTGTGGACCAGGAGAATGAACACCAAGTCTAGGCATCGCCTGAGCTATCTAGGACCCAGGACAAGTCCCAGACTGATCTGACTTCTGTCAGATGGATCCTCATCTGTCAAGTTGGGATAATAGCCAAGAAGCATACTTTGTAGTTCAACCCTTTTAGAGTGAAGGGCTCAGAGCTCTGGAGTCAGAGACCCTGAGTTGAAATGGCAGCTCAGCTGGTTACTAGGTGGTTAACGGGATAAGTTCCTTGACTTCTCTGGGCTTCTGTCTCCTCCTCTGTAAAATGGGGATAACAACACTGTTACACCAGTGAAGTGAGACAATGTACATGGGAACAATGTGCAGCAAAGTATATCAATTTGTTAGCAAGAAACAAAGTAAAAACACAATAAATGTTAACCATTTGGGTTGCCACCATCACTATCTTCTGGTCAAGCAGTAAATGACAAGTGCTCACATCTCCCTGAAAGGACAAGTGTTACACTTATTATTATCCTTATCACAGGAGGTCAGGTTTGCCTTTTCCTTCCGTCTGTTTCACTAGGTCAAACAAAGGGCAAACCCACTATTTTTTCACTTTGGGGAGCAAATGGGATCTGAGAAATGGACATTTTGCCCTCAGTTTTCAATAGATTTAGAACAAAAGGAACCTGTAAAACTCAGATAAATCTGGAACAAAAAAATCATCTAGCTCTACTCTCTTCAGCTTCCTTGAGGCTTGTGCATCTCCTAGTGGTGATCTTCCAGAATAACTCAGAAAACTCATCCCTTACTCAGAAGTAAGGGAGAAACTGGAGCAGTCATTCAGACCTCAAGGGTAGTCTGAGGAATGCACCAAGGCACCTCACTGGGTTTTCTTTCTGTTGTTTGGTTGTTTGGTTGGTTGGTTGGTTAGTCAGGGCATTTTCTCCAACTTTATTGAGATATAATTGACACATTGTGTAAGTTGATGGTGTACAATAGGATGATTTGATACAAGTATATGTTCACCATAATAATATGTACTCACCTCACATAATTACCAGTTTGTTGTTTTTATGGTGAGAGCATGAAAGCCCTATTCTCAGAGTCACTTTCAGGTTTACAATACAGTATTGTTAGCTAGAGGCACCATGCTATACATCAGGTTCCCAGACCCTATTCATCGTATAATCAAAAGTTTGTACATTTTCCTGTAATGGTTTCACATTGTTTTGGCAAAAAGCAAAGCTCCCTGGTGACCCTGGGTGACCTGGACATCCTGGTTCAGCCCCACCGCACTCTCCTGCCTCCATCCTCCTAAACATGGGGCCCTGTGCTGAGACCCTTGCATCATTATCTCACTGGATCCTCAAAAGCACCACAACCCATGCAGGAGAATCACCCAGCCTTTATATAGAACTTTTGTGTACTCCACTGTGTCTTATGCATGGGGATAACAACACTGTTACACCAGTGAAGTGAGACAATGTACATGGGAACAGCAAAGTATATCAATTTGTTAGCAAGAAACAAAGTAAAAACACAATAAATGTTAACCATTTGGGTTGCCACCATCACTATCTTCTGGTCAAGCAGTAGATGACAAGTGCTCACATCTCCTTGAAAGGACAAGTGTTACACTTATTATTATCCTTATCACAGGAGGTCAGGTTTGCCTTTTCCTTCCGTCTGTTTCACTAGGTCAAACAAAGGGCAAACCCACTATTTTTTCACTTTGGGGAGCAAATGGGATCTGAGAAATGGACATTTTGCCCTCAGTTTTCAATAGATTTAGAACAAAAGGAACCTGTAAAACTCAGATAAATCTGGAACAAAAAAATCATCTAGCTCTACTCTCTTCAGCTTCCTTGAGGCTTGTGCATCTCCTAGTGGTGATCTTCCAGAATAACTCAGAAAACTCATCCCTTACTCAGAAGTAAGGGAGAAACTGGAGCAGTCATTCAGACCTCAAGGGTAGTCTGAGGAATGCACCAAGGCACCTCACTGGGTTTCTTTCTGTTGTTTGGTTGTTTGGTTGGTTGGTTGGTTAGTCAGGGCATTTTCTCCAACTTTATTGAGATATAATTGACACATTGTGTAAGTTGATGGTGTACAATAGGATGATTTGATACAAGTATATGTTCACCATAATAATATGTACTCACCTCACATAATTACCAGTTTGTTGTTTTTATGGTGAGAGCATGAAAGCCCTATTCTCAGAGTCACTTTCAGGTTTACAATACAGTATTGTTAGCTAGAGGCACCATGCTATACATCAGGTTCCCAGACCCTATTCATCGTATAATCAAAAGTTTGTACATTTTCCTGTAATGGTTTCACATTGTTTTGGCAAAAAGCAAAGCTCCCTGGTGACCCTGGGTGACCTGGACATCCTGGTTCAGCCCCACCGCACTCTCCTGCCTCCATCCTCCTAAACATGGGGCCCTGTGCTGAGACCCTTGCATCATTATCTCACTGGATCCTCAAAAGCACCACAACCCATGCAGGAGAATCACCCAGCCTTTATATAGAACTTTTGTGTACTCCACTGTGTCTTATGCATAACAAGGAAAGTCAAATAAACACATTTTTCAACTAATAAAAATTGTACGTTTTGATCAGCATTTCCCCATTTGCTCTACTCCTCAGCTCCTGACAACTACCATTCTACTCTGTTTCTACAGAGTCCAGCATTTTTAGGTTCTGCACATGAGTGATATCACATAGTATTTGTCTTTCTAACTTATTTCACTTAGCATAATGCTCTCGAGGTGTAACCATGTTGTCACAAATGGCAGGATTTCCATTTTTCTGGCTGAATAATAATCCTCTGTGTGTGTATCTCACATCTTCATTTTCTATCATCCACTGTTAAACACTTAGGTTGTTTCCAAGTCTTGATTATTGTGAATAATACTGCTGTGTCAAGGAGCATATTCTCTCTGCTTTTTTATAGGAACTTCAAGGTCTCGGGTTTTATATTCAAGTCTTTAATTCATTTTGGGTTGAAATTTGAGTGTGGTATACCATAGTGGTACAGTTTAATTCTTTTGCATGAGAATATCCAATTTTCCTAACACCATTTATTGAAGAAACTATTTTTTACCCATTGAGTGAATACTCCCTAGTCAATGTTAGTTAGCCATACATGTATGGGTTTATTTCTGGACTCTCAGTGGTGTTCCATTGGTCTACATGTCTGTTTCTATGCTAGTACTATGTTGTTCTGATTACTATAGCTTTGAAGGATAGTTTTAAATCAAGAACTGTGATACCTCCAGCTTTGTTTTTCTTTCTCAAAATTGCTTTGGGTATTTGCGGTCTTTTGTAATTCCATATGAATTTCAGTATTGTTATTTTCTGTTTCTATTTAAAATGCCATTGGAATTTTCATAAGGATTGCATTGAACCTCACTGTTAAAAGAGACAAATAGCAAGTATGGCTATTAGAGATTCCAATAGAGATTGGAAATTGAGGGCAAATGAAATCTCACCTCCAGCCATCTGAGTACAAGAGCCAGACAACAGTATGTATTAAATTAAAACTGTAAGAAAATACTTTTGACTAGTAAACAGTCTCTAGTGTCACTTTGCTGTCTCCCATCCTAATCCAGCTTCAGGTCCCTTCCCTTCTCAGAGTCCCATGAGAATTAACAAGTCTCTGAAAGACCAAGGAACTAGTCTTCATACGTGGGTTCTACTCCAAAGTTGGTGGATCTCTTAGGGGACATTGTTTCTCAACACAGATGTACATATTGTCATCAAGTTCTCAAGTTATCCCATCTACATGACTCAAGAAAATACTTGACAGTGTCTACAATCTCACTTGATGGCAAAATAGGTGAGTAGTTATATAAGCTATCACACATTCACAGGATGGAATATTATACACACACTAGAGTGTTCATAAAGAACTTGTTATAGCATGGAAAGTGTTTATAACACACTCTACAAGGCAGGGTAAATGTTGTTTATGCAGTACAATCATAACTATATTGAAAATTCAAAGACAGACGTCTTGCAAGAAGCATACCAAACCACTAACTGTACTTTTTTATGGATAGTAATAGAGTAATTGTTTCTATTGTTCAATCTTCAAAAATTTCTTGAAATGCAATATATTAATTTGTTATGAAAATAATGATAGATTTAGAATTCAATAGGAACCAAGATGACAGCAAAGAAAACTCCTGAAATTCCCTCCACCCATAAACACAACCAAATTACAGCTAAATGTGTAGCGATTCCCTTGAGGAAAAATTCAGAAACTAGCAACGATATGAAACTAGAAATCAATCCAAAGAGAAAAACTGAAAAATTAACAAATAGGTCATGATTAAACAGAATGCTCCTGAACAATCAATGGATCAAAGAAGAACTCAATAGGAAAGTCAAAAAGTATCTTGATCCAAGTGAAAGTATAAGGACCACATACCACAGTTTAGGGGTTGCAGCAAAACAATTCTAAAAAGGAAGCTTACCACAATAAATGCCTCCATTTGAAAGAAAGATCTCAAATGGACATCCTAACTTTATACCTCAAAGAACTAGAAAAAGAAGAACAAACTAAATCCAGAATTGGTAGAAAGGAGATCTAATTTTAAAATAAATTCTATTAACTCAAAAGCATAAAGCTCTTAGATGAAATTATACTGGTAAAAATATTAAGTCAAGCCAATGGGTCTTCTATTCCCATTGGAAACTAGGTCAGTTGGCCACTGGAGGCTACAAAAACAGGAAGGAAATTAAGAATGGCCCTGGCTTCTCCTAAGCTGCTTGCCTGTGACCATAGCATGTGTGAGCATGCCCAAGTGCCACGGTTCCCATGAGGAGAAAACAGCTATCTCCTTGCCTGCCAGATGGCCAGGATGGATTCCAAACTAAGACAGCATTCACGAATTATGGCCCTCATCCCAGCTCTCCTAACTCAGAGCCTGAAGGACACTTGAGGAAAGGTCAGGCCTGACATTTAATGCAAAGTGTTCCCATCCAGTGTTAACCTAGCCCCGATGTGCCTGACCCGCAAACTCTCCTGCACACAGCAAGGCCTCAAGACCTCCCATAGGGCAATAAATACATTTAAATTTCATCATTTAAAATTAAAATTAAAGATATTTAATAATATTTAAAATAACACGTCTCCCATCAAACCACCATAACCTTCTTTTTACCACCAATTTCTTTGAAAAAAATTTTATGGGCTTCCCTGGTAGCTAAGTGGTAAAGAATCCCTCTACCAATGCCAGAAGCATCGGTTTAATCCCTGATCCAAGAAGATCCCACATGCCTCAGAACAACCAAGCCCATGCCCCACAACCATTGAGCCTGTGCTCCAAAGCCCAGGAACCACAACTATTGAGCCTGTGTGCCGCAACTGCTAAAGCTCACACGCCATAGAGGCTGTGCTTGGCAACAAGAGAAGCACCCACAACGAGAAGCCCACACACAGCAACCAACAAGAGTACCCCCTCCCATTTCTGCAACTAGAGAAAAGCCCTCACAGAAATGAAGAGCCAACACAGCCAAAAATAAATTATTGTTTAAAATTCATTCTAAAAAAATTTTTTTTCTGTGCTGACTCCTCCTCCTCACTACTTAGAATGATAATGTATTTAAATAGCTATTCCCAGGAGTAGTACTTAGAAGCTATAATAAGTTTGAAATGGTTTCAACCAGAATGGAATACTGACCAAACAGACAAGGCAGCAGCCATGGAGAGGGAGTGTGGCTGTGCGGGGGGTGGGTACCAGTGAACAGAGGCCCCCACTCATCCACTCACTTGAAAACAAACCTTCTAAGAGTCCACAAGGTTAAGGAACAAAAGCATCCAATTTAATATTAAAGAGATGGCTAGTCATCGATGTGGACAATTTCTCTCTTTCCTAATTTCCCACAGTACTTTTCCAGGTGTCCAAGTTCAATCCTGACTTAGAATGTCGAAGGATAGTCATTGCCACTCCATTCTCACGCTTTAGAGTTCACCTCCCACTCACAGCCTGCAAATCCCAAAATCACTGCACAATCCCTCTCTCTCTCCTCTGAAGAAGTGTCTGAACTACAGGACATGCAACAGCTAATATGTGCTGGATTCCCGCCCTGCCTTCAAACAAGACGTGTTGAAATCCTGACACCCAATACCTCACAATGACTTTATCTAGATACAGAGTCATTGTGTGTCTAATTGGTTAAGATTAGGTCATATTGGAGTAGAATGAGCCTCTAATCCAATGTGATCGATAGCTTTACAACAAGAGTGAAATCTGAACAGAAGCATAGAGGGAAATGGTAAGGAGACAAGATTGGGGTGATGCTGCTATGAGTCAGGGGACACCGATTAATTGAGTTCCAGAAATACCTTATAGACATTATTCCACCCAACTTCTCAAGGTCAGTGTCCTCATCTACAAATAGGAATAACCATTCCCAACAAGAAACTCCAGGGTCGTACAGGAATTCAGTCCCAGAGACAGGATTTTAGGCCAGGGTGGACCATTCTCAGTGGACTTGAATGCTCCTATACTGTCTTTCAACACTCCTATACTATCTATCAAGAGTAAGACCTCCTCATTCTACTTGTCATAGAAAGACACCAAGTTGCCTTTCCAACAGTCCTTGTTACTTCATTAAATTCTCATCATAACTAGAGAAAAGCCCTCACAGAAATGAAGAGCCAACACAGCCAAAAATAAATTATTGTTTAAAATTCATTCTAAAAAAATTTTTTTTCTGTGCTGACTCCTCCTCCTCACTACTTAGAATGATAATGTATTTAAATAGCTATTCCCAGGAGTAGTACTTAGAAGCTATAATAAGTTTGAAATGGTTTCAACCAGAATGGAATACTGACCAAACAGACAAGGCAGCAGCCATGGAGAGGGAGTGTGGCTGTGCGGGGGGTGGGTACCAGTGAACAGAGGCCCCCACTCATCCACTCACTTGAAAACAAACCTTCTAAGAGTCCACAAGGTTAAGGAACAAAAGCATCCAATTTAATATTAAAGAGATGGCTAGTCATCGATGTGGACAATTTCTCTTTCCTAATTTCCCACAGTACTTTTCCAGGTGTCCAAGTTCAATCCTGACTTAGAATGTCGAAGGATAGTCATTGCCACTCCATTCTCACGCTTTAGAGTTCACCTCCCACTCACAGCCTGCAAATCCCAAAATCACTGCACAATCCCTCTCTCTCTCCTCTGAAGAAGTGTCTGAACTACAGGACATGCAACAGCTAATATGTGCTGGATTCCGCCTGCCTTCAAACAAGACGTGTTGAAATCCTGACACCCAATACCTCACAATGACTTTATCTAGATACAGAGTCATTGTGTGTCTAATTGGTTAAGATTAGGTCATATTGGAGTAGAATGAGCCTCTAATCCAATGTGATCGATAGCTTTACAACAAGAGTGAAATCTGAACAGAAGCATAGAGGGAAATGGTAAGGAGACAAGATTGGGGTGATGCTGCTATGAGTCAGGGGACACCGATTAATTGAGTTCCAGAAATACCTTATAGACATTATTCCACCCAACTTCTCAAGGTCAGTGTCCTCATCTACAAATAGGAATAACCATTCCCAACAAGAAACTCCAGGGTCGTACAGGAATTCAGTCCCAGAGACAGGATTTTAGGCCAGGGTGGACCATTCTCAGTGGACTTGAATGCTCCTATACTGTCTTTCAACACTCCTATACTATCTATCAAGAGTAAGACCTCCTCATTCTACTTGTCATAGAAAGACACCAAGTTGCCTTTCCAACAGTCCTTGTTACTTCATTAAATATCTCCTCTCAGCAAATCAGATAGAGCAAAATGATCATTAAGGAACTGGTTAAGTCATTCTTGCTCTTTTCCTTATCAGCCTTAGACAGAGGCCAAAGAGAGTACTTCAGGGGCATCTGGAATCTTCCCTACTATCAAAAGAGGCATCCTTGGGCTTCCCTAGTGGTCCAGTGGGTAGAGTCCACCTTGTAGTGCAAGGGGCACCGGTTCGATCCCTGGCCCAGGAGGATCCCATGTGCCACAGAGTGGCTGAACTGATGTGTCCAATTGCAAACCAGCGCTCTGGAGCACATGAGCCCAGAGCTGGTGCTCTGCAATGAGAGCGGCCACTGCAATGGGAAGCCCATACAGGCCGAAGAATAAATATGGATGAAAATAAATAAATAAATAAATAAATAACCAGTAAAAGAGGCTAAAAATTTTTTTAAATCTTAAAAAAAAAATCCTTCAAGCTCTTTAATAAATAATAAATTTCCAAAAAAAGAGAGGCATCCTTGAACTCCTCTGTGTGAGTTTAAGACTAACCTCACTGTTGCTGATAACACCCTCCAGACTGATAACGCTTTTTATTTTATTTTATTTTATTGCCAGGATGCTACTAGACAGTTTCTGGAAGGAATGAGCCATTGAATGAGAAATGAGCCTGGAATGCTAAAGATTTTCTTTGTTTAATGGTTAAAACCTTGACCTGGGAAATGGGGGCTGGGGTGGGAAGGAAGTCACTTAAAATGTCCTAATACAAACCAAATAATTTAAAAGGACTTATTCTTATCCAGTGTTCTTATATTGTTGGGTAATATACTTATGAAAAAAATTATTGGAATTTGAGAGGATGCAATAAATCACACTCTCTCCTCTGCCAAAGTTCTAAGTCTATAGAGGGAGAAAAGAGTGAAGTAGATGGAGAGGATTTTAGCACCTCTGTTATTAATAAAAGCTCTGTTGAGCAATGACAGTTTTGCCCTCAGAAAGCTCTAGCATAGTCTCTAGGAGTTCACCAATTAAACTGATCCCAATGCCACTTTTCATCCAAGGGAGAATATTCATACCTTAGTCTACTTTCCACTTTAAACTAGTTCATCCACGGTGTCCAAAATATCTTACCAGCAGTTCTGAAAAAAAAAAAAAGTCAAAGAAAAAATCACTCCAATGATTATATGCTAGACATCTGTGTATAAACTTTAGCCTGCTTACCATGCACTTCCTAGAGAGAAATTAAAATCTTCAAATCAAATCTCTTTACAAATGTAAGGCTGAAAAAAGGAGAAGTCCAAAGAAATTAAAGTTTAACATCACTTTCCTTTGTATGTTAAAAATTTCAGGAAACCCTTCAAAGCTTCTCTTTCTGGCAATATAGCTGACTATAATGAAAATTTCTCCTAATAAAAAACACTAACTAATGCTGAAAAAATACACAGAACATTTCTTTAAATGCCTAGCAGATGGGCTTCCCTGGTGGTCCAGTGGGTAAGGACACCACCTTGCAGTGCAAGGGGCGCCGGTTCGATCCCTGGCCTGGGAAGATCCCACGTGCCGCAGAGCGGCTGGACCGATGTGTCCAATTACCGAGCCGGAGCTCTGGAGCAAGTGCGCCCAGTGTCAGTGCTCTGCGACAACAGAGGCCACCTCGATGGGAGGCCCACAGGAGCCAAAGAACAAAGACGGATGAAAATAGAGAAATGAAAGACCAATAGAAGTGGCCCGCCTGTTCCCCTCCCTCTCCACCCCACCCCCACCAAAAAAAAAAAAAAAAATGCCTAGCAGATGAAATGGCAAGAAAGTAATAGAAATCTTTCATGGACAGTCATTAAAAAAAAAAAAAAAAAAAAAGGCACAATACGATAACTAAAGATTGAAGCAAATATCTGCCCCTAAGTATCCACTAATTTCTGGTCACCTAGAGAGTAAAGTTCAACAAGCCATAAGCAACAAGGATTTGTCCTGAGGACAATAAGATGCGAGATGAAGGAATCCTGATAAAGGCTTGCGGTGGGGCTTCCACAGAAAGGAAGGCAGCGGGATTGCCCCTGGCTGAACCGGGAGATCTCTGAGAGAGGTGAGTCTTCTGCCCACCACCCAGCTCCACCCCCCCCCACCCCACAAGCGGAGACAATCAGACACGATAGGGGTTCCGTCAAAGCAGTTCCATTTTATTAGTGCAGACTCACAGCTTTTATCGCAAGTGAAGGGGCTTTGCCGAGACTTCCTATAGATTACACCAATCAAGCTAAAGGTCACCCCCCAACCCACCGTCCAATCAGTGTATAAACTTTAGCCTGCTTACCATGCACTTCCTAGAGAGAAATTAAAATCTTCAAATCAAATCTCTTTACAAATGTAAGGCTGAAAAAAGGAGAAGTCCAAAGAAATTAAAGTTTAACATCACTTTCCTTTGTATGTTAAAAATTTCAGGAAACCCTTCAAAGCTTCTCTTTCTGGCAATATAGCTGACTATAATGAAAATTTCTCCTAATAAAAAACACTAACTAATGCTGAAAAAATACACAGAACATTTCTTTAAATGCCTAGCAGATGGGCTTCCCTGGTGGTCCAGTGGGTAAGGACACCACCTTGCAGTGCAAGGGGCGCCGGTTCGATCCCTGGCCTGGGAAGATCCCACGTGCCGCAGAGCGGCTGGACCGATGTGTCCAATTACCGAGCCGGAGCTCTGGAGCAAGTGCGCCCAGTGTCAGTGCTCTGCGACAACAGAGGCCACCTCGATGGGAGGCCCACAGGAGCCAAAGAACAAAGACGGATGAAAATAGAGAAATGAAAGACCAATAGAAGTGGCCCGCCTGTTCCCCTCCCTCTCCACCCCACCCCCACCAAAAAACAAAAAAAAATGCCTAGCAGATGAAATGGCAAGAAAGTAATAGAAATCTTTCATGGACAGTCATTAAAAAAAAAAAAAAAAAAAAAGGCACAATACGATAACTAAAGATTGAAGCAAATATCTGCCCCTAAGTATCCACTAATTTCTGGTCACCTAGAGAGTAAAGTTCAACAAGCCATAAGCAACAAGGATTTGTCCTGAGGACAATAAGATGCGAGATGAAGGAATCCTGATAAAGGCTTGCGGTGGGGCTTCCACAGAAAGGAAGGCAGCGGGATTGCCCCTGGCTGAACCGGGAGATCTCTGAGAGAGGTGAGTCTTCTGCCCACCACCCAGCTCCACCCCCCCCCACCCCCCCCCCACAAGCGGGAGACAATCAGACACGATAGGGGTTCCGTCAAAGCAGTTCCATTTTATTAGTGCAGACTCACAGCTTTTATACGCAAGTGAAGGGGGCTTTGCACGAGACTTCCTATAGATTACACCAATCAAGCTAAAGGTCAAGCAATCATCCAGTAGCACGGAAACCAGGGGAACCAATCAGAAATTTGGACAGTCACTTAACAATTTAGATCACGCCCTGTCTCTTCCTGTAGGCGCCATCTTAGCTCCAAACCACAAACATGTGCTTAAGCTTCCTTATGCTTGCAAAGATTTAGATCACGCCCTCGTCTCTTCCTGTAGGCGCCATCTTAGCTCCAAACTGAAACAATGTGCTTAAGCTTCCTTATCCTTGCAATGGTTCTCTTTCAATTCAGAGCCCCACAAAGGCTGAACACCCACAGGATGATATCCTAAGAGAAAAAAAGCAATAATTCATAGAGATAGACCATAAAGAACCTTGACTCCTAATAATAGATCTAGACAGAAAAGTCATATTGTATGAGAATTTATATCCACAAATTGATTCCCAGTGAGGTCTAGGACTGGAATTTATAATATGCATGTGACCAAAAAACCTCGAAGTTAAAATTTTAGTTTAAAGTAAGTCCCATATTGGGCTTCCCATGTGGCTCAGTGGTAAAGAATTAACCTACCAGGCAAGATAAGTTTCGATCCCTAGGTTGGAAAGATCTCTTGGAGAAGGAAATGGCTACCCACTCCAATATTCTTGCCTTGTAAATCCCATGGACAGAGGAGCCTGGCAGGCTACAGTCCATGGGGTCAAAAGAGCTGGACATGACTTAGTAACTAAACAACAACAACAGAGTCCCATATTAGTAGTGCCATAAGTCACATAAAAGAACCAAATACCAACCCTTTCTGAAGGAATACAGCATACTCTCATCATCTAAGAATTTTCACAGATGAAAGTTTTCAGGAACACAAATGGTAAAGAATCTGCCTGCAATGCAGGAGACCTGGGTTCAATCCTTGGATCAGGAAGATTCCCTAGAGAAGGGAATGGCTACCCTCCAGTATTCTTGCTTGGAGAATTCTATGGACAGAGGAGACTGGTGGGCTACAGTTCATGGGGTCACAAAGAATTGGACACAACTGAGAGACTAACATGAAAACAAGGGTATACTTAGAGTCACCAAAAAATAAAAGCAAGAAAACAAGTCAGTGCAGATGAGAATTAACAAGAAAAGCAAACCATTGATTCATATTAACAATTAATATAGGTATTATAATTATCAAGTATAAATTATAATTACATTAAATATACTTAATAAAATAAACAATTGTACAATTATTATAAAGTATAAAAAGAGGTTAGGCAAGCTTGAGATAAGAGAAGATAATTGCTATTATTTAAAAGGCAAGAGAAAATTAATGGTGGTAAGTATGCAGATAAAAGGGAAACCTTTTCTTGTTGGTGGAAATACAAATTGGTACAGCCACTATGGAAAACAGTATGAAAGTTTCTCAAAACATTGAAAATAGAACTATCACATGATCCAGTAATCTCATTGCTGGATAGCTTTCCAAAGAAAATAAAAATATATATCAAAAGCATATTTGCATTCCTACATTCATTGCACCATATTCACAATAGCAAGACATAGAAGCAAAGTATTCATCAACTGATAAATGGATAGAGAAGGTATAAGATAGAGAGAGAGGGAGAGAGAATGGAGTATTATTGTCATTAAAAAGGGAAATTCTACCATTTATAACAATACAGTGGACTTTTTTTTTCTAATGTCATTTTATGAAAGTCATTTTACTAATGAATGCATATACACATATATGTAAACAGCTAATAAGCACGTGAAAATGCTGCAGACCATTTGTTGTTGTTTAGTCGTTGAATTGTATTTGATTATTTTGTGACCCCATGGACTTTAGTCCACCAGACTCCTCTGTCCATAGGATTTTCCAGGCAAGAATACTGAAGTGGGTTGCCATTTCCTTTTCCAGGGTATTGTCCCAACCCAGGGATTAAACTCACACCTCCTGAATTGGTGGGTGGATTCTTTACCACTGAGCCACTTGGGAAGCCCACACAACTCTATAAATACACTAACTACCACTGAGGTGTACAGTTTAAAGTGGTGAATTTGTAGTATATGCAACATATCTCAATAAAATGGTTACTTTAGTTAAAAAAAGAACAAATTGAGTTATCATTTGCTCAAAAAAACCTCAAAATACTTTTAATAATGTTTAAAATATTTCAGTACTATTGATTGAAGTAGATAAAGGAACCAAAGTTCCAGAAATGAACATTTCATTTTCACGCATTTATCCATAGGATGGGGTAGCTTTTGCATAGCATCTAATATAGGTATTATAATTATCAAGTATAAATTATAATTACATTAAATATACTTAATAAAATAAACAATTGTACAATTATTATAAAGTATAAAAAGAGGTTAGGCAAGCTTGAGATAAGAGAAGATAATTGCTATTATTTAAAAGGCAAGAGAAAATTAATGGTGGTAAGTATGCAGATAAAAGGGAAACCTTTTCTTGTTGGTGGAAATACAAATTGGTACAGCCACTATGGAAAACAGTATGAAAGTTTCTCAAAACATTGAAAATAGAACTATCACATGATCCAGTAATCTCATTGCTGGATAGCTTTCCAAAGAAAATAAAAATATATATCAAAAGCATATTTGCATTCCTACATTCATTGCACCATATTCACAATAGCAAGACATAGAAGCAAAGTATTCATCAACTGATAAATGGATAGAGAAGGTATAAGATAGAGAGAGAGGGAGAGAGAATGGAGTATTATTGTCATTAAAAAGGGAAATTCTACCATTTATAACAATACAGTGGACTTTTTTTTTCTAATGTCATTTTATGAAAGTCATTTTACTAATGAATGCATATACACATATATGTAAACAGCTAATAAGCACGTGAAAATGCTGCAGACCATTTGTTGTTGTTTAGTCGTTGAATTGTATTTGATTATTTTGTGACCCCATGGACTTTAGTCCACCAGACTCCTCTGTCCATAGGATTTTCCAGGCAAGAATACTGAAGTGGGTTGCCATTTCCTTTTCCAGGGTATTGTCCCAACCCAGGGATTAAACTCACACCTCCTGAATTGGTGGGTGGATTCTTTACCACTGAGCCACTTGGGAAGCCCACACAACTCTATAAATACACTAACTACCACTGAGGTGTACAGTTTAAAGTGGTGAATTTGTAGTATATGCAACATATCTCAATAAAATGGTTACTTTAGTTAAAAAAAGAACAAATTGAGTTATCATTTGCTCAAAAAAACCTCAAAATACTTTTAATAATGTTTAAAATATTTCAGTACTATTGATTGAAGTAGATAAAGGAACCAAAGTTCCAGAAATGAACATTTCATTTTCACGCATTTATCCATAGGATGGGGTAGCTTTTGCATAGCATCTAGATAACTTTGTAGCTCAGCTGGTAAAGCATCCTCCTGCAATGCAGGAGACTCCAGTTCAATCCCTGGGTCGGGAAGATCCCTTGGAGAAAGGATAGGCTACCCACTCTAATATTCTTGACCTTCCCTGGTGTCTCAGCTGGTAAAGAATCCACCTGCAATATAAGAGACCTGGGTTTGATCTCTGGGCTGAGAAGATCCTCTGGATAAGGGAAAGGTTACCCACTCCAGTATTCTTGCCTGGAGAATTCCATGGTTTGCCCATAGGTCATGAACTGTTGTCCATGGGTCACAAAGAGTGAATAACTTTCATTTTCATTTTAGATAAATATAAAGGACTTGAATCCTATGTCTTATGATGATATACAGTCTGAAAGTTATATTGAAGATTTTTATACACCTCAACATTTTCAGTGTAAGGCCTTTACATTCTTACAAGAGTCCAAGTTTTCTGAGATTGCATAGCCAAGCCATCAGTGAAAGAGGAGGGAAAAAAAATAACCTATATGTTGAGAAGAGTTCAAGAAACTAAGTGACATGAGTATGACTATACTTGATCTCCTCTCTTCTACTTATTTATGTGAACAAATTTCTCAGCATTTAAAAACATCAACATTTGCTCCTTCAAAAATCTATTAATAGGCCACAAATTAGGAGGGGAAATAGTTGCAAATCGTATATCTGGTATAAGGATTTGTGTCAAGGATACACAAAGAACTCCTACAATTCAATAACATGACAAACAGCTCAATTCAAATGAAGAGAATATTTCAATGGACATCTTGTTAAAGAAAATACACACATTGTTAAAGCACATGAACAGATGATGCTGTTAGTCATTAGACAAATGAAACTTAAAATCACAATATAATACCTCTACATACCCACTAGAATAGCTATACTCCAAACAAAAATAGACAATAACAAATATTGATGAGATCTTGGAGGAAATACTGTAGTCCCAATGAGGTGTACAGTTTAAAGTGGTGAATTTGTAGTATATGCAACATATCTCAATAAAATGGTTATTGGCAAATTGAGTTATCATTTGCTCAAACCTCAAAATACTTTTAATAATGTTTAAAATATTTCAGTACTATTGATTGAAGTAGATAAAGGAACCAAAGTTCCAGAAATGAACATTTCATTTTCACGCATTTATCCATAGGATGGGGTAGCTTTTGCATAGCATCTAGATAACTTTGTAGCTCAGCTGGTAAAGCATCCTCCTGCAATGCAGGAGACTCCAGTTCAATCCCTGGGTCGGGAAGATCCCTTGGAGAAAGGATAGGCTACCCACTCTAATATTCTTGACCTTCCCTGGTGTCTCAGCTGGTAAAGAATCCACCTGCAATATAAGAGACCTGGGTTTGATCTCTGGGCTGAGAAGATCCTCTGGATAAGGGAAAGGTTACCCACTCCAGTATTCTTGCCTGGAGAATTCCATGGTTTGCCCATAGGTCATGAACTGTTGTCCATGGGTCACAAAGAGTGAATAACTTTCATTTTCATTTTAGATAAATATAAAGGACTTGAATCCTATGTCTTATGATGATATACAGTCTGAAAGTTATATTGAAGATTTTTATACACCTCAACATTTTCAGTGTAAGGCCTTTACATTCTTACAAGAGTCCAAGTTTTCTGAGATTGCATAGCCAAGCCATCAGTGAAAGAGGAGGGAAAAAATAACCTATATGTTGAGAAGAGTTCAAGAAACTAAGTGACATGAGTATGACTATACTTGATCTCCTCTCTTCTACTTATTTATGTGAACAAATTTCTCAGCATTTAAAAACATCAACATTTGCTCCTTCAAAAATCTATTAATAGGCCACAAATTAGGAGGGGAAATAGTTGCAAATCGTATATCTGGTATAAGGATTTGTGTCAAGGATACACAAAGAACTCCTACAATTCAATAACATGACAAACAGCTCAATTCAAATGAAGAGAATATTTCAATGGACATCTTGTTAAAGAAAATACACACATTGTTAAAGCACATGAACAGATGATGCTGTTAGTCATTAGACAAATGAAACTTAAAATCACAATATAATACCTCTACATACCCACTAGAATAGCTATACTCCAAACAAAAATAGACAATAACAAATATTGATGAGATCTTGGAGGAAATACTGTAGTCCCGAATGGATAAACAAAATGTAGTATATCAAATATAATGGAAATTTATACAGCAATAAAAGGTAAAGAGCTACTGACACACACTACAGCATGAATGAACTTCAAACACATTATGGAAGAAGCCAGACAGACTTCTATATATAGAAGACTATATATGGTATTGAAAGGGTTTTACCTCGATTTGAGACTTAAACCTAGGGTCCAGACCTGATCAAACCCTGCTTGGGACTCAAACCCACGTGGCTGGAGCTTGAATTCCAGCCAAAACTCTGTTTGGGACTTGAACCCACATGACTGGGGCTCGAACCTAGCCAAAACCGGTTTGGGACTCGAACCCACGTGGCTAAGGCTTAACCCCAGCCCAAACCCTGTTTGGGACTTGAACCCACATAGTCAGGACTCAATATCAGCCAAAACCCTGTCTGGGACTCGAATCCACATGGCTGGGACTTAATCCAGCACTCACCCAATGTCTGGACCCACTGAGGTTCAGGTTCTTCACGCCTCAGCGCAGAAGGAATTCAGCGAGAGTCAGAGTGATAGGCAAGAAGAGGATTTATTAGGATAGGGTACTTGTAAGAGGTGCAAGAGGGCAGGCAAGAAAGCTCTGCTCTGCTCTCTCTCAATTGAGTGGGCAGCAATATATATAGGATGGTCAAAGACCGCCCCCCTCAAGTAGACGCAGATGCAGGACATACATCATTGGTTGTTTCTTCGCCAGCTCCTCCTTCTTCAGCTGTTTATACTCAGTCAAGCCTGCTTTACTGAACAAGGAGCAGCTTTCCTGAATTATCAACTCACTGGCCTCCCAACCTTTCTCAGGTTTCTCCCTTCTACCTACCATCCCCTAGGACTCTACAACCACCTACGTATTCTACTCTGTCCCTATCAGTATGATCCATTTATGTGAAATGTCCAGAAATGGAAAACCTATGGAGACAGAAAGCAAATCAGTAGTTTCCTGAGGCTAGGAGCAACTGATGGAAACAGCAAACAGGTGCAAGGGAATGCTTTGGGGTGGTGGAAGCAGTGAGAATCTGGATTATGGCAATGGCTGCTCAACTCAGTTATCAGACTATACACTTACAATTGGCCTTCCCTGGTGGCTCAGTGGTAAAGAATCCACCTGCAATGCTGGAGCCACAGGCGACACGGGTTCTATCCCCAGGTCAGGAAGATCTTCTAGAGAAGGAAATGGCAGCCCACTCCAGTATTCTTGCCTGGGAAATCCCATGGGCAGAGAAGCCTGGCAGGCTACAGTCCATGGGTCATAAAAGAGTCAGAGACAATTTAGCAACTAAACAACACCACCACACTTACTATGAGTGGGGGTTCTATGGTATGTGTATAAATATACCTCAGTAAAACAGTTTTAAAATGGCTAGAAATGACTTATCGACTAAACAACAAGAATATCAGCAGCAGAAAGTTATCTATATTTAAATAACTTTTCTTTGCCTCTCCCTGTTAGTTAATGAAATGATCGTATTTTTCTTTTCCTGTTATTTTCTAGTCATCTATTATGAGACGAGTGCTAGTTTTCTCAGGTTCAGTTAGTAGCATTTAATATTCACTTCAAGTCTATGACGTTGGTATGAATATGCCCATTTTTCAGCCTTCAAGCTTAAGTCGCCTGGCCAGGATCAGACAGATCATCAGTAGCATAACTAGAAAGAAAATCTAAATCTGTCTGACAGACCCAGTCTATAAGCCACACTGCTGATCTGCTAAGGAATGAAGAGTTTCAGAGAATCCTTTTAGCAAAGAAAGGAAAGTGGTTGCCCAGGCAACAAAGCTCTCAGTTTCAAAATATATCATGTGCTCTGAGTCAAGCTAACCCTAGAGTATTTCGAGACCTTTGCTGCTGACATAAAATGCAGACTGGGGGTGGATATCAGAGCTTTCCTGAATTATCAACTCACTGGCCTCCCAACCTTTCTCAGGTTTCTCCTTCTACCTACCATCCCTAGGACTCTACAACCACCACGTATTCTACTCTGTCCCTATCAGTATGATCCATTTATGTGAAATGTCCAGAAATGGAAAACCTATGGAGACAGAAAGCAAATCAGTAGTTTCCTGAGGCTAGGAGCAACTGATGGAAACAGCAAACAGGTGCAAGGGAATGCTTTGGGGTGGTGGAAGCAGTGAGAATCTGGATTATGGCAATGGCTGCTCAACTCAGTTATCAGACTATACACTTACAATTGGCCTTCCCTGGTGGCTCAGTGGTAAAGAATCCACCTGCAATGCTGGAGCCACAGGCGACACGGGTTCTATCCCCAGGTCAGGAAGATCTTCTAGAGAAGGAAATGGCAGCCCACTCCAGTATTCTTGCCTGGGAAATCCCATGGGCAGAGAAGCCTGGCAGGCTACAGTCCATGGGTCATAAAAGAGTCAGAGACAATTTAGCAACTAAACAACACCACCACACTTACTATGAGTGGGGGTTCTATGGTATGTGTATAAATATACCTCAGTAAAACAGTTTTAAAATGGCTAGAAATGACTTATCGACTAAACAACAAGAATATCAGCAGCAGAAAGTTATCTATATTTAAATAACTTTTCTTTGCCTCTCCCTGTTAGTTAATGAAATGATCGTATTTTTCTTTTCCTGTTATTTTCTAGTCATCTATTATGAGACGAGTGCTAGTTTTCTCAGGTTCAGTTAGTAGCATTTAATATTCACTTCAAGTCTATGACGTTGGTATGAATATGCCCATTTTTCAGCCTTCAAGCTTAAGTCGCCTGGCCAGGATCAGACAGATCATCAGTAGCATAACTAGAAAGAAAATCTAAATCTGTCTGACAGACCCAGTCTATAAGCCACACTGCTGATCTGCTAAGGAATGAAGAGTTTCAGAGAATCCTTTTAGCAAAGAAAGGAAAGTGGTTGCCCAGGCAACAAAGCTCTCAGTTTCAAAATATATCATGTGCTCTGAGTCAAGCTAACCCTAGAGTATTTCGAGACCTTTGCTGCTGACATAAAATGCAGACTGGGGGTGGATTATACAGAGCTGTAAACAACAAAAACTATGTAAAAGCAAAATAAAATAAAATATTTTTAAAAAAAAGACCAACAGAAAAAAATGAGGACTGGACTGGTGACTCAAGACTCAGACCACCCAAGGTCAACCCAACGTCTCCACTCATGACCTCTAGTTGGTTAAATTGGCCACTGAATACATGAAATGAGCCTCTCTCTTCAGTGGCCATACAAATCTCCCAAGGAGGTCATTTAAAGGCAAAGACTAAGCTTCTTGGCCCAGATATTCTGGTCCAATAGACTCTGAACAAGGCTCAGAATATATGTGTATATTATACATACATATATACACACACACACACACATATATATATATATATATATATATATATATCATCTGCTCCAGATCATAGTTTCGGCTTGTGGAATCTAGTTTCCTGGCCAGGGATTAAACCCAGGCCCCTGCATTGGGAGCACAGATTCTTAGCCACTGGACCACCAGGAAAGTCCCCAGAATCTACGTTTTTAACTAGAATAGGAAAATTGTTAAAATTACAGCCTTGAGAAATAAATGTACTTGGGTTTGCATGCTGTCTTAGGCCATTAACTAATCATGCGCTTTGGCCAAGGTACTGTCTCTGAGCTTCAATTTCCATATCTAAACTAGGTAATGATAATGATTATCTTTTTTAATTTTTGTAAATTTGTAATTCATCATATGCTTTTAGAAAGCACTCAATAAGCAGTAGTGCTTTTTTTTCATACTTTTGTGTCTTTTCTTTTTCCTAGAGAGTCTAAATGGGTGACTTTTTGCCAGCCATCCAGATTGAACTCTTTGTCTTAGAATCAGGTCAGTAGCAAACACACTGCTGGGATGGATGAAATGAACCCAACAGGGAAAACAAAATAACCAGGCCCACAGCCCTCAAGGCACTGTTGATTTGTGCGTCTTGCTGGAGACTTTAATATTTGGAGTTGAATTCTGTTGACTCACAAATGTATTCTATTCCTGGCCTTCAAAAGCAAGCCTGAGGAAAGTCGCTAAGAGCAGAAACCATGAGGCAAATATGACCCCTACTGGCAGAATATGACCCCTGCATAAGACATTTCTGTTGCTCAGTCGCTTCCAATGAAGATTGATTCTTGGAATTCAACCACAGGCAATGTTGTCAAGGAAATAAACAGAGATGTGGACAAAGGCTTACATTCAAATGTTTTCATCAGGTGTCATTTAGAAAACTCAGTGTTGGAAAGAGTCCAACATTTGGGAAACGGGTTAAACACATTTTGGTATATGCATATAAATGGACCATTAATCATCCATTTTAAGCTATTTTCAAATCATTTGAATAAGATGAGGACATGTTCACAAAAATTTTAAATGCAAAAATAAGATTAGAGAATAAACGTGTATAGAATATTGATCAGTAAAATCAATATATATGTATACTCAGAGGAGAAATCTGGCTTGAAATGTAAGAAAATTAATACCAGCTGTTTCTGTAGGTTAGTATTTTCTTCTGTCTGCATTTATGTATTTTTCAACATTTCTGCAAAAAGCATGTATTACCTTAGTGAATAAAAAGCAAAACAATTTAAAATTTAAAAAAAATTTTTTTTCCAGCTTCGTAGAGATATAATTGACCTCTAACACTGTGGCGGTTTTAGGTATACAACTTGATGATCTTATTCACATATATATTGCAAAATGATTACCACAATAAGGTTAGTTACACTTGCATCATATAAGTATAATTTGTATGTATGGGTTGTGACAATATTTAAGATCTATTCTCTATAAAAAGTATTTTTAAAAAAAGAAAAAGAACTTCAATGCCATTTAAGTGATAAGAGGGCCCCAGAAGAGTGAAATGGAAAAGTGGTGAAGATCAGAGGTAAAGAGTTGACACTCAGATCTTAAAAATTGTGAGCAGAGAGGCTGATGAGAAACAGTCTGGCCCCCATGGCATTACCAACACCTGATACTGCAGTGAGACTGGACAGTAGAGCAACAGAACAAGAGCTCAAGCTTATTTCATTGTCTGAAAAGTAGAAAATGTTCTGTTCTCCCCAGATGTACCATCAGGCTCTTCACAGCTGACTCTCCTTTGCTATTATCTCTGGGGAATTTTTTCACATAAACGACTGTGATTAAAGGTCTGTCCTGCTGGGTAGGTGAGTGCAGCTCTGTGTCCTTAGTGAATAACTGATGCCCTTCTTGCTGCCCACAGTGTCCCTGGCAAGGCCCTGGGGCCTTCCCACCCCTCCCCATAAGCCCCATTTCTGTTGCTCAGTCGCTTCCAATGAAGATTGATTCTTGGAATTCAACCACAGGCAATGTTGTCAAGGAAATAAACAGAGATGTGGACAAAGGCTTACATTCAAATGTTTTCATCAGGTGTCATTTAGAAAACTCAGTGTTGGAAAGAGTCCAACATTTGGGAAACGGGTTAAACACATTTTGGTATATGCATATAAATGGACCATTAATCATCCATTTTAAGCTATTTTCAAATCATTTGAATAAGATGAGGACATGTTCACAAAAATTTTAAATGCAAAAATAAGATTAGAGAATAAACGTGTATAGAATATTGATCAGTAAAATCAATATATATGTATACTCAGAGGAGAAATCTGGCTTGAAATGTAAGAAAATTAATACCAGCTGTTTCTGTAGGTTAGTATTTTCTTCTGTCTGCATTTATGTATTTTTCAACATTTCTGCAAAAAGCATGTATTACCTTAGTGAATAAAAAGCAAAACAATTTAAAATTTAAAAAAAATTTTTTTTCCAGCTTCGTAGAGATATAATTGACCTCTAACACTGTGGCGGTTTTAGGTATACAACTTGATGATCTTATTCACATATATATTGCAAAATGATTACCACAATAAGGTTAGTTACACTTGCATCATATAAGTATAATTTGTATGTATGGGTTGTGACAATATTTAAGATCTATTCTCTATAAAAAGTATTTTTAAAAAAAGAAAAAGAACTTCAATGCCATTTAAGTGATAAGAGGGCCCCAGAAGAGTGAAATGGAAAAGTGGTGAAGATCAGAGGTAAAGAGTTGACACTCAGATCTTAAAAATTGTGAGCAGAGAGGCTGATGAGAAACAGTCTGGCCCCCATGGCATTACCAACACCTGATACTGCAGTGAGACTGGACAGTAGAGCAACAGAACAAGAGCTCAAGCTTATTTCATTGTCTGAAAAGTAGAAAATGTTCTGTTCTCCCTAGATGTACCATCAGGCTCTTCACAGCTGACTCTCCTTTGCTATTATCTCTGGGGAATTTTTTCACATAAACGACTGTGATTAAAGGTCTGTCCTGCTGGGTAGGTGAGTGCAGCTCTGTGTCCTTAGTGAATAACTGATGCCCTTCTTGCTGCCCACAGTGTACCTGGCAAGGCCCTGGGGCCTTCACACCCTGCTCCACAAAATCATTTGACTTCTCAGCACTTCAGTCTTCTCACTGATAAAATACAGATGACAACAGCCACCGTATTATCGTCCCTGTGAGTTTTGCATGAAATCGTATGTTTTGAAAGCAATCCCACGCAAACCACAATCAAGACCACAGTGACCAGCATCCCTCACTGAGTCATCATGCGTCAGACACTCCACAAGGTGTTTTCTCACCTGTTTCACTGAGTCATCATAAAAACCTCGAGTACGAAACCCATTTCACCCAAAAGAAAACCGAGTTTATAGCCTGCTCAAAATTGAACATCTTTTACATTGCAGAGCCAGAATTTGGATTTTCACTCAAATCCCCAAAGGATGGGCTCCTAATAAACACTATGCTGTCCTATTACATAGACTCTTAGCACTCAAAAGGACCCACCAGGGCTTCCCTGGTGGTCCAGTGAACCTGGCCCAGGAGGACCCCATGTGCCACGGAGGACCTAGACTGGTGTGTCCAATTGTGAACCAGCGCTCTGGAGTGCATGCGCCCTGAGCCGGTGCTCTGCAACAGGGGAGGCCACAGCAGTGGGCGGCTCACACAGGCCGAAAAGAATAAAGATGGATGAAAAATAAACAGAATTTTAAAAAAACAATAAAAGAGGCCAAAAATTTTTAAAAATAAAAAAGAAGTGAAAGGGTTTTACCTCGATTTGAGACTTAAACCCAGGGCCCAGACCTGATCGAACCTTGCTTGGGACTTGAACCCACGGGGCTGGAGCTTGAATTCCAGCCAAAACCCTGTTTGGGACTAGAACCCACACATCTGCAACTTGAACCCAGCCAAAACCTTGTTTGGGACTTGAACCCACGTGACTGGGGCTTGAACCTAGCCAAAACCGATTTGGGACTCAAACCCACATGGCTAAGGCTTAACCCCAGTCCAAACCCTGCTTGGGACTTGAACCCCTGCAGCCGGGACTTAATCCAGCACTCACCCAATGTCTGGAGACACTGAGGCTCAGGTTCTTCGTGCCTCAGAGCAGAAGGAATTCAGTGAGAAGTAGAGTGATAGACAGAAAAGGATTTATTAAGATAGAGTACTTGTAAGAGGTGCAAGAGGGTAGGCAGGAAAGCTCTGCTCTGCTCTCTCTCAATTGAGTGGGCAGCAATATATATAGGATGGTCAAAGACCGCCCCACTCAAGTAGAGGCAGATGCAGGACATACATCATTGGTTGTTTCTTCGCCAGCTCCTCCTTCTTCAGCTGTTTATACCCAGTCAAGCCTGCTTTACTGAACAAGGAGCAGCTCTCCTGAGTTATGGTCAACTGATTGGCCTCCCAACCTTTCTCAGGTTTCTCCCTTCTATCTACCATCCCCTACTAAGGCTCTACAACCACCTACGTATTCTGAACATCTTTTACATTGCAGAGCCAGAATTTGGATTTTCACTCAAATCCCCAAAGGATGGGCTCCTAATAAACACTATGCTGTCCTATTACATAGACTCTTAGCACTCAAAAGGACCCACCAGGGCTTCCTGGTGGTCCAGTGAACCTGGCCCAGGAGGACCCCATGTGCCACGGAGGACCTAGACTGGTGTGTCCAATTGTGAACCAGCGCTCTGGAGTGCATGCGCCCTGAGCCGGTGCTCTGCAACAGGGGAGGCCACAGCAGTGGGCGGCTCACACAGGCCGAAAAGAATAAAGATGGATGAAAAATAAACAAAATTTTAAAAAAACAATAAAAGAGGCCAAAAATTTTTAAAAATAAAAAAGAAGTGAAAGGGTTTTACCTCGATTTGAGACTTAAACCCAGGGCCCAGACCTGATCGAACCTTGCTTGGGACTTGAACCCACGGGGCTGGAGCTTGAATTCCAGCCAAAACCCTGTTTGGGACTAGAACCCACACATCTGCAACTTGAACCCAGCCAAAACCTTGTTTGGGACTTGAACCCACGTGACTGGGGCTTGAACCTAGCCAAAACCGATTTGGGACTCAAACCCACATGGCTAAGGCTTAACCCCAGTCCAAACCCTGCTTGGGACTTGAACCCCTGCAGCCGGGACTTAATCCAGCACTCACCCAATGTCTGGAGACACTGAGGCTCAGGTTCTTCGTGCCTCAGAGCAGAAGGAATTCAGTGAGAAGTAGAGTGATAGACAGAAAAGGATTTATTAAGATAGAGTACTTGTAAGAGGTGCAAGAGGGTAGGCAGGAAAGCTCTGCTCTGCTCTCTCTCAATTGAGTGGGCAGCAATATATATAGGATGGTCAAAGACCGCCCCACTCAAGTAGAGGCAGATGCAGGACATACATCATTGGTTGTTTCTTCGCCAGCTCCTCCTTCTTCAGCTGTTTATACCCAGTCAAGCCTGCTTTACTGAACAAGGAGCAGCTCTCCTGAGTTATGGTCAACTGATTGGCCTCCCAACCTTTCTCAGGTTTCTCCCTTCTATCTACCATCCCCTACTAAGGCTCTACAACCACCTACGTATTCTACTCTGTCCCTATCAGAAGGACCCACCAGATCATTTGGTTGAATCCCTGGAATTTTTTTTTAATATTTATTTATTTGGCTGTGCCAAGTCTTAGCTGTGCTTGCAGGATCTTTGATCCTCATTGTGGCATGTGAGATCTTTAGTTGTAACATGCAGGATCTCTAGTTGTGGCATATGAAGTCTTAGTTGCAGCATGTGAACTATAGTTTACAGATGAGGGCCCCAAGACCCAGAGAGGGGACATGACTTGCCCTTCATGGGCATGGTCACCCAAACCCATGGAGTGGGCTGTGGTTTCTGTCTTCAGTTAGCTCTGCTTCTCTATTGCTGGTAACCAGAAACTTTGGGATCCACCCTGTTATTCAATGGCCAAATTACATATTCTGAACTGAGTGAAAATTTTAAACTTCTGAGGAACCAAAACTTTCACACAATCAAGTTTTGACCACCGCCAAAGCCAATGGGAGGGAACATAGTGGCAGAAAGGCCACCAGCAAATCAGAGTCCTAAATCACCATAAGTAGGTCCCTTGAGAGTGGAAGGGGCTGCTGCTAGTAATTACAGTCACTATCGCCATAGGGTAATGCAGCACCGAATTGAAGGAGAAGCTAGTAAGGGGCAGAATACCAGAAGTCAGAGGGTCTGAGAACAGAGGCAGGAAGAGGCAGCTGGGTTTGGGCATCCCTCTGGGTTGTGGTCCTGAAACGGTCAAATGATGTCTGCAGTCTGTTGCTTGCACTAAGGGAAAGTGATAAAACAGAAAAGGATTTATTAAGATAGAGTACTTGTAAGAGGTGCAAGAGGGTAGGCAGGAAAGCTCTGCTCTGCTCTCTCTCAATTGAGTGGGCAGCAATATATATAGGATGGTCAAAGACCGCCCCACTCAAGTAGAGGCAGATGCAGGACATACATCATTGGTTGTTTCTTCGCCAGCTCCTCCTTCTTCAGCTGTTTATACCCAGTCAAGCCTGCTTTACTGAACAAGGAGCAGCTCTCCTGAGTTATGGTCAACTGATTGGCCTCCCAACCTTTCTCAGGTTTCTCCCTTCTATCTACCATCCCCTACTAAGGCTCTACAACCACCTACGTATTCTACTCTGTCCCTATCAGAAGGACCCACCAGATCATTTGGTTGAATCCCTGGAATTTTTTTTTAATATTTATTTATTTGGCTGTGCCAAGTCTTAGCTGTGCTTGCAGGATCTTTGATCCTCATTGTGGCATGTGAGATCTTTAGTTGTAACATGCAGGATCTCTAGTTGTGGCATATGAAGTCTTAGTTGCAGCATGTGAACTATAGTTTACAGATGAGGGCCCCAAGACCCAGAGAGGGGACATGACTTGCCCTTCATGGGCATGGTCACCCAAACCCATGGAGTGGGCTGTGGTTTCTGTCTTCAGTTAGCTCTGCTTCTCTATTGCTGGTAACCAGAAACTTTGGGATCCACCCTGTTATTCAATGGCCAAATTACATATTCTGAACTGAGTGAAAATTTTAAACTTCTGAGGAACCAAAACTTTCACACAATCAAGTTTTGACCACCGCCAAAGCCAATGGGAGGGAACATAGTGGCAGAAAGGCCACCAGCAAATCAGAGTCCTAAATCACCATAAGTAGGTCCCTTGAGAGTGGAAGGGGCTGCTGCTAGTAATTACAGTCACTATCGCCATAGGGTAATGCAGCACCGAATTGAAGGAGAAGCTAGTAAGGGGCAGAATACCAGAAGTCAGAGGGTCTGAGAACAGAGGCAGGAAGAGGCAGCTGGGTTTGGGCATCCCTCTGGGTTGTGGTCCTGAAACGGTCAAATGATTTGCTCTGTCACTTCCCTGGTGCTATGCCCAAGCCCACAGGCTGTGACAGAAAAGGCTGTAGTATATGCAAAGGTCACGAAAAGTCAACTTACACACCAAGTATGTATGGGAATAGAATTCGCCACAAAAAAATTCCATTTAGTTTACTCTAACTGCAATTCTATAAATGGAGCATTTCCCTCTGAAACATTCACTTTTCCTTGCATTTTGTACGTCTATGTGAAAATGAACATATATAACAAGTATCTATTTCCACAACCTAATCAAAATTCGCATCAGATTATTATGCATCATGAAGTATGCTGTAGACTTCCAATAAACAAGGTGAGAAGAAACACTGATCTACAAGGCAATTCTCCTCATGGGAATTAACTAATAGGATGACTGATTTTTCTCTTAGTTAGATTGGCTTATCATCAATGACCATGCAGAAAACCCTGAAAGGGTTACTGAATTGACCATTCTAGCCCAAAACGTTGGCTCCAATTACAACCTTTAATCCCTCTGATCCTCAGTCCTACCTGGCCAAAACTTAAACCCCTTGCTCTGTGGCCTCTGTCACTCACCTTTCATTTGGCTACCTGGTAAGATTGTCCTTGATTCCACTGCATTTCACTCATTCATCCATTGAAACTCACCATATGCTAGGCACTGTTCAAATCAACAAAGATCCGTGTCTTTGTGGAGCTTACATTTTAAAAGTGGAAAGCAGGCAATGAAAGACAGACATATTAAATAAATGGTACAGCATGTTTGAGGGTGATTAAAGAAAACACAGAACAAGATTAAAATTTTAAATAGAGGGGTCAAGAAAGGCTTCACTGAAAAGCTGTACTTTTGCAAAGCTTGGAAGAAGATAAAGAAATTAGCCATAAGATATCTGGAGGAAAGTACCTCAGACAGAGGAACAGCCTGTGTAAAAGTCTTGAGGTAAAATCCAGTCCCCGGGGCAGTGTCGGTCCGAGCAAATGATAAAGGGAATAAGGGGCCCCCTTGCCAGAAGTCAGAGGGTCTGAGAACAGAGGCAGGAAGAGGCAGCTGGGTTTGGGCATCCCTCTGGGTTGTGGTCCTGAAACGGTCAAATGATTTGCTCTGTCACTTCCCTGGTGCTATGCCCAAGCCCACAGGCTGTGACAGAAAAGGCTGTAGTATATGCAAAGGTCACGAAAAGTCAACTTACACACCAAGTATGTATGGGAATAGAATTAGAAAAAAAAAAATTCCATTTAGTTTACTCTAACTGCAATTCTATAAATGGAGCATTTCCTCTGAAATATTCACTTTTCCTTGCATTTTGTACGTCTATGTGAAAATGAACATATATAACAAGTATCTATTTCCACAACCTAATCAAAATTCGCATCAGATTATTATGCATCATGAAGTATGCTGTAGACTTCCAATAAACAAGGTGAGAAGAAACACTGATCTACAAGGCAATTCTCCTCATGGGAATTAACTAATAGGATGACTGATTTTTCTCTTAGTTAGATTGGCTTATCATCAATGACCATGCAGAAAACCCTGAAAGGGTTACTGAATTGACCATTCTAGCCCAAAACGTTGGCTCCAATTACAACCTTTAATCCCTCTGATCCTCAGTCCTACCTGGCCAAAACTTAAACCCCTTGCTCTGTGGCCTCTGTCACTCACCTTTCATTTGGCTACCTGGTAAGATTGTCCTTGATTCCACTGCATTTCACTCATTCATCCATTGAAACTCACCATATGCTAGGCACTGTTCAAATCAACAAAGATCCGTGTCTTTGTGGAGCTTACATTTTAAAAGTGGAAAGCAGGCAATGAAAGACAGACATATTAAATAAATGGTACAGCATGTTTGAGGGTGATTAAAGAAAACACAGAACAAGATTAAAATTTTAAATAGAGGGGTCAAGAAAGGCTTCACTGAAAAGCTGTACTTTTGCAAAGCTTGGAAGAAGATAAAGAAATTAGCCATAAGATATCTGGAGGGAAAGTACCTCAGACAGAGGGAACAGCCTGTGTAAAAGTCTTGAGGTAAAATCCAGTCTGACATGTTCCCGAAACATGAAGGAGACCAGTGTTGGTGAGCAAATGGGGAGACCAGGGAGAGATGAAGTGAGAGTGGTGTTAGGGGACAGACCACAGGAAATCAAACAGGCCACCATGAGGATGCTGACATTTACTTTTGAGTGAAATAAGAACTTATTGTAGAGTTTGAGCAGAAGAGTGACCCAATCTAATCTATTTCCTTCAAGGATCACTCTTATTGCTACATTGCGTATAAACTACTGGGGTTAGGGTAGAAGCAGGGGGACTTGATGAGAGCCTCTTAGAGTCGTGGAGGCAAGAGATAAAGACAACCTGGACCAGTGTGGCAACAATGGAGGTGGTAAAAGGCGATTCGATTCTGGATGTATGTTGAAAGTAGATTTGACCTGGCTATTTCTGGACTAATTGGATGTGGCATGTGAAAAAAGATGAGAAATCAAGAGTGACTCTGATGTTTGGGCTCAGCCAAAAATAGAATGAGGTGACAGAGAAGAAGGAGAAGGAGCAGGATGTGGGGAGATTAGGAGTTCAGTGAAGGCATGTTGAATGTGACCTGGAGCTGTTCAGCAAGCAGCTGAATACAGGTGACCAGAGGGCAGGTGAGAGCTCTGGAAGTCATCAGTTCCTAGGTAAAGACTTGAGGCTGGATGATGTCAAGTGCAGACTAAGAGAAATAGAGAAGAGAAGAGGACCAAAAACTGAGCCTGAGGGCTCTTCGATATTAACCAGTCTAAAGACAAAGAGGAATCAGCGAAAGAACCTGGGAAAGATCCAACTGAGTCCAAAGAGAACCAGGAACGTGCAGTAAGACAAATTCCAATTTTATTGGGCATCCAGGCCAAGAATATTCTGTTCTCCAATAACTTTTTTTCCTTGGTTACCTGAACCAATGCAAATAAATTCCTCTGAGTGCATTTTCCTTTGCACCTGATGCCCAGCTATTTCAAGCCCTCTCCATGCAATTACCATGTAGGTTTGATAGCAGTCATGGCAGTAGCCCTGATGGCAGGAAAATGGCCCCCCCAGGCAGGCTGTCTGCTGCTTTGATATTCCCCATGTCCAGAGGGAGAACCACCAGTCCAAACAGATTCCACAGATTGTGCCTTACCCAACACTGTCAAAACACAGCATGACAAAACTCAAGCCAGCCTGTCTGGGGCAAACTGTCAGGGTGTCAGGGGACAGACCACAGGAAATCAAACAGGCCACCATGAGGATGCTGACATTTACTTTTGAGTGAAATAAGAACTTATTGTAGAGTTTGAGCAGAAGAGTGACCCAATCTAATCTATTTCCTTCAAGGATCACTCTTATTGCTACATTGCGTATAAACTACTGGGGTTAGGGTAGAAGCAGGGGGACTTGATGAGAGCCTCTTAGAGTCGTGGAGGCAAGAGATAAAGACAACCTGGACCAGTGTGGCAACAATGGAGGTGGTAAAAGGTGATTCGATTCTGGATGTATGTTGAAAGTAGATTTGACCTGGCTATTTCTGGACTAATTGGATGTGGCATGTGAAAAAAGATGAGAAATCAAGAGTGACTCTGATGTTTGGGCTCAGCCAAAAATAGAATGAGGTGACAGAGAAGAAGGAGAAGGAGCAGGATGTGGGGAGATTAGGAGTTCAGTGAAGGCATGTTGAATGTGACCTGGAGCTGTTCAGCAAGCAGCTGAATACAGGTGACCAGAGGGCAGGTGAGAGCTCTGGAAGTCATCAGTTCCTAGGTAAAGACTTGAGGCTGGATGATGTCAAGTGCAGACTAAGAGAAATAGAGAAGAGAAGAGGACCAAAAACTGAGCCTGAGGGCTCTTCGATATTAACCAGTCTAAAGACAAAGAGGAATCAGCGAAAGAACCTGGGAAAGATCCAACTGAGTCCAAAGAGAACCAGGAACGTGCAGTAAGACAAATTCCAATTTTATTGGGCATCCAGGCCAAGAATATTCTGTTCTCCAATAACTTTTTTTCCTTGGTTACCTGAACCAATGCAAATAAATTCCTCTGAGTGCATTTTCCTTTGCACCTGATGCCCAGCTATTTCAAGCCCTCTCCATGCAATTACCATGTAGGTTTGATAGCAGTCATGGCAGTAGCCCTGATGGCAGGAAAATGGCCCCGCCAGGCAGGCTGTCTGCTGCTTTGATATTCCCCATGTCCAGAGGGAGAACCACCAGTCCAAACAGATTCCACAGATTGTGCCTTACCCAACACTGTCAAAACACAGCATGACAAAACTCAAGCCAGCCTGTCTGGGGCAAACTGTCAGGGTGTCAGCCAGCTTGTGCGTACTGAGCTGCAGGTAGAAGTTGACGCACAGTATCCAGGGAAAGAGACAGATAGACTCAGCAGCCCAGAGCATCCTAAAAGCTAAAGTGAGTGAGTGAGTGATAGTCGCTTAGTTGTTATCAGACTCTTTGTGACTCCATGGACTATAGCCTGCTGGTAGAACTTGTTGCCTGGGACTTCCCAGGCTGTCCAGTGGCTAAGAACTCTGAACCATCAATGTGGGGCATCTGGCTTCGATCCCTGGTCAGGGAAGCCAGATCCCACATGCTACAACTAAGACTCAACGCAGTCAAATAAATAAATGAGCAATAAGTATTACAGGAAAAACAGAAAGAAAGAGACTTGTAGCCTATTGCCTCTGTAAGAGTCCTCCTTACAGGCAACGTGAGGAAATGGCCATTGAGAAGAAACAAAGTCTAGGAATTCACGTCCATAGTCCTGAGAACATGGAAATATCTTTAAAACATCAACTTTACAAACTGAGTTATATACTGACTCGTGAATGGAATTCCATTGTTATCAGAGTTTAATCTCTTGATTTAAAAATGTTTTAAATCAATCCAGCTATTCATCACTCTCAGCCCAAAATGGAAACAGAGAGTTTGGGAGACAGGAATGGGAAGAAGAGAAAGGCCATGGGATCACGAGGATGGAGAAACCCCCTCCACATCCACCCCGTCCCGAGGGATGAACATTGTAGGGCAGGGAACAACCTCACCGCCTGGAGCTTGGGGTTCTTGTGAGATCTCCTTTACAAAGGGGTTTTACTGTTTCATACACAAAACTTAAAAATCTGTTGGTGCACATTCTAGCACTGAGACAGAGGCAATGTCTGAGTGTGGAGAGGAGCTCCTTCTGCAACACCACCTCCAAGGAAAAATCCAAAGCTGAGGGTGAAAATCACAATGTGATTTCTCAGGCCCTTTTCAGCACCCCGATTCCAGGGCAGGAAAATGGCCCGCCAGGCTGTCTGCTGCTTTGATATTCCCCATGTCCAGAGGGAGAACCACCAGTCCAAACAGATTCCACAGATTGTGCCTTACCCAACACTGTCAAAACACAGCATGACAAAACTCAAGCCAGCCTGTCTGGGGCAAACTGTCAGGGTGTCAGCCAGCTTGTGCGTACTGAGCTGCAGGTAGAAGTTGACGCACAGTATCCAGGGAAAGAGACAGATAGACTCAGCAGCCCAGAGCATCCTAAAAGCTAAAGTGAGTGAGTGAGTGATAGTCGCTTAGTTGTTATCAGACTCTTTGTGACTCCATGGACTATAGCCTGCTGGTAGAACTTGTTGCCTGGGACTTCCCAGGCTGTCCAGTGGCTAAGAACTCTGAACCATCAATGTGGGGCATCTGGCTTCGATCCCTGGTCAGGGAAGCCAGATCCCACATGCTACAACTAAGACTCAACGCAGTCAAATAAATAAATGAGCAATAAGTATTACAGGAAAAACAGAAAGAAAGAGACTTGTAGCCTATTGCCTCTGTAAGAGTCCTCCTTACAGGCAACGTGAGGAAATGGCCATTGAGAAGAAACAAAGTCTAGGAATTCACGTCCATAGTCCTGAGAACATGGAAATATCTTTAAAACATCAACTTTACAAACTGAGTTATATACTGACTCGTGAATGGAATTCCATTGTTATCAGAGTTTAATCTCTTGATTTAAAAATGTTTTAAATCAATCCAGCTATTCATCACTCTCAGCCCAAAATGGAAACAGAGAGTTTGGGAGACAGGAATGGGAAGAAGAGAAAGGCCATGGGATCACGAGGATGGAGAAACCCCCTCCACATCCACCCCGTCCCGAGGGATGAACATTGTAGGGCAGGGAACAACCTCACCGCCTGGAGCTTGGGGTTCTTGTGAGATCTCCTTTTACAAAGGGGTTTTACTGTTTCATACACAAAACTTAAAAATCTGTTGGTGCACATTCTAGCACTGAGACAGAGGCAATGTCTGAGTGTGGAGAGGAGCTCCTTCTGCAACACCACCTCCAAGGAAAAATCCAAAGCTGAGGGTGAAAATCACAGAATAGGTGATTTCTCAGGCCCTTTTCAGCTCTAAAACATTTGAATTCTAGTCTCTTGTTCCCAGTCTCTGAACAACAATCTCAGGTCAGACTCCACCCATGCTCTATGATAATAACTTTGATGGAGATGTAAAACCTGACTGGCCCTCATATGCTATCAAGAGTCTGATAACACATATGGGCTTTCAAGAGAGGTATAAGGAATATTGAAGAGACAACTCATTGGAAAAGACCCTGATGCTGGGAAAAACAGAAGGCAGAAGGAGGAGGGGATGACGGAGGATGAGATGGTTAGATGGTATCACCGACTCAATGGACATGAGTTTGAGCAGGCTTTGGGAGACAGTGAAGGCTAAGGAAGCCTGGGGTGGCAGTCTGTGGCATCACAAAGAGTCGGACACGACTGAGTGATCAACCTGAACTGATAAGGAACATTCGTTTGATCAAAGTGCTTTGAACTCTTTGATTTTGAGAACGGCTGAACTGGCATTCACCATAAGTTCACAGACACTTCCTTCTGCTGCCCTGACCCTAATCAGCTTCACAGTCTTTCTGGCCTCAGGCAGTGTCTGGACGAGGTTTCATCATGGCTGCCAGCCTCCTACAGCCGGGCAGTTTACCTTTCCTGGGCAGCTTCTAACACTGTCAATAATTTCTTGGTTTCTTAGAGCCTGTTATCTCTCTGTCTTCTGCCCAGAGGAAATGTTAGCAACGTTAGGTATCCAAAGACATTCTTTCTTCGAATGTAACTTTCGAAGCTCTATCAACTTGCAGTATATGTCAAGGAAAGAAACCCCATGATCTATGACAAACTCTCATTTCCAATACTAGGATCCAACTGCAAGGAAATGAAGCTTGAGCATCTGGATTAGGCACCTTCTAAATCCAGATACTTAAAGCCTGAGGGGAAAGCATGCTCCATAGAATTAACAGATAACTAATGGAAATTCCTGAGCTTGCTCACAGAACAACAGATAAAGGAACAGCTTGTCAGAACTCCTTGGCTCATAAACTGCCTTCGTTGATTAAGTTCACTCTAGTTATTATTTTTTCTTTCTTTCTTTTTCAATTTAACTACATACCTTCCCAGCTTCACACAGCTCAGCCATTTTACAGGAACTTAGACCCAACCCTTTTCAGCTCTAAAACATTTGAATTCTAGTCTCTTGTTCCCAGTCTCTGAACAACAATCTCAGGTCAGACTCCACCCATGCTCTATGATAATAACTTTGATGGAGATGTAAAACCTGACTGGCCCTCATATGCTATCAAGAGTCTGATAACACATATGGGCTTTCAAGAGAGGTATAAGGAATATTGAAGAGACAACTCATTGGAAAAGACCCTGATGCTGGGAAAAACAGAAGGCAGAAGGAGGAGGGGATGACGGAGGATGAGATGGTTAGATGGTATCACCGACTCAATGGACATGAGTTTGAGCAGGCTTTGGGAGACAGTGAAGGCTAAGGAAGCCTGGGGTGGCAGTCTGTGGCATCACAAAGAGTCGGACACGACTGAGTGATCAACCTGAACTGATAAGGAACATTCGTTTGATCAAAGTGCTTTGAACTCTTTGATTTTGAGAACGGCTGAACTGGCATTCACCATAAGTTCACAGACACTTCCTTCTGCTGCCCTGACCCTAATCAGCTTCACAGTCTTTCTGGCCTCAGGCAGTGTCTGGACGAGGTTTCATCATGGCTGCCAGCCTCCTACAGCCGGGCAGTTTACCTTTCCTGGGCAGCTTCTAACACTGTCAATAATTTCTTGGTTTCTTAGAGCCTGTTATCTCTCTGTCTTCTGCCCAGAGGAAATGTTAGCAACGTTAGGTATCCAAAGACATTCTTTCTTCGAATGTAACTTTCGAAGCTCTATCAACTTGCAGTATATGTCAAGGAAAGAAACCCCATGATCTATGACAAACTCTCATTTCCAATACTAGGATCCAACTGCAAGGAAATGAAGCTTGAGCATCTGGATTAGGCACCTTCTAAATCCAGATACTTAAAGCCTGAGGGGAAAGCATGCTCCATAGAATTAACAGATAACTAATGGAAATTCCTGAGCTTGCTCACAGAACAACAGATAAAGGAACAGCTTGTCAGAACTCCTTGGCTCATAAACTGCCTTCGTTGATTAAGTTCACTCTAGTTATTATTTTTTCTTTCTTTCTTTTTCAATTTAACTACATACCTTCCCAGCTTCACACAGCTCAGCCATTTTACAGGAACTTAGACCCAACCCTTGTCTAGTCCAAGGCAACCAGAGCTGGTTGGGTCCACCAGCCCTAAAACTGACCTTGCACAGTTGTCCCACGAGTAGTCTCTTGAAATGAGGAAAGATGGGACTGGAAATTGCCACTCTCCCATCAAACTAAGTGTCTCTATGCTGAATATGCAGACGCATGTAACCCGAATGCACCTACACAGAACACCCATTCCCTCATCTTTTCCTGACCTCTGATCACCTCTCCTCATGCCTAAGGCTCTCTGCTTACCCAATAAATACCCCAACACTCTTGACTTTTGGGAGGGGGATCTGAGACTTCTTCTTCTTATTCTTGGCTGCTATATGAATTAACTCCTTCTTGGCTTTAAAACTCAGCACCTCAGCATTTGGCTCGATATATGGTAACACTCTTAAAACACTTGTGCTTGGGCTTTCCTGGTGGTCCAATGGGTAAAGAGTCTGCCTTGCAGTGCAAGGGGCACCGGTTCGATCCCTGGCCCAGGAAGGTCCCACATGTCGCAGAATGACTGGACCGGCATGTCCAATTACAAGCCAGTGCTCTGGAGTCCAAGCTCCTAGAGCCGGTGCTCTGAAACAAGAAGGGTCACTGCAATGGGAGGCCCACACAGGCCAAAGAGTGAAGATGGATGGAAATAAAATTAAAAAAACAATAAAGGAAGCCAAAATTTAAAACAAACAAAAAAACACTTGTGCTCCTCTTCCAAGATTTTGAGTCTTTATTTTAAGAACTTTGGTGGAGGATGAAGTACTTCTTCTTCCTAGGAGGACAATACAATGCCACATCCTTTGTAAGACAAGAGAAAGGCAGCATTGTTCATAAGTCATCTAACTCATTTGCTCACCATGGTAGACATCTGTTGCTATTACCTGTACAGCTTTCTTTCTCTAAGTCTTTCTTTGGGGAACAGTTTCATCCCCACTTTCAATCCTGTAATTTCCTGGAGGTAACCATCCTCCCACCTTTGTAGGCAGGTATTAGTTACAGGACAAAGTCAATTGGTGCATTCTGGTCTCCATCCCAGAGACTCAGCAAAGAATGAACCTCAAACACTACTTGGGCCAGTGGCAATTAGGCCTAGAAATGTGTAGAACCATTGGACAGGACATGGGTACTCTCGTTAGAAATGGAGTCGTGGGAATATGAGCCTAGAGCTACCAGCATCTGTCTTGCCTCCAACACAAAAAACTTAAGTTTGGAACCTGCTCAGAGGAAAGCAGAGCAGAAGTATAAGAAGTTGGAAGGTTCTGGAGATAGCAATGCCTGAAACCAGAGACATGAACTAAATGTCCTTTCCTGCTTAGCTAAGTTTAAAATGGGTATTTTGTTACTTGTGACCAGAAGGATGTCAAAAGATCTATTCCCTCTGGATCATGCCCTCTCAGCCTTTAGGATGAGGATATTGAAAGCTAGTCTGTGTTTCTCAATGAAGGCACTGCTAGCATTTGGTAGAACTACTCTTTAGGCACAAACTCTGCTGAACACTCATTTGGGCCCTGCCCACCAAATGTCACAAGCACCCCTCAGCTATTATGACAACCAAAACTCCACCACCTACTCCCAATAGACACACACACTCACATGCACACACACACCTTTACAAACATCCCCCAGGGGCATGTACTACCCCACTGCTGTTGTTGTTTAATTGATAAGTTGTGTCCGACTCGATAAGACCCCATGGACTGTAGCCCAACAAACTCCTCTGTCCATGGGATTTCCTAGACGAGACTACTGGAGTGGGTTGCCATTTCCTTGTCTAGGAGGATTTTCCCAACCCAGGGACTGAACCCGTGTCTCCTGCATTAGCAGGCAAATTTTTTACCACTGAGTTACCAGGAAAGCCCATACACTATCCCCAGTTGAGACCAAATCAACGAGAAAAATCTCTAAATCCTCTCCCTTTCTATGAAATTAGCCATGCCATGAAACAGAAATCAAGTCTCCTAGGATCCAGTCATAGCATTAACTGTGAATAATTTGGTCTTAGTGTTCATTTATTTTTAAAATGAGGACATCCCTGATATAGCTTTATGGGCAAACCTATCGAAGAATTATCACAGTAAATTACTCACAGTAAGTTAACTCTAGTATGACCTCAAATGGATCCTTAACATTCCCACAGAAAACCTCAAATGGATCCTTAACATTCCCACAAAAACTATCTGAAACATTTTTGAATACCACGTAGGTTATAATTTGGTCCCTAAAAAGGTTGTTTGTGAGAGGAGTACATTCAATTTTTAGAAAAAAAAAAAAAGTGGGGCTTCCCCTGGTGGTCCAGTGGGTAAGGACACCGCCTTGCAGTGCAAGGGGTGCCGGTTCAATCCCTGGCCTGGGAAGATCCCACGTGCTGCGGAGTGGCTGGACTGATGTGTCCAATTACCAAGCTGGAGCTCTGGGGCGCATGCGCCCAGAACCGGCTCTCTGTGACGACAGAGGCCACCGCAATGGGAGGCCCATGTGGGCCAAAGAACAAAGATGGATGAAAATAGAGAAATGAAAGACCAATAGAAGTGGCCCGCCCATCCCCCTCCCTCCTCACCTCACTTCCCCAAAAAATAAATAAATTAAAAAAAAAAAAGTGTGTTACTACTTTGCAAGTAGTAAAGCCATCTTACAGCAAGGATGACTAGAAAATAACAATGCATAACAACTGATGGCCAGCAGTCAGCTAGGCTCATCCACTTCTCCATGTCAGTCTCTTAGCTCAAATAATTTACTGCATGTCATTCGTTGTTAGCCAAACCCACAAATGTTTAATCCTTGCCTGCCAAGGACCTCTTGTACCCCATAGAAATCTAAATGTAATATAACAAAGTTTTCAGTACTATTTATAATTTTATGTTTTAAAACCTATTTTCAATGTTACCTTTGTAATCTTTGTGGGGTTTTAATTTGCTTGGTTGATTGGGTTTTGTTTGCTTGCTTGCTTGTCTGTTATAATTTCCCCATACTATTCCCAAAAGTTGAAAATCAACGAGAAAAATCTCTAAATCCTCTCCCTTTCTATGAAATTAGCCATGCCATGAAACAGAAATCAAGTCTCCTAGGATCCAGTCATAGCATTAACTGTGAATAATTTGGTCTTAGTGTTCATTTATTTTTAAAATGAGGACATCCCTGATATAGCTTTATGGGCAAACCTATCGAAGAATTATCACAGTAAATTACTCACAGTAAGTTAACTCTAGTATGACCTCAAATGGATCCTTAACATTCCCACAGAAAACCTCAAATGGATCCTTAACATTCCCACAAAAACTATCTGAAACATTTTTGAATACCACGTAGGTTATAATTTGGTCCCTAAAAAGGTTGTTTGTGAGAGGAGTACATTCAATTTTTAGAAAAAAAAAAAAAAGTGGGGCTTCCCCTGGTGGTCCAGTGGGTAAGGACACCGCCTTGCAGTGCAAGGGGTGCCGGTTCAATCCCTGGCCTGGGAAGATCCCACGTGCTGCGGAGTGGCTGGACTGATGTGTCCAATTACCAAGCTGGAGCTCTGGGGCGCATGCGCCCAGAACCGGCTCTCTGTGACGACAGAGGCCACCGCAATGGGAGGCCCATGTGGGCCAAAGAACAAAGATGGATGAAAATAGAGAAATGAAAGACCAATAGAAGTGGCCCGCCCATCCCCCTCCCTCCTCACCTCACTTCCCCAAAAAATAAATAAATTAAAAAAAAAAAAGTGTGTTACTACTTTGCAAGTAGTAAAGCCATCTTACAGCAAGGATGACTAGAAAATAACAATGCATAACAACTGATGGCCAGCAGTCAGCTAGGCTCATCCACTTCTCCATGTCAGTCTCTTAGCTCAAATAATTTACTGCATGTCATTCGTTGTTAGCCAAACCCACAAATGTTTAATCCTTGCCTGCCAAGGACCTCTTGTACCCCATAGAAATCTAAATGTAATATAACAAAGTTTTCAGTACTATTTATAATTTTATGTTTTAAAACCTATTTTCAATGTTACCTTTGTAATCTTTGTGGGGTTTTAATTTGCTTGGTTGATTGGGTTTTGTTTGCTTGCTTGCTTGTCTGTTTTTCGCTTTATGTCATGTTTTTTTCTCTTCTTAACAATTCTGTGCTCTTAATATTAACTCTCAGACAAATGGTCTAAATTTTCCCTGGCAAATATGGGTATGTTGGGAGAGTGGGCCATGTTCCATGTGTTGCCTTTGAAATACGAGCACAATAAGATGACTTCACATTGCAGCCAACCAAATTCAGACTGAAGGCTACAGCCATGACACAGACCGTCCTTTCATCTCAGCTCTCTTCAAAGCTGCCATAAATTATTGCCACTCGATGCAGTGCCAGGACCCTGGGGCCCCTTTTCATGTTTAGGATGATGTGAGTGGTGTCCCACAACACCCTACTGGCTCAGCTAGCTAATGACATCACCTCTCCACCTCCGTCCTTCCAGGAAACATGGCAGTGAATTTATACAATGGGACCTGCTCCTCACAACAGAGCAGTAGGGTAGCTATCTGAAGGCTGAGAAAGATGTACTACAGAAGTCAGAGAAGTGAGACAGAGGGAGAAGGAAGGGGAGGACGTTAAACCACTTCAAAATGATTTTTAGAGTTTCAGACTGTGTAGAAAGTGGCCCTGAAACTCAGAGTGAAACCTCAATCTTTCGTACATTCATCTTTGAAGCCAAAAGTTGGTGGGAAGGTTGGCTATGAAAACACAGCCCCATACCTTCATGAACAGCAAATTTACGTAATTTCTCCCACATTTCCTATGCTAGTTTTGCTTAAAATTACTATGCCTGCCATTAACAGTCTTCCTCATCTTCTCTTTATATCCTTTATTCCCATGCCTTCATTCCGCAGATTTAGGGATTGCAAAGAAACTTGAGATTTCATTTTCAGCAGAATACACCATGACCAAGCCTCCTATGGGGCTCTCTGTACATCAGAAAAATAGAAGTGTCTTGTCCTTCCCTCCTTTGTGAGAAGTACCCACCAGCAGCTGAGCCAAGTGAATCAAGCATATGCTCAGTTTTCACATGATTTTGCTGCAGCATCAGAATGAATACACCTCTTTGATGGAAAAAAGAAGCTCCGTAGAATAAACAATTTCAAGATTTGGAGCTGGAGCTGAAAGCATGGGCTGCTTTGTTCTTAAGACAACGGCTTCACCATCTAAAACATTTCTGCAGTTTGAAGGATCTGTCTTTTCTCTTCCAGCCACAGCCCTCTAGCTACAATAACAGACTCGTGATTTTTTTAGATGCCAAGGTTATGAATACGCTTTTATGAATATTTTCCTTTGAACTCATTTCTCTTGAAGAAGAAAACTATGTGTTTCAGGGTTGACAATAATAGACAAAACATACAAATTGTTCTCTTACGGGCAGTAAAATGCTCCAAAATGCATACAGAATAATTCCAAATACAACATAATGTTTTTGGAACACTGCCTCTGCAGCTGTAATTTTTAAAGTAATATTTCTGACTGGCATTTTTATACAGAATGTATTTCAGGGATTAATATCAAGATTAATACCTTAAAATGTCTTCCTTTACAGTATCATGATTGCTTTTCCTGTATTAGTTCAATCTCTCTGTGAGTAGAATTACAGAATGTGCCACTTAGAAGGAAGGAAACTTTCATTGAGTTAATCTGCTTATGTTTTTATTTTTCCTTTTATCTCATTTCAACATATCCTCCAACTTCCTCCTCTAAAAATAATTCAACTAATGTCAACCCAACAGATTATAGATCTTCTATTTATTTCATTCTGCCTCAGACAGAATTTATTATTTAGGCTTACAATTATATATGCAGTACTGTCAACCTTAAGTTTTAGGGTATTTTTTTTTTAGCTTTTAGATTTCTTATTAAAACATCTTTTCATTCTGTTTTAATATCACCAGTTACATCATTTCTTTTCTGGTGTTTAAAAAAGTGTTTTCCCTGATCCCCTTTCCAATGTTTTCGCTCATCTGAAAATTAATCCAGAAAACTCAGTCTTTTTTAATCCCGCTTTATGGCTTAGATTCTTTATCCCCAAAACCACTGTGTTGATTTCTGTAACACCGTGCTTATGTAAAAATAGCCTTTGATATGGCAGAGAAATAATTCTGCATACCAATGACATGCCTCTGAAGCCTAACATTGTCAGGTGAACCCTAGCAGCAATGATTTAAGAATGCTCTCCCAGGCTGAGTGAATGACCTATAAAGATTTCAAGACATAACTGCTGCTTTGTACTTGGCATTAAGCATATCCTGCAAAGGTTTTCATGTAAAGAGGTGGTACTCTACTGTGCTTTAGAGGATGAGCTTTAGAGCCAGACTGCTTGGGTAGTAGCCCCAGCATTGCCACTTACTAGCTGCAAGATCTTGAAGATACTTAACCATTTTGAGCATCATAAAATGTACTTAGTAGTAACATATACCCCTGAGGACTGTTGTGAGCATTAAATTGGTAAAAACATACACAGCACCTACAACATTACACTGAGTTAGTACTCAATAAGTGTTATCTCAATACTATTTAACTCACAAAGGCATGGCTTCCTTTACATAATTTTAGAAGCAGATTTGTATGAAATAAAACCCATAAAAATTCGGATCTATAAAATTCACCAGGGACTTCCCCAGATGCCCAGTGGTTAAGACTCCACCTTCCAATGCAGGGGGTGCAGATTAGATCCCTGGTCAGGGAACTAAGATACCACATGCCACATGACAAAGCCAAAAATTAAAAATAAATGAATAATTGTTAAAAAAGACTTTAAAATTCACCAACTTGAGATTGTTGTTAGATATAATTGTATATAATTCTGGCTGCTCTTTTATAAAACTATATAAAGTCATACACATAAAATTATATTTAAGCCCGTTTTTGACCTGGAAAATATGTTTTCATAAGAAAATTCCTTTTCTAATGACTTCCTTTGTAATTGAACTTAAGGTTGCTATTGCTTTGCCATTCAGTTTGTCTATCTCATACCCTATCCAGTCCCAGTACATTAACTCAGTGAGGCTTATTAAATGTTTGCTCAGAACAGAGAGCATATGAAAAGCAGCAACCCCCAACTAACTTCATCTATGAATATATAGCAGGATCAATTTCCTAACTGTTTAACTGACCAAGTTTGTATTAACTGTCTCCCAGGATCAAAGAAAATCCATGAATTCTTACATGTTTCCAGCCCAAACAATTTTGCTTCCATGAATCTCCTGAAAGAAATAGCATACCAATGACACCCAATTGTCAGGTGAACCCTAGCAGCAATGATTTAAGAATGCTCTCCCAGGCTGAGTGAATGACCTATAAAGATTTCAAGACATAACTGCTGCTTTGTACTTGGCATTAAGCATATCCTGCAAAGGTTTTCATGTAAAGAGGTGGTACTCTACTGTGCTTTAGAGGATGAGCTTTAGAGCCAGACTGCTTGGGTAGTAGCCCCAGCATTGCCACTTACTAGCTGCAAGATCTTGAAGATACTTAACCATTTTGAGCATCATAAAATGTACTTAGTAGTAACATATACCCCTGAGGACTGTTGTGAGCATTAAATTGGTAAAAACATACACAGCACCTACAACATTACACTGAGTTAGTACTCAATAAGTGTTATCTCAATACTATTTAACTCACAAAGGCATGGCTTCCTTTACATAATTTTAGAAGCAGATTTGTATGAAATAAAACCCATAAAAATTCGGATCTATAAAATTCACCAGGGACTTCCCCAGATGCCCAGTGGTTAAGACTCCACCTTCCAATGCAGGGGGTGCAGATTAGATCCCTGGTCAGGGAACTAAGATACCACATGCCACATGACAAAGCCAAAAATTAAAAATAAATGAATAATTGTTAAAAAAGACTTTAAAATTCACCAACTTGAGATTGTTGTTAGATATAATTGTATATAATTCTGGCTGCTCTTTTATAAAACTATATAAAGTCATACACATAAAATTATATTTAAGCCCGTTTTTGACCTGGAAAATATGTTTTCATAAGAAAATTCCTTTTCTAATGACTTCCTTTGTAATTGAACTTAAGGTTGCTATTGCTTTGCCATTCAGTTTGTCTATCTCATACCCTATCCAGTCCCAGTACATTAACTCAGTGAGGCTTATTAAATGTTTGCTCAGAACAGAGAGCATATGAAAAGCAGCAACCCCCAACTAACTTCATCTATGAATATATAGCAGGATCAATTTCCTAACTGTTTAACTGACCAAGTTTGTATTAACTGTCTCCCAGGATCAAAGAAAAATCCATGAATTCTTACATGTTTCCAGCCCAAACAATTTTGCTTCCATGAATCTCCTGAAAGAAATAGGCAATAAGTAATTAAACAAATGTAAATGCCATATCATTTACACAATAATACACAAAAATGATCATAATTACTGTGCTCCCTGTATGTTACCTTAATGTTGACTCTGGAGGACACACTCAACAATCTCCATCTTCATCTCAACCCAAGATCGAAACAGCAAATAAATGTCTGGTAATTATATAATTCAACAGACAAAAAGCCAAAAAAATGAAGATAGAGCTTGACCGTAACTACATAAAAACTGTATTGAAAATATGTGAGCGGGGCTTCCCCTGGTGGTCCGGTGGGTGGGGACGCCGCCTTGCAGTGCAAGGGGCACCGGTTCGATCCCTGGCCTGGGAAGATCCCACGTGCCGCAGAGCCGCTGGACCGATGTGTCCAATCACCGAGCCAGAGCTCTGGCGCACATGCGCCCAAAGCCCGCACTCTGCGACAACAGAGGCCACCGCGATGGGAGGACCACAGGAGCCAAAGAACAATGACGGATGAAAATGGAGAAATGAAGGACCAATGCAAGTGGCCCGCCCATCCCCCTCCCTCCCCACCCCACCCACCAAAAAAAGATAAATAAATAAAATTAAAAAAAAAAAAATATGTGAGGAAAAACTAGAGGGAGTGATGATTTGGTTAATAAGTGAAATTATAGTTTTTGTTTTCTCCATTTTCTATATTTTAGTACTATTATTTTATAATAAAAGTGTTACACATAAAATTATATTTAAGCCCGTTTTTGACCTGGAAAATATGTTTTCATAAGAAAATTCCTTTTCTAATGACTTCCTTTGTAATTGAACTTAAGGTTGCTATTGCTTTGCCATTCAGTTTGTCTATCTCATACCCTATCCAGTCCCAGTACATTAACTCAGTGAGGCTTATTAAATGTTTGCTCAGAACAGAGAGCATATGAAAAGCAGCAACCCCCAACTAACTTCATCTATGAATATATAGCAGGATCAATTTCCTAACTGTTTAACTGACCAAGTTTGTATTAACTGTCTCCCAGGATCAAAGAAAAATCCATGAATTCTTACATGTTTCCAGCCCAAACAATTTTGCTTCCATGAATCTCCTGAAAGAAATAGGCAATAAGTAATTAAACAAATGTAAATGCCATATCATTTACACAATAATACACAAAAATGATCATAATTACTGTGCTCCCTGTATGTTACCTTAATGTTGACTCTGGAGGACACACTCAACAATCTCCATCTTCATCTCAACCCAAGATCGAAACAGCAAATAAATGTCTGGTAATTATATAATTCAACAGACAAAAAGCCAAAAAAATGAAGATAGAGCTTGACCGTAACTACATAAAAACTGTATTGAAAATATGTGAGCGGGGCTTCCCCTGGTGGTCCGGTGGGTGGGGACGCCGCCTTGCAGTGCAAGGGGCACCGGTTCGATCCCTGGCCTGGGAAGATCCCACGTGCGCAGAGCCGCTGGACCGATGTGTCCAATCACCGAGCCAGAGCTCTGGCGCACATGCGCCCAAAGCCCGCACTCTGCGACAACAGAGGCCACCGCGATGGGAGGACCACAGGAGCCAAAGAACAATGACGGATGAAAATGGAGAAATGAAGGACCAATGCAAGTGGCCCGCCCATCCCCCTCCCTCCCCACCCCACCCACCAAAAAAAGATAAATAAATAAAATTAAAAAAAAAAAAATATGTGAGGAAAAACTAGAGGGAGTGATGATTTGGTTAATAAGTGAAATTATAGTTTTTGTTTTCTCCATTTTCTATATTTTGGTACTATTATTTTATAATAAAAGTGTTAAATTTGTAAAATTCTATACTGAGCTATACTTTTTTTTTTTTTAAGATTTATTTATTTATTTACTTTTGGTAGGTGGGGTGGGGAGGGAGGGGAGCAGGCAGGCTACTTCTATTGGTCTTTCATTTGTCTATTTTCATCCATCTTTGTTCTTTGGCCAGTGTGGGCATCCCATCCCATCACGGTGCCCTCTGTTGTTGCAGAGCACTGGCTCTGGGCGCATGCACTCCAGAGCTCCGGCTCAGTAATTGGACACATCAGTCCAGCCGCTCCGCGGCACGTGGGATCTTCCCAGGCCAGGGATTGAACCGGCATCCCTTGCACTGCAAGGTGGTGTCCTTACCCACTGGACCACCAGGGAAGCCCCTGAGCTATACTTTAAATCACATATAAAGACAGACATTCACAACACAGCATTTAATTTTGATTTAATTTCCATAAAATAAACCATACAAAGATTTCTCAAAGAAACTGCGTCCTCAAACTTCAGTTCTATTTTATATTCTAAACAATAGATTCCTAAGTATAAGAAAATCATAAAACTAAGGCTACACATTGCACATGACCATCATATATAAATACTATTTTAGAAGACCATGATACTGAATATATGCACCCGATTTGACTATATTCATCTGACTTAGCGTCCTAGTTTCTTATCTGAAGTTTTTAAAAAGATATTTATCTTCAGGGTTTTTTTTACATTTTTCCTTCACTAGATGAAAATTAATAAGCAATTTGGACATGACATAAATCTAGGATATTCAAATATACCTACAGAACAAATCTATAGGATAAGTTTCACACAGCATTGTCTAGAGTCAGATTATTTTAATGAGTGTCATGACTTTTGAATATGATACTAGATTCAATTACCACAAACTAAACCAAAATATTACAAATGAAGATATTCTGACACAAAGACTTGTAGAATTTTGTTTAGATTGTCAATGCTTGTTCTATCCAAATTTTCTTCATTATCATCCATGGTGTGCCAGACTTCAGGGAAAGGAGATGTTATCAGATGCAGAACTGGAACACCTAACACAAAGAAATGACTTGTAATTAAGTACTTATTTCCCATGAGTAAACTAGAAAGTGTCATTCTTCGGGGAAGTCTAAGTGGGAGCTCTCTACTATATAAACACAGCTGATAACTCATCATCTTCTGTGTGCTTCCCAGTATCTTACCCTAAAACTCCAAAGTCACTCATTCATTAAGCAAATATTAATTAATGCAGTAAACAATAATAAAGTACATATTATGTACTAGCCCCTATTCTAGGAATTGAGGGTTCATCAGTGAAAAAGCAAAGCCCTATTCATATGGAACTTACATTCTAGTAGAAAAAGAATCAAATAAACAAACACAAAAAAAATTAGAAAGGATAAACTTTATCAAGAACAGTAAAATGAAGTAAGGGAATAAGAGAATGAGAAGTAGAAAGCAGGGTCAACAAAGAGATATTTAAAATCAGGATAGCCTTGGACTTCCCTAGTGGTCCAACAGTTAAGAATCCACCTGCTAAAAATGGACTCAATCCCTGGTCCAGGAATATTCCATACGCTGTGGGGCAGCTAAGCCTGTGCACCACAACTACAGAAGCCCAGGTGCCCTCGCACCTGTTTGTGCTCTGCAACAAAGTAAGCCACTGCACTGGGAAGCTTGTGCACTGCAGTTAGAGAGTAGGCTCTACTCTCTGCAACTAGAGAAAGCATGCACAGCAACAAAGATCCAGCACAGCCAAAAATACATACATACGTATATGCATAAAATTGAAAAGAATCAGGGAAGGCGTCTTTGAAGCTAACATTTAAATAGATGCAACAAAGGAGAAAGCAAGCTGTGTAAGGACCTGGGAGGAGCAGTCCAGGCAGCATTATTTGCAAGCACAAAAGTCTTGAGGTACTTGGCCTACTTGAGAAACAAGCAATGTGTTCCTCAAGCAATGTGGCTAGATCAGAGCAATAATTAGAGAGGATAGGAGGAGATGTTGGAGATGAAGAAAGGAGTCAGAAAATGGAGGCCCTTGTAGGTTATGATATAACTTTGTATTTCATTCTACATGATGCCAAGCCAACAGGGCATTAAGGTAGGGAAGTAACATAATTCGATTGACATTTTTTAAAGATAACACTTGCTCCTATATAAAGAATAAAAAGGCAAGGGCAAAAGCAGGAGATGAGTTGGGCAGCTACTGCAAGAACTCTTGGATTAATTTAGACTTCCAACACGGATGGAAAGGATGAAGTGAAAGTGAAAGTCTTAGTCAAAAAAAAAAGAAGAAGAAAAATTAAAAAAAAAAAAAAAGAAAGAAAGTGTTAGTCACTCAGTCATGCCCAACTCTTTGCAGCCCCATGGACTGTAATCTGCTAGGCTCTTTTGTCCATGAAGTTCTCTAGGCAAGAATACTGGAGTAGGTTGCCATTCCCTTCTCCAGGGGAATCTTCCCAACCCAAGGATTGAACCCAAATCTCCCGAATTGTAGGCAGATTCTTTACCATCTGAGCCACTAAGGAAGCCCTTTGCTTCCTTAGTAGCAGGAAAACACCAGAGCTACAAAAAGTGTAAGAATACAATCTAGATCTATGAAACGGAAAGCAGGATGACAGAGGTATATAAGCTTTGATAAATATTCTACATGTAGGGAAAAATATAAAGGTGTCTTCAGGGATTTAGAATGCCTCATAAAAAAACAAAAGCCATGTGAAGACTGGTGAATGATTTAATTTTTCAGCTATTATATTTAATGGTTCTTCACACTTCTAGATTACTGCAATTGCACTAAAATACAATATACATATAATACGTAAAAACACATATCTGCATGCACGGATACATATTTATACACATTACCTCTTCTTAAGAATGGAATATGATCATCCTGAATCACACCTCCATAACCAAAATTCTGGAAATACAACCTCTCCAAAGAGTGATCTTTGAGTACGCCTAATCCGTTGAGTCTATGCTCTGCAGGTGACAATTAGACAGCCAATGAACATGTATTTTTAACTCATCAATGGTCAGAATGCATGAGCTGAACTTGGGGTGTGGACATTTTGGAGTAGCTCTGAGACAGGAGTCACATACGCCTCTAACTTTATAAGGGGAGAGCCTCATGAGAGTCAGAGACTCAATAGAACAGTGGAGAGACAGAGAATGAGAAAAAGAGAGGGATGCAGAGGGGGAAAAAACGCAGGTGTAGATACTTACAGATCCTCAATCCTGCACAAAGGATGCCTCACGAGTGGACGCTGGGCTTGAAAGAGGAATTCTTAGACAGAATCAATATGAAGTACTGTACTGAGGGACCACTCTGCGGAATGGGATATATACTATGACTTGTGTCTGTGGTTCTCAAAGGGTGGTCTATGATCAGCTGCATTAGCACCACCTAAGAACTTGTTAGAAATGCAGATTATCTGGTCCCACCTCTGACCTTCTGAATTAGAAATTCTAGGGGTGGGGTCCAGTGATCTGGTGTAGCAAGCCCTCCAGGTGATTCTAATGCACACTTTTAGATCCCATCATTTCCATCTGAGCCATCCTAGGGAATCTTCCCAACCCAAGGATTGAACCCAAATCTCGAATTGTAGGCAGATTCTTTACCATCTGAGCCACTAAGGAAGCCCTTTGCTTCCTTAGTAGCAGGAAAACACCAGAGCTACAAAAAGTGTAAGAATACAATCTAGATCTATGAAACGGAAAGCAGGATGACAGAGGTATATAAGCTTTGATAAATATTCTACATGTAGGGAAAAATATAAAGGTGTCTTCAGGGATTTAGAATGCCTCATAAAAAAACAAAAGCCATGTGAAGACTGGTGAATGATTTAATTTTTCAGCTATTATATTTAATGGTTCTTCACACTTCTAGATTACTGCAATTGCACTAAAATACAATATACATATAATACGTAAAAACACATATCTGCATGCACGGATACATATTTATACACATTACCTCTTCTTAAGAATGGAATATGATCATCCTGAATCACACCTCCATAACCAAAATTCTGGAAATACAACCTCTCCAAAGAGTGATCTTTGAGTACGCCTAATCCGTTGAGTCTATGCTCTGCAGGTGACAATTAGACAGCCAATGAACATGTATTTTTAACTCATCAATGGTCAGAATGCATGAGTTGAACTTGGGGTGTGGACATTTTGGAGTAGCTCTGAGACAGGAGTCACATACGCCTCTAACTTTATAAGGGGAGAGCCTCATGAGAGTCAGAGACTCAATAGAACAGTGGAGAGACAGAGAATGAGAAAAAGAGAGGGATGCAGAGGGGGAAAAAACGCAGGTGTAGATACTTACAGATCCTCAATCCTGCACAAAGGATGCCTCACGAGTGGACGCTGGGCTTGAAAGAGGAATTCTTAGACAGAATCAATATGAAGTACTGTACTGAGGGACCACTCTGCGGAATGGGATATATACTATGACTTGTGTCTGTGGTTCTCAAAGGGTGGTCTATGATCAGCTGCATTAGCACCACCTAAGAACTTGTTAGAAATGCAGATTATCTGGTCCCACCTCTGACCTTCTGAATTAGAAATTCTAGGGGTGGGGTCCAGTGATCTGGTGTAGCAAGCCCTCCAGGTGATTCTAATGCACACTAAAATTTGAGAACCATCGGCCTATATTCGATCATTCCTGTCATATTGTAACACAGAACCCATATGTTATATGGCTACATATAACATGAGTCTATCCTATAAGATGAAAAGATATCAAAAGAAGAGTTTAAGACAATCAGAATGAAACTTGGCGAGACTGGTTATTTTCATTGCTAAATGTAATGGGGACATTTAGGCCAAATGGTAAGAATTCACATGTAATATGATTTTAGGGCTTAAGAAAGCCCTTAAGCTCAGTTCAGTTCAGTTGTTCAGTCATGTCCAACTCTTTGCAACCCCATGGACTGCGGCATGCCAGGCTTCCCCGTCCTTCATCTTCTGGAGTTTGCTCAAACTCACATCCATTGGCTTAGTGATGCCATCCAACCATCTCATCTTCTGTCATGTCCTTCTCCTTCTGCCTTCTATTTTTCCCAGTAACAGGGTCCTTCACAATGAGTCATCTCTTCACATCAGGTTGCTTCAGCTTCAGTGTCAGTCCTTCCAATGAATATTCAGGGATGATTTCCTTTAGGATTGACAAGTTTGATCTCCTTGCAGTCCAAGGGACTCTCAAGAGTCTTCTCCAACACCACAGTTCAAAGGCATCAATTCCTCGGCACTCAGTCTCCTATATGGTCCAACTCTCACATCCATACCGACTACTGGGAACACCACAGCATGACTAAATGGACTTTTGTCGACAAAGTGATGTCTCTGCTTCTGAATACATTGTCTAGGTTTGTCATAGCTTTTCTTCCAAGGAGCAAGCATCTTTTAATTTCACAGATCCTCAATCCTGCACAAAGGATGCCTCACGAGTGGACGCTGGGCTTGAAAGAGGAATTCTTAGACAGAATCAATATGAAGTACTGTACTGAGGGACCACTCTGCGGAATGGGATATATACTATGACTTGTGTCTGTGGTTCTCAAAGGGTGGTCTATGATCAGCTGCATTAGCACCACCTAAGAACTTGTTAGAAATGCAGATTATCTGGTCCCACCTCTGACCTTCTGAATTAGAAATTCTAGGGGTGGGGTCCAGTGATCTGGTGTAGCAAGCCCTCCAGGTGATTCTAATGCACACTAAAATTTGAGAACCATCGGCCTATATTCGATCATTCCTGTCATATTGTAACACAGAACCCATATGTTATATGGCTACATATAACATGAGTCTATCCTATAAGATGAAAAGATATCAAAAGAAGAGTTTAAGACAATCAGAATGAAACTTGGCGAGACTGGTTATTTTCATTGCTAAATGTAATGGGGACATTTAGGCCAAATGGTAAGAATTCACATGTAATATGATTTTAGGGCTTAAGAAAGCCCTTAAGCTCAGTTCAGTTCAGTTGTTCAGTCATGTCCAACTCTTTGCAACCCCATGGACTGCGGCATGCCAGGCTTCCCCGTCCTTCATCTTCTGGAGTTTGCTCAAACTCACATCCATTGGCTTAGTGATGCCATCCAACCATCTCATCTTCTGTCATGTCCTTCTCCTTCTGCCTTCTATTTTTCCCAGTAACAGGGTCCTTCACAATGAGTCATCTCTTCACATCAGGTTGCTTCAGCTTCAGTGTCAGTCCTTCCAATGAATATTCAGGGATGATTTCCTTTAGGATTGACAAGTTTGATCTCCTTGCAGTCCAAGGGACTCTCAAGAGTCTTCTCCAACACCACAGTTCAAAGGCATCAATTCCTCGGCACTCAGTCTCCTATATGGTCCAACTCTCACATCCATACACGACTACTGGGAAAACCACAGCATGACTAAATGGACTTTTGTCGACAAAGTGATGTCTCTGCTTCTGAATACATTGTCTAGGTTTGTCATAGCTTTTCTTCCAAGGAGCAAGCATCTTTTAATTTCATGGCTGCAGTCAACATCCACCGTGATTTCAGAACCCAAGAAAATAAAGTTTGTCATTGTTCCCATTGTTTGTCCATCTATTTGCCATCAACTGATGGGATCAGATGCCATGATCTTACTACCCTTGGTACCACAATATTCCCATCTGTTTATTGATGACTATAATTCCTTTATCTTGGGATACAACTTTTCCTTATACAATCAGAGATACGGTTTGAAGTGTAAATACCACTCAGTGGGTTACACAGTGGGTTAAAATTATATGAAGATGTGAGTTACTCATATAAATTCATTCTGGTGAAGGAAATAAGAGAAGGGAACAAAATCCTTGACAGGAGGCCAAACCCAATTTCTTGAGGCTACTCAAAGTAAGGAAAACATGCTCTAAGGAAGTATCCCGAGCAGCTTATATTAATAATACCAGAATAGCAGTTCTTTCCAACTAGCAATTGAAATTTACCAAAGAAAAGCATCTGAGGTTCAGGTAGACGTTTCTTTCACAATATTCTAGATCTGGATACGGGCACATTCTGAACTTGTGGCAAAAGTGTGAGTTGAAATGGCAGCATTTTCCCTACTGCTGAGTAGAAAGTACAGTCCTGTACCACTCCAAGAAGTCTGTGTGGCTAGAAAGGAATTCGTAGCCTGATGTTCTTGCCACAAAAGCAGGGCTCCTGGCCTGAATTCTATAATAAAGGTCTATCTCATATTCATCCCACCCTGATGCCATTTTTTTTTGTCTTTTGTTTTCCTCTGGTGTGTGTGTGTGTGTGTGTGTGTGGAGAGAGGGAGGAATGTATGCAGTCAAGATACAAGAGAAAGACATTATTTTCCTTCTCCTTCTCCAAGACCCCAGCCTCTCTCTTGAGCCATAGATATCTTTGTTTCCTTGGCTCACCTGGCCTAACCTCATCTGGCCTCTCATTTATTTGTCACTAAACCTTCTCTTAAGTAACTCTCGAAGATTTTGGCTTTCTTTTGAACCCTCATCACTTGCTCCTTTGGAAAATAGACAGAGACTGCACTAGATTTAAAAGAATATCACAACTGCATAAGGCAGAAAATAAAAGATGACAAAGAGATGAAAAAAGAAAAAAAAGAAACATTAAAGAATATCCTTTGGTATCATTATCAGGACGTAACATTCATCATTATCCAACATGCTTTGCTGAGTTTTCCCCAAAAATGCATTCCATATGCTTCAAAAGGGACTCTGAGAAAATATTTCCAAGCGATTTCTAAGGATATGCAAGTATGAAATGTAGCATTTTATGCTTCCATTTCAAAATGCAATTTCATGCCAGAAAATAAAGTGGGCCTTCTAAAAGGAGATGAATAGGAATAATAAACTAATCATAAAGCAAAGGGGAAAAGCCAATAAAGCATACTGTGTACTCAAATAATACTCTTAAGTTGTAAATTCTGAATTTTAGAACACAGTGTTTGTCAGTGAGAAGAAACCACGTTTGACTCTTTAATAAGAGTGAAAAACTGAAAGCATTAGTCACTCAATTGTGTCTGACTCTTTGCAACCCTATGACTGCAGCCTGCCAGGTTCCTCAGAATTCTGCAGGCAAGAATACTGGAGTGGGTAGCCATTTCTTTCTCCATGGGGTCTTTCTAACCTAGGGATCTAACCTGGGTCTCCCACATTGCAAGCAGGCTCTCTACCATCTGAGCCACCATAATAAGAGTGGTGCTTACCAATTGCTTCAAGTCTACCAAACCATCTGGCAGTGTTTGGGAAAAGTTGAGAAATGTTGGGTTTGGAGCTCCAAAAACCAGTAAGCAATCATTCATTTAAATACTTTTTGCTGAGTAGAAAGTACAGTCCTGTACCACTCCAAGAAGTCTGTGTGGCTAGAAAGGAATTCGTAGCCTGATGTTCTTGCCACAAAAGCAGGGCTCCTGGCCTGAATTCTATAATAAAGGTCTATCTCATATTCATCCCACCCTGATGCCATTTTTTTTTGTCTTTTGTTTTCCTCTGGTGTGTGTGTGTGTGGAGAGAGGGAGGAATGTATGCAGTCAAGATACAAGAGAAAGACATTATTTTCCTTCTCCTTCTCCAAGACCCCAGCCTCTCTCTTGAGCCATAGATATCTTTGTTTCCTTGGCTCACCTGGCCTAACCTCATCTGGCCTCTCATTTATTTGTCACTAAACCTTCTCTTAAGTAACTCTCGAAGATTTTGGCTTTCTTTTGAACCCTCATCACTTGCTCCTTTGGAAAATAGACAGAGACTGCACTAGATTTAAAAGAATATCACAACTGCATAAGGCAGAAAATAAAAGATGACAAAGAGATGAAAAAAGAAAAAAAAGAAACATTAAAGAATATCCTTTGGTATCATTATCAGGACGTAACATTCATCATTATCCAACATGCTTTGCTGAGTTTTCCCCAAAAATGCATTCCATATGCTTCAAAAGGGACTCTGAGAAAATATTTCCAAGCGATTTCTAAGGATATGCAAGTATGAAATGTAGCATTTTATGCTTCCATTTCAAAATGCAATTTCATGCCAGAAAATAAAGTGGGCCTTCTAAAAGGAGATGAATAGGAATAATAAACTAATCATAAAGCAAAGGGGAAAAGCCAATAAAGCATACTGTGTACTCAAATAATACTCTTAAGTTGTAAATTCTGAATTTTAGAACACAGTGTTTGTCAGTGAGAAGAAACCACGTTTGACTCTTTAATAAGAGTGAAAAACTGAAAGCATTAGTCACTCAATTGTGTCTGACTCTTTGCAACCCTATGACTGCAGCCTGCCAGGTTCCTCAGAATTCTGCAGGCAAGAATACTGGAGTGGGTAGCCATTTCTTTCTCCATGGGGTCTTTCTAACCTAGGGATCTAACCTGGGTCTCCCACATTGCAAGCAGGCTCTCTACCATCTGAGCCACCATAATAAGAGTGGTGCTTACCAATTGCTTCAAGTCTACCAAACCATCTGGCAGTGTTTGGGAAAAAGTTGAGAAATGTTGGGTTTGGAGCTCCAATTAAATCCAGTAAGACCAATAAATCCTAAAGAAGAAAAAATATTATATGATCACTGTTGCCAAAACATACTCATCAAAGGAAGAAAATCAGTCAAAACTAACTGCACTTTAATAAATGAGAATAAAATGAGGAGCTGTATAAATTAACAAAAGGTCTAAGAATGTTGTAAATGAATCCTTTCGGGGGGGAGATTTTTTAATCTTGCTTATGCAATGTGGAAAAATGAAAAAATGTCAATTCTTCATGTCTATAACTCCAGAAAAATATCACTAAGGATAAATTAGAAGGAAGACATTTGGATAAATATTTCATAGGGTAAAAAAGGAAACATTTGCTTTATTGTCAAGATGGACATAAAGCTTATCTCATCTTTTACTCCATTCTAGGCAGTCATTTTATTCTTAGCCTGTAATAAAACAACTGCCAAAGAGAACACTTGGATAGAAATTATTTATTCCTTAAAGAAGCATACAAGAAAATTTCCTTAACCAGGAGCTCTACAAGCTTAGTCTCTGACTCTCCATTACCTTTTCTCTCAAACAAGAAGCTCCATATTATTGATTTCTAAAGGTCCTTTCTGGCTATAAACCTCTCTAATAAACTATTACTCTTGTTTGAGCCATAAAACATTAGCAGTCTTGACAACTCCCCAGATTAAGAGCTCCTGATTTATGTAAGTGAGGTAAATTATGGGTAAATCTAGCACTGATCCTGACATGTGATAGATATTTTCAGAGTCTATGTCTCTAAAGACATAATACTTATTAACTTGGAAAATTTTAGCAGGCAAAAAATTACTTTAATAAGAGTGAAAACTGAAAGCATTAGTCACTCAATTGTGTCTGACTCTTTGCAACCCTATGACTGCAGCCTGCCAGGTTCCTCAGAATTCTGCAGGCAAGAATACTGGAGTGGGTAGCCATTTCTTTCTCCATGGGGTCTTTCTAACCTAGGGATCTAACCTGGGTCTCCCACATTGCAAGCAGGCTCTCTACCATCTGAGCCACCATAATAAGAGTGGTGCTTACCAATTGCTTCAAGTCTACCAAACCATCTGGCAGTGTTTGGGAAAAAGTTGAGAAATGTTGGGTTTGGAGCTCCAATTAAATCCAGTAAGACCAATAAATCCTAAAGAAGAAAAAATATTATATGATCACTGTTGCCAAAACATACTCATCAAAGGAAGAAAATCAGTCAAAACTAACTGCACTTTAATAAATGAGAATAAAATGAGGAGCTGTATAAATTAACAAAAGGTCTAAGAATGTTGTAAATGAATCCTTTCGGGGGGGAGATTTTTTAATCTTGCTTATGCAATGTGGAAAAATGAAAAAATGTCAATTCTTCATGTCTATAACTCCAGAAAAATATCACTAAGGATAAATTAGAAGGAAGACATTTGGATAAATATTTCATAGGGTAAAAAAGGAAACATTTGCTTTATTGTCAAGATGGACATAAAGCTTATCTCATCTTTTACTCCATTCTAGGCAGTCATTTTATTCTTAGCCTGTAATAAAACAACTGCCAAAGAGAACACTTGGATAGAAATTATTTATTCCTTAAAGAAGCATACAAGAAAATTTCCTTAACCAGGAGCTCTACAAGCTTAGTCTCTGACTCTCCATTACCTTTTCTCTCAAACAAGAAGCTCCATATTATTGATTTCTAAAGGTCCTTTCTGGCTATAAACCTCTCTAATAAACTATTACTCTTGTTTGAGCCATAAAACATTAGCAGTCTTGACAACTCCCCAGATTAAGAGCTCCTGATTTATGTAAGTGAGGTAAATTATGGGTAAATCTAGCACTGATCCTGACATGTGATAGATATTTTCAGAGTCTATGTCTCTAAAGACATAATACTTATTAACTCATGAATGATGATTAAATATATTCATTGGGAAGCAATAGGCTTGTTTGAAATAGGAGTATATTCACAAGGTTGGATAAGTTCCTAGGAGTTCGTTCTGGGAGAAAAAACATGGTCTTAACTATCACTATGGATTCATATATTTGGACTCGTAAACACATAACTTTGTTCTTTCTGCTGATCAGCCAGGTCTCTTCTCCAATGAACCCTTTTCAGCCACTTGAGCAAAAGTGATTAAATGAGGAGGGAAGATCTCCTGGAGGAGGAAATGCCAACCCACTCTAGAATTTTTTCCTGGAAAATTCCATGGACAGAGGAGTCTGGTGGGCTACAGTCCATGGGCTCGCAAAGATTCAGCCACAACTGAACAACTGAGCATGCATTCATGACCCCTTATGAGCTGCCAATGGGCAATGGGATAGACAGAAAGCCAATGAGAGATGTACTGGAGTCATAGAGGACACTGAATGTGGCCATGTGGACTCACTGAGTGAAGATCAGTGATAGGACAATGGACAGGGATGGATGGAAGGCGTTAGAAACAGACTGTCTGTTCACAGATACGATGAGGGTCAAGGATGGATAGAACCATAGGGAAGATTGAAGTCTCATGGGTTTCATGTTGGGGTTAGTGAGGACTCAAATACAGACTGAAGGTCAAATATGGGAAGAGAGTCAGAATAGGAAGGAAATTCAAAGGTGGAATAAGGGATTAGGCATGGGTTGTGGGTCCAGAATGAGGGATGAAGAAGGGACCATAAGTTTCACCCACTACTTGGTAATAAGATCAGGATTTTAAAGCAGCATACAAGAAAATTTCCTTAACCAGGAGCTCTCCAAGCTTCGTCTATGACTCTCCATTACCTTTTCTCTCAAACAAGAAGCTCCATATTATTGATTTCTAAAGGTCCTTTCTGGCTATAAACCTCTCTAATAAACTATTACTCTTGTTTGAGCCATAAAACATTAGCAGTCTTGACAACTCCCCAGATTAAGAGCTCCTGATTTATGTAAGTGAGGTAAATTATGGGTAAATCTAGCACTGATCCTGACATGTGATAGATATTTTCAGAGTCTATGTCTCTAAAGACATAATACTTATTAACTCATGAATGATGATTAAATATATTCATTGGGAAGCAATAGGCTTGTTTGAAATAGGAGTATATTCACAAGGTTGGATAAGTTCCTAGGAGTTCGTTCTGGGAGAAAAAACATGGTCTTAACTATCACTATGGATTCATATATTTGGACTCGTAAACACATAACTTTGTTCTTTCTGCTGATCAGCCAGGTCTCTTCTCCAATGAACCCTTTTCAGCCACTTGAGCAAAAGTGATTAAATGAGGAGGGAAGATCTCCTGGAGGAGGAAATGCCAACCCACTCTAGAATTTTTGCCTGGAAAATTCCATGGACAGAGGAGTCTGGTGGGCTACAGTCCATGGGCTCGCAAAGATTCAGCCACAACTGAACAACTGAGCATGCATTCATGACCCCTTATGAGCTGCCAATGGGCAATGGGATAGACAGAAAGCCAATGAGAGATGTACTGGAGTCATAGAGGACACTGAATGTGGCCATGTGGACTCACTGAGTGAAGATCAGTGATAGGACAATGGACAGGGATGGATGGAAGGCGTTAGAAACAGACTGTCTGTTCACAGATACGATGAGGGTCAAGGATGGATAGAACCATAGGGAAGATTGAAGTCTCATGGGTTTCATGTTGGGGTTAGTGAGGACTCAAATACAGACTGAAGGTCAAATATGGGAAGAGAGTCAGAATAGGAAGGAAATTCAAAGGTGGAATAAGGGATTAGGCATGGGTTGTGGGTCCAGAATGAGGGATGAAGAAGGGACCATAAGTTTCACCCACTACTTGGTAATAAGATCAGGATTTTAACACCTTACTGAAATGTCTCTACCCTTATGTCAAAAATACCACATCAAAATGTCCTATACATTGGGGCGAAGGTCTGGAGGGGTGGGATGAGGGGATCTGGACGGGTGGGGACCATGGATATGCATATGACTGATCTGGGAACATACATGTCTGTGAACAACAAAACTCTGTAAAACCTTTAAAATAAAGAATAAAAAAAAAATCAACAACAACAACAACAAAAAATGTCCTATACACACTTGGAGTCACTATAATGTTTTTAAACCACTGAGGACATTTTTCATTCCCATCCCTATACTATGCTCCACTCATACCCCATTTCCCAAGACCTCAGTATCCTTTGGCTTGACAGAGGCCCCAAAGATAGGATTTGCTCTCTCCACCTCTAAACTTACTAGGGCTTACATGTGCTCCTATGGGACCAAACTGAATCAGGTTTCCTTATTTTGATTTTTCACATCATTTTAATTAAGCTTAGTCAAATAGAACTTCTAATTCAGAATCATTCTTTTTAGCTCTGGGATTCCTCAAGAACCCAATGCCTGCCAAATAATTCTCTATTATAAACACTCTGCTCCAAGAAGGCCATAGTATTTTTAGGTCTTTAATTGGCTGTAGCTTTGGCTTCCTTTGAAGCAGAGTCTGCAGCTGCAGAACCATGAAAATTACCTGGACTCACCATGCCATGCAGTTGGTTGGTGTTCCTCGCTCCAGGTGGATGCGGGGTTGACGCCATCTTGGAAGCTAAGTGGCGAGACCCATACAGAGAATCCTCAGGAGACCAGTGATGAAAAGCCTCTTCTCCATCAAAGAAAATTAGCTGGAGTGAGAGATCTGGCCTCGAGTCTGAGATATTCTGAATTTTAACAAAACAGAAAAAGAGAGAAAATATTCTGAGAATTTAAAAATAACATACTTTCCTATTAACTGGACAGAAAAGATAGATAGGCCATGAAGCAAATGAAGAAGCCAGAGCAAATGAAAATATGCCAAAATTTATTTTGCACCATTTCCACTCTGAAAATCATCATAGCTCCCAAAGTATTTGCCCATATAAAACTCATGATCTCCACTCCTTCTGAAAATAGACATCTTAAAAGTTTTTTCTCACTCCTTGAAGGATTCTTGCAACTGCAGTGGTGGACACTGTGACACAACACCCAGGTTCCTTTCAGAAGGATCTGCTGTTGTGAGTCTCCTTAAAGACTGGCTCAGCCTTGGAGGGTTCTACCTGCAATGACCGGCCTAAGCAGGTGTTGGGAGCTCTCTAGACAGTCATTGCAGCTACCTCCAGAGTTCCCCAGGGGTTGGCTAAGGCTGCTGCTAAACCTGCATGGCAGCCCGACTTCTCCCTCTGCCCACTCCGATTTCTTTCCTCTCCCTGCCACAGATGTGATGCCAAGGCCACTCCCTACTAAGAGACTGAAATACTAACCTGTGTCCACATCAGAGCACACCTCCCAGGAAATCAAACCTGAAACAACACCCATTGCTCTTGCTTCTCACCTTATTTAAGTCTGCAGTGTTCCATTGAGCCTAGATTCAAGAATCTGTCCTTGGAATGCAACAGAGACACAAAGAATGGTAATTATAGCCTCTTCCTCCGAGAGGGAGAGATAAAATAAATACATGGCTGTGGCAGAATGTACCAAGGGTCACCAGTGTCGCAGAAAGCTCCTCTAGGAATTGGAGAGACTAAGAGGTGGAATCCTGGGAATGTCAAGGAAGACTGCAGGAAAGAGACAGTATTTGAGCAGAACTTAGAAGAGTGAGTCGGATTCTGATGGATTTCACACTTTCCACTGTCTTGACAACAGCTCTCACTTTTCACATTAGTCCTTCTGGTTACCCTAACCTCAACCCCATTTCAATCCCTAACCTATTGAAATGTTCACCTTTCCACCGTCTTTCATTTGTGTCTATGATGTCCTCACTTCACTCTCTATTCAGCTTAAATTCCAGGGTCATTCTAATTGCACCCTGTATACATGTTCAGTTCCTATGCCTCTCTCTACCTTGGTCAGACTCACCAGGCAAATGCCCATATAAAACTCATGATCTCCACTCCTTCTTGAAAATAGACCATGAGCAAATTGAAAATATGCCAAAATTTATTTTGCACCATTTCCACTCTGAAAATCATCATAGCTCCCAAAGTATTTGCCCATATAAAACTCATGATCTCCACTCCTTCTGAAAATAGACATCTTAAAAGTTTTTTCTCACTCCTTGAAGGATTCTTGCAACTGCAGTGGTGGACACTGTGACACAACACCCAGGTTCCTTTCAGAAGGATCTGCTGTTGTGAGTCTCCTTAAAGACTGGCTCAGCCTTGGAGGGTTCTACCTGCAATGACCGGCCTAAGCAGGTGTTGGGAGCTCTCTAGACAGTCATTGCAGCTACCTCCAGAGTTCCCCAGGGGTTGGCTAAGGCTGCTGCTAAACCTGCATGGCAGCCCGACTTCTCCCTCTGCCCACTCCGATTTCTTTCCTCTCCCTGCCACAGATGTGATGCCAAGGCCACTCCCTACTAAGAGACTGAAATACTAACCTGTGTCCACATCAGAGCACACCTCCCAGGAAATCAAACCTGAAACAACACCCATTGCTCTTGCTTCTCACCTTATTTAAGTCTGCAGTGTTCCATTGAGCCTAGATTCAAGAATCTGTCCTTGGAATGCAACAGAGACACAAAGAATGGTAATTATAGCCTCTTCCTCCGAGAGGGAGAGATAAAATAAATACATGGCTGTGGCAGAATGTACCAAGGGTCACCAGTGTCGCAGAAAGCTCCTCTAGGAATTGGAGAGACTAAGAGGTGGAATCCTGGGAATGTCAAGGAAGACTGCAGGAAAGAGACAGTATTTGAGCAGAACTTAGAAGAGTGAGTCGGATTCTGATGGATTTCACACTTTCCACTGTCTTGACAACAGCTCTCACTTTTCACATTAGTCCTTCTGGTTACCCTAACCTCAACCCCATTTCAATCCCTAACCTATTGAAATGTTCACCTTTCCACCGTCTTTCATTTGTGTCTATGATGTCCTCACTTCACTCTCTATTCAGCTTAAATTCCAGGGTCATTCTAATTGCACCCTGTATACATGTTCAGTTCCTATGCCTCTCTCTACCTTGGTCAGACTCACCAGGCAAAAACATAACATTAAGTCGAACTGTCTGCCCGCTTTGTGCCTGCACTCAGGCAGGTGAACTCGAATGAAGAAAAATACGCAACCATTCACTCTCTCTACCCCTATGCAGTACTGAGGAACTGAGCCTGATGTTTCTTTAATCTGTTACAGATAAAACTGCTCCTCTTTAAGGATATGTAAATAGCATTCCTTAAGTTATTTTCTGCTCCTGTACCCTATTTCCTCTGAGTTCATTTTTCAACTTGTATTATGGTTTTGCTTTCTTTCAGACTGGAGATGGTCCTCAAATATCTGGCCATCCTTTGTGTGCATTTGCATTAAGCAATAAGATACTATGCTGATGAGAGACACAGATGGCTTGGCTCCATTGCAGGGCAGTCTGATACCCACTGAGGGTTTTCACTGAGGATTCCCAAACGTCGCTATCTGTGGGCCTTCTCTCTAAGGTGGTTTGCATTCTGCAGAGAAGAATCCTCCTGTTTCCTGTCAGATGGGAGTGGGCTGGCTGCTGGCTTTCTCAGGCTGGAAGTACCGAAAAGCTGGGGAATCTCACTGCTTAGTGTGTAGTCTTTCACCTAATCTCATTGATTCCCATGAGACACCTCATTACTACCCTCTTATATGTCTGTTATTCCCACATCCAGAACCTCCCTGGCTCAATTTCTCCAGAAAAATACCTCATCATCTCCTACAGGGGTACAGGTGAAACACTCACCTATCTGCCATGTGTGGGGTGGAAATCCTATACACCTCAATCCAGTTCAGTTGCTCAGTTGTGTCTGACTCTTTGCAAACCTATACACCTAAGTGCTATACACCTATGCTAACTGCTATGCAGCTAAGTGCTCCCAAAACAGATTGAAAACACTCTCCTCCTCTGTCCCTTGCCTCACTTCTGCAGCCTTTCCTGTCCCCTCCCATTCCTGAGCCAGTCAGGACTTTGTCAGGAGACCACTGGCTTCTTCTACTTCTTCCCCTCTGGGCATTCTGACATCTCTCTACTCTGATAGGTCATCTGCCTCTTCTCCATTCACCTTCTGTCTTCATACAGTAGTTTCCATGAACAGATGTTCCCTGGATTCTTCAAAGACAGAATTTTTCTTGATTGCTTTAGGGTGATTTCATAAGGAGGAGAAAAACATCATAATCAATGGAAAATTAAGTTATCTTTGGTAATCATTTCAACTGTTATTGCTCCTTAATTATACCCCAAGAAAAAAACAGTTTATTATATTTTGAATCTCTCATAACTTCTGATAATTTTAAGCACAGGATGTTTCTATCTGTGAAACATACATGCACTCAGGGTTTAATAAGAAGGAGATGCAGGTTCGATCCCTAGTCCAGGAAGATCCCCTAGAGAAGGAAATGGCAACCCACTCCAGTACTATAGCCTGAGAAATCCCATGGAAAGAGGAACCAGGTAGGCTACAGCCCATGGGGTCGCAAAGAGTTGGACACAATCGAGCAACTGAACAACAAGTAATGAAACAGACTGTCTCACTGGCAAAAGGTATATACTGGCATACATTGCTGGAGACAGTTTAAATTTCCAGTCAAGAGCCTTGACTGGTTTCAAAGTTCTAACTTCAAATCAAAGAGCATCATCATAGAACACCAGGGCAGAGTGAGATTGCTTGGGACATGAAACATTCTGTTCATGCCAAGAGCAGAAGCAAAAGGAGGTAGTTTTCAGATTCTGCAAGCTTAAAGGTTCAGGTGCCTCAGAAATGTCAAGAATTTGGTGACTCCAGTGCTCAGTGCAATGACTTACTTTCATTCTCTGAGCACCATTTCATTTAGATAGGCGTAAATCATTGTGGACAATGACCCTGAGTCTTTTGAGGCAACCTGCTCTCTTTAATTCTTTTTAGGATTGGTGGGAAAATGACTGTGGCCTTCGATCTCTCAAAACTCAGCCTAGTATCTCAGAGCTAGAAAATCTGCATGGCCAGATTTGTGAAGGTCTCCTCATTCTTCTTCCTGGCAATATGACAAATGCCTAGTTTCCAGTGTTTAATAGAGTCGGTACATTACCTTGAGTCTTTCCCTATCCAAGGCTGTATCAGCTAATGCCACAACAATAACCAGTCAGGACTTTGTCAGGAGACCACTGGCTTCTTCTACTTCTTCCCCTCTGGGCATTCTGACATCTCTCTACTCTGATAGGTCATCTGCCTCTTCTCCATTCACCTTCTGTCTTCATACAGTAGTTTCCATGAACAGATGTTCCCTGGATTCTTCAAAGACAGAATTTTTCTTGATTGCTTTAGGGTGATTTCATAAGGAGGAGAAAAACATCATAATCAATGGAAAATTAAGTTATCTTTGGTAATCATTTCAACTGTTATTGCTCCTTAATTATACCCCAAGAAAAAAACAGTTTATTATATTTTGAATCTCTCATAACTTCTGATAATTTTAAGCACAGGATGTTTCTATCTGTGAAACATACATGCACTCAGGGTTTAATAAGAAGGAGATGCAGGTTCGATCCCTAGTCCAGGAAGATCCCCTAGAGAAGGAAATGGCAACCCACTCCAGTACTATAGCCTGAGAAATCCCATGGAAAGAGGAACCAGGTAGGCTACAGCCCATGGGGTCGCAAAGAGTTGGACACAATCGAGCAACTGAACAACAAGTAATGAAACAGACTGTCTCACTGGCAAAAGGTATATACTGGCATACATTGCTGGAGACAGTTTAAATTTCCAGTCAAGAGCCTTGACTGGTTTCAAAGTTCTAACTTCAAATCAAAGAGCATCATCATAGAACACCAGGGCAGAGTGAGATTGCTTGGGACATGAAACATTCTGTTCATGCCAAGAGCAGAAGCAAAAGGAGGTAGTTTTCAGATTCTGCAAGCTTAAAGGTTCAGGTGCCTCAGAAATGTCAAGAATTTGGTGACTCCAGTGCTCAGTGCAATGACTTACTTTCATTCTCTGAGCACCATTTCATTTAGATAGGCGTAAATCATTGTGGACAATGACCCTGAGTCTTTTGAGGCAACCTGCTCTCTTTAATTCTTTTTAGGATTGGTGGGAAAATGACTGTGGCCTTCGATCTCTCAAAACTCAGCCTAGTATCTCAGAGCTAGAAAATCTGCATGGCCAGATTTGTGAAGGTCTCCTCATTCTTCTTCCTGGCAATATGACAAATGCCTAGTTTCCAGTGTTTAATAGAGTCGGTACATTACCTTGAGTCTTTCCCTATCCAAGGCTGTATCAGCTAATGCCACAACAATAAGGTATAAAAACCACCCTGAACTCAGCGGCTTAAAACAATAATCATGAATTCCGTGGGATCTGCAGGTCAACTGGGGACAACCAGTCTAGGCTGGAGGAGCTCTGCTTTACTCTGCAGTTATCAAGGCTGGCTCTGCTTCACAAGCCTCTTGGTCTCACCCTAGGACTGGCAAGCCAGCCAAGGCATGCTCTTCTCACAGTGATGGCCAAGGCATGACAGAGCAAGCCCAACTGCATAGGCACATTTTCAGCCTCTGTTTATGTAAATCTACTAACATCCTATGGGCCAAGGCAAGGCAAGTAATCAGGTCCAGAGTCAAGGAACAAGCAGTACCACCTGCTAAAGAGGAAGGCACAGCAAAGTTACAAGACAAGAGAGGTGAATGCATTATTATATTATTATTATTACATATTATCATTTTATCACTAGAAGCAGAAGATTGCAAAGAGTTGGAACCATCCTCTAGTCTCCTATCCAGGCTTTTCCAAGGTCACACTCTATTACCCCTTACCCAATCCATGACAGCTGAAGTACATAAAATATCTCCTTAATACAAATCTAAAGTACAGCTGATGAATAAACCTGATACTCTCAAAGTTTGCATTCAAAGTCAGTCTTTACTTTTCATCATCCACACCACTGCTTACCTTTATTAGAAAAGAACAATATCACAGGGAATAGAAGAATCCATGAACTTAAACTATTAAAATAGAATAATCATCTGCAAAGACCAGAGGCCTTCTGGGAGACAATGGGAAAGATTTTCTACTATGACATCCCTTTCCAATGTATAGGTTCACATCAAAATTTAAATAGTTCCATTGTGGACAATGACCCTGAGTCTTTGAGGCAACCTGCTCTCTTTAATTCTTTTTAGGATTGGTGGGAAAATGACTGTGGCCTTCGATCTCTCAAAACTCAGCCTAGTATCTCAGAGCTAGAAAATCTGCATGGCCAGATTTGTGAAGGTCTCCTCATTCTTCTTCCTGGCAATATGACAAATGCCTAGTTTCCAGTGTTTAATAGAGTCGGTACATTACCTTGAGTCTTTCCCTATCCAAGGCTGTATCAGCTAATGCCACAACAATAAGGTATAAAACCACCCTGAACTCAGCGGCTTAAAACAACAATCATGAATTCCGTGGGATCTGCAGGTCAACTGGGGACAACCGGTCTAGGTGGAGGCGCTCTGCTTTACTCTGCAGTTATCAAGGCTGGCTCTGCTTCACAAGCCTCTTGGTCTCACCCTAGGACTGGCAAGCCAGCCAAGGCATGCTCTTCTCACAGTGATGGCCAAGGCATGACAGAGCAAGCCCAACTGCATAGGCACATTTTCAGCCTCTGTTTATGTAAATCTACTAACATCCTATGGGCCAAGGCAAGGCAAGTAATCAGGTCCAGAGTCAAGGAACAAGCAGTACCACCTGCTAAAGAGGAAGGCACAGCAAAGTTACAAGACAAGAGAGGTGAATGCATTATTATATTATTATTATTACATATTATCATTTTATCACTAGAAGCAGAAGATTGCAAAGAGTTGGAACCATCCTCTAGTCTCCTATCCAGGCTTTTCCAAGGTCACACTCTATTACCCCTTACCCAATCCATGACAGCTGAAGTACATAAAATATCTCCTTAATACAAATCTAAAGTACAGCTGATGAATAAACCTGATACTCTCAAAGTTTGCATTCAAAGTCAGTCTTTACTTTTCATCATCCACACCACTGCTTACCTTTATTAGAAAAGAACAATATCACAGGGAATAGAAGAATCCATGAACTTAAACTATTAAAATAGAATAATCATCTGCAAAGACCAGAGGCCTTCTGGGAGACAATGGGAAAGATTTTCTACTATGACATCCCTTTCCAATGTATAGGTTCACATCAAAATTTAAATAGTTCCATAATTTTACTATACTATATAACAAACTTAAAATGAGGACTTGGAGATCAGATTAAAATTTCACTGCTTTTAAAGAAGACATGATAATTAAAATAATATCTGTGCATTTTGTTAATACAGAGCCTTACTCAACTCACTCAGCCCTTTTTATTTCTGGTTACCAGCAGCAGATGTGAATTACATGCAAGAAGGTAAAGGATTTCACTAAGAGAAAACCTACCAACCACGCATGTGTCTTTAAGTCACATGTCACCTCGTTTCACGTTCTGACACTAGAAATGCAAATATGAACAATTAACCTGTTATATCAGTTTCTGAACTCTCTCAGCCTATTTCTAGAAAAGGATGCTAGTAAAAAGCAGGGCAAAAAAAAGGCAGGGCAGAGCATAGCACAAAGACATTATAGAAGGTTCAGAAAACAAAATAACATGAAAAAACAGTGAAAAGAATACTTAGAGGTCATAAACAATTCTTGCTTTCTTCAAGTTCAGCATATCCAGCAAAAATAGAGCCAAATATCCATTACATCCATTACAAGATAACTCTTTCACTTCTTTATCCCAAACTTAAGCTGGCTCCTTCATAAAACTTTGAGGGGAAAAAAAGGTATTTGTTGCCCATGAACAAAGTTTTTGTTTTTGCTTTGTAGTGTTTACTTGGTTATGAGTGATATCTGAACAAAATGTCTTCATCTGGCTTAGCACTTTTTCCAATATACACCTAAGAACACAAGACTGAAATAACATCTGAGAGTCCCAGAAGTCTTCTGAACTGAGAATGTAACAAAAGCTTTGCTATGCTACATAAAAACTGAGCCAAGATTCACAGATAATAACAACACTGCATTTCAGCTTCATGCTTTTCATCTTGATATATCTGAATTACCCTTTCTCTACTTCAGAACCACTTCACTGAAACAACTTCACCTAACTCAAGGCCACCGTCTCTCAGAATAGAAGGCTGTGATGGTTCATGGCTATGTAAACAAGAAGAAATAAACTTATCTCCTATGTATTCCTGAATCAACCTTTCACTTTCTTCATTTTTTGCAATAAAATATTGCTTTTAATTTGATATGCACTCATAACTAAGAAATCAGGTGCCAGTTAATGAACCTCCCATGGACTAAGCTTCATTGTTTATAGTGAACATTATAAATAATATCTGTGCATTTTGTTAATACAGAGCCTTACTCAACTCACTCAGCCCTTTTTATTTCTGGTTACCAGCAGCAGATGTGAATTACATGCAAGAAGGTAAAGGATTTCACTAAGAAAACCTACCAACCACGCATGTGTCTTTAAGTCACATGTCACCTCGTTTCACGTTCTGACACTAGAAATGCAAATATGAACAATTAACCTGTTATATCAGTTTCTGAACTCTCTCAGCCTATTTCTAGAAAAGGATGCTAGTAAAAAGCAGGGCAAAAAAAAGGCAGGGCAGAGCATAGCACAAAGACATTATAGAAGGTTCAGAAAACAAAATAACATGAAAAAACAGTGAAAAGAATACTTAGAGGTCATAAACAATTCTTGCTTTCTTCAAGTTCAGCATATCCAGCAAAAATAGAGCCAAATATCCATTACATCCATTACAAGATAACTCTTTCACTTCTTTATCCCAAACTTAAGCTGGCTCCTTCATAAAACTTTGAGGGGAAAAAAAGGTATTTGTTGCCCATGAACAAAGTTTTGTTTTTGCTTTGTAGTGTTTACTTGGTTATGAGTGATATCTGAACAAAATGTCTTCATCTGGCTTAGCACTTTTTCCAATATACACCTAAGAACACAAGACTGAAATAACATCTGAGAGTCCCAGAAGTCTTCTGAACTGAGAATGTAACAAAAGCTTTGCTATGCTACATAAAAACTGAGCCAAGATTCACAGATAATAACAACACTGCATTTCAGCTTCATGCTTTTCATCTTGATATATCTGAATTACCCTTTCTCTACTTCAGAACCACTTCACTGAAACAACTTCACCTAACTCAAGGCCACCGTCTCTCAGAATAGAAGGCTGTGATGGTTCATGGCTATGTAAACAAGAAGAAATAAACTTATCTCCTATGTATTCCTGAATCAACCTTTCACTTTCTTCATTTTTTGCAATAAAATATTGCTTTTAATTTGATATGCACTCATAACTAAGAAATCAGGTGCCAGTTAATGAACCTCCCATGGACTAAGGTTCATTGTTTATGGTGAACATTATAAATAATATAATCTTTCAATATAGTGTCCCTGGTGGCTCAGTGCAGTAGATGCAGGTTTGATTTCTGGGTGGGGAAGACCCCCTGGAGAAAGAAATGGAAACCCACTCCAGTATTCTTGGCCTGGGAAATCCCATGAATAGAGGGGATTATAGCCTGCCAGGCTATAATCCCGGGGGTCCCAAAAGAGTCAAGACACAACTGGGTAACCAAACAACAGTCATCTAATTAATATTTCAACCTCATTTCATTTTGCAACAAATTAGTACAAAATATACAGAAAGTCTAAACTGCTTTCTTACTGCCTGATAATTCTAGAATTCACTTTGAGTTACTGCTAAGTGTTTATTATACCAGGAAGCTCCAAGAGGGAAAGAAATACCTTCAAGGAAAGGAGTTGCCTGTCCAAAGCCCGAGCAAGTTCCAGCATCATGGCACATGGTACGGCAGAATCAGTGGCTCCCACAAAAACTCTGTTGTCCCAACGAGGAAAATACTTGGAGTCATAGTGACAGGCGAGGACCAAGTGTCGTTTAGCAGTGGGGTTGAGGGTGCTGATGATATTCGAGAAAGACCGGTACCCATAGGGTGTCTGACTCAAGAAGGTGTCTACCTCCAAGACCCAGTCAGCTTGAAGTCTCTGAATCCTCTGCATGATGTGCTGATCAAAACAAAAACCAAAATTTTAGATCCAGACAGCCTTCATTTATTTTAGAAGGTTTATGTAATATCTCTCAAAAATGCAATACAAACTTACTGTATTAATAGCAAGGATATTTAAAGGAAAACTAATTCACTCCTCTAATCTCCCTGTGCCAATCCAACCCAATCAGCCACTATACTGCCTATACTAAGAGTCTGACATATATCTTTCCATACCCTTCTCCTTGTTTATACAAACATGTACTAGCATACAAATGTATATTTAGCAGAGGGATGTATATGCTTATAGGAATACAGTCCTACTCTACATCTGCTCTGTGCCTTGCTCCTCTCATTTAACAATGTATCATGGACCTCTCCAAAAGAAATCAACCCTGAATATTCACTGGAAGGACTGATGCTGAAGCTGAAGCTCCAATACTTTGGCCACCTGATATGAAGAGCCAATTCATTGGAAAAGACCCGGATGCTGGGAAAGATTGAAGGCAAGAGGAGAAGGGAATGATAAAAGATGGTTGGCTGGCATCACTGACTCAATGGACATGAATTTGAGCAAACTCCCAGAAATGGTGAAGGACAGGGAAACCTGGCATGCTGCAGGTCACAAGGAGTCGGGCACAACTTAGTGACTGAACAACAACAATGGGCCTCTCTGCACATAAAGAGATACAACTCCAGTTCAGTATATATTAAAGCCCACTTTTCACATTTCTAGGGGGATAACAAGACAGATTTGAGAAATTAGATATACTAGGTAGATCCTATCGGTCATAACTTGCACTCTAGCTCTGCGTATAAGCACTGCAAAAGGCAGCTCTTTTTGTCCCAAGCATTTAACTGTCAGCAAACAATTCCTAACGTAACAAACACTAACAAAGATGTTAGAACTCACCTGTTAAGGATAATGTACAGAAGGGGGATGGTTACAAGGGAATGGCTGAGGGATATTTGAGGTTTTGCCCATTCTGGGAGGGCTTCTCAAGTGATGCTAGCAGTAAAGAATCCACCTGCCAACACAGGAGACACATGAGATGTGGGTTTGATCCCAGGGTCAGGAAGATCCTCTGGAATAGGAAATGGCAATCCACTCTAGTACTCTTGCCTGGAAAATTCCATGGTCAGAGGAGCCTGGGGCCACAGAGAGTCAGACATGACTGAGTGCCTGAACACACCGCTCTAAGAATCAATAAGTAACTCTGAATCATAAAGACATATCAAGCAGTTTCCGCTCTATATGCAAGGCAAGTCCAGACTGGTTGCAAATGTGGGTGAAAATAGGAAAGAATCTATTTTCCCATCTCTCCTGATCAGCGTGGGCCTTGTGAGCAACATGGTGATTGACATGAAAGAGCAGCAGATGGAAAAGAAACACTTCTTCAGGACCGGAGGTGTCTCCTTAAAGAATGTAGAGTTTGGGATGTTAGAAGTTGTGGGTGAGTTCATTAATATTCCATTTGCCCTTTCCTTTATTTATTTTCCTTTTGCTTTATTCTCCTCACCATGTTTCATTTATTTCATTTTGAAATATTATGCAGATTTTTGAAAGTTTCCTGAAAAATTATTTTTAAGTCACAAAACAAGCTAACCATGAATATATCCGGCAATATGTTCCACAATGAACATCCAGTGGGGCTGGACCTTGATGTGATAAACAAATAACGTATAATGACTGGAAAAGAATGGGAGATTCCACCCCCCTCCAAGGAAATACATGACTTTCTAGCCTAGCCAAGTCTTGCGTGACCTGCCCTAACTAATGTGACATGACACGTAGGCAAGGGCCTTGGAACAACTGGGGCAGGAAGCTTCCAGGAAGAGGAAAATGAAGCCAGAGGGAAGACAGTGATTCTACAGTCAGTCCTGCAAAAGCCAAATAAACAAACTGTTTCCCAGACAGTCACTCCTTGCACTCTGTCCGGAGACAGACTTTAGCCGAAAGAGCGTGTATATATCATACCTTACCTTTTCTACGATGTGTATATAGGCTGTCTTCTCATGTAAAAATAATTTTTGAAACTTTTATAACTTTTTTGAAATTATCACTCACATCTCATTTATTTTGTCATTCTCCACAATGCTTAGTGTCGGGCTTTGTTCACAGTGGGCTGTCAGTAAATATGGACTGATTAGAACTAGGATGTTATTCTTAATGAGACTGTATAAAATGATATGGCAAAGAATAGGAATCCTTTGACTAGAGAGAAATCATGGCCTCTAGGACAAGTTTTTCAGAGAATGTGAAAATAAGTTATCCCCAGACTTTGGGGAAAAGAAAATTTTCCATAAAAGGGGTCAATCTGAAAAAAAATAAATAAAAAGCACATCTCCAGAACATCTGGTATCCAGATGATGAACTGCTCCATAAAATGTGTTCAACCCCAACAGCAGCCTGCAGGCTTACACAACGAACTGGGATTTTGAAAAATAAATCTGTTAGATCAGCGTGGGCCTTGTGAGCAACATGGTGATTGACATGAAAGAGCAGCAGATGGAAAAGAAACACTTCTTCAGGACCGGAGGTGTCTCCTTAAAGAATGTAGAGTTTGGGATGTTAGAAGTTGTGGGTGAGTTCATTAATATTCCATTTGCCCTTTCCTTTATTTATTTTCCTTTTGCTTTATTCTCCTCACCATGTTTCATTTATTTCATTTTGAAATATTATGCAGATTTTTGAAAGTTTCCTGAAAAATTATTTTTAAGTCACAAAACAAGCTAACCATGAATATATCCGGCAATATGTTCCACAATGAACATCCAGTGGGGCTGGACCTTGATGTGATAAACAAATAACGTATAATGACTGGAAAAGAATGGGAGATTCCACCCCCCTCCAAGGAAATACATGACTTTCTAGCCTAGCCAAGTCTTGCGTGACCTGCCCTAACTAATGTGACATGACACGTAGGCAAGGGCCTTGGAACAACTGGGGCAGGAAGCTTCCAGGAAGAGGAAAATGAAGCCAGAGGGAAGACAGTGATTCTACAGTCAGTCCTGCAAAAGCCAAATAAACAAACTGTTTCCCAGACAGTCACTCCTTGCACTCTGTCCGGAGACAGACTTTAGCCGAAAGAGCGTGTATATATCATACCTTACCTTTTCTACGATGTGTATATAGGCTGTCTTCTCATGTAAAAATAATTTTTGAAACTTTTATAACTTTTTTGAAATTATCACTCACATCTCATTTATTTTGTCATTCTCCACAATGCTTAGTGTCGGGCTTTGTTCACAGTGGGCTGTCAGTAAATATGGACTGATTAGAACTAGGATGTTATTCTTAATGAGACTGTATAAAATGATATGGCAAAGAATAGGAATCCTTTGACTAGAGAGAAATCATGGCCTCTAGGACAAGTTTTTCAGAGAATGTGAAAATAAGTTATCCCCAGACTTTGGGGAAAAGAAAATTTTCCATAAAAGGGGTCAATCTGAAAAAAAATAAATAAAAAGCACATCTCCAGAACATCTGGTATCCAGATGATGAACTGCTCCATAAAATGTGTTCAACCCCAACAGCAGCCTGCAGGCTTACACAACGAACTGGGATTTTGAAAAATAAATCTGTTAGCTTTTCTCAGCTGAAGTCTCACACACACACTCATTCCTCAACCACCGAAGAGGTTTTGGTCATAATATCTGATATCTGTGTTGACACTGAAATCCACAAAAGCATCAGCAAGCGGACTCAAAAGAGTTCTCCCAGCACTAGCCATTTTTTATTCAGTTTAAATGTCTTTATTTGTCTTAGCAACTAATTTCTTTATATACAATCAAATTGACTGCATAATCTAATTAGGTCACCAGTGTTACTGCTGTGCATGTGACTTGCAGAGACTTAGTTTGCAAGTTCCTGTTATAATTCTCTAGGCTAGGCTCCGAAAACTACAGCTCTTCTCTCCAGACTGCCTCAAACAGCAGCTTATCAAACTCCAAATTGCAGAAGCCTCAGCCTACCAGGCATGCTAAAATGCAACTCATAATATAGGCTGCATTTTGGATTTCTATAGTGAAAGTCACTTAGTCATGTCCGACTCTTTACAACCATGGACGAGCCGTAGGTGGATTTCTATACGTCTATCTTTTTAAAGGAGGAAGAGGGAAAAGAGTCAGGGAGGTGGATAGAGACAGGCAGAGAGAGATGGAGACTGAGTAGAGAGAGAGAGAAACGGATATGAAGATAGAAGTGGAGACAAGGAGAGAGCGACAGAGAGAGGACAAGAGGGGGGGTGGAGAGAGAAGGAGGAAAAGAAAGATAAAAGTAAACATGAGGGCTTCGCTGGTGGTCCAGTGGGTAAGGTGCAAGGGGCGCCGGTTTGATCCCTGGCCTGGGAAGATCCCACGTGCTGCGGAGCAGCTGGACCAATGTGTCCAATTACCGAGCCGGAGCTCTGGAGCACATGCGCCCACAGCTGGTGCTCTGCGACAACAGAGGCCACCGCGATGGGAGGCCCACAGGAGCCAAAGAACAAAGATGGATGAAACTAGACAAATGAAAGACCAGTGGAAGTGGCCCGCCCATCCCCTTCCCTCCCTACCCCCGCTAAAACAAATAAATAAGTAAATGTTTAAAAGTAAACATGACATTCTGCTTCATGGAGAGAAAGGCCCCCAGGGGATTTTAGTTAACAATGGTGAAAGATCCTGGGTTAAGTTAATTAAACTTCACATTCTCATTTCCAAGGTCTGAGAAACACTCATTAGTAGATCAGATTTGTTTGGAAGAAGCAGATCCTGCAGTACTTGCAGTAAGTCTGCAAACTGACCATTGTCTGGTTGCTGAACCCTGCCACTGGGGACTCCTTGCACCTCCTACCTTTTGACTGGACTATGGATGAATCTCTCAGGCTTTCTAACCCAGGATCCTCCATTCACACGGAGGGCGATGCACATACCTTTCACTGAAGAAGCCCAGTTTCAGCTACTCAGATGCACAGGACATTTATAGGGGCAAGTTTCTAGCTTGCTCCTTAGTAAGGCTTTATCATTCTGATTTTTTTCATTTATTTTTTTATACTTCTCTCAGCTAGAAATCACTGAAATCCTCAAAATTTAATACCTTTAAAGTATTAAGTTTACAAATGACATATCTTCTCAAATAAATATATTCTAAAAATCCAAAAGGCAGGTTCAGGCCCACTGATCAGAGGCAATAAAAATGCAGACTATGGGATATTGCCTCCATATTATCCCTTGAAAGGGAATTCACAGCACTGCCCATCTTCCCTAACAACTGATAAAAGTTAATTTACTAACAATAGATGAAAACATTTAATTCATAATTTTATATCAAGTCTATATTTTTCTTTTTAGATTTTAGAGTGTTCTTTAGTTATAACCCTGAAACTCTATAAATAACATCTGACCTGGTGCTCAAAAGTGCCTTAGGAGAAAAAAATAATTTTCCGCCATTCTTGTCTAAATTTAGTTCAGAGCAAAAGGTACTAATCCTCGTCAAACTAAAGCTATTAGCATATTTCCCTCATAATATCTCAGTGTCATCGATTCTTCTTCAAAAGACGGAATTCTTTATAGGCTACGGTTTAGTGGGGCAGCTTTCCTAAACCTTGTGGTAATTTTTTTCTCCCCAAATTATAAAATTTAATCTCTTAAGTGAGATTTCATACGCCACCATTCTGTCAGCACTGCTGCTATGTCAGCCAGCCCATATGTGGGCAAGCCAGCAGCGGTTCCAGCACATTCCAAAATCCTGTCAATAAATTTCTCACTCGCCTCCAACCCACATGACATGGAAGATGTTATTATGGATTCTGTAACACTTTTAAATGAACATGTATTTTTAAAAATCACAGGAATCTATGTAGATTATTCTGCAGTCTATTCTGCTGAAACGAAAAAGATCAAAATAGTAATATGTGCCGTCTTTATGACTGCCTAGAGGGCACAGTCAGAAACCTCAGGTCTCAAGCGTGCATTGCACATTGTAGGGGTATATATTTGGCTTTCTGAGCCAATGCTATGAGGAAATGAAGAAGTGGAGATAAGTGACCACTACAGTCCTAGATTTTTTTTCCAATGAAATACTGAGGATTTTGGAAAGACCCCATCAATACCCGGAATTTCTTTTGGAAAATGCTTGGGAGATGAGGCCCAGGGGAGATCATTGCCATGAGTGGTATGCGTCTTACTCTCCAACTCGGGCCTGAGAAGATACAGAGCTGGACACATCTGTGAGCACACACCACCGAGCGGGTCTCTCCCAACCCCACTCTCCAGGGATTGGCTGGAGAAGCCAAGCAGATCCCAGTCCAAGTTCCAGCCTTGTCTCTACTATGGCATAACCATGAGCAAGATAATTTGCATATTTTATCCTCAGGTAGGGCTGGAAGAATCATCATACCCAACAAGGTAGCACTGCTGTGCGAACTGAATGAGATTTATCCAGGCAAGGTGCTCCATAAAGTGCCTGATGGAACTAAAAAAAAAAAAAAAGGGCTGGGTAAAAGTCAGTCATCATCAGTGATTTTCCCTCACTTGGCCTAGGGCTTAGAAAGAACTAACTCGGTCTTGGGGTCCACACCACCTAAGTCCTTAGGGGCAGCAAGAGCTGTTTGGATGGAAGATAAGAGGCTAATTAAGGCAGCAGACAAGGGGGTCTGGGCTCACCTTGAGAAACAGAAGTCACATACTGGATAGAAAGGAAAAGCCCACCAGCTGTGCTGCCAGACCACCGTGTCACAGTCGTGGCATGCCAAGGTGTTTGCCGGAAGTGTTAGGAGGAGGGCCAATCAAAAAAGCACACCATTCTGTCAGCACTGCTGCTATGTCAGCCAGCCCATATGTGGGCAAGCCAGCAGTGTCAAAATCCTGTCAATAAATTTCTCACTCGCCTCCAACCCACATGACATGGAAGATGTTATTATGGATTCTGTAACACTTTTAAATGAACATGTATTTTTAAAAATCACAGGAATCTATGTAGATTATTCTGCAGTCTATTCTGCTGAAACGAAAAAGATCAAAATAGTAATATGTGCCGTCTTTATGACTGCCTAGAGGGCACAGTCAGAAACCTCAGGTCTCAAGCGTGCATTGCACATTGTAGGGGTATATATTTGGCTTTCTGAGCCAATGCTATGAGGAAATGAAGAAGTGGAGATAAGTGACCACTACAGTCCTAGATTTTTTTTCCAATGAAATACTGAGGATTTTGGAAAGACCCCATCAATACCCGGAATTTCTTTTGGAAAATGCTTGGGAGATGAGGCCCAGGGGAGATCATTGCCATGAGTGGTATGCGTCTTACTCTCCAACTCGGGCCTGAGAAGATACAGAGCTGGACACATCTGTGAGCACACACCACCGAGCGGGTCTCTCCCAACCCCACTCTCCAGGGATTGGCTGGAGAAGCCAAGCAGATCCCAGTCCAAGTTCCAGCCTTGTCTCTACTATGGCATAACCATGAGCAAGATAATTTGCATATTTTATCCTCAGGTAGGGCTGGAAGAATCATCATACCCAACAAGGTAGCACTGCTGTGCGAACTGAATGAGATTTATCCAGGCAAGGTGCTCCATAAAGTGCCTGATGGAACTAAAAAAAAAAAAAAAGGGCTGGGTAAAAGTCAGTCATCATCAGTGATTTTCCCTCACTTGGCCTAGGGCTTAGAAAGAACTAACTCGGTCTTGGGGTCCACACCACCTAAGTCCTTAGGGGCAGCAAGAGCTGTTTGGATGGAAGATAAGAGGCTAATTAAGGCAGCAGACAAGGGGGTCTGGGCTCACCTTGAGAAACAGAAGTCACATACTGGATAGAAAGGAAAAGCCCACCAGCTGTGCTGCCAGACCACCGTGTCACAGTCGTGGCATGCCAAGGTGTTTGCCGGAAGTGTTAGGAGGAGTGGGCTACTCTCAGAGGAGGGTATGAGAGGCCAGCCTCTGCCCATTCCTTCCCAAGCTGCCCCTAAGAATGCAGCTACCTTGAAAAAATAGTCATTCAGAGCTGGGGTATCAGATTGCTTAAGAGGACTGACCCTAAGGAAACAGAGACACTCAGGTCTAGCCTCGCTTATGGCCTAATCGACCCTCCAAAGCAGTGTCTTTCAAACGGCAGTGCGAAAATCAGTGGGCCTTAAAATCAGGTTAGTGGGTCATGATTAGCTTTACAAAATTAGAAAAAAACTAGTAAAATAAAATTAATCTCAGAGTAGAGTGTAGGTGGCTAGATAGCATCACTGGCTCCATGGACATAAATTAGAGCAAACTCCAGGAGATGGTGGAGGACAGAGGAGCCTGGCGTGCTCCGGTTCATGGGGTTGCAAAGAGTCAGACACCACTAAGCGACTGAATACAGATAATAGGTAGTATTAGGAGTATTTTCATGAAACTTTTGAACTATGTTTTTGCATATAAAATGTAAAATACATACATATATTTATTTGCCATGTGGCAGCATCAGAAGCTAAAGAAGCACTGTATTGGAGAATGTAGTTTATCACTGGTCTTAATGCTCCCTCCAGGTAAAATGCAACTTCTCAAAGGGGAGAAAAAGTCTTGTTAAGACAGTAACTCACTCTTGACCCAGAAATGTTAAGAAAGAAATGTCCAAGGCTACTGATATTGGGAGTTTAAGGGCCAAGAAAACTTGGCTGGGTGTCTGGGGGCGGCGGGGTGTTACAGAAATGATCAGGAGTTGAATACTTAGTACCCTGTTTGATGTTGCTTCCAGACAGAGATTTCACACATATATTGATCTGGGTTATTTATTCTCAGCTGTCTGCTTTTCTAGCGAATAAGATGAGATCACAGATCTGAGTATTAGACAGCTCAGAGTTTCGAGCATCTCTCGTGTGGAAGCCAAGTGCTGAACCACTTCCGGCTTGTGCACTGCTCCTCACCTGGCGAGCAGCATAGCTTCCAGGGGATCCGGGATATCGCTCTATCAGCAACGGTCGCAAGTCATTGTGCCACATTTCAGAAATACTGGTGCCTTCTGCAACTTGCCGAAGAGATGAAGCATTCAAAAGGGCTGGCTGGTGGTGATTCTGAGGAATAAATAAAATTAGTATTATCCTGAGACACTTGCCTTTGTAAAATATTTGCTTTGAACTTCAAAATAAAGGGATAGCTCTTACTTTATACAAAGTAAATTCAACTACTCAGCTTTAAGACTGGCCCCTTAGATCTAGAAGTTTAACTGTTTTGGCAGCTTGTTTTTAAAACAGAATTAAGACAATGCTTTGAACCTGAGAATTACTATTTAACAGGTATAACCTGGGTAACTTTCAATCATTTCGCTACAATTACTTTGTAAAAACCAAGGTTTATAAATAACAATGGTCGATATCCTCCTCTTAAGAAAACTCAATATTGCAAAAACTACAGCCAACGAAACAATATACTCTGCTAGCATAATTGCTCTAGAAAAGCCAGTGTGATATTATAGAACAAGCATACGCTTGGGGTGAGAGAAGTTGGATTCAAAGTTTCCAGCTGCCATTTACAGGTTGTATAACCTTGGGCAGGTCACTTAAATTCTCATTCCCCTAAAATACTAATAAAAGAATTTGAGATAAATCTGCATTGTCTAATACAGTAGCCAACAGCCACATGAGAAACTTCCCTGATGGCTCAGACAGTAAAGTATCCGCCGGCCATGCAGGAGACCCCGGGTGGATCCCTGGGTTGGGATGAGCCCCTGGAAAAGGGAATGGCAACCTACTCCAGTATTCTTGCCTGGAGAAACCCATGAACAGAGGAGCCTGGCGGGCTACAGTTCCTGAGGTCACAAAGAGTTAGACACCACTGAGCAACTAACACACACACACAGAGCCCCATGTGACTATTAAGCTTGAAATGCAGAGAGTCGGGTGGAGGTGTGCCTTACATGTAATACACATATTGAATCTCGAAGACTTAGTATGAAAACATGCAAAATTCCTAATCACATAAGAATTATTAGACAGCTCAGAGTTTGAGCATCTCTGTGGAAGCCAAGTGCTGAACCACTTCCGGCTTGTGCACTGCTCCTCACCTGGCGAGCAGCATAGCTTCCAGGGATCCGGGATATCGCTCTATCAGCAACGGTCGCAAGTCATTGTGCCACATTTCAGAAATACTGGTGCCTTCTGCAACTTGCCGAAGAGATGAAGCATTCAAAAGGGCTGGCTGGTGGTGATTCTGAGGAATAAATAAAATTAGTATTATCCTGAGACACTTGCCTTTGTAAAATATTTGCTTTGAACTTCAAAATAAAGGGATAGCTCTTACTTTATACAAAGTAAATTCAACTACTCAGCTTTAAGACTGGCCCCTTAGATCTAGAAGTTTAACTGTTTTGGCAGCTTGTTTTTAAAACAGAATTAAGACAATGCTTTGAACCTGAGAATTACTATTTAACAGGTATAACCTGGGTAACTTTCAATCATTTCGCTACAATTACTTTGTAAAAACCAAGGTTTATAAATAACAATGGTCGATATCCTCCTCTTAAGAAAACTCAATATTGCAAAAACTACAGCCAACGAAACAATATACTCTGCTAGCATAATTGCTCTAGAAAAGCCAGTGTGATATTATAGAACAAGCATACGCTTGGGGTGAGAGAAGTTGGATTCAAAGTTTCCAGCTGCCATTTACAGGTTGTATAACCTTGGGCAGGTCACTTAAATTCTCATTCCCCTAAAATACTAATAAAAGAATTTGAGATAAATCTGCATTGTCTAATACAGTAGCCAACAGCCACATGAGAAACTTCCCTGATGGCTCAGACAGTAAAGTATCCGCCGGCCATGCAGGAGACCCCGGGTGGATCCCTGGGTTGGGATGAGCCCCTGGAAAAGGGAATGGCAACCTACTCCAGTATTCTTGCCTGGAGAAACCCATGAACAGAGGAGCCTGGCGGGCTACAGTTCCTGAGGTCACAAAGAGTTAGACACCACTGAGCAACTAACACACACACACAGAGCCCCATGTGACTATTAAGCTTGAAATGCAGAGAGTCGGGTGGAGGTGTGCCTTACATGTAATACACATATTGAATCTCGAAGACTTAGTATGAAAAACATGCAAAATAGTTCACTAATCTAATCATTGTTACAGTAATTACATGTTGAAATGAAAATCTTAATATATTAGTTAATGTAGTATCAAAATTAATTTAACCTATGGTCTTTTACTTTTTAAATAGAGCTACTAGAAAATTATAAATTACACATGTACTTTCTTTGCATTGTATATTTCTGAATAGCTCTAACCCAGATGATTGCTACAATGCTTTTCAGCCAGAGTTTGATCATTCTGTAACCCACTAAATAGCACACTCTTTGTAGTTAAAATTATTTGAATATTCCATAAATGCTCACATGCTTTGATACACCTATATATTAATTAAGTGAACCCTAATTAAAGCAGCTGAACAAGCATGACATTCAAATTTGTATTCTGGATACTACTTTACACAGGCTGATTCCAGTAATGATGAATCATTCATTCATTACTTGTTTATCAGGCACTCAATGAAAGAATGTGTTACTCCTCCCCACAGGGAAGTAAGTCGTTGATCTGATTTCTTTCTAAGGGGAATGATGAAAAACATAGTCTTTGGAACGCAAAACAGGGCTTGGGGAGTCCTGTCCATCTGACACGTTTTTCCAAGACCAGCGTAAACTATGTCTAGGTTATCACATGGGTGTTTTCACTCCGTGAGAAACTGTGGAATTAGAGAATGCTTATTGTCTAGTGCTGATTATGCTTCACTATGTCTCAGCATCACTCTCAGCTATTATCAGGCAAAGAGAGTGGGCTGTGGTCCAGACAGTCCCCTTCAACTCAGCTCCTCACCACTACTAGCTGCAACTCTGGCCAGGTTACTTAACCTCATTATGGCTTAACATCCTCTTCCGTAGAAGAGAGGTAGTAACACCTACTTCCCAGGATAATTATAATTGAGTAAGTAAACACATGTCAACTCCCTCAGTACATATTTGGTAAGTTTTATTCATTCTACTGTCATCTATCAGACACTTAAGAGGCATATTGAATCTCGAAGACTTAGTATGAAAACATGCAAAATAGTTCACTAATCTAATCATTGTTACAGTAATTACATGTTGAAATGAAAATCTTAATATATTAGTTAATGTAGTATCAAAATTAATTTAACCTATGGTCTTTACTTTTTAAATAGAGCTACTAGAAAATTATAAATTACACATGTACTTTCTTTGCATTGTATATTTCTGAATAGCTCTAACCCAGATGATTGCTACAATGCTTTTCAGCCAGAGTTTGATCATTCTGTAACCCACTAAATAGCACACTCTTTGTAGTTAAAATTATTTGAATATTCCATAAATGCTCACATGCTTTGATACACCTATATATTAATTAAGTGAACCCTAATTAAAGCAGCTGAACAAGCATGACATTCAAATTTGTATTCTGGATACTACTTTACACAGGCTGATTCCAGTAATGATGAATCATTCATTCATTACTTGTTTATCAGGCACTCAATGAAAGAATGTGTTACTCCTCCCCACAGGGAAGTAAGTCGTTGATCTGATTTCTTTCTAAGGGGAATGATGAAAAACATAGTCTTTGGAACGCAAAACAGGGCTTGGGGAGTCCTGTCCATCTGACACGTTTTTCCAAGACCAGCGTAAACTATGTCTAGGTTATCACATGGGTGTTTTCACTCCGTGAGAAACTGTGGAATTAGAGAATGCTTATTGTCTAGTGCTGATTATGCTTCACTATGTCTCAGCATCACTCTCAGCTATTATCAGGCAAAGAGAGTGGGCTGTGGTCCAGACAGTCCCCTTCAACTCAGCTCCTCACCACTACTAGCTGCAACTCTGGCCAGGTTACTTAACCTCATTATGGCTTAACATCCTCTTCCGTAGAAGAGAGGTAGTAACACCTACTTCCCAGGATAATTATAATTGAGTAAGTAAACACATGTCAACTCCCTCAGTACATATTTGGTAAGTTTTATTCATTCTACTGTCATCTATCAGACACTTAAGAGGCATAGAATTCTGAGCTGGAAAGGTGACTTAGAGATGATTACAATGCAATCTCTTTCCTTTCCGTCAGTGGAAGCTGAGTCAGAGAAACCAGCCGATTTTCCCAAGGTTGTAAGACAGTTACAGGTAAGTTCGAGAAAGGATCCTGGTTCTCCAGATTCCCAATCCTGTGCTCATTCTACTCTGTCTCCCTGCACTATCTGTGACATCCAGTGTCCAGCATCATCTATCGATGCTGCGTCTGAACATCTTAAGGTCTGTGTTTTTTTATTGGTGATACATTTAAAAATATATTTCCTTACTAAATGTCTTGCTACTGCCTTTAAATTCCTTGGTACCTCAGATCCAAGTCCTCCTGTTGACTCTCAAACAGCACTTAGAGAAGGAAGAGGGGGCTAAAAGGCGAAACAATAGAAATGTGAGAAGCAAAAAGAAGAGAATGGACACAAGAAGCTGGAAAACTCAGATGGTTGATTATTACTCAGTCCAGCCAACGAGAGCCTCTGGTCTCTTCCTGCCATTCTACAAGCCCCATGCAGGACCCCTTGGCCCAGCTCACCATGCCCTAGTCGCCCTGGCATCCTTCAGGACCCAGTGCAGTGACGTTCAGGCCTCTTGGGGCCTTGTATTATGGTGCCGTCTACCCTCGAAGGCTTTCCCCTTCCTCTTCACCTGGCTAACTCCTGCTCATTTCAGGTTGGAGCTTTCACGGTCATGTGTGTTACCTGTTTAATGACTGGTTTCATGCAAGAGGTCAGCTCCAGGAGGACAGGAACTCTCTCTCTTATTTTCCACTCTGTCCCCAGAACCACACAGTACCTGGTTTACATGGCACACTCAAGAATTACCGGCCAAATTCATCAAATACAAAATGGATAGATGAATTATCTAAAACTACCTTCACTAAGACATTATGTACATAATAAAAAGTAACATGGGCAGGTTTGCCATCATATATACCAAGTCAGTTGAATAAACAGAAATTACAGAGGCAGGAAAGACAAGGGGCTGCCTTCTGCAAAGGTCCAGGAAGTGCTGTAATTCAATGTGGATGGACTTCATTCTTATTGAATTTCTGAGAGTGGATACGTGTGATGTTTAGAGTTGACTTGGCCTGAGAAAGTCACTGTGACCATCAAGAACTGTTGTATCAGAGCTGTTTGGCCAAGAACTCCTTTTCTGTTTACTGTCTATTTCTCCATCCACCCCAGAGCCCACCTGGTCACTGTGGTCCTTCACTCTGTATCCAGGGTGAAAGAAAATCAAGCTGATATTTAAATTGGCTATTTATAAAAAGATTGCTACCATGGCCTGCCCACCTACGCAATGGGGTGGAGTATCACTCCAGAACCCTTTGTTTTGGGCAGGTACGATTGATGTACTGTTCATTAATCATTGATGTCTCTGTCACTGTCTCCATAGGCTCTTTCTTTGGCCTTGAAACTAGGCAACTACAAGGTTTACAGGCCTGTGTGGTGCAGCTCAATAATTCATGAGCCAAACAGGAGGCCAAGGAAACTCTTGTGAGCCCCAAGATGTTTGGAAAGAAGGACTAGAAGGAAGAAGAAAAATAGGTAAGTAAATAAGTAAAGAGGAGATTTATGGAGGCTTGAAAGAATTCTTAAGAGATTTAAGAACAAAACAAAAACAAAAACGGGGACCAAATAAATAATCCTCTAGCATCACTACCTGTGACACATATTGTGAATGAAATGTAGTTGACAAACAGCACCAAGAAATGCTTAATGGATGAATGAAGGGTAAGCTCATCAGACAAGCCCAGTGGTACTCCTATAGAGACTTACCTATCCTGATTCTCAATCTGCTGGACCCACCCATTTAATGAACATACTTCAGTAAAGATCCCTCCCTCTCCCTGCCTCTCTGGGAGTAAAGATACCCTGTGAAATCACAGACAGTAAGGGTTTTCCAATCAGTGAAGGACAGAGAAAGGGGAAACACCCAGTTCATTACCTAAGCCTTTCTATTCATTAAGGCCCTGAATGGAAAACTATTTGATTTTTCCAACCTAAACAGCTTCTGTTTGATTTTTATGGAGGCTGACTCTCAGAACTCAATAAATATAAAAATCTATGTGGAGCTGACAGAAAACAACATGAGGGGAAACCTTTCAATGCAAAGGTCCTTTGAAGGTCCAGAGTGCTGTAATTCAATGTGGATGGACTTCATTCTTATTGAATTTCTGAGAGTGGATACGTGTGATGTTTAGAGTTGACTTGGCCTGAGAAAGTCACTGTGACCATCAAGAACTGTTGTATCAGAGCTGTTTGGCCAAGAACTCCTTTTCTGTTTACTGTCTATTTCTCCATCCACCCCAGAGCCCACCTGGTCACTGTGGTCCTTCACTCTGTATCCAGGGTGAAAGAAAATCAAGCTGATATTTAAATTGGCTATTTATAAAAAGATTGCTACCATGGCCTGCCCACCTACGCAATGGGGTGGAGTATCACTCCAGAACCCTTTGTTTTGGGCAGGTACGATTGATGTACTGTTCATTAATCATTGATGTCTCTGTCACTGTCTCCATAGGCTCTTTCTTTGGCCTTGAAACTAGGCAACTACAAGGTTTACAGGCCTGTGTGGTGCAGCTCAATAATTCATGAGCCAAACAGGAGGCCAAGGAAACTCTTGTGAGCCCCAAGATGTTTGGAAAGAAGGACTAGAAGGAAGAAGAAAAATAGGTAAGTAAATAAGTAAAGAGGAGATTTATGGAGGCTTGAAAGAATTCTTAAGAGATTTAAGAACAAAACAAAAACAAAAACGGGGACCAAATAAATAATCCTCTAGCATCACTACCTGTGACACATATTGTGAATGAAATGTAGTTGACAAACAGCACCAAGAAATGCTTAATGGATGAATGAAGGGTAAGCTCATCAGACAAGCCCAGTGGTACTCCTATAGAGACTTACCTATCCTGATTCTCAATCTGCTGGACCCACCCATTTAATGAACATACTTCAGTAAAGATCCCTCCCTCTCCCTGCCTCTCTGGGAGTAAAGATACCCTGTGAAATCACAGACAGTAAGGGTTTTCCAATCAGTGAAGGACAGAGAAAGGGAAACACCCAGTTCATTACCTAAGCCTTTCTATTCATTAAGGCCCTGAATGGAAAACTATTTGATTTTTCCAACCTAAACAGCTTCTGTTTGATTTTTATGGAGGCTGACTCTCAGAACTCAATAAATATAAAAATCTATGTGGAGCTGACAGAAAACAACATGAGGGGAAACCTGGAAAGAAAGCGTGAGCTGGGCATGAGGACAGTCAATGAATGAGGCAAAATCGTGTTGAGCTCAACGTTAAATGTCAACCCCAAATTATTCTAAGCTTATTTCAGTTAAAAGGCACGTAGACAATTTTCCATTGGTCCAGGCATTCTCAGAGGAATGAGTCTCTATTACAGCCCCTGCCTTGTCTCTCCATCCAGGCAGAAAGGACAATACGTCTGCTTTCAGGTGACAAGAATCTTTCAGCTGAAAAGTGTGAACCAGATATCCTACAGCATCTCCTCTGGACTAATCACATGGTGCTAGGTCAAAGAGGGGTTTAATTACATAATTTGCAGAGCTGGCCCAGCTTGCAGACAGATTTGAAGCCCCAAACCATTGAATTAAAGGCAGAGCATTACAGAAGCACAGCCAACTCGAGCTTCCCTCCCGTATGACCATCTCTCAGGTAGCACTCAGATTAATGCCTATGTCTACTGCAGATTCAACCCAGCCAGCATTTACTGAACTCCTTCTGGGTCAGATGCCACTGATATGACAAATGCAGTTGTGGAACAGTTGAGAAGTGAGTAAGATAAGTCCTATCTTCCTTAATGCTAGCAGTCCTCTATATAAAAGCAAAGTAGTACAAGTTTTGAAAACAACAATTTAGGGCCAAATCCCTCACTTGCTAGCTGCGACTAGGAAAAGCTCCCCTATCTGCGTAATGGATCTCATTGCACTTATCTGCCAGATAGGAGAAGTTCAAAAATGGCAAATTTTCTTTCTCCTTCTACCAACAACACCCAGGCTACCACTGGCCCCTGTCCCTGCCTTGGAGTCTATGAAATTCTCATGGGAAGCTCTTCTTTTTTTAATTTTATTTTTAGCATTTTTTTTCCTTTGGCCACTTCTATTGGTCTTTCATTTATTCATTTTCATCTATCTTTGTTCTTTTAACCAGTGTGGGCCTCCATTCGCAGTGACCCCTCCTGGTGCAGAGTACTGGCTCTAGGCGCACACACTCCAGAGCTCCGGCTCCGTAGTTGGACACATCGGTCCAGCCGCTCTGAGGCACGTGGGATCTTCCCAGGCCAGGGATCGAACTGACGCCCCTTGCACTGCAAGGCGGTCTCCTTACCCACTGGGCCACCAGGGAAGCCCAGAAACTCTTCTTATAATGAAGTTATTCGTAAGCTGACTGTCCTCATCCTCCCAGGTTCCCTGTGGCTAGTGATGTCCCTGTATAAGTGGGGCATTCTGTGGCCTCTGAATGGTGAAGCTTTAAGTATCACCCAGAGAGCTGAAGTGGGCTATTCACATGCATCGCGTGTGGCCGGCCAGGACCCACAGATGGGCAAGGAGAGGGCCTGTGCATTCGCCCTGTTCCCTGTCCAGTCCGCCTGTGAGTCAATACTGGCAGACTGCAAGCACTTAAGAGATCTGTTCAACAACACTGTCAAAGGTTATATCCCTTTCCTTTGCTGCTTTTCTTAGTATCTTCGCAAGTATACCATTTTACTCCGATACCATGAACCTTTGCTTAAGTTCCTAGCAATTTCAAAAATTCAAAACTGTTACGCAAGAAAGGCAAATAACTGTGAACCTATTTCACATACAGGGAACTTGCAAATTCCTTTTATCCTAAGTTCCTTTTATAAAATCTCCACCTACAATTCTATATAGTTCTCTAACAGGTGCATTTTCCTCTTTTAACGAATACATATATTTTTTTTTTTAATTAATTTTTTTTTTCTAAAGGAAAACCGGTCTCCAGTTTATCTTTGCTCGGCGCTGATCCGCTTCAAAGTCTCCAGTAACACACGTCCGTGCCGAGACTGCCTGGAAACTTCAGCATCGGCAGGGCGTCCCGGGATGCGGCGACGAGGAAGCAGCGGCACACCCCCAGGCACGCCCCGCACCCTGGCGGCCCGGAGCGTGGAGACGCGGGCCCCCGGCGCGCTCGTCTCCCGCTCCGCCACCGCCGGCGAGCCGCACTTCCCGCGCCCATCTTTTAGCATTTTTTCCTTTCCACTTCAGGTCTTTCATTTATTCATTTTCATCTATCTTTGTTCTTTTAACCAGTGTGGGCCTCCATTCAGTGACCCCTCCTGGTGCAGAGTACTGGCTCTAGGCGCACACACTCCAGAGCTCCGGCTCCGTAGTTGGACACATCGGTCCAGCCGCTCTGAGGCACGTGGGATCTTCCCAGGCCAGGGATCGAACTGACGCCCCTTGCACTGCAAGGCGGTCTCCTTACCCACTGGGCCACCAGGGAAGCCCAGAAACTCTTCTTATAATGAAGTTATTCGTAAGCTGACTGTCCTCATCCTCCCAGGTTCCCTGTGGCTAGTGATGTCCCTGTATAAGTGGGGCATTCTGTGGCCTCTGAATGGTGAAGCTTTAAGTATCACCCAGAGAGCTGAAGTGGGCTATTCACATGCATCGCGTGTGGCCGGCCAGGACCCACAGATGGGCAAGGAGAGGGCCTGTGCATTCGCCCTGTTCCCTGTCCAGTCCGCCTGTGAGTCAATACTGGCAGACTGCAAGCACTTAAGAGATCTGTTCAACAACACTGTCAAAGGTTATATCCCTTTCCTTTGCTGCTTTTCTTAGTATCTTCGCAAGTATACCATTTTACTCCGATACCATGAACCTTTGCTTAAGTTCCTAGCAATTTCAAAAATTCAAAACTGTTACGCAAGAAAGGCAAATAACTGTGAACCTATTTCACATACAGGGAACTTGCAAATTCCTTTTATCCTAAGTTCCTTTTATAAAATCTCCACCTACAATTCTATATAGTTCTCTAACAGGTGCATTTTCCTCTTTTAACGAATACATATATTTTTTTTTTTAATTAATTTTTTTTTTCTAAAGGAAAACCGGTCTCCAGTTTATCTTTGCTCGGCGCTGATCCGCTTCAAAGTCTCCAGTAACACACGTCCGTGCCGAGACTGCCTGGAAACTTCAGCATCGGCAGGGCGTCCCGGGATGCGGCGACGAGGAAGCAGCGGCACACCCCCAGGCACGCCCCGCACCCTGGCGGCCCGGAGCGTGGAGACGCGGGCCCCGCGCGGCGCGCTCGTCTCCCCGCTCCGCCACCGCCGGCGAGCCGCACTTCCCGCGCCCATCAGGACACACACGCGTTAGACCGCAGCCGCGCGGGGGCCGGTGACGTCACCAGCTCCCGAGGCATCCCCGAGGCCGCCCGGCGCCAGCGAGGCGCCCCGGCCAGCACGCAGAGCCCCGACTCCGCACGGCGCAGGGTCCGCGGACCTCGGCTCTGCCCCGCTCCCATCCCGACTGCCTGGGGGTCGCGGGACTCTCGCGACAGCCGCCCAGGTACAGCCGCGCGGCAGCAGCCCCTCACCTTCTCCTGGGTCCATTCCGCCGCGTCCCGACGGACCCCCCGGACCTCCAAGGGCAAGACGGCCACCAGCAGCAGCAGGTGGAGGGTGTCCACCACGCGCCGGTCCCCGTCGCCTGCCATGCTCCTGGGCTGTCTGGGTGTCGGTTCCCCCAGCCGCCCGCGGTCACGAGCCCGGGAACGCGCGTCCTTCGCCTTCCCCCTTCTCCACCCTTGGGTCGACTGCGCCCGCCTCCCCATCGCCTCTGGGTCGCCTCCCCGCTGCTCTGCGCAGGCCGAAGCCGCAGCTCTCCACCCCCCACCCCCACCGTAGCAACCCGGGCTCAGGGCTGTCCCGGGAGGCTCAAGCTTCCGAGTCCACGGGAACACATAGCCACTCCGTGTCTAGGAGAGGAAAAGGGAAGGAGGGAAGAAGCATCCACCGCCGTGACTGGGAATGGAGAGGGGAGGGAGGGGTCATCAGACCCTGTGAGGTTACACGTCGGTTTCCTACCGCTCATTAAGAAGGGATGGACGGGAATCACTATTTACCGAATACTTCTGTACCAGCCACTGTCCTAGGCACTTTTCCAATCTTCCCTCATTTAATCTTCATAATCAAGTAAGGTGGGTATTTATCCCATTTAACAGATGAGGAAACAAAGCCTGAATGGAACCCCCTCAGAGTATTTCCTTTATAACAGACCATATATCTTGTCTCTCTCTTTTTCTTTTTTCCTCTCATAAAATGTTACTGTGCTTTATAGGAGACAGACTATCATACTCCCAAGCTGAGAGTCAAGGTTGAAGTTATTATCTGAAATAAATGAGATCTAAAATTTCACAGTGACCAACGCCTCCAAGCGATGCCCCCAAAGGAAAAGCGAAATACAATGGTTTTACTTTGTCCATCAAAGATCAGTGTTATCCAGATAATCCTAGAAATAAAAGACAGATCTCAGTTTTCCACAACTGAGACATTTCTAGTCTAAGCTGTCCGGACAATTACTTCACCATCCTCTTTTTCTTCCACACTGAGGATCAAGGTGTGGGCTGCCATGAGTCATGTCCTAGTAACATATAGATCCCAGAAAAAAAAATAAAAACAAGGACATGCAACCAGACCTGGTTCCCAGAAAGCAAGGTCTGAAGGTAATGGGGTCAGCCCAAAGGCTCACCTGCTCTGTCTTCTGAGGCTTGGCTATAAGCCTGAGTTTAAAGAGGGAAACAGCTGACCTGGGTATACTCCGTCTGCCCTCCTCTGGAGCCAGGGAGGAAGACAGGATGGAAATACTTCTCACGTTCCGTATGTTCAAAACTACTGATCTGGAGTTTCGCCCAGAGCGGGATAGGTACCGCACTGGACAGAGGGGGCCCTCGGTCCGCGACCGCAGGGAGCGGCGGAGGGGCCGGCTAGGTGCACTCGGGCCCTGCGATTCTGCGCCTGGACTCTTTGGCGAGGCCAGAAGCCGCTTACCCCTCACGGCATCTCGTTTTCCTCGCGCCTGGGGCCGAAGGAGCACAAGAGTCAAAGCCTTGTTGGGCCCTGCGGTTTTGTGAGAGGCCTGAAAAACAAGGCGGCTCTTGGTCTACACAATCGAAACATTAAACAGAACAGCTGCCTCAAATACCTGGGAATTTCAGAATGACTGACACTTCTGAAGCTGTTCCAAACTTTGAAGAGATGTTTGCCAGTAGATTCACAGAAGATGACAAAGAATACCAGGAATACCTGAAACGCCCTCCTGAGTCCCCTCCGATTGTCGAGGAATGGAATAGCAGAGCAGGTGGCAACCAGAGAAACAGAGGCAATCGGTTGCAAGATAACAGACAGTTTTGAGGTAGGGACAGCCGACGGGGGTGGCCAAGTGACAATCGCTCCAATCAGTGGCATGGACGATCCTGGGGGAACAGTTACCGCAGAACAGACAGGAGCCTCACTACCCGCCCAAAGGAAAAGCGAAATACAATGGTTTTACTTTGTCCATCAAAGATCAGTGTTATCCAGATAATCCTAGAAATAAAAGACAGATCTCAGTTTTCCACAACTGAGACATTTCTAGTCTAAGCTGTCCGGACAATTACTTCACCATCCTCTTTTTCTTCCACACTGAGGATCAAGGTGTGGGCTGCCATGAGTCATGTCCTAGTAACATATAGATCCCAGAAAAAAAAATAAAAACAAGGACATGCAACCAGACCTGGTTCCCAGAAAGCAAGGTCTGAAGGTAATGGGGTCAGCCCAAAGGCTCACCTGCTCTGTCTTCTGAGGCTTGGCTATAAGCCTGAGTTTAAAGAGGGAAACAGCTGACCTGGGTATACTCCGTCTGCCCTCCTCTGGAGCCAGGGAGGAAGACAGGATGGAAATACTTCTCACGTTCCGTATGTTCAAAACTACTGATCTGGAGTTTCGCCCAGAGCGGGATAGGTACCGCACTGGACAGAGGGGCCGTCGGTCCGCGACCGCAGGGAGCGGCGGAGGGGCCGGCTAGGTGCACTCGGGCCCTGCGATTCTGCGCCTGGACTCTTTGGCGAGGCCAGAAGCCGCTTACCCCTCACGGCATCTCGTTTTCCTCGCGCCTGGGGCCGAAGGAGCACAAGAGTCAAAGCCTTGTTGGGCCCTGCGGTTTTGTGAGAGGCCTGAAAAACAAGGCGGCTCTTGGTCTACACAATCGAAACATTAAACAGAACAGCTGCCTCAAATACCTGGGAATTTCAGAATGACTGACACTTCTGAAGCTGTTCCAAACTTTGAAGAGATGTTTGCCAGTAGATTCACAGAAGATGACAAAGAATACCAGGAATACCTGAAACGCCCTCCTGAGTCCCCTCCGATTGTCGAGGAATGGAATAGCAGAGCAGGTGGCAACCAGAGAAACAGAGGCAATCGGTTGCAAGATAACAGACAGTTTTGAGGTAGGGACAGCCGACGGGGGTGGCCAAGTGACAATCGCTCCAATCAGTGGCATGGACGATCCTGGGGGAACAGTTACCCGCAGAACAGACAGGAGCCTCACTACCCGCCTCAGCATGGACACTATGGTTACAACCAGCGGTCCCCCTATGGCTACTACTGACCTAAGTGTCAGGAGCTCTTAGTAAAACCATTTACTCTGTTAATGTGACAGAAGTGCGTGTTGTGTCTTCTGTTGGTCACAGTTTTACATCTGATTGTAGAGAGTGGATTATTCATTTTTTGGAACTTGAGACTTTTTAAAAATTAAATCTTATTGGAGAGATGTGATGGTTGCTGGAAATAACTACTCTCCCTAAAAAAAAAAAAAAAACTACTGATCTTGATCTTGTTCATATCTGACAGTTTTGAGTGACCACTCAAATCTTCAGGCTCAAACAAAATTAAACCATTTCTTCAGTACATCCCTGGTCCCTCCTGATTCTCAGAACACCTCAGTACTTTCTAGTTGTATATATTCACATCTCCCAATATAGTTCTTCTTTTGCTGCTTAGGCCCATCTTGAAATTGTGGGGTTCCTGGGTGGCTGGATAAGGAACAGAATATTTGTTTTTCTTACCCTACTACCTTTTATCTTTCCACAATATGATTTAAGAAAGAGAAGGTGGAAATAGCAAACCTGTATGAAACTGAACGTTAAACAGAATATGCTGAGTAGAAGCAATTCAGAATAAATGCTTAGGTTAAAACCTTAACACATAATTTTAATGGTTAGTTTCCATTGCCTAGGGGTCTCCAGTCTTCTCCACTTTGGGGTATATTTACATCAGTAAGATGCTGTTGCAGTTGGGAGCTACAGGAAGTAGACTGAGACAGAGCTGAACATTTAGGATGTGTACTAGGGAGCGCCCGTGGGATAAACCCCTGTGGGAGGGAGAGGGAGAAACTCCACTGGGTGGAGGGAAGAGTCAGCAGGGAGCGGCCCCCTCCTCCACAGCTTCACCCACCCCCACAGAGAGCCCTGGAGCTGAAAGCACCTGTCAGAATTGTCCCTTGTTGACCCAAGAGAGCTGAAGCCTTATACCCTCACCTCGATGGAGTGACTTCCTACAAGAAGCAGCTCTCTGCAGCCAAAGACAGCTAGAGGCTGTCTGCCAGCAACACTCCCCCAGCTGGAACAGAGTCTTTGGCTAAAGGGAATATGAACAGTACATCTCTGTATCCACCACTCATGCATCCGTGTGATGTATCTTGTACATCTAAAACATTTTGCACAGTCAGTGAAACTGATGTTAGTAAATTGTTTCTTTTACACATACGAGCTTTTTTGACAACTTTCTGTAAAGGTACAAATCCAATACAACTCTCTATGCGTCTCTTCCTTCTTTATTTTTATCTTTTCTTGATATGCAGATGATACTACCCTAATGTTAGAAAGTGAAGAAGAACTAACCAGCTTCTTGACGAAGAGAATGAGGAGAGTGAAGAAACTGCCTTAAAACTCAACATTCAGAAAACTAAAATCCTGGGATCTGGTCCCATCACTTCTGGGCAAATAGAGAAAAAATTGAAACTGACAGACTTTATTTTCTTGGGCTCCAAAATCACTGCAGACAGTGACTGCAGTCATGAAATTAAAAGATGCTTGTGGGGCTTCCCTGGTGGTCCAGTGGGTAGAGAGTCCACCTTCCAGTGCAAGGGACACGGGTTCAGTCCCTGGCCTGGGAAGATCCCATGTGCCTTGGAGCAACTGGACGGGTGTGTCCAATTGCGAGCCGGCGCTCTGGAGTGCATGTGCCCAGAGCTGGAGCTCTGCACCCAAGAGAGGCCGCTGTGATGGGAGGCCCACACAGGCCAAAGAATAAAGATGGATGAAAATAAATAAATGGAAAACTAATAAAAGAAGCCGAAATTTTTAAAATATATTAAAAAAAAGAGAAAAGACGCTTGCTCCTTGGAAGAAAAGCTATGACAAACCTAGACAGAGTATTAAAAAGCAGAGACATCACTACTGACAAAGGTCCATATAGTCAAAGCTATAGTTTTCCGTTTGTTACATATGGATGTGAGCATTGGACCATAAAACAGACTAAGAGCCAACGAACTGATGCTTTCAAACTGTGGTGTTGGAGAAGACTCTTGAAAGTCCCTTGAACCACGCAGAGATCAAACCAGTCAATCCTAAAGGAAATCAGTCCTGAATATTCATTGGAAGGACTGATGCTGAAGCTGAAGCTCCAATACTTTGGCCACCTGATATGAAGAGCCAACTCATTGTAAAAGACCCTGATGCTGGGAAAGATTGTGGGCAGAAGGAGAAGGGGGTGACAGAGGATAAGATAGTTGGATGGCATCATGAACTCAACAAACATGAGTTTGAACAAACTCAGGGAGATAGTGAAGGACGGAAGCTTTGTGCACTGCAGGCCATGGAGTCACAAAAGGTCGGACATGACTTAGTGATTGAACAAAACATATCCTAAATACCCATCTTCCCCCTTTCTTCTTTTCTCTCATCCTTCATTTTGAAAACTTTCCAAAATCTCTTCTATCTGCTATTTTTTCCCTACTACAACTTTTTATGTCTTCAAACTCGTTCTATGGAAAATAACCCATGACTAAACATTCAACTAAACAATTGCAGGCCCCATTTTTTATCATGGAAAAAAATATTTGTGCATGCAGTGATAACCGTTAACTACAAGTAGAATGGTTATCATCTTTACTATGGTACAGAGCCTGTACTGTAATTTGAAGCATATTAAGGGCTCAACTGCTCAAAAGGTTCTTACCTTTCATATCCCAAGTCCTACCTTTAAAGTGACACTATTGGACTAAAGCAGTAATAACCAGAAAGTTGTGTTAAAGCAATTCTCAAAATGTGATCCATGGATCCCTCAGGGTTCCCCAAGACCTTTCGGATATCTGCAAGATCAAATCAATTTTTACAATAATACAAAAACAAGGTTTTTCTTTTTACTGTATTAAATTTGTACAGATGTTGTAAAGCAAAGTGGGTAAAACTTCTGGCACCTTAGCGCTTACTGACACAGATCACTAAAGTGTAATATTAAAAAAAATACTTGTAGTCATTGCACGTTTCACGGCCCTGCACAGCAAAAAGAAAAAGAAAAAGACCCCATCTCGCTTAAAAGTATCACTGACAAAGCAATAAAATGTGGTTATTGTTAGATCTCAACCTTTGAGCAACTGTCTTTTTTTTAACAACTTTTATTGAGATAGAATATGTTAAACTATGCATGTAAGGCATACAATCTGATGCGTTCTAATGTATGTTTACACCCATAAAACCATCATCACAATCAAGGAAATGAACAATTCCATCTTTACCCATGGGTTATTTAGAATATATTATTTAGTTTCCAAATAGTGGATCATTTCCCTTATATCTATTTGTTATTGGTTTCAAATTTAATTCCATCATGACCAGAGAGTGAACTTGGTATGAATGAATCCTTTAAAATTTTTTGAGAATTGTTTTATAGCTCAGAATATGATCTATCTTGGTAAATGTTCTTCTAACATGTAAAGAATTATATTCTGCTCTTATTAGGTAGAGTGTCCCATAAATATCAATTAGGTCAAGGTAGTTGATCATGTACCCCAAGTCATCCATATAATAACTTATTTTCTGTCTATTCCATATGTTACTAAGAGAGAGCTGTTGAGTTCACTAACTGTAGATTTGCCTACTTCTTTCAGCTCTATTAATTTTAATATCATGTATTTCTAAGCTTTCTTATTAAGTGCATAAATGTGATTATAGATATATCCAACTTTAAATATACCACTAGGTTGCTTGTTTTCCATTTGTTCCATCTGTTCTTTGTTTTTTACCACTTTTTCTCATTAATCTTGAATTAATTAATTATTGTTTATTATTTGACTTTGTGTGCTTTGTTAACTTGTCAGCTATACCATTTGTTTTGTTTTTAGTGGTTGGTTTAATATTTATAGTATACATCTTTAATATATCACTATATACCATCAAGAACTATTATATATCACTCAGTGTATAGTACAAGAATGTTAAAATAGTGTACTTCTATTTCCCCTCCCTAGTCTATGATTAACCCCATCATACATTATTATTATCTTTGCATTAAACGACTGTCTTTCAAAGAGATTGTTAAAAGAAGGGGTGTTTTTTTTTAGGTCTTTTTCACTTACATATTTATCATTTCCTTCCTTCATGTACATGCCTGTGTTTATCTGGTATCATTTTCCTTCTGTATAAACTGTGTCCTTTAACATTTCTTATAGTTCAGATATGGTAATGATTACTATATGTTGAAAATAAAGTTTTTATTATCCCTTTGTTTTTTTGAAAGATTTTTTTCTCAGTATGGAATTCTTCAAGTATTTTTATGCCCCCTCCTTCTTGGGACATTCTGATTACACACATATTAAATTCTGTGAAGTTTTCCAGCAGTTCACCAGTGGTCTGTTTATATTTCCTGATTTTCCCTTTGTCAATTTCATTTGTACTGTTTCTATGCCTGTGTCTTCAAGTTCACTAATATTTTATTTTGTGGTGCCATCTGTGTTTGATCCATGTGTCAAGAAGACCCCCTGGAGAAGGGATTGGCAACCCACTCCAGTACTCTTGCCTAGAGAAATCTATGGACAGAGGAGCCTGTGACCATGGAGTCATAAAGTGTCAGATATGACTGAGCAATTAACACACTTGTGGCAGTCAGACAAGAATACTGAAGTAGGTAGCCATTCCCTTCTCCAGGGGAAAGTCAGTGAAAAGAAGAAGCAATCTTTGTCGTTAACTGTTGTTAATTCCATTCAGTGTACTCTTCACCCTAGACTGCTTTTTTCTTTCTCTGGATGCTTGATTTAGATTTTCATACCATCCATGTCTTTCCCTAACATACTCAAACTTTCCTATACCCTCTTGAACATATAGGATATACTTACGACAACTGTTTTAATATCTTTGTGTGCCAATTTATCATCTGTATCATCTCTGTATCTGTTTCTTTTGATTGATTTTTCTCCTCCTACTTCTTTGCACTTCTAATATTTTTATTAGATACCAGATGTTGTGATTTTTGCTTTTGGGGGGAGTACTGGGCATATTTGCATCCTTTAAATGTTCTTCATCTTTGTTTTGAGACACAGTTGAGTTGGAAATAGCTTGGGCCTCTGACGGCCTGCTCTCCACTTGCTTAGACTGGAGCAGGGAAGCCTGTGATCCAGGTATATCTGACACTGTGCTGAAGCAAAACCTTTGGATATTCTATTTTTTGCCCTGGTGTTTTGAGGTTTTTCCACTCTGACTGGTGGACACACAAAATACTCCCAACCTTATCTGTTCTCTAGGGTTTCTTTTGCCTTCTTCTTTCCAGTAGATCTTTCCTCCACCCTGAGTCGTTTCCTCACACGCAGGTGCTGATCTGTACTCAGTTGAAGACTTATGGAGAAATCTTTGTTGATCCTTACAACGCTCTCTCTTTGAAGCTCCCTCTCTCTCCTCCCACACTATGCAAATTCTAACCACCCACCCAACCTTCCTATGTTCTCAATTCTGTGTTTTCATCTCATACAGACCACCTGGCTCCATCTGGATTCTTTCAAACTAGGAAGTCTCTCAAGACAGCAAGCTGGGGAAAGCATCCCGTTCATTTCATTTGTTTTCCTTCTTTTATGACTCTCCTGTGATGTCTGTTTTCCAATATTTAAGCATCATTGATTGATATATATTTGAAGATAGGATGATAAATCGAATCTGTTACTCAGTCTTGACTGGAAGCAGAAGTTGAGATTATAAGTCTTTTTCTCTTCTGCCTGACAAAAGGGGAGATACAAGTGAAGTACTTCTGCAACATACTGAAGGACAAACATTGTCTCAAGGAAATGCACGTATATAGTTGTTTGAGATATGAGATGAGCTATCTGCTTTTTTCACAAAATTCTTTTTTTTTTTACTTGAGAGAATAATTGACTGATACACTGATTATTCACATGTGGCTATTGGCAGACATGTGTTTGAAAATGAATGAAGTGTGCCTATGCCTTGAGAATAACTGACAGTATTTGTTGTCAATGATAAAACTGCATCTTTCAAGTGAAAAATGAAATTTTGGAAAACATATCTGCTACCACAAAATTGACAGTTTCCTTGTATGTAACGACTTTTCTGACAAAGTCAGGTACTTTAACAAATGTGATTTTAAAAATAATTGACAAAATTGAACATGTTCAACATTTTGTTTTATTTTTGAGACACAGTTGAGTTGGAAATAGCTTGGGCCTCTGACGGCCTGCTCTCCACTTGCTTAGACTGGAGCAGGGAAGCCTGTGATCCAGGTATATCTGACACTGTGCTGAAGCAAAACCTTTGGATATTCTATTTTTTGCCCTGGTGTTTTGAGGTTTTTCCACTCTGACTGGTGGACACACAAAATACTCCCAACCTTATCTGTTCTCTAGGGTTTCTTTTGCCTTCTTCTTTCCAGTAGATCTTTCCTCCACCCTGAGTCGTTTCCTCACACGCAGGTGCTGATCTGTACTCAGTTGAAGACTTATGGAGAAATCTTTGTTGATCCTTACAACGCTCTCTCTTTGAAGCTCCCTCTCTCTCCTCCCACACTATGCAAATTCTAACCACCCACCCAACCTTCCTATGTTCTCAATTCTGTGTTTTCATCTCATACAGACCACCTGGCTCCATCTGGATTCTTTCAAACTAGGAAGTCTCTCAAGACAGCAAGCTGGGGAAAGCATCCCGTTCATTTCATTTGTTTTCCTTCTTTTATGACTCTCCTGTGATGTCTGTTTTCCAATATTTAAGCATCATTGATTGATATATATTTGAAGATAGGATGATAAATCGAATCTGTTACTCAGTCTTGACTGGAAGCAGAAGTTGAGATTATAAGTCTTTTTCTCTTCTGCCTGACAAAAGGGGAGATACAAGTGAAGTACTTCTGCAACATACTGAAGGACAAACATTGTCTCAAGGAAATGCACGTATATAGTTGTTTGAGATATGAGATGAGCTATCTGCTTTTTTCACAAAATTCTTTTTTTTTTTACTTGAGAGAATAATTGACTGATACACTGATTATTCACATGTGGCTATTGGCAGACATGTGTTTGAAAATGAATGAAGTGTGCCTATGCCTTGAGAATAACTGACAGTATTTGTTGTCAATGATAAAACTGCATCTTTCAAGTGAAAAATGAAATTTTGGAAAACATATCTGCTACCACAAAATTGACAGTTTCCTTGTATGTAACGACTTTTCTGACAAAGTCAGGTACTTTAACAAATGTGATTTCAAAAATAATTGACAATGAAATGTTCAACATTTAGAATATCAGTGAATCAATATTTTCCAAACACTCCATAACCAATCACAGAGAAAAGTCAAAAGATAAAAGAGAACAATGGATTTAACAGAATGGAATAAAAATGTTTATTTGTAGAGTTTCAGATTTTGCATTCCAACAAACCCTTGTTACTGTTGTTCTTACTCAGTTTCTAAGTTGCGTCCGACTCTTTGCGACCTTGTTAACTGCAGCATGCCAGGCTTCCCTGTCCTTCACTATCTCCCGGAGTTTGCTCAACACTAATGAAATTATTATTTGTCATGTTTTGTTTTAATAACAACAACCACAAAATTACCCATAATTATCTGATGAGGTGATTATAACACTCCTTCCTTTTCCTACTACATGTCCCTGTAAGGCTGCATTTTCTTCATAAACTTCAGCCAAAATTATATGTCACAGGGGATTGAATTCACAAACAAAATGAAACAAAAAAAATTCTAATAAGTCAGTAACATTTTTTAAATTAAAAAAAAAATGCCAGTCTTTTCATGAAACCTTTTTTGTTTTAGAAAATTTTTCATAAAAGCAATAGAAATGTTTTCATGAAAATGTGTTAACTTGTAATGCTTTTGTTGTTTTAAAATAAGTCCATAATTAAGTATTATAAAATGTTAATTTTAATTTTCAATATAATAAACATTAATAGAATAATCCACATAAACCAAAGCTACTAGCGGCCCCTAAACCAAAAAAGCTAGGGGAGATACAAGTGAAGTACTTCTGCAACATACTGAAGGACAAACATTGTCTCAAGGAAATGCACGTATATAGTTGTTTGAGATATGAGATGAGCTATCTGCTTTTTCACAAAATTCTTTTTTTTTTTACTTGAGAGAATAATTGACTGATACACTGATTATTCACATGTGGCTATTGGCAGACATGTGTTTGAAAATGAATGAAGTGTGCCTATGCCTTGAGAATAACTGACAGTATTTGTTGTCAATGATAAAACTGCATCTTTCAAGTGAAAAATGAAATTTTGGAAAACATATCTGCTACCACAAAATTGACAGTTTCCTTGTATGTAACGACTTTTCTGACAAAGTCAGGTACTTTAACAAATGTGATTTCAAAAATAATTGACAATGAAATGTTCAACATTTAGAATATCAGTGAATCAATATTTTCCAAACACTCCATAACCAATCACAGAGAAAAGTCAAAAGATAAAAGAGAACAATGGATTTAACAGAATGGAATAAAAATGTTTATTTGTAGAGTTTCAGATTTTGCATTCCAACAAACCCTTGTTACTGTTGTTCTTACTCAGTTTCTAAGTTGCGTCCGACTCTTTGCGACCTTGTTAACTGCAGCATGCCAGGCTTCCCTGTCCTTCACTATCTCCCGGAGTTTGCTCAACACTAATGAAATTATTATTTGTCATGTTTTGTTTTAATAACAACAACCACAAAATTACCCATAATTATCTGATGAGGTGATTATAACACTCCTTCCTTTTCCTACTACATGTCCCTGTAAGGCTGCATTTTCTTCATAAACTTCAGCCAAAATTATATGTCACAGGGGATTGAATTCACAAACAAAATGAAACAAAAAAAATTCTAATAAGTCAGTAACATTTTTTAAATTAAAAAAAAAATGCCAGTCTTTTCATGAAACCTTTTTTGTTTTAGAAAATTTTTCATAAAAGCAATAGAAATGTTTTCATGAAAATGTGTTAACTTGTAATGCTTTTGTTGTTTTAAAATAAGTCCATAATTAAGTATTATAAAATGTTAATTTTAATTTTCAATATAATAAACATTAATAGAATAATCCACATAAACCAAAGCTACTAGCGGCCCTCAGTAACTATTACTATTGTAACAGGGTAAAATATTTGATAACTCCTTTGTTAAGGCTATTTTATCCAGGAAAAATAAAACATTAAGCCAATGGTTTTAACTTTAACTACACATTACAATCATCTAAAAAGCTTTTCTTCTTTTTTTTTTTTAATGAAGATGCCTGGGTACCACCCCTAGAGTTTCTAATATGTTTAGCCTGACGTGTGGTAAGACATCAAGTTTCTTTAAAACTCCCCAGGTGATTCTAGAAGGGCTGAGAACTACTGTATTAATCACATACTCTGAAAAATACATTAGCAAAAACCACAGAGAATATAAAGAGGCCCAAATTATAGCCCTGCCCAAATCTGTCCATCACTGCTTTCAATAATGGAATTAAAAATTAAAATGTTTGCTTCCGCAGTACAGAGTCAAGACTTTTGCTGTTCCCTAGAAATCTCAGGAATCCAGATTTCCTGTAAATCTTCCCAACTGCTTTCACCAGATCAGAGGTCAAGTCAAGGTGGCAACAAAAGTTATGAAAAAAAATCTCCTTTCCTCTGGTTTTCTGACCCTCTCCTTCCTAGCCCTTTAGAATAACAGTTCAGGTTCCTCTCAAACAAGGCAAAGAGAACATTCCCCACAAACCCTGATTGCTTTCACCAACACTAATCTTGGCCCCAAACAAAATTCCTTTCACTCCTTTACTAATTTTGTCCTGCTCTTTTTTTTTTTTTAACCACGTTTTTCTCCATGGGCTCTGAAAACCAAAAGCCTTCAAGATTCAAGGAAATGAATCTCTAGTAAGGAATTTTAATCCATTCAAGGAGATGAGGACAGAGAGAGAATCAAAAGATGAAGAATTAAAGAGAAACCTGATGTCTTTACAGCTCACAGAATAAACAGCACTAATCTATAGAATACCAAAATTGACTGCAATGTTGAACTTTCAATCAACTCATTGCTTTGGAGAGTAGATATACATATAGTATATACATTTTCACTTTTTATTCAAGAAATTCTGTCCACTTTTTTTTTCACCTTACAGGATCAAATAGGTGAAAAGGTACCAACTGCTGGAATAAATTAATGATGATACATGGAAGACAAAAAGTTTTCAGGTTAAGAACTTATTTCCATTCAAAGTTATTTGCTAAATGTTTATGGTGTGGGTTTCCTGAGTCAAAGAGCCAACTCATTAGAAAAGACCCTGATGCTGGGTAAGATTGAAGGCAGGAAGAGAAGGGGATGACAGAGGACAAGATGGTTGGATGGCATCACAACTCAATGGACATGAGTTTGAGAAAACACCAGGAGATGGTGAAAGACAGAGAAGCTGCAGTCCATGGGATCACAAAGAGTTGGACACAACTGAGCGACTGAACAGTAAGAACAAAGGTTAAAAATGTGATTAAAGAGGTTAGGTGTGCCAACAATATGTTTTTCGAGATCCTCTAATACTATAAATTCATACAATGAGAGATATTATCCTCATTGTTACTGTTAAGAAAACGAAAGCAGGATTTCCGTGGTGGCCCAGTGGTTAAGATTCTGAGCTCCCAATGCAGAGTGCCTGGGTTTGAGCCTTGGTCAGGGAGCTAGATCCCATACATGGCAACAAAGACCAACTACAGCCAAATAAATAGATATTTTTTAAAAATTTTAATAAAAATAAAAGAAAAAATCTCCTTTCCTCTGGTTTTCTGACCCTCTCCTTCCTAGCCCTTTAGAATAACAGTTCAGGTTCCTCTCAAACAAGGCAAAGAGAACATTCCCCACAAACCCTGATTGCTTTCACCAACACTAATCTTGGCCCCAAACAAAATTCCTTTCACTCCTTTACTAATTTTGTCCTGCTCTTTTTTTTTTTTTTAACCACGTTTTTCTCCATGGGCTCTGAAAACCAAAAGCCTTCAAGATTCAAGGAAATGAATCTCTAGTAAGGAATTTTAATCCATTCAAGGAGATGAGGACAGAGAGAGAATCAAAAGATGAAGAATTAAAGAGAAACCTGATGTCTTTACAGCTCACAGAATAAACAGCACTAATCTATAGAATACCAAAATTGACTGCAATGTTGAACTTTCAATCAACTCATTGCTTTGGAGAGTAGATATACATATAGTATATACATTTTCATTTTTTATTCAAGAAATTCTGTCCACTTTTTTTTTCACCTTACAGGATCAAATAGGTGAAAAGGTACCAACTGCTGGAATAAATTAATGATGATACATGGAAGACAAAAAGTTTTCAGGTTAAGAACTTATTTCCATTCAAAGTTATTTGCTAAATGTTTATGGTGTGGGTTTCCTGAGTCAAAGAGCCAACTCATTAGAAAAGACCCTGATGCTGGGTAAGATTGAAGGCAGGAAGAGAAGGGGATGACAGAGGACAAGATGGTTGGATGGCATCACAACTCAATGGACATGAGTTTGAGAAAACACCAGGAGATGGTGAAAGACAGAGAAGCTGCAGTCCATGGGATCACAAAGAGTTGGACACAACTGAGCGACTGAACAGTAAGAACAAAGGTTAAAAATGTGATTAAAGAGGTTAGGTGTGCCAACAATATGTTTTTCGAGATCCTCTAATACTATAAATTCATACAATGAGAGATATTATCCTCATTGTTACTGTTAAGAAAACGAAAGCAGGATTTCCGTGGTGGCCCAGTGGTTAAGATTCTGAGCTCCCAATGCAGAGTGCCTGGGTTTGAGCCTTGGTCAGGGAGCTAGATCCCATACATGGCAACAAAGACCAACTACAGCCAAATAAATAGATATTTTTTAAAAATTTTTAATAAAAATAAAAGAAAACTAAATCACAGGGAGATTACATACCCAAGGATGAAACCCAAGTCTCCTGCATTATAGGTGGATTCTTTGCCATCTGAGCCACCAGGAAAGTCCACACATAACCTGCCCAGGGGCATGCAAAACCAACTCAATGCAGGCAGTGTACTTTTACTTTAACTTACAGGCTTTTCCAGTTTCAAAGGAGCTTTAAGCAGCTTGCAAAATCTAATTTTTAATATGTTGAAGTAAGCATTTACGGAACATAAAAGAAGACACTTTTGAAATGATTTTATTTCCAAGTTTTAAGCAGAATACTCATTTTGTACTGCTTTCTCTTCTTTAATCAGATGTCTAATGCCATATGTATCAAGAGGAGTAAAAGTAGATTTTTCACACACACAAAGAAAATGTAAATTAAAATAATCTAAAAGTCAAGACCAAAGCTCTTGCTTGTCTTTTGCTTTGGGGTCATTTATGGGTTTTCTTAGGTATTACATCCTACTTATCTATGTTTTAATGATAGGAAATTGTGAGGTTTTTCTAATGATCAGACTGTACAGTCCCCAGTCGGATTTAACTGTAAAAGCACTCTTTCTCTCAGTTTTGTAATCTTAAAGCAGCATTAATTAGACCTTTCTGGCTTTTCATGAATGACCAATCATTTGAAGAGTCATTTTCAAGTCACACCAAAAAAAAAAAAAAAAGCTTGTTTTTAAGGTTCAGTTAAGCCCAGCAGTCTCAAAGAGGAAGAAAGGCTCTAAAATCTCTTTCCACAGGATTCAAAAATAGAATGTTAAGACAGCAAATAAAAATGACATAAATTCACAGCAAACAGCAGTAGTCATTAAAAAAAGAAAAAACAGTCTGACTATCCCACACATAGTTAATAATACTAAAAAGTTACAACATAATACCATAACCCAAATTTGCCTTAAACCACATAGATTCCTATATATATCTTTATTTTTGCCTAAATAGGATGAATGTACGCTGTTTGCTTTATTTATATATCTGAAAATATTAACAAAGTATTTTAAGTGTTGTAGTCATTCTAAGGCAGCATAGATTGTGATCATAAAAAATTCTTTCAACTCTGTTGTTTATATATACTTCATTGTTTAGGCTATAATAAATAAGATGAACTCATTCACCTTAATTTTAATGTTTTAAAAAGCCTTTCCACAAAGCTCATTATCAGCACCAGGCCACAAGTGTACCTAAATTTCCCTTTAAAAGGAGTTTAAATTATTCAGCATATAATTTTAGTAAAACTAATCCCCTTCTGTCACTGCCCAAACCTTTGTCTTTTGTGGTTCTCACTCAGAAAGTCAAATATATCTATTATGGGGAACACTAAAGTTTGAATCTAGAGATATGTAAGAAAGCAAAAGAGACTGGATAATTGCTTTTCATAAAATATTTGTATAGTTCTCAAATAAAATCCTGATGTCCACGGCTAAATATGTATTACAAACTAGAAGAAGCAGTTTTGCAATTTGAGAAAGTGTGCTGGGAGGAAATTTCATAAGCAAAGGAAGTGACCATAGAACTGTGCACCTTCATTCTCCTCTGAGTCAAAATGGTCCGCTTTCTTAAAATATTTATTTTATTTTATTAAAGTACAGTTGATTTACAATGTGGTGTTAATTTCTGCTGTACAGCAAACTGATTCAGTTATGCACATATTTTTTATTTTTCATATTCTTTTCCATTATGGTTTATCTCAGGATATTGAATATAGTTCCCTCTGCTATGCAGCAGGCCGTTGTTTATCCATTCTGTATATAATTTACATCTGGAAATCCCAAAATCTCAATCCATCCCTCCCCCAAGCCTCACAATTGTCCTCTCCTTTCAATTCTACTCTTAGAATAGAAAATGACCACTGATCAGAAAACGAGCTAATGGCTCAGACAGAAAATGCATGACATTCAAGATCATGCCATATATTCATAGGATACAGTAAAAATTGTTACGATTTTTAAAGGCTGAAAATATGAGGGACACATGATATAGTAGCTAGACAATAGCCTGATTACATACATCTCTGTGTGCTATTTCATGATTATCTGTAAGTTATGCAGTGTTACATAATACCATTATTTTATTGTACACCTACATCTTGAGCACATGCTTTTATGTGTAAAAACCTTTGAAAATATAATCCTTACAAGAGCAAGGGCCTGGCAGCATACTAAGTTCTCAATAAAATACTGAATGTCTGAAAACAAGTACGTTATGATTATTCAAAGTAGTGCCTGCCAAAATATGAAGAAATATGTGATTCATCACAGTACATAAGAGTACAGCAGGCAATGTTTTTCCTTAGACCCTGCTACCTTCTTTAATTACTGCTCTCTTTCTCCTCAGTTCCATTTTTAATATAATTAACACCACTAGTTCTCAAATGCCAGTTCCATATTAATGCCTGCCCATGAATATACTTATTCAATCTGTTACAAAATGAGAAAATTGAGAAAAAATGCTTTAACAAAGTAACTGTATTAATCAAGACACTTTATTTATTGTTATAGTCTTTCTTCATACTTCATGTTACATATTTTAAATTAACATAATAGTTGGTGTAGATTCCTGAGGTTGTTTTGTATTGTCACTCTCTATGGTTAATTGTGGCAAAATATACATAACATAAAACTGACCACTTTCACCATTTTAAGATTAGTTCAGTGACATTAAGTACATTCACATCATTGTACAACCATCACCTCATCCATTTCCAGAAATATTCATCTAGGAAAACTGAAATACTATACCAATTTAACAAAAATTCTCTGTTCTTCCTCTCTCTAGCCCTTGGCAATCACCATTCTACTTTCTATCTCTCTGAATTTGACTATGCTAAGTACCTCACGTAAGCAGGATGTCTTTTTCTGGTGGGCTTATTTCACTTAGCCTGATGACCTCAAGGTTCATGTTGTAGCACATATCAGAATTTCCTTCATTTTTAAGATTGAATAATAACTCCATGGTATATACCATATTTTACATATCCGTTCATTCACTTCAGTGGTTTATGTCTGCTATGAACCTAAGTCCTTTTGAGACTCTGTCTCTTATTTAAAATTTTAAGTATAGTTGATACATTTGTAAAAAAAACATGAATACCATTATTCTCTTGTGTGCTATTTCATGATTATCTGTAAGTTATGCAGTGTTACATAATACCATTATTTTATTGTACACCTACATCTTGAGCACATGCTTTTATGTGTAAAAACCTTTGAAAATATAATCCTTACAAGAGCAAGGGCCTGGCAGCATACTAAGTTCTCAATAAAATACTGAATGTCTGAAAACAAGTACGTTATGATTATTCAAAGTAGTGCCTGCCAAAATATGAAGAAATATGTGATTCATCACAGTACATAAGAGTACAGCAGGCAATGTTTTTCCTTAGACCCTGCTACCTTCTTTAATTACTGCTCTCTTTCTCCTCAGTTCCTTTTTTAATATAATTAACATCACTAGTTCTCAAATGCCAGTTCCATATTAATGCCTGCCCATGAATATACTTATTCAATCTGTTACAAAATGAGAAAATTGAGAAAAAATGCTTTAACAAAGTAACTGTATTAATCAAGACACTTTATTTATTGTTATAGTCTTTCTTCATACTTCATGTTACATATTTTAAATTAACATAATAGTTGGTGTAGATTCCTGAGGTTGTTTTGTATTGTCACTCTCTATGGTTAATTGTGGCAAAATATACATAACATAAAACTGACCACTTTCACCATTTTAAGATTAGTTCAGTGACATTAAGTACATTCACATCATTGTACAACCATCACCTCATCCATTTCCAGAAATATTCATCTAGGAAAACTGAAATACTATACCAATTTAACAAAAATTCTCTGTTCTTCCTCTCTCTAGCCCTTGGCAATCACCATTCTACTTTCTATCTCTCTGAATTTGACTATGCTAAGTACCTCACGTAAGCAGGATGTCTTTTTCTGGTGGGCTTATTTCACTTAGCCTGATGACCTCAAGGTTCATGTTGTAGCACATATCAGAATTTCCTTCATTTTTAAGATTGAATAATAACTCCATGGTATATACCATATTTTACATATCCGTTCATTCACTTCAGTGGTTTATGTCTGCTATGAACCTAAGTCCTTTTGAGACTCTGTCTCTTATTTAAAATTTTAAGTATAGTTGATTTATTGTCATTGTTCAGCAACTCAGTCCTATCTGACTCTGCAACCCCATGGACTGCAGCACACTAGGCTTCTCCAGTCCTTCACTATCTCCCTGAGTTTGCTCAAACTCATGTCCATCGAGTCGGTGATGCCATCCAACCATCTTATCTTCTGTCGCCCCCTTCTTCTCCGGCCCTCAATCTTTCCCAGCAACAGGGTCTTTTCCAATGAGTTGGATCTTCGCATCAGGTGAACTAAGTATTGGAGCTTCAACTTCAGCATCAGTCCATCCAATGAATATTCAGGGCTGACTTCCTTTAGGATTGACTGGTTTGGTCCAAGGGACTCTGAAGAGTCATCTCCAGCACCACAATTTGAAAGCATCAATTCTTCAGCACTCAGCCTTCTTTATGGTCCAACTTGACTATATGGACTTTTGTCAGCAATGTCTCTGCTTTTTATATGCTGTCTAGGTTTGTCATATCTTTTCTTCCAAGGAGCAAACATCTTTTAATGTTATGGTTGCAGTCACCATCCACAGTGATTTTGGAGCCCAAGAAAATAATATCTGTCACTGTTTCCATTGTTTGCTCATCTATTTGCCATGAAGTTACGGGACCAGATGCCATGATCTTAGTTTTTTGCCGGTTGAGTTTTAAGCCAGGTTTTTTACTCTCCTCTATCATTTTCATCAAGAGGCTCTTCAGTTTCTCTTCACTATCTGCTATAAGGGTGGTGTCATCTGCGTACCTGAATTTTTTCTCCCAGCAATCTTGATTCCATGGTTTTAAGCCATTTCCTCTCTCTAGCCCTTGGCAATCACCATTCTACTTTCTATCTCTCTGAATTTGACTATGCTAAGTACCTCACGTAAGCAGGATGTCTTTTTCTGGTGGGCTTATTTCACTTAGCCTGATGACCTCAAGGTTCATGTTGTAGCACATATCAGAATTTCCTTCATTTTTAAGATTGAATAATAACTCCATGGTATATACCATATTTTACATATCCGTTCATTCACTTCAGTGGTTTATGTCTGCTATGAACCTAAGTCCTTTTGAGACTCTGTCTCTTATTTAAAATTTTAAGTATAGTTGATTTATTGTCATTGTTCAGCAACTCAGTCCTATCTGACTCTGCAACCCCATGGACTGCAGCACACTAGGCTTCCCTGTCCTTCACTATCTCCCTGAGTTTGTTCAAACTCATGTCCATTGAGTCGGTGATGCCATCCAACCATCTCATCCTCTGTCACCCCGTTTCTCCTCCTGCCCTTCATCTTTCCCAGCACCCAGGTCTTTTCCAATGAGTTGGATCTTCGCATCAGGTGAACTAAGTATTGGAGCTTCAACTTCAGCATCAGTCCATCCAATGAATATTCAGGGCTGACTTCCTTTAGGATTGACTGGTTTGGTCCAAGGGACTCTGAAGAGTCATCTCCAGCACCACAATTTGAAAGCATCAATTCTTCAGCACTCAGCCTTCTTTATGGTCCAACTTGACTATATGGACTTTTGTCAGCAATGTCTCTGCTTTTTATATGCTGTCTAGGTTTGTCATATCTTTTCTTCCAAGGAGCAAACATCTTTTAATGTTATGGTTGCAGTCACCATCCACAGTGATTTTGGAGCCCAAGAAAATAATATCTGTCACTGTTTCCATTGTTTGCTCATCTATTTGCCATGAAGTTACGGGACCAGATGCCATGATCTTAGTTTTTTGCCGGTTGAGTTTTAAGCCAGGTTTTTTACTCTCCTCTATCATTTTCATCAAGAGGCTCTTCAGTTTCTCTTCACTATCTGCTATAAGGGTGGTGTCATCTGCGTACCTGAAGTTATTGATGTTTCTCCCAGCAATCTTGATTCCAGCTGGTACTTCATCCAGTCCAGCATTTCCCATGATGTATTCTGCATATTGCAGGATGACAATATACAGCCTTGACGTACACTTTTCCCGATTTGGAATCACTCTGTTGTTTCATGTCTGGTTCTACCTATTGCTTCTTGACCTGCATACAGGTTTCTCAGGAGGCAGGTAAGGTGGTCTGGTATTCCTATCTCTTTCAGAGTTTGCCATAGTTTGTTGTGATCAACACAGTCAAAGGCTTTAGCGTAGTCAATGAAGCAGAAGTAGATGTTTTTCTAGAGTTCCCTTGTTTTTTCTATAATCTAATGGATGTTGGCTATTTGATCTCTGCTTCCTTTGGAGGATTTTGAGCATTGCCTCGCTAGCATGTGAAATGAGTACAATTGTGCAGTAGTTTGAACAGTCTTTGACATTGCCTTCATTGGGACTGTAATGAAAACTGACGTGTTCCAGTCTTGAGACCATTGCTGAGTTTTTCAAATTTGCTGGTTTACTGAGTGCAGCATTTTAACAGCATTATCTTTTAGGATTTGAAATAGTTCAGCTGTAATTCCATCCCCTCCACTAGCTTTATTTGTAATGATGCTTCCTAAGGCCCACTTCACTTCACACTCAAGGAAGTCTGGCTCTAGGTGAGTGATCACACCTTCATAGTCATCTGGCTCATTAAGATCTCTTTTGTTTAGTTCTTCTGTGTATTCTTGCCACCTCTTCTTAATGTCTTCTGCTTCTGTTAGGTCCATACCATTTCTTTCCTTGGTGGGCAGATTGTGCTCATCCTTGCATGAAATATTCCCTTGGAATCTCTAGTTTTCTTGTAGACATCTGTAGTCTTTCCCATTCTATTTTTTTCCTCTATTTCTTTGCTTTATTCACTTAGGAAGACTTTCTCATCTCTCCTTACTATTCTTTGGGTATACTCTTTGTATTCAAATGAGTATATCTTTCCTTTACTCCTTTGTCTTTCACTTCTCTTTTTTCCTCAGCTATTTGTAAGGCCTCCTCAGACAACCATCCTCCTTTCTTTTTCTTGAAGATGGTTTTGATCACTGCCTCTGGTACAATGTTACAAACCTCCCTCCATACTTCTTCAGGCACTCTCTTTATCAGCTCTAATCCCTTGAATCTATTTGTCACTTCCACTGTATAAGTGTAAGTGATTTGACTTAGGCCATATCTGAATGGCCTAGTGGTCTTCCTTACTTTCTTCAATTTAAGTCTGAATTTTGCAATAAGGAGCTCATGGTCTGAGTCACAGTCAGCTCCCGGTCTTGCTTTTGCTGACTCTATAGAGCTTCTCCACCTTCAGCTGCAAAGAAAATAATCAATCGGATTTTGATATTGACCATCTGGTGATGTACATGTGTCATCTCTTGTGTTGTTGGAAGAGGGTGTTTCTTATGACCAGTGCATTCTCTTGGCAAAACTCTGTTACCTTTGCCCTGCTTCATTTGTACTCCAAGGCCAAACTTGCCTGTTACTCCAGGTATCACTTGACTTCTTACTATTGCATCCCAGTCCCTTATGATGAAAAGGACATTTTTGGGGGGTGTTTGTTAGTTCTAGAAGGTTTTCCATGTCTTCATAGAAATGTTCAACTTTAGCTTCTTCAGCATTAGTGGTTGGCACAAAGACTTCGATTACTGTGATTTGAATGGTTTGCCTTGGAAACCAATAGAGATCATTCTGTCATTTTTGAGACTGCACCCAAGTACTGCATTTTTGACTCTTTGGTTGACTATATACTATGTATAATACAGTGATAAGATAAGATATGTAACATTTATCACTATGAATAACATAGTGATTCAATATTTTAATAGATTATGCTCCTTTTAAAGTTATAAAATATTGGCTATATTCTCTGTATTATACACTACATCCTTATAAGCTTATTTATTTTATACATACTACTGTCTGTTTTGTTATATTCATTAGTTTTTTTTTTTTTTTGGTTCCATATACAAGTGACGACATACAGTGTTTGACATACAGTGTTTTTCTCTGCCTGGCTTATTTCACTAAGCATAATACCCTCCACTTTGTCCATGTTGCTGCAAATTGCAAAATTTCGTTCTTTTTTATGACTAAGTAATATTCCATATTGTGTGTGTGTGTATACACAAACCACATCTTCTTTACCCATTCATCTATTGATGGACACTAAGGTTACTGCCATACCTTGACAATTTTAAATAATGCTGCACGAATTAGTATTTAAATTTTCTCCAGGAGTGGACCTGCTATATCACGTGGTAGCTCTATTTTTTCTTTCTTTTTTTTTTTTTTTTGAGAAACCTCCATTCCCACCAACAGTGTGTGTAGGTTCATTTTTCTCCATATCTCCACTAGCATTTGTAATTTATAGACTTCTTTTATCATTTTATTTATTTTTGGCTGTGGTAGGTCTTTGTTGCTGCACAGGCTTTTCTCTAGTTGCAGCCAGTGAGGCCTACTGTCTAATTGCGGTGTGTGGGCTTCTCTTTTCAGTGACTTCTCTTGTTGCAGAGCATAAGCTCAAGCGCACTGGAGTTCCAGTAGCTGCTACCTGTGGGGTTCAGTAGTTGAAACTCCTGGGCGCTAAAACACAAGCTCCATAGTTGTAGCACAGGGGCTTAGTTGTTCTGCAGCATGTGGGATCTTCCTAGATCAGGGATTGAACCCATGTCTCCTGCTTTGGCAGGCAGGTTCTTTGCCTCTGAGTCATAAGGGAAGCCCTGTAATTTATAGACTTTTATAGACTTTTCTGACAGATACGAGGTAATATCTCATTTTGGTTTTGATTTGCAATGTTGAGCATCTTTTCATGTACCTGTTGGTCATCTGTATGTCTTCTTTGGGAAAATATCTATTCAGGTCTTGTGCCCATTTTTCAATTAGGTTTTTAAAAAAATATATATTGAGTTATATAAGGTATTTATACAGTTTAGATATTAACCCCTTAATCATCATATCATTTGCAAATATTTTCACCCATTCAGTAGGTTGTATTTTCATTTTATTAATGGTTTCCACAAGACTCTGCTTTAAATTCTTTTGCATATGTACCCAGAAGTAGAATTGCTGGATCACGTGCGCTGAGGCTCTGCCATACTGTTTTTCATACCAACTGCACCATCACTATCAACAGTGCCTAAGGGTTCCAACTTCTCCACATCCTTGACACTTTTTCTTTTCTGTTTTCTGACAGTAGCCATCCTGATGTGTATGAGGCAATATCTTATTGTAGTTTTGATTTTATTTTCCCTAAGAATTGGTGATTTTGAGTTCTTGCTATATTTCTCTGTTGATAAAACAAGAAGTTGGAAACTCAGTCTCCGGTTTTTTCTAAATTTATTTGTCCTTAAAATCTGAAAGTCTGAGAACTACTAGTGTACTCTCTATGTCCTCTTTTTATCCTCTGTTTATCTCCTAAATTCACTGCTGTGCTGGGAGTGCGCTGTGCTGAGTCAGGTCTGACTCTTTGTGACCCCATGGACTGCAGCACGCCAGGCTCCACTGTCCATGGGATTTGCCAGGCAGGAATATGGAAGGGGTTGCCATTTCCTCCTACAGGAGAATCTTTCCAACCCAGGGATCAAACCCGCATCTCCTGCATTGCAATCTGATTCTTTACTGCTGAGCCACCAGAGAAGCCTCCATCACAGGACCTCAGTAAAAGTAATTCCTGTCCTTGGTCTTCTCGGAGGGTAATTTCAACCCCTCTCATATTTTCATTCTGTGCTTTATGCAATGACTCCCAAATCTCTAGCATTAAATCATATCTGTGGGGAATTTAGACGGTGCAAGGCCCTCTGCCAGGAACAAATGATATTCAGTTGTGGCTCCTGCTCTCAAGGGACTTAGAGCTTAGGAAGAGAGAGAGTTGTGCCATAAAGTGTCACACAAGCTATGGAAGGAACTGGTTTGAAATCACAAAAGCTGAGAACAGACTGGTAGTTCCTAAAGGGTAGGGGGTGAGGAAGGGATGGAGTGGGAGGCTGGAGTAAGTAGATAGAAACTTTTATGTATGGAATGGATAAACAACAACATCCTACTGTATTATAGCACGGATAACAATATTCAATATCTTATAATAAACCATAATGGAAAAGAACATTAAAAAAGAATGTATATATTTGTATAACTGAATCACTTTGCTATGTAGCAGTAATTAACACAACACTGTCAATCAAGTGCATTCCATTTAAAAAATAAGTATGAAAGAAACATGTTTGGAGCACAGAAAAAGGCATGGCTATTTCATTTGGCCTGAAGTGGACAAGAAAGCTGGCACAGAGGAGAGCTTGAACCGAATGAGTCTTGGAATTGCTTGCCATGTAAAAAAGGGGGAGACAGCGTCACTTGAGCAAAAACACCCTGGGGAACTGCCAGCAGTCACCGCTGCCTAAGGTGCTAGGTATGTGAGGAACGATGAGTACCAATAAGAGAAAGAAGGAGGAGGTATATTAATACACACCAAGCTAAAAAGTCTGCACAATAAAACATTGGTTAACTATTGCAGAAGAAAAGGTTTCAAGGAAAGACGAGTTCATTTGGGGACACTTTGAATTTGTGAATTTCTGTGGCATATTCAAGTGGTTACAGAAAGAGGTCAAGGTTAGAGACACAGATCTGTAAGACAGAGGAGGAAGCCACCTGCAGCACGTACCCCACTCCTACACTTGCCCACTCAAGGGCTTGCAAGAGCAAACCCCTGTGACTCCACTAGAAGTGGGTGGGTAGGCTGGCCACCTCTGAACTGGGGAGTGACTGCTAACAGGTATGAGGTTGAGGTTTCTTTTTGGGGTGATGAAAATATTCTGAAATTAGATAGTGTGATGCTGTATGATTTTGTGAACATACAAAGACCAACGGATAGTACCAATTGAAAAGGGAAACCTTAGAGCTTGTGAATTATATCTCAATTTCTTTAGTCTGTGTGAAAAAATTCTATGGCTCAGCTTATCCATTTGATCCAAAACACACCCCATATTTCCATACTTGTGCCGTTTCTCCTGTTGATTCCACCTAGAATCTTCTTTCTCCCATTCCCCTCTCCCATAGTTTCAAATCCTTTTCTTTCTTCCCAGCCCAGCTAAAATCCTCTTATTCTATGCATTCTGACCTCCCCAGGCCAGGGGTATGCTTTGTACTTCTCTGACATTTTCTGTTTATTTTGTTTTCTACTGACCTGTTTTACTCTCTTCCCCATTTAATAGATGTTCACATATCTTATTACTTAATAAACTTTAAGTTCTTGAGAACAGGAGTTGCTTTCTCTATAAATCCTATCAAATGCTTTGCTTATAGTAGACTTTCAAAAATGTTTAGTAAATCAGTACATCAAGGACTATAAAGTTTCAAGGAGAATCTAGGAAAAAAAGACAAATAAACTAAATTAATAACAATTAGCTGTCAGCTAAACTCTCCATCCTCATCATGTAAGTGACTGTGATACAATTTACAGTCTAGGGTTACATATTCACAGTTTTTTCCGGAAAGACTTGAAATTTGAGGTGTCAAGATCAGAGTACAATGTATAGTCAAATGTTTAGGTTCTTGTAGTCTGACTAATTATATTAAAAATAAAATGAATTAAGCATAAAACTGTTCAGAGATCTTATCCCACATGGGAACACATGAAGCTACTAGTGCAGAAAATGTCACAGTGATGACTTCTGAGCTGTCAGTCAACTGAGGATCTGTGAGATAGGATCTCCCTTTGAGGAAGTGGAAAGGATTCCACCCTATAGCCATAGGGATTCCTGTTCCTGTTAAACTCTGTTTTTATTTTAAATTTCCCTCTGTAGACTCAGGCTCAGCAACTTTTTCTTATCTGAGCTGCCAGAACAGAAGGAGATATGGCAATATGGAGACGCAAACACTCTTAACTCTTAAACATGAATAATAATAGCTCTTATTTATTGAGCGTTCACCATGTGAATTTTTAAAGGTGTTTTCTATGTGCTAATACATCTGCTCTTTATACAGATTGTTGGGGGAAGGACTACTATAAACCAAGTTAACAGATGATGAGGTGAGACTTGAAGCACATAAAGGTTAATTTGCTCATGGTCACACAACGTGATAAACAGTAGGTTCATAATGCATCCTTAGGCTTATAAGGCATCCTTAAGGCCCACTAGAGGTGTAGTGCATTAGTAAATGAACTTTTATTTTTCTCTCCCCCCAGCCCAGCTAAAATCCTCTTATTCTATGCATTCTGATGGCCAGGGGTATGCTTTGTACTTCTCTGACATTTTCTGTTTATTTTGTTTTCTACTGACCTGTTTTACTCTCTTCCCCATTTAATAGATGTTCACATATCTTATTACTTAATAAACTTTAAGTTCTTGAGAACAGGAGTTGCTTTCTCTATAAATCCTATCAAATGCTTTGCTTATAGTAGACTTTCAAAAATGTTTAGTAAATCAGTACATCAAGGACTATAAAGTTTCAAGGAGAATCTAGGAAAAAAAGACAAATAAACTAAATTAATAACAATTAGCTGTCAGCTAAACTCTCCATCCTCATCATGTAAGTGACTGTGATACAATTTACAGTCTAGGGTTACATATTCACAGTTTTTTCCGGAAAGACTTGAAATTTGAGGTGTCAAGATCAGAGTACAATGTATAGTCAAATGTTTAGGTTCTTGTAGTCTGACTAATTATATTAAAAATAAAATGAATTAAGCATAAAACTGTTCAGAGATCTTATCCCACATGGGAACACATGAAGCTACTAGTGCAGAAAATGTCACAGTGATGACTTCTGAGCTGTCAGTCAACTGAGGATCTGTGAGATAGGATCTCCCTTTGAGGAAGTGGAAAGGATTCCACCCTATAGCCATAGGGATTCCTGTTCCTGTTAAACTCTGTTTTTATTTTAAATTTCCCTCTGTAGACTCAGGCTCAGCAACTTTTTCTTATCTGAGCTGCCAGAACAGAAGGAGATATGGCAATATGGAGACGCAAACACTCTTAACTCTTAAACATGAATAATAATAGCTCTTATTTATTGAGCGTTCACCATGTGAATTTTTAAAGGTGTTTTCTATGTGCTAATACATCTGCTCTTTATACAGATTGTTGGGGGAAGGACTACTATAAACCAAGTTAACAGATGATGAGGTGAGACTTGAAGCACATAAAGGTTAATTTGCTCATGGTCACACAACGTGATAAACAGTAGGTTCATAATGCATCCTTAGGCTTATAAGGCATCCTTAAGGCCCACTAGAGGTGTAGTGCATTAGTAAATGAACTTTTTTATTTTTCATTTAATTCTCACAAAAATCCTATAGGGTGAATAATTAATCCTCCTTACTTTATAGGTAAAGAAACTGATTGTTAGTGACCATGCAGTACCATGCAGTTGCTAAGTGGCAGAGCCGAGGCTCTGTCTTCAAAGTCCGACTCCAACTCTGACTTTCCAGTGGGCTCGCTCCTCAGGGCTGGGGTAGCTTCCAGACTGTGAGTGAGGGAGCCCACGTCCCTAACTGTTCTGCTTTGTTCAATGCTGGTATGGAAAGAAATTTTAATGCTGGCTCTCTACCTAGGTCTGTAGCACCTTTATTCTCTTTCTCAACTGGCATCTAGGGCATATTGTAACTGATTTTTCAGTATTCAAATTAACACTTATTTAGAATGAAATTCAGAAGCACACTGGTACATTATCTCCTCTTTCCTGGGGAAATATATTTTTGCAACCACAAAGATAAGCAGGAATTATTGTAGATGAGCCAGGTAATTAGTGTTTATTACAAATTATCTAGTACTAACTGTTAAGCATACCATATGAAATCCTAAGTAGAACTGAGGCAGTAACCTCTCCTTTTAGTTTCCAGATTTTTCTAATTTTCCTTTTAGTTGAACTATCCTCACCACATCTCTTTTTTATTATACATTATGTTCTAAATATAGCTTCATATGTATTTTTAAACATATATACTTGCAAATACACTATATCTGCATAGTTATTGATAACATATAATCAAATAGTTAATTAAAGCTACATACAGATATAAGTAAAGACAAGGAAAGTGTTACATGGAATAAACAGAGAAAGCTGTAAAAAATATGGATGAATGTGTCTGGCCCAGAGCTGGTGTTAAGGAGAAAACCATGGTCTTCTCCAAATTCAGCAAGGGGAAGGGTAGATATGGGGAGCCCAGGGGGGTCTGATATACATTCAGTGCACAATAGAATGTGACAAATAACTAGAGAATTACCCACCGAGGCTAACAGGGCACAACATAATTATTTAGAACCTGTATATCAGAGAAGACAGTTCGAAGTGTAACAGTTCATGCTAGTCTAGAAGGAGATCAACTAAAATCTCCAGATATGGAGGACCTGGACTAGAGTAGTGGCCTTGGAAAATGAGAAGGACACTTGAAAGAATATATCAAGTGCATCTGTGCTGAAAAAGAAATAGATCGTGAAGCATTTTTTTTTTCCGTAACTGTTTTACCATCTCTATAATGGGACCTAAATGCCTTCTGAACTTTTCACCTATGTTTTAAGGTCATGGAAAAAGACATAAAAAACAAAATAATTTCCCAGTAATTATGTTCTATATACTAAAACCAGCTCAAGTTTTATTTGTTGTTCTTTCTTTTTTTAATGACTATTTCTTCCAGGGGTCTTAACACATCATGTTTTTCTGCATTTCAGATTCTAAGTTAGGTAACTCTGCTACCTTAAATTAGAGCAGTGTTTGACTCTCTTTCCTTCTTTTAGGTAACATATGTGAATGGTTGTGCTTTAACCATTAAGGCCCAGGGGTGGGGGGAAGTAAACCTAGGACAAGATGGATAACTAGTCACAGAGAAGAACACTAAGCTCCTAGCTTTCACAAACCACCACCAGGAAGAAAAAAATCTCTTCCCCTCTTTATCTGATTATATTTTCTCTCAAGTATAACAAATTCACATTTACTTATTAAATCTAATCTTTACTCTCTCAGTCCTCTTGGAATAGGAATGGAACATTTTGAGAAAATTGTAGTTCATTTCAAGCAAAAAAGATTACAGGTATAGATAGTCTTATACTTAAGTGTATTGTTGAAATATTCACCTAGAGTGGAGGAGATGGTTTTATTTTTAAAGAGAGAAGTGGAGGGGCTTCCCTGGTAGCTCAGGGGTGAAGAATTCGCCTGCCAATGCAGGAGACACGAGTTCGATCCCTGATCCGGGAAGATCCCACATGCTGCAGAGTAACTAAGCCTGAGAGTGACAACTATGGAGCCTGTGCCCTAGAGCCTCAGAACCTCAGCTGTGGAGCCCATGTGCTGCAGCTACTTAAGCCCATGTGCCCTAGTGCCCAAGTTCCAGAACAAGAGAAGTCACCACAACAAGAAGTCAGCTCACGTCAACCAGAGAGTAGCCCCCACTCTCTGCAACTAGAGAACAGCCCATAGCAGCAGTGAAAACCCAAAATAGCCAAAAATAAAAGAAATAAATAAAAATTTTTTAAAAAGAGAGGTAGAAAAGTGGAAATGAAATGAAGATATACATGCATATGCATATGAATGTATATATACACACACGGTGTGCGTGCTCAGTCGCGTCTAACTTTTTGTGACTCTACAGACTGAAGCCTGTCAGGTTCCTTGGTCCATGGAATTTCCCAGGAAATAATACTGGAGCGTGTCGTCATTTCCTCCTCTATATATTCCAGCTCAAGTTTTATTTGTTGTTCTTTCTTTTTTTAATGACTATTTCTTCCAGGGGTCTTAACACATCATGTTTTTCTGCATTTCAGATTCTAAGTTAGGTAACTCTGCTACCTTAAATTAGAGCAGTGTTTGACTCTCTTTCCTTCTTTTAGGTAACATATGTGAATGGTTGTGCTTTAACCATTAAGGCCCAGGGGTGGGGGGAAGTAAACCTAGGACAAGATGGATAACTAGTCACAGAGAAGAACACTAAGCTCCTAGCTTTCACAAACCACCACCAGGAAGAAAAAAATCTCTTCCCCTCTTTATCTGATTATATTTTCTCTCAAGTATAACAAATTCACATTTACTTATTAAATCTAATCTTTACTCTCTCAGTCCTCTTGGAATAGGAATGGAACATTTTGAGAAAATTGTAGTTCATTTCAAGCAAAAAAGATTACAGGTATAGATAGTCTTATACTTAAGTGTATTGTTGAAATATTCACCTAGAGTGGAGGAGATGGTTTTATTTTTAAAGAGAGAAGTGGAGGGGCTTCCCTGGTAGCTCAGGGGTGAAGAATTCGCCTGCCAATGCAGGAGACACGAGTTCGACCCCTGATCCGGGAAGATCCCACATGCTGCAGAGTAACTAAGCCTGAGAGTGACAACTATGGAGCCTGTGCCCTAGAGCCTCAGAACCTCAGCTGTGGAGCCCATGTGCTGCAGCTACTTAAGCCCATGTGCCCTAGTGCCCAAGTTCCAGAACAAGAGAAGTCACCACAACAAGAAGTCAGCTCACGTCAACCAGAGAGTAGCCCCCACTCTCTGCAACTAGAGAACAGCCCATAGCAGCAGTGAAAACCCAAAATAGCCAAAAATAAAAGAAATAAATAAAAATTTTTTAAAAAGAGAGGTAGAAAAGTGGAAATGAAATGAAGATATACATGCATATGCATATGAATGTATATATACACACACGGTGTGCGTGCTCAGTCGCGTCTAACTTTTTGTGACTCTACAGACTGAAGCCTGTCAGGTTCCTTGGTCCATGGAATTTCCCAGGAAATAATACTGGAGCGTGTCGTCATTTCCTCCTCTAGGGGATCTTCCTGACCCAGGGACAGAACCCGTATCTCCTGTATCTCCTGCAATGGCAGGCGGATTCCTTATGACTGAGCCACCTAGGAAGCCCTATACACACACAAACACACCTATATTTGTACCTCTGTTAAAGAGCAGCTTGGTTTATTTAGAAAAGCTACTTCTGGAAAGAGTAACTTCTGTCTCTTTAAGGACCATGAGTGAAAATGGAAGTCGCGAGCGAGATGGGACTGGTTGTAAACAGGTCCAAAGAGATCCTGGGAATTTTGCTGAGAGAGGATATCTGGGGTTGGACTAAAAGGTCAGTTGGGAAGTAAAAGGAAGAAAAACGGAAAGTTAGGTCAGAGCATTTTTTGTTGTTGTTTTTTAAAAACATAATCTTGAGTGGATTTGCTTTTAACGTGTAAGAATAGCAGAATAATACTGTATAAAATATTAAGTTGAATTAGATATTACTGAATGAAAGACATATAGTATCTTCAAATTCCCCAAAATGTTTCAGAAATGTCTTTTTAAAATACAGCTCCGGGGCTTCCCTGGTGGTCCAGTGGTTAAGAATCTGCCTTCCAATGCAAGAGATACAGGTTCAGTTCCTTGTCCAGAAACTAAGATCCCACATGTACTGCCACAACTACTGAGACCCTGGAGTCTCAACTACAGAGAAGCCCACATGCCACAATGAAGACCCAACACAGCCAAAAATAAATAAAATACAGCTTCAGAGTAGGCCAGCGTTATCCACAATTTTACTTGCCCTGTCTTTAATGTAAATTATTTTAAAATTCCCATTTAACTTTAAAGCCAGGGACCTCCAGTAAGACTGTTTACTTGGAATGAAATGTAGGGGCCCACTTAGCTCTTTTTTCCCTCTCTAATGTCAGAGACTGCCCATAACCTCTGCACAGGGATGGATGAATTGTTGACTGTAACCCACCTGCTTCTTTCAATATATTTCACTTAAGTACTTTGGGAATGAAATTTGGACCACAGAGAACTAGGTCATTTGGGGGACTATGGGTGCCAGTTGTTCAGGATTTTTCTCTCACACAAAACATGTCTCATTTAACACGTAGGGTATTTTCCTTCTAGATCTCCACCCACACGTGTCCCCCTCACCTAGCATTGTTACCCTTGCCAATGTCACATGGAAACCTAGGTTCCGAGATTCTAGGCTGCACTGCACTCTGACAGTAGGGGACACACTGTAGTGTGTTGCAAAGATGGGACAAGTAGGGAACTTCTCTGGTGGTCCAGTGGCTAAGGCTCCATGTTCATAATGCAGGAGGCCTGGGTTTGATCCCCGGTCAGGGAACTAGATCCTACATGCAACTAAAAAATCCCACATGCTGCAACTAAGACCCAGTGCAACCAAGTAAATATTTAAAAAAATAATAATAACAGCTAAACATGGACAAGTAAACATGGACAAGTAGGATACACAAAACACACTGAAGGCAGACTCAGTTTACTCTGCTTTAGGTTTAGGGCTGTGGATGCCTCTGCCTAGTGAGGAACGCCCTGGGATGCTGTGCCAACTGGCCTCCTAGAGGCCAAGCACCTAGGGAGGGAAACAGGCAGAGGAGAGGAAGATAATTCGGGATGTTGACCCCTTACAAGTTCCGGACTTGCCACCTCCTCCTGCTCCCCTGCCACCATCGCCTACATCGGAGCGGACGACAAAAGAGAAAACGGCTGTTCAGTAACAATGAAGAGTATCAAGGACTGAGCGTAACTGGAGTAAGTACAGAGAGGAGCCCACATGCCACAATGAAGACCCAACACAGCCAAAAATAAATAAAATACAGCTTCAGAGTAGGCCAGCGTTATCCACAATTTTACTTGCCCTGTCTTTAATGTAAATTATTTTAAAATTCCCATTTAACTTTAAAGCCAGGGACCTCCAGTAAGACTGTTTACTTGGAATGAAATGTAGGGGCCCACTTAGCTCTTTTTTCCCTCTCTAATGTCAGAGACTGCCCATAACCTCTGCACAGGGATGGATGAATTGTTGACTGTAACCCACCTGCTTCTTTCAATATATTTCACTTAAGTACTTTGGGAATGAAATTTGGACCACAGAGAACTAGGTCATTTGGGGGACTATGGGTGCCAGTTGTTCAGGATTTTTCTCTCACACAAAACATGTCTCATTTAACACGTAGGGTATTTTCCTTCTAGATCTCCACCCACACGTGTCCCCCTCACCTAGCATTGTTACCCTTGCCAATGTCACATGGAAACCTAGGTTCCGAGATTCTAGGCTGCACTGCACTCTGACAGTAGGGGACACACTGTAGTGTGTTGCAAAGATGGGACAAGTAGGGAACTTCTCTGGTGGTCCAGTGGCTAAGGCTCCATGTTCATAATGCAGGAGGCCTGGGTTTGATCCCCGGTCAGGGAACTAGATCCTACATGCAACTAAAAAATCCCACATGCTGCAACTAAGACCCAGTGCAACCAAGTAAATATTTAAAAAAATAATAATAACAGCTAAACATGGACAAGTAAACATGGACAAGTAGGATACACAAAACACACTGAAGGCAGACTCAGTTTACTCTGCTTTAGGTTTAGGGCTGTGGATGCCTCTGCCTAGTGAGGAACGCCCTGGGATGCTGTGCCAACTGGCCTCCTAGAGGCCAAGCACCTAGGGAGGGAAACAGGCAGAGGAGAGGAAGATAATTCGGGATGTTGACCCCTTACAAGTTCCGGACTTGCCACCTCCTCCTGCTCCCCTGCCACCATCGCCTACATCGGAGCGGACGACAAAAGAGAAAACGGCTGTTCAGTAACAATGAAGAGTATCAAGGACTGAGCGTAACTGGAGTAAGTACACGGCGGCGCCCCGCTCCCCAGCGCCCACGGAGGCGCCAGGACCTCGGAGGGTGCGGGGTGAGCCCGAAAGCACCCGGAGCTCCAGCGGCTCCCGCTCGGCGTCAAGCCCGCGAGCCATATCCCCGCGCGGCCAGCCGGGCTTCGCGCTCGAGCTCGTGGGGAGACTACAGCTCCCGGCAGGCCCCGCGCCGGCCGCACGCCCCCGCCCCTCGCGCGCCCCCGCCTCGCGCGCCCCGGCCCCCCGCCCTCGGGCCTCAGGACGGGACGGGGCGAAGGGAGGCAGGCCGGGAGGAAGGGGCGCCTGCGGCGGGCGGGATCCTGCGAGGCGCGTGAAGCCTCGCTGGCGCCTGGTCCGGGACCGAGACGCTGGCAGGCGCGGAGTTTCTCGCGACCGGCCGAGCCTGCCTCTGTAAGTAGTCGCCTCGGGGAACGCGGAGCCGACGCCGAAAAAGTTAGCGCCGCCGCGGCCGCCGCTTTGTTCTCCCGGGGCCGTCGGGTGAGGCGGCGGTCGCCCTTCCCCCACCCGCCCGCACGCGGCGGCGGCGAGGGCGGCGGGACCGGGACCCCGCGCCGGGCTGGGCGGCGGCCGCCGAGGCTGGGCGGGAAGTTGGCGGAGCGCGCGGCGGGAGGACCGGGCGGGGGGCGCCGCGGCGATCGGGGGCGCCGGCGTGGCCGCCCGAGGCGGCCAAGTTCCGGCCAGGGCGCCGACGCCAACTTGGAGTCGCGGTCCGCCGGCGACCCCCGCGCCCGGCCCCTCGGGCTCCCATCTGTTCCCGGGTCTCCTCCCCAGTAGCGCCCGACGCCAGAGCGGCGGCACTCACGCTTTTGCGGAATTTGGGATGAGCCTTTCGCTTTTCTCAACACCGCTGCAGCCCTTGCCCGTCTCGAAGCGGTGACTCGACGGTGCTTGGGGAACCTAAGCCCCCACCCCAGTTTCCTGACTCTGTTTAGTTTTGCAAGTTGGCCGCGCTGTTGCGAGTCAGCCTCACCCGCGGGAGGTTTTTCTTAAGATGAAACACGCGTCTCTTTCTTTGAGCAATAAAACAACCCCAGACTCTGCGATCGCCTGTTGGAGATTTTATTTGAAGTCTTCGCAGTCCGAGGCACAGGCCTTGCCGTGTGCAGGCACGAATAGAAATCGAGCGACGGCGTGTGTTGAGAGCTGCAGACTTTTCCATACCCAGATTGATGGCTTGGACGTAACTGTCTCTTCAACCACACCCGTCCCCACAGGAAATAAGACTATCGGTGTCATCTTTGATTAAGAAGTATAAGTTACACCCAGAACTAGGTTCGACCCAGCCTTAATGAGCTCGTAGAGGCAAATGAACACTTTTAAAAGACCGTAATTTGTACTCTAAAAAAAATGTTACGTTGTTACTCTTAGACTGTTTCTACTTGGTACTTCCTACGGCAGTTCTTAACGTTTCAGCGGCTCTGATTTTGCTTGGATCAAGTTTGTTTACCGACTTGATGCCGTGAGGGTGGGGAAATCTTTGGATTTGTTGCTGAAGTTCCCCGACCCGAGACGCTGGCAGGCGCGGAGTTTCTCGCGACCGGCCGAGCCTGCCTCTGTAAGTAGTCGCCTCGGGGAACGCGGAGCCGACGCCGAAAAAGTTAGCGCCGCCGCGGCCGCCGCTTTGTTCTCCCGGGGCCGTCGGGTGAGGCGGCGGTCGCCCTTCCCCCACCCGCCCGCACGCGGCGGCGGCGAGGGCGGCGGGACCGGGACCCCGCGCCGGGCTGGGCGGCGGCCGCCGAGGCTGGGCGGGAAGTTGGCGGAGCGCGCGGCGGGAGGACCGGGCGGGGGGCGCCGCGGCGATCGGGGGCGCCGGCGTGGCCGCCCGAGGCGGCCAAGTTCCGGCCAGGGCGCCGACGCCAACTTGGAGTCGCGGTCCGCCGGCGACCCCCGCGCCCGGCCCCTCGGGCTCCCATCTGTTCCCGGGTCTCCTCCCCAGTAGCGCCCGACGCCAGAGCGGCGGCACTCACGCTTTTGCGGAATTTGGGATGAGCCTTTCGCTTTTCTCAACACCGCTGCAGCCCTTGCCCGTCTCGAAGCGGTGACTCGACGGTGCTTGGGGAACCTAAGCCCCCACCCCAGTTTCCTGACTCTGTTTAGTTTTGCAAGTTGGCCGCGCTGTTGCGAGTCAGCCTCACCCGCGGGAGGTTTTTCTTAAGATGAAACACGCGTCTCTTTCTTTGAGCAATAAAACAACCCCAGACTCTGCGATCGCCTGTTGGAGATTTTATTTGAAGTCTTCGCAGTCCGAGGCACAGGCCTTGCCGTGTGCAGGCACGAATAGAAATCGAGCGACGGCGTGTGTTGAGAGCTGCAGACTTTTCCATACCCAGATTGATGGCTTGGACGTAACTGTCTCTTCAACCACACCCGTCCCCACAGGAAATAAGACTATCGGTGTCATCTTTGATTAAGAAGTATAAGTTACACCCAGAACTAGGTTCGACCCAGCCTTAATGAGCTCGTAGAGGCAAATGAACACTTTTAAAAGACCGTAATTTGTACTCTAAAAAAAATGTTACGTTGTTACTCTTAGACTGTTTCTACTTGGTACTTCCTACGGCAGTTCTTAACGTTTCAGCGGCTCTGATTTTGCTTGGATCAAGTTTGTTTACCGACTTGATGCCGTGAGGGTGGGGAAATCTTTGGATTTGTTGCTGAAGTTCCCCGACCCGAGGTCTAGACCAGGTTTCCTTAATAAAGGAACCCGATCCTCCTTGCTGTTAGCATCTGGGTTCAGAGCAGGCATGGACTGTCGACCAAAAAAGAAGTTTTAATAAAAGTATTTAAAATGTGCTACCGAAGCCTTCACGTTAGATTTTGCTTCGGTAAGTCACACGTGGTCTGCCTGATCAGATTAACTTGAATATTTGACGAGCCAGTTTTCCATCCTAAGTTCTATGACTTGGTATGTAGCTTTTCACTTTTGAGGATGACTCAGATTTAAGAATGTTGACTGGTTGATTATCTTGAGATGAATCATAGTGAATCTTTTAAATATATAAATTTTATAAGCTTTCTGTTTCATGAGGTGACATGTTTTAAAATAGAAATATCTCTCAGTGGGATCGCTTTTCATCTAAAAACTGCCATGCCCTCCCCCCCCCCAAAAAAAGCTTAAGAAATCAAGTTTAAGGACATTAAATTGTTTACGTTATATAAGAATTGGGAAAATCTCCTACAGGTGAAAAAAAGAATAAATGCTAATTTCAAGTTGATGGAAATATTACCATATTAGAGTTAATTGCTCATTTTAAAAATGAAACTACTTTTGCAGAAGTTGATATTGGGAAATTATTGACTCGTATAGTTTTAATTTGATTTAATAATAATCATGCTTATGAAATGGAATATATTACCATCATTAGTAGGTTAATATTATGCTATAATGTATTGAGAGCTGCAGACTTTTCCATACCCAGATTGATGGCTTGGACGTAACTGTCTCTTCAACCACACCCGTCCCCACAGGAAATAAGACTATCGGTGTCATCTTTGATTAAGAAGTATAAGTTACACCCAGAACTAGGTTCGACCCAGCCTTAATGAGCTCGTAGAGGCAAATGAACACTTTTAAAAGACCGTAATTTGTACTCTAAAAAAAATGTTACGTTGTTACTCTTAGACTGTTTCTACTTGGTACTTCCTACGGCAGTTCTTAACGTTTCAGCGGCTCTGATTTTGCTTGGATCAAGTTTGTTTACCGACTTGATGCCGTGAGGGTGGGGAAATCTTTGGATTTGTTGCTGAAGTTCCCCGACCCGAGGTCTAGACCAGGTTTCCTTAATAAAGGAACCCGATCCTCCTTGCTGTTAGCATCTGGGTTCAGAGCAGGCATGGACTGTCGACCAAAAAAGAAGTTTTAATAAAAGTATTTAAAATGTGCTACCGAAGCCTTCACGTTAGATTTTGCTTCGGTAAGTCACACGTGGTCTGCCTGATCAGATTAACTTGAATATTTGACGAGCCAGTTTTCCATCCTAAGTTCTATGACTTGGTATGTAGCTTTTCACTTTTGAGGATGACTCAGATTTAAGAATGTTGACTGGTTGATTATCTTGAGATGAATCATAGTGAATCTTTTAAATATATAAATTTTATAAGCTTTCTGTTTCATGAGGTGACATGTTTTAAAATAGAAATATCTCTCAGTGGGATCGCTTTTCATCTAAAAACTGCCATGCCCTCCCCCCCCCCAAAAAAAGCTTAAGAAATCAAGTTTAAGGACATTAAATTGTTTACGTTATATAAGAATTGGGAAAATCTCCTACAGGTGAAAAAAAGAATAAATGCTAATTTCAAGTTGATGGAAATATTACCATATTAGAGTTAATTGCTCATTTTAAAAATGAAACTACTTTTGCAGAAGTTGATATTGGGAAATTATTGACTCGTATAGTTTTTAATTTGATTTAATAATAATCATGCTTATGATTCATAATCTGTGTAGATAGTACTTTAAGTCTCTCCGATTATGTAATTCATGTTGAACTTGTATGTGTGCCTCTTTGGAGCAGTTGTCTCATTAATGAAAAAACTTGAGATAGTGTACTTGGGAGATATTTTAACTTTAATTTCATTATAGAAAAGTTTTCTCCACTTCTGTGGTTAGTTATAGTGGCTGTATGTAAGAAATCGTTCATTAGCTATCAGGTCGTCAGATTTCTCAGATACCACTGTGCAAAGAGAGGTGATGTAGATACATCAAGTGCAGCGTAAATTTGTATGGCATGGCCAGACTGGCAGTCTGGAATCCTATTAGCGGATAAACTTCCCAGTGCCTGAGCAGTGAGCAGACTTGGTGTGACTCTGTTCTCTCTGACAGTGGAAAAGACTGAGATTTAAATACCCCTGGTTTAGATGAGCAGAATTTTACCAGCAATAATTCAGTTAAATGCTGAGCTCTTCGGAGGAAAACTGTATTAATCAAAGATAATAGTTAATATTTTTTGAAAATACATAGATGTAGGTATTAGTAGAAACTATGGTTTTTTTAAAAAAAACCAACAGTAGTTATTTCTGTTTCTTTATATAATATAAAAGCAACATCAGGATTATTAAGCAAAATTAAGCCTGTACCAAAGTAGAACATGGATACTGACTTCAGGACACGGGTAAAGTATTGTGGCAAAAAAGGCCACATTGCTATTTTACATGTTAAAAGAAAACATACTAACAGGAGAAAAAAAGATCCTGCATTCATTAGCACACAAAACTAAATCAAACCAGGAAAACCTGTTACTAGCAGAGAGTCATGGTAAATATGCTTTTCTGAATAGGGAAAGTATTATTAGCTCTTCACTGTTGCCTTTACTGAGTGAGTACAAGAAGGACACTGGCTATACTACATAATTAGCTTCCTTCTGTAAAGCTTAAGAAATCCAGATTAAGGACATTAAATTGTTTACGTTATATAAGAATTGGGAAAATCTCCTACAGGTGAAAAAAAGAATAAATGCTAATTTCAAGTTGATGGAAATATTACCATATTAGAGTTAATTGCTCATTTTAAAAATGAAACTACTTTTGCAGAAGTTGATATTGGGAAATTATTGACTCGTATAGTTTTTAATTTGATTTAATAATAATCATGCTTATGATTCATAATCTGTGTAGATAGTACTTTAAGTCTCTCCGATTATGTAATTCATGTTGAACTTGTATGTGTGCCTCTTTGGAGCAGTTGTCTCATTAATGAAAAAACTTGAGATAGTGTACTTGGGAGATATTTTAACTTTAATTTCATTATAGAAAAGTTTTCTCCACTTCTGTGGTTAGTTATAGTGGCTGTATGTAAGAAATCGTTCATTAGCTATCAGGTCGTCAGATTTCTCAGATACCACTGTGCAAAGAGAGGTGATGTAGATACATCAAGTGCAGCGTAAATTTGTATGGCATGGCCAGACTGGCAGTCTGGAATCCTATTAGCGGATAAACTTCCCAGTGCCTGAGCAGTGAGCAGACTTGGTGTGACTCTGTTCTCTCTGACAGTGGAAAAGACTGAGATTTAAATACCCCTGGTTTAGATGAGCAGAATTTTACCAGCAATAATTCAGTTAAATGCTGAGCTCTTCGGAGGAAAACTGTATTAATCAAAGATAATAGTTAATATTTTTTGAAAATACATAGATGTAGGTATTAGTAGAAACTATGGTTTTTTAAAAAAAACCAACAGTAGTTATTTCTGTTTCTTTATATAATATAAAAGCAACATCAGGATTATTAAGCAAAATTAAGCCTGTACCAAAGTAGAACATGGATACTGACTTCAGGACACGGGTAAAGTATTGTGGCAAAAAAGGCCACATTGCTATTTTACATGTTAAAAGAAAACATACTAACAGGAGAAAAAAAGATCCTGCATTCATTAGCACACAAAACTAAATCAAACCAGGAAAACCTGTTACTAGCAGAGAGTCATGGTAAATATGCTTTTCTGAATAGGGAAAGTATTATTAGCTCTTCACTGTTGCCTTTACTGAGTGAGTACAAGAAGGACACTGGCTATACTACATAATTAGCTTCCTTCTGAAGTATTTACTAGCTGGATTTGTTTTGCCTTTCTGGAATCCTCTTTGCTTCTCTCCCTACTTCCCTGACTCCTACTTATCCTTTAGGTTTTAGCTTCCTTAAAGGTGCCTTGCCTATGACCCCAGTCATAGGGGCCTCTCAGGATACTCTGTCACATCACTTTTCATAATTTATAATTGCTTTGCATGAATATTTGTTTAATGTGTGTGTCCCATATCACACAACAAGCTCCAGAGAGAGCAGTAGCCATGTCTGTTTTGGTCACTGCTGTACAACCCCAGAGTCTCTCATAACAGTCTACAAATGATAGGCACTCACTAAATATTTGTTGAATGAAAGTGCTGCTTTAAGCTTCTTATAATTACAGGCTTTGCTACAACATGAGATAATGTAAATGTAGGGGAGAGTTGAGAGAGAGAAGGAGTAGATCAGTCTGTGATGTTACCATGAAAATCCTCAGTTAAGTTCCCTAAACTCCAGGGCCTTTGTTTTTACCCTGTCTGTAACAATAGGGCAGGTTGCACTCAAAATCCACATGCACCTTTTGATTCCATTCAGTGATAGTGACAGATGATATGCTCATTTGAATAAAATATGTGACAGATAATTCCCCCAAAGAGTATTTGAGATTTTCCAAATAAACAAAAACACTTGCCAACTCATAGCTATTAGCCCACATATTTTTCCAAAGAGTATTTGAGATTTTCCAAATAAACAAAAACACTTCCAGTATGTAAACTATGGTTTTTAAAACCAACAGTAGTTATTTCTGTTTCTTTATATAATATAAAAGCAACATCAGGATTATTAAGCAAAATTAAGCCTGTACCAAAGTAGAACATGGATACTGACTTCAGGACACGGGTAAAGTATTGTGGCAAAAAAGGCCACATTGCTATTTTACATGTTAAAAGAAAACATACTAACAGGAGAAAAAAAGATCCTGCATTCATTAGCACACAAAACTAAATCAAACCAGGAAAACCTGTTACTAGCAGAGAGTCATGGTAAATATGCTTTTCTGAATAGGGAAAGTATTATTAGCTCTTCACTGTTGCCTTTACTGAGTGAGTACAAGAAGGACACTGGCTATACTACATAATTAGCTTCCTTCTGAAGTATTTACTAGCTGGATTTGTTTTGCCTTTCTGGAATCCTCTTTGCTTCTCTCCCTACTTCCCTGACTCCTACTTATCCTTTAGGTTTTAGCTTCCTTAAAGGTGCCTTGCCTATGACCCCAGTCATAGGGGCCTCTCAGGATACTCTGTCACATCACTTTTCATAATTTATAATTGCTTTGCATGAATATTTGTTTAATGTGTTTTCCCATATCACACAACAAGCTCCAGAGAGAGCAGTAGCCATGTCTGTTTTGGTCACTGCTGTACAACCCCAGAGTCTCTCATAACAGTCTACAAATGATAGGCACTCACTAAATATTTGTTGAATGAAAGTGCTGCTTTAAGCTTCTTATAATTACAGGCTTTGCTACAACATGAGATAATGTAAATGTAGGGGAGAGTTGAGAGAGAGAAGGAGTAGATCAGTCTGTGATGTTACCATGAAAATCCTCAGTTAAGTTCCCTAAACTCCAGGGCCTTTGTTTTTACCCTGTCTGTAACAATAGGGCAGGTTGCACTCAAAATCCACATGCACCTTTTGATTCCATTCAGTGATAGTGACAGATGATATGCTCATTTGAATAAAATATGTGACAGATAATTCCCCCAAAGAGTATTTGAGATTTTCCAAATAAACAAAAACACTTGCCAACTCATAGCTATTAGCAACATATCTAATTGATTTATAAATTAGTAAAATATACAGTTGACTATTTAGTGATTGAAGCATAAAGCCAAAATTTAATAAATTAGAGATATTACATGTTTTCTAATATTTAGTCATAACATTTTAATCCTGTATCTCATTTAATCCAACATCTCATAGATCAAATCAGGATTCCATGAAACAAGGAGAGGAAAAACAGAATGAGTGGGCAAAAGCTAAGATAGCTCACTTAGTTTCTTCTGTTTGTGTTCATGCTGAAACTTTAATAAATATTTTAATGTAGATGTATAGTAGTTTATCAGTAGTTATTAATAGTACTGATCATTGATTGTAATTATAAGACAGTTAACTATTATTTGGGTAATATTAACAGGCATTATGAAATGGAAATTTAGTGGGAAGACAGCCATCAAAAATAAATTATTATTATTATTGAACACAACAGTATCTTTTAGTTTAAAGTATTTAACCTGCATACAGTATTCATAGTTATTTTGCTAACGTTTTTGTGACGTTTGTTCAGCTTTTTGAAACTACTCAAGTCATGTATGTTAAGGACTTCATCACTTCATGAGAGAACCTGTTCTAGATTGTTGTTAGATTGTTGGAGGTGAAATGAAGTAGTGTAGAGAACCTGGGCTTTGGAGTCAGGGGAACTTTGCTATGAATCCCAGTTCCATCACTTATTAGCTGTGTAGTCGTGGGCAACCAACTGTTCTGAAACGGTAGCTCCATTTCTGTAAAACGTAGTTAAACAGATCACTGCCATAGCAAGTATTTTAATAAAAACATGCCTCTATTGCAGAGTTTACTGTAGAGTGGGAGCTTAATTATTAATCCTGTAATTACTGTGAAAATGACTAAAACTGAACTGAGCGCTTGTGATCTGCCAGGTATTTTGGAGGTATTGTACATGTAGTAACTCACTCCTGATAACATCCTGTAAGGTAAGCAGTGCTGTTATCTCTTTTATTTCTACCCTCTGCAGTGATATCAAATAAAACCAGGTCACCCATTATGTTATTGATAGCAGCCACTGTTAAACTCTGAGTTGATAACTCCTCTAAGAAACAGGTTCTAAGTCAGCATTTCTCCATTTCTGTGTTGCACATTTAACTTTTTTTTTTAATTTTAATTTTTTTTAAATTTTGGCCTCTTTTAGTGGTCCTTCATTTATTTATTTTCATTCATCTTTATTCTTTGGCCTCTGTGAGCCTCCCATCGCAGTGACCTCTCTCATTGTAGAGCACCGGCTCTGGGCACATGCGCTCCAGAGCGCTAGCTCGTAATTGGACACACCAATGCAGCCACTCCATGGCATGTGGGATCTTCCCATGCCAGGGATTGAACCGGTGCCCCTTGCATTGCAAGGCGCGCTCTTTACCCACTAGACCACCAGGGAAGCCCACAGTTAACTTTTTGAAATGCAAAGCTTTACACTTGTCATTGTATAGTTTACTTGAATTTTGGTTGATTCCTTTCAGACTGAGGATTTTATAAGCATGTTTTCTGTGTCTTTATTATCTTACGAACAATCAAAAGCAATTTAAGACCAAGACCAGAGTTCTAAGGCACTCCCATAAAGGCTTTTCTGATATGGAGCAACAAACTACACTAACATCCAGCTCACACTCAAGCAACGTATTTACAAAAATAGCATAAATACCATCTTGAATATTGTTTCAACCAGAGTACACAAATTTTTTTCTGGCTTTGCTAATTGTGTAATCTTAGGCAACTGTTTTAATCTCTACACCAGTTTTCTCAACTATAAAATGGGTTGTTGTGAGGATTAAATGAGGAAACCCATATGAAGTGCTTAGAACAACGTCTGACAGAGAGTGCTCTATTACTATGAGGTGTTATTTCCTCCATCTGAAAAAGGCTAATAATCATGTTTTTCAAAGGTGTAAATGTAGTTTTGGCATGATTCTGTTTGAATTCATGCTCACCTTAGTGATCATTACATTCTTTTCTAAATATTCAGAAGCCATTTGCTTTCATAATCCATTCTCACGTGTGACAGAGTTAATACTAAGTTTATATGTCTGTAGTTTCTGAAATTGCTTTTCTGCTCCTCTAGCCCACAAAACAGTGAAACAACAGTGAAGCCTGATCCATCTCCAGGCCATGATTATTTCTCTCTGAGCTCTTTCCCCAAGAAGGTAGGAGTCAGCTTTGTGATTGCACTTACTGATTTAGCAATATGGAGTAGATCACATCTGGACCTTAAGACTTGCACTCTCATAAAGATGTTTTAGTCCCTCTTACTCACCAGGCTCAGGTTTCAGTTCTCAGTGGTCTTCCACAATTTTAGTTTAAAAACTGTGAGAAGGTAAGCAAAACACAAGTTGAGCAATTCTGCCTTCTCTGTGTGCTCTCAACCTTAACAACATCCTCTCTGAGCAGTGATTCTCTCAGTTCCTTGTTCTCTTTGAGAAATAGTGTGTTATTGTGAAGATAGCGTTTGGTCGGAAAGTATGAAACTTTCCTACCTCATAGTTCCTATTTCCCACTCCACCTCTTAATAGCCATATGATGCTGGGCAAGTTACTTTATCTGCTTGTTCTTCAGTTTTCTCATCTGCAAAATGCGTAGTATTTGCATTATCAAATTCCAAAGAGATATCACAGGATAAAGTGTATAAACATGTATAAGATGTTAATATTGCTGTTCAACAGAAGATGGGTTACAAATTATTTATTTGAATGTAGTTCTAAAAGGTTTTCTTATTTTTATTTTCCCAAGCCTTAGTTTTTCCTGAACTTTCTCAGTCCTTATACTGTATCTGTATGTTTTTGCTCTTGTTAAGTTCATCCTAATGTATATAATCCTATTAACCACTCTCCAAAGACTTATTCTGCAGCCCCTCTGGATGCTTCACTCTTTCTTATGGTTAGACTTGTTTACAGGTGTATGATGGAACTTAAATGGAAAGATCCATCTCTTTTGAGCAATTTCACTTAGCTATCGGGTCATACTTTCAGTTTTTGAACTGTCTTATGTAAAGCTGTAATACATATGTAACTGTGCTTGATGTCCTCTTTCTACTTTTAGAAGTTTTTTGTGACAAGATTGCTTTTCCCTATGTTCCTATCTTAAGTGTGTCTTTGACACTTCTTTGTGTGCCATATAACTGTGCTTAGTATATGCTTTCTTAGTTTTCTGACAAGATTTAAACTTTTAATTCAAAAAAGGATATTCTTGTCTACATTAGGGCAGTATTATACATCTTTTGTATGACCTAGTGGTACTTACTTTATTTCTATGACAGTATCAGTTTTCCTTTCTTTTTTGTCCCTTCTATTTTTCTGTTCTTATCATAACTCAGTTGTGCATTTGTAGAATAAAGTATTTTGACCTTCCTTCAAGTTTCAGGTATTACTGAGGAATATTGTTTTGTTTTTGTTTTGCTTTGGGTTTTTTTTTTTTTTTTAATCTTTTGGGGGGTAGGGTAGGGAGGGAGGGGGATGGGTGGGCCACTTCTATTGGTCTTTCATTTCTCCATTTTCATCCGTCTTTGTTCTTTGGCTCCTGTGGGCCTCCCATCGCGGTGGCCTCTGTTGTCCCAGAGCACCGGCTCTGGGTGCACGCGTGCCAGAGCTCCGGCTCAGTAATTGGACACATCGGTCCAGCAGCTCCACGGCACATGGGATCTTCCCAGGCCAGGGATTGAACCGGCGCCCCTTGCACTGCAAGGCGGTGTCCTTACCCACTGGACCACTAGGGGAAGCCCGGTTTTTTTTTTTTTTTTTTTTGAGATGAAACGGCTCTTAAAATTATGGGCTCTGATTACTAGACTCCAAAAATGTGGCTTACCCATTAGGATTTATTGGTGAATTACAAACATACAACTAAAACTTGTTTAAAGAAAGCATACACTTTAAAAATAATGTTAAGTGAGTATAAAAGAGTAAAAGTTTAAAAATTTTTTTCTTCCAGGCTACCTACATTTCAGAAAGCACCAGCCTTTCTCAATGGATGCATTCATCAAGTGAAGTGTACCTGTACTATTTTAAAAAGCTTTGTGCTTAATCCTGGAAAAATTTACTCCTCCAAAATAAAAATGAGGACACGCGAGAAGGTGATTTAAGGTGTGGATATTTGAGAAAGTGTCCCATTAGATCAGTGAACCAAAGGATACATACTGAAGATTAATCCTAAACACTTTCTAATTTTTAAACCAGGAAGATTTTATTTTGACAAAAAAGACAACTTTTATTCATTATGTATTTTCTGAAATTAAAAAAGAGAGACAAGAATAGACTTGGAAGATAGATGGAGATGTTTAGTAAACAAACAAAGCCAACTCTCTTCTGATGAGGATAATTCAGTGATGCTAAGTCCTTCCCAAAAACTTGGTTGGGGTCCTAACGACAAGACTCTTTCTTGATGGGACTGATATTAAGGGAAGTGGGACCATTTGTGTAGTCAACGCATAGTTGTCGAACTTGCCATCATCAGCATGAGTGGCTTAAAAGAGGAAATAAAGAAGCTTTCAACTAAATCCAGAAGTCCAATCATTTTTCTACTGCTGTGATTTTAAGGCCTCTTCATAACCATTGAAGAAGAATTGACACTTGTTTTAAAAGATTAAAGGAAGGCAGATGTCTGCAAACAATTCTCCTCCATCAGCCCAGAAGTCTGTAATACCTGCCACCCTTCCTGCTGTGCTTCCAACTCCTTCTCCATGTTCAAGCCCTAAAACAGGACTCTCTGCACGACTCTCTAATGGAAGCTTCAGTGCACCGTCACTCACCAACTCCAGAGGCTCCGTGCATACAGTCTCATTTCTGCTGCAGATCGGCCTTACACGGGAGAGTATTACCATTGAAGCCCAGGAACTGTCTTTATCTGCTGTCAAGGACCTTGTGTGCTCCATTGTTTATCAAAAGGTACTGTGTCTGCTATTAATACCAACAGTTTTTCTAATTAATATGGTTTCTGGCTTTTCTATAAACTATGCATGCAACAATGAGTTAATTTATACAAATGAATGCGGTGTTTATATCCTAATTCTGGGCATTTGGGAGACAGGATCCAAATAGAGTAAAAGTCTGAAATTTCAGAGTCTTAACAGCTAGAGCCTATTTGCAAACTTTAAAATGCTACTTACTCAGTTTGTCTCTTTAAGAGCAGAAAAATGAGTGTAAAGTCAAGAGGACTTGAGCAATCTCATTAGTTTCCAGAGAGAACAGTCAGGAGGTATTAATGCAAGGTACTAGGAAGGGCTTCAAGGGCGCTTACCAGGAGAATGGGACCCAGCCATCCAGGTTGCTGAGTCCACGCCCACACCTTTTCTTCCCAGACACCCCATGTGCTGCCCTTTGTATACCCTCTTCATTCCCTTTAGATCCTGATTTCATTTCAACTGCCAGAGGACCATACTCTCTCTGTCTCTTAAAAGTTAAGTAAACAAGCTTTTAATATATATCAGAATATATGAACATTTAAAAATTGAAGGTGATTTTATTTTGCTACCATCCACTCATCCTCTGCCCACACCCTGCCATTTTTTAAGGACTTTTAGCTAAATTTCTTTAATACTCTTGATTTGATGGCTGAGCTGATATGCTCTATATTTTATCATAAAACTATTTATATTATAAGTAGTATGAGTTGATTACATTTTCTTTTTGATGGCTCAAGACTATGTTTCAAACAAATTAGTATACTTTATATTTAAAAATTCTATCAGTAAGATTAATATATTTGGATTCATGTTCCTCTTACTACTTTGTTTCAGTTCCTTATGCTTCATGGGGTTTGTCCTTATCTTCTGATGTAAAAGTAATTAACTAAAAAAATGTTACATGGTTTGTGAAGATGACCCATATTTCCTGTGTGATAACAGTGATTTATCTATTTAAGTGTGCCCTAAAGTAAGATTAGGTATCTTTTTGTAGATCTACAGACTATCTGCGTGTCTTTAAATGTCTTTGTGTTTAATTTCCCTTTCATCGTATGCTAATAGAAGTTTTAATTAGCTAGCTTTTAATTTAAAGGTAAGATTTTTGAGTTAAATACAGTTTGTAACTTTATTGTTTCCCTGTTCTGAGCCCTTTAGAAATTCATAACTAATGTTTTGGTAGAGTTTATATTACTCAGTTTTCAACCTTTGGAAATTTTACTTAGCTGTTACGTTTTTCCAGAGGCATACAGATTTTCTACAGGATTATTTTAGAATGAATGTTGCTTTCTCATTAATATAGATGTGAGAATTGGGTCAGATGGGTCTAGTTCTTGGGAAACTAGATTAAAAATCATAATCCATGAAAATTCTTGCCAAAGAAATAGAGAAGATGTGACTCAAGAAAAGATAACTCAGAGTAAACTTTATGTAAATGTAAAATGGAATTATTGATTATGGAAATAGCCAGAATAAAATGAATATCATGGTGGGCTGAATTTGAATCACTGTTCTAGTAATATGAGGATGTGTTTGGCAAAAATATAGTATATATGTCTCATGATTATGTTATACACTCCTTTGACATATTTAGAATTCTGTTGTTTCAGTATAGTGCAGAAGAGTGTTGAGCTTGTAACTAGGTCAGCTCTGTGGGGTTTGTTTGTATGTTTGTTTGTTTTGGCTGCACTACATGGCTTACAGGATGTTAGTTCCCCAGCCAGGGGTTGAACCCAGGACCTCAGCATTGAAATGAGCAGAGTTCTAACCACTAAAACACGAGGGAATTCCCAGCTCTGTTGTTTATTAACTGTATAACTTTGCATAATTTGATTTCTCTGGATTATATTTCCACATCTCTCAAATGATTGAGTTGGGTTGTTTTGTAGTATGTAATTCCAACTGTGAAATTCTGAATCATTTAATCTACATTTAGGTCTTTAGAGACAGATAAAGGAGAAAGGTGTTTCAAGGAACGATAAACTCAGGTCCTAACTGGAAAGAAATCTTAAGGGAGACGGCTCAGATTCTGGGGTTCTGTAGAGAGGTTTCATGGATCCCTAACTCGTCTGGGAGATGGAAAAACCATGTCAGAAGTTCTTTTCCTTTTATCTTCTCTCTTGGATTCTTGCTTGCTAATCATTTACTTCACTACCTATATATGCATGGTTCCAGGTTAACTCCCAGAACACTGATGGGCATACTTGCTTTTCTTAGCTCTTTCTTAGTAAATACATGGATCGAAACTTCTAAAGATAGAACACTGGTTAAATTTTAGGAAGTAGATTAACCACATGTTGTCCATTCCCTCAAGAAACTTAGAGTCTAGTAATGGAAACGTTCACTAGAGTAGCATATGGAAAGAAGTAAAATTATTTTAGAATGAATGTTGCTTTCTCATTAATATAGATGTGAGAATTGGGTCAGATGGGTCTAGTTCTTGGGAAACTAGATTAAAAATCATAATCCATGAAAATTCTTGCCAAAGAAATAGAGAAGATGTGACTCAAGAAAAGATAACTCAGAGTAAACTTTATGTAAATGTAAAATGGAATTATTGATTATGGAAATAGCCAGAATAAAATGAATATCATGGTGGGCTGAATTTGAATCACTGTTCTAGTAATATGAGGATGTGTTTGGCAAAAATATAGTATATATGTCTCATGATTATGTTATACACTCCTTTGACATATTTAGAATTCTGTTGTTTCAGTATAGTGCAGAAGAGTGTTGAGCTTGTAACTAGGTCAGCTCTGTGGGGTTTGTTTGTATGTTTGTTTGTTTTGGCTGCACTACATGGCTTACAGGATGTTAGTTCCCCAGCCAGGGGTTGAACCCAGGACCTCAGCATTGAAATGAGCAGAGTTCTAACCACTAAAACACGAGGGAATTCCCAGCTCTGTTGTTTATTAACTGTATAACTTTGCATAATTTGATTTCTCTGGATTATATTTCCACATCTCTCAAATGATTGAGTTGGGTTGTTTTGTAGTATGTAATTCCAACTGTGAAATTCTGAATCATTTAATCTACATTTAGGTCTTTAGAGACAGATAAAGGAGAAAGGTGTTTCAAGGAACGATAAACTCAGGTCCTAACTGGAAAGAAATCTTAAGGGAGACGGCTCAGATTCTGGGGTTCTGTAGAGAGGTTTCATGGATCCCTAACTCGTCTGGGAGATGGAAAAACCATGTCAGAAGTTCTTTTCCTTTTATCTTCTCTCTTGGATTCTTGCTTGCTAATCATTTACTTCACTACCTATATATGCATGGTTCCAGGTTAACTCCCAGAACACTGATGGGCATACTTGCTTTTCTTAGCTCTTTCTTAGTAAATACATGGATCGAAACTTCTAAAGATAGAACACTGGTTAAATTTTAGGAAGTAGATTAACCACATGTTGTCCATTCCCTCAAGAAACTTAGAGTCTAGTAATGGAAACGTTCACTAGAGTAGCATATGAGAAGTAAAACGTGAAGCTAAAATAAAAAGTGCCCTTCTCATGTTGATAAAAGATGTGAAAGGCTTCATAGGAAATGTTACATTTCATCTAATACTTAAAGAATGAATAATATTTCAGTGATATGGGAACTAAGGAGTATATACCAAGTCAAAAGAATCAGGATAAGCAAACATACGAGAGCGACAAAGGAAGATTATAATCGACAACATTTATTGTTTGCCTATTCTAGGTCAGGAGCTTCACACACACCTTCTACTTAATTCCCACAAGTTTTGGTGCATCTTATATAGTTTTGGGGTTTTTTTTCCCTTGTGAGAGAACTTGTAAGATCCATCCTGTTAACAACTTCCAGATACGAAATATTGTTAACTACAGGTCACCATGCTGTACATTACATTGCCAGAACTTATTTTATAACAAAAATATTGATACCATTGGACCACTTTGAAGCCCCTGGTGACTCAGATAGTAATGCATCTGTCTGCAGTGCAGGAGACTTGAGTTCAGCCCCTGGGTTGGGAAGATCCATCCCCTGGAGAAGGGAATGGCAGCCCATCACCAATTTCCACTTTCACCAGTTTCTCCACTTTCTGTCCTTTGTCTCTAGTAATCACCAACTCTGGTTTTTCTAGACTCCAGATATAAGTGAAATCATACAGTATTTGTCTTTCTCTTATTGACTTAACCTCATTTAGCATAATGCCTTCAAGATCCATCCATACTGTTGCAAATAGTAGGATTTTTGTTTCTTTCTCGCTACTTTAGCATTAGTTAAATAAAATCTTAAGGGAGACGGTCTCTTTGTAGAGAGGTTTCATGGATCCCTAACTCGTCTGGGAGATGGAAAAACCATGTCAGAAGTTCTTTTCCTTATCTGTCTCTCTTGGATTCTTGCTTGCTAATCATTTACTTCACTACCTATATATGCATGGTTCCAGGTTAACTCCCAGAACACTGATGGGCATACTTGCTTTTCTTAGCTCTTTCTTAGTAAATACATGGATCGAAACTTCTAAAGATAGAACACTGGTTAAATTTTAGGAAGTAGATTAACCACATGTTGTCCATTCCCTCAAGAAACTTAGAGTCTAGTAATGGAAACGTTCACTAGAGTAGCATATGAGAAGTAAAACGTGAAGCTAAAATAAAAAGTGCCCTTCTCATGTTGATAAAAGATGTGAAAGGCTTCATAGGAAATGTTACATTTCATCTAATACTTAAAGAATGAATAATATTTCAGTGATATGGGAACTAAGGAGTATATACCAAGTCAAAAGAATCAGGATAAGCAAACATACGAGAGCGACAAAGGAAGATTATAATCGACAACATTTATTGTTTGCCTATTCTAGGTCAGGAGCTTCACACACACCTTCTACTTAATTCCCACAAGTTTTGGTGCATCTTATATAGTTTTGGGGTTTTTTTTCCCTTGTGAGAGAACTTGTAAGATCCATCCTGTTAACAACTTCCAGATACGAAATATTGTTAACTACAGGTCACCATGCTGTACATTACATTGCCAGAACTTATTTTATAACAAAAATATTGATACCATTGGACCACTTTGAAGCCCCTGGTGACTCAGATAGTAATGCATCTGTCTGCAGTGCAGGAGACTTGAGTTCAGCCCCTGGGTTGGGAAGATCCATCCCCTGGAGAAGGGAATGGCAGCCCATCACCAATTTCCACTTTCACCAGTTTCTCCACTTTCTGTCCTTTGTCTCTAGTAATCACCAACTCTGGTTTTTCTAGACTCCAGATATAAGTGAAATCATACAGTATTTGTCTTTCTCTTATTGACTTAACCTCATTTAGCATAATGCCTTCAAGATCCATCCATACTGTTGCAAATAGTAGGATTTCCTTCCTTTTACGGCTGTATAATATATCACTGTCTCTCTATGTATATGCATCACATTTTCTGTATCTATTTGTCTGTTGATGGAGACATAGTTGTTTCCATATCTTGGCTATTGTAAATATTGATGCACTGATATGAGGGTGCAGATCTCATTCGAGATAGTGCTTTTATATTCTTTGACTGTATACCAGAAGTGTAATTGCTGGATCACGTGATAATTCTATTTTTAATTTTTTGAAGAACCTCCATACTGTTCCATAGTGCCTGCACCAGTTTACATTCCCACCAGCAGTGTACCTGAGTTCCCATTTCTCCACATCCTTATCAGTATGTGTTGTTATTCTTTTGGCAATAGGCATTCTTACACATGTGTGAGGATAACCTCACTGTGGTTTTGATTTGTGTTTCTCTGTTGATTGTTGATGGAACACTTCTTCATGTACCTGTTGGTCATTTGTGTGCCTTTTTTGGAAAAATTTCTATTAAGTTTCTCTCCGTTTTTTACTCTTCATTGATAGGTGGTGGGGATTTTTGTTGTTTTATATTGTTTTCTTTAGATACTGTGTTTTGTGAGTTCTTTATATATTTTGGATATTAACCCTTTGTTAGATAAAAGATTTGCAAATATTTTCTCCAATTCCATAGATTCCCTTTTCATTTTTTAATGGCTTCCTTTGGTGTAGAGAAGCTTTTTTTGGGGGGGAGGGGGCATTTCTATTGCTCTTTCATTTATCTATTTTCTTCTGTCTTTGTTCTTTGGCCTGTGTGGGCCTCCCGTCGCAGCGGCCTCTGGTGACTCAGATAGTAATGCATCTGTCTGCAGTGCAGGAGACTTGAGTTCAGCCCTGGGTTGGGAAGATCCATCCCCTGGAGAAGGGAATGGCAGCCCATCACCAATTTCCACTTTCACCAGTTTCTCCACTTTCTGTCCTTTGTCTCTAGTAATCACCAACTCTGGTTTTTCTAGACTCCAGATATAAGTGAAATCATACAGTATTTGTCTTTCTCTTATTGACTTAACCTCATTTAGCATAATGCCTTCAAGATCCATCCATACTGTTGCAAATAGTAGGATTTCCTTCCTTTTACGGCTGTATAATATATCACTGTCTCTCTATGTATATGCATCACATTTTCTGTATCTATTTGTCTGTTGATGGAGACATAGTTGTTTCCATATCTTGGCTATTGTAAATATTGATGCACTGATATGAGGGTGCAGATCTCATTCGAGATAGTGCTTTTATATTCTTTGACTGTATACCAGAAGTGTAATTGCTGGATCACGTGATAATTCTATTTTTAATTTTTTGAAGAACCTCCATACTGTTCCATAGTGCCTGCACCAGTTTACATTCCCACCAGCAGTGTACCTGAGTTCCCATTTCTCCACATCCTTATCAGTATGTGTTGTTATTCTTTTGGCAATAGGCATTCTTACACATGTGTGAGGATAACCTCACTGTGGTTTTGATTTGTGTTTCTCTGTTGATTGTTGATGGAACACTTCTTCATGTACCTGTTGGTCATTTGTGTGCCTTTTTTGGAAAAATTTCTATTAAGTTTCTCTCCGTTTTTTACTCTTCATTGATAGGTGGTGGGGATTTTTGTTGTTTTATATTGTTTTCTTTAGATACTGTGTTTTGTGAGTTCTTTATATATTTTGGATATTAACCCTTTGTTAGATAAAAGATTTGCAAATATTTTCTCCAATTCCATAGATTCCCTTTTCATTTTTTAATGGCTTCCTTTGGTGTAGAGAAGCTTTTTTTGGGGGGGAGGGGGCATTTCTATTGCTCTTTCATTTATCTATTTTCTTCTGTCTTTGTTCTTTGGCCTGTGTGGGCCTCCCATCGCAGCGGCCTCTGTCGCTGCAAAGCACTGGCTCTGGGCAAACGCGCCCCAGAGCTCCAGCTCGGTAGTTTGACACATCAGTCCAGCCACTCCACGGCACGTGGAATCTTCCCAGGCCAGAAATTGAAGTGGTGCCCCGCACTACAAGGCAGTACCCACTGGACCACCAGGGAAGCCCTAGAGAAGCTTTTAGCTTGATTTAGTCACACTTGTTTGTTTTTGCTTTAGATGCTTTTGGTGTTCAAATCAAATCCAAAAGATCACTGCTAGAATCAGTGTCAAAGAGTTTACCTTCCTATATTTTCTTCTAGGAGTTTTATGGTTTTCATGTCTTAGGTTCAAGTCTGTAGTCCATTTTCAGTTAATTTTTGTATATAGTGTAAGACTAGGCTTCATTTCATTCTCCTGCCTGTGGCTGTTCAATTTTCCCAGCACTATTTATTGAAGAGACTGCTCTTTCCCATTGTTTATTCTTGGCTCTTTTGTTATAAATTAATGACCATATATGCATGGATTTATGTCTGGGTTCTATTCTGTTTCGTTTTCATGTGTCTATTTTTATGCCAGTACCGTGTTGTTTTGATTATTGTGGCTTTGGAGTATAGTTGGAAATCCGAGGCATGGTGCCTCCAGCTTTGTTCTTAAGATTGCTTTGGCTATTTGGGGTCTTTTGTGATTCCATACAAATTTTAAGATTATTTTTTCTAATTTTTGTGAAAAATGCCTTTGAAATTTTATAGGAATTTTATTGAATCTTTAGATCACTTTGGGTAGTATGAACATCTTAATAATATTAATTCTTCTAGTTTGTGAACATAGAGTATCTTTTCACTTATGTGTGTCTTCTACAGTTTCCTTCATCAGTGTCTCATAGCTTTCAGTGTATATGTCTTTCTGTGTTTTGTGAGTTCTTTATATATTTTGGATATTAACCCTTTGTTAGATAAAAGATTTGCAAATATTTTCTCCAATTCCATAGATTCCCTTTTCATTTTTTAATGGCTTCCTTTGGTGTAGAGAAGCTTTTTTTGGGGGGGAGGGGGCATTTCTATTGCTCTTTCATTTATCTATTTTCTTCTGTCTTTGTTCTTTGGCCTGTGTGGGCCTCCCATCGCAGCGGCCTCTGTCGCTGCAAAGCACTGGCTCTGGGCAAACGCGCCCCAGAGCTCCAGCTCGGTAGTTTGACACATCAGTCCAGCCACTCCACGGCACGTGGAATCTTCCCAGGCCAGAAATTGAAGTGGTGCCCCGCACTACAAGGCAGTACCCACTGGACCACCAGGGAAGCCCTAGAGAAGCTTTTAGCTTGATTTAGTCACACTTGTTTGTTTTTGCTTTAGATGCTTTTGGTGTTCAAATCAAATCCAAAAGATCACTGCTAGAATCAGTGTCAAAGAGTTTACCTTCCTATATTTTCTTCTAGGAGTTTTATGGTTTTCATGTCTTAGGTTCAAGTCTGTAGTCCATTTTCAGTTAATTTTTGTATATAGTGTAAGACTAGGCTTCATTTCATTCTCCTGCCTGTGGCTGTTCAATTTTCCCAGCACTATTTATTGAAGAGACTGCTCTTTCCCATTGTTTATTCTTGGCTCTTTTGTTATAAATTAATGACCATATATGCATGGATTTATGTCTGGGTTCTATTCTGTTTCGTTTTCATGTGTCTATTTTTATGCCAGTACCGTGTTGTTTTGATTATTGTGGCTTTGGAGTATAGTTGGAAATCCGAGGCATGGTGCCTCCAGCTTTGTTCTTAAGATTGCTTTGGCTATTTGGGGTCTTTTGTGATTCCATACAAATTTTAAGATTATTTTTTCTAATTTTTGTGAAAAATGCCTTTGAAATTTTATAGGAATTTTATTGAATCTTTAGATCACTTTGGGTAGTATGAACATCTTAATAATATTAATTCTTCTAGTTTGTGAACATAGAGTATCTTTTCACTTATGTGTGTCTTCTACAGTTTCCTTCATCAGTGTCTCATAGCTTTCAGTGTATATGTCTTTCACTTCCTGGGCTAAATTTATTTATAGGTGTTTTACTCTTTTTGATGCATTGCATATGAAATTGTTCTCTTTCCAATGGTTTGTTACTGGTGTATATTAATAGAAATATGAAATTTTTATGTTTTTTTAAGAGATTTTTTTTTCAACTTCATGCCATGAGCTCTTTATTTATTTATTATTTTCATCCATCTTTATTATTTGGCATGTGTGAGCCTCCCATTCAGTGGCCTCTCTCGTTGCAGAGCACCAGCTCTGGGCGCATGCACTCCAGAGCTCCGGCTCGGTAATTGGACACATCAGTCCAGCCTTTCCATGGCACATGGGATCTTCACAGGTCAGGGATCGAACTGGCACCCCTTGCACTGCAAGGCGGTGTCCTTACCCACTGGACCACCAGGGAAGCCCTGCTTTATGTTTTTTGAAGCTCTGTTATTTGTAAGCACATTTGAGATTTTTACATCCTTTGATATGTTGATCCCTTTTTTTAGTATAACTTTTCTTCTGTATCTCTGGCTATATGTCTTACTATGAAGTCAGCTTTGGTATTAATATAACCATTCCTGCTTTTTGTTGTTTAGTTTTTGCATTGAGTTACCTCTTTACATGTTTTTACTTATAACCTCTCTTACATCTTTGTATGTAATGTGGGCTTTTTTGTAGAGTGCTTATGATTGGGTCATGCTTCTTAAATTTAATCTTGTCAATTTCTGCTTTTCAGGTGCTTAGGCTATGTATATTTAACACAATTTAGTCTTTCTGTTTCGTTTTCATGTGTCTATTTTTATGCCAGTACCGTGTTGTTTTGATTATTGTGGCTTTGGAGTATAGTTGGAAATCCGAGGCATGGTGCCTCCAGCTTTGTTCTTAAGATTGCTTTGGCTATTTGGGGTCTTTTGTGATTCCATACAAATTTTAAGATTATTTTTTCTAATTTTTGTGAAAAATGCCTTTGAAATTTTATAGGAATTTTATTGAATCTTTAGATCACTTTGGGTAGTATGAACATCTTAATAATATTAATTCTTCTAGTTTGTGAACATAGAGTATCTTTTCACTTATGTGTGTCTTCTACAGTTTCCTTCATCAGTGTCTCATAGCTTTCAGTGTATATGTCTTTCACTTCCTGGGCTAAATTTATTTATAGGTGTTTTACTCTTTTTGATGCATTGCATATGAAATTGTTCTCTTTCCAATGGTTTGTTACTGGTGTATATTAATAGAAATATGAAATTTTTATGTTTTTTTAAGAGATTTTTTTTTCAACTTCATGCCATGAGCTCTTTATTTATTTATTATTTTCATCCATCTTTATTATTTGGCATGTGTGAGCCTCCCATTCAGTGGCCTCTCTCGTTGCAGAGCACCAGCTCTGGGCGCATGCACTCCAGAGCTCCGGCTCGGTAATTGGACACATCAGTCCAGCCTTTCCATGGCACATGGGATCTTCACAGGTCAGGGATCGAACTGGCACCCCTTGCACTGCAAGGCGGTGTCCTTACCCACTGGACCACCAGGGAAGCCCTGCTTTATGTTTTTTGAAGCTCTGTTATTTGTAAGCACATTTGAGATTTTTACATCCTTTGATATGTTGATCCCTTTTTTTAGTATAACTTTTCTTCTGTATCTCTGGCTATATGTCTTACTATGAAGTCAGCTTTGGTATTAATATAACCATTCCTGCTTTTTGTTGTTTAGTTTTTGCATTGAGTTACCTCTTTACATGTTTTTACTTATAACCTCTCTTACATCTTTGTATGTAATGTGGGCTTTTTTGTAGAGTGCTTATGATTGGGTCATGCTTCTTAAATTTAATCTTGTCAATTTCTGCTTTTCAGGTGCTTAGGCTATGTATATTTAACACAAGTTTTAGTGTAGATGCATTTAAATATATTGTTTTGTTTTTCTTGTTAGGTCTTGAGTCATTTTCTCCCTTCTTCTGCCTTCTTTTGAATTGAGTATGTTAAATAATTCTGTTTTGTTTCTACTGTTGTTTTATTATACTCTTAAAATTCCTTTTAGCAGTTGCCCTAGTGCAAGGGTCAGCAGACTGCATCTTTGGGCCAAATCCACCCCATCATCTCTTTTTACAAATAGAGGTTTATGAGAACATAACAGCATCCTTGTTCGTTTCTGTCTTGCCTGTGGCTGCTTTCATGCATAACAGCAGAGTTAAGTAGCTGTGACAGAGACTGTATGGGCCACCAAACCTAAAATAGTACTCTCTGGTCTTTTATCGAAATTATTTGTCAGCCCTTGCTTTAATTTATTTAATGTGTATGTTTATCTTATCATAAACTATCTTTAAAGAGTATCATACCACTCTGTGTCAAGTAATATGTTCCTTGGGATAGTATGTTTATATTTTCTGTTGTCATTTGTGCTTTTGTTGTCACAGACTGTATTTCTACATTTGGTTGATTCTCATTACTTGTGGTATTTATGTTCTATAAAGTGATCTCAGACAGTGTATTAGTGAATATTGAACCATTGCTCTTGGGTAATACAGGAGGATATCCCTGTGAGCGTCAGGTTACGTTACATAACCTTGTATTATATATGTTACTGCTTAAAATACCTTATTTAATGTATATATTGTTGATTCGTTAACGTTGACCTCATGTACAGAAGCACTGTCACTCATACCTGAATGAAGCTCATCTAACACACATTTTCTGCATAAGGCACATCAATCATACCCTTCTTGCACTTAGGGACACTAGATAGCACATCAGCACTGTGCTTGGGCGCCATTTTTTTTCATCTTACACATTCCTGTCTCCTCGGGGGCCATTTTAAGCAGAGAATTCAACACCAAAAAGTCCCCCAGTTCAGAACACGTGGCACTAAATAGACTGTGAAAGGGACATGCATTTTACACTGTGAGAGCTGAAACAAGAAAGTAGAGCATCACCTTCTTCAGTTTCAACTGGAAACATGCACAGGCTGACAGATGTTTCACCTCTGCATGCCTGAAAAAGCACAGAGGGTATTGCTTTTGAGGTTTCAAGTAAATATTAGCAAGGAGGCACATTCACAGATGCAGAATCTGAAAATAATGAGGAGCAGCCTTTGTTATAGATCCTTTAGTATGTTGTTATTCTTACTGTTTTTAACAGTAAATTAGGTTGTTAGGAAATTAGAACTGAGGACAATGATCTTTTATATTTATCCACTCACTTAACACTCTCAGTACCCTTTATTACTTTGTGTTAGATCTGAATTGTATGCAATGTATCATTTTCTCTCTCTCCATTTAGGCTTTTCTTGATTTTCAGCAGTTTGACTATCACATGCCTTATTGTGGCTTTGTTTTTGTTTTGTTGCTGAAGTTTCTTAAGCTTGGCCTTGAAAATATAGTTTCTGCAACTTTGGAGACTTTTTGTATTCATTGAAGCTTCTTTCAGTCTTTTACTATGTCATTTCTACCACACTTTCAGAGTTCTCCTAAACATGTTCTTGTTTGCTTTCCTTCTTATCTTCTTTCTATCTAATCCATACTTCATTTGAAATAGGTAGTGTAGTTATTATTGTTTAGTCGCTAAGTCGTGTCTGACTCTTTGCCACGCCATGGACTGTAGCCCACCAGGCTCCGCCATCCATGGGATTTCCCAGGCAAGAATACTGGAGTGGGTTGCCATTTCCTTCTTCCGGGGATCTTCCTGACCCAAGGGTTGAACCTGTGTCACCCTGTTTGGAAGGCAGATACTTTACCACTGAGCCACCAAGGAAGCCCTTATAGTGCAGTAGGAAAACTATATTTGTATGGTCTCCAGGTTGTGCTATGACCAACACCTGAGCTAATTCTTTTTAAGAACCATTTTCAATCCCAGCCTACTGCTGAAAGTAGACTGGAGTGTGAACGAAGCTCTAGTCAAAGTTTTCCATAATTCAATAATTTTTAATACGTTGTTCAGTTGATTATAATCAGATGAACAAGCTAATGCACATACTTTGACCAATGCAGATGTTCTTCAGTGTTTGTCTCTTTTTCCTACAAAATCTTATCCAACACTCTTAAACAAGTACACCAGAGAGTTTTCTGATTACCCTACAGTGTGCATTTCCTAATGAGCAGCTTCTTTTTTTTTTTAATTAAGATCGACATTTTTAAAGTGTTTACAAGCTCCATGTATGTGGTCGCAAGTTTGTGTGGAACTTGAACGCAACTTACTTTGTGACAGTGGTTTTCAACGTTAGCTGCCCCTGAGAGTAACCCGAGCTGCCAAACAGACCCTTTTCTAGACAAGTGAAGTCATGCCCCCTGGGTGTGGAGAGTTTGCAAAAGAACTCTATCTATGGCTCTACTGAGCAGCCAAGTTAAGAACCTCTACTTTTAATGGAAATTGATAAACATGAATGGCCAGATAGGTAATAATCTGAAGATATTTTTTCTAAGTCTTTAAAATTGCATATTTTCTTGTATGAGCTTGTTTCCCATGTACTAGTAATACCGTAATATATTTTTCAGACATCTGGTAATTCAGAAATTCAGTAGGGCAGGAACCAACACAACATTGTAAAGCAATGATCCTCCAATTAAAAAACTTCAGTAAGGTCTACATCTGATTACAGGTTAATATGACAGTTCAGAATCTTATATTAAAAAAATGCTGGTGGTTTCATTTCTTCTACTTGTCAGATTACAGAGAGCTAAATAGTGAGATCCAGTTATCCCTTTCCTCTGTCATTATCTGTTATGATTTCATGCAGTTGAACAAATATTTGTGGAATACTTAACTCTTTTCAGTCACAGTACCCGACACTGTGGAGCCTATCAAGATAAAAGATAAGTTCGCTGCCCACAGTGATTTATGCCCTAGAAAAGAGAAGATGAGTCAATATCAAATTACTGCCATGTAGGATAGATCACACCAAGTCCTGAAATAAAAATACAAAATGGTGAATTATTCAAAGGAAGAACTGACAACTCATTGGGGAGTTATGACAGTCTGTTTTAGACCCTACTTTTGACTTTTATTATCACCCACCTTAGTCTTTCACCTGGGCAACTAAACTTCAGCTGCTGGTACAATGCCCCAAGACTACTTTAATAGCTCATAGCATGAATACAGCAAGATGCCTTTAACATCCTCAGTAGTCAGTGAGAGAAGAGAGACCTGTCTATTTGTGTGCTTATGGACTCTGCTTTTTTTACCCCATAGTAAAATGAATAAAGCTCTATGCTTCTGCTTCCTAGTAATGTTCTAAATTTTATATGCACTAGACCTAGCTAGTAAAGAATTCATGGTAATATCTGTTCCCTTCACTCCCGTCCAACTAACTAGACAAACATTTCTGGTTGCTGGCAATGAACTGGTAACAGAAATATGTGATTATTTATGTAAGGTATTATTTCAAGAATACTTAAGAGAAAATGCTTATGGTTCCCAAAGGCACATTGCTACTCCAGATTGCTTCCTAAGTTCCAATCATACCATCTTCTGTCTTATTACTAGGGCTTTGGCCTACTGTTCTCTTTCCTTGGAACACCCTTCCCCTGCCACATCCTCTGCTGAAACCTCCAGGAAGTCTTTTCCTGACCTCCTCTGCTGGTATCCTGTACAACCTGTATTTTAATTTTCATCACATTGATTGTACTTGTTCTTTTACTTGAAACTATCCACCATAAAACTGTTGGGCTCTATGAGGTCAAGCATCATGTCTGTATAGTAGGTGTTCAACAGATGTTTTTTAATTGAGTAAGTAAAGAAAAGAATTCATATGAAACAGTATGGGTTGGTAGTTTAAAACATGAGTTTGGGGGTCAAATTTGGGTTTGCCTCTACCACTAACTAGTGCAACCTTGGTTTCTTATCTGGAAAATGAGGTTTAAAATAGTACTCACTTCATGGCTTTGTGTGTGTTCGTACATGCATGTTAAATAATGTATTTATATAATATTTAGCCCAACACATAGTAATCACACGGTAAATATTAGCTTAACAATATATTATATATTAGTCTGATCTTAGTGGCTTCTAAATGAAACTAAACAAAACTAACCACATTATACTATGGGATCCTTTCTCATTTGATTTATAGGAAGCCAGTGATGATCTAGAAATCACTGAAAGCTCCTACCAGTTGAGTTTATGTTAACTTTTGGCTTTGTGCTTTATGGAGTATATATTTGTGTCATAATCTGTTTTCTACTTTATAAGACAACTGATTCCTTCCTTGATCTGTATGGGTAAATTATGTACAGTTTCCTATTAGGTCTACTAATGCTCCTTTATCAGTGAATATGAATAAAGCTCTATGCTTCTGCTTCCTAGTAATGTTCTAAATTTTATATGCACTAGACCTAGCTAGTAAAGAATTCATGGTAATATCTGTTCCCTTCACTCCCGTCCAACTAACTAGACAAACATTTCTGGTTGCTGGCAATGAACTGGTAACAGAAATATGTGATTATTTATGTAAGGTATTATTTCAAGAATACTTAAGAGAAAATGCTTATGGTTCCCAAAGGCACATTGCTACTCCAGATTGCTTCCTAAGTTCCAATCATACCATCTTCTGTCTTATTACTAGGGCTTTGGCCTACTGTTCTCTTTCCTTGGAACACCCTTCCCCTGCCACATCCTCTGCTGAAACCTCCAGGAAGTCTTTTCCTGACCTCCTCTGCTGGTATCCTGTACAACCTGTATTTTAATTTTCATCACATTGATTGTACTTGTTCTTTTACTTGAAACTATCCACCATAAAACTGTTGGGCTCTATGAGGTCAAGCATCATGTCTGTATAGTAGGTGTTCAACAGATGTTTTTTAATTGAGTAAGTAAAGAAAAGAATTCATATGAAACAGTATGGGTTGGTAGTTTAAAACATGAGTTTGGGGGTCAAATTTGGGTTTGCCTCTACCACTAACTAGTGCAACCTTGGTTTCTTATCTGGAAAATGAGGTTTAAAATAGTACTCACTTCATGGCTTTGTGTGTGTTCGTACATGCATGTTAAATAATGTATTTATATAATATTTAGCCCAACACATAGTAATCACACGGTAAATATTAGCTTAACAATATATTATATATTAGTCTGATCTTAGTGGCTTCTAAATGAAACTAAACAAAACTAACCACATTATACTATGGGATCCTTTCTCATTTGATTTATAGGAAGCCAGTGATGATCTAGAAATCACTGAAAGCTCCTACCAGTTGAGTTTATGTTAACTTTTGGCTTTGTGCTTTATGGAGTATATATTTGTGTCATAATCTGTTTTCTACTTTATAAGACAACTGATTCCTTCCTTGATCTGTATGGGTAAATTATGTACAGTTTCCTATTAGGTCTACTAATGCTCCTTTTTATTGATGCAGAAAATTAGAGGTTTATGATATATCATTTCTGTGGTTTGTTTAATCTTCAGGTTGGGGGCTGTATGTATGAGTTTTATGTGGGTGAGCCTTAGCTCCTGAAAGCCTGACTTTTGTCTTAGAATATTGTAGTATATTGTATTCCTCAGGAAATAAGTTTCTTTCGGTTACTGTGATTACAAATGTGACTTCAGGATCATAATTTTGAGTTCAGCTTATTATTTTTTTTTTTTTTGGCCACTTCTATTGGTCTTTCATTTATCTATTTTCATCCATCTCTTGTTCTTTGGCCTGTGTGGGCCTCCCATCACAGTGGCCTCTGTCGCTGCAAAGCACTGGCTCTGGGCGCATGCACTCCAGAACTCTGGCTCGGTAGTTGGACACATTTATCCAGCTGTTCTGCAGATCCAGCTGCTCCGCAGCACGTGGGATCTTCCCAGGCCAAGGGTCAAACCAGCGCCCCTTGCACTTCAAGGCGGTGTCCTTACCCACTGGACCACCAGAGAAGCCCGAATTCAACTGATTTAACTAGTTATTTACTGTTGAGCAGAAGGTGTGCAAACATGCTTTTCTGAGTTTCTGTACCGTTAGGCTATTACAATTAATGTAGTGGAATTGAGATCTTCCTGTATTGTATGAACATATACATACAGTATAGTGGATGAATTTAAACGTGTAGTGTAGTGAAATTAAGATCTTCCTGTATTGTATGAACATTCCTAAGGACTGAACTGCCAGAAAGCCTATAGAACAACTCTAAAGGTAAAGGGAGAGGAGGCCTCATTGAAACTATGTAAAATCTAAAACTAACCAGGGACATAAAGCTTCCCTGGTAGCTCAGCTGGTAAAGAATTCGCCTGCAATGCAGGAGACCCCAATTTGATTCGTTGGTTGGGAAGATCCCCTGTAGAAAGTGAACCAAAAGTACATAAATGTTTCCATTAAGGGAAGAGTAATTAAAAGTATTTATTGATGATGATCTTAAGAATTACAAGTAAAATTTACATTTTTGTGTAATACTTAAGAAAAAGACTTTCTGAAGTAAATGTATTAGCATATTCCTAAAAAAGGAAGACTGATAGTGTATAATTTTTACTGCCCAAATGAAATTTTTTTTTCCACTCAAAATTTTATTGCTATTCTTTTTACTCTGACAGTGTTTTTCTAAAGTTCATCAGGGAGGAAAAGTAGTCAAAAGCATTAAATTGAAAATCTAAAAAACAAGAAAGAAAGGGAGGGGAAAAACTATTAACTGAAACCAAACTAAACACAGTAATAGATCCATGGTGCATTTTAAGTACATGCCAAGGGAGGCATGAGAAATAAAAGGGAATCATTTTTCAGAAGTGCGAGTTTAGGAAACTCAGTTAGCAGTTGAAAAGGCATTGAATTGACCTCCAACTAATAACCTGACACCAGAATAAATTTCACAGGAATTAAAGGTTAGATATGAGAATTCAAATCAAAGGAAAATCAGAATAAAGTGGAGTTGAGTATTTATCAAACTTATGAGTGTATATCTCACTTTCAAAACAGTGAAAGAAAACAAAAGGGAAAAGCAAATGTTGCAGATTTGAATAGTGTAATGTTCAGATTTACAAATTATAATATTTACATATGTAAGGATAATAAAAAAACAAAAATAGGATTAGGGAAATACTACTAATGTTATATAAGGTTAATATCTTTATTCTATAAAAAGCTCACATTATAGTACAAAAAACAGATCTATAAATATTTAGTCAATTGATATAAAAATATATTTCACAAAGATAGTAAACAAGCATGTGGGAAAATGTTCAATATAGCAGTAATAAACATTAGGCATTATGTGTTCTATTAAGAGGAAAGTAAAATTGGTATTCCTATTACAGGTTGAGGGTATGATAAAACCTCATAGAAATAGAGAGCAATCAAATGAGAGTAGGCTTACAAAGGTTAAAAACTGGATCAAATTCTAATTAACACAGTAATATAAAACACATACACTGAGAGTTTTTTTCCCAAAGAATATATCTCTGTAACAAGCAAATCATTTATAGTTGAACTGTGTTTAAAACTTGGATGTGACCAAAAGTGCTCACTCTTTGAATTCAGTCCAGTTTCATGACACATCCTGAGGGTGGAGTGGGTGGAGTTTCTTTTGTTGTTGTTGTTGTCTTTAACTTAAGCCAAAAAGTTAGCTTCCTTTTCTTGAAAATTTGAAATGCTTCCAACACTTACGTTACATTGAAGTTGATTCTTACTCCTCTTTCTGTCCCCCAAACAGCTTATTCTCAGTAGACATTTGTTAAAAGACACATTCTACCTCCTAAATACATGATGCTGCAAATAATCTGTGTGATGTAGATTACTTCCCTTGATGAAACAAGATATAGTTAACTGTTAGAGCCACAAAGAGAAAGGAACAAGTGAGTATGAACCGATATTCTTTTCCATCCTATTTCACGTGTCAGTGCCTTAGTTTTGCCCAGCCTGCTAGTTTCAGTTCAGCTCAGTTCATTCGCTCATTTGTGTCCAACTCTTGGCAACCCCATGGACTTCAGCACGCCGGGCTCACCTGTCTTTCACCGTCTCCTGGAGCTTGCTCAAACTCCTGTCTATTGATTCAGCTTTGCCATCCAACCATCTCATCCTCTGTCATCTCCTTCTCCTTTTGCCTTCTATTTTTCCCAGTGTGCGCTAGTTTAGGTCTTCAGATACTTAATTTCTGGAGCTCTGTCCTCCTGGGGTTGTATAAAAGGCCAGGTTCTTCTAGAATACCCTGAAATACTCAGAGGTACTCATTCTGAGAAAATCAGTGAACTTCATGCTTATTCCTTATAAGAATGTAGGTCAGGACTATTTTATTGGCCAGTACTACAGCCCTAGTACCTAATTTTAACATACACAATTACATTAAACCAGTAGTTCTCAACTGGCTTGACCCCCTTTTTGTTTTCATTTTGTGTGGGTTGTCACACTTGGGGGCAAGGAAGTGCAACTTGTGGAGGGACGGGAGGCTGCTACAGTGCACAGGAGAGCCGCCCCCACCCACCCTGATCCCCCTAACAAAGACCTAGCTCCCAAAATGCCAGTAGTGCTGACGTTCAAAAACCCTGAGTTAAGCTGTAGCTATAAAATACATGAAGTTGAGAGAAATCAAAATATTCTATTGGTACTTAGTAAATTAGTGAATAAATGTCCTCTGGTTGTGAATTGTAGCTTGCTGGTGCTTAGTCACTTCCATCGTGTCTGACTCTGTGTGACCCCATCAGCTGCCGCCTGCCAGACTCCTTTATCCATAGAATTGTCCAGGCAGGAATACTGGAGTGGGGGCTTCTCTGGTGGTCCAGTGGGTAAAGAGTGCAACTTGCAATGCAAGGGGCACACATTCGATCCCTGGCCCAGAAAGATCCCATGTCCTGTGGAGCAACTGGATTGGTGTGTCCGATTATGAGCCAGTGCTCTGGAGCACATGCGCCCAATGCTGATGCTCTGCAATGAGAGAGACCACTGCAATGGGAGGTCCATACAGGCTGAAGAATAAATAAATAATCAATAAAAGAGGCCAAAATTAAAAAAAAAAAAAAGGGAATAAATAATAGAGTGGGCTGCCATACCCTCCTCCAGGGGAATCTTCCCAGCCCAGGGATGGAACCCTGGTCTTCTGCATTGCACGCGCATTCCTCACCACTGAGCCATCAGGAAGGCCATGTGTGTGTGCGCGTGTGCATGCGCGCACATGTGCGTGCTTGCCTTCAGTGTGTTTAAGAATACTACACAAGTTTCCATTATGAGTATGCATATAGTTAAACAAAGGAAGTAAGTATTTAACCTCTGTGTATTAGATTTCTATGTCTTCATGTTGGTTTATAAAGCAGACTTAACACAGAAGATCTCTGCTTTATGGAGTTTACAAGGCTAAAGGGGGTATTTTTTATATTAATGAAACCCTAAGAACTGGTAGGACTGGTAAGGAAGGGAACAGGAAAGCTGATGGTTCTGAGCAGTAGGTAGAACTGGGATTGAGCCAGGCAGAAATTGGCTGATCAGCTCTCTGCCAGGAGGCCACTACTAGAGTCAGATTACAAATGAGCAAATCAAAACTGAGGGAGCAAGCCTTGCCCATCTAAACAGTGTTTGTGCCTGGATTCCCCGTGTCAGAATTACATTAGCATTTAAAATCTCTCCTATTATTTTTGTTATTGAGTATGTTTTTAAGAGATAATAGTAATCTAAGAAAGAGGTAACAGTGTTTTCAGATCAAAGAGACAGATGCACATGAAGATTTGGGTTCTGTAACTTCCTTGTTTCTTGTGATTATAGCCCCTTCTTCCTTCACATGACTTCTGAGCCTGATCTGTAATGCAAGGGTCATCATACCTACCTCCATTTTAAATGTAATTAAATGTGAAGCACTTAATACATCATCCAGCACATTGTACTCTCAAAATAGTTATATTCATGGTTTTAAAATCTCTTTAAATATGGAAAGATCATTGATCTTACAGTGTTATTAAAACTAGTGAACGCCGAGGCTTCCCCAGTGGTCCAGTGAGTGGGGAGTCTGCCTTGTGGTGCAAGGGGCACCGGTTCGATCCCTGGCCCGGGAGGATCCCACATGCCGTGGAGCGGCTGGACCCGTGTGTCCATTTACGAGTGGTGCCCAGAGCCAGTGCTCTGCAGCGAGAGAGGCCACTACAGTGGGAGGCACACACAGGCCAGGGAGTAAAAATGGATGAAAATAGATAGGTGAAAAACCAGTGGAAGAGGCCAGAATAAAAAAAAAAATTATAGTAAATTCCAAAGCAGGTCTATAGCATTCAGGCTATACACATGACAGGAACTTCACTTTACTCCTAACCTTTGATTTTAGTATTTAGCATATGACAAACTATTAAAAATATAGATGAAATGTTCACTTTATTAGCAGACTAGGATTACCTGTTCTAGAAATTTTGAGAAAATTGAATGAGATCTAATGCTTTGCATAATATAATGCTTGATGTTTAGCAATTGTTTCACTCAAGGAATGTTAGTTTCTTACCTTGCCTTCATATTGCCAGGAGACTTGGAAATGCTACTGTAATGCTACTGCTATGTGTTAATTTGTTAAATGAAGATAGTAGATGTAATTGTAAAGGAGGAAATTGGGAGACAGCAATTCATTTTAAGCTATAATGGTACTGACTGAAACTGAAATGATTCTAACTGAAACTGACTGCTTTTAACGGATTTAAAACATTTGTTTTTAGTTTTGACCATTTACATGACACCCGACCTGAAGGCTCTTTATTTATGTATTCTAATTTAGGAGGATTTTGGTCTGTTCTATGACTGAATGCATTGTCTTTGCAGACATGGTGTAATTTTCAGGTCCTGCCAAAGTAGAGCGAAAACCCCAGCTGTATCTTTTGTGTTCCAAAAACCAGTTGTCATTCTCTTTTTCTCCCCTCTCCATTCATTCTTTCGACTACAGCTGCATTGCAATGGCTAGGTGACATCCTAACTCTTTACCCTATCCCTACATTTTTTTATCTTGGCAAAACTTGTCTGTCAGGCAACCATTAACTAATCCGGAGGCTCAAACTGGCAGAAAGTTTTTTGTTTTTTGTTTGTTTTCAATTTTGGTGGATATTCAGGTGAAGACCTTGACTAGAAGAAGTTCCAGAAAGTTTGAATGAAAGATAATCAGAGCTAATTGAAAAACAAAGAATAAAATGAAAAGAAGATCGTTCTGGTTTGTGTCAAAAAGAAATGGTATTAAAGGAAGCAGCTCCTCTAGTATGCCATATTTGGAAAATTATGTTGGAGATTAATGATGAAATTCAGAGTCTGCATTTTTCTCAGTGGCTCATCTGGACTAGACTGTAGTGCCTTCTCTCTGTGTATAGAAATAGAGTGCTTGAAATTCCTCAATTAAATTCTTTCCTAAAAAGTGATGGTAAAGTAATAATTATATTTGTTTCTGGGAAATATTTTAGTGTTAAATTAGTTTAGGTCTGCTCACAGTCAACAGTTTTTCAGAATGTGCCTGGTAGATAATAAGTTTTTCAGAATGTGCTTGGCATTCAGTGAGGAACAGTGCAGAGAGAATGCCCTTGTCCTCTTAGAGCTTATTAATTATGATCTGGCTTATTAATAGAAAGACTCACTGTGAAGGTTTACTTGGTATCAAATGACTTTAGTACTCAGCTTTTCAAATCAAGTGAATCTTAACAAACCTGTGGTGCTAGTCATGTTCTGTATCTTGACCTGGATGGTGCTTACGTGGGGAAGGGGATGTAGAGTTATCTATCTTCTAATTAACATTGGTACACTTTACTCATTGTACTTTAGGTAAAAGTTTTTTCTTTTTTAAAATAAATGTACATCAAAACTCTCCATTGGTTTCCCATTACTCTTAGACTAAAACACATTCCTTTTTTTAAAAGTGTATAGTGAGGGCTTCCCCTGGTGGTCCAGTGGGTAGGGACACCGCCTTGCAGTGCAAGGGGTGCTGGTTCGATCCCTGGCCTGGGAAGATCCCACGTGCCGCGGAGCGGCTAGACTGATGTGTCCAATTACAGCGCCGGAGCTCTGGCACGCATGCGGCCAGAGCCAGCACTCTGCAACAACAGACGCCACCGCGATGGGAGGCCCACAGGAGCCAAAGAACAAAGACGGTTGGAAATAGAAGTGGCCCGCCTGCTCCTCTCCCTCCCCAACCCAACCCCAGCCCAAAATAAATAAATAAATCTTTAAAAAAAAAAAAAAAATGTGTATAGTGATAAATTATATGTTCAGGCAATGTTAAAATTCTGAAGCTATTTTGTTAATGTATAAAAACTGTATTTGACCAAATAGAAACTTGAAAACTTCTTACCTCATCTGACATTTTACTGACAGAATTTTAATATTATGGACTTTAAACTGTTCACATTAAATAGCTTTCAAAATACAGTGTTGCTTGAAAGAATTTAATTTGCAAGTATTAAAATGTTTTACTTAAGACAAGTATAACTTCCACAAAATGGTTATTGAAAGATGATCTGTTTTTTATTCTTAAAGCCATCTTTAATGCAAAAACAAAGACAGATGAGTCTAAAGTGGGCGAAGTAAGCACATAAAGGGTGAGGATTTGATAGCTTTATGATGAAATTCTGTTTCCAACATGAACTGAGAACAGACTTCATTTTGCAGAGTCAAGGGAATCATTGGCACAGTTGTAGAAAGCAAATCCAGAGGAGGGGCGGGATTTGGAAGGAGACCAAACTAAAAGGCCTCTCGCTTCTCCCCTGCTAGCTCTGTCACTGTTTCTTTCATTTCCTCTTTCTTCTTTTAATCAAGACTAAAGTGGGCTAGGGAAGGAAATACAAGCATGTCTAGATTTCAGAAGGTTGTCAGCATCCTTCTACATTTTCCAGCCCCTCTATATTTCTGACTCCTTTCTTCCCCAGAGCAGCATTTCTCAACTTCAACACTGTCCACATTTGGGGCCAGACAATTCTTTGTTTTGTGGCGTGCTCATTGTAGGATGTTTAGTAGCATTCTTGACCTGTACCCCCAGATACCATTATCACAAGTTGTAACAACCAAAAATGTCTCCAGACATTGCCACAGATCTTCTAGAGGACAGAACCACGTCAGTTAAGAACTACTGTCCTAGAGGACAATTACTCACCATTACTGAGCTTATTACCACCTCTGCTGCTTTTCTAATCTTAGTCCCTCTACAAGTAGCTGCCTCCCACTCCCATGCCCCAGCACCCACCCCATGAGAAAAGAATGCTTAGAAAACGCTCTGTTTTATTAGGTAGACTTGTATTCTGGATTGATGAATAGAAAGGAGTCCATTGAAAACAGAAATTCGTAATGTAATCAATAATTGATTTTCATTAGTTTGGTAGAATATTTCTTCCTCTTAAAAATTATACCGTTGAAAAGTGGGGTCATTCTCCTTTGTTCTTTATTCTGTTGGAGCCTGGCTTAGGAAAACAAGCAGTTATCTTGGGAAAGCCTTTTTCTGTATAGGGTATTTTACTGGCATCAGATAATATTGAGAAATTCAGCATATATACTCCTAAATATACAGGGGTTTTATTTGTGTTTTTTGGTATGTTGTTTGGGTCTTAAGAGTCTCCCATGCGCTGTGCGACAGCTTGGAGGGGTGGGATGGGGGGGGATATGCATATGACTAATCTGGGATGATACATATCTGTAAACAACAAAACTCTGTAAAAGGAAAAAGTAAAATAAAAATTTTAAACAAGGGGGGGCTTCCCTGGTGGTCCAGTGGATAAGGACACCGCCTCGCAGTGCAAGGAGCGCTAGTCCGATTCCTGGCCTGGGAAGATCCCATGTGCCACAGAGCGGCTGGACCGATGTGTCCAATTACTGAGCCGGAGCTCTGGAGTGCATGCGCCCACAACAGAGGCCACTGCGATGGGAGGCCCACACGGGTCAAAGAACAAAGATGTATGAAAATAGATAATGAAAGACCAATAGAATTGGCCCTCCTGCCCGCCTCCCTCCCCAACCCGACCCCCCTCCCCCTACAAATAAAGAAAAAGAGTCTCCAGCACAAGGAGAAACATTCTAAGGAATGGTTGGATTTGGAGTTCTAAAGATCATCAATCCTTGAAACAGGCAAATGTGAACAGCAGAATTACAGAAAATATAGCTGTCTCGTAAGGTTACGAAAAATGCTCAGCTTCACTTCTTATAACTAAAACTGTTTGAAATACATTTTTACCTAAAGTCAACAAATTCGATAATACACTTGTTATGGACTGAATTGTGCTCATCATCTCAATTCATCGGTTGAGCCCTAACCCTCACTGTAATTGTATTTGGAAATAGGAGTTTTGGGAATTACTTGAGATTAAACAAAATCTTCAGGGTGGGGTCCTAATCCAGTAGGATTAGTCTCATCTTTGTAAGACTAGACAGAGGAAGAGAGATCTCTCACCCCTCCATGTCCATACTCCATCTCAACAATTTGCATGTAAACTCAACAATATCCTACAAAAAAAAACAATGAATCAGTGATGAAATAAAAGGAAATTTAAAAATGTCTTGAGACAAACGATAATGAACAACCACAGAAAGAGAAATGAAGGCAAAAAAAAAAAAAACAACCCACAGGCTTTCTTAATATGTTACTGTTGGAGGTATAAATTGGCACAGCCTCGGTAAAGAGCATTTTTTGAACGTCCAAGAATGTTCAATGTGTATGTTCTTTGACTTGGCAGTCTATTTCTGGGAAATTATCCTACTTTATACTCAAAAGATGGGGGAAAGTTTACATACAAAAGTTTACACTGTATATTCTTGCAATAAAAAAGATTGGAAGCAGTAACTTCAATTGATATGGCACTCAAAGTGTCAGAAGTTCTAAGCTCTTTGTGTGTATTCACTCAGTTTTCATGGCAGCCTTACAAGATAGATACTATTTTACAAATGGAGAAACTGAGGTTAACTAAGCCAACATTGTTTCGTGTTGTGAATTCAAGACCATTTGATGCTAGTTTTACTCTTCAACCCGTATCCCATCAATAGGGAACTGGTAAAACAAAACTATGCAGCCGAAAAGGGCGGATTAAAAACATTTACTGTAGGTATCTTTGCCACAGGCATTTTGGCCACATTCAAGTCTGCTGTCCACGCACACTACAGTACTGCATGCGTGCCGTCAGTTGATCTGCAGGTGCAGAACCGCAGTTACAGAGGCCAGCTGTCAAGTTATAGGTGGATTTTTTGACTGCCTGGGGTCTGCATTCTTAACCCACCCATTGTTCAACTGTATGCGGCTTTTTCCTTATTCAATTTTCCTCTGGTTCCACATGGTACTTATTCTTTTTCACTGAAATTTCTTTCTTCATTAAGAGAGGTTTCCAAATACTAGGACACGTATTTGTAACCAAGCTTTGTGTTGTGTTGTGAAGCTTTCTACATTGTTGTTCCGATCATGTCTGTAGGTAGACAACATTCCAGCGTTCCATAAGAAATGTGCCTTCTACCTTGGTACACAATGCATATCTTAAACAAATATTCTTAATACTCCCTGTAATTCTTTTTGTTTCCTCTTTTGTCCCGTTATAATGCTAATATGACTTCAGTCATGTGTTTATCAAGTATTTATCAAGATTATTTTATATGTATTTTCCTAAGCCATAAATTGTTTGTTTTGTTCTCTCATTGATGTGTTTGTTTAGTTATGGGGACTTTTGGTGTGCTCAAAACAGTATTCATGATCCATATGATTTACCAGAGGTAGTTTCTAGAGGAAAGTATTGCTTGTGGTCTTGCTTTCTATCTTCTGCTGTGTAATCCAGATGCTGGTATCTCTTTCCTGACTGAGAGCTTCTGCCTTCTTTGAGAACCTGCTCTCTCTCTCCCTGTTCCAGTGCCAGCTGCTTAGTGCAGTCAGCATTGTCCTTTTAAAATTGATCATCTGTGGTGCCTTGTTCTGGAACCCCTTGGCTCTCCCACTTGGATATAAAATGTGAGCCACTAGTGTTTATTTGATCACGGTGCTGAGTGTTTTAGAGTTATCAGATAATTTAATTTTGACAGACATTTAAAGCTAATACTCCTGGGGACTTGCCTGGTGGTCCAGTGATGAAGACTGCATGCTTCCACTGTAGGGGGCACAGATTTGGTGGAACAAAGATCCTGCTTGACATGTGTGTGTTTAGTTGCCCAGTCATGTCCAACTCTTTGCAACCCCATGGACTGCAGCCCACCAGGCTCCTCTGTCCATGGGATTCTCCAGACAAGAAAACTGGAGTGAGTGCCATGCCCTCCTCTGTTTAACATGTGGTATGGCCAAAAAAACCCCTAGTATTCCTATTATTTCCAACTTACAGATGAGAAACTGAGCTTTAAGATGTTAAACAGTTTATCTGAAGTGCTGTAGTGGGTACCTTGCAAAGCTTGAAGCAAGTTCTGTTGATGCCAGCCAGGTGTCTCTGTTTGCATGGCCCCTTTCGGGCTCCTGTGTGTGTTTTTGCCTTCTTTGTACCCCTGCCCCCATCCCACGCCCACCTCATTCTCCAGGCATCAGGGTCCAGCGACTTTCCTTCTGTCATGTACCTTGTACTTTCTCAGTGATGACACTTTTCATTTTCACTTTCTGCCCATGGAAATCTTGCTTCTCTTTTTATGTGTGCTAGGTCGCTTCAGTCGTGTCTGACTCTTTGTGACCCTGTGGACTGTAGCCCGCCAGGCTTCTCTGTCCGTGGGATTCTCCAGGCAAGACTACTGGAGGGGGTCGCCATGCCCTCCTCTAGGAGGTCTTCCCAACCCAGGGATCGAACCCAAGTCTCTTATGTCTCCTGCCTTGGCAAGCAGGTTCTTTACCACCAGTGCCACCTGGGAAGTTCTCTTTTTACGATTCTGCTCAAATATCACACTTAAAGTGATACTCTGTCTTTCCAGTTGAAGTTTTTATTAGAATTTATTAGTTTTATTAGGATACTTATCTAGGATTTTATTTTTCATTCTTGGCATTTCTCTTATCATGTTACATATTTGTTTTATTTCTTTTCCCACTAGATTGTAAGCCCCTGGAAAGCAAGGACTATCTTACCTTTACACACAATAGGGCTTTACACTTAGAAGACATGTTAAAAAAAAAGTGTCTTTTATTTGATCACGGTGCTGAGTGTTTTAGAGTTATCAGATAATTTAATTTTGACAGACATTTAAAGCTAATACTCCTGGGGACTTGCCTGGTGGTCCAGTGATGAAGACTGCATGCTTCCACTGTAGGGGGCACAGATTTGGTGGAACAAAGATCCTGCTTGACATGTGTGTGTTTAGTTGCCCAGTCATGTCCAACTCTTTGCAACCCCATGGACTGCAGCCCACCAGGCTCCTCTGTCCATGGGATTCTCCAGACAAGAAAACTGGAGTGAGTGCCATGCCCTCCTCTGTTTAACATGTGGTATGGCCAAAAAAACCCCTAGTATTCCTATTATTTCCAACTTACAGATGAGAAACTGAGCTTTAAGATGTTAAACAGTTTATCTGAAGTGCTGTAGTGGGTACCTTGCAAAGCTTGAAGCAAGTTCTGTTGATGCCAGCCAGGTGTCTCTGTTTGCATGGCCCCTTTCGGGCTCCTGTGTGTGTTTTTGCCTTCTTTGTACCCCTGCCCCCATCCCACGCCCACCTCATTCTCCAGGCATCAGGGTCCAGCGACTTTCCTTCTGTCATGTACCTTGTACTTTCTCAGTGATGACACTTTTCATTTTCACTTTCTGCCCATGGAAATCTTGCTTCTCTTTTTATGTGTGCTAGGTCGCTTCAGTCGTGTCTGACTCTTTGTGACCCTGTGGACTGTAGCCCGCCAGGCTTCTCTGTCCGTGGGATTCTCCAGGCAAGACTACTGGAGGGGGTCGCCATGCCCTCCTCTAGGAGGTCTTCCCAACCCAGGGATCGAACCCAAGTCTCTTATGTCTCCTGCCTTGGCAAGCAGGTTCTTTACCACCAGTGCCACCTGGGAAGTTCTCTTTTTACGATTCTGCTCAAATATCACACTTAAAGTGATACTCTGTCTTTCCAGTTGAAGTTTTTATTAGAATTTATTAGTTTTATTAGGATACTTATCTAGGATTTTATTTTTCATTCTTGGCATTTCTCTTATCATGTTACATATTTGTTTTATTTCTTTTCCCACTAGATTGTAAGCCCCTGGAAAGCAAGGACTATCTTACCTTTACACACAATAGGGCTTTACACTTAGAAGACATGTTAAAAAAAAAGTGTCTTTTTAAAGTGAGTTTTATTCATACAAATACTTTGTTAGAGATTTTATAAGGCTGGAATATGGAATCCTGTTTATTAATTCTTAAGAACTGTTGCAACTAAGTTTATATTGCCTCTTAGTTGCAGCTAAGTTTTACTCCTCATTATATTTTCTAATTTAAAAATTAAATCAGGGACTTCTCTGGTGGGCCAGTGGCTAAGACTCCTGGCTTCCAATGCAGGAGGCCTGGGTTTGAGCCCTGGTCAGGGAGCTAGATCCCACATACTGCAACTAAGACCCAGCACAGTCAAATAAATAAATATTTAAAAAAAAAAATCAAATTTAGTAAATTTAAAGTTAAAATTTAATGAAAACAGTGATTCTGTATGACTCTTTTCAGTGGAAAATTCTTATGCTATTCCAAGTATACTTAAAGCATATGATAGTTTTACAAATGTTGTCAACAAATAATTGAAAAAAATGTATTATGAAAATTCTAAGTATTTCCACACTTATTCCTTAATAACTGAAGTTTCTTAAAATGCCAGTAAACTTTAAAATTTCTAACTAAGTCATTATTTTCAGTTCCTAAAAATTTAACTCCCCTGCCCCCCCCCCACCCCCACAAATTGTGGCCTCTTTTAGAGATGTGTGTAAGAATTTTTAATGGGAAAATGAAAACTGTAAAATAAGATGAATTAGGTTGGTATCTGTACCTAAAACATATGCCATATGATCCTTAACTGATGCTAAAGGTGGGCTACAAATCTGTCTTGGCTTTTTTGAGTGGGCAAAGTAATCAGGAAAACCTGATTAGTTACATGATCAGATTGCTATATTATAAAACCAACCAGATTGGAAGAAGGAAACATCACCCAAGATCAGAGTATCTTTTTAGAGAATACAGTGAATTGATTCCATAAGGAAGATATTAAACTTGGTAATTATCATCAAGATGTAAAAGTTAAGGGAAGCATAAATATTATTGGTTACTCAAGCTAGATTAAGGATTAGGTGTCCATCAAAACCCATATGTCGGGCTTCCCTGGTGGTCCAGTGGGTAAGGACACCGCCTTGCACTGCAAGGGGCACCAACCAGTTCGATCCCTGGCCTGGGAAGATCACACATGCCTCAGAGTGGCTGGACTGGTGTGTCTAACTACCGAGCTGGAGCTCTGCAGCGACAGAGGCCACTGCGATGGGAGGCCCACACAGGCCAAAGAACGAAAAAGATAAGTGAATGAAAGATCAATAGAAGTGGCCAAAAAAAAAAAAACAACCCCATATGTCAAATGACTGATTTCTAGACTATATATAGTATGTAAATAACATGCAACCATTAACAGTCTTGGCTTATAATCTTCCATATGAACTCCTCCTTACATATTCTCATTGTGGCTGATTGGAATAGAGATAACTTACAGGAAAACTTCAGAAGATGGATGTTGAAGATGGCAAAGCTTCTGTAAACTCATGTTCATTGAGAATACACAATTTTGAGGTCAACTAAAGAAATTTGAACTATCTAGAGCAGCGTTTCCCAAAGCACTGATAGTTTAGAAAATAGGTCTTATTTTTTAAATTGATTTAAAAATTAAATAGTTGAATGTCGGGGGTGGGGTTCCACTGTCCCTCACCCCCAGTGATCCACCCCATGCCTCAACTTCATGTCTGTCCTATTCCCATACCATTCTCACTCTGTTGTATGTATTATAGGATTTATGCTTTTGCTTTTTTTTTTTTAATTCCTTTCCTCTCCTCCCCCCTCCCCTTGCGTTCAAGATTATGAAACTTTGCTGTAGGCCCTGCCCTCCTTTCTCCTCCTGTTCACCCTGGTGGTATTTGGGTGAGGTGGGGAGGGGGGAACCCCAAAATATATATCAGCCCAACAGCCCTAAGTCTCCTCCTTTATTATTAGGAAACAAACCAACAACAAAAAATGGTGTCATGAATATGAACAGTATTGTCACATGAATTAGTTGAAATGTACTTTTTTTTGTACTGTGTCCTCAATTTAATGGATTAATGTGTCTTGTATATATAAAAAGAAAACCTCTAAAAAAAATCAGTTATTTTGTAAGGCAGGTGGTTACTAATTGTAAAACATTTCAAACTCATACCTTTATATTTCAGTCTTTGGTATACTAGTCCCCAAAGTGTCTCAGCCATGTAGTCTCAAAATGTAAAAACCTGGAAATATATGCATATAGGGTGTCTGTCAACAGATGTGTAAGTCTTCTGCCCTGGCTGAAGGTTTTTTAAAAAGAAAACTACCATGAAGAATCACAGGTTGGGCTTCCCTGGTGGTCCAGTGGGTAAGGACACCGCCTTGCAGTGTGGGGGAGCGCTGGTTCGATCCCTGGCCTGGGAAGGTCCCACGTGCTGTGGAGCGGCTAGACCGATGTGTCCCAACTACTGAGCAGGAGCTCTGGAGCACATACACCCGGAGCCAGTGTTCTGCAATGAGAGAGGTCACTGCAATGGGAGGCCCACACAGGCCACAGAACAAAGATGGATGAAAATAGATAAATGAAAGACCAATAGAAGTGACCAAAAAAAAAAAAAAAGAATCACATGTTTGCAATTACAGTGAGTTGATTAAAGAAAATGCTAGATAAATACATAGTGCATTTGGGAAAATGTTGGAATTGGTACTCCTGTGACTATAGAATTATTGATCTTCTTTCAGAACTATTCAGTAGAATTTACTATGATGATGTAAGTGTTCCATATCCGAACTGTACAAAATGGTAACCAGTAGCTAAGGTGGTGATTTAGCATGGAAATGTGGCTAGACTGACTGAGGAACTCAACTTTTCCATTTGATTTAATTTTAATTAATTTAAGTATAAATAACTGCATGTGTCCATGTGGTCACAAAGATTCAGATGCAGCTTAGTGACTGAACAACAACAATGTGGCTAGTGACTGACCGGATGGGAAGGTCAGTTCTAGAGGACAGGGAATACTGCTCATCTCTCAGGCTTTGTAGGAATAGCACCAAGTTCAAGATTGTCTTCATCAGTACTGAGTAAAGAAATTCTGAACTTCTGAGAGACAAACGTTTTAAGATAATCAATGATTATTATATTGCCTACTTTTATATTTTTGAACTTGAGAATTAACCAAGGTGCTTGAGCACTTGATTGGTCTTTACTCGATTTTATTAATTAAATTGTTAGCAAATAGTGTTAGGCTAAAAACTACATTTAAAATTATTTCATAAAGTTGAGAGACACTTACTTATAAAATGAGTGCACTGATACAGGACTGTTTCCCTACAGTTTCCGGAGTGTGGATTCTTTGGCATGTATGACAAAATTCTTCTCTTTCGCCATGATATGAACTCAGAAAATATTCTGCAGCTGATTACCTCAGCAGATGAAATTCATGAAGGAGACTTAGTAGAAGTTGTTCTTTCAGGTAAGTAAATAGTTTCTTTTGTTTCCTTTTTTCAGTGAGTCTTATTTTGTTGCATTTAACTAAATGTATGCTCAGTTATATTTTTTAAATACTATAGTTGCTTACTTATTTCATCTATAAGATTACTGTATGATTTTTACTTTCAGGAAGGTTACATCACAGAAAGTAAGAAAATAAGTCCTGAATTACTTGAGTGTTACTAAGCTAAAGGAATTATCAGTTGACTTGGAAGGGGAATATGTTCCTTTCTTGAGTCAGAAATTAAACAATTACACTGAAATTCTGTTTTCTTTTCCCATTTTTGTGAGGAGTAGCGAAGAGAATTAGGGTGCAGAGAAGAAAATCAGAAAAAAAAAAGGAGAAATAGCAAAGATGTAGAAGATGAAGCTGCAGTATTGGGTGATTCCATGATTTAACTAATGCTCCTTCTCCTTTTGTTCTCTGTGGACATTTCCTTATTCTCTCCATTCACCTTTCACCCATTCATGCCATCCACTGTTCCTCAGCTCCTGCTGTTTCTTGTATCATCCAACGGCAAGTGGGCAGGTTTGCTATTGAGAAGTGTCAAGGAGCAAAGAATGTATAGGTAGGCCTGCAGAGCTTCTTGTTTGGCAGCAAAGGAAAGAGGGGGGGAGGGAGTAAAGGAAGGAAGGCCCAGCCATGAGTCCAGTGTCCTGCAGCCATTTTCCTCTTCTCAGTTTGCTTTGCAGTCTCTTCTTGAGATCCCCTTTCGCCACCACCTAAAGTCTCTGATCCTTCTTGATCCTTCTTCTCCACCACAACCCCAAATTCTATACACATCCCAATCTTTGACTTCCTTTTCACTCCCTGCTCTCCCTGGCAGTCATGCTCATAGCTCCTCTTTCTTTGTTCTGGACCCTACATCAGGCCACAAGGATATTCATTAGTGAATTGCAGGTGGTGTTGAAAGGATGTCTGATAGTGGGTACATCTGCTTTTATTCAGTTGCTCACAGAGGGGAGAAGAGTCTCTTTTTCCTAGCCACTAGGACTGTGGAGAATAGACAGAGTGTATCCTAGGGTCCTAAATTAGAACTGAGTGTGTTTCTCCCAGAAACATTGCCATAGTTAATGTCAAGTTCCACATTGGTTTTTTTGGGGAGCCACTTCTATTGGTCTTTCATCTATTTGTGTTCATCCACTTTTGTTCTTTGGCCTGTGTGGGCCTCCCATCGCGGTGGCACTGGCTCTGGGCGCATGCGCTCCAGAGCTCTGACTTGGTAGTTGGACACATCAGTCCAGCCACTGTGCGGCACATGGGATCTTCCCAGGCCAGGGATTAACACTGCAAGGCGGTGTCCTTACCCACTGGATCACCAGGGAAGCCCCCCACATTGTTTTTTAACTTTAGTGTTCTGTTTCCCAATACATTTTAAGTTAAATGGTTTTTAACTAACTATAATCTGACAATTATTTGCAGTCTTCTAACTCCAAGAAAATGCTTTTGGAGATTGAAATTATTTGAAGTTGTTGAGCTTCCTGGAATAGAGTTCAAAAACCACAATATTAAATGCTTAAAATAATTTTTTATGGTCAGGTGAAACTTTCAAAAAAAAAGACTCTGTATACTTTGACATAAATGAATATGGTCAGTGTTCTTAATCTTACCACAATTACAAGTATAAGGTTTATCTGATGGTTTCTCTTTTTTAAAAGCTTTGGCCACAGTAGAAGACTTCCAGATTCGTCCACATACTCTCTATGTGCATTCTTACAAAGCGCCTACGTTCTGTGATTACTGTGGTGAGATGCTCTGGGGATTGGTACGTCAGGGACTGAAATGTGAAGGTATGTGTTCTAAATTTTTGAATCATTTGAAATAGTATTTCACATTTGCATTCTTTAGTCATCAATGGAAAAATCAAGATCATTGGTCGGTGACTATAGATAGTACCCAAGGTTTAGAATCAGAGCAGTCTGTTTGTTCTGTATTGGAATTGCCAGGGGGTGGGATTCAGGTGCTCATCCCTAATTAGTCAGTAAACTTGTTCTATAAAGGACCAGAGAGTACATATTGATATTTTAAGCTTTGCTGGCCACGGGGTCTCTGTTACAGTGGCTTGACTTTGCCGTTGTAGCATGAAAATAGCCGTGGGCAGATTGTAAACATGTGAGAATGCTGTGTTCCAATAAAATTATTTATGAACACTGAAATTGAATTGCGTGTGATTTTCACACATCTTACTCCACAGTTTGCTGATATTGTTTAAGCCTGTGATTCTCAAACTTTACTATGTGTTAGAATCACCTTGAGGACTTGTTGAGACATTTCTTTGTGAGTCCTCTCCCTGACTTTTTAATTCAGTAAGTCTGTGGTGAAGTTCAATACTTTAGATTTCTAACAGATTCTCAGGGGCTACGAAGAAACCACTCCTTTAGCTAGCCTAACCTTTCTAAATAAACCTCACTTCACATTGCCAATTCTTCCTAGCTTGTCATTTGGGTTCTTCATTAGGATAGCTACTGCTGCTGGAGAAAATGAAAGAAGCACTTATTTTTTTATGTGCACATTTACCTGTTTTTTTAAAAAGTTTTTTTAACCTTTTAAAATATATTTAGGCTGTGGATTAAATTATCATAAACGATGTGCCTTCAAGATTCCAAATAACTGTAGCGGTATAAGAAAGAGACGTCTGTCTAATGTGTCCCTGCCAGGACCTGGCCTCTCAGTTCCAAGACCCCTACAGACTGATTATGTAGCCCTTCCCACTGAAGAGGTAGGTACTCTAAGGTAACAGAGGGCATTTTTACCACTTCCTCCTAATGTTTATGCAGGATATGTGACGTCATCCTAAAGCATAAGTTGTATACCAAAGAATCGTAGCGTTCCTAACAGTTAAGACACTTAAAATGTGTATCACCGTAGACAGGGCTTACTAGTAGTGATGAATTGCGTGTGTATACTTCAGGATCACCTTATCACTTAGGCCACCAAATCAGTCTCCTGACCAGTCCCCTGACTCCTGCTCTCCACACTTCTCTACAGCTTAACAATGAACAGCTGACTCGATCACTCCTAAAGGGAGCCTCTATATAGTCTTTGTTTCTGACAGTCTGTACTGTTCAGCATTCCCTGACCACATCCTTTCTTTCTCCTCTACGTTTGTTCTTGTTACTATCTATCCTGTGTGGTTTTCTAGACCTAGCTCACCAGCTGCCTTACCTGATTCTCCTTTACCTGGAAGTTATTTTCCTGAATGCCATAGCACTTTTCAAACCTGCCTGATAGTGTACATAGCATTCTACCTCAGTATCACAGTGTTTATATACTAGATGGTCTTTGAGGAGTTTTATCTGTTTAGAGAAGACAGTATTCATGTCTTCGTCTGCCTCACCATGCCCAATGCTGTACCAAGTACATTAGTGGGTGCTCATTCAAAAATGGATGAGTGTTTGAAGGACACCACCGATCCTTAGACTGTTCCAGTGAGGTGTATCAGGAGGTTTGTACACCATGAGGCAGCTGGCACTCAGGATGGTCAAGGGACCTGATTGAAGTCACAGAACCAATTAGTAAGCAGTATTAAAATTCAACCCAGATTTGCTCATGTGTTAATTACTTCATATATTGTACCCCTCAAGGGTAAGTGTAGTAGATTGGAGAAGAAAGAAATACTTAAATGATTTAAATGATTCTATCTGTAGGTTATGATCTTAACATTTAGGTAGTTCTGTAACCCCTTTGGCCTTCTGAATATATTAATGGCAAAATCACGACTTTGCACTGTTGCCTTGACAGCTTTGTCACAAGATTTTGCTAAATCAAACTGTAATAAAAGCTTCTGCAATTGTTTCAGAAAAATCCCTTAGCCCCATTGTGAGATTTTAAAGTAGAAGAGTGCTATAGCATTAGAACTGAAAGCCAGAGAGTTATTATAAACACATACAAAATCTTGGGGAAAGATTGGTAATAGAAAAGTTAATGCACTTTACACACAGACTGCACAGGAAACTTAGCTAGGACTGGAGACTGTGGTATGAACGCATGTTGTTTTGAACTATGATATTGGCATATCAACCCTACCCACTGAGTATTGTAAGATTAGGAAAAAGCAGGACAGAGCAGATGAATAAGGTATTAAGTTTTAATTTATTCATTTATATTTTACCTGGAAGACGGAAATTCCTTAGGAAGTATAGAAAGGAGAGTGGCATGTTTGAATTGGGTAGATTGTGCAGAGTGTTTTAGAGCAAGTAGAAAATACAGTCTAACAAATGAAGGTACAGGGGCTTCCCTGGTAGCTCAGTGGTAAAGACTTCACCTGCCAATGCAGGAGACACAGGTTTGATCCCTGATCCAGTAAGATCCCACATGCTGTGGAGCAACTAAGCCCATGAGCCACAACTATGGAGCCTGTGCTCTAGAGCCTCGGAGCTGCAACTATTGAGCCCATGTGCCACAACTACTGAAGCCCATGTACCCTAGAGCCTGAGTTCCACAACAAGAGAAGTCACCACCACAAGAAGCCTGCTCACCTCAACTAGAGAATAGCCCACACTCCCTGCAACTAGAGAAGAGCCTGTGGCAGGAGTGAAAACAAAGAATAGCCAAAAGTAAATAAATAAGATTTATTTTTTTAAAAAAATGAAGGTACATACACTAAGAGAAGAACTGAGGGCTCATGGAGGAAAATCAGAGGGAAAGAAGAGCGGTAAACCAAAGAGGGTGATCTAAAGGAGTAGAGGAGATGGGAGCACCCCAAGTCTAGAGAAGAACCAGCTCTAAGTGGCTGCAGAGTAAGAGCCTCATAACTTGTCAGGTGCCAGTCTTCATGCTGGGATAATTCTTGTGTAATCCCCTCCACAGTCCTGGAAGGTATAGCTGTTGTCCTGATTCCATATGTAAAGCTTGAGGAAGAAAAGTTTCTGAGGAGTCGAAATATTAAACTTTACCGACTGCTGACATAAGAAAAGGCCAGTTTGGATAAGAATCCTTTGAATCTGATGCTGGGGTTGTCATGTTAGCAGTTGTTAGTGTCTCAGGTCAGTCTAAAGGGAATCAAGTAAAGAGGTGGAGAGGTGGAAGAAGATAGACTGTTGATTGAATCTGGTTAAAATGGAACCACCAAGATTAGTGCAACAAGGATTGAGTGATGGCTGTTTGGAGATGAGAGCGATTAAGTTCATCTCAGCGTTATTTGGGTGAAAAAAAATTTTTTTTTCTGCTCTACTCTGTGAGTCTTATTAGTTCCCTGACTGAGGATCAGACCTGCGTCCTTGGCTGTGAAGGCTTAGGGTCCTAGTCGTAGACCACCAGGGCTTATTTGGAAAAATTTTCCACAGGAACAGTATAGAATCAAGGTAGAAAGAAATTCTTGAGTCTTAAGTGTGCATATTAAAAGTGGAGATATTCTGTTCACTGAATAATGTTCCAAAGCAAAGTATTTGTAATTGGGGAATTGCTCCCTTTAAATTCATTATATTGCCTTTATTATTTTATATGACTAAAACTTGACAATTTTGTTACGAAGTTTTTATGAGCAATTCAGCCAAAATCAGTTTTAAATCTACGTTGTGGAAATAATGAGATTACTTTTAGAAAATTTCTGGCTACACATTAATAAGAAAGAATAGAAGCTCAAAAGTAATTTGTAAAGAAGGGCCTTAAAGTAAGGTAAGAAAAGGGCTTCCTTTCAATTCTAGCTCCTCTCACCTCAGTGGTCCCATTTCAGCCAAGTGCTCTAGGTAATTCTACCAGCATTCACCATCCTCCAAATTCTGATGAAGTCTGCCGTACCTCTCCTGCCTTCCTCACTCAATAGATGGTAAACCACTGTTCTTGCTAAGATTGCAGTCAGTGCCCAGTGTGTTGAGATGGGGAGAAGGTTGAGTAGTCGCTGTCCAGCTATGTAGAAGACCCAGGTGTAACTCCGGTCAGTCTTTCCATGTGTGTGTTTTCAACCTGAGACGTACTTAAGTGGTAGAAGCAGAAGCAAGAGAAACACTGTGTTGATTCCCCACTAGACTAGGGGCCAGGGTTGAGCAACAGCCAAAAGCATCCGTTTCTTGTTCCCACTGGCTGCTTTATCCGCTCTTCGGAATCACTGCAGTGTTCCTTTTGCTGACGGTGCTCTGTCTGTGCAGGAGGGCAGGGCCAGCCTAGAGCAGGACCGCTTAGACCTTAGACAGCTGAAGTCTGCAAGTTTGGTTTGGGTAATAACATTCTTTTTGTACTTTTCTTAAACTGCTTCGTAATTTGCTTTAGAACATTTCTGGCTATACATTATTGAAAAATCATCCATCATAGGCTGTATTTCTGTTTTTTTATAGTGCTCTTCTCCAGTGGTCCATCCTTTATCTTTTCCTTCTTCCTACTTTCTTCGGAAAAGCCTTTTATTTTCTCCTCCCCTCATTTCTCCTGTTCTCTTCTGTTTCTTGATTTCTTCTGACTTCTTTTGCTTCTGTTGGTTGAATATATCTGTGTACAGTAACTCAGCTCCTCTGAGTTACCCACGTTACCAGTTACAGAAGGCACATCTCGCAGTGACGATGCAGGCAGCTACAACTAGATCCGTGGTGCCTCTAGATGGCAGCTAGGAGTTTGGCTTTTGTCCTTGAGAATATAGACTCTGTTCTTTTTCATAGTATAGGGCCTCGTCTGTAACAGTGACTGTTGAGTGAATGGGATGAGCCATATTGATCTGACCTAGAATTTAAGTTGCTTGTTTCCTTTGTCTACATGGCGTTTTTTCAGATGACACAAAACTTTCTAACCAACACCTTTTTAATTTTTCTTTTGCTCACCTGAGAGGAATAAACACTCTGGAATATACCTCAGTGGTCCCATTTCAGCCAAGTGCTCTAGGTAATTCTACCAGCATTCACCATCCTCCAAATTCTGATGAAGTCTGCCGTACCTCTCCTGCCTTCCTCACTCAATAGATGGTAAACCACTGTTCTTGCTAAGATTGCAGTCAGTGCCCAGTGTGTTGAGATGGGGAGAAGGTTGAGTAGTCGCTGTCCAGCTATGTAGAAGACCCAGGTGTAACTCCGGTCAGTCTTTCCATGTGTGTGTTTTCAACCTGAGACGTACTTAAGTGGTAGAAGCAGAAGCAAGAGAAACACTGTGTTGATTCCCCACTAGACTAGGGGCCAGGGTTGAGCAACAGCCAAAAGCATCCGTTTCTTGTTCCCACTGGCTGCTTTATCCGCTCTTCGGAATCACTGCAGTGTTCCTTTTGCTGACGGTGCTCTGTCTGTGCAGGAGGGCAGGGCCAGCCTAGAGCAGGACCGCTTAGACCTTAGACAGCTGAAGTCTGCAAGTTTGGTTTGGGTAATAACATTCTTTTTGTACTTTTCTTAAACTGCTTCGTAATTTGCTTTAGAACATTTCTGGCTATACATTATTGAAAAATCATCCATCATAGGCTGTATTTCTGTTTTTTTATAGTGCTCTTCTCCAGTGGTCCATCCTTTATCTTTTCCTTCTTCCTACTTTCTTCGGAAAAGCCTTTTATTTTCTCCTCCCCTCATTTCTCCTGTTCTCTTCTGTTTCTTGATTTCTTCTGACTTCTTTTGCTTCTGTTGGTTGAATATATCTGTGTACAGTAACTCAGCTCCTCTGAGTTACCCACGTTACCAGTTACAGAAGGCACATCTCGCAGTGACGATGCAGGCAGCTACAACTAGATCCGTGGTGCCTCTAGATGGCAGCTAGGAGTTTGGCTTTTGTCCTTGAGAATATAGACTCTGTTCTTTTTCATAGTATAGGGCCTCGTCTGTAACAGTGACTGTTGAGTGAATGGGATGAGCCATATTGATCTGACCTAGAATTTAAGTTGCTTGTTTCCTTTGTCTACATGAAAAGGTTCACAGTTTAAAAATCCATTTATTCCTCAGATGACACAAAACTTTCTAACCAACACCTTTTTTAATTTTTCTTTTTGCTCACCTGAGAGGAATAAACACCAATATCTGGAATATACTTTAAGTATCAAGCAACTTCTTAAAGCATAATTACTAAGGGTAAAGTTGTTTTAGTTTGCATCTGCCATTAGTTGTTTATATCATCATCATTAATGAACTTAGATTTTAATATTTGTTAAAATAAATTTGAAAAACCAACACTTGTTTTAAAATATTTTCAGACGTTGTGTTCAATAACTCAACCTGAGCAGCCCTGATATTTTTTGAATTCACTTAATTTTGCTGTGATTAATTTCTTGGCAAGGGATTCAAACATGTTTTACATTCATTTTAAGGTTTTGTTTTTTATTTGAGAATGTCATGTGTGCCTGACAAATAGTAGTTAATTAGTAGATATATGTATGTGAGGATGAAAATATCTTGCATAAACAATAGCAAAAAAATTCTGCACTTTTCTTATTCAAGGGTTGGTAAGTTAAGCTTCCAAGGGAAACTGCTGAGATCCACATTTTTTTTATATTTGTGGCTTTAGTGTTTGAAATAAATGACTTTTGTGGTCAAACCCTGATCTGAATACTTTGTTTTTAATATTAACTTACACTTATGGAAATTACTTATGTTTTAGTCACATGTTCACCAAGAACCTAGTAAGAGAATTCCTTCTTGGAGTGGTCGCCCAATCTGGATGGAAAAAATGGTCATGTGCAGGGTGAAAGTCCCTCACACGTTTGCTGTTCACTCTTACACCCGTCCCACGATATGTCAGTACTGCAAGCGGTTACTGAAAGGCCTCTTTCGCCAGGGAATGCAGTGTAAAGGTAGGACTGTATGAGTTTCTTAAATAAAATTCCTATTTATTTTTGTTAGCAAATACAATTTAAAATATTTTTATTTCAGAAACATTAAGCAAATAAATCGATTTTATAGTCGTTAACTTAAAAATAAGTTGAATTTTAACTTATTGACATAGGACTTACTAAAGAAAAGATTACTGACCTAGAATTTAAGTTGCTTGTTTCCTTTGTCTACATGAAAAGGTTCACAGTTTAAAAATCCATTTATTCCTCAGATGACACAAAACTTTCTAACCAACACCTTTTTTAATTTTTCTTTTTGCTCACCTGAGAGGAATAAACACCAATATCTGGAATATACTTTAAGTATCAAGCAACTTCTTAAAGCATAATTACTAAGGGTAAAGTTGTTTTAGTTTGCATCTGCCATTAGTTGTTTATATCATCATCATTAATGAACTTAGATTTTAATATTTGTTAAAATAAATTTGAAAAACCAACACTTGTTTTAAAATATTTTCAGACGTTGTGTTCAATAACTCAACCTGAGCAGCCCTGATATTTTTTGAATTCACTTAATTTTGCTGTGATTAATTTCTTGGCAAGGGATTCAAACATGTTTTACATTCATTTTAAGGTTTTGTTTTTTATTTGAGAATGTCATGTGTGCCTGACAAATAGTAGTTAATTAGTAGATATATGTATGTGAGGATGAAAATATCTTGCATAAACAATAGCAAAAAAATTCTGCACTTTTCTTATTCAAGGGTTGGTAAGTTAAGCTTCCAAGGGAAACTGCTGAGATCCACATTTTTTTTATATTTGTGGCTTTAGTGTTTGAAATAAATGACTTTTGTGGTCAAACCCTGATCTGAATACTTTGTTTTTAATATTAACTTACACTTATGGAAATTACTTATGTTTTAGTCACATGTTCACCAAGAACCTAGTAAGAGAATTCCTTCTTGGAGTGGTCGCCCAATCTGGATGGAAAAAATGGTCATGTGCAGGGTGAAAGTCCCTCACACGTTTGCTGTTCACTCTTACACCCGTCCCACGATATGTCAGTACTGCAAGCGGTTACTGAAAGGCCTCTTTCGCCAGGGAATGCAGTGTAAAGGTAGGACTGTATGAGTTTCTTAAATAAAATTCCTATTTATTTTTGTTAGCAAATACAATTTAAAATATTTTTATTTCAGAAACATTAAGCAAATAAATCGATTTTATAGTCGTTAACTTAAAAATAAGTTGTTAACTTATTGACGAGGACTACTATCTACAGCATGTATATTCTGTATCAGGAGCTATACTAAAGAAAAGATTAGTGTAAACAGAAACTGCTTACGCTTGCCAGTATGGAACCACCATTAAGCAGGTAAGCTAATATTTGAGCCTAAGTCTTTGCTTTCCCGAGCCAGGCACTACCCAAAATATAAAATAGTGCCCTCCTGTTTCCATTAAATATTCACACACACAAACATACACCAACATATTACAAGAGTTTTGTTGTTGGTAACTAAGGAAGCTGTACAGAAATTGTCATTCCAGACAACCATCACACTGAAACAGGTAGAAGTAGTAGAAGCCACTGGTATGATGGAGACCACATGCATTTGGATACTAACCTAGTACACTGTCAGAGAATTCCAAAAACAGCTCTTAATGAATTAGGTTTTTAATAGAATAGTGGTTTCTGTGAAGTATTTGTAGAATTGCCTAGTTTTATCTAGGTAAAACACTGGAATTGAGATCTTTGCAACAATAAATCCTGTTCATAATGTTGAATCGAATAATTTATGTGTAAATTTAACTTAAGTATATTTCTTTGGAGAAGGGAATGGCAATCCACTCCAGTATTCTGTGTTTTTGTTTTTTGTTTTCTTTTTACACCAAAAACATTTTTATTGCGGTACAATTTTGTGATAGTTTCGGGTGAACAGATACACGGCTCAGCCATGCAGATAACGTGTATCCATTCTCTCCCAAAGCCCCCTTCCATCGAGTCACATGTTCACCAAGAACCTAGTAAGAGAATTCCTTCTTGGAGTGGTCGCCCAATCTGGATGGAAAAAATGGTCATGTGCAGGGTGAAAGTCCCTCACACGTTTGCTGTTCACTCTTACACCCGTCCCACGATATGTCAGTACTGCAAGCGGTTACTGAAAGGCCTCTTTCGCCAGGGAATGCAGTGTAAAGGTAGGACTGTATGAGTTTCTTAAATAAAATTCCTATTTATTTTTGTTAGCAAATACAATTTAAAATATTTTTATTTCAGAAACATTAAGCAAATAAATCGATTTTATAGTCGTTAACTTAAAAATAAGTTGTTAACTTATTGACGAGGACTACTATCTACAGCATGTATATTCTGTATCAGGAGCTATACTAAAGAAAAGATTAGTGTAAACAGAAACTGCTTACGCTTGCCAGTATGGAACCACCATTAAGCAGGTAAGCTAATATTTGAGCCTAAGTCTTTGCCGTTCCAGAGCCAGGCACTACCCAAAATATAAAATAGTGCCCTCCTGTTTCCATTAAATATTCACACACACAAACATACACCAACATATTACAAGAGTTTTGTTGTTGGTAACTAAGGAAGCTGTACAGAAATTGTCATTCCAGACAACCATCACACTGAAACAGGTAGAAGTAGTAGAAGCCACTGGTATGATGGAGACCACATGCATTTGGATACTAACCTAGTACACTGTCAGAGAATTCCAAAAACAGCTCTTAATGAATTAGGTTTTTAATAGAATAGTGGTTTCTGTGAAGTATTTGTAGAATTGCCTAGTTTTATCTAGGTAAAACACTGGAATTGAGATCTTTGCAACAATAAATCCTGTTCATAATGTTGAATCGAATAATTTATGTGTAAATTTAACTTAAGTATATTTCTTTGGAGAAGGGAATGGCAATCCACTCCAGTATTCTGTGTTTTTGTTTTTTGTTTTCTTTTTACACCAAAAACATTTTTATTGCGGTACAATTTTGTGATAGTTTCGGGTGAACAGATACACGGCTCAGCCATGCAGATAACGTGTATCCATTCTCTCCCAAAGCCCCCTTCCATCGAGACTGGTACATGACATTAAGCAGGGTTCCATCCCACTCTGCTATTCTTGCCTGGTGAATCCCATGGACAGGGGAACCTGGTGGGCTACAGTCGATGGGGTCTCAAAGAGTCAGACGTGACTGGAGCGACTGAGCAGCAGCATATAAGAAAATTTTTCTTAGCAATATATGGCCACGTAGGAGAATATCAAATAGAGAATATGTTGTACATTTGTGACCAATATTTAATAACCATCAAGCAGGCTTAATTAAATGTTGAAATTTTATTTCAAGAGTTTACTTTTGAATATGAGCTAATATATAAATTAATACTTTAAATATCAACACTAACGTGTATTGGCAAGCAGCCACTAAGGCATATTTTTGGAAAGAACATTAAGAACAGATGTACAAATTCTAGCCAGCAGATAATCTTTGTAAAGGTAGTAAATGTGCTGTTTGTCTGAGCAGAACAGAAACATTTTAAAACCACATACAAAAAAGCACAGTATTTTTTAAAGGAATGATTGAATAAAAGACATAGGTAGATGGATGAATTTTGAAATAAAACCAGTTACCTCTACTGCTGGCTTAGTAGTTTAACTTCGTAGAACCCTAAAAGAATAACGTTTCATGTTTGTAGTAGTTCAGAAAATATCAGGTTAAATTACTCTTTAGCTAAGTATTTTAGTTATCAAAAAGTCATAATTTAATTCAGTAGTCCCTGTATGTTTGTAATATGAATTAAGATACTTCAAAAGTAAAAAACAGTCATTTTCATTCCCTTGTTAGGTTAAGGAAAAAAAAGTAGTTAAGAGAAAAACAGTTACGCTGGATCATTTGAGAAAATATACAATTCTAAGAACAGCAGTTAATTTATTCATTTGTTTAATTTTCACTTTGTTATATAAAAATTTCAAGGCAGCTTATATAGACATATATAAAATAAAAGAAAGTATAAACAAATTAATTGAAAAAAAAATGGGTAGGAATATAGAGAAGTATAAATGACTGTCATTGAACTACATACATGCTGCCTGTGGATGGTAAATTTGGCTCTACACTTCAGAGGGAAAGGGCAACCTTGCTATTTTCATACTTTGCAAACTTCTTAAGATAGAAAACAAATATTTAAGACGTATGCAAGTATTAATATTAATGTCACATATGAATTTTCCTAGGGCCTCTTCTTTTCAAAGATGTTATTACATAATACAAGTTTTCTCATCCACCAAATTACTAATTTCACAGAGCTTTTTCTTGTAATGACCATTCCCTGTTCTATTGGCATGATACCCAGAATATTCTTGAATTATAGGGGTTACAAAATGATTCTGAGTCAGGACCCAAAATTATTTTTACCCATCTATTGTTGGCAGAAGTATTTCAAAGGTGGTGTTAGACAGTGGTTATAGCAGTGGGTCTCAATTTTAATGTTAACTAAAGAAGTCATTAAAGTACCCATTTCTCACCCTCACTCCCAGAGCTGCTTACATGTAGTAGGTTAGGGGTAGACCCCAAGAACGTGCATCTCAAAAGATGGTGATGCTGCTGACCCAGTGACTATTGTTTGAGAACCACAGCGTTACACAGGAGTGTTGAACAGCTTGGACCTCACTGACGCTGATCCGCCATGCAATCAGCTCTGACATTCTTGCAGGCTGAAGAGAGTTGTTCCGTACTACGGGTGTGCATGAGAAGCACAGTCCTTTACAAGGTTGTCTGGGAAAACTCTCACTAATTCCTAATAAACGGTTGTAGAATTACAATCTCTTTTCTGCATATGCACCAGGCCCTAATAATTAGGAATTGAAAGTAACTGCCCGACATACGTTGGAAAGGAATTTAATCAGCCTGAGAAAGTCTTTTAAGGGGTGTGGAAAGCAGAATGTGACTTAAGGGCAGGAAGTATGGAGCTGCAGCAACAGTTTGGCAGTGTTATACAAGTAGTAAAAAATTCATTTTACAGATAAAGAGACTGACTCCGAGGGATTAACCATTAAGAGGTGGTGTCAGAATTTGAAACCAGACCTTTAATCCAAGACCAGAGAGTTTAGTAGAGGACATCTTTACCATTTCATCTTCATTATTAATACTACTATTATATATAAGTAAAGAAAGTCTTGAACTATATCCGATACTCCTTTTTACGTAAATTAATAAGCTGCATATTTCATTTTAGATTGTAAATTCAACTGCCATAAACGCTGTGCATCAAAAGTACCAAGAGACTGCCTTGGAGAGGTTACTTTCAATGGAGGTAAAATCTTGTTATTAGTTTCCAGAAAAGATCACAGTTCTTTTGTGTATTATCTTTATATAAGGTCATATTTGAATATTTTCATTTTGCTTACTTTGTTTTTTGACTTTTTTCCTCAGTTTAAAATCAAGCAAAAGACAGAGATCAGTAATAGTATGCTTTTAATTACACCTTCCTGTCTCCTCTGACCACCTACCACTCTGTAGTCTAATGTGATAAGTGGTGCTACGTACCCTCTTTCACCTTTATATAAAACCTATTTTAAAACCCTGGTGATCCAGTGGGTAAAGAGTCCACCTTGCAGTGCAGGGGATGCCGGTTCAATCCTTGGCCCGGGAAGATCCCACGTGCCGAGGAACTGCTGGACCGTCCAATTACGAGCCAGCACTCAGGAGCATTTGCGCCCAGAGCCAGTGCTCTGCAGTGAGAGAGGCCACTGCAGTGGGAGGCCCACGCATGCTGAAGAGTAAAGATGGATGAAAATAAATAAATAAAAAACCAATAAGGGAGGCCAAAATTTTTTTTTAGAATGGACACCTATTTAAAAAAAAAAAAACGCTGTTGTTGTCCCCTTGAACTACTTCATATTTCTATTATTTATTGAGTACCTAATGTATGCCAGGCACTGTTGTAAACATTTTACATATATTGACATTTAAACCTAAGAACAACCTTTTGAGATAAGATTTAGAGATGAGTAAACTTAAACACAAAACCATTGAACAACTTGTCCAAGAAATATAACCAGTAAGTGGTAGAGTTGGGATTTGAACCTGTGTCATCTGACTTCTTAAGTCCATAGTGAATTCATTGTACTGTCTCAGTTTCTTTTTTTTCATCAAATAATCATTAGCTAATCATTTTTGCTTTCTTACCTATTCCCTCTCCCCTTTTAAGATTCTATCACTCGAAAGTGATTACCTTTTTTAAAAGAAAGGAGTAATAACTCAACTTTCTGCATAGTTTTTACTTAACATTTACATGACTAGTAAAAATGAATGTAAGTAGTTCTGTAGAGGAAACACATAAGGAGTGGAAATTAAACTTCTTAGGAGTTTAACATTTTTTCTCATGGCATGTTTTCTGTGGTCGCTATTTAACACCCGTGACAGCGTGATTGGTTTTATCATTTCAGTTACTCAGAATTAATGCAGTTTTTCTACATGATTGAAGTCTTTTCTAGATTTATCCATTTCATATATTTTTGTACTTCTCTACCATTTGACATTTGGATATGAAATATCATTTATATCATTTGAATGTGCATTTATTATTATGTTAATGTACATTTTCTACTTGTTCTTGGTCAGCTTTATTGAGGTATGATTTGTATACCATACAGTTCACATGTTTAGTTTATTCCCAGTTATGCAGTCATCACTACAGTCTAATTTTAGAACATTTTCATCATCCTGAAAAGAACTCCATACGCATTCACTCCCGTTCGCTCCCATTCATTCTTCCCTGCTAACCTCTGGCTACCACTAAATCAACATTTATCTCCAGGTTTGTCTGTTCTAGACAGTTCGTGTAAACAGAATCATACAATGTGTAGTCTTTGTGATTGATTTCTTTCACTTACCATAATGTTTTCAAGATTCATCCATGTTACATGTGCCAGTGCTTTATTCCTTTTTTAAATTGATAACAGTCTTCTGTGTAAATGTACCACACTTTATTCATCCATTCACCAGTCAGCCATAGTCCTTTGAATTGTATCCATTGTGAAGCTGTTATGAAGGCAGCTATGAACATGTGAGTACAGTTGACTACATATGTTTCCATTTTCACTTGGGTAGACAGCCAGTAGTAGAATTGTTGAGTCACATGGTAACTCTGTGTTTAACATTTTGAGGACTGCCAAACTGTGTTCCCAAGCAGCCATACCATTTTAGATTCCCACCCGCAGTGTGTGAGGACTCTCATTTCCACGCATCCTTGCTACCACTTGTTAGTTGTCTGTCATTTTGATTGTCACTGCCTACCATTTGCTAAGATTCTATCACTCGAAAGTGATTACCTTTTTTAAAAGAAAGGAGTAATAACTCAACTTTCTGCATAGTTTTTACTTAACATTTACATGACTAGTAAAAATGAATGTAAGTAGTTCTGTAGAGGAAACACATAAGGAGTGGAAATTAAACTTCTTAGGAGTTTAACATTTTTTCTCATGGCATGTTTTCTGTGGTCGCTATTTAACACCCGTGACAGCGTGATTGGTTTTATCATTTCAGTTACTCAGAATTAATGCAGTTTTTCTACATGATTGAAGTCTTTTCTAGATTTATCCATTTCATATATTTTTGTACTTCTCTACCATTTGACATTTGGATATGAAATATCATTTATATCATTTGAATGTGCATTTATTATTATGTTAATGTACATTTTCTACTTGTTCTTGGTCAGCTTTATTGAGGTATGATTTGTATACCATACAGTTCACATGTTTAGTTTATTCCCAGTTATGCAGTCATCACTACAGTCTAATTTTAGAACATTTTCATCATCCTGAAAAGAACTCCATACGCATTCACTCCCGTTCGCTCCCATTCATTCTTCCCTGCTAACCTCTGGCTACCACTAAATCAACATTTATCTCCAGGTTTGTCTGTTCTAGACAGTTCGTGTAAACAGAATCATACAATGTGTAGTCTTTGTGATTGATTTCTTTCACTTACCATAATGTTTTCAAGATTCATCCATGTTACATGTGCCAGTGCTTTATTCCTTTTTTAAATTGATAACAGTCTTCTGTGTAAATGTACCACACTTTATTCATCCATTCACCAGTCAGCCATAGTCCTTTGAATTGTATCCATTGTGAAGCTGTTATGAAGGCAGCTATGAACATGTGAGTACAGTTGACTACATATGTTTCCATTTTCACTTGGGTAGACAGCCAGTAGTAGAATTGTTGAGTCACATGGTAACTCTGTGTTTAACATTTTGAGGACTGCCAAACTGTGTTCCCAAGCAGCCATACCATTTTAGATTCCCACCCGCAGTGTGTGAGGACTCTCATTTCCACGCATCCTTGCTACCACTTGTTAGTTGTCTGTCATTTTGATTGTCACTGTCCTCGTGACATGTCTCATTATGGTTTTGATTTGCATTTCCCAGATGGCTAACTGATATTGCATATCTTTTTATGTACCAGTTGGTCATTTTTACATCTGCTTCAGAGAAGTATCTCTTTTGGTCCTTTGCTCATTTAACTAGGCTATTTATCTTTTTATTATTGAGTTGTAAGAGTTCTTTAAATATTCTGGATTACAGGTCTCTTATTTGTTACATGATTTGCAGATACTTTGTACCGTTCTGTGCACTGTCTTTTTACTTGCTTTGATTTGCAGCAGAGAAATTTTTAATTCTGATGAATATATTTGTTTTTTCTTGGCACTTGGGTTTTCGGTGGTATATCTAAGGCTTTTATGTAACTCAGGATCACAAAGTTTACTCCTATGTTTTCTTCTAAGAGTTGTCGAGATTAAGTTCTTACATTTCGGTGTGTGATCAACTTTCACTTTTGGTTTACGGAAGACTTCCAATTTCCTTTTTTTTTTTTTTTTGCATGTGTATATCCAGTTGTCCTAGCACCATATAGTGAACAGACTATTCTGTTTTCATTGTCTTATGCCTTTGTGGAAAATAAGTTGACCAGATGTATAATACAGTGGCTAACCTTTTTCTTTGCTTCTAGTGTCTTTTGTCATGTCAAAATTTAAAATTCTAATGCAGTCAAGTTAATTTTCTGCCTTATAGTTTGTATACTTTATGTCATCCTAATAAATATTTCTTTATCTTAAATCATAAAAATATTTTTCTCTTATTTTCATTTAAGAATTTTAAAACTTGTTTTCACATTTGATATACTGTCCCTATTTGGGTGTATTGATAACTCTGTTAGTGTAAAAATCTGACTTCTCTTAAAACTTTGCCAGAACCGTCTACTCTGGGGACAGACACAGATATACCAATGGACATTGATAGTAGTGACATGAACAGTGATGGTAGCCGGGGCTTGGATGACACAGAAGAACCATCTCCCCCAGAAGATAAAATATTCTTCCTGGATCCATCTGACCTTGATGTGGAAAGAGACGAAGAAGCTGTGTGAGGACTCTCATTTCCACGCATCCTTGCTACCACTTGTTAGTTGTCTGTCATTTTGATTGTCACTGTCCTCGTGACATGTCTCATTATGGTTTTGATTTGCATTTCCCAGATGGCTAACTGATATTGCATATCTTTTTATGTACCAGTTGGTCATTTTTACATCTGCTTCAGAGAAGTATCTCTTTTGGTCCTTTGCTCATTTAACTAGGCTATTTATCTTTTTATTATTGAGTTGTAAGAGTTCTTTAAATATTCTGGATTACAGGTCTCTTATTTGTTACATGATTTGCAGATACTTTGTACCGTTCTGTGCACTGTCTTTTTACTTGCTTTGATTTGCAGCAGAGAAATTTTTAATTCTGATGAATATATTTGTTTTTTCTTGGCACTTGGGTTTTCGGTGGTATATCTAAGGCTTTTATGTAACTCAGGATCACAAAGTTTACTCCTATGTTTTCTTCTAAGAGTTGTCGAGATTAAGTTCTTACATTTCGGTGTGTGATCAACTTTCACTTTTGGTTTACGGAAGACTTCCAATTTCCTTTTTTTTTTTTTTTTGCATGTGTATATCCAGTTGTCCTAGCACCATATAGTGAACAGACTATTCTGTTTTCATTGTCTTATGCCTTTGTGGAAAATAAGTTGACCAGATGTATAATACAGTGGCTAACCTTTTACTTTGCTTCTAGTGTCTTTTGTCATGTCAAAATTTAAAATTCTAATGCAGTCAAGTTAATTTTCTGCCTTATAGTTTGTATACTTTATGTCATCCTAATAAATATTTCTTTATCTTAAATCATAAAAATATTTTTCTCTTATTTTCATTTAAGAATTTTAAAACTTGTTTTCACATTTGATATACTGTCCCTATTTGGGTGTATTGATAACTCTGTTAGTGTAAAAATCTGACTTCTCTTAAAACTTTGCCAGAACCGTCTACTCTGGGGACAGACACAGATATACCAATGGACATTGATAGTAGTGACATGAACAGTGATGGTAGCCGGGGCTTGGATGACACAGAAGAACCATCTCCCCCAGAAGATAAAATATTCTTCCTGGATCCATCTGACCTTGATGTGGAAAGAGACGAAGAAGCTGTTAAAACAATCAGGTAATTCATGTGTATGGACTACAAGCTGTTGCTAAATGCAAGATCAGTCCAGGAGGTCTGTTACGAAAAAACAAACCACATCCCTTTAAGTGGAATCCAAAATGTAATTTAAAAAAAGTTTTTTTTAATTGAAGTATAGTCAGTTTACAATGTTGTGTTAGTTCCTTCTGTATAGCAAAGTGAATCAATTATACATATACGTGTGTGTGTGTATATATATATATATATATATATATTCCCTCTTTATTAGATTTCCTTCCCCTTTAGGTCACTACAGAGCATTAAGTAAAGTTCCTTTGCTTCTACAGTAGGTTCTCATTAGTTATCTGTCTTATACATAGTAGTGTATACATGCCAATCCTAATCTCCCAGTTCATCCCACTCCCTAAAATGTAATTTAAAATCAGTTAAATTGCGGCTAGTACTTTTACATGTATCACAGTATTTTTCTGAAATAAATCATATTGCTTGTGCTGTCCGCTCAAGGGAGAAAGTTGAGAATACCATTTTCTTAAAGAGAAAAATGCTTTATCTGTGGAGCAGCCATCACAAAGTGCCAGAGTTGGACAATCAGTTAAAGTGACCAGTTTCTCACACAGGCAGATTACCTGATACTGCAAATAGCAGTAAGAAGGTGTACCTGAGAATGTTGCCCAAAGATGATAGTGCTGAACTTGGGGGCAGTTTTCATATTACAGTTTGTCTGACTATTAACACTTTATAAAGAAAAAACCTCCTGGGTTATAAGGCTTAAATATCCTTCTGTATTTATAGAAATTCAGTCTTTTGTAAATACAGTCTATAAGATATACTATTTTGTGATAACATTTTAACAGGGTTTATTTTTTGGATCATTTGTTAGCTGAGTCATTTATTTAGCCTTATTGTAGAATTATAGCTGCTGTTATCATTATCATTATTAACTAAATGTTAACCCGGATTGGAGACTGTTAAGAGAACAAAGCTAGTTTCCTAATCATGAGTACTTCACAGTTTAAGAGCGAGCATCTAACTGTTTGAAACTCAGTTGAAGAACAGTGCACTTGTCCCACACATCCCTCAAATTGCCCTTTCTCTCCAGCTATACTGTTAGTGACCCGTGTTTCGGTGTTACCCGACTTGACTCCTTTCATTATTTATTTTTACTTTCTTAATATCTGTAAATCATTTTTCTATTAGTACCTTCTATTAAGTAATTCAGGTTGCTAACAGCCTGGATAATGATATTTTATTTTGCCCTCTTACGAATTTATTGATTCATCACACTGCCTAGGGTAAGAAGATTTCTACAGCAATCCCATGAGGCCCTCTCTCAGGCTCCAGACTTGCCAACTGGGGAGGATTCTTTCTGCTCTGTCCAGTATTTGTTATGTTCTGTGGCCCTCCATAAAATATTGATGGCAAATAATGAGGAGTTACAGTATTATCTTCATCTTTTATAAATTAACTATGCATCATCATAAGAGGATTAATTTATCTTCTTCTTTAGACACTGTCTTCCTAAGATATTTGGAAGAATTTTAGTTTAATTATCTTTAAAAGGTCTTGATGAGTTTATAGTGTTTATGATGTTTTAAGTTGACATTATAAATATTTGTCATAATTTAAAATATATTTTAGTCCATCAACAAGCAATAACATTCCACTGATGAGGGTTGTCCAGTCCGTCAAGCACACCAAGAGGAAGAGCAGCACGATGGTCAAGGAGGGCTGGATGGTCCATTACACCAGCAGGGACACCCTGGTCAGTACTCCCTGGCACTCTGTTATGGTAGTGAAACTGTGATGTGCTTTGTTTTGTGCTTTTTATAAATCACAATGAGAATGAGATGTATAAGACATCACGGTACACTGGAACTATCATTATCTATAAAGACAGTTTCAAAGGTGGAATATTTAATGGACTCTTTTTATAAATCGGTAGAGCAGTAGCGGTTCAAAGCAAGTCTGATGGTACACCACCAAATGTACAATATCTGAAAGAAGCCATCAATGGCACTGGACTTCATGACAATTAAAAACTTCTGCTCTGCAAAAGACAGTGTTAAAAGATTGAGAACACAGGCCATAGACTTGAAGAACATTAGGTGCCAAAGAGACATCTGGTAGACTATTCTCCAAAATACACAAACAACTCCTAAAATTCAACAATAAGAAAGCTTCATAACCTGCTTAAACAATAACCTTGACACACCTCTCCAGAGGAGATACCTAGGTGGCAAATAAGCATATGAAATGATGCCCCACATCTTATGTCATCAGGCAAATGCAGATGAAACCGTGAGATGTTGCTGCATACCTGTTAAAATAGCCAGAATCATAAATAACTGAGAACAAAAAGTTCTGACAAGATGTAGAGAAGCAGGAATTTTCTTTGATTGCTGGTAGGAACACAAATGGTATTGCCAACATACAAAGACAGGTTGGGGGCTTCCCTGGTGGTCCAGTGGGTAAAGAGTCCGCCTTGCAGCTCAAGGGGCACCAGTTCGATCCCTGGCCCGGGAAGATCCCACATGCTGAGTAATGGCTGGACCCATGTGTCCAAATATGAGCCAGCACTATGAAGCGCATGCACCCAGAGCCAGTGCTCTGCAACGAGAGAGGACACTGCGATGGGAGGCCCACACCCACCAAACAATAAAGATGGATGAAAAATAAACAGTTACTTAGAGGCAAAAATAAACAAATAGCAATAACAACAAAAAAAAGACAGTTTGATGGTTTCTTATAAAAAAGTGCTCTTACCAAATGAGCCAGCAGTCACATTCTTTTTGCTGTTTGCCCAAAGGAACTAAAAGCTTACTTTCACGCTGGATATTTACAGTGGGTTTATTCATAATTGCCAAAATCCTGGAAGTAATAGTTCTCCTTCAGTAGGTAAATGAATAAGTAAACTGTGGTACAGACAGTGAAATATTATTCAGCACTAAAAAGCAATGAGCTCTTGAACCATGGAAAGACATGGAGGAATTTTAAATGTGTATTACCTAAGTAAAAAAAAACTAATGTAAAAAGGCTACATACTGTATGATTCCAGCTATATGATATTTTAGAAAAGACAAAACTGGAAGATAGGAGATAGAGACAAGTAGGGATGAATAGGCAGAACACAGAATTTTTAGGGCAGTGAAAATACTTCTATATAATACTGTAATGACAGGTACATGTCATTACACATTTGTCTAAATCCCAGAGTGAGCCATATTATAAACTATGGACTAAATTGCTCCCAAAAAGTAAAGTATTAATTTAAAAACAGGGGCTTCCCTGGTGGTCCAGTGGGTAGGGACACTGCCTTGCAGTGCAAGGGGCGTCGGTTTGATCGCTGGCCTGGGAAGGTCCCGCGTGCTGCGGAGCGGCTGGACCGATGTGTCCAATTACTGAGCCGGATCTGGAGCGCATGTGCCCAGAGCCGGTGCCCTGCAACTAGAGAGGCCACCGCAATGGGAGGCCCACGCGGGCCAAAGAACAAAGATGGATGAAAACAGAAAAACGAAAGACCAATAGAAGTGGCCTGCCTGCCCCTCTCCCTCCCCACCCCATCCCCCCCACCACCAAAAAAAAAAGAAAAAAAATTAAAAATAATTTAAAGACACGCGTTAGAAAAATTCTGCATAGCAAAGAACAAATGCAAAGACAAATGATAAACTGGAAAACATATTTTCAATTTATATTCTAAATAAGAAGACCAGACCACAATAGAAAAATAGACAATGAATCTGAACAGAGAGATCTCAGACAAGGAAATGCAAATTACTCTTAAACATAAAATCTCAATCTCATTTTTTTGGGAGGCGGGGAGGGAAGGGAGTGGGCAGGCCACGTCTATTGGTCTTTCATTTATTCAGTTTCATCCAGCTTTGTTCTTTGGCCTGTGTGGGCCTCCCATTGCAGTGGGTCTTGTCGCAGAACACCGGCTCTGGGTGTATGTGTTCCAGAGCTCCGGCTCAGTAATTGGACACATCAGTTCAGCCGCTCCATGGCACATAGGATCTTCCCAGGCCAGGGATCGAACTGGCGCCCCTTGCACTGCAAGGCGATGTCCTTACACACTGGACCACCAGGGAAGCCCCTCAATCTCATTTTTAATTAAAAAAATGCAATATAGGGCTTCCTTGATGGTCAGGTGGGTGGAGAGTCTGCCTTGCAGTGCAGAGGGCACCGGTTCAATCCCTGGCCCTGGAAGATCCCACATGCCATGGAGCAGCTGGACTGGTGTGTCCAATTTCGAGCCAGTGCTTTGCAACGAGAGAGGCCGTTGCAGTGGGAGGCCCACATAGGCTGAAGAATAAAGATGGATGAAAATAAATAAATATAAAATCAGTAAAAGAGGTCAAAATTAAAAAAAAAAAGTATTCTAAAAAACTGCAGTATAAAATATTACAAAAATACTAATCTTTATCATTGTAGCACGAGATCAAAAGGGTTAGTAATAGAGTGTTTTAGTGAAGGTTTGAGTAAATAGACACTCTTAGGTTGCTGATGAGACTATAAATTGGATCAGATTTTGTACAGAATAATTTAACACTGTCAAGAAAAATTACATGTGCATGTATGTTTTTACCCAGTAAGCCCATCTTTAGAAATTTAGCCTATAGGTAAATTACATATCTGTGTCATACATATGTATTTGTGTGTGCATGCATAAAATTCTTGAAAGGGAACCCCCCAAATCTAATAACATTGCTTGCCTTGAGTTAGGGTGGGAGCGAGATAGGAGTGATGATGAAAATATACTTTTCATTATATATCCTCTTAGTTTCCCAAATTTAGAGGCTCATGAATTTTAGACCTATTGAAAAGTCCCAGCTTATGGATAGAAATGAGAGGGAAAGAAAAGTTCAGGCGCTTTGGAGGAATCATTACTTTTGAACTTTACAGTTTTCTGCTCTTTATAGAGAAAGAGGCATTATTGGAGACTGGACAGCAAATGTCTAACATTGTTTCAAAATGAATCTGGATCAAAGTACTATAAGGTAAAGATTTCACATCTTTTAAAAATATGTATATTGAAATACTGTATGTTTTCCAAATATATCCAAGTAATATTTATTCATGGTTAGGTTGGATTATAGCTCTGCCTAAAATTGTTTCTGGAAGTCACTGTGAAGTTCCTTGTGGAAGTGGCTGTCTTCTACCCCTGCATTTCAGCCCCTGCAACAGCCTCGAACTGGCGCCTTGCACGCAGGCATTCCACTGGACCACCAGGAAGCCCTCAATCTCATTTTTAATTAAAAAAATGCAATATAGGGCTTCCTTGATGGTCAGGTGGGTGGAGAGTCTGCCTTGCAGTGCAGAGGGCACCGGTTCAATCCCTGGCCCTGGAAGATCCCACATGCCATGGAGCAGCTGGACTGGTGTGTCCAATTTCGAGCCAGTGCTTTGCAACGAGAGAGGCCGTTGCAGTGGGAGGCCCACATAGGCTGAAGAATAAAGATGGATGAAAATAAATAAATATAAAATCAGTAAAAGAGGTCAAAATTAAAAAAAAAAAGTATTCTAAAAAACTGCAGTATAAAATATTACAAAAATACTAATCTTTATCATTGTAGCACGAGATCAAAAGGGTTAGTAATAGAGTGTTTTAGTGAAGGTTTGAGTAAATAGACACTCTTAGGTTGCTGATGAGACTATAAATTGGATCAGATTTTGTACAGAATAATTTAACACTGTCAAGAAAAATTACATGTGCATGTATGTTTTTACCCAGTAAGCCCATCTTTAGAAATTTAGCCTATAGGTAAATTACATATCTGTGTCATACATATGTATTTGTGTGTGCATGCATAAAATTCTTGAAAGGGAACCCCCCAAATCTAATAACATTGCTTGCCTTGAGTTAGGGTGGGAGCGAGATAGGAGTGATGATGAAAATATACTTTTCATTATATATCCTCTTAGTTTCCCAAATTTAGAGGCTCATGAATTTTAGACCTATTGAAAAGTCCCAGCTTATGGATAGAAATGAGAGGGAAAGAAAAGTTCAGGCGCTTTGGAGGAATCATTACTTTTGAACTTTACAGTTTTCTGCTCTTTATAGAGAAAGAGGCATTATTGGAGACTGGACAGCAAATGTCTAACATTGTTTCAAAATGAATCTGGATCAAAGTACTATAAGGTAAAGATTTCACATCTTTTAAAAATATGTATATTGAAATACTGTATGTTTTCCAAATATATCCAAGTAATATTTATTCATGGTTAGGTTGGATTATAGCTCTGCCTAAAATTGTTTCTGGAAGTCACTGTGAAGTTCCTTGTGGAAGTGGCTGTCTTCTACCCCTGCATTTCAGCCCCTGCAACAGCCTTGCTGTGGAGAGTTGTTTTCTGTTGTGTGTTTCTTTGTTTCTGGCATATCAGGTTGCTGCTGCTTTCCTTTTGGGTACCAAGTGGTCCTCCAGATAATGCATGCCTACCCATATGATATAAGGGGTTGACCCTTGCATACCGAAAGACGACTAGACTGTGGTTTAGATTAGATTGTTAAAGTGCCATGATCGTTGCTGATCAGAAGAGGCCAGTGTGGTATTCAGCGTTTCTCCCATTTTCCATTTTACTTTAGACCCCAGCACCCAGATGCTTCTTTTGGCTCTTCTTTTCCTTTGTATAATTCTCTTTGCTCGACTTGCTCTGCAGTTTGCCACGTCATGACATGTCACAGATTGACACCAGAAAAAATTGTCAGTGGAGCAGTTGTATCAGTAAGAAAGCAGTTGTATCAGTAAGAAAGAGAATAGAGAGACTAATGAATTGCTTTGAGCTGGTTGGATTTTTTTTTAACAAGTTTTTTTGCTTTAGGAAGTGGAATAAACATAAATGATTGTTAAAGTTATGGACAGAACCAGAGTGGAGTGTTTAAACCACTTAGCCTGATATCCTCCCCTGCTGCTGTTACTTCTGCTTCCCACTCTTCTGGGGCTGTGTCTTATGGCTAGCAGCCAGTAGAGTGGTGGTTGTGAAGCTGATTTCCTGGCAGCTGGGAAGTGGCAGGTGTTGGGTATAGCAGCAGCTGCCCTTCTAAATCCTTTCCTCCCTTTCCTTCTAATGACTAGCGACATGCCTGGTTACTAGCTTGGTTATCATGCTTCATGCTCTGCATCTGACATTCCTGGGCATGCAGATCAAAGCAGCCATCCTAAGACCTGACTGTGTGTTCCGTGTGCCACAGTCACGTACTTGTGTTTGTCTTAATAGTATTCATTAGAAATGAATGTATTTCTTTGTTTCGTGTATTTGAAAATTTTTAAAAAAGATGTCTTCGTGTTTTCTAACGCTTAATTCTTTGCTTCAGGAAATTCCACTTTCAGAAATTCTCCGCATATCTTCACCACAAGATTTCACAAGCATTTCACAAGGCAGCAACCCACACTGTTTTGAAATCATCACTGATACTATGGTATACTTTGTTGGTGAGAACAATGGGGACACCTCTCACAATCCTGTTCTTGCTGCCACTGGAGTGGGACTCGATGTAGCACAGAGCTGGGAAAAAGCAATTCGCCAAGCTCTCATGCCTGTGACGCCTCAAGCCAGTGTCTGCACGTCTCCAGGCCAAGGGAAAGATCACAGTAAGCAGGAAACTTCTTAGTGGCTTTTTGGTTCTTACGTATTTTATGGGTGCAGTTGTGTTAATGCTCATTTAAAGCTTCATTTTTAGTACTCAGTGCCATTAGTTAATTGCTTTATAAAATTATGTTGGTTATTGGATGTGCATACAGTCCCCAGAGTGAGGCTCGGAGTCAGGCTCCCTACCTTTCAGTCCTGGCTCTGCTGACCTGATATGTGATCTTAGCAGTACTTTCCTTCTCAGTAACAGCACCTACTGTATAAGGTTGCCAGCATTAAGTGAAAGAGAACCATAAGGTGTTAAGTAAACTACTAGTATTAGGATTATGCTTTGTGGTGGGATTTTCAGTCTGTAAAGTTTAACGTAAACATTTCCCTTAATACTTAAGAAATGTGTGGAGTCAGAAATGCTGTATTTCTTTTGACTGAATTAAAACATCAAAACTTTAAAAATTACTAAAATACATGGTCTTTGCACCAACAGTATTTATTAAATAAAATTTATAAAATAAAACCTAAATATGTTTTAAGTTTCAAGTGAACACTTAATCAGAAAGCCATAGTAAAATATTACTTCCCCGCCCCCCACATTGGCATTATGTCATTTATGGCGAAACAGCATTCATTCATTAGACAAATACATTTAAACTGAAAGAGGTATCAGCTAGTTTTGTTTTCTCTTTTGGCTGCACTGCACACTTGTGGGATCTTAGTTCCCAACCAGGGATTGAACCTGGCAGTGAAAGTGCCGAGTCCTAATCACTGGACACCAGGGAATCCCCTCAACCTGTTTCCGTGTCTTTTATTTCAGTTCAGCTATGCTGCCTAGTCTACCTGTTCTTGGCAGTATGCTAGGTCCTTAGCTGGAATACAAAAGAAATCGAGATTTTTAAAGATACGAAGGGAAGCAGGTGTTAAGTGTAGCATAAAGCAGTGGAGTGCAGCAGCAAGTCGGGCATTTCTAAAGGTAGTCAGAGTCAAATAGAGGGCACTAAGCCTGTGACGATGTAGCACAGAGCTGGGAAGCACCGCCAAGCTCTCATGCCTGTGACGCCTCAAGCCAGTGTCTGCACGACTCCAGGCCAAGGGAAAGATCACAGTAAGCAGGAAACTTCTTAGTGGCTTTTTGGTTCTTACGTATTTTATGGGTGCAGTTGTGTTAATGCTCATTTAAAGCTTCATTTTTAGTACTCAGTGCCATTAGTTAATTGCTTTATAAAATTATGTTGGTTATTGGATGTGCATACAGTCCCCAGAGTGAGGCTCGGAGTCAGGCTCCCTACCTTTCAGTCCTGGCTCTGCTGACCTGATATGTGATCTTAGCAGTACTTTCCTTCTCAGTAACAGCACCTACTGTATAAGGTTGCCAGCATTAAGTGAAAGAGAACCATAAGGTGTTAAGTAAACTACTAGTATTAGGATTATGCTTTGTGGTGGGATTTTCAGTCTGTAAAGTTTAACGTAAACATTTCCCTTAATACTTAAGAAATGTGTGGAGTCAGAAATGCTGTATTTCTTTTGACTGAATTAAAACATCAAAACTTTAAAAATTACTAAAATACATGGTCTTTGCACCAACAGTATTTATTAAATAAAATTTATAAAATAAAACCTAAATATGTTTTAAGTTTCAAGTGAACACTTAATCAGAAAGCCATAGTAAAATATTACTTCCCCGCCCCCCACATTGGCATTATGTCATTTATGGCGAAACAGCATTCATTCATTAGACAAATACATTTAAACTGAAAGAGGTATCAGCTAGTTTTGTTTTCTCTTTTGGCTGCACTGCACACTTGTGGGATCTTAGTTCCCAACCAGGGATTGAACCTGGCAGTGAAAGTGCCGAGTCCTAATCACTGGACACCAGGGAATCCCCTCAACCTGTTTCCGTGTCTTTTATTTCAGTTCAGCTATGCTGCCTAGTCTACCTGTTCTTGGCAGTATGCTAGGTCCTTAGCTGGAATACAAAAGAAATCGAGATTTTTAAAGATACGAAGGGAAGCAGGTGTTAAGTGTAGCATAAAGCAGTGGAGTGCAGCAGCAAGTCGGGCATTTCTAAAGGTAGTCAGAGTCAAATAGACTTCGTGATAGAGGAGCCTGCTCTGCACCTTGACCTCGGGTCTCACCTCGCTTAGGATGCCCGAGCTGACCTGGGGTGTGGGCGGAGCGATAATGTCACTGGACCATGAGGGTGATGACCGTGAAAATGTCTGGTGCTGAATATTGATGCTGAAAGAGCGAATAAATGAATTGTCAGAGTGTCTCTTAAACTGAGGGGATTTTAGAACTATCTAGACCTTTTCCCCCAGAAGATAACGTAGGCACATAACACAAACTTTATGTGTTATTGGATTCGGGGTCCTTCTCAAGCCCATCCATGGACTCTTCCCTAGGGTTAAGAGTCCCTAAAGGCAGACAGAGAACGAACGCCCAGTTCTGCCGCTTTACTAGCCTCATGATCTTGGCCTCTGCGGTTCTTTTCTAAAGCGGGATGTTACAGTAATTAAGTGCATGTGATGCGCTTAGCACTGTTCCTGACCCCATAGTGACACTGTGACACGTCGCTGCTGATGCTGTTGCTGCTGTCCCTGTAGCAGCCAGCCTGGAGCAGAGTTCTCCGGAGAGGAAAGAGAAAGGAAAACTGCACGGAGTTAAGACAGTACAGGCTTTTCAAACAAAATAAATAATTGTCTTAAGCTAGGAAACTGGAACTACCCAAAAGCAGAGTTTTAGGCTCATCCATTTTGTTGATGCTGTGCTTTTTTGGTCTGTTGCGTTAATATTTGATTTTCATATTATTTAAAATATCTTTAAATTGACGTAGTATTTTAAACTGGAGTTTCTTCACAGTCATGTATTTTTGATGTCTAGTTGCTTATATTTTCTTAATGAAGTTTTACATTTTTATATTTGGGATTATAAAAGAAATTTTCTGTCATTTTCCTTGAGCTATCACAGAGACTTTAGACATTTAAGAACTAGTCCCTCTGCTTGCTTTTTAAATTTCCCATTTTTATTGTCCTTTGCTTACCAGAGTAATACAAACATTTAAACTTTATAGAACTTTAAAAAGAGAACCCTTAATAGACAATGTTACCTCCTCAGAAATTGATCCATCTGTGCTAGCAGCAAGTCGGGCATTTCTAAAGGTAGTCAGAGTCAAATAGACTTCGTGATAGAGGAGCCTGCTCTGCACCTTGACCTCGGGTCTCACCTCGCTTAGGATGCCGAGCTGACCTGGGGTGTGGGCGGGCGATAATGTCACTGGACCATGAGGGTGATGACCGTGAAAATGTCTGGTGCTGAATATTGATGCTGAAAGAGCGAATAAATGAATTGTCAGAGTGTCTCTTAAACTGAGGGGATTTTAGAACTATCTAGACCTTTTCCCCCAGAAGATAACGTAGGCACATAACACAAACTTTATGTGTTATTGGATTCGGGGTCCTTCTCAAGCCCATCCATGGACTCTTCCCTAGGGTTAAGAGTCCCTAAAGGCAGACAGAGAACGAACGCCCAGTTCTGCCGCTTTACTAGCCTCATGATCTTGGCCTCTGCGGTTCTTTTCTAAAGCGGGATGTTACAGTAATTAAGTGCATGTGATGCGCTTAGCACTGTTCCTGACCCCATAGTGACACTGTGACACGTCGCTGCTGATGCTGTTGCTGCTGTCCCTGTAGCAGCCAGCCTGGAGCAGAGTTCTCCGGAGAGGAAAGAGAAAGGAAAACTGCACGGAGTTAAGACAGTACAGGCTTTTCAAACAAAATAAATAATTGTCTTAAGCTAGGAAACTGGAACTACCCAAAAGCAGAGTTTTAGGCTCATCCATTTTGTTGATGCTGTGCTTTTTTGGTCTGTTGCGTTAATATTTGATTTTCATATTATTTAAAATATCTTTAAATTGACGTAGTATTTTAAACTGGAGTTTCTTCACAGTCATGTATTTTTGATGTCTAGTTGCTTATATTTTCTTAATGAAGTTTTACATTTTTATATTTGGGATTATAAAAGAAATTTTCTGTCATTTTCCTTGAGCTATCACAGAGACTTTAGACATTTAAGAACTAGTCCCTCTGCTTGCTTTTTAAATTTCCCATTTTTATTGTCCTTTGCTTACCAGAGTAATACAAACATTTAAACTTTATAGAACTATGTAATATAAAATGAGAAATTCCTCTCTGTACACATGTGACATGTCCCCCTATTTCCAATCGTATACCTCCCCCCTCAGAAAACCATCATTTGGTGTATATTCCTTGATTTGGGCATGGTCAGGGGAGAAGGGAGTCTGTTCTATTTGTATTGCATTGTTATATTTTTACTTTCACAAAAACATCATACATTTTTGTTGTAAAAGATGTATGATCTTTTTACAACTTGATTTTATGAACTATTTAATGTATATCAGATACATTTCCATGTCAGCGTATAGATTTATATAATTTTTAATTTTTTATCACAGTAATACATACTTCCTGTGCATTTTTTTTCTCCTTTTTTTTTTGTGTAGGGTGCGGGAGGGAGGAGGGTAGGCGGGCCACTTCTGTTGGTCCTTCATTTGTCTAGTTTCATCCGTCTTTGTTCTTTGGCCCCTGTGGGCCTCCCATCGCAGTGGCCGCTGTTGTCACAGAGCACCGGCTCTGGGCGCATGCGCTCCAGAGCTCCGGCTCGGTAATTGGACACATCAGTCCAGCTGCTCCGCGGCACGTGGGATCTTCCCAGGCTAGGGATTGAACCGGCACCCCTGGCACTGCAAGGCGGTGTCCTTACCAACTGGACCACCAGGGGAAGCCCTCTATGCTTTTTTTAAACAGTCAAAAGTATATAAAGACTAAAATGTTTGTTCCTCGACCCACCTCTGTCACTCACCAGAAGTAGTCATATTTTGTTTGTTTGGGATTCATATGCCACTACACTGTAACTTACCTTTTTAACTTAATAATATCATAAATAGCTTTCTGACTCAGTACTTACAGCCCTGCATCCTTAAATGTTTAGATAGTATTCTTTTGTATGTATGTATATTTTATTTAACCAGTTTCCTGGTGATGAATTAGTATTTTATAGGGATAAGTTTTATTTTAAGTAATGTAATGATATTAACTGTACATCAGCAAGTTTTTAAAATTTAATGTACTATGAGCACTCACATGCCAGGAAGTACTAATATTACTAAGTTATATACTAACAGGTTTTTTTCCCCATATATCATTCTTATATTTTACAGAAGATTTGTCTACCAGTATCTCTGTATCTAATTGTCAGATCCAGGAGAATGTGGTAAGTAAACAGTATAGCTAAAATATGCAAATCGACTAATTAAGGAAAATATTAAAATCTTATTTGAAAATATGTTTATAACCCAAAGTGCTGTGCAGTTTGCCTAAAGACACTAGGCTGGACTGTGTGGGTGATAACTTCCCAGACATTTTTGTTGTAAAAGATGTATGATCTTTTTACAACTTGATTTTATGAACTATTTAATGTATATCAGATACATTTCCATGTCAGCGTATAGATTTATATAATTTTTAATTTTTTATCACAGTAATACATACTTCCTGTGCATTTTTTTTCTCCTTTTTTTTTTGTGTAGGGTGCGGGAGGGAGGAGGGTAGGCGGGCCACTTCTGTTGGTCCTTCATTTGTCTAGTTTCATCCGTCTTTGTTCTTTGGCCCCTGTGGGCCTCCCATCGCAGTGGCCGCTGTTGTCACAGAGCACCGGCTCTGGGCGCATGCGCTCCAGAGCTCCGGCTCGGTAATTGGACACATCAGTCCAGCTGCTCCGCGGCACGTGGGATCTTCCCAGGCTAGGGATTGAACCGGCACCCCTGGCACTGCAAGGCGGTGTCCTTACCAACTGGACCACCAGGGGAAGCCCTCTATGCTTTTTTAAACAGTCAAAAGTATATAAAGACTAAAATGTTTGTTCCTCGACCCACCTCTGTCACTCACCAGAAGTAGTCATATTTTGTTTGTTTGGGATTCATATGCCACTACACTGTAACTTACCTTTTAACTTAATAATATCATAAATAGCTTTCTGACTCAGTACTTACAGCCCTGCATCCTTAAATGTTTAGATAGTATTCTTTTGTATGTATGTATATTTTATTTAACCAGTTTCCTGGTGATGAATTAGTATTTTATAGGGATAAGTTTTATTTTAAGTAATGTAATGATATTAACTGTACATCAGCAAGTTTTTAAAATTTAATGTACTATGAGCACTCACATGCCAGGAAGTACTAATATTACTAAGTTATATACTAACAGGTTTTTTTCCCCATATATCATTCTTATATTTTACAGAAGATTTGTCTACCAGTATCTCTGTATCTAATTGTCAGATCCAGGAGAATGTGGTAAGTAAACAGTATAGCTAAAATATGCAAATCGACTAATTAAGGAAAATATTAAAATCTTATTTGAAAATATGTTTATAACCCAAAGTGCTGTGCAGTTTGCCTAAAGACACTAGGCTGGACTGTGTGGGTGATAACTTCCCAGAGGAGTTCTGTTTTATAAAGGAAACTGAGGCAGTTTCCTTTTAAATTATGGAAATAAATTTTAACTTTTTCATATGTTACATTAGACTATTACAGAGTGACAGGCTAGCTTAAAGAGAAGGGAGAGGCTCTTATCTGGGTCAGAGCAGGGAACACTTCCTAAAGGAAGTAAAGCATGAAATACACCTTAAAGGATGGAAAGTTTTGACACGAGTGCTGAGAGGAAAGGGGAGAGGGAACGTTTCTCTCAGGTACAGAGAAGCAGAAAATAAAGGATCTGAAGGCAGAGGGAGGACTTGGTTCAGCTGGTGGATGTAGGTACATGCAGGGGATTACGGTAAGGGTCAGCCTACTTTCCATAGGGGATAGAAGTGAATATTTTAGGCTTTGCAGACCATATCCAGTTATGAACTCAACTCGGTCACTGTAGTGAAAAAGCCATAGGCAGTATATAAGGTCATTCAGGACATAAACTGAATGGCTGTTTTCCAGTATACTTTTTTTTTTTTTGTGGACCCTTATATTTGAATTTCATATGACTTCATGTTTTCACAAGATACTATTTTGATTTTTTTCAACATTTAGAAACATAAACGGTTCTTAGTTCAGGGGCCATAGAGAAAGAGGCAACAAGCTGGATTTGGCCCGTAGTTTAACTGACCAGCCTCTGGATTAGTTAGAAAGAAAGGCTAGGAAAAGAAGTCAGAAAGCATCATATACATTTATTTGATAAAAATCTCTCATTCTTCAACTTTGGGGCATCCATCTGTTACTGTTCTGTGACACATAGATAAAATTTAATGTACTATGAGCACTCACATGCCAGGAAGTACTAATATTACTAAGTTATATACTAACAGGTTTTTCCCCATATATCATTCTTATATTTTACAGAAGATTTGTCTACCAGTATCTCTGTATCTAATTGTCAGATCCAGGAGAATGTGGTAAGTAAACAGTATAGCTAAAATATGCAAATCGACTAATTAAGGAAAATATTAAAATCTTATTTGAAAATATGTTTATAACCCAAAGTGCTGTGCAGTTTGCCTAAAGACACTAGGCTGGACTGTGTGGGTGATAACTTCCCAGAGGAGTTCTGTTTTATAAAGGAAACTGAGGCAGTTTCCTTTTAAATTATGGAAATAAATTTTAACTTTTTCATATGTTACATTAGACTATTACAGAGTGACAGGCTAGCTTAAAGAGAAGGGAGAGGCTCTTATCTGGGTCAGAGCAGGGAACACTTCCTAAAGGAAGTAAAGCATGAAATACACCTTAAAGGATGGAAAGTTTTGACACGAGTGCTGAGAGGAAAGGGGAGAGGGAACGTTTCTCTCAGGTACAGAGAAGCAGAAAATAAAGGATCTGAAGGCAGAGGGAGGACTTGGTTCAGCTGGTGGATGTAGGTACATGCAGGGGATTACGGTAAGGGTCAGCCTACTTTCCATAGGGGATAGAAGTGAATATTTTAGGCTTTGCAGACCATATCCAGTTATGAACTCAACTCGGTCACTGTAGTGAAAAAGCCATAGGCAGTATATAAGGTCATTCAGGACATAAACTGAATGGCTGTTTTCCAGTATACTTTTTTTTTTTTTGTGGACCCTTATATTTGAATTTCATATGACTTCATGTTTTCACAAGATACTATTTTGATTTTTTTCAACATTTAGAAACATAAACGGTTCTTAGTTCAGGGGCCATAGAGAAAGAGGCAACAAGCTGGATTTGGCCCGTAAGCTTAACTGACCAGCCTCTGGATTAGTTAGAAAGAAAGGCTAGGAAAAGAAGTCAGAAAGCATCATATACATTTATTTGATAAAAATCTCTCATTCTTCAACTTTGGGGCATCCATCTGTTACTGTTCTGTGACACATAGATATTGGGTTTTCTAAGCTTGCAGTGAAAACTGGACATCCAGCAGTGCTGTGGGAGACAGAGGGCTTCACAGAGAGGTGATCTGCGTGTCTCTTGTCCTGGTGGCAGGTAGCACGTGCACATGCGCACAGTCGCTTCACTCATGTCCGACTCTTTGTGACCCGATCGACTAGAGCCTCCCAGGCTCCTCTGTCCGTTGGATTCCCCAGGCAGGAGTGCTGGAGTGGGTTGATAGAGAGCATAGGAAGCAGATTATTGGGGAAAGAAAGAAGTTTTCTCATTTCATTTTTATAAATGAGAAGACCGAGTTCCAGGGAATTCAGCTTACTTAAGATTACCTAATATAAATAGAAATTAGGATTTGTGGAAGTACTGGCTTTTACATACCAAGCACTAGACTTGGCAGTTCGTACACCTTCATTTAATTCACTAAAAAAATCCAGTAAGACAGATGTTACTATATCCACTTTACTAGTGCAGGAATGAGGCCTTGGCAGCTTGGCATATTCAGTAAGATGACTGCCATGAGAAGACACTGGGAATGTAGCATCGAACAACATAGGAATAGCCCCTGGCTTCCGAGCAACTATAGCACATACCCAAAGGGGAGAGAGACTTTGACTAAGGATCTGTGGAAAGGATTGGAGAATGCCTTCTAAGAATGTTCTGACAGCAACAACCACTAATGGAAAAAAAAGGAGAGGGAACAAAGAAGACTGAGTAGACATGAGTTACACATACTCTTTTCATCAGTCTTTCAAAACAAGTCCAATCTCAGTAATACAAACGTTTGAGTTTTTCTTTCAAGTCAAAGAGAGAAAATCTCTTTAACAGTAAAGTTGGTAAAACTTTTCTTAATTTTTTATGTTAATTTACTTTTTATAGATCACTACTGAATAAACGTTTTTAAATTCTAATCATTTTATCCCCAATGGCCTTCTTACAGAATACACTATAGTTGTGCATTGAGTCATAATAAGTTGGTCTTTTTTAGGACACAGAAAACCTGTATTTCATAAAATATTTTGTGAAGAAAGAGTTCCCTCAATGCTTAAAAAATGTATTTAAGTATTTGAATGAAGAGAATCAGAGGTTGACATGGTTTCATATAACTAATAATTCTGCTTCCTCTTTCCTAAATAGGACATCAGTACTGTTTACCAGATCTTTGCAGATGAGGTGCTTGGTTCAGGCCAGTTTGGTATCGTTTATGGAGGTAAGCAATGACAGCCTTTTTAGAAAATTACAGGCCTTTGTAGATAATGTAGAAAATTATGAAATTTAGAAACATGTGCCAGCTGTTAACATATTGTCATGATTTGTCAAGTGTTTTTAGATTAACTTGCATAGTTTTATTGGGAAGAAAGAAGTTTTCTCATTTCATTTTTATAAATGAGAAGACCGAGTTCCAGGGAATTCAGCTTACTTAAGATTACCTAATATAAATAGAAATTAGGATTTGTGGAAGTACTGGCTTTTACATACCAAGCACTAGACTTGGCAGTTCGTACACCTTCATTTAATTCACTAAAAAAATCCAGTAAGACAGATGTTACTATATCCACTTTACTAGTGCAGGAATGAGGCCTTGGCAGCTTGGCATATTCAGTAAGATGACTGCCATGAGAAGACACTGGGAATGTAGCATCGAACAACATAGGAATAGCCCCTGGCTTCCGAGCAACTATAGCACATACCCAAAGGGGAGAGAGACTTTGACTAAGGATCTGTGGAAAGGATTGGAGAATGCCTTCTAAGAATGTTCTGACAGCAACAACCACTAATGGAAAAAAAAGGAGAGGGAACAAAGAAGACTGAGTAGACATGAGTTACACATACTCTTTTCATCAGTCTTTCAAAACAAGTCCAATCTCAGTAATACAAACGTTTGAGTTTTTCTTTCAAGTCAAAGAGAGAAAATCTCTTTAACAGTAAAGTTGGTAAAACTTTTCTTAATTTTTTATGTTAATTTACTTTTTATAGATCACTACTGAATAAACGTTTTTAAATTCTAATCATTTTATCCCCAATGGCCTTCTTACAGAATACACTATAGTTGTGCATTGAGTCATAATAAGTTGGTCTTTTTTAGGACACAGAAAACCTGTATTTCATAAAATATTTTGTGAAGAAAGAGTTCCCTCAATGCTTAAAAAATGTATTTAAGTATTTGAATGAAGAGAATCAGAGGTTGACATGGTTTCATATAACTAATAATTCTGCTTCCTCTTTCCTAAATAGGACATCAGTACTGTTTACCAGATCTTTGCAGATGAGGTGCTTGGTTCAGGCCAGTTTGGTATCGTTTATGGAGGTAAGCAGTTACAGCCTTTTGCACAATGTAGAAAATTACAGGCCTTTGTAGATAATGTAGAAAAATTATGAAATTTAGAAACATGTGCCAGCTGTTAACATATTGTCATGATTTTGTCAAGTGTTTTTTTTTCTCAGCGATTAACTTGCATAGTTTTAGTTTAAGGCCTTTTCACTGTAACTGAGTATTGATTTCTTAATTTTAACTCAGGACTTTAAAAGAAACAGGGAAAGAATCAGAAACAGTTTTCATCTTTTCTTGTAGCCTATACATAAAGATGTTTGTGTGACAAAAATAAATGGTTTGAAGTTTATATTGGACTTTGAGAGTCTGTTTATGGAAGCACATGCCCCACTGGTTTTCTGACACAAATGGCCATTTGTCTGTTGTTGACGTGAATGGTATAGCAAGTCTGAACACCTGAAATCCTATTCAGCTCTCTGACTTACATTGCCAAAGCCATTTAACCTCACTGTACCTCAGTATCTTCATCAGTTTAATGGAGGTAATAAAACCTGACCTGTATAGCTCACAGAATTTTTTATATTCATTAAGCCTAATGTATGTAAAGGCACTTTACAAGCCATGAAACAAGGTATAAAAGAAAAGTACCGTTAAACCCTTTTCATTTCTGCTTGAAGACTTGCCCTAATATATAGTTAAATCACTCTGTGGTTATCCAGTGAGCCTAGAATAAAAATAATTTATTAGAACAGTATTTCTGTCTTGACAGAATTTCTGAAAACTATGTCATATAGTTAACTTTCATTTATTTAATAAGGTGGATTATTTTTCAACATACAAGTTTATTCAGATTTCCTGCTGTTTCAAATAATGAAACATTCTTTATTAGAGGATTTCCTTTGCTGAATACATAAAATATTTTGTGAAGAAAGAGTTCCCTCAATGCTTAAAAAATGTATTTAAGTATTTGAATGAAGAGAATCAGAGGTTGACATGGTTTCATATAACTAATAATTCTGCTTCCTCTTTCCTAAATAGGACATCAGTACTGTTTACCAGATCTTTGCAGATGAGGTGCTTGGTTCAGGCCAGTTTGGTATCGTTTATGGAGGTAAGCAGTTACAGCCTTTTGCACAATGTAGAAAATTACAGGCCTTTGTAGATAATGTAGAAAAATTATGAAATTTAGAAACATGTGCCAGCTGTTAACATATTGTCATGATTTTGTCAAGTGTTTTTTTTTCTCAGCGATTAACTTGCATAGTTTTAGTTTAAGGCCTTTTCACTGTAACTGAGTATTGATTTCTTAATTTTAACTCAGGACTTTAAAAGAAACAGGGAAAGAATCAGAAACAGTTTTCATCTTTTCTTGTAGCCTATACATAAAGATGTTTGTGTGACAAAAATAAATGGTTTGAAGTTTATATTGGACTTTGAGAGTCTGTTTATGGAAGCACATGCCCCACTGGTTTTCTGACACAAATGGCCATTTGTCTGTTGTTGACGTGAATGGTATAGCAAGTCTGAACACCTGAAATCCTATTCAGCTCTCTGACTTACATTGCCAAAGCCATTTAACCTCACTGTACCTCAGTATCTTCATCAGTTTAATGGAGGTAATAAAACCTGACCTGTATAGCTCACAGAATTTTTTATATTCATTAAGCCTAATGTATGTAAAGGCACTTTACAAGCCATGAAACAAGGTATAAAAGAAAAGTACCGTTAAACCCTTTTCATTTCTGCTTGAAGACTTGCCCTAATATATAGTTAAATCACTCTGTGGTTATCCAGTGAGCCTAGAATAAAAATAATTTATTAGAACAGTATTTCTGTCTTGACAGAATTTCTGAAAACTATGTCATATAGTTAACTTTCATTTATTTAATAAGGTGGATTATTTTTTCAACATACAAGTTTATTCAGATTTCCTGCTGTTTCAAATAATGAAACATTCTTTATTAGAGGCAGTTACTGTGAAGGAAAATTACAGTAATCATAGGTGAGTGATGGAGAAAATAAAGGATGAGCCCCTCCCCCCCAAAGAAATACAGAAATAAATATATATCAACTTCAGTTTGTGGACAACTTCCTAATGAAACTTTTATGTGACATGTCAATTTTCATCTTCTTTCTTTCTGTACTTTTTTGAAAAATAGGAAAACACAGAAAGACTGGAAGAGATGTGGCTATTAAAGTAATTGATAAGATGAGATTCCCCACAAAGCAGGAAAGTCAGCTCCGTAATGAAGTGGCTATTTTACAGGTAAAAAAAAAAAAAGCTGCTTTGTATTGGTCTTACTTTATTTTTTTGTTTTTTGGCTGTGATGGGTCTCTGTTGCTGCACCCAGACTTTCTCGTGTTGTGGCGAGCTGGGGCTACTCTTAATTGCTGGCTGGAGGCTTCTAATTGTGGTGGCTTCTCTTCTTGCAGAGCATAAGCTCTAGATGCTACGGACTTCAGTAGGTTCCCAAGCTTAGTAGCTCTGCAGCATGTAGGATCTTCCTAGACCAGGATTGAACCTGCATTGCAAGGCAGATTTTTAACAACTGGACCACCGGGGAAGCCCCTGGTTTTAGTTACTGATTTATGAGTTTTTAATCCAAGTCTGTTTAGTGTGTTCATAAGAATAATATATGGTTTTTGTTTTCTTTGTTTGCATTTTACAACCCTTTGGCTCAGTGAGAGGCTGGTGAGCATCTGAATTAACTCCCTAAGTCTCTCTCTTTTTTTTTTTTTTAAGGCAGAATTAGTTTACAGTAATCTAGGAGTTACAAGAACTGCTATTATGGTAGGAGTTTGTTTGAAACACATTTCATAAGTAAAATCTTATATTAAAAAAATTCAAGTATCATTCTTAACTCATCACTCCACAAACTCAAAACACTTTGATAACTTCTCTACCACCACATTTCATTAGAACAGTTGAGTCCATCAAAGTATACTTTTAAATATATATTGGCGATGACTTAAATTCCATAAAATAAATTACTGTGTGTTTTTATTTTCATTTAACATATTCATCTCTTTTGGAGGTCATCTAGATGACTAAACATTGGCTTTATTTTTCTGAATATCATTTAACTTATAATATGCAAATGTTTCTTGATTCATTGTGTAGTTTTTGAATGGTATTTAAAGAAATATAACAGTTAACATCAGAGCCCCATTTGTGGGTGAAGTTCAAGAAGACACAGCCTATGAACTTGTGCTTCTTTGAAGAAGAAGGTAAGAAACTTACAAACATGTAATTAATTTTACATTGATTACATTACTGGTCACTATTAGTAACATTTGCCTCACTTTTTTTTCAGAGGATCTAAAGAGGGTGGTCTACAAGCCGCCTGTGGTCACTTCAAGGCTGCCTTCTATGAAGCTCCCTTTAAAATAGTCTGAATAACAGCTTTCAGACCTGCATTAGGGTTTGAATACATTGTTAGAGACCTTTTATTCATATCTAATTTTGGACACTTTATCAATATCTAACTAATATGAAAAAAAAATAAAAATAAATATTAAGGATTTATTCATAATGTTTGACTTCTCCTCGTCACTTTTATAAATTTCATTGAAGTATAGTTGATTTACAGTGTTGTGTTAATTTCTGCTGTACAACAGTGACTCAGTTGTACATACATATATACTTTTCATATTATTTTCCTTTATGGTTTATCACAGGATATTAAATATATACAGTAGGACGTTGTTGTTTATGCATCCTATATATACTAATTTGCGTCTGCTAATCCCAAACTCCTAATCCATCCTTTCCCCACCCACTTCCCCCTTGACAAGAAGTCCATTTTCTATTTCTGTGAGTCTGTTTCTATGTCATAGATATGTTCATTCATTTCAAATTTTAGACTCCTCATGTAAGTTTTCCTTGTCACTTTGATCACCAACACAGCTCTGAACTAAATACTGAAGCTTATTTCCTTCATGTTATCAACTGCAGATGTTAATAACTAAATTCAGGAATTTCCAGATAATGCACAATATAAACACCTTATTATTATATTACTCTGGTTCTTTCCATTGATATTGCCTGACTGGAAACAAAATGGAATTACTGTGTGTTTTTATTTTCATTTAACATATTCATCTCTTTTGGAGGTCATCTAGATGACTAAACATTGGCTTTATTTTTCTGAATATCATTTAACTTATAATATGCAAATGTTTCTTGATTCATTGTGTAGTTTTTGAATGGTATTTAAAGAAATATAACAGTTAACATCAGAGCCCCATTTGTGGGTGAAGTTCAAGAAGACACAGCCTATGAACTTGTGCTTCTTTGAAGAAGAAGGTAAGAAACTTACAAACATGTAATTAATTTTACATTGATTACATTACTGGTCACTATTAGTAACATTTGCCTCACTTTTTTTTCAGAGGATCTAAAGAGGGTGGTCTACAAGCCGCCTGTGGTCACTTCAAGGCTGCCTTCTATGAAGCTCCCTTTAAAATAGTCTGAATAACAGCTTTCAGACCTGCATTAGGGTTTGAATACATTGTTAGAGACCTTTTATTCATATCTAATTTTGGACACTTTATCAATATCTAACTAATATGAAAAAAAAATAAAAATAAATATTAAGGATTTATTCATAATGTTTGACTTCTCCTCGTCACTTTTATAAATTTCATTGAAGTATAGTTGATTTACAGTGTTGTGTTAATTTCTGCTGTACAACAGTGACTCAGTTGTACATACATATATACTTTTCATATTATTTTCCTTTATGGTTTATCACAGGATATTAAATATATACAGTAGGACGTTGTTGTTTATGCATCCTATATATACTAATTTGCGTCTGCTAATCCCAAACTCCTAATCCATCCTTTCCCCACCCACTTCCCCCTTGACAAGAAGTCCATTTTCTATTTCTGTGAGTCTGTTTCTATGTCATAGATATGTTCATTCATTTCAAATTTTAGACTCCTCATGTAAGTTTTCCTTGTCACTTTGATCACCAACACAGCTCTGAACTAAATACTGAAGCTTATTTCCTTCATGTTATCAACTGCAGATGTTAATAACTAAATTCAGGAATTTCCAGATAATGCACAATATAAACACCTTATTATTATATTACTCTGGTTCTTTCCATTGATATTGCCTGACTGGAAACAAATAATTGTAGAGTGGAGGATTTTTTTACTTCCATGTCCTAAGGATGTGGTAATGTAAACTGTTCTTTGGCTGTTGCCTGGGAACAGTAGAATAGTGGAGGGAAAGGCGAGGGCTCTCGTGACTCCTGTACGTACATGGGAAATTCAGTATTTTCCCCTTTTCTTCTCGGAAATTACCCAGAAGCCACAAGAAAAGTGATAACCAGAAAAGCATACTGTAATAAAGATAGAAGAGAGTTCAGATCTACAAAATGGGTAGACGTTTTTCCAAAAACAGTAGCGATGGGCCGGGCAAGTATAGGCACCACAAGAAGAACTGGTTTTGCTGGCTCTTTCTGAGATCTAGAGTCACGACAGCCTCTCTAGAGTCCTCTCAAAAAGAAGAAAGCCTAGGGGGTCATGACCTAGTAAGATTTTAAAAATTCAAGAGAAAACACATGAAGTGAATTTTAAGAAAGGCACTCTCGGGAGAAGAATGAAAATCACATTAAATGAAATGACGTCAACAACTTTAAAGGAAAACAAGGGAGGCAAAGCACACGCACAGAGACCATACAGAGGGTAACCGACAGGTATACTAGTTGTCCATAACGTGTTGGGGAAGCAGATGAAGCTAAGGAGAAATGGAAGAAGCCCAAACAGTGTATGGCAGATCTAATCAGTCTATGCTGAACTCTGTATCTTACAAACAGATGAATACCTATTAATGTAAGAAAAGGTAGCATAAGGGCTTCCCTGGTAGCTCAGTGGTAAAGACTTCACCTGCCAATGCAGGGGACACCAGTTCGATCCCTAATCTGGGAAGACCCCACATGCTGCAGAGCAACTAAGCCCGAGAGCCACAACTATGGAGCCTGGGCTCTAGAGCCTTGGAGATGCAACTATTGAGCCCACGTGCCACAACTGCTGAACCCCATGAGCCCTAGAGCCCGAGTTCCACAACAAGAGAAGTCACCACCACAAGAAGCCTGCTCACCTCACCTAGAGAGTATTCCCCACTCCCTGCAACTAGAGAAGAGCCTATGGCAGCAGTGAAAACCCAGAATAGCCCAAAATAAATAAATAAATAATTTTTTTTAAAAGGTAGCCTAAATAGTTTTTGATGTTAATCACTAAAACTGGAAATAAATGATAAAATCAGGGGGAAAAAACCTCCCAGCACCTGAAAACAAAATTAACTCAATTCTTGAATCAGCAAAATCATGATCCAGGTATTTAGAGAGTAATTGTGAAAATACTGTATATCAGAGCTTTTGTACTACTGCTCACAGAAATCTCGGTAAGGTCAAATAAGGAATGAAAACAAATGAATAAAGAGTCCAACTCAGGAAGTTAAAGGGTGAACAATCAACCTGAGGAAACAGAGTTAACAAAGATAAAAATGGAAGTTAATAAATTTAGTACAATAAATCCAAAAGCTTGTTATCTGGGGGATCAGATAACAAAATAAGTGTCCAGCCAGATCAAAATAAAGGAAATACAAAAACAGTTTGGGAGGGTGATCACAAATACTTTATCTTACACAATTCTATTAGGTAAACTTGAAAACCTGGAGAAAATGATTAAATCTCTGTGAAAGTATAATTTACCAAAACAATTTCCAGAGGATACAGGACACTATACAAGCAGAAGAACTTGTTAAATAACAGTTACGTTAGAGCACACTTCTGTTTTTGTGTGTGCATGCATGTGTCTTCAAGGATAGCAGGCATGGGGGTGGGGGAGAAACAAGAAGCTCATCAGAGTTACCATGTTCTGGACCTTCTGCTTCCTGTCATTGTTCCCTCCACCCCTGGGGTATTTCACCTTCATTTATCTGCTATAAGATTGTGTTGCTTTGGAATACCATGTCATTAAGTTGTTTTAAGCTGATTAGTAAAGAAGATTTCTTTTGCGCTTGCTGTGAATCTTCTAAACACCAACCATGATTCAGAAGTTGAGCTAAAAATGACTAATACACAGTCTCTGGTCTCAGAGAACTTATTACGAGGTTGCAGAGTAAGATACTTATAAACGTACTGCAGTACCACAGGGTAAGTACTATTGTGTGGAGCATGCAGGGGCAGCTGCTGCAGGAGTCCAGGAGAGAGGAGGTGTGAGTGAAATCAAGACCTTACAGCGGGAACTGAGAAATGATAGACTCAAAACACGTTTTAGAGATGAAGCCCAACTTCACACAGGCAAAAAAATAATTTTGTTTACAAGGTAGCCTAAATAGTTTTTGATGTTAATCACTAAAACTGGAAATAAATGATAAAATCAGGGGGAAAAAACCTCCCAGCACCTGAAAACAAAATTAACTCAATTCTTGAATCAGCAAAATCATGATCCAGGTATTTAGAGAGTAATTGTGAAAATACTGTATATCAGAGCTTTTGTACTACTGCTCACAGAAATCTCGGTAAGGTCAAATAAGGAATGAAAACAAATGAATAAAGAGTCCAACTCAGGAAGTTAAAGGGTGAACAATCAACCTGAGGAAACAGAGTTAACAAAGATAAAAATGGAAGTTAATAAATTTAGTACAATAAATCCAAAAGCTTGTTATCTGGGGGATCAGATAACAAAATAAGTGTCCAGCCAGATCAAAATAAAGGAAATACAAAAACAGTTTGGGAGGGTGATCACAAATACTTTATCTTACACAATTCTATTAGGTAAACTTGAAAACCTGGAGAAAATGATTAAATCTCTGTGAAAGTATAATTTACCAAAACAATTTCCAGAGGATACAGGACACTATACAAGCAGAAGAACTTGTTAAATAACAGTTACGTTAGAGCACACTTCTGTTTTTGTGTGTGCATGCATGTGTCTTCAAGGATAGCAGGCATGGGGGTGGGGGAGAAACAAGAAGCTCATCAGAGTTACCATGTTCTGGACCTTCTGCTTCCTGTCATTGTTCCCTCCACCCCTGGGGTATTTCACCTTCATTTATCTGCTATAAGATTGTGTTGCTTTGGAATACCATGTCATTAAGTTGTTTTAAGCTGATTAGTAAAGAAGATTTCTTTTGCGCTTGCTGTGAATCTTCTAAACACCAACCATGATTCAGAAGTTGAGCTAAAAATGACTAATACACAGTCTCTGGTCTCAGAGAACTTATTACGAGGTTGCAGAGTAAGATACTTATAAACGTACTGCAGTACCACAGGGTAAGTACTATTGTGTGGAGCATGCAGGGGCAGCTGCTGCAGGAGTCCAGGAGAGAGGAGGTGTGAGTGAAATCAAGACCTTACAGCGGGAACTGAGAAATGATAGACTCAAAACACGTTTTAGAGATGAAGCCCAACTTCACACAGGCAAAAAAAATAACCTGTCCTCTTGGCATCATTAGATACTCATCATACAGAGGGAGAAGCATAAGAAAAACATACTTCTACTATTAAGGATTAAGATGTTTAATCACTTGGGCCAGTATCTAAGAGCCTATTTAAGACTGAATAAGAAGAATGAAACCAGGTGATTGAAGATACTAAAATTTGTATGTGCAGAGGAATTTAGATATAGGTCCAGAAGTAAAGAAGCATTAAATGTTTTTGAGTATGGCTGCCTTCTCAAATTTACTTTTGAAGAATTTTTTTTCTTTAATCTTTTTCTTTAAGATAGATTGCTTTTTAATAAGCAGATACAGTATCACATTCAGCTTTGTATTTATCCAACCTGTGAACCTAGAATTGCTTAAGAAAAAGGGGTGATGGTGGTAGAGATGCTGAAAGAGGGAAGACCAAATCAAGATACAAGATCAAAACTTGGATAAACATAACTACTTAAGACAAAAGCAACTGTTGCGCTAAGACCTTCACAAACAGCCCCTGAGAACCAAAGCTCCGTGTAATCAGCTAAACTTTGATTGGCAATTGGTGCTGATTTATGGATAGCATAAGACTAGAGTCCTATCAGAAGATTAAAAAGGTGCGGAGGAAGGAAAAGCAGCAGTTAGAACTGCAGAGACATTTTTTCCCTTTTGTGCATTCACTCTGTAGTACAGAACTTTAAAAGTCAAAATCTATGATTCTTTGTTTACTCTTTTTTTTCTGAACTATTTTTTTTTCTGTGCCATTATTCTGTATGATTAGTTGCAGCACAGTTGTTACATGTTTGCATAAGAAAACTTGACTCAAGTTGATCACATAAATGTCCTGCATCTTCTCAGAATTTGCACCATCCTGGGATTGTAAATCTGGAATGCATGTTTGAAACTCCAGAACGAGTTTTTGTAGTGATGGAAAAGCTGCACGGAGATATGCTGGAAATGATTCTGTCCAGTGAAAAGAAAAGTCCTGCACGAGATATGATACTTATAAACGTACTGCAGTACCACAGGGTAAGTACTATTGTGTGGAGCATGCAGGGGCAGCTGCTGCAGGAGTCCAGGAGAGAGGAGGTGTGAGTGAAATCAAGACCTTACAGCGGGAACTGAGAAATGATAGACTCAAAACACGTTTTAGAGATGAAGCCCAACTTCACACAGGCAAAAAAAATAACCTGTCCTCTTGGCATCATTAGATACTCATCATACAGAGGGAGAAGCATAAGAAAAACATACTTCTACTATTAAGGATTAAGATGTTTAATCACTTGGGCCAGTATCTAAGAGCCTATTTAAGACTGAATAAGAAGAATGAAACCAGGTGATTGAAGATACTAAAATTTGTATGTGCAGAGGAATTTAGATATAGGTCCAGAAGTAAAGAAGCATTAAATGTTTTTGAGTATGGCTGCCTTCTCAAATTTACTTTTGAAGAATTTTTTCTTTAATCTTTTTCTTTAAGATAGATTGCTTTTTAATAAGCAGATACAGTATCACATTCAGCTTTGTATTTATCCAACCTGTGAACCTAGAATTGCTTAAGAAAAAGGGGTGATGGTGGTAGAGATGCTGAAAGAGGGAAGACCAAATCAAGATACAAGATCAAAACTTGGATAAACATAACTACTTAAGACAAAAGCAACTGTTGCGCTAAGACCTTCACAAACAGCCCCTGAGAACCAAAGCTCCGTGTAATCAGCTAAACTTTGATTGGCAATTGGTGCTGATTTATGGATAGCATAAGACTAGAGTCCTATCAGAAGTTTAAAAAAGATGCGGAGGAAGGAAAAGCAGCAGTTAGAACTGCAGAGACATTTTTTCCCTTTTGTGCATTCACTCTGTAGTACAGAACTTTAAAAGTCAAAATCTATGATTCTTTGTTTACTCTTTTTTTTCTGAACTATTTTTTTTTCTGTGCCATTATTCTGTATGATTAGTTGCAGCACAGTTGTTACATGTTTGCATAAGAAAACTTGACTCAAGTTGATCACATAAATGTCCTGCATCTTCTCAGAATTTGCACCATCCTGGGATTGTAAATCTGGAATGCATGTTTGAAACTCCAGAACGAGTTTTTGTAGTGATGGAAAAGCTGCACGGAGATATGCTGGAAATGATTCTGTCCAGTGAAAAAAGTCGACTTCCAGAACGAATAACCAAATTCATGGTCACACAGGTATTTTACATTTTTTTCTTGAAACTAGAGAAGAATTAGAAACTATGAGAAATTGTAGTGCTTTTACAAATAGGTATATTGTAGGAATTGTTAACTTTGAAGAAAAGAATGACACTTTAGGTTAAATTTTGATGAACTGTAGTAGACTTTTCAGATACCACTCAAGGGGTCCAGTTAGGGTTTAGCTGTGACTTTTACAGGAACAGAAAAAAAAGTTCTGTTTTCTTCAATAACAGATACTTGTCGCTTTGAGGAATCTACATTTTAAGAATATTGTGCACTGTGATTTAAAGCCAGAAAATGTGCTACTTGCATCAGCAGAGCCATTTCCTCAGGTGAGACACTCTCCAGAACCTTTTCAAAGTATGGTTTAAGCATCTGTCTGACAACATTGTGAAGTACCCACGTGATGAAAGGCAGTGCTGTAGATCCAATACATATCTTACAGAAGTAAAGTTTTTAGCTTGTAACTGCTAGTGAGGATTTAAACCTGAATAATTTTGAATTCATATTTTACTAATTACTGATCTATTGTTTCATTTCATGAAGACTTTTTACATTTAATGACTTTTTAGATCACTTTTGAGGAATAATTTTTGCACTTTGCACAATTCACTCCTCCCCTGTGGTTTCAGAATGAAGTAGGAAGGGTCAGTCTTGGTTGGTGCTTGGTGCTCAGGACAAATTCTTTATGAAATAAACTGAAGGATAACCCCAAAGGGGAAGACTAGATTTTGGTTGAGACAGACAGCCAACTCTTCTTCTTTAGAGTACTGTATTTCAAACCTTCTCAGCAAAACCTGTAGGAGAATTCCATTTCTCATCACCACCAGGGCTCACATGTATGTGTGTCTCTGTCCTGCATTCGTTTTGTGTGTGTGTGTGTGTGTGGTTAAATTTCATTTCATTGGTCCAGATTTTATTTCATAACCTAAAAATGGTTCTTAACCCAAAGTCTGAAACATTTGTCCTGAGGAATATACATTGGTGCTGCCTATGAATGTTTCTCAGGACTGTCATCAACTAGAATAATCTGTTTCCAAATTATTATGTACAATTAGATGAGGCAAAATAAGATGACTGTTCAGTTGGTAAATAGACCTCAGATTCTCTTTCAAAGAAAACAATGTATTTTAAGAAATTATTCAGCTCTTTTATAGTTAAGGAAGTAATCATAGTCTTATAATGCATATGTGAATAAAAATAATTGTCTTTATGAGATCGGAAAGGTGCCATGAGCATTGATGCAATATTTTAAATTAAGTGTTTCCATATATTATTTGATCTTCAGATGAGTATGGGCGAAGCATGCATGCCCCCTGCAGCTGCACCTAAAACTGCAGCCTTCTGACCTCCATTAGGAACAAAGGGAAAATAATATTTACTTGATATTCTTTATTTTCTTTTGATCAAGTGGTAACCATGGCCACTTTTCTTTTTTCAGTTGCCAAACTGCCAAGTCATCTTTACTTTACCAAAATGTTAGCTGAAATATGGCATGTAATGGGGAGGCAGGGGGAAGGTGTTCATAGTTCTTCATGGTTGATTATCCTGTTGTTCAAATACTCAGAGCAAGTAGCCAAATTCAGTAATAACACAGAACAAACGTCATCACAAAAACACTTATGTAGGTCCATCTTTGCTTTTCAGTCAGTGTGTGTATCTCTGGTTTGTAGAGGCCAAATCCCTCATCTCTCAATTTATCTTAAGGATTTTAGTGAAGACATTGTGTGAATCAGGGTGTTTCCCATGGACAGTGCTTGGCATTTGCTTGTTCAGCACGGATGCATCCTTAATCGCCAGTTGTGGCAGCAATCTCATTACATTTCCGAGCCCTTTTCCCAAAAGGGCATGGTGCTCAAATCAAATCTGAAGGATAACCCCAAAGGGGAAGACTAGATTTTGGTTGAGACAGACAGCCAACTCTTCTTCTTTAGAGTACTGTATTTCAAACCTTCTCAGCAAAACCTGTAGGAGAATTCCATTTCTCATCACCACCAGGGCTCACATGTATGTGTGTCTCTGTCCTGCATTCGTTTTGTGTGTGTGTGTGTGTGTGGTTAAATTTCATTTCATTGGTCCAGATTTTATTTCATAACCTAAAAATGGTTCTTAACCCAAAGTCTGAAACATTTGTCCTGAGGAATATACATTGGTGCTGCCTATGAATGTTTCTCAGGACTGTCATCAACTAGAATAATCTGTTTCCAAATTATTATGTACAATTAGATGAGGCAAAATAAGATGACTGTTCAGTTGGTAAATAGACCTCAGATTCTCTTTCAAAGAAAACAATGTATTTTAAGAAATTATTCAGCTCTTTTATAGTTAAGGAAGTAATCATAGTCTTATAATGCATATGTGAATAAAAATAATTGTCTTTATGAGATCGGAAAGGTGCCATGAGCATTGATGCAATATTTTAAATTAAGTGTTTCCATATATTATTTGATCTTCAGATGAGTATGGGCGAAGCATGCATGCCCCCTGCAGCTGCACCTAAAACTGCAGCCTTCTGACCTCCATTAGGAACAAAGGGAAAATAATATTTACTTGATATTCTTTATTTTCTTTTGATCAAGTGGTAACCATGGCCACTTTTCTTTTTTCAGTTGCCAAACTGCCAAGTCATCTTTACTTTACCAAAATGTTAGCTGAAATATGGCATGTAATGGGGAGGCAGGGGGAAGGTGTTCATAGTTCTTCATGGTTGATTATCCTGTTGTTCAAATACTCAGAGCAAGTAGCCAAATTCAGTAATAACACAGAACAAACGTCATCACAAAAACACTTATGTAGGTCCATCTTTGCTTTTCAGTCAGTGTGTGTATCTCTGGTTTGTAGAGGCCAAATCCCTCATCTCTCAATTTATCTTAAGGATTTTAGTGAAGACATTGTGTGAATCAGGGTGTTTCCCATGGACAGTGCTTGGCATTTGCTTGTTCAGCACGGATGCATCCTTAATCGCCAGTTTGAACCTCTGCTAGCAGATGGCAGCAATCTCATTACATTTCCGGAGCCCTTTTCCCAAAAGGGCATGGTAGTGACTGCAGCTACCCTCAAATATAACTTTTTTCAAATCTAAACATCTAATTAACGGTATTTTGTTCCATGGTCATAGAAAACAGTTATTCTTAATTCTTAAGCAGTCTCTGATATTACTCTTCTGCTGGCCACACTAATAGTTAACATACCTCAGCTTCATTTACTTGCTGATATATAGTGTCCTTGGGACGAGAGAGGATAGGATTAAGCAAAATAAAGGGTAAGTTTTTAAATATCATAACCTATTTTTCATTCAGCAAACACTTGAGTACCTTTATGCAGGCACTGTGAAGTCACTGAGGATTTAAAAATGAAACATAATTCCTGCTTATAGATGATAGAAAGTGATCTCCTTAGAAGCCAAACGATAAAGTATCAGCACTTCCCTTTCATCAACAGTGATGAGCACCTGTAACACCCGTCTGGTGTTTGGCATTCTGGGAGTTAGAATTCAAAAATGGTTTTCTGAAATGAGTAGTAGAAAAGCTCTTCATACTGTTAGTAATGTAATGGATCACAGGGTTATAAATGTATCTTCCCTTTGGGAAAAGGGCATTTTACAATTTCCCTCTCATAATCCTTTGACATTTATAATTAATACAGTTGGCAAAGTGTTAAAATGATTCAGTATCATATTTAGTGATGGGTATGTATCAATATGTATGTGTAGATGTATATGCACACACATATGTGTATCTGTATATCAGTGATATAAAATTAATGTCATTCTTTAATCTCCAGGTGAAGCTGTGTGATTTTGGATTTGCACGCATCATTGGTGAAAAGTCATTCAGGAGATCTGTGGTAGGAACTCCAGCATACTTGGCCCCTGAGGTTCTCAGGAGCAAAGGTTACAACCGTTCTCTAGATATGTGGTCAGTGGGAGTTATAGTCTATGTGAGCCTCAGTGGCACGTTTCCTTTTAATGAAGATGAAGATATAAACGACCAAATCCAAAATGCTGCATTTATGTACCCACCAAATCCATGGAGAGAAATTTCTGGTGAAGGTAAAAAAAAAAATTAAGTTTTATGTCTGTGCCCTTTAGTCTAAAAATCTTCCTGATTCCAAATCACCCTCTCGATTTCTTTTTTTAGTATTTTGCATTCACTTTCCAAATTCGACAATTTACCAATGTTTTGAACATTATCCTTCCTTTCACATTAACTTTTCTTTATCTTCTTAGCAGTTTCCAGGCAGAGCACTAATCCAGGCCCCAACTGCCTCATTCTAAAACTACTGAAATAACTTTTTTTTTTTTTTCGGGGTGGGTGGGCCACTTCTATTGGTCTTTCATTTATCTATTTTCATCCATCTTTGTTCTTTAGCCCGTGTGGGCCTCCCATCACGGTGGCCTCTGTTGTCGCAGAGCACCGGCTCTGGGCACATGCACTCCAGAGCTCCGGCTCGGTAATTGGACACATCGGTCCAGCCGCTCCGCGGCACGTGGGATCTTCCCAGGCCAGGGATCGAACCGCCGCCCCTGGCACTGCAAGGCGGTGTCCTTACCCACTGGACCACCAGGGAAGCCCCTGAAATAACTTTTTAACTGTCCTTTTCAGTCACCGAATCCATCTCTGACCTTCCTCTGCTCCCATACATTCCAGCCTTCCTGTAACCAGGCTGCATCTGTAGATCTCTGTAATAGCGGCCCAGCTTTCCCTTCTGGCCTCATCTGCTGCTGCTGCCCTATCCTACACAAGCTACTTTCAGCTGTTTCCTACCTTTTACTTTAGTCCTTTCCCCTTACTGTCTCTCCTCAGAGATCCTTATCTGTGGCTTATCTGTGAAGTCTTCCCTAACTCCTCCAAACTGTACACTCTACTTAGTTAGGCTCCTAGTTGGGTGTATTTTTCCTTTAGTAGTCTTATCTTTTCAGTCTCTTATCTTCAGAACTAGATTATAAATCCCTTGCATGGAGACCTGTAACTGAAGTTCTTTATACACCACTTAAAACACTTTAAAATTCCTTAAAGTACTAGGCCTAGTCATAGGCATTAACAGACCACTAAATTGGGAAAAGTTTGAGGAACAACATGTAACTAGTAGGCTGGCTTACTTGGTAATGAGGAGCTGACGGAAGAAGTATATATGAGGGTTTGGGGATGTTGCCAAAGAAATCATAGAGCCCTTTGGACAGTGTTGTGGTCTGCAGACCTCTTCTATCAGAATCACTGGTGAGGTTATTAAAGAGACCCCCTGGCTCTGTTTCAAACTCAGATTCAGCAGTTGAATTGCTACTCAGGAATACTTCTTTTAAAAAAAAAACATCTATTTATTTATTTCTGCCTATTCTGGATCTTCATTGCCGCTACAGGTTCTACTCTAGTTACAGGGAGTAGGGGCTACTCTCTAGTTGAGGTGAGCAGACTTCTTGTCACTGACCTCTCTTGTGGAACTTGGGCTCTAGGGCACATTGGCCTCAATAGTTGTGGCTCGTGGGCCTAGTTGCTCCACAGCACGTGGGATCCTCCCAAATCAGGGATTGAACCCTTGTCTCCTGCACTGACAGGCAAATTCTTCGCCACTGAGTCACCAGGGAAGCCCAGGAATGCATTTTAATAAACATCCTGAATGATCCTGACACACGTGGTGGACTGCCATTTAAGGAACAGTGGATTAAAGGTTGAAGTATTTAGCCTATAGAGTAACTAATACTTAAAAATACTTGGCAGGGGGCTTCCCTGGTGGTCCAGTGGGTAAAGAGTCTGCCTGGCAGTTGCAAGGGGCACCGGTTCGATCCCTGGCCCCGGAAGATCCTACATGCCACGGAGTGGCTAGACCAGTGTGTCCCGTTACAAGCCAGCACTCTGAAGCGCATGCGCCCAGAGCTGGAGCTCTGCAGCAAAAGAGGCCACTGCAATGGGAGGCCTACACAGGCTGAATAAATATGGATGAAAATAAATAAAAAATCAATTAAGAAATGCCCCCCCCAAAATTTTAAAACAATACTTGGCATAGGGGACGATTGGGGGGGAAAAATCTGGAAGCTCTTGACTGGTTTGGTGGTATCTAGAAGACAACTAGAGATAGTATAGTGTAAGTTGTTGGCTTGGCTCATCCCAGGATGCAGGCCTTAGTAACAGCTGCATTGTTATGTAGGGATACTGTCAGTGTGTAATTACATAGTTGCTTTGGTTTTGCAGTTGGTCCATTTCTCCAAATAATTGGATAAAATATGTATGCTAAGATCTCACCACATACACCCAAAATATTGTGAACTTACCTGTTAAAACCTGTTGAATGGAACTTCCCTGGTGGTCCAGTGGGTAAGGACACTGCCTTGCAGTGCAGGGGGCGCTGGTTCGATCCCTGGCCTGGGAAGATCCCATGTTCCAGCGGAGCTGCTGGACTGATGTGTCCAACTACAGAGCTGGAGCTCTGGGGCACATGCGTCCAGAGCCGGCGCTCTGCGACAACAGAGGCCACTGCAAGGGGAGGCCCACATAGGCCAAAGAACAAAGATAAATAAATGAAGGATCAACAGAAGTGGCCAAAAAAAAAAAAAAAAAACAACCTGCTGAGTATGAACTTTTGGTAGTAAGTAATCACCACATTCAGACCACATCTGCAGGAGCCAGGCGGTGGCTTTGGCTGTTTTCCAGACCAAGACTAGAGAACAGCATGGCATCCTTGGGGAGGGAAAAAAGAACCACCAAAAAAGTCAGACTGTAACCATAGTCTGTTTTATTCATCTTAAAATTAGTAATACTTAGCACATAAAGGCATCATTCTAAGCCCTTTATGGGTGTTAAGTTTATTTCATCTTCTCAACAATCTCATTTTATAGAGGAGGAAACTGAGGCACAGTCCACTTTAGTAACTGACCCCATGTCACATATAGTAGCAACTTCAGCTCAAGCAGGCCAGCTCCAGTCTGTCTTTTTAACTTGTACTCTGTACCGTCTCCTTAATAAACCAGGTACACTGAATTCAATGAATATTTAAGAATCACTGACATGTTAGCTTAAAGGCCATGTCCTTGAGAAGCAAATCTCAACCCTGTATTTCTATGGATTGAACTGCCTTCACTCAGAGCCACAGGTGTGAGGTGCTCCATGCGCAGATTCACGATCTAATTTTGTCTTCCCTCCTAGCAATTGATTTGATAAACAACCTACTTCAAGTGAAGATGAGAAAACGTTACAGTGTAGACAAATCTCTTAGTCATCCCTGGCTGCAGGTAAAAACTGTATTTCTCTTTGGCAATCTTCATTTCAGCAGTTCATGGTGATCGGTCTTACTTAATGAAATCACTCTTAAAGACCATCAGATTCTACATGTCTTAGGGCCTTAACCTTTTGTAAGATGAGCATGACACGTTATGTTGTCAAATACATTTTGTTTTTAAAATGTCCACCAAAAAGCTTATATTCTACCACATACACCCAAAATATTGTGAACTTACCTGTTAAAACCTGTTGAATGGAACTTCCCTGGTGGTCCAGTGGGTAAGGACACTGCCTTGCAGTGCAGGGGGCGCTGGTTCGATCCCTGGCCTGGGAAGATCCCATGTTCCAGCGGAGCTGCTGGACTGATGTGTCCAACTACAGAGCTGGAGCTCTGGGGCACATGCGTCCAGAGCCGGCGCTCTGCGACAACAGAGGCCACTGCAAGGGGAGGCCCACATAGGCCAAAGAACAAAGATAAATAAATGAAGGATCAACAGAAGTGGCCAAAAAAAAAAAAAAAAACAACCTGCTGAGTATGAACTTTTGGTAGTAAGTAATCACCACATTCAGACCACATCTGCAGGAGCCAGGCGGTGGCTTTGGCTGTTTTCCAGACCAAGACTAGAGAACAGCATGGCATCCTTGGGGAGGGAAAAAAGAACCACCAAAAAAGTCAGACTGTAACCATAGTCTGTTTTATTCATCTTAAAATTAGTAATACTTAGCACATAAAGGCATCATTCTAAGCCCTTTATGGGTGTTAAGTTTATTTCATCTTCTCAACAATCTCATTTTATAGAGGAGGAAACTGAGGCACAGTCCACTTTAGTAACTGACCCCATGTCACATATAGTAGCAACTTCAGCTCAAGCAGGCCAGCTCCAGTCTGTCTTTTTAACTTGTACTCTGTACCGTCTCCTTAATAAACCAGGTACACTGAATTCAATGAATATTTAAGAATCACTGACATGTTAGCTTAAAGGCCATGTCCTTGAGAAGCAAATCTCAACCCTGTATTTCTATGGATTGAACTGCCTTCACTCAGAGCCACAGGTGTGAGGTGCTCCATGCGCAGATTCACGTATCTAATTTTGTCTTCTCTCCTAGCAATTGATTTGATAAACAACCTACTTCAAGTGAAGATGAGAAAACGTTACAGTGTAGACAAATCTCTTAGTCATCCCTGGCTGCAGGTAAAAACTGTATTTCTCTTTGGCAATCTTCATTTCAGCAGTTCATGGTGATCGGTCTTACTTAATGAAATCACTCTTAAAGACCATCAGATTCTACATGTCTTAGGGCCTTATGGTGTTCGTTTTACCTTTTTGTAAGATGAGCATGACACGTTATGTTGTCAAATACATTTTGTTTTTAAAATGTCCACCAAAAAGCTTATATTCTACATTGAAGAGATAGGATATGCCATTTAAAATGTTTGGTTTAATTCCCCCAAAAGCTATAGCATAGATTTATCAAAAGTTACCCCCAAACTTCAGACTAGACAGAAGCTTTAGAACTATTGTAAAGGGAATGAAGTAACTTCAAAACAAATGTAATCATAATTAATCTCATTAAGTATTAAATTATTCTGAAAACAGATTCTAAGCACTTTCCCCTATTTTGAGGAGTAAGTTGTAAACAGAATATTTTGTAGTTATTATTAGCTACCTCAGAAGGCTGAGACAGTATTTAAATTTTAGAAACAAGTTACTTCCTTCATGAGAGGCAGGAAATTGCTAAAAGTATTTATCATTGCTAACCTAAAGTATTATAGATGGAAGTTACTGTATAGCAAGTATTTAAGGGGTAGGGGTTGTCAATTACCTAACTAGGGTGCTAATTAAGCAAAAAAAGGAAGTTGACAGTATTTTGTTTATTGTTCACAATTGCTTTATTTTTTCCCCTAGGACTATCAGACTTGGCTTGACCTTAGAGAATTTGAAACTCGCATTGGGGAGCGTTACATTACACATGAAAGTGACGATGCCCGCTGGGAAATACATGCATACACACACAACCTAGTATACCCAAAGCACTTCATTATGGCTCCCAATCCAGATGACATGGAAGAAGATCCTTAGTTATCAAAGAGCTAATAACTTCAATAAGGAAGGATTTCATGTTATGGACTGGTATTTTGCTGCGTAACTGCTGTTCTTTGTAGGTTGTCACCTGAAAGGATGCAAAGACACGAGGAAAACAGTGATACCGATACTGTGGTTAAGCTTGAGTAGGTACAAGAAGGGAAACTGCATCATAAAAACACACCATGGAACCCAAGATGAAACTTTTCATAAACTCTTACAACATAAGCAATAACTGGTTTTTATGTTTTCCTGATGGGTCACTTTAGTACAATAGTGGCACTTAATTTATCTTCTCTTTCCTGTTCTTACATTATTTTTTAAAAAAAGGAGAAAAAGGCAAGCTAGAGTCCAGTTACTGCAAAGCTTGATCAAATCATACAAGAGTTACATGGTTTAATCACTAAACAGATTTGCATTTACGGGATAACTGAGAGGCTACCAGCACGCCATTTCCTATAGGCTTTAAACATTTGTTTAATCAACCACAGAGGCACTGAGGCATTTTTCCTAGGTATCTAGAAAACGAGTGCTAGACTCATTTACCTTTCTAAAAAAATTTTTAGGTCAGTCAAAACTTCAGAACAGTGATTCCCTAACCTTTTTGGAGTTGAAATTCTGAATATGCTCTTTAGAACATGAACATTAAGTTGTCACCTTTTGTATGTGTGTTGCATCAGCCCCTAAGATTATCTGGGACAACTGACATACAAAGTAAGGAGTAGGAAATGGTGGTCTCAAATGCCAAGTTGTTACATATATCTTCTTATAGCTCAACTCTGCTGCTAAATATTCACATTCCCACTGACGCTGTTGTGATGCCACAGTTGGATTCCAGCATTTCATGGGTATAGATCTGGACTCTTACACAATTTCTCTTTACATGGGACTGAATAATTTGAGGGAGAAAATTAAATATATGCTAAAAGTAGGGACAGCACAGGGTCAGTTGATGCTACAGGAACGAATAACAAAGAATATCCTTTTTCTTCCCTTAGCTTACTGGAAGGCTTTAGATAACCTGAAATGTTTTTAAACAATTAAGCAGTTTGGGGGTGGGTGGGGTGGAGGAATGAATATCAGCTGAAAGTATACCCAAAGCACTTCATTATGGCTCCCAATCCAGATGACATGGAAGAAGATCCTTAGTTATCAAAGAGCTAATAACTTCAATAAGGAAGGATTTCATGTTATGGACTGGTATTTTGCTGTAACTGCTGTTCTTTGTAGGTTGTCACCTGAAAGGATGCAAAGACACGAGGAAAACAGTGATACCGATACTGTGGTTAAGCTTGAGTAGGTACAAGAAGGGAAACTGCATCATAAAAACACACCATGGAACCCAAGATGAAACTTTTCATAAACTCTTACAACATAAGCAATAACTGGTTTTTATGTTTTCCTGATGGGTCACTTTAGTACAATAGTGGCACTTAATTTATCTTCTCTTTCCTGTTCTTACATTATTTTTTAAAAAAAGGAGAAAAAGGCAAGCTAGAGTCCAGTTACTGCAAAGCTTGATCAAATCATACAAGAGTTACATGGTTTAATCACTAAACAGATTTGCATTTACGGGATAACTGAGAGGCTACCAGCACGCCATTTCCTATAGGCTTTAAACATTTGTTTAATCAACCACAGAGGCACTGAGGCATTTTTCCTAGGTATCTAGAAAACGAGTGCTAGACTCATTTACCTTTCTAAAAAAATTTTTAGGTCAGTCAAAACTTCAGAACAGTGATTCCCTAACCTTTTTGGAGTTGAAATTCTGAATATGCTCTTTAGAACATGAACATTAAGTTGTCACCTTTTGTATGTGTGTTGCATCAGCCCCTAAGATTATCTGGGACAACTGACATACAAAGTAAGGAGTAGGAAATGGTGGTCTCAAATGCCAAGTTGTTACATATATCTTCTTATAGCTCAACTCTGCTGCTAAATATTCACATTCCCACTGACGCTGTTGTGATGCCACAGTTGGATTCCAGCATTTCATGGGTATAGATCTGGACTCTTACACAATTTCTCTTTACATGGGACTGAATAATTTGAGGGAGAAAATTAAATATATGCTAAAAGTAGGGACAGCACAGGGTCAGTTGATGCTACAGGAACGAATAACAAAGAATATCCTTTTTTTTTCTTCCCTTAGCTTACTGGAAGGCTTTAGATAACCTGAAATGTTTTTTAAACAATTAAGCAGTTTGGGGGTGGGTGGGGTGGAGGATGAAACAGTGTGTAAAGAGTATTATCAGCTGAAATATTAATGAAATGAGTATTTTTAAAAACATTGCCACTCCAGCAGCCAGCTAAAGACTTTTATATCCTAATAACATATTTAAGAGGTTAGACTTTTTTTTAATCACTTTTTAAAAGTTACTAATAGTTTCTCCCCAAAAAGTTAAAGTTCTAGGACCATTCACTTATAAAAAATCTAGGAACTTTGTGTTTCTTGATTCCTAAGTAATCACTGTAAACGTTTTCCCCTCCTCCAAAAAGGACAAAAGATGTGGAGCCATCTGACTCCGTTCTTTAGCTGTGTTGGCTTTGGCAGTTGACAATCTGATGAGCCTTGAGCTCCTCAGTCTATAAAACAGAGATTGTAATTCTTGCTTCTGTCTTCCTCACAGTGTTGCTGTGAAGTTCAGATATTTCTAAGTTATAAGTGTTAACTATCACTGCCCAGGGAATTTGAGGTAGCAAAAGAAAAGAATGTTCTTGTGAACAGACTGAGAAAGGTATTTCCGAGATCCCTGAAGCTCCCTTATCCAGGGCTGAAAATATTATTGAGAGAATGGAAGCAGACGCCAGTTCTCCTCTGTTCTAAGCTCTTTACCTGTTCTTCCCTCACAGTAGCCATGGGTAAGTCATTATGAACTCTATCTCACAGATAAGGAAAGTGAGGCACAGGGGAATTAACAAGCTGCGAAGGAGTAGGAAATGGTGGTCTCAAATGCCAAGTTGTTACATATATCTTCTTATAGCTCAACTCTGCTGCTAAATATTCACATTCCCACTGACGCTGTTGTGATGCCACAGTTGGATTCCAGCATTTCATGGGTATAGATCTGGACTCTTACACAATTTCTCTTTACATGGGACTGAATAATTTGAGGGAGAAAATTAAATATATGCTAAAAGTAGGGACAGCACAGGGTCAGTTGATGCTACAGGAACGAATAACAAAGAATATCCTTTTTTTTTCTTCCCTTAGCTTACTGGAAGGCTTTAGATAACCTGAAATGTTTTTTAAACAATTAAGCAGTTTGGGGGGGTGGGTGGGGTGGAGGATGAAACAGTGTGTAAAGAGTATTATCAGCTGAAATATTAATGAAATGAGTATTTTTAAAAACATTGCCACTCCAGCAGCCAGCTAAAGACTTTTATATCCTAATAACATATTTAAGAGGTTAGACTTTTTTTTAATCACTTTTTAAAAGTTACTAATAGTTTCTCCCCAAAAAGTTAAAGTTCTAGGACCATTCACTTATAAAAAATCTAGGAACTTTGTGTTTCTTGATTCCTAAGTAATCACTGTAAACGTTTTCCCCTCCTCCAAAAAGGACAAAAGATGTGGAGCCATCTGACTCCGTTCTTTAGCTGTGTTGGCTTTGGCAGTTGACAATCTGATGAGCCTTGAGCTCCTCAGTCTATAAAACAGAGATTGTAATTCTTGCTTCTGTCTTCCTCACAGTGTTGCTGTGAAGTTCAGATATTTCTAAGTTATAAGTGTTAACTATCACTGCCCAGGGAATTTGAGGTAGCAAAAGAAAAGAATGTTCTTGTGAACAGACTGAGAAAGGTATTTCCGAGATCCCTGAAGCTCCCTTATCCAGGGCTGAAAATATTATTGAGAGAATGGAAGCAGACGCCAGTTCTCCTCTGTTCTAAGCTCTTTACCTGTTCTTCCCTCACAGTAGCCATGGGTAAGTCATTATGAACTCTATCTCACAGATAAGGAAAGTGAGGCACAGGGGAATTAACAAGCTGCCGAAGGTCAGTTAAGATGTGGCTTTGAATCCCAGCAGGCAGTGTAGCTCCAGAATCCTCCTTGCCCTGCCCAACCATTTTGCTATACTGCCTACCCCTAGGAGACATTCCACAGTGTCTCTCAGTATTTCATTTTCATACAGGAATTTTAAAGACTAAACCAAATTAATTATGCAGAACTTTTGGGAACTGTATTTTCCCTGTGAGAGGGGATAACTTCCCAAAAGTTCTCTAAAGAAAGTCTGTGTATCAGTGTGCTAACATGAAGTGATTCTGAGTCACCAGGCACCCTATTGTGGTTTCACTGCGTAAGATGAAAGTTAACTGGAATGCTGTTTGCTATACTTATATCATCAAACTTTACAAGCCATAAGATTAATTGCACTCTTTGTTTTTGTTATTGAATGCCTAAGAAGTTTTCTTAGAAAAAGTTGTAAAGGCACTGTCAAGATAATTTGGAGTTGAGTAATTTCTCCAGTTACTGTATAACCTGCATAACCTTTTTTTGTCTTGAAGTCATTGCATTTGTATAAAAATAATTGTTAGAAACATTGATAATGTACAAAGTAGTCTATAACGACACTGTTTAGTACATTTTTATTTTTTATTATATCCCACTTTTTGTAAATATCCTTAAAGAAGCTTGATAATAAAATGTATTTCCATATCACTGTACTTTTCCATGTGAAAACCTGAGCTTATCTCTAGTAGAGGTATCCAAAGAAAACTGTATTTGGTTGTGTTGTTTTCCCAGGCTTTGGTAAGAGAACTGTTTTGCAAATAGTATTTGTAAATGAAACTAATGCTATATTTAAGAACACAGATATTTTTTTATCTGACTAAAATAAAAAACAACTCATCACATTTTCATACAAAATTTGAGATAATTACCTCAAGGTCTCATTTCTTGAAAGTTTGTAATAATAAGTTTTTAAGAAACTACAAATCAAATATTCAACTATAGCAACTGCCAAAAGACTTAAGTTAATTTACTTTTTTCTAAGATTTAAGAAGCCCTCCCTTAAAAAGATTTAATGCCTTAAAAATAAAAAAAGGCAGCACTCTGAGTCTTTCCCCTTAATCATACAAACTATTAAGTAACTGGGGAGGGCCAACTGTGGACATGTTCATCTACTAAAAATTCTCCCCACATCTTTTCAGGGTAGGGAGGAATGGCCCAAAGCTGGGCAGCATCTAGAAAATAAGGCCTCCCTCTGCCTTTCCTTTCCCATGAGGAACAACACGAATGCTAGCCCAGTTCTCAGCAAAGCCAAAGAAGCAACAAAACACAACATTCCACACTCTGCCAGTGAACTTCCAATAGAGTCAAGCTATAAATTTGTGTTGCTATTAATATAATTCTCCAGAAAGTCCATATGTATGGTATTAATAGAAGTTCTGTGAACCAAATAAAATGAGAACTTAAGAAATAAATCTTGACAGTTACCTGAAAGTGAGAGAAGTAGCTCACGTTAGAAAAAATATTCCTCCTAAGCACTCTGCAATAAATCATTTTCAGTACATGTCAGGTTTATTGGTTTTACTGTGACTTTTTAAGTTTTTTAATCTAATTTGGTTTTTAATTATAAAATTCACAGAAGCACGTTGTAAAAAGAATTCAAATACCAAAAAGGAGGACAAATAAAGTCTCTTTCCACCCCTCAAACCAAATTGGCAAATATAATAGTGATACTGGAATTCATAACAAACACAAGGCCTACCTCAAGAAAAAAAAAAGTCAAATAAATAATCTAATCTACCATCTAAAAGAATTAGAACAAAACACAAACTTAGCAGATGGAAGAAAATAGAATCCAAAAAAACAATAGAAACATCAATGAAACCAAGAGCTTGTTTTTTGAAAAGATAAAGCTCATAAACCTTTGGCCAGACTCAGAAGAAAAGGACCCCCCGACCGCTACCCCCCCAAAAATCACAAGTGAATACAATGAACAAGTATATGCCAACAAACTGGACAACCTAGAAGAAATGCACAGATATTTAGAAACAAGCTGCTAAGACTGAATCAAGAAGACACTCTGAACAGACCAGTCATTGGTAGTGAAACTGAATCTAATTAATAAACTCCCAGGAAACGAAACCTCCAGGCTTAACAGGGATTCTAAACATTACAAAGAAAAGCTATTATCTATCATTCTCAAACTATTCCAATAACTGAAGAGAACAGAACACTCCAGATTCATTCTAAAGATTCTCCCCACATCTTTTCAGGGTAGGGAGGAATGGCCCAAAGCTGGGCAGCATCTAGAAAATAAGGCCTCCCTCTGCCTTTCCTTTCCCATGAGGAACAACACGAATGCTAGCCCAGTTCTCAGCAAAGCCAAAGAAGCAACAAAACACAACATTCCACACTCTGCCAGTGAACTTCCAATAGAGTCAAGCTATAAATTTGTGTTGCTATTAATATAATTCTCCAGAAAGTCCATATGTATGGTATTAATAGAAGTTCTGTGAACCAAATAAAATGAGAACTTAAGAAATAAATCTTGACAGTTACCTGAAAGTGAGAGAAGTAGCTCACGTTAGAAAAAATATTCCTCCTAAGCACTCTGCAATAAATCATTTTCAGTACATGTCAGGTTTATTGGTTTTACTGTGACTTTTTAAGTTTTTTAATCTAATTTGGTTTTTAATTATAAAATACACAGAAGCACGTTGTAAAAAGAACTCAAATACCAAAAAGGAGGACAAATAAAGTCTCTTTCCACCCCTCAAACCAAATTGGCAAATATAATAGTGATACTGGAATTCATAACAAACACAAGGCCTACCTCAAGAAAAAAAAAGTCAAATAAATAATCTAATCTACCATCTAAAAGAATTAGAACAAAACACAAACTTAGCAGATGGAAGAAAATAGAATCCAAAAAAACAATAGAAACATCAATGAAACCAAGAGCTTGTTTTTTGAAAAGATAAAGCTCATAAACCTTTGGCCAGACTCAGAAGAAAAGGACCCCCCGACCGCTACCCCCCCAAAAATCACAAGTGAATACAATGAACAAGTATATGCCAACAAACTGGACAACCTAGAAGAAATGCACAGATATTTAGAAACAAGCTGCTAAGACTGAATCAAGAAGACACTCTGAACAGACCAGTCATTGGTAGTGAAACTGAATCTAATTAATAAACTCCCAGGAAACGAAACCTCCAGGCTTAACAGGGATTCTAAACATTACAAAGAAAAGCTATTATCTATCATTCTCAAACTATTCCAATAACTGAAGAGAACAGAACACTCCCAGATTCATTCTACAAGGCCACCATTGAAAATCTAAGTGTTGGTTGCTCAGTCATGTCTGACTCTTTGTGATCCCATGGACCATAACCCACCAGGCTCCTCTCCATATAATTTTCCAAGCAAGAATACTGGAGTGGGTCACTATTAGTACCAAAAACTACAAAAGAAGAAAATTACAGGCTAGTATCTCTGATGAATAAAGACGTAAACCTCATAAATTAGCAACTGAATCCAATAATAAAAGGATCACACAGTGGTCAAATGGGATGTAATCCAGGGACACAAGGATAGTTCAATACTTGGAAATCACTCAGTGTGATCCACTACATTAACAAAAGCATAAAAAAAAAACTACATGATCATCTTGACAAAAAAGAGTTTTTAACAAAATTCAACAGTCACTTATGATAAAAACTGTCAACAAAAGAGGGAATATATAGAGGGAATATATCTCAACACAATAAAGCTGTTAACATGATACTCAGACTTCCCTGGTGGCATAGGGGATAAGAATCTGCCTGCCAATGCAGGGGACACAGGTTCAATCCCTGACCTGGGAAGATTTCCACATGCCACGTGAGAACTAGTTCTATTTAATCAGTCCCCTATGAATGGCCAGTGTTTCCAGTTGTTATTAAACAAGTCAGTTTTCATGTTTACTTTTTAAAATAAAAATATAGCAACTAGCTTTATTACAGAAAATTCAATAATTTGTTTCATTAAATTGAAAACACACATTTGTACCAAGAATCAAACACAATCTTAAAAGATCAACTTTCACTGGTACTGTATGGTCTATTTTATTGGCTGTGAAGACATAAAATATTTTAATACTTATTTTTACCTGTGATATATAAAATGTGCTTCCTTCATTCTAGTTTCTTAGGCCAACTGGGGGTGAAAGGTAGGTCCAGACTGCAATATCACTGCCAAGCAAGTTCACCAAACCCAGCTACAGGTGATGGCGAGGGTTTTGACTGATGTGTGTTGCTCTGATGATTCCTACCATGAAGTCTCTGATCAAGAAGACACTCTGAACAGACCAGTCATTGGTAGTGAAACTGAATCTAATTAATAAACTCCCAGGAAACGAAACCTCCAGGCTTAACAGGGATTCTAAACATTACAAAGAAAAGCTATTATCTATCATTCTCAAACTATTCCAATAACTGAAGAGAACAGAACACTCCCAGATTCATTCTACAAGGCCACCATTGAAAATCTAAGTGTTGGTTGCTCAGTCATGTCTGACTCTTTGTGATCCCATGGACCATAACCCACCAGGCTCCTCTCCATATAATTTTCCAAGCAAGAATACTGGAGTGGGTCACTATTAGTACCAAAAACTACAAAAGAAGAAAATTACAGGCTAGTATCTCTGATGAATAAAGACGTAAACCTCATAAATTAGCAACTGAATCCAATAATAAAAGGATCACACAGTGGTCAAATGGGATGTAATCCAGGGACACAAGGATAGTTCAATACTTGGAAATCACTCAGTGTGATCCACTACATTAACAAAAGCATAAAAAAAAAACTACATGATCATCTTGACAAAAAAGAGTTTTTAACAAAATTCAACAGTCACTTATGATAAAAACTGTCAACAAAAGAGGGAATATATAGAGGGAATATATCTCAACACAATAAAGCTGTTAACATGATACTCAGACTTCCCTGGTGGCATAGGGGATAAGAATCTGCCTGCCAATGCAGGGGACACAGGTTCAATCCCTGACCTGGGAAGATTTCCACATGCCACGTGAGAACTAGTTCTATTTAATCAGTCCCCTATGAATGGCCAGTGTTTCCAGTTGTTATTAAACAAGTCAGTTTTCATGTTTACTTTTTAAAATAAAAATATAGCAACTAGCTTTATTACAGAAAATTCAATAATTTGTTTCATTAAATTGAAAACACACATTTGTACCAAGAATCAAACACAATCTTAAAAGATCAACTTTCACTGGTACTGTATGGTCTATTTTATTGGCTGTGAAGACATAAAATATTTTAATACTTATTTTTACCTGTGATATATAAAATGTGCTTCCTTCATTCTAGTTTCTTAGGCCAACTGGGGGTGAAAGGTAGGTCCAGACTGCAATATCACTGCCAAGCAAGTTCACCAAACCCAGCTACAGGTGATGGCGAGGGTTTTGACTGATGTGTGTTGCTCTGATGATTCCTACCATGAAGTCTCTGATAAGGTACCAAGGCAAGAAAGTTGAATCTTTCTCCCATCTTCACAGGATCCATTAACATATTATACCCCTGAAGTAACTGTTCCCTCAATGATGGCTCTTCTGATTTATCTAAAAGAATCTGAAAAGAAAAACTTTCTTAATAAAAAGAACCAGAAGAAACCATTCCTAGGTGTATATATATATATATATATATATATATATATACACTAATACTAACAACAATTAGCTATTCAATAAAAGTGCTTAAAAAGCTGATTTCAGGGCTTCCCTGGTGGTCCAGTGGGCAAAGAGTCTGCCTTGCAGTGCAAGGGGCACCGGTTCAATCCCTGGCCCTGGAAGATCCTACGTGCCACGAAGCAGCTGGACTGGTGTCTCCAATTAGGAGCCAGCACTCTGGAGCGCATGTGCCCAGAGCCGGTGCTCTGTACCAAGAGAGGACTGCAATGGGAGGTCTACACAGGCCGAAGAATAAAGATGGAAGGAAAATAAATAAATAAAAAACAACAAAAGAAGTCAAAACTTTAAAAAAAATAAAAATAGTGATTTCAGATAAAAATGATTTCAATCATCTACCTCAGAATCATGGGCCTATTTATTACAGACCAGTTGCTGTGACCCAAACCTATGGATTTGTATATTTAACAAATATTCCGAGGGTTTGATTTTCAGAAAAAAAAAATGATTTCAATTCTATCAAACATGGGCCTATTAAGTCAGTTTTCATGTTTACTTTTTAAAATAAAAATATAGCAACTAGCTTTATTACAGAAAATTCAATAATTTGTTTCATTAAATTGAAAACACACATTTGTACCAAGAATCAAACACAATCTTAAAAGATCAACTTTCACTGGTACTGTATGGTCTATTTTATTGGCTGTGAAGACATAAAATATTTTAATACTTATTTTTACCTGTGATATATAAAATGTGCTTCCTTCATTCTAGTTTCTTAGGCCAACTGGGGGTGAAAGGTAGGTCCAGACTGCAATATCACTGCCAAGCAAGTTCACCAAACCCAGCTACAGGTGATGGCGAGGGTTTTGACTGATGTGTGTTGCTCTGATGATTCCTACCATGAAGTCTCTGATAAGGTACCAAGGCAAGAAAGTTGAATCTTTCTCCCATCTTCACAGGATCCATTAACATATTATACCCCTGAAGTAACTGTTCCCTCAATGATGGCTCTTCTGATTTATCTAAAAGAATCTGAAAAGAAAAACTTTCTTAATAAAAAGAACCAGAAGAAACCATTCCTAGGTGTATATATATATATATATATATATATATATATACACTAATACTAACAACAATTAGCTATTCAATAAAAGTGCTTAAAAAGCTGATTTCAGGGCTTCCCTGGTGGTCCAGTGGGCAAAGAGTCTGCCTTGCAGTGCAAGGGGCACCGGTTCAATCCCTGGCCCTGGAAGATCCTACGTGCCACGAAGCAGCTGGACTGGTGTCTCCAATTAGGAGCCAGCACTCTGGAGCGCATGTGCCCAGAGCCGGTGCTCTGTACCAAGAGAGGACTGCAATGGGAGGTCTACACAGGCCGAAGAATAAAGATGGAAGGAAAATAAATAAATAAAAAACAACAAAAGAAGTCAAAACTTTAAAAAAAATAAAAATAGTGATTTCAGATAAAAATGATTTCAATCATCTACCTCAGAATCATGGGCCTATTTATTACAGACCAGTTGCTGTGACCCAAACCTATGGATTTGTATATTTAACAAATATTCCGAGGTGGTTTGATCTATACTTAAAGATGTCTTTAAGACAGTTCTAAAATTCATACCTATACAGGCAGTTATGTTTTCTTCACAAACAATAACACTATTTGGAAGTCTTTAATTCTACCTCATACAGAGACGCATGAAACTTACCAGCCTGCCCTACCCTTGAGTGGTATGGTTATACTCAGCCTAGACTGCTGAAAAGACCGCACCACCACAGGATCTGACTATAAGGACACTGAGGTCAAGTGAACTCACTGTTTAAAATATTTACTGAAATACTATGAAATTAAACCAGGAATAGTGAAATAAGGTAAATCATTACCTTCAGCCGCACATCAATGCCCATGTTTCTCAAAAAGGTGTGCTGTTCTATTGGACCCAGAGAAGCAACCTTCCCCTGGGACATTCTGCGCAAGTAACTGAAGTCCACGTCCGCTGTTAGGTCTGCTGTTCCCGGGGCAATTAGGACATCATGAAGCCTGTGGCCACAAAACCCCTTGAACATAATTTTGAAATGATAAGTTTTTGTACTTTTATGGTTACCTTTATCAAGATGAAAGAAATGCTATCATTTTAGTCCACTTTACGTAACAACTGTTAGAAGGAATACAGGGCCTACATTAGTGGTTTAGACTCTTACAACACAGCACCCCTCTTCAAACAAGATGCTGTGTAGAAAACCCACTGTGAAGTGCTACACTGTGGTGCCTGAACATGTGGCCCTGGACAGCTGTTTAAAACTCTCATCAATGTCCACGGTGATGAAGTTAAGAGTTCTCCAGATGAACTTTCCAGAACCGAGACGGGTGTTTTATCAGTACCGGTCAATCCCTGGCCCTGGAAGATCCCACGTGCCACAAGCAGCTGGACTGGTGTCTCCAAGGAGCCAGCACTCTGGAGCGCATGTGCCCAGAGCCGGTGCTCTGTACCAAGAGAGGACTGCAATGGGAGGTCTACACAGGCCGAAGAATAAAGATGGAAGGAAAATAAATAAATAAAAAACAACAAAAGAAGTCAAAACTTTAAAAAAAATAAAAATAGTGATTTCAGATAAAAATGATTTCAATCATCTACCTCAGAATCATGGGCCTATTTATTACAGACCAGTTGCTGTGACCCAAACCTATGGATTTGTATATTTAACAAATATTCCGAGGTGGTTTGATCTATACTTAAAGATGTCTTTAAGACAGTTCTAAAATTCATACCTATACAGGCAGTTATGTTTTCTTCACAAACAATAACACTATTTGGAAGTCTTTAATTCTACCTCATACAGAGACGCATGAAACTTACCAGCCTGCCCTACCCTTGAGTGGTATGGTTATACTCAGCCTAGACTGCTGAAAAGACCGCACCACCACAGGATCTGACTATAAGGACACTGAGGTCAAGTGAACTCACTGTTTAAAATATTTACTGAAATACTATGAAATTAAACCAGGAATAGTGAAATAAGGTAAATCATTACCTTCAGCCGCACATCAATGCCCATGTTTCTCAAAAAGGTGTGCTGTTCTATTGGACCCAGAGAAGCAACCTTCCCCTGGGACATTCTGCGCAAGTAACTGAAGTCCACGTCCGCTGTTAGGTCTGCTGTTCCCGGGGCAATTAGGACATCATGAAGCCTGTGGCCACAAAACCCCTTGAACATAATTTTGAAATGATAAGTTTTTGTACTTTTATGGTTACCTTTATCAAGATGAAAGAAATGCTATCATTTTAGTCCACTTTACGTAACAACTGTTAGAAGGAATACAGGGCCTACATTAGTGGTTTAGACTCTTACAACACAGCACCCCTCTTCAAACAAGATGCTGTGTAGAAAACCCACTGTGAAGTGCTACACTGTGGTGCCTGAACATGTGGCCCTGGACAGCTGTTTAAAACTCTCATCAATGTCCACGGTGATGAAGTTAAGAGTTCTCCAGATGAACTCAGGTTACCAGAACCGAGACGGTGTTTTATAAAGTGTATTCATCAACTAAATTCATCAGAATCACCGGTCTACGGACATGCAACCCTCAACATGCCCAATCTCGTCTGATCTTGGAAGCCAAGCAGCGTTGATCCTGGTTAGTACTTGGATGGGAGACTCACCTGAAAACCTGTTACTGGACTCCTCCCAGACCTAGCAAACCAAAATCCTGGAGGTAAGCCTAGAGAATCAGTGTTTTTAAAAAACTCTCCAGGTTTTTCTTAAAAAAAAAAATAGCAAAGTCAGAAACTGAAAACCACTGATCTAGAAAAAATAACATCTAATTAAATGTATTTCAATTTGCTTTAAGTATACTGAACAGAATTGATCATATTCCAAATACCTAAGAAAGGAAGGATTAGGAAGGATGAAAGAATCTATCTGGAAAGGAAAAATATGTTGAAAATATAATAGAAAAAGTTTGATAAACAGTAGCTAGATCAAATCTATAAAAAAGTAATTTTTTTTTTTTTTGCTGAAACAGGAGAAATTTTTAAAAACTTTAAAGAAAATGTTTCCACTTGAATTATTCAGATGTTTACTAGAATCTATGCAAGTCTAGGCTCTGCAACTTAAGCAATAATGTGGACAGTCTAGACCCTGTTCAAAGGAATGGTGGACAGTAAGATAAAGGGTTAAGGGCAATAATAACAAATGAATTAATTATAATGTGATCCAAAGCAATGCTAGACACTACAGAAGCCAAAATAAGATGAAGATTTTCAATGAGCTTCACACCTAACCAATAACAACTGTAAGTAAACCATATCAGTTAAATTCTGATGAACCGTGTGACTGAATTATACATACTCTGAAGGTGTCTGTCTTAGTCCCGTCATGACCATAATCAGCAATCAGGGCAGCGCCTCCAGTTAGTGAAATACGTTGAGAAAGTTCTTGAACAATAACACCAGCCTCAGGACACACTTCCACATGATCCCTTGTTTCATCATGCTAGCAAGGGAACAGTTTAGTGAAATACGTTAGAAGTTTTAAAATAAACCTCTCAGTTTTGACACACCGGGGCCAACATGGGACAGCTGTTTAAAACTCTCATCAATGTCCACGGTGATGAAGTTAAGAGTTCTCCAGATGAACTCAGGTTACCAGAACCGAGACGGTGTTTTATAAAGTGTATTCATCAACTAAATTCATCAGAATCACCGGTCTACGGACATGCAACCCTCAACATGCCCAATCTCGTCTGATCTTGGAAGCCAAGCAGCGTTGATCCTGGTTAGTACTTGGATGGGAGACTCACCTGAAAACCTGTTACTGGACTCCTCCCAGACCTAGCAAACCAAAATCCTGGAGGTAAGCCTAGAGAATCAGTGTTTTTAAAAAACTCTCCAGGTTTTTCTTAAAAAAAAAAATAGCAAAGTCAGAAACTGAAAACCACTGATCTAGAAAAAATAACATCTAATTAAATGTATTTCAATTTGCTTTAAGTATACTGAACAGAATTGATCATATTCCAAATACCTAAGAAAGGAAGGATTAGGAAGGATGAAAGAATCTATCTGGAAAGGAAAAATATGTTGAAAATATAATAGAAAAAGTTTGATAAACAGTAGCTAGATCAAATCTATAAAAAAGTAATTTTTTTTTTTTTTGCTGAAACAGGAGAAATTTTTAAAAACTTTAAAGAAAATGTTTCCACTTGAATTATTCAGATGTTTACTAGAATCTATGCAAGTCTAGGCTCTGCAACTTAAGCAATAATGTGGACAGTCTAGACCCTGTTCAAAGGAATGGTGGACAGTAAGATAAAGGGTTAAGGGCAATAATAACAAATGAATTAATTATAATGTGATCCAAAGCAATGCTAGACACTACAGAAGCCAAAATAAGATGAAGATTTTCAATGAGCTTCACACCTAACCAATAACAACTGTAAGTAAACCATATCAGTTAAATTCTGATGAACCGTGTGACTGAATTATACATACTCTGAAGGTGTCTGTCTTAGTCCCGTCATGACCATAATCAGCAATCAGGGCAGCGCCTCCAGTTAGTGAAATACGTTGAGAAAGTTCTTGAACAATAACACCAGCCTCAGGACACACTTCCACATGATCCCTTGTTTCATCATGCTAGCAAGGGAACAGTTGAATCAAAACACATCGTTTGAAAAGCTTGTTTTAACCTTAGGGCTTTCCTACAATGAGGATTTCTCAGTTATAATAAAAATAAATTCCTTCTCAAGTATGTTGTCTACACTCAACTTTTCACATGATACCCTTTCTATTATACAAAACTCCTCTGATGCTGTCCACTCAGTTTATGAAGGCATTTTAATTTTAATGCCTTTTATAAAAAGCCATATGCCCTCCCAACCAGATGGTGAAGTACATATTATCATTTTATTTATGGTGATTTTACCTTCATATCATAATTCATATAAATATATTCCACTGGGTTGAAAGCATGGGAAAGGGATTCTTGTCTGTCTACAACAGTGTCTGGCACGTAAGAGACACTAAAAACTTGTGCTGGTGGAACAAAGGACAGAAATCCAATATAGCAAAACAGACCCTATTAAGTGTATCTGCCTTCTTTAGGGGCAAAAAAGTACCCCATTGATATATACCCTAAATCTAGTAACACCAGCTTATGAACCAGTGTCAATGTACCTGAAGTCCTTATTTCCCAAGATGTTCAACTATTAAGTAAGGGTCCCCAAAAAGTACACATTGGCTTCAAAAGTGTATTGACAATAAATAACAGTACTTGCCAACTGAACTAGTACATATGAAATTTCATGTTACTGAAAATTCATGTTACTGATAAAAATTTTCTTCATTATGCAAACATACATTAAATTTTGCTCCCTCTTAACACCTACTGAAGACCCTGATGCTGGGAAAGACTGATGGCTTTTGGCAGAAGATGAAATGGCTACAGATAGCATCACCTACTCCGTGGACATGAGTTTAAGCAAACTCCGGGAGATAGTGGAAGACAGAGGAGACTGGCATGCTGCAGTCCATGGGGGCACAAAGAGTTGGATAAGACTTAACGACTAAACGACAAATACCTACTGTAAGTGAGATTCTACTGACCTGCCTTGAAATCTCTGCCTATAAGAGCACAGGTCTAAGAGGGGGAAAGTCCCCTGGAGAAAGGCATGGAAACTCACTCAGGCATCCTTGTGTAGGGAATCCCTGAACAGAGGAGCCTGGCAGGAGTTTGCAAAGGTTTGCAAAAAGTCAGGCACGACTAATGTGACTTAGCACAGCACAAGAGGTTACAGAGTCACACAGACTTGGGCCATGGGTCTCAGCTCATCTATTCGCTTACTAGAGAAAACTGACTTCACCTTTCACAGTCTGGTTCTTCAGTACATATTCTAGGTATACTGTGAGGATTAAATGAAATAATAAACCACTAAGCCCCCAGTGCTATTTGATAAATTCTATGGTCTAATTCACTAAACCAGTCACTTCACGCCTAAGTTGACATGCCTCAACATTTCATGTCAACATTCTTTACATCCTAGACTGCTTGCTCTTCAAGACAACAGATTCCATTCCCGTTTGCTCCATCCAAATGAGAGGAAAAAACCACCACTCCCTCTCCTAAGTGTGCAGTTCCAGTGAAGAAGTAAAAACAATCAACTCTCAAGGGGCTGGCCTTCAGTAGCTTTATGAATCTGTTTCTCACTCAGGTAAAATTAGGTAGCCAGAATATGAAAAAGTAGAAATGTTCACAAGCACTGAGTCTGAGATTTTAAATTTATGCTTTAAAGAAAACTTAATTCATAGGTTTACGTTTAAAAGCTCTTTTGCTTGTAAAATCTAAAATTTCTGAGGCAAAAATCCTTAGTTATGGTCTAGAAAGTAGAAATCATTTTTACCAAGTTCCAAAAAAAAAAAAGTGGGGGGAAGGATAAAACAGACAATTTAAAACCCAGACATTCCTGAAACAAACAAGTTTTTGAACCTGTTAAACCCAAACCCAAGATAAGTAGGCCCTTGCAATTATTCCTTGAGGACAATAGAATGAAGCAGGACATCAGTACCTATGGCAGACTAAACTCAGTCTAGACTCATGTTTCATACCATTGGAACATGCCTTTTTTCTCATGCTTCCACCTAAATTTAGAGGAAAAGGCATGCTCCAACAACAGTGCAAAGAGAGTGATAATAATACTGAGCCAAGAATAGTTTTGAGACTTAAATGAGAAAACAGAGTAATACATACAGAGTATTCATTGCCTATGAAGAAGCACAGGTCTAAGAGGGGAAAGTCCCTGAGAAAGGCATGGAAACTCACTCAGGCATCCTTGTGTAGGGAATCCCTGAACAGAGGAGCCTGGCAGGAGTTTGCAAAGGTTTGCAAAAAGTCAGGCACGACTAATGTGACTTAGCACAGCACAAGAGGTTACAGAGTCACACAGACTTGGGCCATGGGTCTCAGCTCATCTATTCGCTTACTAGAGAAAACTGACTTCACCTTTCACAGTCTGGTTCTTCAGTACATATTCTAGGTATACTGTGAGGATTAAATGAAATAATAAACCACTAAGCCCCCAGTGCTATTTGATAAATTCTATGGTCTAATTCACTAAACCAGTCACTTCACGCCTAAGTTGACATGCCTCAACATTTCATGTCAACATTCTTTACATCCTAGACTGCTTGCTCTTCAAGACAACAGATTCCATTCCCGTTTGCTCCATCCAAATGAGAGGAAAAAACCACCACTCCCTCTCCTAAGTGTGCAGTTCCAGTGAAGAAGTAAAAACAATCAACTCTCAAGGGGCTGGCCTTCAGTAGCTTTATGAATCTGTTTCTCACTCAGGTAAAATTAGGTAGCCAGAATATGAAAAAGTAGAAATGTTCACAAGCACTGAGTCTGAGATTTTAAATTTATGCTTTAAAGAAAACTTAATTCATAGGTTTACGTTTAAAAGCTCTTTTGCTTGTAAAATCTAAAATTTCTGAGGCAAAAATCCTTAGTTATGGTCTAGAAAGTAGAAATCATTTTTACCAAGTTCCAAAAAAAAAAAAGTGGGGGGAAGGATAAAACAGACAATTTAAAACCCAGACATTCCTGAAACAAACAAGTTTTTGAACCTGTTAAACCCAAACCCAAGATAAGTAGGCCCTTGCAATTATTCCTTGAGGACAATAGAATGAAGCAGGACATCAGTACCTATGGCAGACTAAACTCAGTCTAGACTCATGTTTCATACCATTGGAACATGCCTTTTTTCTCATGCTTCCACCTAAATTTAGAGGAAAAAGGCATGCTCCAACAACAGTGCAAAGAGAGTGATAATAATACTGAGCCAAGAATAGTTTTGAGACTTAAATGAGAAAACAGAGTAATACATACAGAGTATTCAATACTGTTACCATTACTTTACTATACAGTGTACTACACTGTTTTCAGATACATCACCTCCTGTCAAGCAGGTAATACTATCACCACTGATAGGGAACCAAGGTAAACAGAGACATGGGGAATGGTTTACTGGTGAGTAAACACTTATTTTCTTATTACATTATTGTCACACAGCTAAGAAATGAGTTGAACCTGTTCTCCTGACAGATACTGTGCATTTTCACTTTCAACAAAAAGCACCTCTCATGTTACAAGGAACTCTAAAATAATAACTCAGAAAATAAGACTGAAGATTGGGTTGGCAATAAACTAAGAAAAGAAAAAAAAAAAAAACGTATTCCTACTTGTATGAAGGCTTCTGCTGGGGTGGCACAAGGCGCCAAAACAAATCTCAGTTTATCAGAAACCTGCGGATCAATATCAATGAGTACTTCTCGCCATCCGTGTGGTGTTTTCTAAACACAAAATAACACATAAAAACACATTTCTACAAGTTTGTTCTCAAAATTACCTCTACCAAAATAACTTAAATTTTCTCTTATCATATATAAGCTAGATAATCAACATTTACAGAGCACTTTACGACGTAAAATTATTTAAAGGCATTACTTCACTTCCTTCAAACAATACAAGTAGTCTGATAGATACAAACTATTAATGTTTACATAAGACATGGAGGAGAAAATAAGCAACATGGAAAGGCCCCCAAAATGGGAAAACAGGGTTGAGACAACCAATGAGAAGCTCTGCCAATAAATAAATACCTAGAAGTTTAGAGGAAGGATAAAACAGACAATTTAAAACCCAGACATTCCTGAAACAAACAAGTTTTTGAACCTGTTAAACCCAAACCCAAGATAAGTAGGCCCTTGCAATTATTCCTTGAGGACAATAGAATGAAGCAGGACATCAGTACCTATGGCAGACTAAACTCAGTCTAGACTCATGTTTCATACCTTTGGGAACATGCCTTTTTCTCATGCTTCCACCTAAATTTAGAGGAAAAGGCATGCTCCAACAACAGTGCAAAGAGAGTGATAATAATACTGAGCCAAGAATAGTTTTGAGACTTAAATGAGAAAACAGAGTAATACATACAGAGTATTCAATACTGTTACCATTACTTTACTATACAGTGTACTACACTGTTTTCAGATACATCACCTCCTGTCAAGCAGGTAATACTATCACCACTGATAGGGAACCAAGGTAAACAGAGACATGGGGAATGGTTTACTGGTGAGTAAACACTTATTTTCTTATTACATTATTGTCACACAGCTAAGAAATGAGTTGAACCTGTTCTCCTGACAGATACTGTGCATTTTCACTTTCAACAAAAAGCACCTCTCATGTTACAAGGAACTCTAAAATAATAACTCAGAAAATAAGACTGAAGATTGGGTTGGCAATAAACTAAGAAAAGAAAAAAAAAAAAAACGTATTCCTACTTGTATGAAGGCTTCTGCTGGGGTGGCACAAGGCGCCAAAACAAATCTCAGTTTATCAGAAACCTGCGGATCAATATCAATGAGTACTTCTCGCCATCCGTGTGGTGTTTTCTAAACACAAAATAACACATAAAAACACATTTCTACAAGTTTGTTCTCAAAATTACCTCTACCAAAATAACTTAAATTTTCTCTTATCATATATAAGCTAGATAATCAACATTTACAGAGCACTTTACGACGTAAAATTATTTAAAGGCATTACTTCACTTCCTTCAAACAATACAAGTAGTCTGATAGATACAAACTATTAATGTTTACATAAGACATGGAGGAGAAAATAAGCAACATGGAAAGGCCCCCAAAATGGGAAAACAGGGTTGAGACAACCAATGAGAAGCTCTGCCAATAAATAAATACATAATATTAATATATACTCTTAGCACAAGAAGTTACCAATACACCTGCATTACCACCAAATCTTAAATCTCCCCACAAAAAGAATGAAGAAAAAAAAATATTTGCCAGAAAAAATAATCCTTCATTGAACTATAGTCATTTACTATCTTACATTCCCAAACACCTTTATTCTAGAAAAATTCAGAATTCTTAATAATTATTCTAAGAGAGCTAAGGATTCTAAATATTTCATTTTTGCTTTTCAATTATATATATTCATCAAACTTCCAAATATAGTTAACTTCAATGAGTAATAAACACCATAAATGTCTATTCTTACAACAAAAGGCCCTTTGTTATCCAGTTATAAATGTGACTTCTTTCCCATCAGTACCTGAAACTTATGCACAGGAAGAACGTCGAAAAATTCATGTGCAAGATAAAAGCTGTATTCTATTAAAAAACAGAAGAAAAAAATCAACAAGTCAGCATTTTCAAGGCAGTAAATTGGTTCTTTGGGACACTATTAGCAAGAAGATGGACAGTTCTTCATTTTGGAACTTGTGATGCTTACTATCACTTTCACAGAATCATCCATCTCTTTGCTGTGCAGAACGCACGCAGGAACACATCACTATTTTCATTTTCCACCCAGAGAATCAGAGAATTGAAACATACCAACAATCAGTTTAATCTTTTATTCATCACGAGGAATGAAATAAACGAGAACTCAAATTTGTCTGCTAGGTTTTGAATTTCCTAAAATCACTTCAGATGGTGAAGGCCAGGAATGGCTGTGGTGCCTTGGCCAAGGTCAGACCACCACGTTAGGTTTGCGCTGGGGCTCATCAATAGAATATTCTTGAGGAACACAAATATGTCCCCATCACCCCTTGTTTGCCTTTAGGGAAGTAAGGATGACCAGATGATGAGATAATTAAATTCACCTACGGGACGTCCCTGGTGGTCCAGTGGATGCACCTAATGCAGGAGGCCTGGGTTCAATCCCTGGTTAGGGGACTACATCCCACATGCTGCAACTATTAACAAAAGATTCCATATGCTGCAATGAAGATGAAAGATCCCACAAGCTGCAACTAAGACCCCACATGGCCTAATAAAGAAATAATTTTTTTTTAACAAAGAAAGTAAATTCATCTACAAGCAATGCTTCCTTCAGCCTCCACTGCCTTGGGCTGCTTCACCATCAGTACCATCATAGGGGTAGGGAAAAACTGAAAAGTACAACAAAGATCCATATTTTGGTTTTGGTTTTGCCTGGTTTTTGTTACCACATGAAATTCATCGCTCCTCAACGTCAGGCGATTTTACTTTCTAAACAATGCTCTTCTCCAGAAAACAGTTTGCCATTCTCTTTAAGTAAGAGACTTGGCAGTACTAACTCAATCTGTGCTGTGTGCTTAGTGCTCAATCATGTCCGACTCTTTGCAACCCCATGGAATAGAGCATGCCACTACAGCATGTCAGACTCCTCTTGTCCATGGGGATACTCCAGGCAAGAATATTGCAGTGGGCTGCCATGCCCTTCTCCATGGAATCTTCCCAAGCTGGGGATCGAACCCGCAATACAGGCAGATTCTTTACTGTCTGAGCCACCAGGGAAGCTCAATTCACTATACTGGAAAACAAGGTTGTGTTCACCTATCACTACTGTGAGGAGTGATGATCCAAAATCCTTTCATTAATCAATGTAAAATGATTACCTTTAGGAACATCTTGCAGATCTCGGTACCAGGAAACTGGAACTCCAGATTTAGTGACACCTTTCATATATACTGGGGATTCAGCATTTCTCTCTAATGGGACCTTCTCTTCAGTCAACGTCAGTGCTTGAATCTCACTTAATTTCTGGCTCACCTCTACCAGATGTATTGAAATATCACAGTTTTTCAGCAAAGACCCAAGCTGACTAAACACCTAAATATAAAAAAAGAAGAAACTGGCAAAATACAGCATGTTAAATTTTAGGTTTTCTAACCATTTACTTCAATAATTTGTCAATGTCAGAGTAGAAATAATAACTGGTTTCAGAGAAATTTCTTCTTTGTACAGGTCACTCTACAGCAGTCTATGAGAATCATTACCTATTGGAGTTACTAAACATAGTCTGTATAAAAAATGAACAGTATACAACACCATTTGCTTTCCTACTGATAAAGATCAGAGTTATGCCTAACGAATGAAAATAAAAGCTTTAGCATCCAATAAAAAAAATGATTCAGATTAGGGAGTCTAAAAAAAGATCAAGGAAATAAAATGTATATAGTCTTGATTTTTTTTAACTTTAAACAAATGGAGGTTTAATACTTCTAAGACCTGGAAACTGCATATCACACCTGGGGCCACAGAGCCTGTTCATGGATAGAGAAAGAGGCTTGATTTTAAAAAGCTGTTGTGTCTACAAAACAATCTCACCCAAGATGATCGGACTGTATCCACAAAAAATCAGAGCTGAACACCATTAATAACTTTACAGTTTAACTTTGTGATTCTTTCCCATCTTCAGTTTCTCCTCAGCTACACAAGCTTTTTTGTATGTGCTATTGTAAACAGGGAGAACAAAAGGAATACATTAGTTTTTTTCGTTTGTTTTTTTAAAACATTTATTTATTTATTTTGGCGGGGGTGGGAAGGGAGTGGGGTGGGCGGGCCACTTCCACTGGTCTTTCACTTGTCTATTTTCATCCATCTTTGTTCTCTGGCCCGTGTGGGCCTCCCACCACGGTGGCCTCTGTTGTTGCAGAGCACCGGCTCTGTGTGCATGCGCTCCAGAGCTCCAGCTCGGTAATTGGACACATGGGTCCAGCCGCTCCGCGGCACGTGGGATCTTCCCAGGCCAGGGATCCAACCGGCGCCCCTTGCAGTGCAAGGCGGTGTCCTTACCCACTGGACCACCAGGGAAGCCCACTAATGTTTTATTAATATATGTTAACGCTAAGAATTCAATGCTAATTGCATAAGTACATCAATATTTTTTTCCATTTGAATTTAATATTCACTGGTGATATGCCTCCTACTTCTGAGATCTGAATATGCAGGTATAGACTGATAAGGAGAAGAAGACAGCTTTTCCAAATTCAGTTCTGAGATGAAATTACATATAGAAAACTTCTTCCCAAGAAAAAAATCCTTCAGAAATATGATCAAAAATAAAACCTCTGTAAATTATGTCTTTGGCTATTTTCTTTACATTCTTTGGCTGTTTAAGAGTTCTTAGTACTTGATGTAGGGAAGCATCCTTTAGACATTTTTAAGAGCTGCAGATATAGTTTGGCACATATAGTCTGGGGAACAGAGTTCAAGGAAGAGCACATGGCTGTGAACATCTTGTATTGGTAAGAGGATAGCTACTGAAGATGTTCATACAGGGCCCTGACAAAGTCAAGCACTTTCTTCTGCCCCCTCGAAAAGAACAAGTATGAAAAACGGATTATGGAGAGATGAGGATTAGAAATCTGGCATTAACAGATACACATTACCATATACATAAAGTAGATAAACAATAAGGACCTACTATATATAGTGCAAAGAACTAAATTCAGTATCTTATAATAACCTACAATGGAAAATAATCTGAAAATGAATATATATAATCACTATACCTGAAACACTGTAAATGAACTATACGTCAGTTAAAAAAATTAAAGGAAAAAAAACTGTGCGCTTAATTTTAAAGGTACTTAAGATCATACTGTTTGAGAATCTCATTATTTTGTCTTCGAATGATTTTGTCAGTTTAAAAAGACACAAAATTGAGCCCTGGAAATGTAAATCAGTCAGCCTGCAAACATACAATATAAAAAGCAAATTTATTTGTCTGATAACTGTAAATTTTCTTTAAAAAAATAATCCTTCAAATCCTAATTTCAAGTAGAAATTATATAACATCAAGAAATTTTATTTACTTAAAACTGAAGATACGTTGTTTTTTTTTCTTTTTTTACACGGAATTGTCAGGTACATGCAAAAAAAGCTCACAATTTATTTTGGGTCATACAACACAAGGAACTTTGATATTAGTAGATAATGCCCAGTAGCTATTCACAGGGGTTATACCAAATTATAAGCAGTACATTAAGACTCTCCTTGTTGCCCATCCTCACCAACTCTTTCTGATTTTGAGAGGAGAGTGGCTTCTCACTCTGATTTCAACTTTCATACCCCTGACTACCGATGAGTCTGAGCATCTTTCTGTATTTATTGATCATATGGATTTCCTATGACAGGCCTGACTTTTGGCCTGGCTTCTCTGCTGAGTTCTCTGTCACCTTCTTATGGATTTAAAGGAGGCTTTTTTTATATATTCTAACTACCAGTTCCTTGTTAGTTATACGTGCTGCAATAACTCTGCCCACTTTGTGCTTTGTCTTGTCACTTTTTTATGGTATTTTTAAAGAATAAAAATGTCTTAGTTTAAAAAGCAGAAAAGAAAGTCAAGCACTTTCTTCTGCCCTCGAAAAGAACAAGTATGAAAAACGGATTATGGAGAGATGAGGATTAGAAATCTGGCATTAACAGATACACATTACCATATACATAAAGTAGATAAACAATAAGGACCTACTATATATAGTGCAAAGAACTAAATTCAGTATCTTATAATAACCTACAATGGAAAATAATCTGAAAATGAATATATATAATCACTATACCTGAAACACTGTAAATGAACTATACGTCAGTTAAAAAAATTAAAGGAAAAAAAACTGTGCGTTTAATTTTAAAGGTACTTAAGATCATACTGTTTGAGAATCTCATTATTTTGTCTTCGAATGATTTTGTCAGTTTAAAAAGACACAAAATTGAGCCCTGGAAATGTAAATCAGTCAGCCTGCAAACATACAATATAAAAAGCAAATTTATTTGTCTGATAACTGTAAATTTTCTTTAAAAAAATAATCCTTCAAATCCTAATTTCAAGTAGAAATTATATAACATCAAGAAATTTTATTTACTTAAAACTGAAGATACGTTGTTTTTTTTTCTTTTTTTACACGGAATTGTCAGGTACATGCAAAAAAAGCTCACAATTTATTTTGGGTCATACAACACAAGGAACTTTGATATTAGTAGATAATGCCCAGTAGCTATTCACAGGGGTTATACCAAATTATAAGCAGTACATTAAGACTCTCCTTGTTGCCCATCCTCACCAACTCTTTCTGATTTTGAGAGGAGAGTGGCTTCTCACTCTGATTTCAACTTTCATACCCCTGACTACCGATGAGTCTGAGCATCTTTCTGTATTTATTGATCATATGGATTTCCTATGACAGGCCTGACTTTTGGCCTGGCTTCTCTGCTGAGTTCTCTGTCACCTTCTTATGGATTTAAAGGAGGCTTTTTTTATATATATTCTAACTACCAGTTCCTTGTTAGTTATACGTGCTGCAATAACTCTGCCCACTTTGTGCTTTGTCTTGTCACTTTTTTATGGTATTTTTAAAGAATAAAAATGTCTTAGTTTAAAAAGCAGAAAAGAAAGTCTTAGTTTTTTAAAGAGCAACAAAGTTCTTAATTTTAATGTAAAATAAATTATTAATCCTTTCCTTTATGGTTTCTGCCTTTTTATATAATTTTAGAAACTCCCTACTCAGAAGGTGATATATTCTCCCACAATGTCTTATACTTTTAGCTTATATTCTACCCTGACCCCCACTTTTTTTTTTTTTTAATATTGGCCTCTTTTCATTGTTTGTTTTTTTTTATTTTCACCCATCTTTATTCTTTGGCCTCTGTGGGCCTCCCATTACTGTGACCACTCTCACTGCAGAGTACCAGCTCTAGGTACATGCACTCCAGAGCACTGGCTCATAAATGGACACACCAGTCCGGCTGCTCTGTAGCACGTGGGACCCTCCATAGCCAGGGATCGAACCGGTGCCCCTTGCACTGCAAGGCAGACGCTTTACCCACTGGACCACCAGGGAAGCCCTCACCCCCACTTTTTAAGAGTACAGATGATAATTAGTAATGATTCATTATATTATTTTGACATTATACTTTAGCTGAGAAATGAGAGGACCTAAGACTGAAAGCAAAGGAAATCAACAAAGTTTTCAAACTCAGTTAAAAGCAACAAGATTCTGTAAATTCCCTGGTGGTCCAGTGGCTAAGAATCCACCTGCTGATGAAGGGTACAGAGGTTCAACCCCTGGTCCGGGAAACTTCCACATGCCTTGGTACAACTAAGCCCATGAGCCACAACTAACTGAGCCTGTGCTCCAGAGCCAGCGCTCCACAACTACTGAAGCCCATGCATTCTAGAGCCTGTGCTCTATAATAAGAGAAGCCACCGCAACGAGAAGCCCACATCACAACTGGAGAGTCGCCCCACTCACCATATCTAGAGAAAGCCTGTGCAACGATGAAGATGCAGCACATTCAAAACAAATAAAACTAAATTTAAAAAAAAAAAAAACAAGATTCAAGAACATGAGACTTTCCTTTATTACTTACCCTCAAAATATCTCCCAAGAGGGTTCCCCTGCCTGGACCCAGTTCTACCAGTTGGAAAGCTGCATTTTTTCCAGAGGCTATCCATTCACTGATGAACCAAATCCCTAGGAGCTGTGACAAGAAAAGAACTGCATTTGAGCATTATAAAGCATAAAAGGATATCAGGATATAAAACCACGTAAACAGACTTTACACCAGAAAGCAAAACGCTTGCAAACAACTATGCATGTTATTTAACATGTTCATAGATGTATACACACATAGGACCTTCATGTTACAACACAAACTACTTAGGATGTGTGGGGCCCTAAATGAAAGAGGGCCTTTGCAAGCATTAAGGAAGCTTAAGCACATATTTGCAGTTTGGGGCTAAGATGACGCCTACAGGAAGAGACGAGGGCATAATCTAAAGTCAATTGTCAAAACTTCTGATTGATCCCCCTGGTTTCTGCAGTGGGCAATGCATGCTCACCATAAATTCCTATTGCGATGTAAATACATAATTGCTTGACCTTTAGCTTGACTGGTGTAACTATAGGAAGTCCCTTGCAAAACCCCCTTCATTTTGCCTATAAAAGCTGTTAAGTCTGCACTAATAGAACAGAACTGCTTTGAGAGAACCCCTGCCTTGTCTGATTGTCTCCTACGTTGGGGGTGGGGGCGGCGTGGGGCAGCATACCCTCGCCTCTCTCCCAAAATCTCTTGGTTCAGCCGGGGCAATCCCGCTGCCTTCCTTTCTCGGAAGGTCCCGCAGGATACTTCAAAAACACCTAGTTAAAAAGCAGCCTCCACTGAAAAGTTCCCATGACACCGACTGAAAGGTACTAACATTGGAAAGCAAACAGACTTATGAAATATGGTTATGCCATGTCTTCACATTCATATAATATCAGTAATTGATGGTGTTAAGTCATACTTAACATTTTTCATGCCTAGATTCTTCCTTTTGTATTATTTTCTACTTCTAAATTGATGAAAGGTTATATACAGAAATAAACAAACTAAAATTCCTGAAAAGAATTCAGTGCCTTAAAGGGAGACTTCTACTATAAATATGGCTAAATAAGGGGTAGGGGGGCTTTACAGCATATCTTTATTCCACTGATTTTTCTATTTTTTTAAATCTTTTCTCTCTTTCTTGGGAACTCACCACCTCCTTATTCACCTTGACTGCTGTCTCTCTGCATCTTTCCATTCTCATTTTTCATCTGATTCTCCTTTCCCAAGCCTCTCCTTCCATCTCGTTTTCTTCTCTTTCCTTCTGTTCCTCATATCTCTACATCTCCTTTTCTACGTCAAGTACAAATCTTTTAGATGTCCTCTATATACCTCTATTACTCTCTATTCCTGTGAGCCACAACTACTGAGCCTGTGCTCTAGAACCTTGGAGTATATAAATCACTAAAAATTCAACCTTTATGAATCACAAAAAACAAAGCTATAAGACACTACTATAGGGGCTTCCCCTGGTGGTCCAGTGAGTAAGGACACCGCCTTGCAGTGCAAGGGGCGCCGGTTCCATCCCTGGCCTGGGAAGATCCCACGTGCGGATGTGTCCAATTACGAGCTGGAGCTCTGGTGCCCAGAGCCGGTGCTCTGCGACTAGAGAGGCCACCGCGATGCTTGACCTTTAGCTTGACTGGTGTAACTATAGGAAGTCCCTTGCAAAACCCCCTTCATTTTGCCTATAAAAGCTGTTAAGTCTGCACTAATAGAACAGAACTGCTTTGAGAGAACCCCTGCCTTGTCTGATTGTCTCCTACGTTGGGGGGGGTGGGGGGCGGCGGCGTGGGGGCAGCATACCCTCGCCTCTCTCCAAGATCTCTTGGTTCAGCCGGGGGCAATCCCGCTGCCTTCCTTTCTCGCGGAAGGTCCCGCAGGATACTTCAAAAACACCTAGTTAAAAAGCAGCCTCCACTGAAAAGTTCCCATGACACCGACTGAAAGGTACTAACATTGGAAAGCAAACAGACTTATGAAATATGGTTATGCCATGTCTTCACATTCATATAATATCAGTAATTGATGGTGTTAAGTCATACTTAACATTTTTCATGCCTAGATTCTTCCTTTTGTATTATTTTCTACTTCTAAATTGATGAAAGGTTATATACAGAAATAAACAAACTAAAATTCCTGAAAAGAATTCAGTGCCTTAAAGGGAGACTTCTACTATAAATATGGCTAAATAAGGGGTAGGGGGGCTTTACAGCATATCTTTATTCCACTGATTTTTCTATTTTTTTAAATCTTTTCTCTCTTTCTTGGGAACTCACCACCTCCTTATTCACCTTGACTGCTGTCTCTCTGCATCTTTCCATTCTCATTTTTCATCTGATTCTCCTTTCCCAAGCCTCTCCTTCCATCTCGTTTTCTTCTCTTTCCTTCTGTTCCTCATATCTCTACATCTCCTTTTCTACGTCAAGTACAAATCTTTTAGATGTCCTCTATATACCTCTATTACTCTCTATTCCTGTGAGCCACAACTACTGAGCCTGTGCTCTAGAACCTTGGAGTATATAAATCACTAAAAATTCAACCTTTATGAATCACAAAAAACAAAGCTATAAGACACTACTATAGGGGCTTCCCCTGGTGGTCCAGTGAGTAAGGACACCGCCTTGCAGTGCAAGGGGCGCCGGTTCCATCCCTGGCCTGGGAAGATCCCACGTGCCGCGGATGTGTCCAATTACCGAGCTGGAGCTCTGGAGCGCATGCGCCCAGAGCCGGTGCTCTGCGACTAGAGAGGCCACCGCGATGGGAGGCCCGCAGGAGCCAAAGAACAAAGACGGATGAAAACAGACAAATGAAAGACCAATAGAAGTGGCCCGCCCATCCCCTCTCTCCCCAACCTGCCCCCCACCCAAATAAATAAATAAATAAATGTTAAAAAAAAAACAAAAGGGCTTCCCCTGGTGGTCCAGTGGGTAAGGACACCGCCTTGCAGTGCAGGGGGCGCCAGTTCGATCCCTGGCCTGGGAAGATCCCACGTGCCGCGGAGCGGCTGGACCGATGTGTCCAATTACCGAGCCGGAGCTCTGGAGCGCATGCGCCCAGAGCCGGCGCTCTGCAACGACAGATGCCACCGCGATGGGAGGCCCGCAGGAGCCAAAGAACAAAGACAGATGCAAACAGAGAAATGAAAGACCAATGGAAGTGGCCCGCCCGCTCCCCTCCCTCCTCAACCCGATCCCCACCCCAAATAAATAAATAAATAAATCTTAAAAAAAAAAAAAAAAAACCTACCAGTGGGGCTTCCCTGGTGGTCCAGTGGATAAGGACACCGCCTTGCAGTGCAAGGGGCGCCGGTTCGATCCCTGGCCTGGGAAGATCCCACGTGCCGCGGAGCGGCTGGACCGATGTGTCCAATTACCGAGCCGGAGCTCTGGAGCGCATGCGCCCAGAGCCGGCGCTCTGCAACGACAGATGCCACCGCGATGGGAGGCCCGCAGGAGCCAAAGAACAAAGACAGATGCAAACAGAGAAATGAAAGACCAATAGAAGTGGCCTGCCCACTCCCCTCCCTCCCCAACCCGACCCCCACCCAAAATAAATAAATAAATCTTTAAAAAAAAAAAAAAAGACACTACTATAGATACTACTTGATCTGCTCTCAAATGTTCATTGATAATTAGTTTCGTCAATAATTTACTTTGGATATTACCTCCCCAAACATCTGACTTATTTCAGGTGAAGTAATGAAATCTCCTTTTTCTCCTAGCATGTCACGGTTCACATAATAGCCCTATATTAAAAGAAAAAAAAAATGGAGAAAACAAATTAATTTTAAAGTAAGATTTTTAAAACACCCCTCCAAAATCTTACATGATGTATACAATGAGATAAACAAGTATTTCATAAGAAAATTCTCTCTTCTAAATAAGCAAAATAAACTGTCTTTACCTCGATTTTACGAAGTAACAGTCATTTTGCAGAACTGGTAGAAAAACAATCACCCCTTGACTGTAAAGGCAGGCACCGAGCACTGTCCATCTCCACACACACGGCCCCCCTCCTCTCCTGGTCCCACAACCCAATACTGGAAGACCCGGCCTACCGCTCCAGCCTCCTCTCCCAAACTCTCACATTGTGCTTCAAAACAGTCCTGTCTGCTGGTAGTGATGTTTCTTGACCTGGGTGCTGATTACATGGAAGTGCTCACTTTGTCAGAATTCACTAAGCTGTATACATGTGACCGATGCATCTTTCTATGTGAATGTTACATCTCAGTAAAAAGTTATCGGGCTTCCCTGGTAGTTCAGTGGGAAGAGTTTGCCTGCCAATGCTGCAGACACAGGTTCAATCCCTGATCCGGGAAGATCACACATGCTGCAGAGCAACTAAGCCCACGAGCCACAACTATGGAGCCTGTGCTCTGCAACTATGAGCCCATGTGCCCGAACTATTTGAAGCCCGTGTGCCCTAGAGCCCGAGTTCCACAACAAGAGACGCCACCGCAACAAGAAGTCTGCTCACCTCAGATAGAGAGAAGCTCCCACTCCCTGCAACTAGAGAAGAGCCTGTGGCAGCAGTGAAAACCCAGAATAGCCAAAAATAAATAGATAATTTAAAAAAAAAGTTATTGGATTTTTTTAAATTTGCCTTGCCTATCCATACATCTTTGCTAATACAAATGTTCACTCTTCTTTTCTATCTCTCCCCAGCAATCTTATACTCAGTAGAGACGGAATCTGCTCAAATACTACCACTCCTGACCTCCTCCTCCAGCCCTCCAACCTCAGATTAAACCCAGCACCTTCTTTTCTGAACTTGCATGTATATTCCTAAATTATCCACCAGAAGGACTGGTTATTTGGCAGACAAGACTATGTCTTATTTGCCTTCATTTCCCAAGTTTTAGCACAGTTTCTAACCTTCAAGAAACAAGAGTTTAGGGTTTAGAAATTCCCTAATCCCTTCAAGCCCCTTCTGCTACCAGTTAACTCTGGGAAGGGGACTTCCTCAGGCTCCTGACCCTTTCTGACCTCCATGGTTCTCATTCCTTCCTCAGGACCCAAAGGATGAAGTACCTACACTTTCTGCTCCTTTCCAAACTTAACCCTGTGCTCTGGCTTGACCACTGTCCATCTCACTCCTTGGTCCCACAACCCAATACTGGAAGACCCGGCCTACCGCTCCAGCCTCCTCTCCCAAACTCTCACATTGTGCTTCAAAACAGTCCTGTCTGCTGGTAGTGATGTTTCTTGACCTGGGTGCTGATTACATGGAAGTGCTCACTTTGTCAGAATTCACTAAGCTGTATACATGTGACCGATGCATCTTTCTATGTGAATGTTACATCTCAGTAAAAAGTTATCGGGCTTCCCTGGTAGTTCAGTGGGAAGAGTTTGCCTGCCAATGCTGCAGACACAGGTTCAATCCCTGATCCGGGAAGATCACACATGCTGCAGAGCAACTAAGCCCACGAGCCACAACTATGGAGCCTGTGCTCTGCAACTATGAGCCCATGTGCCCGAACTATTTGAAGCCCGTGTGCCCTAGAGCCCGAGTTCCACAACAAGAGACGCCACCGCAACAAGAAGTCTGCTCACCTCAGATAGAGAGAAGCTCCCACTCCCTGCAACTAGAGAAGAGCCTGTGGCAGCAGTGAAAACCCAGAATAGCCAAAAATAAATAGATAATTTAAAAAAAAAGTTATTGGATTTTTTTTTTAAATTTGCCTTGCCTATCCATACATCTTTGCTAATACAAATGTTCACTCTTCTTTTCTATCTCTCCCTAGCAATCTTATACTCAGTAGAGACGGAATCTGCTCAAATACTACCACTCCTGACCTCCTCCTCCAGCCCTCCAACCTCAGATTAAACCCAGCACCTTCTTTTCTGAACTTGCATGTATATTCCTAAATTATCCACCAGAAGGACTGGTTATTTGGCAGACAAGACTATGTCTTATTTGCCTTCATTTCCCAAGTTTTAGCACAGTTTCTAACCTTCAAGAAACAAGAGTTTAGGGTTTAGAAATTCCCTAATCCCTTCAAGCCCCTTCTGCTACCAGTTAACTCTGGGAAGGGGACTTCCTCAGGCTCCTGACCCTTTCTGACCTCCATGGTTCTCATTCCTTCCTCAGGACCCAAAGGATGAAGTACCTACACTTTCTGCTCCTTTCCAAACTTAACCCTGTGCTCTGGCTTGACCACTATTCCTCATACAACCCTCACAGGCCAGGATCTTTTTTATCATCTCCTTTTTCTCACAGGTTCAATTCTTCCTCCTCACTACCAAGATACAGTTAAGTCATTTCCATCTTTAAAAAATTTTTTTCACTCAATATAACATCGCCCCTCTAGCCTTTCTCTCTCCTTTCGTAAGTAAGCATTTTAGGAGTAGGGTGTGTGTATGTGAGAGAGAGAGAAAGAGAGAAATACCACTCTGGCAGTCTAATAAAGACGACAGACCATTCATAAAATGTTTTTAAGTGCACAGGGCTTAAAACGCAGAAAATTAAATATGAAATCAATTGAAAAATATTCACCAAATATTTCTAAAATAAATGCAACTATATATGTATATATGCAACTTCAAAGTGTATTAAAAGGAAAATTGAGCTGAAGTTCTAGTAAGGTAGTGAAATTTTGAATACTGAGAAGTACTCTCAGGATAGTATTCTGAGAAACCTTGGTCATTCAAGGTTGAATGACCTTGAATGAGGTCTCATATCAATGACCTTGATATGAGAAGATCAGTGATTTCCACTGATACTAAAATCACAAGTGCTGATGGTACTGGTTGTTGTCTATGTTCATAATTAGAGAAACACTAAACTTCAACTGGGCTTCCCAGGTGGCACTAGTGGTAAAGAATCCGCCTGCCATAGCAGGAGACACAAGACATGTTGATTCAATCCCTGGGTCAGGAAGATCCCCTGGAGAAGGGATTGGCAACCCACGCCAGTATTATTGCCTGGAGAATCCCATGGACAGAGGAGCCTAGAGGGCTACAGTCCAGAAAGTCGCAAAGAGGTGGACATGACTTAGCAAATGAGCACAAACTTCAGTTAGAAGTTAATGAAAACAGAAGTGTGATTTTTATTTTAAAGATTTATTTATTTATTTATTTTGGTGGGGGTGGGGTGGGGAGGAGGGGAGCAGGCGGGCCACTTCTATTGGTCTTTCATTTGTCTGTTTTCATCCATCTTTGTTCTTTGGCCCGTGTGAGACTCCCATCGCGGTGGCCTCTCTAGTCGCAGAGCACTGGCTCTGGGAGCATGCGCTCCAGAGCTCTGGCTCAGTAGTTGGACACATCAGTCCAGCCACTCCGCGGCACGTGGAATCTTCCCAGGCCAGGGATCAAACCGGCGCCCCTGGCACTGCTAGGCGGTGTCCTTACCCACTGGACCACCAGGAAAGCCCAGAAGTGTGATTTTTATTCCCATCCAAGTTCACAGCTCCCATGATTTCTATTCAAGGATCCTGAGGTTAAGAATTTCTACTCTGAATTTGAGCTTTCTCAAGGTTTACTCATGAAAAACCTTTTCTCTATACTCTAATTCTTTTTTTTATTTTTTTAAATTTTTTTGCGGGGTGCAGGTTAGGGAGGGAGGGGGGCAGGCAGGCCACTTCTATTGGTCTTTCATTTGTCTATTTTTCATCCATCTTTGTTCTTTGGCCTGTGTGGGCCTGCCATCCCAGTGGCCTCTGTTTTCGCAGAGTACCGGCTCTGGGCACATGCGCTCCTGAGCTCTGGCTTGGTAATTGGACACAGTCCAGCTGCTCTGCGGCGTGGGATCTTCCTAGGCCAGGGATCAAACCGGCGTCCCTTGCACTGCAAGGCGGTTTCCTTACCCACTGGACCACCAGGGAAGCCCTCCCCAATTCCTTTTAACGCCATCTACATACTGATAATCACAAACTTTATACGTGCATGCCCAATCTCTCTCATGAACTCCAAGCTCTTAGGGCCAACTGCTCACTTATTGTCTCCACCCTGACGTCACTACTAACATGCACCTCCTGAAGTAAAAAGCACATTCTCAAGTTTTTCCATTGCACTAACAGAAAAATCTAAATTTTATGGCTCTTATCCAAACTCATCTCAGACAGCTTTCCTCACCATTGAACCCTCCCATCCCCAAATAACTGCCTTCAGCCACACTGGGGTCCTTCTCTCTTCTGTGTGCACCAAAAGTATTTCCCAGCTTAAAAATCGTGTGATTCTGTATCCTCTGTTGAGAATGCTCTTCTCCCAGCCTGTTGCCAGGCTGGCCCATCCCATCTCTCAGGCCTCAGCTCAAACGTACTGGCCTTCTCTGACCACCTACCTGAGGAACTTCTACAAGCCTTATTCCTACCACATTATCTGCTTTCAATCCCTGTTAATCTGGGTTCTGTCTTTTTATCCCTCATAAGCAGTTAAAACAACCCACAATGATCTTGTGTAATTATCTGTTTCCTCATTTATGGTTTATTTTCTCACGACAACATTAAATGCCGTACTCCACTGTCCTCGGCAATACTCCTAGAGCCTGCGATTGCATGTTGGTGCCCCAGTTTTTTAATCTATTCAAGGATCCTGAGGTTAAGAATTTCTACTCTGAATTTGAGCTTTCTCAAGGTTTACTCATGAAAAACCTTTTCTCTATACTCTAATTCTTTTTTTTATTTTTTTAAATTTTTTTGCGGGGTGCAGGTTAGGGAGGGAGGGGGGCAGGCAGGCCACTTCTATTGGTCTTTCATTTGTCTATTTTTCATCCATCTTTGTTCTTTGGCCTGTGTGGGCCTGCCATCCCAGTGGCCTCTGTTTTCGCAGAGTACCGGCTCTGGGCACATGCGCTCCTGAGCTCTGGCTTGGTAATTGGACACAGTCCAGCTGCTCTGCGGCGTGGGATCTTCCTAGGCCAGGGATCAAACCGGCGTCCCTTGCACTGCAAGGCGGTTTCCTTACCCACTGGACCACCAGGGAAGCCCTCCCCAATTCCTTTTAACGCCATCTACATACTGATAATCACAAACTTTATACGTGCATGCCCAATCTCTCTCATGAACTCCAAGCTCTTAGGGCCAACTGCTCACTTATTGTCTCCACCCTGACGTCACTACTAACATGCACCTCCTGAAGTAAAAAGCACATTCTCAAGTTTTTCCATTGCACTAACAGAAAAATCTAAATTTTATGGCTCTTATCCAAACTCATCTCAGACAGCTTTCCTCACCATTGAACCCTCCCATCCCCAAATAACTGCCTTCAGCCACACTGGGGTCCTTCTCTCTTCTGTGTGCACCAAAAGTATTTCCCAGCTTAAAAATCGTGTGATTCTGTATCCTCTGTTGAGAATGCTCTTCTCCCAGCCTGTTGCCAGGCTGGCCCATCCCATCTCTCAGGCCTCAGCTCAAACGTACTGGCCTTCTCTGACCACCTACCTGAGGAACTTCTACAAGCCTTATTCCTACCACATTATCTGCTTTCAATCCCTGTTAATCTGGGTTCTGTCTTTTTATCCCTCATAAGCAGTTAAAACAACCCACAATGATCTTGTGTAATTATCTGTTTCCTCATTTATGGTTTATTTTCTCACGACAACATTAAATGCCGTACTCCACTGTCCTCGGCAATACTCCTAGAGCCTGCGAGAGTGTGTGGCATGTTGGTGCCCCAGTACATGCATAAATGATGAGTGGATCTCAACTCCAACCCAGAGAAGTTGGTTTTAAAGTTTCTCCTTTTCCTAACATTCGGTACATTGTAGCACAGCATACAAGTATTAAGAGGTCCTTTCTTTTAACTCAGACTCTGGGTCATTTCACTTCATCCAACAGCAAAAGGACAAACCCTGGGATTCCACAGATCTCATGTTTCAACCCAACAAAAGATGAACCACTGTAAAATAAAAAAGACCACAGGCGTTCACCAAGTGGCTCTGACCAGCAGAAGAGGAAATGGAGATCAGAAAGCCGTGACAATACCTAATGCTAGGACATAAAAGGTCCAGACCTCCTATTCTCAATGGAATACTCTTCCAGTGCCTGCTGATGCCTTCCCAACAGGCTTTTCCAGGCACTAAATTCCTATTTCCTGTTGCCCACTGGGTATTTCCACCTGAGTCCCACAAATGCTTTCAATTCATCCAATGGACTGAACTCTGTCTTACATCTTCCTCCTCCTGCATTCCCTTTTCCTGAAAAATAATCAGAACATATATCATAAACCCAGGCAAGGAAGCCATCCTTCCTCCATCGTCTCCTGAACATCTTTGGAACATGTCTTCTCTTTAACGCCAGTGTCGCTGACCTAACCCTGCCCTGACCAACTGACAGATGCGTTTATCTGTCCCACAGTCCTCAAGCCGGACTCTTGCCCTGAAAGGCTCCTGCCAGGGCTGAGGACCGTCCGCGCACAGCCTCCTGGGTCAGCTGGCTGCGCTGCTACAGTGGGCCTGGTCCCCGGGCTCCCCGACTCACCTTGGCTGGGTTCGTCAAGACCTCCTTCATGTACTCGGCCACGGTAATGGGTCCAGTTGACTTGATTTTGTACATAAGATGCCGCAGCATAGGGGTCACCGAGCTGTTTTCTGCAGGTTCATTCCCAGAGCTGAAATACTTTGCTCTCCAGTAAAACCCAGATTTGAATTTTTGGTTTATTTTCTCACGACAACATTAAATGCCGTACTCCACTGTCCTCGGCAATACTCCTAGAGCCTGCGAGAGTGTGTGGCATGTTGGTGCCCCAGTACATGCATAAATGATGAGTGGATCTCAACTCCAACCCAGAGAAGTTGGTTTTAAAGTTTCTCCTTTTCCTAACATTCGACATTGTAGCACAGCATACAAGTATTAAGAGGTCCTTTCTTTTAACTCAGACTCTGGGTCATTTCACTTCATCCAACAGCAAAAGGACAAACCCTGGGATTCCACAGATCTCATGTTTCAACCCAACAAAAGATGAACCACTGTAAAATAAAAAAGACCACAGGCGTTCACCAAGTGGCTCTGACCAGCAGAAGAGGAAATGGAGATCAGAAAGCCGTGACAATACCTAATGCTAGGACATAAAAGGTCCAGACCTCCTATTCTCAATGGAATACTCTTCCAGTGCCTGCTGATGCCTTCCCAACAGGCTTTTCCAGGCACTAAATTCCTATTTCCTGTTGCCCACTGGGTATTTCCACCTGAGTCCCACAAATGCTTTCAATTCATCCAATGGACTGAACTCTGTCTTACATCTTCCTCCTCCTGCATTCCCTTTTCCTGAAAAATAATCAGAACATATATCATAAACCCAGGCAAGGAAGCCATCCTTCCTCCATCGTCTCCTGAACATCTTTGGAACATGTCTTCTCTTTAACGCCAGTGTCGCTGACCTAACCCTGCCCTGACCAACTGACAGATGCGTTTATCTGTCCCACAGTCCTCAAGCCGGACTCTTGCCCTGAAAGGCTCCTGCCAGGGCTGAGGACCGTCCGCGCACAGCCTCCTGGGTCAGCTGGCTGCGCTGCTACAGTGGGCCTGGTCCCCGGGCTCCCCGACTCACCTTGGCTGGGTTCGTCAAGACCTCCTTCATGTACTCGGCCACGGTAATGGGTCCAGTTGACTTGATTTTGTACATAAGATGCCGCAGCATAGGGGTCACCGAGCTGTTTTCTGCAGGTTCATTCCCAGAGCTGAAATACTTTGCTCTCCAAAGACAAGGAAGAACTGCAAACAGACGCACACACATACACATTAAACGGGACTCATTAGACATCTTAGCGTTAAGGCGTACACAGCAACAAGGCGGATTAGTCAACACGTAACCTTCACCAAAGCCAAGAATGCGGACTCGGGCCGGGACCGCACAGCCATTCCAGTCTCAGGCTGGACTCCAGTCTGCAGCCCAGAGCGCCCTGGAGACTTCTCTGCTGAGGAAGGCGCCAGGGGCAGCTTCCATGGGGCCAGGCTTTGAGCACTGTAATCGCTTACCTGCGCGCACGGCGTACAGCCGCCTAGCACCGGCCACAGCCAAGCAGCTCATGCCCAACTCTGCCTGCAGTGCAGCGCCACCGGGAAATAGGGATTGCGCCAGTTTCCGGCGGAAGTCACGTCCCTACAGGAAGTACGTCACCCGGCCGAGCGGAAGGAAGCTACGGGCCCTGTGCTCGTGCTTCGCTTGCTATGGCGGCCTCCAAGAAACCTTTGGAGTTCCATGCCCAGCGGCCCTGGGGCCCGGAGGAAGGGCTAGAAGATCCCGACGAAGACGAAGAGGATGATAACGATGAAGCCGAGGATGCGTTCTCCCTGCAGGAAGTGTTACGGCTTGGAGGAACCAAAGTAAGGGCCTTAGACTCCCGGAGAAGGGAGACAGGCGCGTGGATTGGTCGCGAGTGGAATTGCCCCGCGACTGGCGGGGCACATGGCCCAGCAGCCCCAGAGCTGCGGAGTGGGAGGGCGCCGCGAACCCAGGCTCCAGCTTCGAAATGTTCTCTGTGGTTTCCTGCAGTTCTTCCCCAATGATTATTTCAAGAAAAAGTCGCTTAGAATTGAACTTTTTTTGTCGTGGTTTTTCTTAGACTGTAAGTGATACTCTCTTTTTATGGATGTAGTATAACTGGCATTCCAGCAGGTCGGAGAGGACTGGCTTTTTTTTTTTTTTTTTTGGTCCTTTCCGCTGGACCTCTTGACGTCAGTGTTTGGAATTCCACTGGTGTTAGAACTTAGCTTTAAGTACACACACCAGATCACTTTACGCTCAAGAAGTTCTGCACTCTTCGAATTTACATCTTGCTTAATGGAAAGAAACAGTAGCCAAACTTTGGAGCTATGAAGAAAACTAAAACGAGGAGCGAGGATAACGAGTGAGAAAGGACGTTACATTTTTAAACTAAGTGGGGAATCCACCGCCGAGGTGTTGCAGCAGAAAGCTGGAGGAAAGAAAGGAGTGAACCCTTTTCGTTTTGTTGTTCTAGAAACAATAAAAATAGCGTAGCTTAGACCGAGTGAGGTGAGAGGAGAGCGATAAGAAATGAGGTCAGAGACAGAAGAGGGTGGACTTATATCTCAATTTATGGGAAACTTTTAGAAGGTTAGGAACGAATATGTAACAGTTCTGCTTTTTAAAGAGTGTTTTGAGAGTGCACTTCCTGTGAAGTGTGGGGACGGTACAGGTTAGCACAAGCGATTAGAGGCAGGAGACATGCAGTTTTCCAGGGCAAATTCACAGTTCGCTGTGTACTTGGGTTGTATTTTTAAAGCAAGGGGTGCCTAATGAAAAGTCTTATTTCCGTTTTTAATTTCCAGCCATGCAGTTTGCCTTACAGGAAGCAATCATTTTTTGTGTGTTTTATATCTTTCAAACAAATACACACACACACACCTGTTAGGTTGTTGTTGTTGTTGTTTTATACACAAAAGGTAGATATAGTATATCTATAAGATTTTAGATCTTTTTCTTACTGTTTTAGAGATGCTTCCATGTCAGTACATAAAATCCTGTCATTGGTTTTGTGGCAGCATAAATCATTATCTTAATTTATTTAACCAGCCATTTATTGTGAATAATTGTCAACCTTTTGCTATTTTAGATAATGCTTAATAAATAATCTTGAATATGTATCTTTGCCCACATTACCAAGTGGATGCATAACCTAAATTTGTAGAAATGTGTGTGTAGTATTTTGATTGAAGTTGGCAAATGCTTTCTCTAAAGGTTGTGCCAAGTTGACATTTCTGTCAGCCATGTGGGAAAGTCCGTTTTCCTCTGTGCTCTCCCCAGCACCCTGTCCTAATATCATCTGTGCTTGTCTGATAGATTTAAAAATGGATGTATCGCTGTGATTTTAATTTGGACTTCTTTAAATGTCAGTGAGGTTGAGCATCATTTCATATTTTTGCAGAACCACTTCTTTTTTCTATAAATCATTGTTTATATACTTTGCATATCTTTCTGTTGAATTGTCAACTTTTTTTAACTGCTGCATAGGAAATTTCATATTAAATGTTAAGCCAAATTACTTTGATATGCATTTCCAGTTATTATTTTTTCCAACTTAGCATCTGTCTTTTGATTTTTGTATATATTTTATGTGTCAAATTTAGAAAGATTATATTTCACTATTTCCGGATTGCTTTTTTAATTATGTTGTGCTTTCTCCTATTACTTTATGGTTTTATTTTTCACTTTTCTTTTTTTTTTTTTTTTTGGCCATGCCACTTGACCTTCAGGATCTTAGTTCCCTGACCAGGGATGGAATCTGGGCCTAAGCCAATGAAAGCACGGAGTCCTACCCACTGGACTGCCAGAGATTTCTCCTACCATTTAAATCTTTGCTTTGTCAAGTACTTTGTGTGTGGATGGGAGCCCAGGCAATACTATGATAACTCAGTTTCATGGGTAATTGACTTCAGGGATATAGATATCAGATTAGCTTTTGAAGTTTTAATTAAATTGTTAGATTTGTTATTTATTTTTAACCTTTATATGTTTTTATGCAGCAAGATTACCTTATGCTGGCTGCTTTGGATGAGAATGAGGAAGTTGTGGATGGAGGCAAAAAAGGAGCAATTGATGATCTTCAGCAAGGTGAATTGGAAGCGTTTATTCAGAATCTCAGTTTGGCCAAGTACACGAAAGCTTTCTTAATTGAGGAAGATCCACCAGCTAAGAAAGAAGATGCCAGCGAAAAAGAAGCAGGAGTATCTAAAGGAAATAGTAAAAAGCAAAAAACAGCAGAAAATGAAAGTAAAGTGAAAAATAAGAAGAGGCCAGAGCAGCATTCTGATGAGAACATCAGTGTCGTAACAAAGGCAAAAAAAGAGAAGCAACACGGTATCTTTGAATTTGTTGAGAGACAGACGTTGTTGCTTAAGTCTGGAGGCAAATGGTATGATCTGGAGTATAGCAGTGAATATTGTTTGGCACCCCAGCCTCGGGATGTTGTGTCTAAGTACAAAGCTTTGGCTCAGAAGTTATATGAACACGAAATCAGTTTGTTCAAAAATAAGACAAATAATCAAAAAGGAGCCTCTTCTACATGGATGAAGGCAATTGTATCATCGGGAACTCTAGGTGACAGGATGGCCGCCATGATTCTTCTTATTCAGGATGATGCTGTTCACACACTCCAGTTTGTGGAAACTCTCGTGAACCTTGTTAAAAAGAAAGGCAGCAAACAGCAGTGCCTCATGGCTTTGGATACTTTCAAAGAGTTACTCATTACAGACCTCTTACCAGATAATCGAAAGCTGCGGGTTTTCAGCCAGCATCCCTTCGACAAAGTAGAGCAGTTGTCCAGTGGCAACAGGGACTCAAGAGACAGAAGACTCATATTATGGTATTTTGAACACCAGCTGAAACATTTAGTGGCTGAATTTGTGCAAGTCTTAGAAACTTTGAGTCATGATTCATTAGTAACCACCAAAACTCGAGCCCTTGTGGCAGCTCATGAGCTTCTCTGTAACAAACCTGAGGAAGAAAAGGCCCTTCTTGTGCAGGTGGTAAATAAACTGGGGGATCCTCAGAACAGAATAGCCACCAAAGCCTCCCATCTGTTGGAGACCCTGCTTAGTAAACATCCAAACATGAAAGGAGTTGTGTGTGGGGAAGTAGAGAGACTGCTGTTCCGCTCAAATATCAGCTCCAAAGCCCAATATTACGCAATTTGCTTTTTAAATCAGATGGTCCTCTCCCACGAAGAAAGCGAACTAGCTAACAAATTAATAACTCTTTATTTTTGTTTTTTTCGGACTTGCATCAAGAAGAAAGATATTGAATCAAAAATGCTCAGTGCCCTTTTAACAGGAGTGAACAGGGCATATCCCTATGCCCAGACTGGTGATGACAAAGTGAGGGAGCAGGTTGATACACTATTCAAAGTGCTGCATGCAGTGAATTTTAATACCAGTGTGCAGGCTTTAATGTTACTCTTCCAAGTAATGAATTCTCAACAGACAATATCAGATCGATACTATATGGCGTTATATCGGTAAGTACCTACCATTTGTAATAGGTGAATGAGAAATAATGTGGTCTCATGTAGTGCAGTGCCCGTCTGTGAGGCAGTATAAAGAAAGTAGGCTTTTTGCCCCCACTGAGTAACTTGATCTTCACCAACTTTGAGTCACTTAATCTTTAGTTGCCTGTTGCGCATCTGTATTATATGTTTTGAATATGTTGTTTATTATTTTTTATTTTGAGAGGACCTCATCCTTGGTCCTCTTGTTTCTTTCCTCCTGGCCTTCACAGTGCCATTTAATCATTCATTCAACAAGAACTATTTGAGGGTTTCCCTGGTGGTCCAGTAGATAAAGAGTCCGCCTTGCAGTGCAACAGGCACTGGTTCAACCCCAGGCCCGGGAGGATCCCACGTGCCACAGAGCGACTGGACCGGTGTGTCCACTTATGAGTCAGCGCTCTGGAGCACGTGCGCACAGAGCCAGTGCTCTGCAAGGAGAGAGGCCACTGCGATGGGAGGCCCACCGAGGCCAAAGAATAAAGATGGATGAAAATGAGTAGATAAAGGACCAATAAAAGAGGCTAAAGTTTAAAAAAAAAAAAAAAAAAAGAACTATTTGAGTGTCAGTTATGTACTCGGCACTATTCCAGAACTCAGGGTATAGTACAGGGAACAAAATTCCTACCTCTAGAAGCACCTTCATTCATGATGGGGGAGACAGATGGAAAACAAGAACATTTGGGAATAGGAAGGTTGAGAAGGTGCATTGCAGTTTGAGAATTTTTTAAGTAGTGGGATTAAGAGTAGGCTATTGGAATTACTGAATTTGCAACTGTCCTACAACACACCTGAGGACTGAGACTTTGAACTGTTTGTATACTTGGGAACTATTGAAGTACAATATGCTATGTATTTCTACTTTATTGTCCTAATTTTACATCCATACATCTTCGAGAAAAGTAATACATGGTTAATACCTTGGACCTAAGCCACAAGAACTGGACTTGAGTCCTAGTTTGTTCGAAGAACAAGTTACTTTAATCCTCATTACAGCCCTATTGGTAAACATGATTGATCCCATTATACTGTGCTTTTATTTGTCTATAAAACAGAGAGGAAAGCACCTATCGGTTTTTATGAAGATTATAAACCTTCCTCATAGTTCCACAACTAACAAATGACAGAATCGGGATTTTGATAAGATTAATGAGTTCATGTATTTGTAAACTCATGTAATCATCAGTGTATGGTATCCTTTTAACACAGCCTGACACATAGCTTTGTGCTCTGTAAGTGCTGACTGCTGTCATTATTATTATTACTCATGTACATTTCTTCAGTTTAATTCTCTTACCAGCTCTCTAGTCTGTGAGGTGCAATCATTTGTGCAAGGTCACACAGACATGAGCCCAAGTTAGGTGGCAAATCCATGCTTACTGACTTGGAGTTCATGTTGTTCCATGGGGCTGATTGGACTGATACACTATAAAAGATCTCAGAGTTCTTTACAAAATTCTTCGGAATCTACAGTCTTTTAAAATACGCTAACCCTAATTCCCTGGCGGTCTAGTGGTGGTTTGGTCTCAGCACTTTCACTACTGTGGCCCAAGTTAACCCCTGGTCAGAGAATTAGGATCCTGCAAGCCACGAGGTGCAACCAAAAAAATGTTTGTAAGTAATAAATACTTAATTTTTTAGTTTGGAAAGACTTCCAAAGCTGGAAATGTAGAGGTTTTAGGGTTAGTTTGAGGGTCATAAAAATTTCTAGTTTTTAGGGACTTCCCTGGTATTTGCCTGCCAATGCAGGAGACACAGGTTTGATCCCTGATATGGGAAGATCCCACACGCTGCGGAGCAACTAAACCTGTGAACCACAACTATTGAGCATGTGCTCTAGAGCCCTGGAGCTGCAACTGTTGAGCCCCCATGCTGCAACTATTGAAGCCCTTGTATCCTAGAGCCCGAGTTCCACAACAGAAGTCACCGCAACAAAAAACCTGCTCACCTCAGCTAGAGAGTAGCCCCCACTCCCTGCAACTAGAGAAGCGTCTGCAGCAGCAGTGAAAACCCAGAATAATCAAAAATAAATAAATAAAAATTACTTTAAAATTTTTAGAAAAGTTGGAATCTATCAGAAAACATACTCCTCTCCTATCCAACAGTGGTCTAACACATCTGAGGAGTTCATTCTAAAACTCGTTAAGGGCTTCCCTGGTGGTCCAGTGGGTAAGGACACCGCCTTGCAGTGCAAGGGGCACCGGTTTGATCCTTGGTCTGGGAAGATCCCACGTGCCGCGGAGCGGCTGGACCGATGTGTCCAACTACCGAGCCGGAGCTCTGGAGCACTTGCGCCCAGAGCTGGTGCTCTGAGAGGAGAGAGGCCACCGCGATGGGAGGCCCACACAGGCCAAAGAGCAAACATAAATAAATGACAGATTGATAGAAGTGGCCCCCTCAAAAAAACCTCCTTAAATTATTGCTTCCCATTCTGAAAGGAGAGCACAAGTACTGAGCCTGAATGGAGAATTGTGGGGTTGTGAATTGATGCTGTTTCAAACATTTGCTTTACCACTTTAAGACAAGAACTGTAAAATGGAAATAATGATACGTTATTACAAGTAAATTACACTGCGGAGTAGCATTAATATTGCAGGTGAAACCTAGAATTTGAAATAAAGATGGGAATATTCATTTGTAAAAAAAAAAAAAAAAAAAAGAATTGCTTCCTGAGAGCACTCACTGATGGACTTCCTCAAAGGCCTTTTAAGCTTTTTTGAAGTGTTTATTTCTCTTGGTTTTATTAAAAATCCTTTAAATAAAAATTCCCTGCTATTAATTGAGGGATAAAAGAAATGAAGAAATGATTTGGTTAACAAAAATGTGGTTTATCAAAAACTTCAAGAACATACTCTGTCAAATGGTGGAGGCACATCCCTATAAATTCTCAAATGTTTCAATTGATGTTTAATGGAACTTATTAAAAATAAGTGGCAGAATGGATTGAAAAATGTAAATGAGGAAAAAGTGGATTATTTGGGCAACAAAAAACCTGCTCACCTCAGCTAGAGAGTAGCTCACCTCAGCTAGTAAAGATTATTTGAGGAATGCTCAGGCAACCCACTGATTAGGACTCTGCATTTCCACTGCAAGGGGACCCAGGTTCCATCCCTGGTCATTAAAGTACCCACATGCCATGTGGTGCAGCCAAAAAAAAAAAAAATGTATTTGAATAGCATAGACTATCTCAGAATATCAACAGTAGGTACTAGAATTGTGGAACTGACAAAATGGAGAAAACTAGACAGGTGAGCAATGCAAAAATACCTTACAAGGTTTAATATTTTCATTTTTAGTGTTAGTAGAGAAAAGTGAAAAGTAATGATTCTACTTTTGGAGTGGATATCTGGAGGATTGTGTTAATTCTAGGTTTCAAAATATCGAGACCAACTGGAGTATCCCTAGGATTCAACAAACAGGATAAAAAGAGACTTTAAAGGTTACCGTATGAGATAATAGTTCAACAGCCTGCTGAAGAGACGTGGGTGAGTGAAGGACAAATAATAACTGTAGTGAAGGGTCAAAATAATAGCTGTAGTGAAAGATCATTTGAAAGGCTGGCACATAAAAATACAATTAGGCTACTGTGTTGTAGGTTTTTAACCAATTTATTGACCTATAAAATTGTGTATGTCTAAAGCACATAGCATGAGGATTTGATACATGTATACATTGTGATGTTTACCATCATCCAGTTCATTAGCACATCCGTTACTTCACAGGAGTGCTTCAGATCTCCAATCAACAGATTTCAAGTGTACAGTATCATAAACTATTCATCATGCGTCATGCACCCTTTGGCCAACATCTCCTCATTCTCTACTCCCTTCTGCCTACCCCTGGCAACTACCAGTCTATTCCTCTGTTCTTATGAATTTGATTTTTTGTGTTTTGTAAGATTCTATGTATATGTGGAATCAGAGTCGTCGTCTTTTTTCTGACTGACTTCACTAGGCGTAATATCCTCCAGGTTTACACATGTCACATGTCCTTATTTCTCATGGCTGAAGAATCCATTGTGTGTATATACCACATCATCATCCATTCCCCTATTGACACACACATACGTTGTTCCCATACTTCGACTATTGTGAATAATAACGATGAACGTGGGAGTGCAGATATCTCCTTAACATACTGATTTCCTTCCTTTGGTATATGCCCAGAAGTGAGATTGCTGGATTACAAGTAGTTCTGTTTTTAATTTTCTGAGGAGCTGCCTTACTGCTTTCCATAATGGTTGTGCCAATATATATTCTTACTAGCAGTGTACAAGGGTTCCATTTTTTCTATATCCTTTTTGATGTTTATATCTCTTGTGTTTTATATAATAGCCATCCTGACAGGTGTGAGTTGGTATCTCAGAGTGGTTTTGATTTCCATTTCCCTGATGGTTAGTGGTGTTGAGCACTTTTTTCAGGTATCTTTTGGCCATTTGTATGTTGTCTTTGGAAAAATGTCTATTCAGGTCCTTTGCCCACTTTTTAATTGGATTACATGGGAGATTTTTGCTGTTAAATTATATGAAACTCTTTATACTTTTTATATTAACCCTTTATCATATGTATGGTTTGCAAATATTTCCTCCCATTCCATAGGTTGCCTTTTCGTTTAGTTGATGACTTCCTTTTTTATGAAAAAGTTTTTTGGTTTGATGTCCCACTTGGCATTTTTGCTCTTGTTGCTTGTTTTGCTTCAGAAGGCAGTAGTAAAATTAATGGTTGGGAATTACACGGTAGCAGACTTCAACTGTGTATAAAGAAGGTATCTATCTTCTGGCAAAAATCAGTTGTCCAAAATTGGATTGTGTTCTTAGTGAGAGACTGAGCAGTCTGCAGTCACAAGATGTATTGAGTAACCACTTGCCATATAATGAACCACCTGTTCATTCAACAAGTATTGAATGCTTTTTAAGTGCCAGGCACTGGAGTTAACAACTGTGAATAACAGGCACAGTCCCTGTTCCATTGGATTTTGAGGGGAGAAAAAGAAAGACAACAAAATGTGTGTAAAATGCAAAGAACATAAACATGAGACTTAAGAATTAAGAAGGAACCTATGGATGTACAGGCAATTGAGAGGTAATATCCTCCAGGTTTACACATGTCACATGTCCTTATTTCTCATGGCTGAAGAATCCATTGTGTGTATATACCACATCATCATCCATTCCCCTATTGACACACACATACGTTGTTCCCATACTTCGACTATTGTGAATAATAACGATTAACGTGGTAGTGCAGATATCTCCTTAACATACTGATTTCCTTCCTTTGGTATATGCCCAGAAGTGAGATTGCTGGATTACAAGTAGTTCTGTTTTTAATTTTCTGAGGAGCTGCCTTACTGCTTTCCATAATGGTTGTGCCAATATATATTCTTACTAGCAGTGTACAAGGGTTCCATTTTTTCTATATCCTTTTTGATGTTTATATCTCTTGTGTTTTATATAATAGCCATCCTGACAGGTGTGAGTTGGTATCTCAGAGTGGTTTTGATTTCCATTTCCCTGATGGTTAGTGGTGTTGAGCACTTTTTTCAGGTATCTTTTGGCCATTTGTATGTTGTCTTTGGAAAAATGTCTATTCAGGTCCTTTGCCCACTTTTTAATTGGATTACATGGGAGATTTTTGCTGTTAAATTATATGAAACTCTTTATACTTTTTATATTAACCCTTTATCATATGTATGGTTTGCAAATATTTCCTCCCATTCCATAGGTTGCCTTTTCGTTTAGTTGATGACTTCCTTTTTTATGAAAAAGTTTTTTGGTTTGATGTCCCACTTGGCATTTTTGCTCTTGTTGCTTGTTTTGCTTCAGAAGGCAGTAGTAAAATTAATGGTTGGGAATTACACGGTAGCAGACTTCAACTGTGTATAAAGAAGGTATCTATCTTCTGGCAAAAATCAGTTGTCCAAAATTGGATTGTGTTCTTAGTGAGAGACTGAGCAGTCTGCAGTCACAAGATGTATTGAGTAACCACTTGCCATATAATGAACCACCTGTTCATTCAACAAGTATTGAATGCTTTTTAAGTGCCAGGCACTGGAGTTAACAACTGTGAATAACAGGCACAGTCCCTGTTCCATTGGATTTTGAGGGGAGAAAAAGAAAGACAACAAAATGTGTGTAAAATGCAAAGAACATAAACATGAGACTTAAGAATTAAGAAGGAACCTATGGATGTACAGGCAATTGGAGAGGAACATTCTGGGCAGAGAGAATAGCATGTATAGGAAGGCTTTATATAGTTAGTACACTGAAGCAATTCAGTTTTCTGCTCTGCATGTACAGTATTCACTAGAACTGTGTGGAGGCAGCCTCTGGGCACCCAGCTAGTAGGTAGTAATGCAAGGATAAGAACCCCAGTCTAGTCCACTGCTTTCATAGGGCAGTTTTCACTGTTAGGTTTTAAATTAGCCTTCCATGTGCAGTTCTAGATCTATACAAAAATTATGCTATTAGGAATATACCCTGTTGGACTAGAGAATGGAAAACCACTTGGAAAAGAGAAAATAAACCACAAAAAATGCCTCCTGCTCCAGTGGATTTTATCGTTGGGTACTGTCATCGTTCTTTCTGTTGTCATTCACTTCCATCTTACATGTTAGGGCAGAAATGGTCTCTTGTTCTAAAATAAGCGTGTTTATCCCTAAGACGAGATTAGTAGTTCCCTGTAGTAGTTGCTGGATATTGGGGTGTTTTATGTATGAACATGTGATCTTGTTTCTATTTTGTAGGAAGATGCTGGATCCGGGGTTGATGTTGTGTTCTAAACAAGCCATGTTTCTTAACCTTGTCTACAAGTCTCTGAAAGCTGACATTGTCTTGCGAAGGGTGAAAGCGTTTGTGAAGAGGTTACTTCAAGTCACTTGTCAGCAGATGCCACCATTTATATGTGGAGCTTTGTTTCTCGTGTCTGAGATCCTTAAAGCAAAACCAGGTTTAAGAAGTCAACTGGATGATCATCCGGTATATTTTACAACTGCTTTTTAAATTGAGTGGGTTCTGAAATATACTTGGTATTTTTCTTTGCTTCCATGACAATAACATGCTTCATTCTCTGGTTCATGTAGAGTATGCATCCTAAATCATATTAACCTAGATTTTACTTCCAGGCATACAGTTGATTAGGTGGGCATATTGCTTGACCCATTTGCTTGTAATAAACTACCCTAAAGTGTGATTACATGGTGCTAGGAAAGATTGAGGAGAGGAAGAGAAGAGGGTGACAGAGGATGAGATGGTTGGGTCACATCTCCAACTCAATGGACGTGAGTTTGAGCAAACTCCAGGAGGTAGCAGAGGACAGGGAAGCCTGACATGCTGAGTGTGTGGGGTCACAAGAGTCGGACAAGACTTAGCAACAAACAACAACAACATAAGAGGGTTTAGAACTGGTAGATCTCTTAAACCTGCCTCCTCAGTTGTGAAATGGACGTAATTTTATCTGTAAGTCAAAAATTTCTTTGAAGGCTGAATGCTTTCAAAGTCTCATGGATTCTTGACTCAGAACTTCATTACATTTAGCAATCAGAATATGATGTCCTCTCATCTAAACTTCATTGTTGGAACTTTTATGTTTCATCAGAATTGCAGTAAGTGAATCTTCCTCAAAACCACCTCATGTAATTGAATATAGACTTCGAAAGAGAAATAAACCACAAAAAATGCCTCCTGCTCCAGTGGATTTTATCGTTGGGTACTGTCATCGTTCTTTCTGTTGTCATTCACTTCCATCTTACATGTTAGGGCAGAAATGGTCTCTTGTTCTAAAATAAGCGTGTTTATCCCTAAGACGAGATTAGTAGTTCCCTGTAGTAGTTGCTGGATATTGGGGTGTTTTATGTATGAACATGTGATCTTGTTTCTATTTTGTAGGAAGATGCTGGATCCGGGGTTGATGTTGTGTTCTAAACAAGCCATGTTTCTTAACCTTGTCTACAAGTCTCTGAAAGCTGACATTGTCTTGCGAAGGGTGAAAGCGTTTGTGAAGAGGTTACTTCAAGTCACTTGTCAGCAGATGCCACCATTTATATGTGGAGCTTTGTTTCTCGTGTCTGAGATCCTTAAAGCAAAACCAGGTTTAAGAAGTCAACTGGATGATCATCCGGTATATTTTACAACTGCTTTTTAAATTGAGTGGGTTCTGAAATATACTTGGTATTTTTCTTTGCTTCCATGACAATAACATGCTTCATTCTCTGGTTCATGTAGAGTATGCATCCTAAATCATATTAACCTAGATTTTACTTCCAGGCATACAGTTGATTAGGTGGGCATATTGCTTGACCCATTTGCTTGTAATAAACTACCCTAAAGTGTGATTACATGGTGCTAGGAAAGATTGAGGAGAGGAAGAGAAGAGGGTGACAGAGGATGAGATGGTTGGGTCACATCTCCAACTCAATGGACGTGAGTTTGAGCAAACTCCAGGAGGTAGCAGAGGACAGGGAAGCCTGACATGCTGAGTGTGTGGGGTCACAAGAGTCGGACAAGACTTAGCAACAAACAACAACAACATAAGAGGGTTTAGAACTGGTAGATCTCTTAAACCTGCCTCCTCAGTTGTGAAATGGACGTAATTTTATCTGTAAGTCAAAAATTTCTTTGAAGGCTGAATGCTTTCAAAGTCTCATGGATTCTTGACTCAGAACTTCATTACATTTAGCAATCAGAATATGATGTCCTCTCATCTAAACTTCATTGTTGGAACTTTTATGTTTCATCAGAATTGCAGTAAGTGAATCTTCCTCAAAACCACCTCATGTAATTGAATATAGACTTCCAGTTGATTGACCCAGATTCATTAAAACATTTTTTTTTAGGAGTCTGATGAGGAAGAAAATTTTATTGATGTAAGAGATGATGAAGAAACAGAAAAATTCACTGATGCAGATAAAGAAACAGAAACAGATACTGTGAAAAAAGTTGAGGTGGAAGAAACTGTGTCTGAGAGTCACGTGGAAAGCAAAAAGTTGGAATCTGCTTCTTGGGTACACTTTGATAATTTGAAAGGTGAGTTTCTTAAATCATTAAATTATTCTCTTGAATCTATGGATTCTCCTTTGATTTTAATAGACATTACACACTTTATAAGTTCTCATATTGTTTTCTTTTAGATGGGAGCTGTCATAACCAGCTATATTTAAGATCTCAGAAGTAAAATTTTAACATAATGAATCATTGATTTACTTATGAACAGTACTAAAGATAGTAAATGCATATTTTTAAATTATTTAAATCTTAGTGATTAAAACAGATACCTTTTAGAGCTATGAAGATTTAGTGATAAAACTGTGGTCATGTTAAATGCACAATAGATTTCCTTTTCTTCCGCTAAATAAATGTAGTCAGTCACTTTATACCTTTGAATGAGTTCTAGTTTCTTGATCTTTTATCTGCACAAGTAAAAGCTCCTACATGGAACATATATGAAAGTAACACATGTATACACAAAAGTTTGATTTGGAGAGGAAGAGAAGAGGGTGACAGAGGATGAGATGGTTGGGTCACATCTCCAACTCAATGGACGTGAGTTTGAGCAAACTCCAGGAGGTAGCAGAGGACAGGGAAGCCTGACATGCTGAGTGTGTGGGGTCACAAGAGTCGGACAAGACTTAGCAACAAACAACAACAACATAAGAGGGTTTAGAACTGGTAGATCTCTTAAACCTGCCTCCTCAGTTGTGAAATGGACGTAATTTTATCTGTAAGTCAAAAATTTCTTTGAAGGCTGAATGCTTTCAAAGTCTCATGGATTCTTGACTCAGAACTTCATTACATTTAGCAATCAGAATATGATGTCCTCTCATCTAAACTTCATTGTTGGAACTTTTATGTTTCATCAGAATTGCAGTAAGTGAATCTTCCTCAAAACCACCTCATGTAATTGAATATAGACTTCCAGTTGATTGACCCAGATTCATTAAAACATTTTTTTTTAGGAGTCTGATGAGGAAGAAAATTTTATTGATGTAAGAGATGATGAAGAAACAGAAAAATTCACTGATGCAGATAAAGAAACAGAAACAGATACTGTGAAAAAAGTTGAGGTGGAAGAAACTGTGTCTGAGAGTCACGTGGAAAGCAAAAAGTTGGAATCTGCTTCTTGGGTACACTTTGATAATTTGAAAGGTGAGTTTCTTAAATCATTAAATTATTCTCTTGAATCTATGGATTCTCCTTTGATTTTAATAGACATTACACACTTTATAAGTTCTCATATTGTTTTCTTTTAGATGGGAGCTGTCATAACCAGCTATATTTAAGATCTCAGAAGTAAAATTTTAACATAATGAATCATTGATTTACTTATGAACAGTACTAAAGATAGTAAATGCATATTTTTAAATTATTTAAATCTTAGTGATTAAAACAGATACCTTTTAGAGCTATGAAGATTTAGTGATAAAACTGTGGTCATGTTAAATGCACAATAGATTTCCTTTTCTTCCGCTAAATAAATGTAGTCAGTCACTTTATACCTTTGAATGAGTTCTAGTTTCTTGATCTTTTATCTGCACAAGTAAAAGCTCCTACATGGAACATATATGAAAGTAACACATGTATACACAAAAGTTTGATTTATGAAACAAAAGTATTTGGTTACATAGTGTGAATTGTATGTAACTTGTGGTTATTTTGTTTGAGCATTATATTAACCTTCTGTAATTCCTTAAAGTAGTGTTTTAAGACTGAAAACTTTCTTGATATATTGGGTTGACCAAAAAGTTCATTTGAATTTTTCCAGAAAGTGTTACAGAAAAACTGGAATGAGCCCTTTGATTAACTCAAATAGAAACTTAAGATCGTCCATACACACACAAACCGAATCTCATTGGTAGAATATTAGAGGCAAAAGAAATTGTGGAAATGCAGCCTCTTCATTTGAGGCCATAAGAAAATCACACTAGCCTGGAGGATCCAGAAAGGTGCAGGACTCATTTCTTCATACTTGTTGTGGGACTCTTGGTCACATTATTTCATCTCTCTGAACTTGTTAGTCTACCAAGTATAAAAGAGAACTATGGTAGCCACCAGGAAAGTTTTTTAAAAGAATCCATTAGAAGGATATACTGGGATTATGCCTTTAGAAGAATGATGAGGATGTGCACTGTGGAGTAGACGGTTCCTTGTATTTCCTTGCTTTATGGTTTCAGTTGTTTTAAATGTTCTATGCAGAGTTGCTGAAAACATGAAGATAATGTAAAATCTGTTCCAAGTGAGACTGAACATATTCTTGCATAATTTAATGACAAGTATTCAATACACTCTATAAAGTTCCAGAAGAATTTAGGCCTATTTCATCTTCAGGTCCTTTGCCATCTTAACACTTTATGACCTAATTGACCTAAAAAAAATGGGAAGGGGAGCTTTTAGTAGTTGGGATAAACATACTGCCTGGTTTATTCAAAAGCAGATGCTGGCTTGGGTACCAATTCTGTTGGGGCTTGGAGTTTTTGATCTAGGTAGAATGCCCAGTTAACTAAGGGTGCTGTCAGTGACAGCATGATTCCTGGTGGGTTTATGACTTCCTGGACTAGGAATAGAGCATTTGAGAAATACTATATTTTTGTTCTTAGGTGGCAAACAGTTAAACACATACGATCCATTGAGTAGAAACCCTTTGTACTGTGGAGCTGAAAATACAAGTCTTTGGGAACTCAAAAAGGTAAAATAATTTAAAATTGTCTCTTAATTCATCTGTACCATATGTTTGTCCACAGCGAATTTAACAGCTTTGAGTTTCCATTTTCTTTTAAGGAATAAATATAGGCATTGTTTAGACCTGAATGAGCTCAAGAAAGCAGTTTGAAGTATGTGTGGCTGTAATGCCTTATAACCCAAATTTCTGTTGCCAATGATAAACATTAAATTTGTACATTTCTGCATTCACCTGTAGAAAATCTTAAATAATGTGCATGCAAAATAAGGATTTTATATATGGCTAGACATAAATTTGGCTTTTTGTAAGTATGCTGTTATATATCATGGCTCTGTAAAATGGATGCATTTTGTTGCTTTTTACATTAAGTGTCCCAGGGAGCCTCTTCTTGAGCCATAAGAAAATCACACTAGCCTGGAGGATCCAGAAAGGTGCAGGACTCATTTCTTCATACTTGTTGTGGGACTCTTGGTCACATTATTTCATCTCTCTGAACTTGTTAGTCTACCAAGTATAAAAGAGAACTATGGTAGCCACCAGGAAAGTTTTTTAAAAGAATCCATTAGAAGGATATACTGGGATTATGCCTTTAGAAGAATGATGAGGATGTGCACTGTGGAGTAGACGGTTCCTTGTATTTCCTTGCTTTATGGTTTCAGTTGTTTTAAATGTTCTATGCAGAGTTGCTGAAAACATGAAGATAATGTAAAATCTGTTCCAAGTGAGACTGAACATATTCTTGCATAATTTAATGACAAGTATTCAATACACTCTATAAAGTTCCAGAAGAATTTAGGCCTATTTCATCTTCAGGTCCTTTGCCATCTTAACACTTTATGACCTAATTGACCTAAAAAAAATGGGAAGGGGAGCTTTTAGTAGTTGGGATAAACATACTGCCTGGTTTATTCAAAAGCAGATGCTGGCTTGGGTACCAATTCTGTTGGGGCTTGGAGTTTTTGATCTAGGTAGAATGCCCAGTTAACTAAGGGTGCTGTCAGTGACAGCATGATTCCTGGTGGGTTTATGACTTCCTGGACTAGGAATAGAGCATTTGAGAAATACTATATTTTTGTTCTTAGGTGGCAAACAGTTAAACACATACGATCCATTGAGTAGAAACCCTTTGTACTGTGGAGCTGAAAATACAAGTCTTTGGGAACTCAAAAAGGTAAAATAATTTAAAATTGTCTCTTAATTCATCTGTACCATATGTTTGTCCCCAGGAATTTAACAGCTTTGAGTTTCCATTTTTCTTTTAAGGAATAAATATAGGCATTGTTTAGACCTGAATGAGCTCAAGAAAGCAGTTTGAAGTATGTGTGGCTGTAATGCCTTATAACCCAAATTTCTGTTGCCAATGATAAACATTAAATTTGTACATTTCTGCATTCACCTGTAGAAAATCTTAAATAATGTGCATGCAAAATAAGGATTTTATATATGGCTAGACATAAATTTGGCTTTTTGTAAGTATGCTGTTATATATCATGGCTCTGTAAAATGGATGCATTTTGTTGCTTTTTACATTAAGTGTCCCAGGGCTTCCTTGGTGGCTCAGTGGTTAAGAACCTGCCTGCCAATGCAAGAGACACAGGTTTGATCCCTGGGTCAGGAAGATCCCTTGGAGAAGAAAACTGCCTACCCCATTCCAGTATTATGCTTGGGAAGTGCCACAGACAGAGGAGTCTGGCAGGCTCACAAAGAGTCCATGGGGTCACAGAGTTGGACACAACTTAGCAACCAAACTACAACAATTAGATATCTCTGAAAAGTTCTGTGATAATAGAAATGTTTAGTTACAGGCAAAGTTACCTTATACATGTGTGAGAGGAACTCATATTTCTAATAACCTTTCTGTGTTTTTGCTAAAGCAAGTATATTCCTTTGCAGACCCCTATGGGTCCCTGACACCTTGTTAGCAAGTCCGCAAGGTCACTACTACTTAGAACGTAATACCAACATATTATTTTTGCCTTTGTCATTATTGATAGTGCACTGATGGTGTTACAGTAATAATGGATGAACTGCTGGTGACTTTAGAATAAATATAAGTAGTAATACCAAGCTACACTCATGGCCATTATATTGCCATATACTTGGAGGTGGGGAGGAAAGCCAGTGTGACGTAAGAATGATGGAGCAGAAAGAATTGTTGATTTTATTTCTTGACCTCAAAGTACCTAAATATGAGGGTTTTCTCAAATCTCAAGGAAAAGTGCATGTGTAATTGGAAATGCAACTAGCTACTTTTTTTCATGAAAGACTGACAAATTGGTCATTCACACTTGGGTATTTGGGAGATATCTTCTTGAAAATGAATGAACTTTTTATGCCAAACAAAATAGCTGACAGCATCTGTTGTCAATGATAAAATTCAAGCTTTTAAGCCAAGGTTAAAATTTTAACACTTCTATAACTACCATCTTGAGTTTAACTGTTTCTTGATATCTTTTCTAACAAAATCATTGGTGATAGTAATAATGTGGTTTTTGTGATGTTTAATAAAACGTGACCAACATTTGGAAGAATTGCAAAATTCACAAAATCATTATTACAAATGGCCAGTGTACCATGTAAAAGTCAAGCGTGGATAAGATTACTTCACTGTATCACTATAGACTGTTTCCTTGTAAGTAGCAAGTACCAAAAGTTAATAGGGTTTCAGATTGCATATTACATATAATCTTCCATATAGTATCAAAGGAAAAAAAAGTCCACATTTATGTGAAAGACTACTGGTTAATCCTGTTCTTTTAACTGTATATCTATGTGAGGCCAGATTTCCTAATTATACTTCAACTAAAATAACATGGAATATGGAAGTAGATATGAGAATCTGCTGTCTTCTGTGAAAACCAGATGTTAGATTTGCAAAAGTATAAAATAATGCTACTCTTATCACATGTTTTTAACTATATGTTATTAATATTTACATTAATATATACTAGGTTTATTATTAATTTTAAATGAACTATAAGTGTTCTAATTTTTTTTGTTGTAATTTCTAATCAAGTAAATATCAGTAGATATATCCCACTTAAGTCACAGAGGCTCTTGAGATGCTTGATTTTTAAGTTTACAGTGTTTCTGAGACCACAGTTTTGAGAATCACTCTTCTGATACATACTGGCTTCACTTTCACTTTGGGGGGTTTTCTTAAGTAACCTGCAGTTGTGGTAGGAGTTGACCTAATTTCACATTTTTCTTTCCAGCTGTCTGAACATTTTCATCCCTCTGTGGCCCTTTTTGCAAAGACTATTCTTCAGGTAAGTCTCAAAGAGGAAAGCCAGTGTGACGTAAGAATGATGGAGCAGAAAGAATTGTTGATTTTATTTCTTCCAAAGTTTTTTCAAAGGAAAAGTGCATGTGTAATTGGAAATGCAACTAGCTACTTTTTTTCATGAAAGACTGACAAATTGGTCATTCACACTTGGGTATTTGGGAGATATCTTCTTGAAAATGAATGAACTTTTTATGCCAAACAAAATAGCTGACAGCATCTGTTGTCAATGATAAAATTCAAGCTTTTAAGCCAAGGTTAAAATTTTAACACTTCTATAACTACCATCTTGAGTTTAACTGTTTCTTGATATCTTTTCTAACAAAATCATTGGTGATAGTAATAATGTGGTTTTTGTGATGTTTAATAAAACGTGACCAACATTTGGAAGAATTGCAAAATTCACAAAATCATTATTACAAATGGCCAGTGTACCATGTAAAAGTCAAGCGTGGATAAGATTACTTCACTGTATCACTATAGACTGTTTCCTTGTAAGTAGCAAGTACCAAAAGTTAATAGGGTTTCAGATTGCATATTACATATAATCTTCCATATAGTATCAAAGGAAAAAAGTCCACATTTATGTGAAAGACTACTGGTTAATCCTGTTCTTTTAACTGTATATCTATGTGAGGCCAGATTTCCTAATTATACTTCAACTAAAATAACATGGAATATGGAAGTAGATATGAGAATCTGCTGTCTTCTGTGAAAACCAGATGTTAGATTTGCAAAAGTATAAAATAATGCTACTCTTATCACATGTTTTTAACTATATGTTATTAATATTTACATTAATATATACTAGGTTTATTATTAATTTTAAATGAACTATAAGTGTTCTAATTTTTTTTGTTGTAATTTCTAATCAAGTAAATATCAGTAGATATATCCCACTTAAGTCACAGAGGCTCTTGAGATGCTTGATTTTTAAGTTTACAGTGTTTCTGAGACCACAGTTTTGAGAATCACTCTTCTGATACATACTGGCTTCACTTTCACTTTGGGGGGTTTTCTTAAGTAACCTGCAGTTGTGGTAGGAGTTGACCTAATTTCACATTTTTCTTTCCAGCTGTCTGAACATTTTCATCCCTCTGTGGCCCTTTTTGCAAAGACTATTCTTCAGGTAAGTCTCAAATGTTCAGAAGAGAAGAAAATAAGTGATCCTGTTTTAGGTAGTCAATAATTGGTCAGTGTTTTCTCTAATAGAACCATGTACATTTTTCTGCTGTTCTATAGGAAGAGTGACTTGTTTGATACGGAGCAGCAGATAGTACCTCCTACTACACGGATATTATAGAACCTCAGCAGTTATTTTTTACATCCTGATTACTTCTCCTGGAGAAGGACTACCCTCCCCTTTCTCTTCTAACATGTTTGCCGCTTATGATTTGGTTTTCTGGTTAATGGTTAGAAAACCTACGTATTAATACTGTTTGCCTATTCATTAAATCACAGTGCATTATAGAATATGTATGAGTGTGTGTTTAATTTCTTCAAGAAAAGAATAATTGCACAAGAGAGATATTTGAAGGGTATTTTATTACATATTTGTGACTTTGAAGCAGTATAATAGATGCTTGTGTTTTTCTTCTTGTTTTTTCTGTGTGTGTGTGTGTGTATGTATTTTAAGTTAAGTTTTTAATTCTCTCCCTTCATCTTTCAGGGAAATTATATTGAGTATTCAGGGGATCCACTGCAAGACTTCACACTAATGAGATTCTTAGATCGATTTGTGTATCGAAATCCAAAGCCACGTAAAGGCAAAGGTATGCTTCTGTTTGATTAATTTTCAGCTTTCACTGTTGATTTTCATAAGCAACATGAGCATATATAACTATGTTTTACATTACAATGTCATGATTTTACATTTCAGAAAACACAGACAGTGTTGTGATGCAGCCAAAAAGAAAACATTTTATGAAAGATATTCGTAGTCTTGCTGGTAAGTATAAAGCCCAGACAGATGCAGCTGACAGTAATACAAGTCACACAAATTGCTTCACGTAGATATATCCCACTTAAGTCACAGAGGCTCTTGAGATGCTTGATTTTAAGTTTACAGTGTTTCTGAGACCACAGTTTTGAGAATCACTCTTCTGATACATACTGGCTTCACTTTCACTTTGGGGGGTTTTCTTAAGTAACCTGCAGTTGTGGTAGGAGTTGACCTAATTTCACATTTTTCTTTCCAGCTGTCTGAACATTTTCATCCCTCTGTGGCCCTTTTTGCAAAGACTATTCTTCAGGTAAGTCTCAAATGTTCAGAAGAGAAGAAAATAAGTGATCCTGTTTTAGGTAGTCAATAATTGGTCAGTGTTTTCTCTAATAGAACCATGTACATTTTTCTGCTGTTCTATAGGAAGAGTGACTTGTTTGATACGGAGCAGCAGATAGTACCTCCTACTACACGGATATTATAGAACCTCAGCAGTTATTTTTTACATCCTGATTACTTCTCCTGGAGAAGGACTACCCTCCCCTTTCTCTTCTAACATGTTTGCCGCTTATGATTTGGTTTTCTGGTTAATGGTTAGAAAACCTACGTATTAATACTGTTTGCCTATTCATTAAATCACAGTGCATTATAGAATATGTATGAGTGTGTGTTTAATTTCTTCAAGAAAAGAATAATTGCACAAGAGAGATATTTGAAGGGTATTTTATTACATATTTGTGACTTTGAAGCAGTATAATAGATGCTTGTGTTTTTCTTCTTGTTTTTTCTGTGTGTGTGTGTGTGTATGTATTTTAAGTTAAGTTTTTAATTCTCTCCCTTCATCTTTCAGGGAAATTATATTGAGTATTCAGGGGATCCACTGCAAGACTTCACACTAATGAGATTCTTAGATCGATTTGTGTATCGAAATCCAAAGCCACGTAAAGGCAAAGGTATGCTTCTGTTTGATTAATTTTTCAGTTTTCACTGTTGATTTTCATAAGCAACATGAGCATATATAACTATGTTTTACATTACAATGTCATGATTTTACATTTCAGAAAACACAGACAGTGTTGTGATGCAGCCAAAAAGAAAACATTTTATGAAAGATATTCGTAGTCTTGCTGGTAAGTATAAAGCCCAGACAGATGCAGCTGACAGTAATACAAGTCACACAAATTGTGTTCTTCTTTGCTTTACTTATAAGAATAAAACGTAAGCACCAGAGGTATTATCCATCTTTATTGCCAAGAAGGTATGCACGTTCAAGTTTACTGTGACTGGAACTTTTTTAATTACAAAACATTCCAAACATACCCAACGTGGTAGGATGGACCCTCCCCCGCAGCCCACCCTGCCCCACCTGTAGCCAGCACCTGTCTTTGACTATTAGAATTTTGTCATTCTTGTATCATCTGTAGGTAAAGCTATGGCTTTATCACTGATGCCACTCACACCCCCATATGTAATTATCTTTTATAGTTCAGACCATCTTAAGCTCTCTAATACTGGCTTGGCAGAATATCTGCAACAAATTTTATCACCAAGCATCATTTTAAACTTATTTCTATGGGTATTTAGCACTCATCTTGTGGATCTAATTCTCTTTGTATTCATAGCAGACATTTCTTTACATACTAGATCGTAGTTCCTTTTTGTTCACAGTCTAAGGTTCAGTTACAGCTTACAAATCATTTAATTTTAATTGACTTATCTCACAGAGGTCATAGACGTAAAAACACTTATCCCAAGTTAGGGTTGGAGTTAGAGAAGGAAGATACTTCTTTTTTTCGGAGGGGTGCAGTGGGGAGGGAAGGGGGCGGGCGGGCCACTTCTATTGGTCTTTCATTTATTCAGTTTCATCCATCTTTGTTCTTTGGCCTGTGGGCCTCCCATTGCGGTGGCCTCTCTAGTCGCAGAGCGGGGCTCTGGGCGCATGCGCCCATCTTTCAGGGAAATTATATTGAGTATTCAGGGGATCCACTGCAAGACTTCACACTAATGAGATTCTTAGATCGATTTGTGTATCGAAATCCAAAGCCACGTAAAGGCAAAGGTATGCTTCTGTTTGATTAATTTTTCAGTTTTCACTGTTGATTTTCATAAGCAACATGAGCATATATAACTATGTTTTACATTACAATGTCATGATTTTACATTTCAGAAAACACAGACAGTGTTGTGATGCAGCCAAAAAGAAAACATTTTATGAAAGATATTCGTAGTCTTGCTGGTAAGTATAAAGCCCAGACAGATGCAGCTGACAGTAATACAAGTCACACAAATTGTGTTCTTCTTTGCTTTACTTATAAGAATAAAACGTAAGCACCAGAGGTATTATCCATCTTTATTGCCAAGAAGGTATGCACGTTCAAGTTTACTGTGACTGGAACTTTTTTAATTACAAAACATTCCAAACATACCCAACGTGGTAGGATGGACCCTCCCCCGCAGCCCACCCTGCCCCACCTGTAGCCAGCACCTGTCTTTGACTATTAGAATTTTGTCATTCTTGTATCATCTGTAGGTAAAGCTATGGCTTTATCACTGATGCCACTCACACCCCCATATGTAATTATCTTTTATAGTTCAGACCATCTTAAGCTCTCTAATACTGGCTTGGCAGAATATCTGCAACAAATTTTATCACCAAGCATCATTTTAAACTTATTTCTATGGGTATTTAGCACTCATCTTGTGGATCTAATTCTCTTTGTATTCATAGCAGACATTTCTTTACATACTAGATCGTAGTTCCTTTTTGTTCACAGTCTAAGGTTCAGTTACAGCTTACAAATCATTTAATTTTAATTGACTTATCTCACAGAGGTCATAGACGTAAAAACACTTATCCCAAGTTAGGGTTGGAGTTAGAGAAGGAAGATACTTCTTTTTTTCGGAGGGGTGCAGTGGGGAGGGAAGGGGGCGGGCGGGCCACTTCTATTGGTCTTTCATTTATTCAGTTTCATCCATCTTTGTTCTTTGGCCCGTGTGGGCCTCCCATTGCGGTGGCCTCTCTAGTCGCAGAGCGGGGGCTCTGGGCGCATGCGCTCCAGAGCTCCGGCTCGGTAATTGGACGCATCGGTCCAGCCACTCTGCAGCACATGGAATCTTCCCAGGCCTGGGATCGAACCGGTGCCCCTTGCACTGCAAGGCGGTGTCCTTACCCACTGGACCACCAGGGAAGTCCCAGATACTCTAAGATAAGTCTGAAATTTTTATTCTGATGAGGAAACACTGAAAGTGATTATTAGTTTTTGTTTCTTTTTTGTGGGGGTGGGGCCACTTCTTCTTATCTTTTGTTTTTTTATCTTTGGTTCTTTTGGCCTGTGTGGGCCTTCCATCGCAGTGGCCTCTCTCGTTGCAGAGCGCTGGCTCTGGGCACATGCGCTCCAGGGCTCCACCTCAGCAGTTGGACACATCGGCCCAGCCACTGCGCAGCACGTGGGATCTTCCCAGGCCAGGGTTCGAACCGGCACCCCTTGCACTGCAAGGTGGTGTCCTTACCGACTGGACCACTAGGGAAGGCCCAGATACTCTAAGATAAGTCTGAAATTTTTATTCTGATGAGGAAACACTGAAAGTGATTATTAGTTTTTGTTTCTTTTTTGTGGGGGTGGGGCCACTTCTTCTTATCTTTTGTTTTTTTATCTTTGGTTCTTTTGGCCTGTGTGGGCCTTCCATCGCAGTGGCCTCTCTCGTTGCAGAGCGCTGGCTCTGGGCACATGCGCTCCAGGGCTCCACCTCAGCAGTTGGACACATCGGCCCAGCCACTGCGCAGCACGTGGGATCTTCCCAGGCCAGGGTTCGAACCGGCACCCCTTGCACTGCAAGGTGGTGTCCTTACCGACTGGACCACTAGGGAAGCCCTAGTTTTTGTTTCTTTTGGAGTTCAGGTCCTGGGTGCAGTTGGAAGACAAGAGAAACTTGTTCTCTCACTGTGTTCCACTGTTGGCTACAAACGTAGCTAGTGGAGTTTAGATCTTGGATTTCCCCCACACAGACTTTTTCAGAGGCTGTCCTTCGCAGTATAAGATGCCTTCTTTCCAACTGCCTTAATTACCTTTTGATAATTTGGAATTATAGGTATTCTGTATTTAGTCTGAAGAGCTTCAGAAACATAAAGAGAAGTACTTAAAAATTTTAACTTCTTTTCCTAGTTAACAGTAAGGAGTTCCTTGCAAAAGAAGAAAGCCAAATACCAGTAGACGAAGTGTTTTTCTACAGGTAATATATGTAATACCGGTAAATTTGTAGAGCGGTAAAATTTTAAATTTTTAGATTCCGTAAATGCTATTTAACATAGGCCTATCTCGAACAGATTGAAGGATATATAAATCCATTTTTGTGAGAAGAGTTTAGAAATGTTCAGTTTGCTAATGTTAAAATAATCTAAATGAAACAAAAACAATTTGAGGGTTTTGTTTTTTAACACTTTGGCATAAATTTTAAGAATCCTGTGAAATTTAATCCTCGGGTTTTTTTTTTTTTAATAGTTTTCTTATAGGTTTAAGTCTATCAGTCTAATATAATGATAAATGATTCATGAGTTATTTGTCCAAAACATGACTCTTAAGTAGAATTAGCAAAATTCATTACACTACTCTGGAGATAAGTCCTAAACCTACTATTAATAATAGTACTATTACTAATGCCTTGTTATAATAGGAACTGTTACTTATAATAAAGGAACTGTTGCTCATTTGGTTGACTGGATAATTTGGTTTGATATAGTTTACTTTTTAAAAACATTTTGTGCCTGAAGAATTTTGAGGATATGTTCCCCTCTGGAGAATACTAAGTTGCACTGGCCCCTCATAGGAAAATAGGTCAGACTGATAAAATACTGTGATCAGAGGTCATTTGGAGCCAGTTCCTAATATTTGAATACTTGTATCATCTAGTGTTGATGCTAAAACAACCTTTTACTGTACCATTTAATTAAGATGACTTAGGTGTTTTTATGAGTAACCAAGTCTAACTCACTGAAATCTACTATATTCACATTTCAAAAGTTTCCAACTGTTTTGAATTAAAAACATTTTCTACAATACAAATTTTAGTTATTTATATTCCTGCTGAATTAACAGCTTTTACACTTTTTATACGTTTAAATCTAGTGGAGTTTAGATCTTGGATTTCCCACACAGACTTTTTCAGAGGCTGTCCTTCGCAGTATAAGCTGCCTTCTTTCCAACTGCCTTAATTACCTTTTGATAATTTGGAATTATAGGTATTCTGTATTTAGTCTGAAGAGCTTCAGAAACATAAAGAGAAGTACTTAAAAATTTTAACTTCTTTTCCTAGTTAACAGTAAGGAGTTCCTTGCAAAAGAAGAAAGCCAAATACCAGTAGAGCAAGTGTTTTTCTACAGGTAATATATGTAATACCGGTAAATTTGTAGAGCGGTAAAATTTTAAATTTTTAGATTCCGTAAATGCTATTTAACATAGGCCTATCTCGAACAGATTGAAGGATATATAAATCCATTTTTGTGAGAAGAGTTTAGAAATGTTCAGTTTGCTAATGTTAAAATAATCTAAATGAAACAAAAACAATTTGAGGGTTTTGTTTTTTAACACTTTGGCATAAATTTTAAGAATCCTGTGAAATTTAATCCTCGGGTTTTTTTTTTAATAGTTTTCTTATAGGTTTAAGTCTATCAGTCTAATATAATGATAAATGATTCATGAGTTATTTGTCCAAAACATGACTCTTAAGTAGAATTAGCAAAATTCATTACACTACTCTGGAGATAAGTCCTAAACCTACTATTAATAATAGTACTATTACTAATGCCTTGTTATAATAGGAACTGTTACTTATAATAAAGGAACTGTTGCTCATTTGGTTGACTGGATAATTTGGTTTGATATAGTTTACTTTTTAAAAACATTTTGTGCCTGAAGAATTTTGAGGATATGTTCCCCTCTGGAGAATACTAAGTTGCACTGGCCCCTCATAGGAAAATAGGTCAGACTGATAAAATACTGTGATCAGAGGTCATTTGGAGCCAGTTCCTAATATTTGAATACTTGTATCATCTAGTGTTGATGCTAAAACAACCTTTTACTGTACCATTTAATTAAGATGACTTAGGTGTTTTTATGAGTAACCAAGTCTAACTCACTGAAATCTACTATATTCACATTTCAAAAGTTTCCAACTGTTTTGAATTAAAAACATTTTCTACAATACAAATTTTAGTTATTTATATTCCTGCTGAATTAACAGCTTTTACACTTTTTTATGGCATTGATCATAGGTCCTTAATTTATCATAAAACAGGCCCTTTGATAAAATTATCAAATATCAATGTATCACATGCATTTTATTTTAGGTATTATAAAAAAGTTGCTAGTGTTAAAGTGAAACAGAAACAGAATGAAGATGAAGAAAGTATTGAAGATGTGGATGATGAGGAATTTGAAAAGATGATTGGTAATTTGTTTATCTTTATAATCTACAGAGCTTGAATTTTTTTTTTTTTTTTCACTTTTTTTTGGCCACTTCTATTGGTCTTTAGTTTATTTATCTTGGTTCTTTGGCCTGTATGAGCCTCCTATCGCAGTGGCCTCTCTCCTCGCAGAGTACCAGCTCTGGGCGCATGCGCTCCAGAGCTCCATCTCAGTAATTGGACACATCAGTCCAGCCGCTGCGCTTCGCATGGGATCTTCCCAGGCCAGGGATCGAACCGGCACCCCTTGCACTGCAAGGCGGTGTCCTTACCCACTGAACCACCAGGGAAGCCCGAGAGCTTGAAAATTTTTATTGAAATTTAGACTGAAGCAAAAATTGGGAAACTAGAAAAGCTTCCATTGAGCTCACTTGTTGTATTATATTATACCTAATAAAAATAAGCACTTGCCTAATGGAGTAAAAAGGACTGCAATTGTTACATACTCTGTTATTTGACATTTTCCCTCATTGCATAAAAGAACTATAGAAAGAAGCTAAAATTAACCAGAACCCATTTAGTTTAGGGATTTAATTAAGGGCAGCATATTCAGGGGTTTATGTAGATTAATAAAACAGCAGTGTCAGAGGTGTACCATTTTAGTATTTACTTGTTACAGACAACAGAATCATGATGTGTAGATTGATTTGGGTGTAAGATGTGTCAACTCTGTTATTCCTTGCTATGTGTCAGTGATAAATACTGTGATCAGAGGTTTTACCTAATTTCTTGTATCATCTAGTGTTGATGCTAAAACAACCTTTTACTGTACCATTTAATTAAGATGACTTAGGTGTTTTTATGAGTAACCAAGTCTAACTCACTGAAATCTACTATATTCACATTTCAAAAGTTTCCAACTGTTTTGAATTAAAAACATTTTCTACAATACAAATTTTAGTTATTTATATTCCTGCTGAATTAACAGCTTTTACACTTTTTTATGGCATTGATCATAGGTCCTTAATTTATCATAAAACAGGCCCTTTGATAAAATTATCAAATATCAATGTATCACATGCATTTTATTTTAGGTATTATAAAAAAGTTGCTAGTGTTAAAGTGAAACAGAAACAGAATGAAGATGAAGAAAGTATTGAAGATGTGGATGATGAGGAATTTGAAAAGATGATTGGTAATTTGTTTATCTTTATAATCTACAGAGCTTGAATTTTTTTTTTTTTTTCACTTTTTTTTGGCCACTTCTATTGGTCTTTAGTTTATTTATCTTGGTTCTTTGGCCTGTATGAGCCTCCTATCGCAGTGGCCTCTCTCCTCGCAGAGTACCAGCTCTGGGCGCATGCGCTCCAGAGCTCCATCTCAGTAATTGGACACATCAGTCCAGCCGCTGCGCTTCGCATGGGATCTTCCCAGGCCAGGGATCGAACCGGCACCCCTTGCACTGCAAGGCGGTGTCCTTACCCACTGAACCACCAGGGAAGCCCGAGAGCTTGAAAATTTTTATTGAAATTTAGACTGAAGCAAAAATTGGGAAACTAGAAAAGCTTCCATTGAGCTCACTTGTTGTATTATATTATACCTAATAAAAATAAGCACTTGCCTAATGGAGTAAAAAGGACTGCAATTGTTACATACTCTGTTATTTGACATTTTCCCTCATTGCATAAAAGAACTATAGAAAGAAGCTAAAATTAACCAGAACCCATTTAGTTTAGGGATTTAATTAAGGGCAGCATATTCAGGGGTTTATGTAGATTAATAAAACAGCAGTGTCAGAGGTGTACCATTTTAGTATTTACTTGTTACAGACAACAGAATCATGATGTGTAGATTGATTTGGGTGTAAGATGTGTCAACTCTGTTATTCCTTGCTATGTCTCACAATTTATGTATTACTCTCTGGCAGACACATTTGAAGATGATAATTGTTTCACCTCTGGAAAGGATGACCTTGATTTTGCTAGGTAAAATGCTTTAACATTTTTTTAGAACTGTTTTTTCCCAGCATTTCCCAAATTACTGTCCTTCAGAAGAGTGGAGACAGGACTATGTGTTCTATTGGAGAAAGATACTGAATTATTGGAAATGTACTACTTTCACTTTGGACTTTCATAGAACTTTATTTAACTAACATATGTTAAATAAAAGCTCTGGGCTGTCTGTAACTCTCAGTTTTATTAATAGCCTAATGCCCTGCTGGTCACCAAAACATAATGTAGAAAACAAAGTCCTCTTTTACATTATAAACTTATTTTTCTTCAGCAACATAAAGAAAAAAGCAAAAGGGGCTAAGGATGATTCAGAAGAAGATTCAGAAGAGGATGACATTGACAATTTGGATGATGATGAAGTTTCCTTAGGAAGTATGGATGAAGAGTTCACTGAAATTGAGGAAGATGGAGGAACATTCATGGATGTGTTAGATGATGAGAATGAGAGCATTCCCGGTAAACCTTTAAACAAACTTTCTTCCTCAGCAGAGGCTAGTTATTCTCTTGAAGGTTTTTTAATATTACTTTGTATTCAGATTAATACTCAGTTCAGTTCAGTCGCTCAGTCCTGGCCGACTCTGCGACCCCAGGGACTGCAGCCCGCCAGGCTTCCCTGTCCTTCACCATCTCCCGGAGCTTGCTCACAGCTCATGTCCTCACATCCATTGACTGAGTGATGCCATTGTTACCTACTCTGTTATTTGACATTTTCCCTCATTGCATAAAAGAACTATAGAAAGAAGCTAAAATTAACCAGAACCCATTTAGTTTAGGGATTTAATTAAGGGCAGCATATTCAGGGGTTTATGTAGATTAATAAAACAGCAGTGTCAGAGGTGTACCATTTTAGTATTTACTTGTTACAGACAACAGAATCATGATGTGTAGATTGATTTGGGTGTAAGATGTGTCAACTCTGTTATTCCTTGCTATGTCTCACAATTTATGTATTACTCTCTGGCAGACACATTTGAAGATGATAATTGTTTCACCTCTGGAAAGGATGACCTTGATTTTGCTAGGTAAAATGCTTTAACATTTTTTTAGAACTGTTTTTTCCCAGCATTTCCCAAATTACTGTCCTTCAGAAGAGTGGAGACAGGACTATGTGTTCTATTGGAGAAAGATACTGAATTATTGGAAAGGTACTACTTTCACTTTGACTTTCATAGAACTTTATTTAACTAACATATGTTAAATAAAAGCTCTGGGCTGTCTGTAACTCTCAGTTTTATTAATAGCCTAATGCCCTGCTGGTCACCAAAACATAATGTAGAAAACAAAGTCCTCTTTTACATTATAAACTTATTTTTCTTCAGCAACATAAAGAAAAAAGCAAAAGGGGCTAAGGATGATTCAGAAGAAGATTCAGAAGAGGATGACATTGACAATTTGGATGATGATGAAGTTTCCTTAGGAAGTATGGATGAAGAGTTCACTGAAATTGAGGAAGATGGAGGAACATTCATGGATGTGTTAGATGATGAGAATGAGAGCATTCCCGGTAAACCTTTAAACAAACTTTCTTCCTCAGCAGAGGCTAGTTATTCTCTTGAAGGTTTTTTAATATTACTTTGTATTCAGATTAATACTCAGTTCAGTTCAGTCGCTCAGTCCTGGCCGACTCTGCGACCCCAGGGACTGCAGCCCGCCAGGCTTCCCTGTCCTTCACCATCTCCCGGAGCTTGCTCACAGCTCATGTCCTCACATCCATTGACTGAGTGATGCCATTCAACCGTTTTGTTTCTGTTGTCACCTCCTTTTGCCTTCCATCTTTCCCAACATCAGGCTCCAAGTCACCCCAAAATTAAAAGACGATCTTTTTCCTATCTCATTTGACACTGAAGTCTTGAAGCTTTCTTGGTTTTTTAAGCAGTTGAGTTTTGTTTTGGACTTTTCTTAAATCATTTATAAGGTTGTCTATGCTAAATCTGTTGACCTGTCTTTTATAAACTATTAGAATGATCATTTGCAATTACATGGAAGTTAAACAATATCCATCATAGTAGTTCTACAGAAGTTCTCTTTTAAGTGCTTAATAGCAACAAATCTTTTTATATTTTGATAACAGAACTTGATGATGAAGTCAGCTTCAAAGTTAATAGTAAGAAAAACAAGAGAAAAGGTGAAAATGATGTTGACTTTGCTGGGTCATTTCAAGGTAAGAAAATGTATTTAGTCTCTTTTAAACCAAAGCACTGCATGTGAAAGTTATTGTTCTTTATCATTTTGGGAAATTAACTGTTCTAATGGGTAATAAGTTTTATGAATTTTTTTTTTTTTGACCACTTCTATTGATCTGTCACTTATCCATTTCCATCCATCCTTGTTCCTTAGCCTGCATAGGCCTCCCATCGCGGTGGCCTCTGTTGTCGCAGAGCGCCGGCTGTGGGCGCATGCGCTCCAGAGCTCCGGCTCGGTAGTTGGACACATCCGTCCAGCCGCTCCGCGGCACGTGGGATCTTATAGGCCAGGGGTCGAACTGGCGCCCCCTGCACTGCAAGGCGGTGTCCTTACCCACTGGACCACCAGGGAAGCCCTTTATGAATTTTTAATAAATAAAATTGTTGGTCTTTACATCCTCCTTCAATTTCTCTTCCTGAATTCACTCCTCTCATTTAAATACCTCTAGATCATCTTTTCATTAATGTTTAAACCTTCAGTAATAACATAATTCCTGGGTTTTCCATAGACACCTGTTGCCTTTATCTATCAACTATTACCCTTCCCATCTAATCCATTTATTTGAAAACCATACTCTAAAGTCATTTTCCTTTTTTAATGAGATCTGCCATTTTGCTGCCATGACAAATTGATTCTGATCTCAAAAATACATAAAACAGGGCTTCCCTGGTGGTCCAGTGGCTAAAGAGTCCGCCTTCCAATGCAAGGGGCACCGGTTCAATCCATGGCACGGGAAGATCCCGCGTGCTGCAGAGCAGCTAGACAGACATGCTCAGTTATGAGCTGGCGCTCTGCAACAAGAGGCCACTGCAGTGGGAGGTGCACACGGCCGAAGAATAAAGATGGATGAAAATAAATAAATAAAATATCAATAAAAGATGCCAAAATTTAAAAATATATAAAACAGGAAGTTTTATTTCTGCTAGTTTATTCTCTAATTTTTTTGAAAGTATATCATAACAGATTATGCCTTTTAGTGTAATACTTTTACAGTACTAATAAAAGGAAAACACTATATATCAGGTGAAAATTTTTTTGATAAAAGTGTTAAAAGCTCTATAATACAAATATTTTATTCCTAAATTTGTGGATAAATTCACACAGACCTACCTTTAAAAAAAAAAAAAAAAAGCTTTGCTTCTAATGCATCTGGTTCTGCTTACTAGTACCGTGGTACAGTGGACCCTTGAACAGCGTGGGTTAAACTGATTGGGCCACTTATACAGGGATTTTTTTCCTCCAGTAAATATATACCGCAGCACTACGTGGTCCACAGTTGGTTGAATCCCAGGATTCAGAAGGCTGACTGTAAAGTTACATTCCTGTTTTTGGCTGCACAGGGGTTGATGCCCCTGACTGCCACGTTTTTCAAGGGTCAGTTATAAATGCTAATGAATAGGGCTTCCCTTGTGGCTCAGTGGATAGGAACCCGTCTGCCAATACAGGAGACACGGGTTTGAGCCCTGATCCGGGAAGATCCCACATACCCGCAGAGCAGCTAAACCCACACATCAACAAAGACCCAGCACAGCCAAAAATAAATAAATAAAAATAAATAAATAAATAAATGCTAATGAATAGAAAAAGACCTGTAAGTTTAAAACGCTTGACACTATTGTTAAAATAATATAAAACAATTATTAAGTATCAACAATAACTGTGTCAGCAGTAGTCCCTCAGAGACGTCAATGCCTACAGTTTTCAAATAGTGTTAACATCACAGTTCTCTTAGATTTACCTTAATGTAATTTTTTTAATATAAAATTACATAAAGAGTCCGCCTTCCAATGCAAGGGGCACCGGTTCAATCCATGGCACGGGAAGATCCCGCGTGCTGCAGAGCAGCTAGACAGACATGCTCAGTTATGAGCTGGCGCTCTGCAACAAGAGGCCACTGCAGTGGGAGGTGCACACGGCCGAAGAATAAAGATGGATGAAAATAAATAAATAAAATATCAATAAAAGATGCCAAAATTTAAAAATATATAAAACAGGAAGTTTTATTTCTGCTAGTTTATTCTCTAATTTTTTTGAAAGTATATCATAACAGATTATGCCTTTTAGTGTAATACTTTTACAGTACTAATAAAAGGAAAACACTATATATCAGGTGAAAATTTTTTTGATAAAAGTGTTAAAAGCTCTATAATACAAATATTTTATTCCTAAATTTGTGGATAAATTCACACAGACCTACCTTTAAAAAAAAAAAAAAAAGCTTTGCTTCTAATGCATCTGGTTCTGCTTACTAGTACCGTGGTACAGTGGACCCTTGAACAGCGTGGGTTAAACTGATTGGGCCACTTATACAGGGATTTTTTTCCTCCAGTAAATATATACCGCAGCACTACGTGGTCCACAGTTGGTTGAATCCCAGGATTCAGAAGGCTGACTGTAAAGTTACATTCCTGTTTTTGGCTGCACAGGGGTTGATGCCCCTGACTGCCACGTTTTTCAAGGGTCAGTTATAAATGCTAATGAATAGGGCTTCCCTTGTGGCTCAGTGGATAGGAACCCGTCTGCCAATACAGGAGACACGGGTTTGAGCCCTGATCCGGGAAGATCCCACATACCCGCAGAGCAGCTAAACCCACACATCAACAAAGACCCAGCACAGCCAAAAATAAATAAATAAAAATAAATAAATAAATAAATGCTAATGAATAGAAAAAGACCTGTAAGTTTAAAACGCTTGACACTATTGTTAAAATAATATAAAACAATTATTAAGTATCAACAATAACTGTGTCAGCAGTAGTCCCTCAGAGACGTCAATGCCTACAGTTTTCAAATAGTGTTAACATCACAGTTCTCTTAGATTTACCTAATGTATATTTACATTATAACATGCTACCATCCAAATTTTGGCTTTCATTGAGTGATAGGTCATATTTAATAGTAACATATGCTCATAAGGGAGTTTTCCTCAAAATCTAAATCCTACTATGCCGGTCATTAAAAGATGCTATCTCATTGACCTCATGTTTAGTAAAGTGCTGTTTCAGAAGATAATTAGCCTGAAAGGATCTCAAATCTCAGTGGATAATAGTTTTGGATACAAATTAAAGGATATATGACAGAATTGGGGTTTTTTTCTTTTTTTAAAAAAAGGAAAGAAGCATACAGATGAATTGATGAGGGTGGGGGATTCACCCTCCATATTGCTAATGTTGGCTATTCTTAAGAAACAAATGTTAAAAAAAAAGTCAGTAAATCCTAAGGAAACTTTAAGGAAGCAGTACAGTAGACGTACTTCCTAATTGAAGTATATGCTTACTTATATGCTTATAGGATGAATAAAAACCAAAAAACCTTTCCTAATACTATGCAAGTGGCAATTTTAGCTTAGGAAATAGTATCATGTGCACAATTCTGAAACATACATATTTCACCTTGAAAGATAAAATGCTCTAGAAACTTATCAAAAATGGCTTTGGTATATCCATGCAAAGACTTGTACATGACTGTTCATAGCAGCAATATTCATAATAGCCAAAATGCAGGAACAATCAAATGACTGAATGTAAAATTTTAAAAATAGAAGCAGCCCACATAATATTGTTCAGCAGTAAAACAGAATAAGGTATTGGCACATGCTGTGAGGTGAATTAGCCTCAAAAATGTTTCACTGGGAATTCCCTGGTGGCCCAGTGGTTAGGACTCCAGGTTGTCACTGCCAGGGTCCTGGATTCATTCCCTGAACCTACCACAAGCCACACACCTCAGCCAGGGTTCAAGAAAAAAGTTATGCTAAGTAAAAGAAACCAAAACCCGCATATCACATGATCCCATTTATATGAAATAGCCAGAAAAAGCAACGCCTTCCATGGAAGGGAACGTGTGACTGCAGACGGGCACCATAGATCTTCAGGTAGCTCTGGTAGTATCAGAAACATTGATGTAGAGTTTGAATATTGTTTAAGGTAAAGTGAAAATGGGTATGAGCAATACTATAGTTTTAAATGACTTCAAATGTGTGATTTAAAATGTAATAAATATTAACAGATTTATTTACAAAACAGACTCACAGACATAGAAAACAAACTTGTGGTTATCAAAGAGGGAAGAAGTGGAGGATAAATAGGAAAAAATAAGGTCCTACTGTATAGCACAGGGTACTATATTCAGTATCTTGTAATAAACTTCATTGGAAATGAAAAAATGTAGTAGGTATTAAAAATAGATGTTCTACTATTTCATCTATCTTGAAAGGTTTATATCTTTAGAATTATAGGGGAATTTTTTTTTAAGAACTACTTTATTTCAAGTAGTAAACGAAACGCCATTTATAACATGATAAACAAGCTGTCTGTCACTTCTTCACAGTTAGTCCAAAGAACAAAGCCTCTGACTTGATTAGAATTTACAATAACCTTAAGTATTTAAATCCATCTTTGTCAACTTCAGAGTTTTAATCTTCGCTGATACTGTGAAATAGGGCAAACTTTGATCGATGGTCAAATCTGAAAGACAAGAAGACACTGTTGTCACCTGAACAAGTTCTATTACAATATAAACTTAAAAAAAAAAACTATATACTAACTCAAGTTACATTTCTGTCTTTAAATGCCAGCTACCTAATGATGCTAGTAACTCTGTGTTTTAACCCAAATATATATATACATATATATGTGTATATATTTATTAGCAAAGTTATGTTGAAGATTATACTTCTCCAGAATCATTGGATTTACAATTTAATAAACTAGGCTTACACTTTATTTCTTAGGACCGAAAAAAAAAGAAAGAAAAATGTTTCACAGATCCTGGATTCATTCCCTGAACCTACCACAAGCACACACCTCAGCCAGGGTTCAAGAAAAAAGTTATGCTAAGTAAAAGAAACCAAAACCCGCATATCACATGATCCCATTTATATGAAATAGCCAGAAAAAGCAACGCCTTCCATGGAAGGGAACGTGTGACTGCAGACGGGCACCATAGATCTTCAGGTAGCTCTGGTAGTATCAGAAACATTGATGTAGAGTTTGAATATTGTTTAAGGTAAAGTGAAAATGGGTATGAGCAATACTATAGTTTTAAATGACTTCAAATGTGTGATTTAAAATGTAATAAATATTAACAGATTTATTTACAAAACAGACTCACAGACATAGAAAACAAACTTGTGGTTATCAAAGAGGGAAGAAGTGGAGGATAAATAGGAAAAAATAAGGTCCTACTGTATAGCACAGGGTACTATATTCAGTATCTTGTAATAAACTTCATTGGAAATGAAAAAATGTAGTAGGTATTAAAAATAGATGTTCTACTATTTCATCTATCTTGAAAGGTTTATATCTTTAGAATTATAGGGGAATTTTTTAAGAACTACTTTATTTCAAGTAGTAAACGAAACGCCATTTATAACATGATAAACAAGCTGTCTGTCACTTCTTCACAGTTAGTCCAAAGAACAAAGCCTCTGACTTGATTAGAATTTACAATAACCTTAAGTATTTAAATCCATCTTTGTCAACTTCAGAGTTTTAATCTTCGCTGATACTGTGAAATAGGGCAAACTTTGATCGATGGTCAAATCTGAAAGACAAGAAGACACTGTTGTCACCTGAACAAGTTCTATTACAATATAAACTTAAAAAAAAAAACTATATACTAACTCAAGTTACATTTCTGTCTTTAAATGCCAGCTACCTAATGATGCTAGTAACTCTGTGTTTTAACCCAAATATATATATACATATATATGTGTATATATTTATTAGCAAAGTTATGTTGAAGATTATACTTCTCCAGAATCATTGGATTTACAATTTAATAAACTAGGCTTACACTTTATTTCTTAGGACCGAAAAAAAAAAAGAAGAAAAATTTCGATGACTCCAGCCTATTTGTATCTGCTGAAGAGGTAAGGCTAATGTATTGCTTTAAGCAGTTAGCTATTCTACATTGTTTTTTGTAGTTTTGTAATAAATATATCACCTCTTCTCTCTTTTTTTTTTTTTTAAGTTTGGCCACCTGTTGGATGAAAATATGGGCTCCAAGTTTGATAACATTGGCATGAATGCCATGGCTAACAAAGATAATGCAAGTAAGTAACTTGAATTTTTATTGAGGTTTTAAAATAGCCTTCTTAAGTTATAATTTCTGAAGATGTGAGTATTTTTGGAGGACTTTTTGATAGTAGGAAGGGAAAAATGGTTCCCTACCCTCTGGAAGATTCCTGAATGACTTTTTCACCTCTGTCTGCAGAACACACGGGATTAAAAAGTGTTTATACTACAGCAAAAAAGGACTATGGCCTACACAGATTACTTTTCTCTCTTAATGGAGGCAGGCTATTTCAATACTTTATAGGCTTTTTAATTATTTTGGCTATTGATAGTTTACTGGCTGCTCTTCTTTTACCACCTAAGGGTTCAGGGGAAGCAAACTATTTAGAGTATCTGTTCCTTTCCTCCCCTAGCTGTTTATCCGTAAGCAGTAAATCCTTAACAGTCAATATGGAAAGCAGCAAACATGCAGGGGTATGCGGAGCGGGTGGGAGGTGACTATAGGCCGCGACAGGCTGGTTCCTGTCACTCGTGGCTCAAGAGTCTCTGCTCATTTTTCTTCTCCCCTCGAAGGTCTCAAACAACTTAGGTGGGAGGCTGAGCGTGATGACTGGTTACACAACAGAGATGTGAAAAGCATCATCAAGAGAAAGAAAAATTTCAGAAAGAAGAGGCCAAAAATCACTCAAAGAACAAAAAAGCAAAGGAAATGAGTGTTCTCTAAGTAAATTACACATTAAAACTCCACTTACTCCTAATTTTTACTGTTCAGCCATTTTTCTTGATCTTGCTGTCTGATTCCATACATTCCAGAGTGTTCAATGGATTTGTAATAAACTATAAATAAAAATAGCTGTCATTTATAAAATCATGTAAAAGTGTTGAAATTAAACTATATTGAGAAAAGTCAAGCTTTTAAACCCTTATTTTTGTACAGTAAAACAAAAAAGACAGTAGGACACATCTGTTGTGTATAAACTCTAGTGTATATAATCCTTGTAATGAACACTATTGAGAAAGCATTACTTTATACCAGATACTGTACAAAGTAATTACATAATGTTATCTTTTTTAATCCTTATAACATTTCCTAAGATGGACATTATTATCCCTACTTGATGGAGAAAGAAAAAGAAGGTAGCAAACCAGACATGGGTTTTGAGTTTTACGCTGTGATTTGATTCCCATCACATCATCTAAGATAATTCCAAAGTCTACATTCGTAACCCACTGAAGAATTAAGAAACCAGCCCATTTCCTGGATTAATTCAGAGGCTTACTGCGATGAGAAGTTTCTCCACTGTGTTCTTCAAAAGGAGTAAAAACAGATGAACAATATTTTTGGAAACTGACATCACAAAACTGAAAAACTATTTAACCCTTAATTGGTCACAAAGAAATAATTTATAAAGATTACCTGAAGAACTTGTTTTGTACTCGTAAATTTTAAGGAAAAGCGTACCTTCTAAGATGAAAGGGAATTTTTTGCTCATTGTATGCCTGAAATCTAATGAAAAAAAATCTTAAAATTAGGCATGATTAGAAATCCATTGTATTAGTACATGGAGCCATAATTTAGTGCTAACCTTAGGGTCTATAAGGTACAAATCCTATAAATTAGAGGAACTGTGTATTTTTAAATAGGGTCAAAATTGCACTTATTTCAAAATGGTACTTTAAAAGCAAATGTTCAATGTTAATGTGAAATTCCCTTGTAATCTTATGAAGTGTTTTATGGATGCCAATTTACCTTGATAGAGAATTAGAAATAAGACTATAATTCAACCAGTTTTTGAAGTTGATCTTACTTTGCTTTTAAACACCATTTGGATATTTTCTTTTATACCCTTATGTCCTTTTAAGATAAATGACAAGTTTCAAAGATGGCCACCACCCCAGAACTACAATAATTTGCTTCAGAGAAAGCAGCACTTCCCGATTTTAAAAGCTGAGGACTCTAATATAAAATTTCCACCACAGTCAAAGCACATTTGGCGATGGCTAGTGTGGTATGGCAAAGGCTTTTAGTGCTTAGTGTTGATGCAGAGGAAGAATTCTAACCTGAGAGACTGGTTACTTGACAATTCAGCTCTGCTACCTCTTGCTTTCTCCGTCTTACCAGACAATGAGGTGTAATGGGCAGGCTGAATTTTCTCCATTTGTGCTCCCAAACTAAGCCAGACCAAGGATGCTTGCTCTACGCTTCCTGTTAGGAAAATCCATGGAAGTAAGAAACATTTTCCCTAGTCTACAAACATTTAACTTTTGGGGTTGGGGAAGAAGTCAGTCATTTATTCTATAATACCAGTAATTAACACAGCTTCTTCCTCTTGTGCCCATAAAATGCCTACATTGAATCTAAAGAAACAAATTCATTAGTGAACCATATACCCCCCCTTACAAAAACACTAATTTCTGAATTGTGATTACCTTGGCTTGTGTTCATCTTATTAAACAAATAATATGCTCCAAAAACACCCATAAGTTCAGCTAGTAATACTCCTTTAAAGATCTTCTTTGCCAGTTGATCCATGGTACGGGACATCCTAAGTTTAACAATAACAAATAAATGTAAACCTGAAGAAGTATATTCAAACTGAACAACAATGGACTTCAATACATTTCAATAGTTTGAAGGATTACGGAGGAATAAAACCCCAAAGCTAGTATGTCCACGTTGTATTAGACATGTCTCACTTTCCTAGTTTTCAATCTCCATGCTTAAGGTGCACAGTGAACCAGAGACGTGGATGTGATAGGAGATAAGATTGAAGGCATTGTGACAAGACCTAACAATTTATGAAACTATTGCCTAAGCATACAGAAAAGTAGGAGATAGGGTAAATCATTTCAGATGAACTGGGAATTAAGCTATGATCTAATGGGCATGATCTATGGATATGTCACAGAATAACCAAGGTTATACCAATACATGTCTTACAGCTGGAGGTTTTCATTTACACAACATATCGAAGTGTGTGCCAGAGTTCTGGGCATTTTATATAAAGTTGAGCAATAAATTGGTGCTTGATCCTGAGAAGTTGCTATTCCAAGTTTTTTTCATACTAATCACATCACCCAAACGGCTAATTCAAAATAAGCCTTCTTTGTTGACCTCCCTGGTGGTCCAGTGGTTAAGACTGTGCTTCCAGCGCAGGGGGAGCGGATTCAAAACTTATTTGGCATGGGGCTTCCCTCGTGGTCCACTGGGTATAGAGTCTGCCTTGCAGTGCAAGGGGCACCAGTTCGATCCCTGGCCCTGGAAGATCCCATGTGCCGCAGAGCGACTGGACAGGTGTGTCCAGTTACAAGCCAGCACTCTGAAGCGCATGCGCCCAGAGCCGGAGCTCTGCAGCAAAAGAGGCCACTGCAATGGGAGGCCTACACAGGCTGAATAACAATAAAAGAGGCCAACATTAAAAAGAAAAAAAGGTTATTTGGCAAAGCCAAAAAATAAGAATGTTCTTGGGCCTCAGCGGGCAACTCCCCTACTCCCAGTTCTGCTTCAGCATCTCTAGGGTTGCCACCCAGTGATCTGCCCTTTTCCAGGCAACTCCAAGCAACCTTGATACAAGAGGCTCCTGGAGCACATGAGGGGAAACACGGACCACAATCACCCACTAAATGTCAAGACTAGACTTTAACTTTAGATTTTCCCCCTGTAATACAAATTAAAACCCAATCCGAAGAAAAGGTTTGAGTCTTCTTTTTAGGTTAAAGGTAAAAGTCTGTATAACAAGAAAACAGCCTATATGATTCTTACTGAATAAATGAAATATACAACAAAGTGTTTGACTCAAAGTCAAGGCCAGAACCAGTGGTTTTTAAACTCAAGGTTTCAACATTGTCCTGTATATGCTTTGTCACACTGTCCATTCTCTGTGAGATGGCAAAGCCTCTAACACTCTACAGCCCCAGCTCTCCTCATTTCATTCCATTCTAACTCCTTTTCACCAATGTCAGGGTGGAGGTGGGGTAATTAAATACCCTACTTTGGTAGGATTATCCTACTAATATCGCTACCAGGTGTGCCTCCTCTCCACCCCACCTCCAAGATTCCCTTCTCTCCTTTTGATGATGTGATCACGCCAGGGCCTAAAAGACTAAAACTTTATTATTCTTACCTAAGAGAAATGAAACAAAAAGTTTAAAACTTACACATAACTAAGAGGCAGTGAGGGAGTCGGAAGGGAAGACTTGTTTTGCTTTGTCTACTACTAGGCCATACAGGAAAGAAGCCATACCCAGTACAGGCACTTTCTTGGGATTATTTTTTAATGTTCAAGCACTGGGGGGGAAAAAAAAAAAAAAGCCCGCCTTGCAGCCAGATTCACAGAGTAAGGAATTCAAGTAGAACTCTGTTTTGTTGGAAAGCAAGGGCTAGGGTTCAAAAAAGTGAAGTCCATGGATAAAATAAATTGTTTAAAGAAAAAAAAGTAAAGTCCAAATAATACTGTAAAGCATTTACCTTTCTTAAAAGTAGATGTATCTTTACCTTTCTTTCACATTCCAAATCCCTCAGCTTCAGCAAAGGTGTTTATAACGATTGATAAAACCCATTGCATGAACACCAGAGGCATACCCATCCACGACAGTTATTCAGGTTACTAACTGACAGAGATGGAATAAGATTAGACAAGATTTTTGGAGCAGGGTGGAACTCAGCTGACATTTAAAATAAATCAGCTCTGGGAGTTCCCTTGGGGCCTAGTGGTCAGGATTCCCAGCTTTACTGATGTAGCCAGGGTTCAATCCCTGCAACTGAGATCCCGCAAGCAGTGCAAGGCCAAAAATAAATAAACAATACAGCAATCTTCTAGGGGGTTGGACAAAAAGCAGGGCTGTGTGTCAGGAAGTTAATATCACACTGGGTGAGACGCTGAGTCAGGCAGGGTATACAAGCTTAGGACAATTAACCATGCTGCCTCCAAAAACCCCTCAGCTGTTCACCATCGCCGGAAATGGTCACGGCTCAGCATCTCCAGGCAGCATTTCAAACAGCAAGGTCTCTCCTTCCACTCTAGATGTGAGATAGCAATGTTTCCCAGTTACGACCCTGGGTTCAATGAACAAAAGCAGTTTTTCCAGGTTTCCAGAATCCAGCGCCAAGCAACCAGCAAGGCCGCCAAGCACGGCTTCAGGCTGGCTATCAGCGATCCTCAGCCCCTCGCGTCCGCCCACGCACCCCCTGCCCGGCTCCTGCACCTCCCCAGCTCCCCAGCTGTTCCCGACCCACCGGGGCACCCAGGACACTCCGGGCAGGCCAGGTGGCCATAGGCACACGCAGTGAAAGGAGGACTGCCCGGGCCACCGGGCCAAGGTCATGGAGCGACCCGGAAACACTCGAGCCCTCGGACGGACGAATACAGTAACGCCGAATGTCGTCTGTATGACACCAAAACTCTGCCAAAGTCCCTTGTAAAATCAGCATTCCTCCCGGTTCTGGGGAGGCCCTGTCGGGAGGGGACATCTAGAGCTGGGAGCAAGAAGTCTGCACATGTAGCTTACCTGCGGCGCTGACTCGCGGGGCTGCGCCTGCGCAAATGGTAGCCGAGTCCTCCCCTCCTGGCGTTGGCCCCGCCCCCACACCGTAATTACCACTTACTGTGCCCTTAAGAAAAGTCCATCCTGACTGCAGATTACTTACATTATTTCATTTAATTCTTAACAATCCTGTCTCATAAAAAGTACCACACATATCTCATTTTACAGAGGTGAGGGTTTTACCCTGCCCACAGTCACACAGCTAGTAAGAGCCAGAACTTGGACTTGAATCCTGGGCAATAATTGGAAAGCCTTGTGCTCAATCCTTTTCTACATCCTGAAACCCAAAGTGTGAATCAGCAGCACTGGCATCACCCGGGAGCTTGTTAGTGCTGCAGACATACTGAATCAGAATCTGCATTTTAACCACCGTGTGTGCTAAGTTGCTCCAGTCTTGTCTGACTCTCTGAGACCCTATGGACTGTAGCCCGCCAGGCTCCTGTGTCCATGGGATTTTCCAGGCAAGAATACTGGAGTGGGTTGCCATGCCCTCCTCCAGGGGATCTTCTCAATCCAGAGAAAGAACCAGCGTCTCTTAAATCTCCTGTATTGCCAGTCAGGTTCTTTACCACTAGTGCTACCTGAGAAGCTCCATTTTAGCCAGATCTTTAAACAATTGGTTTGTAAAGCAAAATTTGACCAGATCGGAGCAGGAAGAGCAGAAAGGGGAGGAGGAGAAAACAAATAGAAAGATCTATGAAATTTCCACGATCCTGAGCTACACAGGCAGGCCTGTGAGCCGTAGTGCCAGCCGGAAGACCGAGACAGAGCCTGGAGACAGCCTCGGAGACATCAATCTCTCACAGCCAAAAAACAAAAACACAAAACAGAAACAATAAGGTAACAAATTCAATAAAGACTTTAAAAATGGTCCACATCAAAAAAAATTCTTAAAAAAAAATGTAGGAGTTGAGATTAACACATACACATGTAGGGAAAGAGTAAGTTAGTCAAGATGGCATGGTCAGGCTTATTGTCCCACGGCCTCTTGTATTCTCACCCCATGTTTTGTGGATAATTATTATGTAACAGCTGAGATCACTTATAGCACTGTTCATGCGCATCGTGAGGTATTCACTTGGCCACAGGCTACTTTTGTTCTGTAAGCATATGTAAGTTCCACCTGAAAAGCCCTTAAGAGGTCATGTATGGTCATGTCTGCAGCCATGGGTGATGAGTCGGCCAGGAGAGAATGAATATGTCCGCAGTCCCTAGGGCTCCTCAAGTTTTCTTCCAGCTTCCCCGCTCGCTCCTTGCCTACCCTGGGTTCAGCGAACAGTGCACACAGTGTGAACAGTGAGACAACACATTACCATATATAAAATAGATTACCAACAAGGACCTACTGTATAGCACAGGGCACTATGGTTAATATTTTATAATAACCTATGAGGGAAAAGAATCTGAAAAAAATATATATGTACATATAACTGAATCATTTTGCTGCACACCTGAAACTAATACAACATTGTAAATAAATACTTCAATTAAAAACAAACCACGTACCTAGGAAGTGTGCTATTCATTCTCCATGGACAGCTCAGAGGAAGGGTAGTCTATTTCACTGGAAGTCTGCCCTCCTCCAGGGATCTTCTCAATCCAGAGAAAGAACCAGCGTCTCTTAAATCTCCTGTATTGCCAGTCAGGTTCTTTACCACTAGTGCTACCTGAGAAGCTCCATTTTAGCCAGATCTTTAAACAATTGGTTTGTAAAGCAAAATTTGACCAGATCGGAGCAGGAAGAGCAGAAAGGGGAGGAGGAGAAAACAAATAGAAAGATCTATGAAATTTCCACGATCCTGAGCTACACAGGCAGGCCTGTGAGCCGTAGTGCCAGCCGGAAGACCGAGACAGAGCCTGGAGACAGCCTCGGAGACATCAATCTCTCACAGCCAAAAAACAAAAACACAAAACAGAAACAATAAGGTAACAAATTCAATAAAGACTTTAAAAATGGTCCACATCAAAAAAAATTCTTAAAAAATGTAGGAGTTGAGATTAACACATACACATGTAGGGAAAGAGTAAGTTAGTCAAGATGGCATGGTCAGGCTTATTGTCCCACGGCCTCTTGTATTCTCACCCCATGTTTTGTGGATAATTATTATGTAACAGCTGAGATCACTTATAGCACTGTTCATGCGCATCGTGAGGTATTCACTTGGCCACAGGCTACTTTTGTTCTGTAAGCATATGTAAGTTCCACCTGAAAAGCCCTTAAGAGGTCATGTATGGTCATGTCTGCAGCCATGGGTGATGAGTCGGCCAGGAGAGAATGAATATGTCCGCAGTCCCTAGGGCTCCTCAAGTTTTCTTCCAGCTTCCCTGCTCGCTCCTTGCCTACCCTGGGTTCAGCGAACAGTGCACACAGTGTGAACAGTGAGACAACACATTACCATATATAAAATAGATTACCAACAAGGACCTACTGTATAGCACAGGGCACTATGGTTAATATTTTATAATAACCTATGAGGGAAAAGAATCTGAAAAAAATATATATGTACATATAACTGAATCATTTTGCTGCACACCTGAAACTAATACAACATTGTAAATAAATACTTCAATTAAAAACAAACCACGTACCTAGGAAGTGTGCTATTCATTCTCCATGGACAGCTCAGAGGAAGAACAGCTAGCCAATCTGGTGGAGTCCTCAAGTTGAATCTTTTCAATCTCCTGACAAAGAGGCAGTGGAGATTAGTCTGGATAGCCCACTGCTACTGGTTGCCAAAGAGCACCTACTGGACAGAGGGGCCCAGGATTGGTAATGGCCTAGCCTCCCCTTCAGATGACCCAGGACACAGAGCAGAGGAGAACGTGGCCTCTGGGGGCACTGTCCCTGAAGCAGGGGGCATGGGGCCAGCCCTGCCAGCTGCCAGGCTCTGGAATAGAGTGGCTCTCCATCATCCGCCATCTAGGAAACCAAAGTGTTACCAGATGAACCATCCTGGATGCAGAATATTTTCAGAATCCACTAACTCATGGACTCCACCTTGACTTCCTGATGGTCAATTTCTAATAAAGGGAGCCAGTTTGGTTGATGTGCGGCAGGAAACAACAAAACTCTGTAAAAAAATTTAAAAATAAATAAAATAAAAATGTTCTATGTGATTCCATTTTTTAAAAAAGTCAGGGGGAGCCCGTTTTTAGCAAACTCCACAAATACAGAGGTTACACCCTCTCCCTACATAATGAGTTCCAAGATAAATTTCAACCCTGGACTGGGTTGTGCCCTGGGAAGCAGCACATCACTTGCTTAAGAAGGGTGGGGGTGGTAAAAGACAACTTAATCTGAAGGGGCACCCCACTACGTAGAAAGCAAGATGGCACAGGAGCGGCCAGTTTACCTGTCCCTAAAAATCAGCTGTGAATCCACTGACACACAGGAGCCCTCTGCTATCTAATCCCTGCTTTACTCATCAGTCTTGATTTTAATCACCCTAGACATTTTAAAAATCACCTGTATTCCTGGGGGTGGGGTGTGTAAGTTCATAGCCCAGGAAAATAATTAAAAGAAAAGAAGGTAAGAGGGACCAATCTCTTTAAGCTAAAGAAAAGGAGCTTTAAATAAGCCTCCCAGACACTGCCACCAGAGGCAAGAGTTGGAACCACCTGAGAGGTCCAGCACCACTTACCTCGGGTCAGGGCAGATTGATGGGCCAAAGAGAAAGCTGAATTTTGCAGAACCTGAGGTCCACCTGCACTCAAAGGCTCACCAGTGCAAATGCATCATCGAATCTGGGTTATCATGTATGCCAGACAAGAGTCAAGTACTCTGAACTGCAAGGTGACAGGTTGCCCTGAACTTAGGGAGACTAACAAGAATCAGAGCTCACACTACCAGTTCCAGACAGCCCCCAAATTCTCCTCCATTACAGGCATTAGTGTCAAAACAGGATCCTGCCTTTATCTTTTAATGTGACTGTTTGAATTAATGTCTTAAATTCTACCTTCCCTAGGGAAACAAAGGCTCTTCATAATATAAAGGACAATCCCACTAAGCAGCTTGGCAGGGAGTCCAATCCTACACCTTTTCTTTATTGGGAGGGAGATTCCAAAATACACAACATTCCCACCCACACTGAATAATGTCCTGTTATTATGTAAGGTAATAAGATCTTCAAGGGGAAAGACTGTATAGAAATAGAAAAACAGGACTTCCCTGGTAGTGCAGTTGGATGGGCATCCACCTGCCAGTGCAGGGGATACGGGTTCAGTCATTAGTCTGGGAGGATCCTTGTCTTGGAGGGTCCATATGCCATGGACCAATGAAACCATGTGCTTCAACTAGTGAGCCTGTGCTCTAGGGCCTGTGAGCCACAACTAACGAGCCCCCGTGCCGCAACTACTGAAGCCCATGCACCTAGATCCTGTGCTCAGCAACAGGTGAGGCCATCGTGATGAGAAGCCCGTGTACTGCAAGTAGAGAGTAGCCCTCACTCCCTGCAACTAGAGTAAGCCCATGAGCAGCAACAAAGACCCAGATCATTCAAAAACAAAAATAAAGATGAATAAATTTATTAAATTTAAAAAGAAATAGAAAAACAGCAAGACTCTCAAATATTTCAATTTTACAAACTTTAAAAAAATAATCACAAATATAATGAAACCTAGATACCCACTCTTAACTAGGAACCCTCTTGGGTCAGTTCTTTCTTCTTGTTAAAATGGGGATGAAAATTTCCTCCCCCACATCCACCACCTGACTCACTAAGGCACTTTCCGTTAACAGGGAAAACTTTCTCAATTCTACAATGCACATGCTTTCCATATTTCTGAAATTGGAATGCTTCTCACAATCGACAGATACATTTAATATTGTGTTTATTTCAAAGTGCTGCTATTGAATAGAATGTTCTAGAATCCAGGGTATTTATTTCCTCGTGGTCTGGGTTATCATGTATGCCAGACAAGAGTCAAGTACTCTGAACTGCAAGGTGACAGGTTGCCCTGAACTTAGGGAGACTAACAAGAATCAGAGCTCACACTACCAGTTCCAGACAGCCCCCAAATTCTCCTCCATTACAGGCATTAGTGTCAAAACAGGATCCTGCCTTTATCTTTTAATGTGACTGTTTGAATTAATGTCTTAAATTCTACCTTCCCTAGGGAAACAAAGGCTCTTCATAATATAAAGGACAATCCCACTAAGCAGCTTGGCAGGGAGTCCAATCCTACACCTTTTCTTTATTGGGAGGGAGATTCCAAAATACACAACATTCCCACCCACACTGAATAATGTCCTGTTATTATGTAAGGTAATAAGATCTTCAAGGGGAAAGACTGTATAGAAATAGAAAAACAGGACTTCCCTGGTAGTGCAGTTGGATGGGCATCCACCTGCCAGTGCAGGGGATACGGGTTCAGTCATTAGTCTGGGAGGATCCTTGTCTTGGAGGGTCCATATGCCATGGACCAATGAAACCATGTGCTTCAACTAGTGAGCCTGTGCTCTAGGGCCTGTGAGCCACAACTAACGAGCCCCCGTGCCGCAACTACTGAAGCCCATGCACCTAGATCCTGTGCTCAGCAACAGGTGAGGCCATCGTGATGAGAAGCCCGTGTACTGCAAGTAGAGAGTAGCCCTCACTCCCTGCAACTAGAGTAAGCCCATGAGCAGCAACAAAGACCCAGATCATTCAAAAACAAAAATAAAGATGAATAAATTTATTAAATTTAAAAAGAAATAAAAAAACAGCAAGACTCTCAAATATTTCAATTTTACAAACTTTAAAAAAATAATCACAAATATAATGAAACCTAGATACCCACTCTTAACTAGGAACCCTCTTGGGTCAGTTCTTTCTTCTTGTTAAAATGGGGATGAAAATTTCCTCCCCCACATCCACCACCTGACTCACTAAGGCACTTTCCGTTAACAGGGAAAACTTTCTCAATTCTACAATGCACATGCTTTCCATATTTCTGAAATTGGAATGCTTCTCACAATCGACAGATACATTTAATATTGTGTTTATTTCAAAGTGCTGCTATTGAATAGAATGTTCTAGAATCCAGGGTATTTATTTCCTCGTGGTCATAAAAATCTACCTAGGAGGAAACTTTTTTTTTTCAGTGAAAAGTCCCAGGGCCTTGTTTTTCGCAGCAGGTAAAGAAGCACCAATAATGCATTGGTACAGACAACTACACTGGGGCCTCTAACAGAGATCTTGCTGTAATTATCTTTCTGCCAGAGACTCAGCTGCACTGCCTGCATTCCAGTCCCAGCTCCTCAAATATTTGACTCTACTTCCCTCCTGTAAAACTCTAATTAACCCATCTGTAAAATGGTAACAACAGTAACACCGATTTCATAGGGCTATTTAATGAAGCCACATTAAATTATCTAGGGGCTTCCCTGGTAGCTCAGTGGTAAAGAGTTCACCTGTCAATGCAGGAGACACCAATCAGATCCCAGAAGATCCCATATGTTGCAGAGCAACTAGGACTGTGAACCCCAAGTATTGAGCCTGTGCTCTGGAGCCTCAGAGCCGCAACTATTGAGCCCATGTGCCCCAACTACTGAAGCCTGTGTGCCCTAGAGCCCGAGTTCCACAAGAGAAGTCACTGCAACAAGAAGCCTGCTCACCTCCACTAGAGAGTAGCCCCCACTCCCTGCAAGAAAACAGCCTATGGCAGCAGTGAAAAGCCAGAATAGCCAAAAATAAATAATTTTTTTAAAAAACTTAAAAAAAAATCATCTACATCATAGTACCAGCTTGGCAGGATGTCTGCTACATACAAGTAATTGATAACATTGGGAATTATTTTAAATGATATATTGATATGAATGACTGTAACAGCTAGGTAATGACACACAGCTAGGTGTTAACTCAGTTTAGCATTAGCGCTAGCATTAGTTTGCGTGCATGCTAAGTCTTAACTAGGAACCCTCTTGGGTCAGTTCTTTCTTCTTGTTAAAATGGGGATGAAAATTTCCTCCCACATCCACCACCTGACTCACTAAGGCACTTTCCGTTAACAGGGAAAACTTTCTCAATTCTACAATGCACATGCTTTCCATATTTCTGAAATTGGAATGCTTCTCACAATCGACAGATACATTTAATATTGTGTTTATTTCAAAGTGCTGCTATTGAATAGAATGTTCTAGAATCCAGGGTATTTATTTCCTCGTGGTCATAAAAATCTACCTAGGAGGAAACTTTTTTTCAGTGAAAAGTCCCAGGGCCTTGTTTTTCGCAGCAGGTAAAGAAGCACCAATAATGCATTGGTACAGACAACTACACTGGGGCCTCTAACAGAGATCTTGCTGTAATTATCTTTCTGCCAGAGACTCAGCTGCACTGCCTGCATTCCAGTCCCAGCTCCTCAAATATTTGACTCTACTTCCCTCCTGTAAAACTCTAATTAACCCATCTGTAAAATGGTAACAACAGTAACACCGATTTCATAGGGCTATTTAATGAAGCCACATTAAATTATCTAGGGGCTTCCCTGGTAGCTCAGTGGTAAAGAGTTCACCTGTCAATGCAGGAGACACCAATCAGATCCCAGAAGATCCCATATGTTGCAGAGCAACTAGGACTGTGAACCCCAAGTATTGAGCCTGTGCTCTGGAGCCTCAGAGCCGCAACTATTGAGCCCATGTGCCCCAACTACTGAAGCCTGTGTGCCCTAGAGCCCGAGTTCCACAAGAGAAGTCACTGCAACAAGAAGCCTGCTCACCTCCACTAGAGAGTAGCCCCCACTCCCTGCAAGAAAACAGCCTATGGCAGCAGTGAAAAGCCAGAATAGCCAAAAATAAATAATTTTTTTAAAAAACTTAAAAAAAAATCATCTACATCATAGTACCAGCTTGGCAGGATGTCTGCTACATACAAGTAATTGATAACATTGGGAATTATTTTAAATGATATATTGATATGAATGACTGTAACAGCTAGGTAATGACACACAGCTAGGTGTTAACTCAGTTTAGCATTAGCGCTAGCATTAGTTTGCGTGCATGCTAAGTCTTTCCAGGAATGTTTGACTCTTTGGGACCCTATGGACTGTAACCGACCAGGCTCCTCTTTCCATGAGATTCTCCAGGCAAGAATACTGGAGTGGGTTGACCTGCCCGCCTCCAAGGGATCTTCCCGACCCAGGGATTGAACCAGCGTGTCTTAGGACTCCTGCATTGGCAGATGGGTTCTTTAGAACTAGCGTCACCTGGGAAGTCCATAGTTTAGAAAAAGGTAAAAGTGTTTGTTTAAAAAAAAAAATTATGTCCATAGGGCTATAGAAAAGAAGTGGAGGAAGAGTAAGGAGAATGTGGAGAAGAGAATAAGAGAAAGAAGGAAAAAACACTCACTAGATGTTTACAGAAAATGAACTTAAGAAGAACCCAAAGAAAGTACATTTTGACAGAAACAATATACTAGACAGGATGTAGGCTAAATTGCTGAAAGAAAGAGACAGCAAAATCCAGTGGCTGCCACAAGATAGGCAACTGTACACTTATACACACTGTTCGGGCTTTCCTGATGGCTCAGACGATAAAGAATCCATCTGTAATGCACAAGACACCGGAGGTTCGATCCCTGGGTCAGGAAGATCCTCTAGAGGCAGGCGTGGCAACCCACTCCAGTATTCTTACCTGGAGAATCCCATGGACAGAGGAGCCTGGTGGGTTACAGTTCATGGGATCACAGAGTTGGACACAACCGAGTGACTAAGCATACACACACACACACACACAGTTCAGGAGGTTGGTTACATGTAGGGTGGGTGGTGCGACAGTGACTCCTACCTGGGGAGCCAAGAGACCTATTACCAGGGATATATTTTGATCTAAAAATCTTATCTGCAGAATAGGGCAACCCTAGTTTTCCGAACATCTCCTCAGCCTTCCTGTGAGTGGTTTTCCTCTCCTTTGTATTCCCAAACCACTACCCCTTTCCTAAACTCAGGATGGTATACAAGCTTCAATTACCCGATGGCCTTTTGTGTCTGTGTATTATAATGGAACACCCCTTAAGTATGGAATTTTTTTTTCCTCTCCCGTTGATCTGTTTTACATCAATTTAATTATTAGACCAGTTGAAAAACATTGAAAGGAAGAAGGTATAAATTTTACACCCGTGCATCACACCATAAATGTGCAAAACTATCAGCCAAGGAGTGAGGTTTTATCCACAAATTACTTTTTACTAATATTAAAATTGTATACCTGATTCAATTAAATAACTACGTGTTAAACATTTAATATCTATTATTGCCATTTTCCCAGAGGCTCAGACTGTAAAGAATACGTGTGCAGTGCAGGAGACCAGAGTTCAATTCCTAGGTTGGGAAGATCCCCTAAAAGAGGGCATGGCAACCCACTCCAGTGTTCTTGCCTGGAGAATCCTCATGGACAGAAGAGCCTGGCGGACTACAGTCCATGGGGTCGCACAGAACTGGACACGACTGAGCTTAAGTAACTATGTGTTAGCTATATAACATCTACTATTGTCTATTAAGAAATTCTACTCTTTCCTTGGGAGGGTTGCCTATAATGGTAATATAATCCATCCGGGGAGTAATATTCCCTGATCCTTAGCCTGTTTTGCACCTGTGGTGTGCCTTTGTCAGAGATGGGTACACACAAAAAAAGAGGTGGGAGTGGAGGAGAATTAAGTATTTCTTTCTCATGTGAATGCGGGGGAACCCTTTATTCCACCCCATGAAACCCCCGCTTAAAAGCTGCCACTGTCCCTCGACAACCACAGAGCAGGTTCTTCAGCAGGAGCCAGCATGACTGCTAATTCCAAATTTATTGACTACATCGACGAAGCTTTGGAAATCAAAAGAAACGGCACTGTCCCACTTGTATTTCACCTATCAGGGATTCCTTACCCAATCACCATGTGCACTCGAAAAATTTTAAGCAAGAAGCGATGACATAGTGCTAGCATCTTACCAGGGATATATTTTGATCTAAAAATCTTATCTGCAGAATAGGGCAACCCTAGTTTTCCGAACATCTCCTCAGCCTTCCTGTGAGTGGTTTTCCTCTCCTTTGTATTCCCAAACCACTACCCCTTTCCTAAACTCAGGATGGTATACAAGCTTCAATTACCCGATGGCCTTTTGTGTCTGTGTATTATAATGGAACACCCCTTAAGTATGGAATTTTTTTTTCCTCTCCCGTTGATCTGTTTTACATCAATTTAATTATTAGACCAGTTGAAAAACATTGAAAGGAAGAAGGTATAAATTTTACACCCGTGCATCACACCATAAATGTGCAAAACTATCAGCCAAGGAGTGAGGTTTTATCCACAAATTACTTTTTACTAATATTAAAATTGTATACCTGATTCAATTAAATAACTACGTGTTAAACATTTAATATCTATTATTGCCATTTTCCCAGAGGCTCAGACTGTAAAGAATACGTGTGCAGTGCAGGAGACCAGAGTTCAATTCCTAGGTTGGGAAGATCCCCTAAAAGAGGGCATGGCAACCCACTCCAGTGTTCTTGCCTGGAGAATCCTCATGGACAGAAGAGCCTGGCGGACTACAGTCCATGGGGTCGCACAGAACTGGACACGACTGAGCTTAAGTAACTATGTGTTAGCTATATAACATCTACTATTGTCTATTAAGAAATTCTACTCTTTCCTTGGGAGGGTTGCCTATAATGGTAATATAATCCATCCGGGGAGTAATATTCCCTGATCCTTAGCCTGTTTTGCACCTGTGGTGTGCCTTTGTCAGAGATGGGTACACACAAAAAAAGAGGTGGGAGTGGAGGAGAATTAAGTATTTCTTTCTCATGTGAATGCGGGGGAACCCTTTATTCCACCCCATGAAACCCCCGCTTAAAAGCTGCCACTGTCCCTCGACAACCACAGAGCAGGTTCTTCAGCAGGAGCCAGCATGACTGCTAATTCCAAATTTATTGACTACATCGACGAAGCTTTGGAAAAATCAAAAGAAACGGCACTGTCCCACTTGTATTTCACCTATCAGGGGATTCCTTACCCAATCACCATGTGCACTTCAGAGACTTTCCAAGCCTTGGATGCCTTTGAAGCAAGAAGCGATGACATAGTGCTAGCATCTTATCCAAAGTGTGGTAACTAGCAAAACTTTTCTACAAGGGCACTTTTTCCGAGTGAGTAGGTGGGGGAGGTGCAAGGAGAAGGTGGGAGGAGGGCAGTTTATCTCTCTGTGAAGCCAGAAATTAGACAGAAGGGTCACCAAGATGGGTCAGAACAGAGCTTGTAAAATCAATGACTAGAACTGGAAGATTTAGAAGCCCCGGGGGTGAGGGCTTGCCTGGTGGCTCAGCGGTAAAGAATCCACCTGTGATGCAAGAGCCGTGGGTTTGAGTCGCTGGTTGGGAAGATCCCCCGGAGGAGGGCATGGCAACCCACTCCAGTATTCTTGCCTGGAGAATCCCATGGACAGAGGAGCCTGGCGGGCTACAGTCCATAGGGTTGCAAAGAATAAAACACAACTGAAATGACTGATCACACAGGCAGTGTCTGAGGGAGCAGGTCTGTGAAAAGGACAGAATGGCTGACGAGTGTGGAAGGAGCTGCCTGGTGGGGCTAGAAAACAGAAAAAGAGCCAGCTGCCATGGAGCAACGGGAGCAGCAAAGAGGACCATTTTGATTTTTGACTGAAAAGAAACATGGGCATGTCTATAAACATCTCTGTCTTCCATGTGCTAGCTTATTTTTCAGGACCAAACACCAATTCTCCAGTTTCTCAAAACAGTTTTATAATGGTCCTTCATTGGTAGAGGATAAGATGTTAAGAAACTAAATTACTCTATTTTACACAATCTATTTCTGTTTTTTTTTTTTTTGTCTTTTTGGCCACAAGAGGCGGCAAGCAGGATCTTAGTTCCCTGACCAGGGATTATATCTGTGCCCCATATATTGGAAGCATGGAGTCTTAACCACTGGACTGCCAGGAAGTCCTACTTTCGATTTTTTTTTTTTTTAAAGATTTATTTATTTATTTATTTTGGGCGGGGGTCGGGTTGGGGAGGGAGGGGAGCGGGCGGGTCACTTCTATTGGTCTTTCATTTCTCTGTTTTCATCCGTCTCTGTTCTTTGGCTCCTGCGGGCCTCCCATCGCGGTGGCGTCTGTCGTCGCAGAGCACCGGCTCTGGGCGCATGTGCTCCAGAGCTCCGGCTCAGTCATTGGACACATCAGTCCAGCCGCTCTGCTGCACGTGGGATCTTCCCAGGCCAGGGCTCGAACCGGCGCCCCTTGCACTGCAAGGCGGTGTCCTTATCCACTGGACCACCAGGGGAAGCCCTCGATCATTTTTAACTGCTATTCTGTCTCTGTTTATTAAAGTCAACTCCATTTCATATTTCCTTTTTCTTAATTGATGCTGAGGTTTTTTTATAAAAATAAAAATTATATACTCTTATAGAAAATATTCGTAAATAATTTGATAAAATATATGATATACAATAAACAACCATTTCTATAGTATAACCTTGTTCTGTAAGGAAGATACTCTAGATTTAAAAAGAAGTACTGCCTCTTTTTGTTAAAGGGGAAATTTGATAAAGAAGATAATCTGATCTTTATACCAAAGTAAGTAAATGCTATTTGCCATAAAACTCTGCTTCTTTCTCTAGCCCAGTTTCCTTTGAATGCAAAAGAACCAATTGTACATATCAAAGAATTGTTGTGGTGGGTTTTTTCTTTCTTCTTGTTTTTAGGCTGTAGCATGGTTTGCAGGATCTTGGTTCCCAGACCAGGGATCAAACCTGGGCTCCTGAAGTGGAAACATAGAGTCTTTTTTTTTTTTTTTTTTTTTTGGGCGGGGGTCGGGTTGGGGAGGGAGGGGAGCACGAAGGCCACTTCCATTGGTCTTTCATTTCTCTGTTTTCATCCGTCTTTGTTCTTTGGCCCGTGTGGGCCTCCCATCACGGTGGCGTCTGTCGTTGCAGAGCGCTGGCTCTGGGCGCACGCGCCCCAGAGCTCCGGCTCGGTAATTGGACACATCAGTCGAGCCGCTCCGCAGCACGTGGGATCTTCCCAGGCCAGGGATGGAACAGGTGCCCCTTGCACTGCAAGGCGGTGTCCTTACTCACTGGAACACCAGGGGAAGCCCTGAAACACAGAGTCTTAACCCACTGGACTGCCAGGGAACTGCCTCATTGTAGATTTTAATTTTTATGATATATATGTTTTTGTTATATCAAGAATCCTTAATGATCTTTAATTCTCTGATTTTTTTTATAGGGTCTAATTGGATTCTCCACATCATTAGTGAATTAATATTTGCTGATTCAAAAAAAAAGTATGAATATCCTGAATTCCCAGTTCTTGAATGTGGGGACCCAGAAAAATATCAGGTTGGTACAAAAGAGCCTTGAAACTTAGAGCAAATTTATTCTAGAAAGTAGAATTGGGGAATTTTTTTTTTTTGAGTTCTGAAAATACAACACTAAATAATTATTGCAATTCATTGTGTGCTTGTCATATAATCCCAGTACTGTTCAAGAATTATCTCATTTTATTGCATAATCACCTTATCATTATTTTACAAATGATTAAATCATTAGCGTGTGTCTGAAGGTAATCAGTCGCTCCGTCGTATCCGACTCTTTGCGACCCCATGGACTGCAGCATGCCAGGCTTCCCTGTCCTTCACCGTTTCCCGGTAATATTAATAATATTAAAAACAGGTCATCCTGCCTGTCATTCATATCACCTTCCTTACCGCATGTTGTTACTCACATTATCAATGAAACCAACTGGGGTCTTGGTGTGAGACAGGATGCTGTGCTTCCTGCCAGGAAAGGCAAGAAACGGGGGAGGAAGGGTCGGAGTCAGGATTTGGGTGCTGGACAGAACACAGAAGAGGAGGGCCACCCATCCCTCCTCCACACTTGGACACACTGGAGACACATGTGGGAAGGGAAGACCGTATCCAAGTGGAAACTGCATTCCCAGCAAAACTTACCAGAAAAGTTCATCAACAAGACTCTGGACAGGCAGACAGGACTCAGTTACTAAAAATGAAGTCACTTACGGAGTTCGGAATCTTTCTGGAAAGAAATGGAGACACTTGACAGGATGACAAATACAAACCTAAAAGTTGGATTCCTCCCACTCAAAAAGTTGTATCCCAGGGAGGGCCCAGCAGGGATCTTCCCAGGCCAGGGATGGAACAGGTGCTTGCACTGCAAGGCGGTGTCCTTACTCACTGGAACACCAGGGGAAGCCCTGAAACACAGAGTCTTAACCCACTGGACTGCCAGGGAACTGCCTCATTGTAGATTTTAATTTTTATGATATATATGTTTTTGTTATATCAAGAATCCTTAATGATCTTTAATTCTCTGATTTTTTTTATAGGGTCTAATTGGATTCTCCACATCATTAGTGAATTAATATTTGCTGATTCAAAAAAAAAGTATGAATATCCTGAATTCCCAGTTCTTGAATGTGGGGACCCAGAAAAATATCAGGTTGGTACAAAAGAGCCTTGAAACTTAGAGCAAATTTATTCTAGAAAGTAGAATTGGGGAATTTTTTTTTTTTGAGTTCTGAAAATACAACACTAAATAATTATTGCAATTCATTGTGTGCTTGTCATATAATCCCAGTACTGTTCAAGAATTATCTCATTTTATTGCATAATCACCTTATCATTATTTTACAAATGATTAAATCATTAGCGTGTGTCTGAAGGTAATCAGTCGCTCCGTCGTATCCGACTCTTTGCGACCCCATGGACTGCAGCATGCCAGGCTTCCCTGTCCTTCACCGTTTCCCGGTAATATTAATAATATTAAAAACAGGTCATCCTGCCTGTCATTCATATCACCTTCCTTACCGCATGTTGTTACTCACATTATCAATGAAACCAACTGGGGTCTTGGTGTGAGACAGGATGCTGTGCTTCCTGCCAGGAAAGGCAAGAAACGGGGGAGGAAGGGTCGGAGTCAGGATTTGGGTGCTGGACAGAACACAGAAGAGGAGGGCCACCCATCCCTCCTCCACACTTGGACACACTGGAGACACATGTGGGAAGGGAAGACCGTATCCAAGTGGAAACTGCATTCCCAGCAAAACTTACCAGAAAAGTTCATCAACAAGACTCTGGACAGGCAGACAGGACTCAGTTACTAAAAATGAAGTCACTTACGGAGTTCGGAATCTTTCTGGAAAGAAATGGAGACACTTGACAGGATGACAAATACAAACCTAAAAGTTGGATTCCTCCCACTCAAAAAAAGTTGTATCCCAGGTGGAAGAAAACTCACTTCCACAGACTCGGCTGAAGGAACAGAAAAATACACTGTAAGTGAGGTATTCAGGGCCTTGGCTTTTGAAGTCTTTTGATGTCTATGATTTATCAGAAATGTTTATTTTTCTCTTTAGGTATTTTTAAAAGCACTTTTGCATTTTATTTTTATTTGTCATATACAAAGATACTTTTCTATGCAATGTGCCTTTTATTTTAAAATGGAAATAAGTGAGAAGATAAGCTTCATGTAACAGTTACTCACTTTACAGAAATTTTTTCTAAAATATATCCATTTTTCTTAAGATCATATCTTGACTTTACACTGGTTACAGTTCAGCTATATCATGCATTTTCATGAACATATAATTATATGTTAACCTAATTTTGTTACAGTTAACCTTCATTTTCTCCCTGGATATTTTTCTGCACCTTTCAAGGCAGTTTATCATTTCTCACATGTCTTTAAGTGATGTTTGGCCCTGCAGTTTGGTGGAAATGGCACGCTCTCACTTAATCTGAAAATTACCATCTGCGTAATTTTGCACAAAGCACTTAAAACCTCAAAATCTCCTGTTAATCTCTAAAATGGGGGTTACAATATCTACCTGAGAGGATTATTGTGAATGAATGTAAAAGCATTTCCAAAACTGAAAAGTTTTGATGTAAATCAAGTACAGTGACTACTAATCACCACTTGGGTCCATGTCACTGATTTTTTAAAAAAAAAGCTTAAGTCAGTTTCAGCCCCTTGGCTTGGGTTGGGATCTCTACTAAGTTTTCACAGAACCATTGGCTAAAAAATTCAGGATTTGGGTGCTGGACAGAACACAGAAAAAGGGCCCCCCCCAACACTTGGACACACTGAAAATGCCAAGTGGAAACTGCATTCCCAGCAAAACTTACCAGAAAAGTTCATCAACAAGACTCTGGACAGGCAGACAGGACTCAGTTACTAAAAATGAAGTCACTTACGGAGTTCGGAATCTTTCTGGAAAGAAATGGAGACACTTGACAGGATGACAAATACAAACCTAAAAGTTGGATTCCTCCCACTCAAAAAAAGTTGTATCCCAGGTGGAAGAAAACTCACTTCCACAGACTCGGCTGAAGGAACAGAAAAATACACTGTAAGTGAGGTATTCAGGGCCTTGGCTTTTGAAGTCTTTTGATGTCTATGATTTATCAGAAATGTTTATTTTTCTCTTTAGGTATTTTTAAAAGCACTTTTTGCATTTTATTTTTATTTGTCATATACAAAGATACTTTTCTATGCAATGTGCCTTTTATTTTAAAATGGAAATAAGTGAGAAGATAAGCTTCATGTAACAGTTACTCACTTTACAGAAATTTTTTTCTAAAATATATCCATTTTTTCTTAAGATCATATCTTGACTTTACACTGGTTACAGTTCAGCTATATCATGCATTTTCATGAACATATAATTATATGTTAACCTAATTTTGTTACAGTTAACCTTCATTTTCTCCCTGGATATTTTTCTGCACCTTTCAAGGCAGTTTATCATTTCTCACATGTCTTTAAGTGATGTTTGGCCCTGCAGTTTGGTGGAAATGGCACGCTCTCACTTAATCTGAAAATTACCATCTGCGTAATTTTGCACAAAGCACTTAAAACCTCAAAATCTCCTGTTAATCTCTAAAATGGGGGTTACAATATCTACCTGAGAGGATTATTGTGAATGAATGTAAAAGCATTTCCAAAACTGAAAAGTTTTGATGTAAATCAAGTACAGTGACTACTAATCACCACTTGGGTCCATGTCACTGATTTTTTTTTTTTAAAAAAAAAAAAAAGCTTAAGTCAGTTTCAGCCCCTTGGCTTGGGTTGGGATCTCTACTAAGTTTTCACAGAACCATTGGCTATAAATGTCTAAATACAATTTCATTACTTTAAACAACGTGACTGAGCAGTGAGTGACCTTCACAAGCATGGAAATAAACACTTAAAGCCGTAGTTACCACCACCCCCACCCTGCCCCGCCACATAACATAAACTAAAGGACTAATTTTAAGATAGAAACTTTCACCCTAACAGATTAAATAGGTAACTTAATTTTTAAAATTATTAGAAGTAGATAACAACAACAAAAAAGAGTGCTTATACTAACAAGAATTTCTCTTATAAAATATTTCTCAGATATTTAAATGACTCTACACTTTCCAGTTCTGCTGGGATATTTGATTGCACGAAGTCCATTTGGTTAAAAGAAACCTAGATGCTAAAAATGGATTTAAAGGAGCTATGGAAAGACTTGAAATTTCTGTTAATGATTTTGAATGTAGAAAAGAGCCACATTAGGTGAAAGAGTTAATTGTCGGTTTTGATCTGTCTTGGAAGAAAATGAAGGGGCTTCCCAGGTGGCTCAGTGGTAAAGAATCCACCTGCCAATGCAGGAGATGCCAGAGATGTGGGTTCGATCCCTGAGTTGGGAAGATCTCCTGGAGGAGGAAATGGCAGCCCACTCCTGGTTCATAGGGCTGCAGAGAGTCAGACACAACTGAGCACGCACACATGAAGAAAATGAATTTGGAATGGTTGTGGGAAAAGGTAAAGTTTTCCCTAAAAAACAACCAAAAAGAAAAAGAAGAATTGGCCAATTGGAAGCAGGATGGAAGAAGGAAGTTCAAAAGGAGGAAGCTTTAAAATATTTATTTATGACTCTCCATTCCTCATCTCCTACAAAGAAAATCTCAAAAAAAGGCAGTAACAGTAATGACTGAAACTCATGGTACAAAACTCTAAAATGGGGTCAATCTACCTGAGAGGATTATTGTGAATGAATGTAAAAGCATTTCCAAAACTGAAAAGTTTTGATGTAAATCAAGTACAGTGACTACTAATCACCACTTGGGTCCATGTCACTGATTTTTTAAAAAAAAAAAAGAAGCTTAAGTCAGTTTCAGCCCCTTGGCTTGGGTTGGGATCTCTACTAAGTTTTCACAGAACCATTGGCTATAAATGTCTAAATACAATTTCATTACTTTAAACAACGTGACTGAGCAGTGAGTGACCTTCACAAGCATGGAAATAAACACTTAAAGCCGTAGTTACCACCACCCCCACCCTGCCCCGCCACATAACATAAACTAAAGGACTAATTTTAAGATAGAAACTTTCACCCTAACAGATTAAATAGGTAACTTAATTTTTAAAATTATTAGAAGTAGATAACAACAACAAAAAAGAGTGCTTATACTAACAAGAATTTCTCTTATAAAATATTTCTCAGATATTTAAATGACTCTACACTTTCCAGTTCTGCTGGGATATTTGATTGCACGAAGTCCATTTGGTTAAAAGAAACCTAGATGCTAAAAATGGATTTAAAGGAGCTATGGAAAGACTTGAAATTTCTGTTAATGATTTTGAATGTAGAAAAGAGCCACATTAGGTGAAAGAGTTAATTGTCGGTTTTGATCTGTCTTGGAAGAAAATGAAGGGGCTTCCCAGGTGGCTCAGTGGTAAAGAATCCACCTGCCAATGCAGGAGATGCCAGAGATGTGGGTTCGATCCCTGAGTTGGGAAGATCTCCTGGAGGAGGAAATGGCAGCCCACTCCTGGTTCATAGGGCTGCAGAGAGTCAGACACAACTGAGCACGCACACATGAAGAAAATGAATTTGGAATGGTTGTGGGAAAAGGTAAAGTTTTCCCTAAAAAACAACCAAAAAGAAAAAGAAGAATTGGCCAATTGGAAGCAGGATGGAAGAAGGAAGTTCAAAAGGAGGAAGCTTTAAAATATTTATTTATGACTCTCCATTCCTCATCTCCTACAAAGAAAATAGAAACAAAGAAAATCTAGAAAAGGATGTGAAAGAGGATGAGATGCAGTAACAGTAATGACTGAAACTCATGGTACAAAACTTAGGAGTGATTCACTACACACACTCACAGACACACACACACACATACACAACACACACAAAACACACATGCTTTCACTTTATCGTTTATATTTCTAAGAGAATGAAACAGTTTCCATCACCAAGGATTCTGGCAACTCACCTCCATTACGACAAATTACCTCGGTCCATCTTCAAGAATAAAGCCAAGGTGAGTGCCCTTTCCTACCGATATTTCAGTGTGAAGTTCTTCATGTATAGATGTTGACTTTCTAAAGTATAGAATGAGTTTGCTACTTAGCACAGAATTTTAATGAATGAAGTGTGTGATTTGGCATTTCTTTTGTCGCTGTTTCTTTCCTTAAGATATATCTGCTATAGTTGCCTTCAAATTACATGCATTTTCAGTCAGGATATAAAATATATGCATAAGGTGGAACATATTTTAGAATCTGTTCTACAGTGGAATACATTTTAGTACCTCATTAGAATATTTAGAGTGTATAACAATGTCATCTAAGAAAATGACCAAAACTGTTTCTTCAGTTCTTTGGGGGGAGTGTTATTTACCTGAGGTTTGAAACTCTTTCATTTCTGAATTTCACATATAATAGCAAACTTCATATCAAGCATAACTATAGACGCTTTGGAGATTTTTATTGGTTTTAAAATTTTGTCACATTAATTAATATTGATTGAGTCTCATAGATTAGTTTTTCAATGATCCTTTCTTGTTTTTTGATCTCCCCTCCTTCCTTACTCTTTGTCTTGCGAAAAAAGATTACATTTAATTAAAATAAAGATTTTAAACTCCTGGGGACTTACTGGGAGTGTCCAGTGGTTTGCACTCTGTGCTTCTACTATAGGGTTCGATCCTTAGTCGAAGAACAAAGATCCTGCTGGCCCCACATGCTGAAAGAAAAAACAGTTAAGACAGTTTACAACAATAAGTAGAAGGAAGGAAACAATGGAGAAGGGAAGAGGAGGATGTGGAAGCTTAGCATTAGCAACCCATGACCATGGAACTAGGAGCAGAATTTGAAAGCAACTTGAAGACTGCCTACTCTAACCCCATTAGGTATTTGAATTCCACCAAGTGGCTGTCTGGACTACTCACACCTCTCCTTGCAAGGAGTTCCTCTGTTCCTTCTGCTAACTGTGGGTAGCTCTCTAAAACAGTTTTCCTTTACATTAAGAATCTCCCAAACTGGAAATACTGCTTTAACCCATACTTCCCCAGTTTAAGGCAGTTCAGTAGAATCACAAACCTCAGTGATTCTTTTGTTCTTTCCCTTAAAGTATTCCATAAGACACAGAGCTAAGGTAATGTTTTAAAGCATTTGGACTTGGAGCATGCAGGCTTTTCTTTTTTTTTAATTTATTTATCTTTTGGGGGGTGGGGTGGCAAGGGAGGGGGCCGGGCGGGCCACTTCTATTGGTCTTTCTCTATCTTCATCCGTCTTTATTCCCTGGCTCCCGTGGGTCTCCCATCGCGGTGGTCTCTGTCGTCGCAGAGCACTGGCTCTGGACGCATGCGGCCCAGAGCTCTGGCTCAGTAATTGGACACATCGGTCCAGCCGCTCCGCGGCACGTGGCATCTTCCCAGGCCAGGGATCGAACCGGCGCCCCTTGCACTGCAAGGCGGTGTCCTTACCCACTGGACCACCAGGGGAAGCCCGCATGCAGGCTTTTGAACGAAGGCTTTACGTTCACAAGAAAGCAGGGCAGGAGACGAGCGACAGTCAAGGTAAGAGGTCGGTGCTGAGATTTTGTCCACACACCAGCCCCGCTGGTGCTTGCTGGGCTAATTTATGTCTTTATAAAATTATAAACTGCTATAAGCCGGAGGAATTCCTGAGTGGTAATCAGAGCCCCAAATATCAGACCTTCAGGTGACAAGAATCTGCTGTACTTGGATTGTGGACAGAGGTGAATTTTAGATTTCAACAAAGATATAGACCCAGCACATTCATCTCTATTCAGTTGTATTCTGTTACCATCAGTTCATGTCTCTAGACTGATGGAGTGCTCTGGAATCCTGATTCCCTCTTAGTTTCATGCCATCTACAAATGTGGTAAATACAGCTTCTATGTGTGCATGCATACGAAGTCGCTTCAGTTGTGTCTGACTCTCGGACCCCATGATTGTAGCCACCAGGCTCCTCTGTCCATGGGATTCTCCAGGCAAGAAGACTGGGGTGGGTTGCCCTTTCCATCCATCTCTAGGGATCTTCCCAACTCAGGGATCCAACCCGCATCTCTTATGTCTTCTCCATTAGCAGGTGGGTTCTTTACCACTACCATCACCTGGGAAGCCCACAGCTTCTATATCTTTACTTAAAACTACTCATTAAAATGCTAATAATGGTCTAGTCAGGACAGTTTTATTAAAAGCCTACTAAAAGTCTCTGGACAGTTTTACGTTAGTTTTTCAGCCCCCTTTGCATCAGTTTTACGTGCTTGATTGTTTCTGCTGCCAACATGCCTTCTTCCATTTTGCAGGAGATGTCATAAGCAAGCAATCTACTAATTTAAGAATTACATTCAGGAAGAACCTGCCATGAGAAACAACTTTTTCTTAGAAAACCTGTGTTGTCCCCTGGTGGTTACTACATCCTCTTTTATGTGGCCACAAATCATTTATTTAGTCAGTTCCAAAAATGTCTCCCAAATGGAGGTCATGTTCACAAGTCTGTACTCTGCAAGCTCCACACCTTCCTCTTTCCCAAAAGGAAAACGCTGACTGCCTGCTTCCAGTCTTCTGAACCTCTTGTGCACTATCTCCATCTCCTCTGAGTCACTAATGGTGCTCAGTAATACTGTACTCCTCGATTTCCTCAGTTCTTCAAAGGGAAATTTTCTGGCCAGACGGCCCAAACCCACATGGCCAAGTGGTCTGCAGTTTACTCATTCTCTAAGGTTTCAGTTTGCTGTTTACAATGTCTATTTCACACTTTTCATTCAGAAAAATGAATCTGTGCCTCATCAGAGAAGATAGAACACTGAAATTCAGAGGTTCTGCTTCCTCCACATCACCCAGCATACCTCCAACCTGCCCTTCTTTGATCTTTTCCCATCAAACGCTAAATATTATTTTTGTATACCTTAACATTATTGTGTTATTTTTACTTTTGGGGTGGTCAGACCATGCTCTTGTGAGTTTGCTCTTCTCACATGTTCTAAATGTGACTTTTTATTGTCTCAAGTTGTTAGCAAAAGTCCAGTGTTATAATATCAATCTCCATTTTTCCCCCTTTCTCCCTAGGCTTTCTGATCTCCCACCTCTGTTGCTCAATTTCTTTTTCTTTTCAAGATTTTTTGGGGGGGGGGGGGGGGGGGGGGGGGAGCGGGGCAGGCAGGCCATTTCTATTGGTCTTTCATTTATCTATTTTCATCCATCTTTGTTCTTTGGCCTGTGTGGGCCTCCCATCGCAGTGGCCTCTGTTGTTGCAGGCGCCAGCTCTGGGCGCATCGCTCAGAGCTGCGGCTCGGTGGACACACTGGTCCAGCCGCTCCGCGGCACATGGGATCTTCCCAGGCCAGGGATCGAACCGCGCCCTGCACTGCAAGGCGGTGTCCTTACCCACTGGACCACCAGGGAAGCCCTTTTGCTCAATTTCTTTCTTTCTCTATCAGTTCAGTTCCGTCGCCGGTCGTGTCCAGCTTTTGCGACCCCATGGACTGTAACATGCCAGGCTTCCTGTCCTCACCATCTCCCAGAGCTGCGGCTCGGATGACACATCTCTTTATGTGGCCACAAATCATTTATTTAGTCAGTTCCAAAAATGTCTCCCAAATGGAGGTCATGTTCACAAGTCTGTACTCTGCAAGCTCCACACCTTCCTCTTTCCCAAAAGGAAAACGCTGACTGCCTGCTTCCAGTCTTCTGAACCTCTTGTGCACTATCTCCATCTCCTCTGAGTCACTAATGGTGCTCAGTAATACTGTACTCTCGATTTCCTCAGTTCTTCAAAGGGAAATTTTCTGGCCAGACGGCCCAAACCCACATGGCCAAGTGGTCTGCAGTTTACTCATTCTCTAAGGTTTCAGTTTGCTGTTTACAATGTCTATTTCACACTTTTCATTCAGAAAAATGAATCTGTGCCTCATCAGAGAAGATAGAACACTGAAATTCAGAGGTTCTGCTTCCTCCACATCACCCAGCATACCTCCAACCTGCCCTTCTTTGATCTTTTCCCATCAAACGCTAAATATTATTTTTGTATACCTTAACATTATTGTGTTATTTTTACTTTTGGGGTGGTCAGACCATGCTCTTGTGAGTTTGCTCTTCTCACATGTTCTAAATGTGACTTTTTATTGTCTCAAGTTGTTAGCAAAAGTCCAGTGTTATAATATCAATCTCCATTTTTCCCCCTTTCTCCCTAGGCTTTCTGATCTCCCACCTCTGTTGCTCAATTTCTTTTTTTTTTTTTTCAAGATTTTTTTTTGGGGGGGTGGGGGGGCGGGCTGGGGAGAGAGGGGTCAGGCAGGCCATTTCTATTGGTCTTTCATTTATCTATTTTCATCCATCTTTGTTCTTTGGCCTGTGTGGGCCTCCCATCACAGTGGCCTCTGTTGTTGCAGAGCGCCAGCTCTGGGCGCATGCGCTCCAGAGCTGCGGCTCGGTAATTGGACACACTGGTCCAGCCGCTCCGCGGCACATGGGATCTTCCCAGGCCAGGGATCGAACCGGCGCCCCCTGCACTGCAAGGCGGTGTCCTTACCCACTGGACCACCAGGGAAGCCCTTTTGCTCAATTTCTTTCTTTCTCTATCAGTTCAGTTCCGTCGCTCGGTCGTGTCCAGCTTTTGCGACCCCATGGACTGTAACATGCCAGGCTTCCCTGTCCCTCACCATCTCCCAGAGCTTGCTTAAAGTCACGTCCACTGACTCAGTGATGCCATCTAACCACTTCATTCTCTGTCATCCCCTTCTCCTTCTGCCTTCTATCTTTCCCATCATCAGGGTCTTTTCCAGTGAGTCATCTCTTTCGCATCAGGTGGCCAAAGTATCGGAGCCTCAGCATCAGTCCTTCCAATGAATATTCAGTGTTGATTTCCCTTAGGATTAACTGGTTTGATGTCCTTGCTGTCCACGGGACTCTCAAGAGTCTTCTCCAGCACTACAGTTCAAAAGCATCAGCTCTTAGGCGCTCAGCCTTATGGTCCAACTCTCACATTCACACATGACTACTGGGAAAACCATAGTTTTGACTATACAAACTTTTGTCAGCAAAGTCATGTCTCTGATTTTTATTTTTTTTTAATTTTGGCCTCTTTTATTGGTTCCTTATTTATGTATTTTCATCCATCTCCATTCTTTGGCCTGTGTGGGCCTCCCATTGCAGCGGCCTCTCTCACTGCTGAGCACTGGCTCTGAGCACATGCGCTCCAGAGCGCAGGCAACAATTGGACACACTGGTCCAGCCGCTTCGTGGCACGTGGGATCCTCCCGGGCCAGGGATCGAACCGATAACCCCTTGTACTGCAAGGTGGACCCCTCACCCACTGGGCCACCAGGGAAACCCATGTCTCTGCTTTTTTTAAAACTTTTTTTTTGGTGGGGGGGGGGTCACTTCTATTAGTCCTTTCATTTATTCATTTTCATCCATCTTTGTTCTTTGGCCTGTGTGGGCCTCCCATCACAGTGGCCTCTGTCATTGCAGAGCACCATCTCTGGGTGCATGCACTTCAGAGCTCCAGCTCGGTAGTTGGGCACACCGGTCCAGCCGCTCCACGGCACCTGGGATCTTCCTAGGTCAGGGATCGAACTGGTACCCCTTTCACTGCAAGGTGGTGTCCTTACCCACTGGATCACCAGGGAAGCCCCTTGTCTCTGCTTTTTAATATGCTGTCTAGGATTGTCATAGCTTTTCTTCTAAGAAGCAAGCGTCTTTTAATTTCATCTATTTCTCTATATCTTAACAAAATCAGGTAGTGAATAATATGATATAATGCTCATGCTTTCACTTTTCCAAAAGTTCAAAACTTGAAACAAGTTAACTTAATTATATCTCCCTAGATATTGGTGATATTTCGAAACCCTAAAGACACGGCAATATCTTTTTTCCATTTCCATAATGATGTTCCTGATATTCCAAGCTATGGCTCTTGGGATGAATTCTTCAGACAGTTCATGAGAGGACAAGGTATGGTTGCTAGTAAAAGACTGCTTAGTACTTCAACAGATGACCACACTAATACAAAAATTCAAAGGTGTTTAGGATAAAGAAAATAAACAACAAGGTCTTACTGTATAATACAGGGAATTACATTTAATATCTTGTAATAACCTATAATAAAAAAAGAAAAAGTCTATATATAATATGCTGCTACTACTGCTAAATCACTTCAGTTGTGTCTAACTCTTTGTGACCCTATTGCCTGTAGCCATCCAGGCTCATCTGTCCATGGAATTTTCCAGACAAGAATACTGGAGTGGGTTGCCATGCCCTCCCCAAGGATCTTTATCAGAGCACATGCGCCCAGAGCGCAGGCAACAATTGGACACACTGGTCCTGCCGCTTTGTTGCACGTGGGATCCTCCCGGGCCAGGGATCGAACCGATAACCCCTTGTACTGCAAGGTGGACCCCTCACCCACTGGGCCACCAGGGAAACCCATGTCTCTGCTTTTTTTAAAACTTTTTTTTTGGTGGGGGGGGGGTCACTTCTATTAGTCCTTTCATTTATTCATTTTCATCCATCTTTGTTCTTTGGCCTGTGTGGGCCTCCCATCACAGTGGCCTCTGTCATTGCAGAGCACCATCTCTGGGTGCATGCACTTCAGAGCTCCAGCTCGGTAGTTGGGCACACCGGTCCAGCCGCTCCACGGCACCTGGGATCTTCCTAGGTCAGGGATCGAACTGGTACCCCTTTCACTGCAAGGTGGTGTCCTTACCCACTGGATCACCAGGGAAGCCCCTTGTCTCTGCTTTTTAATATGCTGTCTAGGATTGTCATAGCTTTTCTTCTAAGAAGCAAGCGTCTTTTAATTTCATCTATTTCTCTATATCTTAACAAAATCAGGTAGTGAATAATATGATATAATGCTCATGCTTTCACTTTTCCAAAAGTTCAAAACTTGAAACAAGTTAACTTAATTATATCTCCCTAGATATTGGTGATATTTCGAAACCCTAAAGACACGGCAATATCTTTTTTCCATTTCCATAATGATGTTCCTGATATTCCAAGCTATGGCTCTTGGGATGAATTCTTCAGACAGTTCATGAGAGGACAAGGTATGGTTGCTAGTAAAAGACTGCTTAGTACTTCAACAGATGACCACACTAATACAAAAATTCAAAGGTGTTTAGGATAAAGAAAATAAACAACAAGGTCTTACTGTATAATACAGGGAATTACATTTAATATCTTGTAATAACCTATAATAAAAAAAGAAAAAGTCTATATATAATATGCTGCTACTACTGCTAAATCACTTCAGTTGTGTCTAACTCTTTGTGACCCTATTGCCTGTAGCCATCCAGGCTCATCTGTCCATGGAATTTTCCAGACAAGAATACTGGAGTGGGTTGCCATGCCCTCCCCAAGGGGATCTTATATATATATGTATATATATACATACACACACACATACACATATATATAACTGAATAACTACACTGTACATCAAAAACTAACACAACACTGTAAATCAACTATATTTCAATTGGAATTTAGTAACATAAATTTTAAAAAGAAATAAAATAAATTAAGGCAGATCCAGGAGCCACAACGTTGCCTTTAAGTTTTCTGTTCATCAAACATACATTACTGTTTTTAAAAACAACTTGGGCAATTCATGTGTTGACGATGAATGTTAAATGGCCATAGAACAGACATGGGACAAAAAGCCCTGTAACAGTCATGTACAAAAAGCATTTCAAATTTATTCCCAGAAGTCTCTGTATTAGCACTATGATAAAAGCTAGCAAAGGACAAAACACTGACAGTGAGCAAACACACCTAAGATATTTGTTTGCCAGGAAGCAAGTAAGTTTTTGTTAGGTCATGTTGATGTTTTATCTCTGGTTACTGATTAATAAAGTATAATTTTATAGATGCCTACAAATGCTCCAGCTACCAAACTATTATATACACATCATTTAAGACCATAACAACTATGAAAAAGGCAGTATTAGCTATCAAAAACTTAAATCAGGGGCTTCTCTGGTGGTCCAGTGGGTAAGGAGTCTGCCTTGCACTGCAAGGGGTACCAGTTCCATCCCTGGTCCGGGAAGATCCCACATGCTGAGGAACGGCTGGGCTGCTGTGTCCAATTATGAGCCAGAGCTCTGGAGCGCTTGCTCCCAGAGACAGTGCTCTGCAATGAGAGAGGCTGCTGTGATGGGAGGCCCATACATGCCAAAGAATAAAGATGTATGCAAAATCAACGATGACTGAAGAGTCAGGAAAAAAAAAACCCACAATGACTGTGTTGTGATTCATAGTTCATTAAAAAAAGAAAAGAAGAAAGAAAAGAATGAGAAAAAATTAAATCACTTGCCAATGGTTCCAATACTTGTAAGTGGCAGCAAGTCTACTTCCCTGGGATAGTGGCCAGAGATGAATAAATGTCTACTATCTACACTGTGAGCCATCATATTTCCATGAACCAAGAATACTGGAGTGGGTTGCCATGCCCTCCCAAGATCTTATATATATATGTATATATACATACACACACATACACATATATATAACTGAATAACTACACTGTACATCAAAAACTAACACAACACTGTAAATCAACTATATTTCAATTGGAATTTAGTAACATAAATTTTAAAAAGAAATAAAATAAATTAAGGCAGATCCAGGAGCCACAACGTTGCCTTTAAGTTTTCTGTTCATCAAACATACATTACTGTTTTTAAAAACAACTTGGGCAATTCATGTGTTGACGATGAATGTTAAATGGCCATAGAACAGACATGGGACAAAAAGCCCTGTAACAGTCATGTACAAAAAGCATTTCAAATTTATTCCCAGAAGTCTCTGTATTAGCACTATGATAAAAGCTAGCAAAGGACAAAACACTGACAGTGAGCAAACACACCTAAGATATTTGTTTGCCAGGAAGCAAGTAAGTTTTTGTTAGGTCATGTTGATGTTTTATCTCTGGTTACTGATTAATAAAGTATAATTTTATAGATGCCTACAAATGCTCCAGCTACCAAACTATTATATACACATCATTTAAGACCATAACAACTATGAAAAAGGCAGTATTAGCTATCAAAAACTTAAATCAGGGGCTTCTCTGGTGGTCCAGTGGGTAAGGAGTCTGCCTTGCACTGCAAGGGGTACCAGTTCCATCCCTGGTCCGGGAAGATCCCACATGCTGAGGAACGGCTGGGCTGCTGTGTCCAATTATGAGCCAGAGCTCTGGAGCGCTTGCTCCCAGAGACAGTGCTCTGCAATGAGAGAGGCTGCTGTGATGGGAGGCCCATACATGCCAAAGAATAAAGATGTATGCAAAATCAACGATGACTGAAGAGTCAGGAAAAAAAAAACCCACAATGACTGTGTTGTGATTCATAGTTCATTAAAAAAAGAAAAGAAGAAAGAAAAGAATGAGAAAAAATTAAATCACTTGCCAATGGTTCCAATACTTGTAAGTGGCAGCAAGTCTACTTCCCTGGGATAGTGGCCAGAGATGAATAAATGTCTCTTTTTATTTTTATTTTTTATTTATTTGTTTTTGATTGTGCTGGGTCTTCGTTGCTTCGCGCAGGCATTCTCTAGTTAAAGCGAGCAGAGGCTACTTTCTAATAGCAGCGCACAGGCTTCTCCTTGTGGTGGCTCTGCAGCACGTGGAATCCTCCCAGACCTGAGACTGAACCTGTGTCTCCTGCACTGGCAGGCGGATCCCCAACCACCAGCCTACCAGGGAAGCCCAGTGTCTCTATTTAGCTGTGACTCTGTTGAGTGTCTACACTGCAGCAGAAAGAAGAATTAATGCCACACGACCCTAGAGTGGAAGTTGCTAACAGGTCCCTCTAAAAGGATCACTTTTAAAGTGGTCCTTTTCTGAGCAGCACAGAATGCCACACTGTCCCATACGAATGTATACTGGGTACAGTACTGAGATCTAAGACCCTATGGAGGCAGTTATGGTAAGTCTAAAAAATTATATCCCATTAATATAATGTAAGAGAACATTCAATGATGAGAAACTCATCATTGTTGGGACAGGCTATTTTAGGGAATCTATTGCTTATTCATTCTTTTAGTCTAAGTATTTGATTGGCAATGATAGATAACATTACCATTAGATAATAAAGTATTATCTTTATAAAGTATTATATATTATATTAATAAATTATAATTAGATAATAATATAAATTATCTAATTATTTGCTTGACAATGATAATATGTCTTATCATTGATAAGATAATTGATATTAATAGCCTGTATAGATTTTCTGCTTTGTAAACTTGTTAAGGTCAACTTACAGAGGTAGTTGAATGTACTGAAAAACATATAGGATATAGAATGAGGAGGCCTGGATCAGGCCTCATCACTTTTTATTATATATTAGTGATTAACACTAGATAGAATAAAATAGCCACCATTTATTGAACACATGCCAAGTACTACATGCTACTCCTAGTATGTAATAAAAACAATAAATGACTATTTAATTTTCATAATAAGTTTATGAGAATAATACTATTAGTACCATCATGTTACAAAGAAGTTTAGGCAGAGAAAGATTCTAAACTTTGATTTCCATTCTTATAAAGAGAAAATAAGAATATCTGACTTATGAGAGGCAAGACAATATTGCATTTTGATTGTACGAGCTGTAGGTTAAACTGACATTAAAAGATGACAATAACTTACTCTGTGACCTTAAAGTGGTTACTTAGCCCCTCTAGGTGTCTATTCCTCCCATCAATAAAATGGGTATAAAACTGTACCTCTCATGTTGGATTGCTTTAAAAATTGAAAGATAAAGTGTATACATATAAATAGAACATTTGGGAAGGCAGAAAACTCCATCAAAGTAGCATAAACAGATCAGGTTTTCTTTTCCTCACTTAACTGAGGAGTCTGGAGATAGCAAGTGATCCAGCCGCCCAGTAACGTTGGGTCAGCAGCTCTGACATTCCTTGGGGTGTCCTGCATTGCTTTTTTGCAACATTCGCTCAAGTTGAGCATCACCTTCAGACACAAAGAAGGGTCACCGAGACAGGATTAATTGTTCTAGAGACCTTCCAGCACACCCCTGCTTGTATCTCACTGGCTCGAACCATGGCATGTGACTAATCACAGTCCTAACCCAGGTGCTGCTAGTGGTAAAGAGCCTGACTGCCAGTGCAGGAGATGCAAGAGACCTGGGTTCAACACCTTGGATGGGAAGCTCCCCTGAAGGAGGGCATGGCAACCCACTCCAGTATTCTTGCCTGGAGAATCCCATGGACAGAGGAGCCTGGGGACAGTCCTCCAAAAGTCCCGATGATAATATGTCTTATCATTGATAAGATAATTGATATTAATAGCCTGTATAGATTTTCTGCTTTGTAAACTTGTTAAGGTCAACTTACAGAGGTAGTTGAATGTACTGAAAAACATATAGGATATAGAATGAGGAGGCCTGGATCAGGCCTCATCACTTTTTATTATATATTAGTGATTAACACTAGATAGAATAAAATAGCCACCATTTATTGAACACATGCCAAGTACTACATGCTACTCCTAGTATGTAATAAAAACAATAAATGACTATTTAATTTTCATAATAAGTTTATGAGAATAATACTATTAGTACCATCATGTTACAAAGAAGTTTAGGCAGAGAAAGATTCTAAACTTTGATTTCCATTCTTATAAAGAGAAAATAAGAATATCTGACTTATGAGAGGCAAGACAATATTGCATTTTGATTGTACGAGCTGTAGGTTAAACTGACATTAAAAGATGACAATAACTTACTCTGTGACCTTAAAGTGGTTACTTAGCCCCTCTAGGTGTCTATTCCTCCCATCAATAAAATGGGTATAAAACTGTACCTCTCATGTTGGATTGCTTTAAAAATTGAAAGATAAAGTGTATACATATAAATAGAACATTTGGGAAGGCAGAAAACTCCATCAAAGTAGCATAAACAGATCAGGTTTTCTTTTCCTCACTTAACTGAGGAGTCTGGAGATAGCAAGTGATCCAGCCGCCCAGTAACGTTGGGTCAGCAGCTCTGACATTCCTTGGGGTGTCCTGCATTGCTTTTTTGCAACATTCGCTCAAGTTGAGCATCACCTTCAGACACAAAGAAGGGTCACCGAGACAGGATTAATTGTTCTAGAGACCTTCCAGCACACCCCTGCTTGTATCTCACTGGCTCGAACCATGGCATGTGACTAATCACAGTCCTAACCCAGGTGCTGCTAGTGGTAAAGAGCCTGACTGCCAGTGCAGGAGATGCAAGAGACCTGGGTTCAACACCTTGGATGGGAAGCTCCCCTGAAGGAGGGCATGGCAACCCACTCCAGTATTCTTGCCTGGAGAATCCCATGGACAGAGCAGCCTGGTGGACTACAGTCCACAGGGTCCCAAAGAGTCAGACACGACTGGAGCAACTTAATGTGCACACAAGGGAAGCAGAAAGTGAGAAACAGAATTCTTTGACTAGCTTAGACCTAATTAATCAGAGTTTGGTTTACCACAAAGAAGGGAGTATACTAGATTTGGAGCAGGAAATTTACAGTATTTTGCACAACAAATAAAACATGTAGAAATTGCCTGGCTCAAAGCATGGGCTTCATGATAATGATGATAATATCTATGAGTATTATTATGAATAATAATGTAATATTGGCTAGTATTTATTGAGAAGTACTATTAATCAGGCACTGTTTCCAGCATTTGACATGTGTTAATTGACTTAAAACTTATAACAGCTTCTTTTTACAGATGAGGAGACTAAGGCACAAATCAGTTTAGGGAGTTTCTCAAAGTTACAAAGTTGTCTAGATCTGCACTGTCCAATATGGTAGCCACTAGCCACATGTGGAAACTAAGCATTTGAAATGTGGCTAGTGCAAGTGAAGAGCTAAATTTTAAATTTTATTTTAATTTAAATTTACCACTTAAGACCAGTCAGTTCAGCTGTTGAAAATGTCTAAGTAAGTTTGGTATGTGTGCGTGAATCTACTTTTTCAAACATGTTTTATTAAGACCAAATACACATCAAATATTTTCTGCAAAAACTTATTATTCAAATTGACGTTCTTTATAAGGGTAAAATACCCTCCATAAGCTTTTGTAGACTTAGAATTAAAAAAAGATTGAGCTTCCCTGATGGTACAGTGGGTAGAGTCCGCCTTGCACTGCAAAGAGCACAGGTTCGATCCCTGGCCCAGGAAGATCCCATGTGCTGCAGAGCAGCTGGACCGGTGTATCCAATTATGAGCCAGCGCTCTGAAGTACTTGTACCCAGAGCGGGTGCTCTGCAAGGAGAGAGGCCATTGTGTTGGGAGGCCCACACAGGCCAAAGAATAAAGATGTATGAAAATAAAAAAATAACAAACCAATAAAAGAGGCCAAAATTAAAATTAAAATTAAAAAAAAATAAATAAGGGCAATGTTTCACTAATACTTATTTACATGGATTGCATGCTGAGATGGTAACATTCTGGGACTTAAAGATTAAATAAATTAAAATATTCAAATTAATTTCACCTGCTTCTTTTTACTTATTTTAACATGGCTACTAGAAAATTTAAAGTTACAGATATGGCTTGTATGACATTTCTATTGGACAGTGTTGGTCTAGATAACATCTGTCTCATCGTTTCTTTCAGGCATGATATCTGCTGGTTTTCATGTATCATTCACTATTTCTGAATTATTTCAGTCACCTGAATGCTCATGAATATTTATAGTTCTTTTGAAGCCATTTTTAAAACTTGCTTCGTTGTGCTACTATTTCTGGAAATAAGAAAATCTGACATTGGAACTAATTCATGTCAGTTCTTTTGGAGCAGGTATTTGTAATCTTACTGACTGTCTTGTTTGATCATATAAACATACATATAGTTCATATTTGAGGGCATATATTAACCATTTTATCCTCATGATATCATTCTATCATTTTAACCTCAATTACTTAAAATTTCTTAAGAAGTTATTTTTTCCCCTGTATTTTCAGTTTCTTGGGGAAGCTATTTTGATTTTGCAATTAATTGGAACAAGCATCTTGATGATGAAAATGTTAAGTTTGTATTATATGAAGACCTGAAAGAGGTGAGATTCTGGACTATTGATATTCTATAGCAAGGTTTACTATAAACAACAACATAGAGTATTTATTCGTAATGTCTGATTGTATGAAAAACATTATATTCAATTTTTAAAAATATTCCATATAAGTGGTCCAGTGCTAGGGGGAAATATCAAACAATGCATGTGTGCTTAGGCTGTTTATTTAACAGAAATAAAATAATTCTTAGAAACTTATTATTAACAGTGACTGCTTTATTTTCCCTCTATGAAAGTCCAAATTAAAAACAGCAAAAACAATAGGTCTCTGTTGAGGTTTAATGTAATATGCTTTTGGCTGTGAATTAATTTTTTCCATATAATGTTATTTTAAAAAACTGTTTCCTTATAAACATTTAGTGAGTTCAGCATTGTTTCTGGCCTTTGTGACTTATGAGTGAACAGACTGAAGTTCACTGCTTAGGAGACACTTACATTCTAGCTGGAGAAGGTGGGGAGACCGAATGATAAATAAATATTTTTTATTTATCACAATAAAAATTTTAAATGTATATCATTTGTGAGAATGTAAAAAAGGGCGCAGCTGATTAGGGCGAACAGGAAATCTTCAGGGATGAGGGGTCTGGGACACTGGGACAAATTTCAACATGAAAGAGGACGGTCAGTGGAACACTCATGGAAGAGATGTGACCGGAACAAAGATCTGAAGGCGGTGAGGGAGTGGAGCCAAGCAGGTCACCAGGGTAAGAGCTTTCCAGACAGAGAGGACCAACTGGACAGAGTCAGACACGACTGAGGTGACTTAGCACAGCACAATGAATGCTTACTGTCACTGTACCCTGAATGATTCAACAAGTCATACATGGAAACTACAAAGTAAAATCAATTCACAGTATCTTAAAGGGCTATTTCAAATATTTATGCTAAAGCATCAAAGTCAATCTAAAGAGAGAGAAGGAGACAGGTGAATTTGAGAGTTGGGCTTAATAAATCCATTCTAAGAAACTTGTATTTGCTTAGGGCACAATTTCCATAGAAAAAAGTTTATCCTTTAAAATTCTGTTTTCAGAACCTGACCACTGGAATAAAACAAGTTGCTGAGTTCTATTGTATTATGATTCCTGAAAGAGGTGAGATTCTGGACTATTGATATTCTATAGCAAGGTTTACTATAAACAACAACATAGAGTATTTATTCGTAATGTCTGATTGTATGAAAAACATTATATTCAATTTTAAAAATATTCCATATAAGTGGTCCAGTGCTAGGGGGAAATATCAAACAATGCATGTGTGCTTAGGCTGTTTATTTAACAGAAATAAAATAATTCTTAGAAACTTATTATTAACAGTGACTGCTTTATTTTCCCTCTATGAAAGTCCAAATTAAAAACAGCAAAAACAATAGGTCTCTGTTGAGGTTTAATGTAATATGCTTTTGGCTGTGAATTAATTTTTTCCATATAATGTTATTTTAAAAAACTGTTTCCTTATAAACATTTAGTGAGTTCAGCATTGTTTCTGGCCTTTGTGACTTATGAGTGAACAGACTGAAGTTCACTGCTTAGGAGACACTTACATTCTAGCTGGAGAAGGTGGGGAGACCGAATGATAAATAAATATTTTTTATTTATCACAATAAAAATTTTAAATGTATATCATTTGTGAGAATGTAAAAAAGGGCGCAGCTGATTAGGGCGAACAGGAAATCTTCAGGGATGAGGGGTCTGGGACACTGGGACAAATTTCAACATGAAAGAGGACGGTCAGTGGAACACTCATGGAAGAGATGTGACCGGAACAAAGATCTGAAGGCGGTGAGGGAGTGGAGCCAAGCAGGTCACCAGGGTAAGAGCTTTCCAGACAGAGAGGACCAACTGGACAGAGTCAGACACGACTGAGGTGACTTAGCACAGCACAATGAATGCTTACTGTCACTGTACCCTGAATGATTCAACAAGTCATACATGGAAACTACAAAGTAAAATCAATTCACAGTATCTTAAAGGGCTATTTCAAATATTTATGCTAAAGCATCAAAGTCAATCTAAAGAGAGAGAAGGAGACAGGTGAATTTGAGAGTTGGGCTTAATAAATCCATTCTAAGAAACTTGTATTTGCTTAGGGCACAATTTCCATAGAAAAAAGTTTATCCTTTAAAATTCTGTTTTCAGAACCTGACCACTGGAATAAAACAAGTTGCTGAGTTCTTTGGATTCTCTCCATCTGCTGAGCAGATTCAAACTATCTCAGCACAGAGTACCTTCCAGGTCATGCGAGCAAAGTCGGAGGAAACACATGGGGCCGTGGGGACATTCCTGTTCCGCAAAGGTAAACCTGCCTTGGTTTCTGGGCCACTCATTTGTCTGCACATAACAGGCGATTCAGACACCTTTATGTTGAAGAAGACAGGGTTTTCCTGGTCTCTTTGTCGGCAAGAAGTCTATTAGACGGGAGCTGGAGCTGGCACCTCTACGCTACCTTTTAGAGTAGTAAGCTCCTCCCATCTTACTCTTGTGATCAGCTAGAGTTTCACCATTACGATAAAGTTACAGGGTTATTTTGTAAAAATAAAAAGGGAATGGCGAGAGAGAATCATAGGCGTTTGCTGAGTGAGCCTCCTTGATAGGACTTCATGGGAAGCCTCGCTCAGTGGCTTCCATCTCATTGGTCACTTCTCAGTGTGCTGTTGGCTGGAAAATGTAATTTTTTAAAAAGATGGGTGTGTTATTACTCAATGAAAATCAAGGTTTTATTAATAATGGAAAAGGAGAAAATGAGTGTTGGATAGGCAAACAACTATTTCTGGCGCTGATGACTTCGCTAAATTTCATTTAGCATTCTGGGATTCCCCTGTAGATCTGCTGATAAAGAATCCACCTGCAATGCAGGAGACTTCAGTTCAATCCCTGGGTCGGAAAGATCCCCCTGGAGAAGGGAAAGGCTACCCACTCCAGTGTTCTTGGATGGAGAATTCCATGACTTATCCATGGGTCACAAAGAGTCAGACACACTGACCAACTTGATTTTCATTTTCACTTTCACATTAATCGTTCTAATTTCTTATGCAAATGTATGGTAACATAGCCCAGGTATTGTCAGTTTTCTTTTTTATTGTGTATATAATGTGATTTAGAGGCAGCACGTTTAACAACAACTTGACTATCACTTATCAGGAATCCATCATGTGTTGACTCCTTGCTGAGCTTAAATTTTATAGCAAAAAAAAAAGATACTAAATCCTTAATTTTATAATATGAGCACCAAAGCTCAGACGTATTAATTGATCCTATGTCACAAAGTTAATTAATGATACAGTCAGGATACAAATGTAGGTCTACCCAACTCTACTATGCTTTTTCAAATGAAGACTCATTAAACAAAAAAATTACTGTGAATGGAACACAATGTAAATCTCGCTTTGGTTTACATTCTAACTTTAACTCTGATTTTTATGCCTTATTTTAATAGCCTTGAGAAGAGGGTGGGGAAAATAGAATCTTTCTATATGTTGTTAATCAAATATTCTTCAGAATAGGATAATTCTAAAATAAAATAGTGACATAAAAATATTATACTATTTCTTATAGAAAATTCAGAAAGCATAGACAGATGTGAAAAAGTATTACAAATTATCCACATTTTTCCCACCAGAGGCAGGTTTGACTTTTTGGCACATTTCTTCCAGCCTATTCTGTGGTGGTTTGTATAGTTGCTAACATCTATAAAGAGTTACATTTTATTCGCTTCATAAATGTAGGCATTTCCTCATGTCATTAAACCTGCTTTATAAATATACATTTCATTGACTGTGAAACAAGCAGCTTAACAACTTCAACCCAAATCATCAGAAGAGTCTAAGAAATAACTTCTCTACTTTTAAAAGCATTTAAGAGGAACTTCCCTGGTGGTCCAATGTCTAAGACTGCACTCCCAATGCAGGCGGCCCATGTTCAATCCCTGGCCAGGGAACTAGATCCCACATGCTGCAACCAAATAAAAGTAAGTTTTTTAAAAAAGCATATAAGAAAAACATATCTCAATCTCAGGCAAAATAATAATTTTTTGCAAAATTTTCAGTATATGAGGACTCAACCAAAAGCTGCAATAAAATACTAACTTCTCAAGGAATATTTAAAGTATTAACAGACTTTAGAAAAGAAAAATGATTCTAAAAAAATGGGTTTTTTTTGGTCTTAGGTGTTGGGAGAGGGTTGGGAATGGGAGGTCACTGAGGTAGAGTCCCCTTTGTGACACTGAGAAAGCACATCACCAACCACACCACACCAATGGGGAAGCCCAAGTGGGTCTTGCTAACTTTATAAGAAAAATTATCCTAGTTTTAAAGACTGTCTAATGTTTTTCACATGTCCATTTTCACATTTCAAAGTGAAATCCTACACCTAGAAATGGTAAAATCAAGAAGAAATATTCTAACAGGTGTCTAAGTTTACTGTTATCTTGTGTGTTGCAGGTGAAGTTGGTGACTGGAAAAATTTGTTCAATGAAACTCAGAATCAGGAAATGGATGAAAAATTCAAAGAATGTGGGTTGGCAAAGCTGAAGTATGACTCTTACTGCCAGTCTTGATTCTGGTCAAGTCATCTTAATGCCTTATTTATGTAATCTTTCTATATGTTGTTAATCAAATATTCTTCAGAATAGGATAATTCTAAAATAAAATAGTGACATAAAAATATTATACTATTTCTTATAGAAAATTCAGAAAGCATAGACAGATGTGAAAAAGTATTACAAATTATCCACATTTTTCCCACCAGAGGCAGGTTTGACTTTTTGGCACATTTCTTCCAGCCTATTCTGTGGTGGTTTGTATAGTTGCTAACATCTATAAAGAGTTACATTTTATTCGCTTCATAAATGTAGGCATTTCCTCATGTCATTAAACCTGCTTTATAAATATACATTTCATTGACTGTGAAACAAGCAGCTTAACAACTTCAACCCAAATCATCAGAAGAGTCTAAGAAATAACTTCTCTACTTTTAAAAGCATTTAAGAGGAACTTCCCTGGTGGTCCAATGTCTAAGACTGCACTCCCAATGCAGGCGGCCCATGTTCAATCCCTGGCCAGGGAACTAGATCCCACATGCTGCAACCAAATAAAAGTAAGTTTTTTAAAAAAGCATATAAGAAAAACATATCTCAATCTCAGGCAAAATAATAATTTTTTGCAAAATTTTCAGTATATGAGGACTCAACCAAAAGCTGCAATAAAATACTAACTTCTCAAGGAATATTTAAAGTATTAACAGACTTTAGAAAAGAAAAATGATTCTAAAAAAATGGGTTTTTTTTGGTCTTAGGTGTTGGGAGAGGGTTGGGAATGGGAGGTCACTGAGGTAGAGCCCCCTTTGTGACACTGAGAAAGCACATCACCAACCACACCACACCAATGGGGAAGCCCAAGTGGGTCTTGCTAACTTTATAAGAAAAATTATCCTAGTTTTAAAGACTGTCTAATGTTTTTCACATGTCCATTTTCACATTTCAAAGTGAAATCCTACACCTAGAAATGGTAAAATCAAGAAGAAATATTCTAACAGGTGTCTAAGTTTACTGTTATCTTGTGTGTTGCAGGTGAAGTTGGTGACTGGAAAAATTTGTTCAATGAAACTCAGAATCAGGAAATGGATGAAAAATTCAAAGAATGCTTAGCCGGCACTGCCCTGGGAACAAAGCTGAAGTATGACTCTTACTGCCAGTCTTGATTCTGGTCAAGTCATCTTATTTTCCTTAAAAATAACTGAATTTAATATCAATAGTTACATAATAATCTAATCAAGAGTGATAATTAAATAACATTTACACATAAACAATATGTTTAATACTGAAAAAAAGTGAAAATTTTGAGTACAAACTTAAGTTAGTTTACTTTTTGTGGGAAGGATAGTTTAGCTACCCAGAAGAGCTGCTATTTTTAATGCTGTATGCTGGGGTTTTAACTTCTTTCATGCTATAAGTTCACACATGAGCAGCATAAGCCAATACTGTCAGAGATATTCCTAAATCTGTGTTTCAGGCCTTCAGATGACGACAATGTTTTGTCCTCTCTTCCTCACTATGGAACAGAGTCCTCATGATGCCTGTTTCAACTTACTGCTGTGGGAAATTTAATTCCAACTCGGCCCTTTGGTAAAATGAATAAATCCTATTCTAATTTGATTCAAGAAAAACACCTTGCTCATGTCCACTGTGTAGTCATTGCAGGGAGCTCCATGGAGCCCACTCTCAGGGACTTTTACTTCTACTTAATAAAAGCTTTACTTCAAAGCTAAAGATTAGAGAGTGTGTCATTCTGGCATGAAAGCTTTCCAACCAGAGAGCCCTGAGAAAGCATGTGGAACTTAAAAGAGAAGCTAGAGAATGTTCTTGAAACAAAAATCTCTCAACAATCTCCTTAATATTTACACTACAGCTAGTTTCACTGTAAAGCTAAGTTCTACACAGTTAAGAATAGAATGAGTCATAAAAGAGTTAAATAAAATTGCTTGGAGAACGATTACAGGACTACAGTTTTGGTAGTGTGGTAGATTTGGTAAACTGAAGACTCTTCCCGCAAAACACCAAGAAAGGTTATATAAATATTCCTTCGGTGGTACTGCTTGACTTCCAGTAAAAGGGAGTGGACTCAACAGAGACGAAAACTGAAAGAGAACAGAGAACTAGAGTGAGTATGAGCCAGAGATGATCTTGGACGTCAATGAGAAATCTGCAGTAAAGCCCAAGCCCACATGACTGGAGCAGGAATAGATTAATAGACCAAACCAAATAAAACAAGTAGAACAAAATACAGTTGCCAAACAGACCCCTGACTATAAAGAGAGTTCATATATGACAGAGGTGGTATTGCATATCATAGAAACAAATTAAACTCTTTCACACTTGATGCCAAGACAACTGGCTATGATATACAAGAAATAAAATTAGATCCTCACTGCACATCACTCCCAAAATTAACTCCTTATAAATTAAAAGGCCGGACGTCAAAAAAGATTTTAAAATTTTATGTTTCTAGAAGCAAATACCAGTTAATATTTTTATGACCACCACAGTAGGATTTACCAAACAACAAACACAAAAGCACAAAAAGGAAACGATTTCTATTTGGGGCTAAATGTAAAACGAAAGTGACATAGCATGTCAGAACTAGCACGCCAGATTGTGGTGGAGTCATGCCCCCAAAACAGCACACAGTTCCGGTCACTGCCATTGCTCCTGCATCATCAGAGATGCCCTCCATTCTCTGAGAACTGACAGGGAACATGAGTCCAGCTCCCGCCAACTCCCCTGAGCTGGCTTGTCAACTTGTCTGTCACAGAAAAATGGGACTTCTCCTTCCTCCTATATTCCAAGTCTCATACCACTGCTTATCCATCCCTGGCAAGACTTGAATGAGATTCAGAATTTTAACTCCACAGATATCTGGAAAATGTCGTTTTAACCTTCCATACATTCATCAAACCAGGCAGAAGAGAGTGAGTAAGCATGTGGAACTTAAAGAGAAGCTAGAGAATGTTCTTGAAACAAAAATCTCTCAACAATCTCCTTAATATTTACACTACAGCTAGTTTCACTGTAAAGCTAAGTTCTACACAGTTAAGAATAGAATGAGTCATAAAAGAGTTAAATAAAATTGCTTGGAGAACGATTACAGGACTACAGTTTTGGTAGTGTGGTAGATTTGGTAAACTGAAGACTCTTCCCGCAAAACACCAAGAAAGGTTATATAAATATTCCTTCGGTGGTACTGCTTGACTTCCAGTAAAAGGGAGTGGACTCAACAGAGACGAAAACTGAAAGAGAACAGAGAACTAGAGTGAGTATGAGTCAGAGATGATCTTGGACGTCAATGAGAAATCTGCAGTAAAGCCCAAGCCCACATGACTGGAGCAGGAATAGATTAATAGACCAAACCAAATAAAACAAGTAGAACAAAATACAGTTGCCAAACAGACCCCTGACTATAAAGAGAGTTCATATATGACAGAGGTGGTATTGCATATCATAGAAACAAATTAAACTCTTTCACACTTGATGCCAAGACAACTGGCTATGATATACAAGAAATAAAATTAGATCCTCACTGCACATCACTCCCAAAATTAACTCCTTATAAATTAAAAGGCCGGACGTCAAAAAAGATTTTAAAATTTTATGTTTCTAGAAGCAAATACCAGTTAATATTTTTATGACCACCACAGTAGGATTTACCAAACAACAAACACAAAAGCACAAAAAGGAAACGATTTCTATTTGGGGCTAAATGTAAAACGAAAGTGACATAGCATGTCAGAACTAGCACGCCAGATTGTGGTGGAGTCATGCCCCCAAAACAGCACACAGTTCCGGTCACTGCCATTGCTCCTGCATCATCAGAGATGCCCTCCATTCTCTGAGAACTGACAGGGAACATGAGTCCAGCTCCCGCCAACTCCCCTGAGCTGGCTTGTCAACTTGTCTGTCACAGAAAAATGGGACTTCTCCTTCCTCCTATATTCCAAGTCTCATACCACTGCTTATCCATCCCTGGCAAGACTTGAATGAGATTCAGAATTTTAACTCCACAGATATCTGGAAAATGTCGTTTTAACCTTCCATACATTATCATCCAGGAGATCCAGAGACATGGAAGAGAGTGAGAATGGAAGCTAACTCGAACTTAACAATATCTAGCAGAGTCCACTTCTACCAATACTCTTTCAAGCAAACCACAAAACTATGTTCCCACTTAAGGCAGCAGTTCTATTCTTCAAATGAACTCATGCCTATCCTACCTCCTAAGTCTATACGCTCATTACTATGTGATGTTTCTTCCTCATTTTAGTCACAATCCCACTCGAAGACACTCTGTTTCCAAGACTGTCTTATACAATTAACCACCGTCAGTAAATGTCAAATAAAAAGGGAAGGGTGGGCAATGAAAAGAAGTTCATCAGGACATAACAAAGACAAAGCTATGGAAAACCATGCATAGCTGCTAGAGTCCTTCATTTTGCATCTGGTCATAAGACTGTAGCTGGGGTTTATAACTCCTTGTTCATTCTCTCCTTTGCCCTCAGAAGTCTCCTTTGTTAGTAGGGTGAAACAATTCTTCAGTCTTGAAGGATCTGAGTCCTTAACATTCCTGTCTGTGTTAGAGACCTCTAAATTTCCATTCATGGAAAATCATTTACCATTGAATGTGGAATTACTGGAAGAAACTCCAGAGAAACTTCTGGGTTAAATACATACTTACCCCTAGCTATATCACTATTTCCAAGCCTTGCTAATTCATATCAATTGGCCCAGCCAGTTCAATGACCCCTTTAACATTATTTTATATATATATATTTTGGTCATGCCACATGGCATATGGAGTTCTAATTCTACAACCAGGGATGGAATCCACACCCTCTGCACCAGAATCTTGAAGTATTAACCAGTGGACCAACCACCAAAAGTCGCCACTCCTTATTTTCTTGATGATGTAATGGCAAGATGCACCTGCAATCTCCCTACGCAGTTTCAAGTTCCTCTTCAAGGAACCACGTGATGAAAACAGGTCCAAAAATCATAGAAATAGGAAGCACTTATTTTGCAAACATGTGACTGGGTTTAATTATAGCAGACAACTCTTTCACATCAACTGTTTCCTGGGCTCGTGTATTTACACCATGGAAGAAACAGCAACTGGGGTTAGAGCATACATTCTACCTGAAGGACAGTACGCTCATCTTGCTAAGTGTTCTCTCCAATCTGGGGCCGTAACTGAGTTTTCAATATTCCATCCAACTATCCTATAAGGCCAGCAGTTTTCAGGTGGTAAGTTCAAGATAAAACCATTGAATCCCATGGTGGTCAGCTACTGACTCACTTCTCTGCATAACGGGTTCCTTACTGAGGGATATCATGGTGAACAAGGTATTTGGAAAGGCCACCCATGGCAGAAGCTCTAGAGGAAGAAAAAGCAAGTCCATACCTGGAATAAAGGCTTTTTTCACAGAGGGCAGATCCCTGCCCACTCCACAATGGAAGGGCTCCGTGGAACCTATCTGCCACCAAGTGGCAGGCTGGTCTCCGATGACTGGTCTCCATAGGTGCTCAGGACTCAGTGTTCATCTCTGGAGGACTGGGTGCTCAGCAGCCACATTCACGTTGATGAGAATGCATTCCTACTGCCAAGCCTCTTCACTGGCATGAAACAGCACTTGGAGTAGCTGGGGAAAGTGCTGACTGACAGCTGCAGAAGTTTTCTTGCATAGCAGCTTCTCAAGTCTCCTTGAAAGAGAGTACCCTTGGTGAAGATCCACAAGGAAAGCCCCATACTTTCATACTGTGTCCATTCCAACATCCTCTTCCCCCAGATCTGCTTATCATCAACCCTCTGACCTTGTTCCTTCCAGATCTCTGAATACCCAGGTAAATTGCAGGCTACTAGCTTTCTCTCCTGCCAAGTGACAACTAAGTGAACTCCTAGAAACTTCGCCCTGGGAGGATTTCCTTTCTCCCATTATCCTTTAGGGCCACTTCCCTGATGGGCTGTTGGAATACATCAGTCTACTTCCAGTTAAAGGCAGTTATGTGCTTCACCTGAATTTTCCATTCTCAGTCACCTGGTCACAAGGAACTCCCCATGAGACCAGGGATGTAGGTTGACAGAGCAGGAGTGAGTACCCAGAAGTCTTAGACATCTGCTTATTCCTAGATAGGGAAGTTCCCCCAGAGAAGGGGTAGGCTACCCACTCCAATAGTCTTGGATTTCCCTGGTGGCTCAGATGGTAAAGAATCCACTGTTTGATCCCTGGGTTGGGAACATCGCCTGGAGAAGGGAAAGATGACTCACTCCAGTATTCTTGCCTGGAGAACCCCATGGCTTCCATGGAATTTCAGTACTAGAAATTCCAGGATCAGTTTTACCACCGCTAATGACCTCTGGTGAGCAAACCTTTCTGACTATAGCTCTGACTCTGTTGCCCTCTTTTGTGGGGGAGGCAGGGTGGAGTTAATTCTTGCCACACGGTCTTTGCCAGTCTGGGAGCCATAATCCCCACTGAAATGAGGTAGTTTTTCAACTGGAATCAACTCCCATCAACATTCCCCACTCACTGTGGGCAGCCATTGCAGAGCTTTTCAAAGATGAAAATATGTTTCTCAGGGCTTCCTACGTAGCTCAGTGGTGAAGAGTTCGCCTGCCAATGTAGGAGATACGGGTTCGATCCCTGATCCAGGAAGATCCGACATGCTGTGCAGCAACTAAGCCCATGGGCCTCGGAGTCGCAACTTTTGAGTCCATGTGCCATAACTATTGAAGCCAGCGTGCCCTAGAGCCTGAGTTCCACAACAAGAGAAGTCACCGCAACAAGAAGTCTGCTCACCTCAACTAGAGAGTAGCCCCCACTCCCTGTAACTAGAGAAGAGCCTGCTGCAGTAATGAAAACCCAGAAGAGCCAAAAATAAACAAATAAATAAATTACTTACTTTAAAAAAAGAGAAAGAGCATTAACTATTAACATATATATATATACATATATATATATATTTCTCAATGCCTGGTGAAGGAGGGTTCTTTGGATATTTTAGGGGGCACAGTTAGAAAGTGAAGGAATAGTTTGCATAGGACTCATATATTCTAATAATCCTGACTCTCTTAAGTATTTCTGATTTCTTTATGTAATGTGGGCCAGCACTGAGCCCAAGGTATAGCAAACCAACTAAATGAACTCTTAGAACCACTCTCAGTGCTAAACCCAGCATACCGAGTGCATAATCTAAATTGAGTCCCTTTTTTCATGTTACCTTTAGAATCATATTCATGCACTTTGTGGGGAGGGGTTCTGCTGATAAAAATTAGCAAAATCTTGTAATTCTTTCATTACATAATCTGTATGCTCTGGATCAGATATTGGGGCTAATCTGAATCAAATCTGATCAGATCTATACCCTCTTGGGGCTTTCTAGCATCTGATTCTGGTTCTAGGAGTGAATTCATGAGGTAAGAATAGGGCATTTGGAAAATCAGTACCTTTTTGCAAGATGACAACTTCACAAGCTTTTTCCTAATTCGTTGCTCATCACCGTATGTGGGAGCAAACCTTTCTGACTATAGCTCTGACTCTGTTGCCCTCTTTTGTGGGGGAGGCAGGGTGGAGTTAATTCTTGCCACACGGTCTTTGCCAGTCTGGGAGCCATAATCCCCACTGAAATGAGGTAGTTTTTCAACTGGAATCAACTCCCATCAACATTCCCCACTCACTGTGGGCAGCCATTGCAGAGCTTTTCAAAGATGAAAATATGTTTCTCAGGGCTTCCTACGTAGCTCAGTGGTGAAGAGTTCGCCTGCCAATGTAGGAGATACGGGTTCGATCCCTGATCCAGGAAGATCCGACATGCTGTGCAGCAACTAAGCCCATGGGCCTCGGAGTCGCAACTTTTGAGTCCATGTGCCATAACTATTGAAGCCAGCGTGCCCTAGAGCCTGAGTTCCACAACAAGAGAAGTCACCGCAACAAGAAGTCTGCTCACCTCAACTAGAGAGTAGCCCCCACTCCCTGTAACTAGAGAAGAGCCTGCTGCAGTAATGAAAACCCAGAAGAGCCAAAAATAAACAAATAAATAAATTACTTACTTTAAAAAAAGAGAAAGAGCATTAACTATTAACATATATATATATACATATATATATATATTTCTCAATGCCTGGTGAAGGAGGGTTCTTTGGATATTTTAGGGGGCACAGTTAGAAAGTGAAGGAATAGTTTGCATAGGACTCATATATTCTAATAATCCTGACTCTCTTAAGTATTTCTGATTTCTTTATGTAATGTGGGCCAGCACTGAGCCCAAGGTATAGCAAACCAACTAAATGAACTCTTAGAACCACTCTCAGTGCTAAACCCAGCATACCGAGTGCATAATCTAAATTGAGTCCCTTTTTTCATGTTACCTTTAGAATCATATTCATGCACTTTGTGGGGAGGGGTTCTGCTGATAAAAATTAGCAAAATCTTGTAATTCTTTCATTACATAATCTGTATGCTCTGGATCAGATATTGGGGCTAATCTGAATCAAATCTGATCAGATCTATACCCTCTTGGGGCTTTCTAGCATCTGATTCTGGTTCTAGGAGTGAATTCATGAGGTAAGAATAGGGCATTTGGAAAATCAGTACCTTTTTGCAAGATGACAACTTCCAGCTCTCCAAGCTTGGTTGTACCAGCCTTATCCAACAAGCATGGAAGGACCGTGGTGACTCCGCATAATTTGGGAAGGGCAGTGGGCCCATTCAAATCCACCCAGATTCCCAGAGCCTCATTCTTTCCCTGTCAGTGGTCTCTGTGTTCTAGGAAGAAGTCTCAGGAGGCTACAGATTAAAGTCATATAATAACTGGTCTACCTGCAGCACTGGACTCTGCACCTAATTTCTGCTCCATCAGCCTGAAGGTTACAGAAAGTAAGAGGCTCTTCGGGGGCAGTCATAAAAGTTTGTGTCCTCCGACCACGCTTAAGGCTGTTGTTTTCTCTCTTATAAACTCTTTAGGGCAGTTCAGGGGCTTCAGAGAGTCAGAAAACATGCCATTGCTACTGCCATTACCTCTGAAACAACCACCTCACACCCGTGAATCTGATAAATGGACTCCTGCCAACCGTCACTACAGTTGGGCCACTACAGCTGTGGCCCATCTCACAGGACCACAGAAAGATGGCTCTGCCTCCTATCTGCCTTCTGTATCTTCCACCACTGCTTCCTATGTGGGGTAGTTAAGGAAAACAGTGTTTACCACTAATATGCTTCAATACCAGAGGGTGTAAAAGAGACGTGGGAAAGCCAATAGCCAATACATAATGTGCACCTGAAGTCCATCTTGGAAATGCCTCTCCCCCTCATCCTAGCTAGGATGTTGAGGTACAGGCTTCTGGTTCTAATTCTAGCTCCCCTGCTTACCAGTTGCTACGTAACTCCTCTGGGCCTTGGGCCTCGGTTTTCTCATCTGTTAAATGGGCATAGTCACGGCACCTACCTTGCAGTATTGTTGTGAGATACGTCTTCAGCACTGTTCATCACTAAGTCAAGCATTACTCTGGGGCCGCGTCAGAGTCCATTAGGTGACTCACCTAAATGGCTGTAAACTCCAGGAGGCCCCGCCAGGAGTAGATGGCTCTCTTAACTGCGGGATTGGCGGGCACCTGGTACAGCAGGGGGCATGCACCTGTGGCATAAATGGCTGGAAAGGTGGAAACAGACAGAAGGGACATTATGCCCCAGGCCTCTGCAGCCCCTTCTGGGTTGCTGTGAGGAGAAGGGATGCTTCGGCGGTTGCGGGCAATGGAATCCTGGCTCTGCCTAGGCGGGGTTGATTTACTCAGTGTATGATAAAACGGCCATCCAGCCCCTCCACCCCACTCCAAATGTTGGCCCTGAAGAGGAAAGAGGAGCGCCGATGGCAGTGTCTGCCACGTAGCGGGCCTCCGAGACCTCCATGCCCTCCCCACTCCCAGAGGACCCTGCCCTGCAACTCACAGCCCCAGTAGCCGCCTGCGCGCGGGGCTGTGGGCGGAGACTCCGGTTTCCGGCGACCCCGAGCCTGTGCGGGCCGGCGCGGACCTGTGCGGGAGGGGCCGGGCGGCCTGGAGGAAGGCGGAGTCCGCAGGGAAAACGAAACCGAGAGCGTGCCGCCCCGACTCGCTTGTGCCGACTGCCGCGGTCAGGCGAGCGGTGCGCGGCGAGCGAGGGCCGGCAGCCGGAGCCACCGCGCGCGGCCACCTCCCAGCCCGGGACTGGACGCCGGGAAGACGCCCCGAGCCCTGGGCCGCCACCTTGGCAGCGCTGTCCGAGGCCTGCAGCCGAAGGCGGGGCCCTGGTTGAGCCTGGGGAAAGCATCGTGCAGCGCGGTGGGAGCTGACGGTCATTTTCTTCCCGCGAAGAATTTTTAACCGTACAGGTAAGCACTAGCCTGGGCCCGGCGGGGTAGGACTCTATTTTTACGTGGAAACTACCCCCCAAAAAAACTCTCCCTCATCCTAGTTTGGGGGCTTTTAATCTTTTACACTCCTCTGGGCCTTGGGCCTCGGTTTTCTCATCTGTTAAATGGGCATAGTCACGGCACCTACCTTGCAGTATTGTTGTGAGATACGTCTTCAGCACTGTTCATCACTAAGTCAAGCATTACTCTGGGGCCGCGTCAGAGTCCATTAGGTGACTCACCTAAATGGCTGTAAACTCCAGGAGGCCCCGCCAGGAGTAGATGGCTCTCTTAACTGCGGGATTGGCGGGCACCTGGTACAGCAGGGGGCATGCACCTGTGGCATAAATGGCTGGAAAGGTGGAAACAGACAGAAGGGACATTATGCCCCAGGCCTCTGCAGCCCCTTCTGGGTTGCTGTGAGGAAAAGGGGATGCTTCGGCGGTTGCGGGCAATGGAATCCTGGCTCTGCCTAGGCGGGGTTGATTTACTCAGTGTATGATAAAACGGCCATCCAGCCCCTCCACCCCACTCCAAATGTTGGCCCTGAAGAGGAAAGAGGAGCGCCGATGGCAGTGTCTGCCACGTAGCGGGCCTCCGAGACCTCCATGCCCTCCCCACTCCCAGAGGACCCTGCCCTGCAACTCACAGCCCCAGTAGCCGCCTGCGCGCGGGGCTGTGGGCGGAGACTCCGGTTTCCGGCGACCCCGAGCCTGTGCGGGCCGGCGCGGACCTGTGCGGGAGGGGCCGGGCGGCCTGGAGGAAGGCGGAGTCCGCAGGGAAAACGAAACCGAGAGCGTGCCGCCCCGACTCGCTTGTGCCGACTGCCGCGGTCAGGCGAGCGGTGCGCGGCGAGCGAGGGCCGGCAGCCGGAGCCACCGCGCGCGGCCACCTCCCAGCCCGGGACTGGACGCCGGGAAGACGCCCCGAGCCCTGGGCCGCCACCTTGGCAGCGCTGTCCGAGGCCTGCAGCCGAAGGCGGGGCCCTGGTTGAGCCTGGGGAAAGCATCGTGCAGCGCGGTGGGAGCTGACGGTCATTTTCTTCCCGCGAAGAATTTTTAACCGTACAGGTAAGCACTAGCCTGGGCCCGGCGGGGGTTGGGGATGGGCGGAACGAGTGGGAAAACGGAAAAGCCCTGTGGCTTAATGGACAGTGTGAAATACGGAGGCCTGAGTTGCCCAAAACATTGGCTAAAAAATTCTCCTGCCCCAAAGCTCTTGCAATTGTTTCCCAATTGCCCATCTTTAGCCCCCGCCCCAACTCTGTCTCCCTGCCCCCTACCTAATCCCCCAGCTTCTCAACACCGCTGCAGCCCCAGGTCCTTTAAGGCAGAGCAGCGCACCCCCTGCTCTCCAATAGCTTTCCGTCTCTGTAGAGTCTTCTAAAAGGTGGCTGGCCTACAGGCAAGGCCTCCTGCGCCCTCCTTTCTGACCACACAGGCCTCTTTGCTGTCCTTGGAGCACTGCCAAGCACGTCGCTGCCTCTGGGCATTTGCACTGCCTGTTTCTTCCTGGAAATTTATTCCCCGTTCCCTGCGGGGGCCAGTGGTTCACTTTACCCTGCACTGCCTCCAACCTCGCTGTATCAGAGCAGCCTTCCCTGAAAAGCCTCCATGTAAAAGAAACTCCACCCATCCCTTACTGTCCCCCTACTCTGCTTTACGTTTCCACCTAGTACTTATCACCCTGTGACATCTCCTATAGGTTTGTCTGTGTTTCTCCAATATTGGGTGCACAAGAATTGGGTTTTGTTTGCCAGGATAATCTAATACCTAATAAGGTACGCATTAACTCTTTGTTTGCAAGCTGTGCTAAGTCTCTTCAGTCATGTAGTCTCGTTGAGCCCCGATGGACCGAAGCCCACCAGGCTCCTCTGTCCACAGGATTCTCCAGGCAAGAATACTGGAATACAGGGGATCTTACCAACCCAGGGATCCAACCTGGGTCTCTTATGTCTCCAGTGGGTTCTTTTTTTTTTTTAAGATTTATTTATTTATTTATTTTGGGCGGGGGTCGGGTTGGAGAGGGAGGGGAGCGGGCGGGCCACTTCTATTGGTCTTTCATTTCTCTGTTTTCATCCGTCTTTGTTCTTGGCTCCTGTGGGCCTCCCATCGCGGTGGCGTCTGTCGTCGCAGGCGCCAGCTCTGGAGCGCATGCGCTCGAGTGGCCNAAGAATTTTTAACCGTACAGGTAAGCACTAGCCTGGGCCCGGCGGGGGTTGGGGATGGGCGGAACGAGTGGGAAAACGGAAAAGCCCTGTGGCTTAATGGACAGTGTGAAATACGGAGGCCTGAGTTGCCCAAAACATTGGCTAAAAAATTCTCCTGCCCCAAAGCTCTTGCAATTGTTTCCCAATTGCCCATCTTTAGCCCCCGCCCCAACTCTGTCTCCCTGCCCCCTACCTAATCCCCCAGCTTCTCAACACCGCTGCAGCCCCAGGTCCTTTAAGGCAGAGCAGCGCACCCCCTGCTCTCCAATAGCTTTCCGTCTCTGTAGAGTCTTCTAAAAGGTGGCTGGCCTACAGGCAAGGCCTCCTGCGCCCTCCTTTCTGACCACACAGGCCTCTTTGCTGTCCTTGGAGCACTGCCAAGCACGTCGCTGCCTCTGGGCATTTGCACTGCCTGTTTCTTCCTGGAAATTTATTCCCCGTTCCCTGCGGGGGCCAGTGGTTCACTTTACCCTGCACTGCCTCCAACCTCGCTGTATCAGAGCAGCCTTCCTGAAAAGCCTCCATGTAAAAGAAACTCCACCCATCCCTTACTGTCCCCCTACTCTGCTTTACGTTTCCACCTAGTACTTATCACCCTGTGACATCTCCTATAGGTTTGTCTGTGTTTCTCCAATATTGGGTGCACAAGAATTGGGTTTTGTTTGCCAGGATAATCTAATACCTAATAAGGTACGCATTAACTCTTTGTTTGCAAGCTGTGCTAAGTCTCTTCAGTCATGTAGTCTCGTTGAGCCCCGATGGACCGAAGCCCACCAGGCTCCTCTGTCCACAGGATTCTCCAGGCAAGAATACTGGAATACAGGGGATCTTACCAACCCAGGGATCCAACCTGGGTCTCTTATGTCTCCAGTGGGTTCTTTTTTTTTTTTAAGATTTATTTATTTATTTATTTTGGGCGGGGGTCGGGTTGGAGAGGGAGGGGAGCGGGCGGGCCACTTCTATTGGTCTTTCATTTCTCTGTTTTCATCCGTCTTTGTTCTTCGGCTCCTGTGGGCCTCCCATCGCGGTGGCGTCTGTCGTCGCAGAGCGCCAGCTCTGAGCGCATGCGCTCCAGAGCTCCGGCTCGGTAGTTGGACACATCAGTCCAGCCGCTCCGCGGCACGTGGAATCTTCCCAGGCCAGGGATCGAACCGGCGCCCCTTGCACTGCAAGGCGGTGTCCTTACCCACTGGACCACCAGGGGAAGCCCTCCAATGGGTTCTTTACCACTAGCACCAACTGAGAAGCCCAAGCTTTGTTTAATGGATGGTAATTCATAAATCCTTTTCTGAATTCCAAAATATAAGACTTCCTATTGCCTGTGATTTCTTTAGGACTGAAAAAATGCCTTGCCAGATGGAAGCTGAGAGATGGATGCCCTGCTGTCACTTAGGAGCTTAGAATCTTGGGCAGTTTATGCTCTGCTCCTCAGTTTGTTAATTTGAATCTGAAGCTTCATAACTCTGGACCTGGAGTTTATTCACTTAATTCTGCCAGTATCAGTTGGATGTACGTTGTTTGCCAAGCACTGTGCGGGTCCTTTGATGGGACTAGGCTAGGCCCACGGGGTCTCACAGTTGACCCCAAGTACGTCAGGACCCAGCCAGAGGGACTTCTGGGCATGAACAAGATGGACACATTCGTTAGTGGTTCTGATGGAGACTCATCTTAGGAAAACGGTAATGTAGTGTTAACATAAGATTTATTCAAAACAGTTGAAAAGAAACAGCTGTTCTTTTTTCTCCCAAACTTATAAGTACTTTTTCAAACATGCCAATTTAATACCTTAGTAAGAGTCAGGCACAACTTAGCAACTGAACAACAACAGTATTTCACTTAAATTCAAAGTGACTCGTCATTCTGAAGATCAGCAGTTAAAGTTAAAAGTGCGGAGGATTCCGGGCGTTTTCATTGGACTTAAGGTTACATAATTGCTGAGGACTCTTCCATAACTGCTGTTCTGAGATCTGTGTTGTTGTTTAGTCGCTAAGTCAAGTCTGACTTTTTTGCAGCCTCACAGACTGTAGGCCACCAGGCTCCTGTGTCCGTGGGATTCTCCAGGCAAGAATACTGGAGTGGGTTGCCATGCCCTCCTCCAGGGGAACTTCCTGACCCAGGGATCGAACCTGTATCTCCTGCATTGGCAGGCGGGTTCTTTATCACTATGCTACTGCAGAAGCCCTCTAAGATCTATGACCTTCTCCAACTGGATGTGTGGTCTCGTAGTTGTAACTAAACTAAATGATACTTTGGATCATGAAAATAATGGTACAGCTACAGATCCTTATTTGAAGCACTTGAACCAGGTATGTTCTAATACTTAGAGGATTCTGGATCTTAGAAAGACAAGGCAGCATAAATCCTGTCTATTATGTAATATTCTTAGTAGGCATTGGGGGCAGCGGTATCATAAAGCATATTTTTGCAGTGAAATGTGTAAATAGACAACAAAGTATGATTAAGACTATAAGTAGCTGATACCAGTTCAGGTCTAGATGGGGGAGGGGTGCTACACATGAAGAAAAATCAAAAGCAAATGAGAACAAAGCAAGCCTCCGTTTTCAGTGCTTTTTTGGATTTTGGAGTTACAGACGAGGAGCACTGTTCACTGAGGGCCAGGGGCGTGGGAAACCCCGCTGGTTACTTTTTGTTCTGATTTAATCCTCACAACAACCTGTGAGTCAAATGTGTTCGTCCCTGGTTTTACACCACAACTCAAAGGTTCAGAGAGGCAATTAGCCCAGATCTATGTGGCTGTAAAGCCTCGCTCTCTCGCAGCACTGAGCGGTGACGTGGAGGTGGTGCCTTGCTCAGGTCTAAGCCCTTACAGCCACCAGCACTGCTCACCCTAACCCCCCGACTTCTGCTTGTGCTCCGCTCATCTTTTCTGACCCCAGCCCTCATTCTCTTTTTCTTGTATAGCATCAGAGTGGTCGTTAGAAACATAAGTCCAAACGCATGACCCCTCTGGTAAGAACCCACCAGTAGCTCCCCATCGCAATTGGAGGACCAGCCATAGTCCTGATCCTGGCCTTCGAGGGCTCTGGGCCGTGGCTCCGCCTACCCCACTGACTCATATCCTTCCATTTCCCTTCATTCCCTGGGTGGCAAGTTTGTTGACTTTTTGCTATCCTTCCAAAAGCTGTGCTGGTGCCTGCCTCAGGGTTTCCTCTGCTGGAGATGCTCTTCCCCCATCTAAGTATGATGGACTTTGTCATCATCCAGGCTTGATTTCAGTATTGCGTCCTAAGAAGGGTCTTCCCTGACCTCTGTACATAATAAACTCACCTCCTTCATTGTCTCTGTCCCCACTTCCCAGAGCCCTCTGTATCTTGGAGCCCTAGTTTGCTTCATCATAGTGCTTCTAGCCATGTCTTGTCCCCTCCTGATATTTGTCACTGGACTTAGCCAGCTTCTTAACCAGGTATGTTCTAATACTTAGAGGATTCTGGATCTTAGAAAGACAAGGCAGCATAAATCCTGTCTATTATGTAATATTCTTAGTAGGCTTTGGGGGGCAGCGGTATCATAAAGCATATTTTTGCAGTGAAATGTGTAAATAGACAACAAAGTATGATTAAGACTATAAGTAGCTGATACCAGTTCAGGTCTAGATGGGGGAGGGGTGCTACACATGAAGAAAAATCAAAAGCAAATGAGAACAAAGCAAGCCTCCGTTTTCAGTGCTTTTTTGGATTTTGGAGTTACAGACGAGGAGCACTGTTCACTGAGGGCCAGGGGCGTGGGAAACCCCGCTGGTTACTTTTTGTTCTGATTTAATCCTCACAACAACCTGTGAGTCAAATGTGTTCGTCCCTGGTTTTACACCACAACTCAAAGGTTCAGAGAGGCAATTAGCCCAGATCTATGTGGCTGTAAAGCCTCGCTCTCTCCGCAGCACTGAGCGGTGACGTGGAGGTGGTGCCTTGCTCAGGTCTAAGCCCTTACAGCCACCAGCACTGCTCACCCTAACCCCCCGACTTCTGCTTGTGCTCCGCTCATCTTTTCTGACCCCAGCCCTCATTCTCTTTTTCTTGTATAGCATCAGAGTGGTCGTTAGAAACATAAGTCCAAACGCATGACCCCTCTGGTAAGAACCCACCAGTAGCTCCCCATCGCAATTGGAGGACCAGCCATAGTCCTGATCCTGGCCTTCGAGGGCTCTGGGCCGTGGCTCCGCCTACCCCACTGACTCATATCCTTCCATTTCCCTTCATTCCCTGGGTGGCAAGTTTGTTGACTTTTTGCTATCCTTCCAAAAGCTGTGCTGGTGCCTGCCTCAGGGTTTCCTCTGCTGGAGATGCTCTTCCCCCATCTAAGTATGATGGACTTTGTCATCATCCAGGCTTGATTTCAGTATTGCGTCCTAAGAAGGGTCTTCCCTGACCTCTGTACATAATAAACTCACCTCCTTCATTGTCTCTGTCCCCACTTCCCAGAGCCCTCTGTATCTTGGAGCCCTAGTTTGCTTCATCATAGTGCTTCTAGCCATGTCTTGTCCCCTCCTGATATTTGTCACTGGACTTAGCCATCTTCTTTTTGTCTTTAATGGAGTGCAGGTAGGAGGCTGGTGTGTCCACATCTGTATTCCCAGCATCAGAACAGTGTCTGACGCTTGCTAAGTCTTTACTGAATGAATGAAGAAAGGATGCAAAGTAAATAGCAGGTGAAGAAAAGGGAGGTTTAAAGTGGAGTACTTTGGTTTTTGTTTTTCTTTTTATTTTTTTGCTTTTACAGAGTTTTGTTGTTCACAGCTATATAGAATCCTAAATCTGTCATAGGTATATCTTTGACCCCTCCCACCTGAGCTCCCCTCCCACTCCTCCCCCATTCCCACCAACCTAGTCCTCATGTGAGATCCCTTAGTCCCACAGTGCATTCACAATGGTTATCTCTGTTATATATGATGCTGTAGGTTTCCATGTTTACTCTTTCCAAACCTCTCACCCACTCTTCCCTCACTCCAGTGTCCATAGGTCTATTCTCTATGTCTGTTTCTCCATAGCTGCTCTGCATGTGTATTTATCAGTACCATCTTACTAGATTCCATGTATATGTGTTAGTATACCATATTTGTCTTTCTCTTTGTGACTTATTTCAAAAAGTGGAGTACTTAGTTTTAATGATTCATTCTCTCCTTTACGTATATACCATCCAAGTGTTTGGCATTTACCAACTTGTCATGAGGTGTCAGTGATACAGCAGTGAGGAAGACAGAACTGGCTGCTCAGAGAGCTCACTGACCAGTTTAAAAAGCAGTCAGGACTGTGATGGGAGCTAGGCAGTGTGAGTGGCAGACCCCTGGAGGGGGCACTGGCTGCTCCCTCAGCCTCAGGAAAGTTGTGTTGATCCTCACAGACGAGTGGGAATTCCCTGGTAGATAGAGGGTGCGGATATTGTGTTCCAAGCAAAGAGAAAAGCGTGTGACAAGTGATAGAGGTGAGGGAGATCTGCAGATACTTTGTATTCATTTATTCACTGTTGACTACTTATTACAAACCTGTCCCTTCTCTCTTGTCATTCTTGGTCTCTTTTGGAGACATGGGTTAAACTAGCAATTGTAATGAAGAAGAAGGGCTACAGGGTATCAAACCAGCACCTCTTATAGAGGGTCTGGAAGCAACATTGGAGCTGAGATGTATAAGAAGCAGAAGTGCACCAGGCAAAAGCAGCGAAGAGGGTAGCGTCCAGAGCATTTCAGGAGGAACTCGTGGCACAGAAGCAATTGGGAGCCAGGAAAGAGTCAGAAGAGGAGGCATTCTTTTGAGAACCATCGTTGTGTAGATGGAAATTTAAAGCTACAAGCCCGGAGGGGGGTCACTAGAGGCGGCAGTGCCCGTAGAGCATAGAGGAGATAGGAGACCTGGGCCCTGAGACACTGCAATATTTAAAAGAAAAGGTGATGAAGAGGAACCAAGAAAGGAAACAGAGAAAGAGTAGCTTGTGAGAAAGGAAGGAAACCAGGAAATGGTGGTGTCTTCAGGGTCCAAGCAAAGGGACAAGGAGGGAGAAAAGAATAGAGCAGCCCTGTCTTGTGCTGGTTATGGTTATGGGAAAGCCGTCACTAAGCTTGACAAGAGTAATTTTGATGGCTTGTGGAGGCTGTGTGATTGAATTGAGGTTTTACTGTGCTTAGTCAATTAGTCGTATTTGACTCTTTGTGACCCCGTGGACTACAGCCCACGAGCCTCCTCTGCCCATGGGGGTTCTCTAGGCAAGAATACTGGAGTAGGTTGCCATTTCCCACTCAAGTTTAAACAGTACAACATGATTATTTTAAAAATTACTGTTGGTGAGGATATGGAGAAATGGAACACTTGTGCATGCTGGAGGAAATACAAAATGGTGCAGCCATTTGGAAAAACAATTTCACATTCTTCAAAAAGTTAAATATAAATTACCATATGATTCAGCACATCCACTTCTAGGTATGTACTCAAAAGATTTGAGAGTAACAATTTAAGTAAATATTTGTATAACAATGATTGTATCAGCATTACTCACAGTAGCCAAAGGTTGAAATAACCCAAGTGTTCATAAATAGATGAATAGATAAATGAAATGTGGGATATCCATACAGTGGGATATTATTCAGCCTTTAAAAGCAAGAAAAGTCTGATATGTGTTACATTCAACATGGATGAACCTTGAAGACATTAGCTAAAACACAAGAGGACAAATACTGTATAATTCCACTTATATGAGGTACCTAGAATAGGCAAATCCATAGTCATAGAAAATAAAATGATGGTTACTAGGGACTGTGGGGGAAGGGAAATGGGAAGTTATTGCTTAATAAGTACAGACTTTCTATTTGGGGAGATGAAAAGAGTTTCAGAAATAGATGGTGATGGTGCGTATACAACATTGTGAAAATAGCCAGGAAAGAGTCAGGGGCTTTTTGAGACATCGTTGTAGATAAAAGCTACAAGCCGGAGGGTCACTAGGCGGCAGTGCCGTAGAGCATAGAGGAGATAGGAGACCTGGGCCCTGAGACACTGCAATATTTAAAAGAAAAGGTGATGAAGAGGAACCAAGAAAGGAAACAGAGAAAGAGTAGCTTGTGAGAAAGGAAGGAAACCAGGAAATGGTGGTGTCTTCAGGGTCCAAGCAAAGGGACAAGGAGGGAGAAAAGAATAGAGCAGCCCTGTCTTGTGCTGGTTATGGTTATGGGAAAGCCGTCACTAAGCTTGACAAGAGTAATTTTGATGGCTTGTGGAGGCTGTGTGATTGAATTGAGGTTTTACTGTGCTTAGTCAATTAGTCGTATTTGACTCTTTGTGACCCCGTGGACTACAGCCCACGAGCCTCCTCTGCCCATGGGGGTTCTCTAGGCAAGAATACTGGAGTAGGTTGCCATTTCCCACTCAAGTTTAAACAGTACAACATGATTATTTTAAAAATTACTGTTGGTGAGGATATGGAGAAATGGAACACTTGTGCATGCTGGAGGAAATACAAAATGGTGCAGCCATTTGGAAAAACAATTTCACATTCTTCAAAAAGTTAAATATAAATTACCATATGATTCAGCACATCCACTTCTAGGTATGTACTCAAAAGATTTGAGAGTAACAATTTAAGTAAATATTTGTATAACAATGATTGTATCAGCATTACTCACAGTAGCCAAAGGTTGAAATAACCCAAGTGTTCATAAATAGATGAATAGATAAATGAAATGTGGGATATCCATACAGTGGGATATTATTCAGCCTTTAAAAGCAAGAAAAGTCTGATATGTGTTACATTCAACATGGATGAACCTTGAAGACATTAGCTAAAACACAAGAGGACAAATACTGTATAATTCCACTTATATGAGGTACCTAGAATAGGCAAATCCATAGTCATAGAAAATAAAATGATGGTTACTAGGGACTGTGGGGGAAGGGAAATGGGAAGTTATTGCTTAATAAGTACAGACTTTCTATTTGGGGAGATGAAAAGAGTTTCAGAAATAGATGGTGATGGTGCGTATACAACATTGTGAAAATGCTTTTTGACCATGAATTGTACACTTCAAAATGGTACATTTCATGTTATGTTTATTTTATTACAATGAAAAAAAAATCTAAAAAATCATGATGGATTCAGGGTAGAGAAGGAATTGCAACAGCTGTGAGGAATTGGTTCTGAGGTTCTTTGCAACGCTCCAGGAGTGAGACGGTGATGGCTTGAACCAGGATGGTGGCTATAGACATCAGTTCAGTTCAGTTCAGTCTCTCAGTTGTCTCTGACTCTCTGTGATCCCATAGACCGCAGCACGCCAGGCTTCCCGGTCGTTCAGCATCTCCCGGTCAAACTCATGTCCATTGACTCAGTGATGCTATCCAACCATCTCATCCTCTGTTGTCCCCTTCTCCTTCTGCCATCTATTTTTCCCAACATCAGGTTCTTTTCCTATGAGTCGTCTCTTCGCATCAGGTGACCAGAGTATTAGAGCTTCAGCTTCAGCATCAGTCCTTCCAATGAATATTTAGGGCTGATTTCCTTTAGGATTGCTGATTTGATCTTCTTGCAGTCCAAGGGATTCTCAAGATCTGTGTGCAACACCACAGTTCAAAGACATCCATTCTTCAGCGCTCAGCCTTTTTTATGGTCCGTCTCTCACATATGTACGTGACTGCTGGGGAAACCATAACTTTGATTAGATGGACTTTTGTTGGCAACGTAATGTCTCTGCTTTTTGATACACTGTCTAGGTTTGTCATAGCTTTTCTTTCAAGGAGCAAGCTTCTTTTAATTTCACAGCTGCAGTCACCATCTGCAGTGATTTTGGAGCACAAATAGATGTCACTGAGAAGTAAAAGGATTTGGAGGATAGGACTTAGATATAGAGGTACCTAGACATTAGCTAAAACACAAGAGGACAAATACTGTATAATTCCACTTATATGAGGTACCTAGAATAGGCAAATCCATAGTCATAGAAAATAAAATGATGGTTACTAGGGACTGTGGGGGAAGGGAAATGGGAAGTTATTGCTTAATAAGTACAGACTTTCTATTTGGGGAGATGAAAAGAGTTTCAGAAATAGATGGTGATGGTGCGTATACAACATTGTGAAAATGCTTTTTGACCATGAATTGTACACTTCAAAATGGTACATTTCATGTTATGTTTATTTTATTACAATGAAAAAAAAATCTAAAAAATCATGATGGATTCAGGGTAGAGAAGGAATTGCAACAGCTGTGAGGAATTGGTTCTGAGGTTCTTTGCAACGCTCCAGGAGTGAGACGGTGATGGCTTGAACCAGGATGGTGGCTATAGACATCAGTTCAGTTCAGTTCAGTCTCTCAGTTGTCTCTGACTCTCTGTGATCCCATAGACCGCAGCACGCCAGGCTTCCCGGTCGTTCAGCATCTCCCGGTCAAACTCATGTCCATTGACTCAGTGATGCTATCCAACCATCTCATCCTCTGTTGTCCCCTTCTCCTTCTGCCATCTATTTTTCCCAACATCAGGTTCTTTTCCTATGAGTCGTCTCTTCGCATCAGGTGACCAGAGTATTAGAGCTTCAGCTTCAGCATCAGTCCTTCCAATGAATATTTAGGGCTGATTTCCTTTAGGATTGCTGATTTGATCTTCTTGCAGTCCAAGGGATTCTCAAGATCTGTGTGCAACACCACAGTTCAAAGACATCCATTCTTCAGCGCTCAGCCTTTTTTATGGTCCGTCTCTCACATATGTACGTGACTGCTGGGGAAACCATAACTTTGATTAGATGGACTTTTGTTGGCAACGTAATGTCTCTGCTTTTTGATACACTGTCTAGGTTTGTCATAGCTTTTCTTTCAAGGAGCAAGCTTCTTTTAATTTCACAGCTGCAGTCACCATCTGCAGTGATTTTGGAGCACAAATAGATGTCACTGAGAAGTAAAAGGATTTGGAGGATAGGACTTAGATATAGATTGGAAGATAGGAAAAGAGCATGTCGAGGATGCTTCCCAGATTCATAACTTTCAGACATGGATGGACAGTGGAGAAAGGAAACTCTAAACCACCTTGAGGAAAGATTATAAATGCAATTTTGGATCTTTTAAGTTTAGAAGCCATTCGGGATGCCCAAGTGGAAGGAGGGTGGATAGAGAGATCTGAAACCCAGAAGGAGATTCATAAATTATGCATAAACTTCAGGGTTAATGACACATAGATGATCTGTGAAATCATGGCCATGAGAGAGGTTACCTTGAGGAGAAAGTATAGAGTGAAGAGAATAGTGTTTTTGGACCAAACCATGGGGAAACTCTAGCAGCCAAGGGCTATGAAGATTAAGAAGTATTAGAAAGAACTTGTGACCTTGGAAGAAGGAAAATCAAAAGAGCTTTCTAATAGGAAATGAGAGGTCAACAGGGTTCACTTTCTGTCTATGGATTTACCTGTTCTGGATGTTTCACATAAATGGAATCATACACTGTGTGACTGTATATCTGACTTCTTTCATTTAGCACGTTTTTGATGTTTGACCATGTTATAGTATGTTTCAATACTTTATTCTTTTTATGGCTGAATAAGTTTCCACATGTGGATGTACAGCAGATTTTTTTTTACTTTTTGTCAGTTGATAGATATTTTATTGTTTTTTATTTGGGAACTATTGTGAATAGTGCTGCTATGAATATTCCTGTTTAAGTTTTGAAACCTGTTTCAGTTCTTTGGGTATACATCATACGGGCTGATTTCCTTTAGGATTGCTGATTTGATCTTCTTGCAGTCCAAGGGATTCTCAAGATCTGTGTGCAACACCACAGTTCAAAGACATCCATTCTTCAGCGCTCAGCCTTTTTTATGGTCCGTCTCTCACATATGTACGTGACTGCTGGGGAAACCATAACTTTGATTAGATGGACTTTTGTTGGCAACGTAATGTCTCTGCTTTTTGATACACTGTCTAGGTTTGTCATAGCTTTTCTTTCAAGGAGCAAGCTTCTTTTAATTTCACAGCTGCAGTCACCATCTGCAGTGATTTTGGAGCACAAATAGATGTCACTGAGAAGTAAAAGGATTTGGAGGATAGGACTTAGATATAGATTGGAAGATAGGAAAAGAGCATGTCGAGGATGCTTCCCAGATTCATAACTTTCAGACATGGATGGACAGTGGAGAAAGGAAACTCTAAACCACCTTGAGGAAAGATTATAAATGCAATTTTGGATCTTTTAAGTTTAGAAGCCATTCGGGATGCCCAAGTGGAAGGAGGGTGGATAGAGAGATCTGAAACCCAGAAGGAGATTCATAAATTATGCATAAACTTCAGGGTTAATGACACATAGATGATCTGTGAAATCATGGCCATGAGAGAGGTTACCTTGAGGAGAAAGTATAGAGTGAAGAGAATAGTGTTTTTGGACCAAACCATGGGGAAACTCTAGCAGCCAAGGGCTATGAAGATTAAGAAGTATTAGAAAGAACTTGTGACCTTGGAAGAAGGAAAATCAAAAGAGCTTTCTAATAGGAAATGAGAGGTCAACAGGGTTCACTTTCTGTCTATGGATTTACCTGTTCTGGATGTTTCACATAAATGGAATCATACACTGTGTGACTGTATATCTGACTTCTTTCATTTAGCACGTTTTTGATGTTTGACCATGTTATAGTATGTTTCAATACTTTATTCTTTTTATGGCTGAATAAGTTTCCACATGTGGATGTACAGCAGATTTTTTTTTACTTTTTGTCAGTTGATAGATATTTTATTGTTTTTTATTTGGGAACTATTGTGAATAGTGCTGCTATGAATATTCCTGTTTAAGTATTTGGAAACCTGTTTTTCAGTTCTTTGGGTATACATCATAGGGCTGAAATTGATGGGTGATCTGGTAATTCTAAGTTTAACTTTTTGAGGAGCCACCATATTCTTTTCCATAGAAGCTGCACTAGGATTGTATGAGGTTTGTCTGAGGCTCCAGTTTCCATCAAGATTGTATGAGGTTTCCAGTTTCTCTATATTCTCACCAACATATTTATTTTCTGTGTTATTATTATTACCAGCCTAGTGGGTGTGAAGTAGTATCTAGTTGTGGTTTTGATTTGTATTTGTCTAATAAGTAATAATATTGAATATCTTTTCATGTGCTTGTTGGCCACTTGTATTTCTTCTTTGGAGAACCGTCTGTTCAAAGTCCTTTGTGTATTTTTTTTTTTTTTTTTTTAAGATTCATCTATTTATTTACTTTGGGCAGGGGTCGGTTGGGGAGGGAGGGGAGTGGGCGGGCCACCTCCATTGGTCTCCCATTTCTCCACTTTCATTCGTCTTCGTTCTTTGGCTCCTGCGGGCCTCCCACCGCGGTGGCATCTGTCGCTGCAGAGCTCTGGGCGCATGTGCTCCAGAGCTCCGGCTCGGCGATTGGACACATCAGTCCAGCCGCTCCGCGGCACGTGGGATCCTCCCAGGCCAGGGCTCGAACCGGCGCCCCTTGCACTGCAAGGCGGTGTCCTTACCCACTGGACCACCAGGGGAAGCCCTCCTTTGTGTATTTTTAACTTGCTTAATGCTTTTTATTGTTCAGTTGTAAAAGTTCTTTATTTATTCTGTATACTAAGTCTTTATGAGATATATTATTTATAAAAATCCCTTTCTGTAAATTGTCTTTTCATTTTCTTCATAGTATCCTTTGATAGACAAACATTTTTAGTTTTTTTTTTTTTATTATTCTTTTTTTGGCCACTTCTATTGGTCTTTTATTTATCTATTTTCATCCATCTTCATTCTTTGGCCTGTGTGGGCCTCCCATCGCAGTGGCCTCTCTCGCTGCAGAGCACCGGCTCAGGGTACATGTGCTCCAGAGCTCTGGTTCAGTAGTTGGACACATCAGTCCAGCCGCTCTGCGGCACGTGGGATCCTCCCAGGCCAGGGATCGAACTGGTGCCCCTTGCACTGCAAGGCGGTGTCCTTACCCACTGGACCACCAGGGAAGCCCACATTTTTAGTTTTGATGAGGTCCAATTTATTTGTTTTCTTTTGTTGCTGTGCTTTTGCAGTCATAACTAAGATTTCATTGCCAAATCTAAGACTGTAAAGATTCACCCTTTAAAGTTTCACCTTTTAAATATTCACCTTTTAAAGTTTATAGCTTTGGCTCTTATAGATTCTGTATTTTTTAGATTTTGTTTGTAATTTGAATCATTGTTGCTATCTTGATCCAGTGAGAACCATAAACTGGGCCATAATTTCCCTGCTAAGTAAACTGTCCTAAAATTGACTTTTGAAAATTTCAAACGGGAGTTTGGGAGGATTTCATAGAAAAATCTATGTCTGTACAGCTAAATCCTTCATGATTTCATAAACTTTATAAATACATTTACCTTTTTTCTTCTCAGCATCAATAATTCTAACTCTACTTCTGCAGGTTTTGTCTTCTCAAGCATATGGACAAACTTGCACTTGACATTCAGTGGAAGCAGAAACAAAAGTTAGGGAGAAAGACCTCCAACCTTTTTTTGGCCAGTTGAGCTTTGAAAGTCAAAAATCTAAGAGAAATTAGCTTGACTGTATAGTCCATAAGAGAGAAACAAAGATTTTGTAAGAAAGTTTTCTCTGGATTTATGTGGGGCTGAGATGACTCATATGAGATGAGATTTATGTGGGGCTGTAAGAGTCATCTTACCCTGGTTTTTTTTTTTTTTTTTTTTTTTATATAGCTATTTTCTTCACTTATGATAGTACAGGCCTTCATGCTACTTCCTTTACGCCTCTCACCCACTGTTCCTTCCCCACAATGTCCATATGTCCACTGTCCATGTCTATCTTACCCTGTTTTATCTGTTAAATTGCACTAGGGAAATTAGATTAAATACATTCTGAGTATATCACTTCTTTCAAACATCTATTTTATTGTAGGTTATTAGACGAAGAAAATGGCCACTGGTCGTTCACCGTGTTTTTACATAGAGGAGCTTAATAAACACCAACAAAAGAACAATGTAGAGGTTAAGTATCATGAACTGGCTAAGACAGGACCTCCACACAACTTAAGGTAAGCTGCTATAAGAAAGGGTATACCTTTTATATAAAATATAAACTGGGAGGACAGCAACTCTGGCACAATTCTGAGTCAGTTCTTTAACTTGAGAGCCACGTTGCCAGAGAAGGTGAGAGTCTTCTTGATGTAAAGTGATAACTTCAGAGGACTTAAGAGAATAAAAGGGGGCATAAACCATTCCTTGCTTCAAGACAATGTACTGTTTTGCTCTTTGGGGTGACTGCTTGAATTCCATGTGAAACACAGGTTAAAATTTTCAAAGGTAGTCACAGGAGGCGCTGGTGATTGGAACACATGTTAGATAATGCATGAATTTTATGATAGTCTTTGAATTTTTCTTTGTAATCAGGTTTACATATCAAGTTATAATCGATGATAAAGAATTTCCAAAGGCTGAAGGTAGATCTAAGAAGGAAGCCAAAAATGCTGCGGCCAAATTAGCTTTGGAAATAATTAATAAAGACCGTAAGGTGAGTAATTATCTTGTTTCCAGAGCACTGGCTTGTAATTGGACACCCAGGCCCAGCTGCTCTAGCATGTGGGATCTTCCTGGGCCAGGGATTGAACTGGTGTCCCTTGCACTGCAAGGTGGACTGCTTACCTACTGGACTGCCAGGGAAGCCTCTAGGGCCTATTATTATTATTATTTTTTTTTTTTTACAAATATCACCATTTTAACTACTGTTTGGTTTGGGGTTTTTTTTGGCCACTTCTATTGGTCTTTCATTTATTTATTTTCATCCACCTTTGTTCTTTGGCCTATGTGGGCCTCCCATCATAGTGGCCTCTCCTGCTTCAGAGCACCAGCTCTGGGCTCATGCACTCCAGAGCATTGGCTCAGTAGTTGGACATAGAAGTGCAGCTGCTCTGCAGCACGTGGGATCTTCCCAGGCCAGGGATTGAATCAGCACCTCTTGCACTGCAAGGCAGTGTCCTTATAGGGCCTATTATTTCTAACCGTTATTAATTACTTGTGGTGGAGTTCAGTGTACTGTGAAATTTCTACATTTGGGTTTTTTTAATTTCCTGGCCAAAAAAAAAGCGGACATCAGTTCTAAAATATCCACAGAATGATTTGCTGAATTCATACAGTCTCATTAATGTCAAAAAAATTTTGTAAATTCTTAATAACACCAACAAAAGAACAATGTAGAGGTTAAGACATAATTAAGGGGCCTATAAAAAAGGCCATTTCCGTTGGGCCTTCAGAGAACAGAGGGGGGGTGAGATTCTTCTTGATGTAAAGTGATAACTTCAGAGGACTTAAGAGAATAAAAGGGGGCATAAACCATTCCTTGCTTCAAGACAATGTACTGTTTTGCTCTTTGGGGTGACTGCTTGAATTCCATGTGAAACACAGGTTAAAATTTTCAAAGGTAGTCACAGGAGGCGCTGGTGATTGGAACACATGTTAGATAATGCATGAATTTTATGATAGTCTTTGAATTTTTCTTTGTAATCAGGTTTACATATCAAGTTATAATCGATGATAAAGAATTTCCAAAGGCTGAAGGTAGATCTAAGAAGGAAGCCAAAAATGCTGCGGCCAAATTAGCTTTGGAAATAATTAATAAAGACCGTAAGGTGAGTAATTATCTTGTTTCCAGAGCACTGGCTTGTAATTGGACACCCAGGCCCAGCTGCTCTAGCATGTGGGATCTTCCTGGGCCAGGGATTGAACTGGTGTCCCTTGCACTGCAAGGTGGACTGCTTACCTACTGGACTGCCAGGGAAGCCTCTAGGGCCTATTATTATTATTCTTTTTTTTTTACAAATATCACCATTTTAACTACTGTTTGGTTTGGGGTTTTTTTTGGCCACTTCTATTGGTCTTTCATTTATTTATTTTCATCCACCTTTGTTCTTTGGCCTATGTGGGCCTCCCATCATAGTGGCCTCTCCTGCTTCAGAGCACCAGCTCTGGGCTCATGCACTCCAGAGCATTGGCTCAGTAGTTGGACATAGAAGTGCAGCTGCTCTGCAGCACGTGGGATCTTCCCAGGCCAGGGATTGAATCAGCACCTCTTGCACTGCAAGGCAGTGTCCTTATAGGGCCTATTATTTCTAACCGTTATTAATTACTTGTGGTGGAGTTCAGTGTACTGTGAAATTTCTACATTTGGGTTTTTTTAATTTCCTGGCCAAAAAAAAAAAGCGGACATCAGTTCTAAAATATCCACAGAATGATTTGCTGAATTCATACAGTCTCATTAATGTCACATTTTGATTACAATAAAAGTTTTTAGTAAACTTTTCAAAAAGAAACCTAGCTGCAGATTAAAACAACACAGCAATTCAGCAGATACAGAAAATTACAGAATCACTAAGAACAACTTCAGCTTTTGTGAAAGTACTGAACTCCAGAATGTAGAGAGAATCCTGTACGTATCCAGGCAGAAGAAATTTTATAAAATATAAAAATGAAAAAAAAATATCATGCTACCCACAGCACCATTAAAAACCAGGAGACACTGGAGCAGCATCCTTAAAATGAGGCATAAATAAATAAATAAATCTTTAAAAAAAAAAAAAAGGCTTCCTCTGGTGGTCCAGTGGGTAAGGACACTGCCTTGCAGTGCAAGGGGCGCCGGTTTGATCCCTGGCCTGGGAAGATCCCACGTGCCACGGAGCGGCTGGACCGATGTGTCCAATTACTGAGCCGGATCTCTGAAGTGCATGTGCCCAGAGCTGGCGCTCTGTGACGACAGATGCCACCGCGATGGGAGGCCCACAGGAGCCAAAGAACAAAGATGGATGAAAATAGAGAAAAGAAAGATCAATAGAAGTGGCCCGCCTGCTCCCCTCCCTCCCCAACCCGACCCCCGCCCAAAATAAATAAATAAATAAATCTTTAAAAAAAAAAAATGAGGCAGAAAGTCATTTTACATGTAGGACAAAAGTGGAATATTCTCAAATTTTGAAAATTTTGCAGAATTTCAGTATTAAAGGTACCTTAATGAACAGTCTTACTCAAAAGGACTTCCCTAGTGGTCCAGTGATTAAGACTCCATACTTCCACTGCAGAGGGCACAGGATTGATCCCTGGTCCAGGAACTAAGACCCCATGTGCTATATGCAGTGTGGCACACACAAAAAATAATAATAATAATTTTACTTGAAGATCTCACCCTTTTAATCCAAACTGAGAGAAATAAATCAGGCAAAACCTACAAACTTATTGTTAATGAGCCATAAAACCAAGTCAAGAAGTCAGAAAAAGAATAATTGAAGATATTTCCACATGAAAAAGTAGTAGAAAGACAGTGATAACAAAAAGGCAGAAATTAATGTGAAAAAAAAAAACCAAAGAAATAATAAAGAAGATCAATAAAATCAAAAGTTCTTTGACAAAGTTAACAAAGTAGGAAGACTTTGGACAAGATTTTGTCAGATTAAGAATTTTGAAAGGGGCAGAAAACAATGGAAGGAGTAATGCCGTTATAGTCACGTTTCCTATGAAGTTGTGATCCAGGATATAACTTTACTTCAGTATGTGCTGTCTTTTTTTGGAGTGAGGGGGCGGGTTGGGGAGGGAGGGGGGCGGGCGGGCCACTTCTATTGGTCTTTCATTTATCTATTTTCATCCATCTTTGTTCTTTGGCCTGTGTGGGCCTCCCATCACCGTGGCCTCTGTTGCTGCAGAGCACCGGCTCTGGGCACATGTGCTCCTGAGCTCCGACTTGGTAATTGGCCGCATGGATCCAGCCGCTCCGCAGCACATGGGATCTTCCCAGGCCAGGGATCGAACTTGCGCCCCTTGCACTGCAAGGTGGTGTCCTTACCCACTGGACCACCAGGGAAGCCCAGTATGTGCTATCTTGTTCTTTGAGATTTACAAAAGGTACAACAAATCAGAAAGTCTTACAGTTTTACCTGGATAAACAGGAGATTTGACTCTTTGTTTCTCATTGTGAAGTTATAAAAAGAAAATAGATGATCGCTTTTCTTGTTAAAATTTATCCTTGTGGGTTCTTTTTCTTTTAGACAGTTAGTTTTTCATCACAGCTGAGGCAGAAAGTCATTTTACATGTAGGACAAAAGTGGAATATTCTCAAATTTTGAAAATTTTGCAGAATTTCAGTATTAAAGGTACCTTAATGAACAGTCTTACTCAAAAGGACTTCCCTAGTGGTCCAGTGATTAAGACTCCATACTTCCACTGCAGAGGGCACAGGATTGATCCCTGGTCCAGGAACTAAGACCCCATGTGCTATATGCAGTGTGGCACACACAAAAAATAATAATAATAATTTTACTTGAAGATCTCACCCTTTTAATCCAAACTGAGAGAAATAAATCAGGCAAAACCTACAAACTTATTGTTAATGAGCCATAAAACCAAGTCAAGAAGTCAGAAAAAGAATAATTGAAGATATTTCCACATGAAAAAGTAGTAGAAAGACAGTGATAACAAAAAGGCAGAAATTAATGTGAAAAAAAAAAACCAAAGAAATAATAAAGAAGATCAATAAAATCAAAAGTTCTTTGACAAAGTTAACAAAGTAGGAAGACTTTGGACAAGATTTTGTCAGATTAAGAATTTTGAAAGGGGCAGAAAACAATGGAAGGAGTAATGCCGTTATAGTCACGTTTCCTATGAAGTTGTGATCCAGGATATAACTTTACTTCAGTATGTGCTGTCTTTTTTTGGAGTGAGGGGGCGGGCCACTTCTATTGGTCTTTCATTTATCTATTTTCATCCATCTTTGTTCTTTGGCCTGTGTGGGCCTCCCATCACCGTGGCCTCTGTTGCTGCAGAGCACCGGCTCTGGGCACATGTGCTCCTGAGCTCCGACTTGGTAATTGGCCGCATGGATCCAGCCGCTCCGCAGCACATGGGATCTTCCCAGGCCAGGGATCGAACTTGCGCCCCTTGCACTGCAAGGTGGTGTCCTTACCCACTGGACCACCAGGGAAGCCCAGTATGTGCTATCTTGTTCTTTGAGATTTACAAAAGGTACAACAAATCAGAAAGTCTTACAGTTTTACCTGGATAAACAGGAGATTTGACTCTTTGTTTCTCATTGTGAAGTTATAAAAAGAAAATAGATGATCGCTTTTCTTGTTAAAATTTATCCTTGTGGGTTCTTTTTCTTTTAGACAGTTAGTTTTTCATCACAGCTGACAACAAATATTTCAGAAAAACCACCCCTTGAGAATTACATAGGCCGCCTTAATACAATCTCCCAGAAGAGACACCTCTGTGTAACTTATGAAGAATGTAAATCAAAGGATGATGGGCACGAAGGGTAAGATGTGCTTTTCCTTCTGTTTCACTGTATCTAAGCAGCATATCTAACCTTCCAGAAATATCTGTCCTTTTTGGTACATTCTGCAGAGAAGGTTTTTTTTATGATTTACAAGCAGTTGGACATCATTGTAGTTAAAATACTAAAATGCTTCATTGCTGAAGACTGGGAACCCATATCCCACAATGGATCAAATCTGGAGAATCCTTTATTTCCGAGACATGTCTAGATGGTTTAGTCTGCAGGAAACCTTAGAGAGGGTGGGTGGCCCTGCTGCAGGGTGGTGAGGATCTTCCCTTCCCTGAGGTCACAGTGGTTGTGTGACCCTCTCACACAGCCCTGCCACACATCTGGAATGTGTCTCCTTCCACCCTTGTCAGAAATTTGTCCAGGTGTTTGTCCTTAAGATTTGATTAAGTGGTGTCACTCTCTAGACAGGTACCAGGTATTAGAAGGAATGAGTTTAGGGAACTTTCTGTGGTCCAGTGGTTAACACTCTGAGCTTCTAATACAGGGGGCATGGGTTCGAATACTGGTTGAGGAATTATGATGTCACATACTGTGCAGCTAGAGGGAAACGAAAGAGCTTCCCTTGGTCCAGTGGGTAAGAGTCCACCTTCTGGGCTTCCTTGGTGGTCCAGTGGGTAAGGACACCGCCTTGCAGTGCAGGGGGCGCCGGTTAGATCCGTGGCCTGGGAAGATCCCACGTGCTGTGGAGTGGCTGGACTGATGTGTCCACCACCCAGCCGGAGCTCAGGAGCGCATGTGCCCAGAGCTGGTGCTCTGACAACTGAGGCCACTGCGATGGGAGGCCCACACGGGCCAAAGAACAAAAAAAAAAATGAGTGCGCTGCCATAGATCCCAAATTTTGCCCTTCTTTGTTTTTCTCATTGTGAAGTTATAAAAAGAAAATAGATGATCGCTTTTCTTGTTAAAATTTATCCTTGTGGGTTCTTTTTCTTTTAGACAGTTAGTTTTTCATCACAGCTGACAACAAATATTTCAGAAAAACCACCCCTTGAGAATTACATAGGCCGCCTTAATACAATCTCCCAGAAGAGACACCTCTGTGTAACTTATGAAGAATGTAAATCAAAGGATGATGGGCACGAAGGGTAAGATGTGCTTTTCCTTCTGTTTCACTGTATCTAAGCAGCATATCTAACCTTCCAGAAATATCTGTCCTTTTTGGTACATTCTGCAGAGAAGGTTTTTTTTATGATTTACAAGCAGTTGGACATCATTGTAGTTAAAATACTAAAATGCTTCATTGCTGAAGACTGGGAACCCATATCCCACAATGGATCAAATCTGGAGAATCCTTTATTTCCGAGACATGTCTAGATGGTTTAGTCTGCAGGAAACCTTAGAGAGGGTGGGTGGCCCTGCTGCAGGGTGGTGAGGATCTTCCCTTCCCTGAGGTCACAGTGGTTGTGTGACCCTCTCACACAGCCCTGCCACACATCTGGAATGTGTCTCCTTCCACCCTTGTCAGAAATTTGTCCAGGTGTTTGTCCTTAAGATTTGATTAAGTGGTGTCACTCTCTAGACAGGTACCAGGTATTAGAAGGAATGAGTTTAGGGAACTTTCTGTGGTCCAGTGGTTAACACTCTGAGCTTCTAATACAGGGGGCATGGGTTCGAATACTGGTTGAGGAATTATGATGTCACATACTGTGCAGCTAGAGGGAAACGAAAGAGCTTCCCTTGGTCCAGTGGGTAAGAGTCCACCTTCTGGGCTTCCTTGGTGGTCCAGTGGGTAAGGACACCGCCTTGCAGTGCAGGGGGCGCCGGTTAGATCCGTGGCCTGGGAAGATCCCACGTGCTGTGGAGTGGCTGGACTGATGTGTCCAATTACCGAGCCGGAGCTCAGGAGCGCATGTGCCCAGAGCTGGTGCTCTGCGACAACTGAGGCCGCTGTGATGGGAGGCCCACACGGGCCAAAGAACAAAGATGGATGAGAATAGATAGATGAAAGACCAATAGAAGTGGCCCGCCTGCCACCCTCCCTCCCCACTCCCCCCGCCAAAAAAAAAAGAATCCACCTTCCAATGCAGGAGATATGGGTTCAGTCCCTGGTTCAAGGAAGACCCCACATGCCATGAAGCAACTAAACCCCAGTGCCACAGCTACTGAGCCTGCGCTTCAGAGCCCATGCTCTGGCAGCAAGAGAAACCACCACAGTGAGAAGCCCATGAAGCAACAAAAACCCAGTGCAACCAAAAATAAGTAAATAAAGACTGAGTTTTCACCCTGGACTGTGAGGAAACCAAGATTTCAGGGATATGATGAAGAAAACAGATGGAAAGATCAGTCAGAGATAATGAGAGTGTCTCACCAGTGAGCAAAGACTTTGAACCTGGGACTGAAGAGTGAATTTTAACTGGGAAAAGCAGAAACCAAATGAGCGTGACGGGGATCGTTTCTCAGCTACAACCAACCAGTTAAATGAGGGAGAAGAAAGAAAAGTCTAAATGGCTCTTGTTCTATGAACTGACGAGCTGTGGACATTTTACGTTTCACTCTGATAGCTTTTAGGTCAGAACCAGGAAAAGAAAAATGTGACAGGATTCATTGGAATGAAATAGTTAAAAGAGAATTGTGAGTCAGTCTCAGTAAATTAAGAGGCTGTTTTATTTTTCAGTAGTTCACCTGTTTGTTTCCTTTCACCTAGTGCTTTAACATTTGATTGCTAAAGAAGAAAAGTCTGTTTAGGGAGTGCTGGGGAAGACAGGAGCCATAGAAATAATCCAGTCCCTCAGCCCAACTCCCTTATTTCCCTTTGGAGCCTACTGGGGAAGACTCACCCTGGAAGGGTGTGTTTCCCTCCATGATGAATAATACTGCAGTAATTCTGTAGCACTACATGGTAACTCCATGGTATAAATTGCCATGTCTGTTGCTTTGCCAGCTTAAGTATAGTTTTTGTATAATTGTCCAAGGCTCCTTGCCTAAGCACAAGCATCCTTAACAGATCCTATGAGGAATGAGTGACTTCAGCATGGGGCTTTTGCACTCTGAGGATTTGCTTAGGTTTTTGTGCACATAAGCAGGGGGAGGCAGAAGATGCTAAAGTTTAGAGATGCTTTGCCCATCTCCTCCAAAACACTGTCCCCTTATTATTTCTCTTGTAGAAGCCCCACAGCCTCTACTGGCTTTTTTTTACCCGTTGAACATCTCTGAAAAATTCATTAGATCTCTTTCTTCTTTCTCTGCCTCCATGCCTTTGACATATGGGGAATTTTACAAAATCACCACTTGATACCTTGATGCCAGATCTTTCAATGAAGCAATAAAAAGAAGTTGCCTAGAAAATGGGAACTGACCTGGTAGCCAGTGCTGGTTATTCTGGCAAACTGATGAGCCATCTCCCCGAAAATGTATTTTTTAATTTAAAATTTTGCCACTTTTTAAAATACAGTTTTTATGTAGTTGTTAGTTATTTTGGCTATACTGGGTCTTCATTGCTGCGTGAGGTTTCTTTAGTCGCCGTGCCTGGGCCTCTCATTGCGATGCCTTCTCCAGTTGTGGAGCTCGGGCTCTAGAGTGTGCAGGCTTCAGTAGTTGTGACACACGGGCACAGTAGTTGCCGCTCCAGGACTCTAGAGCACAGGCTCGGTAGTTGTGACACATGGGCTTAATGGCTCTGCAGCATGTGGGATCTTCCCAGATCAGGGATTGAGCCTGTGTTTCTTACATTAGCAGGCAGATCCTTTACCAGTGAGTCACCAGGGAAGCCCTCATTCAAATTTTAAAAACGATATGAACTATGAATCTGCCTACTAAATTCATGTTATATTTAATCCTTTATTAATGTGTGTGTGTGGTTGTTTTCTGAAAACATGAGTTAGATTTAGTATTTTTTGGTACATGGGTTAATACTGTTTATCATTTTTCCTAGATTTCGTTGTAAGTGCAGAATTGGAGAAAAAGAATATGGTATTGGCGTAGGTTCCACTAAACAGGAGGCAAAACATATGGCTGCCAAACTGGCTTATGAACAGATAGAGGCAGAAACCTCAATGGTACGTATTGCCTTTGGTTTCTTTCTTTTTTTTTTTAAGATTTATTTACTTATTTATTTTGATGGGGGGGGTGGGGAGGGAGGGGAGCAGGCGGGCCACTTCTATTGGTCTTTCATTTGTCCATTTTCATCCGTCTTTGCTCTTTGGCTCCTGTGGGCCTCCCATCGCGGTGGCCTCTGTTGTCGCAGAGCACCGGCTCTGGGCGCATGCGCTCTAGAGCTCCGGCTCGGTAATTGGACACATCGGTCCAGCAGCTCTGTGGCACGTGGGATCTTCCCAGGCCAGGGATCGAACCGGCACCCCTTGCACTGCAAGGCGGTGTCCTTACCCACTGGACCACCAGGGAAGCCCTGCCTTTGGTTTTAAGTTTTATATTTAAAAATTCTCTCTGAAGTTGATTTGGAGTTAGATGCTAATCACACAGCCAAAGAGCTCCTTCATTCTGTGTCCCACTCATGAGCCACGGATTGATCCGTGAGGCTTCAGAGGACCACGGTTCTGTTGACAATGCGATGCTTTTTAATACAGATCAAACATCCATGAAAAATGTATTAATCCTTTAATTCCTTTTGGCTGTGAATTTGGTAAATGTGGGGAAATACATGAAGGAGCTGATTCACAGAGACTGAACCACTAGGGAGTAGTCATTTTGTTTTACTTTTAAACCTTTCAGAGAACTAACGGATCCCCTGGTTGTTTCAATACTACGTGTAGTGACACTGAAAACAGCTCTCCAGCAATGAGTACATTGTAAGTATGGACAAACAACTGTGCTATTTAACACATTGAAACTGCAGGCTGAAAGAGCAAATGACGTCTACGGCCATACCACCCTGAATGCGCCCGATCTCATCTGAAAGAGCAAACGTTTATGAAAATGTTTAATGTTTAAGGAGAATTTAGAAGAACAATTACTAATAAAAATAGGCATAATTCATAAACTAATAATTGTCCTCTTCTAGGAGCTCTGAATCAGTGTCTGAAAATGGCTTCTCAGCAAATGCATCAGAAGGAAGTGAAAGCGGTGACACATCGAACAGCTCTTCCCTTTCTCCAGGGGTATAGTATTAGTCTCTAAGTCTCCTAGTGGTCTTATTTTCCTTTGTGTTTCCCCATTTAAAAGTGACCTCCAATCATAATTTTTTTATCATGGGTTTTATTAAATCAAAGTATTTTCCCGTTTTTTTCACTCTATTAACTCCCTTCCCTCACATGCAGAATTTTTCTGCTCTTCACTCCTGTCTTTCTCCCCCTACTCACCTTTGTATTTTCATATATTCCTATGATCTGACTTCTTCTATCAGTTGGATGGTATTTAAAAGGGTCAGTTATAACATTCTTCTTCTTTTTTTAAATAAATCAGAATTAAACTTAAAAACTAAACTTAAAAATCAGATAGTTTTCGCGGTGATTAGTGTTACCGAAGAATTATATTTAAAAATTCTCTCTGAAGTTGATTTGGAGTTAGATGCTAATCACACAGCCAAAGAGCTCCTTCATTCTGTGTCCCACTCATGAGCCACGGATTGATCCGTGAGGCTTCAGAGGACCACGGTTCTGTTGACAATGCGATGCTTTTTAATACAGATCAAACATCCATGAAAAATGTATTAATCCTTTAATTCCTTTTGGCTGTGAATTTGGTAAATGTGGGGAAATACATGAAGGAGCTGATTCACAGAGACTGAACCACTAGGGAGTAGTCATTTTGTTTTACTTTTAAACCTTTCAGAGAACTAACGGATCCCCTGGTTGTTTCAATACTACGTGTAGTGACACTGAAAACAGCTCTCCAGCAATGAGTACATTGTAAGTATGGACAAACAACTGTGCTATTTAACACATTGAAACTGCAGGCTGAAAGAGCAAATGACGTCTACGGCCATACCACCCTGAATGCGCCCGATCTCATCTGAAAGAGCAAACGTTTATGAAAATGTTTAATGTTTAAGGAGAATTTAGAAGAACAATTACTAATAAAAATAGGCATAATTCATAAACTAATAATTGTCCTCTTCTAGGAGCTCTGAATCAGTGTCTGAAAATGGCTTCTCAGCAAATGCATCAGAAGGAAGTGAAAGCGGTGACACATCGAACAGCTCTTCCCTTTCTCCAGGGGTATAGTATTAGTCTCTAAGTCTCCTAGTGGTCTTATTTTCCTTTGTGTTTCCCCATTTAAAAGTGACCTCCAATCATAATTTTTTTATCATGGGTTTTATTAAATCAAAGTATTTTCCCGTTTTTTTCACTCTATTAACTCCCTTCCCTCACATGCAGAATTTTTCTGCTCTTCACTCCTGTCTTTCTCCCCCTACTCACCTTTGTATTTTCATATATTCCTATGATCTGACTTCTTCTATCAGTTGGATGGTATTTAAAAGGGTCAGTTATAACATTCTTCTTCTTTTTTTAAATAAATCAGAATTAAACTTAAAAACTAAACTTAAAAATCAGATAGTTTTCGCGGTGATTAGTGTTACCGAAGAATTATATTTGTAAAGGACTAGAGGGGCTTCGCCGGTGGTGCAGTGGCTGACTTCATGCTCCTAATGCAAGGGACTTCAGGTTCGATCCCTGGTACAAGATCCCGCATACTTCAACTAAGACCTGGCACAGTCAATTAAATAAATATTTTTTGAAACTACAAAAAAATAAAAAAGATAAGAAACTCAGTAAAAAAAAAATGTGTGAAAGAGCTAAACAGATAGTTCAGAAAAGAGATACCTGAAGGGCCAACAGACATATGAAAAGATGCTTTACTTAATAATCAGGAAAATGCAAATCAAAACAATAGTTAGATACCATTTTAAACCCATCTGATTGCCAAAATTTGAACCTGGCTATCCTAAGTATTGGCACAGCTCTGTTCCTGTTATGCCTAGTATGTGCTGTTACAGCAGTATGATATACTGCTGGCGGATGTGTAAATTGGTATGGCCCTGTTAGAGACTAATTTGGCAACATGTAATAGAGTTGAAGGCGTACCAACTGTATAGCCAAATAGTTCTGCTCCTGAATATGTCTTTTGGAGAAACCTATATGTGTACAGAGATACAGGTATAAGCATGTTCTTTGCACTATTGTTTGTAATAGATGAATGAGACGGGCAAAATATTGCCTATTAACAGAATGTCTGAATTCATCATAATGCAGTCATCATTCAAAACTGAAGCTAGCGTGTACTCTGTGTAAATAAAATAAAATTGGGGGCTTCCCCTAGTGGTCCAGTGGTAGGGACACCGCCTTGCAGTGCAAGTTTTTTTTTTTCCCTAGTGGTCTTATTTTCCTTTGTGTTTCCCCATTTAAAAGTGACCTCCAATCATAATTTTTTTATCATGGGTTTTATTAAATCAAAGTATTTTCCCGTTTTTTTCACTCTATTAACTCCCTTCCCTCACATGCAGAATTTTTCTGCTCTTCACTCCTGTCTTTCTCCCCCTACTCACCTTTGTATTTTCATATATTCCTATGATCTGACTTCTTCTATCAGTTGGATGGTATTTAAAAGGGTCAGTTATAACATTCTTCTTCTTTTTTTAAATAAATCAGAATTAAACTTAAAAACTAAACTTAAAAATCAGATAGTTTTCGCGGTGATTAGTGTTACCGAAGAATTATATTTGTAAAGGACTAGAGGGGCTTCGCCGGTGGTGCAGTGGCTGACTTCATGCTCCTAATGCAAGGGACTTCAGGTTCGATCCCTGGTACAAGATCCCGCATACTTCAACTAAGACCTGGCACAGTCAATTAAATAAATATTTTTTGAAACTACAAAAAAATAAAAAAGATAAGAAACTCAGTAAAAAAAAAATGTGTGAAAGAGCTAAACAGATAGTTCAGAAAAGAGATACCTGAAGGGCCAACAGACATATGAAAAGATGCTTTACTTAATAATCAGGAAAATGCAAATCAAAACAATAGTTAGATACCATTTTAAACCCATCTGATTGCCAAAATTTGAACCTGGCTATCCTAAGTATTGGCACAGCTCTGTTCCTGTTATGCCTAGTATGTGCTGTTACAGCAGTATGATATACTGCTGGCGGATGTGTAAATTGGTATGGCCCTGTTAGAGACTAATTTGGCAACATGTAATAGAGTTGAAGGCGTACCAACTGTATAGCCAAATAGTTCTGCTCCTGAATATGTCTTTTGGAGAAACCTATATGTGTACAGAGATACAGGTATAAGCATGTTCTTTGCACTATTGTTTGTAATAGATGAATGAGACGGGCAAAATATTGCCTATTAACAGAATGTCTGAATTCATCATAATGCAGTCATCATTCAAAACTGAAGCTAGCGTGTACTCTGTGTAAATAAAATAAAATTGGGGGCTTCCCCTAGTGGTCCAGTGGGTAGGGACACCGCCTTGCAGTGCAAGGGGCGCCGGTTCGATCCCTGGCCTGGGAAGATCCCACGTGCCGCAGAGCGGCTGGACCGATGTGTCCCATTGCCAAGCTGGAGCTCTGGAGCACATGTGCCCAGAGCCAGTGCTCTGCAACGACAGACACCACCGCAATGGGAGGCCCACAGGAGCCAAAGAACAAAGATGGATGAAAATAGAGAAATGAAAGACCAGTAGAAGTGGCCCGCCTGCTCCCCTCCCTCCCCAACCCGACCCCTGCCCAAAATAAATAAATAAATAAATCTTTAAAAAAATAAAAAATAAATAAATAAATAAAATTGGTTAAACACACACATACAGGGCTTCCCTGGTCGCTCAGTAATAAAGACTTCACCTGCCAGTGCAGGAGACATGAGTACGATCCTTGATCCGAGAATATCCCATATGCTGTGGAGCAACTAGTAAACCCATGAGCCACGACTGTTGAGCCTGTGGTCCAGAGCCTCAGAGCCTCAACTATGGAGCGCATGTGCCACAGCTACTGAAGCCCGTGGGCCCTAGAGCCTGAGTTCCACAGCAAGAGCAGCCACTGCAACAAGAAGCCTGCTCACCTCAACGAGAGAGTAGCTCCCACTCTCTGCAGCTAGAGAAGAGCCTATGGCAGCAGTGAAAACCCAGAATAGCCAACATACACACACAAAACCTGCAAGAATAAAAGTGTGTATGAGTGAAGAAGAGCTGTATGCAATTAATTTTTGAGAGATATGTCAAAGACTCCTCTTTTTTGGCTAAATGTTTAAATTATTGATTTATCCTAAGAATTAAAATATTTTAAACCAGATCTCTGGGCCCCATCTGTGTCTTTACAAGCATTGTAAGTGCTTGTAATGCATACTTTCTTGCTGAGATCTGCGGGCCAGAGGCTTACCTGGGAGGCCATATTCTATGCTGGAGAATCGGGGCTTCTATAGAACATGCCCTGCAATGTGGCTTTTTTTGTTTCTGGTCCTGCTGCCCAGCATGTGGAATCTCAGCTCCCCAACCAAGGATCAAACCCATGCCCCCACATTGAAAGTGCAGAAATGCAGCATCTTAGTCACTGAACTGCTAGGGGTCCTAGCAGTTGGTCTTCTTTGACCTTCCTACCGTATCTGTCTGCTTGATTTAACTGATGAGAACATTGATACAGACAAGTACACTGACAACAGGGCTTGCCAAGAGCGTCCAAATGGATGAGGTTGTTAATCTAAGGACAAAGAAATGTGGTCAGAGAATCATCTGGAAGTACAGGAGAAAAGATGGGAAAAAGAAGCAAGACAGTTGATGTGAGCAACTGAAACTCTTCCATTTTCTTTTGTTACAGACCAATTCCAAAACTAATCCCAGGAAGGCAAAGAGGTGAGTATCATCATGCATTGAACTTGCTTTGAAATGAAATTTTATTTCAGACCTAGTTTATGAGTCATATTTATTAAGTTTTCAGTATTTGTATCGTATACCCTTATTCTAGTGGAGCTTCAGAAGTAGAAAATGTGATTGAGGCTCAGCGCGATCTTGAAATCTACAAACACATAATTTTAAATATGTAGAGGAATCTTTGAACATATGCACACATGACATTGTAGACGTAAAGGCCTATGGGGCTATTGGTTGAGGAACTGGTTAAGGGCATTATTTGGGAGGCTGACAGAGGAAATGGGCTTGATGATGTCTTCTCAAGAGAAGTGTAGTATATAAATTCCCTGGTGACCCAGTGACTAGGAGTCAGCACTTCCACTGCTGAGGGCCCAGGGTCAGTCTCTGGTCAGGGGAATTAAGATCCGTCAAGCCACATGGCATGGCCAAAAAAGAAGAGAGAGACACAAAGAGAGAGAAGAGTATTATTTTGCAGACAAGCAGGTAGGGTAGAAATGGTATCATAAAAACTAAGGAAAGAAAAAAAATGATCACATATTCTATAAATTATAGTGACTTGGCTTCTTAAACTAGAGAGAAAAGCAAAGATGTGAAAACAGTCGGCAATGGCAATGAACTGGCAGCAAGGGCCATCATGAGGCACTGGTACATTCTGAACTGCAGGCACCCCTTGCTGAAAGATGATGCCTGAGACTGGGGTTCTGTGTGTGAGATGATCAGACCATCAGACTGATCTAGGGACAGGGAGGAGGAGAATTTGTGAGACAGACTGTAAAGGAAGAGTAGGCATGACTTGAGAGAATAAAGAACTGGGTGAAGAAGATGCAAAGCAAAAAGAAAATGAAGACGTTTCCTAGTGGAGGAGAGGCAGGGAAGCGTCATGGCACTGATGATGTTAAGGGAGTTGAAGACTTAGATGGAACTTGTTTAGCTGCTAAGTCATGTCTAACTTTCTGCGACCCCATGGACTGTAGCCCACCAGGCTCTTCTGTCATGAGATTTCCCAGGCAAGAAGACTGGAGTGAATTGCGATTTTCTTCTCCAGAGGATCTTCCCAACCCAGTGATCAGCCCCACATCTACTGCGCTGGCAGGCAGATTCTTTACCACTGTGCCACCTAGGAACACCGAAGGGAAGATAGCAATTTGTATTTGTTTAGTTTCAGGTGGCATTTGGACCTCGAATTGTAGGAGGCTTACCACCAGCACAGAATAAAGGACAAAGGAAACACAACCAGGATGAGAGTTCTAGGAGATATATTTCCTGAAGTTTTGAGTCTAGAGGGAGAAAAAAGAGGCTAGCAGCATGCTGGCAGTGAATGTATTCAGGTTGGAAAAGGAACCAGCAAAGGAGTGCAAAATTATTAGAGGACAGAGAACCATACTGTTTCTAAAGGAAAAGGTTAGCACTTGCTACCCCGCTATTTTAGTATTTGACTCAAAATATAAACAGCCTTGTTCATGGCGTAACATCTACTCTGAATAAGTTATATTTGATTTGAGTTTATGTGCTTCTCTTAACTTCTAGGAGTTTGGCACCTAGATTTGATTCACCTATGAAGATAGAAGGAACCACTTATAGCATGGATTCCAGGTAAGAGGGAAAACCATGAAAAAGCATTTGTTCATGGATACATTTGCTCCTTTGACAAAAGTGTCTTAAGAGACTGTTGAACATCAGGAAGGTTAAATTATATTTCTACATGAACAGTTGGTTTTAGCCCAATCAGCCCCTCAAAGGATCACTGCTTCGTGGATGAGTACAATTTATATGAGTTCAAAAAGGAAATAAGTGTGGATCCATGTGATGCTCATGTGGGTTTCTCTGACATCTGTAGGAGGTTTTAATATGAAAGCAAACATTTCTGTAAACCAGTCTTTTTTATTTCAATGCAGGTACTCCTGCAAGAATCAGAATAGATCCACTTGAATCTCTTTCCATTTTTCAGCTTCATGGTAGATTTCTTTTAGTGATAGATCATGTGTTTGGGCTTAAAGTATCTCTTAAAAAGGAGGCCTATTTCCAAAAGAGGCACATTGATAGCAGGAGCAATTAGAAGCAGCCCCTGCCCTCTCAGGGTTTTGTGAGGATCATAATGACAAAATAATCTGTACTTGCCATCTGGTCAGAGGTCTGAAGGAAAAGCCATGACATGGTTAGACACGAATGCAGGACCCTTGCTTTAGAGTGAGGAGGGATAAGGCATGGCTTTCTCTGGGGTCACATTGCTGGGGAAACCTGAGGGATGTTGAGTTAGTGCAGGGTGGTGGGGAGCCTGGTGCTGTGAGAAAGAGGAACACATGGGAAGGCAGAGGTGGAAAGGTCATGTGAGCATCGAGAGAAAGCCTTGTGCCGGGAGGGCCGTGAGCAAGGAACCAGGGCCACGAGGCAAGCTGGAGAGGGGACAGGGCCAAACAGTGGCCCATGGGTGTCTCATTCAGGGCTTTCTGGTTTTGCTGAATGCAGGGGGAGTTAGGGGAGGGCTTACACAATAGTTGTGATCAAACTTAGTATTTATCACACTGGTCACTGTGAGGATTGTGGATTGGAGCAGAGGAAGGAGAGTGGGTGGAGTGTCCAGTGAACAGGGTTCTGCCAGAGTCCTCGCAGAAGCTTGGACTGATGGAGGGAAGTGGGCAGACAGCCACAGATGTGCTTTGTAGAGAATTGGCAGAGAAATGATGGGATGTGGGGCAAGAGGGAGAGGGGAAACCCAGAGAGTGGCAAATATCAGCAGGCTCCAAGTGCATGCTCATTTCTCTTGTAACAGCCTGGTAGAAGCAGGGAACCCTGGGGGGCACACATTTCCAATGTTTTATGCTGGCGATAAGACTCTAGCATGGCGCTTCCCTGGTGGTCCACTGGGTAAGGACACCGTCTTGCAGTGAAAGGGACACCGGTTCGATCCTTGGCCTGGGAAGATCCCACGTGCCGCAGAGCGGCTGGACCCATGTGTCCAGTTACCGAGTCGGAGCTCTGGAGCACAGGTGCCCAGAGCCGGTTCTCTGGGACAACAGAGGCCACTGCAATGGGAGGCCCACCCGGGCCAAAGAACAAAGATAGATGAAAATAGATAAATGAAAGACCAATGGAAGTGGCCCGCCTGCCTCCTTCCCCCCCCAACCCACCCCCTACAAAATAAATAAATAAATTAAAAAAAAAAAAAAGACTTTATCATGGCTTTTGTGCAGTCAGGAGGTGACTGACTCCCTGGAGTGATCTGTTATGTTGGGGTGGGGATCCTTTGTGATTCAAGACTTCCTGTGAAATTGGTCCTTCGACGGGAAAGGGATGGTGAGGAGGGATAAGGCATGGCTTTCTCTGGGGTCACATTGCTGGGGAAACCTGAGGGATGTTGAGTTAGTGCAGGGTGGTGGGAGCCTGGTGCTGTGAGAAAGAGGAACACATGGGAAGGCAGAGGTGGAAAGGTCATGTGAGCATCGAGAGAAAGCCTTGTGCCGGGAGGGCCGTGAGCAAGGAACCAGGGCCACGAGGCAAGCTGGAGAGGGGACAGGGCCAAACAGTGGCCCATGGGTGTCTCATTCAGGGCTTTCTGGTTTTGCTGAATGCAGGGGGAGTTAGGGGAGGGCTTACACAATAGTTGTGATCAAACTTAGTATTTATCACACTGGTCACTGTGAGGATTGTGGATTGGAGCAGAGGAAGGAGAGTGGGTGGAGTGTCCAGTGAACAGGGTTCTGCCAGAGTCCTCGCAGAAGCTTGGACTGATGGAGGGAAGTGGGCAGACAGCCACAGATGTGCTTTGTAGAGAATTGGCAGAGAAATGATGGGATGTGGGGCAAGAGGGAGAGGGGAAACCCAGAGAGTGGCAAATATCAGCAGGCTCCAAGTGCATGCTCATTTCTCTTGTAACAGCCTGGTAGAAGCAGGGAACCCTGGGGGGCACACATTTCCAATGTTTTATGCTGGCGATAAGACTCTAGCATGGCGCTTCCCTGGTGGTCCACTGGGTAAGGACACCACCTTGCAATGCAAGGGGCGCCGGTTGGATCCCTGGCCTGGGAAGATCCCACGTGCCACAGAGCGGCTGGACCCATGTGTCCAATTACCGAGCCGGAGCTCTGGAGCACATGCGCCCAGAGCCGGTGCTCTGTGACAACAGAGGCCACCGCGATGGGAGGCCCACACGGGCCAAAGAACAAAGATAGATGAAAATAGATAAATGAAAGACCAGTCGAAGTGGCCCGCCTGCCTCCTTCCCTCCCCAACCCACCCCCTACAAAATAAATAAATAAATTAAAAAAAAAAAAAAGACTTTATCATGGCTTTTGTGCAGTCAGGAGGTGACTGACTCCCTGGAGTGATCTGTTATGTTGGGGTGGGGATCCTTTGTGATTCAAGACTTCCTGTGAAATTGGTCCTTCTTATTCAGAAGGGGAGAGTCCTGTTTATTATACCGTCCATTTTACCAGCACCCTTAATTTAAGGGATAGTGAAAGGGTAGGGGTGGGCGAATAGAGAGCGTTGAGCCTCAGAATAACAGCAGCATTTATCTTTCAAGGTTCATTCGTGACTTCACAGAAATTTCACCAATTGGCTCCGGTGGATTTGGCCGAGTTTTCAAAGCCAAGCACAGAATTGATCAGAAGACATACGTTATTAAATGTGTTAAATATGATAATGAGTAAGTAGTAATATTTTATTTTTTTTTGAATGTGAACCTGCAGTATTCTTTTTTATGTATATCTTTTCTCCGTTAATATATTATTTTTTTCTACTCCTTCTTAAAAAATAATGAGGAGAATGACATTTGGCTTACTCTGAAACGATCTCGCTTCACCATGGTTACTTCTGTTAACAAAATGTATATACTGTCGATCATCCTTTTGAGGCTATCTTGATGAGAACTACAGTTATAAAATCTTTTAGCTTAAGGTGACCTTTGAGATTTTTCTAGTCTCATCTCCTTATCTTACAGAGAAGGAAACTGAGATTCAAAGATGTAAACTGATGTGTCAAATGTAAGTGCTGGTTGGTAATTGTGCTGGTTGTCTATTATCATATAATACACCAAAATGTAGTGGTTTAAACACCAAGTTATTATTATCTCTGTGGTCCTGTGGCTTGATGGTGCTCACAGGAGCCATTCTTCATGGATGATTCCCAGCTGAAAATCTGTGAAGAATGGCCCCTATGAGGAGCCATCTGAAAGCTTGGCTGGACTGGACATCGGAGACGGCTCTCTCGTGTGGCTCGCAGGGTTGCTGGCTGTGGCTACAGGTGCATCTGGGGCTGTTAACCAGAATAGGCCCCACTCTGTGGTTAACAGGCATAACGTGGAGAAACAGGCATAATGTCTTAGGTGTTCTTCATGCAGTCAAGCCAGCCTATGCCCCTTTGTGTGGTCTGGGCTTTTCACAGCTTAGTTGCTGGGTTCTAAGAAGGACTGTCCCAGAGCAACTCATCCCAGGAGGGCGCAGTCTTGGAAGTTCCACATCATATTGCTTAAAGTCACTACAATCAGCTCGACGGAGGGGGCACATAGACTCTCACCTCTTAATCTGTGGAGTGGATGTGAGTATAGGGACAGAAAGAATTAATGATAACCATCCTTGGGCCCTATCTACTGCAGTAACAAGACAGAGATTTAGAACTCATCCTCCAGAATACCAGTCTTCTATGTTCCCACTATATCCCAGTGCTTCCCATATTGGTTTTCTGTATTACCTGCACCCTTCGCCTTCCTCACTCTACCCCAATTATTGGACAGGAGAACTCCTTCAGGAAGGAAAGCGCAGAGAAAGTAGCTCTTAAATCCCATATCCACCGGTCTTGCCTGTTGTTTTCTGGCAGCTGTTACTAGTTGTAATTGGCCAGACTGATCCCTCAAAGACCAGAGGAAGGAGATGGAAAAGGGATATGAGCAAAGGAAAATGACATGAGAAAAGGAGAAGCAGGTGTATAAGCATACCTTTTGAGGCTATCTTGATGAGAACTACAGTTATAAAATCTTTTAGCTTAAGGTGACCTTTGAGATTTTTCTAGTCTCATCTCCTTATCTTACAGAGAAGGAAACTGAGATTCAAAGATGTAAACTGATGTGTCAAATGTAAGTGCTGGTTGGTAATTGTGCTGGTTGTCTATTATCATATAATACACCAAAATGTAGTGGTTTAAACACCAAGTTATTATTATCTCTGTGGTCCTGTGGCTTGATGGTGCTCACAGGAGCCATTCTTCATGGATGATTCCCAGCTGAAAATCTGTGAAGAATGGCCCCTATGAGGAGCCATCTGAAAGCTTGGCTGGACTGGACATCGGAGACGGCTCTCTCGTGTGGCTCGCAGGGTTGCTGGCTGTGGCTACAGGTGCATCTGGGGCTGTTAACCAGAATAGGCCCCACTCTGTGGTTAACAGGCATAACGTGGAGAAACAGGCATAATGTCTTAGGTGTTCTTCATGCAGTCAAGCCAGCCTATGCCCCTTTGTGTGGTCTGGGCTTTTCACAGCTTAGTTGCTGGGTTCTAAGAAGGACTGTCCCAGAGCAACTCATCCCAGGAGGGCGCAGTCTTGGAAGTTCCACATCATATTGCTTAAAGTCACTACAATCAGCTCGACGGAGGGGGCACATAGACTCTCACCTCTTAATCTGTGGAGTGGATGTGAGTATAGGGACAGAAAGAATTAATGATAACCATCCTTGGGCCCTATCTACTGCAGTAACAAGACAGAGATTTAGAACTCATCCTCCAGAATACCAGTCTTCTATGTTCCCACTATATCCCAGTGCTTCCCATATTGGTTTTCTGTATTACCTGCACCCTTCGCCTTCCTCACTCTACCCCAATTATTGGACAGGAGAACTCCTTCAGGAAGGAAAGCGCAGAGAAAGTAGCTCTTAAATCCCATATCCACCGGTCTTGCCTGTTGTTTTCTGGCAGCTGTTACTAGTTGTAATTGGCCAGACTGATCCCTCAAAGACCAGAGGAAGGAGATGGAAAAGGGATATGAGCAAAGGAAAATGACATGAGAAAAGGAGAAGCAGGCACAATGTCTTAGGTCCTCTTCATGCTGTAAAACCAACCTACTTTCTGTCCTGTGGACAATGCTTTGCTGTTGAAATTCCTTCATATTACTTGACCTCAAAGCAAGGCTTCTTCTTTCTTCATTGTTTTGCTTAACAGAAATACTGTTGTTCCTTCCATCCCATAATGTCTTTTTTAATGGTGATACTTCATGATGATAAGGGTGAAGTATCTTGGACATTTCTACTGGCTTCATAAATTGGTACAATACAGTTAAAAATACACTTAGAGATATGAATCTAGACCCATAAAAATATTTATATGCTTTAACTTTTGGATTTTCTATCTGGGAACCAATTCCAAGGATATTACCCAGATTATGGGAAAAATTATTCAAGAAGATAAAAATCACAATGTCATTTATAACAGTGAGAAATTAGAGCAAACAGAATGTTCAAGAATAAAGAAATGATTAAGTATTTATTGTTCTCTCCCCTGATCAATGTCCACTTGCAGTCATCAAAAGTGAGGGTTATATAAATATTATAAATATTTATACACAGTATGAATGATATGATGTTGAAAGTTGCTTCAGAATAATCCAGGGGAATATGAGGAAGTAGGTAAGTATATAAATGAAACAGACTTGGCCAGGAGTTAATTACTGTTTCATGTGATGGCCAGGTAGGGTCTAATTCTACTATTTCCTCTGCTTTTCTATACTTTTGAAATTTTATATTAAAAAGTTTATACATGATGGTTAGATTGTATAGTAATAAGGACAGTTTTAAAGATAATATATGGGAAAAATTGGATAAATATATACACTATAGTTACACATATGTAAACATGTGTATGAAGAAAGACTATAAGAAATCATCTAAAAGCATAAATGATTGTGTTAGGATTGTGTTGCTATATAAGTAATTTTTCTTTATTTTCATGAATTTTACATCATATAGAACTTTTCAGATTAAAAAAAAGTTGTAAAATAGTTGCTTCTTTCTCATCCTTGAAATCCCAAATTTATTTACTCCACCTAGCACAGGATTGCCATAGCACTTGACTACACGTCCCTCTAAGGCTCCCACATTGTGCAGTGAAATTCCAGTTTCTCTGCATAGATCACCCCCTGTGGGTATTTTAGCCACACACTGAAAATTCTCAATCAAGTTCTTCATGCTTCTTGGGTTACCTAACCTTGCTGCCCAAATGGGGTTTGCTTTTGAAATCCAAAGTGATTTTAACACGAGTCTAAATAAAACATAATGAGTGATTTTTTTTTTTAACGCCATAAAAAGTTTGTATCACCAGTAGTTCACAAGCGTACTACATATGACTTTTAAATTGTCTGAAGTTTGGAATAATTAAAGTCATCGTTTTTCTTTTTGTTTTTTCTCTTATGTTGAGCATGAAAACAACTGGTTTTTTTCTGTGCATTCACTCTTTCCTTTTTGAGAGCTTCTGGCGTCCATTCTAAAACTAAGTGTGGGAACCACGGCAACTGTTTAATTAAGGGCATGTTGGTAATTGTCTCCCGTTGCTCAAGGGGGTTTGTTATTATCAGGGGTGGACATTATCACCTTTACGTTCCCTGTTTCTTCTAACCAGGAAGGTAGAGCGTGAAGTGAGAGCTTTGGCGAGGCTCAATCATCCAAATATTGTTCATTACCACAATTGTTGGGATGGGACTGATTATGATCCTGAGGAAACCTCAAATCCTTCAAGGTAACTAAAAGAAATTCCCATAGTCATAATAGGAGGGAAATTTGTTGACTGTAAATGGGTCAATGGACGGGACCATTCATTATTGCATTTAATAATCACAACTAGAACTACTGAGACACAGGCCTCCATTCTTCAAGTGAGGAGACAATGAACAATCTTTTCCTTGCTGCAGATTTGCTTTAAAAAACCTTTTTTTTTTTTTAATTGTCCTCTGTGTCTCAGGTGATCAAGAATCTTCCTGCAAAGCAGGAGACCCAGGTTCCATCCCTGGGTTGGAAAGATCCCCCTGGAGGAGGGCATGGCAACCCACTCCAGTATTCTCGCCCGGAGAATTCCACAGACAAAGGAACCTTGGGTTGGTACAAGATGGACACAACTTTTTCCCAAAACAGTTGTCCCATTTTTTTTGCACAGGATTGCCATAGCACTTGACTACACGTCCTCTAAGGCTCCCACATTGTGCAGTGAAATTCCAGTTTCTCTGCATAGATCACCCTGTGGGTATTTTAGCCACACACTGAAAATTCTCAATCAAGTTCTTCATGCTTCTTGGGTTACCTAACCTTGCTGCCCAAATGGGGTTTGCTTTTGAAATCCAAAGTGATTTTAACACGAGTCTAAATAAAACATAATGAGTGATTTTTTTTTTTAACGCCATAAAAAGTTTGTATCACCAGTAGTTCACAAGCGTACTACATATGACTTTTAAATTGTCTGAAGTTTGGAATAATTAAAGTCATCGTTTTTCTTTTTGTTTTTTCTCTTATGTTGAGCATGAAAACAACTGGTTTTTTTCTGTGCATTCACTCTTTCCTTTTTGAGAGCTTCTGGCGTCCATTCTAAAACTAAGTGTGGGAACCACGGCAACTGTTTAATTAAGGGCATGTTGGTAATTGTCTCCCGTTGCTCAAGGGGGTTTGTTATTATCAGGGGTGGACATTATCACCTTTACGTTCCCTGTTTCTTCTAACCAGGAAGGTAGAGCGTGAAGTGAGAGCTTTGGCGAGGCTCAATCATCCAAATATTGTTCATTACCACAATTGTTGGGATGGGACTGATTATGATCCTGAGGAAACCTCAAATCCTTCAAGGTAACTAAAAAGAAATTCCCATAGTCATAATAGGAGGGAAATTTGTTGACTGTAAATGGGTCAATGGACGGGACCATTCATTATTGCATTTAATAATCACAACTAGAACTACTGAGACACAGGCCTCCATTCTTCAAGTGAGGAGACAATGAACAATCTTTTCCTTGCTGCAGATTTGCTTTAAAAAACCTTTTTTTTTTTTTTAATTGTCCTCTGTGTCTCAGGTGATCAAGAATCTTCCTGCAAAGCAGGAGACCCAGGTTCCATCCCTGGGTTGGAAAGATCCCCCTGGAGGAGGGCATGGCAACCCACTCCAGTATTCTCGCCCGGAGAATTCCACAGACAAAGGAACCTGGTGGGCTACAGTTCATGGGGTTCACGAAGAATTGGACACAACTGACTGACTAATGCTTTCCGTGGTTTTTGAAGCCTCAGGCTTAGCTTTCCTGACTCTGTTGTTTGAATACAGGCTTTCTCAAGTGCCCTGAGTCCAGTCCAGGCGGTAAATGCAGTCTTGTGAAGGTTTGAATTTATAATCACTGCAACTGCAGGCTCCTATCCTCTCGGTGCCAACCTTCTTCAGCCTGTCTCAATGGTTTGGCAGCGTGCAGTCAAGGGGTCTCTTCTGTATGTAATTACACCCTTTATGGTGAGGTGGTAGGCCGTCAAAATAATTCCAAGACCTTGAGCTGTGATGGGGGCACGGCCCACCCTTGCATTACTCATGCTTGTCTCAGGCAAGCCACTGCAAAAGGACTGAAGGGTTATAAAGAGCTGGCGCCTCCCTTTGAAAGTCACCCAGTGTTCCTGGGGATAGTCCTCTCAGTGCAAACCTGAGACCATGGCGGGCCTGTTCATCCGCCATCTCCTGACCTCAGCCCTGTTTCCACACCATATAATTGAGAACTGTATCATCCGTTTCAGAAGGACCATCCACATACGGACTTCTTTAGCTTCCAGCAAATTCCTGGCTACCTTTTTCTAGGCAACATATGCTCAAAGAATTTAAATTAATATTAGGAGTTCAGAAAAAAACAACAACCATAATTAGCAAAATCTGTGCTCCTTGCTATATGCTGTGTGCTCAGTTGCATCTGACTCTTTGCGACCCCAGAGACTGTAGCCCGCCAGGCTCCTCCGTCCATGGGATCTTTCAGCTAGGGCAAGGACGGGACATTCATTAGTTGCAATTTAATAATAAAACAACTAGAACTACTGAGACACAGGCCTCCATTCTTCAAGTGAGGAGACAATGAACAATCTTTTCCTTGCTGCAGATTTGCTTTAAAAAACCTTTTTTTTTTTTTTAATTGTCCTCTGTGTCTCAGGTGATCAAGAATCTTCCTGCAAAGCAGGAGACCCAGGTTCCATCCCTGGGTTGGAAAGATCCCCCTGGAGGAGGGCATGGCAACCCACTCCAGTATTCTCGCCCGGAGAATTCCACAGACAAAGGAACCTGGTGGGCTACAGTTCATGGGGTTCACGAAGAATTGGACACAACTGACTGACTAATGCTTTCCGTGGTTTTTGAAGCCTCAGGCTTAGCTTTCCTGACTCTGTTGTTTGAATACAGGCTTTCTCAAGTGCCCTGAGTCCAGTCCAGGCGGTAAATGCAGTCTTGTGAAGGTTTGAATTTATAATCACTGCAACTGCAGGCTCCTATCCTCTCGGTGCCAACCTTCTTCAGCCTGTCTCAATGGTTTGGCAGCGTGCAGTCAAGGGGTCTCTTCTGTATGTAATTACACCCTTTATGGTGAGGTGGTAGGCCGTCAAAATAATTCCAAGACCTTGAGCTGTGATGGGGGCACGGCCCACCCTTGCATTACTCATGCTTGTCTCAGGCAAGCCACTGCAAAAGGACTGAAGGGTTATAAAGAGCTGGCGCCTCCCTTTGAAAGTCACCCAGTGTTCCTGGGGATAGTCCTCTCAGTGCAAACCTGAGACCATGGCGGGCCTGTTCATCCGCCATCTCCTGACCTCAGCCCTGTTTCCACACCATATAATTGAGAACTGTATCATCCGTTTCAGAAGGACCATCCACATACGGACTTCTTTAGCTTCCAGCAAATTCCTGGCTACCTTTTTCTAGGCAACATATGCTCAAAGAATTTAAATTAATATTAGGAGTTCAGAAAAAAACAACAACCATAATTAGCAAAATCTGTGCTCCTTGCTATATGCTGTGTGCTCAGTTGCATCTGACTCTTTGCGACCCCAGAGACTGTAGCCCGCCAGGCTCCTCCGTCCATGGGATCTTTCAGCTAGCAAATGAGTGGGTTGCCATTCCATATTCCAGGGGATTTTCTCCACCCAGGGATCAAACCCAAGTTTCTTGAGTCTCCTGCAATGGCAGACAGATTCTTTTCCACTAGTGCCACTTGAGAAGCCCTGCCTCACTGTTAAACCTCATAGCAAATTTTGGCATTTCTCTTAGGGTTTTATTCGTGTACTGCTGCAGCAATCCCAAACCTTTTTGGCACCAGGAGTTGGTTTCATGGAAGACAGTTTTTCCTTGCACCAGGAGGAGGGATGGTTTTAGGATGATTCAAGCATACTACATTTGTTGTGCACTTTATTTCTGTTATTATTACATCAACTCCACCTGAGATCATCAGGCCTTAGGTCCTGGAGGTTGGGGCCCCTGTACTGTTGTTTTCAGACTGTTTTTCCTTTATCTCTCTCCTATTAAATTATAAGTCTCATATGTCTAATTCCTTTTTTTATCTTTAGGTGTCTGTTCTGTGCCTTTTGCAAAATATATGCTCAATAGGCAATGGTGAATTAAAAAGTTACAAAGTTACTATATATAATAATGAAATTTGAAATTCTGTTGTATTTCTGCTTCTCTTCCTGTCTATTAGCAAAGATGAAAAAAGTACCTTCAGGGTCTTCCCTGGTGGTCCAGTGGGTAAGGAGTCCGCCTTGCACTGCAAGGGGCACCAGTTTGATCCCTGGCCTGGGAAGATCCCACGTGCTGCAGAGCAGCTGTACCGGTGTGTCCAATTAGGAGCCAGCGCTCTGGAACGCATGCGCCCAGAGCCAGTATTTTACAATGAGAGGCCACTGTGATCAGAGGCCCACACATGCCGAAGAATAAAGATGAATGAAAATGACGAAATAAAAAAACAGTAAAAGAGGCCAAAATTTAAAAAGTAAAAAAAGTACTTTCAGCATTAGAGAATGGGCAGGCTGCTATTTTATAAATTAGCTAAACAAAGCTTTGATATCTGGGAACTTATGATTTAAATAAAGGGTGATTTAGATTCAGATTTGTTATATTTAGATTACTATTTTGAGATATGTTTTGGCGTTTTTGAGAAGATGTCATTTTAATCTAATTTTGAGTTTTATTTATTTTTTTTGCTATTCTGGATTTTCACTGCTGCTGCAGGCTCTCTTCTAGTTGCAGAGAGCGGGGGCTACTCTTTACTTGAGGTGAGCAGGCTTCTTATTGCAGTGTCTTTTCTTGTTGTGCAACTCAGGCTCTGGGGCACACAAGCTTCAGTAGTTGTGCCACGTGGGCTCAATAGTTTCAGCTTTGAGGCTCTAGGGCACAGGCTCCATAGTTGTGGCTCACGGGCTTAGTTGCTCCACAGCATATCAGATCTTCCTTGATCCAGGATCAAACCTGTGTCTCCTGCATTGGCAGGCAAACTCTTTACCACTGAGCTACCAGGGAAGCCCTTGTGTGTATTTTGTGTAAATTTATTTGTATTGCTACCTCTAACATACTGTGAATTTTAGACCCAGATCAAAGACTAAGTGTCTTTTCATCCAAATGGAACACTGTGATAAAGGTACTTTGGAGGAATGGATTGACAATAAAAGAGGCAAGAAACCAGACAAACATTTGGCTTTGGAGTTCTTTCAGCAAATAACAACAGGAGTGCATTATATACATTCACAACAGTTAATTCATAGAGACCTTAAGGTGAGTGGAAAATGTTCTTTGTTGGGAACTGATAAATAGAATTTATTCGTGTAAAAGTCTGTCTTCTTTCGTTTTAGAATTGATTGACAATCATGAGGAGATAACATCTCTCATCCTCTAAGGTTTAGCATCTAGCATTTGCCCCAAGTACCAATCTATAGAATCATTCAGAGGGTGTCCAGGTTTGTAAACTAATCGAGACACTGAGCTCTCTAAGAAGCAGCTCATTCACTTCTGGTCCTTTTTGTTCTCCTGGCTGATAGTGTTTTTTGTAAACACTCACCACTGTAGTATACTGAACATTTCTGTGCACACAGTTCTTGTGGTGGCTGGCACAGCCAGTTGAGTGCTCTGTCCCTGTTTCTATGGCTACCAAGGCTTGTCTGAGAGACAGAAGGGACTTTGGGGTCTCTGGCTTTGGGAACATGAATCTTTCAACCTTTTAGTCATTACTCTTGAGGGCACTCGCAACTACTAAGTCCAGAGACTAGAATTGGCTTGGCATTTGATGAGACATCTCTGCCCTATGATTGGAAAACTGCAGTAATGCAAACCTTGGAATATGCAGTATACCTTCATAGTTTCACTTTATTCTGGCTTCCTAGCTTCTCTCATGGTCTAGATGAGCAATTTTTCCCATTTTCTCCTCAAAATGAAAGGAGACAAGAGCTCTTCAGTCTTCCCGCAGCACTCTGTTCCCTGTGATTTGCCTGTGCTCATCACAAACCGGCCATGCTGAATCCTGTCACCAAGCCTTTGCTCACATTCTCACATGGGACACTCTTCTAGCTGTCCCCTTCAGCCCCAATTTCTTTAGGAGCCTTTCCTGGTCATTCTGGATCAGACAGAAGCACCTTGTCTATATGGACCTTGGGCTTATCCCGCCTGTCTAAAACAGCCAAGAGCGAGAAATAAAGCAAAACATTCCTTGAGAAAAATAAGCAGCCATGTGCATAGTGGTTTTTTAGGCGTTGGTACGAAAAGATGGCCCTTGAGAGGCATTGCATCCTTAGTCTGCCCAGGGGCTGGGGATCCTATGCCTTCATGCTGGGGGTCCCTCTGGTTCCAACATCTCTTTTTGTTAATAACAGTATCTGAATGTGTTCTTTGAAGTTGGAAGGATATGAACACTCTGTTCAAAAGGATGCATTTAGAATGGTTATATCTTCACTTTGAAAGAAATCATATCAAGTTAAATAAGAAATTAAGCCCAGGGCTTCCCTAGTGGTCCAGTGGATAAGGACACTGCCTTGCAGTTCAAGGGGCGCTGGTTCGATCCCTGGCCTGGGAAGATCCCACGTGCCGCGGAGCGGCTGGACCGATGTGTCCAATTACTGAGCCGGAGCTCTGGAGCGCATGAGCGGGCTCTGTGACAACAGAGGCCGCTGCTATGGGAGGCCCACACAGGCCAAAGAACAAAGACGGATGAAAATAGAGAAATGAAAGACCAACAGAAGTGGCCTGCCTGCCCCCCTCCCCATCCACCCACCCCCCAAAAGTAAATAAATTAATTTTTTAAAAAAGAAATTAAGCGCAATCCTCTATTTATATAATCATTTGAAAATAAATTACCTACTTACACAGTCATCTCCTCTACCCAGAGGTTTAGGTATTTCCTCCCAGACCTCATCAGGATGAGTTAGTGAAAGTGCTTGGTGCTCCCTTCTCCCACCACCTGGTCTGCCAGTTCCCTCCTGTATCCTGCACTGCTTGTGTGCCCTGTCAGGGAGTCATCTTTTCTCGTGTCTGTTTGCAAAGAATCTTTGCTGTATGTCTGCAGGTGCTCCAAAGTCAGACTTACAGAGCCTTCTTTCATCTTCTTCAACTTTCTAGCTTCACTGCTCCAGTTACTGCTTTTTCACATCTGAGAGAAGATGTCCTCAAAGGCACGCAGCTTATTTTGTGATGCTTTGCAAAAAGTACCTGCTACTGGTGACTTTGCCAGAGAACAGTCTTTTCCCAATAAACCCTCATTCTATAATGTCAACCAGTATTTACCTTAAGAGCTAGGTCAAAGATGCTAGTAAGAGATACAGGTTTCTGGAGCAGGGACTTACAGCCTGAGGAGTTTCAGTCTCCCAGTTGCCCTAAACTCCTTGGTAACCTTATTCCTGTCCCTCTTGGATATAGTTTGCACCCCTTGTTTTTGGCTATACCTTGTGGGATCTTAGTTCCATGATCAGGGATCAAACCTGGGGCCCTTGCAGTGGAAGCTCAGAGTCCTCATCAACAGCCTCCCTGTTTTTACGGTCTTTAGAATATTGGTCAATAACTTTCACAAAGTTGTGTAATTGTCGTTCTATTCCATTTTTTTCAATGTGCTTAAAGAATTTCATAGAAAAAATGTTTTGGTGCTAGTCATCAGCTTCCAGTTAACTTGGTACTCCTTCAAAGGTAGAAGGCGGGAGGCTTCCCTGGTGGTCCAGTGGGTGAGGACACAGCCTTGCAGGACAAGGGATGCCGGTTCGATCCCTGGCCTGGGAGGATCCCACATGCCACAGAGTGGCTGGACCAATGTGTCCAACTATCAAGTCAGGGACCAGGGACCAGGCAAGAGTGAATCCACCTTCCACTTACCTTCAAGTATCTGAAGGCAGCTGTGCCCCAAGCCATCTCTGTTGTCAGGTATAAAAGTCCTAACTTCCTCAGCTGGCATTTGAAAGACTGATAATAATAAATTTCCTGTGTGGGGCTACCTGTGTAAGGGTAAATGCCTTATAAGTAAATATAAAAACAGGGGAAAAAAGTGATGAAATCTGTCAGATTGGCTATGTATCCTGCACTGCTTGTGTGCCCTGTCAGGGAGTCATCTTTTCTCGTGTCTGTTTGCAAAGAATCTTTGCTGTATGTCTGCAGGTGCTCCAAAGTCAGACTTACAGAGCCTTCTTTCATCTTCTTCAACTTTCTAGCTTCACTGCTCCAGTTACTGCTTTTTCACATCTGAGAGAAGATGTCCTCAAAGGCACGCAGCTTATTTTGTGATGCTTTGCAAAAAGTACCTGCTACTGGTGACTTTGCCAGAGAACAGTCTTTTCCCAATAAACCCTCATTCTATAATGTCAACCAGTATTTACCTTAAGAGCTAGGTCAAAGATGCTAGTAAGAGATACAGGTTTCTGGAGCAGGGACTTACAGCCTGAGGAGTTTCAGTCTCCCAGTTGCCCTAAACTCCTTGGTAACCTTATTCCTGTCCCTCTTGGATATAGTTTGCACCCCTTGTTTTTGGCTATACCTTGTGGGATCTTAGTTCCATGATCAGGGATCAAACCTGGGGCCCTTGCAGTGGAAGCTCAGAGTCCTCATCAACAGCCTCCCTGTTTTTACGGTCTTTAGAATATTGGTCAATAACTTTCACAAAGTTGTGTAATTGTCGTTCTATTCCATTTTTTTCAATGTGCTTAAAGAATTTCATAGAAAAAATGTTTTGGTGCTAGTCATCAGCTTCCAGTTAACTTGGTACTCCTTCAAAGGTAGAAGGCGGGAGGCTTCCCTGGTGGTCCAGTGGGTGAGGACACAGCCTTGCAGGACAAGGGATGCCGGTTCGATCCCTGGCCTGGGAGGATCCCACATGCCACAGAGTGGCTGGACCAATGTGTCCAACTATCAAGTCAGGGACCAGGGACCAGGCAAGAGTGAATCCACCTTCCACTTACCTTCAAGTATCTGAAGGCAGCTGTGCCCCAAGCCATCTCTGTTGTCAGGTATAAAAGTCCTAACTTCCTCAGCTGGCATTTGAAAGACTGATAATAATAAATTTCCTGTGTGGGGCTACCTGTGTAAGGGTAAATGCCTTATAAGTAAATATAAAAACAGCTGTTATGAAATATGAATTGGGTATGTGATGAAAGTCTGTCAGATTGGCACTTATAAGTTATATATTTTTTTTCTGTAGCCGAGTAACATATTTTTGGTAGCTGTGAATCAAATAAAGATTGGAGACTTTGGACTCGTAACATGTCTGAAAAACGATGAAGCACGGACAAGTAAAAAGGGAACTAGGCGGTACATGAGCCCAGAACAGGTAGATCCTCTTCCTTTCTGTCTATATACTTTTTATCTCTTTCATTTTTTAACTATAAAATGACAGATACTTCTCATTAAGTTAAAACAATACAGAAGAAAATAGAATAAAAATGGAAAATTACCATTACACTACCTTTTTATTCCTGCTTTTCTCACAAGAGCTTTTTTTTTGTTGTTTAGTTTTGACAAAGGCATAGCCTCGTAAAGCCTACGGGCCTATGAAGATGCAGAACATTTTCCTTACCCTTAGACCCCTTGCCAAGTCAGTCATTCCTCTCCACTGCCCAGAGGAAGCCAGGGCTTTGACTTCTTTTGCCATAGATTAGTTTGCCCTGTTCTTGAACTTCATATGAATGGGATCACACAATATATACTCTTCTGTACTTGATTATTTCACTCAGTGTAATGTCTGTTGAGAACCTCTAATTGGTGCTTATAACAGCAGATTAATTCCTTTTTGTGGCTGAATACTCTTCCATTGTATGACTATACCATAATTTGTTCATCCATTCTCCTGTTCATGGACATTTGGATTGCTTCCAGTTGTGGAATATTATGAACAAATCTGTGATGAACATTTATGTGTGTGTGATTTACTGGGCGCTCTTTTTATTTAACCGCACAGTCAAGCTCTGAGGTCCAAACCCCCTTTTTTTTTTTTTGTGCCACAGAGTGGCTGGACCAATGTGTCCAACTATCAAGTCAGGGACCAGGGACCAGGCAAGAGTGCCCCTCCCCGCCCCCAAGCCATCTCTGTTGTCAGGTATAAAAGTCCTAACTTCCTCAGCTGGCATTTGAAAGACTGATAATAATAAATTTCCTGTGTGGGGCTACCTGTGTAAGGGTAAATGCCTTATAAGTAAATATAAAAACAGCTGTTATGAAATATGAATTGGGTATGTGATGAAAGTCTGTCAGATTGGCACTTATAAGTTATATATTTTTTTTCTGTAGCCGAGTAACATATTTTTGGTAGCTGTGAATCAAATAAAGATTGGAGACTTTGGACTCGTAACATGTCTGAAAAACGATGAAGCACGGACAAGTAAAAAGGGAACTAGGCGGTACATGAGCCCAGAACAGGTAGATCCTCTTCCTTTCTGTCTATATACTTTTTATCTCTTTCATTTTTTAACTATAAAATGACAGATACTTCTCATTAAGTTAAAACAATACAGAAGAAAATAGAATAAAAATGGAAAATTACCATTACACTACCTTTTTATTCCTGCTTTTCTCACAAGAGCTTTTTTTTTGTTGTTTAGTTTTGACAAAGGCATAGCCTCGTAAAGCCTACGGGCCTATGAAGATGCAGAACATTTTCCTTACCCTTAGACCCCTTGCCAAGTCAGTCATTCCTCTCCACTGCCCAGAGGAAGCCAGGGCTTTGACTTCTTTTGCCATAGATTAGTTTGCCCTGTTCTTGAACTTCATATGAATGGGATCACACAATATATACTCTTCTGTACTTGATTATTTCACTCAGTGTAATGTCTGTTGAGAACCTCTAATTGGTGCTTATAACAGCAGATTAATTCCTTTTTGTGGCTGAATACTCTTCCATTGTATGACTATACCATAATTTGTTCATCCATTCTCCTGTTCATGGACATTTGGATTGCTTCCAGTTGTGGAATATTATGAACAAATCTGTGATGAACATTTATGTGTGTGTGATTTACTGGGCGCTCTTTTTATTTAACCTCACAGTCAAACTCTGAGGTCCAAACTGTTGCTATCTCCATTTTAGGCTTTAGATTACTCTACATTGATGGTTACTATATATGGGTAATTCACCTATTTAGCAACAGAGATTTGAACCTGGGCAGTCAGAGTCCACAAATCTTGCTAATAAATGTGCATTGTTGTGAGATAGAAGGTATTTTTGGTCAGAGAACTTTTTTAACTTTGATGACTCATGAATATATTTTATATTTTTCAGCTCTCTTCTGTGAAAGACTATGGAAGTGAAGTGGACATCTTTGCTTTGGGGCTAATTCTTGCGGAACTTCTTAACATATGTGCCACTGCTATAGAAACACAGAAGGTAAATAATCTCACAGAAAGAATTAAACAGCCATAATTATTGACATAGTTGAAGTCCTGCTGCAATTATTGAGGATAGATTAGAGCATGTTAGTGTTGACTACAAATGAAATATGAATTTTTATCTCTTTCCAATTTGAGCAAGCAGTACTTTTGGTTGAAGACCAAAACTTTGGTCTTCTTTGGAAAGTGTATACCTCTCAAAAACCTGGAGCTGTTTCTTCCTAATGAAGTCAGTCTGTAAAATTGTACTGATAGCCTGGTTTGCGTACTGAGCTCTCCAAGGGTTATGAAAATGAGTAAGGCTTGTTCTCAAGGAGCTTATGTTTTGTAAGGAAAGGTAACATAAGAGAATGCTAAAAATGTTTTAGGAGAAGGCATGAAGTCCAATGGTAACAAGCTAGGAGGGAGGCCTTGCCAGCAGTAGGGATTTAGGCTTCATGGAGGCATTTAAATTGGGCTCTGAAGGCTTGGTTGGCTTCTAATACTCCAATTTAGAGAGAAGGCAATACTAGCATGGAGACAGGGATAGGGATGAGAAGAGTGTATTTTGGAATAGTTGGCAGTGTCTGTTTTTTTTTTTTTTTGGCGGGGGTCGGGTTGGGGAGGGAGGGGAGCAGGCGGGCCACTTCTATTGGTCTTTCATTTCTCTATTTTCATCTGTCTTTGTTCTTTGGCTCCTGTGGGCCTCCCATTGCGGTGGCGTCTGTCGCTGCAGAGCACCGGCTCTGGGCACATGCGCTCCAGAGCTCCGGCTCAGTAATTGGACACATCGGTCCAGCTGCTCCGCGGCACGTGGGATCTTCCCAGGCCAGGGATCAAACCGGCGCCCCTTGCACTGCAAGGCGGTGTCCTTACCCACTGGACCACCAGGGGAAACCCATGCAGTGTCATTTTTGTTGGAGTGTATAAGTCAAGGAAGCAGTGGTCAATCGCACTGGAAAGATACTAAGGCAAGAATCTGGATTTCTTATGGAGGCAGGGAAGGGCCGCTGAAAACTGCAGGCAACTGGGTATCCTCGTCTAAAGCTCAATACGAGGGACTTGGCCAGAGTTGACAGCCTTCTCCCCTGTAAAGTAGGAACATTGAAAATGCTTTGCAGAAGGTTTGCAAAAGGACACAGGGAGATAATTCATACAATACTCTTAAAATTTTAACACGCACGTTCAGGATGGTTCTGACAGGAGGTGGGTGGGGGAGAGGATTCCCACTTGCTTCTCGGCTGAAGAGATTTTCTAAAAATCTAGAAATATCCTAGACTTGTGGTATCTCCAACCTTTAGTGCTTTTTGAATTTGTTCTTCTCAAAGTGAATCATTTGCTAATAAATATATATATGTTTAATTTTTAGTTTTTTGAAGATCTGAGGAGGGGCAACTTAGATGTATTTGACAACAAAGAAGTAAGCACTTAAAAATAAATGACTTTTGTTTATTGCAATGCATTATTTCCTAGTACTGACTCTTACTGTCATTACAGAAAGATCTTCTAGAGAAATTACTCTCAAAGGAACCCAAGGAACGACCTCCCACATCCGAAATACTGAAGACTTTGAAGGAGTGGAATAATGTTACAGAGAAAAGGAAACTAAAAACATGTTAGATGCTTAAAAAAAGTATCCTGCGTCTTATATTCCATTTTCCTGCAACTGTCTAAAAACTGCTTGGGGATCTTGATGGTACTTGTCTTCTATTTTCATTTTTCTCTTAATTTTTTGACACATTTGCAAAAAGGTTTACATTTTTTATTACTTCAAACCACTGTTATGTTTGACTTTCCCATGGGTCATGTTTTTATTACAAAAATATCAAAAGAATCCCTCAAATTTTCTTTTTAATACCAGTTAGTGAATCAGTTGATGAATATTAAATGCCTACTGTTTCCAGGCCAAAAAATATAAGATCTATTTCTGTCTTAACAATCTTGTTGAGAATATGGTCACCATGAAAAGATAAGTAAAAAAGATAGGTATAATTTAAAAAAATACGTATAATAACTTTGGAAAGTAATTTGATATCATGTAGCAAAGTTCAGTCTGTACACTGTCCCTGAAAAGCTGTCAATCCCATTGCTACATGCATGTGCACAAGAATATTCATAGAAACCCTCTTCATAATAGCCAGAGGAATAGGAAACAATATTAATTTGCACCAGAAGAAGAATGAATACACAAATTGTATACTATTCACATACTAGAATACTCTGTAGGGGGAAAGTGAAGGGATTACAGCTGAACACACTAACATGCCAAATCTCTCAGGAACGTAATGTTAAGGAAACAAAGCAGATTGCAGAGAATATACACAGAATGGTTCTACTAACATACAGTTCAAGAACGTAATAAGTGAAATAAGTATGTATAGGTATCCAAGCAAAAGTGGTGAAAAATAAAGCCAAGGAGAGGAATGAGAGCTGTTATTAGGTTCTGATAGTGTTTATCTGTGAGGAGTACAGGAGAGATTTCAGAGTTAACAGTTAATTTTTCTTACACTAGATTGTTGAGTCTGTGAGTGTTTACTGCCTCATTATTTTACTTCTCTTAGATACATTTTGTACCTGTTTTAACAGACAATTTAAAGAGATAATTGTATTGTGAGACCATTGATGGGCACAGTAAACAGTCTGGGAGGTGAGATCACATGATGCTGAGGAACCATGGCACAGGGCTGAGAAGTGACATTCTAAAAACATGTTAGATGCTTAAAAAAAGTATCCTGCGTCTTATATTCCATTTTCCTGCAACTGTCTAAAAACTGCTTGGGGATCTTGATGGTACTTGTCTTCTATTTTCATTTTTCTCTTAATTTTTGACACATTTGCAAAAAGGTTTACATTTTTTATTACTTCAAACCACTGTTATGTTTGACTTTCCCATGGGTCATGTTTTATTACAAAAATATCAAAAGAATCCCTCAAATTTTCTTTTTAATACCAGTTAGTGAATCAGTTGATGAATATTAAATGCCTACTGTTTCCAGGCCAAAAAATATAAGATCTATTTCTGTCTTAACAATCTTGTTGAGAATATGGTCACCATGAAAAGATAAGTAAAAAAGATAGGTATAATTTAAAAAAATACGTATAATAACTTTGGAAAGTAATTTGATATCATGTAGCAAAGTTCAGTCTGTACACTGTCCCTGAAAAGCTGTCAATCCCATTGCTACATGCATGTGCACAAGAATATTCATAGAAACCCTCTTCATAATAGCCAGAGGAATAGGAAACAATATTAATTTGCACCAGAAGAAGAATGAATACACAAATTGTATACTATTCACATACTAGAATACTCTGTAGGGGGAAAGTGAAGGGATTACAGCTGAACACACTAACATGCCAAATCTCTCAGGAACGTAATGTTAAGGAAACAAAGCAGATTGCAGAGAATATACACAGAATGGTTCTACTAACATACAGTTCAAGAACGTAATAAGTGAAATAAGTATGTATAGGTATCCAAGCAAAAGTGGTGAAAAATAAAGCCAAGGAGAGGAATGAGAGCTGTTATTAGGTTCTGATAGTGTTTATCTGTGAGGAGTACAGGAGAGATTTCAGAGTTAACAGTTAATTTTTCTTACACTAGATTGTTGAGTCTGTGAGTGTTTACTGCCTCATTATTTTACTTCTCTTAGATACATTTTGTACCTGTTTTAACAGACAATTTAAAGAGATAATTGTATTGTGAGACCATTGATGGGCACAGTAAACAGTCTGGGAGGTGAGATCACATGATGCTGAGGAACCATGGCACAGGGCTGAGAAGTGACATTCCAGTGAGACTTCCCAGTATATGAGGGACTGAGATGAAGAGAAAAGAGACCACATGGGCAGTCTGGACAAAGGACCTGGCATGCATTCTGGAAAAGACAGATTTGAGGAACATTGAGCACACTAGCTTGTTTCCATGAATTGCTGTTGGGAATGTGCTTAGTTGCTCAGTCCTGTCCAACTCTTTGCCACCCCATGGACTGTAGCGCACCAGGCCCCTCTGTCCATGGAATCTTCTAGGCATGAATACTGGAGTGGGTTGCCATTTCCTTCTCCAGAGGATCTTCCCATCCAGGGATCAAATCCACATCTTCTGTCTCCTTCATTGGCAAGCAGATTCTTTATCACATAGCCACCTGGACCAGAATATAATTTGGGCTGCATGAAGAACTTGAGGGTTACTTTAAGCTTTGTGGTAACTCCCTGCCTTCCCACGTAGCTCAGTAGTAAAGAATCTGCCTGCCAATGCAGGAGATGCAAGAGACATGGGTTCAATCCCTGGGCTGGGGAAATACCTTGGAGTGAGGAAATGGCAACCCACTCCAGTATTCTTGCCTGGAAAATTCCATGGACAGAGGAGCCTGGCAGGCTACGGGGGGGTGGCAAAGCATCAGGAGTAACTGTGCAGCACAACACAGCAGCAATCACTTACCATTCCACAATCATCGTGTAAGTTTATAATTTTTAAAATGAGCAAAATTTAAGGAAACAAAAATCATAGTATGGGAAAATCTTTTGTCAAGGCTTATAGCAGTTTCTAAAAAGTGTAATTGAAAGCAATTAATATGGTCTTCAAGTCCCGGTGCAGTATTTGATTAAGGAGAGATTCATCAGTGGATGCTAAATCTATTGGTTGAAAAGGTGTTGGGAAACAGGAGCCTCAAAAGTATGTCACCAGAGTCCCACAGATGATATTACAAAAGGGAAAATGTGTCTTTAAAATGAAAAGATCCTGTCACCACAATAACCAAGTAATTAAAGGTTCAGCCTTACACAGAAGTGGGAGAGCCTAACATCATGCCCTCCTGATGTGATGCAAGAATTACACACTATCACCTATTTCATTTTATTGCCCAAAGTTTTAACTAGATATTAGTCATGAAGAAATGATTAGCCGAATCCTGAATGAAGTGACTGATCTTGGGTTTCTCAAAAAGTCAGTGTGATGAAAAAAAGAAAGTACAGAAACTCTTCTAAAATGCAAAGACACAGTGACCAAATGAAATGAAATGCTTGAATCTTGATCGTATCCTTGATATACATTCCAAAAAAAAGGAAAACCCAGGAAATAGCTATAGAAGACATTTCTGAGACAATTGAAAACATTTGAATATAGGCCGCATATTGAATGACATTATAGAATAATTATTAATCTTCTTAGGTATGATAATGATATTGTCACACTGGACGATGACTTACCTATTCTTAGGCAATCATGTAGAAATATTTAGGGGTGAAGTGGCATGACATTTGCAACTTCCAAATGTTCAATAAAAATCAGTGTGTACATATATATGTGTATGTATGTGTGTACTTAGTTGCTCAGTTGTGTCTGACTCTTGGAGACCTTTTGGACTGTAACCCACCAGGCTCCTCAGTACATGGGATAGGCTAGAATACTGGAGTGGGTTGCCATGCCCTCCTCCGGGGGGTCTTCCTGTCTTCCTGATCCAGGGGTCAAACCTGCATTTCCTATGCCTCCTGCATTGCAGGCCGATTCTTTACCCACTGAGCTATTGGGGAAGCACCTGTGTATATGTATTTTATACACGCATATATATATAGAGAGAGAGAGAGAGGAAATGTGGCAAAATGTTAACAATTAAAAAATCGACAAACCTAGGTGGAAACTATACAGTGTTTATTGTATTATTCTTAGAGCTTTTATACAGGTTTGAAATTTTTCTAGGGGGAGAGAAATCTTTTTTAAAATAGATAATATTATCTGGATTTCATGAATAAAGCTAAACTCGAAAGAAAAGTCAATGATGTGGCAGATTTGTGTGAACGTGGCCTTATTTTTGTCTTCTCTCATTTTTTAAATTTGAGTATAGTTGATTTGCAATTTTATATTAGTTTCAAGTGTATAACAGTGATTCAATATTTCTACTACTATGAAATAAATATAGCCTCCCTTGAAGCCTTATTTTGGGATATGTTTTATGCCTTAAAACTATAGTAAATAAAAAGTATCCTGTTAATAAGAGAAGAGGGACAAAGGCCAGGGAGCTTATTTGTTAATTAGAACATATATATACATGCAGAGATTTTGAAGAGCTATTTTGACCAATTGCTTCACTAGAAACAGAACCTCTAGGAAATTTCTGTTACTAATCACACTATTACTTTTATTAAATGTCACAGAAACTCTTCTAAAATGCAAAGACACAGTGACCAAATGAAATGAAATGCTTGAATCTTGATCGTATCCTTGATATACATTCCAAAAAAAAGGAAAACCCAGGAAATAGCTATAGAAGACATTTCTGAGACAATTGAAAACATTTGAATATAGGCCGCATATTGAATGACATTATAGAATAATTATTAATCTTCTTAGGTATGATAATGATATTGTCACACTGGACGATGACTTACCTATTCTTAGGCAATCATGTAGAAATATTTAGGGGTGAAGTGGCATGACATTTGCAACTTCCAAATGTTCAATAAAAATCAGTGTGTACATATATATGTGTATGTATGTGTGTACTTAGTTGCTCAGTTGTGTCTGACTCTTGGAGACCTTTTGGACTGTAACCCACCAGGCTCCTCAGTACATGGGATAGGCTAGAATACTGGAGTGGGTTGCCATGCCCTCCTCCGGGGGGTCTTCCTGTCTTCCTGATCCAGGGTCAAACCTGCATTTCCTATGCCTCCTGCATTGCAGGCCGATTCTTTACCCACTGAGCTATTGGCGAAGCACCTGTGTATATGTATTTTATACACGCATATATATATAGAGAGAGAGAGAGAGGAAATGTGGCAAAATGTTAACAATTAAAAAATCGACAAACCTAGGTGGAAACTATACAGTGTTTATTGTATTATTCTTAGAGCTTTTATACAGGTTTGAAATTTTTCTAGGGGGAGAGAAATCTTTTTTAAAATAGATAATATTATCTGGATTTCATGAATAAAGCTAAACTCGAAAGAAAAGTCAATGATGTGGCAGATTTGTGTGAACGTGGCCTTATTTTTGTCTTCTCTCATTTTTTAAATTTGAGTATAGTTGATTTGCAATTTTATATTAGTTTCAAGTGTATAACAGTGATTCAATATTTCTACTACTATGAAATAAATATAGCCTCCCTTGAAGCCTTATTTTGGGATATGTTTTATGCCTTAAAACTATAGTAAATAAAAAGTATCCTGTTAATAAGAGAAGAGGGACAAAGGCCAGGGAGCTTATTTGTTAATTAGAACATATATATACATGCAGAGATTTTGAAGAGCTATTTTGACCAATTGCTTCACTAGAAACAGAACCTCTAGGAAATTTCTGTTACTAATCACACACATATTACTTTTATTAAATGTGCACATATTTAACATGAATACATATATATGTATATACCAGTACATGTTATTTTTGTTAGGTATTTAGCATAAATACACACATATGCATATATGTGTGAATGTCTGTGTGTCTGTGTGTATAACCAGCTGTATAATATATGGGATTCAAAGCAAAATGAAAACGTGAGGCCCTTATTCAAAAATTAGAATGGTGCCTTATGCAGCCACACAGACTGCATGTCAATGAAATCAGACTTGTGTGTATACACACATATATGCATATATGCAGATATATGTATGAAATGGTTAGAAATTAGCCTTTTCGAGATTCCATTATCCAGTGTACCGACTTAAGAGAGAAACTCACAACATCGGTTTCCCACTAGAGTGTCCTACATAACTTGGGGTTCTTGGCATGTTATGTTCACTTTTCATTGTGAATATGGAATAATTTCTATATTACCCATATTTATTTTATAGGTTTTTATGTTAAAACATGAAGACAGAAACTAGAATGATCAAACTCTCTGTACCCAGTTCCACAACTATCAGTATTCTACTTTTCTTGTTTTATTTACTTCTTCCTCTTGCTGGAGGATTTTGTTTTTAATTTTGGTCTCTTTTATTGGTCTTTTATTTATTTATTTTCATCCATCTTTATTCTTTGGCCTCTATGGGCCTCCCATTGCAGTGGCCTCTCTCACTGCAGAGCACTGGCTCTGGGCGCATGCACTGCAGAGCACTGGCTCATAATTGAACACTCTGGCCCAACTGCTCCGTGGCATGTGGGATCTTCCCAGGCCAGGGATCGAACTGGTGTCCCTTGCACTGCCAGGCGGACTCTTTACCTACTGGACCACCAGGGAAGCCCCTGCTGGAGGATTTTAAAGTAAATCTCAGGTATTGTATTATTTCACTTGCAAATACTTAAATACATATTAAATTTTTCTTTCTTAATTAGCTGTGCTGATTTTCGCTGCTGCCGGCAGACTTTCTCTAGTTGCGGTGAGTGGGGGCTAATCTCTAGCTGTGGTATGTGGACTTCCCACTGCTGTAGCTTCTCTTGCTGTGGGCGGCCAGAGCTTTGGCACGTGGGCTCAGTTGCCCTGCAGCGTGTAGAATCTTCTTAGACTAGGGATTGAATCCGTGTCCCCTGTATTCTTAACCACTAGGGAAGTCTTAAAGATATATTTTTAACATATAAGATCTTTTAAATTTTAACCAAACCTTAGTATCATTATTGCTCAAAAAAATTAATATGATTTCTTTTAATTATTATGTGATAATCAGACTCTTGAGGCTGGTTGTCTAAAAATATGTTTCCGCAGGTTGTTTAAATCAGGATCCAGCATTGCATTTAGTTGGTATTTCTCTTTTACTCTATGACATTTACCCCACTTTTAATTTCTTTCCTCTTGCCTTTTATTTGAGGAAGGAAGTAGATCATATATCCTATAGAACTTCCTTCATTTAGGATCTTGGCATGTTATGTTCACTTTTCATTGTGAATATGGAATAATTTCTATATTACCCATATTTATTTTATAGGTTTTTATGTTAAAACATGAAGACAGAAACTAGAATGATCAAACTCTCTGTACCCAGTTCCACAACTATCAGTATTCTACTTTTCTTGTTTTATTTACTTCTTCCTCTTGCTGGAGGATTTTGTTTTTAATTTTGGTCTCTTTTATTGGTCTTTTATTTATTTATTTTCATCCATCTTTATTCTTTGGCCTCTATGGGCCTCCCATTGCAGTGGCCTCTCTCACTGCAGAGCACTGGCTCTGGGCGCATGCACTGCAGAGCACTGGCTCATAATTGAACACTCTGGCCCAACTGCTCCGTGGCATGTGGGATCTTCCCAGGCCAGGGATCGAACTGGTGTCCCTTGCACTGCCAGGCGGACTCTTTACCTACTGGACCACCAGGGAAGCCCCTGCTGGAGGATTTTAAAGTAAATCTCAGGTATTGTATTATTTCACTTGCAAATACTTAAATACATATTAAATTTTTCTTTCTTAATTAGCTGTGCTGATTTTCGCTGCTGCCGGCAGACTTTCTCTAGTTGCGGTGAGTGGGGGCTAATCTCTAGCTGTGGTATGTGGACTTCCCACTGCTGTAGCTTCTCTTGCTGTGGGCGGCCAGAGCTTTGGCACGTGGGCTCAGTTGCCCTGCAGCGTGTAGAATCTTCTTAGACTAGGGATTGAATCCGTGTCCCCTGTATTCTTAACCACTAGGGAAGTCTTAAAGATATATTTTTAACATATAAGATCTTTTAAATTTTAACCAAACCTTAGTATCATTATTGCTCAAAAAAATTAATATGATTTCTTTTAATTATTATGTGATAATCAGACTCTTGAGGCTGGTTGTCTAAAAATATGTTTCCGCAGGTTGTTTAAATCAGGATCCAGCATTGCATTTAGTTGGTATTTCTCTTTTACTCTATGACATTTACCCCACTTTTAATTTCTTTCCTCTTGCCTTTTATTTGAGGAAGGAAGTAGATCATATATCCTATAGAACTTCCTTCATTTAGGATTTGGCTGATGGTATCTGTATGATGTTTAATTAGATCTAGTAACTTGATTTGATTATGGTCCGAACATGTCTTCCAAGAATACTCCCTAGATGATGCTCTAGTATATATATATACATACATATATATATATATATATATATATATATATATTTGACAGAAGTTGACCTTATTTCTATGTGAAAATCAACATACAATGTATTTTCATATGTTGCATTAAGGTATGATGCTATATGTTTTGCATCACTCCAGGACGAGCATGATGTCTGGCTGTTCCACTTTTATGGCTCCAAGTGTGATCAGTGGTTTGTGGTGGTGTCATCCACTACTATCAACCTTCCTTGTCAGTCTTTCATTGAATGGTGTTAGCAGCCATTGATGACTATTGCCTGGATCCATTATTTCATTAGGGGTGGCAAAACAGTGATTTTCAGAGTCTATCAAACCTCTTGCATTTGTCATTTGTGATTCTTTTCTAAAGAAGAACTTTCTCTAAAGCTGAATGGTTGGTTGTTTAGACGCTAAATTGTGTCCAATTCTTTTGCCACCCCATGGACCATAGCCCACCTGGCTTCTCTGTCCATGGGGATGTCCCAGGCAAGAATACTGGAGTGAGTGGCCATTTCCTTCTCCAGGGGATCTTCGCAACCCTGGATTGAACCTGTGTCTCCTGCATTTACCAGTGGGCCACCAGGGAAGCCCAAAAGCTGAATGGGAAAGATGGGATATTTATTAATTTTTAGGGTGAGGTGGCAGCCCAGCAGCCTCCAAAGGTGATAAAGAATTTTTTTTTAGGCAGAGGTATGATCCAACCTATCCTTGGAAACTGTTTAGACTGGATTGGAACAGGAAAAGACTATTGAAAGGTCATAAGTCCAAGGGACCAAACAATGGGAGGGGACAGAACCAAGAGGAGTTGGCATCTAATTGCAGAGTAGCTTTGATGGTGAGTGCCAGAAGTATGATGCTGTTAAAGAAGGTCCAACTCTCAATCAAATTAAGCCCTTCAAAAGCCACACACAACTGAGAGATACTTTCTCTCCCACTGTTCTGTATTACACCGTTTTTCATTAGAATTTAAGCAACAGTGGAGCCATGGTTCATGTGTTAACATGGTTAGATGCAGCACATGGGTGAGGAGGAAGGCTGGACCCCTCACTTGGAGATGCCGAGTTTGAGATGCTGCCATAATGTTCAGGGGAGGATGTAAAGCAGACTCTAGGAGACGCAGGGGAGGAAGCTGAGAGGTAGGAGGAGCTGGAAGAAATGTGTATGTTAGCTGGAAATAAGCCCTGGTGCCTAACTCTGAGTTGAAGAGGTTCCCAAGGGAGAGAGTACATAGAGGAAAGGGCTCCAAAACAAAAGCATGACGGCCACCTCCATTTAGATGTTTCCTTTTTATATCTAAATGTCAATCCACTCCCCAGTGTCTGTGGTTCTGTATCGGTGACTGTGACACAGAGGTGTCCCAGCGTTTCTCCAGAATGGTCACAGATACAGGAACTACAGTTGATGGATGTCCAGAGGCCCCGCTATGGGCCTATACTCTTGACTAAGAACCATGCAGTGGGTAAAACTCTGAGGCAAATCAGCTCTCAAACGTGTGGCACTTAAGGAGTCAACATGATGGAGACCTGTATTAGTTTCCTAGAGCTGCCGTAAGCAATGACCACACAATTGGTGGCTAAAAACAATACACATTTATGTTCTTACAGTTCAGGAGGCCAGAGTGTCACCCAGCTGAAGTCAACGTGTTGGTAGGGCCGTGCTCCGCTGGGGGCATCCATGCTCAGTGGTACCCAAACAAGCCCCAGCCACAGGGTCACTGGAATAGGCTTTTATGCTCAATGACTCTCAGCTATGGTTTTTACCTAAAATTCCCTTCAACCTTTTTTTTTTTTTTAAAGTAACAGGCGTATTGAGACATACTGTAAAATTATTGAGGCATACTGTAAAATTCACCCCATTTAAAGTATACAGTTCAGTGATGCTTAATATATTCAGAGTTGTGCATCCATCACCACAATCAATTTTAAAACACTTTGACTCCCCAAATAGAAACCCTGTACTTGTTAGCTGCCTTTCCTCATCTTGCCCTAACTCTCTGCAACCACTCATCTGCTTTCTTTCTCCATAGACATGCCTCGTTTGGACATTTCGTTTAAGGGGAATCATCCAATACAATCACACCGTATGTAGTCTTTTTCACTTTGTATGTTTTTAAGTTTCATCTGTGATGTAAGTTTGGGTGGAAATTCCTTTCCCTTCTACTGCCAAGTAATAGTCAACTGTATGGATGTATTCCGCTTGATTCACCTATTCATTGACTGTTGGACATTTGAGTTTCCACTTTCTGGCTATTATGAATAATACTGCTATGAATATTCCTGTGTAAGTTTTATGTGGATATATGTTTCCACTTCTCCTGGGTATATACCTAGGAGGAGAAACACTGTCTTATTGTAACTCTTTCCTAGTGACTTTGGATATGAAATGTTCAGAGCCCAAATTCAGTGCTGCTCCCATAGTGTTTTGCCATCTCCCGTGTGGAATGAAATGTCTCCCTAGCACTCCTAGTGTCTAGGGCCTCAGTATTGTACTTAGCCTTGGAACTCAGTTATTCCTGTGTGGGTGCCTCTCCTGATAAACTTCTGGAAAGCAGGGATGGTTGATTTACCCCAAGGCAGCAAGTGTATTACCCTGTGTAAAGCAGGAACTCTAAGTGTTTTTGAATTAGTAGGGAATCAAAGTGCTGAGAATTTTATATGCTTGATCCTACAAAGTGTGTCTGATATAAAATAATGTTCACTGTAAAGTTTCAATAATTAAATGCTGGTAAATAACACTTAAAGGTGGGTGAGGTAAACCACTCTGGTATATGAAAATCTCTTTCCAAAAGCCCCAGCCACAGGGTCACTGGAATAGGCTTTTATGCTCAATGACTCTCAGCTATGGTTTTTACCTAAAATTCCCTTCAACCTTTTTTTTTTTTTTAAAGTAACAGGCGTATTGAGACATACTGTAAAATTATTGAGGCATACTGTAAAATTCACCCCATTTAAAGTATACAGTTCAGTGATGCTTAATATATTCAGAGTTGTGCATCCATCACCACAATCAATTTTAAAACACTTTGACTCCCCAAATAGAAACCCTGTACTTGTTAGCTGCCTTTCCTCATCTTGCCCTAACTCTCTGCAACCACTCATCTGCTTTCTTTCTCCATAGACATGCCTCGTTTGGACATTTCGTTTAAGGGGAATCATCCAATACAATCACACCGTATGTAGTCTTTTTCACTTTGTATGTTTTTAAGTTTCATCTGTGATGTAAGTTTGGGTGGAAATTCCTTTCCCTTCTACTGCCAAGTAATAGTCAACTGTATGGATGTATTCCGCTTGATTCACCTATTCATTGACTGTTGGACATTTGAGTTTCCACTTTCTGGCTATTATGAATAATACTGCTATGAATATTCCTGTGTAAGTTTTATGTGGATATATGTTTCCACTTCTCCTGGGTATATACCTAGGAGGAGAAACACTGTCTTATTGTAACTCTTTCCTAGTGACTTTGGATATGAAATGTTCAGAGCCCAAATTCAGTGCTGCTCCCATAGTGTTTTGCCATCTCCCGTGTGGAATGAAATGTCTCCCTAGCACTCCTAGTGTCTAGGGCCTCAGTATTGTACTTAGCCTTGGAACTCAGTTATTCCTGTGTGGGTGCCTCTCCTGATAAACTTCTGGAAAGCAGGGATGGTTGATTTACCCCAAGGCAGCAAGTGTATTACCCTGTGTAAAGCAGGAACTCTAAGTGTTTTTGAATTAGTAGGGAATCAAAGTGCTGAGAATTTTATATGCTTGATCCTACAAAGTGTGTCTGATATAAAATAATGTTCACTGTAAAGTTTCAATAATTAAATGCTGGTAAATAACACTTAAAGGTGGGTGAGGTAAACCACTCTGGTATATGAAAATCTCTTTATTCTGAATTTAGGACTTTGAAAATAAACATAGTATTAACAAAATAATGATCAAAAGTAAATGACAGCCTGACAAGTTAAAATTCATGTTTCAATTTTCACATATGTTCTAAAGCAAATTAAAAAATTCTTTTCAGTATTTTGCATTCCGTGGTTTTCATTATTGTCCAGTTACAAAGTTGTAAAAGGTGCTTATGAATAAAAATAAGGTTTTACTCATACTGAAAACCTGTATTTTTAACTCTTTGGAAATGCAGACAACTCTGGTGGACTCATGGGTTCCGTCAAGGTTATTCCTACATGCGTATATTCATGAATATATTCATGAACATATTCAAAATATTCTAGGCCACTGGGGAAGTAGCCCCATAATACAAGGAGAGAAAGAAGCCAGTTCCTAACTCCATTCTGTCTGAAACAATGCACAGGACTCTGGGTCTGTCCAAATGAATGTTGGTGTGTTGGCTAAAGTGACAGGCAAGGATATGATTATAATTCCAAGATGTACTCCTTTATCTGTTAATACAATGTTCTTATTTTTATATGAAAAAGTAAATATCAAATAGTATTATCCAACTATATAAACTCCAATATTTTATATACATATTTATACTCAATCTCTAGATGAAGAACTGAGGTCCAGATGTTAACTAGGTTTTCAAGCTCTACTGCATCTTAGTATCAAGGGTAGTGATGCACAGGCCAGAGTGATCAATTGTTTAAGAATCTCTGGAAGTATAATCATCTTTGTATTATCTTTATATATGTATATATATATATATGTAATTTGCTTTCTTTCTTTGGCTGTACTGGGTCTGTTGTTACTGTGAGGGTTTTCCTCTAGTTGTGGTGCTTGGGCTTCCCATTGCAGCAACTTCTCTTGCTGTGGAGTTCAGTGTCTACAGCGATAAGGCTACTCAGTAGTTGTGGCTCCCAGGCTCTAGAGTGCAAGCTCAGTAGTTGTGGCTCATGGGTTGAGTTGTCCTGCGGCACATGGGATCTTCCTGGATCAGAGATGGAACCCACGTCTCTTGCATTGGTAGGTGGATTCTTTATCTGAGCCACCAGGGAAGCCCTGCATTATCATTTTTTAAAGCTTTTCAAGTTAAACTTGAGGACAAGTGAATTAAGGCAGAGGTTAATACAACTCATACTGTTGATCATCTTAATTTGGGCAAATGTAGGTTAGCTTCTGCTGTGTTCTCAGGTATGCTGTTTATCAGAGGTTGATCTCTTGCTCAATGCTTTGGAAAAGTGAGCTGTACAACTGTAAAGATGAGGTGACAGCTTGATCCAAAGTACAGTCTAGTATAACCTAGAGCACTAGTTTCTCATCCACAGGTGAGAATTGGACTCATTCTTAGAACTTTAAATAGATAGCCAGAAACTGTCCTTTTCTAGCTGAATCAAATCACTAAGGGTAGTATCTGAGCTTGTGAACTTTAAAAAAGAGTTCATGATTTTGATGTCCAAGATGGAGCTCTCTAGAGGGTGCTCCACGATATGTCTTTAGCTGTATGTGGTTAGGTTATAGGGAAGCAGAATTCAGCTTAAGACAGAAAAGTAACTTTAAAAATGACCTAGAGCTGCCCAGTCATTTCAAGGTGGCGAGTTCTCTGTGGCTGGAGGAATCAAGGCAGAGGTAGATTGTCACCTGTTGGGAAGGTTGTCAAAGGGATGAAGAACTTGGATCACCTGCTATATTTTATTTATCTTTTAAACATTTATTTATTTATTTGACTGTGCTGAGTCTTAGTTGCAGCATGTAGAATCTACTTTCCTGACCATGGATCACCTGATATTTAAGGTTACTCCCAACTATTGTTTCTTTAGCCAAAACTTGCAATAATTCACTTATAATGGGTATATACATTGCTATGAAAACTCATGATTTTATGGAGTATCATAATTACTTTGTCTCTAAAACTCATTAGCTGCTGCTTAGTCACTTCAGTCATGTCTGACCGTGTAACCCCCGTGGACTGCAGACCATCAGGCTCCTCTGTCCATGGAATTCTCCAGGCAAGAATACTGGAGTGGATTGCCATGCCCTCCTCTGGGGGATCTTCTCAACCCAGGAACAGAATCTGGGTCTCCTGCACTGCAAGCAGATTCCTCACCACTGACTCATTAGGGAAGCCCCATCTATATATTTGAGACCTCATGGACTATATAGCTTGCCAGGCTTCTCTGTCCATGGAATTTTCCAGGCAAGAATACTGGAGTAGGCTCATTAGAATTAAGCACTATTAATGGAACCTTGTCTCTGTTGTTACTCTCTTTGAGGGGGAATACTTTCTCCCTCCTCCTCATGCCTGCATGCAAGGGAACCCTCTTCGTCTTCCCCGAAGACAGAAGTATGGCCACAAGCTCCGCAAACCTGTATTCATTCCTCTCAACAAAGCAGTATTTCTCCTAATGAGTGATTTGGGGAAAAGGAACTGACACCCCTGACAGTCGGTTCTCTCGCTCTGAAAGCTAAGGTGGGCTCTATCCCTCCTACCTCTGAGGCAAGGTCTGCAGCTGTCTCTAAGCACGGAGATCTCACAGGAATGAGACTAGAGAACAACTCAACTAGCTCTTCATTCCATTGGTAATAAAGATTTTTAAAAATATCTCAATTTGTTCCGAGGGTGCTCATTCAGCTGTAGGTTAGGTTATAGGGAAGCAGAATTCAGCTTAAGACAGAAAAGTAACTTTAAAAATGACCTAGAGCTGCCCAGTCATTTCAAGGTGGCGAGTTCTCTGTGGCTGGAGGAATCAAGGCAGAGGTAGATTGTCACCTGTTGGGAAGGTTGTCAAAGGGATGAAGAACTTGGATCACCTGCTATATTTTATTTATCTTTTAAACATTTATTTATTTATTTGACTGTGCTGAGTCTTAGTTGCAGCATGTAGAATCTACTTTCCTGACCATGGATCACCTGATATTTAAGGTTACTCCCAACTATTGTTTCTTTAGCCAAAACTTGCAATAATTCACTTATAATGGGTATATACATTGCTATGAAAACTCATGATTTTATGGAGTATCATAATTACTTTGTCTCTAAAACTCATTAGCTGCTGCTTAGTCACTTCAGTCATGTCTGACCGTGTAACCCCCGTGGACTGCAGACCATCAGGCTCCTCTGTCCATGGAATTCTCCAGGCAAGAATACTGGAGTGGATTGCCATGCCCTCCTCTGGGGGATCTTCTCAACCCAGGAACAGAATCTGGGTCTCCTGCACTGCAAGCAGATTCCTCACCACTGACTCATTAGGGAAGCCCCATCTATATATTTGAGACCTCATGGACTATATAGCTTGCCAGGCTTCTCTGTCCATGGAATTTTCCAGGCAAGAATACTGGAGTAGGCTCATTAGAATTAAGCACTATTAATGGAACCTTGTCTCTGTTGTTACTCTCTTTGAGGGGGAATACTTTCTCCCTCCTCCTCATGCCTGCATGCAAGGGAACCCTCTTCGTCTTCCCCGAAGACAGAAGTATGGCCACAAGCTCCGCAAACCTGTATTCATTCCCTCTCAACAAAGCAGTATTTCTCCTAATGAGTGATTTGGGGAAAAGGAACTGACACCCCTGACAGTCGGTTCTCTCGCTCTGAAAGCTAAGGTGGGCTCTATCCCTCCTACCTCTGAGGCAAGGTCTGCAGCTGTCTCTAAGCACGGAGATCTCACAGGAATGAGACTAGAGAACAACTCAACTAGCTCTTCATTCCATTGGTAATAAAGATAGTATTTTGATCTCAAACTCCCATGTCTTATTTCTCAATTTGTTCCAAAGTGAAGAAGGGAATAAGGGAGCTGGTGTCCTTAAATTTCATACATGTCACAATAGTCATAATTGTAATTGCCGGTGTCTATAATACTTGGGTTCTGAAATGCCTTTCCATTACATTTTGAAGTCAGTAAACGACATTCTAAAGTACAAAGTACTTCTAATGTACAAAAAGAACAAGACATATAAAGTCCCTTTTTCTTTACTGGCATCAAAAACTTGGGAATTCTAACTGCTCAACTATCTGTTTCTTTAGGAAACAGTAACATTTGCCAAGCTTCTACTTGACTGAAAATAATCTTAGTCATGATCTTCAGAAGTTGGTCCCGGGCAATTTGAAGACAGGTCTTCTTTATCTGTAATTTATGGGAGGAAAAGAAACAATTAATACAAATTTCAATAGGAAACTATTTTAGAAAATTATTTCAACATAACATGTATTTTGCAATTGTGTTTAATTCCTTACTCTGCTAAACAAACCAGGAAAACATACAAGAAACCCAGATTCTTCACTCTCAACTACAGTGTCTTTAAGGTCAAGTTAGCAAAGCTGGTTTGGGCAAATGTGCTAGAAAAGAAAGGACTTGTGTCTTTAAGACATTTGACATATTTTAAACCATGTCTTCCCTTACAATAAAAAATAAATAAAAAGGACTGGATTTCAACATTCTGTTTTTTTTGGTTCATGGACAATATTCTACCTAACTACAAAAAAATTAGTTCTAAAAATTTACTCTATCTTTCAGGTAGCTGAAGAATCATGAGAAATAAGTATGAAAAAATTCATCATCCTCAGCTGATTAAAAAATTCTTTGTTTTGAAACAGAAGACTGAAAATGCCCTTCTGCACATTCAATTACTGGAAAGTTAGAAGCACCTTTAATTAACCCTCAATTATTTCTCTACCCACTATTTCTTTAAGACATTCATCCAACATTGCCTTTTTTTTTCTGCCTCTAAGTCATCATTCATTTTTCAATTTTTACTCTTTGGCACGTGTGGGCCTCCTATTGTAGTGGCCTCTCTCGTTGCAGAGCACTGGCTCTGGGCATATGCGCTCCAGAGTGCTGGCTCGTAATTAGACACACTGGTTCAGCCACTCTATGGCATGTGGGATCTTCCCGGGCCCGGGATTGAACCAATGCCTCTTGCATTGCAAGGTGGACTCTTTACCCACTGGACCACCAAGGAAGTCTCCAACATTGCTGTTTGAATGGAATAGAACATTTCCATTGTCTATGTGAAATGTGACTTACACAAAAAATCAAAGCTGAAATCAGAGTGTTTGTATTCAACATTTTAAAAAAGTATAAAGTATTGTCTTACCTTCATAGGCTGTTCCACACCAAATACAGTACAGATGTTCTTCTCTTAAATAACTAGTCAGTATTTGTAACTTTTCCAGCACCTGCATATAGGTAGGATACAAGCACATTAATAGTTCACACTGAACAAAACTTTTGTTTTTAGGTCACATAAGATCATGCTGATTAACGCCATGGCCATAAATCTGCTACACTCTCAGTCAGTTAGGAGACGTGTCAAGGGTGGAATATATTCGGACATGTCCCAGTTTACCAGTTATCCTATTTCTGTCAGATACAACAGAGACACTTGTTAACATTTCAACAACAGATGATGGCTGGCTCTATTAGAATCCACACCCTTTAAAGACTCCTTGTACTTCCAAAGAATCTGCGTAAAGCTCTCTCTCTGGCACTGAAGTTCTCATCAATGGCTTCCCAGTTAAGATAGAACATAGGCTTTTCAAATTATGAATGTTTCCTACATACTTTTATACAGGTAACAATAGAGATGTGTATTTTTTCTTGAAAATCTCTGCTTCCTTTCAGGTAGCTGAAGAATCATGAGAAATAAGTATGAAAAAATTCATCATCCTCAGCTGATTAAAAAATTCTTTGTTTTGAAACAGAAGACTGAAAATGCCCTTCTGCACATTCAATTACTGGAAAGTTAGAAGCACCTTTAATTAACCCTCAATTATTTCTCTACCCACTATTTCTTTAAGACATTCATCCAACATTGCCTTTTTTTTTCTGCCTCTAAGTCATCATTCATTTTTCAATTTTTACTCTTTGGCACGTGTGGGCCTCCTATTGTAGTGGCCTCTCTCGTTGCAGAGCACTGGCTCTGGGCATATGCGCTCCAGAGTGCTGGCTCGTAATTAGACACACTGGTTCAGCCACTCTATGGCATGTGGGATCTTCCCGGGCCCGGGATTGAACCAATGCCTCTTGCATTGCAAGGTGGACTCTTTACCCACTGGACCACCAAGGAAGTCTCCAACATTGCTTTTTGAATGGAATAAAACATTTCCATTGTCTATGGGAAATGTGACTTACACAAAAAATCAAAGCTGAAATCAGAGTGTTTGTATTCAACATTTTAAAAAAGTATAAAGTATTGTCTTACCTTCATAGGCTGTTCCACACCAAATACAGTACAGATGTTCTTCTCTTAAATAACTAGTCAGTATTTGTAACTTTTCCAGCACCTGCATATAGGTAGGATACAAGCACATTAATAGTTCACACTGAACAAAACTTTTGTTTTTAGGTCACATAAGATCATGCTGATTAACGCCATGGCCATAAATCTGCTACACTCTCAGTCAGTTAGGAGACGTGTCAAGGGTGGAATATATTCGGACATGTCCCAGTTTACCAGTTATCCTATTTCTGTCAGATACAACAGAGACACTTGTTAACATTTCAACAACAGATGATGGCTGGCTCTATTAGAATCCACACCCTTTAAAGACTCCTTGTACTTCCAAAGAATCTGCGTAAAGCTCTCTCTCTGGCACTGAAGTTCTCATCAATGGCTTCCCAGTTAAGATAGAACATAGGCTTTTCAAATTATGAATGTTTCCTACATACTTTTATACAGGTAACAATAGAGATGTGTATTTTTTTCTTGAAAAATCTCTGCTTCCTTTGAATTGTGTTTTTCTGCTTTGTTTTGTTTGGGGGTGTGGGTAGGGGAGAGAGGTACTCAAGAATTACTTGTAGAAATTCAACAGGAAACAAGGTAGAAATCAACATAATTTACATTTGCACCTAATCCATCATTTAAACTGAGGTGAGAGGGATAAACTGAAGCTAAAAGGGACATTTACATTAAGTTTTGATTGGGGGTTAATAAAAGAAACCTATAATGCAAAGGTTCTCTACTAGGGGTGATCTTTCCCCTTAGGGGAAAACAGCCCTGGAGACATTCTTGGTTGTCGCAAGGGGGAAGTGCAATGGACATCCGGTGACTGGAGGCCACAGACGCTTTAAGACATAGTACAATGCACAGAACAGCCTCACAACAAACAATTACCCAGTTCAAAATGTTAATCTGGCCAAGGCTGAGATACTCAGCTTAAGGAACTGGTGCTAAAACATACACTCAGATTTTCACTCTTAAATTCATCTTCATCTTGTTCTTTGTCTTCCTCTTCTTCACTTTCCTCTTCAGGCCTCAACCAGTACCACACCTCCCTGGGAACCAGAATATTCTGAAAAGGTGGAATTATTCCCAGTTAGACAGAGCTAAAGAGAAGGATTATCACAAGTCTGTTCATGTCAACGTGAATTCACTTTTTCAATTAAATATTTACTTAGAGTTGCTTTAAACGCTACAGTATGGAAATGTGCATGCAAGCTCAGTTGCTCAGTTGTGTCTGACTCTTTGAGACTGCCAGGCTCCTCTGTCCATGGAATTTTCGAGGCAAGAATACTGGAGTGGGTTGCCATTTCCTTCTCCAGGGGATCTTCCTGGAACACCTGCATCTGCACTGGTGGTTTCTTTACCACTGAGCCTCCAGGAAAGCTCTACTTTGGAGCTATAGGGATACAAAACCCAATTAGAATAATGTCTCCCAGTTGCTGACAATCTACTAGGGAAAAGAAGCTACAGGTATTAAGTAGCTTAATGGGCATAAAATGACATATAAAGCTAAGAAATCTTAAGTATCATGACATATATTCAAAATAACATGCTATGTATGGAAATACACAGAAGAAATTGTTTCCTGCAATCTATTTACATATGAGGGAAATTTTATAAACATTTTTGAGACTTTAAATGAAGTCACTTTATTCTGATGGTAGGTAAATCATCAAAATAAAAAAGGAAAACCCAAATGAAATCAAAAATTGAATTTGAGAACTATTCAAATTTGAAATAGTATTCTACATTATTTTACTACTTACAGATGTGTACGGTACTGAATGTGGACTGAAAATAGGCTATTCTGATGGATTAGTTAACTATTCAAGTGAACAGCCCTGGAGACATTCTTGGTTGTCGCAAGGGGGAAGTGCAATGGACATCCGGTGACTGGAGGCCACAGACGCTTTAAGACATAGTACAATGCACAGAACAGCCTCACAACAAACAATTACCCAGTTCAAAATGTTAATCTGGCCAAGGCTGAGATACTCAGCTTAAGGAACTGGTGCTAAAACATACACTCAGATTTTCACTCTTAAATTCATCTTCATCTTGTTCTTTGTCTTCCTCTTCTTCACTTTCCTCTTCAGGCCTCAACCAGTACCACACCTCCTGGGAACCAGAATATTCTGAAAAGGTGGAATTATTCCCAGTTAGACAGAGCTAAAGAGAAGGATTATCACAAGTCTGTTCATGTCAACGTGAATTCACTTTTTCAATTAAATATTTACTTAGAGTTGCTTTAAACGCTACAGTATGGAAATGTGCATGCAAGCTCAGTTGCTCAGTTGTGTCTGACTCTTTGAGACTGCCAGGCTCCTCTGTCCATGGAATTTTCGAGGCAAGAATACTGGAGTGGGTTGCCATTTCCTTCTCCAGGGGATCTTCCTGGAACACCTGCATCTGCACTGGTGGTTTCTTTACCACTGAGCCTCCAGGAAAGCTCTACTTTGGAGCTATAGGGATACAAAACCCAATTAGAATAATGTCTCCCAGTTGCTGACAATCTACTAGGGAAAAGAAGCTACAGGTATTAAGTAGCTTAATGGGCATAAAATGACATATAAAGCTAAGAAATCTTAAGTATCATGACATATATTCAAAATAACATGCTATGTATGGAAATACACAGAAGAAATTGTTTCCTGCAATCTATTTACATATGAGGGAAATTTTATAAACATTTTTGAGACTTTAAATGAAGTCACTTTATTCTGATGGTAGGTAAATCATCAAAATAAAAAAGGAAAACCCAAATGAAATCAAAAATTGAATTTGAGAACTATTCAAATTTGAAATAGTATTCTACATTATTTTACTACTTACAGATGTGTACGGTACTGAATGTGGACTGAAAATAGGCTATTCTGATGGATTAGTTAACTATTCAAGTGAACAGAATTTCCACATATAATAATAGTTCTGAGTAATCAATATTCAAATAAATGGAGAACCATTAAGTGAAAAATGGTATTCAATCCTTAAAGATCATTCCGACTACTCAGGTTCCTGCTGTGAACAAGTCATTACTGTGAGCACCAGTTATCACAGATCAACAGTGCATCTTAAGTTTTAACAGGCAAATACAGTAGGATTGGTGTTCTCTCTCTTTTTAAAAATAAAAGGATGGAACATCCCTAGTGGTCCAGTGGTTAACACTTCACACTTCCAAAACAGAGGGCACAAGTCTGATGGCTAGTCAGGGAACTAAGATTCTACATGCTGTGTGGCACAGCCAAAAAAATTAATAATAAAAATACAGCAAATCACACTGGGTGCCAAAACACTCTACAAAACTGAAAGCAGGTAAAAGGCTTACCTTCTGAGTATCCAATTGTTGACAAGCTCTCTGACTTCTTCTAAGATCTCCTTCTAGCTTCATTTCATCCTGCTTATTCTTAAGTCGAATTCTAATTCAAAGAAAAAAATAGTACACTAGAGGTCTGTCTTCTCTTTATCCATGTTAAATGCTCAAATACCAGAAAACATATCACAATAAAGAAAAGATCAAACTAAAAACAGCTCAATTACCGAAACTGTTCTGCTGCACTTTCTTCAGCTTGGTTTTTCATGTGAATCTTTCTTCTGTAGCTTTCCAATTTTTCCTCTGCTTTCCGTTTTAATAATGCCTCATGACCAATGCCACTTTTACCTGCCCAAACAGGAAACACTGATGAGAAACTGACTTTATATTTCAAAACATGACAACTTAAATTTTTTTGCGGGGGGCCAATGCTGCACAGCTTGCGAGATCTTAGTTCCCCTACCAGAGACTGAATCCGGGGCCTCAGCAATAAGAGCACCGAGTCCTAACCACTGGTCAGCCAGAGAATTCTCTAAATACTTAATTAAATCCAATTCTAATTTGAGTCCAATCACTCAGAATCATTTGATAAAAAGGACAAGAGAAAACACTGAGTTTTTGTTTGTTTAATCCAAATCCACAGTTTTATTTGTACAAAGGTCGTTAGTTTGATCTAATCGGATTGTAATACTACACACATATTTTTCAAATTGGAAAACAGTATCAGTTGTCACACTTTCATACAAATATGATGAACAAATAACATATACATATATATTTTTTTTTTCTCTTTAATTTGTTCAAGTAGTAAGGAAAACATTTAGTGGATAAATCTGTCTTAGGATACTTTTAGGACACTCAATGGATTAAAAATAGCTTTGCTTTTTTTTTTTAAATTTTTGCCTCTTTTATTGTTTTTTTTATGTATTTATTTTCATCCATATTTTATTCTTTGGCCTATGTGGGCCTCCCACGGCAATGGCCTCTCCCGTTGCAGAGCACTGGCTCTGAGCGCATGTGCTCCAGAGCGCTGGCTCGTAATTGGACACACCGGTCCAGCCACTCTGCGGCATGTGGGATCTTCCCAGGCCAGGGATCAAACTGGCGCCCCTTACACTGCAAGGCGGACTCTACCTACTGGACCACCAGGGAAGCCACCAGCTTTGTATTTTTAATGGGCAGAATTTTTCCCCCATTATTTTATACATATATATATCAAAATTATTTTTATTTTACAGAGTTTTGTTGTTTACAACTATATATAAATGCAAATCAGTCATGGTATACCCTTGACCCCTCCCACTTGTCTCCCCTGTTATTTTTATGATTTAAATTTTATTTGATAGTCACTAAAACTCACTTTTATCTTTACCTTAAAAGGTACTGAAGTTTAAGAAACATTTTGCTGGAGTTGTCTTAGGATAAGAAGTATAATAGTACCACCGATAGATTAAGAAAGGTACATGAATAAGTTGTTACTACTGGAATAATGCCTCATGACCAATGCCACTTTTACCTGCCCAAACAGGAAACACTGATGAGAAACTGACTTTATATTTCAAAACATGACAACTTAAATTTTTTGGGGCCAATGCTGCACAGCTTGCGAGATCTTAGTTCCCCTACCAGAGACTGAACTGGGGCCTCAGCAATAAGAGCACCGAGTCCTAACCACTGGTCAGCCAGAGAATTCTCTAAATACTTAATTAAATCCAATTCTAATTTGAGTCCAATCACTCAGAATCATTTGATAAAAAGGACAAGAGAAAACACTGAGTTTTTGTTTGTTTAATCCAAATCCACAGTTTTATTTGTACAAAGGTCGTTAGTTTGATCTAATCGGATTGTAATACTACACACATATTTTTCAAATTGGAAAACAGTATCAGTTGTCACACTTTCATACAAATATGATGAACAAATAACATATACATATATATTTTTTTTTTCTCTTTAATTTGTTCAAGTAGTAAGGAAAACATTTAGTGGATAAATCTGTCTTAGGATACTTTTAGGACACTCAATGGATTAAAAATAGCTTTGCTTTTTTTTTTTAATTTTAGCCTCTTTTATTGTTTTTTTTATGTATTTATTTTCATCCATATTTTATTCTTTGGCCTATGTGGGCCTCCCACGGCAATGGCCTCTCCCGTTGCAGAGCACTGGCTCTGAGCGCATGTGCTCCAGAGCGCTGGCTCGTAATTGGACACACCGGTCCAGCCACTCTGCGGCATGTGGGATCTTCCCAGGCCAGGGATCAAACTGGCGCCCCTTACACTGCAAGGCGGACTCTACCTACTGGACCACCAGGGAAGCCACCAGCTTTGTATTTTTAATGGGCAGAATTTTTCCCCCATTATTTTATACATATATATATCAAAATTATTTTTATTTTACAGAGTTTTGTTGTTTACAACTATATATAAATGCAAATCAGTCATGGTATACCCTTGACCCCTCCCACTTGTCTCCCCTGTTATTTTTATGATTTAAATTTTATTTGATAGTCACTAAAACTCACTTTTATCTTTACCTTAAAAGGTACTGAAGTTTAAGAAACATTTTGCTGGAGTTGTCTTAGGATAAGAAGTATAATAGTACCACCATAGATAAGCATTTATTAAGCCAATATGTGTACTAGACATAAGAATAAGTTGTTACTACTGGACAATAGCCTCAACAATAATGACATACCTGTTTTGACATTGAGAGGAATTGGTTCAACTATACCATCTCCTAAAAAGAGAACAAAGCATGAATTACCCTAGAAATTCTTCCTCAAACTACAGGCAGATGCAGTATGCAACTTTTGAATGTTCTATTAATAAGCATATTCCTTCCAGTTTCAATGAGACTCAGGACTAAAACTGAACATCAATACTCTATAATCACCTATCTCCCTTACCTCCAAATACCTAGTCCTCAGGGGGGCTCATTCACAGCCTTCAGTGCCACCTGAAGGTAGGAATTTAAGAAGTGCAAACATGGATATCGTATCCAAGAGGGTGGCAGCCTCAAAAGAGAGCAAAGCCGCGCAAGGTGAAGGTCAAAGCAATGATCAGAAAGGAACGAAGAGAAATCAGCTTAGAGAAGCTGCTGTGCATATATGGCCTCTTTCTCTTAATAAGCAATCCCTAAGACAGAGCTGAGAACTGAGCTTGTCCAGCGGAGGGGCCACTCCAGCAGCTGCCACAGGTACAGAGCAAGCAGGACCGAGGCCTGCCATCACCTCTAAAGCTGCTCTGCTGTCCTTTGGGCCACTGAACTTTGTCTTTGTTTTTTTTTAAAGATATTTTGATGTGGACCATTTTTTAAAGTCTTTATTGAATTTCTTACAAGACCACTTCTGTTACACTCATGTTCTGATTTTTCGGCCATTAGGCCTGTGGGATTCCTACTATGGATCAAATTTATACCCCCTGCATTGGAAGGCAAAGTTCCAACTAGTGGACCACCAGGGAAGCCCCCCTCACCTTTAAAAACATATATATATTTATTTATTTGGCTGGGCCAGGTCTAAGTTGCAGCATGCAGGGATCCTTTAGTTGTGGCATGTGGGATCTAGTTCCCTGACCGAGGACCGAAACCAGGCCCCTGCACTGGGAGCATGCAGTCTTAGCTACTGGAGCACCAGAGAAGTCCCTGAACCACTGTCGCTCTTAACCCATCTCTTTGCAGCATTCCTCATTGCTGCCTCCATTTTAAGCCTCCTGCATCCCTCTCCTTAGAGCCTTCAAGGCCAAGCTGGGCTGACAAGTACCTCTTGATGCTGCACGTCTAAAGTGGGTGTGGCGAAGATGAATGTTCTCCAGAAGCTTGCTACCACGTAAGAGACTAGGAAGCTTAAGTGGGATGGATCAATACACACTGAAGAGTCATCACTGGTCCTCATCAACAAATTACCACTTGGTGTTTAGGATGAGCTTTTTATTTCCGGCTCTGACTCACCGCTCTTGCCGAGGGCCTGGCCGCTTTTATACCCCATCTTCTGGAGCAGAGCAAACCCTTTGTTTTCACAGCCTAGTGCGTTCTTCAACCCCATGTCACGTCTCTCTTGTTCTTCCTCTTTTAAGCTCTTCTGTCTATTTTTCAGATTCGCTTCCTGTCGCTTTTCTTCTTTTCGACGGGCTTCCCGGATTTGTCTCAGCATTGGCAAGCCTGGTCTGATGTCATCTCTGAAGAGTGAGGGAGATGGTTAGTTTAGACTAGTACATGGAGGTTCCTCATAATGTGGCCACTTACTCACTGGATATGTCCCACTATTTCAGTGCCACCTTTAGGAGCATCTCTGTTATTACCACTGTTAGAACATAACCAACGTTCTGACTGTTTTAGTAAAAGTGATGAAGGCTGGTATCAGACTGTAAACAACTAAAAGTATAGAACTGAAGAAATTAGAAGTAGTAAGACTAACTTTCCTAGGAGGTTGGTGATAACAAAAAGCAACGCTGAATAGTGCATACGAGAAGTGAAAAGATGAAATAAAGGAAAAGAGCAAACGTCCTTGGGAAGAGTAGGAGAAAAACACTGAGGACAGAATTAAAATGCTTAGCAAAAGTATCTTGGTACCTCAGACACATAGGAAGTATTCTCATAAAACAATAAGACTGTATTTCCAGCTTCACCTTTAAAATCAATGGCACTGCATAAAAACCGCCAATTCCTTAATGTCTTGACACCTAACATTATATGGGGCATGCACATTTACTTACTGGACATTAATGAAGGAATCAGACATATAGTCCTCTTCTTCTGCCATGTTCAACTTCATAGGATAAAATTATCTACAAATCAAACAGGATGAAGTAACAATTACTAATTTTTTTACAATGCACAGTCAAGGTTTTACTTCAAACTCCAGCATGATCTCTTACTAGATGTGTGCAATCTTGAAAACATTACTGTACCTTCTTCTACCATCAAATTTTTTAAAACTTATTTTTAATTGGAGGATAACTGCCTTATAATGTCATGTTGTATTTCTGCCATACAATGTAAATCAGCTGTAAGTATACATATATCCTCTTCCTGAACCTCCCTCCCACCCCACTCCTCTAGGCTGTCACAGAGCATTGGGTTGACCCCCTGTGTTGTACAGCAGTTTCCACTAGCTATCTATTTTACATATAGTAACCATGACTAATTTTCAGTTTACCAAAATGGAAGTAAGCCAGTATGCATCCCTGCTAGGATCTTTCTCTAGAGCCTACTTCATATTCAAGTGTCCTTTTGACATCGTTCTGGGTCGAGCTCTCAAAATCAACAATTCAAACAACTCATTTGCTCCTGCACTCTGATCTCCTTCATCTCTGTATTTCCAAATTATTGTCACCACCCTCTCCCCCTTATCTCTCTTATAACCCTCTGTCAACTCTTCTTCCATATTATCTCTCAATGGCAATTTTTCCCATAGTTGTGAACACTGCTTAAGTTCAGGCATTTCTTTCTCACCTGAATTGTTACAACTGCTCCCCAAATGGTCTCATTGCTTTTGGTTTCTCCTCTTCCAATTCGTCCTCTGTGACCTCTCCAGAGTGGTTTTTCTAAAAAACACAAGTCAGGTCATGTTATTTGAAGGTTTCAAATCCTTCAACACACTTTTCCCTGTGGGCAGTGGAGAAACTGTCACTTTCACATGGTAGCAGGAGAGATCCCTCATCATCTGACCTTGGATTTTCTTTATTCATGGGATCCATTACTCATGGCACATGGTCTCACTGCCCTCTGAACCCACTAGAGAGTTCCTTCCTCCTAGGCCAAGGCTGCCCTCCATCACAAAGGCCGGCCTTGACCACTCCAGGCCTCTCTCCATAGCACTTCACCTTCAAGCTGTTCACTAGTAAATATAGTTAACACTTCACTTATATGGAAACATTTTTGAGGACAGTGCCTAGCCAAAATAGTTAAAATCATGTAATAATTAATCCTTAAAGGGACTTTATTATATATATGCATTGCCCCTTCTTGGGGCTTCCCTGGTGGCTCAGTGGTAAAGAATCTGTCTGCAATGCAGGAGCCATAGGGAGATGTGGGTTAGATCCCCGGGTCAGAAAGATCTTCTGGAGAAGAACCTGGCAAACCACTCCAGTATTCTTGCCAGGAGAATCCCATGGATAGAGGAGCCTGGCGGGCTACAGTGCATGGGATCACAAAGAGTCGGACATGACTGAAGCGATGTAACATCCAGCATGCTTCTCAAAATGCAGAGTCTGACTGTGAGCTGCAGCCTGAAGTTCTGCATTTCTAACAGGCTCTCAGGTTCTGTCAAGGCTCCTGGTCCAGTTGCTGGATCTGAAAGGGGAGTTGCAGTGCACATATGCTATTCCAGCTTGCTCACCATGTTTCTCTTTGGGACTCAGCCCTCTGCCTTCCTTGTGGTTCTAGTGAAGGGGGGCAGTTAGTAGTCTCCGGGGCACAAGGTGGCCAGTTACAGTACCCTAGGTCCTAGAGGCGATGACCTAAACAGGGCAAATGCGCATCTCTTTCCCTGTTGTTGTTCAGTCACTCAGTCGTATCTGACTCTTTGTAACCCCACAGACTTCAGCATACCAGACTTCCCTGTCCTTCACCAGCTCCTGGAGTTCGCTCAAATTCATATCCACTGAGTCGGTGATGTCATCTAACTGTCTCATCTTCTGTTGCCCTCTTCTCCTGCCTTCAATCTTTCCCAGCATCAGGGACTTTTTCAATGAGTTGACTCTTCGCATCAGATGGCCAAAGTATTGAAGCTTCAGCTTCAGCATCAGTCCTTTCAACGAATAGTTAGGATTGATGGTTTGATCTCCTTGCAAGTCCAAGGAATTCTCAAGAGTCTTTTCCAGCATCACATTTGAAAGCATTAATTCTTTGGCACTTACCTTTCTTTATGGTCCAATTCTCACATTCACACATGACAACTGGAAAAACCGTAACTTTTGACTATATGGACCTTCGTCGCAAAGGAATATATCTGTTTTTTAATACACTGTCTAGATTTGTCATGGAAACATTTTTGAGGACAGTGCCTAGCCAAAATAGTTAAAATCATGTAATAATTAATCCTTAAAGGGACTTTATTATATATATGCATTGCCCCTTCTTGGGGCTTCCCTGGTGGCTCAGTGGTAAAGAATCTGTCTGCAATGCAGGAGCCATAGGGAGATGTGGGTTAGATCCCCGGGTCAGAAAGATCTTCTGGAGAAGAACCTGGCAAACCACTCCAGTATTCTTGCCAGGAGAATCCCATGGATAGAGGAGCCTGGCGGGCTACAGTGCATGGGATCACAAAGAGTCGGACATGACTGAAGCGATGTAACATCCAGCATGCTTCTCAAAATGCAGAGTCTGACTGTGAGCTGCAGCCTGAAGTTCTGCATTTCTAACAGGCTCTCAGGTTCTGTCAAGGCTCCTGGTCCAGTTGCTGGATCTGAAAGGGGAGTTGCAGTGCACATATGCTATTCCAGCTTGCTCACCATGTTTCTCTTTGGGACTCAGCCCTCTGCCTTCCTTGTGGTTCTAGTGAAGGGGGGCAGTTAGTAGTCTCCGGGGCACAAGGTGGCCAGTTACAGTACCCTAGGTCCTAGAGGCGATGACCTAAACAGGGCAAATGCGCATCTCTTTCCCTGTTGTTGTTCAGTCACTCAGTCGTATCTGACTCTTTGTAACCCCACAGACTTCAGCATACCAGACTTCCCTGTCCTTCACCAGCTCCTGGAGTTCGCTCAAATTCATATCCACTGAGTCGGTGATGTCATCTAACTGTCTCATCTTCTGTTGCCCTCTTCTCCTGCCTTCAATCTTTCCCAGCATCAGGGACTTTTTCAATGAGTTGACTCTTCGCATCAGATGGCCAAAGTATTGAAGCTTCAGCTTCAGCATCAGTCCTTTCAACGAATAGTTAGGATTGATGGTTTGATCTCCTTGCAAGTCCAAGGAATTCTCAAGAGTCTTTTCCAGCATCACATTTGAAAGCATTAATTCTTTGGCACTTACCTTTCTTTATGGTCCAATTCTCACATTCACACATGACAACTGGAAAAACCGTAACTTTTGACTATATGGACCTTCGTCGCAAAGGAATATATCTGTTTTTTAATACACTGTCTAGATTTGTCCAAGTTTTTTTTCCAAGGATCAGACATCTTTTAATTTCGTGGCTGCAGTCACCCTCTGCAGTGATTTCAGAGTCCCACAAAATAAAATGTGTCACTGTTTCCACTTTTTCCCCATCTGCTTGCCATGAAGTGATGGGACTGGATGCCATGATCTTAGTTTTTTGAATGCTGAGTTTTAAACCAGCTTTTTCACTCTCTTTCCTTGATGATCAGGGGGAAAAGAAGCTCTCTTCACTGAGGTTCCTGAACTGGAATTATGTGAAGCTAGGCTGTGGATGGCTGTCTTTATACATTACATATAGCATTTGTGGTAATTCACCCAGTGTCTCTAAACCTCAGATTCTTCATTTGCAACAACAGTATTTTTACACATAATGATTTAGCACCTACCTAGTATATCAAACATTTTTACCCCATTTAATTACCATTAACAACCTCCCTGGTGGTCCAGTGACTAAGACTCTGTGCTCCCAATGCAGGAAGTATGAGTTTGATCTGTCAAAGAAGCAGATCCCACAAGCTACAACTAAAACCCAGTGAAGCTCAACAAATACATACGTAAACATAAAAATTAATTACCATTAATAACTCTGTAAGGTAGGTACAGTTAGTCCTGCTTTAATTAAAACTAAGTATAGGCCACTCCTTTGCGTATGGCCCACTCCCACGTATTGAGAGGGTATTATCCACACAGAAAAAAAGAGTAAATAGGGCTTCCCCTGGTGGTCCAGTGGGTAAGGACACCGCCTTGCAGTGCAAGGAGCGCCGGTTCGAGCCCTGGCCTGGGAAGATCCCACGTGCCGCGGAGCGGCTGGACTGATGTGTCCAACTACCGAGCCAGAGCTCTGGAGCGCATGCGCCCAGAGCCGGCGCTCTGCAACGACAGACGCCACCACAATGGGAGGCCCACAGGAGCCAAAGAACAAAGACGGATGAACATAGAGAAATGAAAGACCAATAGAAGTGGCCCACCTGCTCCTCTCCCTCCCCAACCCAACCCCTGCCCCAAATAAATAAATTAGAAAAAAAAAAAAGAGTAAATATAGATAAATGATTTGCTCAACACCACACACAAAAAAACAGACCTCAGAGCTCTTTCTACTGCAAATAGGATTAGATTATTTTAAGGGACCTATTTAGTTCTAGAGGGCTATGCAGACAGGAAGAGCGGTTACAGGTCATTTAAGGTCCCCTTTTTATGGGTACAATATACTTCCCAGCATTATCTATTCCCATCAAGCACAAGGATAAACTTCACACAGCAATAATCTGGACAGTGGCTTGGACCACACTGACAGCAACAGAAGTGTTGAGAAATCGTCAGATTCTGGGTATATTCTGAAGACAGGGATAATAGGACTAGAAATGGCAGGTGAAAGAGTGGTGCCCAGGACGACGCTGAGGCTCTTGGTCTGAATACCTGGAAGAATGGAGTCACCAGTTCTTGCAAGTGGTCAGACTTCCTATCAGGTTTTGTTTTTGTTTGTTTTCTGACACAGAGCAGGTCGGAGGTGTCGACAAGAGTGCTGCTTCATCCCTATGTTTGTAGAAGCACTCTTGGCAATACCCAAGATATGGAAGTAACCTAAATATCTGCTGACAGATAAATGAATAAAGAAAATGTGGCACATATTTACAATGGAATACTACCGGGCCATAAAAAAGAAAAAAATAATGCTATCTGCAGCAACATGGATGCAACTAGAAATGATCATACAACGTGAAGCAAGTCATAAAGTCAAATACCATATGACATACGTGAAACCTAAAATATGACACAAATGAACATATTTATGAAACAGAGACAGAATCAGGAACATAGAGAATAAACTGGTGGTCGCCAAAGAGAGGAGGCTAGAAGACGGATGGATTAGTAGTTTGGGAGCAGTAGATTCAAACAGAATGATAAACATCAAGATTCTCTTGTATAGTACAGGAGACTATATTCAATATTTTGTGATAAGCCAGAATGGAAAAGAATATGAATATATATATACGTATAACTGTCACTTTGCTGTACAGCAGTAATTAACACGACATTGTAATTCAAACATGCTTCCAACTTGAAATGCACTGAGCGTCTCCTTACACATCCAAGTGGAGAAACGGACTAAGTAGCTGGATGCACAGCAGAAAGGTGACAAGAAACGCCTCCGTCCCGAATACTCCCCTCAGGGGCCGGGGATCAGTCCCTCTGGCGCCCCTCCTAGCTGCAAGCGTCCCACTGAAGTGACCAGTCACGGGTGGAAACACAGGAGATAGTGTTATGGCCAGTTACAGCCCGTGCACAGATCACCGCCCTTTATCGTTGGATAGTCGCCCACAGCCCTTTACCTGGAAGCTCTACTCGTCCCGGGTCGGCTCTAGAGAGCGCCTGCAGCGTAGACACAAACCAAACTGCGAAAAGAACTTCAGGGGTCAGCTCGCCCCTGAGTTTCCGAGAACAGGATCAATCGGAAAAATGCAGCAGGTGGGGCTGAGAGGACGCGGTTCACTGCGCCTGCGCAGGACCTGCCTTCCGCGCACGCGCTCTTCCGGCACTTCCTGCCGGCGGGCGTGCGGGAGGCGGGGCATCCGGGTCCCTTGGCGGCTGCTTCAGGCCTGGGAGCTCGGCTGATCGGCCCCCGCCAGAAACAGGAGGTGAGGCCGCCCAGGCTGCGGTGGAGCCTGCACGTTGGTTGACACACCCCCTTCCCCAAATGCCCCACCAGGTTGTCTCAGGGCTGGGGACGGAATTCGACTTCGTAATGAACGTTTCCCCCTTTCAGACGCCGGGCTCGGTGCCGAGCTGCCGCCTCCTGGGGTTGACAGCTGATAATGAAAGTAAAAGAAAACCATATGACATACGTGAAACCTAAAATATGACACAAATGAACATATTTATGAAACAGAGACAGAATCAGGAACATAGAGAATAAACTGGTGGTCGCCAAAGAGAGGAGGCTAGAAGACGGATGGATTAGTAGTTTGGGAGCAGTAGATTCAAACAGAATGATAAACATCAAGATTCTCTTGTATAGTACAGGAGACTATATTCAATATTTTGTGATAAGCCAGAATGGAAAAGAATATGAATATATATATACGTATAACTGTCACTTTGCTGTACAGCAGTAATTAACACGACATTGTAATTCAAACATGCTTCCAACTTGAAATGCACTGAGCGTCTCCTTACACATCCAAGTGGAGAAACGGACTAAGTAGCTGGATGCACAGCAGAAAGGTGACAAGAAACGCCTCCGTCCCGAATACTCCCCTCAGGGGCCGGGGATCAGTCCCTCTGGCGCCCCTCCTAGCTGCAAGCGTCCCACTGAAGTGACCAGTCACGGGTGGAAACACAGGAGATAGTGTTATGGCCAGTTACAGCCCGTGCACAGATCACCGCCCTTTATCGTTGGATAGTCGCCCACAGCCCTTTACCTGGAAGCTCTACTCGTCCCGGGTCGGCTCTAGAGAGCGCCTGCAGCGTAGACACAAACCAAACTGCGAAAAGAACTTCAGGGGTCAGCTCGCCCCTGAGTTTCCGAGAACAGGATCAATCGGAAAAATGCAGCAGGTGGGGCTGAGAGGACGCGGTTCACTGCGCCTGCGCAGGACCTGCCTTCCGCGCACGCGCTCTTCCGGCACTTCCTGCCGGCGGGCGTGCGGGAGGCGGGGCATCCGGGTCCCTTGGCGGCTGCTTCAGGCCTGGGAGCTCGGCTGATCGGCCCCCGCCAGAAACAGGAGGTGAGGCCGCCCAGGCTGCGGTGGAGCCTGCACGTTGGTTGACACACCCCCTTCCCCAAATGCCCCACCAGGTTGTCTCAGGGCTGGGGACGGAATTCGACTTCGTAATGAACGTTTCCCCCTTTCAGACGCCGGGCTCGGTGCCGAGCTGCCGCCTCCTGGGGTTGACAGCCCGGGTGACCGGCGCCTAGGCCTCCGACGTTTCCCCCAGGCTCGGCTCTGCGGTTCTTTACTCGAATTTGCCGGGTTTATCCGGACCAGATGCGCGCGCGGCCTCTGCCAGCTGCGTTCCTGGTCCGCCCGGGGTTGTAGCTGACGCTTTGGCTGCGGGGACCTGGTCTCCCGCCGCCCCCTTATCCCCGCTAAGGAAGACTCTTAAGAGGCTTCCAGTGTGGCATCTTTTTTTGCAGGGGCGTTTTGGCGTCCGCCTGGGGCAGGTGCAGCCGGGGTGGGTGCCGTGCACCGAGCAGTGGCAGAGAAAAAAGGACGGCGGGGTGTCTGGGCCGGGTGGTGTTTGTTCTTGGGGCTTCGGTTTTCCTATTCATGGAATGGGTTAACGACAGGTGTTTTTCTTCTGGAACAGTGCCGTTTTCGCACTATTTTAATTGTCCTTGGCCCCATTATCCAGTCTTCCTCAACAAGCATGACTTTCATTTGATATTCTTTGCACCCTTATCCTTTAAACTTGGGTTTTCAGGTTCTGACTCAAAGAAGTTATGTACGTTTTCCTCCAAGTGAGATGAGAAGTAACGCCTTGTATTTCATTTCTTAGGGATTATATTCATGAAGCTTGATTTTTAACACCAACAAGTCCTTACAAGAATTTGAAAGTTGTTTATTTAAGGTGTGAATTAAAATTTCAGTCATGGAGTTAGCCCACAGTTTATTGCTGAATGAAGAAGCCTTGGCTCAGATCACAGAGGCAAAGAGACCAGTTTTTATCTTTGAATGGTTGCGATTTCTTGATAAAGTCTTGATTGCTGCCAACAAGGTATGGTATCGCTTTTTTATCTGGTTGAGTTAGCATATGAAAAACGCACTATGTGTACATGATTTGTAAGAAAACACATTGTGTTTTGGAGGTCACTTAAGGAGCTTAAGAACATTACACTGTAGTAGGAATTTCTTGTCTGTTTTTCTGCCCTGTGACAAAATCCAAACCTCGTTTAAATCCAGGTGATTGCTTGAATAGAGACTTCATGTGTCTTCCTGAACACCTGAATGTGAGTGGAAACAAACAATGCTACAACATTGAACTCATGATCTCCAGAGTCTGGGAGTCCACTTAGTGCTCAGTGACAGTTCCAATATCTTCACTCGTCTCTCTGAAGAGTTAGGCTTTTATTTTCTTTCTTTCAAGATCTTTTCATCCAAGTTACTTTTCATTATTTGTGTGTTTTACTTTGTGACTTTACAATTAGATGCTGTGTTTAAAATCAGAAAATCAAACATCAGATGATCTTTGACTGCTCAGATTTAAGAGTGAGTAGTGAAGTTTGCTAGGGAGAGTGAAGTTTGCTAACTGTGTTTGTCATACTGGTTCAGTTCTGTGTGGAACCCTTTAGGTTTCTCTTGGTTTGTCATTTCTCAGAAGAGACTTTTTTACTCTAGTGTCCCAGGGTATGTGACGAGTTGCCTAGGTTCTAGGATTTGGGGGAGAATGCTGGGGACTTCAATAGTCAGGTTTTTTTTTTCTTTAATTTATTTACTTTTGGCTATTCTTTGTTTTCACTGCTGCCACGGGCTCTTCTCTAGTTGCAGGGAGTGTGGGCTATTCTCTAGTTGAGGTGAGCAGGCTTCTTGTTGCAGTGACTTCTCTTGTTGTGGAACTCAGGCTCTAGGGCACACGGGCTTCAGAAGTTGCAGCACAGGGGCTCAATAGTTACAGCTCCAAGGCTCTAGAGCACAGGCTCAATAATTGTGGCTTACAGGCTTAGTTGTTCTGCAGCATGTGGCATCTTCCTGGATCAGGGATTGAACCTGTGTCTCCTACATTGGCAGGTAAGCTCTTTACCACTGAGCTACCAGGGAAACCCTCAGTATGTTAACTTTTACTTAATTCCCCTGTTTCAGTGCAGTTTTTCCAGTGCATAATTGTGCCTGAGCTTGCTAAGTCCAGAGGGAAGGAGAGAGTTTTTGCCACCATCTACATAGTAATTATTCCCAGATGTCTAACTTCCTGCTCTACCTCTTCCTCTTGGATATCTAAATGGTATCTCAAAGTTACCATATTTGAAACCAAATTCTTGATTTCACCCTCCCAACCCTGTCCTCTCCCCAGTACTTTCTATCAGGAAATGACCATTTCATCTTTCTCGTTGCTCAGAAACCGTAGAGTCATTCTTTGTTTCCCTCTTTTTCTCAGACTTCACATCATGTTTCTCAACAATTCATATTGGTTCTATCCCCTATATATATCCAGAATTCAGTTATTTCTCATTATTTCCCCTGTTATCACCCTCATTTCTTGTTGGAATATTGCCACAGCTTCCTAAGTGCTTACCATGTACCTTGTAGAATATCCTCAGCTTAGTGGTCAGAATGAGCCTGTTAAATCTTTTAATCGTGTTCCTCCTGTGCTTCGATCTCTCACTTAGATTAAAATACAGAGTTCTTATGGTGGTATATGAGGCACGGCATGACCTGGTCCCTTCTGCCATTCTGACTTCATCTCCTGCAACTTCCTCTGTTTTATTCTGCTCAGGGCACACTGACTTCTTGCTGTCCTCCAGCATGCCGCGCATGCTCCCTCTTCAAGGCCTTTGCAACTTGTTGCCTGCCTGGAATATTCTCCCAGACATCTGCCTAACTCATCTTCATGTCTCTTCAGGTTGCCTTTTTCTTACTGATCTCTATAAAACAGTAAGAACTCACTAAAATAATTTGTTTATTTGATAAATGCTCTTTCTCTCACTAGAATGTAAGCTTCATGAGGTACATTTTGTTCTGCCAGCATGGTGGCACAGGGGCTCAATAGTTACAGCTCCAAGGCTCTAGAGCACAGGCTCAATAATTGTGGCTTACAGGCTTAGTTGTTCTGCAGCATGTGGCATCTTCCTGGATCAGGGATTGAACCTGTGTCTCCTACATTGGCAGGTAAGCTCTTTACCACTGAGCTACCAGGGAAACCCTCAGTATGTTAACTTTTACTTAATTCCCCTGTTTCAGTGCAGTTTTTCCAGTGCATAATTGTGCCTGAGCTTGCTAAGTCCAGAGGGAAGGAGAGAGTTTTTGCCACCATCTACATAGTAATTATTCCCAGATGTCTAACTTCCTGCTCTACCTCTTCCTCTTGGATATCTAAATGGTATCTCAAAGTTACCATATTTGAAACCAAATTCTTGATTTCACCCTCCCAACCCTGTCCTCTCCCCAGTACTTTCTATCAGGAAATGACCATTTCATCTTTCTCGTTGCTCAGAAACCGTAGAGTCATTCTTTGTTTCCCTCTTTTTCTCAGACTTCACATCATGTTTCTCAACAATTCATATTGGTTCTATCCCCTATATATATCCAGAATTCAGTTATTTCTCATTATTTCCCCTGTTATCACCCTCATTTCTTGTTGGAATATTGCCACAGCTTCCTAAGTGCTTACCATGTACCTTGTAGAATATCCTCAGCTTAGTGGTCAGAATGAGCCTGTTAAATCTTTTAATCGTGTTCCTCCTGTGCTTCGATCTCTCACTTAGATTAAAATACAGAGTTCTTATGGTGGTATATGAGGCACGGCATGACCTGGTCCCTTCTGCCATTCTGACTTCATCTCCTGCAACTTCCTCTGTTTTATTCTGCTCAGGGCACACTGACTTCTTGCTGTCCTCCAGCATGCCGCGCATGCTCCCTCTTCAAGGCCTTTGCAACTTGTTGCCTGCCTGGAATATTCTCCCAGACATCTGCCTAACTCATCTTCATGTCTCTTCAGGTTGCCTTTTTCTTACTGATCTCTATAAAACAGTAAGAACTCACTAAAATAATTTGTTTATTTGATAAATGCTCTTTCTCTCCACTAGAATGTAAGCTTCATGAGGGCAGAGGCTTTGTCTATTGTGATCACTCTTGGTCCCCAGCGCCTGAAATAGTGCATGGCATATAGGAGCACAATAAGTATTCCTTTAATGAATGGGTGAATTCTCAGCATTGAATATGAGTAGATCTGAATATTTTTTTCTGTTGCCTAGGACTCTTCAGCATTTCTTCTGGTTTCCTTTATTGAGCTGTTTAGCTTTGTGAACTACTGACTTTGCTTTTACGGGCACCCAAGCTGAGTTCTAAGACGTTAATTGTTCATATGCTCAATATTCTACGTCGTTTGGTTGGTGGTTTTATTTTTTAATAAGTCAGTGTAGAAATTTTTAGATCCAGACTAGTCACTTTTATTGGTTGCTAACTTTGTGGAATTGGAGAAGAATGAAGGAGAATAGTTAATCTAGGAAAGAATGGTTCATTCTTTGTTGAACTCTACCTAATCTTGAAATTTTTAACTTATGCTTTTATGCCTAACATCATAGATTTTAAGAATTAGAGTGCCTTAGTCAACAAAACAACCTTTTGTTGACTAACAGATAACAAAATGATGTATAAGAAAAAAACTGATGATGTTCTTTCTTTCTTTTTATAACAGACTGATGTAAAAGAAAAACAGAAAAAACTTGTTGAACAATTAACAGGATTAATAAGTAGTTCACCTGGACCACCTACGCGAAAATTGTTAGCTAAAAACCTTGCAGCCCTTTATAGCATTGGGGACACGTTCACTGTTTTTCAAACACTTGATAAATGTAACGACATTATCAAAAGTAAAGATGACACTGCAGCCTACTTACCAACCAAACTGTAAGTACCTACTTTGAGATTAACCCTTGAAACTTGTTTTTTTCAAGAGTATCTTATCTTAATACGGGAATGGCAACCCACTCCAGTATTCTTGCCTGGTGAATTCTGTGGACAGAAAAGCATGGTGGGCTACGCTCCATCGGGCTGCAAAGAGCCAGACATGACTGAGAGACTTAATACTTTCACACTATCTTAACAGGGGGCTGCTGATCATAAAGACTCCCAGGTGGATGGAACCTGAGGCATGCTACTGACAGTACAAACTCCAAGGAGGTCTGGGGAAGAAGTTCTATTTCAACATATACTCCTTTGCCCCTGGGACTTTTAGCAAACTACAGCGAATTGGTTTGATGTCAGCAATTTTCACAAGGGTTTCTGGTAATTTTGAAGGAGATAATATTCTTGGTTGGAATGGAAAGAAAAGATTTTCTAGGTGATGAGACTGATGCCCGAGCAGGCAAACTATAGCCCCCAAGGTCAAATGCAGCTTGCACCTGTTTTGTAAATAAAGTTTTATTAGAATACAGACATGCTCCTTCATTTAGGAGCTGCTTCATGCCACAATGGGAAAACTGAGTACCTGAGACAGAGGCCAGTTTGCCTGCAAGTTTACTGACTCCTAAATTCTTAACCCAGCTCCAGGCAGATTAAAACTTGTGGTTTGGGTCAAGGGCAGACACTTTCAGAGCAAGTCTTGAGGATGATGGCCATAGGGAGGCACCCTGTGAAAGAGTCAATTAAGAAAATAAGTAATTACAGTACCGTGGGAAACTGTACTATATTCTCCCTCCACAGCATTGTGAGAGGGAAAATGACACTTGAATAAGCTTAGCTGTGCTGTGAGGAAAGAGCAGTGTCAACGAAGGCTTCTCAAAGAAGCATCAGCCAAAGAAGATGAACCATCAAGGAAGGACCTGTAGAAATGAGTCAAGTAAGGGGTTAAGGTGAGAAAAGGGAGAGGTGGATGTGATAGGTCAGGGATTGGCAAATTTTATGGAATGGGCCAGGTAGTAAATAGGTTTGGGTTTGTTAAATATCTATCTCTGTTCCACCTATTCAACTCTGCCAAATGCTAAGTTGCTGCAGTCGTGTCTGATTCTGTGCCATGCCATGGACTGCAGCCTGCCAGGATCTGCTATCCATAGGATTCTCCAAGCAAGAACGCTGGAGTGGGTTGCCATTTCCTACTCCACAATTTTGCCATAGATGGTATATAAATAAATAAGTAGAGCTGTGTACCAATAGAAGTTTGTTTACAACAACAGTTGGTAGGCTGAATGATGGGCCGGATTTGACCTGCTGACCATGGTTTCCCAACCTGTTTTCTTGACAAAGGACACTTATAATTGGAAACAGGGCTGGCTTATTTATAACTTATTTCCAGTACAGAATAGTCGGGGGATAAGTTTTGAAAGATGATGAGTCTAATTCTGGGCATACTAAATTTGGAGTCCCAGTGACAATGTGTAGTAGACAGTTGGAAATCTTCGTCTGGGTTTCAGAGACCGGAGCTGAGAAAGTTGTTTTGGTGAGTTGAGAGAGAATGGAGATTTGGGAGTAGGCTGAGCCCTGTGGTGTGGATAAAGTTACCAAGGAAGAATGTACTGCTGTTTTGAGAGGAAAAGGTGCCAGGGATACACCTTTACAGCACCAACATTCAAGGAGCTAGCACCAGGATAACAGTGTACAGAGGAAATGGGGAAGCAATTCTGAACTTGGATGTTGATGTTTAGGTGTGTTTTCAACTACATAGATATGTTGAAATTAAATTTTGTGTTCTCGGGCTTCCCCTGGTGGTCCAGTGGGTAAGGACACCACCTTGCAGTGCAAAGGGCGCCGGTTCAATCCCTGGCCTGGGAAGATCCCACGTGCCACAGAGCGGCTGGACAGATGTGTCCAATTACCGAACCAGAGCTCTGGCGCACATGTGCCCAGAGCCAGTGCTCTGCGACAACAGAGGCCACCACAATGGGAGGCCCACAGGAGCCAAAGAACAAAGACGGATGAACATAGAGAAATGAAAGACCAATAGAAGTGGCCCGCCCGCTCCCCTCCCTCCCCAACCCGACCCCCACCCAAAATAAAATAAACAAATAAATCTTAAAAAAAAAATTTTTTTTGTGTGTTCTTTGGGACATACATGATCTCAAAAGCGCTTTCCAATTTATTTTGGAGTTTGGCGCCATGTTACTAGTTTGTGATTTAGTTCTTCACAACTTAGCAAATCCACACATGGTTTTATAGTTCTGATTAAGGAGAATTTCTTATGTATTACATATTATTCATATGTATTTTCAGTAGACTTATGGATTCTGTGGAGGAATTCTGGTATGTGACAGACATTTTTAGCTTTGTTATCAGCCTATAAAGTATTGGAATAAAGCTTGGCATTTGGAGTGAAAAACTCTGCTAATCGCATACTCTTACTAATTTATCTTTGCTCCCCTCTTTCCCTTCGGTAACCATAAGTTTGTTTTCTGTATCTGCGAGTCTGTTTCTGTTTTGTATATAGATTCATTTGTATTATTTTTTAGATCCCGTATATAAGTGATATCAAAGAATGTTTGTCTTTCTCGGACTAACTTATTTCACTCGGTATGGTAATCTCTGGGTCCATCCATGTCATTGCAAATGGCAATATTTCGTTCTTTTCTACAGCTAAGTAATACTCAATTTTGTGTGTGTGTGTGTCTGTGTGTGTGTGTATATATATATATATATATATATATATATATATATGTATCTGTATATATGTACCACATCATATATACATATGCATATATATGTATATACAGACACACACACAGAGTCATCTGTTGATGGGCACTTGTCTTGACTATTGTAAATACTGCTGTTATGAACATTGGGTGCATGTGTCTTTTAGAATTAGACTTTTTGTCTTTTGGGGATTTACATCCAGAAATGGGATTGTTGATTCATACAGTAGTTTCATTTTCAGTTCTTTGAGGAACTTCCATACTGTTTTTCATAGTGGTTGCACTAGTTGACATTCTCACCAACAGTGTAAGGAGGTTCCCTTTTCTCTACACCCTCTCCAGCATTTATTGTTTGTAGATTTTTTTTCTGTAAAGCCAAGAATTAACAAGATATTCTTGAAAGTTTAAAATCTGGGGCCAAAAATGTCTTGCGCATATAAAAATTGGTTTCTGAAAGTAAGAAAAATATAACAAAATTATTAATCTGAATAGTGTTTGATGGAAATGTCATTTCTTACAGAGCCGCAGTGGCATGTGTTGGAGCATTTTATGAAAAAATGGGGAGGATGTTAGGCAGTGCATTTCCAGAAACAGTGAATAATCTTTTGAAATCTCTGAAGAGTGCAGAGGTAAGTTTTACATCAAATATTAAATGTTTTGTCTGTGGGGAGAGTTAGGTTAAAACTACGTTTGCCTTTTCTCTGTTAGTACTCATACTGCTTAGCAAGAGGGTAATTTAAAATTATTACATGCCAGATACTGTTGCTTGCCCTTTTTATTATTCTTTATTTTAAAAATTTTACAGAGTTTTGTTGTTCACCGACATGTATGTTCCCAGATCATTCATATGCATATCCCTGGTCCCCCCACCCACCCAGTTCCCCTCCTCCTACCCCTCCGGACCATCGCCCCGTGATTGTAGGCACTCCTATTCCCTTAGCACAATGACAATAGCTATCTTTTCCACACGTGCCACGTGCTATAGGTTTCGATGTTACTTCCTCTATGTCTCCCTCTCACTGTTTGTTCCCCACAATGTCCTTATGTCTATTCTCTGTCTGTTTTTCCATGAGTTCACTGCGTGTGTTATCATAACCATCTTACTAGATTCCATATATATGTTAGTATACTGTACTTGTCTTTCTCTTTTTGACTTACTTCACTTTTTATGATAGGTTCTAGAGTTAGCCACCTCATTAGGACTGAGTCTTCTGCATTTCTTTTAACAGCTGAGTAGTATTCCATTGTATATATGTACCAGAGTTTCTGTATCCATTCATTTGTCGATGGACATCTAGGTTGCTTCCAGGTTCTGGCTATTATATAGAGAGCTGCAATGAACATTGGGGTACGGGTGTTTCTTTCAGTTTTGATTTCATCAGGATATAAGCCTAATAGTGGGATTGCTGGGTCATAGGGTGCTTCTATTTTTAGTTTTTTAAGGAATCTCCATACTGTCTTCCATAGAGGCTGTATCAATTTACATTCCCACCAGCAATGCAAGAGGGTTCCCTTTTCTCCGCACCCTCTCCAGCATTTATTGTCTGTCGATTTATTGATGATGGCCATTCTGATGGGTGTGAGGTGGTATCTCATTGTGGTTCTAATTTGCATTTCTCTAATAATAGGCGAGGTTGAGCATCGTTTCATGTGTTTTTGGACCATCTGTATGTCCTCTTTGGAGAGGCGTCTCTTTAGATCTTTTTCCCATTTTTTGATTGGGTTGTTTGTTTTTCCTGTGCTGAGTTGTCTGAGTTACTTGTAGATTTTGGAGATTAATTCTTTGTCTGTTATTTCATTTGCTATGATTTTCTCCCACTCTGTGGGCTGTCTGTTCAGCCTTTTTGTAATTGCTTTTGCTGTACAAAAGCTTTTAAGTTTCGTTAGATCCCACGTGTTCATTTTTCTTTTCAGTTCCGCTATTCGAGTAGGTGGGTTGGAGAAGATCCTGCTTTGATTTATGTCCTTGAGGGTTTTGCCTATATTCTCCTCTAAGAGTTTGATGGTTTCTGGTCTTACATTTAAGTCTTTAATCCATTTTGAGTTGATCTTTGTGTATGGTGTCCGGGAATGTTCCAACTTCATTTTTTTGCATGTAGCTGTCCAATTTTCCTAGCACCACTTGTTGAAGAGGCTGTCTTTGTCCCATTTTATAGTTTCGCCTCCTTTGTCAAAAATAAAGCACCCATAGGTGCGTGGGTTGATCTCTGGGTTCTCAATCTTGTTCCATTGGTCTATAGTTCTGTTTTTGTGCCAGTACCATACTGTCTTGAGGACTGTTGCTTTGCAGTAGAGTCTGAAGTTAGGGAGACTGATTCCTCCAGCTCTGTTTTTCTTTCTCAGGATTGCTTTGGCTATTTGAGGTCTTTTGTGTTTTCATATGAACTGTGTTATTCTTTGGTCTAGTTCTGTGAAAAATGTCAATGGTAGTTGGATAGGTATTGCATTGAATCTGTAGATGATATTTGGTAGTATGGTCATTTTCACAATATTGATTCTTCCGACCCAGGAACATGGAATATCTCTCCATCTGTTTAAGTTTTCTTTAATTTCTTTCATGAGTGTCTTGTAATTTTCTGTGTACAATTCTTTTGTTTCTTTGGGTAGGTTTATTCCTAGATATTTGATTCTTTTGGTTGCAGTGGTGAAGGGGATTGCCTCTTTGATTTCGTTTTCTGATTTTTCATTGTTTGTGTATAGGAATGCCAGTGATTTCTGTGTGTTGACTTTGTATCCTGCGACTTTGCTGAATTCGTTGATTAGCTCTAGGAGCTTTGTAATAGTGTCTTTGGGATTTTCTATGTATAATATCATGTCGTCTGCAAAAAAGAGAGCTTGACTTCTTCCTTTCCAATCTGGATTCCTTTGATTTCTTTCTCTTCTCTTATTGCTGTTGCTAGGACTTCCAGGACTATGTTGAATAGTAGTGGTGAAAGTGGGCCCCCCTGTCTTGTTCCTGATCTTAGAGGGAATGCTTTAAGTTTTTCACCATTGAGGATAATGTTCACTGTGGGCTTATCATAGATGGCTTTCACTATGTTGAGATAGGTTCCTTCTATGCCCATTTTCTGAAGAGTTTTTATCATAAATGGGTGCTGTACTTTGTCGAAGGCTTTTTCTGCATCTACTGAGATGATCATGTGGTTTTTGTCTTTCCATTTGTTGATACGGTGTATCACATTGATTGATTTGCGGATGTTGAAGAATCCTTGCATGCCTGGGATGAACTCGACTTGATCATGGTGTATGAGTTTTTTGATGTGTCGTTGAATTCTGTTTGCTAGGATATTGTTGAGGATCTTGGCATCTAAGTTCATCAGAGAAATTGGTCTGTAATTTTCCTTTTTTGTGTTGTCTTTGCCTGGTTTGGGTATCAGGGTGATGGTGGCCTCGTAGAATGTGTTGGAAGTTTTCCTTCCTGTGCAATGTTTTGAAAGAGTTTTAGAAGGATAGGCATTAGCTCTTCTTTAAATGTTTGGTAGAATTTGGCTGTGAAGCCATCTGGCCCTGGTTTTTTATTTTGGGGTAGTTTTTTAATCACAGATTCGATTTCTGAGCATGTGATTGGGTTGTTCAAAGTTTCTGTTTCTTCCTGGCTCAGTCTTGGGAGATTGATCTTCCCCAAGAAACTGTCCATTTCTTCCAGGTTGTCCAGTTTGTTGCCATAGAGTTGCTCGTAATAGTCCCTTAGAATCCTTTGGATTTCTGCATTATCTGTTGTAATCTCTCCTTTTTCGTTTTTGATTTTTCATTGTTTGTGTATAGGAATGCCAGTGATTTCTGTGTGTTGACTTTGTATCCTGCGACTTTGCTGAATTCGTTGATTAGCTCTAGGAGCTTTGTAATAGTGTCTTTGGGATTTTCTATGTATAATATCATGTCGTCTGCAAAAAAGAGAGCTTGACTTCTTCCTTTCCAATCTGGATTCCTTTGATTTCTTTCTCTTCTCTTATTGCTGTTGCTAGGACTTCCAGGACTATGTTGAATAGTAGTGGTGAAAGTGGGCCCCCCTGTCTTGTTCCTGATCTTAGAGGGAATGCTTTAAGTTTTTCACCATTGAGGATAATGTTCACTGTGGGCTTATCATAGATGGCTTTCACTATGTTGAGATAGGTTCCTTCTATGCCCATTTTCTGAAGAGTTTTTATCATAAATGGGTGCTGTACTTTGTCGAAGGCTTTTTCTGCATCTACTGAGATGATCATGTGGTTTTTGTCTTTCCATTTGTTGATACGGTGTATCACATTGATTGATTTGCGGATGTTGAAGAATCCTTGCATGCCTGGGATGAACTCGACTTGATCATGGTGTATGAGTTTTTTGATGTGTCGTTGAATTCTGTTTGCTAGGATATTGTTGAGGATCTTGGCATCTAAGTTCATCAGAGAAATTGGTCTGTAATTTTCCTTTTTTGTGTTGTCTTTGCCTGGTTTGGGTATCAGGGTGATGGTGGCCTCGTAGAATGTGTTGGAAGTTTTCCTTCCTGTGCAATGTTTTGAAAGAGTTTTAGAAGGATAGGCATTAGCTCTTCTTTAAATGTTTGGTAGAATTTGGCTGTGAAGCCATCTGGCCCTGGTTTTTTATTTTGGGGTAGTTTTTTAATCACAGATTCGATTTCTGAGCATGTGATTGGGTTGTTCAAAGTTTCTGTTTCTTCCTGGCTCAGTCTTGGGAGATTGATCTTCCCCAAGAAACTGTCCATTTCTTCCAGGTTGTCCAGTTTGTTGCCATAGAGTTGCTCGTAATAGTCCCTTAGAATCCTTTGGATTTCTGCATTATCTGTTGTAATCTCTCCTTTTTCGTTTTTGATTTTGGTGATCTGGTTTTTCTCTCTCTTTCTCTTGATGAGTCTGGCCAGAGGCTTGTCAATTTTGTTTACCTTTTCAAAGAACCAGCTTTTTGTTTTATTTATCTGTACTACAGTTTCTTTCATTTTTTTCTCATTTATTTCTGCTCTAGTCTTTATAATCTCTCTTCTTTTGCTGGCTTTGGGATGTTTTTGTTCTTCTTTCTCCAGTTGTTTTAAGCGGTGGGTTAGGTCATCTGCTTCATATTTTCCTAGTTTCTTGAGGTGGGATTGTATTGCGCTATAAATTTCCCTCTTAGAACTGCTTTTGCAGTATCCCATAGGTTTTGCACGGTCATATGTTCATTATCATTTTCTTCTAGGAATTTTTAAATTTCTCCTTTGATTTCCTCAGTAATCAGTTGGTTTTTTAGGTATGCGTTGTTTAATCTCCATGAGTTTGTGTTTTTAGCGGTTTTTTTTCCTGTAGTTGATCTCTAGTCTCATTGCATTGTGGCCTGAGAAGATGGTTGATGTAATTTCAGTTTTCTTGAATTGACTGAGGTTAGATTTGTGGCCCAAGATGTGGTCTATCCTGGAGAATGTTCTGTGAGCACTAGAGAAGAAAGTGTATTCTTCTTCTTTTGGATGGAACGTCCTAAAGATATCGATGAGGTCCATCTTTTCCAGTGTGGCATTTAAGGCTTGTGTTTCTTTATTAATTTTCTGTTTGGATGATCTGTCCATTGGTGTGAGAGGAGTGTTAAAGTCTCCTACTATTATTGTGTGGTAGAATTTGGCTGTGAAGCCATCTGGCCCTGGTTTTTTATTTTGGGGTAGTTTTTTAATCACAGATTCGATTTCTGAGCATGTGATTGGGTTGTTCAAAGTTTCTGTTTCTTCCTGGCTCAGTCTTGGGAGATTGATCTTCCCCAAGAAACTGTCCATTTCTTCCAGGTTGTCCAGTTTGTTGCCATAGAGTTGCTCGTAATAGTCCCTTAGAATCCTTTGGATTTCTGCATTATCTGTTGTAATCTCTCCTTTTTCGTTTTTGATTTTGGTGATCTGGTTTTTCTCTCTCTTTCTCTTGATGAGTCTGGCCAGAGGCTTGTCAATTTTGTTTACCTTTTCAAAGAACCAGCTTTTTGTTTTATTTATCTGTACTACAGTTTCTTTCATTTTTTTCTCATTTATTTCTGCTCTAGTCTTTATAATCTCTCTTCTTTTGCTGGCTTTGGGATGTTTTTGTTCTTCTTTCTCCAGTTGTTTTAAGCGGTGGGTTAGGTCATCTGCTTCATATTTTCCTAGTTTCTTGAGGTGGGATTGTATTGCGCTATAAATTTCCCTCTTAGAACTGCTTTTGCAGTATCCCATAGGTTTTGCACGGTCATATGTTCATTATCATTTTCTTCTAGGAATTTTTAAATTTCTCCTTTGATTTCCTCAGTAATCAGTTGGTTTTTTAGGTATGCGTTGTTTAATCTCCATGAGTTTGTGTTTTTAGCGGTTTTTTTTCCTGTAGTTGATCTCTAGTCTCATTGCATTGTGGCCTGAGAAGATGGTTGATGTAATTTCAGTTTTCTTGAATTGACTGAGGTTAGATTTGTGGCCCAAGATGTGGTCTATCCTGGAGAATGTTCTGTGAGCACTAGAGAAGAAAGTGTATTCTTCTTCTTTTGGATGGAACGTCCTAAAGATATCGATGAGGTCCATCTTTTCCAGTGTGGCATTTAAGGCTTGTGTTTCTTTATTAATTTTCTGTTTGGATGATCTGTCCATTGGTGTGAGAGGAGTGTTAAAGTCTCCTACTATTATTGTGTTATTATTGATTTCTTCTTTTAAGTCTGAAAGTATCTGTCTTATGTATTGAGGTGCCCCTGTGTTGGGTGCATAGATATTCATGATTGTTATGTCTTCCTCTTGGATGGATCCCTTAATCATGATGTAGTGACCTGCCTTGTCTCTTAGAATCTTCTTTACTTTAAAATCTATTTTGTCTGATATGAGGATTGCTACTCCAGCTTTCTTTTGATTTCCATTTGCATGGAATATCTTTTTCCAGCCTCTCAATTTCAGTCTATGGGTGTCTCTAGGTCTGAAGTGGGTCTCTTGTAAACAGCATAAATATGAGTCATATTTCTTTATCCATTCAGCCAGCCTGTGTCATTTGGTTGGAGCATTTAGTCCATTTACGTTCAAAGTAATTATTGATACAAATGTTCCTATTGTCATCTTCTTAGAAGTTTGGGGTTTGATTTGTAGGACTTTTCCTTCTCTTGTATTTATTGGCTATATCAGGCCCTTTAACACTTGTTGTAGGGTTGGTTTTGTGGTACAGAATTCTTTTAGTTTTTGCTTGTCTGTGACGCTTTTGACTTCACCATCAATTCTGAATGAGATTCTTGCTGGGTAGAGAATTCTTGGTTGGAGGTTATTCTCTTTTTAGCCATATAAATGTGTCTTGCCATTCTCTTCTGGCCTGCAGGGTTTCTGTTGAAAGATCCGCAGTTAGACGTATGGGGTTTCCTTTATATGTTATTTGTTCTTTACTCCTAGCTGCTTTTAGTATTCTGTCTTTATATTTGCTTTGTGTTAGTTTGATTAGAATGTGCCTTGGTGTGTTTCTTCTGAGGTTTATCCTGTGTGGAACTCTTTGTACTTCTTGGACTTGGTTAACTATTTCCTTTCCCATGCTGGGAAAGTTTTCAACTATAACCTCTTCAAGAATTTTTTCATAGCCTTTCTTCCCCTCTTCTTCCTCTAGAACTCCTATAATTCTAATGTTGGTGCGTTTGATATTGTCCCATAGTTCTCTGATGCAACCCTCAGTTCTTTTAATTCTTTGGGCTTTGTTCTGTTCTTCAGCACTTATTTCCACCATTCTGTCTTCTGGCTCACTTATCCGTTCTTCTGCCTCTGATACTCTACTGTTGAGACCTTCTGTAGTATTTTTGAGTTCAGCAATTGAGTTGGTGGTCTCTGTTTGCTTATTTTTCATTTCTTGCTTGTCTCTTCTCAGTGCACTAATTTCCTCTAATATTCTGTTTTCAGTGTTTTGAATCCTCATTAGTATAGCTTTTCTGAATTCTCTTTTAGATAATTTGTGTATCTCCTCCTCTGTCATTTGAAGCCTGTTTCTCTAGCTTGGTCCTTCATTTGTGCAGTGTTTCTCTGTCGTTTCATTATTAGGTTAATTTTTGTTTCTTGTGTGTCTCTGTGTGTGGAGTTCTTTCCTCCACCAGGCTTCTTGATTGAATTCTCCTTCCTTTGGGTTTCTGTCCTTGTAGAAGGGTTCAGTGGTTTGTTACTTGGATGGTGTTAGGTCTTTCAGTGTTTATTGATACAAATGTTCCTATTGTCATCTTCTTAGAAGTTTGGGGTTTGATTTGTAGGACTTTTCCTTCTCTTGTATTTATTGGCTATATCAGGCCCTTTAACACTTGTTGTAGGGTTGGTTTTGTGGTACAGAATTCTTTTAGTTTTTGCTTGTCTGTGACGCTTTTGACTTCACCATCAATTCTGAATGAGATTCTTGCTGGGTAGAGAATTCTTGGTTGGAGGTTATTCTCTTTTTAGCCATATAAATGTGTCTTGCCATTCTCTTCTGGCCTGCAGGGTTTCTGTTGAAAGATCCGCAGTTAGACGTATGGGGTTTCCTTTATATGTTATTTGTTCTTTACTCCTAGCTGCTTTTAGTATTCTGTCTTTATATTTGCTTTGTGTTAGTTTGATTAGAATGTGCCTTGGTGTGTTTCTTCTGAGGTTTATCCTGTGTGGAACTCTTTGTACTTCTTGGACTTGGTTAACTATTTCCTTTCCCATGCTGGGAAAGTTTTCAACTATAACCTCTTCAAGAATTTTTTCATAGCCTTTCTTCCCCTCTTCTTCCTCTAGAACTCCTATAATTCTAATGTTGGTGCGTTTGATATTGTCCCATAGTTCTCTGATGCAACCCTCAGTTCTTTTAATTCTTTGGGCTTTGTTCTGTTCTTCAGCACTTATTTCCACCATTCTGTCTTCTGGCTCACTTATCCGTTCTTCTGCCTCTGATACTCTACTGTTGAGACCTTCTGTAGTATTTTTGAGTTCAGCAATTGAGTTGGTGGTCTCTGTTTGCTTATTTTTCATTTCTTGCTTGTCTCTTCTCAGTGCACTAATTTCCTCTAATATTCTGTTTTCAGTGTTTTGAATCCTCATTAGTATAGCTTTTCTGAATTCTCTTTTAGATAATTTGTGTATCTCCTCCTCTGTCATTTGAAGCCTGTTTCTCTAGCTTGGTCCTTCATTTGTGCAGTGTTTCTCTGTCGTTTCATTATTAGGTTAATTTTTGTTTCTTTGTGTGTGTCTCTGTGTGTGGAGTTCTTTTTCCTCCACCAGGCTTCTTGATTGAATTCTCCCTTCCTTTGGGTTTCTGTCCTTGTAGAAGGGTTCAGTGGTTTGTTACTTGGATGGTGTTAGGTCTTGTTTACAGGTGCATAATCTCTAGTGTTGTATGTTCTTTGATAGTGTGGTGTCTTGGGCTTCCACTCCGAGGATCCTTGGTTTGATGATTGGTCAGGGGGTGTAGGCTCTATGTCTGGTTTGCTGTGGTGTTCCGTGATATTAGTTCAAATACTAGCATCTGAGGCACAAGAGTTGCATCCGTGATGGGTGACAGTCATAAAAGCGTGCAGATGTTTTCTAACATAATTGTAAGATATACATACATACACAGCAATACCCGCAACTGACCAGTTTTACAGAGATAAAGCACAGGAAATCCTTCTGGCAAATCATGCAATCAGAGATGATACTTGCCCGTTAAGCTCTGAATTAATTAAAATAGTGCCTGGATAAATAGATCCAGGGCAAGGTCCTGGCTTGGATAATTACATTGAGAGCAATTTTTAACTAGGACATGTGTTGGGGGTGAGGAGATGGAGAGTGTATGGGTAATGAGAAGGAATAGATTCGTCTTGGAAGGATTTTATAGGGTTAGGTAGCAAAGATGAGTGTGTTGTATTGTTTAGTGCAGCTGGAAGAGAATAGTGGAGACAGGAATATAGGAAATATTTATCTAGAGGATATTGGTAGATAGGAAAAGGTTTTACATTTAGAACATAGACGGAGAAAGCAGTGGGGAAGAGGGCGAAAAAAGCTAAATACTGTCCCTGGTTTTTATCTTCTCATCTGCCTTTTGGAAACCAATCTGCTCTCTTTCTTTTTTTTTATTTTTCATTTCTTGCTTGTCTCTTCTCAGTGCACTAATTTCCTCTAATATTCTGTTTTCAGTGTTTTGAATCCTCATTAGTATAGCTTTTCTGAATTCTCTTTTAGATAATTTGTGTATCTCCTCCTCTGTCATTTGAAGCCTGTTTCTCTAGCTTGGTCCTTCATTTGTGCAGTGTTTCTCTGTCGTTTCATTATTAGGTTAATTTTTGTTTCTTTGTGTGTGTCTCTGTGTGTGGAGTTCTTTTTCCTCCACCAGGCTTCTTGATTGAATTCTCCCTTCCTTTGGGTTTCTGTCCTTGTAGAAGGGTTCAGTGGTTTGTTACTTGGATGGTGTTAGGTCTTGTTTACAGGTGCATAATCTCTAGTGTTGTATGTTCTTTGATAGTGTGGTGTCTTGGGCTTCCACTCCGAGGATCCTTGGTTTGATGATTGGTCAGGGGGTGTAGGCTCTATGTCTGGTTTGCTGTGGTGTTCCGTGATATTAGTTCAAATACTAGCATCTGAGGCACAAGAGTTGCATCCGTGATGGGTGACAGTCATAAAAGCGTGCAGATGTTTTCTAACATAATTGTAAGATATACATACATACACAGCAATACCCGCAACTGACCAGTTTTACAGAGATAAAGCACAGGAAATCCTTCTGGCAAATCATGCAATCAGAGATGATACTTGCCCGTTAAGCTCTGAATTAATTAAAATAGTGCCTGGATAAATAGATCCAGGGCAAGGTCCTGGCTTGGATAATTACATTGAGAGCAATTTTTAACTAGGACATGTGTTGGGGGTGAGGAGATGGAGAGTGTATGGGTAATGAGAAGGAATAGATTCGTCTTGGAAGGATTTTATAGGGTTAGGTAGCAAAGATGAGTGTGTTGTATTGTTTAGTGCAGCTGGAAGAGAATAGTGGAGACAGGAATATAGGAAATATTTATCTAGAGGATATTGGTAGATAGGAAAAGGTTTTACATTTAGAACATAGACGGAGAAAGCAGTGGGGAAGAGGGCGAAAAAAGCTAAATACTGTCCCTGGTTTTTATCTTCTCATCTGCCTTTTGGAAACCAATCTGCTCTCTTTCTTTTTTTTTTTTTTTAAGATTTATTTATTTATTTGGGCGGGGGTCGGGTTGGGGAGGGAAGGGAGCAGGCGGGCCACTTCTATTGGTCTTTCATTTCTCTGTTTTATCCGTCTTTGTTCTTTGGCTCCTGCGGGCCTCCCATCGCGGTGGTGTCTGTCGTTGCTGAGTGCCGGCTCTGGGCGCATACGCTCCAGAGCTCCGGTTCAGTAATTGAACACATCAGTCCAGCCGCTCCGCGGCATGTGGGATCTTCCCAGCCCAGGGATCGAACCCCCAGGCCAGGGATCGAACCGGCGTCCCTTGCACTGCAAGGCGGTGACCTTACCCACTGGACCACCAGGGGGTTTGAGGGAAGCCCCCAATCTGCTCTTGATGGTGGTGTCTTGATGGTGTAGTCTTTCCCTTATAGCGCCGGTTGCTATGGTTTCTGTTTTTGTTTTCAGCAAAACGAAGGCTTTGCTGTGAGCTTGGGTGCTGGCCAGGTTGGCGGGCTGATCCCAGTCCGTTGGGCAGGGACCGCGGTGCACGCAGCCCCGTGTTGGAGAGGGGTGCCCCGGCTCTACCGCGCACTCACCAGTAGCCTCCAATCCCTGCTCTTTCCCCGGCTTCCTCCGCTGCCGCTGCAGCTCTAGGGGTGCGCGGGCTCCTCCGCCACTGGCACACGCGCACTGCCGGTTATGCATCCAAGTCCCAAAGGCCGGCGCGAGCTTTCCCATCTGGCTCGTGCCTGGTCCCTGGTCAGCAACCCATGGGCGACTTCCCCTCGCCATTGAATTTACCCGCGGCGGCGCGGCTTTTCGTCCGCGTGCCCTTTGTTTTAATGTATAGTTTCTCATATTTCTAGGAGAAATAATGCTTTTCCTTGACAAAGAATAGGTGCCCCTTTTGTATTGTTTAGTGCAGCTGGAAGAGAATAGTGGAGACAGGAATATAGGAAATATTTATCTAGAGGATATTGGTAGATAGGAAAAGGTTTTACATTTAGAACATAGACGGAGAAAGCAGTGGGGAAGAGGGCGAAAAAAGCTAAATACTGTCCCTGGTTTTTATCTTCTCATCTGCCTTTTGGAAACCAATCTGCTCTCTTTCTTTTTTTTTTTTTTTAAGATTTATTTATTTATTTGGGCGGGGGTCGGGTTGGGGAGGGAAGGGAGCAGGCGGGCCACTTCTATTGGTCTTTCATTTCTCTGTTTTATCCGTCTTTGTTCTTTGGCTCCTGCGGGCCTCCCATCGCGGTGGTGTCTGTCGTTGCTGAGTGCCGGCTCTGGGCGCATACGCTCCAGAGCTCCGGTTCAGTAATTGAACACATCAGTCCAGCCGCTCCGCGGCATGTGGGATCTTCCCAGCCCAGGGATCGAACCCCCAGGCCAGGGATCGAACCGGCGTCCCTTGCACTGCAAGGCGGTGACCTTACCCACTGGACCACCAGGGGGTTTGAGGGAAGCCCCCAATCTGCTCTTGATGGTGGTGTCTTGATGGTGTAGTCTTTCCCTTATAGCGCCGGTTGCTATGGTTTCTGTTTTTGTTTTCAGCAAAACGAAGGCTTTGCTGTGAGCTTGGGTGCTGGCCAGGTTGGCGGGCTGATCCCAGTCCGTTGGGCAGGGACCGCGGTGCACGCAGCCCCGTGTTGGAGAGGGGTGCCCCGGCTCTACCGCGCACTCACCAGTAGCCTCCAATCCCTGCTCTTTCCCCGGCTTCCTCCGCTGCCGCTGCAGCTCTAGGGGTGCGCGGGCTCCTCCGCCACTGGCACACGCGCACTGCCGGTTATGCATCCAAGTCCCAAAGGCCGGCGCGAGCTTTCCCATCTGGCTCGTGCCTGGTCCCTGGTCAGCAACCCATGGGCGACTTCCCCTCGCCATTGAATTTACCCGCGGCGGCGCGGCGCGGCTTTTCGTCCGGCGTGCCCTTTGTTTTAATGTATAGTTTCTCATATTTCTAGGAGAAAGGAAATAATGCTTTTCCTTGACAAAGAATAGGTGTACTTATTATTTTATTTAACCCTAGCGATATTTTTGTAGTGCCATTTTTTTTTTTTTTTTTACCATACCTGATGTATTAGTTTCCTCGGGCTATTTTAATAAATGACCGCAGAATGGGTGGCTTAAAACAACTGAAATTTATTGTGTTACAGTTCTGGAAGTTAGTCTGAAATCAGGGTTTCAGCAGCGCCATCCTTCCTCTGATGGCTCTTGGGAATAATCTTTCCATGCCTTCTTAGCTTCTGGTTGTGTCTGACAGTCCTTGGCATTTGGTAGTATTTCTGGGTTCGCAGATATATCTCTCCATTCTCTGCCTCTGCTGTCATATGGTGTTCTCCGCAGGCATCTGGTTTTGTGTCCAAATTCTTGTAGTCTAAAGGCACCAGTCATTGGGTTAGGGTCCATCCTAATCTAGTATGACCTCATCTTTGCCTCTTTCATTTGCAAAGACCTTAATTTCCAAATGAAGTCATGTTTACAGGTAACAGGGCATAGAATTTGAACTTATCTTTTGGCAGGACGGTATTCAATCCACAGCAGCTAAATGAAGTAAAAACTGTTCTACTTTGTCATGTCATTTTGGTATTCTGAAAATTCTTTGTTCACTTAGAGTTAACTAAGAATAGACCAAGCACTGGTCTCATAATCTAATTCTTCATCTAGGAAAACTAAAGCTTTCTTGGACAACACTCCTGGGAACTCTTTGTTCATTTATTAAATGAGAATTGAGGCATTAGGCATATAAAGATATCTGAATAAGGTCTACTATCTAACCTCAAAAAGCTTACAGTCTAGTGAGAGCTATGTTTGAAATAGTATACTATCAGAAATATGAAGCAAACACTGTAATAGTACAAAAAACAACAGTTGAAATTAGTCACAAAAATTTAGTACTTTAGAATAACTCTGAGAAATTTTAAAACTATGTTGGATGCTTTCTTCCTCTTTTAGATGGTATACATTGCTTCTTAAGTACTTTTAATAACTTTTTACATTCTGAAAGGTGGGATCTTTCAGATATTATTATATTGAAACTTTTGAATTTGTCTTGTCATTAATTGCATTTCAGCAGGTCGTGGAAACATCAGAATATGCTTACTTATTGTAACCTAATTTCTCAAGTATTATTTTATTGAAGTTAATTATTTTTACCTTTTAGGTACATTCTAGAATACTTTAAAATTTTTAAATATTTACTATTTATGTTTAGAGGTATGGCCATGAAGTCCAAAGAAGCTTTTTTTTTTTTTTAATTTTTTTTCGGGGGGGTGGGTGCAGGTTGGGGAGGGAGGGGGGCTGCTGGGCCACTTCTGTTGGTCATTCATTTATTTATTTTCATCCGTCTTTGTTCTTTGTCCCGTGTGGGCTTCCCATCGCGGTGGCCTCTGTTGTCGCAGAGCACTGGCTCTGGGTGCACGCACTCCAGAGCTCCGGCTCAGTGATTGGACACATCAGTCCAGACGCTCCGTGACACGTGGGATCTTCCCAGGCCAGGGATCGAACTGGCGCCCCTTGCACTACAAGGCAGTGTCCTTACCCACTGGACCACCAGAGAAGCCCCCAAAGAAGCTTTTTGTTTTGATGTGTTCTTGTTTAAATGTAAACGTGGAATTTGCTTTTTGTTTATGTCTAGTCTCAAGGGCGAAGTGAAATCTTAATGAGTCTACAAAAGGTTCTGAATGGCCTAGGAGGTGCAGCAGCTTCCTGTCATCGTGATATTTACAAGAATGCCAGGTCCCTCTTAACTGACAGGTCAATGGCTGTTCGATGTGCAGTTGCCAAGGTTAGTACTCAGCTCTTTATCCTGCTTGCCCTTAAATAATCAGTGATTTTCTTCTTCTTTGAAAGTTTTAAAATATAGTATGATTTTTTCCCCCTTTGGATTAGTTTCACTTCATTTTCTAGACTCATACACAGAATGGAATCATGATGTATGTGCTTTTTTTATGGGCTAGCTTCTTTAGCTCAACATAATGATTTTGAGATTTGTCAGCATTGTTACGTATATCAATAGTTTGTTCCTCCAACTTTTTTTTTTTTTTCAAAATAGTTTTGGCTTTTATTGCTGACTAGTATTTCATTGTATGGATATACCACAGTTGGTGTATTCCTTCGCATATTATGAATATTCAGGATACTTCCAGTTTGGGCTATTACCAAAAAAAGGTGCTGTGAACATCCGCGTACTAGTTTTTATATAAACACATGCTTTCCATTCACATGGATAAATACCCAGGAGTGATATGGCTGGATTCTAGATTTACATTTTAATTTTTGGAGAAATTACGACTCTTTTCCAGAGTATTATGAGATTTCCTTTTTTTCCACATCCTCTCCAAATTCTGGTATTGCCAGTCTTTTACATTTTATCCATTCTTATGTATATGTACAGGTATCTCATTGTGACTTTAATTTGCATTTCTAGACTAATGATGATCATATTTTTAGGTGCTTATTTGTCATTCATATATTATTTGATATCGAGTCTATTTTAAAATATTTTGCATTGTTTTTTTGAGTTGTCTATTTTTTTAAATTTTGGCCTCTTTTATTGATCTTTCATTTATTTATTTTCATCCTATAATTTTTTGGCCTGCGTGGGCCTCCCATTGCAGTGGCCTCTCTCGTTGCAGAGCACCAGCTCTGGGCGCATGCGCTCCAGTGCGCTGGCTGGTAATTGGACACACTGGTCCTGCTGCTCTGCGGCATGTGGAATTTTCCCAGGCCAGGGATCGAACGGGCACACCTTGCACTGCTAGGCGGACTCTTTACCCACTGGACCACCAAGGATGCCCCCTTCTTTTTTTTTTAATAACAAAAAATATTTTACTAAAACATAAGATTTACAGAAGTTTCCAGAGAAGCCGTACAAAATGGTCACAAAGTTTTTCTTGAAGGGAAGTTCTACATTTGACAGCAAGGTCACAATGTTATTGGTAAGGGCTGTGATGTTTGTTTAATGTTCCCATTTTGGTTCATTCAGTCAAGCTTGTCCGTCTACACCATTTAAATAAAGTTAGGCTTGACTAGAGAGCATATTCTAAAAAACTGGTTAGCTGCTTTTAACCAATGCAATTAGATCACCATAAAAAGAGAGAAAGGAGCCCATAAAATTAGAATAAAACTTCCTCCCCCCCACCAAAAAAGTCAATAATAATAATAAAATAAAGAAAATCACCCACATCCCTGCAGTTAACCGTGACAACTACCTTCATTCACAGTGCTTTATACTTAAACCATGATGGGGGAAATGAATAAAAGCAGAGATGGAGCCACTGCTTTTTTTTTTTATCTTTTGGGAGGTGGGGTGGGGAGGGAAGGGAGCAGGCGGGCCACTTCTATTGGTCTTTCATTTGTCTATTTTCATCCATCTTTGTTCTTTGGCCCGTGTGGGCCTCCCATTGCAGTGGCCTCTGTCGTCGCAGAGCGCCAGCCCTGGGCGCACGCAATCCAGAGCTCCGGCTCGGTAATTGGACACATCAGTCCAGCCGCTCCGCGGCACGTGGGATCTTCCCAGGCCAGGGCTCGAACCGGCGCCCCTTGCACAGCAAGGCGGTGTCCTTACCCACTGGACCACCAGGGGAAGCCCGATATACCTTTCTTGATTAGTATACTTTTATAGTGACTTGGGCTTCCCAGGTGGCACTAGTGGTAAAAACAAAAAAACCCCCAAACCCTGCCTTCCAATGCAGGAGATGTAAGAGATGCAGGTTCAATCCCTGGGTCAGGAAAATCCCTTGGAGGAGGGCATGGCAACCCACTCCAGTATTCTTGCCTAGAGAATCCCATGGACAGAGGAGCCTGGCAGGCTACAGCATGTGTGCATTCACATAATGCCTTAAAATCAGATAGTGTTAGCCCTTCAACTTTTTCTTTTTCAGAAATAGTTTTGGCTATTCTCAGTCCTTTGCATTTCTATATAAATTTTGTTATATCACTTTCTGCAAGAAGAGCATGCTGGATTTTTATTCAGGTTGCACTGAATCTAAATCAGTTTGTGGAGAGTTGTGAGCTTAACAACATTAAGTCCAACTCAAAAATGGTATCTCTGATAAAAGTTTAAAAAAAAAAATGGTATCTCTGTCTCTCATTCATTTAGGTCTTCTTTGATCACTCTTAGCAAGATTTCGTGGTTTTTCAAATGCAGATATCTTGCACATCTTTTGTCAGATTTATCCTTAAGTATTTCATATTTTTACGCTACTTTGAATAGTTTTGATGAACATTTTTTTTTTTTTAATTTATTTACTTTGGGCAGGGGTCGGGTTGAGGAGGGAGGGGAGTGGGAGGGCCACTTCTATTGGTCTTTTTTATTTCTCTATTTTCATTTGTCTTCATTCTTTGGCTCCTGTGGGCCTCCCATCGTGGTGGCGTCCGTCGTTGCAGAGCACCGGCTCTGGGCGCATGCGCTCCAGAGCTCCGGCTCGGTAATTGGACACATCAGTCCAGCCTCTCCGCGGCACGTGGGATCTTCCCAGGCCAGAACTCAAACCGGCACCCCTTGCACTGCAAGGCGGTGGTGTCCTTAACCACTGGACCACCAGGGGAAGCCCCTGATGAACATTTTTTCAATTTCTAATTGTTCATTACTAACATAGAGAAATAACAGTTGTTTTGTACATTTATCTTATATTCATCAACCTTCATACGCTGGTACTAATTTTGTGTCAGCTTTTTAAATAGATTCTATCAAACATTCTATGTAGCCAATCATGTTGTCTATGAATAAAGACAGTTTTATTTCATTTACAATCTGAATGGCTTCTGTTTATTTTTCTTTCTTATTGCACTAGCTAGCTATATCCTTCAGTGCAATGTTGAATAGAAAACATGAGAGCCAACGTTCTTGTCTTTTTCCCGCTGCTTAAAGGGAAATTATTCATCCTTCACCATTAAATATGTTGTTGCCTGCCAGTTTTCTTTGATGACCTTTTATCAGGTTGAGGAAGTGCCCTTATATTCCTGGCCTTCCAAGAAGTTTTTATCAAGAGTGGATTTTGGATTTTGTCAAATGGGTTTGGTTTTAAAATTTGATTTCTTGTGTTGTTTCTGTTATTGCTGTTTTCTAAGTAATTTTTTTGTGTTTGCTAATTAGATTTTTTTATTTTAGGATAATTATTAAGATATATATAGGTTTACTTGCAGGGACTCCCCAGGTGGCTCGTTGGTAAAGAATCTGCCTGCCAGTGCAGGAGATGCAGGAGACATGGGTTTGGTCTCTGGGTCAGGAAGATCCCCTGGAGAAGGAAGTGGCAACCTACTCCAGTATTCTTGCATGGAGAATTCCATGGACAGAGGAACCTGGCAGGCAGCAATCTCTGGGGTCACAGAGTCAGACATAGTGCGTGACTGAGCACGCAGCATGCAGGTTTGCATGTGATTGTAAGGAATAATATAGAGAGATCTTTATAAACTTCCCAGTTCCTTCCTTGCAAAAGCATAGTGCATTATTACAGGCAGTATAATACAATACTGACATTGACACAATCCACTGATTTGTTTTAATGTTTTGTTATTTGATTTCATTGGGTCTTAGGTGCAGTGCTTGGACTCAGTAGTTGCCCTGCTGCATGTGGAATCTTAGTTCCCCAACCAGGGATTGAACTTGTGTCCCTTGCATTGGAAGGTGAATTCTTAACTGCTGGACCACCGGGGAAATTTCCAATCGACTAATCTTGTTCAGTTTTTCCCAATTTTTCTTACATTCTGTCAAAATTTTTTCAGTATTTTATTGAGACATTTGTTTTACAGCTTGCTAATGTAGTGAATTACATAAGTTTTAGAGTTTTAACTAATCTTTCGTTCCTAGGATAAACCCTACTTGCTTGTGGTATATTATCCATTTTATATGTTGCTTGATCAGAGTTGCTAAAAGTTTCTATGTAATTTTTGCATCTATGTTCATGAGGGATATTGGTATGTAGTTTTCTTCCTTATAGTGTCTTTGTCCTTCAGTGCAATGTTGAATAGAAAACATGAGAGCCAACGTTCTTGTCTTTTTCCCGCTGCTTAAAGGGAAATTATTCATCCTTCACCATTAAATATGTTGTTGCCTGCCAGTTTTCTTTGATGACCTTTTATCAGGTTGAGGAAGTGCCCTTATATTCCTGGCCTTCCAAGAAGTTTTTATCAAGAGTGGATTTTGGATTTTGTCAAATGGGTTTGGTTTTAAAATTTGATTTCTTGTGTTGTTTCTGTTATTGCTGTTTTCTAAGTAATTTTTTTGTGTTTGCTAATTAGATTTTTTTATTTTAGGATAATTATTAAGATATATATAGGTTTACTTGCAGGGACTCCCCAGGTGGCTCGTTGGTAAAGAATCTGCCTGCCAGTGCAGGAGATGCAGGAGACATGGGTTTGGTCTCTGGGTCAGGAAGATCCCCTGGAGAAGGAAGTGGCAACCTACTCCAGTATTCTTGCATGGAGAATTCCATGGACAGAGGAACCTGGCAGGCAGCAATCTCTGGGGTCACAGAGTCAGACATAGTGCGTGACTGAGCACGCAGCATGCAGGTTTGCATGTGATTGTAAGGAATAATATAGAGAGATCTTTATAAACTTCCCAGTTCCTTCCTTGCAAAAGCATAGTGCATTATTACAGGCAGTATAATACAATACTGACATTGACACAATCCACTGATTTGTTTTAATGTTTTGTTATTTGATTTCATTGGGTCTTAGGTGCAGTGCTTGGACTCAGTAGTTGCCCTGCTGCATGTGGAATCTTAGTTCCCCAACCAGGGATTGAACTTGTGTCCCTTGCATTGGAAGGTGAATTCTTAACTGCTGGACCACCGGGGAAATTTCCAATCGACTAATCTTGTTCAGTTTTTCCCAATTTTTCTTACATTCTGTCAAAATTTTTTTTCAGTATTTTATTGAGACATTTGTTTTACAGCTTGCTAATGTAGTGAATTACATAAGTTTTAGAGTTTTAACTAATCTTTCGTTCCTAGGATAAACCCTACTTGCTTGTGGTATATTATCCATTTTATATGTTGCTTGATCAGAGTTGCTAAAAGTTTCTATGTAATTTTTGCATCTATGTTCATGAGGGATATTGGTATGTAGTTTTCTTCCCTTATAGTGTCTTTGTCAGATTTCAGTATCAGGGTAGGTATATTGAGTTGAAAAGTATACCCTTCTCTTGAATTTGCTGGAAGAGTTTATATAGGATTGGTAGTATTTCTTATTTAAACATTTGGTTGAATTCATCATTACAACTCTCTCAGTCTCTGGTTTTCTGGGAGGAAAGATTTTCAACTACAGATTCAATTTTTTTAAGTATTATTAGCCTGTTCAGGTTATCTGTTTCTTCTTGAGTGAGTTGTCTGTTTCATCTGAGTTTTCAAATAGTTTTTTTAATATATATTGAATCTACAGTGATATAATTTCTCTCATTCCTACTTTTTTGGTAGTTTGTGTCTTTTTTCTCATCTTTCTGATCAGAGACTTATCAGATATATTGGTTATTTCAGAGAAGCAGCTTTTGGTTTCATTTCTGTTTTTAAGTTTTCTGGTTTATTGATTTCCTCTCTTAGCTGTATTATTTCCTTTTCCTGCTCACTTGTGTTGAATTTGCTGTGTGTCATCTAGTTTCTTAGTCAGAAGTTGGTTTGAGACTTTTCTTATTTCTAACACAAGAGTTTAGGATTTACATTTCCTTCTAGCTGCTGGAAACTCAGAAGACAGTAAGCTGGGACAATTGTAGGGTTCAACTTGTGTTTTTCATCTTTAAAGGATTAGTATTCTTGATTGCCGGATGTCCAGTGTCTTCAGAACTATTGTTTTGTTTATTTTGTCCATTTTTTGGTTGGTGTTATTTCAGGAGAGAGAGAAATTCTGGTTTATGTTACCTCCATCCCTGGAAGTGGAAGTTCTGAGTTCTCATTTATTATTATCATTTTTTTTTAAATTCCAGTGTCTCCTAGAACTACAGAATGAAGCTGTGTTCATGTGGACTGCTGAACTGGAAAATATAGCCACTCTTTGCTTCAAGGCTTTGGAAAACTCAAACTATGGGGTTCGGGTGGCCGTGTCTAAACTCTTAGGAACAGTCATGGCTACAGCACTGATGCCCAAACAAGCCACAGGTACTGTTTTCCAGCCCCCAGTCCAGACTGTGACCAGTATCGGAAGGTACATGGAACGCTTCCTTCTACATGACGTACCGCTTCTAGGCGGGTCACTTCAAATGGTTTAACTTGTTAAATGTTTGCCTATATTTTCATAAAACAGAAGTTCCCAAATGGCATTTTCTTTGATATAGTCAGGACATTTTTTTTTTTCTTTTTTTCTTTTTTTTCTTTCAGGACGTTTTTTGTGAAGATACTGAGCAAGATTACATGCAGCAAGTATGCTGGACATATAAGAAATAGGATTTATGAAATGGTTTTCTGTCATGTTCAGGGGCTGGAATCTGGCACTTGATAGACTTTCCTTCAGTCCCTGATGAGTAGATCTCCATTCATAGCATAGTGTATTTCTTTTCTTGACCATTATTATAAGCAGAAATCAGAGGCAGTGTTGATTTTCCCAGTGACTTCCGCTGTGCCCCACGGTACCACAGAGATGATTGAGGGACAGCTCTGAGTAGGTGCTGAGTGAACCAGCTCTGCTGTCGTCCCCACTCCTCTGCTCCGTCTCTGTATTTTAGGAAAAGAATCAGATCTGACAGATTCGAGTCCTAGCTCTTAATGTGTATTTGCTGTGAAATCCTGTGAGCTTTGGTCTCTTCATCTTTAATGATGATTATTTCCATCTTTGAATTAGATAATGATGATAACGATAACAGGTAACATTTATTAAGTGCTGATTATGTATAAGGCACCAAATTAAGCATGGAGTAGAGTTGTTTTATTTAATCCTCTCAGAAGCCCTCTGAATCCTGAATACTGTTGTTCTCATTTTTTATAAGCAATGAAATTGAGGCATAAGAGATGGTGTCATTTGTGGTGTAAAAAGTGTTCTATTAAGTGAGATTAAAACCCAGCCATTCAAATTTTAAAGCCAAAATACCTAATCATGAGCTTTACGTCTCTCCTGCAGAGGATTATGTTTGCTACTGTATATGAAAGGACTTAATGCAGTAGGAACCTCTCCACCAGAGGCAGCAAGTTGGTTGCAGTCCATTGGCATTTCAACCAACTGGTAACTGTGGTACAGAAAATGTGGTCTTGACAAAGTTTCATTGTGTCCATCTCAGTTGGGAGTGAGGACTGTGACCAATTAGTAGTACCTGCTGTGGATGTACTTTGTCCATGTTGTATTACTCGTATCAAGGTTAGCATCATTATTAAGACTATTTTGACCGAGATTTATTGAATTGCTTTTAATTAGTAGTGCCATTTTTCTTAGCATTTTCATTTTTCTTATCACTTTTTGCTTCAAAATTAAATTTATTTTTGCAAATACTTTGTAAATTTTAAGATTATAAAAAAATAAATGACTTGTCTTCTTTGTAGTAAATATCCTTAAGAACAATTACTTGAGTTTTAAAACTAGAATATTAGAAAACAATGAACTAATAGCAACAGAATAGCTTGAACTAATAGCTTGTATATTTGCTTTTCTTCCTGAAAGTAATGCGCCAGAATGTGAAGCGGGCAACATTTGATGAGGTCCTAGAACTCATGGCCACAGTATTTCTGGTGAGGGTCAGGTTTCTTAAAGAGTGGAGGAGAAATGTTAAAAGTTGGAGGGTCTGTTAATCGTGAAGTGAGAGTTGGAGTTCCGTTTTAGGGTATTATTAAAGAATGGAGGAGAAATTTAAAAGTTGGAGGGTCTGTTAATCGTCCCTGATGAGTAGATCTCCATTCATAGCATAGTGTATTTCTTTTCTTGACCATTATTATAAGCAGAAATCAGAGGCAGTGTTGATTTCCAGTCTTGTGAAAATTGGGATCTGAATGAGTAAATAAAAACGATAACAGGCTCTTAACAAATCTTTTTTTTAAATGATGATTATTTCCATCTTTGAATTAGATAATGATGATAACGATAACAGGTAACATTTATTAAGTGCTGATTATGTATAAGGCACCAAATTAAGCATGGAGTAGAGTTGTTTTATTTAATCCTCTCAGAAGCCCTCTGAATCCTGAATACTGTTGTTCTCATTTTTTATAAGCAATGAAATTGAGGCATAAGAGATGGTGTCATTTGTGGTGTAAAAAGTGTTCTATTAAGTGAGATTAAAACCCAGCCATTCAAATTTTAAAGCCAAAATACCTAATCATGAGCTTTACGTCTCTCCTGCAGAGGATTATGTTTGCTACTGTATATGAAAGGACTTAATGCAGTAGGAACCTCTCCACCAGAGGCAGCAAGTTGGTTGCAGTCCATTGGCATTTCAACCAACTGGTAACTGTGGTACAGAAAATGTGGTCTTGACAAAGTTTCATTGTGTCCATCTCAGTTGGGAGTGAGGACTGTGACCAATTAGTAGTACCTGCTGTGGATGTACTTTGTCCATGTTGTATTACTCGTATCAAGGTTAGCATCATTATTAAGACTATTTTGACCGAGATTTATTGAATTGCTTTTAATTAGTAGTGCCATTTTTCTTAGCATTTTCATTTTTCTTATCACTTTTTGCTTCAAAATTAAATTTATTTTTGCAAATACTTTGTAAATTTTAAGATTATAAAAAAATAAATGACTTGTCTTCTTTGTAGTAAATATCCTTAAGAACAATTACTTGAGTTTTAAAACTAGAATATTAGAAAACAATGAACTAATAGCAACAGAATAGCTTGAACTAATAGCTTGTATATTTGCTTTTCTTCCTGAAAGTAATGCGCCAGAATGTGAAGCGGGCAACATTTGATGAGGTCCTAGAACTCATGGCCACAGGATTTCTGCGTGGAGGGTCAGGTTTCTTAAAGAGTGGAGGAGAAATGTTAAAAGTTGGAGGGTCTGTTAATCGTGAAGTGAGAGTTGGAGTTACACAGGTTTGTAATATATATATATGTCAAAGAATTCTGTTCATATCCCTTGCGAAATTTCACGGAAGACTCTTACAAAGTCATAGCACATAGGGAGATTTTTAATGCTCTAAAATTTAATAACTTAAAAAATGTCTTTCAAAACATTTCTCTTACTAAATGAATGAACTGCATTCAAATTGTAACTTTCATGCTTATATGGAAAGGTAGATATTTAATAAGGTGTAAATAAACCTGTATCTGCAATATGTCTCTAACAAAATTTTTCCAAATTTTACTTGGCAGATGTAAAATAATTTAGTTTTAATTGAAATTATATTCAAGTAGCTTGAGGCATTTAGATTTTAATGTTTTTCAACAACCCTTGTAGTTAAAAATATTGGTTAGTACTTTGGATTGGTTATCATCATTGCTCAATCGCCAATGTATATATGAAGTTAAACCTGATGTGAGGTAATTTCAGAATAATAATTAATACCAAATGTTATAGTTAATACTATAGTGACTAACACCTAATGCAAAGAGTTGGACACGACTGAGCACACACACAATAAGATGAAATGATTTTTTTGTGATCTTAGTCAAAATCATCTAATTACATCTTGTTCCAGAAACAAGTGTAAAAAGAAGTAGACCATTTTAATCTAACAGTCATAGCAAATGTTTTATAGTTCTCTTATTACTATATCACCTTCATCAGGGCTTCTGAGGTGGTGGTAATGGTAAAAAATCCACCTACCAATGAAGGAGTCGCAAGCGACATGAGTTTGATCCCCTGGGGTAGGAAATGGCAATTCATTCCAGTATTCTTGCCTGAAAAATGCCATAGATAGAGGAGCCTGGTGGGCTACAGTCCATAGGGTCACAAAGATTTGGACACGACTGAGTGCGTGTTCACTCACACACAGATACATGTACCACTTACACATACACCCCCACACACACCACTTTCATCCCCAGGGTGATTTTGCCCTTTCTTCCCTCTTGCACCTTCTCTGTTCTTCATGAAGCTATTAATCCGGAAAACTGTTTTAGTCAAAGATACTTCCACCAATAAATTCTGTGCTACAAGTAATAAAAAGTTTTAAATTTCCTCAGTTGTAATCCCAAGGATGAGTTATTTTGTGTGCTGTTATCAGTTATTTATGTAGTTTCTTTCTCTGTGATTTCAGTTCATGTATATAAATTTGGGGGTTGGCAGGGGAGGAAGGGGGCAGGCGGGCCACTTCTGTTGATCTTTCATTTATCTAATTTCATCCATATTTGTTCTTTGGCCGGTGTGGGCCTCCCATCACAGTGACCTCTGTTGTCGCAGAGCACCGGCTCTGGGCGCATGCGCTCCAGAGTTCCAGCTCGGTGATTGGACACATCAGTCCAGCCGCTCCATGGCACGTGGGATCTTCCCAGGCCAGGATCGAACCAGCACCCCTTGTACTACAAGGCGGTGTCCTTACCCACTGGACCACCAGGGAAGCCCCATGTGTATAAGTTTATCTGAAGTTGTATCTTGATCTGTTTACAGGCATATGTTGTTTTTGTAACCACATTGGGTGGACAGTGGTTGGAGCGTAGCTTTGCTACATTCTTGTCTCATGTGCTTGATCTGGTTTCCCATCCTCGGGCAACACAGACACACGTGGAGGCTGTGTATTCCAGACGCTGTGTCTCCTTCATCCTAAGAGCCACTGTGGGCAGTCTGCTGGGCGAGAAAGCCCAGATTGCAGCTGCCAAAGAAATATGCCAAGCAATTGGAAAGCAAATGAAAGCAGTAGGTAAGAGTTGATGTCATGATGTGTATTGTTGATTGCTTCAGTCATTTAGTTCTTTATCATTATTCTTACAAAATACTAGTACATCTGATTAGTTCATAGCTTTTTCTGGACTATGTTTTTTTTTTCCACCACACCATGCTGCATGTGGGATCTTAATTTTCCAGCCAGGGATTGAACCCACACTGCCTGCATTAGAAGCATGGAGTCTTAACAGCTAGACTGCCAGGGAAGTCCCAGCACTGTGTTTTAATAGTCATTTTTATTGTGGACTCTTATTTGATATTGAAATAATTACAGTGATTTGGAGTTTTTCAGTATTTGGGTAGTGTGTTTGTAAGATCAGTTTTTCTGTTTTACTTCTAATACCTTTAGTGGTTTTATAGTTCTCCTGGTATGCAGCAGGATATTGAGGAATCTTTGAGGAGTAATCTATCGTGGTTTTTCTTCTCGGAGCCTACTGTTGTATAAATATATGTTGTTTTCCCCACGCTTCATTGACTTTATGTGAAGACTTAGAGAGGAACTGTTCCAGGTGGTTTTTAGCCTACTACAGAGTGTTCTGTTGATATTTCATTTATCTAATTTCATCCATATTTGTTCTTTGGCCGGTGTGGGCCTCCCATCACAGTGACCTCTGTTGTCGCAGAGCACCGGCTCTGGGCGCATGCGCTCCAGAGTTCCAGCTCGGTGATTGGACACATCAGTCCAGCCGCTCCATGGCACGTGGGATCTTCCCAGGCCAGGATCGAACCAGCACCCCTTGTACTACAAGGCGGTGTCCTTACCCACTGGACCACCAGGGAAGCCCCATGTGTATAAGTTTATCTGAAGTTGTATCTTGATCTGTTTACAGGCATATGTTGTTTTTGTAACCACATTGGGTGGACAGTGGTTGGAGCGTAGCTTTGCTACATTCTTGTCTCATGTGCTTGATCTGGTTTCCCATCCTCGGGCAACACAGACACACGTGGAGGCTGTGTATTCCAGACGCTGTGTCTCCTTCATCCTAAGAGCCACTGTGGGCAGTCTGCTGGGCGAGAAAGCCCAGATTGCAGCTGCCAAAGAAATATGCCAAGCAATTGGAAAGCAAATGAAAGCAGTAGGTAAGAGTTGATGTCATGATGTGTATTGTTGATTGCTTCAGTCATTTAGTTCTTTATCATTATTCTTACAAAATACTAGTACATCTGATTAGTTCATAGCTTTTTCTGGACTATGTTTTTTTTTTCCACCACACCATGCTGCATGTGGGATCTTAATTTTCCAGCCAGGGATTGAACCCACACTGCCTGCATTAGAAGCATGGAGTCTTAACAGCTAGACTGCCAGGGAAGTCCCAGCACTGTGTTTTAATAGTCATTTTTATTGTGGACTCTTATTTGATATTGAAATAATTACAGTGATTTGGAGTTTTTCAGTATTTGGGTAGTGTGTTTGTAAGATCAGTTTTTCTGTTTTACTTCTAATACCTTTAGTGGTTTTATAGTTCTCCTGGTATGCAGCAGGATATTGAGGAATCTTTGAGGAGTAATCTATCGTGGTTTTTCTTCTCGGAGCCTACTGTTGTATAAATATATGTTGTTTTCCCCACGCTTCATTGACTTTATGTGAAGACTTAGAGAGGAACTGTTCCAGGTGGTTTTTAGCCTACTACAGAGTGTTCTGTGAAACCTAAGTAATTCATAACTAAAAGAAATCCTCTTCCAGGCAGTATCAATTTTATAACTTTTTCAGATTAACAAATAGCTATTGAGTATTTGAGATTGCAAAGCAGTAATTCAGGTTTTGAACAATGAGTAAGATTAAGTCACTCCTTTCATGGTGCTTATAATTAGGAGACTAACACAAGGTAATATATAAATTCTTATGATAGTTTAGTTTTATCACTGTTGCTAATATACATTAGCTTTAATCAAGAAAATTTTATTGCCTAGCAGATGTCTTTAGAAATAAGAATTTAATGACTGGGTAGTATCCAGTACTTTATATCTAGAGAATATATATTGAATACTCATAAAACTAATAAAAATAAATTAATACATAGTTTTATTATAGTTTTTGTTGTTTATAGTAGCTTACTAGGCAAACTATATTTTAAATGGAGTAACTGAAACTTAGGCATGGTGAATTAAAAGGTATATAAATTAACAAAGTGAAGTGTCATTCTTAGACGTATTAAAATACTAAACTGTCCTAGGTTCACAACTTTAAAGATACTTATTTGTTGATGTATTGAAGAAATGTTTGAGTGTCAAATGGTGGGAATAAAATAGCAAGCCACACATAGATACTTTAGGAAGCTTCTAGTTTAGTAACCAAAAGAGAGTCCATGCATTTCCAAGTCCAGAAATATCTAAGAAAAAAAGAGGCATGTAATTTTAGTCCATAATTATTAATCTGTTATTTCCTATTCTATATTTTACAGCATGTCTCAAGTCATTTTTATTGTGGACTCTTATTTGATATTGAAATAATTACAGTGATTTGGAGTTTTTCAGTATTTGGGTAGTGTGTTTGTAAGATCAGTTTTTCTGTTTTACTTCTAATACCTTTAGTGGTTTTATAGTTCTCCTGGTATGCAGCAGGATATTGAGGAATCTTTGAGGAGTAATCTATCGTGGTTTTTCTTCTCGGAGCCTACTGTTGTATAAATATATGTTGTTTTCCCCACGCTTCATTGACTTTATGTGAAGACTTAGAGAGGAACTGTTCCAGGTGGTTTTTAGCCTACTACAGAGTGTTCTGTGAAACCTAAGTAATTCATAACTAAAAGAAATCCTCTTCCAGGCAGTATCAATTTTATAACTTTTTCAGATTAACAAATAGCTATTGAGTATTTGAGATTGCAAAGCAGTAATTCAGGTTTTGAACAATGAGTAAGATTAAGTCACTCCTTTCATGGTGCTTATAATTAGGAGACTAACACAAGGTAATATATAAATTCTTATGATAGTTTAGTTTTATCACTGTTGCTAATATACATTAGCTTTAATCAAGAAAATTTTATTGCCTAGCAGATGTCTTTAGAAATAAGAATTTAATGACTGGGTAGTATCCAGTACTTTATATCTAGAGAATATATATTGAATACTCATAAAACTAATAAAAATAAATTAATACATAGTTTTATTATAGTTTTTGTTGTTTATAGTAGCTTACTAGGCAAACTATATTTTAAATGGAGTAACTGAAACTTAGGCATGGTGAATTAAAAGGTATATAAATTAACAAAGTGAAGTGTCATTCTTAGACGTATTAAAATACTAAACTGTCCTAGGTTCACAACTTTAAAGATACTTATTTGTTGATGTATTGAAGAAATGTTTGAGTGTCAAATGGTGGGAATAAAATAGCAAGCCACACATAGATACTTTAGGAAGCTTCTAGTTTAGTAACCAAAAGAGAGTCCATGCATTTCCAAGTCCAGAAATATCTAAGAAAAAAAGAGGCATGTAATTTTAGTCCATAATTATTAATCTGTTATTTCCTATTCTATATTTTACAGCCTGTTAATGTATAATGAATGTAAATGAGAAAGTTTTACTGTCATTTAAGGATCTTAAGGTCACAGGTTAGCCATTTGATTTTTAAAATGGTAAAGGCAGGGGCTTCCCTGGTAGTCCAGTGGGCAAAGAGTTTGCCTCGCAGTGAAAGGGGCACCAGTTTGATCCCTGGCCCGGGAAGATCCACATGCCGTGGAGCGGCTAGACCGGTGGGCCCAATTACGAGCCAGTGCTCTGGAGTGCACGCACCCAGAGCCAGTACTCTGCAGTGGGAGAGGCAACTTCAAAGGGAGGCCCACATGCCAAAGAATAAAAAGATGGATGAAAATAAATATGAATAAAAGAGGCATGATGGGGAAAAGAAAAAAAAATTTTAAATGGTAAAAGCAGAATTAAACACAGTGCTGTGGATCTGGAATTTATCGGCCAGAATATATTCTCAACTAGTAATTTGACAAAGAATTTTTAGTTGTTTCAGATTAAATACATTTCAGTTCTATTGGAAGTTAAAAGATGGGGAAAGGGGTCAGCAGAGTTAATGGAAACTTTGAGGAACATCCTAGTAGGACTTTCTAAAGTCACCCCTCCTTATAGATCTTCTTTCTTGTCAGTAATTTGATGGTGTTGCTACCCATACATTACAAATCTTGAAATGGCAGTGATAATGATGAAGTAACAGTAATAGCTGCTAATGTCCACTGTGTATTGGGGACAGCATTAACTTTTTATCTTTGTGATTTGCTTTTTTAATTTTTTGTCCTCTTTTATTGGTAACTGAAACTTAGGCATGGTGAATTAAAAGGTATATAAATTAACAAAGTGAAGTGTCATTCTTAGACGTATTAAAATACTAAACTGTCCTAGGTTCACAACTTTAAAGATACTTATTTGTTGATGTATTGAAGAAATGTTTGAGTGTCAAATGGTGGGAATAAAATAGCAAGCCACACATAGATACTTTAGGAAGCTTCTAGTTTAGTAACCAAAAGAGAGTCCATGCATTTCCAAGTCCAGAAATATCTAAGAAAAAAAGAGGCATGTAATTTTAGTCCATAATTATTAATCTGTTATTTCCTATTCTATATTTTACAGCCTGTTAATGTATAATGAATGTAAATGAGAAAGTTTTACTGTCATTTAAGGATCTTAAGGTCACAGGTTAGCCATTTGATTTTTAAAATGGTAAAGGCAGGGGCTTCCCTGGTAGTCCAGTGGGCAAAGAGTTTGCCTCGCAGTGAAAGGGGCACCAGTTTGATCCCTGGCCCGGGAAGATCCACATGCCGTGGAGCGGCTAGACCGGTGGGCCCAATTACGAGCCAGTGCTCTGGAGTGCACGCACCCAGAGCCAGTACTCTGCAGTGGGAGAGGCAACTTCAAAGGGAGGCCCACACATGCCAAAGAATAAAAAGATGGATGAAAATAAATATGAATAAAAGAGGCATGATGGGGAAAAGAAAAAAAAATTTTAAATGGTAAAAGCAGAATTAAACACAGTGCTGTGGATCTGGAATTTATCGGCCAGAATATATTCTCAACTAGTAATTTGACAAAGAATTTTTAGTTGTTTCAGATTAAATACATTTCAGTTCTATTGGAAGTTAAAAGATGGGGAAAGGGGTCAGCAGAGTTAATGGAAACTTTGAGGAACATCCTAGTAGGACTTTCTAAAGTCACCCCTCCTTATAGATCTTCTTTCTTGTCAGTAATTTGATGGTGTTGCTACCCATACATTACAAATCTTGAAATGGCAGTGATAATGATGAAGTAACAGTAATAGCTGCTAATGTCCACTGTGTATTGGGGACAGCATTAACTTTTTATCTTTGTGATTTGCTTTTTTAATTTTTTGTCCTCTTTTATTGGTCTTTTCATTTATTTATATTCATCCATCTTCATTCCTTGGCTGGTGTGGGCCTCGCATCTCAGTGGCCTTTCCCACTGCAGAGCACCGGCTCTGGGCACATGTGCTCCAAAGCACTGGCTCGCAACTGACACAGTAGTCCAGCCACTCCATGGCCTGCGGGATCTTCCCAGGCTGGGGATCAAACCGGCGCCCCCTCCACTGCAAGGCAGACTCTCTACCCACTAGAACACCAGGGAAGCCCTGTCTTTGTGATTTTGATTTGTGTTTCCCTAATTATCAGAGATGTTCACCTACTGGGAAGCCCCAATCATTAGAGCTGTTCAGCATACAGGGTTCTTAACAGTCAGGCATTCTCTTGGTATAATTTAAGAACATAAATTGTATAGAACAAAAAGGTTATATCATGGTATAATTCACCCACATTCCACCCTGGCTTTGTGTTTCCAGAAGCAGTAGTGAACGACACGAGCAGTGAGAACAAATCTGGAGCAGCAGACATTGCTGCCAGCCAGCACGTGATGGTCTGTGCGCTGCAGGAGCTGGGGAGCCTGGTGCAGAGCCTGAATGCCACCGCATCCCCTCTCATTCAGGAAGCATCGATAGGTGCGCTATCACTTAGCAGGCTGGAATTCTTTTCAGTATTTTTAAAAGTCATAGGTCTGATTGTTACTCTCTATTGGTTGCTTATCATGGTAATTAGCTCTTTAAATCATAAAAAAATTTTAAATGGAAAACTTAAACACAGTGCTGTGGATCTGGAATTTATCGGCCAGAATATATTCTCAACTAGTAATTTGACAAAGAATTGTTAGGTGTTTCAGATTAAATACATTTCAGTTCTATTGGAAGTTAAAAGATGGGGAAAGGGGTCAGCAGAGTTAATGGAAACTTTGAGGAACATCCTAGTAGGACTTTCTAAAGTCACCCCTCCTTATAGATCTTCTTTCTTGTCAGTAATTTGATGGTGTTGCTACCCATACATTACAAATCTTGAAATGGCAGTGATAATGATGAAGTAACAGTAATAGCTGCTAATGTCCACTGTGTATTGGGGACAGCATTAACTTTTTATCTTTGTGATTTGCTTTTTTAATTTTTTGTCCTCTTTTATTGGTCTTTTCATTTATTTATATTCATCCATCTTCATTCCTTGGCTGGTGTGGGCCTCGCATCTCAGTGGCCTTTCCCACTGCAGAGCACCGGCTCTGGGCACATGTGCTCCAAAGCACTGGCTCGCAACTGACACAGTAGTCCAGCCACTCCATGGCCTGCGGGATCTTCCCAGGCTGGGGATCAAACCGGCGCCCCCTCCACTGCAAGGCAGACTCTCTACCCACTAGAACACCAGGGAAGCCCTGTCTTTGTGATTTTGATTTGTGTTTCCCTAATTATCAGAGATGTTCACCTACTGGGAAGCCCCAATCATTAGAGCTGTTCAGCATACAGGGTTCTTAACAGTCAGGCATTCTCTTGGTATAATTTAAGAACATAAATTGTATAGAACAAAAAGGTTATATCATGGTATAATTCACCCACATTCCACCCTGGCTTTGTGTTTCCAGAAGCAGTAGTGAACGACACGAGCAGTGAGAACAAATCTGGAGCAGCAGACATTGCTGCCAGCCAGCACGTGATGGTCTGTGCGCTGCAGGAGCTGGGGAGCCTGGTGCAGAGCCTGAATGCCACCGCATCCCCTCTCATTCAGGAAGCATCGATAGGTGCGCTATCACTTAGCAGGCTGGAATTCTTTTCAGTATTTTTAAAAGTCATAGGTCTGATTGTTACTCTCTATTGGTTGCTTATCATGGTAATTAGCTCTTTAAATCATCCATTAAAAATTGGGTTTTATTTAGGATTCACTGTATTGTGAGTCCTGAATTAAGTGATAAATAAGATTTTGAGACAAATCAAAAACAGTCATGGTCATTTTGTTTCTGAACTTTATTGAACACTTTATGTCAACATTTATAATTCATTGAATATAATTCTACTATGTAGAAAACTTTCCTTGAACGTACTTACCTGTTTATGCATTGATGTGTGTGTGTGTGTTTTGACACAACTCTGAAAGTAAAACCATAACAATTATAATTTTAATGATGGTGTGATACATAGTCTTTTGACTCATTACATTGGATGACTTCATTAAAGAGTAATTTCGAGCATTTTTTTAGGCCTTTTGGAGACCGTGACTTCAGTGCTTCTCCATCCGAGCATGGCCGCTCGCCTTGCTGCCGCGTGGTGCTTGCGCTGCGTGGCTGTGGCGTTGCCTTTCCAGCTGACCCCGTTTCTAGACAGGTGTGCAGAGCGGCTCAACAACTTAAAAACGTCACCCGAGGCCGTGAGTGGATACAGTTTTGCAATGGCGGCGTTGTTAGGTGGAGTTCATCAGTGTCCTCTGGGCATTCCTCATGCCAAGGGAAAGGTAGGACAGAGACCCTCGGATTTTAAGTGCTGTCACGTGGGCTTCTTTTAGTCTCATTGGAACACCTGTGTTTGATGTCAAACTGGATGATCAAACAAAAACAGTGCTACTAATTAATGGTTGATGTTTAGTTCTGATGCAAGAATCATAGGTTCTTCTGTTTGGGTGTAGTATCATTTTATAATTTATTTTAGAGAGAGATAAAAAAAAGGCTCTTATAGTAATTCTTTAGAAATCAGAGTTTGGGTTTGTAATTCCCGCAGTAGCCCCCTGAAATGCGACACGAGCAGTGAGAACAAATCTGGAGCAGCAGACATTGCTGCCAGCCAGCACGTGATGGTCTGTGCGCTGCAGGAGCTGGAGCCTGGTGCAGAGCCTGAATGCCACCGCATCCCCTCTCATTCAGGAAGCATCGATAGGTGCGCTATCACTTAGCAGGCTGGAATTCTTTTCAGTATTTTTAAAAGTCATAGGTCTGATTGTTACTCTCTATTGGTTGCTTATCATGGTAATTAGCTCTTTAAATCATCCATTAAAAATTGGGTTTTATTTAGGATTCACTGTATTGTGAGTCCTGAATTAAGTGATAAATAAGATTTTGAGACAAATCAAAAACAGTCATGGTCATTTTGTTTCTGAACTTTATTGAACACTTTATGTCAACATTTATAATTCATTGAATATAATTCTACTATGTAGAAAACTTTCCTTGAACGTACTTACCTGTTTATGCATTGATGTGTGTGTGTGTTTTGACACAACTCTGAAAGTAAAACCATAACAATTATAATTTTAATGATGGTGTGATACATAGTCTTTTGACTCATTACATTGGATGACTTCATTAAAGAGTAATTTCGAGCATTTTTTTAGGCCTTTTGGAGACCGTGACTTCAGTGCTTCTCCATCCGAGCATGGCCGCTCGCCTTGCTGCCGCGTGGTGCTTGCGCTGCGTGGCTGTGGCGTTGCCTTTCCAGCTGACCCCGTTTCTAGACAGGTGTGCAGAGCGGCTCAACAACTTAAAACGCTCACCCGAGGCCGTGAGTGGATACAGTTTTGCAATGGCGGCGTTGTTAGGTGGAGTTCATCAGTGTCCTCTGGGCATTCCTCATGCCAAGGGAAAGGTAGGACAGAGACCCTCGGATTTTAAGTGCTGTCACGTGGGCTTCTTTTAGTCTCATTGGAACACCTGTGTTTGATGTCAAACTGGATGATCAAACAAAAACAGTGCTACTAATTAATGGTTGATGTTTAGTTCTGATGCAAGAATCATAGGTTCTTCTGTTTGGGTGTAGTATCATTTTATAATTTATTTTAGAGAGAGATAAAAAAAAGGCTCTTATAGTAATTCTTTAGAAATCAGAGCTTTTCTTTGGGTTTTAGAAATGTAATTCACACTGCTGTGTTCAAAATGTCAAGAGAATGTACTATTCCCATAGTTAGCATTTTGGTAATAATAGTAACAGTTGAATAGTTGTCATGAACCAGTTATCTTTTTCTCCCCTTTCTTTCTCCTATATCTTATGTTACTATCAAGATTTTCTTCTTAGAAATATTAAGTGTTTATATAAATATTATTTGCACCTTTATATTAGGCTAAATTTTTTATTTTGTTTTTCTGGGTGGCTCAGCCTGTCCATTCATTTCCGTGACTTCCACAGCTGCTACTCAAACCTGCACTTCCATCTCCCTTTGTCATACACGGCTCCCGTCACTGATTTTCCTTCTTTGGAGTCTTTGTCTCCCATCTCTTCCATATTTTATATTTCATATTTCCTCAGAGACCCTTAGGGACTCCAGGGATCAGAGAATAAAATATAATCACCTCAGTCTGCTAAACTGGGATTTCCATAATTTTTTTTTTTTCCGACTTATTTATTTATTTTTTTAAACCTTTATTTTACTTTTAACTTTTACAGAGTTTTGTTGTTCACAGACATGCATATTCTCAGATTAGTCACATGTATATCCCCCTTCCTCCCTCCCAAACAACACATAGCACCCTGAAGGATCCCCTTTTCTCACAGAGCAATGACTAGAGCTATTTTCTTCACTTATGATAGTACAGGCCTTCATGCTACTTCCTTTACGCCTCTCACCCACTGTTCCTTCCCCAAAATGTCCATATGTCCACTGTCCATGTCTGTCTTTCTGTCGCTTCACTGCATGTGCCATCATCACCATCCTACTAGATTCACGCAGATGGGATACAGTTTTGCAATGGCGGCGTTGTTAGGTGGAGTTCATCAGTGTCCTCTGGGCATTCCTCATGCCAAGGGAAAGGTAGGACAGAGACCCTCGGATTTTAAGTGCTGTCACGTGGGCTTCTTTTAGTCTCATTGGAACACCTGTGTTTGATGTCAAACTGGATGATCAAACAAAAACAGTGCTACTAATTAATGGTTGATGTTTAGTTCTGATGCAAGAATCATAGGTTCTTCTGTTTGGGTGTAGTATCATTTTATAATTTATTTTAGAGAGAGATAAAAAAAAGGCTCTTATAGTAATTCTTTAGAAATCAGAGCTTTTCTTTGGGTTTTAGAAATGTAATTCACACTGCTGTGTTCAAAATGTCAAGAGAATGTACTATTCCCATAGTTAGCATTTTGGTAATAATAGTAACAGTTGAATAGTTGTCATGAACCAGTTATCTTTTTTTCCCCTTTCTTTCTCCTATATCTTATGTTACTATCAAGATTTTCTTCTTAGAAATATTAAGTGTTTATATAAATATTATTTGCACCTTTATATTAGGCTAAATTTTTTATTTTGTTTTTCTGGGTGGCTCAGCCTGTCCATTCATTTCCGTGACTTCCACAGCTGCTACTCAAACCTGCACTTCCATCTCCCTTTGTCATACACGTCTCCCTTCACTGATTTTCCTTCTTTGGAGTCTTTGTCTCCCATCTCTTCCATATTTTATATTTCATATTTCCTCAGAGACCCTTAGGGACTCCAGGGATCAGAGAATAAAATATAATCACCTCAGTCTGCTAAACTGGGATTTCCATAATTTTTTTTTTTTCCGACTTATTTATTTATTTTTTTAAACCTTTATTTTACTTTTAACTTTTACAGAGTTTTGTTGTTCACAGACATGCATATTCTCAGATTAGTCACATGTATATCCCCCCCTTCCCTCCCCTCCCAATCATCACATAGCACCCCTGAAGGATCCCCTTTTCTCACAGAGCAATGACTAGAGCTATTTTCTTCACTTATGATAGTACAGGCCTTCATGCTACTTCCCTTACGCCTCTCACCCACTGTTCCTTCCCCAAAATGTCCATATGTCCACTGTCCATGTCTGTCTTTCTGTCGCTTCACTGCATGTGCCATCATCACCATCCTACTAGATTCCATATATATGTGTTAATATACTGTATTTGTCCTTCTCTTTCTGACTGACTTCACTTTTTAGGATACGTTCTAGATCCAGCCACCTCATGAGGGCTGATTCTTCTGCATTTCTCTTTACAGCTGTGTAGTATTCCATTGTATATATGTACCAGAGCTTTTGGATCCCAAAGACACTATTACAAAACTACTAGAGTTAATCAGCGAATTCAGCAAAGTTGCAGGATACAAAATCAATATACAGAAATCACTGGCATTCCTATGCACAAACAATGAAAAATCAGAAAATGAAATCAAAGAGGCAATCCCCTTCACCATCGCAACCAAAAGAATCAAATATCTAGGAATAAACCTACCCAAAGAAACAAAAGAACTGTACACAGAAAATTACAAGACACTCATGAGAGACATTAAAGAAGAGTTAAACAGATGGAGAAATATTCCGTGTTCCTGGGTCGGGAGAATCAATATTGTGAAAATGACCATACTACCAAATGTCATCTATAGATTCAATGCGATCCCTATCAAACTTCCAATAACATTCTTCACAGAACTAGACCAACGAATAACACAGTTCATATGGAAACACAAAAGACCTCGAATAGCCAAAGCAATCCTCAGGAAGAAGAATGGAGCTGGAGGGATCAGCCTCCCCAACTTCAGACTCTACTACAAAGCAACAGTCATCAAGACAGTATGGTACTGGCACAAAAACAGAAATATCGACCAATGGAACAAGATCGAGAACCCAGAGATAAAGCCACGCACCTATGGGTACCTTATTTTTGACAAAGGAGGCGAACATATAAAATGGGACAAAGACAGCCTCTTCAACAAATGGTGCTGGGAAAATTGGACAGCTACATGCAAGAAAATGAAGTTGGAACATACCCTGACACCATACACAAAGATCAACTCAAAATGGATTAAAGACTTAAATGTAAGGCCAGAAACCATCAAACTCTTAGAGGAGAATATAGGCAAAACCCTCAAGGACATTAATCAAAGCAAGATCTTCTCTGACCCACCTACTAGAATAGTGGAACTAAAAAGACAAATGAACATGTGGGACCTAATGAAACTTAAAAGCTTTTGTACAGCTAAAGAAATTACAAAAAAGCTGAACAGACAGCCCACAGAGTGGGAGAAAATCATAGCAAATGAAACAACAGACAAAGAATTAATCTCCAAAATCTACAAGCAACTCAGACAACTCAGCACTGGAAAAACGAACAACCCAATCAAAAAATGGGAAAAGGACCTAAACAGACACCTCTCCAACGATGACATACAGATGGCCCAAAAACACATGAAACGATGCTCAACTTCACTAATAATTAGAGAAATGCAAATCAAAACTACAATGAGGTATCACCTCACACCCGTCAGAATGGCCATCATCCACAAATCGACAGACAATAAATGCTGGAGAGGCTGCGGAGAAAAGGGAACCCTCCTGCATTGCTGGTGGGAGTGTAAATTGATACAGCCTCTATGGAAGACAGTCTGGAGATTTCTTAAAAAACTAAAAATAGAAGCACCCTATGACCCAGCAATCCCACTCTTAGGCTTATACCCTGATGAAATCAAAACTGAAAGAAGCACCTGTACCCCAATGTTCATTGCAGCTCTCTATACAATAGCTAGAACATGGAAGGAACCTAGATGCCCATCGACGAACGAATGGATCCAAAAGCTCTGGTACATATATACAATGGAATACTACACAGCTGTAAAGAGAAATCCATAATTTTTTATTCTGCCCTTTCACTCCCAATTTTCCATTGCGCTGGTCAGACTAGTCATCTTGCTTTCTTGCCAGGTTTTTTTCCAGCCTCTGTGTCTTTGCTCATGCTAACCTCTTATATTAGAATTTCATCCCTCTTGTTCATCTGCACCAAACTTAGCTGCTTGTTTAGAGCCCCAATTCAAGTTCCATCTCATCTATGAAATACCTTCAGAGCTACTCAATGTGTGATAGACTTTCTTTTTGCTGACTGCTGCATCTGTACTGTTATCATTTGTGTGTGGCTTATTACTTCCTATGTTTCCTATGTCCTCTCTCTGAGACAGTAAGCATCATAAGATTAGCTCAATGGCCAATTTATAATAAGAGTTCAACAAATCTTTAAGGGTAGGATTACAGTACTACTATTAATAGCATTTATGAAATGATTACATGAAGACTGTTAAAAGCTTTTGTACAGCTAAAGAAATTACAAAAAAGCTGAACAGACAGCCCACAGAGTGGGAGAAAATCATAGCAAATGAAACAACAGACAAAGAATTAATCTCCAAAATCTACAAGCAACTCAGACAACTCAGCACTGGAAAAACGAACAACCCAATCAAAAAATGGGAAAAGGACCTAAACAGACACCTCTCCAACGATGACATACAGATGGCCCAAAAACACATGAAACGATGCTCAACTTCACTAATAATTAGAGAAATGCAAATCAAAACTACAATGAGGTATCACCTCACACCCGTCAGAATGGCCATCATCCACAAATCGACAGACAATAAATGCTGGAGAGGCTGCGGAGAAAAGGGAACCCTCCTGCATTGCTGGTGGGAGTGTAAATTGATACAGCCTCTATGGAAGACAGTCTGGAGATTTCTTAAAAAACTAAAAATAGAAGCACCCTATGACCCAGCAATCCCACTCTTAGGCTTATACCCTGATGAAATCAAAACTGAAAGAAGCACCTGTACCCCAATGTTCATTGCAGCTCTCTATACAATAGCTAGAACATGGAAGGAACCTAGATGCCCATCGACGAACGAATGGATCCAAAAGCTCTGGTACATATATACAATGGAATACTACACAGCTGTAAAGAGAAATCCATAATTTTTTATTCTGCCCTTTCACTCCCAATTTTCCATTGCGCTGGTCAGACTAGTCATCTTGCTTTCTTGCCAGGTTTTTTTCCAGCCTCTGTGTCTTTGCTCATGCTAACCTCTTATATTAGAATTTCATCCCTCTTGTTCATCTGCACCAAACTTAGCTGCTTGTTTAGAGCCCCAATTCAAGTTCCATCTCATCTATGAAATACCTTCAGAGCTACTCAATGTGTGATAGACTTTCTTTTTGCTGACTGCTGCATCTGTACTGTTATCATTTGTGTGTGGCTTATTACTTCCTATGTTTCCTATGTCCTCTCTCTGAGACAGTAAGCATCATAAGATTAGCTCAATGGCCAATTTATAATAAGAGTTCAACAAATCTTTAAGGGTAGGATTACAGTACTACTATTAATAGCATTTATGAAATGATTACATGGACCAGCACTGTTCTGAGTGCTTTCCTGAATTAACTTAATTAATCCTCACAAGAGTGAGATTGGTTACAAATGATCATGGTCCTGCGACCTCCTGTCTATTACTTGGGACCCCCGCTTTAGAGATAGTAAATAAAAGGGTAAGGAGAATATTTTGCCTTAACAATTTGGGGACCACACCCCTTACCAGCACTGAAGTAGGAATGAGAAGCTCTGCCCCTGCTCCCTAGCAACATAATTCTCCTAAAAGAAAAGGAGGAAATGAGAGAGCTCATTCTTAGACAGATTGATAGGAAGGCTAGGGATCCCAAAGAAGGAGGAGGAAAAGGAGGAACATGTTTTAGCCTATATGCCTTCACCTTGGTTGCCATGTGTATAATCTGTCTTGCCTAAGACTTTCTTTAAGCCCAGAACTAATGATTAAAACAACAATATATCTTGCTTGAAGACATGTTTCTTAATAAGAACCAGATCCTTGTGGGCTGATCTCATACGTTTTTTGTCTAAGGATGTGTATTGTGGGTATGAATCTGATAAGATCTTTACAACCTTACCATATTCTTTTGATCTATTGTTAATAATCAACTGAAAAAGTACATAATGTCCCACCTAAACTAGTGAAGCAGGTACTCTCCTTCCCCCTTCCAGTGTCTTTTGCTGGAAGCTTCCTTTGTCCCTTTTTACCTTAATAAAACTTTTGCCTCATGAGAAAAAAAGAGTGAGGTTGGTACTCCTGTTATTCCTATTTTAATATGAGGGAACTGAGGCAGAGAGATGAAGTTATTCTAAGTGAGAAAGCAAGGGGAAAAAAATGGAAAAAAGGAAATCTAGGAAATGACAAAGCTGGAATATGAACCCAGGCATCCTGGCTCTGGAAGCCACTCTTAACCACTCGTGCGGTTCTGGCTCTTCTCTGAGTCAGCAGTGCAATTGGGATTGATTCGGTACTGATGTGGCATCTTTAAAAACATGTTAACAGCAACAACAAAAGGAACCCTTTTCCCAATGGCCAATTTATAATAAGAGTTCAACAAATCTTTAAGGGTAGGATTACAGTACTACTATTAATAGCATTTATGAAATGATTACATGGACCAGCACTGTTCTGAGTGCTTTCCTGAATTAACTTAATTAATCCTCACAAGAGTGAGATTGGTTACAAATGATCATGGTCCTGCGACCTCCTGTCTATTACTTGGGACCCCTGCTTTAGAGATAGTAAATAAAAGGGTAAGGAGAATATTTTGCCTTAACAATTTGGGGACCACACCCCTTACCAGCACTGAAGTAGGAATGAGAAGCTCTGCCCCTGCTCCCTAGCAACATAATTCTCCTAAAAGAAAAAGGAGGAAATGAGAGAGCTCATTCTTAGACAGATTGATAGGAAGGCTAGGGGATCCCAAAGAAGGAGGAGGAAAAGGAGGAACATGTTTTAGCCTATATGCCTTCACCTTGGTTGCCATGTGTATAATCTGTCTTGCCTAAGACTTTCTTTAAGCCCAGAACTAATGATTAAAACAACAATATATCTTGCTTGAAGACATGTTTCTTAATAAGAACCAGATCCTTGTGGGCTGATCTCATACGTTTTTTGTCTAAGGATGTGTATTGTGGGTATGAATCTGATAAGATCTTTACAACCTTACCATATTCTTTTGATCTATTGTTAATAATCAACTGAAAAAGTACATAATGTCCCACCTAAACTAGTGAAGCAGGTACTCTCCTTCCCCCTTCCAGTGTCTTTTGCTGGAAGCTTCCTTTGTCCCTTTTTACCTTAATAAAACTTTTGCCTCATGAGAAAAAAAAAGAGTGAGGTTGGTACTCCTGTTATTCCTATTTTAATATGAGGGAACTGAGGCAGAGAGATGAAGTTATTCTAAGTGAGAAAGCAAGGGGAAAAAAATGGAAAAAAGGAAATCTAGGAAATGACAAAGCTGGAATATGAACCCAGGCATCCTGGCTCTGGAAGCCACTCTTAACCACTCGTGCGGTTCTGGCTCTTCTCTGAGTCAGCAGTGCAATTGGGATTGATTCGGTACTGATGTGGCATCTTTAAAAACATGTTAACAGCAACAACAAAAAGGACAACTTCTGGGCTTCCCTGGTGGTCCAGTGGGTAGAGAGTCCGCCTTGCAGTTCAAGGAGCACCAGTTCGATCCCTGGCCCCGGAAGATCCCGCGTGCCGTGGAGCAGCTGGTCCGGTGTGTCCAGTTTACAAGCCAGTGCTCTGGAGTGCATGTGCCCAGAGCTGGTGCTCTGGAGCAAGAGAGGCCACTGCAATGGGAGGCCCACACATGCCAAAGAATAAAAAGATGGATGAAAATAAATATGAAATAAAAGAGGCTTAATGGGGAGAAGAGAAAAAAAATGTTAAAAGATTCTATGACGAGTTTTCTTGCTTAAAAAAGGACTTCTTTTTTTAATAAAGTATACTAACTATGTATTTTCTTACTTGATTGTATTGTTTACATTATAATCCAGTTCTAAACTTCTCTTGCAGATGGTGGTTAGTATTGCTGAAGATCTCTTACGAACTGCTGCCCAAAACAGCAGGCTGTCCTTACAGCGCACCCAAGCTGGATGGCTCTTACTTGGAGCACTTATGACTTTAGGTATAATGATATCTGAGTAGGATTTTGTCTTATTCTATAACTGGCAGTTGACTGTAAAGAAAGTTTAATTTTAAAAGTATTCAACTTCACATTCTAAACTTTGAGATTGTAAAATGGTAATGATAGGAGATGAAATATTCCATGTCCAAAGTAAAGGCCAGTGACGTGATTTTAGTTGGATGATAAAGCCACATGTGAACCGGATCTCCTGTTAGCAGTTAAACCCCCTAAACTAGTGAAGCAGGTACTCTCCTTCCCCTTCCAGTGTCTTTTGCTGGAAGCTTCCTTTGTCCCTTTTACCTTAATAAAACTTTTGCCTCATGAGAAAAAAAGAGTGAGGTTGGTACTCCTGTTATTCCTATTTTAATATGAGGGAACTGAGGCAGAGAGATGAAGTTATTCTAAGTGAGAAAGCAAGGGGAAAAAAATGGAAAAAAGGAAATCTAGGAAATGACAAAGCTGGAATATGAACCCAGGCATCCTGGCTCTGGAAGCCACTCTTAACCACTCGTGCGGTTCTGGCTCTTCTCTGAGTCAGCAGTGCAATTGGGATTGATTCGGTACTGATGTGGCATCTTTAAAAACATGTTAACAGCAACAACAAAAAGGACAACTTCTGGGCTTCCCTGGTGGTCCAGTGGGTAGAGAGTCCGCCTTGCAGTTCAAGGAGCACCAGTTCGATCCCTGGCCCCGGAAGATCCCGCGTGCCGTGGAGCAGCTGGTCCGGTGTGTCCAGTTTACAAGCCAGTGCTCTGGAGTGCATGTGCCCAGAGCTGGTGCTCTGGAGCAAGAGAGGCCACTGCAATGGGAGGCCCACACATGCCAAAGAATAAAAAGATGGATGAAAATAAATATGAAATAAAAGAGGCTTAATGGGGAGAAGAGAAAAAAAATGTTAAAAGATTCTATGACGAGTTTTCTTGCTTAAAAAAGGACTTCTTTTTTTAATAAAGTATACTAACTATGTATTTTCTTACTTGATTGTATTGTTTACATTATAATCCAGTTCTAAACTTCTCTTGCAGATGGTGGTTAGTATTGCTGAAGATCTCTTACGAACTGCTGCCCAAAACAGCAGGCTGTCCTTACAGCGCACCCAAGCTGGATGGCTCTTACTTGGAGCACTTATGACTTTAGGTATAATGATATCTGAGTAGGATTTTGTCTTATTCTATAACTGGCAGTTGACTGTAAAGAAAGTTTAATTTTAAAAGTATTCAACTTCACATTCTAAACTTTGAGATTGTAAAATGGTAATGATAGGAGATGAAATATTCCATGTCCAAAGTAAAGGCCAGTGACGTGATTTTAGTTGGATGATAAAGCCACATGTGAACCGGATCTCCTGTTAGCAGTTGCTTTCTTGGGGTTATCCTTACGCACTTCGCTTTCCTAAGTGCTATGACAAACCTGAGATGCAGGTAAAGTTAAGCATTGTACATAGAACAAAAGTACATGGTATCATTTTTTATAACATGTGATATCGATGTGTTATCATTGTGATAAGGAGTATCCACTTTTTACCTCACATTTTTTGACTTGACTATAAAAAGTACACATGTGTGTACTAATTAAAAAGTTCTGGGTTTCTCTGGTGGTCCAGTGGGTAAAGAGTCCGCCTTGCAGTGCAAGGGATACTGGTTCGATCCCTGGTCCGGGAAGATCCTACGTGCCTTGGAGCGGCTGGACCAGTGTGTCCAATTAGGTGCTGGTGCTCTGCGGCGCATGTGCCCAGAGCCGGTGCTGAGCAGTGAGAGAGGCCACTGCAGTGGGAGGCCCAGAAAGGCCAAAGAATTTTAAAAGATGGATGAAAATAAACAAATGAAAGACCAATAAAAGAGGCCAAAATTAAAAAAAAAAAGTTCCTAACAGCTTGATTCATCTGTCTTTTGGAAATTAAACCTTGACCTCATTCCCTAAAAAAAAATAAAGTGGTAACTTTTTTCCAGAAAATTATGTTAAGTATGTTAAGTGGTATATTAAATGAAGCAGTATGAATATAGGTTCCTAGTTCTAAATATAGTACTCCATAAAATTGAATTAACCATATAAATTGCCCTTAAAATGGAGTAGTAAATATTTATATGATGTGTTTAGGAATGGCTGTGTATGTCCATATACATATATGTTTATAGAAAAGACATCATAAAATATGTCCCAGATACACATTATCATTGATAGAATGGAAGCCATCATTCTGAATATCTTTGAGTAATTTCTTTTAGGTGACTTTTTTTCTTTTATTTTTAAAGATTTATTTATTTATTTATTTTGGGCGGGGGTCGGGTTGGGGAGGGTGGGGAGCGGGCGGGCCACTTCTATTGGTCTTTCATTTCTCTATTTTCATCTGTCTTTGTTCTTTGGCTCCTGTGGGCCTCCCATCGCGGTGGCGTCTGTTGTGGCAGAGCGCCAGCTTTGGGCGCATGCGCTCCAGAGTTCCGGCTCGGTGATTGGACACATCGGTCCAGCCGCTCCGCGGCACGTGGGATCTTCCCAGGCCAGGGATCGAACCGGCACCCCTTGCACTGCAAGGTGGTGTCCTTATCCACTGGACCACCAGGGGAAGCCCTAGATGACTTTTTATGGATTTATTTTATGTTGGATGCTAAAAATACTGTTTTTAGGTGAGTTTTACTATGCTTTAGTAGGTAGGTATTTTACTTACAGAATAATAAACATTTTGAAAATGTGAATATTAGAGATCAAGATAGAATGAAATCATAATTATTGTTAAAGTTTTTGGGGGGCTATTTGACTTTTATTTGTGGTGGTATATATATTTGTATTCTCATTTTCTTGGTTAGGACCATCTGTCGTTCGTTATCATCTGCCCAAGATGTTGTTACTGTGGCGAAACGTTTTCCCCCGGTCTTTAAAGGAACTAGAGGCTGAGAAGGCCCGAGGCGATTCTTTTACCTGGCAGGTAACATTGGAAGGTCGTGCTGGAGCTTTATGTGGTAAGAACTGAAGAGACTGCACTTTCAGAATATTATTTTCTTACTAAAATATTTGTGAAGCATAGGAAAATCATTACTTCAGTTTTTTATTTTGATATATAATTATTACTTTGTATACTTTTAGATTTAGCAAAATTCTTTATAAGTAATCTAGACCAGTTTACTGATTTTGTAATAAAAATGAAGCTCCAGACTTTGAAAAGAAGGTTAGAGTTCGTGATCAAACAGGAGCTAAAAAAAATAAAAACAGGAGCTAGAACCCAGGCCTTTTAATTCTCGGTTACTGCAGTCTTTCACCTGAAGAAGTACTGAGTCATCATGTAAAAGCAGTGCCTTTTTAAAGGAAAAGGAAACTCAGGTTTACCAGAGTAACGAGTTTACAGTTAGACTTTTCATGGTAGACAAATAGCTCTTTTCTGCTCTCAAATCTGCAAAATTTAATGTTTTAGATACCAGCATTTTTAAAAAGTGTGAAAGTTGCTTTTGTTTGGGAGTCAGCAACTTACAGGAAAGGCTCAAGTTTTGTTTTATTTGGGAACTAACATTACACCGTGTGACTGTCCTTTTTTGCTTTATTGGAGAGTGTAACGTGCTTCTTTTCCCAAGCTGTGGGAGACAGAGGTGCACTTAACCACCAGCACAGCAGGACAAGCGGTCAGTTTTGTTCCCAAGTGTCTAAGAGCTGTTAGCTCTACAGCTAAAGAGCCAGTAAAGATACTTCTGCTCACTGGGCCGCTGTGTCCACTCTCAGGTCTCTTCTGAAACTTTCTGAAGTTTTCTGTTTCTTCTGAAACAGTCACCTGAATTCACGTGGGGTCACAGACCTCTGAATTCTCACTCCCAGATTCATTTGTGAGTTAGGTAACTCATCATGAATCGTATCTGTTAAAGTTTTTGGGGGGCTATTTGACTTTTATTTGTGGTGGTATATATATTTGTATTCTCATTTTCTTGGTTAGGACCATCTGTCGTTATCATCTGCCCAAGATGTTGTTACTGTGGCGAAACGTTTTCCCCCGGTCTTTAAAGGAACTAGAGGCTGAGAAGGCCCGAGGCGATTCTTTTACCTGGCAGGTAACATTGGAAGGTCGTGCTGGAGCTTTATGTGGTAAGAACTGAAGAGACTGCACTTTCAGAATATTATTTTCTTACTAAAATATTTGTGAAGCATAGGAAAATCATTACTTCAGTTTTTTATTTTGATATATAATTATTACTTTGTATACTTTTAGATTTAGCAAAATTCTTTATAAGTAATCTAGACCAGTTTACTGATTTTGTAATAAAAATGAAGCTCCAGACTTTGAAAAGAAGGTTAGAGTTCGTGATCAAACAGGAGCTAAAAAAAAAATAAAAACAGGAGCTAGAACCCAGGCCTTTTAATTCTCGGTTACTGCAGTCTTTCACCTGAAGAAGTACTGAGTCATCATGTAAAAGCAGTGCCTTTTTAAAGGAAAAGGAAACTCAGGTTTACCAGAGTAACGAGTTTACAGTTAGACTTTTCATGGTAGACAAATAGCTCTTTTCTGCTCTCAAATCTGCAAAATTTAATGTTTTAGATACCAGCATTTTTAAAAAGTGTGAAAGTTGCTTTTGTTTGGGAGTCAGCAACTTACAGGAAAGGCTCAAGTTTTGTTTTATTTGGGAACTAACATTACACCGTGTGACTGTCCTTTTTTGCTTTATTGGAGAGTGTAACGTGCTTCTTTTCCCAAGCTGTGGGAGACAGAGGTGCACTTAACCACCAGCACAGCAGGACAAGCGGTCAGTTTTGTTCCCAAGTGTCTAAGAGCTGTTAGCTCTACAGCTAAAGAGCCAGTAAAGATACTTCTGCTCACTGGGCCGCTGTGTCCACTCTCAGGTCTCTTCTGAAACTTTCTGAAGTTTTCTGTTTCTTCTGAAACAGTCACCTGAATTCACGTGGGGTCACAGACCTCTGAATTCTCACTCCCAGAAGTCTTCCTAACAGTCGTCTTCCCTTCCTCCCTTTCAGTTGCCCACTCTTCCAGCCTCTTCTGTCGAGCTTTCTCTTTAGTTGCATTGGTTCTTCTTTTTGACCTGGTTTTAGAACCTTATGTTTAAAAATTTTAGGAACCTGTATGTAATCTTATAAACTTGTTCGTCTTCACAAAAGCTGTTTTAAGTCAGTCTTTTTAAAATTTCTATCTAGCAATGAGGAGTTTTGTTGCACACTGTCCTGAACTCCTAACTGAAGATGTGATTAGAAAATTGATGACGCCTATTGAATGTGCCATGACTATGATGTCACAGTAAGTATGCAATTAGAACATGTGAACATCCAGTTTTACATATTTAAAAAGAGCCATGTTTTATAATTCTGTATACTATCATAGAAAATGTGCTAAACTTTTTGTAAAGCTACTTTCAGAATTTTAGTGAGACGGATTGAACTAAAGCTGTGTTTTATAGTGTATCTATTACTAACAGTGGAAATCAGAAAATAAACTAAAAGGAAAACATAATACCAATCTATTTTGACAATACATTGATATTTGGCTGGAAAAAAATGTTTTTAGGTAATACTTATTCAATAAGGAGATACTAATTATATTTTTGCTATTGTAGCATTCCCTCTGTAATTAAAGCCCATGGAGCTCATCTGAAAGCTAGTGCTGCAATGGTTCGTTTAAGACTTTATGATATCTTGGCGTTGTTACCTCCAAAAACATATGAAGGTAAGTAAAATTTGTGCATGTTTAATAAAACGCCTTCACTGTGTCTTTCCAGTTCTTCACAGTGTCATAGAGTTCTGACCCTGGCTATCCCACTGACTCACTGTATTTTAAAAGAAGGCATCCGTTTCCTTTTCTTCATACTGAGTAGCTGAGAGTTGTTGTTCATGGTTGTATTCCAGGTACCATTCTAAACCCTTTATATGTAGTAGCTTATGGCCTTATGAGGCTAAAATATAACAGCGGGTCTTTTCCCTTCTTTCCCTTCCCCACTGGGCCTGTGTCCACTCTCAGGTCTCTTCTGAAACTTTCTGAAGTTTTCTGTTTCTTCTGAAACAGTCACCTGAATTCACGTGGGGTCACAGACCTCTGAATTCTCACTCCCAGAAGTCTTCCTAACAGTCGTCTTCCCTTCCTCCCTTTCAGTTGCCCACTCTTCCAGCCTCTTCTGTCGAGCTTTCTCTTTAGTTGCATTGGTTCTTCTTTTTGACCTGGTTTTAGAACCTTATGTTTAAAAATTTTAGGAACCTGTATGTAATCTTATAAACTTGTTCGTCTTCACAAAAGCTGTTTTAAGTCAGTCTTTTTAAAATTTCTATCTAGCAATGAGGAGTTTTGTTGCACACTGTCCTGAACTCCTAACTGAAGATGTGATTAGAAAATTGATGACGCCTATTGAATGTGCCATGACTATGATGTCACAGTAAGTATGCAATTAGAACATGTGAACATCCAGTTTTACATATTTAAAAAGAGCCATGTTTTATAATTCTGTATACTATCATAGAAAATGTGCTAAACTTTTTGTAAAGCTACTTTCAGAATTTTAGTGAGACGGATTGAACTAAAGCTGTGTTTTATAGTGTATCTATTACTAACAGTGGAAATCAGAAAATAAACAAAAAGGAAAACATAATACCAATCTATTTTGACAATACATTGATATTTGGCTGGAAAAAAATGTTTTTAGGTAATACTTATTCAATAAGGAGATACTAATTATATTTTTGCTATTGTAGCATTCCCTCTGTAATTAAAGCCCATGGAGCTCATCTGAAAGCTAGTGCTGCAATGGTTCGTTTAAGACTTTATGATATCTTGGCGTTGTTACCTCCAAAAACATATGAAGGTAAGTAAAATTTGTGCATGTTTAATAAAACGCCTTCACTGTGTCTTTCCAGTTCTTCACAGTGTCATAGAGTTCTGACCCTGGCTATCCCACTGACTCACTGTATTTTAAAAGAAGGCATCCGTTTCCTTTTCTTCATACTGAGTAGCTGAGAGTTGTTGTTCATGGTTGTATTCCAGGTACCATTCTAAACCCTTTATATGTAGTAGCATCTTTGATGCTAACCACGGGCCTTATGAGGCTAAAATATAGCTCCATTTAAAGATGAAGATCATGGGTACTTAGAGATTGTGTAACATGCACTGAACTGGGAGGCAGTGGCAGAGCTCAGATTCAAATCCTGCTGATCCATCTTCAGAGTCTATGCAGTTAATGACTATCTTTTATGATATAGCCAGTAATTTAGAATCTAGAGGGAGAATATTAATGTATTTTTGCAGAAGTTAAGTATCATATAAAATGTTAATATCCCAGTATAACCAGGAATTTTGATATGCTCTGGTTCTGTTTTTTCACATCATTGAGGTACTATTAACTCAATAGTAACTCATCAATAGTAACTCAATAGTAACACATCATTGAATTAATAGTAAGCAGTAATCATGTCATATTTAATATACTCAAAATAAAGAATCTTTATTTGAATTTTTTTGTTACTGTAAATAATTTGGACTAAAAGTCACAATACAATAACAAAAAAGAGAGGGTCATTATTCTGTTATTAAAACCAGGAATGAAGTATTTAATATGGATTTTTTCCCGAAAGGAAATAGAGACTTAATTATTTTGCTTCTTTTGAACATATTGCTGCTCTTTGAGGGTAATGATCATCATTTTCTTAAAAAGTGTTATTTTTGATCTCATCTGAAGTTCTGTTGTTTTAGGCTCTTTCAATGCGCTTCTTAGAGAACTGGTAGCAGAATTCACTCTGACTGACAACTCAGGTCCCACAGATAGCTGATCTCCAATGGAACTAAATAGAAATATCTTGGCGTTAGGTAATACTTATTCAATAAGGAGATACTAATTATATTTTTGCTATTGTAGCATTCCCTCTGTAATTAAAGCCCATGGAGCTCATCTGAAAGCTAGTGCTGCAATGGTTCGTTTAAGACTTTATGATATCTTGGCGTTGTTACCTCCAAAAACATATGAAGGTAAGTAAAATTTGTGCATGTTTAATAAAACGCCTTCACTGTGTCTTTCCAGTTCTTCACAGTGTCATAGAGTTCTGACCCTGGCTATCCCACTGACTCACTGTATTTTAAAAGAAGGCATCCGTTTCCTTTTCTTCATACTGAGTAGCTGAGAGTTGTTGTTCATGGTTGTATTCCAGGTACCATTCTAAACCCTTTATATGTAGTAGCATCTTTGATGCTAACCACGGGCCTTATGAGGCTAAAATATAGCTCCATTTAAAGATGAAGATCATGGGTACTTAGAGATTGTGTAACATGCACTGAACTGGGAGGCAGTGGCAGAGCTCAGATTCAAATCCTGCTGATCCATCTTCAGAGTCTATGCAGTTAATGACTATCTTTTATGATATAGCCAGTAATTTAGAATCTAGAGGGAGAATATTAATGTATTTTTGCAGAAGTTAAGTATCATATAAAATGTTAATATCCCAGTATAACCAGGAATTTTGATATGCTCTGGTTCTGTTTTTACACATCATTGAGTTAATAGTAACTCAATAGTAACTCATCAATAGTAACTCAATAGTAACACATCATTGAATTAATAGTAAGCAGTAATCATGTCATATTTAATATACTCAAAATAAAGAATCTTTATTTGAATTTTTTTGTTACTGTAAATAATTTGGACTAAAAGTCACAATACAATAACAAAAAAGAGAGGGTCATTATTCTGTTATTAAAACCAGGAATGAAGTATTTAATATGGATTTTTCCAGAAAGGAAATAGAGACTTAATTATTTTGCTTCTTTTGAACATATTGCTGCTCTTTGAGGGTAATGATCATCATTTTCTTAAAAAGTGTTATTTTTGATCTCATCTGAAGTTCTGTTGTTTTAGGCTCTTTCAATGCGCTTCTTAGAGAACTGGTAGCAGAATTCACTCTGACTGACAACTCAGCCAACACAACTACTTCCCTCCTCAGATCCCTCTGCCACTATGATGATAGCGTTCTTCTTGGGTCCTGGCTTCAAGAAACTGATCATAAATCCATTGAAGACCAGGTAGTAAACTATTCAGGGAAGTGGTTACTAGCTTGATTGAAAAATAATGGTACTATTATACTTTGTCATTTAAAAAGAAAATATTGTAGACTAAGGTTTAATTTTCATTTAGATTTTTTAGACAATTAAAGGTATCTTCTCAGTGATGAATAAATAATGAAAAAAGGTAAACAGCAATAGTTAGAATTTAGTGAATTGTCTTTATTCAATAGTCTGTGTATTTAGGTACCCTGTGATACTGTTTGGTTGTTGGTATTCTGTTTTGCTAATTTATTTGTGACAGGAATAGGATTTAGTAAACAGAAGATTTAGAACCCTTTTTGCCTACATATGCATTATTTATGTACATTTTAAGAAAAGTTCCTAAAGGATGCCTTAAAAAATTTTTTTTGTGGAGGCTTCCCTGGTAGCTTAGTGGCAGAGAGTTCGCCTACCAATGCAGGAGACATGAGTTCGATCCCTGATCTGGAAAGATCCCACATGCTGCGGAGAAACTTAGCCTGTGAGCCACAACTATTGAGTGTGTGCTCTAGAGCCTCGAAGCCACAACTATGGAGCCCATGTGCCACAACTACTGAAGCCCCTGTGCCCTAGAGCCCGAAAATTCCACCTCAACTAGAGAGCAGCCCACACTCCTCAATTAGAGAAGAGCCTGTGGCAGCAGATAGCCCATGATTTAATTGTTTTGAATTTTTGTTACTGTAAATAATTTGGACTAAAAGTCACAATACAATAACAAAAGAGAGGGTCATTATTCTGTTATTAAAACCAGGAATGAAGTATTTAATATGGATTTTTCCAGAAAGGAAATAGAGACTTAATTATTTTGCTTCTTTTGAACATATTGCTGCTCTTTGAGGGTAATGATCATCATTTTCTTAAAAAGTGTTATTTTTGATCTCATCTGAAGTTCTGTTGTTTTAGGCTCTTTCAATGCGCTTCTTAGAGAACTGGTAGCAGAATTCACTCTGACTGACAACTCAGCCAACACAACTACTTCCCTCCTCAGATCCCTCTGCCACTATGATGATAGCGTTCTTCTTGGGTCCTGGCTTCAAGAAACTGATCATAAATCCATTGAAGACCAGGTAGTAAACTATTCAGGGAAGTGGTTACTAGCTTGATTGAAAAATAATGGTACTATTATACTTTGTCATTTAAAAAGAAAATATTGTAGACTAAGGTTTAATTTTCATTTAGATTTTTTAGACAATTAAAGGTATCTTCTCAGTGATGAATAAATAATGAAAAAAGGTAAACAGCAATAGTTAGAATTTAGTGAATTGTCTTTATTCAATAGTCTGTGTATTTAGGTACCCTGTGATACTGTTTGGTTGTTGGTATTCTGTTTTGCTAATTTATTTGTGACAGGAATAGGATTTAGTAAACAGAAGATTTAGAACCCTTTTTGCCTACATATGCATTATTTATGTACATTTTAAGAAAAGTTCCTAAAGGATGCCTTAAAAAATTTTTTTTGTGGAGGCTTCCCTGGTAGCTTAGTGGCAGAGAGTTCGCCTACCAATGCAGGAGACATGAGTTCGATCCCTGATCTGGAAAGATCCCACATGCTGCGGAGAAACTTAGCCTGTGAGCCACAACTATTGAGTGTGTGCTCTAGAGCCTCGAAGCCACAACTATGGAGCCCATGTGCCACAACTACTGAAGCCCCTGTGCCCTAGAGCCCGAGTTCCACAAGAGAAGTCACTGCAACAAGAAGGCTGCTCACCTCAACTAGAGAGCAGCCCACACTCCCTGCAATTAGAGAAGAGCCTGTGGCAGCAGTGAATAGCCAGAACAGCCAAAGATAAATAAATAAATAAAATTTTTAAAATTATATAAAAAAATGTGTTTTGTGGGTTTAAGTTACACCTGGTATTATTTTATTTACGCATTTTAAAGTGAGTACTATAAAAATGTTTTGAAGTGAGCAAGATTTTTTTTTTTCACAATCACGTTTTTTATTTTGCTTTTTTGATTTTACAAAGTTGTGTTGTTTACAGATATGTGTAATTCCAGTCATATGTATATCCCATTCCTTCCATCCCACCCCTCTAGGCTGTCACATAACCCCATGTATGATCCCTTGGTGCCACAGCGCATTGACAATAGTTATCTCTTTTACATAAGATAGTATAGGGCTCCATGTTACTGTTTCCATATCTCTCACCCACTTTTCCCTCTCCTCAATGTCCGTAAGTCTGTTCTATATGACTGTTTTTCCATCAATGATCTGCCTGTGTATTTATCAGCACAAACTTAATAGATTCCATATATATGTATGTTAGTGTACTGTATCTGTCCTCTTTTTGACTTACTTCACTGTGTATAATAGGTTCTGAACTCATCCATCTCATTAGAACTGAATCTTCTGCTGAGATGAGCAAGATTTTTTTAAAAAATTGTATGAACTGTTGTGACCTTCTTAGATGACCAAATTATATCTTTTTCTGCTTAAAATTTTTCAGACTTAATCATTCCTTTATTATTACCTTTTCTCTCTCCTCCTCTGTTTTATTCCTCATGCCCAGTACTTTTCCAAAGTAGACTTTGAGTGCCTTAAAAATTTATGTACATTTTAAGAAAAGTTCCTAAAGGATGCCTTAAAATTTTTTTTGTGGAGGCTTCCCTGGTAGCTTAGTGGCCCACAATGCAGGAGACATGAGTTCGATCCCTGATCTGGAAAGATCCCACATGCTGCGGAGAAACTTAGCCTGTGAGCCACAACTATTGAGTGTGTGCTCTAGAGCCTCGAAGCCACAACTATGGAGCCCATGTGCCACAACTACTGAAGCCCCTGTGCCCTAGAGCCCGAGTTCCACAAGAGAAGTCACTGCAACAAGAAGGCTGCTCACCTCAACTAGAGAGCAGCCCACACTCCCTGCAATTAGAGAAGAGCCTGTGGCAGCAGTGAATAGCCAGAACAGCCAAAGATAAATAAATAAATAAAATTTTTAAAATTATATAAAAAAATGTGTTTTGTGGGTTTAAGTTACACCTGGTATTATTTTATTTACGCATTTTAAAGTGAGTACTATAAAAATGTTTTGAAGTGAGCAAGATTTTTTTTTTTCACAATCACGTTTTTTATTTTGCTTTTTTGATTTTACAAAGTTGTGTTGTTTACAGATATGTGTAATTCCAGTCATATGTATATCCCATTCCCTTCCATCCCACCCCTCTAGGCTGTCACATAACCCCATGTATGATCCCTTGGTGCCACAGCGCATTGACAATAGTTATCTCTTTTACATAAGATAGTATAGGGCTCCATGTTACTGTTTCCATATCTCTCACCCACTTTTCCCTCTCCTCAATGTCCGTAAGTCTGTTCTATATGACTGTTTTTCCATCAATGATCTGCCTGTGTATTTATCAGCACAAACTTAATAGATTCCATATATATGTATGTTAGTGTACTGTATCTGTCCTCTTTTTGACTTACTTCACTGTGTATAATAGGTTCTGAACTCATCCATCTCATTAGAACTGAATCTTCTGCTGAGATGAGCAAGATTTTTTTAAAAAATTGTATGAACTGTTGTGACCTTCTTAGATGACCAAATTATATCTTTTTCTGCTTAAAATTTTTCAGACTTAATCATTCCTTTATTATTACCTTTTCTCTCTCCTCCTCTGTTTTATTCCTCATGCCCAGTACTTTTCCAAAGTAGACTTTGAGTGATTTTTATGCCCTCCTTTTGCAGCTCCAACCAAACAGTGCATCCGGAAGTGGGGCTCTGGAGCATGATCCATCCTCCATTTATTTACGGATACCTGCCGGAGAAGCTGTGCCTGGGCCTCTTCCCCTTGGAGTTTCAGTCATTGACGCATCTGTAGCTCTTTTTGGTGTAGTGTTTCCTCATGTTTCTTTTAAACACCGGTTAGTATAAAGTCAATCAGGTAATTTTAGTTAAATGTATTTTTAAGTAGTAAATCTTACCAGCCAAGTTCTTCAGTAGGAAGAGTTCGCACAATAGTCTCATAAACATAATAACATAAGTGAGACATAATAAATTCCATGCAAACTCTGTTTAAGGTTTGAGCCCATGCACTAGCATGTGATAACCTCCGTTTTGTAGACCGGGTCTTATACAACTAAATTTTCATTGTAATAGTTGGTTTGCCAGTTTTTAAGTTGGTTTGCCTGGATCTTTAATGAGGCACATCAGTTTTCCAAATGTTTTGATTTTGTTACTGAGGAAGTAAGTGGATGAGAAGTCTAATCCCTAATTTGTCAGATGATTAGGGTCTGGCAACTTGAAACACTGAATTAACTAATTCCTTTTTTAATGGGACCATTTTAGTTCGCTATACTACATGTCCACAGACACTGTACTTATTTACCTTAGTAGGCGCTTTATACTGATAGTGATTTTCCCAGAAAGGATTAAAAATGAATTAATGCAAGATCTTCACCAGATAATTCAGGTTTTACAAACTGTGCCTCAGAAACATTGTTGTATTTATATAGAAAAGATAGCATGGGAGTTTCCCTGGTGGTCCAGTGGGTAAGGACACCACCTTGCAGTGCAAGGGGTGCTGGTTCAATCCCTGGCCTGGGAAGATCCCACGTGCCGCGGAGCGGCTGGACCAATGTGTCCAATTACTGAGCCAGAGCTCTGGAGCGCGTGCACCCAGAGCCGGTGCTCCGCGACAATAGAGGCCACTGCGATGGGAGGCCCACATGGGCCAAAAGAACAAAGACAGATGAAAACAGAGAAACGAAAGACCAATAGAAGTGGACCGCTCGCCCCCCTCCCTCCCCACCCCCTCCATCAAAATAAATAAATATAATTAAAAAAAAAAAGAAAAGATAGCATGTCTTTACATATGTAGGTTTCTTGATTGTTTTTCAATTTGAGGGGAAATTTTTAAATATGAAATTTTACTTTATCAAGCTATCTTTAAGAACATTTGATTGCCACATAAATGTTAAAAACTGTTACAGGTCAGAGAATCTTACAAAGCATCTACTTTCCTTGTTTTAAAACTAAAGAAATTTAGTTCTTAGAGTTTGTGGTTTGCCTAAAATTATGCAGCTAGTTGGGAGAGCTGTAACTAGAATCCAGGATTATCTTAACTTTATTAAATCACTTTTGAGGAACAAGATGAAGTAAAAAGAGAGAAATTCTACTAGAAATCTAGTATGTAACATAAATATCCGATGATGGAGAAATTAGTGAATATATTACAGAAAGTTGATAGGCTGGAGTGCATTTTACAGAAACAGTGTTTTAATGTCAGAAGGTGCTCATTATACAATGTTAAATGAAGAAGGTGAAAGGCAAGACGTGATTGCTGTTTGGATTTTGAAATGTGTAAAAAATGGTCAATGGCTACTTCTACGTAGGAACTTTTTGTTTGAATTTTTCAAATTAAATGAAATAAATATTTTATAGAGGAGGAAAAAGGTTTTGTAGTTTTTTAAGTTATGTTCCTGAGGTCTGTTATAGGCACGCGATGTTTGAGGGCCATGTTGGAGCCATGTGTGTCTTCTCAGGTGTGTGTCTGAACGCCGTGTGTGGACAGTACCCTGCTTCCTCGCCATAGATGTGGGTCTCTGTCAGAGAGCTGTGCACATGTCAGCTTGAGCAGGGGCCCTCCGAGTACCTCTGCTGGAGTTCCTGCTGCAGGCTGGATGGTGTGTTCCTGTGGGATTTTTTAGGAATGCTTTGACCTGAGACCTGCGGCCTTTTATAATTGAGCTTAAATCTTTCCAGTGAAATTTCCCTCTGTTCCTTTGTCCCACCCCATTTCTTTTTAGAAGAATCTGATATGACCTCATTCTCTTTCACCAGAGTAGTCTCAAATGGCTGTTACTTGGGGAAAAGGGGTAACTGTCTCATTTTTAAAAATTGAAATAGTGAAACAACCAGTTCTCCTCTGATTTTTAACATTTAACACAACTGACCAAGCTAAATTTTTTAAAAAATAAAAACAACTCCCAGTTAGCTTCCAAAAACAGGACATGACGTACTGCTCTCTTCTGTGTGTGAACATTTTAAAATTTCTAACTTAAAAATCGCCCACAGAGATGCACAACTGATGATGATTATTCTATTCAGAACACCTTGAGCACCTGCTTTACGCCAGGCACTTTGTTGACCACTGAAGTTACGACCTTGTTTTGCTAATCAGAGCTTAGTGTTAGTTTCTTGTGTTGTACCATTTAGTAGTTTCATGTTCACATATTAAATCAGGAGGAGGAGAAATGATTTAAACCAAGCAGTGAAATAGATTAGATATAGCATGGGGCATTATTTGTTATCTTATCTCTATTTTTTGAGCCATGTTTGAATGAAAAGTATGGCTCACGTGACCTTTATTCTATTATTACAGATTACAGATGTTGGATCATTTTGCCGAATGTGTTAAACAAGCCAAAGGTGTTCGCCAGCAGGCCGTGCAGCTTAATATCTTTACAGCTGTTCTTAGTGCACTAAAGGTATTTACTTTTAAAACACAGTAAGTGTTCTAAACTAAGACTTTAATTAATGCCTTTAATACAGTGATTCAGTCATACCTGAACTGTTATACAATCTACAGTGTTAAGTTTTTTATATATAACACCTGAGTCTGTTGCACATGTTGGCGGGGCCATGTGTGTCTTCTCAGGTGTGTGTCTGAACGCGTGTGTGGACAGTACCCTCTCCCGAAGATGGGAAGGCTGTGCACATGTCAGCTTGAGCAGGGGCCCTCCGAGTACCTCTGCTGGAGTTCCTGCTGCAGGCTGGATGGTGTGTTCCTGTGGGATTTTTTAGGAATGCTTTGACCTGAGACCTGCGGCCTTTTATAATTGAGCTTAAATCTTTCCAGTGAAATTTCCCTCTGTTCCTTTGTCCCACCCCATTTCTTTTTAGAAGAATCTGATATGACCTCATTCTCTTTCACCAGAGTAGTCTCAAATGGCTGTTACTTGGGGAAAAGGGGTAACTGTCTCATTTTTAAAAATTGAAATAGTGAAACAACCAGTTCTCCTCTGATTTTTAACATTTAACACAACTGACCAAGCTAAATTTTTTAAAAAATAAAAACAACTCCCAGTTAGCTTCCAAAAACAGGACATGACGTACTGCTCTCTTCTGTGTGTGAACATTTTAAAATTTCTAACTTAAAAATCGCCCACAGAGATGCACAACTGATGATGATTATTCTATTCAGAACACCTTGAGCACCTGCTTTACGCCAGGCACTTTGTTGACCACTGAAGTTACGACCTTGTTTTGCTAATCAGAGCTTAGTGTTAGTTTCTTGTGTTGTACCATTTAGTAGTTTCATGTTCACATATTAAATCAGGAGGAGGAGAAATGATTTAAACCAAGCAGTGAAATAGATTAGATATAGCATGGGGCATTATTTGTTATCTTATCTCTATTTTTTGAGCCATGTTTGAATGAAAAGTATGGCTCACGTGACCTTTATTCTATTATTACAGATTACAGATGTTGGATCATTTTGCCGAATGTGTTAAACAAGCCAAAGGTGTTCGCCAGCAGGCCGTGCAGCTTAATATCTTTACAGCTGTTCTTAGTGCACTAAAGGTATTTACTTTTAAAACACAGTAAGTGTTCTAAACTAAGACTTTAATTAATGCCTTTAATACAGTGATTCAGGCATACCTGAACTGTTATACAATCTACAGTGTTAAGTTTTTGATATATAACATAGTTAACATTAAGATATTATTACTTTAAAATAAAAGGGCAACAAGTACAAGAGTTTAAATGAGCATGAATTACATCACATTTTGTAAACTTCAGGGGAAAGGGATGAAGGCACTGATTATACAAAAAATGTGCCATTTATATAATCATTAGTGTGTCCCCTTTTTAGAGACTATTGCTACCAACCTCTGGGTTTTTTTTTAAAAGAGAGGGCTGGTCGTGGTTTCCCCCAGTGATTGGAAGGCTCGTGAGCAACTGTAATATTACTGTACAGTATACTTTTCCTTACAGATGTGCTCACTAATGCCTCTGCTCTAGTTAACACTTTGCCTAGGCACCATGACTTCAATTTTTGGTCACAAGTAAATAATTTAAGTTACAGAATAGTAAGTGTAACTAGAACAGAGACATTAGCATCTAGTATGATGAACAAAGTGTATCAACATTCATAAGTCATGTGTGACTCTTTGCAACCCCATGGTCTGCATCCCTGCAGGTTCCTTTGTCCATGAAATTCTCCAGGCAAGAACACTGGGGTGGGTAGCCATTCCCTTCTCCAGGGGCTCTTCCTAACCCAGGTATCAAACCTGGGTCTCCTGTACTCCTGGGATACTCTTTTCTCTTTTTTTTTGTCCACTTCTATTAATTTTTTTTTTTAAGATTTATTTATTTATATTTATTTTGGGCGGCGGTCCGGTTGGGGAGGGAGGGGAGCGGGCGGACCACTTCTATTGGTCTTTCATTTATCTATTTTCATCCATCTTTGTTCTTCGGCCCGTGTGGGCCTCCCATCGCAGTGGCGTCTGTCGTCACAGAGCGCCGGCTCTGGGCACGTGCACTCCAGAGCTCCGGCTCGGTGATTGGACACATTGGTTCAGCCGCTCCACGGCACGTGGGATCTTCCCAGGCCAGGGATCGAACCGACGTCCCTTGCACTGCAAGGCTGTGTCCTTGCCCACTGGACCACCGGGGGAATCCCTCTATTGATCTTTCATTTATTTATTTCCATCCACTCCTGGGATATTCTTTACTATCTGAGCCACCAACATTCAGTTACTGATTTTTCTTACCTCATTTTGTCTTTTAAGTATCTATTGGATATGCTCTTTTGTGACATAACTATTATCTCTGGCATTATCAGAGTTTCATGTTCATCAGACCTTTTTCCTTCCTTAAAGTTACAATGATAAATTTCAATCAGTTTATAATGGTTGATTTAATAATAGTGTCCTTTATATGTAAAAACAACTTTTAAGTATGTGTCTTTAGATACGGACACTCCCAGGGATTGTTGGTTTTAGAGTTGGTTCAGCTGTAACTACATTATGTATCGTATTCTGAAGTCATATTTAGGGAAAGTGTTGTCAGTTTAACCAGTGTTGATTCTAAACATTGCATATGTATGGGAAAGCTGGCTGAAGAAAGTAATGTGTGAAGATATTAATTTACAAGGATTGGAGTCTTTTTTTTTAAATAAATAATTTAAGTTACAGAATAGTAAGTGTAACTAGAACAGAGACATTAGCATCTAGTATGATGAACAAAGTGTATCAACATTCATAAGTCATGTGTGACTCTTTGCAACCCCATGGTCTGCATCCCTGCAGGTTCCTTTGTCCATGAAATTCTCCAGGCAAGAACACTGGGGTGGGTAGCCATTCCCTTCTCCAGGGGCTCTTCCTAACCCAGGTATCAAACCTGGGTCTCCTGTACTCCTGGGATACTCTTTTCTCTTTTTTTTTGTCCACTTCTATTAATTTTTTTTTTTAAGATTTATTTATTTATATTTATTTTGGGCGGCGGTCCGGTTGGGGAGGGAGGGGAGCGGGCGGACCACTTCTATTGGTCTTTCATTTATCTATTTTCATCCATCTTTGTTCTTCGGCCCGTGTGGGCCTCCCATCGCAGTGGCGTCTGTCGTCACAGAGCGCCGGCTCTGGGCACGTGCACTCCAGAGCTCCGGCTCGGTGATTGGACACATTGGTTCAGCCGCTCCACGGCACGTGGGATCTTCCCAGGCCAGGGATCGAACCGACGTCCCTTGCACTGCAAGGCTGTGTCCTTGCCCACTGGACCACCGGGGGAATCCCTCTATTGATCTTTCATTTATTTATTTCCATCCACTCCTGGGATATTCTTTACTATCTGAGCCACCAACATTCAGTTACTGATTTTTCTTACCTCATTTTGTCTTTTAAGTATCTATTGGATATGCTCTTTTGTGACATAACTATTATCTCTGGCATTATCAGAGTTTCATGTTCATCAGACCTTTTTCCTTCCTTAAAGTTACAATGATAAATTTCAATCAGTTTATAATGGTTGATTTAATAATAGTGTCCTTTATATGTAAAAACAACTTTTAAGTATGTGTCTTTAGATACGGACACTCCCAGGGATTGTTGGTTTTAGAGTTGGTTCAGCTGTAACTACATTATGTATCGTATTCTGAAGTCATATTTAGGGAAAGTGTTGTCAGTTTAACCAGTGTTGATTCTAAACATTGCATATGTATGGGAAAGCTGGCTGAAGAAAGTAATGTGTGAAGATATTAATTTACAAGGATTGGAGTCTTTTTTTTTTTTTAAATAACCATAGGGGCTCGCTGAGAACAAAAGTACTTTAGGACCAGAGGAAGTTCGTAAATCTGCTCTGACACTGGTTATGGGGGCTCTGGATAACCCAAACCCCATCTTACGATGTGCAGCCGGAGAAGCTCTTGGAAGAATGGCTCAGGTAGTTGGAGAAGCAACTTTTATTGCCAGAATGGCCCAATATAGCTTTGACAAGTAAGTGGGTCTCATTATCAACAAATAATTTTCTTTCATAGGCAAAGATGTCTTTTAGGTCATCAGTAATTATTATAAACTGGACCATGTATTTTCTACACAGTACATACTTTCAGTGTGGTGTGAGTTTCTGTTTAAGCTGTTGAATTTTACATAGTAGAATCAAGAGGATTTTTAATAAGGACTTAGTTATGTGTACTTTGCTCTTAAGAGGTGTTTTGAAATCCTTTCTCTTATCTCTGTTTCCCCCATACCCTCCTTGTCATTGTCCTTTTAATTTTTCACTTTTTGGGACAAGCCATTCTTTTTCTGATTACTACCAAGTTTATCATTATATTATCTCTAAATATGGATGAACTTCGCATTAACTTTTTTTTTTTTTAAAGATTTATTTATTTATTTATTTATTTTGGTGGGGGTGGGGTGGGGAGGGAGGGGAGCAGGCGGGCCACTTCTATTGGTCTTTCAGTTGTCCGTTTTCATCCATCTTTGTTCTTTGGCCCACGTGGGCCTCCCATCGTGGCGGCCTCTGTTGTCGCAGAGCACCGGCTCTGGACTCATGCGCTCCAGAGCTCCGGCTCGATAATTGGACACATCAGTCCAGCCGCTCCGTGGCACATGGGATCTTCCCAGGCCAGGGCACGCACCAGCGCCCCTTGCACTGCAAGGCGGTGTCTTTACCCACTGGACCACCAGGGAAGCCCCGCATTAACTTTTAAGAATTTCTTGTCATATTAATTTAAAAGAGTGACCTCAGAGATCCAGATAAGTATGATTAAGATGATATATGCAGTTATTAGTGACTGTTGGTTGTTAATCAGTTAATTGAGGAGTTAAAACATCAAGGGTGGTCAGGAATTAACACGTCACTTGTGTAAATAAACTAGTCATTCCTAAGTATTGTATATTTTGAGTATTAATTATACCAATTACATTTTAATTATCAATAAGAGAGAGGTTGGGAGAAGCAGTGGTTGTGAAGAAGTAATTGGAAAAAAGTGTTTTCTGAGCTCTTCTGTGTCTGAGAATGGTTCTCCTTGTCATCACACATGAGTGACTGGTTTAGGATAATGCCCCAGTGTCATACATTGAAGCACCAGTTAAACTATATTTTAAATGGCTCTTGTCTTTTCAAGGAATAATTAATATTAAAAACTGTGAAGTCATAGGTTCTTTTTCATGTTTTCTCTAAAATTAAAATAGGCTTTTGTTCAGTGAAACATATGATTTTAATCATGTTAAATTAAATCTCTTAACTCTTGTTAGTGAGTAGAGAAAGAAGTCATCATGATTGTAATTCTTTCTGATTTCCAGAATAAATCCCTTTTATTGTATGATTCATAAATTTGCTATAGGGAAAGAGAAAAAACAATCCCTGAAACGTAACTCTTTTACAGGTTGAAGTCAGCTCGAGATGTCGTGTCCAGAACTGGCCATTCGTTGGCTCTGGGCTGTTTGCATCGTTACGTTGGTGGTATCGGCTCAGGACAGCATCTGAAGACCAGTGTCAGCATTCTGTTGGCTCTGGCACAGGATGGAACATCTTCTGAAGTTCAGGTGTGGTATCGATTTTTATATTATGAAATTATAAAATATTATTTTTAGAAAAATTATTTGTAAAAAGTGGTGATGATTCTGGTGAGTTGTTAGGGAAAATGTCTAAGGGTCTTTCTCTATCATTTTGTTTCATGAGTATACAACAGGACTTTGTATTGGAACCTAATCTTAAAACCTGTCTTATTCTGGGAATTTGACCCATTCATAATACTCCTTGAAGCATCATTTCTCTTTATTATCTTTGGTACATTTCCTCTTCTTTGCATTGCCTTACATTTCGTAGATTGATCAAATTTCTCTTAACCTTCTCTCACTTTTCCTCTAATATCCTCACCCAGGTACAAGGTCATTGGGTGAATCTTCAGGTGTACTCCTTGAATTTCGTTTTTTCCTTCTCCTTAAATATTTTATACAAAAATAAATTTAAGAGGCATAAACTTCATGTATGAAAGTATCCTAGACTCACATTACTATACCTAATAATATTGACTATATGAATCCAATAGCATTCAACTCACCAACTTCATACTGGGGTCAGATGTTAGGAGAAGAGATAGGTTTGATTGTCATTACTGCTTGTCGTCAGCGTGTTAATAAATGGCTCCTTCACCATCAGAAAAGGATGAAAAATCCACGAGAAGCTTCTTAGTCTATAGGCTTAGTTTGCTTGACTTCCTGGTTAAAGTTTCCAGCTGTAAAGCACAAATTCCCCAAAAGGACTCAAAGCAAAAATGAAGTAATCTGGAGCTACCCTGGTGGTCCAGTGGTTAAGTATCTGCCTTGCAATACAAGGGACATGGGTTCGATCTCTGGTTAGAGAACTAAAATCCCACAGACCTCAGGGTTACTTAACCTGTGTACCACAACTACTGAGCCCGTGGGCCAAAACTAAGACAGATACAGCCAAATAAATGAATAAATTTTTTTAATGCAATAATCTTGCCTCTTAAAGGGGTTACACTGTTGTTGTTTTTTTTTTTTAATAAATTAAAAAAAACCACAAAACACAGTTTGCACAGTGCTCTGTAAGAAAAGAATATAATTGTGAAATTATTTTACTTAAGAAGTTGTTGCTTTCTTTTATGTCAAGAGTAGGTGCTAGTTTTCTTTCTTTGTCTTTTTATTTTTTTTTTCTTAGCCCTCTCTTGCTTCAGGTGTGGTATCGATTTTTATATTATGAAATTATAAAATATTATTTTTAGAAAAATTATTTGTAAAAAGTGGTGATGATTCTGGTGAGTTGTTAGGGAAAATGTCTAAGGGTCTTTCTCTATCATTTTGTTTCATGAGTATACAACAGGACTTTGTATTGGAACCTAATCTTAAAACCTGTCTTATTCTGGGAATTTGACCCATTCATAATACTCCTTGAAGCATCATTTCTCTTTATTATCTTTGGTACATTTCCTCTTCTTTGCATTGCCTTACATTTCGTAGATTGATCAAATTTCTCTTAACCTTCTCTCACTTTTCCTCTAATATCCTCACCCAGGTACAAGGTCATTGGGTGAATCTTCAGGTGTACTCCTTGAATTTCGTTTTTTCCTTCTCCTTAAATATTTTATACAAAAATAAATTTAAGAGGCATAAACTTCATGTATGAAAGTATCCTAGACTCACATTACTATACCTAATAATATTGACTATATGAATCCAATAGCATTCAACTCACCAACTTCATACTGGGGTCAGATGTTAGGAGAAGAGATAGGTTTGATTGTCATTACTGCTTGTCGTCAGCGTGTTAATAAATGGCTCCTTCACCATCAGAAAAGGATGAAAAATCCACGAGAAGCTTCTTAGTCTATAGGCTTAGTTTGCTTGACTTCCTGGTTAAAGTTTCCAGCTGTAAAGCACAAATTCCCCAAAAGGACTCAAAGCAAAAATGAAGTAATCTGGAGCTACCCTGGTGGTCCAGTGGTTAAGTATCTGCCTTGCAATACAAGGGACATGGGTTCGATCTCTGGTTAGAGAACTAAAATCCCACAGACCTCAGGGTTACTTAACCTGTGTACCACAACTACTGAGCCCGTGGGCCAAAACTAAGACAGATACAGCCAAATAAATGAATAAATTTTTTTAATGCAATAATCTTGCCTCTTAAAGGGGTTACACTGTTGTTGTTTTTTTTTTTTAATAAATTAAAAAAAACCACAAAACACAGTTTGCACAGTGCTCTGTAAGAAAAGAATATAATTGTGAAATTATTTTACTTAAGAAGTTGTTGCTTTCTTTTATGTCAAGAGTAGGTGCTAGTTTTCTTTCTTTGTCTTCATCTTTTTCTTAGCCCTCTCTTGCTTTAATTTCTTAAAACCACATTCCTGTGTCTCACATGATTTTATTTTCTGTGACATGGCATGTTACTATCTTTTAGACCACTTACCTTCCTTCAAAGCTGTTATTTCAGTTCATACCTACACAAGAATAGTACGGTAACATCCTTCAATTTTCTCTAATGTCTCTTCTGTTTAAGCATCCTGACTCAAAAATTATACTTCACAGTCAAATTATCGTATACATGTATTCAGCTGTAATTACTAGAGATTTACTGTTGAATAATGTTTTCTTTTTTGTATCCTCAACTCCTGTGTTTAGTGCTTTATTCTTGTTTTTACTTGATAGGAAAACTTCCTTTAGCAGTAATAATATTGGAAAGGGTCTTTGAGTGGTATGTTTTTTGATTCTTTTCATGTCTGAAAACCAAGGACTATTTCATCTTCAAATGTGAATGATATTTAGTAGGTATACTGTTCCTGGCACACAGTCCCTTATTTTCATTATACATAAATGTCTTAGTATTTTTTGTGTTGCATATAAGAGGCTAATAATAGCTTAATTTATTGAGTTAAATTTTCATAAAAGCATCTCAATTTTTTATAAGCTGTCTATAAAAACGTTCAGATGTGCTCTTTACGGTGTAGGAGATAACATATAAGCCAATAATCGAATTAACTGATGTACAAGTAGTGTGAAGTTTTTCTGCAGTGTGGCTTTGCATGTGCAGATATAAAATTTTAATGATAAATGCATTTTCTTCCTTACACTATGCATATATTTCACACTCCCAAAAGACATTGGTTTATGTACTGATAATAAATTTCTAAATTACTGGACATCACAGCTGTCTTTTTCCCCATCTTTTTATGCTTTTGCTAAGGAACTTACCTGAAGTATGTCTGTTGTTTATAATGTTCCAAATAAATGAATAAATTTTTTTAATGCAATAATCTTGCCTCTTAAAGGGGTTACACTGTTGTTGTTTTTTTTAATAAATTAAAAAAAACCACAAAACACAGTTTGCACAGTGCTCTGTAAGAAAAGAATATAATTGTGAAATTATTTTACTTAAGAAGTTGTTGCTTTCTTTTATGTCAAGAGTAGGTGCTAGTTTTCTTTCTTTGTCTTCATCTTTTTCTTAGCCCTCTCTTGCTTTAATTTCTTAAAACCACATTCCTGTGTCTCACATGATTTTATTTTCTGTGACATGGCATGTTACTATCTTTTAGACCACTTACCTTCCTTCAAAGCTGTTATTTCAGTTCATACCTACACAAGAATAGTACGGTAACATCCTTCAATTTTCTCTAATGTCTCTTCTGTTTAAGCATCCTGACTCAAAAATTATACTTCACAGTCAAATTATCGTATACATGTATTCAGCTGTAATTACTAGAGATTTACTGTTGAATAATGTTTTCTTTTTTGTATCCTCAACTCCTGTGTTTAGTGCTTTATTCTTGTTTTTACTTGATAGGAAAACTTCCTTTAGCAGTAATAATATTGGAAAGGGTCTTTGAGTGGTATGTTTTTTGATTCTTTTCATGTCTGAAAACCAAGGACTATTTCATCTTCAAATGTGAATGATATTTAGTAGGTATACTGTTCCTGGCACACAGTCCCTTATTTTCATTATACATAAATGTCTTAGTATTTTTTGTGTTGCATATAAGAGGCTAATAATAGCTTAATTTATTGAGTTAAATTTTCATAAAAGCATCTCAATTTTTTATAAGCTGTCTATAAAAACGTTCAGATGTGCTCTTTACGGTGTAGGAGATAACATATAAGCCAATAATCGAATTAACTGATGTACAAGTAGTGTGAAGTTTTTCTGCAGTGTGGCTTTGCATGTGCAGATATAAAATTTTAATGATAAATGCATTTTCTTCCTTACACTATGCATATATTTCACACTCCCAAAAGACATTGGTTTATGTACTGATAATAAATTTCTAAATTACTGGACATCACAGCTGTCTTTTTCCCCATCTTTTTATGCTTTTTGCTAAGGAACTTACCTGAAGTATGTCTGTTTGTTTATAATGTTACATTTGGTTTGCTAGCATTTTCTTTCTGTCCTTGCAGCATAGAAATTTCATCAAATTGTGTGTAAGTTTATCTTTTGTATTTCACTCTCTGGTACTTACTAATATATTGAACCTCTTGTCTTTTTTCTCATTATTTTAAATTTTTTCTTTAATTTTGGCCACTTTTATTGTTTTTTTATTGATTTATTTTCATCCTTCTTTATTCTTTGGCCTGTGTGGATCTCCCATTGCAGTGGCCTCTGTTGTCGCAGAGCACCAGCTCTCGGTGCATGCACCCCAGAGCTCCGGCTTGGTCGTTGGACACCGGTCCAGCCACTTTGTGGCATGTGGGATCTTCCCAGGCCAGAGAGTGAGCCGGTGCCCCTTGCACTGCAAGGCAGAGTCTCCACCCACTGGGCCACTAGGGAAGCCCAATTTTTTTGTATTTTCTCTGTGTGTTACAGGATAGTCTTCCAGTTGAACTTCAGTAATGATTTTTGTATTTAATAATAATTAATCCTTTTTTCCTGCTTTCTATTGAACATCTAATATAAATGTGTTTTATTTTTTAAACACGTCTCCTTTGTGCTTTAATTTTATTGCCTTAAAAATTCTTATGATAATTTTATTAAAATACTTTTGCTTCTTCCATTAATCGTTTTCTCTAGAACGTATACTCTGGTCTTCCTCAAACTGCTGTATTCCTATTACTTTTGTCAATAGGAGTGGTTTTTTTTTTTTTTTAAAGATTTATTTTTATTTATTTTTGGGCGGGGGTCGGGTTGGGGAGGGAGGGGAGCTTAGTCTTTCGTTTTTCTCTGTTCATCCGTCTTTGTTCTTTGGCTCCTGTGGGCCTCCCATCGCGGTGGCGTCTGTCGCTGCAGAGCACCGGCTCTGGGCGCATGCGCTCCAGAGCTCTGGCTCGGTAATTGGACACATCAGTCCAGCCGCTCCGCGGCACGTGGGATCTTCCCAGGCCAGGGCTCGAACCGGCGCCCCTTGCATTGCAAGGCGGTGTCCTTACCCACTGGACCACCAGGGGAAGCCCCAGGAGTGGTTTTTATATTTCTGTACATAACTGTCCAACTCAGTTTGCTTAATTCCCTAGGACTGAAGTAGACTGACAGGTAGTAGAAAGGAAGGTATGGATTTTTTTCCTACCATGTTGACAAGTTGGGAAATTTCTCTTTTGAGACCCTGTGTCCTCAGCTCAGTGGTGCACCTTTCCTTTGGAGATTTCAATAGCAAAAATAGAAGGTACATTCTTTAACAGGTGATGTGGGCAGTCTGTGCTGATTACAGTACATTGCTGTAGGTTAATTTTGAAAATACTGTTAGCCATTAAAATTATTGATGCTTAGTAAACATAAATTAGGGCCTGAAGAGGTTCAGTGCACTTGAAGAGCTGCTATGTGAATGTCATTGCTTGAGAAACAGATCTGAGTACTGCAGAACATCATTGTTTTATTTCAGGCAAGTTTCTTAGCAAAACTATAAAAATATATTGGACATCCATAGCATCCACTAAACTAAATGCTCATTGTATAAGTTACTCTTTTGGGGAGTTATGAAATACCATGTATATTATAATAGAGGAAAGAGGTCATCAGTGAAGCTTTTTCCCTGACAAAGTCACACTGCAAAGAAACTATAAACAGCATTTGTGTATCAGTTACTTTAGTCATTAGCTATTGGTAGCTTATGTGTTTACCTTGAGTTACTTAAGGAATATATTTTAAAATACTTTTGCTTCTTCCATTAATCGTTTTCTCTAGAACGTATACTCTGGTCTTCCTCAAACTGCTGTATTCCTATTACTTTTGTCAATAGGAGTGGTTTTTTTTTTTTTTTAAAGATTTATTTTTATTTATTTTTGGGCGGGGGTCGGGTTGGGGAGGGAGGGGAGCTTAGTCTTTCGTTTTTCTCTGTTCATCCGTCTTTGTTCTTTGGCTCCTGTGGGCCTCCCATCGCGGTGGCGTCTGTCGCTGCAGAGCACCGGCTCTGGGCGCATGCGCTCCAGAGCTCTGGCTCGGTAATTGGACAAATCAGTCCAGCCGCTCCGCAGCACGCGGGATCTTCCAAGGCCAGGGATCGAACCGGCGCCCCTTGCACTGCAAGGTGGTGTCCTTACCCACTGGACCACCAGGGGAAGCCCCAGGAGTGGTTTTTATATTTCTGTACATAACTGTCCAACTCAGTTTGCTTAATTCCCTAGGACTGAAGTAGACTGACAGGTAGTAGAAAGGAAGGTATGGATTTTTTTCCTACCATGTTGACAAGTTGGGAAATTTCTCTTTTGAGACCCTGTGTCCTCAGCTCAGTGGTGCACCTTTCCTTTGGAGATTTCAATAGCAAAAATAGAAGGTACATTCTTTAACAGGTGATGTGGGCAGTCTGTGCTGATTACAGTACATTGCTGTAGGTTAATTTTGAAAATACTGTTAGCCATTAAAATTATTGATGCTTAGTAAACATAAATTAGGGCCTGAAGAGGTTCAGTGCACTTGAAGAGCTGCTATGTGAATGTCATTGCTTGAGAAACAGATCTGAGTACTGCAGAACATCATTGTTTTATTTCAGGCAAGTTTCTTAGCAAAACTATAAAAATATATTGGACATCCATAGCATCCACTAAACTAAATGCTCATTGTATAAGTTACTCTTTTGGGGAGTTATGAAATACCATGTATATTATAATAGAGGAAAGAGTTCATCAGTGAAGCTTTTTCCCTGACAAAGTCACACTGCAAAGAAACTATAAACAGCATTTGTGTATCAGTTACTTTAGTCATTAGCTATTGGTAGCTTATGTGTTTACCTTGAGTTACTTAAGGAATATATTTTAAAATATCTCTTCATTAAAAATGAAATTGTTAGTATTATGAAATTTCAAGTGAAAACAATCAATTCAGTATATTATTTACAGTAAAATAAAATTACGTTTTATTGCAGACTTGGTCCCTTCATTCGCTTGCTTTGATAGTGGATTCTAGTGGCCCAATGTATCGTGGCTATGTAGAGCCAACACTGTCTCTAGTTCTTACCTTACTGTTGACGGTTCCACCCTCACACACTGAAGTTCATCAGTGTTTGGGTAGATGCCTGGGTGCTATAATAACTACTGTTGGCCCTGAACTACAAGGTGAGTAAATTCCTCTTAACTAAAGGGATTACACAGATAGTAACTGTCAGCTTCCTGAATATCACCATCACATTGCCTAAATATAACAATAATATTAATAATAATAATTTTTATATTTTAAATACTGCCAATTTATTTAACATCTGCTTTTTACACGTGCTGTTTTATTTACTTCCCATAACAAATCTGTGATATGAGGATGCTTTTTGAACTTTTGAGCAGAGAAGACATCTAAGTGGAATGTTCCTTGGTGCCCTGTGAAGTCAGAGGCAAAAGTGGAGCTCCTTTGGCCTGGAGTGCCAGCCACTTGTCTTCATGGACTCTGGCTTCACTTTTTTTTTTTTAATTAAACTCTAAGGAATATAATATTTTCTCTGAGGAGTTAGGCTCAGAGAAGTTAAGTAGCTTGCGTAGAGTTGTTCAACTAAGGAGTAACAGATTTGTGGTCGTAAGGCCCATATTCTTCCTATGTACTTCCAGTGAATTAATTTTACAAATAGTTAAATTAAACGCTCTGGTCAGAAAAGTATTGCAAATGTATGCAAAATATATGAGATACTTTGAGAGCTTTGTTTTACCCCTGCTACTTACTAAATCTCTCAGTGAGTCTAATTTTATATTTATATTATCTCATTTAATTCTGACAGCAATCCTGATAAAGGTATATGTGTCCATTTTACAGATGAAATACTAAGGCTGAAAGAAGTTAAAAACTTTCCCAAGATGTTTATATATATATATATATATATATATATATATATTATGTAGTCAGTGAGGGTTTCCCAGGTGACTCAGTGGTAATAAAACTGCCTGTGCAGATGACACAAGAGATGTGGGTTCGATACCTGGGTCAAGAAGATCCCCTGGAGAAGGAAACAGCAACCCATTCCACTGTTCTTGCCAGAAAAATTTCATAGAGGAGCCTGGCAGACTACAGCCCATACACAACTGTACACACACACGCACAGCTAGTATGCTTTGTTGCCTCCATTAGGATAGATGCTTAAGAAAAGGAAAGTGAAAAAGAAAAGATCTTAAGAAAAGGAAATAGAAAAGTGGCTATGTAGAGCCAACACTGTCTCTAGTTCTTACCTTACTGTTGAATAATGGTCACCATCACTGTTGGCCCTGAACTACAAGGTGAGTAAATTCCTCTTAACTAAAGGGATTACACAGATAGTAACTGTCAGCTTCCTGAATATCACCATCACATTGCCTAAATATAACAATAATATTAATAATAATAATTTTTATATTTTAAATACTGCCAATTTATTTAACATCTGCTTTTTACACGTGCTGTTTTATTTACTTCCCATAACAAATCTGTGATATGAGGATGCTTTTTGAACTTTTGAGCAGAGAAGACATCTAAGTGGAATGTTCCTTGGTGCCCTGTGAAGTCAGAGGCAAAAGTGGAGCTCCTTTGGCCTGGAGTGCCAGCCACTTGTCTTCATGGACTCTGGCTTCACTTTTTTTTTTTTAATTAAACTCTAAGGAATATAATATTTTCTCTGAGGAGTTAGGCTCAGAGAAGTTAAGTAGCTTGCGTAGAGTTGTTCAACTAAGGAGTAACAGATTTGTGGTCGTAAGGCCCATATTCTTCCTATGTACTTCCAGTGAATTAATTTTACAAATAGTTAAATTAAACGCTCTGGTCAGAAAAGTATTGCAAATGTATGCAAAATATATGAGATACTTTGAGAGCTTTGTTTTACCCCTGCTACTTACTAAATCTCTCAGTGAGTCTAATTTTATATTTATATTATCTCATTTAATTCTGACAGCAATCCTGATAAAGGTATATGTGTCCATTTTACAGATGAAATACTAAGGCTGAAAGAAGTTAAAAACTTTCCCAAGATGTTTATATATATATATATATATATATATATATATATATTATGTAGTCAGTGAGGGTTTCCCAGGTGACTCAGTGGTAATAAAACTGCCTGTGCAGATGACACAAGAGATGTGGGTTCGATACCTGGGTCAAGAAGATCCCCTGGAGAAGGAAACAGCAACCCATTCCACTGTTCTTGCCAGAAAAATTTCATAGAGGAGCCTGGCAGACTACAGCCCATACACAACTGTACACACACACGCACGCACAGCTAGTATGCTTTGTTGCCTCCATTAGGATAGATGCTTAAGAAAAAGGAAAGTGAAAAAAGAAAAGATCTTAAGGAGGAATGCTAGGAATTGAAAAATAAATGATTTATACTTGTCTCTCTTTGTCTCAGTGTCCTCTTAGGGAAAGTTGATAGTTCTTTCTTCTAGTGAATATCACAGGGAAGTTGAGAGAACAAATATGTGTCTTTGATTAAGTGTAGGTGTTTACCAAGTGCTTTCTGATATGATGGTGAGGTATATGTATTTAAAACTGCAATATGACTCTTGTGTCACTCTGTGATTTCCTTGTTTGGTCTCTATGCATAGGTGTGCATGCTCAGTCTCTAAGTCATGTCTGACTCTCTGCCACCCCGTGGGTTGTAGCTGCCAGGGTCCTCCGTCTGGAATTTCCCAGGCAAGAATACTGGAGGGGATCTTGGTGACCCAGGGATTGAATCCGTATCTTCTGCATTGGCAGGTGGATTCTTTACCACTGAGCCACCAGGGAAACCCTGTTTAATCTCTGCATACATATAAAATTCTTTTTGTATTGATAAAAATTTTAAATCACATATATTTGGCAACTAAGACATTTTTATCTAGACAGTGCCCAATTTATTTTTCCTAACTATCTCTGCTAAAAATTGCTGATAATCTTACTAGGAAAATGGGATTTGACATTATTATATCATAGAAGTGGTACTGTTATTTGAACAGAGAACCAGAGAATGAGGAATGTTCTGGCTCTTTCAAAGGAAACAATGATACATTTAAAAGACATTATAGTTTATCAAAGGATAAATGTAAAGGTAGGTAAATCTAAGAGAGATATATTATTGATATTCATAAACATGTTTTGAAATCATTTGTATGGATTTTACAGGATTTTTGTGTTTAGAACCATCAGAAAGAGAGATATCTTTAAAGTGACTCCTTTTTAAATTTTGATTGAAGTATAATTGATATACACTGTTACAACTTGTTGTTTTATCATTTATATATATTATGAATTGATCTGTACATTACATCTAGTAACTGTCTGTCACCATATAGTTACTATAGTATTACTGACTGTGTTGCCTATACTGTACCTTACATCCTTTAAAATGTAACTTCTTTTTTGAGGTTGGCTTTCAAGGAGAGAAATTCAGGGAATTATGTTCTTATAACAGGAGACAGACAGGGTAGGCAAATTAACTGTGACTCATGGGCCACATCTGTCAGATGCTTGGTTATTTGGTCTTATTTTTTTAACAGCTCATGAGGTAAGAATCATTTATAAATGGTTATATAGGCACTTCCTTCATAATGTAGATTTTGCCTCCTGGCAAGCGAAGTAAAAGTATTTACTTCTGGCCCTCTTAAGAAAAGTTTGCTGATTCTCGTTCTATAGGATTGTATTTGCTTGTTAAAATGTAAGGGGAAAAATGTAAGGGCATTTCTAGTGACTTTTGTTTTAATAATTGTCAAACCTGACCGTAGAGCAAACCTACTAGTTAATGTTAATTCACCATATTCTTTTTTTTTATAAATTGAAGTAGAGTTGATTTACAGTGAGGCGTAGTTTCAGGTATACTTTTGTGTGTTTGTTTAGAGAGGGTTTTTATTTTTAAGTAATTTTTATTTATTTATTTTTGAGCGAGGTCTGCATACATATAAAATTCTTTGTATTGATAAAATTTTAAATCACATATATTTGGCAACTAAGACATTTTTATCTAGACAGTGCCCAATTTATTTTTCCTAACTATCTCTGCTAAAAATTGCTGATAATCTTACTAGGAAAATGGGATTTGACATTATTATATCATAGAAGTGGTACTGTTATTTGAACAGAGAACCAGAGAATGAGGAATGTTCTGGCTCTTTCAAAGGAAACAATGATACATTTAAAAGACATTATAGTTTATCAAAGGATAAATGTAAAGGTAGGTAAATCTAAGAGAGATATATTATTGATATTCATAAACATGTTTTGAAATCATTTGTATGGATTTTACAGGATTTTTGTGTTTAGAACCATCAGAAAGAGAGATATCTTTAAAGTGACTCCTTTTTAAATTTTGATTGAAGTATAATTGATATACACTGTTACAACTTGTTGTTTTATCATTTATATATATTATGAATTGATCTGTACATTACATCTAGTAACTGTCTGTCACCATATAGTTACTATAGTATTACTGACTGTGTTGCCTATACTGTACCTTACATCCTTTAAAATGTAACTTCTTTTTTGAGGTTGGCTTTCAAGGAGAGAAATTCAGGGAATTATGTTCTTATAACAGGAGACAGACAGGGTAGGCAAATTAACTGTGACTCATGGGCCACATCTGTCAGATGCTTGGTTATTTGGTCTTATTTTTTTAACAGCTCATGAGGTAAGAATCATTTATAAATGGTTATATAGGCACTTCCTTCATAATGTAGATTTTGCCTCCTGGCAAGCGAAGTAAAAGTATTTACTTCTGGCCCTCTTAAGAAAAGTTTGCTGATTCTCGTTCTATAGGATTGTATTTGCTTGTTAAAATGTAAGGGGAAAAATGTAAGGGCATTTCTAGTGACTTTTGTTTTAATAATTGTCAAACCTGACCGTAGAGCAAACCTACTAGTTAATGTTAATTCACCATATTCTTTTTTTTTATAAATTGAAGTAGAGTTGATTTACAGTGAGGCGTAGTTTCAGGTATACTTTTGTGTGTTTGTTTAGAGAGGGTTTTTTTTATTTTTTTAAGTAATTATTTATTTATTTTTGGCAAGGCTGGGTCTTCATTGCTAGTTGCAGTGAGCGGAGGCTACTCTAGTTGTGGTGCGCGGGGTTCTCATTGCAGTGGCTCCTCTTGTTTTGGAGCATGGGGCTCCAAGCTCATGAGCTTCAGTAGTTGCGGCTCTCGGGCTCTAGAGCACAAACTCAATGGTTGTGGTGCCAGGCTTAGTTGTTCCGTGGCATGTGGGATCTTCCCGGATCAGGGATCAAACCTGTGTCCCCTGCATTGGCAAGCGAATTCCTTACCACTGAGCAGCCAGGGAAGCCCATAGAGAGGGTTTTTTTTTTTTGTAATACCAAAAACCTCTTTATTGGGATATAGCCAATTAACAATTTTGTGATAGATTCAGGTATACGGTGAAGGGGCTAGGCTATACAGGTACATGTATCCTTTTTCTTCCCACATCCCCCTCCCAACCAGGCTAGTACGTAACACTGAGCAGAGTTCCATGTGCTATATAATAGATTTTTTGTTCGTTATCCATTTCAAGCATGACAGTGTGTACATGTCTTTCCCAAAGTCCCAACCTTCTCCTCCCCACTGCAACCATAAGTTTGTTTTCTAAGTCTGTGAGTCTCTGTTTTGTAAATAAGTTCATTTATATCATTTCTTTTTATAATTCACATAAAAGGGATGTCATATGATATTTCTCCTTCTCTGTCTCACTTACTTCACACAATATGACACTCTGTAGGTCTGTCCATATTGCTGCAAATGGATGTATTTCATTATTTTTAAAGTATGTAGATCATTTATAAATGGTTATATAGGCACTTCCTTCATAATGTAGATTTTGCCTCCTGGCAAGCGAAGTAAAAGTATTTACTTCTGGCCCTCTTAAGAAAAGTTTGCTGATTCTCGTTCTATAGGATTGTATTTGCTTGTTAAAATGTAAGGGGAAAAATGTAAGGGCATTTCTAGTGACTTTTGTTTTAATAATTGTCAAACCTGACCGTAGAGCAAACCTACTAGTTAATGTTAATTCACCATATTCTTTTTTTTTATAAATTGAAGTAGAGTTGATTTACAGTGAGGCGTAGTTTCAGGTATACTTTTGTGTGTTTGTTTAGAGAGGGTTTTTTTTATTTTTTTAAGTAATTATTTATTTATTTTTGGCAAGGCTGGGTCTTCATTGCTAGTTGCAGTGAGCGGAGGCTACTCTAGTTGTGGTGCGCGGGGTTCTCATTGCAGTGGCTCCTCTTGTTTTGGAGCATGGGGCTCCAAGCTCATGAGCTTCAGTAGTTGCGGCTCTCGGGCTCTAGAGCACAAACTCAATGGTTGTGGTGCCAGGCTTAGTTGTTCCGTGGCATGTGGGATCTTCCCGGATCAGGGATCAAACCTGTGTCCCCTGCATTGGCAAGCGAATTCCTTACCACTGAGCAGCCAGGGAAGCCCATAGAGAGGGTTTTTTTTTTTTGTAATACCAAAAACCTCTTTATTGGGATATAGCCAATTAACAATTTTGTGATAGATTCAGGTATACGGTGAAGGGGCTAGGCTATACAGGTACATGTATCCTTTTTCTTCCCACATCCCCCTCCCAACCAGGCTAGTACGTAACACTGAGCAGAGTTCCATGTGCTATATAATAGATTTTTTGTTCGTTATCCATTTCAAGCATGACAGTGTGTACATGTCTTTCCCAAAGTCCCAACCTTCTCCTCCCCACTGCAACCATAAGTTTGTTTTCTAAGTCTGTGAGTCTCTGTTTTGTAAATAAGTTCATTTATATCATTTCTTTTTATAATTCACATAAAAGGGATGTCATATGATATTTCTCCTTCTCTGTCTCACTTACTTCACACAATATGACACTCTGTAGGTCTGTCCATATTGCTGCAAATGGATGTATTTCATTATTTTTAATGGCCAAGTAATATTCATATATATACATATATATATATGTATGTTTGTGTACACACCACATCATCTTTATCTATTCCACTGTTTATGGACATTTAGGTTGTTTCCATGTCTGGCTATTATCAACAGTGCTGCAGTGAGCTTTGCGGAGCATGTATCTCCTTGGGCCACGTTTTTTTCTATATATGCCCAGGGGTGGGATTGTGGGGTCATATGGTAGCTCTATGTTTAGTTTTTAAGGAGCCTTCACACAGTTCTCCATAGTGGCTGTACCAATTTACATTCCCACCAACAGTGCAAGAGGGTTCCTTTCTCTCCACACCCTCTCCAGCATTTGTTGTTGTCGTTTTTTTGAAGATAGCCATCCTGATTGGTGTGAGGTGATATTAGAGAGAAGTTATTTAGAAGATAATTGTTTTCTAGGAATATTTTTGGTGATACAAATCAAATCACTGTATTTTACGTTCTCTTTTACTTTGCTCCTAGGGAATGGAGCGACAATTTCCACAATTCGTTCTTCTTGTTTGGTGGGTTGTGCGATAACCCAGGACCATTCGGATTCTCTTGTCCAGGCTGCTGCCATATCTTGCCTTCAGCAGCTTCACATGTTTGCACCACGACATGTCAACCTATCCAGTCTTGTTCCTAGCCTTTGTGTAAGTATAAAGCTGTTTCATTCATTGATTTGTTTAGGGAACCTCAAATTTGTTTCCCTAATGATCAGACTAGAGCAAAACAAAAAGCCTAAGTTTCCTGGGTTGTGCATTTTAGAGTTTCAGCTTCAGTAATTACTTTATGACTACTCATTTTAGTCACTGACTTTCTTTTTCACCTTTTAAGAATTATTTTAATGAACTGTTTATTTCTTGGGTAAGAATGCATCATATGTTTAGGCTTTCCCACTCAGTATTTATTTCCTAAGTTTCCTTGGTAACTTCTGAGGATCTGTTGTTGTCTTCACAGTTGTTAATTGACTCAGTCAACAAGTATTTATTGAGAAGCCTCTGTATATGTCAGGAACCGCGCAAAGTATTGAGGGTATATTTGTGGGTAAGACAAGATGACACCTCTGTCATAACGGAGTTGATAGTTTACAAGGGAACATGATCAACAATGATTATTTACAAAGAAATGCTAGACGGGGCTACAGGAGAGCATACAACAGGGGATTCTATCATAACCCAGGCATTCAGGAGATTTCCCTGAAAAAAACTGTACGTAAGTTATGAACAGTAGGCTAAATAGGAGTTACTTTGGGGAAAACCATGGTGCCTCAGTAGCAACACTTCCTTTAGAACAGAGGGAAAAATACATGAAATGGTCCTGAGATGGGAAGGAGGGAATGCGTTTAGGAACCGATCAGTCAGTGTGGTTAAGGCTGAGAGAAAAGAGGAATGTGGGTCATAGGGGCACAGGATAAAGCTGGACAATTTAGGCAGAGTCAGTGCAAGATCGTCAAGGAGTTTGAGTCTGCCGCAGCGTGGAAACCAGATGCACGTGAAATGTTTGCAAAGAGCATCCACAAAGAAAATAGTCAATGAATACTACACACTAGATTGCATTCTGCAACAAGTTGTGAACCATCCTGCCAAAAGCTGTGGCCTAATGCCCAGGTTCTGAGGGTACAGATGGCATCTCTTGAGCCTGGTGAACTTGTTACCTAATACAGCTCTAATGTATGTGCATGCCCAGTCGTGTCTGGCTACTTGCAACCCCATGGGCTGTAGCCTGCCAGGCTCCTTCTCCAGGCAAGGATACTGGAATGGGTTGCCATTTCCTACTCCATAGGATCCTCCCAGCTCAGAACTTGAACCCACATCTCTTGCATTGCATGACAGATGCTTTACTGCTGAGCCACCTGGGAAGCACAGCTCTAATTGGCAACTGATAAATGTGATGAAGACACAGACACACACTCCTCAAGTCGCCTGGTTCCTCTGTCCATGTTTTTTTCTCCTTAAATTTAATTTAATTATACTATGGAACATGTATAGTATCATGCATATTATTGACCTTATGAGATGGAACACATTTAAGAGGATCTGGTCAAGTAATGTAAATTTCTTTATCTCAGTGGAGGTTATCAATAAGCCACCAGGAACAGTGAGTTTCCTGTGTGTTAACAAAAAATAATGTCTCCAAAATGATTTCTTTAGCCTAGCATCAAAGGTTTTATTATAAGGCATATTGGAGTACTTTCTTGAACCTCTTCCAAAAATCTGGGACAAGGATGACATGGGAAATAAAAGATAAGAAAGAGGGCCACCCAAGTGCAATCTTCATCTCACATTGCCAGATGCCCTTTGAACTGTCTTCATTACCAAATCTTTTGACACGCTCTAAAAAATAGTCCACCCATGGATTCATCCAAATTAGTGAAATCAGTACTGATTGTTATAAATTTCATGTACATCTCTATTCAGTCATTGATTGCCACCAGAAGAGGCCATATTATGTGAAGTCATGTGTAATATGTAACAGAAATGAAATGATTCTTTTTCAGTAAATGTATTAAGAGGTAAGTAATCTTTATGAAATGATATAAAAGTATCAAAATGTATATAATGATAGGACTGTTCAAAATGTGGTTTTGAAAGAACAGACACCACTCGAATTACTGTTATTTTCCTTCTGACAAATAAGTGCTTTTTATATCGTATGATCAATCATTTGCTTGTCCAGATGTATTCTGCACACAGCAGACACATTAGTCTGAACCCATTGCAAAAGCTGTGGCCTAATGCCCAGGTTCTGAGGGTACAGATGGCATCTCTTGAGCCTGGTGAACTTGTTACCTAATACAGCTCTAATGTATGTGCATGCCCAGTCGTGTCTGGCTACTTGCAACCCCATGGGCTGTAGCCTGCCAGGCTCCTTCTCCAGGCAAGGATACTGGAATGGGTTGCCATTTCCTACTCCATAGGATCCTCCCAGCTCAGAACTTGAACCCACATCTCTTGCATTGCATGACAGATGCTTTACTGCTGAGCCACCTGGGAAGCACAGCTCTAATTGGCAACTGATAAATGTGATGAAGACACAGACACACACTCCTCAAGTCGCCTGGTTCCTCTGTCCATGTTTTTTTCTCCTTAAATTTAATTTAATTATACTATGGAACATGTATAGTATCATGCATATTATTGACCTTATGAGATGGAACACATTTAAGAGGATCTGGTCAAGTAATGTAAATTTCTTTATCTCAGTGGAGGTTATCAATAAGCCACCAGGAACAGTGAGTTTCCTGTGTGTTAACAAAAAATAATGTCTCCAAAATGATTTCTTTAGCCTAGCATCAAAGGTTTTATTATAAGGCATATTGGAGTACTTTCTTGAACCTCTTCCAAAAATCTGGGACAAGGATGACATGGGAAATAAAAGATAAGAAAGAGGGCCACCCAAGTGCAATCTTCATCTCACATTGCCAGATGCCCTTTGAACTGTCTTCATTACCAAATCTTTTGACACGCTCTAAAAAATAGTCCACCCATGGATTCATCCAAATTAGTGAAATCAGTACTGATTGTTATAAATTTCATGTACATCTCTATTCAGTCATTGATTGCCACCAGAAGAGGCCATATTATGTGAAGTCATGTGTAATATGTAACAGAAATGAAATGATTCTTTTTCAGTAAATGTATTAAGAGGTAAGTAATCTTTATGAAATGATATAAAAGTATCAAAATGTATATAATGATAGGACTGTTCAAAATGTGGTTTTGAAAGAACAGACACCACTCGAATTACTGTTATTTTCCTTCTGACAAATAAGTGCTTTTTATATCGTATGATCAATCATTTGCTTGTCCAGATGTATTCTGCACACAGCAGACACATTACCTGGGATGATTGTAGGAGATGTCAGTGAGAAAAAGACTTGAGCTGAATGCCTGTGTCGTCAGTGACAGAGCAGGGATATCTGATTATTCAGGATATAATTATATGGCAGGCACGAGAAGGGATAGTATAGCAAGGTGACATAAAGTTTAAATATCAGGGCTTTTTATAGGAAATGAAAGTCACTCACTTGTGTCCAACTCTTTGTGACCCATGGACAAGCCATGGAATTCTCCAGGCAAGAATACAGGAGTGGGTATCCTTTCCCTTTTCCAGGGCATCTTCCCAACCCAGGGATCAAGCCCAGGCCTCCTGCATTGCAGGCAGATGCTTTTACCATCTGAGCCACCAGGGAAGCCCTTTTATAGGAAGATAGAGGCCTAATGTAGGAGCAAGCAGCACAATGTTCCTAAGGTTTGTAGAATATAAGAGGAAAAAAAGAAGCTTCTTTGGGAAACAATGAGGCATAATCTACATAAGTTGAAAGTATGCATACAGTATAACCTAGCAACTCCCCTCCGAAGTAAATACCTGACAGAAATGCATGCACATGTGTGCCAAAAAATATCCACAGGAATTTTCATTCCTGGGGTATTTGTACTAGCCAAGAAACAGAAACGTCCACCATTCAGTAGAGTGCATAGTGATATAATCCTTCAATAAAATATACAACAATAAAAATGAATGAACTCCTGTTATATAGAATCACATGGATGAATCTCACAGACGTACTGCTAAAAGGAAACCAGTGACAGAAGAGAACAGACTTCATGGTTTTCATTTATATAAAATTCAAGAACAAGACTAAACCCAGCTCTATTGATGGATGCCACAGTAGATTGTGATTATATCTAAACAGCTAGGAAGTTTGCATGGAGTCACGTATTTTTATCAAATTTACTGTTTTATTCCTGACATTCTGTGAATTTTACCAGTAAGTGTCAAGGGAAAGTTTCCAAACAAATATAGCTTAATTATTACTGGGTTTATAGTGGCTGCAAAACACCATCAGTAATAATTTGCATCTCCAGTATCAGAGATTTTCAAATGGAGGGATGGGGGAGTAACTTCAGGGTTGTTAAAGTTGGGTTTTTGAGAATACTGTGTCAGCCTTAAAATATTTTATTTCTTTCATTTCGATTCTGCTACCCAGCATTTGTTGAGTGTATTTTCTTAGCTACAATTCTTTTATTAATTGTAGATTGAGCTGTTATTAAGGGATAGTATAGCAAGGTGACATAAAGTTTAAATATCAGGGCTTTTTATAGGAAATGAAAGTCACTCACTTGTGTCCAACTCTTTGTGACCCATGGACAAGCCATGGAATTCTCCAGGCAAGAATACAGGAGTGGGTATCCTTTCCCTTTTCCAGGGCATCTTCCCAACCCAGGGATCAAGCCCAGGCCTCCTGCATTGCAGGCAGATGCTTTTACCATCTGAGCCACCAGGGAAGCCCTTTTATAGGAAGATAGAGGCCTAATGTAGGAGCAAGCAGCACAATGTTCCTAAGGTTTGTAGAATATAAGAGGAAAAAAAGAAGCTTCTTTGGGAAACAATGAGGCATAATCTACATAAGTTGAAAGTATGCATACAGTATAACCTAGCAACTCCCCTCCGAAGTAAATACCTGACAGAAATGCATGCACATGTGTGCCAAAAAATATCCACAGGAATTTTCATTCCTGGGGTATTTGTACTAGCCAAGAAACAGAAACGTCCACCATTCAGTAGAGTGCATAGTGATATAATCCTTCAATAAAATATACAACAATAAAAATGAATGAACTCCTGTTATATAGAATCACATGGATGAATCTCACAGACGTACTGCTAAAAGGAAACCAGTGACAGAAGAGAACAGACTTCATGGTTTTCATTTATATAAAATTCAAGAACAAGACTAAACCCAGCTCTATTGATGGATGCCACAGTAGATTGTGATTATATCTAAACAGCTAGGAAGTTTGCATGGAGTCACGTATTTTTATCAAATTTACTGTTTTATTCCTGACATTCTGTGAATTTTACCAGTAAGTGTAAAGGGGAAAGTTTCCAAACAAATATAGCTTAATTATTACTGGGTTTATAGTGGCTGCAAAACACCATCAGTAATAATTTGCATCTCCAGTATCAGAGATTTTCAAATGGAGGGATGGGGGAGTAACTTCAGGGTTGTTAAAGTTGGGTTTTTGAGAATACTGTGTCAGCCTTAAAATATTTTATTTCTTTCATTTCGATTCTGCTACCCAGCATTTGTTGAGTGTATTTTCTTAGCTACAATTCTATTTAATTGTAATTGAGTTAAATTATGTAGTATTCTGCTTCACATATGCTTAATCCTTTGATCTTACCACAGTTGTATAAGGTACAACTTAGACAGTGGTTGTATAAGTTATACAGCCTATACAACTTGTATAGTTATATAAGTTTTATACAGCTTGTACAGTTGTATAACCGTGGTTGTATAGGTAGGGTGAACCTTGTGCCTATTGTACAAATAAAAAAAGTAGAAACTCCTGGAGAGTTGTTCCCTCCATGTCATATGACTGTGCTTCACCTTTCTAATTATAGCATATTTGAAAGTTTTAAAATGTCTTTATTTTCAGGGAGAGAAATGAAAACAGCATTTTGTTGAAAAAAATCTGGTCAATCGGATTTTCTCTACTCAGTTATATTTTCTTCTTTTCAATCATCATATTGCTTTTCATATTTTATTACCACCAATTAGAAAAGTGTCTTGTAAATACATAAAAACTTTTGTTCATATTATTGGTCCCTTGATATACAAAGTAGCAAGAGAAGGAAAATATAAATTAAGCAAGCATTCATAGTAGCAGTTGGGACAATTATGACTCACAAAAGAAAACTATTTCCTGTTTCTGCTTATAAATATTAAATTGCTCTTATAAACTATGGACATGAACCTGGGCGAACTTAAGGAGATGGTGAGGGACAGGGACGCCTGGCATGCTGTAGTCCACAATGTTGCAAAGAATTGGACAGAACTGGAAGACCGAATGACAACATAAACATAAGCTATTCAGAACCTCTGCTAGAACTTATTATGGATGCCACAGTAGATTGTGATTAAGTATCTAAACAGCTAGGAAGTTTGCATGGAGTCACGTTTTTTAAACTGTTTTATTCCTGACATTCTGTGAATTTTACCAGTAAGTGTCAAGGAAAGTTTCCAAACAAATATAGCTTAATTATTACTGGGTTTATAGTGGCTGCAAAACACCATCAGTAATAATTTGCATCTCCAGTATCAGAGATTTTCAAATGGAGGGATGGGGGAGTAACTTCAGGGTTGTTAAAGTTGGGTTTTTGAGAATACTGTGTCAGCCTTAAAATATTTTATTTCTTTCATTTCGATTCTGCTACCCAGCATTTGTTGAGTGTATTTTCTTAGCTACAATTCTATTTAATTGTAATTGAGTTAAATTATGTAGTATTCTGCTTCACATATGCTTAATCCTTTGATCTTACCACAGTTGTATAAGGTACAACTTAGACAGTGGTTGTATAAGTTATACAGCCTATACAACTTGTATAGTTATATAAGTTTTATACAGCTTGTACAGTTGTATAACCGTGGTTGTATAGGTAGGGTGAACCTTGTGCCTATTGTACAAATAAAAAAAGTAGAAACTCCTGGAGAGTTGTTCCCTCCATGTCATATGACTGTGCTTCACCTTTCTAATTATAGCATATTTGAAAGTTTTAAAATGTCTTTATTTTCAGGGAGAGAAATGAAAACAGCATTTTGTTGAAAAAAATCTGGTCAATCGGATTTTCTCTACTCAGTTATATTTTCTTCTTTTTCAATCATCATATTGCTTTTCATATTTTATTACCACCAATTAGAAAAAGTGTCTTGTAAATACATAAAAACTTTTGTTCATATTATTGGTCCCTTGATATACAAAGTAGCAAGAGAAGGAAAATATAAATTAAGCAAGCATTCATAGTAGCAGTTGGGACAATTATGACTCACAAAAGAAAACTATTTCCTGTTTCTGCTTATAAATATTAAATTGCTCTTATAAACTATGGACATGAACCTGGGCGAACTTAAGGAGATGGTGAGGGACAGGGACGCCTGGCATGCTGTAGTCCACAATGTTGCAAAGAATTGGACAGAACTGGAAGACCGAATGACAACATAAACATAAGCTATTCAGAACCTCTGCTAGAACTTACAGAGTAGTTACAACACTCAGGCAGTTATTAGCAAGAGAGAGGGAAAGGCTTCTTCAAGTGTTTGTGGCAGTAGAGCACTGTACAATCGAAGTTTGATTCTCAGGGTTTTTTTTTTCACAATCACAAGTTTTTTTATTTTGCTTTTTTGATTTTACAGAGTTTTGTTGTTTACAGATATGTATAATTCCAGATTAGTCATATGTATATCCCATTCTCCGCTATCTCACCCCTATAGGCCGTCACATAGCCCCCTTGTACAATACTTCAGTCCCATAGTGCATTGACAATAGTTATCTCTTTTACATAAGATAGTATAGGGTTCCATGTTGCTCTTTCTTTTTTTCATACTTGGTGTAATTTCATGGACTTTTAATTGTATGCAAAAATAAGAGTTACAAATGCTATATTAATAGCTTAAAAATACATTATCTGGCATTGTGGAGTGCTGTATTCCATATAATTGTTTTTCTCTCCATTATTTCCTAGATGAGATTCTTTCTAAAATGTCTTGCTTCCTTTCTTAAAAAGCCACATATGGAACATAATTTAGGATTTTCTTAATGAATCAGATTGATAGTTCGAGTGATAATTGCTAACATTTATTGAGCAATTACCATATGTCAACCACTGTTCTTAGTAAAATACTTGTTTTAACTTATTTTATTTTCACTATATTCCTGTGAAGGATTACTATCCTCATTTCATATATGGACAGACAGGACACCAAGAAGTTACATAGCTTGTCTAAGATCACACAGGAGTAAGCGTGTGACTTTAAACCCAGTCTGGCAACTGGAGCCCACTCTCTTAATTATTATTATTATTTTTTTAATTCTGGCCTCTTTTTTTACATAAAAAAAGGTTTTGTATTTATTTATTTTCATCCGTCTTTGTTCTTTGGCCTGTATGGGCCTTCCATTGCAGTGGCCTCTCTCGTTGCAGAGCACCAGCTCTGGGCGCATGTGCTCCAGAGCGCTGGCTTGTAATTGGACACACCGGTCTAGCCATTCCATGGCATATGGATCTTCCTGGGCCAGGGACTGAACTGGTGCCCCTTGCACTGCAAGGAGGACTCTTTACCCACTGGACCACCAGGGAAGCCCCGTACTCTCTTAATTATTATGCAAAGGCATGTCTTAAGGGGCTTATTTTATATATTAGAGTGTACTATATTGATTCTTTCAGGAACTTTTGAAATTTTAAAATTATGCCAAAAGAATCCATTTTACAGTTCTCTTCAGATATTTATATTTACTTGATTTTGATTTTTTACTTGAATATGTACCTCTTTCTTTACTTTCAGTTCTTTTTTTTTTTTTTTAAGGTTTATTTTTTTTATTATTTATTTTGGGCGGGGGTCGGGTTGGGGAGGGAGGGGAATGGGCAGGCCACTTCTATTGGTCTTTCATTTCTCTGTTTTCATCCGTCTTTGTTCTTTGGCCCAGTGTGGGCCTCCCATCGCGGTGGCCTCTGTTGTCGCAGAGCACCGGCTCTGGGCACATGCTCTCCAGAGCTCCGGCTCGCTGATTGGACACATCAGTCCAGCCGCTCCATGGCATGTGGGGTCTTCCCAGGCCAGGGATCGAACCGGCGCCCCTTGCGCTGCAAGGCGGTGTCCTTATCCACTGGACCACCAGGGGAAGCCCATACTTTCAGTTCTTACTGTGTGCTCTGCCCCCCAACTTTTCATTAACTATAGTTGATCTCTGTGTACTTAAAGAATTTCAGTGACTGAGTTTAGTAGGACCATGTGTAAAGTGTGCAAAGGATCCTTCTGAGTTTTAGTCTAAGTATATGATCTTTAGCCCTAGACTTTAGTCACTTCTTTTGTAGGCTATTAAAATATTATATGTATATATTTCATTGCTGTTACTGTTTTTTGAAATGTGCATTATTTGGCTATATTGGAAACAACTGAGGTGGTAAAATGAAGAACCTCTTCAGAAATAAGGTGTGAATATATATTCCTTAGGCAAGTAAGGCTACAGCTTTGTTAAACAAGTCTATAATTGTTACGGTTTACAGGTTCACCTATGTAGTTCCCACTTGCTACTTCGACGAGCAGCTGTGGCCTGTCTCCGGCAGCTTGCACAAAGAGAAGCAGCTGAAGTATGTGAATATGCCATGAGCCTGGCAAAAAGTTCAGGGGACAAAGAGAACAGTGCCACTCGTAAGTTATATTATCAGTCAGTGTTCTTTTTAAGTATTTTAATACTTCAAATGAGTATTATTTATTAAATAACATTTTTGCATTGAAATATGGTCAATTTTTGTTTTCTTTTAAATAAAATAAAGCTGTTGTTACTTCTAAAATTCCCCAGACTGCTTCCCCTCTGCCCCCCGATTCTTTTCTTGGTAATATCACATTTTTACCTTTCTAAAAATTTCACAGCTTAAAAGCATTTTTGATAGCATTTAGTATCAGAACACTTTTGCCATCCCTCGAGGAATAACAATAAGGGGTGTTGCCTTGTATCAATGATAGGCTTCTGAAAAGAAAACTTATCCATTTGGGGGGTACCTGAAAGCTTCCAGTCTTTGACAGTAGTTAATTTTTTTGTGATGTAGCATTTCCTCGACGATGTTAAGATCACAGTAAACAATAAAACTATGAAATGTCAGTAGGTGTTTGAGTAGTGAAAGCTAGATCATTGCTTTTGTCAATTCTCTTTGCTTTCCCAGGGTTTTAAATATAGCTTGAATTTGTAACTAGTCCTCTGCTTCTAGGGTAGATTGTTTGAGGCCTTCTTCAGAGCTTAATGGACAGAGATGTTTATCCTCTGGTGAGAAAAAATTTCTACTATAAAGAGCTTCCTAATGCATAGTAGTTGCTTGAGTATCAAGAAGTAACATAGCAAAATAACTTTAATTTTAGCATACTGTAAATAAGAACTGTTGGCTATATATGGAATCTAGTAGGATGGTGATGATGGCACACACAGTGAAGCGACGGAAAGACAGACATGGACAGTGGACATATGAATATTGTGGGGAAGGAACAGAGGGTGGGAGGCATAAAGGAAGTAGCATGAAGGCCTGTACTATCATAAGTGAAGAAAATAGCTATAGTCATTGCTCTGTGGGAAAAGGAGATCCTTCAGGGGTGCTGTGTGATGGTCGGGAGGGGTGGGAAACGGGGGATATACATATGACTAACCTGGGAACATGCGTATCTGCAAACAGCAAAACTCTGTAAAAGTTAAAAGTAAAATAAAAATTTACAAAAAAAAAAAAAACTCTGTTGGCAAAAGCATGCTATTATAAAATGTATAAGAAATTTTACTATAAAAAGTCTAGCAGTAAATGTTACTGCTTTTTGAGAGAAAACATAGCACTGAAAGTAGTTACAGTTTTCTTGAAAAATACGTATTTTATTAAAATGTGTGCATTTATATTTTAATTTTTTTAAGCATAGCTAAATATGCTTCCCTCTGCCCCGATTCTTTTCTTGGTAATATCACATTTTTACCTTTCTAAAAATTTCACAGCTTAAAAGCATTTTTGATAGCATTTAGTATCAGAACACTTTTGCCATCCCTCGAGGAATAACAATAAGGGGTGTTGCCTTGTATCAATGATAGGCTTCTGAAAAGAAAACTTATCCATTTGGGGGGTACCTGAAAGCTTCCAGTCTTTGACAGTAGTTAATTTTTTTGTGATGTAGCATTTCCTCGACGATGTTAAGATCACAGTAAACAATAAAACTATGAAATGTCAGTAGGTGTTTGAGTAGTGAAAGCTAGATCATTGCTTTTGTCAATTCTCTTTGCTTTCCCAGGGTTTTAAATATAGCTTGAATTTGTAACTAGTCCTCTGCTTCTAGGGTAGATTGTTTGAGGCCTTCTTCAGAGCTTAATGGACAGAGATGTTTATCCTCTGGTGAGAAAAAATTTCTACTATAAAGAGCTTCCTAATGCATAGTAGTTGCTTGAGTATCAAGAAGTAACATAGCAAAATAACTTTAATTTTAGCATACTGTAAATAAGAACTGTTGGCTATATATGGAATCTAGTAGGATGGTGATGATGGCACACACAGTGAAGCGACGGAAAGACAGACATGGACAGTGGACATATGAATATTGTGGGGAAGGAACAGAGGGTGGGAGGCATAAAGGAAGTAGCATGAAGGCCTGTACTATCATAAGTGAAGAAAATAGCTATAGTCATTGCTCTGTGGGAAAAGGAGATCCTTCAGGGGTGCTGTGTGATGGTCGGGAGGGGTGGGAAACGGGGGATATACATATGACTAACCTGGGAACATGCGTATCTGCAAACAGCAAAACTCTGTAAAAGTTAAAAGTAAAATAAAAATTTACAAAAAAAAAAAAAACTCTGTTGGCAAAAGCATGCTATTATAAAATGTATAAGAAATTTTACTATAAAAAGTCTAGCAGTAAATGTTACTGCTTTTTGGAGAGAAAACATAGCACTGAAAGTAGTTACAGTTTTCTTGAAAAATACGTATTTTATTAAAATGTGTGCATTTATATTTTAATTTTTTTTTTTTAAGCATAGCTAAATAGCTTTTTTTTTTTTTCTTTTTTTTGCGGGGGGCGGGAGGAGGGGCTGGGGACGGTCGGGGGACGGGCGGGCCATTTCTATTGGTCTTTCATTTATCTAGTTTCACCCATCTTTGTTCTTTGGCCCGTGTGGGCCTCCCATCGCTGTGGTGTCTGTCGTTGCAGAGCGCCGGCTCTGGGCGCATGCGCTCCAGAGCTCCGGCTCAGTAATTGGGCACATTGGTCCAGCCGCTCCGCGGCACGTGGGATCTTCCCAGGCCAGGGATCAAACCGGTGCCCCTTGCACTGCAAGGCGGTGTCCTTACCCACTGGACCATCAGGGAAGCCCTATTTTAATATTTTTAAAGCTTTTCACAAATGTGTGCCAGGGGCCTAAGACACCCCTGCCGGTTTTGATGATTCACTAGAACTCAGCACATAGTCACGCTTGTGACTGATTTATAACAGCAAGAAGATACAAAGCAAAATCAGCAAAAGGAGAGAAGGTACTTGGGATGACGTCCAGAGCAAAGCAGGCACAAGCTTCCAAGAGTTCACCTCACATGGCATCACACAGGATGTGCTGAATTCCCCAACAAGAAGTTGTGACAACACATGTAAACTGATTTCTGCAAGGGAAGCTTGCTGAACCCTCAGTGCCTAAGGTTTTTATTGGGGGCTGGTTAAATAGACATGATCTATGTAGCTTGTACGAAAAGTTCAGATTTTCTGAAGAAAGCAGATGTCCAGCATAAACCATATTGTTGATACAGATGACTTAGGCACACTCAGCTGCTTTTATCAGGAAATGATAGGGGCCTCTTGAAACCCAATCCCCAGATGCAAGCCAAGAACTAACCGTGATATCAGACCTTCACAGGGTAGTCTAAGACCTGCTCTGGTAGCTCTTCTATGCATTTATAGAAATCACGAGAATATACAAAGGAGGTGTTTTATCAAGGAAGCAATATCAACATATGAAATACCCTTAACCTGTAATGATTAAATAGTTGCATGTTAATACAGTCATAAGATAGCATTTTTCTTCTTAAAACTAATGAAGATTGAATAAAAGAGAAATTTCTTATACTGCTGGTAGAAACATAAAGTCATACAGATTTCTTGGAGGGCTTTTTTTGTTAGTATGTACTCCAGGTTTTCAAACTGCTAACCCTTTGACCTAGCCTCTTTTAGGAATTCCTCCTCAGTGGTTAATCAGTTAATATATGCCTAATTCAGTGATTTGCTGTCTTTGTGAAAATTCTCATTGTGGAAGTTTAATTCCTGCTACAGGAAAATATTCATGTTATACTGCTAAGTGAAAAATAGACATCTGTGCTTAATCTCTCCAGAATGTTCCTTCCTCAGAACCTTCCTTTTCCTGCTGTCTTTGAATTTCCCTGACTGTGACTATTTTCTGCACACATCTCCTTATTATATCTTTGGAGTGATTCAGTTTTAAAAAGCCACTTTTCAGCCTTCTTTCCTCTATCTTCAAGGTTCAGAGGGCTTCAGACTTTGAGGAGCCTAAAAGTATTCATTCTTATAATAGCATTCATTCTAAAAGTTTTTCTGCTTCTGCTGCTTATATGAACAATAAGATTTTCAGATAAAGCAAGAAATTTAGCTACTTAACAATTTTTGATTATATGTTTCTTGGGCAGGATTTTCCCAATTTTTAAATAAACTTTTAGGATATAATCTGTTTATAATTTGTGATCTACCTTTATAGATTTTTTTAAAGCTAAACTATCAGATTGAATAAGTTTCACTTTGTTCATCCAACATATATAGCAATGATTTTTTTCAGATGATTAAATCTATTTAAAAATAGGTTTCTTTCCCACATGTTTTCTTGTTGAAATCAAATACATATTTACCAAGTATTCCCCGGAGACTTGTTTAAAAAACCTAGAATAATCAATCTTAAAGATCAAGGTATTTGCATTTATTGTCAGATTAAATTCTAATTTGAAAAATATATTACCTGGAGACCATTGTTGAATTGTGTGCATAGCTACCTGATTTTGTTGTTTTTGTGAATTTGCATGTAGATCATGGTCTTTAACGTAATTGTTACCACTAGCCTACAGTAAAATCCTCTACAAGTTCATTTGTAAAATTTGCTTTTCAGATGTCAGTCCTTTTGTACCTGGAGCAAGTTCCCGAAGCGATATCCATTGCCGGCACCAAGGTGTTAATATAACAGAAACTGGTCTTGAGGGACTTCTTTTTGGAATGCTAGACCGGGAGACAGATAGAAAATTATGTTCTGATATTCATGACACTTTGGGACATATGCTCTCATCGCTGGCTGTAGAAAAACTTTCTCATTGGCTAATGCTTTGTAAAGATGTCCTAGCAGCTTCCAGTGGTATGTATTTAGTATATATATTCTTAAAATAAGGAAATGTATTTAATTTTGATATACGTCACAGATATATGTCATATGTAGATGTATATACGTATATAAATATATATATATATATAAATTTGAGCCTACATTTAAAATAGTAATAATTTTTAATCTATAAATCCATGTAAAATGTTGAAAGTTAAATTATATTACAAACTAATGAACTGATTATTTTTTGGCAAATGACTAAGTGCAAACTAATTTTCATAGATAAAAATTCCAGGTGACTCTTGTTCAGCATAAGATGTAGATTTAGTGAAATATGTAAAAAAATTTTGTGTTATTCTTTTCCTGGTTTTTTATTTCTATTTTTATTTATTTTGTAAATGAAATATATTTAAAGAGAAGCTTTATGGTACTATCATGAACAGAACAACAGTCCTGCCTTCCATAAAGATAATTATTGTGAAAGTGCACAAAGCACTTTCATTACTTATACAATGAAGACAGAACGTTATTGAATTTCAAACTGATACTTGATGACTACTGTCTTTTATTATTATTTATTTTAATTTTTATACAAGTTTTAAAGGTTACTTTTCAGTTACGAATATTACAAAATCATTGCCTATATTCCCCATGTTATACAATACATCCTTGAGCCTATCTTACAAGCTTTGCACCTCCCCTCCCCCTCTTTGGTTTTTTTAATTGATTGTTTAAAAAGAAAAACCTTGCCAATTCTACTGTTTTTAAATTAGATACCTTTGGACAGCACTATTTCTGAAGGATTGTTTTTGCTATGTGTGAGGTTTGTTGTAATATGCTTTTACTCTTGTTGCAGATATGAGTACTGCAACTCCCTTAAGCAGTGGAAAAGATGAGGAATTTGAAAAGAAAGATGAGATGGATGATGATACCATGTTTACCACGCTGGGAGAAGAAGATAAATCAAAGCCCTTTGTGGCACCTCGCTGGGCCACTCGAGTATTTGCTGCTGATTGCCTGTGTCGAATCATCAATCTGTGTGAGAATGCAGACCAGGCTCACTTTGATCTTGCCCTGGCGCGTTCTGCTAAACTACGAAACCCTACAAGTAAATTTAAAATACTTCTTTTCCCTAGAGTATTTCTTTTTTATAGGTTTGAAATAATTTTACTGCTTTGTAAGATGTTTTAGACTGTGCTTTTCATGTATTGTAACTTTCCTTGCCTTCTGCCTTTGTTTTCTGTCCTCTCTACATACTGTCTTTCTTCTGACCCCTGTTGGAAAGGTAAGTTGAGAGTGGTCCTAAGTTATACATCTGTCAGCCTGAAGATACATTCATCTTAATCATTTGCCCTAAGCATAATGACAGCAGTGACTTATGTTTCCTTCGTGCCTTATTCCTATTTTTAGCAAAAGATTAAGATGGATAATAAATAAGGTACATTCTGTAGTCCCCAGCCATGGAGAATGTCAGAATTTGTGAATGCCATGGCAGATTTCAAACTGTCTGATTTTCAGAGATGCTATTAGGTATTGAAAAGGTGAAATTGTCTATCACTGAAACCTTTTGCTTTGATCATCTGTAAGCTTTTCTGACATGTACCTCCTGGATCAAATATTACACAGAATTCATAGAGATCATCAGGTCCAGTGTCTTCCCATACAAACGAAGAAACCTGGAGAAGCTGAGAGAGGTGGTAGAGTAACAGACTCTCTTATTTCATGTTTCGTTGTCTCTTCATCATACTGCCATTTTTAAAAATATCTGAAGACATCATATGTGCTATCAGGATTGAAATCTGTATGTTAAAAATGCCTTCCAATTTATTTTATTGTGTATAAGCAGTAGAAGTCACAGATGGATTAAGATTGTCCGTTGGAGATACCAAGTGGGAGAAAAAAACTTGTCTGTGCTCTTGAAGAATTTCTAGTCTAGAAGACAGACCAATTTGTCCCTCAAATAATTACATAGCCAGTAGTGGAAGAGTAGAGTACTTTGGGAACATAAAAAAGTACTATTCATTTCCTGAAGAACTGGGGAAACCCTCAAAGAAGAGGTCATTTTGAAGCTGGGTTTTAGAGAAAGAGGATTTTTCCTCTTTCTCTAAAGAGCCTAGTCATATTAGCTCTCTGTTGTTACTGTGATAAATGACTGCAAACTTAGTGGCTTTAAAATAATATAAATTTATTCAGTTATGGTTCCATGGGTCAGAAAATCCCAGGCTATAATAAACCTCGTAGCAGTCTGCTGACTCTCTCCGTATTTTGGGTTTCTGCCCAATGCCCTTTCCCTTACCCTCATCTTAGGAGTTCCTCTCCTTGAATTGGGAAAACAATTAGAGGTCTTGATTTGGAATAGGTTATAGGTAGAGATTGTAAAGAAGCAACAGCACTTTCGTTCTGGGAAAAATTGCTTAGTGTTTTAATTGGTAGATTGACATAAATTGTAAATTAGGTAATAGAGGACAGGCGTAATGGGCCTTTTTATTTACTTTTGAGTTGGCATAATATGGATAGTCTCATTTCAGTCCAGTTCCTTCTCCTTGGAAATTTCCTCTCAAATTCCAGCAGTAGTTTATTGTACCTAGTTTATATCAATGGTGTGTTTTTGCCTATCTTAGGTGAGGAAGCATTGGGAGCCAGAAAATCTTTTTCTCTCCCCTTTACTTCCCTTCCCCAAATCAATCAATATTCTTTTCAAACTTAAAATTCTAAAATTTTAGGTAGGCATATGAAAAATTTGGAAGATACCAGTAACCTTCGCTATAGCAATAACAGTGAAAACCTTTTAAAAGTAGAAGTTGGTTAGGGATCATGCTGAGCAACAGAATTGCCACTGCTTCAAAAAGTCTGTTAGAGTCTTGTAGCCTCCTGAAGAATTTTAGAGTTCCTGAGCTTGATAAATTCTTTAGATAATTTCTGTTGCTATGTCATAAGTTCACCAGTCTTTTCTTCTTCGGTGTCTAATCGCTATTAATCTTATTCAGGGTATTTTTTACTTCAAATATATTTTTATGTCTCTAGCAATCTCATTTGTGATTTTCTTCATCTTTTGTTTATAATAGCTGTTTCTCTTGAAGAATTTCTAGTAAGAGTAAAAAGAGAAAAACTTTGGGAACATAAAAAGTACTATTCATTTCCTGAAGAACTGGGAAACCCTCAAAGAAGAGGTCATTTTGAAGTGGGTTTTAGAGAAAGAGGATTTTTCCTCTTTCTCTAAAGAGCCTAGTCATATTAGCTCTCTGTTGTTACTGTGATAAATGACTGCAAACTTAGTGGCTTTAAAATAATATAAATTTATTCAGTTATGGTTCCATGGGTCAGAAAATCCCAGGCTATAATAAACCTCGTAGCAGTCTGCTGACTCTCTCCGTATTTTGGGTTTCTGCCCAATGCCCTTTCCCTTACCCTCATCTTAGGAGTTCCTCTCCTTGAATTGGGAAAACAATTAGAGGTCTTGATTTGGAATAGGTTATAGGTAGAGATTGTAAAAAGAAGCAACAGCACTTTCGTTCTGGGAAAAATTGCTTAGTGTTTTAATTGGTAGATTGACATAAATTGTAAATTAGGTAATAGAGGACAGGCGTAATGGGCCTTTTTATTTACTTTTGAGTTGGCATAATATGGATAGTCTCATTTCAGTCCAGTTCCTTCTCCTTGGAAATTTCCTCTCAAATTCCAGCAGTAGTTTATTGTACCTAGTTTATATCAATGGTGTGTTTTTGCCTATCTTAGGTGAGGAAGCATTGGGAGCCAGAAAATCTTTTTCTCTCCCCTTTACTTCCCTTCCCCAAATCAATCAATATTCTTTTTCAAACTTAAAATTCTAAAATTTTAGGTAGGCATATGAAAAATTTGGAAGATACCAGTAACCTTCGCTATAGCAATAACAGTGAAAACCTTTTAAAAGTAGAAGTTGGTTAGGGATCATGCTGAGCAACAGAATTGCCACTGCTTCAAAAAGTCTGTTAGAGTCTTGTAGCCTCCTGAAGAATTTTAGAGTTCCTGAGCTTGATAAATTCTTTAGATAATTTCTGTTGCTATGTCATAAGTTCACCAGTCTTTTCTTCTTCGGTGTCTAATCGCTATTAATCTTATTCAGGGTATTTTTTACTTCAAATATATTTTTATGTCTCTAGCAATCTCATTTGTGATTTTCTTCATCTTTTGTTTATAATAGCTGTTTCAGAGATCGCCATCAGCTAATTGTGTTATCCGTTTTGTTTCTGGACCAATTTCTATTCATTGGGTTTTGTTTTTATTTTCTTTGTTATGGGATATATTTTTCTGCTTTTTTGTGTCTCTGGTAATTTTTTACTAGCTGCTAGACATTGCAAATTTTAAGATATTGGTGGTGGATTTTTATATAGTCCTTGAAATAGTTTTGGACTTATAAGGTGAGGTTAAATTACTTGGTATCTTTTGAATTCTTTTGATGCTTGCTTTTATCCTAGATAGTTTGATCTAAGGCAGCCTTTACCTTAGGGCTAGAAGAAAAAAAAGACTTCCCTTTTTCCCATCTAACCTTATAAAAGTCTTTTCCAGAGTAAAAGTTAGTAAACTACAGCTTGCAGTCCAAATCCAGCCTCCAATCTGTTCTTATTAGTAGTTTTTTTGGAGCACAGCATAGCTGTCTGTTTACATATGGTCTGTGTACAGATGACAGCAGAGTTGAGTAGTTATGAGAGAAATTATGTGGCCCACAAAGCCAAGAATATTTGCTATCTGGTTCTTTACAGAAAAAGGTTGCCAATCCCTGTTGACAAAAGAATTACAGACTCCATTAGTGAAAGTTATGGTAATCAGTTATTTTGCTTCAGATATCATTGTACATCCCATAATGTATCTGTGCTACCATGTTGCGTGAAGGTTTGCTAGTGTTCCTCAGAGATAGTGGTATGGAAACTTTCTCTTTTGGGGGGGAAACTTTCTTGAAAGCATATCTTTTTTTTAGTTTTAAACTTGGTGAAATATGTTGATCATAAATGCTTTTTAAGACAAATTTATTTCATTTTGCATTTTTGTGTATTTACACTTAATTTTGGAAATGTTTTCCTTTTTGCCTTCTATCTTTATTTTTAGATGACCTCTTGGTACTTCATCTCTCTGACCTGATACGCATGGCATTCATGGCTGCAACCGATCATAGTAACCAGCTGCGGATGGCTGGGCTCCAAGCACTCGAAGACATTATCAAGAAGTTTGCCTCTGTGCCTGAGCCAGAATTCCCCGGTCATGTGATTCTGGAGCAGTATCAAGCTAATGTGAGATATTTTATCTGTTTCAAAATTAAGATTGATCTTTTAGGTGAGCACTAAAGAAGTGAAGCTCCCCTGGAGAAATGTGTCTGGACCTGTAACCTAGTTATTCATATAGCATGCAAATATTTATTCCCATTGTCTGTTGCATAGTTGGGATCAGGTCACAGTTGAAGAAACAATAATATAAAACTTGTCACTATTTTTAAGTCATGAGGTAGTTATTAGTGGTAAAATTAGAATAGATGTCCCAGCCTGGCTTTCCAGTCCTTTGTTTAGATTTTTTGCCATACCATTTAAAAGATAAAAGTAACATTTAAAAAGTGTTGTGGATTCACTGTCATTATTTTTATATGTCAAGACTTAATGGGCACTTTTAAAAATAAAAAGCAATTGTCTCGTATGTTGAAGGATAAGTTAACTTTTAGTAACAATGAAAAATATTGCCAAAAAACTGTGTATTTCAAAAGATTTTGTATTATACTCTAAACATATATATATATATTTCTCCTGAAATTTGTACCTGTATTTATGTTCTTCAAAAGAGGCACAATAGGAACTTGTCTGGTGGTCCAGGGGTTAAGACACTATGCTTCCACTATGGGAGATGTGGATTCCACTGCAGGAGGTGTGGATTCCATCCCCAGTCAGAGAATCCCACATGCAGCATGCCCCGCCCCACCAAATAAAGGATACACAATAGATGTAATCCTAGAAATAGTGGATTACGTGAAGGAGAGAAAAAACTTGTTAATAAGAAAAGAATAATAATTTTAAAAAGGAAAAAAAAAGGCACATATATACATATATATATATATATTTTTTTTTTTTTTACTGTGATTGATTATACCTAAATCTTGGCTTCAGTTACCTCATACCTTATCTAAAATCTATGCTAAGTCCCTGGTTCATTCCCAGATTTCAGCACCAAAAAAAGAAAAATAAAATCTATGCTCAAATATACTCAAATTAAATATTGTGGATAATGTATAGTCCATTTTTCCCATCATAAGTATAGGTAAAGAAGTTATCCTTTCTAGCCCAAATGACTGTAGAAAACTTTTATATAATTATTTACTCCCAGATACCCAACCTATCAGAATGGTCTTTAAACAAAAACAGCTTCCTATTTAGAAATAATTAAAGCCTAAAGAAATAATTGCAAAAATAATACCAAAAAGAACCTCTTGCACTCTGTAAAAGTAAAAAGCAAAATAAAAATTAAAAAAAAAAAAAGATACCCTTATTTTTGATTGAGAGTTTTGCCTCATTGCTTTAACATGTGTTTCTCTCTACACTCAGAACATACACTGTCTCTCTAAGCTTTTTTTTTCTAAACCATTTAAAAGTAAATTATCTTAAATTATGTATCTTTTCCCCTTTAACATTTTAATCTGTTTCCAAAGGACAAGAAAGGTGTCTTATATAACCACAGAACAGTTATTACCAGTAGGAAATGCAAAGTTGACATACTATTTTTATTTTTTGTTTGTTTGTTTTTTTGACATACTATTTTTATATGATCTGTCATATTCCAGATTTATCAGTCAACTCAATAATATCTTCTAGGGAATTCCCTGGTGGTCCAGTGGCTAAGACTCTGTGCTCCCAATGCAGGGGGCCCGGGTTTGGTCCCTGGTCAGGGAACTAGAGCCCACATGCTACAACTGAGACCCAGTGCAGCCAAATAAATATAAATAAAATATTTAAAAATAATAATAATAATAATATCTTCTATAATATATTTTCTTTCTCCTTCAGTACAAGGCCTAATAGCAGCTCTGCAGTACGATTACTGCAATTGATTTTTGCAATGCAAATACTGATTAACTGCCATGTGTCTTTAGTCACAGTGAGGGACCCTTAATTGATTTCCAAACTGCTGTTGATATGCCTTAGTAACTGAATCTCTAGTGTAAGGGGAGAAATCTCAAATTAGGAGTACATTAAATATTAAATCAAATATATCCAAGAATCTATGACTGATACTGGCTTATTAAAACTAAAGCTGGAGAGATTCTACTCCTGGGAGTATGTATATCCAAAAAAAAATAACGTACTGATAAAAAAAAAACAAAGTTGTAAGCAGGGTGGACCTGGTTAGTACTTGGATGGAAAATTAAAGCTCATATTCCTTCATTTATTATTCTGACAACAGTATATAAATTAATATTTCCTAAGTGACTTTCTTTTTAAAGTATTTTGTTTTGAAGCGAAATGACCTTTAAGGTCTTTTAATGACTATGTGAATTTTTAGTACTACTTGATTATTTAAGAAAATTGAGCCTTTAATCTTAATTATATGACATTTACCCATGAGGTAAACATTGTTAGGAATATGTTCAAACGTATGTAGACAGGAAAAAAAACAGCAATTTTCTCTTTATCTCTGAGAGCGTGTTGCTTTGTCAGTAAATCCCATTTACTCGTAAACAAAAATAAATGAAAAAGAAACAAGATTAATTGCCTATTTGGCATAGGATTCATACAGATTTGATAATGGTAATCTCCTGAAAAGCAAAAAAGAATGGTATGATTAAGTTTATTGTTACCAGAAAGAGAGATAAGAGCCGATAAAAAAGAAAGAAACAAAGATACGTTTAGTAGGTTTTCATCTTAAAAGACATAAGAGGTTTACTCTTTATCTTTAACAAATAAAGTGTTTGTATTCATTTTTCTAGGTGGGAGCTGCTCTGAGACCAGCCTTCTCACAAGATACCCCATCAGACATAATAGCAAAAGCTTGCCAGGTAAGAAGAAAAACAGAATTTTCTGTAGTTACTTTCCATAAATTTATAGATACCTTAGAATTTCACTTCCAAGAGAGAAAAATCAAGTATTATTGAAATGGTGAAGTATTAACTACTAATCACATCTTTCTTTTTTTGTTGTTACAGCTGAGGAAATGACTTAGAAATGCTTAGCTCTTATGTTGTCCAGTAGTAAATGGAGATGTAGAAGTCATAAGAGGGATTAGAATAAAAGTAAAATCTCAAGACCTATAATAATTAAATGATATATGGTAATGATAAATAGGTAATAAAGGTTTTTTGACAACAGTTTGTGAAAATTCTACACGTTTCCATGTATTAAATTACCCTAAAGACAATTTCACAACATGGAAATTTCATTATAAAATTAATCCCAGGGATTATTATCATACTACTGTATCTGAAGGGAGTTACAAAAACACATGTGTTCCTACACCTTTCATGAGTTCCTCTTTTTCATACTACATCCTGAAAAAAGATTCGTGCACAAAATCCAGTTCTTTGTCTGCTAACCTAAGGGTAGAAGAGAAGCAGCTCTGTCCGTCCCAGTTTTCTGGACTACTGGCCTGTAGTCCCATCTTTATTGCTTAGAATTCATAGTCAAGCTATGCAGAGAATGTTCTGCTGTTCGCAATGACAGGTTTGAGATTCTGACTTTGACCTATCAGTGGATAAGTGAGTTGCCTCCTCTTCCTGTTAGTATTTATTTCTTTGAAGCCTGCTCTCTTATTGGTGGTCTTCAAAGAAATGAGCTTCTCCCACCAACAACAGACCAGAGAGAGAAGAGGGAGAGTTGTTTAAGACAGAAGTTGGGGATCATGGTAATCTCCTGAAAAGCAAAAAAGAATGGTATGATTAAGTTTATTGTTACCAGAAAGAGAGATAAGAGCCGATAAAAAAGAAAGAAACAAAGATACGTTTAGTAGGTTTTCATCTTAAAAGACATAAGAGGTTTACTCTTTATCTTTAACAAATAAAGTGTTTGTATTCATTTTTCTAGGTGGGAGCTGCTCTGAGACCAGCCTTCTCACAAGATACCCCATCAGACATAATAGCAAAAGCTTGCCAGGTAAGAAGAAAAACAGAATTTTCTGTAGTTACTTTCCATAAATTTATAGATACCTTAGAATTTCACTTCCAAGAGAGAAAAATCAAGTATTATTGAAATGGTGAAGTATTAACTACTAATCACATCTTTCTTTTTTTGTTGTTACAGCTGAGGAAATGACTTAGAAATGCTTAGCTCTTATGTTGTCCAGTAGTAAATGGAGATGTAGAAGTCATAAGAGGGATTAGAATAAAAGTAAAATCTCAAGACCTATAATAATTAAATGATATATGGTAATGATAAATAGGTAATAAAGGTTTTTTGACAACAGTTTGTGAAAATTCTACACGTTTCCATGTATTAAATTACCCTAAAGACAATTTCACAACATGGAAATTTCATTATAAAATTAATCCCAGGGGATTATTATCATACTACTGTATCTGAAGGGAGTTACAAAAACACATGTGTTCCTACACCTTTCATGAGTTCCTCTTTTTCATACTACATCCTGAAAAAAGATTCGTGCACAAAATCCAGTTCTTTGTCTGCTAACCTAAGGGTAGAAGAGAAGCAGCTCTGTCCGTCCCAGTTTTCTGGACTACTGGCCTGTAGTCCCATCTTTATTGCTTAGAATTCATAGTCAAGCTATGCAGAGAATGTTCTGCTGTTCGCAATGACAGGTTTGAGATTCTGACTTTGACCTATCAGTGGATAAGTGAGTTGCCTCCTCTTCCTGTTAGTATTTATTTCTTTGAAGCCTGCTCTCTTATTGGTGGTCTTCAAAGAAATGAGCTTCTCCCACCAACAACAGACCAGAGAGAGAAGAGGGAGAGTTGTTTAAGACAGAAGTTGGGGGATCATGGTACAGACCTTGGGTTAGAGTAGATGAGCCATTTGGATTGGGATACTGGCACACAAGCATCAGAGACTGCAGTCATGTATAAAATAAATGTATCATGATAGTGTTTCAGATTCATAATGTTTAAACAGAGAAAACCTCCTCCAAAGTGTCTTGCTAATCAGAAAAGCAAAGGTGATTAGAACGTCATCTTGTAAATGATTAATAGGAAAGAGAATTCCCTTGTTACTGAGTTAACCTCCAACTTCTTATTTCTTAGATGGGCCTGCTTTCTCTGTGAGAAGTTTCTTCTTTTCTAGTGGCAGGCTTAAAGTTTTGACCTCCTATCCCTCTGTTTCTGGGTGGAAACCTGGTTCTGAAATAGCTGGAGCACTGAGTCACAGGTTGCTTTCATTAAGATTACTGAAGAAATTGGCTTTGGGTAGATTTATGAATCTTGGCATCTCTGCATTTTTACTAGAGTAAAATTATGTTGAACCTGAAAATCAAGTATGAGTAATTCTGAGACATTATAGGAAAACCCTGAAATATTTTCAATTGAAAACAGTTGAGGATAGTAATCAATAATAGGTTAATTAAAAAACTATTTAAAGCAGGGTTGGAATCGTGAGCATAATACATACTTTAGATATTTTATATCAGCCTAAAATTTATAAGTGTACATTCATTCAGCACTTTCTTTTTTCTTTTTCATTCACCACTTTTTTGATACAAGGCCAGAGTCTTTCTCTTAGTGTGATTTTGCTGATTCAGTGTTGTTTTGTCATTCTTCATAAACCAGATCCATAATGCTGTGTCTGCAGTTTCTGGTTTCATTTTCTTTAAAGTAGAGAAAGTACTCAAAAGCAAACTTACTGCCAAATCCTCGATTTTGACAGTCTTCCTCAACTTTAGTTTTATTTCTACCAAAATTCAAAGAAATATTTATCAAGTATCCCCAAAATGTTATTTTCATTAGGAATAACAACTTTTATTTTCACACTCATATTTAATCACTTATTTCACTTTAAATTTTACCATATTTTCAGTGTTGTGATTGGAATTTTTTTGCCATCTTTATTGGTAATAATCAATTTTAAATGTCCCTATTGAATTTAATTTAGTTTTGAATTCTTTGAGAATAAGATTGTAACAGAATGAAGTAGTTTACACATATATTTACTCTCAACTTTTTCAAGTCTTTAGGAATACAAGCCATTAACCTGATTCAATACCCAATTACTCTGAAAACCAGAAGCTTTCTCCTAATTTATTTGGTGACAAAACCTGAGCTGACTGTGCTCACTTGATCCTGACATGAAACTGAGTGAGATGATAGTATTGATTGATCTCTATTAGTTTGATTCGTGCTACATTTCATTCTGGAAATATCTGTGTGTTAATTAGGGGATGCCGCTACACATCTTGTTTGATCCCTTAATTAAGTTCATGTACCTTATCACCATTTAGGGTATAATGTTGTGAATTGTACAGCACACTTTAGCCTAAGGATTTCAGGTAAGAAAGTGAGAGCTTGTAACTGTTGAGTAAAGTCGACACTCAGATATATTCTATCATTTAGCAAGTTGTCTTTTTGTTTTGTTGATCATTGCCTTTGCTGTGTAAAGGCTTTTAAGTTTAATTAAGTCCCATTTGGGTTTTTTTTGCCTGTATTTCTGTTGCTTTAGGAGATAGATCCATAAAGAAAAAATATTGCTGCAATTTATGTCAGAGTGTTCTGCCTATGTTTTCCTCTGGGTTCGAAAATTTTTAGTTAATCCACGTGAGCATAATACATACTTTAGATATTTTATATCAGCCTAAAATTTATAAGTGTACATTCATTCAGCACTTTCTTTTTTCTTTTTCATTCACCACTTTTTTGATACAAGGCCAGAGTCTTTCTCTTAGTGTGATTTTGCTGATTCAGTGTTGTTTTGTCATTCTTCATAAACCAGATCCATAATGCTGTGTCTGCAGTTTCTGGTTTCATTTTCTTTAAAGTAGAGAAAGTACTCAAAAGCAAACTTACTGCCAAATCCTCGATTTTGACAGTCTTCCTCAACTTTAGTTTTATTTCTACCAAAATTCAAAGAAATATTTATCAAGTATCCCCAAAATGTTATTTTCATTAGGAATAACAACTTTTATTTTCACACTCATATTTAATCACTTATTTCACTTTAAATTTTACCATATTTTCAGTGTTGTGATTGGAATTTTTTTGCCATCTTTATTGGTAATAATCAATTTTTAAATGTCCCTATTGAATTTAATTTAGTTTTGAATTCTTTGAGAATAAGATTGTAACAGAATGAAGTAGTTTACACATATATTTACTCTCAACTTTTTCAAGTCTTTAGGAATACAAGCCATTAACCTGATTCAATACCCAATTACTCTGAAAACCAGAAGCTTTCTCCTAATTTATTTGGTGACAAAACCTGAGCTGACTGTGCTCACTTGATCCTGACATGAAACTGAGTGAGATGATAGTATTGATTGATCTCTATTAGTTTGATTCGTGCTACATTTCATTCTGGAAATATCTGTGTGTTAATTAGGGGATGCCGCTACACATCTTGTTTGATCCCTTAATTAAGTTCATGTACCTTATCACCATTTAGGGTATAATGTTGTGAATTGTACAGCACACTTTAGCCTAAGGATTTCAGGTAAGAAAGTGAGAGCTTGTAACTGTTGAGTAAAGTCGACACTCAGATATATTCTATCATTTAGCAAGTTGTCTTTTTGTTTTGTTGATCATTGCCTTTGCTGTGTAAAGGCTTTTAAGTTTAATTAAGTCCCATTTGGGTTTTTTTTGCCTGTATTTCTGTTGCTTTAGGAGATAGATCCATAAAGAAAAAATATTGCTGCAATTTATGTCAGAGTGTTCTGCCTATGTTTTCCTCTAGGAGTTTTACAGTAACAGATCTTACATTAAGGTCTTTAATCCATTGTGAATTTATTTTTGTATATGGTGTTAAAGAATGTTCTGATTTCATTCTTTTGCATCCAGCTGTCCAGCACCAGTTATTGAAGAGTCTGCCTTTTCCCCATTGTATATTCTTGCCTCTTCTATCATTAATTATTTGGCCATAAGTATGTTGCTTATTTCTGGACTCTCTATTCTGTTCCATTGACCTCTGTGTCTGTTTTTGTGCCAGTACCAACCCAGTTGGGTTTATATCTGAAAAGACAAAAGTACTAATCTGAAAAGAGTCATGCACTTTATTTATAGTTGCCAAGATATAGAAGCAACCTAAGTGTCCATCAACAGATGAATAGATAAGAAAGAATTCAGCCATAAAAAAGAATGAAACTTTGCCATCTGCAGCAACATGGACTTGGAGGGCTTTATGCTAACTGAAAAAAATTCAGAGAAAAACAAATACTATGTGCTGTCATGTATATGTTTAATCTAAAAAATACAACAAACTAGTAAATATGACAGAAAAGAAACAGACCCACAGATACAAAGAACTAGTAGTTACCAGTGGGGAGAGGAAAGAGAGGGTGGGGCAATTTTGGGGTTGGGGCAGTTTTGGGGTAGGGACAAAAAAAACCCCAGTAATTATGAGATTATATGAAATCATAGATGAATATAGACTTAATGTTTTCTTTCTCTTTTTTAGTATGACAGTCATAAAGCACTCTCATATGTTCATTTAATCTGTGTTTACTTGCTTGAAGAGAAAGACTAGCCCAGTTTTTGTTTGGATCCCTTTTAATTAAGTTCATGTACCTTATCACCATTTAGGGTATAATGTTGTGAATTGTACAGCACACTTTAGCCTAAGGATTTCAGGTAAGAAAGTGAGAGCTTGTAACTGTTGAGTAAAGTCGACACTCAGATATATTCTATCATTTAGCAAGTTGTCTTTTTGTTTTGTTGATCATTGCCTTTGCTGTGTAAAGGCTTTTAAGTTTAATTAAGTCCCATTTGGGTTTTTTTTGCCTGTATTTCTGTTGCTTTAGGAGATAGATCCATAAAGAAAAAATATTGCTGCAATTTATGTCAGAGTGTTCTGCCTATGTTTTCCTCTAGGAGTTTTACAGTAACAGATCTTACATTAAGGTCTTTAATCCATTGTGAATTTATTTTTGTATATGGTGTTAAAGAATGTTCTGATTTCATTCTTTTGCATCCAGCTGTCCAGCACCAGTTATTGAAGAGTCTGCCTTTTCCCCATTGTATATTCTTGCCTCTTCTATCATTAATTATTTGGCCATAAGTATGTTGCTTATTTCTGGACTCTCTATTCTGTTCCATTGACCTCTGTGTCTGTTTTTGTGCCAGTACCAACCCAGTTGGGTTTATATCTGAAAAGACAAAAGTACTAATCTGAAAAGAGTCATGCACTTTATTTATAGTTGCCAAGATATAGAAGCAACCTAAGTGTCCATCAACAGATGAATAGATAAGAAAGAATTCAGCCATAAAAAAGAATGAAACTTTGCCATCTGCAGCAACATGGACTTGGAGGGCTTTATGCTAACTGAAAAAAATTCAGAGAAAAACAAATACTATGTGCTGTCATGTATATGTTTAATCTAAAAAATACAACAAACTAGTAAATATGACAGAAAAGAAACAGACCCACAGATACAAAGAACTAGTAGTTACCAGTGGGGAGAGGAAAGAGAGGGTGGGGCAATTTTGGGGTTGGGGCAGTTTTGGGGTAGGGACAAAAAAAACCCCAGTAATTATGAGATTATATGAAATCATAGATGAATATAGACTTAATGTTTTCTTTCTCTTTTTTAGTATGACAGTCATAAAGCACTCTCATATGTTCATTTAATCTGTGTTTACTTGCTTGAAGAGAAAGACTAGATTTTTCTTCCCTTTACTTTTTTGTTTCTTTTGAACTTCTCTGTATGTAACTCAGAATAACCTTTTGCCTATAACAGACAGAAATGTTGAATTAAAGAATTATTTGTGACCATAATGATTTGGGTACAGATTTTTTCCTGTTAAAGTTTTGGGAATTTACATAGTGGAAACATGGTAAGTAAATATTGTTTTGTTTTCTACATAGGACTACAGTAAGTTCCATACTTCCTATTGATTCTTTTATTAAAAAAATTAAAGGTTAGCATTGAGGGTTTTTTATTTTGTTCATTGATTTTGTTTTGTGTTTCTTCTCCCTAAGAAAAAAATCATAATAGCTCCAGTGTTTTATATGTGTAATCTTAACTTTTTAATATAAAAATAAGAGGTTTTTTTTTTTCCTTTGGCTAGGTGTGTAGTACCTGGATTGGAAGTGGAGTTGTCAGTGATCTCAATGATCTCCGTCGAGTACACAATCTTCTTGTTTCTTCTCTGGACAAGGTTCAGGCTGGAAAAGGATCTTCCAGCCAGCTCTACAGAGAGAGTGCCACAACCATGGAAAAACTGGCTGTTCTCAAAGCATGGGCAGAGGTAACGATGTCCTATTGTTTTTAACCGTTTCTCCATCCATGAGGAAATGCTACCCTATTCCTAAGAGTTAAGAAAGATTTTTGCTTTTTTTATGTTTTTTTTTTTTTTTTTTTTTACATTTATTTTATTTATTTATCTTTTGGGGGTCGGGTTGGGGAGGGAGAGGAGCGGGAGGGCCACTTCTATTGGTCTTTCATTTCTCTATTTTCGTCCACCTTTGTTCTTTGGCTCCTGTGGGTCTCCCATCGCGGTGGCGTCTGTCAGAGCTACGGCTCGGTAATTGGACACATCGGTCCAGCCGCTCCGCGGCACGTGGGATCTTCCCAGGCCAGGGATCGAACTGGGGGGAAGAGAGGGTGGGGCAATTTTGGGGTTGGGGCAGTTTTGGGGTAGGGACACAAAAAACCCCAGTAATTATGAGATTATATGAAATCATAGATGAATATAGACTTAATGTTTTCTTTCTCTTTTTTAGTATGACAGTCATAAAGCACTCTCATATGTTCATTTAATCTGTGTTTACTTGCTTGAAGAGAAAGACTAGATTTTTCTTCCCTTTACTTTTTTGTTTCTTTTGAACTTCTCTGTATGTAACTCAGAATAACCTTTTGCCTATAACAGACAGAAATGTTGAATTAAAGAATTATTTGTGACCATAATGATTTGGGTACAGATTTTTTCCTGTTAAAGTTTTGGGAATTTACATAGTGGAAACATGGTAAGTAAATATTGTTTTGTTTTCTACATAGGACTACAGTAAGTTCCATACTTCCTATTGATTCTTTTATTAAAAAAATTAAAGGTTAGCATTGAGGGTTTTTTATTTTGTTCATTGATTTTGTTTTGTGTTTCTTCTCCCTAAGAAAAAAATCATAATAGCTCCAGTGTTTTATATGTGTAATCTTAACTTTTTAATATAAAAATAAGAGGTTTTTTTTTTTCCTTTGGCTAGGTGTGTAGTACCTGGATTGGAAGTGGAGTTGTCAGTGATCTCAATGATCTCCGTCGAGTACACAATCTTCTTGTTTCTTCTCTGGACAAGGTTCAGGCTGGAAAAGGATCTTCCAGCCAGCTCTACAGAGAGAGTGCCACAACCATGGAAAAACTGGCTGTTCTCAAAGCATGGGCAGAGGTAACGATGTCCTATTGTTTTTAACCGTTTCTCCATCCATGAGGAAATGCTACCCTATTCCTAAGAGTTAAGAAAGATTTTTGCTTTTTTTATGTTTTTTTTTTTTTTTTTTTTACATTTATTTTTTTTATTTATCTTTTGGGGGGGGGGTGGGGAGGGAGGGGGACGGGCGGGCCACTTCTATTGGTCTTTCATTTCTCTATTTTCGTCCACCTTTGTTCTTTGGCTCCTGTGGGTCTCCCATCGCGGTGGCGTCTGTCAGAGCTACGGCTCGGTAATTGGACACATCGGTCCAGCCGCTCCGCGGCACGTGGGATCTTCCCAGGCCAGGGATCGAACTGGCGCCCCTTGCACTGCAAGGCGGTATCCTTACCCACTGGACCACCAGGGGAAGCCCCTTTTATTTTTTTTAAACTGACCTTTAGTATAGAGTGCTTTTTAAAAAAATCTGCTATTTGCTTTCTCACTGAAATACATGTACATTGATGTCTGAAAAGACCTTGTATTGAACCTTTGAAAATTATATATCTAATCAGTGTTTTAAAAACGTCTGTACCAAAGAATAGCTCTTCTTACTTACTGTAGAAAAATTAGATGGGGAAAATCTACAAATAGAAAAAATTGTGCCAAGAATCTTTTATTTGATTAAATTTCAGGAGACTTGCCACTAATGAATACTGAGGCTGTAGGGTTTTTTTTCTTGGTGGTGGTATGTTTTGTTCTTCTAATAGCTGTTTTTAACTCTTTCATGCCCACATTATTTTTAAAAATAATGATACTGTTTTAAATTGACTTTTCTAAATGCCTTCTCCTCGTTACTTTCAAATTCTTGTTGTCTGCAGGCAGATATTTCAAGTATTTCTTTATTCCTTCCTCTGCCAACCCAGTGTCTTTTTTTTTTTTTTTTTTTTTGACAGGATAGTAGAATTTATTGTTAGACATGATCAATGAGGGGACAACGTCAATGCTGTCATGAGTGCAGGGCCTACCTTTGTCCAGGGGGCCACAGTTAGAGATGTATTTGATCCCACAGCCATCTCAGATGAGCCACTTTTCTGCCACCATGTTTTCAAATTCATCTGCATTAAACTTAGTAAATCCCAATTCTTAGAGACGTGGATCTTCTGGCAGCCAGGAAACTTGAACTTGGCCCTTCAGAGGGCCTCAATCAAATGCTCCTTATTCTGCAGCTTGATGTGGATCGACATTATGACTTGGCCAATGTGGACCCTGGCCCCTGTGCCCTGGGGCCTTCCAAAGGTACCTTGCACACCTGTCTGGAGCCTAGACTGGGAACAGTCCCTGGAGTCTTTGTTCTTTGGCTCCTGTGGGTCTCCCATCGCGGTGGCGTCTGTCAGAGCTACGGCTCGGTAATTGGACACATCGGTCCAGCCGCTCCGCGGCACGTGGGATCTTCCCAGGCCAGGGATCGAACTGGCGCCCCTTGCACTGCAAGGCGGTATCCTTACCCACTGGACCACCAGGGGAAGCCCCTTTTATTTTTTTTAAACTGACCTTTAGTATAGAGTGCTTTTTAAAAAAATCTGCTATTTGCTTTCTCACTGAAATACATGTACATTGATGTCTGAAAAGACCTTGTATTGAACCTTTGAAAATTATATATCTAATCAGTGTTTTAAAAACGTCTGTACCAAAGAATAGCTCTTCTTACTTACTGTAGAAAAATTAGATGGGGAAAATCTACAAATAGAAAAAATTGTGCCAAGAATCTTTTATTTGATTAAATTTCAGGAGACTTGCCACTAATGAATACTGAGGCTGTAGGGTTTTTTTTCTTGGTGGTGGTATGTTTTGTTCTTCTAATAGCTGTTTTTAACTCTTTCATGCCCACATTATTTTTAAAAATAATGATACTGTTTTAAATTGACTTTTCTAAATGCCTTCTCCTCGTTACTTTCAAATTCTTGTTGTCTGCAGGCAGATATTTCAAGTATTTCTTTATTCCTTCCTCTGCCAACCCAGTGTCTTTTTTTTTTTTTTTTTTTGACAGGATAGTAGAATTTATTGTTAGACATGATCAATGAGGGGACAACGTCAATGCTGTCATGAGTGCAGGGCCTACCTTTGTCCAGGGGGCCACAGTTAGAGATGTATTTGATCCCACAGCCATCTCAGATGAGCCACTTTTCTGCCACCATGTTTTCAAATTCATCTGCATTAAACTTAGTAAATCCCAATTCTTAGAGACGTGGATCTTCTGGCAGCCAGGAAACTTGAACTTGGCCCTTCAGAGGGCCTCAATCAAATGCTCCTTATTCTGCAGCTTGATGTGGATCGACATTATGACTTGGCCAATGTGGACCCTGGCCCCTGTGCCCTGGGGCCTTCCAAAGGTACCTTGCACACCTGTCTGGAGCCTAGACTGGGAACAGCATTCCATTCGTGAATGTCCACTGCAGAGTCATTCCAGGGTCCCTTAGGGCAACCTGCACAAGCAACAGGCTGTGTACACTACCAAGGAGGGTGCTCTTTGCAGCCATTGCACACTGGGCCCCCATGGGGAAAAGAGCATAGTCAGCTTAATTGGCTGCCAACAACCCAGTGTCTTACTTCCCTATTTCCAAGGTATCAGCAACCTGTGACCACGCCACAGGCAATTGCTGACTTCAAAGCATACAGCACCCAGATAATAAAAGTTTAGAGAAAGGACCTTTGGGGTTTTGTGGATTTTTTCTTTTTTTTGGTCACAGAAGGAAAAAAAAGGAAGATGTAGAGCAATAAGATATTGTAGAAATTAATGTTCCTCTCTGGTTTTTAGATCAAGTTATTTTCATAGAGTATTCCTGAGTGTTCCTTTATTTTTACCCTGCTGCTATCTTTTGACTTAGACAAGTAAAATAATACAAGCATTGATAAAGTATTTGTTCTTATTGATACAGTTTTATCAAATTAATACAAATGAATAATTTTAGGGGGGAAGTAGTATTAGAAAGATATTTATATGTGATTGTCTTCTCACTTTGAGATTCACAGAAATTCTTTGTTAATTTTCACATATCTAACTTTTAACTAAAACTTACTGTTTTTCTATCTGTAGAAATTATATTCCAAATGACTGAATGATTTTTGTTAAAAAAAAAAAAGATAGCTTTCAGAATTGTTCTTAATTCTCCAGCCCCATTCATTAATTTCCCAAACATAGAGACAGTTACGTAGTTGGATGATAATTCCATTTACCAGTTAGCTGGTTCTCTGCTGACTTGCGTTAACAGGCTTGATTTACCTACTAGGAAGTCTGACACAGTTCAGTATAAAAAGCATTAAATGTTGAATCAGAGGACCCTACAACAAGTTCTGTCTCTATACTTTGCCATCTTTTGTACTTTGGTCAAGTGAGTTGATCTCTCAGATACTCAGGGTTATTTTTTCTTTTCCCCATCATGCTTCTTTTATTTATATTTATTTTCATACATCTTTTTATTCTTTGGCCTGTGTGGGCCTCCCATTGGAGTGGCCTGTCTCATTGCAGAGCACTGGCTCTGGGTGCATGTGGTCCAAAGTGCTGACTCATAATTGGACACACTGGTCCAGCCGCTCTGTGGCATATGAGATCTTCCCAGGCCACGGACTGAACCAGTGCCTCTTGCACTGCAAGGTGGACTCTTTACCCACTGGACCACCATATACCAACACCAGGGTTGCCCATATACTCAGTTTTTTCATGATAACATGGAAATACAATAACACCTTCTAAGATGCTATATATAAAAGGACCAGGGCTTCCCTGGTGGTCCAGTGGGTAAGGACACCGCCTTGCAGTGCAAAGGGCGCCAATTCGATCCCTGCCCTGGGAAGATCCCACGTGCCGCAGAGCGGCTGGACCGATGTGTCCAACTACCGAGCCGGAGCTCTGGAGTGCATGCGCCCAGAACCGGTGCTCTGCAACAAGAGAGGCCACTATGATGGGAGGCCCACATGGGCCAAAGAGCAAAGATGGATGAAACAGATAAATGAAAGACCAATAGAAGTGGGAAAAAAAAAGGACCGAACTTCATATCTGGCACTGAATGGAAAATAAATAATTACTTTTAGTAAATCAGATCAAAACTTAATATAATTAAATTATGAATGCACATTTTCGTCTGAAACTCTTCTGTCATTTTGGGGTAACTTGGTTCTGTAATTAAATAATTTACCCTCCAAACCTCAGCCTGTAATACAGTCTTGTAAATCTTTTCCTTGCTTAACTTCCTTTCCCTCATCTTTTACCTCAAAGGCCCAACATATTCTAGATATCTCTACTCAGGATCTCTTTGCTTCTGCTTTTTACTCAGAAAATTGAACATGTTAGTTTTCCAGCTCCTTAGATTGTTACCTTCAGGTATTTAGATCTGTGTGAGTCGATAACTGTTCTTGTTCCCGTGTGACCTTGGGCGAGTTGTTCACATGCTTCTCTAAACTGGTTTCTCTGCCCTAAAGCGTGGATAATTATGCACATTTCAAAGAATTAAGTTGTGAAGTAAATGAGGTAATAATGACTTTGTTCAATAACTGCCTTATGTATATGCTCAGAGAATGTTGCTTGCTGTCATTAATATAATTATTATCATTTTAAAGTTTTCCTCTAATCTAGGACGACCTTTTCTCACTTCTCTTACCTCCCACCCTCTGATTCATTCGACAGAGTGTTACTGAACATCTGCTCTGTGCCAGGGTAGCAGCTGAGAGTACAGTAGTACATGCACAAGCCAGTTGTTCTGCATTTACTGAGGGAAACAAACTAGTGGACACTCAAAAATAATGGGTGTTACAGAAATACAGACTGTTTGGAACACACAGCAGAGGCCCCTAAAGTGGTCTGGGGGCTTAGAGAAGGTTTCCTGGAGAGGACAACATTGAAGCTGGGCCCTGGAGTATGGGAGCAGATGTCTGAGGAGGAGACTGTTCCAAGCTAAGCGCTGTCGGTGACCCCCATGGCCCCCTCCCCTTCGTTCTTCCCTGACTCAGCTTCCTCTTCCACTCACTCTCCTCTTCCCATCTCAGTTCACTGAAGAAGTTTCCCTATTTTCATGTCCTTGATTGTTGGCTCACCCACTTCTCAATCCCCTGCAGTCTAGGTTTATTCTCACCACTCTGTTGAAAGTACAAGAGTTACAAATAATACAATTCTCCAAATCACTGAACACTTCTCAGTCTCTGACTTAACCTCCCTGCAGCATTTGATATTGTCTCCTCTGGAAACTCTGTTTTTCTTGACTTCCTGACTCTACTCCTTTTCTTCTCCCGTTTCCTTTTTTTTTTTAAAAAACATTTATTTTTTATTTATTTATCTTTTGGGGAGTGGGGTGGGGAGGGAGGGGGACGGGCGGGCCACTTCCATTAGTCTTTCATTTATCTATTTTCATCGTCTTTCTTATTTGGCTTCTGTGGGCCTCCCATCGCGGTGGCCTCTGTTGTTGCAGAGCACCGGCTCTGGGCGCATGCGCTCCAGAGCTCCGGCTCGGTAGTTGGACACATCGGTCCAGCCGCTCCGCGGCACGTGGGATCTTCCCAGGCCAGGGATCGAACCGGTGCCCCTTGCACTGCAAGGCGGTGTCCTTACCCACTGGACCACCAGGGGAAGCCCCCGTTTCCTTTTCATTGTTCTTTCTCAGCATCACTTGCTGGCTTCTCTTTTCCTGCCTGTTCTTTAAATGTTGGTATTTTTCTTGTCCCTTTTTTCTCGCTCCTTCATACTTTATGGATAACCTCATCTACACCCATATCCTGTAGCTTTTACTTGTGTATTAAAGATTCTAAATCTACTTTTCTATTCAGACCTCTCTTGTAAATTCCACCCCCAAATTTTTATCTGTTTATTAGGCATGTAGTACTGTAGTATTTACTATTGAAAAAAGAAGCTACATGTAAGCAGACCCACGCAGTTCAAACCTATGTTGTTCAAGGATTAACATAGTATAACAAAACGCATTTCTCAAGTCATACACATTAGTTTACCAATTTATCCTAAGGAATACCAAGGCTATACACAAATACTCTGTTATGAGGGTGTTTGTTGTGATGATGTTTATCATTCTAAAGAAAAGGAAATAAATATATTTCTTCATCCAAAGATGATGGTATTAAGTGAATAGAATACTGAGTGTAAAATTATATACAAACATATTATTGTTTAAAAGACTGAGTATGTATATACTACACATATGGCATGTTAGCAGTATTATATCTGGGCAGCATGATTGTGTCTGGTTTTATTTTCTTCATTTTACTTGTGAATCTGATTTTCCTGTATTTTTTGTGTGTTATCTCTTACTTAACCTCCCTGCAGCATTTGATATTGTCTCCTCTGGAAACTCTGTTTTTCTTGACTTCCTGACTCTACTCCTTTTCTTCTCCCGTTTCCTTTTTTTTTTTAAAAAACATTTATTTTTTATTTATTTATCTTTTGGGGAGTGGGGTGGGGAGGGAGGGGGACGGGCGGGCCACTTCCATTAGTCTTTCATTTATCTATTTTCATCGTCTTTCTTATTTGGCTTCTGTGGGCCTCCCATCGCGGTGGCCTCTGTTGTTGCAGAGCACCGGCTCTGGGCGCATGCGCTCCAGAGCTCCGGCTCGGTAGTTGGACACATCGGTCCAGCCGCTCCGCGGCACGTGGGATCTTCCCAGGCCAGGGATCGAACCGGTGCCCCTTGCACTGCAAGGCGGTGTCCTTACCCACTGGACCACCAGGGGAAGCCCCCGTTTCCTTTTCATTGTTCTTTCTCAGCATCACTTGCTGGCTTCTCTTTTCCTGCCTGTTCTTTAAATGTTGGTATTTTTCTTGTCCCTTTTTTCTCGCTCCTTCATACTTTATGGATAACCTCATCTACACCCATATCCTGTAGCTTTTACTTGTGTATTAAAGATTCTAAATCTACTTTTCTATTCAGACCTCTCTTGTAAATTCCACCCCCAAATTTTTATCTGTTTATTAGGCATGTAGTACTGTAGTATTTACTATTGAAAAAAGAAGCTACATGTAAGCAGACCCACGCAGTTCAAACCTATGTTGTTCAAGGATTAACATAGTATAACAAAACGCATTTCTCAAGTCATACACATTAGTTTACCAATTTATCCTAAGGAATACCAAGGCTATACACAAATACTCTGTTATGAGGGTGTTTGTTGTGATGATGTTTATCATTCTAAAGAAAAGGAAATAAATATATTTCTTCATCCAAAGATGATGGTATTAAGTGAATAGAATACTGAGTGTAAAATTATATACAAACATATTATTGTTTAAAAGACTGAGTATGTATATACTACACATATGGCATGTTAGCAGTATTATATCTGGGCAGCATGATTGTGTCTGGTTTTATTTTCTTCATTTTACTTGTGAATCTGATTTTCCTGTATTTTTTGTGTGTTATCTCATAAGAAAAACTCCAAATTTTTTTATAAAAATGAGTCAAAAAAATATATTCTCACATCACACGTAACAGTGTAAGATGCAGAACCCTTTTAGAAAGCATTTGGCAGTGTTTATTCAGAATCCTGGAAGTATTTATAATCACTGACTCAGTAATTCCATTTCTGGGGCTTTATCCCGGGAAAAAATACTCAAAATATGAAAAATAGAGAAGTTGACAAAAATGTTTCCACATGTGGCAGTTAAGACCTGGCATAACCAAGTAAATAAATAAATAATTTTTTAAAACTTTACTTGGAACATCATAATGTAATAACTGAACACTTTTGTCTTTGAAAACTGTCTCATCTTTTAAGATTCCCAAGGCTAAAAGGAATTTAAAAATACATAAAAATTTTAGGGGCTTCCCTGGTGGTCCAGTGGGTAAGGACACTGCCTTGCAGTACAAGGGGCACTGGTTCGATCTCTGGCCTGGGAAGATCCCACGTGCTGCGGAGTAGCTGGACCGATGTATCCAATCACCGAGCTGAAGCTCTGGAGCGCATGCGCCCAGAGCCAGTGCTCTGTGACAACAGAGGCCACCGCGATGGGAGGCCCACATGGGCCAAAGAACAAAGATGGATGAAAATGGACAAATGAAAGACAGATAGAAGTGGCCCGCCCGCTCCCCTCCCTCCCAACCCGCCCACCCCCCAAAATTAATTAATTAAATATTTTTTAAAAAAAGAGAGCTTGGGTATAAAAATAACTTTAAAAAATAACATAAAAATTTTAAATTACAGGAAAACTGTTAGATGTATAATGTCTTCATTGCAGCAATTAAAAATAATAGTTTCATTTTAATAGCTGCAATAACTTCATTGCAGCTATTAAAAGTAATAATGAAGACTAGTATTCACATATTTAAAAAATTCTCTGTACAACAAAATCACAACTTAGTTGGTCTGTGAAATTAGGCCTATGAGTATTTTTAATAACTCATGTTCAGGGCTTCCCTGGTGGTCCAGTGGGTAAAGAACCCGCCTTGCAGTGCAATGGGCAACGGTTTGCTCCATGGCATGTGGGATCTTCCCGAGCGAGGGATCAAACTGGTGCCCCTTGCACTGCAAGGCAGACTCTTTACCCACTGGACTACCAGGGAAGCCCTCATGTTCAAACTTTTCGTGGTAAACTTTTTAATATTTTCTTTTTATTTTATTTATTAATTTTAGTTATGGCTGTGCTGAGTCTTCATTGCTGCTTAAGCTTTTCTCCAGTTGTAGCAAATGGGGGCTCCTCTCTAGCTGTGGTACGTGGGCTTCTTGTTGCAGTGGCTTCTCTTGTTGTTGAACACAGGATCTAGAGGGTGCAGTCTTTGGTAGCTGTGGGATGCAGGCTTAGTTGCTCCATGGTATGTAGAATCTTTCTAGATGAGGGATTGGACCAGTGTCTCCTGCATTGACAGGAGGATTCTTCACCGCTGAGCCACCAGGGAAGCCCCCAGTATAATTTTTTAAATAAAATTAAAAGTCGAGGAAAAATATGTACATCTGACCTTTAAATCCTGCAGTGACTCTGCTTCCCCTTACCAACAGAGTAAAATTGTCAGCTACTTCCTGCTCAGTCTAATACCAAACATTTCCTCAGAATGCCTTGCTGTTTCCTGTCTCTTGTGTCTTGCTCTTGATACTCCCTCTTCCTGGAATCCTCCTCCCACCTTTGCCTGTCATCAGGTGAACTTTTGCCTTTGAATTGTGTCTCGCCTTTTCATACTCCATTAAGAATCTTTATTCTTGGTGCTTCCTGTGATTTATTCATTACACAAACCATGAGTGTTTGTTAGGTGCCAGGCAGTGTATGTGGTCAGTGCTGGTAGTGAGGTGGGAAGATAGGTCATTTAAAATAAATTTTAGAAAACATCCTGTCACCTCTTTTTTTCACTCTTCTTTTATCAGTCCGTGAGTTCATGGAAGGTGAAAACTGCGTGTGATTTGTCTTTATTGCGTGAGACCCAAGCACAATAGTAAATGCAAGACAAGAGTAGGTACCTAAGAAGAATCTGATGAGTGAATGGCTGAGTAAATCTACAGTGCTTACTGAGACATTTTCTTAAAATATCAGCATTATAATAAGTCTAAGGGAAGAAAGCAAGCTTAAAACCACTAAAAAATATGAATATGATATATTTATTTAATTTTGAATATGATATATTTATAACTTGAGATTCAAAGTCTCTATTCAAAAAGCTAGGTGATTTATGCTTCTGAATTGTCACATGGTGACTAACCGACTGTCACTGTTATGTAGACCGTCACAGTGTTAAGGAATGCTTCTTGTCAAAAATGAAGATTGTTTCCTGTAATCATTGTCTAAACCTAGTCAGTTACTGTGCTGTAGCTGTCTGCTTGCTGTAGGAATAAAGATAAAGCCCCGACAAGAAGTTACAGTGTCCCTGGTTCACACGCATAGACTTCCTCTTACCTACAGTGAAAATGGCACTGTGTATGGGAAACATTTTTCTGTCTAGTGCAATTTTCTGTCTTTCTCTTGCTGCCTTTGCCTCCCCCTTTTTTTTGTTTTTTCATTTATGTGTAGTTCAGCTTGGTGCCAGTTGCCAAAGGCAAAATGTATGTACAAATATGAAAGAATACAAACAGAAATAACTTCAGCAAAGAAGCATCTTTAAGATTGTGTTTTAAGAAGCTGTTATTACTAAAATTGGAATGATACAGAGAAGATTATCCTGGCCCCTGCGCAAGGATGACACGCAAATTCGTGAACCGTTCCATATTTTTATAAATAGATTTCTTGATTTATGGTAGACCTTGGAAATGGTCTTAAAATGTAATGGATTTTGTGAAGCGTATTGAACTCTTTTCTGTGACACATGAAGTCACTGGTAGATGCAGGGAGTCTTTTGGCTCAGATGTCAGGCAATTTTTGAAGTAGAAGACCATTTATAGTTGTTTCAGCTCCTCACTTCCTTTATCCCCTCTAAATTCTAGTTTTTTGTTTTTGTTTTTTTTTTGAATAACTTCTTCAAGAAAGAAAGGTCATGAAGATCAAAAAAAAAAAAGATGAAGTCGTTATTATACATCTTTGGTTTACCAAGTTGGGAGAAAAGATTCAGATAATATATGTGACCAGTAAATTATATTATTCTTGGTTGAGCCATCTGTTATAAGGACTAGATTACTAAATATCAGTTAAGCACTATGAAAGAGGGGTTTTGAAGGATATTAATGGAAATCTTGACTGTGATTTCCCTTCCCCCTCTCCTTAGCTTTTTTCTTTGAATGGTGTCTGATTGTGTCTTAATAAGTATGTAAAAGCAAACACAGTAAACAGGAAGTTGTACCCTATCAAAAAAGAAAACCAATAAAGGGGGGCATTGTAAAGTAGAACAAGGGAAGCCAGAAAAAATTCAGAGGACAATCCTCAAGGAATGTGCTGTGAGTGCAATAGTCAGAAGTCAGATCTGTCTATCTATCTATATATATAAAGATTGCCTCCACAGTGGGTAGGATTATTATTTTGAGGTTATCAGGAAATCCTGAAGTGGTGTACTTTCTACTAATAGCGCTGAGTTACTTTCAGTGATTCAACTGTATAATCATAGCAGCTTAGAATATGTCATTTCTTAATATTACATCTGATTATTTTCTCCTCCTGAATATCTTACTAGGTATATGTGGTTGCTATGAATATTAAAAAAGAAGCAGAGTCAAAGCCAAAGAGAGCAGTTAAAAGTACTGATGAAGATGATGATGATTACAGCACCATGGATGAACTGCCACCAGATAGTTTAATAACACTCGTACAGCCTGAACTACCAGTACTCAGTCGCCTATGGTTGGCAGCATTAAAAGACTATGCGCTTTTAACTTTACCAGCTGAATTTGCTAGTCAGCTCCCTGCAGATGGTAAGTACTGCATTCAGAGTTTTGCTTGCAAATTGAGTTCAGAGTAGTAATTAAACAGAATGAAATTGGTGAAGACTAGCAGTATTTTGGTCATCTGATGCGAACAGCCAGATCACTGGAAAAGTACCTGATGCTGGGAAAGATTGAGGGCAGAAGGAAAAATGGGCATCAGAGGATGAGATGGCTGGATGGCATCACCAGTGCAATGGACGTGAACTTGGGCAAACTTTAGGAGATGGTGGGGACTGGGAGACCTGGTGGGCTGCAGTCCATGTCACAAAGAGTCAGACACGACTGGGCGACTGAACAACAACAAGAAGCAACAGTAGTAATAATAACATCTTAAATGTCTGTAAGCTTGACATTCTCTCCATACTGAGTTTGTAAATTCAGATACGACATTAAATTTATTTGTCAATCCAAGTGAAAATGTTCCCTGTTATAGTTATAACTGCCTGAGCTGGAGTACTCTAAATAACTCTGTGTAACGAGTCATTACGCACAACCATGATGAAAGGTATCTCTGTGTTGATCATAGTCTTTTGTGTGTGTGTGTGCAGGGGCAGATGTGGAAGCCCTCAGTTTGATAGTGGAAGCAGGAGAAAGGGAAGAATTTGCACAAGAGTAAAAAAGAAAGACAGAGTTTTCTGGCTATAAGAGAAAGGAAAGGTGATGAGGGTTTTAAGAGTTGGTGGCGACAGTGAAGGGAAAGCCTGTGACTGTGGGTGGGGAAAGGTAGAGGGCGCTACGGAGACAAGGCTGGAAACATGGGCATCATAAGGAAGTGACGGCCAGCTGCGGGAACCACGCTGGCCGCAGGGACTCCGTAGGAGACTCTCCTTGGCCAGATTGCTCGCTTATGTGTGCTATGGTCTGAATGTTTGTGTCACCTCAGAATTTGTATGTTGAAACCTATCCCTGTTGTGATGGTATTAGGAGGTGGAGCCTTTGGGAGGTACTCAGGTCATCAGGGTGGAGCCCCAAAGTGTGGGATTTTGGTTGGCAGCATTAAAAGACTATGCGCTTTTAACTTTACCAGCTGAATTTGCTAGTCAGCTCCCTGCAGATGGTAAGTACTGCATTCAGAGTTTTGCTTGCAAATTGAGTTCAGAGTAGTAATTAAACAGAATGAAATTGGTGAAGACTAGCAGTATTTTGGTCATCTGATGCGAACAGCCAGATCACTGGAAAAGTACCTGATGCTGGGAAAGATTGAGGGCAGAAGGAAAAATGGGCATCAGAGGATGAGATGGCTGGATGGCATCACCAGTGCAATGGACGTGAACTTGGGCAAACTTTAGGAGATGGTGGGGACTGGGAGACCTGGTGGGCTGCAGTCCATGTCACAAAGAGTCAGACACGACTGGGCGACTGAACAACAACAAGAAGCAACAGTAGTAATAATAACATCTTAAATGTCTGTAAGCTTGACATTCTCTCCATACTGAGTTTGTAAATTCAGATACGACATTAAATTTATTTGTCAATCCAAGTGAAAATGTTCCCTGTTATAGTTATAACTGCCTGAGCTGGAGTACTCTAAATAACTCTGTGTAACGAGTCATTACGCACAACCATGATGAAAGGTATCTCTGTGTTGATCATAGTCTGTGTGTGTGTGTGTGTGCAGGGGCAGATGTGGAAGCCCTCAGTTTGATAGTGGAAGCAGGAGAAAGGGAAGAATTTGCACAAGAGTAAAAAAGAAAGACAGAGTTTTCTGGCTATAAGAGAAAGGAAAGGTGATGAGGGTTTTAAGAGTTGGTGGCGACAGTGAAGGGAAAGCCTGTGACTGTGGGTGGGGAAAGGTAGAGGGCGCTACGGAGACAAGGCTGGAAACATGGGCATCATAAGGAAGTGACGGCCAGCTGCGGGAACCACGCTGGCCGCAGGGACTCCGTAGGAGACTCTCCTTGGCCAGATTGCTCGCTTATGTGTGCTATGGTCTGAATGTTTGTGTCACCTCAGAATTTGTATGTTGAAACCTATCCCTGTTGTGATGGTATTAGGAGGTGGAGCCTTTGGGAGGTACTCAGGTCATCAGGGTGGAGCCCCAAAGTGTGGGAGTTGTTCCCTTGTGAAAGAGAACCCGCAGAGACTCAGTCCCTTTCACCTTGTGAACACACAGCAGGAAGGTAGTGGCTGTCAGTTAGGAAAAGGGCCCTCACTTGACCGTGCTGGTATCCTGATCACAGACTTCCAGCCTCCAGAACCATGAGAAATAAGTTTGTGTTGGCAATAAGTCCCCATCTGTGGTATTTTCTTAGAGCAGCCAAAATGGACTAAGTATGTAACAGGTATTTTTTAAGATAGCTGTTCATAAAGGAGTGAATATGTTGAATAGAAGTAATTTTTTGATTGATTTGATTGTTTTCTAGGTGGAGCATTTTATACTCCTGAGACTATTGACACAGCTAGACTTCACTATCGGAATTCCTGGGCCCCAATTCTCCATGCAGTGGCACTTTGGTTAAATAGCACAGGATTTACGTGTTCAGAGTCAGCAGAAGCAGCAGCAGTATCCGCTTTACAAAAACGTTCCACACCGGTCAGTTTAAGCCAGGCGCCAGGAGCAATGCCTAGTGCTAAATCTTTGCCAGAAATTAACAAAGACAGGATGCATCTGATTTTAGGTAGGTGTGCCATGTTAATATATGTCAAGATATATCACTTCTGAAAATGTCTTATCTGTAAGGGAGGAAAAAACTGCTTTCTACCCTCTTAAGTTCTGTGACTGACTTAAAAATTAAACTGAGATAAGACACGTTAACAGGAAAAAAGCATACAAATTTATTTAATACTTTTACATGTACATAGGTGTCTTTGGAAGGAAAATGAGGACCTGAAAAGGCTGTTAGGTCTAAAAGATTGTATACAGTTTTACACACACAAGAATAAATTGTGGAGATATGGCAAGCAGAAGGGACTTTGGCTAGGGACAGTAAGTTGTATGGTAACTGGAAAATATTTAGGGGAAACTAATGGAAGATTGTGGCTCAGCAGTAAAGAATCTACCTGTCGATGCAGGAGATGCTGGTTTGATCCCTGGTCCCGAAAGATCCCCTGGGAAAGGAAATGGTAACCCATTCCAGTATTCTTGCCTGGGAAATTCCATGAACAGAGAAGCCTGATGAGCTGTAGTTCATGGGGTCACAAGAGTTACACACAGCTTAGTGACTGTACAACAATGGAAGGTCAGGCTTAATTTAGGAGGTTTGTTTAGATAGATCTATTTCGACATCGACTCCCAGTCTCTTGGGGTAAGAATGTTCCTTCCCTGCTTACAGGGAGGGCGTGTCTCGTGAGAAATTTTATGACCTGCTTTTGGGTAAAAAAAGGGTCAGAGAGCCCTGCCTGCATCTACTGGTTCTCAGGTGCCTTTAGCCAAGGAGGTATATTTTGTTGTAGCATGTTTTGAATTCCTTCTTATCTTTAATTTTAATGCTCTGGGAAAAGTTTTTACAGTATAGTTCAGAGAAGGGATAGGAAAAAAAGAGTTGTGGTTTTTTTTAGCACATTTTCTAAATTAACTGAATTTTTAATATAAGCATTTAATCAGTAAAAACTACTCTTTAAAAATTCTCTGTCATGTTCACTCACAGTACTTAATAATTTTCAAGGAAAAAAACTAAACTTTTTTTTTTCCCAGGAATGTTTTCGTTTTGCTTGATACTTAAAAAATTATCCCATGAGGAAATATAATAAAGTGTAATGTTAAAGCAAATTTGAGTAATTGTTATTTATAATTGCTTTATATATTCTCTTCTAACATTTAAGAACTTTCCATCGTTTATGATAATTTTATAATTTTCATAGATTTATTCTTACTATTTTTTTCATGTTCTATATATATATATATATATTTTTTAATATATTATTTTTAAATGTTTTTAAAATAACTTCTTAATCAGCCTGATGATCTTGGAACTCCCCCAACCCACTTCTAGTCTGACTATTAGCCTCATTCCAAGGCTGCAACCTATATTAAGTTTGACTACTTATTTTGACAATCATTTTGAGCTCACTGAGGTATTAATAAATATGCGTTAAGACGAGCTGTAAAATAATAAGTAGGTAAAAGAAAAAAATGGTGTCAAGGCAGCAAAGTGCCTTATATTAACAAATTTGTGTGTTTATTTTACATATTGCAGGTGTGAGTATACAGTTCCTTTGTTCCCCAAGACCTGAGGAGCCTGTTGAACATGTTACAGCTTGTCTGCAGGCCTTGCACACCTTGCTGGACTCTCCTTATGCCCGAGTCCATATTGCAGAAGATCAGGTACAGTATGTTTCTATAACAGATGATTTATGCTTTTTTATTCACCATATTTATAATAATTTTCTCACATATGAGATAAATATTACATAATAAGCATTCAGGACTTTAGCTTCATCCAAGACCATATACTGAATGTGGAATGACCAGACACAGCTAGACTAGAGATCATCTCTATACCCTCTCTTAATCTGTTCACCAGCAGTCAAATAAAACTAAAAATGTAAAGGATCCTTTCACCCTCAGTTAATGATTCTGCTAATAAAGGGCTGAAGTAATTCTTAAGGCTATTAAATAAATTATGTCACTTTTAAATGTTTGATTTCATTTAATGAAGTTTTTTTTGCACTGGCTCAGGTACTCAAAATTAATGAATTGTGTTTTCTGATTTCTGTATGAAATATTTAGATAATTTTTTTCATGTTACAGAACCAGGCTACCATTTGGATCCCTTTTTAATTAGGAATTCTTTTATTTTCATTATAAACATTTCTTTGGCCACCATCACTACCAAACAGTATCACTTGGGATAATTTTCCATAAAACACAAAAAGCTAAAAAATGAAGTTCTCGTTATCGTGTTCTATCAGAATTAGTTTTGCACATGATCCTGCTCAAAAAAAAAAAAAAATCCTAGGGGACTTCCCTGGTGGTCCAGTGGTTAAGACTCTGTGCTCTCAATGCAGGGTGCCCGGGTTTCCTCCCTGGTCAGGGAACTAGATCCCACATACCACAGCTAAGACCCAGCACCGCCACATAAATAAATAATAATAATAAAATTTGTTTAAAAAAATCCTAAATGAAACAGAACAAAATATGTGCTGTCACACCAATGAACTCTTCTTGTACCCTAGCTTTGTAGCCTAAAGATGTGCCTTAGGTAGACTGCAGATAACTGCAAGAAACTTGAAGGTTGTTTTCAGATAGTCAAAACAATTAAATTTAATCTGTGAATGAATGTGTGTGACATATTATGCTGAAATCACTGAGTGTAAATATAGTAGATTGAATGGTTAAAAGTGTATTTCATAAATACAGTAGACATAAATTTGATAACCACATCAATCTTGTAGTGGTTGATTTTTAAGACCCAAGAAAGGAAGGGCAGGTCAACTGCACGGCTGTTTTCATAATTCCAGATAGATAATGAGTTCCCTGGCTTCAGAAAACTGAATAAAGGAAGAAAGAAAGAGGGCCAAGACTGGAACCTTAAGGATAAATAACAAATAAGGGGTGAGATGAGGGAAGTTAATGAGCAGTGGAGACTGTTGGGGAGGTAGGAGGAGAACCAAAGAGAACAGTTACCGAAACAAGAGAGCATGCCAGGGACAGACACCAGTCTCAGGGAAACAGAATCCAGTTTAAGTCAGGACAGAAAAAAATCAAAGGAGGTTATTGGTGACCTCAGGCAGAGCATTTTCTCAGGTGGATCGAGTCAGATTATAAGATTGTGAAGTGAATGAGAAGGGTGAAGTAAGTGACAGCATTCAGTCTGGGAAAGAAAGAAGCAGGACAGAAAGAGAAGCGATCATGAGGGCAGATGGAAGGATCTGTGGGTTTTTTGAGGTGTGTGGGGGAAAATGAGATAGGAAAAGCTTGAGCAGCTACTTATATTGGGGAAGAGGAGCTTAGCTAGAGAGAGAGAGGTTGATGACACATGAGATGACTGAGGTCCTTGAAGAATCCTTGGGAAGTCAAACAGGGTGGGGTGGAAAGACAAATCAGCCTTGAACAAGATTTACCTCTTAAGAGGTAAAGATGGCTTTGGTTGCAATTAAATTTTCTTCTCACACTTTGAAATTTGAGGTGGGTTTATTGGATGGGTTTAGTGTGGAATGTGGAAGATTGTAAGAAGCTTTTAAAAGTGAATAGTGAGTGGTTAAAGTTTGTCATAGTTCTGAAATGAATCTGAGAGTGACTCATCCGAATGCCTAGAATTTCTGTTAGACTACTCTTAGATACTTGAAATGGTAAATTTCAGTAGCAGTCAACACTAACAGTACTGTCTAGTGCAAAGGAGAAAAGAAATATGTTAAATGGAAAAATTATTTAAATATGTAATGAAGTCAGTTTTAACTGAAAATATGTTGAGATAAAATGTAACCATTGTTCAGGATTGTTATGTATTTGCTCCATATTTGAGGTGTTGATTTTAGCTAACAGATCTTTTTATTTTTGTATGTATATTTTCTTAGATTTAATAATATAAAATATATCATTTAAAATTCATTGAATTTCTGTCTGCTAATTTATAATAGCTTATTGGTGTTGAGTTGCTGAGTGTTTTACACCGCCTGCTGTTGACTTGGAACCCACCATCTGTCCAGCTGCTGGTGACTGGAGTTGTACAACAGATAGTAAGAGCTGCTCAGGATTATTTGCAAGAGAAAAGAAACGCACTGAGTAAGCATGAGAAATTTGTACTAAAACTTTGAAGTAGATTTGTTTCTACTCTAATTTTCAAAACATTAATGCCAGGAAATTTTTAATGAAAAAATGTAACCATACATTTAAAAGATTTGCAGTTGATTTTGCTTTCATTAGAATAACCCAAATGAAATTGTTCACCTTAGAAAGTATCAGCTTCATATGTTTCAAGCCTAACATATGTGTTACTCCTACTATGAAATACATTCCTATTAAAAATACCTAATATAGGGGCTTCCCTGGTGGTCCAGTGGGTAGAGAGTCTGCCTTGCAATGCAAGGAGCACCCTGGCGGGGAAAGATCCCATGTGCCACAGAGCAGCTAGGCTGGTGTGTCCGATTCTTAGCCAGCACTTTGGAGCACATGCACCCAGAGCCAGTGCTCTGCAACGAGAGAGGCCACTGCAGTGTGAGGCCCACACAGGCCAAACAGTAAAGATGGATGAAAATTAATTAATTAATTTAAAATTTTTTTTAAGAAAGTTTAAAAACACCTAATATAAATTTTAAAGTAAAAAAATGAATTGTCTGTTACTGTTTTTTTGTTTAAGTTTGGCCTCTTTTATTGGTCCTTCATTTATTTACTTTCGTCCATCTTAACTCTGGTCTGTGGGTCTCCCATCGCAGTGGTCTCTCCCATTGCAGAGCACTGGCTCTGGGCGCATGCGCTCCAAAGCGCTGACTCGTAATTGGACACCCCGGTCCAGCTGCTCCCGCGGCACATGGGATCTTCCCGAGCCAGGGATCAAACCTGTGCCCCTTGCGCTGCAAGGCGGACTCTTTACCCACTGGACCACCAGAGAAGCCCTGTCCGTTACATCTACTGTAGCAGAGAATTATATTTTAAATTTTTTTAGTATATTTTCTTAGATTTAATAATATAAAATATATCATTTAAAATTCATTGAATTTCTGTCTGCTAATTTATAATAGCTTATTGGTGTTGAGTTGCTGAGTGTTTTACACCGCCTGCTGTTGACTTGGAACCCACCATCTGTCCAGCTGCTGGTGACTGGAGTTGTACAACAGATAGTAAGAGCTGCTCAGGATTATTTGCAAGAGAAAAGAAACGCACTGAGTAAGCATGAGAAATTTGTACTAAAACTTTGAAGTAGATTTGTTTCTACTCTAATTTTCAAAACATTAATGCCAGGAAATTTTTAATGAAAAAATGTAACCATACATTTAAAAGATTTGCAGTTGATTTTGCTTTCATTAGAATAACCCAAATGAAATTGTTCACCTTAGAAAGTATCAGCTTCATATGTTTCAAGCCTAACATATGTGTTACTCCTACTATGAAATACATTCCTATTAAAAATACCTAATATAGGGGCTTCCCTGGTGGTCCAGTGGGTAGAGAGTCTGCCTTGCAATGCAAGGAGCACCCTGGCGGGGAAAGATCCCATGTGCCACAGAGCAGCTAGGCTGGTGTGTCCGATTCTTAGCCAGCACTTTGGAGCACATGCACCCAGAGCCAGTGCTCTGCAACGAGAGAGGCCACTGCAGTGTGAGGCCCACACAGGCCAAACAGTAAAGATGGATGAAAATTAATTAATTAATTTAAAATTTTTTTTAAGAAAGTTTAAAAACACCTAATATAAATTTTAAAGTAAAAAAATGAATTGTCTGTTACTTTTTTTTTTTTTTTAATTTTGGCCTCTTTTATTGGTCCTTCATTTATTTACTTTCGTCCATCTTAACTCTGGTCTGTGGGTCTCCCATCGCAGTGGTCTCTCCCATTGCAGAGCACTGGCTCTGGGCGCATGCGCTCCAAAGCGCTGACTCGTAATTGGACACCCCGGTCCAGCTGCTCCCGCGGCACATGGGATCTTCCCGAGCCAGGGATCAAACCTGTGCCCCTTGCGCTGCAAGGCGGACTCTTTACCCACTGGACCACCAGGGAAGCCCTGTCCGTTACTTTTAAGGTGAGGTCAATAAACAGAATGATAGTAAGGCAGAGAATTATTCTGAGAAAGACATGAGGCATTTAGTTGTAAATTCTTTTGAAAGAATTCATGAAACATACTTATTGTGTTGTTTCGTCTACTATTTGTTGTCTTTTTTGTGAGGAATCTCACCAAATTTTCTTTTACCCAAGATGAGGATGATATGGAAAAAGAGTCCTGTCCTGTGTTAGGAGAAGGAGGTGACAGTGGTGGTCTCATTCCTGGAAAATCTCTTGTGTTTGCAACTATGGAGCTGTTGATGTTCATTTTAGTACGTCATATGCCGCATCTCAGTACCAAGATGTCAGACTCTCCAAGTCACGTGGCCACTAAAACTCGACTGTCAGAGGAGAGCGCTCGTTTGGTGGCAGCCACAGTTACCATCCTCTCTGACTTACCATCCCTCTGTTCACCTGCTGGTATGCTCTTGATCACTCTTTGGAAATGTATTACACTGTATTAGAGATGAGCTTACCTTTGTTTTTTTTGGGGGGGGAAGCGGGAGGGGACAGGCGGGCCACTTCTATTGGTCTTTCATTTGTCCATTTTCATCCATCTTTGTTCTTTGGCCCGTGTGGGCCTCCCATCGCGGCGGCCTCTGTTGTTGCAGAGCACTGGCTCTGGGTGCATGTACTCCAGACTGCTGACTCATAATTGGACACACTGGTCCAGCCGCTCCACGGCATGTGGGATCTTCCCAGGCCAGGGATACAACCAGCGCCTCTTGCAGTGCAAGGCGGTGTCCTTACCTACTGGACCACCAGGGAAGCCCTTGCCTTTGATTTTAGGTGCTCTTATGATTTATTTCCCTCTTAAGTCTTAAAGGAAAAGTAGGACTTTTTTTTTTAAGGGGTTGTTTGCTTTTAGAACCTATAAAGACTTATGATTTAAATATGTACCCTTTTCAGGTACATTTCTAGCTAACTTCGCCAAAGAGATAGAACTACAACTTGAGAGAAGACATTGAATGTTAGCAAATAGACATAGAGTGAAATGATTGAACCCTGAACTACAACTTGAGAGAAGACATTGAATGTTAGCAGATAGACTTAAAGTGGAATGATTGAACCCTTCATTTCCTGATCTGGTTGCTACTTCTGAGCCACACAAACAAATGTCAGAGGAAAGTGACAATGTACTAACCAAGTTAGAAGTTTCCTAACTTGGTTAGTACATTGACTGATTTTGTACTAAGGCTCACTTAGTGTAGTGAGATTGATTACTTGTCTTGAAATTGCTCCATGTTTCATCAAGTTTCTGAGCTACTTCTCAAAATATTTGACAGTGTTTTCCTTCTGTGTGAAATACTAACAGTAATAAAAAACAAAGCAAGTTAAGAAAAGAGAGAAAATATTGACTTCTTTGAAATAACTTGTGACTTTCTTATACTCTTGTTCAAATATTGAATTATAGTAGTAGTAGTTTAGTAAATTTTCTATAAATACAAGGAATTAAATCATAGTCAATTGTAAAAAACATAAACAGTGAAACAACTATAATATAGGAACTGAAGTAGTTATGAGATAATCTGATTTTTCGCGAGCGTGGCCTCCACCCCCCTTTGCTGGTATGCTCTTGATCACTCTTTGGAAATGTATTACACTGTATTAGAGATGAGCTTACCTTTGTTTTTGGGGAAGCGGAGGGGACAGGCGGGCCACTTCTATTGGTCTTTCATTTGTCCATTTTCATCCATCTTTGTTCTTTGGCCCGTGTGGGCCTCCCATCGCGGCGGCCTCTGTTGTTGCAGAGCACTGGCTCTGGGTGCATGTACTCCAGACTGCTGACTCATAATTGGACACACTGGTCCAGCCGCTCCACGGCATGTGGGATCTTCCCAGGCCAGGGATACAACCAGCGCCTCTTGCAGTGCAAGGCGGTGTCCTTACCTACTGGACCACCAGGGAAGCCCTTGCCTTTGATTTTAGGTGCTCTTATGATTTATTTCCCTCTTAAGTCTTAAAGGAAAAGTAGGACTTTTTTTTTTAAGGGGTTGTTTGCTTTTAGAACCTATAAAGACTTATGATTTAAATATGTACCCTTTTCAGGTACATTTCTAGCTAACTTCGCCAAAGAGATAGAACTACAACTTGAGAGAAGACATTGAATGTTAGCAAATAGACATAGAGTGAAATGATTGAACCCTGAACTACAACTTGAGAGAAGACATTGAATGTTAGCAGATAGACTTAAAGTGGAATGATTGAACCCTTCATTTCCTGATCTGGTTGCTACTTCTGAGCCACACAAACAAATGTCAGAGGAAAGTGACAATGTACTAACCAAGTTAGAAGTTTCCTAACTTGGTTAGTACATTGACTGATTTTGTACTAAGGCTCACTTAGTGTAGTGAGATTGATTACTTGTCTTGAAATTGCTCCATGTTTCATCAAGTTTCTGAGCTACTTCTCAAAATATTTGACAGTGTTTTCCTTCTGTGTGAAATACTAACAGTAATAAAAAACAAAGCAAGTTAAGAAAAGAGAGAAAATATTGACTTCTTTGAAATAACTTGTGACTTTCTTATACTCTTGTTCAAATATTGAATTATAGTAGTAGTAGTTTAGTAAATTTTCTATAAATACAAGGAATTAAATCATAGTCAATTGTAAAAAACATAAACAGTGAAACAACTATAATATAGGAACTGAAGTAGTTATGAGATAATCTGATTTTTTTTTTATTTCAGGATGTATGACAATCTTGCCCACAATTCTATTTTTAATTGCAAGAATATTGAAAGACACCGCAGTAAAGTCAGCGGATAATCAGGTTCCTCCACCAGTCAGTGCAGCTCTTCAAGGGATCAAAAGTATTGTGACACTTTCAATGGCCAAAACTGAGGACACTCAAAAACAGTGGACAGCTCTGATTCGTAGCACTCTGGCCTGCATCCTAGAATATTCCCAGCCAGGTAATCTAATCTGTTTTAAAATTTTTAATTCATTAGGATGTTTTTTTTCCTGATAACTGAGTGAGTTCATCAGAAAAATGCTAGATGACACTGGATCAACTCAGAGAGGTGTTTTAGTCCCATTTTTCAGGTGTGCACTTTTAGTTCCGCATATTGGTTATTGATGCTAGAGGCCTTTGTCTTAACACTTACATGCATGTTGGGAGTTTCCCCCCCACACAAAAAAATGTGGGACTTCCCTGGTAGCTCAGTAGTGAAGAGTTTGCCTGCCAATGCAGGAGGCACAGGTTTGATCCCTGATCCAGGAAGATCCCACATGCCAAGGAGGAACTAAGCCCTTGAGCCACAACTATTGAGCCTGTGCTCTAGAGTTTCAGAGCTGCAGCTATTGAGCCTGTGTGCTACAACTATTGAAGCCAGTGTGTCCTAGAACCCGAGTTCCACAACAAGAGAAATCATCGCAACAACAGGCCTGCTCACCTCAACTAGAGAGTAGCCCCCAGTCCCCGCAACTAGAGAAGAGGCTGCAGCAGCAGTGAAAACCCAGAAGAGCCAAAAATAAATAAGTAGGGCTTCCCCTGGTGGTCCAGGGGGCTTTTCATCAAGTTTCTGAGCATACTTCTCAAAATATTTGACAGTGTTTTCCTTCTGTGTGAAATACTAACAGTAATAAAAAACAAAGCAAGTTAAGAAAAGAGAGAAAATATTGACTTCTTTGAAATAACTTGTGACTTTCTTATACTCTTGTTCAAATATTGAATTATAGTAGTAGTAGTTTAGTAAATTTTCTATAAATACAAGGAATTAAATCATAGTCAATTGTAAAAAACATAAACAGTGAAACAACTATAATATAGGAACTGAAGTAGTTATGAGATAATCTGATTTTTTTTTTATTTCAGGATGTATGACAATCTTGCCCACAATTCTATTTTTAATTGCAAGAATATTGAAAGACACCGCAGTAAAGTCAGCGGATAATCAGGTTCCTCCACCAGTCAGTGCAGCTCTTCAAGGGATCAAAAGTATTGTGACACTTTCAATGGCCAAAACTGAGGACACTCAAAAACAGTGGACAGCTCTGATTCGTAGCACTCTGGCCTGCATCCTAGAATATTCCCAGCCAGGTAATCTAATCTGTTTTAAAATTTTTAATTCATTAGGATGTTTTTTTTCCTGATAACTGAGTGAGTTCATCAGAAAAATGCTAGATGACACTGGATCAACTCAGAGAGGTGTTTTAGTCCCATTTTTCAGGTGTGCACTTTTAGTTCCGCATATTGGTTATTGATGCTAGAGGCCTTTGTCTTAACACTTACATGCATGTTGGGAGTTTCCCCCCCACAAAAAAATGTGGGACTTCCCTGGTAGCTCAGTAGTGAAGAGTTTGCCTGCCAATGCAGGAGGCACAGGTTTGATCCCTGATCCAGGAAGATCCCACATGCCAAGGAGGAACTAAGCCCTTGAGCCACAACTATTGAGCCTGTGCTCTAGAGTTTCAGAGCTGCAGCTATTGAGCCTGTGTGCTACAACTATTGAAGCCAGTGTGTCCTAGAACCCGAGTTCCACAACAAGAGAAATCATCGCAACAACAGGCCTGCTCACCTCAACTAGAGAGTAGCCCCCAGTCCCCGCAACTAGAGAAGAGGCTGCAGCAGCAGTGAAAACCCAGAAGAGCCAAAAATAAATAAGTAGGGCTTCCCCTGGTGGTCCAGTGGGTAAGGACACCGCCTTGCAGTGCAAGGGGCGCCGGTTCAATCCCTGGCCTGGGAAGATGCCACGTGCCGCGGAGCGGCTGGACTGATGTGTCCAATCACCGAGCCGGAGCTCTGGAGCGCATGCGCCCAGAGCCGGCGCTCTTCGACGACAGACGCCACCGCGATGAGAGGCCCGCAGGAGCCAAAAGAACAAAGACCGATGAAAACAGAGAAATGAAAGACCAATAAAGTGAACCACCCGCTCCCCTCCCTCCCCAACCTGACCCCCGCCGCAAATAAATAAATAAATAAATCTTTAAAAATAAATAAATAAATAAATAAAAATGCAAAAAAAATAAAAGGAAGAATGTGTATGTATTAAAACTCTTATACTATACACTGTTCTGAACGGCTATATGGTAGTCCATCATTTATCAGTTATCGTCCCCCTATCAATGGATATTCTTTTACTGTTTCTGAGTAAAAATATATAATATTTCCTGATTTTAAAAATTGTCTCAGGGCTTCCCTGGTGGTCCAGTGGGTAAGGACACCGCCTTGCAATGCAAGGGGTGCTGGTTCGATCCCTGGCCTGGGAAGATCCCACGTGCCGCAGAGCAGCTAGACTGATGTGTCCAATCACCGAGCTGGAGCTCGAGTGCATGCGCCCAGAGCAGGTGCTCTGTGACAACCCAGGCCACGGTGATGGGAGGCCCACACGGGCCAAAGAACAAAGATGGCTGAAAACAGATAAAATGAAAGACCATAGAAGTGGCCCGCCTGCCCCCCTCTCTCCACAACCCACCCCGCCCCCCCAAAACAACTATTAAAATTGTCTCAGTGACCATCGTTATAAATTCCCCATGCATGTGTGCTATGAGATTTTCTATGGCATGCCCCTAGAAGTGGCACTGATGACATGTTTTAATTTTATCAGACATCACCAAATTGCTCTGAAAAGAAGCTATATGAATTTGCACTTTTATCAGCAGAGCATGATTCCCATCAATATATGTTATTTTAGACTTCTGCATTTCATTATGTGATAAGTAAAACGTACTCTATTGTTTTAACTTGCATTTCTCATTTCCCTAGGAAGTATAAGCATTTTTCATGTTTGTGTTTAATTTGTGAGGAAACGTTTATTCATATTTTTGTCCATTTTTCTTCAGCATTTGACTTTTTCTTTAATTTTATTTCTGTTGTAAATGTGGAAAGATTGAAAACAAAGAATAATAATTGAAGACTTGTCATGTTGCCTTTTAAAACATTTCCACACAATTTGAAACTGTGGAGTAGGCCCAAGAATGAACAGATAGAGCAGTGAAACAGAACAGATGGTTTTAAAACAGCCATTCATCCACATGAGAATGTAATAGATGATAAGGGCGCATTCATCATTCTTCAAATGGTTTGTGTCAGTTAGGTGTTTGAGATAAGCAGTTCCAGCTGGCCCTCACCTTATATCATTTATATATTATAAATAGGAGGTAAGTTAAAATACTGATGTAAAAGTTTTTAAATATATAAGCAAAAAATATGGGTTGACTCTTTTATGTCAGAATGGCAAAGGACTATGTGAGTTTAAGTCAGTGGTAAATATCACAGAGGAAAATATCAGTGTATTGGATTATAAAATTTAACATTTACCTGTTAATGCATTAAAAAATAGGTAATAAATCCTGAAAGTTCTTACCAGAAGAAAAAAAACTTTTTCTGTTTCTTTAACTTTATATCTGTAAGAGATGGTGGATGTTTGCTAACCTTATTGTGATAACTATTTCATGATGTATGTTAGTCAAATCATTATGCTGTACATTTTAAACTCATAGTTCTGTGTGTATCAATTATATCTCAATAAAACTGGAAGAAAAAAAAATTTTAAACTAGCTAAAAATGACAGATCAAAAGCTGAAAATAATATTTATGTCTGTGTTAATATCATTAATGTACAAAAAAGTCTTATAAACATTTAATACCCAATATAAGAGGGAAGGGGCTTCTGCGGTGGTTGAGTGGTAAAGTGTCTGCCTGCCAGTGCAGCAAATGCGGTTTCAGTCCCTGGAGATCCCCTGGAGCAGGAAGTGGCAACTCACTCCAGGATTCTTGCCTGAGATGCCTCAGGGACGGAATTGCCTGGTGGACTACAGTCCACAGGATCACAGAAGAGTCAGACAGCTTAGCAACTGAACAACAACAAATGAAGAAAGAACATGCAAATAGAGAGTAGGAAATAGAGATGTCTACCAAGCATATATAAAAAAATTAGCCATATTATTATATAAGCAAAGAAATACAAACAAAAACAAAGTAGCATACATTTTTCCCTGTAAAACTCATTTAACAAAAGAAATGTGAGTATATTCAGGTGGAATCAGTATCTGGAGAACATTTTTGTACTTTGCTAAAGGGAATTTAAAACAGTTCAAAAAAAAAAAAAAGTTCAGATTTTCAGGGAATCAATTCTGCAAAACATACAGAGAGCTTTTAAGAGCTCATACTCGGACCTTATTGATTAAAAACTTGTGTTCAGAGTTATTTATCACAGTCTGTTTTATAATAATAAAAATACAAAAATGATAAATACTAACTGTCTGGAAGTGGGAAAAATACTAAATATGATATACTCATTTGGATTATATATCCATTGTATCTACTAAAAATCATGTTTATGGGATTCTGTGGTGGGCCAGTGGTTAGAGTGTCCGCCTTGCAGTGCAAGGGGCACTGGACACTGGCCAGGGAGGATCCTGCATAACACGGAGTGTCCAGTTACGAGCTGGTGCTCTTGGGTGCTTGCACCCAGAGCTGGTGGTCTGCAGTGAGAGAGGCCACTGCAATGGGAGGCTCACACATGCCAAAGAATAAAAAGATGTATGAAAATAAATATAAATAAAAGAGGCATGATGGGGAAAAAGGAAAAAAAATTTCTTTTTAAATCATGTTTATAAGTAATTATATATAAAAGTCTAACCTAGACCAGAAGAAATTAAACAAAAAACCCAGAAATTAAGCTTGAACTATCCCTGGATGGTAATATTACAAATTTTCCTTTCTTTCCCCATACCTTTGTTATATTTTAAACAAACTGTATCCTGCTTTTATTACCTGATATTTTTTAGGATTAATATTTGAAAGGGAAACTATTTTATTGATGTTACTAAAAGTATTTTAGCTTTATCATGAGTTAAAATTGCCTTTTTAAGGTAGATTTTTTATTAACAAACTAAAAAAATATTAAATGCCATAATTATGTATGCTTTCATTTGTATGTATATCAATATTCCATTATTCATACATTTCAGAAGATTCTTTTATTTTAAATCTTCTGCTGTTTAATTATTTCAGAAGATTCTCTGCCAGTACCTGATGAAGTAAGCATGCTGACAGCAGTCGCACTCTTCCTGTGGTCTGCTGGTAGCGAAATAATAGGAGTCCAGTCACTGCAGAATGGCTGCGTGAACAGATTTAAGAACGCGTTAAATTCATGTGACCCATGGGTAAGTAACACTTAAAACATAATGGTAAACCATCCACTTTATCAAGAAAATTGCAGATGGATCCATTAAAGTTTGTGATCTGTCAAATGAAAACTTAAGTATTTGATGACTTCTCCAGAAAACTGGAGAAGAGCACTGGTTAAAGCTTTCGGACCTTATTGATTAAAAACTTGTGTTCAGAGTTATTTATCACAGTCTGTTTTATAATAATAAAAATACAAAAATGATAAATACTAACTGTCTGGAAGTGGGAAAAATACTAAATATGATATACTCATTTGGATTATATATCCATTGTATCTACTAAAAATCATGTTTATGGGATTCTGTGGTGGGCCAGTGGTTAGAGTGTCCGCCTTGCAGTGCAAGGGGCACTGGACACTGGCCAGGGAGGATCCTGCATAACACGGAGTGTCCAGTTACGAGCTGGTGCTCTTGGGTGCTTGCACCCAGAGCTGGTGGTCTGCAGTGAGAGAGGCCACTGCAATGGGAGGCTCACACATGCCAAAGAATAAAAAGATGTATGAAAATAAATATAAATAAAAGAGGCATGATGGGGAAAAAGGAAAAAAAATTTCTTTTTAAATCATGTTTATAAGTAATTATATATAAAAGTCTAACCTAGACCAGAAGAAATTAAACAAAAACCTAGAAATTAAGCTTGAACTATCCCTGGATGGTAATATTACAAATTTTCCTTTCTTTCCCCATACCTTTGTTATATTTTAAACAAACTGTATCCTGCTTTTATTACCTGATATTTTTTAGGATTAATATTTGAAAGGGAAACTATTTTATTGATGTTACTAAAAGTATTTTAGCTTTATCATGAGTTAAAATTGCCTTTTTAAGGTAGATTTTTTATTAACAAACTAAAAAAATATTAAATGCCATAATTATGTATGCTTTCATTTGTATGTATATCAATATTCCATTATTCATACATTTCAGAAGATTCTTTTATTTTAAATCTTCTGCTGTTTAATTATTTCAGAAGATTCTCTGCCAGTACCTGATGAAGTAAGCATGCTGACAGCAGTCGCACTCTTCCTGTGGTCTGCTGGTAGCGAAATAATAGGAGTCCAGTCACTGCAGAATGGCTGCGTGAACAGATTTAAGAACGCGTTAAATTCATGTGACCCATGGGTAAGTAACACTTAAAACATAATGGTAAACCATCCACTTTATCAAGAAAATTGCAGATGGATCCATTAAAGTTTGTGATCTGTCAAATGAAAACTTAAGTATTTGATGACTTCTCCAGAAAACTGGAGAAGAGCACTGGTTAAAGCTTTAGCAGAGATATATATATGTTTATTTATATCTGCAGAAACTCCCCAGTATCTGGAATATTTGTTCAACCCTAACCTGTATGTGCTTTACGTGCTTCTGGTTTTCATTGTTCACTTAATGACACCAAGGACATTTAGGATAAATACATATAATATTATAACATGTTTTTATGGGCCTAATGGAAACTGTAGTTTTTCTAGAAAATAAGTTTTATTGTGTTATAGTGTCAGCATCAAAACTAATAATTCTTAAACCTACTGCACATCAGGAAAAATAAGCGATTTAGTAACATCTACCACTATCTTCCTGAATCAGTCCACAGGTCTGTATTTTCAAAATATTCTCCAGTTATTTTCTTTTGTCCTGCGATGTTCGGTAGCTTCTCTTCTGCCAAAGCACTGAATTCAGCAGTTTTTCCCTCTATTGTTCCTATATGTTATGTTGATAGGCCATCCTTTTTTGGGTTGTTTTTTTTTTTTGGCTTCTTGTTAATATGAAGTTTTACTAAAGTGGAGCCACTGAGACTACTTTGTAGGTCTAGAACATTTAATTTGTTTTAAGCACTTATTTCCAGGGAATCCACATGGAGTTGAGGTGTCTGAGTGATACATTTTTAAAAGCTTTGTTGATATTATTCTAAATATTAGCCTTCCGTATGAAATACGTTAAGGTGAGAGGGACAATTGTAAATTAAAGAATTTAAAACAGAAATCAGAATTCTTGGTCTCTGATTTCTTACAGATTATAGAAATATACAAATTTTATAAGCAGTGTTAATTAGGAAGCTAACATATAGGAATGTTTAATTAATTTCTGTTTTATTTAGTTAGCATATTGGAAGTTTTATTACTCCATTTCTATAAGTAGAAATGGCTTTAATTCACCCCACATTTCTATTTTCATTCTATAGTATTGCTTGTTTTCTACACGTTAAAATATGCAATGTGACTGTAGAGCAAATCAGAACTGTCACACGTGTAAATTAATAAGATGATTTTTTTTTAAATAAAATGATTCTCTTGTCTAGGTTCAAGCCAAATGTTACCAGCTTCTCCTCTCAGTTTTTCAGCATTCCAATCGTGCCCTTTCAACCCCCTATATCCATTCATTGGCTCCAATCGTAGTTGAAAAGCTAAAAGCTGTTGAAACTCCCAGTATCTGGAATATTTGTTCAACCCTAACCTGTATGTGCTTTACGTGCTTCTGGTTTTCATTGTTCACTTAATGACACCAAGGACATTTAGGATAAATACATATAATATTATAACATGTTTTTATGGGCCTAATGGAAACTGTAGTTTTTCTAGAAAATAAGTTTTATTGTGTTATAGTGTCAGCATCAAAACTAATAATTCTTAAACCTACTGCACATCAGGAAAAATAAGCGATTTAGTAACATCTACCACTATCTTCCTGAATCAGTCCACAGGTCTGTATTTTCAAAATATTCTCCAGTTATTTTCTTTTGTCCTGCGATGTTCGGTAGCTTCTCTTCTGCCAAAGCACTGAATTCAGCAGTTTTTCCCTCTATTGTTCCTATATGTTATGTTGATAGGCCATCCTTTTTTGGGTTGTTTTTTTTTTTTGGCTTCTTGTTAATATGAAGTTTTACTAAAGTGGAGCCACTGAGACTACTTTGTAGGTCTAGAACATTTAATTTGTTTTAAGCACTTATTTCCAGGGAATCCACATGGAGTTGAGGTGTCTGAGTGATACATTTTTAAAAGCTTTGTTGATATTATTCTAAATATTAGCCTTCCGTATGAAATACGTTAAGGTGAGAGGGACAATTGTAAATTAAAGAATTTAAAACAGAAATCAGAATTCTTGGTCTCTGATTTCTTACAGATTATAGAAATATACAAATTTTATAAGCAGTGTTAATTAGGAAGCTAACATATAGGAATGTTTAATTAATTTCTGTTTTATTTAGTTAGCATATTGGAAGTTTTATTACTCCATTTCTATAAGTAGAAATGGCTTTAATTCACCCCACATTTCTATTTTCATTCTATAGTATTGCTTGTTTTCTACACGTTAAAATATGCAATGTGACTGTAGAGCAAATCAGAACTGTCACACGTGTAAATTAATAAGATGATTTTTTTTTAAATAAAATGATTCTCTTGTCTAGGTTCAAGCCAAATGTTACCAGCTTCTCCTCTCAGTTTTTCAGCATTCCAATCGTGCCCTTTCAACCCCCTATATCCATTCATTGGCTCCAATCGTAGTTGAAAAGCTAAAAGCTGTTGAAAGAAACAGACCAGCCAGTAGTACAGAACTCTTAGCTGTTCAAGAAGGAATCAAAGTTCTTGAAACATTGGTTGCCCTTGGGGAAGAACAGAACAGTAAGTATTTTCCTCCAAAAACCTACCATTCTAAAATGAAGATTTGTGTTACATATAAATCTTATTTGCTATTTGACAGAGGCCATTGGAACAGTAAATTCCCTGTGGGTGGTTACTATCTGAAAGCTTAATGTTTTTGCTTATGCTCCTAATAAATGTGAGTTGATTTATGTAAGAGCAAGAGTTTAAAATAAATTACCGATGGCATTTCAGTCCATGGATTTTTTATTTTCTAGTATTATACTCTTTAAGCACTAGGGAAAATATGGCTGTTTAATAGATTTTTTTAAAAAAACAATACATTTTGGTGTTTAAAATAGACGTATAAAAGCTTTTTAACAAATAGGACCAGATTAGCATTAATGTGAAATATCATTATTAAAATCCTTCAAAATTTAAAAGTTTTGAACTATTGTGTTATAATTTAATGAAAAACTATCATATTTAACCAGAGACTTACACAGCTTAATACTTACTCTTCTTTATCCCCTATCATCACAGTCTAAAATTTACCTTTAGGATTAGTGTTTTTAATTGTTACAGAAAGACCGTACTGTTTAAACATAGTCTCATAGGACTGAATTGGTGAGCTGTTTCTGGTTTTTGAAGACCATCAACCACTGATATGAGTTTCCTTATACAGATAGCTTTGTATAAGGATAGCACTACTTCTTTTTTTTTTTAATTGATGTTTTAATATCTGTGATCCTTCTATGTTTCATTTTTCAATGAAGTAAATTTGCATTAACGGAATACAATAAAGAGCAGCAGGGACTTCCCTGGTGGTCCAGTGGCTAAAGATCCATGTTCCCAGTGCAGGAGGCGTGGGTTCGATCCCTGGTCAGGAAACTAGATCCCACGTGCAACTAAAAAATCCTACATACTGCGACTAAGACCCACTGCAACCAAGTAAATAAATAAATATTAAAAAAAAAAAAAAAAGAACAGCAGTATGGAATTTGTTTCTGGATACACTTGCTACATTAGAAATGCCTTCTCTAAATTAGAGAAAACAGGGGCTTCCCTTGTGGCTCAGTGGATAAGAGCCCGTCTGCCAATGCAGGACACACAGGTTCGATCCCTGATCCGGGAAGATCCCACATACCACAGAGCAGCTAAACCCACACAATCAACAAAGAACTAGCACAGCCAAAAACAAATAAAGCTTTAAAAAAAATAAATAAATACATAAGTTAGAGAAAACAGTAGAAGTAGGTTCCAACCGGACAGCTACAGTCATTTCTCTGGGATCTTAACAGACTCCAAAGTGTGGTGTCTGATTAGCTGAACCTTACCTTTTTCATGCGTGGTGACGGCAGTGGGACTGTTGAGCTCAGATGCCTTGCTGGGTCCTTGATCATTTACCTCTATTCCAGAATGGAGATTCAAAGACAAAGGGCCGTCTTCTCTGATGTATTTTTTTCCATCGGATACGTTTTTTAAGTGAAATGACCGGGTTAAAAGAAATGCACGGGCTTCCCTGGTGGTCCAGTGGGTAAGGACACCGCCTTGTAGTGCAAGGGGCGCCAGTTCGATCCCTGGCCTGGGAAGATCCCACGTGCCGCGGAGCGACTGGACACATGTGTCCAGTTACCGAGCCGGAGCTCTGGAGCACATGCGCCCAGAGCCGGTGCTCGGTGACAACAGAGACCACTGCGATGGGAGGCCCACACGAGCCAAAGAACAAAGATGGATAAAAACAGATAAATGAAAGACCAAGAGAAGTGGCCCGCCAGCCCCCTTTCCTCCTCAACCCGCAACCCCCCCCCCAACAAAAAAGGCACATTTTTAAGACTTTTACTATTGTCAGATGACTCTCCAGATAAAAATTACATCAGTTTTTTCTATCATAAAATTTTTCCTCTTCTCTCAAAAGAATTTCACAAAAAGTTGGAATGGTAGTGGAGATTTTTAAAAGGCTATTGCTTATATAGCTTTCCTATAACATAATAAGCCAGAACTATTACAGTGAAAGAGAAGAATACAGAAGTGATGGTAGAAAGAAAAAATGATCTCACTTGTTGAGTAACTAGTTATAGGGACAAGAGAAAGAGAAGCGCCGAATATTACCATGTTACCTGGAAGAATCATGGAAGCAGTGTTAAAATTGGAAAATTGAGGAAGAACTGTTTGGGAGGAGCAGATACATTTAGTTGAAACTAGATATTAATAGATTGCTTGGATAGAAATGTTATGACTGACCTTATGCCCCATGTTTGGTACCTCAACATAATTTTGTCTTTATTTTTATTTTACTCAATGTAAACTCCATAAACATGGAGGCTAAATCTTATTCATTTTGTAATCTTATCATTGAGCTTACTGACTTTTGCATAGTCAGTATTAAAATATGTATGAGTTGAGTTGACTCTCGGGATCAATTCCGCTGAACCTTACCTTTTTCATGCGTGGTGACGGCAGTGGGACTGTTGAGCTCAGATGCCTTGCTGGGTCCTTGATCATTTACCTCTATTCCAGAATGGAGATTCAAAGACAAAGGGCCGTCTTCTCTGATGTATTTTTTTCCATCGGATACGTTTTTTAAGTGAAATGACCGGGTTAAAAGAAAGGCACGGGCTTCCCTGGTGGTCCAGTGGGTAAGGACACCGCCTTGCAGTGCAAGGGGCGCCAGTTCGATCCCTGGCCTGGGAAGATCCCACGTGCCGCAGGGCGGCTGGACCGATGTGTCCAGTTACCGAGCCGGAGCTCTGGAGCACATGCGCCCAGAGCCGGTGCTCGGTGACAACAGAGACCACTGCGATGGGAGGCCCACACGAGCCAAAGAACAAAGATGGATAAAAACAGATAAATGAAAGACCAAGAGAAGTGGCCCGCCAGCCCCCTTTCCTCCTCAACCCGCACCCCCCCCACCAAAAAAAAAAGGCACATTTTTAAGACTTTTACTATTGTCAGATGACTCTCCAGATAAAAATTACATCAGTTTTTTCTATCATAAAATTTTTCCTCTTCTCTCAAAAGAATTTCACAAAAAGTTGGAATGGTAGTGGAGATTTTTAAAAGGCTATTGCTTATATAGCTTTCCTATAACATAATAAGCCAGAACTATTACAGTGAAAGAGAAGAATACAGAAGTGATGGTAGAAAGAAAAAATGATCTCACTTGTTGAGTAACTAGTTATAGGGACAAGAGAAAGAGAAGCGCCGAATATTACCATGTTACCTGGAAGAATCATGGAAGCAGTGTTAAAATTGGAAAATTGAGGAAGAACTGTTTGGGAGGAGCAGATACATTTAGTTGAAACTAGATATTAATAGATTGCTTGGATAGAAATGTTATGACTGACCTTATGCCCCATGTTTGGTACCTCAACATAATTTTGTCTTTATTTTTATTTTACTCAATGTAAACTCCATAAACATGGAGGCTAAATCTTATTCATTTTGTAATCTTATCATTGAGCTTACTGACTTTTGCATAGTCAGTATTAAAATATGTATGAGTTGAGTTGACTCTCGGGATCAATTCCTGAACATCGGGTGCCCTAATTTAGGTAGGGAAGAAAGTCCTATACTTTTTCAAATAATTCCCTATTGTTTGAGTTCTTTTAACAGCAAGAGTATATTCATGTATTATTCATGAAATTAAATATAGTTTAATAGTTAATTAAATTCAACAAGGTTCATTAAATAAGTAACCATTTAATTTTTCGTTTGAGTCAATTAACTTAGAGTATGAAATAACCAAAGCAGTGCAACTTCAATTCTCCAACCAATTTCTAATAATTTGGTATTAGTGAGCTATATTAACAGTAAGCACCATAATGATTTCTTCATTTTTTAAAGGACTGCTTCACTCAGATGTTTTGTGCTATAGTATGACTTACAAGAGGTAGAATAAGCAGTTGTCATTTTTTAAAAATTAAAAATAAATCTGGGGCTTCCCCTGGTGGTCCAGTGGGTAAGGACACCGCCTTGCAGTGCAAGGGGCGCCAGTTCGAGCCCTGGCCTGGGAAGATCCCACGTGCCGCGGAGCGGCTGGACTGATGTGTCCAATCACCGAGCCGGAGCTCTGGAGCGCATGCGCCCAGAGCCGGTGCTCTGTGACAACAGACGCCACCGCGATGGGAGGCCCACAGGAGCCAAAGAACAAAGACGGATGAACATAGAGAAACGAAAGACCAATAGAAGTGGCCCGCCCACTCCCCTCCCTCCCCAACCCGACCCCCGCCCAAAGTAAATAAATAAATAAATCTTTAAAAAAAAAAAAAGTAAATCTGAAGAACAGTGCCATGCACAAACCAAAGAGAAAGAGTTGCCATCACATTAGTACATACATTCACTCATCCCTTTGATGGTTTCCTCCTAATGAATGCCTCAGGTTTCTGTTTCCTATTCCACTAAACCTCCAACCTTCCTATTCTAGAATACCCTTAAAATTTTCAGTTTTATTCTCAAAATACATTTTATCAATTGCAGTTGTCATTCCTTTATAACTTTTAGCCAGTTTTATTCAATGCAAAATATATAATCTAAACAGGAAATTAAACCTGGGTTTCCAACCCTAGTATAACTTGGAGAATTAGTAAATATTCAGTATTAATTATAAATAATTATTGAGATCTAGAATACTGCACATTTATTTGGATGTTATTGTAATTCAGATGACTGTGGTAATTCCTTGCTGTTTAAGGGAAGTGTTTTACCATAAGTTTTAGATTCATGATCATCTGCAGACTTTATCCTTGTTATTTGCAGGAGTCCAGTTACTTGTTCTTCTAGTCCCCACTTTGATCTCTTACCTGCTGGATGAAAACTCTTTTGCCTCAGCAAGCACAGCTTCCAAAGATCTCCATGAGTTTGCACTCCAGAATTTAATGCACATTGGACCTCTGTATCCACATGCTTTCAAGACAGTAATGGGAGCAGCTCCTGAGCTGAAAGTCCGTTTAGAAACTGCTGTTCGAGCAAGTCAAGCCAGCAAAGCTAAAGCGGCCGCCAGGCAACCAGCCCCAACCGTGCACTCTGCACCAACAATTAAGCTAAAAACAAGTTTCTTTTAATGTGTAGTTCCATTCATTTTTGTTTATATTATCAGTTAGGACCTGATTGGTGATAGCCACTGTATCATTCCAGTCTATAGGTTCTACTTTATTTGTATATAGTAATTTTATGCTTCCAAGTAGGGTAAGTGAAATAATGCTCACACTGCTGTCTGATTTTGAAAGAATGATTTTTTTTTTAATTGTGGTGAATGTACTTTCATTTTTTTCCTAATAATGTTTATCTTTTATTAATTTATTTTTTAAACTGAGCCATAATCTTTTAAATTAAATGCAAAAAGTATATATATAATATCATGTAGTTGGGTGGCCTATTGATATTGTCAGGGAAAAAATAGGTCATATTCAGTAGTACCTGTTACAAAAAAAAAAAATTAACTGAAAAGCGAGCAGAATTTAAATTTTCAAGTAACCAAAATAACCAGAATCATGTAATGTGTGTGTTTCATGGTGTATATATTAAGAGTAAAGCCTTTCTCAGAAAGTCCTTACCTTTCTGATAGATCTTTTTACTTTCATATTAGATTACAAAATTAAGCCTGTGTATATTTCAGTCAACTGAATTAAAACTCTTATTTAAAGATCCATTAAAGTGTTTCAGAAGTGGAATAATGTTCTAGTTTTTTTAATGGCCACAATTTGGCCTCACTTCTGCTTTGTAATTACAGAGCCTTGAGTTCTGGCTCTGATGGTTGGTTTCATTCATCAAATATTTATTGAGTGCCTACCATGGAGAAGGCCTCAAGCTAAGTGCTGCAGGGCACACAAAAATGAATTGGTTATAGTTATAGTTATGCCAGTCTCTCATGCAGTGGGAATTTTACCACATCAAATAGATAACTGATAAATGTTTGCCACAGTGTTTAGCACACTTTAAATACCAAGTTTTATCAGACGTGTAATACAGCCTGAACCTCTCTGAACATTCCGTATACGTACCTAGTCATCATCTGCTGCCTCCTCCTTATTCTCTCAGACCCGCACCGATGGGCAGCTCGTGTAGCCTTACCTTCCTCCTGTAGTCTTTAGACCTCAGGTAGGTATATTCTCTCACCTGTTTTCTTAATGACTTTTACTAATGCAGGATTTTCTTTTTCATTATATACCTGCTTTTCCAAAGCTATACTCTTTGTTTCTAGATGTTTTTTGGTAGCACTCATTGAAATAAATTTTCACACCATACAATTCACCCATTTAAAATGTTTGATTCAGAAGTTTTCAGCATGTTCACAGAGTAGAATAACCATCACCACAATCAACTGTAAACATTTTCATTATTCCAAAAGAAATAACTAAATGGTACCATTTAGCCGTTGCCCCACAAGCTCACTGCTTCCCCTCAACCTTACACTATTACTAATCTACCTTGTGTCTATCAATCCTCATATTAAATATGAACATTGCATATAAATGAAATCATACACTATGTGGCCCTTTGTGACTGACTTCTTAAATATGTTTAAGGTTCATCCATGTGGTAGCGTACATCAGTACTACTTTCCCTTTTAATGGTTGAATACTATTCCATTCTGTTTGTATTTTGTCTGTTTGTTCCTTAGTTGATGGACGTTTGGGCGGTTTTCGTTTTCTGTGAATTACAGATAATGTTGCTGTGAACAGCTGTGTGTGTGTGTTTGTGTCCCTCGTTAGTTTAGCCTGAGTGTATTCCTAGGAGTGGAATCGTTGGCTCAATGGGGACTCTGTGGTCAGCTTTCTAAGGAACTGTCAGACAGTTTTCCAGTCTCCTTGTTTCTTGCGCACATAATCCTCTTCACTCATCTATTTCTAAAGTGTGTTTATTTCTGCCTTTACTGTTTTCTGCTTTTCTTCATACCTCCCAGGCTTTTCCCATCATTTCCTGCTTCGGGGAATAAACTACATCATGAAGTACCAATGATTCTCTTTTTTCCTTCTCTCCCTCTGTCTCTCTCTCCCTTTCCTCTCCCCAGTTCGTCTTTATTCTTTCTCTCTTCTGAGCTACTAACAACTTAACCTCTAGTTTTCTGTGATCGTATCTGTAAAAGGAAGATCTGTTTGAAGAATTGTGTTTATTAGTTTGTTTCACTGCCCAACTTATTTCTTATTATAAGAAAAGGTCTCTCTTGTTTCATTTATGAAACAGAAAAGGGCCTTAAACTTCTCTAATGAACATAAAAGCAGGGCTTCCCTGGTGGTCCAGTGGGTAAGGACACCGCCTTGCAGTGCAAGGGATGCTGGTTCGATCCCTGGCCTGGGAAGGTCCCACGTGTCGTGGAGCAGCTGGACTGATGTGTCCAATTACTGAGCTGGAGCTCTGGAGCGCATGCGCCCAGAGCCGGTGCCCTGCGACAACCGAGGCCACCGTGATGGGAGGCCCACACGGGCCAAAGAGCAAAGATGGATGAAAATGGACAAATGAAAGACCAATAGAAGTGGCCCGCCTGCTCCCCTCCCTCCCCACCCCACCCCTACCAAAATAAATAAATAAATAAATCTTTAAAAAAAAAAAAACATAAAAGCAGTCAGAGGCCGAAGGAAAGTCAATTTTATACATTATTGTAAGTTATTCAATTTTAATTACAAAATTTGATTTATTAAATTTGGGAGAAATGACCACAATTCACCACACAGGCCAAATTATTGTTGATATATATTTTTTTAATTTTTATTTTGCTTTTTACTTTTACAGTTTTGTTGTTTACAGATATGTATGATCCCAGATTAGTCATATGCACACCCCCTACCCCCACCCCTCCAGGACATTGCACAGTGCCCCTGCAGGATCCCTTTTTCTCACAGCGCAATGACAATAGCTATTTTTTTCACATAGGATAGTGTATCCCTTTCTTGCATGGCTCAGCTTTCTAAGGAACTGTCAGACAGTTTTCCAGTCTCCTTGTTTCTTGCGCACATAATCCTCTTCACTCATCTATTTCTAAAGTGTGTTTATTTCTGCCTTTACTGTTTTCTGCTTTTCTTCATACCTCCCAGGCTTTTCCCATCATTTCCTGCTTCGGGGAATAAACTACATCATGAAGTACCAATGATTCTCTTTTTTCCTTCTCTCCCTCTGTCTCTCTCTCCCTTTCCTCTCCCCAGTTCGTCTTTATTCTTTCTCTCTTCTGAGCTACTAACAACTTAACCTCTAGTTTTCTGTGATCGTATCTGTAAAAGGAAGATCTGTTTGAAGAATTGTGTTTATTAGTTTGTTTCACTGCCCAACTTATTTCTTATTATAAGAAAAGGTCTCTCTTGTTTCATTTATGAAACAGAAAAGGGCCTTAAACTTCTCTAATGAACATAAAAGCAGGGCTTCCCTGGTGGTCCAGTGGGTAAGGACACCGCCTTGCAGTGCAAGGGATGCTGGTTCGATCCCTGGCCTGGGAAGGTCCCACGTGTCGTGGAGCAGCTGGACTGATGTGTCCAATTACTGAGCTGGAGCTCTGGAGCGCATGCGCCCAGAGCCGGCGCCCTGCGACAACAAAGGCCACCGTGATGGGAGGCCCACCAAAGAACAAAGATGGATGAAAATGGACAAATGAAAGACCAATAGAAGTGGCCCGCCTGCTCCCCTCCCTCCCCACCCCACCCCTACCAAAATAAATAAATAAATAAATCTTTAAAAAAAAAAAAACATAAAAGCAGTCAGAGGCCGAAGGAAAGTCAATTTTATACATTATTGTAAGTTATTCAATTTTAATTACAAAATTTGATTTATTAAATTTGGGAGAAATGACCACAATTCACCACACAGGCCAAATTATTGTTGATATATATTTTTTTAATTTTTATTTTGCTTTTTACTTTTACAGTTTTGTTGTTTACAGATATGTATGATCCCAGATTAGTCATATGCACACCCCCTACCCCCACCCCTCCAGGACATTGCACAGTGCCCCTGCAGGATCCCTTTTTCTCACAGCGCAATGACAATAGCTATTTTTTTCACATAGGATAGTATATTGTTGATATTTTATTCCATCCTCTTCCACATTTGTAATCATATCCTGCAGGTGGACTGCTGTATCCACTTATTTTATAAACATTTTTTCATAGAATTACTCTGATAATAATATAGGATAGATTTAAGTTTGTAGAATATTTCCTTGGTATAGACTTCTTAAAGGAATTATAAAATGGCAGGTTTGAATTTTGATATGCATTGCTGAATCTTAGAAAGCTATGCTTTTTGCAATAACAGATGTGAAAATGAAATTGGGTTATTGTTTACCACATTCCAAGAAAATGCCTTGGAGTGCACTTAAATCTCCCCCAATATTTTGATGCACCTAAATGGTTTTGTGGGTTTTTTTGGCCATTTCTATTGGTCTTTCATTTATTTATTTTCATCCATCTTTGTTCTTTGGCCTGTGTGGGCCTCCCATTGCAGTGGCCTCTCTTGTTGCAGAGCACCGGCTCTGGGCGCACGCATTCCAGAGCTCCCGCTTGGTAGTTGGACACATCGGTCCAGCCGCTCCACGGCACGTGGGATCTTCCCAGGCCAGGGATCGAACTGGCGCCCCTTGCACTGCAAAGCGGTGTCCTTATCCACTGGACCACCAGGGAAGTCCCACCTAAATGTTTTTTTTTAAATGGCATTTTAGTTAGTAGTAAATCATTACAAAGTGAATAAGAAGGATGTAGTGAAGTTGAGCTGTTTTTAATAAAAATATACTTGTTAAAACAAGGAAGTTGACAGCTCTGCTCTACACAGGACAGGGCCTTTGTGTGTGTGTGAAGGGGGAGGCGTACAGTGAAGAATCAGCTTCCAGTGCCGCATGCCAAGGGCAGTGACTGACTGGTTGTGTATCCAAGCCAAGTGATGCCTTGGAACTGAGGGTAAGAGAGGGCAACGTGATCATTAAGCATCAGATGGAAGGATCAGATAGTGGACCACACCCATAAGACAGTGCTTCAAGTCAGTGATCTGAAATAGAACTGAAAAAGAATTTTCTAAGAGACTTGTTGAAAAATGATTGCCTTGTGATAGTGTATTTCTTGACATGAGATGTACAAGAACTTGAATTCCTGTTAAAGATTTTGTGATAAGACTGTAATCTTGTCTGTTACTCATTCATTGTCCAATTTATTCAATAATTAATGGGACACTACAATGTGCCAGGCATTGAAAATACAATAGTGAAGAGTCAAGGAAAGAATCTACCATGATATGTGTACATTCTGCCGGGGAAGAGAAAATAATCACAGGTTGTGATCACAAGGAGTGAAAGGTATGAAACAAGGCATGTGTGATAAAGGATAATGGTCAGGGATTCCTCTGTAGGCTTGTCGGGAGCCTAGCCTCTCTTCTGCTCTTCAGATTCCATAGGTGACTCACGATAAGTAGCCTGTTCATAAATCTTGGTATCATCTCTGACACATCCCACTTTCTCCCTCACTATGCACCGAGTTTTCTGAATATTTCCATGTGTCATTATTGCCATTATCACCATCTTAGTCCAACACCACATTGGACTGCAGTGTAGTGAAATGGCAGTTGTGGATGGTAGGGTCAGTTGGCCTGGGTTGGAACCTGGCTCTGTTACCTACAAACCTGTATGAACCTGAGCAAGTCATTTGTTTCTACATTTGTAAAATGAAAAAAAAATAATAAGCCCTATTTTATAGAATAGCTGTGAATTAAATGAGTTAATACTTGCAAAGGGCCTTAAAATAGTGCCTGACCCTTAGAAAACAATTTAGAAGTGTCAGCTAACATTGTATTTCTCACAGGAAACTGAATTGATCTTTATATACTCAAATCTGATACCTTGCTGAAAACTCAGCTGATTACCCTACTGTAAAGACCAGTTCTTAGAGTACTCTCAAGCCCCTTCATAATGTGACCCCTGCCTCCTTCACCTGTCCCTTTTGTTTCATCTGGTCTATAACCATATGCAGTATATCTGCATGTCAGATGAAGATAATCTTTGTACTTCCATATAAGGACATCATAAGGATCAAGGCAGTGCATTATTTTTATTAAGTGCTTAATAAGTACCAGGTGTAAAAATAACTATTATTACTTCCTTTTGTTCTTTACATGTCAGCTTTAGGGTTCTTTCAGAATATCAAAGGCACTGCAGTGTTTTTTCCTCAGGTGTTTGATGTTTGCTTAAAGCTTCATTTGACTTTCTAATTAGTTTGTACTCGTCATGTTTTAATCTCGCTACATTCTCATAAAAAATGTTGCAGCATTGATTAGACTATTGCCATATACTATACTAGACAGTGTATTATTTAAATTGTCCTTTTCTCCTATAATGAAAATGTGTGTATTGGCTCCTTAAGCTTGAATACAATCAGCTCAGGAGTTGTAAACTCCCACAAAAATGAGTTTCTGTGAAAGTGTCTATGAGCTGATTCAAACCATTCCACTTGTTACTACTTCATGCCCTGCAACTGGGAGGGAAATCTGGGCCGAGAGATAACAGATAATAGAATTTTCCATCACAGAGAACAACTGCAAGTGCTAAAATTAACACATATTGAACAGCAGTTGCATATTGAGGGCCTGCTGAGTAGAGGGAGGAAAATACATTACGTGCAAAATAAGTTCCACCTTTTTTAAAAAAATGTAAGGACACAAGGTCTTGGAAAATGAAAACAAAAACTGAATTTCTTCACCCACATTCTTCTTACCTTAGTGCAATACCCAGATCTATACCCCACGTCATGTTTATAAGAAATGAATGTACATTTGAATTCTTTTGAGAACTGACAGTTTACTTTGAAGGCCTGTCAGATGGGAGCTTCGAGTAGAAGGTGCTATACTAAGCAATTCAAGCCTACGTGTAGATTGGGTGTTTTTGCTGAGAAAAGTCTCCACCAGGAAGACCAGTAGTTTCTGTTGAGTAGTTGGCAGGAACAGCCAGCTTATAATAATGTTCTCTTCTACCACCCCCCAACCTGCCCTGCCACAGTTCTTTTTATGTAATGAAGATTTCATTAATTGTTGGAAATTGAGCTCCTGCCTTAGAAACGGGGGCACCACAGTTATTTAAAAAGAAACAAAAATCTGTTGAGTAGAACTGTCATTCACTGGAAAATTTAAAAGACAAAAGGTTAGAGAAGCTAGGGATGGAGTTGATGGGTTGGAAGAATAGGAATGTGTTTTCTTAAAAGTTTATCTTTTTTACTAAGGTGAAAATGTGTTTTTTTTATGTTTGCTTAAAGCTTCATTTGACTTTCTAATTAGTTTGTACTCGTCATGTTTTAATCTCGCTACATTCTCATAAAAAATGTTGCAGCATTGATTAGACTATTGCCATATACTATACTAGACAGTGTATTATTTAAATTGTCCTTTTCTCCTATAATGAAAATGTGTGTATTGGCTCCTTGCTTGAATACAATCAGCTCAGGAGTTGTAAACTCCCGCAAAAATGAGTTTCTGTGAAAGTGTCTATGAGCTGATTCAAACCATTCCACTTGTTACTACTTCATGCCCTGCAACTGGGAGGGAAATCTGGGCCGAGAGATAACAGATAATAGAATTTTCCATCACAGAGAACAACTGCAAGTGCTAAAATTAACACATATTGAACAGCAGTTGCATATTGAGGGCCTGCTGAGTAGAGGGAGGAAAATACATTACGTGCAAAATAAGTTCCACCTTTTTTAAAAAAATGTAAGGACACAAGGTCTTGGAAAATGAAAACAAAACTGAATTTCTTCACCCACATTCTTCTTACCTTAGTGCAATACCCAGATCTATACCCCACGTCATGTTTATAAGAAATGAATGTACATTTGAATTCTTTTGAGAACTGACAGTTTACTTTGAAGGCCTGTCAGATGGGAGCTTCGAGTAGAAGGTGCTATACTAAGCAATTCAAGCCTACGTGTAGATTGGGTGTTTTTGCTGAGAAAAGTCTCCACCAGGAAGACCAGTAGTTTCTGTTGAGTAGTTGGCAGGAACAGCCAGCTTATAATAATGTTCTCTTCTACCACCCCCCAACCTGCCCTGCCACAGTTCTTTTTATGTAATGAAGATTTCATTAATTGTTGGAAATTGAGCTCCTGCCTTAGAAACGGGGGCACCACAGTTATTTAAAAAGAAAAAAAAATCTGTTGAGTAGAACTGTCATTCACTGGAAAATTTAAAAGACAAAAGGTTAGAGAAGCTAGGGATGGAGTTGATGGGTTGGAAGAATAGGAATGTGTTTTCTTAAAAGTTTATCTTTGCTTAGAGAAATAGAATCTTGAGTTGATTACCATCATCAGTATCCCAAGAGAAGTCTTACTACAGCTTGAGAGCCATATTAGGTTATTGCCTTCTTGTGTTAAATATTTAGATTTGTTAAAGCAATCCTGGATTTTAGATTTTAAGTGTTTATTTCTCTACATATCAGCCACTTACAAATTTAAAATCAATTTTAATTTAAAAAATAAGTTTTGCTTAATTAAAAATTGTTTAAATAATAGAAGTTTAATTTCAAAATTGACAGTAACTATTTTCAACCCAAAGAAAATAGTAGTAATAACAGTAAATAACAGAAGTTATTTCCCCATCTATCAGAAGACTGGGATGTAGATTTAACTTCTAGACTATAAGGAAAATTTCAGATAGTAAAATTCCTTATGTCCCAACTTGTGATTGACTATTTTCCCAGCCCTGTCTTTACTTTAAATATAGGGAGTAAAGTTTGGAGACTCATGAAAGGAAGAACCAAGGACGGACCACATGGATCAGGCAGAAAGAAGTGAGAGAAATTAGAACGCAGGCAGAGAGTAGAAGAAAGTGATGTATAGTAGCCTATGGTATTTGTATGCTCCTCTTTCCCCACATTTTCATCCTAGCAGAGCCCTCCCTACAGTCAAGTGATCCATTGCTTGCTTTCTTTTTTTTTTTTTTAATGGCTGGAATTCAGAAAGAGTCATGAAGTTCACTTTGAAAACTTGTTTGAGCAGGTAAAAAGTCAGAGATCGGGCCTGGGGAATTTGGGCCCGGGGAAAGTGCCCCTGAAAAAAAAAAAAAAAAAAGTCAGAGATCTGAATAACTGGTTATTTTAGATAGTTCTTTTTTTTTTTGAATAGCCATTCATTTCGATAAAAAGATATTTTTTTGAGCGAATGAATTACTTGTCCTTTTGGGGAATCATAATCCTCACCCCTCTAAAGCACATACATATAAACCCAAGTGGCACTAGTGGTAAAGAACTTGCCTGTCAACACAGGAGAAGTAGCAGATGGGGGTTCGATCCCTGGGTCAGGAAGATCCCCTGAAGGAGAGCATGGGAACCCGTTCTAGTATTCTTTCCTGGAAAATCCCATCGACAGAGGGGCCTGGCCGGCTACAGTGCATAGGGCTGCAAAGAGTCAGACATGACTGAAGTGACTTAGCACGCAGCACATAAACCAAAAAATAAACACCCCAATTACCTAAATAACCTTTTGGCATTTCATAAATTCTCTCTTTAAGCTGGTTATACTAATACATAAATCAACATCTCAGTATGTACTCTCTGCTTGAAAGAAAATCCTACCTTTTTTGTATCACAAGCTTCATTAGTCACAAAATGAAGTGTTCAGAAAAACATCAGTAACAACCTGAGATCTGAAGACTTAATGGTTGAACACAGACGTCACTTTTTTTTTTTTTTTTAAAGATTGTTTTAACTCGGCTGCATTAAAGTTCTGAGTAGGGACTGAGAAAAGAAAAGGAACAATTATTGAGTCCCTAGTAGTGATGATTTTTAGATATGTTATTTCAGTTAGGCTTGTGAACTCTAATCCAATAAAAACTATCATTATTCCGTATATTTAATATGTCAAGCATTATGCTAAGGGATATACATTGCTTCTCATTTAATCTTCACAATTACCTTATAGGGTGAATACTATTCTCATATTAAAAATGAGGGAAATGCTGCTGAAAACAGTTAAACCATTTGTCCAAGATTTCCAGATTTGGAAAATTATAAACTGAGGAATAAAATTTAGATTTAAAAATAAATTTATATTTGATTCATTACAAATACTGTGTCCTTTCTCTTTTTATTTTATTTTTTTTAATTTATTTTTAAGCTTTTATTTTACTTTTAACTTTTTACCGTGTCCTTTCAAGTTATTTATGTTTTCAGGGTATTGTTTTGAAATTCAAAAACATCTTTGTTATTGTATATGAAATGTACATAAAGAGAGTATTCTAGAATGCCTGGCATATTCAGTTTCATGCTTTGTGAAAGTTCCTTCAGGTGTTCACTTAGCACTTTTGAGGTTTTCTGTACTTGTGTTATATATGATAAAGCATGTACTTAAAGAAATTCATGCAGGACTTCCCTAGTGGTCCTTTGGGTAGAGAGTCAACCTTACAATGCAAGGGGTACCGGTTCGATCCCTGGGGCGGGAAGATTCCACATGCCGCTGAGCAGCTGGGCCGATGTGTCCAATTATGAGCCAGCATTCTGCAACAAGAGAGGCCACTGCAATGGGAGGCCCACACAGGCCAAAGAATAAAGGTGGATGAAAATAAATAAATAAATAAAATTTTAAAAAAAAATTCATGCAGAACACAGAAAATGTGAAAGACACGGGGCAATAGCTGGTAAGATCACACTTTAAATGAACAATTTCAGGAGCTGATCCAGTACAGAAAGAAGTGATGAGATTCATGGTCCACATTTTTCTTGAAACGACTTAGGCCAAAAAACTCTTAAGAAGTTCTTTGAAAAGTAATGGTGTTTTTTTTGTTGTTGTTATATTAGGAAATAAATATTATCAGATATTTTTGGAGAAAGAAAAAAGTAAATGTCTTCAGAATTTCTCCTTAATATAACTACTCAGTATTTTGATTACTGAGTGATTTTTAGATATGTTATTTCAGTTAGGCTTGTGAACTCTAATCCAATAAAAACTATCATTATTCCGTATATTTAATATGTCAAGCATTATGCTAAGGGATATACATTGCTTCTCATTTAATCTTCACAATTACCTTATAGGGTGAATACTATTCTCATATTAAAAATGAGGGAAATGCTGCTGAAAACAGTTAAACCATTTGTCCAAGATTTCCAGATTTGGAAAATTATAAACTGAGGAATAAAATTTAGATTTAAAAATAAATTTATATTTGATTCATTACAAATACTGTGTCCTTTCTCTTTTTATTTTATTTTTTTTAATTTATTTTTAAGCTTTTATTTTACTTTTAACTTTTTACCGTGTCCTTTCAAGTTATTTATGTTTTCAGGGTATTGTTTTGAAATTCAAAAACATCTTTGTTATTGTATATGAAATGTACATAAAGAGAGTATTCTAGAATGCCTGGCATATTCAGTTTCATGCTTTGTGAAAGTTCCTTCAGGTGTTCACTTAGCACTTTTGAGGTTTTCTGTACTTGTGTTATATATGATAAAGCATGTACTTAAAGAAATTCATGCAGGACTTCCCTAGTGGTCCTTTGGGTAGAGAGTCAACCTTACAATGCAAGGGGTACCGGTTCGATCCCTGGGGCGGGAAGATTCCACATGCCGCTGAGCAGCTGGGCCGATGTGTCCAATTATGAGCCAGCATTCTGCAACAAGAGAGGCCACTGCAATGGGAGGCCCACACAGGCCAAAGAATAAAGGTGGATGAAAATAAATAAATAAATAAAATTTTAAAAAAAAATTCATGCAGAACACAGAAAATGTGAAAGACACGGGGCAATAGCTGGTAAGATCACACTTTAAATGAACAATTTCAGGAGCTGATCCAGTACAGAAAGAAGTGATGAGATTCATGGTCCACATTTTTCTTGAAACGACTTAGGCCAAAAAACTCTTAAGAAGTTCTTTGAAAAGTAATGGTGTTTTTTTTGTTGTTGTTATATTAGGAAATAAATATTATCAGATATTTTTGGAGAAAGAAAAAAGTAAATGTCTTCAGAATTTCTCCTTAATATAACTACTCAGTATTTTGATTACTGAGTGAAGGTTTTATACCATTATAGATCATAAATACTATTTTGTGTGTAAGTAATACCTTTCCTTGAAAGGAAAAAAGGTATTATAATAAGGTTAAACTATGAATTTAATCTTTGCTGTTGTATATGTGTGATAGTCCAAGTTATCTATAAGTTCTTTTTTTTTTTACCTTTTGATTCTGCTAATCCATTTCTCCTACCACTCACTTCTGGCAACCATGAATCTCTTCTTTGTATCTGTGAGATTGGTTTTGGGGGGTTGGGTGCGTGTGTGTGTGTTTCAATAGATTCTCGTGGAGAAGGAAGTGTCAGCCTTCTCAAGTATTCTTGCCTGGGAAAACCCATGCACAAAGGAGCCTGATGGGCTACAGTCTGTGGAGGTTGTAGAGTTGGATACGACTGAGTGACAACCACCATATATCTATGAGGGGTCACATGGTATTTATCTTTGTCTAACTTACTTCACTTAGCATTATGCCCTTAAGGTCTATCCATGTTGCAGATGCCAGGATTTCATTCTTTTTGTGGGTGAATCATACTCCATTGTATACATATGAACTACATATTCTTTATCCATTCATCCATTGATGAACACTTAGGTTGTTTCCATGCCGTGGCTATTGTAAATAATGTTGCAGTGAACATAAGAAAGCAGATATCTGTTTGAAAAAGTGATTTCATTTCCTTCAGACATATAACCGGAAGTGGACTTGCTGGATCATACAGTAGTTTTAATGTTTTGAGGAAGCTCCATGGTGTTTTCTATAGTGTCTGCCAACAATTTATATTCCCATCAATAGTTGCTTTTTCTCCACATCCTTCCCAACACTTGTTACTTCCTGTCTTTGTGATTATAGTCAAATATGTGAGGTGATATCTCATTATGGTTTTCATTTGCATTTCTCTGATGAATAATGATGTTGAGCATCTTTTCATGTGTCTGTTGACCATCTATATGTCTTCTTTGGGAAAATGTCTATTCACATCTGCCTATTTTCAAATCTGATTATTTTTTACTGTTGAGTTGTGTAAGTTCTTATACATTTTGGATACTAAACCCTTATCAGATATACAATTTGCAAATATTTTCTTCCATTTAGTATCAGCCTTTTTATTTTGTTGATTTCATTTGCTGTGCAGAAGCTTTTTGACATAGCGCCACTTGTTGATTTTGCTTTTACTTTTGGTGGCAGACTTAAAAACTCATCACCAGGCTTCCCTGGTGGTCCAATGGGTAAAGAGTCCATCTTGCAGTGCAAGGGGAGCAGGTTCAATCCCTGACCTGGGAAGATTCCAGGTGCCGTGGAGTGGCTGGACCAGTGTGTCCAGTTAGGAGCCAGCGGTCTGGAGCTCATGCACCCAGAGCCAATGCTCTGCAAGGAGAGAGGCCGCTGCGATGGGAGGCCCACAGGCCGAAGAACAAAGATGGAAGAAAATAAATGAAAGACCAATAAAAGTAGTCGAAATTTAAACAAAAACAAAAATTTAAACAAAAAACAAACTCATCACCAAGAACTTACCACCACTTACATTTTCTTCTAGTTTTATGGTTTCAGATCTTCTCTTCAAGTCTTTAATCAATCTTGAGTTAATTTTTGTAACGTGTGGTATAAGTTAGTGGTCCAGTTTCATTCTTTTGAATGTAGCTGTCCAGTCTTCTTACCATAACTTATCAGAGACAAACTTTCCCCATTACATATCTTGGATCCTTTGCTATAAGTTAATGTACCATGTATATGTGGGTTTATTTCTGGGCTCTTACTCTGCTTTATTGAGCCATGTGTATGTATTTATGCCAACACCATACTATTATAATTACTATAGTTCTGTAATAGAGTTTGAAATCAGGGAGTGTAATGCTTCCAGCTTTGTTCTTCTTGGGATTCTTTTGGCTTTTTGAGGTCCTTTGTGGTGTCATATAAATTCTAGGAATATTTGTTCTATTGGAGTTTTGATAGGGTTTGCATTGCATCTGTAGATTGCTTTGGGTACTCTTTTAACAATGTTAATTCTTTCAATCCATGAGCATGGAATATCTTTCCACTTATTTGTGTGATCTTCAGTGTATTTCTTTTATGTCTTATAGTTTTCAATGTACAGGTCTTCTTGCACTTCTTGGTTAGATTTATTTCTATATATTTTATTCTTTTTGATGCAAGTGTGGATGGGATTCTTTTCTTAATTTCTCTTTGTGTTAGTTCATTGTTGGTATACAAAAATACAACTGATCTTTGTGTGCTGATTTTTTTTAACCTGCAACAATAATGAATTTATTACTACTGTTCCAACTTTTTTTGAGTCTTTAGAGTTGTCTATATATAGTATTATGGCAAGTGAATAAGCACACAAGCTCACATCTGCGAATAATGACAGTTCTACTTCTTCCTTTCCAACTTGGATGCATTTTATTTCTTTATCTCACCAAGCTGCTCTGGCTAGCACCTCCAATACTATGTAAAATAAAAGTATCAATGGCAATCGTCCTTGTCTCATTACTGATCTTAGAAGAAAAGCTTTTAGCTTTTCACCATTAGTATAATGTTAGCTGTGGGTTTGTCATAAATGGCTTTTATTATGTTGAGGTACATTCCTTCAATACCTGCTGTGTTGAGAGCTTTTTATCATAAATGGATCATATATTTTATCAAATACTTTTTCTACATCTATTGAGATGATCATAAAGTTTTTATCCTTCATTTTTTTCAATGTGATGTATCACATTGACTGATTTTCATATTTTCAATCAGCCTTGTGTCCCTGAATGAATCCCACTTGATCATATAAATGATCCTTTTCATGTATTATTGACTTAATGTTTGTTGAGGAGTTTTTGCACCTATGTTCATCAGAGATATTGGCCTAGAACTTTCTTTTTGTGTATGTGTGTGGCATTCCTGCGCGGGTTTGGCATCAGAGGAATGTTGGCCTCATAAAATGAGTTTGGAAGAGTTCCCTCCTTTTCATTTTTTTCTGGAAGAGTTTGAGAAAGATTGGTATGAATTCTTCTTTAATATTTGGTAGAATTCACCAGTGAAGTGGGGCTTTCCTGGCAGTTCAGTGGTTAATACTCTGCACTGCCAACATAGGGGGCACAGGTTCTATCCCTGGTCAGAGAACTAAGAACCCACATGCTGTGTGGCCTGGCAAAGAAAGAAAGAAACAAAAACACTAGTGAAGGTCTCTGAGCCTTGACTTTTATTAGGAGGTTTTGATTACTGATTAGCTCTCCTTACTATTAACAGTAATTGCTTGGTTCAGATTTTCTATTTTATCCTGATTCAGTCTGAATAGTTTGCATGTTTTTAGGGATTTGTCCATTTCTTCTAGGTTGTCCAATTTGTTGACACATGATTATTTCATTTCTGATTTTATTTATTCAAGTCTCTTTTTAATAAGGTTTTTTTTCCCCCCCCTGGCCTCTAAGCCATTATTTTCATCCTCTTTATTCTTTGGCAAGTGAATAAGCACACAAGCTCACATCTGCGAATAATGACAGTTCTACTTCTTCCTTTCCAACTTGGATGCATTTTATTTCTTTATCTCACCAAGCTGCTCTGGCTAGCACCTCCAATACTATGTAAAATAAAAGTATCAATGGCAATCGTCCTTGTCTCATTACTGATCTTAGAAGAAAAGCTTTTAGCTTTTCACCATTAGTATAATGTTAGCTGTGGGTTTGTCATAAATGGCTTTTATTATGTTGAGGTACATTCCTTCAATACCTGCTGTGTTGAGAGCTTTTTATCATAAATGGATCATATATTTTATCAAATACTTTTTCTACATCTATTGAGATGATCATAAAGTTTTTATCCTTCATTTTTTTCAATGTGATGTATCACATTGACTGATTTTCATATTTTCAATCAGCCTTGTGTCCCTGAATGAATCCCACTTGATCATATAAATGATCCTTTTCATGTATTATTGACTTAATGTTTGTTGAGGAGTTTTTGCACCTATGTTCATCAGAGATATTGGCCTAGAACTTTCTTTTTGTGTATGTGTGTGGCATTCCTGCGCGGGTTTGGCATCAGAGGAATGTTGGCCTCATAAAATGAGTTTGGAAGAGTTCCCTCCTTTTCATTTTTTTCTGGAAGAGTTTGAGAAAGATTGGTATGAATTCTTCTTTAATATTTGGTAGAATTCACCAGTGAAGTGGGGCTTTCCTGGCAGTTCAGTGGTTAATACTCTGCACTGCCAACATAGGGGGCACAGGTTCTATCCCTGGTCAGAGAACTAAGAACCCACATGCTGTGTGGCCTGGCGAAAGAAAGAAAGAAACAAAAACACTAGTGAAGGTCTCTGAGCCTTGACTTTTATTAGGAGGTTTTGATTACTGATTAGCTCTCCTTACTATTAACAGTAATTGCTTGGTTCAGATTTTCTATTTTATCCTGATTCAGTCTGAATAGTTTGCATGTTTTTAGGGATTTGTCCATTTCTTCTAGGTTGTCCAATTTGTTGACACATGATTATTTCATTTCTGATTTTATTTATTCAAGTCTCTTTTTAATAAGGTTTTTTTTCCCCCCCCTGGCCTCTAAGCCATTATTTTCATCCCTCTTTATTCTTTGGCATGTGTGGGCTTTCCATTGCAGTGCCCACTCTCCTTGCAGCTCTCCAGAGTGCTGGCTTGCAGTTGGACACACCGGTCCAGCCTCTCAGCAGCACGTGGGATCCTCCTGGGCCAGGGATCAAACCAGTGCCCCTTGCACTGCAAGGCGGATTCTCTACCACAGAACCACCAGGGAAGCCCTATTTGAGTCTATTACTGATGAATCTAGCTAAAGATGTTATGGGTTCTTAAACAGGTAGCATTAAATATAATCATGTTTTATAAAATGTTATAAATTTATTTAAAGGAATTCTCAGACTTGTCTCTTTTTTTAATTTTTATAATTATTTTACTTTTCGGTTTTTACAGAGTCAGACTTGTCTTTTGTTAGAGCGGGGAAAAGTTTTTAACATTCAAAACTTGTAAGATTACTTAAATCCTGCAGATGAAAAATATGCCATTGTTGCCTAATTTTCCCCTTGATACGTTGATAGATCTGGTAAGAGAGGAGGCAATGACTAATGAATGAACTAGCAATCAAGAACTCTGGTTTCTAGTTATGGCTGTGCCACTTACTCAAAGCTTCATTGTGAACAAGTTCAACTTCTTTGGACTTTATTTTCTGAAGCTATAAAATGAGAGCATTGGGCAGTATCTCAAAGGACACTTACAGCTAAAATAATTTATGACACAGGGAATTCAGCCAGGCTTGGATCAAACTTTTATTCCAATAAAGGATGAATTCATAAAGCAGAAACATTCACTAACTGGGAGAAGTGAGCTAGCCATCTATTTGCTACCAGAGCAGATACAATGTGTTTCCTGTCCTTTCCACAAGTAGCAGTGGGAAGAGGGGGAGGGGGAGTACAGGGACAGGATGTTCTTCCCAGACTTGTCACTCACCAGCCTTTATCTTTACATTTTCTCATGGCCATAACGTCTGTTAGGGGCATCTCCTGTGGCTCAGTGGTAAAGAATTCACCTGCAGTGTAGGAGCAGGAGACTCAGGTTCTGTCCCTGGGTGGGTAAGATCCTCTGGAGGAGGGCATGGCAATCCACTCCAATATTGCCTGGAGAATCCCATGGACAGAGGAGCCTGGATGGCTGCAGTCCATAGAGTCGCAGAGTCAGACAGGACTGAAGCGATTTAGCACCACGCACACATAAGATCTGTTATCCCAGAACCCCACCCCACGAAGGACTTGCTAAGGGGACAGAATACGTGCTTAATTTCACTTGTTAATTTTTTTCAGGTGCCTTCCTTTCATTATCATTGTTGTGTGAATTTATAGTGACATAATTCCAAGGACTTGAGAGAAGGATAATGCTTAGAAACACTTGAAACGATGTTGGCTTGCCTTTGGCAGGCTAACACTATCGCCAGGGTGCAAATGAACCCTGGACTAAGAAATTGGGAACCGGACAAAAGAAAAGGACAAGTGTCTGAATACCTAAGATCTCTAGGACGCTGAAAGGGACTTTGTTCTTTCAGGTAGTTTAAGGCACTGTAAGAACTGATTGTACATTTACCAGATTCTCTTTGATGACGGGAATTGCGTCGTTTATCTTTATATTCCCAGTGGCAGCACTTAAGAGTCAAACATACGTTGAAATGAGTATTATCTGCTCGGGAATAAGGAAAAATGAGATCGAAATAACACAGCCTTGGATATCCGAAACTATTACAGGATTTACTGCAAGATTAACTACAAAGGGAAAAGGACTTCAGCGGAATAGTGTATCAGATGGAGTGTCAACTAACCAAACTTGGAAAGAAGCAGGAAGTTGTGTTCAGTCCTGGAGAGAGATGCTCAGAGTTCCTTCTACAGAACTGACCAGACAACAGGTTTGTTTGAACCCTAAATGAAAAACAAAGGCAGGAGGGACCGCCGTGCGGAAATGGACAGAACTGAAGCGTGTCTAGGGTCAGAGAACAATCAAACTCAGAGCAGCAGGGAGAGGTCTGAGCGTGGCTGGAGAACCCAGGTCCTGGGGTTGGACCAGCGAAGCTCGCTTTGAGCTTGTTTCTTATCAGAACTACCAGGAAGCCTTAAAAGAGGTGCAGCTTGGGCTGGCATTTCAGGGCGCTAACTTCCGCGTGAGTGTCTATATGCAACAGAGAGCGCTGCCCGAGAACTTCCGCGTGCGAGGGAAGCCGAGCACCGCCCGCGGGCGCCCAGCCCCTGCAGAGAGGAAACCCGCGCTCCCCGCCAAGGGGCGGCGTCCACGCCGTGGGCAGGGGCGGGGCGGGGGCGTGGCCGCGCCCGCGCCCCATCCGAACGCAGCCTCCCAGGCCGTCGGTGCCGCGCTCGCCGGCGCCACGCCCCGCGACTACATTTCCCAGCAAGCCCCGGGCCGCCCGCGCGCCGCAGTTGACCCATTTCCCGGCCCGTCCCGGGCTCGACCGGCCCCCGCGCCCAGGCGGCTGCTCCCTGCTGACTGGGGTGTGGGCGGGGAGCGGCGGAGGGAGGAGGAGGCGCTGCTGGCCGCCGCCGTTGCCGCCGCTGCTGGGCGCCTGGGCAGCTCCCCCGGTTCCTGCGGCCGCCATGGACGAGCAAGCGGGTCCCGGCGTCTTCTTCAGCAACAACCACCCGGGCGCCGGCGGTGCCAAGGGTCTCGGGCCTCTGGCGGAGGCTGCCGCGGCCGGCGACGGGGCGGCTGCGGCGGGGGCGGCCCGAGCCCAGTACAGCCTCCCGGGGATCCTGCACTTCCTGCAGCATGAGTGGGCCCGCTTCGAGGTCGAGAGAGCCCAGTGGGAAGTGGAGCGGGCGGAGCTGCAGGTAAGGACCCTCCCGGCCTGGCCCTCTTCATCCCGCCTCTTCGCTCCCTTCCGCCCCGCCCCGGACCCTTCCCCCTCGCCTGCTTCCCCCTCGCTCGTCGCCTCCCCCTTTGCTCCCGCCCATCCCACTCGGAGCCTCGTCCCCGTCCTCCCCTTTCGCTGACCCCACTTCCTCGCCCGGGCTTCTCTCGCCCCTGATGCGTTGTTTACCCTCCGCGCACCTTTTGCGAGAACCATGGCAAACTCCTAGGGCGTTGGAGCAGGGAGAGGTCTGAGCGTGGCTGGAGAACCCAGGTCCTGGGGTTGGACCAGCGAAGCTCGCTTTGAGCTTGTTTCTTATCAGAACTACCAGGAAGCCTTAAAAGAGGTGCAGCTTGGGCTGGCATTTCAGGGCGCTAACTTCCGCGTGAGTGTCTATATGCAACAGAGAGCGCTGCCGAGAACTTCCGCGTGCGAGGGAAGCCGAGCACCGCCCGCGGGCGCCCAGCCCCTGCAGAGAGGAAACCCGCGCTCCCCGCCAAGGGGCGGCGTCCACGCCGTGGGCAGGGGCGGGGCGGGGGCGTGGCCGCGCCCGCGCCCCATCCGAACGCAGCCTCCCAGGCCGTCGGTGCCGCGCTCGCCGGCGCCACGCCCCGCGACTACATTTCCCAGCAAGCCCCGGGCCGCCCGCGCGCCGCAGTTGACCCATTTCCCGGCCCGTCCCGGGCTCGACCGGCCCCCGCGCCCAGGCGGCTGCTCCCTGCTGACTGGGGTGTGGGCGGGGAGCGGCGGAGGGAGGAGGAGGCGCTGCTGGCCGCCGCCGTTGCCGCCGCTGCTGGGCGCCTGGGCAGCTCCCCCGGTTCCTGCGGCCGCCATGGACGAGCAAGCGGGTCCCGGCGTCTTCTTCAGCAACAACCACCCGGGCGCCGGCGGTGCCAAGGGTCTCGGGCCTCTGGCGGAGGCTGCCGCGGCCGGCGACGGGGCGGCTGCGGCGGGGGCGGCCCGAGCCCAGTACAGCCTCCCGGGGATCCTGCACTTCCTGCAGCATGAGTGGGCCCGCTTCGAGGTCGAGAGAGCCCAGTGGGAAGTGGAGCGGGCGGAGCTGCAGGTAAGGACCCTCCCGGCCTGGCCCTCTTCATCCCGCCTCTTCGCTCCCTTCCGCCCCGCCCCGGACCCTTCCCCCTCGCCTGCTTCCCCCTCGCTCGTCGCCTCCCCCTTTGCTCCCGCCCATCCCACTCGGAGCCTCGTCCCCGTCCTCCCCCTTTCGCTGACCCCACTTCCTCGCCCGGGCTTCTCTCTCTCGCCCCTGATGCGTTGTTTACCCTCCGCGCACCTTTTCATCTGCTCCTTCCCACTCTGGAACTCTCAGGCGCATTTCAGCTCTCTTGCCATTCCCACATCTTAGGTGTTCCTTTTCAAGTTACTAATGGGGCTGACAGTTTTGCGAGATGACCCGTCATCCCCTGCCTTAGTTGAGCCCCATTCTCGGGCCAGAGATGGTCCTCGTAAAAGGTGTTGACAGTTGGCGCCTCTCGGTTAGGAAGGTGATCGAAGAAGACAACCAGAAGTTGGGTCGTGAAGGCCCTGCCTTTAGGCAAGAAGCTGCTGTTGGGCCAAAGTGTTACTAGGAGTCTCAGCTCTCTTTTTTGTAAATGTACATGTTTCTTCTCTTTCTTCTCCCTCGCCCCCTCCCGCGTTTCTTTTAGGTATTTCAGATTCCTGGATTTTGAATGAAGGACCTAGATGATCACAGTCAAATGACGGTTCGGAGATGGTTTTCCCTTCTCGGAATCTAAAACTTCCCACGGGTTAATTTTCTGTTCAAGGTTTTGTGAGATTGACTTGTGCTTTAAAAGGAAACTAAAAGGAGCTTTAAAGTTGGTTACATTTCCTTGCATAATTTGCAAGATAAAGTAAATCCAGGGAGGAGCTATTGTGGGCTCTCAGAAGGCTGAAAGTGAGGCTTGTACTTTGCAGGCAGTTCTGAATTGGTAAGTAGGTTTCAGTCACTGTTCTTAAAAGTTCCAAGGCATCCACCAATTTCACAAAGAACTTAGAAGACGCTGAGTGGCTGAGCCTTTCTCTTTACAGGCTAATCCTGTATGCTTGTGAAATCTGAGTATAGTTTTCGTTGGTGGAACTCTTGAAGTTAAAATGCTACCCACTGTGCCACTGTTTTTGGTTGAATGTATTTTCTTTGGCACTTAAAGAAGAAAAGAAATAGAATCATGTTAAATGGAATCCTGTGCTGGAACAGGCTGCTTTGATGGAGTGGAAGTGGTTGTGGAAAGAGCCATCAGAAAGGGTTATAAGACAGGCTGTGCTTGCTGCCAGCTCTGTGACCTTGAGGAAATCCTTTAACCTCTTTGAACTTCAGTGTCATCATTTATTCAGCGTATTTATTAAGTGCTAACACTGTGCCTAGTCTAGGCCCCGGGATTAACAAAACTGAGAAAGCCTCTGCCCACAGAGAATTTAGGTTTTAGTTGGGAGGCAGCAAATGTAGCTTATATAGTATGCTGATCCATAGTGGTAACTGCTGTGGGAAAAATTCATCAGAATACTGGAGTGTGATCCTGCTCAGTCACTATGTCGTGTTTGACACTTTGTGACCACATAAACCACCAGGCTCCTCTGTCCATGACATTTTGCAGGAAAGAATACTAAAGTGGATTGCCATTTCCTACTCCAGGGGATCTTCCCCACCCAAGGATCAAACTCAAATCTCCTGAGCCTCCTGCACTGGCAGGCAGATGCTTTACCACTGAGCTCCATGGGATGCTCCTTAGAGTGTGATGGGGCAGCTGTTTAGATGGAGTGGTCAAGGAAGGCCTCTGTCAGAAGTTGAATGAAGTGAGGGTGTGACCTATAGTTTCGGAGATTCTGCTTATTTATACAGTTACAGGTTTATATTCTTTGGCTGCTTTTTCACTGGTACTGTTCGTTACTTTAGTATCTGTTCTGTTGATAGTTGTAATTTTTCTCATCACGAACTAGCAATGCATTCCATGAGTGAGTTTGTGGATTTTAGACTTCAAGGAAGTATTAAGGCAGGCTTTAACTTGAACCGTTGTACAGTTGTGGATGATGACTTTTATATGTAGCTGCTTAAATTTTAACTTCTTATCCAGTTTAGGGAATGTAAGATAAGTCACACTAATTTGTTCAAAAACAAACAAAACAGTTCTTACCTTCCTACGTGAGAAATCTGACAATTTCCAGCCTATCTTAATTTCTCTGCTTCCACTGCATATTTACGCCTGAGCCACTAGGAAGCCCAAGAATACTCGAGTGGGTAGCCTGTTCCTTCTCCAGGACATCTTCCCGACCCAGGGATTGAACTGGGGCCTCCTACATTGCAAGCAGATTCTTTGCCAGCGGTACTACAAGGGAAAGCTTTTCTTTTAAGCTCATGTTTGATGGAGTGGAAGTGGTTGTGGAAAGAGCCATCAGAAAGGGTTATAAGACAGGCTGTGCTTGCTGCCAGCTCTGTGACCTTGAGGAAATCCTTTAACCTCTTTGAACTTCAGTGTCATCATTTATTCAGCGTATTTATTAAGTGCTAACACTGTGCCTAGTCTAGGCCCCGGGATTAACAAAACTGAGAAAGCCTCTGCCCACAGAGAATTTAGGTTTTAGTTGGGAGGCAGCAAATGTAGCTTATATAGTATGCTGATCCATAGTGGTAACTGCTGTGGGAAAAATTCATCAGAATACTGGAGTGTGATCCTGCTCAGTCACTATGTCGTGTTTGACACTTTGTGACCACATAAACCACCAGGCTCCTCTGTCCATGACATTTTGCAGGAAAGAATACTAAAGTGGATTGCCATTTCCTACTCCAGGGGATCTTCCCCACCCAAGGATCAAACTCAAATCTCCTGAGCCTCCTGCACTGGCAGGCAGATGCTTTACCACTGAGCTCCATGGGATGCTCCTTAGAGTGTGATGGGGCAGCTGTTTAGATGGAGTGGTCAAGGAAGGCCTCTGTCAGAAGTTGAATGAAGTGAGGGTGTGACCTATAGTTTCGGAGATTCTGCTTATTTATACAGTTACAGGTTTATATTCTTTGGCTGCTTTTTCACTGGTACTGTTCGTTACTTTAGTATCTGTTCTGTTGATAGTTGTAATTTTTCTCATCACGAACTAGCAATGCATTCCATGAGTGAGTTTGTGGATTTTAGACTTCAAGGAAGTATTAAGGCAGGCTTTAACTTGAACCGTTGTACAGTTGTGGATGATGACTTTTATATGTAGCTGCTTAAATTTTAACTTCTTATCCAGTTTAGGGAATGTAAGATAAGTCACACTAATTTGTTCAAAAACAAACAAAACAGTTCTTACCTTCCTACGTGAGAAATCTGACAATTTCCAGCCTATCTTAATTTCTCTGCTTCCACTGCATATTTACGTCTGAGCCACTAGGGAAGCCCAAGAATACTCGAGTGGGTAGCCTGTTCCTTCTCCAGGACATCTTCCCGACCCAGGGATTGAACTGGGGCCTCCTACATTGCAAGCAGATTCTTTGCCAGCGGTACTACAAGGGAAGCCCCCCTCTACCATATTTAGCTTTTTAATTTACTTTTAATTGTAGTTACTCTTTAGTTGCACCCCTCTACCCCTGTCCCCCAATACACACAGACACAGACACACACTCCACACACACACACACACACACACACACACACACACACACACACACACACACTACTTACCTGGGTTATTTGTGGCAAATGTTAAACTTGGGTATGTTTCCTATTGGTGCTCATCTTATTAAGGATACTACATGTTTATAATATCTTTTGATTTGAGCTTCATGTAGAAGCTTAGAAAATGTGCCATGGCTTTTTGGATGTGTGTATATGCCGTGGCTTTTAAAGAAAACAAGTATGTATTTTGGAAGGAAGAGTTTGTGGGAATCTGTGGTCTTTGATCCTCTCATTAGCATAATTGAAACTATATTTTAAAAATCCTTTCTTTACATCAAATTCACTGAATGTGACCACATCCCTTCGTTTTTCTTTTACCATTGGAATTTTTCTAGAACAACAGTAGGAAATAAGAATTGAATGAGGGATGATGACATTTGGATCAGTTGGTTTCCTTTTATTTTTATCTCTCTGCGTAAGTCACTAATACCAGAGTCAACAAAAGTCCCTTTAAGATTAAGTCTAATTGTCCCTTGAGGAACCTGTCATTCCTGCTTTTTCAAGTTGTCAGGGCAGAGTTGTAAAAGGCAATCCAAGTTCTCATCTCCCTGGCCTGCCTGCATCACTTCCTCCCTCCTTCAGATCCAGGGAGTAAGGAACTGGCTATCCTATGCCAAACACGTATTGGTCATTTATTTTGCCCCTTTGCCCATCTTGATTAATATAAAATTCTCTTTTTACTTGTGCCAACCCCCCCTCACCTCACCACCACCACCATTCATGTGAGAGTAGGTAATCCATGGGAAAAGAATGGTCAAAATTACTACCAAGCTTTGTATTTGTGAAAGAAATTGGAGCTAGAACACAAATCGAACATTTGAGAGAACTTTCTGTGTACGACCCATTGTGCTGGATGATCTCAAAGACACACAGTCTGGTTGGAGTGATAGAACAAACAAAATGCAGTAGAATAAGACTTTACCATATTGGGGGTTTAAATTTTTCTTAGAATCATGTAAGAGAGGAGAGCTAGCAGTGAATGGGGAGAAGAGCAGGAAGAAAGAATTTAGGAGGTAAGGAGACTCTAAGGCTTGGTATTTGAAAGTTACTGATTTCTGGGAAAGAAGAAATTTCTTTTAAAAAGTAGTAGTTATTGTCCCTAGAGTTTGATGTTTGTATGTGATGGGGAGACTCTGTTGTCCACCTGGAAATGTTCAATTGCATGAAAACACTGATATGATTAAGTATTAGGGAATGTGGTATGGAGGGTTTTTGTGTGTGTGTGTGTGCTCAGTTCCTCAGTCATGTCCGATTCTTTGCACCCCCATGGATTGTAGCCTGCTAGGCTCTTCTGTCCACAGGATTCTCCAAGCAAGAATACTGGAGCAGGTTGCTATTTCCTTCTCCAGGGGATCTTCCCAAATCACGGATCAAACCTGTGTCTCTTGTATTTCCTGCATATTCTTTACCACTGTGCCCCCTGGGAGGTCCATGGAGGCTCTACACTGGAGTGTTTATGAGTCTGGGTTTTGATTATTGATTCATACTCTCATTCAACAAATGTTTTCAAGTAGCTACTTCATGCCAAGTCTTGTTCTAAGGTACTGGAGAAACAATGATGATTAAAATAGTTCCTGTTGGCCAACTAACACATGAAATGATGCTCAACATCACTCATAGTTAGAGAAATGCAAATCAAAACTACAATGAAATATCACCTCACACCAGTCAGAATGGCCATCATCAAAAAGTCTACTAACAGTAAATGCTGGAGAGGGTGTGGAGAAAAGGGAGCCCTCTTGCACTGTTGGTGGGAGTGTAAACTGACACAGCCACTATGGAAGACAGTATGGAGATTCCTTAAAATAAAAACTAGGAATAGAACCACTGTATGACCCAGCAATCCCACTACTAGGCATATGCCCTGAGAAAATCAAAATTGAGAGACACATGTATCCTATTGTTCATTGCAGCATTATTTACAGTAGCTAGAACATGGAAGCAACCTAGATGTCCATGCACAGATGAATGGGTAAAGAAGCTGTGGTACATATATACAATGGAGTATTACTCAGCCATAAAAAGAAATGCATTTGAATCAGTTCTAATGAGGTAGACGAATCTAGAACCTATTATACAGAGTGAGGTATGTGAAAGTTACTGATTTCTGGGAAAGAAGAAATTTCTTTTAAAAAGTAGTAGTTATTGTCCCTAGAGTTTGATGTTTGTATGTGATGGGGAGACTCTGTTGTCCACCTGGAAATGTTCAATTGCATGAAAACACTGATATGATTAAGTATTAGGGAATGTGGTATGGAGGGTTTTTGTGTGTGTGTGTGTGCTCAGTTCCTCAGTCATGTCCGATTCTTTGCACCCCCATGGATTGTAGCCTGCTAGGCTCTTCTGTCCACAGGATTCTCCAAGCAAGAATACTGGAGCAGGTTGCTATTTCCTTCTCCAGGGGATCTTCCCAAATCACGGATCAAACCTGTGTCTCTTGTATTTCCTGCATATTCTTTACCACTGTGCCCCCTGGGAGGTCCATGGAGGCTCTACACTGGAGTGTTTATGAGTCTGGGTTTTGATTATTGATTCATACTCTCATTCAACAAATGTTTTCAAGTAGCTACTTCATGCCAAGTCTTGTTCTAAGGTACTGGAGAAACAATGATGATTAAAATAGTTCCTGTTGGCCAACTAACACATGAAATGATGCTCAACATCACTCATAGTTAGAGAAATGCAAATCAAAACTACAATGAAATATCACCTCACACCAGTCAGAATGGCCATCATCAAAAAGTCTACTAACAGTAAATGCTGGAGAGGGTGTGGAGAAAAGGGAGCCCTCTTGCACTGTTGGTGGGAGTGTAAACTGACACAGCCACTATGGAAGACAGTATGGAGATTCCTTAAAATAAAAACTAGGAATAGAACCACTGTATGACCCAGCAATCCCACTACTAGGCATATGCCCTGAGAAAATCAAAATTGAGAGACACATGTATCCTATTGTTCATTGCAGCATTATTTACAGTAGCTAGAACATGGAAGCAACCTAGATGTCCATGCACAGATGAATGGGTAAAGAAGCTGTGGTACATATATACAATGGAGTATTACTCAGCCATAAAAAGAAATGCATTTGAATCAGTTCTAATGAGGTAGACGAATCTAGAACCTATTATACAGAGTGAGGTATGTCAGAGAGAGATAAATACTGTATTCTGACCTGTGTATGAAATCTAGAAAGGTAGTGCTGATAAATAAATATGCAGAGCAGCAATGGAGAGGCAGACATGGAGAAAGGATGGTGGTGTGAGGGAAGGGAATATGCTGTGGGACTAGAGGATCTCAAGCAGGGGCTCTGTGGCAACCTGGAGGGGTGGGATAGGATGGGAGATGTAGAGGGGGGACATTTGTATACCTAAGGCAGATTCAGGTCGATGTGTGTTAGTAAACAACAAAACCCTGTAAGGAATAATAATAAATAAAATTTGTAGGGGCTTCCCTGGTGTTCCAGTGGGTAAGGACACCGCCTTGCAGTGCAGGGGGTGCCGGTTCGATCCCTGGCCTGGGAAGATCCCACGTGCCGCAGAGCGGCTGGACTGATGTGTCCAATTACCGAGCCGGGGCTCTGGAGCGCGTGTGCCCAGAGCCGACACTCTGCAGTGAGAGAGGCCACTGCTATGGGAGGCCCACACAGGCCAAAGAACAAAAGATGGATGAAAATAGATAAATGAAAGACCAATAGAAGTGGCCCGCCCGCCCCTCTCCCTCCCCAACCCTCCTCCCCGCCCCAAAAATTTGTATGGACGAAAAAAACAGTTCCTACTTTCATGAAGCTTCAATTGTGGAAGAAGATGGGCAGTCAGAGGGAAGACAGTCAGTGAATACATTCGTAGGATGGCAAAGGTGTTGGGTCTTCCTCATCGTAAGGACTTCATTTTTACCTCAGCAAAGTGAGCCAGTGTTGCCCTGAGCAATAAGTGACCCCATCTTTCAGTGGAACCCTTTGCAAGGATCCAGAATAGACTCGAAGGGGAGACAGATCAGAGCATCTAGTTAAGAGGCTATTTAATAATCTAAGCCAGAGATGAAATAGGGTACTAGTGACCAGATATATATTCACATATGATGCATACTTAAAATATAATAGATTCTGAATACATCTTTGAAGGTATGGGATTAGCAAGATGTGTTGAAGGATAGGAAGTGAGATTTGAGAAAAAGGTGAGTCAAGTATGACTCAATTATTTTGACTGAGCAGCTTCATAGGACACTTGTGAAGTTTTCGGGAGCATTTAAATGGACAAAGTAAGCTCTTAAAATGACAGTTCATTTTTTGTTACTACAACTGTTATTTAAGTTACAGTGAAAGCATGGCATAGACCTGGATTTAAATCTTTGCCTTAAAACTGACTCTTTTCCTTCATGCTAGATATATATGTTTGCCATGATTCTGACCTCTCAGAACCTATATATCCTCGTATGTTGAAGTAAGGCTGATAAACTACTTTATGAGGCTTAAATGAGATATTTTTAAATACCTAGCAGAAGTCTGGTACATAACATAAAGTCAGTGCTGAATAAATAAATGGTAGCAAGGTTATGATAATAAGTTTGTGCTCTAATGTATCTCCTTGTCCCCAAAGAAAAGCAGAATCTTCCTTTCTAACTCTTCTAAGGCTAGAGCATGTAAGTGCCATCCTGGGACCATGCAGTCAGTACTCTGGGTCTTATGGTGCTGCTCAGGGACTTCCAAGGAAGAGTGAATTATTGCCTTCAGTGTCAGCCTAAAATACTGATTGTATACTTGGAATGTACGTGCTTTTCCTTAGTAATCCTGTTGTTTTAGAACTTATTATAAATTTTTCTGAATATGTTTGTCTTAACCTTGAATGACTTCTTGGATGACAAATTGTATGCATTTACCAACCACTCTGTAAATGACAGCCCACTCCAGTGTTCTTATCTGGAGAATCCCATGGACAGAGGAGCTTGGAGGGCTACAGTGCATGGGGTCACAAAGAGTCAGACACAACTGAAGCAACTTCATGCGTGCACACACTATAAAATTAATCTTTGGTATTATTTGGTCCTTTAAACCACTTCCTTTAAACTTGGAACAAGTGATCCCCATGGTGGTATGATATGATTTTGTCAAAGATTCATTTTTCATTCTCTTCATATTCTTGATAAATTTTTAATCTTTATATTCTGGAAAGATTACGAGGTTTTACTCTTTTATAACATATCTTACTGTCACTTTAGTTCAGTGTTTTTCAACTTTAGCTGCAATCTTAGAATAATCTGGGAAACTTTAAAATACTCATATCCTGGCCTGTACCCCAGACCATATTAATCAGAATCTTAAGAATGAGGGTCCCTGACATTAGTACTTTGTAGAGTTTCATAGTGGTTCTAATACGCAGCAAGAATTGAGAGCCACTGCTTCAGTTGTTCTTTTCTGTTTTTATATGTGTAGTTGAGTGATTTCAACACTTGTGTGGATGTTCCAGATGTATGGATGGTTTCTATAGAATTTCAGATATAATTTGTTATATTTCTGTTTTTCTTTCGGATGACACTTAGCATTTTATTTTTAATCAGTAGAATATTAGAGTTTGATTCACCTCCCTCTGAATAAGAGGTACAGTAATTTTTGAGATGGCATGAACTTTGGAAGTTATCACCTACATCCTCCTCTTATAGGTAAAATGAGGCTCATGGAGGGGTTAAATGACCAAGAGTAAAATAGGTTTCACATGAACTCTGTCACTTAAATCTCCAGATACCTTTTTGGTTTTTCAACCTTTTCAGAAATATTATCCTTCTTGATCTTTACAATCTTCTGAGGTAGAGTTATACTAATGTGACTTATCATGTTCCTTTTTATTTTAAAACAACAGACATAGAGATTTTACTGTGTTCTATATACTGTTTTCAAGCTTATTAGCTACATTTAAGATTTCCTCTTGACTTTGGTGTTCTGTAGTTTCGTTTTGATGTGTCAGGGTGTAGATTTCTTTGTATTTTATTTTATTCCGGACTTTGTTAGGCTTGAATCTGGTTGTTAGATTTGACACCTCATTAGTTCTGTAAGATTCCCAGTCATTATCTCTTTCGATTCCTCCTCTATTTTATCTTCTTTTCCGTTTGGGTCTCTGATTACATGTCTCTCAGGCCTTCTTTGTCTACTCTGTGTTTTCCCAATCACTACGTGCATTATTTTGGATAATTCATTCTAATTTATCATCCAGTCCATTGATTTTCTCAAAGATTCATTTTTCATTCTCTTCATATTCTTGATAAATTTTTAATCTTTATATTCTGGAAAGATTACGAGGTTTTACTCTTTTATAACATATCTTACTGTCACTTTAGTTCAGTGTTTTTCAACTTTAGCTGCAATCTTAGAATAATCTGGGAAACTTTAAAATACTCATATCCTGGCCTGTACCCCAGACCATATTAATCAGAATCTTAAGAATGAGGGTCCCTGACATTAGTACTTTGTAGAGTTTCATAGTGGTTCTAATACGCAGCAAGAATTGAGAGCCACTGCTTCAGTTGTTCTTTTCTGTTTTTATATGTGTAGTTGAGTGATTTCAACACTTGTGTGGATGTTCCAGATGTATGGATGGTTTCTATAGAATTTCAGATATAATTTGTTATATTTCTGTTTTTCTTTCGGATGACACTTAGCATTTTATTTTTAATCAGTAGAATATTAGAGTTTGATTCACCTCCCTCTGAATAAGAGGTACAGTAATTTTTGAGATGGCATGAACTTTGGAAGTTATCACCTACATCCTCCTCTTATAGGTAAAATGAGGCTCATGGAGGGGTTAAATGACCAAGAGTAAAATAGGTTTCACATGAACTCTGTCACTTAAATCTCCAGATACCTTTTTGGTTTTTCAACCTTTTCAGAAATATTATCCTTCTTGATCTTTACAATCTTCTGAGGTAGAGTTATACTAATGTGACTTATCATGTTCCTTTATATTTTAAAACAACAGACATAGAGATTTTACTGTGTTCTATATACTGTTTTCAAGCTTATTAGCTACATTTAAGATTTCCTCTTGACTTTGGTGTTCTGTAGTTTCGTTTTGATGTGTCAGGGTGTAGATTTCTTTGTATTTTATTTTATTCCGGACTTTGTTAGGCTTGAATCTGGTTGTTAGATTTGACACCTCATTAGTTCTGTAAGATTCCCAGTCATTATCTCTTTCGATTCCTCCTCTATTTTATCTTCTTTTCCGTTTGGGTCTCTGATTACATGTCTCTCAGGCCTTCTTTGTCTACTCTGTGTTTTCCCAATCACTACGTGCATTATTTTGGATAATTCATTCTAATTTATCATCCAGTCCATTGATTTTCTCTAAAGTTGAAACTAGTCTTTTAAGGGCAACTAGTGTGCTTGTAATTTTGGTTATTGTTGAAGTTTAGTTTTGGTTCTATTTATAAGTCTGCTCCAAGAATCTGTCTGTAATTCAGGAGACCTGGGTTTAATCCCTGGGTCAAGAAGATCCACTGAGAGAAGGGAATGGCTACCCACTCCAGTATTCTTGCCTGGAGAATCTCATGGACAAAGGAGCCTGGTGGGCTACAGTCCATGGAGTCAGAAGGAGTGGGACATGACTGAGCAACTAACATGTAAGTCTGCCGCGTCTTTTCTTAGTATTTTTCTATTCTCTGCAGATATTTTGGGGGTTGCATTTTATTCCTTAAACCTAATAAGTATGATTATTTCAGAGTTGTGTCTCTCTTCTCCCTCTATGTGAGGTCTGGAAGGGCCCTTTCTGTGGCCTTTGTTTTTGCTGTCTCCTGGTCATGGTGACTTGTTTCTTTGTATGCATGGATATCTGTGTGCTGCTAACTGTCCTTGAAAAGTATAAGACTAGTCAGGTCTCAGACAAAGGTATCTTCTTCAGTAAGTTTTTGCCTTTGTTTCTGGTAGTTTTTAGAGGCATTACTGAACCACTTTGAAGCAAATTAGTTGCTTGGAGTTTTGGACCACCCAAATAGTTGCCTCCTGTTTTGGTTATGGATAGTTTTTTTTTTTTTTTTTAAAGATTTATTTATTTTATTTTGTGCGGGGGTCGGGTTGGGGAGGGAGGGGGGCGGGTGGGCCACTTCTGTTGGTCTTTCATTTCTCTATTTTCATCCGTTTTTGTTCTTTGGCTCCTGCAGGCCTCCCATTGTGGTGGCGTCTGTTGTCGCACAGCACCTGCTCTGGGCGCATGTGCTCCAGAGCTCCAGCTCGGTGATTGGACACATCAGTCCAGCTGCTCCGCAGCATGTGGAATCTTCCCAGGCCAGGGATCGAACTGGCGCCCCTTGCACTGCAAGGCGGTGTCCTTACCCACTGGACCACCAGGGGAAGCCCGGTTATGGATAGTTTTGAGGGCCAATACACTTCTCCTTCAGGCTTCCCTGGTGGCTCAGAAGGTGAAGAATCTGCCAGCAACTCAGGAGACCCAGGTTTGATTTCTGGGTCAGGAAGATCCCCTGGAGAATGGAATGGCTACTCAGTCCATTATTCTTGCCTGGAACATTCCATGGACAGGGGAGCCTGGCGGGCTATAGTCCATGGGGTTGCAAAGAGTTGGACATTCTGATCAACAATCACATAACATACATTTTTAGGGGGGCCACTTCTATTGATATTTCATTTATTTATCTTTGTTCTTTGGCCTGTGTGGGCCTCCCATTGCAGTGGCCTCTCTCGCTGCAGAGCACCGGCTCTGGGGCGCATGCCCCAGAGCATGCGCCCCAGAGCTCCAGCTCGGTAGTTGGACACATCGGTCCAGCCGCTCTGTGGCATGTGGGATCTTCTCAGTCCAGGGATCGAACTGGTGGTGCCCCTTGCACTGCAAGGCGCCGCCCTTACCCACCGGACCACCAGGGAAGCCCCAGCATCCTTCTGCTTCACGTTTGCCTTGAGGGTATAGACCCTTTATGGTCTTAGCTAAATGTATGTCTTCTATTAGACTCTACACTCTAGATGGTTCTACCCTTTGCATTTTGGATCCAGCAAAGCTGTCCAAACTAAAGCTCATATTTATTCTGATTGATCAGTACCCAGGCGACAAAAGTAGCTTTTGTCCCCTTACCTCACTGGATTCCCATTTCCCTTCAGTTTTTTTTTTTTTTTTCCCCTAAGTTGGCTGTGCTTGGTCTTAGTTGCAGCATGCGGGATTTAGTTCCCTGACTAGGGATCGAACCCAGGCCCCTGAACTGCAAGCGTGGAGTCCTAGCCACTGGACCATCAGGGAAGTCACTCCCTTCAGTTTTGGTCAAATAATTCCTTACTTTCTTACCAGCTTTGCTTTTTAAGATGATCATGAAAATATTTTATCTAGAATTTTTAGCTCTTTTCAGGATAATTGTTTCATGGCATCATTACTAGAAACGATATTCTCATACGTTACTTTCTAAAACTGACAGATAAAAATGGCCTCAATAATTATTTTGGGAGTAATATCACTAATAATTACTTTTTTAAAATCGGAGATGTTCCTATTTAAATCTGCTTTTCTTTTTATTGGGAGGATACTTAACACCTTTTCTCTAAAAATTTTAGTAATTTAGGCAGAATTTAAAATAAACCCCTTTACTAATCAGTCTTGAAAAGATGTTTGAAACTCCAAATAATTGGAACTGGTTTCCCTTTGTCAACCTACTATGTACTTGATATCAGCTACACTTTGTGTTTTTTTCAGACTTTTGATGGAATTTCTTGGTTTGGTCAAAATTTTGATAAAACAATCAATTGACCATCATAATTTGGCAGTGGAAAATGTGTGCCTTCTAGTCAGACAGCCTATAACTTCTAATTTTCCTGGACCTCATTTTTATTCTTTTAATTTTATTTTAAAATTTTTTTATTTATGTAGTTTTTGGCCAGATGACTTGTGAAATCTCAATTCCCCAATGAGAGATTGAACCATGGCCATCAGCAATCAAAGTGCACATGCCTAAACACCAGACCGCCAGAAAATTCCTTGGAACTCATTTTTATTTGTAAATTTATTTTAAATAATACACCCACCAAGCGGAGTAGTTCTAAGTTTTAAAAGAAATGAAATCTCAAATTTTCCCCAATGAGATGAATGTTTTGGATCCAGCAAAGCTGTCCAAACTAAAGCTCATATTTATTCTGATTGATCAGTACCCAGGCGACAAAAGTAGCTTTTGTCCCCTTACCTCACTGGATTCCCATTTCCCTTCAGTTTTTTTTTTTTTTTTCCCCTAAGTTGGCTGTGCTTGGTCTTAGTTGCAGCATGCGGGATTTAGTTCCCTGACTAGGGATCGAACCCAGGCCCCTGAACTGCAAGCGTGGAGTCCTAGCCACTGGACCATCAGGGAAGTCACTCCCTTCAGTTTTGGTCAAATAATTCCTTACTTTCTTACCAGCTTTGCTTTTTAAGATGATCATGAAAATATTTTATCTAGAATTTTTAGCTCTTTTCAGGATAATTGTTTCATGGCATCATTACTAGAAACGATATTCTCATACGTTACTTTCTAAAACTGACAGATAAAAATGGCCTCAATAATTATTTGGGGAGTAATATCACTAATAATTACTTTTTTTAAAATCGGGAGATGTTCCTATTTAAATCTGCTTTTCTTTTTATTGGGAGGATACTTAACACCTTTTCTCTAAAAATTTTAGTAATTTAGGCAGAATTTAAAATAAACCCCTTTACTAATCAGTCTTGAAAAGATGTTTGAAACTCCAAATAATTGGAACTGGTTTCCCTTTGTCAACCTACTATGTACTTGATATCAGCTACACTTTGTGTTTTTTTCAGACTTTTGATGGAATTTCTTGGTTTGGTCAAAATTTTGATAAAACAATCAATTGACCATCATAATTTGGCAGTGGAAAATGTGTGCCTTCTAGTCAGACAGCCTATAACTTCTAATTTTCCTGGACCTCATTTTTATTCTTTTAATTTTATTTTAAAATTTTTTTATTTATGTAGTTTTTGGCCAGATGACTTGTGAAATCTCAATTCCCCAATGAGAGATTGAACCATGGCCATCAGCAATCAAAGTGCACATGCCTAAACACCAGACCGCCAGAAAATTCCTTGGAACTCATTTTTATTTGTAAATTTATTTTAAATAATACACCCACCAAGCGGAGTAGTTCTAAGTTTTAAAAAGATAAAATATGCAAAGTATATGACCCATGACAGGCATCCAATAAGTGGTTTGCTCTTCTTGGTTGAAATTTCTAGGGAAGAAATACATTTGATTGTATTATTGGTTTAAATCCTATTTTAGAAACCAAGAACTAGTTTAAGTGACCCATTTGGCATAGTAACTACTCAAATTCATTCTCTTGGCCCTGTTGGTAGTTTAAGGACAATAAGTTGATGGTAGATGAAGTAGGGGACAGACCAGAGATGGCAGTAGTAGGTGGTAAAACTTGGAGGCGTTGCAAACTAGAGGTACAATGGAGGAAAATTGTAATTTGGGACAGAAACCTGAGGCAAGAAAGAGAGGTTGGGAAGCTGGTAGAAAAGAATCAGGGAAAGATGCAGAGGAGTTAAGGGGAGTATTGGTAGACAGGAGGCAGAAACTGCACCGCACACATTTATCTGGTTTTAATTCCTGATGGTTGTTTTTTCTGTAGCCTTCATTTTAGCACTTACTATTGTAGAATTTTAAGGCTGACAAGGATAGACAACTAATAATACTTTAACCTCCTGAGGGACTTTAGAACTTAAATAGTCTTATCCTTTGTTCTGTCATTTAGAGCCAGAGAGAGGAAGTAAGCTTAGATCACTCTGTGAGTTGGTGTAGATTTAGTTTAGGACTCAGGAGTCCCAGTACTCAAGCCAGGCCATTGCCCTCCATACCACATTGTCTCCTTTTATCTGTCCCTCATCCTGAATAACTACTTCTGATCTGAAGTAGACAAATGAATTATAGTATTTCCCTGATCAAATATGCTTTGAATAGCTGTCATAAGTTAAAGAAAATTCTTATCATTTATTTCAAGTGTCTTCAGGTAGAATAATTTAATGAAACAATTATATCGTAAGGGGCACAGGAAAAATCTTTAACAATTTGTGTTCCTCAGATGTGCTTCATAATGCATCACTGTATTTTCTTTTCTTATTTTTGTATGGTGGATATTGAAATACAGTGTTTTTGTTTCTCTTTAAAAATGCAAATTTGGATATTTTGCAACTTTCTCTGAGAATAGCTTAATTAAGTTTAAAAAGATAAAATATGCAAAGTATATGACCCATGACAGGCATCCAATAAGTGGTTTGCTCTTCTTGGTTGAAATTTCTAGGGAAGAAATACATTTGATTGTATTATTGGTTTAAATCCTATTTTAGAAACCAAGAACTAGTTTAAGTGACCCATTTGGCATAGTAACTACTCAAATTCATTCTCTTGGCCCTGTTGGTAGTTTAAGGACAATAAGTTGATGGTAGATGAAGTAGGGGACAGACCAGAGATGGCAGTAGTAGGTGGTAAAACTTGGAGGCGTTGCAAACTAGAGGTACAATGGAGGAAAATTGTAATTTGGGACAGAAACCTGAGGCAAGAAAGAGAGGTTGGGAAGCTGGTAGAAAAGAATCAGGGAAAGATGCAGAGGAGTTAAGGGGAGTATTGGTAGACAGGAGGCAGAAACTGCACCGCACACATTTATCTGGTTTTAATTCCTGATGGTTGTTTTTTCTGTAGCCTTCATTTTAGCACTTACTATTGTAGAATTTTAAGGCTGACAAGGATAGACAACTAATAATACTTTAACCTCCTGAGGGACTTTAGAACTTAAATAGTCTTATCCTTTGTTCTGTCATTTAGAGCCAGAGAGAGGAAGTAAGCTTAGATCACTCTGTGAGTTGGTGTAGATTTAGTTTAGGACTCAGGAGTCCCAGTACTCAAGCCAGGCCATTGCCCTCCATACCACATTGTCTCCTTTTATCTGTCCCTCATCCTGAATAACTACTTCTGATCTGAAGTAGACAAATGAATTATAGTATTTCCCTGATCAAATATGCTTTGAATAGCTGTCATAAGTTAAAGAAAATTCTTATCATTTATTTCAAGTGTCTTCAGGTAGAATAATTTAATGAAACAATTATATCGTAAGGGGCACAGGAAAAATCTTTAACAATTTGTGTTCCTCAGATGTGCTTCATAATGCATCACTGTATTTTCTTTTCTTATTTTTGTATGGTGGATATTGAAATACAGTGTTTTTGTTTCTCTTTAAAAATGCAAATTTGGATATTTTGCAACTTTCTCTGAGAATAGCTTAATTAAGTTCTATATATAATTAATATAGTTTATGTTTATTGATCATATATCTTTTTGTGTGTAGTGCTTTAGTTACTAGGCTATTCTTAGCTCACCTACTTTACATATGCTATATTTGAACAGAATAATATGTCAATCATATATTTGTTCTTAGGCAGTAAGGTATTTGAGAAAATGAAAAATCACTTTCTTTGGCAAATTTTAATGCTGCTTAACCTCTGTTATAAAAACACCCTATCTGAATAATATGATGGAATCCTAGAAAATGCTAGAAAATCCAGTATTCTCGCCTGGAGAATTCTATAGCTCATCCATGGGTCCCAAACAGTTGGACCCGACTGAGTGACTTTCATTTCATTTCATCTGAACAAGATGATGAAATACTAGAAAATACTGAGATGTAAGAGGGAAAATTTGTCATAGAGTTGGTTAGAAGCAATATGGCAAGAGGAGAAGTGAGTAGGTATTTTGTTTTGGAGATAAGATAGGGAGAAAAATAAGGGAGCAGAAGGCCTAGAATTCAGGTGAGCTTTGGGAAATAGTGAGTAAGGTTGGGCGGAATAGGTATTTTGGGTGTGGTGAATAGATTCTTGGCATAACTCCACTGAAAGCATCCAAGGAAAGTGCCAAGGGGGAGTGTTTCATTACCTTACAACAGGCTTTCTTTGCACTCATTTACATGTGACAGATTGGATCCAGTAGCAGCATATCTAGTCAGGAGAAATAAACATGATGTCAAATTCCGAAAGGATGATACCAGTTTCACCTGATGGAAAATTACCGCCCAGTCTGGGACTTGTTCTGTTTTTTTGTTTATACTTCCTAAATGAGAAAGTTAAGCAGTGAGCTAAGGAACCTAAATTATAGACACAACTATAAAACCTGTTCCTGAGGAATGTGAACTCATATGCTAAAAGGAGGGAGGGAGGAGGAGCCTGGGGATCTGGGTCAGCACACTTACTGAACTTGAAAACGTATTCTGTCAGGGTGGATGTGCCCTGGGCCCAGTAATAGAACCCAGCACTGTATCTGTTGTTTCCTCTCTTTCTTTTCTTCTTTACTCTCCAAAAATAATAGTTTTATTTACTGAGCACTTGCCATGTGCCAAGTACAGCACTAAATGCTTTACATGTATAATTTTTTTTTCATCTTTGCAAAGCTCTTTGTGGTAGGTATGCATAATCATTCCCTAATTCACAGATGGGCTTCCTTGGTGGCTCAGTGTTACTAAAGAATCCACCTGCCTATGTAAGGAACCTAGGAAACGCAGTTTTGATCCTTGGATCAGGAAAATACCCTGAAGAAGGAAATGGCAACCCTGTCCAGTATTCTTACCTGGGAAATCACATGGATAGAAGGAGACTGGCAGGCTCTGTGAGGCTGCAAAGAGAGTTGGACATGACCTAGCAACTAAACATCAACAACAATTCATAGATGAGAAGAGAGGTTAAATAATTTGCCATAGAGTTGGTTAGAAGCAATATGGCAAGAGGAGAAGTGAGTAGGTATTTTGTTTTGGAGATAAGATAGGGAGAAAATAAGGAGCAGAAGGCCTAGAATTCAGGTGAGCTTTGGGAAATAGTGAGTAAGGTTGGGCGGAATAGGTATTTTGGGTGTGGTGAATAGATTCTTGGCATAACTCCACTGAAAGCATCCAAGGAAAGTGCCAAGGGGGAGTGTTTCATTACCTTACAACAGGCTTTCTTTGCACTCATTTACATGTGACAGATTGGATCCAGTAGCAGCATATCTAGTCAGGAGAAATAAACATGATGTCAAATTCCGAAAGGATGATACCAGTTTCACCTGATGGAAAATTACCGCCCAGTCTGGGACTTGTTCTGTTTTTTTGTTTATACTTCCTAAATGAGAAAGTTAAGCAGTGAGCTAAGGAACCTAAATTATAGACACAACTATAAAACCTGTTCCTGAGGAATGTGAACTCATATGCTAAAAGGAGGGAGGGAGGAGGAGCCTGGGGATCTGGGTCAGCACACTTACTGAACTTGAAAAAGTATTCTGTCAGGGTGGATGTGCCCTGGGCCCAGTAATAGAACCCAGCACTGTATCTGTTGTTTCCTCTCTTTCTTTTCTTCTTTACTCTCCAAAAATAATAGTTTTATTTACTGAGCACTTGCCATGTGCCAAGTACAGCACTAAATGCTTTACATGTATAATTTTTTTTTCATCTTTGCAAAGCTCTTTGTGGTAGGTATGCATAATCATTCCCTAATTCACAGATGGGCTTCCTTGGTGGCTCAGTGTTACTAAAGAATCCACCTGCCTATGTAAGGAACCTAGGAAACGCAGTTTTGATCCTTGGATCAGGAAAATACCCTGAAGAAGGAAATGGCAACCCTGTCCAGTATTCTTACCTGGGAAATCACATGGATAGAAGGAGACTGGCAGGCTCTGTGAGGCTGCAAAGAGAGTTGGACATGACCTAGCAACTAAACATCAACAACAATTCATAGATGAGAAGAGAGGTTAAATAATTTGCCATAAAGTTTGAGTGGTGGGACTGGGCATAGTAAGTGGAAAGAAATATTTTAACATTTTTCTTGTTCTCTTATGCTTCTGAGTCAACTCATAGACCTGGGATGTTTTTCTTTCCCTTGTCTGGTGAATTTCTAATCATCTTCCAACATTCAGTTTCCTTTCTTTGGGAAGCTTTCCCTAACAGCATGTATATATGAGACAGCAGCTTTGTTACCTAATACCATCCAGAGTGATGATTGGGCAGTAAGTCTGATAAGATGGTTAAAATGATACTTTAAATAATTTAAGTTGAAAAAATATATGTATACAGTCATTTTCCAGTGTAAGAGCAAGCCCACTGACCCTTCACTATTGTTTGTCAAGATGTTGAACATCCCCTGTAGTAGGAAATGGCAACCCATTCCAGTATTCTTGCCTGGAACATTTTGTGGACAGAACAGCCTGTTCTTACAGTTCATGAAGTCACAAAGAGTTGGACACAACTGAGCACCACCATGCATGAATGTATGACCAACATGTATGAGTAAACTATAGACATTACCATACTCTAGCTTTGAATGTTTAGTATACTTTAGACTTTGGGCAGTGTTTTACAAGGGTATTAGAGAATACTGGTTAATCCGTAGGCTTGGTTGCGAGAGGATTAGTGATGAAAACTTCTGCTCTATCTTGATTATACCACGTATCTTGTACTTTACATATTTGTTTACTCACTAGATTGTGAGTCACCTTAAGGGTGTTCTTTATTTCCCTAAGGTTTAGCAGCATGATTTGCACATGGCAATTGCTTAATACATGGTTCTTAAATGAATGAATCGTGTCAGGTTGCATTGTTACTTGAATATGTATTAAATACATGTGTCTATGTATGTATATCTTGTCTCCCAACTAAATTGTGTCCTTAAAGGCAAGTTTTGTGTCCTACACTTCCTTGATACTTATGGTGTGTGTTATTGTAATGTACTATAGTTGTCCTTTGGTACGTTCAAGGCATTGGTTCCAGGACCATCTCCCCCCACCACCCCACCTCGTGAATACTAAGATCCAGAGATGCTCAGGTCCCTCATATAATATGGTATAGTATAGTCAGCTCTCCATGTCCACTGGTGCTGCGTCTTTATGTTGGTGTATAAGGAAACTCAGCTCTCTCTTGCTTCTCGCTATGACTTCCAGTGGAAAGAGCCTGTTGGAGCAAGTCTGCATTCTGCTGTTCAGAGCATGTCTGAGCCCTGCCACATCATTCTGACAGCTCATTTCAGGAGCATGGCCTTGTACTTTTAGCCCTGTCCAAGTTTCCTTTCTTTGGGAAGCTTTCCTAAGATGGGTTTAAACCATCCAGAGTGATGATTGGGCAGTAAGTCTGATAAGATGGTTAAAATGATACTTTAAATAATTTAAGTTGAAAAAATATATGTATACAGTCATTTTCCAGTGTAAGAGCAAGCCCACTGACCCTTCACTATTGTTTGTCAAGATGTTGAACATCCCCTGTAGTAGGAAATGGCAACCCATTCCAGTATTCTTGCCTGGAACATTTTGTGGACAGAACAGCCTGTTCTTACAGTTCATGAAGTCACAAAGAGTTGGACACAACTGAGCACCACCATGCATGAATGTATGACCAACATGTATGAGTAAACTATAGACATTACCATACTCTAGCTTTGAATGTTTAGTATACTTTAGACTTTGGGCAGTGTTTTACAAGGGTATTAGAGAATACTGGTTAATCCGTAGGCTTGGTTGCGAGAGGATTAGTGATGAAAACTTCTGCTCTATCTTGATTATACCACGTATCTTGTACTTTACATATTTGTTTACTCACTAGATTGTGAGTCACCTTAAGGGTGTTCTTTATTTCCCTAAGGTTTAGCAGCATGATTTGCACATGGCAATTGCTTAATACATGGTTCTTAAATGAATGAATCGTGTCAGGTTGCATTGTTACTTGAATATGTATTAAATACATGTGTCTATGTATGTATATCTTGTCTCCCAACTAAATTGTGTCCTTAAAGGCAAGTTTTGTGTCCTACACTTCCTTGATACTTATGGTGTGTGTTATTGTAATGTACTATAGTTGTCCTTTGGTACGTTCAAGGCATTGGTTCCAGGACCATCTCCCCCCACCACCCCACCTCGTGAATACTAAGATCCAGAGATGCTCAGGTCCCTCATATAATATGGTATAGTATAGTCAGCTCTCCATGTCCACTGGTGCTGCGTCTTTATGTTGGTGTATAAGGAAACTCAGCTCTCTCTTGCTTCTCGCTATGACTTCCAGTGGAAAGAGCCTGTTGGAGCAAGTCTGCATTCTGCTGTTCAGAGCATTGTCTGAGCCCTGCCACATCATTCTGACAGCTCATTTCAGGGATGTCACTGGCCTTGTAATTGAAGCTTGATGTTAGCTGCAGCAAATGGTGCTCGAGGTTTAGTTGTTTTGCCTGTAGGTTTGTTTTCTTCACCATTTGTGTGTTCAACACTGACCGACATACACCAAGTGTCTTTGGCATCATGTCCTAAGAAGTCTTTAGAGAAATCATCAGGGTAATGTAACAGTTTTTTTTTTTCTTTCTATAGCCCATACCTTAACATTAAATGTACATTTCTTATTCCTTCTAAGTAGATAGCAAATCAAATAGTTTTTCCGTGAGGATAAATCTTATTTTAAATAAAATATCTAATTATCATTACTTTGCATTCTACTTTTCTTTTTGTTTATAGTTGCATTACCAGTATGTTATAATGTCAGATGTTTTTTAACTCTACTTCTTTAAACAATAAAATAGAAATACTTCAGTTATCCAGAATTTAGAATGAAAGTTCTGATTTCCTTATCACTAAGCTTACTTATTTTCTTCAAAAATTAAAGTTTAACTTCTTGGGTCCTTATAACTAGCCAGCTAAATGAGAATAAGTACAAAGAGACTAAAATGTGAAAATGCCAATGTTGCCAAGAGCTCAGAGAAAATTTGTTGTGGATTAAAAAGAAATGTATTCTTTTGCTTGCACAGCTTTAAGTTGGAACCTTAGGCACTTACTGAATACCTGGCATTCCTCCTAGGCACTGGAGCCACTGTGGAGAACAGGCATATATGGCTACAGCTTGTGTGGAGATTACAGTCAACCAGTGATTCTTTTTTTCTTTTTTTTAAACTTTTATTTATTTATTTTTGGCTGTGCTGGGTCTTTGTTGATGTGTGGGTTTAGCTGCTCTGCGGTATGTGGGATCTTCCCGGATCAGGGCTTGAACCTGTGTCTCCTGCATTGGCAGACGGGTTCTCATCCACTGAGCCACAAGGGAAGCCCCAACCAGTGATTCTTGATTTCTGGTAGACGTAGGTCCATTATGCCTATGGTAATATCCACCTTGACAGTGCCATTTTAGTTTTTCCCATTTGAAAATCAACCAACCAGTAAGAATAACAAGAAACCCCTTTCTCAGCTCCTGTCTGTTAGAACAATCATCCTAGCCCGTGTTCTCTTTCTTGTCTTTGTACAGGCCGCACTTACCCTCTTCATTTTTACAGTAATTTCAGCGTACACACTCTTTTCCCACTTCTTTGTTCTGCTCTTTTTGGATTATTCCTTTCTCAGTCTCTTGTGATCTTACTTCCAGTTCTTTGTTCAGGTAATTAGTCACCAGATTATACTCTCTCTCTTGTTTCATTCATTTAAGTCTTCTCACTCTAATTGATTCTTTTTATTTAGACATATTATAAAATTATATTGCTATATAGCCCTGGTACTTTTCACAGTTCCAATTCTCCATGTCTAATTTCTTGCTCATATCCACTTGGGTGACCTAGCGCTTGAAACTCAGTTATCCTTCTCGCATTGCAGGTCAGCCTACCTCCCCATATCCCACCTCTTCTTTACCTTGTCTAAAAACCCGGATTCAGCTTTTACTGAATATTTCACTCTCTTGTCTTCCCTTTCCTAGATATACATCTGATTTCATAAGCCCTGTGTAATGTTTTTAATCCATTTAAAATCATTTAATTCCTAATACAGTACTGGTGTTACCCTGGTTCAGACCCTCACTAATTACCTCACCACTTCATATCTGGGTGACTGCAGTAAGTGACTTTCCTAATTTTATATCTCTGGTCTCTCCTTTGGCCAAGGCATTCTACACAGTAGTGCCTCTAGCTTCTAAAACTATTGATTTTTGCCTGTAGTAGATTTCAGATCTCTCTATGATTAGGCTGTTATATTTTCTATCTATTTGGTCTTTCTAGACCAAAATAGTGTACTCTTGCTTTGTACATAAGCCATGTCTACTTTTTCTTTTTTCTTTTCCTTTCTTTTAAATCATTACTCAAGAGTTTGCATTCTAGAATGTCTTTCCATCACCTCATAGTTTGTGTTACTCTTCCAGATTTATGTGTTCTGTATTCAGATTTAGCTTAAATTTCATTTCCAGTGTGAAGAGTGTTTAGATACCCTTAGTTTTTAGTGGTTGTTCCTTTTTTAGTATAGTTGATCTTTGAACAGCATGAGTTTGAACTATGCAGGTCTACTTATATGTAGATTTCTTTCAGTAGTCAATACTACAGTACCACACCATCCAAGGTTGGCTGAATCCTCTGCCATAGAATCACAGATGTTCAGGAACGGCCAACCTGGAGGGCCAGCTATAAGCTATACAAGGATTTTTGACTATACAAAGAGTAATCAAACCCTAAGATCCTGTTTTTTAAAGGTCAACCCTAGTTGCTTTGTCATTTGGCACTTAGGCTGTGTTACCTTGTACTGTTTGGTTTTTGTGAATCTGTTCACTTAATTTAACAGATATTTCTTGGGTGTCTGGAGCATGCCGGTGACCAATCTGGACCTTGGAGATATAGAAGCCAATGGCAGAACTAGTCCTTGTCCTCTTGGAGCTTTAGCATCTTCCTCTGTACCCTATTTTTTTTAAAAAAATTTTTCCCTAGCACTTGTTCACAGTACATATTAATAATGATGGCGTTGAAATTGAGTTAAAATTTGCAAGAAGGAGGCCCTGGACTAATAACACACATCCCTCTTTCCTTCCCCTTCTCTCTCACTGCTGACCAAAATTCACTTCAGAAAAGAGGATGATTGTTTTGAAGGATGAGGATATCTTTTCAAGGTTATTTTTTTTTTGCTGGTGTTACCCTGGTTCAGACCTCAAACAAAAGGTGACTTTTTCCTAATTTTATATCTCTGGTCTCTCCTTTGGCCAAGGCATTCTACACAGTAGTGCCTCTAGCTTCTAAAACTATTGATTTTTGCCTGTAGTAGATTTCAGATCTCTCTATGATTAGGCTGTTATATTTTCTATCTATTTGGTCTTTCTAGACCAAAATAGTGTACTCTTGCTTTGTACATAAGCCATGTCTACTTTTCTTTTTCTTTTCCTTTCTTTTAAATCATTACTCAAGAGTTTGCATTCTAGAATGTCTTTCCATCACCTCATAGTTTGTGTTACTCTTCCAGATTTATGTGTTCTGTATTCAGATTTAGCTTAAATTTCATTTCCAGTGTGAAGAGTGTTTAGATACCCTTAGTTTTTAGTGGTTGTTCCTTTTTTAGTATAGTTGATCTTTGAACAGCATGAGTTTGAACTATGCAGGTCTACTTATATGTAGATTTCTTTCAGTAGTCAATACTACAGTACCACACCATCCAAGGTTGGCTGAATCCTCTGCCATAGAATCACAGATGTTCAGGAACGGCCAACCTGGAGGGCCAGCTATAAGCTATACAAGGATTTTTGACTATACAAAGAGTAATCAAACCCTAAGATCCTGTTTTTTAAAGGTCAACCCTAGTTGCTTTGTCATTTGGCACTTAGGCTGTGTTACCTTGTACTGTTTGGTTTTTGTGAATCTGTTCACTTAATTTAACAGATATTTCTTGGGTGTCTGGAGCATGCCGGTGACCAATCTGGACCTTGGAGATATAGAAGCCAATGGCAGAACTAGTCCTTGTCCTCTTGGAGCTTTAGCATCTTCCTCTGTACCCTATTTTTTTTAAAAAAATTTTTCCCTAGCACTTGTTCACAGTACATATTAATAATGATGGCGTTGAAATTGAGTTAAAATTTGCAAGAAGGAGGCCCTGGACTAATAACACACATCCCTCTTTCCTTCCCCTTCTCTCTCACTGCTGACCAAAATTCACTTCAGAAAAGAGGATGATTGTTTTGAAGGATGAGGATATCTTTTCGAAGGTGGCTATTGTGTTGGATTTAGTAATACATTAAAAAAAAATAGCCAAAACAGTACTGCCTAGGAAGGCATTAACACAACTGCATACCATCAGTCTCCCATGAAGAAAAGATGACAATAACTAGAATGCAAGCAAAAAGAAATCTCTTTTAGAAATATTAGTCTTGGGATCAGGACTTACTCAGTTGTGTTTTTCACACACGTTATCTTTGGTTCTGTAGAATCACAGAATATTAAACTCTTTGGTTTTATAGTTGAGGGAACTGAGGCTCAGAGTAGTTTATAAAAAATTTTAATAAGGTTATACAGTTTAGTGAAGAAAATCAGGAGTAGGAATTTCCAGAATTATATCAAAGAACAATTAATGTTTGTATAATACAGCTTAGTAATTGATGTGCATAGTTATGGGCCTGAGTTATCAGCAGAAAAATTAAGTGGTATTCACTGACTTTTTTGAAAAATGAAAGCAGGAATTCATGGATCTTTTAAATTCAATATACTTCAAAGTTTAAATGATTCAATTGATATAAAATATTTTTTATGTATGTCTCGTTACTGTTTTCCCAACTTTATGTTCTCTTTTGTTTTTGTTTTTTTGACTGAGTTAAAATTGTTATTTTTGACATTTAGACCTGAGCTGTTTTTGTTTTTGTTTTTTTTACATTAAGAAATGACTCTGTTATGATGATTGATAGGTAGTCACTGATAAAAGCTTGTTGTAATAAAACTTGATTTTCCTAATTCAGGAACCTGTTAAGATTGATTTTTTTAAAACAGTGTTTTTGTAAATTTGCTAAAACATGAATTAGAGAAGAGATTTAGAGGATGAATTACTGGAAACTACTAATTTTCCTATAAAAAGGAAACAGTTTTAGGCCTTGTTTAAAATTCAGAGTTAAATTTAGAGTTTTCTTTTTAGAAACTCTAAATTTTACCCTTATCAGTTGTAAAGAAAACCAGAGTTGGACACTGGTTAAAATGGTAAAAGCAGATGTTAATCAGGAACCATTACAGTAGAAGGAACAAGGGCTTAATATGGAACTCAGCTCAATCCTGAATACAACAAGGTGAGGTGAGAATATAAAGCCAGTGAGGAGGTCTGTGTGTGTCCATGCATGTGTGTGGTGGGTGGGATTCAATGGATGGAAATTACTGAGAAGAAACATCAAGGATAAGGGGGTTGTTGTTCAGTTGCTAAGTTGTGTCCAACTCTGCGACCTCATAGACTGCAACACTCCAGGGTTCCCTGTCCTTCACTATCTCCTGGAGTTTGCTCAGACTCAAGTCCATTGAGTTGATGATGCCATCCAATCATCTCATCCTCTGTCTCCCACTTCTCTTCCAGCCCTCAATCTTTCCCAGCATCAGGGACTTATTTTCCAGTGAGTTGGCTATTTGCATCAGGTGGCTAAAGTATTGGAGCTTTAGCATCAGCCCATCCAATGAATATTCAGGGTTGATTGTCTTTAGGATTGACTGGTTTGATCTCCTTGCTGTCCAAGGGACTCTCAAGAGTCTTCTCCAGCACCACAGTTCAAAAGCATCAATTCTTCAGCCAAACGTCAATACTTATGGTCCAATTCTTATGGCCTAATTCTCATATCCATACATGACTGCTGGGAGAACCATAGCTTTGACTATGTGGACCTTTGTTGGCAAAGTGATGTCTCTGCTTTTTAATATGCTGTTTAGGTTTGTTATAGCTGTAATAACAAGGAGAAAGCATCTTTTAATTTCATGGCTGCAGTAATTGTCCACAATGCTTTTGAAGTCCAAGAAAATAAAATCTGTCACTACTTCCATTTTTCTCCTTCTATTTACCATAAAGTGATGGGGCCAAATGTCATGATATTAGTCTTTTTCTTTGAATGTTGAGTTTTCAGCCAATGAATTAGAGAAGAGATTTAGAGGATGAATTACTGAAACTACTAATTTTCCTATAAAAGGAAACAGTTTTAGGCCTTGTTTAAAATTCAGAGTTAAATTTAGAGTTTTCTTTTTAGAAACTCTAAATTTTACCCTTATCAGTTGTAAAGAAAACCAGAGTTGGACACTGGTTAAAATGGTAAAAGCAGATGTTAATCAGGAACCATTACAGTAGAAGGAACAAGGGCTTAATATGGAACTCAGCTCAATCCTGAATACAACAAGGTGAGGTGAGAATATAAAGCCAGTGAGGAGGTCTGTGTGTGTCCATGCATGTGTGTGGTGGGTGGGATTCAATGGATGGAAATTACTGAGAAGAAACATCAAGGATAAGGGGGTTGTTGTTCAGTTGCTAAGTTGTGTCCAACTCTGCGACCTCATAGACTGCAACACTCCAGGGTTCCCTGTCCTTCACTATCTCCTGGAGTTTGCTCAGACTCAAGTCCATTGAGTTGATGATGCCATCCAATCATCTCATCCTCTGTCTCCCACTTCTCTTCCAGCCCTCAATCTTTCCCAGCATCAGGGACTTATTTTCCAGTGAGTTGGCTATTTGCATCAGGTGGCTAAAGTATTGGAGCTTTAGCATCAGCCCATCCAATGAATATTCAGGGTTGATTGTCTTTAGGATTGACTGGTTTGATCTCCTTGCTGTCCAAGGGACTCTCAAGAGTCTTCTCCAGCACCACAGTTCAAAAGCATCAATTCTTCAGCCAAACGTCAATACTTATGGTCCAATTCTTATGGCCTAATTCTCATATCCATACATGACTGCTGGGAGAACCATAGCTTTGACTATGTGGACCTTTGTTGGCAAAGTGATGTCTCTGCTTTTTAATATGCTGTTTAGGTTTGTTATAGCTGTAATAACAAGGAGAAAGCATCTTTTAATTTCATGGCTGCAGTAATTGTCCACAATGCTTTTGAAGTCCAAGAAAATAAAATCTGTCACTACTTCCATTTTTCTCCTTCTATTTACCATAAAGTGATGGGGCCAAATGTCATGATATTAGTCTTTTTCTTTGAATGTTGAGTTTTCAGCCAATTTTTCAAACTCTCCTCTTTCATTCTAAAGACGCTCTATAATTCTTCTTTGCATTATGCCCTTACAGTCATATCATCTGCATATCTGAGGTTGTATATGTTTCTCCCAGCATTCTCCTAGCAATCTTGATTCCAGCTTGTGATTCATTCTGCCTGGTATTTTGGACTATATAAGTTAAATGGGTGACAGTGTATAGTCTTGTAGTACTCTTTTACCCATTTGCAGTCACTTGTTCTGACTGTTTCTTCTTAATCCAAATATAAAGAATAAGGGGAGATTCTCACTAAACTGACCTGAAAGGATCGTTGTTGAGGACAGGCTAGGATGATCAGATATCACCCCAGGAATCGTGGGAATGAGAAAGATTCTTGCTAAACTGACCTAGTAAAATTCTAGCTAAAATGGAATGATAAAAAGATGAAAACGAAAATCCAAAGATTGGGTCTAAAAGAAGAGACAGCTCAGAAAAGACTGACAAAAGTTTTGTCAAAAAGAGAATCTTTGTCAGAAGAAATGATTTATTTAAAATATGAATAGTTGTATGTACAAACCACAAAGATAAAAAGTAGATGGGGGGCTTCCCTGGTGGTCCCGTGGGTAAAGACACCGCCTTGCAGTGCAAGGGGCGCCGGTTCAATCCCTGGCCTGGGAGGATCCCATGTGCTACCAAGTGGCTGGACCAATGTGTCCAACTACCGACCCAACGCTCTGGAGCTCTGCAATGAGAGAGGCCGCTGTGATGGGAGGTCCACACAGGCCAAAGAACAAAGATGGATGGAAAGACCATTAGAAATGGCCAAAAAAAAAAAAAGTAGATGGTACACTTTCCTTTCTCCAGTCCTTGTTACAGATCTGTTTAGACATAAATTGTCGTATCAATTTAGTGTGTACCCCCCTAGAATTTTATGTATATGTACATATAAACACACAGTTGGGTCTTTTTATTGAACTTACACTTGCCTTGGCAATAATTGTATCTTTACATTTTAAGTTTTTCCATTTAAGATTTCCCTCTTTCCTTCAATAGAGACATCCTATACTTAAGAATAAACTTAAGAATTTATAGGTTTTATTACTTTTGTGAGTGAGGGTTTTTTTTCCCATTCCTTTTCTTCCCCTCACCCCCACATCGTGCTGTTTTTATTTATATTTATTTTCATCCATCTTTTTTATTCTTTGTCATGTGTGGGCCTCCCATTTCAGTGGCCTCTCTCACTGCAGAGCACGGGCTATGGGCACATGTGCTCCAGAGCACTGGCTCGTAATTGGACACACTGGTCCAGTCGCTCTGCGGCACGTGGCATCTTCCCAGGCCAGGGATTGAACCGGTGCCCCTTGCACTGCAAGGCAGACTCTTTACCCACTGGACCATTAGGGAAAGCCCTCCCATTCCACTTCTAACCTATCGTTTCCAATATGTGGGGAAGCTGTGCTTGTTGCAGAAATACTTTATTCTTTCTATTGTTTGGTTACTTTAGGTAGAAAAGCCAAGTGTAAATATTTTATTCCTCTCTTTGTCTAGAATTGGCTATCAATCCCATAACTTTATGATGGTGGTATTGAAGGGTCCCATTTTGTTCCTTTAAAAATAAGAAAACTTTTAAAAAAGTTAAATAGAAATTGTGTAACTATTAAGTGTGATATTTGTTAGTAGTTTCTAAAAATTCCTATCTAGCATGTTAGGGGAATTTCTTCTTAGTTTTCTAGGAGTTTGAACTCTGTTGGTGATTTTTTTGCATCTCCTAAGATAGCGTGTTATTTTTTTCATCACTTACCTTACTAATGGCACAAATGTGGTTGTGGAGTGTTTTTTCTTTTGATATACTGATGTGTTTGATTTGGTTATATTTTACGTAGGATTTAGGATTTTTGCTTGTTTATTCTCAAAGTCATTATTTTTGATAATCTTGTTTTGCACTCGGGTGCACAGGGTTGAAATCTCATATTTTTCAGTCTATTGCACATGATCATCATTGGTCTGAATATAGTCCCTCTCTTCTTTAATTTACTTGTCCATTTTTATCTCCACTCCTCTCATATTCTTCTGGTTTTTTTTTAATGTATCTTTGTAAAATATTGTTTTTCCTATGCATGTATTTTTTAATTTACAGAGATCAAATTGGATAATTTTCTCTTTTTAACAAAATTCATTTGTGATATTTTTGTGGACATTAAGACCCTTACTTAATAGCTGTTTGAGAATTTCTTTGACACATTAATGGGTAGAGAAATTGCTGGTTTCTTGAGTATATGTAATTTGCTGATTGGTTTCTAGAGTGATGCCCTTGTCTTCATTTCCACTAGCAGTGCATGATTGCACATGGCATTATCTAGAGTTCTAACTCTTGCTAGTCTGATAAATGTGAAGTCAGAGCTTCTGTTTATATTAATTTGTTATTTTTTTGTTTATCACTGAGATGAAGCATCTCTTCCTAAATTGGTTAACCTTTTGGGTTTCCTCTTCTCTGATTTGCTTGTTTATATCCTTTGTAAGAGCATGGAATATTTGTGTCTTTACTTATTGAGATCATCTTCTATTGTTTGGTTACTTTAGGTAGAAAAGCCAAGTGTAAATATTTTATTCCTCTCTTTGTCTAGAATTGGCTATCAATCCCATAACTTTATGATGGTGGTATTGAAGGGTCCCATTTTGTTCCTTTAAAAATAAGAAAACTTTTAAAAAAGTTAAATAGAAATTGTGTAACTATTAAGTGTGATATTTGTTAGTAGTTTCTAAAAATTCCTATCTAGCATGTTAGGGGAATTTCTTCTTAGTTTTCTAGGAGTTTGAACTCTGTTGGTGATTTTTTTGCATCTCCTAAGATAGCGTGTTATTTTTTTCATCACTTACCTTACTAATGGCACAAATGTGGTTGTGGAGTGTTTTTTCTTTTGATATACTGATGTGTTTGATTTGGTTATATTTTACGTAGGATTTAGGATTTTTGCTTGTTTATTCTCAAAGTCATTATTTTTGATAATCTTGTTTTGCACTCGGGTGCACAGGGTTGAAATCTCATATTTTTCAGTCTATTGCACATGATCATCATTGGTCTGAATATAGTCCCTCTCTTCTTTAATTTACTTGTCCATTTTTATCTCCACTCCTCTCATATTCTTCTGGTTTTTTTTTAATGTATCTTTGTAAAATATTGTTTTTCCTATGCATGTATTTTTTAATTTACAGAGATCAAATTGGATAATTTTCTCTTTTTAACAAAATTCATTTGTGATATTTTTGTGGACATTAAGACCCTTACTTAATAGCTGTTTGAGAATTTCTTTGACACATTAATGGGTAGAGAAATTGCTGGTTTCTTGAGTATATGTAATTTGCTGATTGGTTTCTAGAGTGATGCCCTTGTCTTCATTTCCACTAGCAGTGCATGATTGCACATGGCATTATCTAGAGTTCTAACTCTTGCTAGTCTGATAAATGTGAAGTCAGAGCTTCTGTTTATATTAATTTGTTATTTTTTTGTTTATCACTGAGATGAAGCATCTCTTCCTAAATTGGTTAACCTTTTGGGTTTCCTCTTCTCTGATTTGCTTGTTTATATCCTTTGTAAGAGCATGGAATATTTGTGTCTTTACTTATTGAGATCATCTTCTATCTGTATTCACAAGTAGGATTAGTTTTCTTTTCCCTAAATTTATTTTTGGTAATGTTTCAGATTAGTGTTACAGTTTTAATAGAAAAATACTATTATTTATTAAAGCTAAAAAAAAATCTAATACTTGTAAGGTAGGTTAAGATAAAGTCATTGGATTTGTATTCATATTAGGAACATGACTTACAATAACAGGCACTGTTTTATGTAATGGGTTTAATTTTAAAAAGGCATATTTACTGGATCTTTTATTTTAAAAAATTAATAAAAGGAAAAAATATATAAATATACATGAATACAGACACACATACACACAGTCTCTTGTAGCTACTGTAATTGTTTTGGGAAATATTACGAGTTTGTATATATATGAAAACCAAGATTACCAAATATATTTATAGTCTGGAAACTCTTGCCTTGTGTTACCTACAATGTACATGGAATGCCCACCTTGATAGTAAAATCAGTAACGTAAACCTATATTTCAGTCTTATTCTCCCTCCTTATAAGCTCTTTTCATTTTATCCTTAGTGCCTTTGTATATTTACATATAAGGCAGCATGTCTTAATAAAAACTTAACTCTAGTATCTTTGATTTCTTCATATCTCAGTATGTACATTTGTGATTTAAATATGATGGGTTTATACATAGTTATTTTACCTGTTTTACTTTTCTTTTTGTTTGTATGACAGTGACATTTATTCAGAACAGTGTAACATAGGAAGAGCTCAATTAAAGTTAACTTTATTAACTTTGTCTATTTTCATTGTTTGAGAATTTCTTTGACACATTAATGGGTAGAGAAATTGCTGGTTTCTTGAGTATATGTAATTTGCTGATTGGTTTCTAGAGTGATGCCCTTGTCTTCATTTCCACTAGCAGTGCATGATTGCACATGGCATTATCTAGAGTTCTAACTCTTGCTAGTCTGATAAATGTGAAGTCAGAGCTTCTGTTTATATTAATTTGTTATTTTTTTGTTTATCACTGAGATGAAGCATCTCTTCCTAAATTGGTTAACCTTTTGGGTTTCCTCTTCTCTGATTTGCTTGTTTATATCCTTTGTAAGAGCATGGAATATTTGTGTCTTTACTTATTGAGATCATCTTCTATCTGTATTCACAAGTAGGATTAGTTTTCTTTTCCCTAAATTTATTTTTGGTAATGTTTCAGATTAGTGTTACAGTTTTAATAGAAAAATACTATTATTTATTAAAGCTAAAAAAAAATCTAATACTTGTAAGGTAGGTTAAGATAAAGTCATTGGATTTGTATTCATATTAGGAACATGACTTACAATAACAGGCACTGTTTTATGTAATGGGTTTAATTTTAAAAAGGCATATTTACTGGATCTTTTATTTTAAAAAATTAATAAAAGGAAAAAATATATAAATATACATGAATACAGACACACATACACACAGTCTCTTGTAGCTACTGTAATTGTTTTGGGAAATATTACGAGTTTGTATATATATGAAAACCAAGATTACCAAATATATTTATAGTCTGGAAACTCTTGCCTTGTGTTACCTACAATGTACATGGAATGCCCACCTTGATAGTAAAATCAGTAACGTAAACCTATATTTCAGTCTTATTCTCCCTCCTTATAAGCTCTTTTCATTTTATCCTTAGTGCCTTTGTATATTTACATATAAGGCAGCATGTCTTAATAAAAACTTAACTCTAGTATCTTTGATTTCTTCATATCTCAGTATGTACATTTGTGATTTAAATATGATGGGTTTATACATAGTTATTTTACCTGTTTTACTTTTCTTTTTGTTTGTATGACAGTGACATTTATTCAGAACAGTGTAACATAGGAAGAGCTCAATTAAAGTTAACTTTATTAACTTTGTCTATTTTCATTGTGCATTATTCATGTGTGCTTAGTCCTGTCTGACACTTTGAGACCCATGGACTGTAGCCCAGCAGACTCCTCCGTCCTTGGAATTTTTCAGGCAAGAGTAGTGGAGTGGGCTGCCATTTCCTACTCCAGGGATCTTCCAGACCCAGGGATCAAACCTGTCTCTCTTATGTCTCTGGAGTTGGCAGGCAGATTCTTTACCACTGTGCCACCTGGGAAGCTGAGACTTAAATATATTTAAGTCCTTGTACTTATTTTTAGTAGTTATGTAACCTACACAGATGTTATTTTTGCTAATTTTTATCTGTTTCAGAAGGGACTTGAGTAAACTGTTCACATTGGAATGGGGGTAAAGGAGTGGATATTTTAGTATTTCCTTTATATCTTTATATACAGTTTGGATTCCTCTCACCCCCATTTTATAATATTTCTAATGAGAAAGAATATTGAAAGCAATTAAGATGTAGATAATTGGACTGATCTCTTGATGAGCATTTGGATGGTTTTGTTATAGGACAATGGTCAAATGGTTCATATTAGTGAACTAGTCAACTAGAATGGTCAGTTAGTTCATATCTCCAAAGAAATGTCCACTAAAGCGATGAGGTACCCTTTTCTGTCAATGAATTTTTTAAAAATAATGATAACACTTAATACACGGAAAATGTATTAAACTTCACTCTCATACGTAGCTGTTTATGTTGTCAACTGGTCAGTACTTATAAGGAAACTGTTATACTTTGACTGAGTAATTCTTTTCTTAGAGAAATAAACAAAATTACTAATATGTACATGGAATGCCCACCTTGATAGTAAAATCAGTAACGTAAACCTATATTTCAGTCTTATTATCTCCTTATAAGCTCTTTTCATTTTATCCTTAGTGCCTTTGTATATTTACATATAAGGCAGCATGTCTTAATAAAAACTTAACTCTAGTATCTTTGATTTCTTCATATCTCAGTATGTACATTTGTGATTTAAATATGATGGGTTTATACATAGTTATTTTACCTGTTTTACTTTTCTTTTTGTTTGTATGACAGTGACATTTATTCAGAACAGTGTAACATAGGAAGAGCTCAATTAAAGTTAACTTTATTAACTTTGTCTATTTTCATTGTGCATTATTCATGTGTGCTTAGTCCTGTCTGACACTTTGAGACCCATGGACTGTAGCCCAGCAGACTCCTCCGTCCTTGGAATTTTTCAGGCAAGAGTAGTGGAGTGGGCTGCCATTTCCTACTCCAGGGATCTTCCAGACCCAGGGATCAAACCTGTCTCTCTTATGTCTCTGGAGTTGGCAGGCAGATTCTTTACCACTGTGCCACCTGGGAAGCTGAGACTTAAATATATTTAAGTCCTTGTACTTATTTTTAGTAGTTATGTAACCTACACAGATGTTATTTTTGCTAATTTTTATCTGTTTCAGAAGGGACTTGAGTAAACTGTTCACATTGGAATGGGGGTAAAGGAGTGGATATTTTAGTATTTCCTTTATATCTTTATATACAGTTTGGATTCCTCTCACCCCCATTTTATAATATTTCTAATGAGAAAGAATATTGAAAGCAATTAAGATGTAGATAATTGGACTGATCTCTTGATGAGCATTTGGATGGTTTTGTTATAGGACAATGGTCAAATGGTTCATATTAGTGAACTAGTCAACTAGAATGGTCAGTTAGTTCATATCTCCAAAGAAATGTCCACTAAAGCGATGAGGTACCCTTTTCTGTCAATGAATTTTTTAAAAATAATGATAACACTTAATACACGGAAAATGTATTAAACTTCACTCTCATACGTAGCTGTTTATGTTGTCAACTGGTCAGTACTTATAAGGAAACTGTTATACTTTGACTGAGTAATTCTACTTGTTATAGTCTATCCTAGAGAAATAAACAAAATTACTAATATGTATGAAGACCACCAATGACAGTTTATTTTGTAATATTGAAAAATTAGGCCTTCCCTGGTGGCTCAGATGAACAGTATAAACAACTATACTGAAACTAGTATCATTTAGGAATGCTTTTGGCTGCAGGTAACCCCTATTAACAGAGATATAACATATAAAGATAATTCTCATACGTCTGGTGGTGGATAGTCTTTTTATCTGATAATCACTGGTACTCAGTGAGGACATAAAGATACTTTCTCTTCTCCTCAACCATCTTTCATCCCTACTGTGCTGGCTTATTGTCTTAGAGACATCCAAGACCACAATGAAAAGCAGCAAAAGGATTTGTTTGAGGTTTTCTGTTTGTTTTGAAGTGAGTCTCGTTTATTGTTGAATGATAAACTTTCTCCAAAAGTACCTTTTCTCTGTCCCCAGAAGACAGCTCATTGTTTACAAGGCTGTGTGTGACCGTAATAGACTCTAACCAAGAAAGTTTTGTCTTTGCAGATTCTATAGTGGGGAGTTTCAGGGTAGGCTAAATGGGATTGGGAATGTGTATTTTGAGTAGCCAGTCAACAAGTTCTACAATGCAGGTTAAATAAATTATGGTCAGTTGACTTGAAGATCTATAATAAACCCAATGAAAATTATGGTCTAAAAACAGTAGTAACACAGAAAGTGTTTTCATGATAAAAGAAAGCTATAAAACTTTGCACCATGAGTCAATATAGAGAAATTGACTGAAAGGGAAATTAGAAGGAAATAATCAAAATGATATAAATAAAAGCAAAAAGAATGTATCTGAATAGCTTTGCATATTACTTTTCTTTTGGATGGTATGGAGGAAAGGACTGGTGTTCTCTTGGTTTGTATTTCTAAAAGCAGAATTGCCAAATCATAATGTATGTGCATGGTTTTGTCAGATCCATTTTGCAAAAGAAATTCGACTGATCTGCCTTGCCACCAGCCATATAAAGATATATCTATAATTCATCTGCTTGTGAACATTGGGTTTATCACTTAATTTACCTCTTTAATTTCACAGGTATATGTAGGATACATTAGAGCTACCTTTTTTAAAATGTAAAAAATATTCAAACATAGGAAAATTCAAAGAAGAGTACACAAAATCCTCACCCAACAGTACCAATTGTTAATATTTAAAACTGTGATAATTTGTATTTTTTACTACTCTTTAGCTTTGTAGTTTTCCATATGATGTTTTATGATCTCCGTAGTCTCATGGCTCTTCATTAGTCTCTCATTTGTTTCTGAGTAGAATCTAGTTATTAATAATGACTTTTTATAAAAAGGTAAATATTTTTAGTTCAGTTCAGTCACTCAGTCATGTCGGACTCTTTGCAACCACATGGAGTGCAGCGTGCCAGGCTTCGTGTCCTTCAGCATCTTCTGGAATTTGCTCAAACTCATGTCCATTGAGTTGCTGATGCCATTCAACCATCTCATCTTCTGTCATCTTCTTCTCCTTCTGCCTTCTGTTTTTCCCAACATCAGGCTCTTTTAATGATAAACTTTCTCAAAGGGGAGTTGGGGGAATAGACTCTAACCAAGAAAGTTTTGTCTTTGCAGATTCTATAGTGGGGAGTTTCAGGGTAGGCTAAAGGGGATTGGGAATGTGTATTTTGAGTAGCCAGTCAACAAGTTCTACAATGCAGGTTAAATAAATTATGGTCAGTTGACTTGAAGATCTATAATAAACCCAATGAAAATTATGGTCTAAAAACAGTAGTAACACAGAAAGTGTTTTCATGATAAAAGAAAGCTATAAAACTTTGCACCATGAGTCAATATAGAGAAATTGACTGAAAGGGAAATTAGAAGGAAATAATCAAAATGATATAAATAAAAGCAAAAAGAATGTATCTGAATAGCTTTGCATATTACTTTTCTTTTGGATGGTATGGAGGAAAGGACTGGTGTTCTCTTGGTTTGTATTTCTAAAAGCAGAATTGCCAAATCATAATGTATGTGCATGGTTTTGTCAGATCCATTTTGCAAAAGAAATTGACTGATCTGCCTTGCCACCAGCCATATAAAGATATATCTATAATTCATCTGCTTGTGAACATTGGGTTTATCACTTAATTTACCTCTTTAATTTCACAGGTATATGTAGGATACATTAGAGATACCTTTTATAAAATGTAAAAAATATTCAAACATAGGAAAATTCAAAGAAGAGTGCACAAAATCCTCACCCAACAGTACCAATTGTTAATATTTAAAACTGTGATAATTTGTATTTTTTACTACTCTTTAGCTTTGTAGTTTTCCATATGATGTTTTATGATCTCCGTAGTCTCATGGCTCTTCATTAGTCTCTCATTTGTTTCTGAGTAGAATCTAGTTATTAATAATGACTTTTTATAAAAAGGTAAATATTTTTAGTTCAGTTCAGTTACTCAGTCATGTCGGACTCTTTGCAACCACATGGAGTGCAGCGTGCCAGGCTTCGTGTCCTTCAGCATCTTCTGGAATTTGCTCAAACTCATGTCCATTGAGTTGCTGATGCCATTCAACCATCTCATCTTCTGTCATCTTCTTCTCCTTCTGCCTTCTGTTTTTCCCAACATCAGGCTCTTTTCCAATGAGTCATCTCTTTGCAACAGATGGCCAAAGTATTGGAGCTTCAGCTTCAGCATCAGTCCTTCCAGTGAATATTCAGAGTTTATTTCCTTTAGGATTGACTGGTTTGATCTCCTTGTAGTCCAAGGGACTCTCTAGAGCCTTTTCCAACACCACACTTCAAAGGCATCAATTCTTCAGTGCTTAGCCTTCTTTATGGTCTAGTTCTCGCATCCATCCATGACTACTGGGAAAACCATAGCTTTGACTTTACAAATCTTTGTCGGCAAAGTGATGTGTCTGCCGTTTAACGCTGTCTAGGTTTGTCATAGCTTTTCTTCCAAAGAATAAGCATCTTTTAGTTGCATGGCTACAGTCATCATCCACAGTGATTTATTAATTTTGTGGGGGGTGGGGTGGGGAGGGAAAGGAGCAGGCGGGTCACTTCTGTTGGTCTTTCATTTGTCTATTTTCATCCATCTTTGTTCTTTGGCCTGTGTGGGCCTCTCATCGCGATGGCCTCTGTTGTCGCAGAGCACTGGCTCTGGGCGCATGCACTCCAGAGCTCTGGCTCGGCAATTGGACACATGGGTCCAGCCACTCTGCGGCACATGGGATCTTCCCAGACCAGGGATCGAACTGGCGGCCTTTGCATTGTAAGGTGGTGTCCTTACCCACTGGACAACCAGGGAAGCCTGATCTTAGTTTTTTGAATCTTAAGTTTTAAGCCAGCTTTTTTACTTGCCTCTTTCTTCTTCATCAAGAGGCTGTTTGGTTCCTTTTCACTTTCTGCCATAAGGGTGGTGTCATCTGCATACCTGAGGTTATTGATATTTCCTCCCAGCAATCTTGCCTCCAGCTTGTGTTTGATCCAGATTGGCATTTAGAATGATGTGCTCTGCATATAAATTAAAATAAGCAGGGTGATAATACACAGCCTTGGCATACTCCTTTCCCAATTTTTTCCCAGTTTGGATCCAGTCCATTATTCCATGTCCAGTTCTAACTGTTGCTTCTTGTCCTGCATACAGGTTTCTAAGGAGGCAGGTGAGGTGCTCTGGTATTCCCATCTCTTTCAGGATTTTCCACTGTTTGTGTGATCCACATAGTCAAAGGATTTAGTGTAGTCAGTGAGGCAGTGATAGATGTTTTTCTGGAATTTTCTTTATTTTTGTGATCCATTGTATGTTGACAATTTGATCTCTGTTTCCTCTGCCTTGTCTAAATCCAGCTTGTACATCTGGAAGTTCTAGGTTTGAAGCCTAGCTTGGAGAATTTTGAGCATTACTTTGCTAGCATGTGAAATGAGTATAATTTTGGGGTAGTTTAAACATTCTTTGGCATTACCCTTCTTTGGGATTGGAATGAAAACTGACCTTTTTCAGACCTGACACCACTGCTGAGTTTTCCAAATTTGCTGATATATTGAGTATAGCACTTTCACAGCATCATATTTTAATATTTGAAATAGCTCTACTGGAATTCCATCTCCTCCACTATTTTGTTCATAGTTATGCTTCCTAAGGCTTACTTTGTACTTCAGGATGTCTGGTCCTAGGTGAGTGATCACACCATCGTGGTTATCCAGGTCATTAAGATATTTTTTGTGTAATTCTTCTATGTATTCCTTCCACCTTTTCTTAATATTTTCTGCTTCTCTTAGGTCCACACCATTTTTGTCCTTTATTATGCCCATCTTTCCCTTGATGTCTCTAATTTTCTTGAAGAGATGACAAATGAGCTTTTTTAAAAAGTTTTTTTTTTTTTTAAATTTATCTGTTTTTGGCTGCACTGGATCTTTGTTGCTTTGCATGGGCTTTCTCTAGTAGGAGCGAATGGAGCTACTCTTTGTTACAGTGCATGAGCTTCTCATTGTGGTGGCCTCTCCTGTTGCAGAGCACAGGCTTTAGGCCCTCAGGCTTCAGTAGTTGTGGCTCGCAGGTTCCAAGAGCATGGACTCAGTAGGTGTGGCTCACGGGCTTAGTTGCTTCACAGCGTGTGGAATCTTCCCAGATCATTTTCCACATAGTTCCATAAAAAAGGGGGATTCCTATACTCCTTTCCCAATTTTTCCCAGTTTGGATCCAGTCCATTATTCCATGTCCAGTTCTAACTGTTGCTTCTTGTCCTGCATACAGGTTTCTAAGGAGGCAGGTGAGGTGCTCTGGTATTCCCATCTCTTTCAGGATTTTCCACTGTTTGTGTGATCCACATAGTCAAAGGATTTAGTGTAGTCAGTGAGGCAGTGATAGATGTTTTTCTGGAATTTTCTTTATTTTTGTGATCCATTGTATGTTGACAATTTGATCTCTGTTTCCTCTGCCTTGTCTAAATCCAGCTTGTACATCTGGAAGTTCTAGGTTTGAAGCCTAGCTTGGAGAATTTTGAGCATTACTTTGCTAGCATGTGAAATGAGTATAATTTTGGGGTAGTTTAAACATTCTTTGGCATTACCCTTCTTTGGGATTGGAATGAAAACTGACCTTTTTCAGACCTGACACCACTGCTGAGTTTTCCAAATTTGCTGATATATTGAGTATAGCACTTTCACAGCATCATATTTTAATATTTGAAATAGCTCTACTGGAATTCCATCTCCTCCACTATTTTGTTCATAGTTATGCTTCCTAAGGCTTACTTTGTACTTCAGGATGTCTGGTCCTAGGTGAGTGATCACACCATCGTGGTTATCCAGGTCATTAAGATATTTTTTGTGTAATTCTTCTATGTATTCCTTCCACCTTTTCTTAATATTTTCTGCTTCTCTTAGGTCCACACCATTTTTGTCCTTTATTATGCCCATCTTTCCCTTGATGTCTCTAATTTTCTTGAAGAGATGACAAATGAGCTTTTTTAAAAAGTTTTTTTTTTTTTTAAATTTATCTGTTTTTGGCTGCACTGGATCTTTGTTGCTTTGCATGGGCTTTCTCTAGTAGGAGCGAATGGAGCTACTCTTTGTTACAGTGCATGAGCTTCTCATTGTGGTGGCCTCTCCTGTTGCAGAGCACAGGCTTTAGGCCCTCAGGCTTCAGTAGTTGTGGCTCGCAGGTTCCAAGAGCATGGACTCAGTAGGTGTGGCTCACGGGCTTAGTTGCTTCACAGCGTGTGGAATCTTCCCAGATCAGGGATTGAACGCATGTCCCCTGCATTGGCAGGTGGACTCTTCACTCACTGTGCCACTGAGGAAATCCGCAGATGAGCTTTAAAAACACTAGATATTGAATGTTTTTTTAGAATCTTTGGTTCCTGTATCATATTAAAGCTGTGAAGAACTATAATAAGATACATACTACTAAGATAGATATGTGAAAGTGCTTTGTAAGCCACATTGGAGAAGCTGGATATTATCACTATCTCTGTTTAGCTTATCAAGGTAAAGTATGGGGTATGATATGTTAAGAATTTGTTCTACAAAACCACCAGGAGTTCTCTGAGTGACCACAGAAAAGCAGTGTACTTCTGTGTGACATTTGTAGTATTTTTTTAAAAAGCTCTGGTATACTTAGAAAATAAAAGTTTTTGTTTTTCATTTTAGAAAAATTAAGCACTGTTTTAGTTTAAATGTTTCTTGCAAGAATACAGTAGTTTCTTCTAGAATTAAATTTGAACCAGAAGACATTGAGGCTGATAAGCTTGATAATAGATAAAGAAAGATTATATGAAAAATAGCAGAGTTGGTAATGAATCCATAAAAACCTGTGATACAGGACACCAAACTTTCTCAAATATATTATTTATAGATATCTATTTACTACTGGTTTCATCAGTATATTGGAAAATTGCTTATTAATCACTCACATATGCAGTTTTCTGTTAAGTCCTGTTCAGTATATTGGAACATTTTATCATGTATGTAAATCATTTATTTATTTATGGTATGTTTCTAGTAATAGTTAGGCTAAGTTCAGTCACTTAGTCACTATTAATGTTTCACCAAATTTGTGTTTTATGATCATAAATTTCTCCTTTAATCTCACATAATTTTCTTGTATTATGTGCCATCATAAAAAAAGATTATATGTAATTTATTATTATGGTGGGGAGAAAAACCCGATCCAATCTGTAAATGTGGGTTCTGTTGTTACTAGAATAATGATGGCATATTTATACTATCAGGAGACAGTAAAAGACAATGTCTTGGACAACTGGTTGCTTATATTCTTTTCAGAGGTATAATAGGAATGTAGGAAAACAGGAACATTTCGTTTAAATGTGAATCATAAGAAGAGAATGCTTAAATGTATTCAGTCAAGGGATTAGGCATCTTTAGTTTATTTTTAAGAAATTGATTATTTGACTGTCTGCCTTGGTCATTTTGCTTTTGTCTGAATATTTACACGTATAATTTTCATATATTAGTACCAAAACCGTTTTTGATGATAGAATATTAGTAGAATAATAGTTTTAAAAATAGAAGTTGGGGGCTTCCCTGGTGGTCCAGTGGGTAAGGACACCGCCTTGCAGTGCAAGGGGCGCCAGTTCGATCCTTGGCCTGGGAAGATCCCATGTGCCGGAGTGGCTGGACCGATGTGTCCAATTACCGAGCTGGCGCTCTGCGACGACAGAGGCCACCGCGATGGGAGGCCCACAGGAGCCAAAGAACAAAGACGGATGAAAAATAGAGAAATGAAAGACCAATAGAAGTGGCCCGCCCGTTCCCCTCCCTCCCCACCCCACCCCTGCCCAAAAAAGATAAATAAAATAAAATAAATGTTAAAAAAAAAGTAGAAATAGAAGCTGGGCTTTCCTGGTGGTTCAGTGGGTAGAGAATCCGCCTTGCAGTGCAAGGGGCAGCAGTTCGCTCCCTGACCCGGAAAGATCCCACATGTCAAGGAATGGCTGGGCCGGTGTGTCCAGTTATGAGGCAGCACCCTGGAGCACATGTGCCCACCGCCGATGCTCTGCAACGAGAGAGGCCTCTGTGATGGGAGGCCCGCACATGCCAAAGAATAAAGATAGATGAAAAATAAACAATAACTTAGAGGCAAAAAAATACCCTATAAAAATAATAGAAACTGCAGTTCACATTTAATAGTGACAGTGCAGTAGATGCAAGACTAAGAATTAAAAAATTTTTTCAGAGCTCTGGAAAAAATTCTGGCTTATAATCATTTTTTATACTTCTAGTTAGTTATCTTTGTTATTTACTATGACTAAGATTTTATCTTTTTAACCAAATAACATTGAATAACTATAATATTTTAAGGTAATTTGGGACAGAACTGTTCTGTGTATTTGTTTATGTAGGTACTGTCCTTAGTAGAGTTATAATTAGTAGAATGCAAGAATCCTGTCTTGGACAACTGGTTGCTTATATTCTTTTCAGAGGTATAATAGGAATGTAGGAAAACAGGAACATTTCGTTTAAATGTGAATCATAAGAAGAGAATGCTTAAATGTATTCAGTCAAGGGATTAGGCATCTTTAGTTTATTTTTAAGAAATTGATTATTTGACTGTCTGCCTTGGTCATTTTGCTTTTGTCTGAATATTTACACGTATAATTTTCATATATTAGTACCAAAACCGTTTTTGATGATAGAATATTAGTAGAATAATAGTTTTAAAAATAGAAGTTGGGGGCTTCCCTGGTGGTCCAGTGGGTAAGGACACCGCCTTGCAGTGCAAGGGGCGCCAGTTCGATCCTTGGCCTGGGAAGATCCCATGTGCCGGAGTGGCTGGACCGATGTGTCCAATTACCGAGCTGGCGCTCTGCGACGACAGAGGCCACCGCGATGGGAGGCCCACAGGAGCCAAAGAACAAAGACGGATGAAAAATAGAGAAATGAAAGACCAATAGAAGTGGCCCGCCCGTTCCCCTCCCTCCCCACCCCACCCCCCAAAAAAGATAAATAAAATAAAATAAATGTTAAAAAAAAAGTAGAAATAGAAGCTGGGCTTTCCTGGTGGTTCAGTGGGTAGAGAATCCGCCTTGCAGTGCAAGGGGCAGCAGTTCGCTCCCTGACCCGGAAAGATCCCACATGTCAAGGAATGGCTGGGCCGGTGTGTCCAGTTATGAGGCAGCACCCTGGAGCACATGTGCCCACCGCCGATGCTCTGCAACGAGAGAGGCCTCTGTGATGGGAGGCCCGCACATGCCAAAGAATAAAGATAGATGAAAAATAAACAATAACTTAGAGGCAAAAAAATACCCTATAAAAATAATAGAAACTGCAGTTCACATTTAATAGTGACAGTGCAGTAGATGCAAGAGCTAAGAATTAAAAATTGTTTCAGAGCTCTGGAAAAAAATTCTGGCTTATAATCATTTTTTATACTTCTAGTTAGTTATCTTTGTTATTTACTATGACTAAGATTTTATCTTTTTAACCAAATAACATTGAATAACTATAATATTTTAAGGTAATTTGGGACAGAACTGTTCTGTGTATTTGTTTATGTAGGTACTGTCCTTAGTAGAGTTATAATTAGTAGAATGCAAGAATCCTGTCTTTATACCCTGATTCAAATCAAGTGGCAGGCACATAGTAGGCATTCAGTGAATAATTGTTGAATGCATGAATGGAGGCTTCTGTCTTTAAGGGAATTATAATCTGGTTGGAAATGAGGTAAATCATAAAACATCTGGAAAATTTAATGATATAAGAAAATAGTATAATTGTATGAGGTTGGTTACATACTGTGTTTAGCGGAGTGCTAAAAATTTACCCCATCTTTTTTGAAAAGAAATGTTAGGTAAATAAAAATAATGGCACAGAAACTTTGTTTATGAGGAAAATTTCGAGAAGCTTATAGTTTGTTAAAAGATAAAGCTAGCTGTAGAGTTAATACCAGGTTAAAACAGTTTTTGAGGTGTACTTGACTTCAGAGTTAAATAGGCATCTCATTTTTTTGTGTGTGTTTATCTCGTATATTTACTGCTTTTCCTTGTAATTGAGTTCCTGATTCTGGTTGCATACAGTGTACTGTTGGTCGGCATGTGTTATTCAGCATACGTGTTTCAGCCACAGAACTGTCAGCAGTGCATTGTGTGTTTTGTCACTGTCTTAGCCCTCATGCCAGTAACTGTCCTGGTACAAATAAAAATGGTTAGATAGCATCACTGACTCAGCAAGCATCAGCTTGAGCAGGCTCTGGGAGATAGTGAAGGACAGGCATACCTGGTGTGCTGTAGTCCATGGGGTTACAAAGAGTCGGAGATGACTTAGTGACTGAACAACAACGAAGTAAGTGCTCAGTTAATACTGTTGAACGAAGGAATTTGAGTCAGATCTCTGTTGTTAGTAGTCTCCACTGTTTCATCTTATGTATATATATAGTTATGTGTGTGTGTGTGTGTATATATATGTTTGTTCGTTTATATATGTGTGTTCTGGTACTGTACCCTAACTAGGTTGAAGGTGCACCGTGAGTAGCAACTTAGTTTGTTTGTCTTTCCTATATTTTCCTTTCTGGCAATTTGGACTGTGATGGGGAATAGGTTTCCCCCAAAGATGTTATTGAACTGAATGAAAATGGTTGATTTTATTTTCCTGTGAGACTGCTAAAAATACAGTCATAAACAAGGAATTTGGAAGAGAATCCAAAAGCTAGTGTGTACCTGTTTGTCAGCCTGAGCACGTCTGTGACTACATCATTCTCTGGAAAGAGCTGCGGTTCTGGGACAGCCGAGTCGCTTGCTCCTCAGCGGCCTATTTGTTTTATTTTTGGCCTCTTAACTATGTCACAGATGGTGTAGGTCAGTGGTTCTCCAAGTGTTGTCCCAGAATAGCAGCATCAGCATCACCTGGATACTTGCGAAAAATGAGTGTTCCCAGGCCCCACTCCAGACCCGTTGAGTCAGGAATGAGGAAGGGGCCAGCCCAGGCAGGCTGTGTTTCAGCATGTCCTCTGGGTGATTCTGACACTGCCAAGGGACAGCACTGGCTTTAGGAGAGAGGGCCAGCTAGAGATCATGGTTGTATGCCCATAGGAAAACAACCTGCAGCCTAAATGCAAGAGAATAATGTAGTCCAAAGCTTCTCAGAGGGAATAGGTATAGTTCATAGAAGACATTAACATAGCCATGTAAAGCAGATTACTGAAACTTCACTGTGTAGTCTTCTTTCAGTTCATTTGCTTAGTCATGTCCAGCTCACCCCTTGGACTGCTCTTCCTTAGCTTAAGTAAACTATTTTATTGACTTTTACTTTTCATGTATTTCTCTTGTTGTCTGTGAGCTTGTGTTCAGTTGACAGAACCTCATATTAATTGTCTTCTGGCAATTTATTTTAGGTTTTTTGTAAAAGTGAGTGTTCTTTCTTTCCCATAGCATGTGGCAGAGAAACAACTGGAAAATATCCAACCTAAACTAATATTTTGTGTACATTTCTTTTTGAATACACTTTTCAGTGATTTCAGCTTGAAATTTTAACTTAGAATTGTAGACTACAAGATAACTGAAATGGTTGCAAAAACTAGATATGTTTAAAGTAATTTCTCCCATGTTTGCAGGTAAGGCTACTTAGATATAGCAGATTTATATTCCTTATATGTATGTATCCTTTTGACAAATTAGAATTGAAAATAATAGTAATAAATTTCCTGTTTACTGTATACACTTTACATTGTAAAGTATCTAGTTACTGTTTTTTTTTTTTTAAATTTCTAATGGTTAGGAAATTGGAGGTCTAATTTTAAACATGATATTAAAATCTTGTGGGATTTTTAAAATATATTTTTATGTATTTTTATATATTTCCTCAAATATTATTCCAAAATTTTCTTTTCAAAAATATATATGATTAGTTTCACTTGTACTACAAATATTTTATTTGTAACACTTAAAAGCTATTTTCATACCATATCTATCTGATCAGATTGTCCACAGTAGTGGCGAAACTGATTAACACTACCACAGTCAACATCCAGTTGCATTTTTTCCAACATGTTGTATTATCAAATTATTGAACTTTATTAATCTGATGAAAGAGCTACATGTAATTACAATTTTAATGGACATTTCTCTTGTGAGATTGAAAATCTTTTTAATATGTTTGAACCTTTCGTAATTCCTTTCAATCAAAATTTCTTTTCTTTTTTTTTTAGCTTCATGCCACAAGCTTTTTCTTAGTTATTTATTATTTTCATCCATCTTTATTCTTTGGCATGTGTGGGCCTCATTGCAGTGGCCTCTCTTGTTGCAGAGCACTGACTCTGGGCTCCAGAGCACTGGCTCGCCGGTCCAGCCGCTTCACGGCACGTGGGATCTTCTGGGGCCAGGGATTGAACCGGTGCTCTTTACCTACTGGACCACCAGGGAAGCCCCAACATTTCTTTTTGTTTTTCCTATTGAGTTTTGGAAATCCAGGTACTTGATATTAATTGTCTTCTGGCAATTTATTTTAGGTTTTTTGTAAAAGTGAGTGTTCTTTCTTTCCCATAGCATGTGGCAGAGAAACAACTGGAAAATATCCAACCTAAACTAATATTTTGTGTACATTTCTTTTGAATACACTTTTCAGTGATTTCAGCTTGAAATTTTAACTTAGAATTGTAGACTACAAGATAACTGAAATGGTTGCAAAAACTAGATATGTTTAAAGTAATTTCTCCCATGTTTGCAGGTAAGGCTACTTAGATATAGCAGATTTATATTCCTTATATGTATGTATCCTTTTGACAAATTAGAATTGAAAATAATAGTAATAAATTTCCTGTTTACTGTATACACTTTACATTGTAAAGTATCTAGTTACTGTTTTTTTTTTTTTAAATTTCTAATGGTTAGGAAATTGGAGGTCTAATTTTAAACATGATATTAAAATCTTGTGGGATTTTTAAAATATATTTTTATGTATTTTTATATATTTCCTCAAATATTATTCCAAAATTTTCTTTTCAAAAATATATATGATTAGTTTCACTTGTACTACAAATATTTTATTTGTAACACTTAAAAGCTATTTTCATACCATATCTATCTGATCAGATTGTCCACAGTAGTGGCGAAACTGATTAACACTACCACAGTCAACATCCAGTTGCATTTTTTCCAACATGTTGTATTATCAAATTATTGAACTTTATTAATCTGATGAAAGAGCTACATGTAATTACAATTTTAATGGACATTTCTCTTGTGAGATTGAAAATCTTTTTAATATGTTTGAACCTTTCGTAATTCCTTTCAATCAAAATTTCTTTTCTTTTTTTTTTAGCTTCATGCCACAAGCTTTTTCTTAGTTATTTATTATTTTCATCCATCTTTATTCTTTGGCATGTGTGGGCCTCATTGCAGTGGCCTCTCTTGTTGCAGAGCACTGACTCTGGGCTCCAGAGCACTGGCTCGCCGGTCCAGCCGCTTCACGGCACGTGGGATCTTCTGGGGCCAGGGATTGAACCGGTGCTCTTTACCTACTGGACCACCAGGGAAGCCCCAACATTTCTTTTTGTTTTTCCTATTGAGTTTTGCATCTTTTTCTTATTAATATATTAAAAAGAAATTAATTTCTTACTAACTTATAGGTACTCTTGATATATCAGGAAAAGAAAACTCCTGTGATTTGTGACATTACTACTTCTCTGATTTTGTTTTGACATTTTTTAAAAAAAAGAATTGTAGTTTTATCAGCAACTTGTAAATTACCATATATAAATTTTATTTTTGAGGTGAAATATATTAGTTTCTTACAACTTTTGGGTCCTGTCTTATTTTCAAAAAGACAAAAAATTTCTCTTGATGTGAGAAATAATATTTCAGAGCTTTATAATGGTTTTTTTATTCTTGCTTATTTATTTTTCCACATGAACTTTAAACGGATCATGTGTGATGTTCTAAAACATTATGTTGGTGTTTTAGCTGGGCTTGCATAGTTTCAAAAGATTAATTTAGGGAAAAATGAAATTGTAATATAGAATCTTCTTGTTTAAGAACATGGTTTTACTTCTCATGTTCAAGACATTTTTTATGCTCTTCAGTAGCATTTAAGATAATCCTTGTATAGCTCTTATTTTTTTCTTATAAGGTTTATTTTATCTTACCACTTTGTTATTGTGAGTAGGATTGTTTTCTTTCATTCTGTTATATAACTGGTTATTTTAATAGTAGCCCATGGGTTTAAATTTATTATTTTTATGTGTAGTTACTTTACATATAAAAATCCCCTATTACAAAAATCCCCTATTTTTGTAATAGTTCATACTCTTTATTTTCTTAGATTTTCCAGATATCCAGTCCTATCATTTCAAAATGATATGGTTTTATTTCCTCTTTTCAGTTTATAAACTTTTTTCTTAGTTGAGGTATAATTGATTTACAGTATTATATTATTTTTAGATGCGCAAATAATGGTTCAGCATTTTTACAGATTATACTCCATATAAGTTCTTACAAGGTAGTGACTGTAGTTACTATGCTATACAATATATTCTTGTCTGTCTATTTTATACATAGTTTGTATCTGTTAATCCCATTCTCCTAATTCATCCCTCCCCACTTACCTCTCCCCTTTAGTAACCACAGGTTTGTTTTCTTGTAAGTCTGTTTCTGTTTTGCATATACATTTATTTGCATTATTTTTTAGATTTCACATGTAAGTGGTATCATATAGTACTTGTCTGATTTTGTTTTGACATTTTTAAAAAGAATTGTAGTTTTATCAGCAACTTGTAAATTACCATATATAAATTTTATTTTTGAGGTGAAATATATTAGTTTCTTACAACTTTTGGGTCCTGTCTTATTTTCAAAAAGACAAAAAATTTCTCTTGATGTGAGAAATAATATTTCAGAGCTTTATAATGGTTTTTATTCTTGCTTATTTATTTTTCCACATGAACTTTAAACGGATCATGTGTGATGTTCTAAAACATTATGTTGGTGTTTTAGCTGGGCTTGCATAGTTTCAAAAGATTAATTTAGGGAAAAATGAAATTGTAATATAGAATCTTCTTGTTTAAGAACATGGTTTTACTTCTCATGTTCAAGACATTTTTTATGCTCTTCAGTAGCATTTAAGATAATCCTTGTATAGCTCTTATTTTTTTCTTATAAGGTTTATTTTATCTTACCACTTTGTTATTGTGAGTAGGATTGTTTTCTTTCATTCTGTTATATAACTGGTTATTTTAATAGTAGCCCATGGGTTTAAATTTATTATTTTTATGTGTAGTTACTTTACATATAAAAATCCCCTATTACAAAAATCCCCTATTTTTGTAATAGTTCATACTCTTTATTTTCTTAGATTTTCCAGATATCCAGTCCTATCATTTCAAAATGATATGGTTTTATTTCCTCTTTTCAGTTTATAAACTTTTTTCTTAGTTGAGGTATAATTGATTTACAGTATTATATTATTTTTAGATGCGCAAATAATGGTTCAGCATTTTTACAGATTATACTCCATATAAGTTCTTACAAGGTAGTGACTGTAGTTACTATGCTATACAATATATTCTTGTCTGTCTATTTTATACATAGTTTGTATCTGTTAATCCCATTCTCCTAATTCATCCCTCCCCACTTACCTCTCCCCTTTAGTAACCACAGGTTTGTTTTCTTGTAAGTCTGTTTCTGTTTTGCATATACATTTATTTGCATTATTTTTTAGATTTCACATGTAAGTGGTATCATATAGTACTTGTCATTTTCTGACTTATTTTCCTAAGGATAATGTTTTCCAGCTCCATCTGTGTTGCTGCAGGATGTCATTCTTTCTATGGCTGAGTAGTATTCCATTGTATCATATGTGTATATAGATATATATATGGATTACCACTCTCTATATAGATATATGTATATATACACCAAACCTTCTTTATCCATTTATTTGTTGATGGGCAGTTGAGTTCTTTCCATGTCTTGATTGTCATGAATAGTGTTGCTGTGAACATTGGGGCACATGCATCTTTTTGAATTAATTTTCAGTTTTTCCTGTCTTTTTTCTTTCTTGACTAATGACAGTGGCCACCATGAGAGCAATGTTAAATATTTGTGGTAAGGGCTTCCCTGGTGGTCCAGTGGGCAAAGAGGCCGCCTTGCAGTGCAAGGGGCACTGGTTCGATCCCTGGCCCGGGAAAATCCCACATGCCACGAAGTGGCTGGACCAGCGTGTCCAATTAGGAGTCAGCGCTCTGGAGCGCATGTGCCCAGAGCCAGTGCTCTGCTACAGGAGAGGCCACTGCAGTGGGAGGCCCACACAGGCCAAAGAACAAAGAAAATAAATAAATGAAAGACGAATAAAAGTGAACAAAAATTAAAAAGAAAAAAAAATTGTGGTAAGAAATGACATCCTTGTTTTGTTCCTGATATCATTACTTCTCAGGTTTCTGTGTTATATGTGATGCTGACTTTGAATTGAATTGTTTATTTCCTGTCACATTAAGGAAGTTGGCATAGTATTTGTTTCAAAAAAAAAAAATGTTCTGTTGACAGAAAAGTTGCAAGGGCGTTACAAGTTTTGTTTTTTGTTTTTTTTTCCTGAACCATTTGAGGGCAGGGTGTCAGACAACCTGATGGCCTTTTGCCACCCACCACCAAATACTTTGAATCTGAAACTTTGCTTGACTTTTATGACCTGATGCTTTTGAAGATGATAATAAAGTTAATGTCAAATGTCCCTCAACTTGAGTTTGCCTGGTGTTTTCGCATGATTGATTTCAGGTTTTACATCTGTGACAGAAATGTCACAGAGATGTTCTTTGATCACTAGAGTCTATCACAGGCATCTCTATCTTCTTTGTAACCTTTCTCTTCAACAATTCTGGGTCTTTTATATTGAATATTTAAGTAATCCAGTATGTGGATTGATAGGAGGATGAGGAAGCCAGTGTCTTGGAAATACAACAAACAGTTGGTGGGTTGGGGAGTGAGTTACAGTAAAGATTTTTGAATACTATAGACTGCAGTGTCAGAATCACCCAAGGCCAATGATGGTGACAGAAATACAGGACTAGTCAAAGGGTATAGAAGGGAAGAAATATTTTAGTTATTTTCATTGTATGATTATACTGATTATATTATTGTTTTTATTAAAGCTCCTTGGAAAACTGTCTTCTAGGCCAAAGCATCGTTTGACCAAATAAGTTGGACTATCATATCCTTTTTTTTTTTTTAAAGATTTATTTATTTATTTATTTTTGGGCGGGACTCGGGTTGGGGAGGGAGGGGAGCAGACGGGCCACTTCTATTGGTCTTTTGTTTCTCTCTGTTCATCCGTCTTTGTTCTCTGGCTCCTGTGGGCCTCCCATCGCGGTGGCCTCTGTTGTCGCAGAGCGCTGGCTCTGGGCACACACGCTCCAGAGCTCCGGCTCGGTAATTGGACACATCGGTCCAGCCGCTCCGCGGCACGTGGGATCTTCCCAGGCCAGGGCTTGAACCAGCGCCTTGCACTGCAAGGTGGTGTCCTACCCACTGGACCACTAGGGAAGTCCTGTCATATCCTTTGACAGGACGTTCATTTTGTCGGCAATTGTATTGTTACAAAAACTGCCAGCCACCGCTCGTTCTGTTGACAGAAAAGTTGCAAGGGCGTTACAAGTTTTGTTTTTGTTTTTTTCCTGAACCATTTGAGGGCAGGGTGTCAGACAACCTGATGGCCTTTTGCCACCCACCACCAAATACTTTGAATCTGAAACTTTGCTTGACTTTTATGACCTGATGCTTTTGAAGATGATAATAAAGTTAATGTCAAATGTCCCTCAACTTGAGTTTGCCTGGTGTTTTCGCATGATTGATTTCAGGTTTTACATCTGTGACAGAAATGTCACAGAGATGTTCTTTGATCACTAGAGTCTATCACAGGCATCTCTATCTTCTTTGTAACCTTTCTCTTCAACAATTCTGGGTCTTTTATATTGAATATTTAAGTAATCCAGTATGTGGATTGATAGGAGGATGAGGAAGCCAGTGTCTTGGAAATACAACAAACAGTTGGTGGGTTGGGGAGTGAGTTACAGTAAAGATTTTTGAATACTATAGACTGCAGTGTCAGAATCACCCAAGGCCAATGATGGTGACAGAAATACAGGACTAGTCAAAGGGTATAGAAGGGAAGAAATATTTTAGTTATTTTCATTGTATGATTATACTGATTATATTATTGTTTTTATTAAAGCTCCTTGGAAAACTGTCTTCTAGGCCAAAGCATCGTTTGACCAAATAAGTTGGACTATCATATCCTTTTTTTTTTTTTAAAGATTTATTTATTTATTTATTTTTGGGCGGGACTCGGGTTGGGGAGGGAGGGGAGCAGACGGGCCACTTCTATTGGTCTTTTGTTTCTCTCTGTTCATCCGTCTTTGTTCTCTGGCTCCTGTGGGCCTCCCATCGCGGTGGCCTCTGTTGTCGCAGAGCGCTGGCTCTGGGCACACACGCTCCAGAGCTCCGGCTCGGCAATTGGACACATCAGTCCAGCCGCTCCGCAGCACATGGGATCCTCCCAGGCCAGGGCTTGAACCAGCGCCCCTTGCACTGCAAGGTGGTGTCCTTACCCACTGGACCACTAGGGGAAGTCCTGTCATATCCTTTTGACAGGACGTTCATTTTTGTCGGCTTTTAATGCATGTATTGTTATTCTGCTTATATAAAATAATCTCATTGTTGTTGTTCAGTTGCTAAGTCATGTCCAACTCCTTGTGACCTCATGAATTGCAGCATGCCGGGCTTCTCTGTCCATCACTATCTCCGTGCGTTTGCTCAGACTCATGTCCATGGGTCAGTGATACCATCCAACTGTCTTATCCTCTGTTGTCCCCTTCTCCTCCTGCACTCGATATTTCCTAGCATCAGGGTCTTTTCCAGTGAGTCAACTCTTTGCATCAGGTGGCCAAAGTATTGGAACTTCAGCTTCAGCATCAGTCCTTTCAATGAATTGTTCACAGTTAATTTCCTTAGGATTGACTGGTTTGATCTCCTTGCGGATATGTGATGCATTTTCTCTGTGTGTACAGTTGAGTCATCTTTAGCCTATTTTTATGTATTTCAATAAGATAAAAATAATCCTTATAATTGCAATGTAAATTTTAAGAGTTCATTGAACTCAGAACAAAAACATGACAGTACTTACAGTCTCAGAAGTTATAAGAAGCTCTATGAGTTGGATTTTATGTTGATTATGGTACTGAAAAAAGAGAAACGAGTGTCATTTAAACTAAGTAGAAGTTTAATGATTCGTTCTCTAAAACCTTAGTTGGATAATCCACAATTTCTTAAGGATGTAGTAAGACCATTATAAAATGTAAATTCTTGCTAACTTAAATGGAAAACACTGTGGATGTATAAATAACATAATCTGAGTTAATACAATAGTAAGTAGAGGGGAAAGAATGTGAGAATGGTGAAACTGATAGCTGTCTTTGAGGCCTTAAGTAGATAGATCTGCTTCCATACTTCTAGTGGTGTTCTGAATTACCATAACAGGTTACTACCTGCAGCATAGTTTTAATTCCTTAAGTGGAAGGTATTATTTCAGTTAAATGCCTTTTTAGTTGTTCTGAAGGGCTGTTCTTTAGCATCCCCTTTGTCTAACTGAAGACGAGAGTTGTACTGTTCCTTTCATGTTAAAATTTCTCTTTCATGTTTCTCTTTCATCTTTCTTTCTCTCTTTTTCTCTTTCTCTTTCTCTCTCTCTGCCAGGGACCTCTGGAGGGCCATTGTCTCTGATTTTTCCTTTTCCCAACTTTCACTTTCTTTCCCCTTGTGCATCGAATCTAAATGGGGGTGGGGTTAAAGGTGGGGATTGAAAAAAACAGCTATTTCTTATTTGTAGGGGAGGTCCAGGATAAAGTGTCTGGAGACAAAGCATTTATCATAAAATTTAAGTAGATAGTGAAGTTCTGAGAGCTCTCACTTTCTAAGGCTTATTATAAAAACTCATGATTTTACTTTCACTGCATTCCTTATCTTCACTCTCAAAAAAAAAAATTGTGTAAGTTTCAAGTGTACAGCGTTATGGTTCAGCATCTGTATGCACTGTGAAATGACCACAGCCATGAGTCCGGTTACCATCCATCACCACACAGTTGACCTCTTATACTCATGTTGTCTGTCCCCCAGCTTTTTTCATCTCTGGTAACCACAGATCTCTTCTTTGTATGTATGAATTTGTTTTTGTTTTGTTTATCTTAGTTTTTTTTAAGATTCCACTATGAGTAAAATCATACAGTTTCTGTCTTTATCTGACTTATTTTACTTGGCATACTATCCTTGGGCTTCATCTATATTATTGCAAATGACAAGATTTCACTTTTTTTTATGGCTGAGAAATCTTCAGCTAGAAATACATACATATACGTATCTTCATTATCCATTCATCCATCAGTGGGCACTTGTGTAGTTTCCGTATCCTGGCTATTTATTATAAATAGTGCTGCAATAAATATGTGGGTGTGTATTAGATTTTGAATTAGTGTTTTCATTTTCTTCGTAGTTTGTCAGATTATAAAGAAATGTTTTTGTGTCTAAAGTACTGACCTGCAGTTCCATAGTGGTGTTCTGAATTACCATAACAGGTTACTACCTGCAGCATAGTTTTAATTCCTTAAGTGGAAGGTATTATTTCAGTTAAATGCCTTTTTAGTTGTTCTGAAGGGCTGTTCTTTAGCATCCCCTTTGTCTAACTGAAGACGAGAGTTGTACTGTTCCTTTCATGTTAAAATTTCTCTTTCATGTTTCTCTTTCATCTTTCTTTCTCTCTTTTTCTCTTTCTCTTTCTCTCTCTCTGCCAGGGACCTCTGGAGGGCCATTGTCTCTGATTTTTCCTTTTCCCAACTTTCACTTTCTTTCCCCTTGTGCATCGAATCTAAATGGGGGTGGGGTTAAAGGTGGGGATTGAAAAAAACAGCTATTTCTTATTTGTAGGGGAGGTCCAGGATAAAGTGTCTGGAGACAAAGCATTTATCATAAAATTTAAGTAGATAGTGAAGTTCTGAGAGCTCTCACTTTCTAAGGCTTATTTGATAAACTCATGATTTTACTTTCACTGCATTCCTTATCTTCACTCTCAAAAAAAAAAATTGTGTAAGTTTCAAGTGTACAGCGTTATGGTTCAGCATCTGTATGCACTGTGAAATGACCACAGCCATGAGTCCGGTTACCATCCATCACCACACAGTTGACCTCTTATACTCATGTTGTCTGTCCCCCAGCTTTTTTCATCTCTGGTAACCACAGATCTCTTCTTTGTATGTATGAATTTGTTTTTGTTTTGTTTATCTTAGTTTTTTTTAAGATTCCACTATGAGTAAAATCATACAGTTTCTGTCTTTATCTGACTTATTTTACTTGGCATACTATCCTTGGGCTTCATCTATATTATTGCAAATGACAAGATTTCACTTTTTTTTTTATGGCTGAGAAATCTTCAGCTAGAAATACATACATATACGTATCTTCATTATCCATTCATCCATCAGTGGGCACTTGTGTAGTTTCCGTATCCTGGCTATTTATTATAAATAGTGCTGCAATAAATATGTGGGTGTGTATTAGATTTTGAATTAGTGTTTTCATTTTCTTCAGATAGTTTGTAACAAGATATATAAAAAGAAATGTTTTTGTGTCTAATTGTTTTATCTTCCAAAAATTCTTCAACTGAGTTTTAAAAAGCTTAAAAAAGGAAAGAAAATAAATAAAAAGCTTATTTCATCTACACTGAATTTTGTCTTTCTTTTCCTTACTCAGGCTCAGATTGCCTTCCTTCAGGGGGAAAGGAAAGGTCAAGAAAACTTGAAGAAGGATCTTGTGAGAAGAATCAAAATGCTGGAATATGCTCTTAAACAGGAAAGGTAATTCAGTAAAATGGAAGGTAGTGTTCTCTGAAATACTGGGACAATTTTTCTGTTATTTCTAAAACATATTCAAGTTTTAGTGTGTTCTGTTTTTGCATTCATGAAATAGTATTTGTAATATACATTCAGAAATGGTTGTTGTATGTTAATTTGTTAATGAATGTTTAGTAATAATGACCGGAAACTGATTTATATGATTTTTAAAATTTAAAAAAATTCCCCGACTCTGTCCTTTCTGAAGAAATGTATATACTTCTTGAACTGTCAATATCCATTTCTTTATAGAATTAAAATAGTTTTTGAATTGTAAAGGAAATTTCTATAATACTCCCTTTTCCTATCATCTAGTATTACTCAGTTTGATGTATTTTCCATGGAAAAAACCTTCTCTGGCAGACTGTGTTGAGAATTCTTTTATAGACCTTTTTTTTTCTTTTTTGGTATTTTAAGCCTTTGCTATCAGCTATTCATATCTCTCCAGAAGTGAATCTTACCTTTCTTTCTGTTCTGCTTAGTGTCTAAGATATTCAAAAACTAAACTTGGCTTCCAAGTAAAGGACAATAGGTCACGGATGAGAATTTTGAAGGTTTTCATATGAATTAAGTTTATTTGCTTTAACAGATGGTCTTCAGAATTTTTTGTCAGCAGTGTGAGACAGTTCTTTGTTTTAGGTTATTGAATACTTGATAGGTGATATCGAAATTCTATTTTGCTTTGTTTTTGATCACATGGGCTTTTCATTTTTTTAAAGTTGATGAAGTTGTTTGAAGAGCTACCGTAAAATTACATTTAACAGATGATATTTATGAATATCAAGAAAAAAAATCTTTATTAGAAATTGTGCTTACCTTCATGTGGGATTTTAAATGGCACAAGAGACTGAAAACAGTTGACCTCTTGGTGAAAAATTAGTGGTTCTTTTTATTCCTTGAGAGGTGGATTGAAAGCTGTTTTGGGAAAGTGGAGGGGGGAACACTTTTAAAAATGTGTAATTTGGGAATATTTGAGATTTTAAGCCATCTAAATGATAGGCTTAATCAAAGAGAGAGTGTAGTAACAGTAATAATGACAACTATTTATTAACTGTTATGTACCAGACTTTGAGGCTTAAAAACTAAGTAACTTAGCTAGAGTTCAAATCCCTCTGGTCTGTCTGATTCTAAAGCTTGTGCTGTACCAGTACATTATACTATCTTGTAAGTCAGAAAAATTAAAATATACAAATATTATGCTAACCAAGGACAAAGATTGGGGTGTGTGTGTGTATGTGTGTTTGCTTTCTCATTAACATTCATTAATCTGTCCAAAAATTTAAAAACTGTACTGGAATTGGGAACAAACAAGTCACAGTCCTTGTCCTTCAGAGCTTAGAGTAGCAGGGAGCAGACCCATAAACCAACAGTGCAGTGCAGTAAGTGAGATGCTGTGGGAGAAGTTCGCACAGGGTACAGTGGTACACATGGTACTGAGAAGGGAGTGGTTAATGTTTGTAACTAGAGGAAATGAAGGTAGAAAGGAGGGTGTAATTAGATGTGGTAAGACTTAAGCAGCATCGTAAAAAATAAGCTTTGCCAAGGTTCAGGAAGTGAAGACAGTTTGACATGGGACAGAGCAGTTTGGTGTTTTTTGAAATTTGTGATTACTGTATGTGGAAGCTAGGAGTGTCAGTTGTGATTTATAAGCTGTAATGGTAGAGATGGACAAGAGCCAGATCATGGAGAGCCTAACTAGAGAGTTCAGACTTTTGTCTTATATTGCAATTTTTTAAAAACATTTTCTTCTAAAATAATCTTACACTAACAGAAGTTGCACAGACTGTATACTCTTTACTCAGATTCGCAGTTGACAGCATTTCACTATATTGTATCATTCTCTCTGTATGCTTATGTTTTTAATTTTTTTCCCCTGAATCATTTGCTGCTTGTTTGCAGACCTACACCTCTTTACCCCTAAATTCTTAAAGGAATATCTTCTAAGAACAAGGACATTCCCTTAAATAACTACAGCTCATTATCAAAGAAATTTAATGTTAACATAGTTCTGACAGCCCATATTCATATGTTTCAATGGTGATTACATTTGATCTTATTCAAAACGCCCAGAAGCAGTCCAATGATGATATTTAGAGCATTTTTTTCTACCAAGTGTGCCGGTGATGATCTTTGTAGTATTTTTTATTTCCCAGCCCAGGATCCCATCTAGAAATACATATTGCGTTTAATTCTTATGCAGTTAAAAGGTTTAAGTGTAGAATAGTGTTAAATAGCTCTTAGAAAATCACTCTGACCTCAGTTTGGGAGATGGACTGAAAAGATCTGTTAACAGAGGCAGAAAGACTGTAATAGTTTAGGATGAGAAATGATAGCACATTAACTTCTGGAATAGAAGAGTCATCAACTATGAAACATTTTATTTTTTATTTTTAATATTATATATTTTGACTGTGTCATGTGGTTTGTGGAATCTTAGTTCCTTGACCAGGGATCGAACCTGGGCCCCCAGGTTCAGTAAAAACCTGACTCCTAACCACTGAATCACCAGGGAATTCCCTATGAAACATTTTAAATAGAAAGAATCCATAAAATTTGAAGATTACTCGGTACTGGGGATGAAGAAGAAAGGTAATTCAGGAATGAGTCCCAGGTTTCTGGCTTGAGAGAGGAGTTTGAAAATAATCAGTGAATTAAAAATAAAGAGGGTAGTAAACAGATAGAGATGTGTATTTGGGAATCATCAATATCGTGGATAAAATTATAAGAACTTTGAAATAAACATAAAAAGTGTGGAACAAGAAGTGATTAGTTGCAGGAGCCCAGGAAATGGGAATGTTTGAAAAGACAGAGGAAGAAGTGCTAACCAAAGAGTGGTGGGTAAGGAGGGAGAGAGCAGTGTATTAGAGACAAGCTAAAGAAGGGAGGAGTTTGACAATTACAGATGCCAAAAGAGAAAGTTGTATACTGGAAATAGATCTGGACTTGCCACTTAGGTGCTTGTTGGTACCCTTGCCAGATCAGCTTTAGTGAGGTAGCGGGAACACAAACCAGATCACAGGGACTGAGAGGTAAGGAGGATGCAATGGAGACGGATAGAGTTGTTTATTTTTTCAAGTAGTTTGACTTTGGAGAGCAGAAAAGATAAAGAGCTAGTGGCTGAGTGTAGGGAAGATTGGTTTTTGTTTTTCAGTTTAAAGGGATCCTCCTGGGGAAGTGTCCCTGATTTCATATCTTCAGAAGTACATGAAACAATTTGAGATTATTCCTAATGTAATGGCACCACTGAAGTGAACAAGTTAAGAAATTTTTAAAAATTCTTTGTGGATTAGAGCTCTTAAGCATTTAAGTTCTCTTTACTGTGAAATTATTTTTCTGATGTGCAGGCATTTCAGTTCTTCTGATTCTGAAACTACTTTTACTAATGCTTTAAGTCAATTTTTTTAGTTTTTTTTTTTTTTAAATTTAAGAAAATCTGAAACACAGATGTACAGAGACCACTATATTTTATATGTATCTCCAAGCCTCAACAGTTAATACTTTTGTTGGTCTTGCTTCATCTCAATCTATTTTAGAACAAATTCTAGACATCTTGTCATTTAACTTGTAAAAATCAAGTAAGGATCATGGCTTTGAATAGCTGGTTATAAATTTTCTAAGTAGTCCCACTTAAAAAGATCCAAAGTTAAGTAGAACTGAATCTTTAACATTACAGAAGGATTACTCACCTAGCGTGGGTTTAACAAAGCATTCCTTAAAGTGTGATAAAATACACAAAAATGAGAAGAATATGTATAATTTTCCAGGAACACACACAGTGTAACCTAAAGTATTTTCAGGATATTCTATACTGAATAATCTCAATTGCTATAGAAAATATAATTCTGAAATATTTCTTCGATTTGCTTCACATCGCTCTTGTGTCTGTACTACTGTTAAAAACTCAAGCATCCTTCTTGTCTCCAACACATTTTCTCATTCTAATTTTTATTTTCCACATCCATGGGGTTCATTTTTTAAAACAAATGTTATATCCTTGCTTAATAATATCTAGCTAATTTCAGAATTCTTAGTAAAACCTTTTACATCCAGGACCTCTTTTTAGTGCTACACACATGCACACACACACACCTTACTCTTTGTCCCCTCCCCCAGCCTTAAGATGTTCCTTCTGATCAAAATGCCATCTTCATCAATCCATTATCCAAAAACTGATTTCAGGTTTTGAGGTTTAGCCAAAATCTCTTGTGTTGCCTTTTTTAGGTAGCTGTCCTTAACTACTGTCAGGACCCTTGACAGAATTAGATAATCCCTTATCTGAATTTGTATAACATTTGATGTAACTCATAGCGCTTATCCACAGTGTGCTACAGTTATTTATTTACAATTCTGTCTCTCTTCATGTCCTTACCTCCACCCTTAAGTGAGCACAAGCTGCACATTATTCCCAGTAGCCAGTAAGTACAGTACCTGTCATGTCCTAAGAATTCAAGAAGTTGGGTGAATTTAATCAAATTAATTGTTAAGTATCAACATGTAAATTTTAGTTAGAATGCTGTGTTATATTCCAAGCATATCATATATAATAATTGACTTTGAAGCAAAACTGTAATAGGATGTCTTTAATATCTTTAATATATTATAGTTATGTAATTTTCACACAGTTTTATCCAGCAAAAGGAAGTTAGGAGGCATAGCTATGTATCAAAGTTCCTTGGATGAGATTTACTGTTTAACTTGGAGTCAGATTTAAATAGAAAAAGATTAGGGAACAAGAAAATTGCTAACAGTGAGATGAAACATTAAAACAATGGGAAACAGTATGAATAGGAAGGTATTTTAGCATATTGACTGCAAAAGGAATGTTACTAAGTTGAGTTCCGTGAGTAAATTATTTTTTCAGTGAATTTGACAGTTCAGTAGGGAGACCCTGATTTGTGGGAACAGGGCTTGTAACAAACACACCAGTTCTTTATTTTGTCTTTATGTAATTTTTTTGAAATGTTAGTTCATAGTGTGTTGTTATTTTTGTTACATATGTTGTGTAGAATATTTTCTATTCCCATTTCTGTAAACTCAGTTGTAGTTTTTCCCAAGACCACTAGAATGCACTAGAGTGCAGCATTTGGGGTTTGAAATTTTTTTTCATGTAGATCTATGTGTTTATATATATCTGTGTACAAATAAATATGTATATAAAACAAAAATATGTAAATCAACACCATAAAACATCATTGCTGCTTTTATTCTGTATTCAGGCTAGTTACTTTCAATTGCTATCTTGACTTATAAGAGATATTACTACTTTGTCTTATGGCAGATAAAGTGTGTTTCTGAAAAATCCGAATATTGCCAATTACATTTAAAAACTGTAACACATATATAAAACACAGAGGTGTACACACACACACATACACACACAATATTTTGTGCCTTATTTTTTTTACTTTAGTTTAAAGATCAATCCCATATATCCCAAAGATTCTCTTTTCTTTTTAATGGGTACATATTAGTATAAAACTTTTCATATATAAATAAAACATATAAATATTGGTATAAAAAATATTAATATACCCAGCACCTACCTTAAAAAATAGAACATCAGCTATCTGTAATTTTCAGAGATTTTCTTAAGATTCCCCTCTATAAAATTTTTATTTTTTTATTTTGTAGCTGGAAAATAATTATTGCAAAATAGTATGAAGAAGTCTAGTATTTTATGTATTTGAGCAAATAATTTTCATTTCTTTTTTACTTTCCTTGATATATAAAAATTTTTAAGTAAATACTCAATCTTTTATAAAGAAGAAGAAAACCTTCCAAATTTGGCTGTTTTGGTTGCCTTTATATGCATGTGTTCATCCTAAGTTGCTTTGGCGTGTGTCACTCTTCTGTGATCCCATAGACTTCAGCCTGCCAGACTCCTCTGTCCATGGGATTCTCTAGGTAAGAATATTGGAGTTGGTTGCCCTCTTCCAGGGGATCTTCCCAACCCAGGGTTAGAACTCATATCTTTTATGTCTCCTGCATTGGCAGGTGGGTTCCTTACCCCTAGCACCACCTGGGTAACCTTTGGTTGCCCTTACTCCTTTTTTATTACTTTGGTTTTTCAAATTATTATTATTGTTGCTATTATCCCAGTCTTAATTACATTAAATGTTTAGTGTAATAGCCTCAATATTTGGGGAAGCAAACAAGTCAGAATATACAAATAATACATTAAGTATGTTCACTTTTAGTTGACCTATAAATTTTTTACCTTATCTGGATTATTGTTCTCATCTTCGATGGTTAAATCAGATAAATCAGAGATAATAACATCTAGTTAACTTTCTTTCTTTTTTTAATTTTTGGCCTCTTTTATTTGTGTATTTTTTCTATTTGTTTCATCCATCTTTACTCCCTGGCCTGTGTGGGCCTCCTGCCACAGAGCATGGGCTCTGGGCGCATGCGCTCCGGAGCGACAGCCAGTAACTGGACACACTGGTCCAGCCACTCTGCAGCACGCGGGATCCTCTTGGGCCAGGGATTGAACCGGTGACCCCCACACTGCAAAGCAGACTCCACCTACTGGACTACCAGCGAAGCCTTCTAGTTAACTTTTTTTTTTTTTTAATTTTATTTATTTATCTTTTGGGGGCTGGGGGTTGGGCAGGCCACTTCCATTGGTCTTTCATTTCTCCATTTTCATCCGTCTTTGCTCTTTGGCCCCTGTGGGCCTCCCATCGCGGTGGCCTCTGTTGTCGCAGAGCTCCGGCTCGGTAATTGGACACATCAGTCCAGCCACTCTGCGGCACGTGGGATCTTCCCAGGCCAGGGATCAAACCGGCGCCCCCTGCACTGCAAGGCGGTGTCCCTACCCACTGGACCACCAGGGGAAGCCCTCTAGTTAACTTTTTTTTTTTTTTTTTTTTTTTAAAGATTTATTTATTTATTTGCTTTGGGCGGGGTTCAGGTTGGGGAGGGGGCGGGCCACTTCTATTGGTTTTTCATTTCTCCATTTTCATTCGTCTTTGTTCTTTGGCTCCTGTGGGCCTCCCATCGCGGTGGCCTCTGTTGTCGCAGAGCTCCGGCTCGGTAATTGGACACATCAGTCCAGCCACTCTGCGGCACGTGGGATCTTCCCAGGCCAGGGATCAAACCGGCGCCCCCTGCACTGCAAGGCGGTGTCCCTACCCACTGGACCACCAGGGGAAGCCCTCTAGTTAACTTTTTTTTTTTTTTTTAAAGATTTATTTATTTATTTGCTTTGGGCGGGGGTCGGGTTGGGGAGGGAGGGGAGTGGGCGGGCAACTTCTATTGGTTTTTCATTTCTCCATTTTCATTCGTCTTCGTTCTTTGGCTCCTGTGGGCCTCCCATCACGGTGGCATCGGTCGTTGCAGAGCACCGGCTCTGGGCGCATGCGCTCCAGAGCTCCGGCTCGCTGATTGGACACATCAGTCCAGCCGCTCCGCGGCACGTGGGATCTTCCCAGGCCAGGGCTCGAACCGGCGCCCCTTGCAGTGCAAGGCGGTGTCCTTAGCCACTGGACCACCAGGGGAAGCCCTCTAGTTAACTTTTAAAAGGAGATATTCACAGTTCTTCCAGAGTTCTTCATAAAAAGGCAAAAGATAGCTTGATTATTAAAAATATATATGTGTCTATTCCTTCTGGAATGTCTTCTTCAACAGTGATGATTTGAGCTGATTCTGCCTCCCTCTTTTGGTTTGTTCACTCTAATGTGCTCTTGGCAAAGTATAGGTGCCTGACAGTGCAGAGTATTATAGATGACCCCTTTTTAATTTTTAAAGGGAAAAAACTCAGTTTTGAGAAACACTAGTTTTTTTCAAGTTTATTTCACAGTCCAAACTTATCTACTGCTTTTGTGGTAGAATTGTACTCTAGCAGTCCTTGAGAAAATTTGAGTACTGCAGAAATTAGCATGTTATGTGGTTTATGATTCTCAGTGTTACTCCTTTTTTGTTATAACAGAACTTGATGGTATAACAACAAAATAATAATGGTGAGCACTTTTGTATTAGGGGCTTGACACTGTGGAAGGTCTTGAACAGTTGAAAGTTGGTTAGGACTACTGCCTACTGATGCTACTCCTGTTATGTATCTAAGGTTCATTTAAATGTATTTTAAGATGGTTTGTATTTTCTTATTTCTTTGTTAGAGCCAAATACCACAAGTTGAAATATGGGACAGAATTGAATCAGGGAGATATGAAGCCTCCAAGCTATGATTCTGGTAAGCTAATTTTAAAGGAAGTTTAAGTAATTAAAAAGAAGTTAATATCTAGTATTTTGTAACCATAGTATTTATAACTGTAAGTTAATTTTTAATTATTTGCATATTAGTTATTTTTTTGTGACCTGCTTATCTTTGGGCACTAATCACCTAGTGTCCTTTAGATCATTTCCCACCACCTTCCTTCCTTTTCCCTTGTCTCCTTTCTTTCAGTTCCCCATTTTCTACTTACGTGGCATACTTACTGGAAGGATCAGAATTCATGGGGTAACATGCACCAACATAACTGTGTCTGGCTGGGTCCCCACAATTATAATGGGAACTTTGAGATGTATAATACAAAGTACATGACGCCCTTGAAATCCTAGGGGAAAGAGTATAAACCACGGAGGTAAAAGATTTTTCTTTAAGTACAAGAGAATTACTCATCCTTTGTAAATTTTAAAAGGAGATATTCACAGTTCTTCCAGAGTTCTTCATAAAAAGGCAAAAGATAGCTTGATTATTAAAAATATATATGTGTCTATTCCTTCTGGAATGTCTTCTTCAACAGTGATGATTTGAGCTGATTCTGCCTCCCTCTTTTGGTTTGTTCACTCTAATGTGCTCTTGGCAAAGTATAGGTGCCTGACAGTGCAGAGTATTATAGATGACCCCTTTTTAATTTTTTTTAAAGGGAAAAAACTCAGTTTTGAGAAACACTAGTTTTTTTCAAGTTTATTTCACAGTCCAAACTTATCTACTGCTTTTGTGGTAGAATTGTACTCTAGCAGTCCTTGAGAAAATTTGAGTACTGCAGAAATTAGCATGTTATGTGGTTTATGATTCTCGGTGTTACTCCTTTTTTGTTATAACAGAACTTGATGGTATAACAACAAAATAATAATGGTGAGCACTTTTGTATTAGGGGCTTGACACTGTGGAAGGTCTTGAACAGTTGAAAGTTGGTTAGGACTACTGCCTACTGATGCTACTCCTGTTATGTATCTAAGGTTCATTTAAATGTATTTTAAGATGGTTTGTATTTTCTTATTTCTTTGTTAGAGCCAAATACCACAAGTTGAAATATGGGACAGAATTGAATCAGGGAGATATGAAGCCTCCAAGCTATGATTCTGGTAAGCTAATTTTAAAGGAAGTTTAAGTAATTAAAAAGAAGTTAATATCTAGTATTTTGTAACCATAGTATTTATAACTGTAAGTTAATTTTTAATTATTTGCATATTAGTTATTTTTTTGTGACCTGCTTATCTTTGGGCACTAATCACCTAGTGTCCTTTAGATCATTTCCCACCACCTTCCTTCCTTTTCCCTTGTCTCCTTTCTTTCAGTTCCCCATTTTCTACTTACGTGGCATACTTACTGGAAGGATCAGAATTCATGGGGTAACATGCACCAACATAACTGTGTCTGGCTGGGTCCCCACAATTATAATGGGAACTTTGAGATGTATAACACAAAGTACATGACGCCCTTGAAATCCTAGGGGAAAGAGTATAAACCACGGAGGTAAAAGATTTTTTCTTTAAGTACAAGAGAATTACTCATCCTTTAGGTCTAATCCCTCAATTTCAAGTGCAAAATTGTTTTGGACTTTTTTACCCATAGTACATTCTGTAATTGGGACATCTTTTAACAGCTGAAGCATTTATTATCTTTTTGTTATTTCTTCTTTTTCCTTCTCCTGTCTTTCTCTTCACCCCATCAAATGATACAACAATAGTACTTGTAAAGATATTAAGAAATATAATTGATATATTAGTAGGTGTTAGGGAAATGTAAGAAAAATTGTTGAAAAGCTGTCACCACGTTTCAGGTGAGTTTTTGACATGCTGTCAGGTTAAATTCCTGGATCAAATGTCTGATATAACTGTCACATACTGAAATACCTTCCTTGTACTATGGGCTTTACATACTTTAACTTTAATTCTTAAGATAGTTATTCAATAAAAGTAATACTATTTTCATAGCTATAGTCATTGCTCAGTGAGAAAAGGGGATCCTGCAGGGGTGCTGTGTGACGGTCCGGAGGGGTGGGATGGGGGGGATATACATATGACTAATCTAGGAACATACATATCTGTAAATAACAAAACTCTGTAAAAGTTAAAAGTAAAATAAAAGCTTAAAAAGAAAAAAGTAATACTATTTTTCATTTACCGTATGAAATTGAAACTCAGACAAGTGGAGAAACTTGCCCAGGGGTAACACAACTATTTAAATGGAAGTTTAAATTAAAAGAAGTTAATATCTAGTATTTTGTAACCATAGTATTTATAAATGTAAGTTAATTTTTAATTATTTGCATATTAGTTCTTTTTTTGTGACCTGCTTATCTTTGGGCACTAATCACCTAGTGTCCTTTAGATCATTTCCCACCACCTTCCTTCCTTTTCCCTTGTCTCCTTTCTTTCAGTTCCCCATTTTCTACTTACGTGGCATACTTACTGGAAGGATCAGAATTCATGGGGTAACATGCACCAACATAACTGTGTCTGGCTGGGTCCCCACAATTATAATGGGAACTTTGAGATGTATAACACAAAGTACATGACGCCCTTGAAATCCTAGGGGAAAGAGTATAAACCACGGAGGTAAAAGATTTTTTCTTTAAGTACAAGAGAATTACTCATCCTTTAGGTCTAATCCCTCAATTTCAAGTGCAAAATTGTTTTGGACTTTTTTACCCATAGTACATTCTGTAATTGGGACATCTTTTAACAGCTGAAGCATTTATTATCTTTTTGTTATTTCTTCTTTTTCCTTCTCCTGTCTTTCTCTTCACCCCATCAAATGATACAACAATAGTACTTGTAAAGATATTAAGAAATATAATTGATATATTAGTAGGTGTTAGGGAAATGTAAGAAAAATTGTTGAAAAGCTGTCACCACGTTTCAGGTGAGTTTTTGACATGCTGTCAGGTTAAATTCCTGGATCAAATGTCTGATATAACTGTCACATACTGAAATACCTTCCTTGTACTATGGGCTTTACATACTTTAACTTTAATTCTTAAGATAGTTATTCAATAAAAGTAATACTATTTTCATAGCTATAGTCATTGCTCAGTGAGAAAAGGGGATCCTGCAGGGGTGCTGTGTGACGGTCCGGAGGGGTGGGATGGGGGGGATATACATATGACTAATCTAGGAACATACATATCTGTAAATAACAAAACTCTGTAAAAGTTAAAAGTAAAATAAAAGCTTAAAAAGAAAAAAGTAATACTATTTTTCATTTACCGTATGAAATTGAAACTCAGACAAGTGGAGAAACTTGCCCAGGGGTAACACAACTATTTAGTAATAGGAATGTGGATCTGAACCCCAGTCTTCTGATTCCAAAATTCAAATTCTCCCTTTTTGACCTCACTGTTTCTATGTGTGACAGTGTATGAAGGAACAGAATAATTCCGATTGCATTGCCAACAGTATAGTTCAGTTCAGTGTGGTAATGTTCTTAACATGTTTCCACAGCTGAATATTGAATCCTTGAGATTTAGAGCAATACCAGTTATCACTGGCATTTTTTTGTTGTTTTTGGTGATCATATTGGCTTTCAGATCATGCTGACAGCAGTATGGAAAGATGGATTAGTGAGGAGCAAAACTGGAGATGGGGAGACTGGTTAGAGAACTTCATAACCACCTGGGTAAATGAGGAAGGTTACCTTGACAAGGCTGCCGTTGGAGGTTGAAGAGAAGTGTGTGTGTTCAAGAAATATTTAGGAAGTAAAATCTGCAGGATATTAGTTCTTGTTTAGATGGAATAGTTTAAAATAAAAAAAGAGAGAACCAAAGGTGACCTCCCGCACTTATGGTATAAAAAACTAGACCAGAGGTATGTTTGGAAGATGCTGGTGCACTTTTGGATTTATTTGTAGACCATCAAATGAAAATAGCTGGTAGGCAGTTGGGCAGGTGAGTCAGGGGCTCCAGCCAAAGATAAGGGCTTAATGGGTAGATTTGAGAGCATGAAGTATCTAGTATGGATGGCACTGAACACCACTGGGTAGACAAATTCAGCCAGGGAACTTAGGCAGAATAAGAAGAGAGCCTAAATGGAGCCCTGAGGAATGGCGAAATTTAGAAAACTGGTAGAACAGTAGAAACCTGAAAAGGAAATTGATGAGGATTATTTTAATAAGAGGAGGAAAATCAGGAGAGGAATGGAAAAGGGATCCTGCAGGGTGCTGTGTGACGGTCCGGAGGGTGGGATGGGGGGGATATACATATGACTAATCTAGGAACATACATATCTGTAAATAACAAAACTCTGTAAAAGTTAAAAGTAAAATAAAAGCTTAAAAGAAAAAAAAATACTATTTTTCATTTACCGTATGAAATTGAAACTCAGACAAGTGGAGAAACTTGCCCAGGGGTAACACAACTATTTAGTAATAGGAATGTGGATCTGAACCCCAGTCTTCTGATTCCAAAATTCAAATTCTCCCTTTTTGACCTCACTGTTTCTATGTGTGACAGTGTATGAAGGAACAGAATAATTCCGATTGCATTGCCAACAGTATAGTTCAGTTCAGTGTGGTAATGTTCTTAACATGTTTCCACAGCTGAATATTGAATCCTTGAGATTTAGAGCAATACCAGTTATCACTGGCATTTTTTTGTTGTTTTTGGTGATCATATTGGCTTTCAGATCATGCTGACAGCAGTATGGAAAGATGGATTAGTGAGGAGCAAAACTGGAGATGGGGAGACTGGTTAGAGAACTTCATAACCACCTGGGTAAATGAGGAAGGTTACCTTGACAAGGCTGCCGTTGGAGGTTGAAGAGAAGTGTGTGTTCAAGAAATATTTAGGAAGTAAAATCTGCAGGATATTAGTTCTTGTTTAGATGGAATAGTTTAAAATAAAAAAAGAGAGAACCAAAGGTGACCTCCCGCACTTATGGTATAAAAAACTAGACCAGAGGTATGTTTGGAAGATGCTGGTGCACTTTTGGATTTATTTGTAGACCATCAAATGAAAATAGCTGGTAGGCAGTTGGGCAGGTGAGTCAGGGGCTCCAGCCAAAGATAAGGGCTTAATGGGTAGATTTGAGAGCATGAAGTATCTAGTATGGATGGCACTGAACACCACTGGGTAGACAAATTCAGCCAGGGAACTTAGGCAGAATAAGAAGAGAGCCTAAATGGAGCCCTGAGGAATGGCGAAATTTAGAAAACTGGTAGAACAGTAGAAACCTGAAAAGGAAATTGATGAGGATTATTTTAATAAGAGGAGGAAAATCAGGAGAGTGGAAATCAAGCAAAGAGAAGATTTCCAGAAGGAAGGATCCTTCAGCATTATAGGTTAATGCCTAGAGGTCTGAAGAGTATCTCTGGGATTTAGTGACACACAAGTCACTGGAAACTTTATTGTGAGCAGCCTTAGGAGAGACGTGAGGGCAGAAATGGAAACTAGGTGTGGAAAGTAAAGACTAAATGTAGTAACCTTTTAGGATGCCTTGATTGTGGAGGTGAAGGAGAGGTATTAAGGGGAAATGGCTGAAAGGACCTGTGGGGTTAAGAAGAGGCAGAGTGTGTGTGTATTTGTATCTGTGTGTGTGTGTGTGTGTGTGTGTGTGTGTGTCTGTGAGACATGTTTCATAGAGAAGGAACTGAAAACGGGAGAGAGTAGAGACTTTCAAAATATTAAGGTATCTGGAGAAGTAATGGATTGGATTCCCAACATAGCTGCACAATAGCAGGAGGAGCATGCATGTCTTTTTTTTTTTTTTTCATGCATGTCTTTTATTGTTGCCATGAGAGAATGTAAGAAGTTAGGTGATGGGTCTATAGATTCAGATTTTGTTCTCGTGGTGGATACTTAATATGACAGCTTTATGTATGAGACAGGATTATCTGTTAAAAGTGCATCAAAGGTTTAAGATAACTGGAGAAGGTTCAAAATAATAATGAACAGGAGGACAAACTTACAAGAAATAGTAGGATTGAGAAAGGCTAAGGGTCTGATTGAGCAGTGTGGTGAATTGGCTAGCACCGGTATGTTTGGAAGATGCTGGTGCACTTTTGGATTTATTTGTAGACCATCAAATGAAAATAGCTGGTAGGCAGTTGGGCAGGTGAGTCAGGGGCTCCAGCCAAAGATAAGGGCTTAATGGGTAGATTTGAGAGCATGAAGTATCTAGTATGGATGGCACTGAACACCACTGGGTAGACAAATTCAGCCAGGGAACTTAGGCAGAATAAGAAGAGAGCCTAAATGGAGCCCTGAGGAATGGCGAAATTTAGAAAACTGGTAGAACAGTAGAAACCTGAAAAGGAAATTGATGAGGATTATTTTAATAAGAGGAGGAAAATCAGGAGAGTGGAAATCAAGCAAAGAGAAGATTTCCAGAAGGAAGGATCCTTCAGCATTATAGGTTAATGCCTAGAGGTCTGAAGAGTATCTCTGGGATTTAGTGACACACAAGTCACTGGAAACTTTATTGTGAGCAGCCTTAGGAGAGACGTGAGGGCAGAAATGGAAACTAGGTGTGGAAAGTAAAGACTAAATGTAGTAACCTTTTAGGATGCCTTGATTGTGGAGGTGAAGGAGAGGTATTAAGGGGAAATGGCTGAAAGGACCTGTGGGGTTAAGAAGAGGCAGAGTGTGTGTGTATTTGTATCTGTGTGTGTGTGTGTGTGTGTGTGTGTGTGTGTCTGTGAGACATGTTTCATAGAGAAGGAACTGAAAAAAAGGGAGAGAGTAGAGACTTTCAAAATATTAAGGTATCTGGAGAAGTAATGGATTGGATTCCCAACATAGCTGCACAATAGCAGGAGGAGCATGCATGTCTTTTTTTTTTTTTTTCATGCATGTCTTTTATTGTTGCCATGAGAGAATGTAAGAAGTTAGGTGATGGGTCTATAGATTCAGATTTTGTTCTCGTGGTGGATACTTAATATGACAGCTTTATGTATGAGACAGGATTATCTGTTAAAAGTGCATCAAAGGTTTAAGATAACTGGAGAAGGTTCAAAATAATAATGAACAGGAGGACAAACTTACAAGAAATAGTAGGATTGAGAAAGGCTAAGGGTCTGATTGAGCTGTGTAACGATGAATTTATGTACAAGTGCTGGTCTGCACAATTGGCAGCCTGGGTTAAAGATAATGGAATGAATATAGGGATCAGTTGAATTCATGGAGAGATAAAGAGACAAGAAAATTGAAGATATTGTCAAGAAAATGGTTGAATTGATAAAGCCTGAACTAAAACTGGAGAGGAAAGGAGGTGAAGACAGAAGGAAGCTGACGGATCAAAGCAAGAGGATAGGCTACAGACTAGGGCAGGCCAGCAAAACTGTTTTGTGAAGGACCAGGTAGTAATATGTAGTCCATGTGTTCCCTGCTGCAATTGCTCAACTCTTCCTTCATAACTTAAAAGCAGCCACAACACATAAATGAAGAAGTGTGGTGGGCTGGGTTGGACCTGCAGGTCCTCATCTGAGGTCCCACCAGGTCAAAGTGCCTGGTGAATTGGGAGTATTGAGCCTGCAGGACATGCTCAGAGAGTGAGTTTGCATCAGTGACAGTTCTTCATAATGGCAAGGTCTAAGGCATGACAGCTCAGAGAGGGTGGTGGTTGTGCAGAGGCTGAAGTGAACCACCCACGTGAATGTTACCTTCGCTCTTGAGGATGTAGAAATTTGGCTGCAGAGGAGGCATGTGAGCCTGGTTTAGAGTGCTATCAGGAGTTTAAGTGACAGTGATAAGGATCGTGACTAAGAGAAGGTATAGAATGTGGTGTAGCTAAAGAAGCAGGAATTTTTCCTTCTTCATTCTTTTATCTATTTGCTATATTTTTCTAAAATTGACAGTCCAGATGTTTTCTGAAGCATTTTTTACAAAAATTAATTTCCCCTCTGACTTTTTTCCTTGTTTTTTTCCCACTTCCAAACCTGTATGTTTCTACTTTAGGAGAATATTACCTTAAATTATGTTAAAATCTATTTATTTACCTTTTTTTAGTTTCTCCTGCTTACTATTAACAGTCAGACACTCATTAAAAATAGAATATCTTTAATGCAAAGTAACAAATTCTGTCTTTTAACTGAGATGTTTAAACCATTCATGGGCTTCCCAGGTGGCTCAGTGGTAAAGAATACACCTGCCAATGACATAAGAAACACATATTTACAGTGCTCATTGTTTCTTCGTGTGCATCTGTGTTTTCTGGTGTAATTTTCCTTCTGTTGTGAGGACTTTCTTTAATACACTTTGTAGTATGGGCTGCTAATTGAAGACTTCTTCAACTCTTGTGTGTCTGAAGAAGTGTTTATGTTGCTGCTTGCCTTGTTTTTGGTGCAGTATCTCCTGTCATCCAAACAATCCTCTATATATAAGTGACCCTTTTCTCTGGCTGCTTTTAACATCTCTTTGTCATTGGTTTTAAGCAATTTTATCACAATGTGCCTTGGTATAGCTACCTCCTCCCCTCTCCCCAATATTTCTTGTGCTTGGAATTTGTTGGATGTCTTTGATCTGGGGGTTTACAGTTTTCATGAAATTTGAACTTCTCAGCTATTATCTCTTTGTTTCTTTTTGGTTCCTCCTCCCTATCCTTTTTTTTTTTTTGAATGATTGATACTCAGTGAATATGGTTTTTTTTTTTTTTTTGGCCACTTTTTGTTGATTTTTTATCTATTTGTTTTTCCATCTTTATTCTTTGGCCTGTGTGGGCCTCCCATTGCAGCAGCCTCTCCTTGCACTGGCTCTGGGCACACACACTCCAGAGCACTGGCTCATACTTGGACGCACTGGTCCAGCCACTCCACAGCATGTTGGATCTTCCTGGCCAGGGATAGAACCAGTGCCTTTTGCACACAAGGCGGACTGTTTACCCACTGGACCACCAGGGAAGCCCTCCTCCCTGTCTTAAGAAGAATATTGGAAACTCTATCAAGGCAGTGAGCTGGGACAATCATAGTGCTCCCCTGTGTGCTTCGATATTCTCAGGGCTTGATGTTTTCTGTAGCCTGTTGTCCAGTGTCTCGACCATTGTATCCTCTGTTTTCTTTTATTGTTGCTTCAGGTGGGCAAGTAATGTGGGTCCCTGTTACGCCAACTTGACTGGAAATACCAGTCATACTTAAAATATTACCAAGAAATTGAATTCCTACCTACTTTCAAATCCTTACTTTTGTATAATGTCACTTTTTGAACTTGTTAAGTGAGAATAAATCTGATAGTTGATGAGTATTTGCTAACCATTGAGATAACTAAGTGTTTAGCCTGGATAAGGAAGTGAGGAGAAAATCAGATTCACATGTGACCCAAAGAGTCAGGGTTTTTTTTAAACAGAGAAAGTAAAATTCACTTCTGAGAAATTTATTCAGTATCAGGATTTCTGTCTTCATAATTACTTTACAGGCATTGAAACTTGTTACTCTTACAGACATTTATACCATTGATTATTTCTCTGTATCAGTGTTTTAAGCAAAATTCTTTTTCCCTTTTCTCTGGCTGCTTTTAACATCTCTTTGTCATTGGTTTTAAGCAATTTTATCACAATGTGCCTTGGTATAGCTACCTCCTCCCCTCTCCCCAATATTTCTTGTGCTTGGAATTTGTTGGATGTCTTTGATCTGGGGGTTTACAGTTTTCATGAAATTTGAACTTCTCAGCTATTATCTCTTTGTTTCTTTTTGGTTCCTCCTCCCTATCCTTTTTTTTTTTTTTTTTTTGAATGATTGATACTCAGTGAATATGGTTTTTTTTTTTTTTTTGGCCACTTTTTGTTGATTTTTTATCTATTTGTTTTTCCATCTTTATTCTTTGGCCTGTGTGGGCCTCCCATTGCAGCAGCCTCTCCTTGCACTGGCTCTGGGCACACACACTCCAGAGCACTGGCTCATACTTGGACACACTGGTCCAGCCACTCCACAGCATGTTGGATCTTCCTGGCCAGGGATAGAACCAGTGCCTTTTGCACACAAGGCGGACTGTTTACCCACTGGACCACCAGGGAAGCCCTCCTCCCTGTCTTAAGAAGAATATTGGAAACTCTATCAAGGCAGTGAGCTGGGACAATCATAGTGCTCCCCTGTGTGCTTCGATATTCTCAGGGCTTGATGTTTTCTGTAGCCTGTTGTCCAGTGTCTCGACCATTGTATCCTCTGTTTTCTTTTATTGTTGCTTCAGGTGGGCAAGTAATGTGGGTCCCTGTTACGCCAACTTGACTGGAAATACCAGTCATACTTAAAATATTACCAAGAAATTGAATTCCTACCTACTTTCAAATCCTTACTTTTGTATAATGTCACTTTTTGAACTTGTTAAGTGAGAATAAATCTGATAGTTGATGAGTATTTGCTAACCATTGAGATAACTAAGTGTTTAGCCTGGATAAGGAAGTGAGGAGAAAATCAGATTCACATGTGACCCAAAGAGTCAGGGTTTTTTTTAAACAGAGAAAGTAAAATTCACTTCTGAGAAATTTATTCAGTATCAGGATTTCTGTCTTCATAATTACTTTACAGGCATTGAAACTTGTTACTCTTACAGACATTTATACCATTGATTATTTCTCTGTATCAGTGGAAAATAGATTTTGGTGATGTTGAGTAAAGAGCCTGTCTTATGTTTGTTTGATTAAGGCCTGATCACAGACATGGGCTTAGATTATTAATTTATACACTCATCTAATGAAAGAACTAAGGTAAGTAGTTTCTTCAAGTCCATTACCAAGGAGACAAGGGCTCCTCAAGCTCTTTAGGTCTTTGATACTCTTCATTCCCACCTAATGTCGTGACTTGTTATATTTCTATGAGGTTTCATTTGCTTCCTTGCTGTCAGTTGGGGCCTAGTCATGATCCAGTGTGGACTGATATAATAAGGAGCAATTCATAACCTTGCTGTTTTTGTCACAGAGCTGGGTTAACTGAGACAAGACAGTCCTTCCTATTTTTCATTGAAGTATAATTGACTTACAATATAATGTTAGTTTCAGGTATACAACATAGTGGTTCAGTATTTTAATATATTACAAAATGATCACTCAGGGATCAGATTTTATCTCAGTATAAGAATATGCTTCTTAAACAGAAGATGAGGTTGCATTCTTGGGCTTCTCTGGTGGTCCAGTGGGTAAAGAGCCTGCCTTGCAGTGCAGGGGGCACAGGTTTGATCCCTGGCCCTGGAGGATCCCATGTGCCGCTAAGTGGCTAGGCCAGTGTGTCTGATTACGAGCCAGCGCTCTGCAATGAGAAGGCTGCTGCAGTGGGAGGCCCACACATGCCAAAGGATACAGATGGATGAAAACCAATAAATAAATAAAAATAAATTTTAAAATGCTAGGGGAAAAAAAGAGGGTGAAGGATGCATTCTTACTTGATTTGGCTTTCTTTTTTGTTAAGGTATAATTTATACATAGTAAACTCACCTCTTTTTGGTGTTCTCATAGACATGTACTGTCTTATCACTTATTATTATTATTATTGCTTATTATTAACTGTCTTTGTAGTTAATCCCTCATTCCCTACTCTGATCCTCTGGCAACCACTAAGACAGTTTCTGTTCCTATGCATTTCTGTTTTCGAGAAAGTCGTCAATTCCACAGTTGTATAGAGTGTAACCTTGAATCTAGAGCTTCTCGTTTAACATAATACATTTGAGATCTATGTGTGTTGCTGTGTATCAGTAGTTCATTCCTTGTTCTTGGTGTGTAGTATTCTGCTGAATGAATGTAGCACATTTTGCTAACATCACTAGCTACCAGAGTAGACAAAGGCAGTTGAGTGTATCTGAGGATGGTATAGAAAGGATTTAGGGTTTATTTTGGGAAGTTACATGACCTAAGAGTTTTATCAAAGAAGAAGGAACCCTCTTGCACTGTTGATGGGAATGTAAATTGATGTAGCCACTTTGGAAGACAGTATGGAGATTCCTTAAAAAACTAGGAATAGAACCACCATATGACCCAGCAATCCCACTGCTAGGCATGTACTCTTGAGGAAACCAAAATTGAAAAAGACAACACGTACCCCATTGTTCATTTCAGCACTGTTTACAATAGCTAGAACATGGAGGCAACTTAGATGTCCATCAACAAAGGACTGGATAAAGAGGCTGGTACATATATACAATGGAATATTACTCAGCCATAAAAAGGAATGCATTTGAGTCAGTTCTAATGCAGTGGATGAGCCTAGAGCCTATTAAAGAGTAAAATAAGTCAGAAAGAGAAAGATAAATATTGTATACTAACACATATATATGGAATCTAGAAAGATGGTACTGATGAATTTATATGCAGGACAGCAATGAAAGAACAGACAAGAAAACAGACTTACAGACTTGAGGGGAGAGAAGAGAGGGTGAGATGAATGGAAAGAGTAACGTGGAACTTACTTTGCCAATGTAAATTAGATAAGTGATGGATATTTTCTGTAAGATTAAGAGAATTCATACAGAGGTTCTGTAAAAACCCGGAGGGGTTGGGCGGGGAGGGAGAGGGCAGGGACGATCAGGAGGGAGGGAATGTGTGTAGACCTGTGGCCGATTCATGCTGGTGTTTGGCGCTAAACAACACAACTTTGTAAAGCTATTATCCTTCAGTTAATTAAATAAATAAACAAAAAGTTCTTTCACATATGAAATTTTTGGTGTTTTGAAATAAATCCCAGTGTAGATACTCTTATTTGGCAAGTACAAGCTACTCACTTGACTTAAGAAGTGGATACATTAGAACATATTATATACACAGTTCCTGAATGTGTGGGTCATTGGAAACGATGTAGTATTTTTTCTTACTATTTAGAAATGGTTTTTCTTTCTCTCAAGTACATGCTTTTTGAAGTCATCCCAAAGTAATCTTCCTTTGTGAGTTAACTTAATCTCCCTTATACCTCTCCATGCAACTTCCTTGCCCTTTTCCTCTCTCTTTGGTATATCACAGAACTTGGTCTGGTTATTTTAAGAGAACAATGAAAATGTACAGCCCAATTCTTACATTCATTTACATATTTCTCTGATTTCTTACCATTGTAATGATAGCTCGTGAAGGAAAATGTGAGCTCTGGAATCGCATGTACATGATTTCAACACTTGCAACTGTATTTCTAACTTAATCTGTAAAACTCATCTCTTTCATCTTTGAATTGGAGATAGTAATAATATCTGTCTTTGGAGGTTGTAAAGATTAAAAGAATAGTGTATATGTGTTTAGCACAGCATCTGGAATACATTAAATGTTTTATATCAAATATCGTAAAACAGAATTTCCCAGTCTCTTATATCTCCACTTGAATAAAACCCCTTTGAAGACCACAGTTTCTTATAGTTTGCTCAAGGGCTAATGGAAGGTGTGAGCTTTTTTTACATTTTTAAGTTGAGCTATATTAGTTTGGAAATTCTTTAGTCCAAACTTAACCAAGGAGAAGGCTCTTTTAATTTTATCAGCTTCTTAAAAGATTTGGCTTTTACCCAAGCTGTACAGGGCCCAGGAAGTTGGCACCTAATGTATATCTTTAAAAAAGAATGCCCGAGGGCTTCCCTGGTGGTCCAGTGGGTAAGGACACCGCCTTGCAGTGCAAGGGGCACCAGTTCAATCCCTGGCCTGGGAAGATCCCACGTGCCATGGAGTGGCCGGACTAATGTGTCCAGCTACCGAGCCGGAGCTCTGGAGCGCGTGTGCTTAGAGCTGATGCTCTGCAGTGAGAGGCCACTGCGATGGGAGGCCCACACAGGCCAAAAGAAAAAGATGGAAATGAAAGACCAATGGAAGTGGCCAAAAAAAAAAGAATGCCTGAGGTTTTCATTTAATAACTAGTAAAGGGAATAGGTTGGATTGGGATTCTTTCTCTTTTTTAAATTTTGGCCTTTTATCCTCCCATTGCAGTGGCCTCTCTTGCTGCAGATCACAGGCTCTGAGTGCATGAGCTCCAGAGTACTGGCTTATAATTGGACACACAGGCCTAGCTGCTCCATGGCATGTGGGATCTTCCCAAACCGGTGCCCCTTGCTCTTCAAGGTGGACTCTTTACCCACTGGACCACCAGGGAAGCCTGGAATTATTTCTTATCTATGTATCTTTTACCAGACCAACTTTTTTTTCCCCCTGCCCCTAACATTCATTCCTAGGCATTTTATTCTAATTTTGATATGGTGCTTTGTAATACTTTTATATAACTCTTGTGTGACTTTATTTGTCCTGGAGGAAAATTCTCAAGTTACTTAAAACTTGGGGGAGAAAGCTTTTAGTTCTGAAACTCTCAAGGAAATCTAGTCATGATAATGAATTTATATTAAGAGTTTCACTATAGAAATTAAGAGGCTTTCCAGGTGGCGCTAGTGGGAAAGAACCTGCCTGCCGTGGCAGAAGGCATAAGAGATGCAGGTTTGATCCCTGGACTGGGAAGATCCCACGTGCCATGGAGTGGCCGGACTAATGTGTCCAGCTACCGAGCCGGAGCTCTGGAGCGCTGTGCTTAGAGCTGATGCTCTGCAGTGAGAGGCCACTGCGATGGGAGGCCCACACAGGCCAAAAGAAAAAGATGGAAATGAAAGACCAATGGAAGTGGCCAAAAAAAAAAGAATGCCTGAGGTTTTCATTTAATAACTAGTAAAGGGAATAGGTTGGATTGGGATTCTTTCTCTTTTTTAAATTTTGGCCTTTTATCCTCCCATTGCAGTGGCCTCTCTTGCTGCAGATCACAGGCTCTGAGTGCATGAGCTCCAGAGTACTGGCTTATAATTGGACACACAGGCCTAGCTGCTCCATGGCATGTGGGATCTTCCCAAACCGGTGCCCCTTGCTCTTCAAGGTGGACTCTTTACCCACTGGACCACCAGGGAAGCCTGGAATTATTTCTTATCTATGTATCTTTTACCAGACCAACTTTTTTTTCCCCCTGCCCCTAACATTCATTCCTAGGCATTTTATTCTAATTTTGATATGGTGCTTTGTAATACTTTTATATAACTCTTGTGTGACTTTATTTGTCCTGGAGGAAAATTCTCAAGTTACTTAAAACTTGGGGGAGAAAGCTTTTAGTTCTGAAACTCTCAAGGAAATCTAGTCATGATAATGAATTTATATTAAGAGTTTCACTATAGAAATTAAGAGGCTTTCCAGGTGGCGCTAGTGGGAAAGAACCTGCCTGCCGTGGCAGAAGGCATAAGAGATGCAGGTTTGATCCCTGGACTGGGGAGATCCCCTGGAGGAGGGCATGGCAGCCCACTCCAGTATTCTTGTCTGGAGAATGCCATGGACAGAGGAGCCAGACGGGCAATGGTCCATAGGGTTGCAAAGAGTTGGACATGATTGAAGCAATTTAGTATGCACACATGTACATGGAAATTAACTTTAAAAGCAAAATTTAAATTATCCTAAAACATACCTGGAAAATTTCTTGGACAGAGGAGTCTAGCTACTCTTTGTGGTCCCATGGACTGCAGTGAGTTGAACATGACTGAAAACAGCATACATGCAAAACATACTTTACAGTGCAATGTTCTTAATTTTATAAATTTTTATTGGATATTTTTAATGAATTGAGATGTCCTCTAATGTACACTACATCGTTGTGTTTTTTTTATGATTTAATGTTTTCCAGATGAAGGTAATGAAACAGAGGTGCAGCCACAACAGAACAGCCAGTTAATGTGGAAACAAGGTCGGCAACTACTCAGACAGTAAGTATCTCCTGAAAGTATCTGCTGTGAATAACTTCAATGAATTACTGTTCCATTTCCATATTAAACACGTTTTCCCCTAAGGAGGAATTTATTTTCAATAACTATTAATTAGGGTTATTAAGAATAGATTTGCTTTCCATAATTTTAGCTTTATCAAGAAGTATAGCTTAGAGTATCTAATTTATTATATGCTTAAATTTATACTGTAAAGAATCCTATACCCTTAAAGTTACTTCTTTTTGCATATTTTATGTATGAATATGCATATGTTTTAATATGAGTCTACTCATATCTTTGTGTTGTGTTTTTGTGTGTGTGTGTGGTGTGTGTTTAAGCTTTATTTTAAATAGAAGAACTTCTTGGATTTCTTAAATTTGCATATATTATGCTAGCATATAGTCTCTCCTATAAAATGTGAATTGGAGAGTATAAAAAGGGAGCAAAGCTGGGTTGACACTCAGGTTCGATCCCTAGATTGGGAAGATCCCCTGGAGAAGGGAATGGCAACCCAGTCCAGTATTCTTGCCTGGAGAATTCTACGGACAGAGGAGCCCAATGGGCTAAAGTCTGTGGGGTTGCTAAGAGTTGGACACAGCTGAGCAACTAATAATGCACAAAGCTGAGCTGAGGTTCAGATGTCAAGCAGTGGGCTAGACCTGCTCACCAGCTCAGTGCTTAACCTTTGTATCACATTTGATATTGGTATTTTGATTTATGTCTCAGTAAACTGAAATTTGCTACCTGGTTTAGACTTTTGGGTTTGCTTGTGAATCGTCTAAATCAATGATTTCCAAGGTGGATTGTGTGCCAGCCATTTATTTTGATAATGGGAAGAGGATATTAGTGTTTTATTTTTTGTCTTATGACAGAGGAGTCTAGCTACTCTTTGTGGTCCCATGGACTGCAGTGAGTTGAACATGACTGAAAACAGCATACATGCAAAACATACTTTACAGTGCAATGTTCTTAATTTTATAAATTTTTATTGGATATTTTTAATGAATTGAGATGTCCTCTAATGTACACTACATCGTTGTGTTTTTTATGATTTAATGTTTTCCAGATGAAGGTAATGAAACAGAGGTGCAGCCACAACAGAACAGCCAGTTAATGTGGAAACAAGGTCGGCAACTACTCAGACAGTAAGTATCTCCTGAAAGTATCTGCTGTGAATAACTTCAATGAATTACTGTTCCATTTCCATATTAAACACGTTTTCCCCTAAGGAGGAATTTATTTTCAATAACTATTAATTAGGGTTATTAAGAATAGATTTGCTTTCCATAATTTTAGCTTTATCAAGAAGTATAGCTTAGAGTATCTAATTTATTATATGCTTAAATTTATACTGTAAAGAATCCTATACCCTTAAAGTTACTTCTTTTTGCATATTTTATGTATGAATATGCATATGTTTTAATATGAGTCTACTCATATCTTTGTGTTGTGTTTTTGTGTGTGTGTGTGGTGTGTGTTTAAGCTTTATTTTAAATAGAAGAACTTCTTGGATTTCTTAAATTTGCATATATTATGCTAGCATATAGTCTCTCCTATAAAATGTGAATTGGAGAGTATAAAAAGGGAGCAAAGCTGGGTTGACACTCAGGTTCGATCCCTAGATTGGGAAGATCCCATGGAGAAGGGAATGGCAACCCAGTCCAGTATTCTTGCCTGGAGAATTCTACGGACAGAGGAGCCCAATGGGCTAAAGTCTGTGGGGTTGCTAAGAGTTGGACACAGCTGAGCAACTAATAATGCACAAAGCTGAGCTGAGGTTCAGATGTCAAGCAGTGGGCTAGACCTGCTCACCAGCTCAGTGCTTAACCTTTGCGTATCACATTTGATATTGGTATTTTGATTTATGTCTCAGTAAACTGAAATTTGCTACCTGGTTTAGACTTTTGGGTTTGCTTGTGAATCGTCTAAATCAATGATTTCCAAGGTGGATTGTGTGCCAGCCATTTATTTTGATAATGGGAAGAGGATATTAGTGTCTCCTTATATCTATTTTTTTTTTTGTCTACTCAAAGTTAGAAGAAAATGAGACTTCATTAGTATTTAATAAGTAGGCTTTCACTTTGGTCTTAAAAGTGGTTTATGGATTTTCCTTTTATAAATATTAGTGTTCTTAAAGTGCTGATTTTGTTCTTTTATTTTTTTAATGGCAAATGGTTATGATAGTAAGTATCTTTAAAAGATTCATCTACCTCTCAGAGGTGGTATTTTATTAGGTTGGTGCAGACCTAATTGTGGTTTCAGATCGTTGAATTTTTAATCATTATAACCAGGTTTAAACATATCTTTATTAATCAAAATAGGAATCATTATAATCAACACAGTTTTGCTTATGGGAAATAGGTTTATTCCTGTAGTATGAAAATCCATGCCTCAGGATTTGATGAACTCTTGGAAAGCATTTTCTGGCTGCTGTTGGTTGAGGAAGCATTTCTGCTGCAAAAAGTTGCTGAAATGCTCAAGAAGTGGTAGTTGGTTGGAGAGAGCTCTGGTGAATATGGCAGATGAGGCAAAACTTAGTAGCCCAAATTGTTCAACTTTTGAAGTGTTTGTTGTGTGACATATGGTTGGGCATTGTCATTGAGAAGAATTGGGCCTTTTCTGTTGACCAGTGCTAGTTGCAGATATTGCAGTTTCCAGTGCCTTTCATCAATTTGCTGAGCGCACTTCTCAGATGTAATGGTTTCTCTGGGATTCAGAAAGTTGTAGTGGATCAGACCAGCAGCAGACCACCAAACAGTGACCATGATCTTTATCTAGTGCAAGTTTGGCTTTGGGAAGTGCTCTGGAGCTTCTTCTGTGTCAACCACTGGCCATCATCAGTTATCCTGTAGAATTCACTTGTCATCGCACGTCACAGTCCAGTCGAGAAATGGTTTGATTTTTGGTTACCTCATGAGGCACGTATGTATTGAGCTTTTTTGGTTACCTCATGAGGCACCTATTTATTGAGCTTTTTCACCTGTCCAAGTTGCTTCAAATGCCAAACAATTGTAGAATGGTCGATGTTGAGTTGTTTGGCAACTTCTTGTGGAGTTGTAGGAGGACCAGCTTAAATGATTGCTCTTGGTTGGTGTTGACCTTATTGTGGTTGACGATGCTCCTCATCTTCAAGACTCTCCTCTTTGCAAAACTTCTTGAACCACCACTGCACTATACATTTGTTGGCAGTTCCTGGGCCAAATGTGTGGTTGATGTTGTGAGTTCTCTTTGCTGCTTTATGACCCATTTTGAACTCAAGTAAGAAAATTGCTTGAATTTGCTTTTTGTCTAACATCATTTCCATAGTCTAAAATATGTATAAGATAAGCAGCAAGTACTAAGTCATTGGCAAAAAATCAAAGGGAGAAATGCACATTAAAATGATGTATAGCATAGCCACACTTATTTAAGAATGTATTCCAATATTAAATGGCAAAATTCACCAATGGAAAACTGCAATTACTTTTGCAACAACCTCAATATTAATAAAAGAGAAAATAACTATTTAGTAAAACCAGTTTATTTATGGAATGAGCAGTTTTTGAAACAGTTGTTTGTGATATGATTTTGTTTCCAAAATGAGTTAGGTGTCAAATATCGTTTGTTAAAAATAGAAAACATAATTCTTTTGTATTTGTTTGTAAGAACCAACTGATTGCTAATCTTAATCAAAATCTTTCTATAGATATTGAATAGACTTAATACACTTACTCCATTTTGGTCGTATGTCTTTTTGTGAGGTATCTCTTTGAGCTATAATAATAATTCTTAATACCAGATCTTAAACTGATCTTAGACTGCTCTATCAGAAAGTTGTAGTGGATCAGCAGCAGCAGACCACCAAACAGTGACCATGATCTTTATCTAGTGCAAGTTTGGCTTTGGGAAGTGCTCTGGAGCTTCTTCTGTGTCAACCACTGGCCATCATCAGTTATCCTGTAGAATTCACTTGTCATCGCACGTCACAGTCCAGTCGAGAAATGGTTTGATTTTTGGTTACCTCATGAGGCACGTATGTATTGAGCTTTTTTGGTTACCTCATGAGGCACCTATTTATTGAGTTTTTTCACCTGTCCAAGTTGCTTCAAATGCCAAACAATTGTAGAATGGTCGATGTTGAGTTGTTTGGCAACTTCTTGTGGAGTTGTAGGAGGACCAGCTTAAATGATTGCTCTTGGTTGGTGTTGACCTTATTGTGGTTGACGATGCTCCTCATCTTCAAGACTCTCCTCTTTGCAAAACTTCTTGAACCACCACTGCACTATACATTTGTTGGCAGTTCCTGGGCCAAATGTGTGGTTGATGTTGTGAGTTCTCTTTGCTGCTTTATGACCCATTTTGAACTCAAGTAAGAAAATTGCTTGAATTTGCTTTTTGTCTAACATCATTTCCATAGTCTAAAATATGTATAAGATAAGCAGCAAGTACTAAGTCATTGGCAAAAAATCAAAGGGAGAAATGCACATTAAAATGATGTATAGCATAGCCACACTTATTTAAGAATGTATTCCAATATTAAATGGCAAAATTCACCAATGGAAAACTGCAATTACTTTTGCAACAACCTCAATATTAATAAAAGAGAAAATAACTATTTAGTAAAACCAGTTTATTTATGGAATGAGCAGTTTTTGAAACAGTTGTTTGTGATATGATTTTGTTTCCAAAATGAGTTAGGTGTCAAATATCGTTTGTTAAAAATAGAAAACATAATTCTTTTGTATTTGTTTGTAAGAACCAACTGATTGCTAATCTTAATCAAAATCTTTCTATAGATATTGAATAGACTTAATACACTTACTCCATTTTGGTCGTATGTCTTTTTGTGAGGTATCTCTTTGAGCTATAATAATAATTCTTAATACCAGATCTTAAACTGATCTTAGACTGGTTATCTTCTTGATCTTTGTTTTATCTTTCACTTTATAGACTTGATGTCTTCTTATAAACTAATGCCTGATGCTGTCTTATCGCATTTGACATCATTAGTAATATTTGCCTTTTTTATGATCCCGCCACTACCACTTTTAGTCATTCTTCTTCAAATATTTGTTGTTGTTAATAGGTACCAAGCACCTTTTGTATGCCAGGCACTGCACTAGATGTGTCTCTTTAAGAGAAAGAGAACTAGGTTCAGAAGAACTAATACTACACAGAAAGAAAGAGGAAGAAATGGTCTTTGAACCCATGTCTCACTCTCCATACAAAGCCTGTTCTCTTTGTTCTGTGCGTCTCCTCTCCACAGCACACACACCCCTGTACACCCACTCATCCCGCATCCTGCAGTTGAATTGCAGTTTATTTTTATTTTAGAGTTGTCTCAGAATAGGAACTTCCCTTCTGTAGAAGCGACTCTTTGGAATATACTATGGTTTTAGATGTTACAGAGGAAACTATATATGCCAGAAACATTCTCTCTAGATCTCAGTTGATCCAGTGATACTATAGCATCAAAAGTGTAAAAAGACTACTGAGTATTCTAATTCCTGTTATAAAATAGCAATTCAGTAGCATCTGAGAGTGAGCTTACTCCAACCCTGGCTAAAAGAAAGAATGTGCTATTAGGTATATTAAGGAATAGCTTCTTATTACGATAAATGAATGGTGTATTGTATGGTTCTTTGGGTTTTCTCAGTGACCAGAGACTGGTACTTGCAAGAGACAGCTCCATCTGCAGCTGGAAGATTATTTATTAGCAAGTCTTACTAGCATAGTACTGTGCTGTTAGGTCTTCTGCAGGCAGTGAATTTCAAGAAATGTTTTTATTGGGATATCCAATAGTAGAATACTGATTCCAATATGACTGAATTGTAAAGATCTTCTTCACACACAGGTATCTGCAGGAGGTGGGCTACACAGATACTATTCTAGATGTAAAATCCAAACGAGTGCGAGCTCTGTTGGGCTTTTCAAGTGATGTCACTGACAGGGAAGAGGACAAAAATCAGGACTCAGTTATAAATGGCACAGAGGCCGAAGTTAAAGAGACAGCCATGATTGGGTAAGTATTTTGTCTGGAAAGTGTCTTGGCTGTAGTTTTCATTCTTGTTAATATTTCTGGCTTATGGGGGACACTTATGATACACGCACTTCTAGGTACTGCTGTAGAAGTAATTTAATGATAAATATTAATAACAGTTTGAGATTTTATTTGGTAGACAATAACATGTAGGGATTAGAGTTATCATTTATGATTATTTTAGGAATATTTTTATATGAGATGGCTTAAAATTTATGGATTTAATATACATTTTAGTATATTGAAACTCAGTCACTTCTTACCATCAGAACTTCATAAAAGGTCTTATTTGGAAATTGACTTCAAGTCTATAAGAATGAAATTTCATTCCTGATGACCAGAAATCATGTAAATATGTAATTCTTTTGGTGTAAACCTTTCCTTAGCCATTTTTATTTCTCTAATAATGCAGACTCCTCTTCCCTTTGGAATATATTTACTGCGAGTATATATATACTCTACTTGATAGAATAAGTGAAAAATTCAGTAGCAGAAACATTTCATTTTGCTTTTTTGATCATGATCTTTACCCAGGGATTGAACCTGGGTCTCTTACATTGCAAGCAGATTCTTTCCCATCTAAGCCACCAGGGAAGCCCATGTACTATACAATTATATGTAATTCTGCTTAAAATGAACATGGACAGTTTAGTAAGGAGATTCTTCTTCAGTGAAAAAAAGTTGACATAATTCTTAAATTAAAAAGCAAAGATTCTTTGAAAGTTAAATAAGATGTTACTTTATTTTAAGCCATGTTTAGGCTGGAAGAATGGTTTTAATTGAGCTCTGTACATTTTCTAGTGAGAACATAGTTTCTACCTTGGGGGACATGAACTAAAGTTACAGGGTTTAGGTAAAGGTTTAAAACTGTAAGTCTTGTAAACAAATGTCATTGGAGCCTTCTGAAATGTGCTCGTTAATAGTTAAGACTATATAATTTGTTTTAATAAATGTAAGATGTAGACTGTAGACAGAGGCAGTGTGGGCATTAATCCTGGTTATATTTTCACCTAATGAATTCATTTAAATTATTATAAAGACACTTAGAAAAGGCCATTCTAGTTGTCTTGTGTTTTAGCCTTGACCTGTCTTTAGAAAGTGATAAAGGTATTAATCTGAATCTTACTGCTATAGGGATAGAGAGTAGGTTGGGAAAGAGCAAAAGTTTTGAAATTTAGATTTGTCTGTTTTGAGAATTTTATCCATAGATATGGCTACATTATTTACAGGAAAATGTCTTGTTATCTAAAACATTTCCTAATGAACTGGAGAGCAGTCATTCTATTCTGGCCATTAGGGAATTGTTTGTTAAATTTCTTTAGAGGAAACTAAATTAAAATCTCACCTATTTTAAAAGTTAATCATTTCCAAAAGGTTAAAGGTTTATTCGTCAATAGGATCAAGTTTTGTGTAATACATTCATTTGACTAAAATATTGTTTTTAGTAAGCTTCATATACACATTTGCTTTTTTCAACTCTTTAGCTGTTAGAAATATGCGATTACATCAGAGAAAATTATGTATTTACTAGTTATTTTCTTACTTATAGAAACTTCTGTGTCAGAGGAAGAGTTGCAGAGAGAAAAAATAAAAAACAGAGGCAGATAATAAAAATACTTCAGAAGGAAGTACATAAAGGATGGCTTAAGAATGAAAATAGTACTTAATCAGAAGGAGGAGTTCTTTGTATCAGATCGCCATTAATCTCAGTAGTAATTATGATTGCAGGGTACTTTTAAAAGTTATCACTTCCTTCCTATATTTAGCTTTTCCAGTTAAAATGCATGGAAATGTAGTAAGAATCTGTACATCCTAATATGATTAGAGGGAGCAGTTCTAATACAATATAAACAAAAATCAGTGTAGTATATTATGGATTAATTATTATGTCGAGTTTAAAAAATTAACTGAGCAACATGTCCATATTTTAATCCAGAAAATCCGAGTTAACAGATTCTGCCTCCGTGCTGGATAATTTTAAATTCCTTGAAAGTGCAGCTGCAGATTTCAGTGATGAAGATGAAGATGACGACATTGATGGAAGAGAGAAAAGCATCATTGATACTTCAACTGTGAGTTGAATAATTCAAATATGACTACTTTTAAGGGCTGTTACACATACTTTAGAAATCTGTATCCTTCAACTTAAACCCTTAACTTTTCATTTTTCCATGCATTTGGGGAAATTTAAAAGTTTTTGTATTGACTTCAAATTCAAGAATATTTTTAATGTAACAGCTTTTTCCTAAAAGGCTTCATTTTTTAGCTTTTATTAATTCATAAAGCATTTCAGCCATTTTATAGGATTAGTGAAGTGGTAACAATGCAGTGTTCTTGGTGCTATAAGACAATAGAACTGACAGACCCCCTATGGTGCCTGGTGGTGACTGGCATCAGCTCTAAACCGTGCAGTTTTTGTTTGTCATGTCAGGGTTGCTTTGGTAGCAAGGATTCCACATTGTCAGAACTCTCCCATTAGATTTCTCCAGACTTGTTTAGGGTTCTTCTCTGGTTTTGTTTAGATTTGTGTAAGTGTATTGACTTTCTCATGTAGAGTCAAGTCCCGGAACAAGAGGTTATCTTTCCTTCTCTTCCCTTCTTTATTCTGTCCCCTTCTACCTTCTCCCCACTTTTAACCTCTCTCCTCTTTTCCGTCTTTCTTGTTTTTCCTTCTTCTCCTTCCCCCTTTTTCTTCCTCCCTCCTTCTCCTCCTCCTTTATTTAAAGTAAGAGATGAGGGCAAGCTTTGCTTTGTTTAGGAGAGTGTTCACATTTCCTCCTCCTTGTTTATATAAGAAGAGGAAGGAGGAAAGTTAAGATAGGATAAATAAAGCAGAGTGGATCTCGAGTCTGGGGTCAAGTCTCAATTCTGTCCCTAATTATCTGTGCCTTTTATTCCTTCAGGCTTAGTTTTTTAGTTTGTAAAATCGGGAGTGTAACAAATACCCATCTTATCTGCGGAGAATTTTGTGAGGAATAAATGAGACACTATGTATGAAAATGATATGAACTAGAAAGTGCTTCCTAAGTGTAACTTCTCTTTTCTATTTATGTCCTCTGCTTCCATCAGAGACTCTCAGTTTACTCCTTCAGATAAATTTCCCTGAGCCAGTGTTCCTAGTGTGCTAATACAGCCCTGCTGTGGGTATTATTTGGACGTCAAGAAGTTCCTCTTTTTATTGTTCAAACAAGTATTAATTGCACGTGCTTAAATTGACTATAGTAAAAGAAATACCTAAACTTGTGTAACTTCTCTCTGTCCTAATCATTTGGAAATTTTGTGCTGACTTATGATTTCCATGGGATGATTGCACTGAGCCATTATTTTTCTGTCGAAATACTTTACTGATAGCTCAGTGGTTAAATAATAACTATGCTGCTTTAAGTTCTGTTGTTAGTCATTATGTCAGTTAAACACTAAAAATCTATAAGCTGTTTATTACACCTATCAAGTATGGTCTTACTGCAAATTCCTAACTGTAAAAAATCTTTATAATAGTGAACTGACAGACCCCTATGGCTTAGCTCTAAACCGTGCAGTTTTTGTTTGTCATGTCAGGGTTGCTTTGGTAGCAAGGATTCCACATTGTCAGAACTCTCCCATTAGATTTCTCCAGACTTGTTTAGGGTTCTTCTCTGGTTTTGTTTAGATTTGTGTAAGTGTATTGACTTTCTCATGTAGAGTCAAGTCCCGGAACAAGAGGTTATCTTTCCTTCTCTTCCCTTCTTTATTCTGTCCCCTTCTACCTTCTCCCCACTTTTAACCTCTCTCCTCTTTTCCGTCTTTCTTGTTTTTCCTTCTTCTCCTTCCCCCTTTTTCTTCCTCCCTCCTTCTCCTCCTCCTTTATTTAAAGTAAGAGATGAGGGCAAGCTTTGCTTTGTTTAGGAGAGTGTTCACATTTCCTCCTCCTTGTTTATATAAGAAGAGGAAGGAGGAAAGTTAAGATAGGATAAATAAAGCAGAGTGGATCTCGAGTCTGGGGTCAAGTCTCAATTCTGTCCCTAATTATCTGTGCCTTTTATTCCTTCAGGCTTAGTTTTTTAGTTTGTAAAATCGGGAGTGTAACAAATACCCATCTTATCTGCGGAGAATTTTGTGAGGAATAAATGAGACACTATGTATGAAAATGATATGAACTAGAAAGTGCTTCCTAAGTGTAACTTCTCTTTTCTATTTATGTCCTCTGCTTCCATCAGAGACTCTCAGTTTACTCCTTCAGATAAATTTCCCTGAGCCAGTGTTCCTAGTGTGCTAATACAGCCCTGCTGTGGGTATTATTTGGACGTCAAGAAGTTCCTCTTTTTATTGTTCAAACAAGTATTAATTGCACGTGCTTAAATTGACTATAGTAAAAGAAATACCTAAACTTGTGTAACTTCTCTCTGTCCTAATCATTTGGAAATTTTGTGCTGACTTATGATTTCCATGGGATGATTGCACTGAGCCATTATTTTTCTGTCGAAATACTTTACTGATAGCTCAGTGGTTAAATAATAACTATGCTGCTTTAAGTTCTGTTGTTAGTCATTATGTCAGTTAAACACTAAAAAAATCTATAAGCTGTTTATTACACCTATCAAGTATGGTCTTACTGCAAATTCCTAACTGTAAACTGGTTTCTTTTAAAAGAATCAAATTTATAAATATCCTGACTTTCAATTAGTGCAGATCACAGCAATTTTGTAACCAAGCAATGGTGACACAGCTAATGTAAATATGCTTAACTCCATTTAAATGCTGGGCCCCCAAATTTTTCTCATTTTAGGAAGATACTACTAAATAGACAGTTGGCTTCTTTATAATAGTTTACTAATCTTTTTTTTTTTCTACTTTTTTTTTGGCCACTTCTGTTGATCTTTCATTTATTTATCTTTGTTCTTTGGCCTGTGTGGGCCTGCCATCACAGTGGCCTCTCTCGTCGCAGAGCACTGTCTCTGGGCACATGCGCTCCAGACCTCGGGCTTGGTAGTTGGACACATCGGTCCAGCCGCTCCGCGGCACGTGGAATCTTCCCAGGCCAGGGATTGAACTGGTGCCCCTTGCACTGCATGGTGGTGTCCTTACCCACTGGACCACAAGGGAAGCCCCTAGTTTACTAATCTTCATGATGCATTGATTTTCACAGCTGCAATATAATAGCTCCATGCCAAAAGACTTAAAAAATTCTAACTATGTAACAGTGTATAAGCAGGACTTAGATTTATTGCAATGCTATAGAGAGAGAATGACTGAAAAGTATCCTGTTAAAATGTTTAGTAGAACAAACAGATTTTTTTAGCATGTTACTTTATTTCTTTAGTCAAAACTTGTGTAATAGATTCAACTAAGAAAATACAGAAACATAAAGTTCCTAGTAGCTGATGGTTGTGTTTAGGCTATTACATAGTACATTTTCTTAGAAAAGGCAATAGGTTCATTTTTTGTCCTTTTCAGCTTTACTGAATCATTTTCCACTAAACTTGTGTAACTTCTCTCTGTCCTAATCATTTGGAAATTTTGTGCTGACTTATGATTTCCATGGGATGATTGCACTGAGCCATTATTTTCTGTCGAAATACTTTACTGATAGCTCAGTGGTTAAATAATAACTATGCTGCTTTAAGTTCTGTTGTTAGTCATTATGTCAGTTAAACACTAAAAAAATCTATAAGCTGTTTATTACACCTATCAAGTATGGTCTTACTGCAAATTCCTAACTGTAAACTGGTTTCTTTTAAAAGAATCAAATTTATAAATATCCTGACTTTCAATTAGTGCAGATCACAGCAATTTTGTAACCAAGCAATGGTGACACAGCTAATGTAAATATGCTTAACTCCATTTAAATGCTGGGCCCCCAAATTTTTCTCATTTTAGGAAGATACTACTAAATAGACAGTTGGCTTCTTTATAATAGTTTACTAATCTTTTTTTTTTTCTACTTTTTTTTTGGCCACTTCTGTTGATCTTTCATTTATTTATCTTTGTTCTTTGGCCTGTGTGGGCCTGCCATCACAGTGGCCTCTCTCGTCGCAGAGCACTGTCTCTGGGCACATGCGCTCCAGACCTCGGGCTTGGTAGTTGGACACATCGGTCCAGCCGCTCCGCGGCACGTGGAATCTTCCCAGGCCAGGGATTGAACTGGTGCCCCTTGCACTGCATGGTGGTGTCCTTACCCACTGGACCACAAGGGAAGCCCCTAGTTTACTAATCTTCATGATGCATTGATTTTCACAGCTGCAATATAATAGCTCCATGCCAAAAGATTTAAAAAAATTCTAACTATGTAACAGTGTATAAGCAGGACTTAGATTTATTGCAATGCTATAGAGAGAGAATGACTGAAAAGTATCCTGTTAAAATGTTTAGTAGAACAAACAGATTTTTTTAGCATGTTACTTTATTTCTTTAGTCAAAACTTGTGTAATAGATTCAACTAAGAAAATACAGAAACATAAAGTTCCTAGTAGCTGATGGTTGTGTTTAGGCTATTACATAGTACATTTTCTTAGAAAAGGCAATAGGTTCATTGTCCTTTCTGGCTCTTTGTCCTGTATGGGAGTTCGATTGTTCTTTACATTGCACTCTGAATCATTTTCCTCCTTTCTGTCTCCTTCTCTTTTCTCATGATTAAGTTTTTCATCTTATGATTCCAGAGGAATTTCTAACTATAAAAATGAGATGTGTGTGTGTCTCAGGAAGATCAAGATTTTAAGAAAAAGTTGAATATGTAGACAGTTATTAGAAGAAACTGATGCAAGTTTAGGACAGTGGAAATAATAATGGGAAGAGTTCCCCCCTATCTCACCTCCACAGCAGAATGTCTACTGAATCTTGTGGCATGCATTTCTAAATTTGTGGTTTATGATTTTAGGTTTTGCAAGGGAATGATGTAAGAGAGTTAAAATTTATCCTGCTTATATTCTGAAAAATTCTTGCAACGTTTTATGAAGTGTTTCTTTGGTTAGATTAGAATATCTGCACACTGTATAGACAGCATCCAAGAAATATAGAGTTTGGTTGTGGTTCTCATAATACAGTATGTCAGGGACATGTCTTATCAATCTGTAATTTAAATACAAGTATTATATTCCAGTGTTTTCAATATATGATTACATTTCTTTATTTAAAAGGAGCTATCACTGAACAAAGTTTAAATTACTACTTTAAAATGTATAAAATGTATAATACATATAAAATTTTAATGATATCTGTTTACTACTGAATTGGATAGGTATTACAGTTATTTGACACAACAAATAATGCATTGTTTGGTTCCCCTGGACCACAAGGGAAGCCCCTAGTTTACTAATCTTCATGATGCATTGATTTTCACAGCTGCAATATAATAGCTCCATGCCAAAAGACTTAAAAAATTCTAACTATGTAACAGTGTATAAGCAGGACTTAGATTTATTGCAATGCTATAGAGAGAGAATGACTGAAAAGTATCCTGTTAAAATGTTTAGTAGAACAAACAGGTTTTTTTAGCATGTTACTTTATTTCTTTAGTCAAAACTTGTGTAATAGATTCAACTAAGAAAATACAGAAACATAAAGTTCCTAGTAGCTGATGGTTGTGTTTAGGCTATTACATAGTACATTTTCTTAGAAAAGGCAATAGGTTCATTGTCCTTTCTGGCTCTTTGTCCTGTATGGGAGTTCGATTGTTCTTTACATTGCACTCTGAATCATTTTCCTCCTTTCTGTCTCCTTCTCTTTTCTCATGATTAAGTTTTTCATCTTATGATTCCAGAGGAATTTCTAACTATAAAAATGAGATGTGTGTGTGTCTCAGGAAGATCAAGATTTTAAGAAAAAGTTGAATATGTAGACAGTTATTAGAAGAAACTGATGCAAGTTTAGGACAGTGGAAATAATAATGGGAAGAGTTCCCCCCTATCTCACCTCCACAGCAGAATGTCTACTGAATCTTGTGGCATGCATTTCTAAATTTGTGGTTTATGATTTTAGGTTTTGCAAGGGAATGATGTAAGAGAGTTAAAATTTATCCTGCTTATATTCTGAAAAATTCTTGCAACGTTTTATGAAGTGTTTCTTTGGTTAGATTAGAATATCTGCACACTGTATAGACAGCATCCAAGAAATATAGAGTTTGGTTGTGGTTCTCATAATACAGTATGTCAGGGACATGTCTTATCAATCTGTAATTTAAATACAAGTATTATATTCCAGTGTTTTCAATATATGATTACATTTCTTTATTTAAAAGGAGCTATCACTGAACAAAGTTTAAATTACTACTTTAAAATGTATAAAATGTATAATACATATAAAATTTTAATGATATCTGTTTACTACTGAATTGGATAGGTATTACAGTTATTTGACACAACAAATAATGCATTGTTTGGTTTTCACATTGAATGGTAAAAGGATATTGTCTTCTTTATTTAAATTAATTCCATACTATATTTTACTATTTTAACTGAGCATGCTTTTCTCACTAGATTGTTAGGAAGAAAGTATTGACTGATAGCAGTGAAGATCGAGATACAAAAGAAGCTCTAAAGGAGTTTGACTTCTTGGTTGCGTCAGAAGAAGGAGACAGTGACTCCAGAAGCGCGGGCGACGGCACAGACTGGGGTAAGGAGGCACACTGATCCAGCCAGAGACCTTGTAAATGAACGGAGCCAGTATCTTACTAGGAGAGCAGCATCTTCAGGAAGACTTTACATCTCTTATCATGTTGAAATGTTGAGCATTCTGTGGATTTGTTACTATTGTGACTTATTACTATTTTTTCCAGGATGTGTTTCTTACGTGTTTAAAGAAGGCTGTACAACTATTTACCTATCTTATCTTTTTTTTTTAAGCATAAGCAATACATATGAAAATAACTTTGCATTCACATATAGAATGCTCTGTTTTCTGTCTACACAGTAGAACTTGCAAATATAGATTTTGTGGAAATTGAGTATGACAATGTAGTAGATGTCGTTATTTTATGTTTTCTTTTTGGCCATGCCACATGGCATGTGGGTTCTTAGTTCCCTGACCAGAGATCAGACCTGTGCTCCTTTGCAGTACAAGTACAGAGTCTTAACCACTGGACTAACAGGGAAGTTCTTCTATGGTCTTCTGTTACTGTTATTGTCAGTATGTAACTTTTTTGCTACACTTTGCAGTATGTCAGGGACATGTCTTATCAATCTGTAATTTAAATACAAGTATTATATTCCAGTGTTTTCAATATATGATTACATTTCTTTATTTAAAAGGAGCTATCACTGAACAAAGTTTAAATTACTACTTTAAAATGTATAAAATGTATAATACATATAAAATTTTAATGATATCTGTTTACTACTGAATTGGATAGGTATTACAGTTATTTGACACAACAAATAATGCATTGTTTGGTTTTCACATTGAATGGTAAAAGGATATTGTCTTCTTTATTTAAATTAATTCCATACTATATTTTACTATTTTAACTGAGCATGCTTTTCTCACTAGATTGTTAGGAAGAAAGTATTGACTGATAGCAGTGAAGATCGAGATACAAAAGAAGCTCTAAAGGAGTTTGACTTCTTGGTTGCGTCAGAAGAAGGAGACAGTGACTCCAGAAGCGCGGGCGACGGCACAGACTGGGGTAAGGAGGCACACTGATCCAGCCAGAGACCTTGTAAATGAACGGAGCCAGTATCTTACTAGGAGAGCAGCATCTTCAGGAAGACTTTACATCTCTTATCATGTTGAAATGTTGAGCATTCTGTGGATTTGTTACTATTGTGACTTATTACTATTTTTTCCAGGATGTGTTTCTTACGTGTTTAAAGAAGGCTGTACAACTATTTACCTATCTTATCTTTTTTTTTAAGCATAAGCAATACATATGAAAATAACTTTGCATTCACATATAGAATGCTCTGTTTTCTGTCTACACAGTAGAACTTGCAAATATAGATTTTGTGGAAATTGAGTATGACAATGTAGTAGATGTCGTTATTTTATGTTTTCTTTTTGGCCATGCCACATGGCATGTGGGTTCTTAGTTCCCTGACCAGAGATCAGACCTGTGCTCCTTTGCAGTACAAGTACAGAGTCTTAACCACTGGACTAACAGGGAAGTTCTTCTATGGTCTTCTGTTACTGTTATTGTCAGTATGTAACTAGTTAAGAGTATGATATAGCTAAATTTTTACTTTAGAAAACTGAAGACGTCCTAGGATCCAAAATCTAACTCAGTTTAATTTATCATTAAAATGTGATTGTTGAAAATTAACATTTTGGATTGTTACATTTTTCTGAAAAAAGTTGACTATTTTCACTAATTGATAGTAGAATATATTAGTAGTTGAGTCTGTAAAAATGTTGAATTTTTATATTCAAGAGACCCAGTTATCTGTTTTTTTAAAAAACTGTGGACTACAACTGGTTAATAATAGTCAGATTTCAGATTATTCTTGTTCATTGTTTTTCCAGTCATTCAACAAATTTTTGACCATATGCCTTCTATGTGCCAAGTCTTCCAGGTGAAGGTCCCTACCCCTGGCGTCATACATTCTACTAGGAGGATATAGGCAGTAAGAGACAAACATGGTGAATGACATAGTATGTGAGAATATGATAAATGCTGTGGGAAATAGAACAGGTAGAGTAGAGTAAGTGGGATAGAGAGTGCTGGGGCCAGGGTGGGGTGGACTGGATTCGTTACAGTGTGAAATAGATTGATCATGGTAAAGTGCCTTGCGAGGGTAACATGTGAACGAGAGACAGGACAGCACGGATGAGAGAGTTAGCCACGTGGTATCCAGGGACGGAGTGCTCAAGAAGAAAACCAGAGCATATGCCCTAAGATAGCCATAGCCCTGGCATGCTTGAGGAATTCGAAGAAGCTAGGGGGCTGGAGCAGAGTGATAATTGAGGGGACTGTAGTAGGAAGTGACCAAATCAGCTGGAGCTGTGTAGACCACTGGTGAGATAGGGAGCCGTGGGAGGGATTTGAGCCAGAGGGGATAGGAGCCAGCTTCTGTTGGAAAGCTTCACTTTGACTGCTAGGTTGAGGCTAGACCACCCAGGGCAATTAGTGTTGGCAGTAGACTTGGAGGGGTGAGGGGAAACGTTTGCTGTAATTCTGTCAAGAGAGAGAAGTTAGAGAAATAGTGATTTGCTGAGAAAGTCAGATTCTGGATATGTTTTAAAGGTAGAGAAAACTGTGTTTCCTGAAATAGTTGATGTGGGCTTTGGAAGGAAGGGAGGTTTTTGGTCTTACCCAGTGAGTGTAGAAGTACCTTCAGATAAGATGGAGAGCCCTGTAGATGGAAGAGGTGGGGTGGGGAAAATTGGGAGTTTGGTTTTGTGTGTTTGATTTCAGACTAGATTTCCTAATGGAAATGTAGAGTAAGCAGGTGGATTTGTGAAGTCTTGAGTTCAAGTGAGAGTTCTGAGCTAACACTTATCTAACATATGTATAGAGTAAACTATTTTTACATTTGCTACTCCTGAAATAGTAAAAGTTAATGGTGGAATTTCTTTTTTCCTAAAAGCTCAGTTTCCATGTTTAAATATTTATAAATTAACAAGTCACTTAAATCATTTTAAGTATTGAACGCCAGGTTGATCAATAAATTTACAAAGTACTATTTATAAAGCCTATAAAATAAAAATGATCATTTGCTGAGAAACACATGCCAAAAATATACAGTTTTTGAAGTGAAAAGATCATTGAAGACTGTTTTGTACAAATGTCTAATAATCTTACATTATATAAATTAGTAAGAAATGGGTTTTTTTTTAATGTCTATTTCAAGAGAAGTTTAATAGTATTACCAAGGAAATTGAATTGACTCCTATTTCTTGGATATTATATTTCTTGTGACATATATCTAATGAACAAATAATAACTTTAAAATTGGTTATACTATGAAGAAGATGGTTCTTATGTCATTCATTGACGTAACAGTGAGTCGACTTTGAGTGTTGAATATTTTATTGAGAAAGGCTGTTTCATTTGTCTCACTCTGTTTAGAAAAGGAAGACCAGTGTCTCATGCCTGAAGCTTGGAATGTGGACCAGGGAGTAATTACCAAGCTCAAGGAACAATACAAAAAGGAGAGAAAGGGGAAAAAGGGGGTGAAGAGTAAGTGGAAAACATTGTATCTGTAAATCATAAATCTTACCTCTTTATATCCCCAATTTATTTTTCTAATGTATTCCTAAAACTTACTTACTCTTTTATTTTTTTCCTGCTCCTGACCTCTTTCCTTCTCACTTTCTTTCAGGGGTTGAAATTAAATGGTTAGCTGTCTGATTACAAACTTTGAAAAAAAAAACAACTGTGAATATAATTTTGGAACCATAATGTATCCCAATAATAAACCCAGAGCGTCAGGAGTGTGTGGGATGATGTTTTCAAACATAGCAGTAATTTGATTTTTAAAATTATATGTGCTTAATTACAGTAATGGTATTTTACTGTTGACAATTTAAATCTAGTCTAATGTGACTGTCTGGCAAACCACCAAAATAATTGCTTATAAGAAAGAAAGTTAATGGTGGAATTTCTTTTTTCCTAAAAGCTCAGTTTCCATGTTTAAATATTTATAAATTAACAAGTCACTTAAATCATTTTAAGTATTGAACGCCAGGTTGATCAATAAATTTACAAAGTACTATTTATAAAGCCTATAAAATAAAAATGATCATTTGCTGAGAAACACATGCCAAAAATATACAGTTTTTGAAGTGAAAAGATCATTGAAGACTGTTTTGTACAAATGTCTAATAATCTTACATTATATAAATTAGTAAGAAATGGGTTTTTTTTTAATGTCTATTTCAAGAGAAGTTTAATAGTATTACCAAGGAAATTGAATTGACTCCTATTTCTTGGATATTATATTTCTTGTGACATATATCTAATGAACAAATAATAACTTTAAAATTGGTTATACTATGAAGAAGATGGTTCTTATGTCATTCATTGACGTAACAGTGAGTCGACTTTGAGTGTTGAATATTTTATTGAGAAAGGCTGTTTCATTTGTCTCACTCTGTTTAGAAAAGGAAGACCAGTGTCTCATGCCTGAAGCTTGGAATGTGGACCAGGGAGTAATTACCAAGCTCAAGGAACAATACAAAAAGGAGAGAAAGGGGAAAAAGGGGGTGAAGAGTAAGTGGAAAACATTGTATCTGTAAATCATAAATCTTACCTCTTTATATCCCCCAATTTATTTTTTCCAATGTTTTCCTAAAACTTACTTACTCTTTTATTTTTTTCCTGCTCCTGACCTCTTTCCTTCTCACTTTCTTTCAGGGGTTGAAATTAAATGGTTAGCTGTCTGATTACAAACTTTGAAAAAAAAAACAACTGTGAATATAATTTTGGAACCATAATGTATCCCAATAATAAACCCAGAGCGTCAGGAGTGTGTGGGATGATGTTTTCAAACATAGCAGTAATTTGATTTTTAAAATTATATGTGCTTAATTACAGTAATGGTATTTTACTGTTGACAATTTAAATCTAGTCTAATGTGACTGTCTGGCAAACCACCAAAATAATTGCTTATAAGAAAGAAAGTTAATTTCTACCCCTGAATATTCTATGTGTTCATAACACGTAGCTCATTTGCTCTTATCACTTTATGTTATACAGGGAAAAGAGTCAGATACACAACTTTTTTAAAAGTGCGTAATTTTCTAATTTAAATTTTTGGCCAGTGTCATTTATAATATTACCAATTAGATTTTTTCTTTTCCCAACAAAATGTATTCCACATCAAAAATGAAAGCTAAAATGAAACTTCTAGGCCTGTGAATCATATATGTATCTATATTTATATCTCTGTATAACTTATTCAAGTTATTAATAAGGTTTAACAATTGATCTAGTTAGGTATATAAAATAGAAATACAAAAGCTTTCAAACATCACTGAAAGGGGAGACACCATTTTAGGAGAGCAAGGTTAAGCTACCTCTCTCATTGACAGTGTGGACGTGGCTCTCCTTTTATGGCAATGAGAATGTCATCCTTTGGGATAGTAAAGTAGTGTAGAGTGGGATTAAAATCCAACTTGAGTGAGGCATATGTTTAAAACTGCAAAAGACTGGAAGGACATGCTTCTTTCTCTCTTTTTGTAGTAATGCTAAGGTTTATCAAAGACTAATCATTCTTTTATAACCTAGTGGTTAGTGATGAACATTTGAATCTTTATTTAAAATACCGTAGAATTTACAAATATTTAGCTTTAACGGAGAAGGAAATCACCATCAACTCCAGTGTTCTTGCCTGGAGAATCCCATGGACAGCTCCATGAGGTCGCGTAGTCGAACATGACTGAAGCAACTTAGCACAGCTTTAATGTATAGAAAGTCAGTGGCCTTTATTGATGTTAGTATTGTACCAGCTATTATAATTGAGAGAGAATGTCATTTAATGCCTTCTCAATATTTAATGACACTGAAAAAGGTTAATATTAAAACATGAGAATGTTTTCTATTTTTTTATTAAAAAGTACTGGTAAAATTTTAGTCTTAACAAGCAATAGTGAGACATGGTTTGTTATGACTTTTCATAGCCACGATAAAACCAGTTAAGCTGAAATTTTAAGGAATATTTGTCATACACAATTATTCTTACTTTTGTTGACAATTTAAATCTAGTCTAATGTGACTGTCTGGCAAACCACCAAAATAATTGCTTATAAGAAAGAAAGTTAATTTCTACCCCTGAATATTCTATGTGTTCATAACACGTAGCTCATTTGCTCTTATCACTTTATGTTATACAGGGAAAAGAGTCAGATACACAACTTTTTTAAAAGTGCGTAATTTTCTAATTTAAATTTTTGGCCAGTGTCATTTATAATATTACCAATTAGATTTTTTCTTTTCCCAACAAAATGTATTCCACATCAAAAATGAAAGCTAAAATGAAACTTCTAGGCCTGTGAATCATATATGTATCTATATTTATATCTCTGTATAACTTATTCAAGTTATTAATAAGGTTTAACAATTGATCTAGTTAGGTATATAAAATAGAAATACAAAAGCTTTCAAACATCACTGAAAGGGGAGACACCATTTTAGGAGAGCAAGGTTAAGCTACCTCTCTCATTGACAGTGTGGACGTGGCTCTCCTTTTATGGCAATGAGAATGTCATCCTTTGGGATAGTAAAGTAGTGTAGAGTGGGATTAAAATCCAACTTGAGTGAGGCATATGTTTAAAACTGCAAAAGACTGGAAGGACATGCTTCTTTCTCTCTTTTTGTAGTAATGCTAAGGTTTATCAAAGACTAATCATTCTTTTATAACCTAGTGGTTAGTGATGAACATTTGAATCTTTATTTAAAATACCGTAGAATTTACAAATATTTAGCTTTAACGGAGAAGGAAATCACCATCAACTCCAGTGTTCTTGCCTGGAGAATCCCATGGACAGCTCCATGAGGTCGCGTAGTCGAACATGACTGAAGCAACTTAGCACAGCTTTAATGTATAGAAAGTCAGTGGCCTTTATTGATGTTAGTATTGTACCAGCTATTATAATTGAGAGAGAATGTCATTTAATGCCTTCTCAATATTTAATGACACTGAAAAAGGTTAATATTAAAACATGAGAATGTTTTCTATTTTTTTATTAAAAAGTACTGGTAAAATTTTAGTCTTAACAAGCAATAGTGAGACATGGTTTGTTATGACTTTTCATAGCCACGATAAAACCAGTTAAGCTGAAATTTTAAGGAATATTTGTCATACACAAGAAACAAGGAGAATATTTTAATTGATTGACTTAAAGTTGATCTATTTGTTATTATGCTACAATAACGTCTTAAAATGTAAAAGCCCTTTTAATTGAAAAGGTATCTAGGGCATATGTAGAGTTCATCTACTATTATATTGATTTTTTTGTTTTTGTCCAGTATCCAGGCTTTTCTGTAGTTGGCATTTCACATTTTAAGTCTCAAACTGCACCATTTGACTGGAACAGTATTCCTGTTGATAGATGCTAGTGGATTTTCTGAATCTGGGGACTCTGATCATTCTTTCAGGCATAAGAGACATAACTTTTTAGTATGATGAAGAAAAATGTTTCTTTAGGAGGAGAAACGCTTATGTCTCTCACTGAAGAAAGAAGGACTGTAGACTGAGGTTCAGCACGTTTTATCATCATCAGTTCAGGTTATCTTGATAAAATGACAGTCTGGAACAAGTGAAGACATGATAAAAACAACTGAAAGACTTAAAATGAAAATAGAACTGAAGGAAAAGCTTTCAATTGATATATGAAGCATGAATTAATGAAGCACCATATGTATCTTTTTAAATTGAGCCCTTACTCATTGGAAGAGGTTGCATCTTTATAATATGGGCTAGTAGAAGTATTTCCAGTCAAATTGTGTTCTCCAGTCATACTGTCTTAGAATATATTTCTAGGTAGTAGTTAACATTGCTTACAAATAGTTGTATTTTTTACTGATATAGGAAAAAAACCATAGTGGACTATGGGTAAGATTTTCCCATTCTTAATTAAACTTATAACAGGAAAAACAACCGAAGATCTGTTTCAGCCTCTATCCTATATAAAACAGTCAAAACAGGGAAGTGGGAGAATGAAGCATCAAAGTACAGGTAAGTAATTGTCAGGGTGTGAGACTTTACCGTGGTACCATAGCTTCAGGATGTAAGGCAGTGAATGCAACTTAATTAAAACAAACAGAAAAGAATGTGGTTTTTAAATTCTGTAACCAGTAGCTTCACAGTCTGTGGTATCTGTGTTTAGAACCGTATACAAGGATTCTAGAACAGTATTACTTTTAATGGTCCCAATTGCACATAAACATTTTTTTCACGCAAATAGTGACATTATTCCACTACATTATACATTGAAAAATATATGTAACATGTAAACTTAGAAAATAATTACTCTTTAATATAGTATAGTATGGTAGTTTTACAGGTGAATATTGGCAGATGTGAATAAGGCTTATAGCATGGTTTTGATGCAGCTGGATGATTCTGTTTCCTCTTTTTTTCTCTTCTCCCTTTTCGGGGCTAGGGCCCAATAGGTCAAAGCTACAAGATATGCTTGCTAATTTGCGAGATGTTGATGAACTTCCCTCCTTGCAGCCATCTGTGGGTTCACCTTCCAGACCCAGCAGCTCCAGGCTTCCTGAACATGAAATAAATAGGGCGGATGAAGGCAAGTACTTGAGACCCCGTAGAGCACAAAAGGCACCGAATATACTGATCTAAATTCAGTTATTAGAAAGGGTTCTCTCAGAAGAATATTATTTTACAAATGTTTGAAGTATGTAGTACTCCCCATTGTAGGCTTTCTTATGTTCATGGGGGTTTGATTTCATCTGTAATCTTTAAGACTTGAAAAAGGATGCATAAGCTGAAAACCAAGTCTCAATTATAGTCTAGAACATCCCCTACCTTCACAGGAGCCATGTGTTGTTTTTTTTTTTAAGTAATAGGAAACCTTTGAAGCTTTTTTTTTTTTTTAATTTTATTTATTTATTTTTGGCTATTCTGGGTTTTCACTGCTGCCATAGGCTCTTTTCTAGTTGCAGGGAGTGGGGGCTACTCTCTAGTTGAGGTGAGCAGGCTTCTTGTTGTGGTGATGTCTCTCGTGGAACTTGGGCTGTAGGGCACACGGGTTTCAGTAGTTGCGGCACATGGTCTCAATAGTTGCGGCTCCGAGGCTCTAGAGCACAGGCTCCATAGTTATGGCTCACGGGCTTAGTTCTCCCGCAGCATGTGGGACCTTCCCAGATCAGGGATTGAACCCTTGTCTCCTGCGTTGGCAGGCAAACTCTTTACCACTGAGCTACCAGGGAAGCTCAGAAGCTATGTTTGATGTGCATACAGGTCATTCTAACTATACCATTCCAACAATGAGAAAACTAAGTCTATACATTGCTAATAAATGTTTACTTTGAGACTCATGTAAATATTTTCAAATGTTTAAGCAATTTATCTTTGGCAAATAGAGAAAAAAAGACACCTGAAGGTCTAGTCACATTTTCTGTTTTCTGTTTTTCTTCTTCTCTTTCCTTGTTTATGTGCATATGCTTTTTTTTTTTTTTGAAAGATTTATTTATTTATTTATTTTGGGGGGGGGGGTGGGGGGGGAGGGGGGCGGGCAGGCTACTTCTGTTGGTCTTTCATTTGTCTATTTTCATCCATCTTTGTTCTTTGGCCCGTGTGGGCCTCCCATCGCGGTGGCCTCTGTTGTCGCAGAGCATCAGCTCTGGGCGCATGCGCTCCAGACCTCCGGCTCGGTAATTGGACACATGGGTCCAGCCGCTCCGCGGCACGTGGGATCTTCCCAGGCCAGGGATCAAACCGGCGCCCCTTGTATTGCAAGGCGGTGTCCTTACCCACTGGACCACCAGGGAAGCCCTGTGCATATGCTTTTTACAGAGTTACAGTCACCATGTAGAATAATTCAGTAATATTTATTTATATAGTTATAAAAATCTTCATAATTATAACTTTCAGATTAAAATTTAATTTTAAATTAAATATTCTATTTTAGACCTGATTCTTAACCGTTACCCTTTTGGATATTTAGGTTATTCCCAATTTTTTACAGTACAATCTTGTGTTATATAAATGCAGTTTTTCCCTGGTAGCTCAGACAGTAAAGAATCTTTCTAGAATGTGGGAGACCTGGGTTCAGTCCCTGGTTAGGGAAGATCCCCTAAAGAAGGGAATGGCAACCCATTCCAGTATTCTTGTCTGGAGAATTCCATGGACCAAGGAGCCTGATGGGCTGTCGTCCGTGGAGTCACAGAGTCGGACACGACTGAACTGACTAAGCAGCAGCAAATGTTTGTCATCAGTTAGGTAACTACCTTTAGAAAACTGCTTGAAGAACTGTCTCTGATGGTTTGTCAGAGTAGTTTGCATATTTAAAAAGTTTTCCAGTGGACACTTAAAAAAAACTTACTTGAAATAAAAATTTTGAATGAAATATACCTACAGTAAACTGCTAAAGTCATAGGAATACAGCTCAGTGAATTACCTCAAAATGCAACCAACCGTGTCACCACTGCCTAGGTCAGGAAGCAGGACATCACCAGGGCCTAGAAGTCTTGATAGTACTGCCTTCAAGGACTACCCCTTCCCTCTTCTCCAGACATAGTCTTGAGTTCTAACACTTACTAGCTTTGCCTTGTATAGGCCCATCTTCTTAATACAGTTATGACCATTTTCATTTGTGATTTTTCCATATTACTTCAGGTTATAGAACTAACCAATTTTACTTCGAGTGCAGCCAGCAGTGTTCAGAATCACTTACTATACATGTTTTAATAATTGATAGAAATCACTTGGGTAATTAGCATGAATATCTAATGAGGAAAATCTACTTTCTTTTATGTGTTTTTCTCCATAGTGAGAAAGAACAGTAGGGTTGTTTCATGTTGTACGTCAGTTAGATGATACCTTTAAAATGGTTAAGATACGGAAAAAAGCAACCACTTCTTCAGCATTTTCTGTTTACTGAATTTTACTGTGTTTGATAGCATTTGTAATAGTTAAATGTAGAGATGCCCTTCTGAGACTAACTGTTGACTAGAGTTTTTTTTTAATATTTCTTTTGTCCTCTCCCTTTAGTGGAAGCACTGACGTTTCCTCCTTCTTCTGGGAAGTCGTTCATCATGGGAGCAGATGAAGCACTTGAAAGTGCACTGGGACTTGGAGAGCTGGCAGGCCTCACAGTGGCCAATGAAGCAGATTCATTAACTTACGATGTGAGCAGTCATTTTCTTTTTATTGTCTATATTTTTAAAAATGAAAAGTTCATTTTATAGAAGAAGATCACAGTAGTAAGACTTTTTCACAAATGTGGAATTTGGTTCAGTTTTAATTAGAAACTTTGAAAATATGAACTATATTAATAATACCTTTCATGTCATGCAGAGTCGGACACGACTGAACTGACTAAGCAGCAGCAAATGTTTGTCATCAGTTAGGTAACTACCTTTAGAAAACTGCTTGAAGAACTGTCTCTGATGGTTTGTCAGAGTAGTTTGCATATTTAAAAAGTTTTCCAGTGGACACTTAAAAAAAACTTACTTGAAATAAAAATTTTGAATGAAATATACCTACAGTAAACTGCTAAAGTCATAGGAATACAGCTCAGTGAATTACCTCAAAATGCAACCAACCGTGTCACCACTGCCTAGGTCAGGAAGCAGGACATCACCAGGGCCTAGAAGTCTTGATAGTACTGCCTTCAAGGACTACCCCTTCCCTCTTCTCCAGACATAGTCTTGAGTTCTAACACTTACTAGCTTTGCCTTGTATAGGCCCATCTTCTTAATACAGTTATGACCATTTTCATTTGTGATTTTTCCATATTACTTCAGGTTATAGAACTAACCAATTTTACTTCGAGTGCAGCCAGCAGTGTTCAGAATCACTTACTATACATGTTTTAATAATTGATAGAAATCACTTGGGTAATTAGCATGAATATCTAATGAGGAAAATCTACTTTCTTTTATGTGTTTTTCTCCATAGTGAGAAAGAACAGTAGGGTTGTTTCATGTTGTACGTCAGTTAGATGATACCTTTAAAATGGTTAAGATACGGAAAAAAGCAACCACTTCTTCAGCATTTTCTGTTTACTGAATTTTACTGTGTTTGATAGCATTTGTAATAGTTAAATGTAGAGATGCCCTTCTGAGACTAACTGTTGACTATAGAGTTTTTTTTTAATATTTCTTTTGTCCTCTCCCTTTAGTGGAAGCACTGACGTTTCCTCCTTCTTCTGGGAAGTCGTTCATCATGGGAGCAGATGAAGCACTTGAAAGTGCACTGGGACTTGGAGAGCTGGCAGGCCTCACAGTGGCCAATGAAGCAGATTCATTAACTTACGATGTGAGCAGTCATTTTCTTTTTATTGTCTATATTTTTAAAAATGAAAAGTTCATTTTATAGAAGAAGATCACAGTAGTAAGACTTTTTCACAAATGTGGAATTTGGTTCAGTTTTAATTAGAAACTTTGAAAATATGAACATATTATAAAATAATAATACCTTTCATGTCATGCAGAGATTAAAACTATGGGCTTTATCTAAATCTGTAAATCAGCAGAGCCTGTTCATTGGTTTTAGATAAGGGAATGGATTCCTTTTTTTTTCACCATAGTGGGTTTGTCTTAGGTTTTAAGGTACCAGTGATTAGTTGAAATTTATGCCTGCCTAATGGCAACATAAGTCTTGCTTCTTTAATACATTGTCAGTATTCTGCTAAGAAGTTGTTTTGGCGGTTGTTTAACAAGAGTGTATGCAAGATGCTTTCCAGATGTTAAGGGTGACCTATCAGTGATTTGGACCAAAATTGGAATCTTTGTACCTTTATGCACACATCCATTTACTTGATCTCAAACACAATTGTTCTATAATTGTTCATCATAATCAGTTATCAAGAAAACAGTAGCTTATATCATCAAATATTTATATCCTGTCTTAATCTTCTCATTAAAATCCTCTCACTCTTATACTTCATCATCTTTGCTGGGGAAATACAGTGTAGCTCCTGCCACACAGAGGATGTAGCGTGGATCCTTAAGTGACCCTTGGAAGTACTTCAAAGAGGAACCCTCACCACTCACTCCTCTTCTTGTAGATCAAAAACTTTCTTCCTCTATGCTAAGCCCTGTAATAAGTCTTTTGGGTTCTATCTCCAACAACAATTGAAATCCATAGAGTGCATCTTTTTACCTCCACTCCTAGTCCATTTTCTTTTTCACCTGCATCTACTGCAGTAACTTAATCTAAACAGGCTTCTTGCACTCCATTCTTCACATATGTGATACAGATTTTGGAAAAAAAATATTCTGTTTTCGTTGTATTTATATCCTTAGCTTTATGTCTTTTAAAAACACTGTTGGGTTTTCCTGGTGGTCCAGTGGGTAGAGTCCGCCTTGCAGTGTAAGGGGCACTGGTTCACAGTGGCCAATGAAGCAGATTCATTAACTTACGCTGTGAGCAGTCATTTTCTTTTTATTGTCTATATTTTTAAAAATGAAAAGTTCATTTTATAGAAGAAGATCACAGTAGTAAGACTTTTTCACAAATGTGGAATTTGGTTCAGTTTTAATTAGAAACTTTGAAAATATGAACATATTATAAAATAATAATACCTTTCATGTCATGCAGAGATTAAAACTATGGGCTTTATCTAAATCTGTAAATCAGCAGAGCCTGTTCATTGGTTTTAGATAAGGGAATGGATTCCTTTTTTTTTCACCATAGTGGGTTTGTCTTAGGTTTTAAGGTACCAGTGATTAGTTGAAATTTATGCCTGCCTAATGGCAACATAAGTCTTGCTTCTTTAATACATTGTCAGTATTCTGCTAAGAAGTTGTTTTGGCGGTTGTTTAACAAGAGTGTATGCAAGATGCTTTCCAGATGTTAAGGGTGACCTATCAGTGATTTGGACCAAAATTGGAATCTTTGTACCTTTATGCACACATCCATTTACTTGATCTCAAACACAATTGTTCTATAATTGTTCATCATAATCAGTTATCAAGAAAACAGTAGCTTATATCATCAAATATTTATATCCTGTCTTAATCTTCTCATTAAAATCCTCTCACTCTTATACTTCATCATCTTTGCTGGGGAAATACAGTGTAGCTCCTGCCACACAGAGGATGTAGCGTGGATCCTTAAGTGACCCTTGGAAGTACTTCAAAGAGGAACCCTCACCACTCACTCCTCTTCTTGTAGATCAAAAACTTTCTTCCTCTATGCTAAGCCCTGTAATAAGTCTTTTGGGTTCTATCTCCAACAACAATTGAAATCCATAGAGTGCATCTTTTTACCTCCACTCCTAGTCCATTTTCTTTTTCACCTGCATCTACTGCAGTAACTTAATCTAAACAGGCTTCTTGCACTCCATTCTTCACATATGTGATACAGATTTTGGAAAAAAAATATTCTGTTTTCGTTGTATTTATATCCTTAGCTTTATGTCTTTTAAAAACACTGTTGGGTTTTCCTGGTGGTCCAGTGGGTAGAGTCCGCCTTGCAGTGTAAGGGGCACTGGTTCAATCCCTGTCTCGGAAAGATCCCACGTGCTGTGAAGTGGCTGGACCAGTGTGTCCAAATTACCACTTAGTGCTCTGGAGCGCATGCACCCAGAGCCAGTGCTCTGCAACAAGAGAGGCCATTGCAATGGGAAGCCCACACAGGCTGGGGAATAAAGATGGATGAAAATAAATAAATAAAAAACCAATAAAAGAAGCCAAAAATTTAAAATAAGAACAAAAAAATTTTTTTAAACCCACTATTTGGTTTTTGTTTTTTAACTTTTGACAGCCTTTTTAAATTAGAAGTGTTTAGTCAATTTCTTTTTAAAATAATTAGGAATATATTTGTATTTAATCCTGCCATCTATTTGTGCTACCTGTTCTGTGTTTTTCTATTTTTGCCTAAATTGGGATTGATTATTTTTTATTATCCACCCCTCTCTGTTATTTGACGCTTATGCACTCTTTCATTACTTTATAAATTAGATTGCTGCACACATTCTTTCTTTTTTTTCTTTTACAACACTTCTTTATCTTTAGAACACTTTATTTAAAAAAACTCCCACCCTATGTATATTTCATTCTTGTTATGTATTTTATTTCTGTATACAGTAATCTCTTACAGACTTCTGTTTTGTACACTCAGTAATTAGAATTACCCATTTTACATAATCTATCTTGCCTTTTTCCATTCTCCTCTGCATATCTGACTGTCCATCTGAGATAATTTTTCGTGACCCTTGGAAGTACTTCAAAGAGGAACCCTCACCACTCACTCCTCTTCTTGTAGATCAAAAACTTTCTTCCTCTATGCTAAGCCCTGTAATAAGTCTTTGGGTTCTATCTCCAACAACAATTGAAATCCATAGAGTGCATCTTTTTACCTCCACTCCTAGTCCATTTTCTTTTTCACCTGCATCTACTGCAGTAACTTAATCTAAACAGGCTTCTTGCACTCCATTCTTCACATATGTGATACAGATTTTGGAAAAAAAATATTCTGTTTTCGTTGTATTTATATCCTTAGCTTTATGTCTTTTAAAAACACTGTTGGGTTTTCCTGGTGGTCCAGTGGGTAGAGTCCGCCTTGCAGTGTAAGGGGCACTGGTTCAATCCCTGTCTCGGAAAGATCCCACGTGCTGTGAAGTGGCTGGACCAGTGTGTCCAAATTACCACTTAGTGCTCTGGAGCGCATGCACCCAGAGCCAGTGCTCTGCAACAAGAGAGGCCATTGCAATGGGAAGCCCACACAGGCTGGGGAATAAAGATGGATGAAAATAAATAAATAAAAAACCAATAAAAGAAGCCAAAAATTTAAAATAAGAACAAAAAAATTTTTTTAAACCCACTATTTGGTTTTTGGTTTTTTAACTTTTGACAGCCTTTTTAAATTAGAAGTGTTTAGTCAATTTCTTTTTAAAATAATTAGGAATATATTTGTATTTAATCCTGCCATCTATTTGTGCTACCTGTTCTGTGTTTTTCTATTTTTGCCTAAATTGGGATTGATTATTTTTTATTATCCACCCCTCTCTGTTATTTGACGCTTATGCACTCTTTCATTACTTTATAAATTAGATTGCTGCACACATTCTTTCTTTTTTTTCTTTTACAACACTTCTTTATCTTTAGAACACTTTATTTAAAAAAACTCCCACCCTATGTATATTTCATTCTTGTTATGTATTTTATTTCTGTATACAGTAATCTCTTACAGACTTCTGTTTTGTACACTCAGTAATTAGAATTACCCATTTTACATAATCTATCTTGCCTTTTTCCATTCTCCTCTGCATATCTGACTGTCCATCTGAGATAATTTTTCTTTTACTCTCAGAACACAACATATCTGTTTAATGAAGATCCACTAGTGCCCATTTCTCTTCAGTTTCTGATTTTCTTGAATTGTCTTTACTTGTCTTTTTTTTGCCCAATTATGCTGTTATCTCTGATTTTGAATTTCACTTGGCAAAAAAAATTTTAGTGCTTTTTTTCTTAATTAATTTATTTTTAATTGAAGGATAATTACAAAGTTGGTTTCTGCCATACTCTTTTTTAGTGCTTTTAGTGTATTGTTTCATTGTTTTTTGTTGTTTTCTGCTAAAGTCAGCTGTCATTTCTGTTTTTGGTTACTCACTGGCAGTCTAATTTGTCCTCTGATTGGTATTTTTCTATGCCTTGATTGTCAGCAGAGATTTAGGGTTTTTTTAATCGCCCTCTTGAAATTCTTAGACTTTCTTGGCTTAATATTTCCATGAGTTCTAAAAAGTTCTCGGCCATTTCTCTTCAGATAACTGCTTTTATAGCCCCCTCCCTCCTTTTGCTTCTTCTAGAACTGTCATATCATTAGATCCTCTTTCTGTACTCTCTGTCACTGTCCCTTTCTTCTGTATTTTCCATCTTTTGTTTTCCTGTACGTCAATCTAGATTTTTTAAATATCTCATCTTCCAGTTAGCTAATTCTCTCTTCAGTTATATGTAATCTGTAATTAAACCGTTTAAGGAAGGCTTGTATTTTTGCTTCTAGACTTGTTAAAAATTATTAGCAGGTTTATTCCAAAATTTTCAGTTGTTTATCTTCTTGAACATAGTAAGCATGATTATGATTTCTAATTGGGATTGATTATTTTATTATCCACCCTCTCTGTTATTTGACGCTTATGCACTCGTTCATTACTTTATAAATTAGATTGCTGCACACATTCTTTCTTTTTTTTCTTTTACAACACTTCTTTATCTTTAGAACACTTTATTTAAAAAAACTCCCACCCTATGTATATTTCATTCTTGTTATGTATTTTATTTCTGTATACAGTAATCTCTTACAGACTTCTGTTTTGTACACTCAGTAATTAGAATTACCCATTTTACATAATCTATCTTTCCTTTTTTCCATTCTCCTCTGCATATCTGACTGTCCATCTGAGATAATTTTTCTTTTACTCTCAGAACACAACATATCTGTTTAATGAAGATCCACTAGTGCCCATTTCTCTTCAGTTTCTGATTTTCTTGAATTGTCTTTACTTGTCTTTTTTTTGCCCAATTATGCTGTTATCTCTGATTTTGAATTTCACTTGGCAAAAAAAATTTTAGTGCTTTTTTTCTTAATTAATTTATTTTTAATTGAAGGATAATTACAAAGTTGGTTTCTGCCATACTCTTTTTTAGTGCTTTTAGTGTATTGTTTCATTGTTTTTTGTTGTTTTCTGCTAAAGTCAGCTGTCATTTCTGTTTTTGGTTACTCACTGGCAGTCTAATTTGTCCTCTGATTGGTATTTTTCTATGCCTTGATTGTCAGCAGAGATTTAGGGTTTTTTTTAATGGCCCTCTTGAAATTCTTAGACTTTCTTGGCTTAATATTTCCATGAGTTCTAAAAAGTTCTCGGCCATTTCTCTTCAGATAACTGCTTTTATAGCCCCCTCCCTCCTTTTGCTTCTTCTAGAACTGTCATATCATTAGATCCTCTTTCTGTACTCTCTGTCACTGTCCCTTTCTTCTGTATTTTCCATCTTTTGTTTTCCTGTACGTCAATCTAGATTTTTTAAATATCTCATCTTCCAGTTAGCTAATTCTCTCTTCAGTTATATGTAATCTGTAATTAAACCGTTTAAGGAAGGCTTGTATTTTTGCTTCTAGACTTGTTAAAAATTATTAGCAGGTTTATTCCAAAATTTTCAGTTGTTTATCTTCTTGAACATAGTAAGCATGATTATTTTCAACTTTGAATTAGAGACTCAGTAGTAGTTCTTTTACTGTTATGTGTTGTTTCTGTCTTCATTTATGCTGTTTTATCTCATATGGGTTTGGATATGGTTATTTTTTACTGTGTCTAGATAACTGTATTTGAAAAATTGTCTGTAGAAATAACTTCAGGCCTAAGTTTATATCTTTCCACAGAGAGTACATTTTCATTTTCTTCTCTCAGATGTCTGCAGCCACTAGAAATCTGGATCATCTGACTTCATTTTCAGTTTTTGAGATGATCTAAGGCTGATCTACAGTCTTGCACCTTTTTTTCCCCTTTTCCCCATCATGCCTCTTTCTATTTATATTTATTTTCACCCATCCATTATCATGTTTTTTTTTTTTTTTTTTTTTTATTCTTTGGCCTGTGTGGGCCTCCAATTGCAGTGGCTTCTCTCCTTGCAGAGCACCGACTCTGGGCCTATGTGCTCCGGAGCGCTAGCTAGTAATTGGACACACCGGTCCAGCCGCTCTGTGGCATGTGGGATCTTCCTGGGCCAGGGATTTTACCGATGCCCCTTGCACTGTAAGGCAGGCTCTTTACCAACTGGACCACCAGGGAAGCCCTGATCTACACTCTTTTTTTTAAAAAAAAGATTTATTTATTTATTTATTTTGGGCAGGGGTCAGGTTAGGGAGGGAGGGGAGCGGGCCACTTCCATTGGTCTTTCATTTCTCTATTTTCATCCGTCTTCGTTCTTTGGCTGCTGTGGGCCTCCCATCGCGGTGGCGTCTGTTGCTGCAGAGCACCAGCTCTGGGCGCGTGCGCTCCAGAGCTCCGGCTCAGTGATTGGACACATGGGTCCAGCCGCTCTGTGGCATGTGGGATCTTCCTGGGCCAGGGATTTTACCGATGCCCCTTGCACTGTAAGGCAGGCTCTTTACCAACTGGACCACCAGGGAAGCCCTGATCTACACTCTTTTTTTTAAAAAAAAGATTTATTTATTTATTTATTTTGGGCAGGGGTCAGGTTAGGGAGGGAGGGGAGCGGGCCACTTCCATTGGTCTTTCATTTCTCTATTTTCATCCGTCTTCGTTCTTTGGCTGCTGTGGGCCTCCCATCGCGGTGGCGTCTGTTGCTGCAGAGCACCAGCTCTGGGCGCGTGCGCTCCAGAGCTCCGGCTCAGTGATTGGACACATGGGTCCAGCCGCTCCGCGGCACGTGGGATCTTCCCAGGCCAGGGATCGAACTGGCGCCCCTTGCACTGCAAGGCGGTGTCCTTACCCACTGGGCCACCAGGGGAAGCTGCTGATCTACACTCTTTTAAGAGCTTATATTCTCCTAGTTCACTCTGACATGTAGGGTGCCCCCCTCTGAAATCAAAACCTGAAGTGGGTGGTCTGCTAAGCCCTACTTTCTTGGCAAAGCCCTGGATACCAGTGTATATCCCCCTACACTGCAAAGTCAACAGAAGCACCACTCAGTCTCTCAGCCATTTCCTCTGGAACCAGTGAATACCCTCTGGGGAAAACAACTCCACAGGCTCACTTTCTTCGGCCTCTGTCTTCATCTGGATCCTGGGTCTTTTCCCACCTTTTTGTTGGTTCTGTGTTTTGTATTTTTAGCTTTGCTTTTCTACTAACCCTCAGTTGGTCCTAATGATTTAGTCCATCATGGCCAGAAGCAGTACTTCCTGTTAGATACTTTTGTTCCCTCTATACCCTCTTAACCCTGAGAAGAACACATAAAGGACCTCTGTCCTTATAGAGAAACTTCATCCTTTTTTCATAGCACATGATTGTTAGAAGACGTAGAGTTAATCTGTCTCAGTTGCTAACGGTAGGTCCTAGTTTCATTAAGCACATTAGCAATCTGTTGCTGCATGTCAGCTTGCACCACACTTAACAGCTTGAAAGAATAAACATTCGTATCTCCCATTTTCCGTGGGTCAGCGGTCTGGGGGAAGCTGAACTGTGTTGCTCTGGCTATTTCTGTAGTTGTAATCAAGACATTGACAAAGGCTACAGTCTTACATAGACTAGACTTGGGGAAAATCTGCGCCCAGGCTCGCTCATGTAGTTGTTTGAAGGCCTTGGTTTCTTGCTGGCTGTTGGCTGGGTGCTAGATCCTCACCACGTGGACCTATCTGTGGACTCCTCAACAGAGCAGCTGGCTTATCCCAGTGTGAGTGCACCTGAAAAGACAGAGAGCAGGAACACTCAAGATGGAATCTTTGATAACCTAACTTTGAAAGTAACTTGTTCCAAATTACTACTCTGTAGTGTGGATCACAGAGCAACCCTACATTGTGAAAGGGTTTACCCAATGGTAAAAACAGGTGGGGCCGATCGGGAAGTATCTTAGTGGCTGTCTACCACATCAAGATATTTAAAGGAATCTAAGCACTCTCACGTATGAAAAGCTTTTAGGTCTGTAACAAGAACAGACAGGAGTCAACTCTTATATTCTCCTAGTTCACTCTGACATGTAGGGTGCCCCCCTCTGAAATCAAAACCTGAAGTGGGTGGTCTGCTAAGCCCTACTTTCTTGGCAAAGCCCTGGATACCAGTGTATATCCCCCTACACTGCAAAGTCAACAGAAGCACCACTCAGTCTCTCAGCCATTTCCTCTGGAACCAGTGAATACCCTCTGGGGAAAACAACTCCACAGGCTCACTTTCTTCGGCCTCTGTCTTCATCTGGATCCTGGGTCTTTTCCCACCTTTTTGTTGGTTCTGTGTTTTGTATTTTTAGCTTTGCTTTTCTACTAACCCTCAGTTGGTCCTAATGATTTAGTCCATCATGGCCAGAAGCAGTACTTCCTGTTAGATACTTTTGTTCCTCTATACCCTCTTAACCCTGAGAAGAACACATAAAGGACCTCTGTCCTTATAGAGAAACTTCATCCTTTTTTCATAGCACATGATTGTTAGAAGACGTAGAGTTAATCTGTCTCAGTTGCTAACGGTAGGTCCTAGTTTCATTAAGCACATTAGCAATCTGTTGCTGCATGTCAGCTTGCACCACACTTAACAGCTTGAAAGAATAAACATTCGTATCTCCCATTTTCCGTGGGTCAGCGGTCTGGGGGAAGCTGAACTGTGTTGCTCTGGCTATTTCTGTAGTTGTAATCAAGACATTGACAAAGGCTACAGTCTTACATAGACTAGACTTGGGAAAATCTGCGCCAGGCTCGCTCATGTAGTTGTTTGAAGGCCTTGGTTTCTTGCTGGCTGTTGGCTGGGTGCTAGATCCTCACCACGTGGACCTATCTGTGGACTCCTCAACAGAGCAGCTGGCTTATCCCAGTGTGAGTGCACCTGAAAAGACAGAGAGCAGGAACACTCAGGATGGAATCTTTGATAACCTAACTTTGAAAGTAACTTGTTCCAAATTACTACTCTGTAGTGTGGATCACAGAGCAACCCTACATTGTGAAAGGGTTTACCCAATGGTAAAAACAGGTGGGGCCGATCGGGAAGTATCTTAGTGGCTGTCTACCACATCAAGATATTTAAAGGAATCTAAGCACTCTCACGTATGAAAAGCTTTTAGGTCTGTAACAAGAACAGACAGGAGTCAACTCAGTGGCCCTTGTCATTTTAATCTCCCCCTCAGCCCTGCCTGCCCCAAAGATAACCAGCCCCATTTCTTAAGGTGGTTCTTTGTGTAGTGTGTTTTTTCATCACTTATTGCCCCAGTTGTGATATGTCCTATCCAAATTTCTCTTCAGGTTTTTACACTTCTGGGTTCTAAATTATAGTTTATATTAATAGTATAGCTTTTGAAGCCAGACTGCTTGAGTTTGAATCCTAACTCTTCCATTTACTAGACAGCACATCACTTAACTTTTCTTTTCCTCAAATGGCTAGTCTATAAAGGGAAGATCATCTTACTTCCTACAACACAGAGTTGTGAGGATTGAGTTAATGCTTATTCAGTCTTTTGAATAATGTACAAAATAATGAATGCTGCTCAAGATATCAGCTGTTGTTAGTAACATTGATGATTTTTGCAATGTTGAGTATGATGCCATTTCTCCAGTGTGTTCCAAATATGTGCTTAAGTCTGCCATGATTGTTAGCCTTGGAGTGTGAAGTTCATACATGGTGCTTCTGCAAAGTCAAACAGTAACCTCTTTAGCTTTCTTATTAGTCGGAATGAAAAAAATCGTGCATCTTTTTCAGTTGTTGAGATGGAGATCCTCTGGAGAAAAGGAACATAATAATGTATTTATTTCAACGGTAGAACCTGTTTTTTCTAACATATGATTGTCTCTTCCAATTTTAATGTTTTGTTTTCAGTAACTGGTTTGTTGCTGGCTGTTGGCTGGGTGCTAGATCCTCACCACGTGGACCTATCTGTGGACTCCTCAACAGAGCAGCTGGCTTATCCCAGTGTGAGTGCACCTGAAAAGACAGAGAGCAGGAACACTCAGGATGGAATCTTTGATAACCTAACTTTGAAAGTAACTTGTTCCAAATTACTACTCTGTAGTGTGGATCACAGAGCAACCCTACATTGTGAAAGGGTTTACCCAATGGTAAAAACAGGTGGGGCCGATCGGGAAGTATCTTAGTGGCTGTCTACCACATCAAGATATTTAAAGGAATCTAAGCACTCTCACGTATGAAAAGCTTTTAGGTCTGTAACAAGAACAGACAGGAGTCAACTCAGTGGCCCTTGTCATTTTAATCTCCCCCTCAGCCCTGCCTGCCCCAAAGATAACCAGCCCCATTTCTTAAGGTGGTTCTTTGTGTAGTGTGTTTTTTCATCACTTATTGCCCCAGTTGTGATATGTCCTATCCAAATTTCTCTTCAGGTTTTTACACTTCTGGGTTCTAAATTATAGTTTATATTAATAGTATAGCTTTTGAAGCCAGACTGCTTGAGTTTGAATCCTAACTCTTCCATTTACTAGACAGCACATCACTTAACTTTTCTTTTCCTCAAATGGCTAGTCTATAAAGGGAAGATCATCTTACTTCCTACAACACAGAGTTGTGAGGATTGAGTTAATGCTTATTCAGTCTTTTGAATAATGTACAAAATAATGAATGCTGCTCAAGATATCAGCTGTTGTTAGTAACATTGATGATTTTTGCAATGTTGAGTATGATGCCATTTCTCCAGTGTGTTCCAAATATGTGCTTAAGTCTGCCATGATTGTTAGCCTTGGAGTGTGAAGTTCATACATGGTGCTTCTGCAAAGTCAAACAGTAACCTCTTTAGCTTTCTTATTAGTCGGAATGAAAAAAATCGTGCATCTTTTTCAGTTGTTGAGATGGAGATCCTCTGGAGAAAAGGAACATAATAATGTATTTATTTCAACGGTAGAACCTGTTTTTTCTAACATATGATTGTCTCTTCCAATTTTAATGTTTTGTTTTCAGTTTATAAACTTTATTATCAGTTTAAAGAAAATTTAGCTCTGGTCAGAAAGCATTGAAAAATTCAAAAGTATCATATTCTATAATGTTAATATGTTTAAAGATAACTTAGTTTTTCACCCAGAATTAGTTTCTGTTCTGTAATTTAGGATTGAAATCATTTGTCTTTTTATGAAATCCTAGTGAAGTTTTATTTTTTGTTACTAAGTTGTTTGATCCTCTTTCTATATTGAATTATATAGAAATAACTTATTTTCTTATTATAGCATTCATATTTATTCAAAGAAAACCATTAATATGTTGCTGATTTTGCCTGTTGGTTTGGTTATTTTTGTTTAAAAATTATTTCAAAAGTTGCAAAATGTGGTCGTTTAATGATAAATTGGTAAGAATTAATGTTGAAATATTCAGTTTTGCCTTCCTCATTCTGAACTAAATGTATTTGTATCTTTTGTGTCTTTAATAGATAGCAAACAATAAAGATGCATTGAGGAAGACATGGAACCCCAAGTTTACATTGAGAAGTCACTTTGATGGCATTAGAGCCCTTGCCTTCCACCCCACCGAGCCTGTTTTGATAACAGCCTCAGAGGACCACACGTTAAAAATGTGGAATTTGCAGAAGACAGCCCCAGCCAAAAAGTGAGAATATTCAACTTTAACTATATTTGAATAATTTAATTAGTAGTTTTTCAGCAGAGTAATTCTTACTTTATTATTTGCTGTTAAACCCCTCAAATCAAATATCTCTTCTAACCCTTTTTTCTTTACCATGTCACAAAATTTAGGGTGTTTTTCCCTTCATGCTCACAAGCTAATTTAGGTTGGAAAACTGACCCTTAGGGATAACTAGTTTATGCATGCTGTTTGTAATCTTTACCCAGTGTTTTAAATAGCTATTGCATTTGGGGAGCCCTTTGTCTGTACTGAAGGTCTCTGCTGTTGCTCAGTCCCCACCCCAATCTTATCCCATTGTTTACTAGGCTAGATGTGGACTAACACAGCGGAAGGGAGGGAAGTGATGGGGATGCCGGGAGGGGTTGGGGCAAAAAACCTCTCTTTGGTCTTATCCTTTGACCTTGACCCAAATGTCTAGACTAAGGGTACTGTTGTTGCTCTCCCTTGCCTTGGCCCCTAGGTTCCTCTCTAAGAATGGACAGACATGAGTTGGTATGAACCCCCTTTTATTCAGTCACCAAGCTCGTCCTGACCCCACTTGGTGCTTGTCTTTGTTCTTCCTTGGGCCACATGGTCCAGAACCTACCAGCTAGGGTCCTTCTGTAGCGTCAGATAGATCTTTTTATTAACGAGTTGAAATGAACATCAAATGGAAGAGATTATGGGAGTTTTACCACTGGTAGAGTATATCTATTGGCCCAGTTTAAAAGCAATTGATGAGATTCTAGCTGTCACACATAGACATTCACCAGATAGCTCAGCTAGATCTGGCTAAAACCACGTGAATGCTCATGTAGATCAGGTATCTTTAACAGAGAAAAAAAATATCCTGGTTTTAAACTGTGCCTTTTGTTTTTCAAGTTCTTTGGTTCACAGTGGGCATCATATTAGATGAGAGAATGTGAATGTCTTGCCATATATTCTTGATGATAACTTTGAAAAATATTGAAATAAATTTCTTGTTGGTGGTACCTTCACATGCAAGTAGCAGTGGCCTGTTTACCTTTGAACTTAAAACTTTGAAAATGAAGACAACTATCATATGTCTATTAAAAAACTACAGTACATTCCAATTTTAAATCCAGATTCCATTATCAGTTACGGCTGGTATTAGGCTCCTACAGTACTCATACAATCAGTGTTCTAAGTAATAAATAATCTAATTTAATGTTCAAATCTGATTTGGACAGTTTCTGCAGGTATTAAGGACGGACATGCTAACTTTTATGGAAATGCAAGGAAATTAAAAGTGCCTTTGATTGAAATTCTACTATGTGTATGATTCTGTCCTAAACTGTTTAAACCTGAAGAATTTCTTTTAATCGTATGAATATTTGTTGTTATCCCTATCTTTCTATTTTATTTTAAACATAGAGAAATCTGAATTTTCAAAAGCTTAAATAATTTTCATACAGTTAGCCAGTTAGTTACAGGATTACATTGTTTACTAGGCTAGATGTGGACTAACACAGCGGAAGGGAGGGAAGTGATGGGGATGCCGGGAGGGGTTGGGGCAAAAAACCTCTCTTTGGTCTTATCCTTTGACCTTGACCCAAATGTCTAGACTAAGGGTACTGTTGTTGCTCTCCCTTGCCTTGGCCCCTAGGTTCCTCTCTAAGAATGGACAGACATGAGTTGGTATGAACCCCCTTTTATTCAGTCACCAAGCTCGTCCTGACCCCACTTGGTGCTTGTCTTTGTTCTTCCTTGGGCCACATGGTCCAGAACCTACCAGCTAGGGTCCTTCTGTAGCGTCAGATAGATCTTTTTATTAACGAGTTGAAATGAACATCAAATGGAAGAGATTATGGGAGTTTTACCACTGGTAGAGTATATCTATTGGCCCAGTTTAAAAGCAATTGATGAGATTCTAGCTGTCACACATAGACATTCACCAGATAGCTCAGCTAGATCTGGCTAAAACCACGTGAATGCTCATGTAGATCAGGTATCTTTAACAGAGAAAAAAAATATCCTGGTTTTAAACTGTGCCTTTTGTTTTTCAAGTTCTTTGGTTCACAGTGGGCATCATATTAGATGAGAGAATGTGAATGTCTTGCCATATATTCTTGATGATAACTTTGAAAAATATTGAAATAAATTTCTTGTTGGTGGTACCTTCACATGCAAGTAGCAGTGGCCTGTTTACCTTTGAACTTAAAACTTTGAAAATGAAGACAACTATCATATGTCTATTAAAAAACTACAGTACATTCCAATTTTAAATCCAGATTCCATTATCAGTTACGGCTGGTATTAGGCTCCTACAGTACTCATACAATCAGTGTTCTAAGTAATAAATAATCTAATTTAATGTTCAAATCTGATTTGGACAGTTTCTGCAGGTATTAAGGACGGACATGCTAACTTTTATGGAAATGCAAGGAAATTAAAAGTGCCTTTGATTGAAATTCTACTATGTGTATGATTCTGTCCTAAACTGTTTAAACCTGAAGAATTTCTTTTAATCGTATGAATATTTGTTGTTATCCCTATCTTTCTATTTTATTTTAAACATAGAGAAATCTGAATTTTCAAAAGCTTAAATAATTTTCATACAGTTAGCCAGTTAGTTACAGGATTACAAATTGAATCCAGAAATTTATCTCTTCAAAACCCACGTTTTTCTCCCGCGTGGGACTCTCTCTCCCTTTAGTCAACTAGATGAGAATAATGCTAAAAGCGCTACAACAAGGAATTGTTAACTAAACAAGAATTTTGTTTCTTGAAGTCACAAAAATATGTGATTGATATTAAACAAACTTTCTTGTGTTCTGGGGTTGAGAATCGTATGTTACCACAGTGTTTATTTCTAGGGGCAGTTTTATGACATACATTCAGTCACACTGTTTACTACTGAGTGGTAAAAGCTCCTCCTTTCTCTCTGGTTTAGGAGCACTTCTCTTGATGTGGAGCCTATCTATACATTCAGAGCTCATAAGTAAGTGTGCTTTTTCATTGCGTTAAATCAACATCATTGTAAATCAGCCTGATTAGTATATTTTATTTTCCTTCGTGTATATATTTATGTTACATATTTATTGTATTTAGTAGCATTTTTTTGTAAATATTAAAGAAGCTGGCAGATAACATGATGTTAGGGACAAGCTCATTACTTCCAAATAGAAATCCTTGCTGGAATTAGATTTTATTGGCGTGTTGTTTGGAAGATGTATGTATCTCTCTTTTAAAATGAAGTTGAGGCAATTAAGTTTAACTGTTAAAAATCCTGATCTTTTTTTCCTTAAAGTTAACCTAGATAAAAGTATCCAAGACTATTTTAAAAATTGTGGTCACATATTACACATGTTTCCTGTTTCCATTTCAGTTTAAGAATATACCTGTTCACCTGATTTAGTGCAGAGGTTGACATACTTTTCAGATACATATATAAAGGGTCAGATTACAAATGTTTTTTAGACTTTTCTGGCTGCATATTTAATGTTGTATATTCTTGCTTTTAGTTTAATTTTGTATTGCAACCTTTTAAAAATGTAAAAACTGTAAGTGCCTTAGGACTGTACAGAAACAGTCCACTTGTTGGATTTGATCCATAGGCCATGGATCACTAACAACTGGTTTAGCAGAGAAAGAAAAATGGATAATGATTTGCTTGGTTTTTTTAATTTGTTGTACAAAACAGAAAAAGAAAAAGCCATTTGAAAAACTAAGCAATCTTGTCTTTGATGAGTTTTCCCACTATCTGATAGTTTTGAGAATAGAAATTGATTTTCTCTCCCAGAGGTCCAGTGCTTTGTGTGGTGATGAGCAGCAATGGTGAGCAGTGCTATAGCGGCGGTACTGATGGGCTGATCCAGAGCTGGAACACCACCAACCCCAACATCGATCCCTATGACTCCTATGGTACGTAATTCCTCAAAGATATGAAGGAATAAAAGGTTTTCTTTTTATACATTATACATTGCACATATATATATACATATACACACACATATATATATATGGATAAAATGAGTTGTTTTTAGAAATAAATTAATTTTGTTAAAAAGGGCTCCTGTATTGGGAAATTAGTTTGGTATATATAATGCTAAAAGAAAAGGGAAAATAATCTGTTTTTCCTGAGAAAAGAATTCCACATCCAAGTCTTACCAGTTGTAAATGCTGGCTTGATTGACAGTTGTGTTCTTTATTGTATGCTTGTGAACCGTACTTGATACATTATTATTAATCTCTACTCGTATTTTGTCACTTTTTTTTTTTTAAATTTTATTTATTTATCTTTTTGGGGGATGGGGTGGGGAGGGAGGGGGATGGGCGGGCCACTTCTATTGGTCTTTCATTTGTCTAGTTTCATCCGTCTTTGTTCTTTGGCCCATGTGGGCCTCCCATCTCAGTGGCCTCTGTTGTCGCAGAGCACCGGCTCTGGGCGCATGCGCGCCAGAGCTCCTGCTCGGTAATTGGACACATGGGTCCAGCCGCTCTGCGGCACGTGAGATCTTCCCAGACCAGGGATCGAACTGGCGCCCCTTGCACTGCAAGTTTTTGGAGGATAGAGATGCTAATGATTTTCAAAGTATATGGCAACAAAATATTTAAAAGGTAGAAATTAAGAAATACGCTTTAGATTTGGGAACAACACCATGAAACAAAAAACTGTGTCATATATCACTAGATATTATCATAAATTCCCTTTCAACTGTTTTGGTTTCCTCTTAAAATTCTCCTTAAATTCTAGAATGGTGTGAAGTTATCATATAAAACTTTTTTATTTTTATTATCATTTTAGATTAATTTTACCACTAAACCTAAGTAAAGGTAGCAAATTCAATAACCTAAGTGCTCTCCCAACATTTATTTAATAAGCACTTAACATGCAGTCTGTGAAAGATAATACCACCTCTCCCACTGCAGTTCTTTTCCAGATTCATCTGTTCCATGCTTTTCCTCACTGCCTTTTTCTGTCTATCAGACATCAGTTGACCTCATTCTGTCCCAAGCCAACCCTTTCCCTTTTGCTCTTGACCGCATTTCTCTTGTATCCTTTCAGACTGCACACCCTTTTTTTTACTGCCTTTTTCTTTTGCTCTCTCAGCATGTAGTAAATTCAAGTTTCTCCCATCCTGGGCCAAGAGAAGCCTTTTCTTACTCCATTTCCCTCTCTGGCTCTTGTTTTGCTTCTCTTTTCTTCATTCCCGTGTTTCTTCAGTCTACAAAACACAGTTATTAGTTACCAATTCCATGTCCTTTCTCTGTGTATCATCCCTCTTCATTCTGTCTTTTGCTTATTCCACTTAAATACAACAAGGTATCAGTAACTACCTAACTGGCTGACCTGAGTTCTTATTTTATTTCATGTACTGGTTATATGAAACTGTGGATCAAATGGTCCTTTTGAAATCTTTTCGCTATAGACTTTTTTTGACACTAATTCTGTGACGTTTTCTGTTCCCTATCCTTCATAAACTCTTTTTTTTCCTCACCTAAAATACTGACATTCATTAAGGTTAGACCCTGACTCATTCTTTACATTGTACACATATTCCTTGGTAGATTGAATCTGCTATGTGGTTCTGTATGCTGTTGACTCATAAATCTCTTCTTTAAGCCTCAGATCACCTACAGAACATTCCAAAGTGGCTATCTCATTGTCCATAAATCCCTACAGGTACTGTTTCTTCTTCCATGTGTTTTTTTTTTAAAGTTTTGACTGCACTATGCAGCTTGGGGGATCTTAGTTCCCGGACCAGGGCTCGAACCTGTGGCCCTGGCAGTGAGGACACCAAGTCCTCACCACTGGATCGCCAGGAAATTCCCCTTTCACATATTCTTTATCAGGTGGCAGCACTAGCAAACTTATCCAAAGTAGAAACCCAAGAGTTACCCTTGGTTCCTTGTACTGAGTACTATCTGTATCTTGTTAATTACCTGTACCTTTTTGATAATACCCCTAAGAGTTACCCTTGGCTTCACTTAACATGCAGTCTGTGAAAGATAATACCACCTCTCCCACTGCAGTTCTTTTCCAGATTCATCTGTTCCATGCTTTTCCTCACTGCCTTTTTCTGTCTATCAGACATCAGTTGACCTCATTCTGTCCCAAGCCAACCCTTTCCCTTTTGCTCTTGACCGCATTTCTCTTGTATCCTTTCAGACTGCACACCCTTTTTTTTACTGCCTTTTTCTTTTGCTCTCTCAGCATGTAGTAAATTCAAGTTTCTCCCATCCTGGGCCAAGAGAAGCCTTTTCTTACTCCATTTCCCTCTCTGGCTCTTGTTTTGCTTCTCTTTTCTTCATTCCCGTGTTTCTTCAGTCTACAAAACACAGTTATTAGTTACCAATTCCATGTCCTTTCTCTGTGTATCATCCCTCTTCATTCTGTCTTTTGCTTATTCCACTTAAATACAACAAGGTATCAGTAACTACCTAACTGGCTGACCTGAGTTCTTATTTTATTTCATGTACTGGTTATATGAAACTGTGGATCAAATGGTCCTTTTGAAATCTTTTCGCTATAGACTTTTTTTGACACTAATTCTGTGACGTTTTCTGTTCCCTATCCTTCATAAACTCTTTTTTTTCCTCACCTAAAATACTGACATTCATTAAGGTTAGACCCTGACTCATTCTTTACATTGTACACATATTCCTTGGTAGATTGAATCTGCTATGTGGTTCTGTATGCTGTTGACTCATAAATCTCTTCTTTAAGCCTCAGATCACCTACAGAACATTCCAAAGTGGCTATCTCATTGTCCATAAATCCCTACAGGTACTGTTTCTTCTTCCATGTGTTTTTTTTTTAAAGTTTTGACTGCACTATGCAGCTTGGGGGATCTTAGTTCCCGGACCAGGGCTCGAACCTGTGGCCCTGGCAGTGAGGACACCAAGTCCTCACCACTGGATCGCCAGGAAATTCCCCTTTCACATATTCTTTATCAGGTGGCAGCACTAGCAAACTTATCCAAAGTAGAAACCCAAGAGTTACCCTTGGTTCCTTGTACTGAGTACTATCTGTATCTTGTTAATTACCTGTACCTTTTTGATAATACCCCCTAAATATTTCTTGAATTTACTCCTCCTCTGCCCCTTTTATCACTTTCCTTGCTTTGACTTTCATCTTCGCTGTCTGAGTCTTCTGAAGCTGTCCTCATTGCCTTCATCTTGTTTCTTTCTAGTCTGTCTTCTCCACTGTAATCAGTTACCTTATTGAATACTTGCTTCACCCTGCTGTTCCTGGAACCCTTTCAGTGGTTCTCTATTGCTATCAGGGTAATTTCCTGGTATGTCGTAGACAGCTCACCATAAACGGGCCACTCTCAATTCGTCCACTTCTTGCCTCGGATTTCCAAGTCTAGTAATACTGAATTTCTTACAAACGTCATCATATAGCATGCTGGTTTTCCTTCTGTGAGAGTTTGTAGGAGCTGCCTCCTTTGCCAGGAATGCCTTCCCTCTGTCCTTTGACAGGCCAGCATCTGTACACTCGAGGAGTCACTCTTTCCAGTCCCTGTCCATGGTAATTGGTACCTGCCATTGTTACTGTACTTAACACGTTGTCTTTTGAAGACAGGGATGGTGTATTAATTATCCACATGACCCCTGCATCTAGCATAGTGCCTAATACACAATGTATCTTCAATAAATATTTTATGGTGTGGCTGAAAGTGGATATAGAGTAAATAACACCATTGATATTTTAAACTTAACGTCTCTGAGCCATCTTGAAAGTACGACTTCTAGAGTCATTGTGAGGGTTAATAAGTAAAATGTCCAATTTGGCTTTTATCATGAAACAGTGCTAAGCAAACCGTCCTCCCCTGTTTTCCCCTTGCTCCCTGCCACCACATGCACATCTTTGGTAATTTGGGGATTCCTGTAGGTCTCAGTTTACGTCCACTACGACGTCAGAGGCCTGTCATTGCTCCCGAGAAGGACTACCATCATAGCACAAGTGACCTGCAGAAGCCTGAGAGTGCTGAAGGACAGCAGAGGGAAAGGGGTCGCTGCTCACTTCCTTAGGAATGTGAGTGGTTTCCCTGAAAGTACACTAGATTCAAATGGTTTATATTAACGTGCTTAAAGAAACAAACAAACGAAAAAACAAGACAAATGGGGAGAAAAAAAGGGAGGAAGAAGGAAATGGCTAATTTTTTAAGGAGAGAAAGTGCCAAATCCTAGCTACTAGACCACCAGGAGCATGGGGAAACATATGTACTTTAAAATTTTAATTTAGACATATTAAACCCTACATTTGGGTGTTTTCAGGCCTGTTCTTGCTTCACCCTGCTGTTCCTGGAACCCTTTCAGTGGTTCTCTATTGCTATCAGGGTAATTTCCTGGTATGTCGTAGACAGCTCACCATAAACGGGCCACTCTCAATTCGTCCACTTCTTGCCTCGGATTTCCAAGTCTAGTAATACTGAATTTCTTACAAACGTCATCATATAGCATGCTGGTTTTCCTTCTGTGAGAGTTTGTAGGAGCTGCCTCCTTTGCCAGGAATGCCTTCCCTCTGTCCTTTGACAGGCCAGCATCTGTACACTCGAGGAGTCACTCTTTCCAGTCCCTGTCCATGGTAATTGGTACCTGCCATTGTTACTGTACTTAACACGTTGTCTTTTGAAGACAGGGATGGTGTATTAATTATCCACATGACCCCTGCATCTAGCATAGTGCCTAATACACAATGTATCTTCAATAAATATTTTATGGTGTGGCTGAAAGTGGATATAGAGTAAATAACACCATTGATATTTTAAACTTAACGTCTCTGAGCCATCTTGAAAGTACGACTTCTAGAGTCATTGTGAGGGTTAATAAGTAAAATGTCCAATTTGGCTTTTATCATGAAACAGTGCTAAGCAAACCGTCCTCCCCTGTTTTCCCCTTGCTCCCTGCCACCACATGCACATCTTTGGTAATTTGGGGATTCCTGTAGGTCTCAGTTTACGTCCACTACGACGTCAGAGGCCTGTCATTGCTCCCGAGAAGGACTACCATCATAGCACAAGTGACCTGCAGAAGCCTGAGAGTGCTGAAGGACAGCAGAGGGGAAAGGGGTCGCTGCTCACTTCCTTAGGAATGTGAGTGGTTTCCCTGAAAGTACACTAGATTCAAATGGTTTATATTAACGTGCTTAAAGAAACAAACAAACGAAAAAACAAGACAAATGGGGAGAAAAAAAGGGAGGAAGAAGGAAATGGCTAATTTTTTAAGGAGAGAAAGTGCCAAATCCTAGCTACTAGACCACCAGGGAGCATGGGGAAACATATGTACTTTAAAATTTTAATTTAGACATATTAAACCCTACATTTGGGTGTTTTCAGGCCTGTTCTTGCTTCCTTTTGAAACCAGGAAGTATATTTTATACTTTGTTGTATTTTACTTTCCTGTGAACTGTCAGTGCCTTTATGGTTTGTGCTTCCCCCCGCACTCTTGCTGTTCTTGTAGATCCCTCTGTCCTCCGAGGGCCTCTCCTGGGCCACACGGACGCCGTCTGGGGCTTGGCGTACAGCGCGGCACACCAGCGTTTGCTGTCCTGCTCAGCAGATGGCACTCTCCGTGTGTGGAATGCAGCCGAGGCCGCACCAGCCCTGAGTGTGTTTAATGATAATCAAGGTATCTACCTCTCTTCTTCGAGTTTTTTTTTCTTTTACTGAGTCTTTTATAAAATGTCTTATTCTAAAAGAAACAAATAGACAATTCTGAAAACACTTACTGTTTAAATTTAGTATGGATTTTTTTTTAAGCAGTGAAAATACATTTGCTTGAATTTCCAACTTAGCATGTATAATTTTAAAAAGCATACTATTTGGTGAAATAGTGTGTATTTTTTTGATTTTTAAAAATTGAGATAATTTATATACAGGCAGATACAGCTGTTAAGGATACATTTTCATGAGTTTGACAAATGCATGAAACTCACGAGTCTTTCAAGTTAGAGAACATTTCCTTCAGGGCCTTAAGGTTTCTCTGTGTTCTTCACAATCATCTCCTCCTCTCATTCCCAGCTGGAGGTACCCACTGTTGTGATTTGTTCTGTTGTAAATTAGTTTTGTCTGTTCTAAAACTTCACATAAATGAAATCATACAGTGCATACTCCTTTTATATCTGACATTTTGCTCTCACTCTAATGTTCTTATTATTTATCCATGTGGTAATAAATTTTAATAATTTTTTATTATTCAGTAATATTTCCTTACACCAGTGTTTATCATTTACATCTTGATGGACATTTGGGTTGTTTCCAGTTTTTCATATTATGAACAAAACTCCTGTGAACATTTGTATTATTGGTTTTTTTTTAATCGCAGGCAGGTAAAGACCTGGAAGTAGAACTTCTGGGCTTTAGAAGTAGAATTATGTGAAATTGTCAAACTTTTTGAAAGTTTTTGTGCCATGTACCACTGATTTCAGTATATGGGAATTCCAGGTGCTCTGCATCCTTCATTGCAAACATTTGGTCTCGATAGTATATTTAATTTTAGCCATTTTGCTGGGTGTGTAGCACTATTTCATTGTCTTTTTCATTTGTATTTCTTTGGTGGCTATTTTACCCTCTTCTAGGTGATGAATAAAAATAGCTTCTTTATTGAGCTACCATACTTTGCGCCTAGGTTTTGATGTGTTACCTGCGTTTGATATTTGCATGATTCTGTCATTAAATAGCAATTTGAAATTTTACTCCTTAAATTACATATTTTTAGTAAGTTAGAATTCCTAATGAGAGAGAGGCTTTTAAAATGAAGAATTGCCATGATGCCATTCTAAACCTCAGGTTGATTTGAGATGAAAGCAGAAAAACTTGTACTCCATAAGTTTTCCATTTATTCCTACATAAAGGCTTGGATTCAGTGAAAATACATTTGCTTGAATTTCCAACTTAGCATGTATAATTTTAAAAGCATACTTTGGTGAAATAGTGTGTATTTTTTGATTTTTAAAAATTGAGATAATTTATATACAGGCAGATACAGCTGTTAAGGATACATTTTCATGAGTTTGACAAATGCATGAAACTCACGAGTCTTTCAAGTTAGAGAACATTTCCTTCAGGGCCTTAAGGTTTCTCTGTGTTCTTCACAATCATCTCCTCCTCTCATTCCCAGCTGGAGGTACCCACTGTTGTGATTTGTTCTGTTGTAAATTAGTTTTGTCTGTTCTAAAACTTCACATAAATGAAATCATACAGTGCATACTCCTTTTATATCTGACATTTTGCTCTCACTCTAATGTTCTTATTATTTATCCATGTGGTAATAAATTTTAATAATTTTTTATTATTCAGTAATATTTCCTTACACCAGTGTTTATCATTTACATCTTGATGGACATTTGGGTTGTTTCCAGTTTTTCATATTATGAACAAAACTCCTGTGAACATTTGTATTATTGGTTTTTTTTTAATCGCAGGCAGGTAAAGACCTGGAAGTAGAACTTCTGGGCTTTAGAAGTAGAATTATGTGAAATTGTCAAACTTTTTTTGAAAGTTTTTGTGCCATGTACCACTGATTTCAGTATATGGGAATTCCAGGTGCTCTGCATCCTTCATTGCAAACATTTGGTCTCGATAGTATATTTAATTTTAGCCATTTTGCTGGGTGTGTAGCACTATTTCATTGTCTTTTTCATTTGTATTTCTTTGGTGGCTATTTTACCCTCTTCTAGGTGATGAATAAAAATAGCTTCTTTATTGAGCTACCATACTTTGCGCCTAGGTTTTGATGTGTTACCTGCGTTTGATATTTGCATGATTCTGTCATTAAATAGCAATTTGAAATTTTACTCCTTAAATTACATATTTTTAGTAAGTTAGAATTCCTAATGAGAGAGAGGCTTTTAAAATGAAGAATTGCCATGATGCCATTCTAAACCTCAGGTTGATTTGAGATGAAAGCAGAAAAACTTGTACTCCATAAGTTTTCCATTTATTCCTACATAAAGGCTTGGATTCAGTGAATGCAGTAGCTGAAGGATTGATAGAAGATGTGGGAAACAAGTAAGGATAGTAGAACAAACTAGGACTGAATAATGAAGGAAACAGTCTGCACTGAGTGACTCTGAGCTAAATCTTACTTTAGCAATGAGCCTTGTTTTCTTACACAGTTGGGCTAGTTTGGCTTTATTTGAAGCACAGTGTGAAGTAGACCCTGATTACTGTTCTCTTCTTACATGTTTTGACTCGTAGAATTGGGAATCCCTGCTTCTGTGGATCTGGTGAGCAGTGACCCAAGCCATATGGTTGCATCGTTCAGCAAAGGATACACAAGCATCTTTAACATGGAAACACAGCAACGCATTCTCACTTTAGAATCCAACATAGATTCGAGTATGTATACCAATTTTAAGTAGTCTGTGTTTGGATCAATTTTTTAAATGTTACCAAATTAGGACTGCTAGAATCAAGTATGAAAAATGCTTGTCATTAGAAAATGCTCTGCCTCAAGATCATATAACACAGTTACTTAGAAGGATATAATGATGTACAGTTGATTTTAAGTCTGTGGGTTAAGTTTATTCACATTTATAACTTTACTGTTTGAAGTAGCATTTGATCTAAAGAGAAGTCAGGTTTAATTTTATACCATATGTTTAGTTTTCAGTTCTGTTTGAGGAAAATAATATTCACGCTGACTATAGGCACTGTTGTTGTTGTTGTTCAGTCGCTCATCATGTCTGACTCTTTGCGTCCCATGAACTGCAGCAGGCAAGGCTTCTCTGTCCTTCACCATCTCCCTGAGTTTGCTCAGACTCATGTCCATTGAGTCAGTGATGCCATCCACCCATCTCTGTTGTCCCCTTCTCCTCCTGCCTTCGATCTCTCCCAGCTTCTTTATTCTTTATTTTTGAATATTGAGTTTTAAGCCAGCTTTTCTACTCTCCTCTTTCAACTTCATCAAGAGGCTCTTTAGTAGTTCCTCTTTGCTTTCTGCCATAAGGGTGGTGTCATCTGCATATCTGAGGTTATTGATACTTCTCCCTGCAGTCTTGATTCCAGCTTTGACTTCATCCATACCGGCATTTTGCATGATGTACTCTGCATAGAAGTTAAATAAGAAGGGTGACAATATCCAGTCTTGATGCACATCTTTCCCAATTTTGAACCAGTCCCTTGTTCCATGTCCAGTTCTAACTGTTGCTTCTTAACCTGCATACAGGTTTCTCAGGAGACAGGTAAGGTGGTCTGGTATTCCCATTTCTTTAAAAATTTTCCACAGTTTGTTGTAATCCACAGTCAAAGGCTTTAGTGTAATCAGTGATGCAGAAGTAGATGTTTTTGTGGAATTCTTTTGCTTTTTCTGTGATCCAGTGTTGGATGTTGGCAATTTGGTCTCTGGTTCCACTGCCTTTTTTAAATCCATCTTGTACATCCGGAAGTTCTCAATTCACATACTGTTGAATGTTAACTTGGAGGATTTTGAGCATTACCTTGCTAGTATGTGAAATGAGTGCAAATATGCAATGTTTGAACATTCTTTGGTATTGCCCTTCTGTGGTATTGCAATGAAAAGTGACTTTTGCCAGTCTTGTGGCCACTGCTGAGTTTTCCAAATTTGCTGGCTTATTGAATGCAGCACTTTAACAGCATCATCTTTTAGGGTTTGAAATAGCTTAGCTGGAATTCCAATCTTGTCATTAGAAAATGCTCTGCCTCAAGATCATATAACACAGTTACTTAGAAGGATATAATGATGTACAGTTGATTTTAAGTCTGTGGGTTAAGTTTATTCACATTTATAACTTTACTGTTTGAAGTAGCATTTGATCTAAAGAGAAGTCAGGTTTAATTTTATACCATATGTTTAGTTTTCAGTTCTGTTTGAGGAAAATAATATTCACGCTGACTATAGGCACTGTTGTTGTTGTTGTTCAGTCGCTCATCATGTCTGACTCTTTGCGTCCCATGAACTGCAGCAGGCAAGGCTTCTCTGTCCTTCACCATCTCCCTGAGTTTGCTCAGACTCATGTCCATTGAGTCAGTGATGCCATCCACCCATCTCTGTTGTCCCCTTCTCCTCCTGCCTTCGATCTCTCCCAGCTTCTTTATTCTTTATTTTTGAATATTGAGTTTTAAGCCAGCTTTTCTACTCTCCTCTTTCAACTTCATCAAGAGGCTCTTTAGTAGTTCCTCTTTGCTTTCTGCCATAAGGGTGGTGTCATCTGCATATCTGAGGTTATTGATACTTCTCCCTGCAGTCTTGATTCCAGCTTTGACTTCATCCATACCGGCATTTTGCATGATGTACTCTGCATAGAAGTTAAATAAGAAGGGTGACAATATCCAGTCTTGATGCACATCTTTCCCAATTTTGAACCAGTCCCTTGTTCCATGTCCAGTTCTAACTGTTGCTTCTTAACCTGCATACAGGTTTCTCAGGAGACAGGTAAGGTGGTCTGGTATTCCCATTTCTTTAAAAATTTTCCACAGTTTGTTGTAATCCACAGTCAAAGGCTTTAGTGTAATCAGTGATGCAGAAGTAGATGTTTTTGTGGAATTCTTCTGCTTTTTCTGTGATCCAGTGTTGGATGTTGGCAATTTGGTCTCTGGTTCCACTGCCTTTTTTAAATCCATCTTGTACATCCGGAAGTTCTCAATTCACATACTGTTGAATGTTAACTTGGAGGATTTTGAGCATTACCTTGCTAGTATGTGAAATGAGTGCAAATATGCAATGTTTGAACATTCTTTGGTATTGCCCTTCTGTGGTATTGCAATGAAAAGTGACTTTTGCCAGTCTTGTGGCCACTGCTGAGTTTTCCAAATTTGCTGGCTTATTGAATGCAGCACTTTAACAGCATCATCTTTTAGGGTTTGAAATAGCTTAGCTGGAATTCCATCACATCCACTACCTTTGTTCACAGTGATGCTTCTTTGACTTCGTACTCCAGGATGTCTGGCTCTATGCGAGTGATCACACCATTGTGGTTATCCAGGTCATTAGGACCTTTTTAGTATAATTCTTCTGTATATTCTTTTCACCTCTTCTTAATATCTTATGGTTCTGTTAGGTCCATACTGTTTCTGTCCTCTGTTGTGCCCATCTTTGCATGAAGCGTTCCCTTGGTATCTCTGATTTTCTTGAAGAGATCGCTAGTCTTTCCCATTCTCTTATTTTCCTCTGTTCCTTTGCATTGTTCATTTAAAAAGGCTTTCTTATCTCTCCTTGCTGTTCTTTGGAGTTTTGCATTCCATTGGGTATATCCTTCCTTTACCCTTTTGCCTTTTGCTTCTTTTCTTTTCTCAGCTATTTGTAAGGCCTCCTCAGAAAACCATCTTGCCTTTTTGCATTTCTTTTTCTTGATATGGTTTTGATTATCACCTCTGCTACAGTGTTACCAACCTTTGCCCATAGTTCTAGCACTTAGATCTAATCCCTTGAATCTATTTGTAACTTCCACTATATAATTGTAAGGGATTTGATTTAAGTCATACTTTTTCTACTTTGTGCAATTTAAGTCTTAATTTTGCAATATGGAGTTTATGATTTTAGCCACAGTTTGCTCCTGGTGTTGTTTTTGCTGTCTGTAGAGAGCTTCTTTATCTTTAGCTGCAAAGAATATGATCAGTCTGATTTTGGTATTGACCATCTTGTGATGTCCATGTGTAGAGTTGTCTCTTGTGTTGTTGAAAGTTGTGCATTCTCTTGGCAAAACTCTGTTAGCCTTTCTCCTGCTCCATTTTGTACTCCAAGGCGAAACTTGCTTGTTACTCCAAGTATCTCTTGACTTCCTACTTTTGCGTTTTAGTCCGCGTTGATGAAAAGGACATCCTTTTTTGGTGTTAGTTCTAGAACATCTTGTAGGTCTTCACAGAACTATTCAGTTTCAGCTCCTTCAGCATTAGTGGTCAGGGCATAGACTTGGATTACTGTGATGCTGAATGGTTTGCCTTGGAAACAAACCAAGATCATTCTGTCATTTTTGAGATTGCAGCTAAGTACTGCATTTCAGACTCTTTTGTTGACTGTCAAGGATACTCCATTTCTTTGAAGGGATTTTTGCTGACAGTAATTGACATAATGATCGTCTGAATTAAAATGGACCACCCATTCTGGTTCATTTTAGTTCACTGATTTCTAAAATGTCATGTTCACTTTTGCTGTCTCCAGTTTGACCACTTCCAGTTTACTTTGATTCGTGGACCTAACATTCCAGGTTCCTGTGCAGTATTGTTCTTTATAACATTAGACTTCATTTTCACCACCAGGCACATCCACAACTAGGTGTTGTTTCCCCTTTGGATCAGCCTTTTTGTTCTTCCTGGAACTATTTTTCCACTCTTCTCCAGTAGCATATGGGGCACAGGCGTATCTTGGAGTTATTCTGGATTTGATTTCAGATCTTGGAAATAAAGCACATATCACAATAGATTGAGTCACATGAAGCTGTTGGTTTTCCAATGCATATTAAAGTTGTATTTACACTGTATTACTCTATTGAAGTAGAGTACATAGCTTAATTTAAAGGACTTTATTGCTGAAAAATGCTAACTATCATCTGAAGCTTCATTGAGTCACAGTCTTTGCTAGAGGCAGAGTCTCACCATTGAAGCTGGTGGCTGCTGATGGTCATGGTGGTGGTTGCTGAAGATTGGGGTGACTGTGGCAGTTTCTTAAATAAGACATCAGTGAAGTTTGCTGCATCAATTGACTGTTCCCTGTATGAACAACTTCTCTGTAGCATGCACTGATGTTTGATAACATTCTACTCACAGTAGAACTCCTTTCAAAATGGAAGTCAATTATGTAATCCTTTGGTGTCATTTTAACAGTCTTCACAGCATCCTCCCCAGGGGTAGATTCCATCTCAAGAAACCACTTTCTTTGCTTATCCGTAAGAAGCATCTCCTCATCCATCATGAGTTTTCTCATGAGATTGGAGCAATTCAGTCACATCATCAGGCTTCTCTTCTAGTTCTCTTGCTGTTTCCACCACACCTGCAGCTTCCATCCCTGAAGTCTTGAACCCCTCATAGTCATCCATGAGGGTTGGAACTAACCTTTTCCAAATTCCTGTTGATGTTGCCATTTTGACTGCTCATGAATCACAATTTTTATTTTTAGAGATAAAATTTTTTAAATTTTTATTTATTTAGTTATTTTAGGACTATTCTGGATTTTCACTGTTGCCACAGGCTCTTCTTTGGTTGCAGGGAGTAGGGGCTAGTCTTTAGTTGAGATGAGCAGGTTTCTCGTTGCGATGACTTCTCTTGTTGTGGAACTCGGGCTGTAGGGCACACATCTTTAGTAGTTGTAGCACACAGGCTCAGTAGTTGCAGCTTCAAGGCTCTAGAGCACAGGCTCAGTAGTTGTGTTTCACGGGCTCAGTTGCTCTGCAGCATGTGGGATCTTTCTGGTTCAGGGATCGAACCCGTGTTTTCCTACATAGGCAGGTGAACGCTTTACCACTGAGCTACCAGGGGAGCCCCAACAAATGTTTTTCATGTCATCTAAAATGGCAGATCCTTTCCAGTAGGTCTTCAATTGACTTTGCCCAAATCCATCAGAGAAATCACTATCTATGGCAGCTGTAGCCTCAAGGAAGTATTTCTTCAATAAGACTTAAAGGTCAAAATTGCTTCTTGATGCATGGGCTATAGAGTGAAGGTTGTGTTAGGAGGCATGAAAAAAAAAAAAAACCATGAATCATATACATCTTTATCAGAGCTCTTAGGTGACCTTGTCAGTGAACATTTTAAAAGGCATCTTTTTTTCTGAGCAGTAGATCTCAAGCGTGGGCTTAAAATATTCATTAAACCACGTTGCAAACAGATACGCTATCATCCAGGCTTTGTTGTTGCCTTTATAAAGCACAGGCAGGGTTCGGTTCAGTTCAGTCCCTCAGTCGTGTCCGACTCTTTGGCTATCATCGTGCCTAGCACTGGGTATGATTCGGTAAATTTTCCTTTGGTGTCATTTTAACAGAACCCCCAACTTTCTTTGCTTATCCGTAAGAAGCATCTCCTCATCCATCATGAGTTTTCTCATGAGATTGGAGCAATTCAGTCACATCATCAGGCTTCTCTTCTAGTTCTCTTGCTGTTTCCACCACACCTGCAGCTTCCATCCCTGAAGTCTTGAACCCCTCATAGTCATCCATGAGGGTTGGAACTAACCTTTTCCAAATTCCTGTTGATGTTGCCATTTTGACTGCTCATGAATCACAATTTTTATTTTTAGAGATAAAATTTTTTAAATTTTTATTTATTTAGTTATTTTAGGACTATTCTGGATTTTCACTGTTGCCACAGGCTCTTCTTTGGTTGCAGGGAGTAGGGGCTAGTCTTTAGTTGAGATGAGCAGGTTTCTCGTTGCGATGACTTCTCTTGTTGTGGAACTCGGGCTGTAGGGCACACATCTTTAGTAGTTGTAGCACACAGGCTCAGTAGTTGCAGCTTCAAGGCTCTAGAGCACAGGCTCAGTAGTTGTGTTTCACGGGCTCAGTTGCTCTGCAGCATGTGGGATCTTTCTGGTTCAGGGATCGAACCCGTGTTTTCCTACATAGGCAGGTGAACGCTTTACCACTGAGCTACCAGGGGAGCCCCAACAAATGTTTTTCATGTCATCTAAAATGGCAGATCCTTTCCAGTAGGTCTTCAATTGACTTTGCCCAAATCCATCAGAGAAATCACTATCTATGGCAGCTGTAGCCTCAAGGAAGTATTTCTTCAATAAGACTTAAAGGTCAAAATTGCTTCTTGATGCATGGGCTATAGAGTGAAGGTTGTGTTAGGAGGCATGAAAAAAAAAAAAAACCATGAATCATATACATCTTTATCAGAGCTCTTAGGTGACCTTGTCAGTGAACATTTTAAAAGGCATCTTTTTTTCTGAGCAGTAGATCTCAAGCGTGGGCTTAAAATATTCATTAAACCACGTTGCAAACAGATACGCTATCATCCAGGCTTTGTTGTTGCCTTTATAAAGCACAGGCAGGGTTCGGTTCAGTTCAGTCCCTCAGTCGTGTCCGACTCTTTGCAGCCCTATGGACTGCAGCATGCCAGCCTTCCCTGTCCTTCACCATCTCCCAGAGCATGCTAAAACTTATGTCCATTGACTCAGTGATGCCATCCAACCACCTCATCCTCTGTCATACGCATCTCCCTTTGCTTTGTATTTTTCCCAGCATCAGGGTCTTCTCTAATGAGTCGTCTCTTTGCATCAGGCGGCCAAAGCACTGGAGCTTCAGCTTCAGCATCAGTCCTTCCAATGACTATTCAGGGTTGATTTCCTTTAGGATTCGCTGGTTTGATCTCCTTGCAGTCTAAGAGACTCTCAGAGTCTTCTCCAGTACTGCAGTTCAGAGGCATCAATTCTTCGACACTCAGTCTTCTTTACAGTGTAGCTCTCACATCCATACATGACTACATAGCTCTGAGCTACCAGGGAGCCCCAGAATACTGGAGTGGGGGATCTTCCTGACCCAGGAATCTTAACTGGGGTTCCCTGCATTGCAGGCAGATTCTTTACCAGTTCAGCTACAAGAGAAGCACACAGGCAGAGTAGATTATCGTAAATCTTAAGGACCCTAGAGTTTTCAAAATGGTTAATGAGCATCGGCTTCACCTTCAAGTCTCTAACAACATTAGCCCTTAACAAGAGAGTCAGCCTGTTCTTCAAAGCTCTGAAGACACGCATTGACTTCCCTCTAGCTATGAAAGTTCTAGATGGCATCTTCTTCCAATATAAGGCTGTTTGTCTACACTGAAAATCTATTCTTTAGTGTGGCCACCTTTGTTCATTATCCAGCTAGATCTGGACAGCTTGCCACAGCTTCTGTATCAGCACCTGCTGCTTTACTTTGTGCTTTTTATATCATGAACCTGCTAGCTTCAGACTTTTCTTTTTTTCTTTTTTTCATCTACGTCTATTTTTTTTTTCGCAGAGTTTTGTTGTTTATTGCCAAACATCAGCATGAATCAGCCATAGGTATACACATGTTCCTTCTGTCTTTTTTTTTTTTTTTAAGATTTATTTATTTATTTATTTTGGGCGGGGGTCGGGGAAGGAGAGGAGCAGGCGAGCCACTTCCATTGTTCTTTCGTTTCTCTATGTTCATTCATCTTTGTTCTTTGGCTCCCGTGGGCCTCCCATCGCAGTGGCGTCTGTCGTTGCAGAGCGCTGGCTCTGGGCGCATGCGCTCCAGAGCTCCGGCTCGGCAATTGGACACATCAGTCCAGCTGCTCCGCGGCACATGGTCTCTTCCCAGGCCAGGGCTCGAACTGGCGCCCCTTGCACTGCAAGGCGGTGTCCCTACCCACTGGACCACCAGGGGAAGCCCTGTTCCTTCTTTCTTGAACTTCCCTCCCATCTCCCTCCCCATCCCACCCCTCTAACTTGTCACAGAGTCTCTGTTTCAGTTCCCTTAGTCTTAGAGCAAATTCCCATTGGTTATCTATTTTACATATGGTAATATAAGTTTCCATGCTACTCTTTCCATACATCTCTCCCACCTCTCCCTCCCCGCAATGTCCGTAAGTAGCTTCAGACTTTGCTTCTGCAGCTTTCTCACCTCTCTCAGCCTTCATAGAATTGAAGAGAGTTAGGATCTTGCCCTAGATGAGGCTTTGACTTAAGGGAATGTTGCAGCTGATTTGATCTTTTATCCAGACCACTTAAACGTTCTCCATGTTGTTTTGTATTCCTGTCATCTGTGTTTTCACTGAAGTAGCATTTTCAGTTTCCTTCAAGAACTTTTTCCTTTGCATTCACAACTTGGCTAACTGGAGCAAGTGACCTAGCTTTTGCCCTATTCTTTCAGCATGTCTTCCTCACTAAACCTTAGCCATTTCGGACTTTTGATTTAAAATGAGAAGTGGACAACTCTTTCTTTCATTTGAACACTTAGACATTATAGGATTATTGATTGGTATAATTTCAATATTGTTGTTCTTCAGATTAAGTTTAGGAAGGCCCCTGGAGAGGGAGAGAGACGGGGTTACAGCTGGTTGGTGGAGCAGTCAGAACATATACAAATTGATCAAATTCACCATCTTATATGGGTTCAGTTCATAGCACCTCCAAACAATTATACTAGTAATATCAAAGATTAGGAGCTACAAATCACCATAGCAAATATTAATAATGAAAATGCTTGAAATGGTGCAAGAATTACCAAAATGTGACATAGACACAAAGTGAACAAATTACTATTGAAAAGGTAGAACCAATAGACTTGCTAAATACAGGGTTGCCGCAGGCATTCAGTTTGTAAAAGAAAAATAGGATATCTGCAAAGTACCATAAAATGTGTTTTATACAGCACCTATATCAGATAAATCTATTTTTCATTTCTCATAATTTTATTTTTAATAGAAGTATAGTTGCTGTACAGTCTGATAATACAAGTGTACAGTAGAGTGATTCACAGTTTTTAAAGGTTATTCTCCATTTATAATTATTATAAAATATTGGCTATATTATGTTGTACAATATATCCTACAGTTTATAGTTTATTTTATGCCTAATAGTTTGTACTGTATATGTCCTTCCTCTATATTGCCCATCCTTCTTAACTTTTAAAATTACTTATTTTTGTATATAACACATTTTAGTACTGGTAAAAATAGTTCCTTTAAATACTCCCACCTCTCCCTCCCCGCAATGTCCGTAAGTAGCTTCAGACTTTGCTTCTGCAGCTTTCTCACCTCTCTCAGCCTTCATAGAATTGAAGAGAGTTAGGATCTTGCCCTAGATGAGGCTTTGACTTAAGGGAATGTTGCAGCTGATTTGATCTTTTATCCAGACCACTTAAACGTTCTCCATGTTGTTTTGTATTCCTGTCATCTGTGTTTTCACTGAAGTAGCATTTTCAGTTTCCTTCAAGAACTTTTTCCTTTGCATTCACAACTTGGCTAACTGGAGCAAGTGACCTAGCTTTTGCCCTATTCTTTCAGCATGTCTTCCTCACTAAACCTTAGCCATTTCGGACTTTTGATTTAAAATGAGAAGTGGACAACTCTTCCTTTCATTTGAACACTTAGACATTATAGGATTATTGATTGGTATAATTTCAATATTGTTGTTCTTCAGATTAAGTTTAGGAAGGCCCCTGGAGAGGGAGAGAGACGGGGTTACAGCTGGTTGGTGGAGCAGTCAGAACATATACAAATTGATCAAATTCACCATCTTATATGGGTTCAGTTCATAGCACCTCCAAACAATTATACTAGTAATATCAAAGATTAGGAGCTACAAATCACCATAGCAAATATTAATAATGAAAATGCTTGAAATGGTGCAAGAATTACCAAAATGTGACATAGACACAAAGTGAACAAATTACTATTGAAAAGGTAGAACCAATAGACTTGCTAAATACAGGGTTGCCGCAGGCATTCAGTTTGTAAAAGAAAAATAGGATATCTGCAAAGTACCATAAAATGTGTTTTATACAGCACCTATATCAGATAAATCTATTTTTCATTTCTCATAATTTTATTTTTAATAGAAGTATAGTTGCTGTACAGTCTGATAATACAAGTGTACAGTAGAGTGATTCACAGTTTTTAAAGGTTATTCTCCATTTATAATTATTATAAAATATTGGCTATATTATGTTGTACAATATATCCTACAGTTTATAGTTTATTTTATGCCTAATAGTTTGTACTGTATATGTCCTTCCTCTATATTGCCCATCCCCTTCTTAACTTTATCCTTAAAATTAACTTATTTTTGTATATAACACATTTTAGTACTGGTAGAAAACAGATCAAGTTGTGCCTAGAATTCCAAATCTAAAGCTTCTTATTGGGTACAGGAAGTCAGGAAATAATTACTCAGATTGTGAAGAAGGTTTTACAGAATCTTTTGAGGTTTTCACTTTTATAACTGTTGCCTTTTGACTTTAGGCTATAACAAACAGTAATACTTTAGACTGCAGTTGACAAAGAAAACTACATGCATATATATTGTTGTTTTAATCTGAGAACTAGCTTTAAAAATGATTACCATGATGTGTATGCTCATGTGCATGTGCATGAGTGTATGAGGCTCTGCTTCTCACCCTTTTTTCTTTTTCTTTCAAGAAATTCCTTCATTCCATTTTAGCTTTCTTCATTTTCTCTTCCCATTCTTGTCCTTAGTTTTTCTTCTAGTATCAAGTGAAAATTATTTAGGGAGGTAGGTTTGAATGGAGCCTTGAACAATTTAGATGTAAAAGAGAGAGAGAAAAAAAGTCAAAATTGAGATTATGGAATAGGAAAATGAATTTTTTTTGACAAGAAATATGTGTTTTAGACTCTTAGTAAATTTAAATTAGTGCTTAGATATATGAACTAAAGCTATTATAGTAAAATGAAAAAACAATGTGAAATTAAGAAATATGTGAACATTTTAAAAATTACCCTGAGATTATGGTCCATTCTTTAAATGTCCTCAGTATAAATGTTGATTTTAATGATTGCTACAAATTATCAAGATCTGAAGTCAGTGAGTGAGATGGATAAACTGAACTAGGTAGTTCTATTACCTGCCCCAAGATGTATAACTTTAAAGTCATATAACTTTTTGCCTGATAACGAAAGTATTATCTGAAGAAGACTGCCAAGAATGTTTTGAACAAAGGCAGCACGGGAATATGTGATAGCTGTTTTGAATTATAATGATACTCTTGATATTTCCTAAATTATCAGTTTAATTAGAGTTTTATAAAACAAACTTATTTCTCTCTACTGTAGTCCCTTAGCTGTTTATATTTAAATATATATATTGCATGGTTTTTAAAAGTAAAGTTCAGACCAAAGATAGTTTAAGGTATAAGTGAGTTTTGTATAGTTTTAAAGGATGAAAGATGTTTGTTGTTAGAATAAATTGGCTTTTTTCTCAATGATTCCAGTGGTGATTAGTCCATGATTAAGTTAAAGGTAGTTGATAAGAGGTGATTAGGTACTTGTGAATCCATTGAAAAGGTGAACTATTTCTCAGTTGCAAGCTGAATACAAATAAATATTGGATGATTCTTTTAGATTCATTGCTAGAATAATGGCTGGTAGATCTTTATTTCTAGTTTTCTTTATAGTTTACTTACTTTTAGTTGTCTTATTTCCTATCAAGTAGAAAAACTTCCTTAAAAAGTATTATTAATAAGAACTTTCTTTTGCCTGATTTCTTTCATACTTATTTTCTAGATCTCAAAATAATTGAAGCTGTCCTCAGAAATCTCCCTCTCAAAATGCATGGAATATTTTACTTAAAGTATTTTTTTGTTGTTACTTTCCTGATAGACCTCACAGAGAATATTGCTCAATGGTGGTGTTATTTCTGGAGGAAAAAACATCCATAGGCAGAATTTTCAATCTAAATTCTTTGTTTAAGACCATTTAAAATGCGTACAATGGACCCAGAGTTTATTCCAAAAGGTCAAGTGACTTTTGTTGCGCAGATAGATAACAGGCTGGGTGGCCACCTGCATTTTGAATAGGTAAAACACTATCTTCAGTTTAAGAGGTCATATTTCTAGGCACAACACTGGATTCTAAATGTTGATTTTAATGATTGCTACAAATTATCAAGATCTGAAGTCAGTGAGTGAGATGGATAAACTGAACTAGGTAGTTCTATTACCTGCCCCAAGATGTATAACTTTAAAGTCATATAACTTTTTGCCTGATAACGAAAGTATTATCTGAAGAAGACTGCCAAGAATGTTTTGAACAAAGGCAGCACGGGAATATGTGATAGCTGTTTTGAATTATAATGATACTCTTGATATTTCCTAAATTATCAGTTTAATTAGAGTTTTATAAAACAAACTTATTTCTCTCTACTGTAGTCCCTTAGCTGTTTATATTTAAATATATATATTGCATGGTTTTTAAAAGTAAAGTTCAGACCAAAGATAGTTTAAGGTATAAGTGAGTTTTGTATAGTTTTAAAGGATGAAAGATGTTTGTTGTTAGAATAAATTGGCTTTTTTCTCAATGATTCCAGTGGTGATTAGTCCATGATTAAGTTAAAGGTAGTTGATAAGAGGTGATTAGGTACTTGTGAATCCATTGAAAAGGTGAACTATTTCTCAGTTGCAAGCTGAATACAAATAAATATTGGATGATTCTTTTAGATTCATTGCTAGAATAATGGCTGGTAGATCTTTATTTCTAGTTTTCTTTATAGTTTACTTACTTTTAGTTGTCTTATTTCCTATCAAGTAGAAAAACTTCCTTAAAAAGTATTATTAATAAGAACTTTCTTTTGCCTGATTTCTTTCATACTTATTTTCTAGATCTCAAAATAATTGAAGCTGTCCTCAGAAATCTCCCTCTCAAAATGCATGGAATATTTTACTTAAAGTATTTTTTTGTTGTTACTTTCCTGATAGACCTCACAGAGAATATTGCTCAATGGTGGTGTTATTTCTGGAGGAAAAAACATCCATAGGCAGAATTTTCAATCTAAATTCTTTGTTTAAGACCATTTAAAATGCGTACAATGGACCCAGAGTTTATTCCAAAAGGTCAAGTGACTTTTGTTGCGCAGATAGATAACAGGCTGGGTGGCCACCTGCCTTTTGTATTGGTAAAAACACTATCTTCAGTTTTTAAGAGGTCATATTTCTAGGCACAACATGAAAATCCAGTAGCGTAGACTCATATTACCTATTTTTAGCTATGCATAATTGTATTTTCTATCATAACTATAACTCCATGATACTTATTCTAAGATTTAAAAAATGTTAAGGACTCTTTATTTTTGAAATAGTAAGTTTAAAGAAAAGTTTTGAAAGTAGTATAAGAGCTCCTGGCTACACTCCACCCAGATGCACCAGTTTTTACCCTTTTGCCATATTTGTCATATTTATTTTGTCATACTCTGTATGTGTGTATACTTTAAAATTCTGAGCGACTTAAGAGATCATATATCCCTCTACCGTTAGGACCTTTAATATAATTCCTAAGAACAAGAACATTGTCTGACACCATATTACATTATCAAAATCAGGGAATTTAACATTGATAGAATACTATTGTATGAGTTACTGTTTACATTCAGATTTGCTGATTGTCCCAATAATGTACTCAATAATGTACTCCCTTCTTCTCCCAAGACCCTGATATTAATATAATAATTATTTTAACTTCTGTGTATCTTAAATTAGTGTTATCTTTATGTAGATTTTCCTTTTTTTCTTATAAAAAATATGGTAACCAAAAAATTACTTACTGAATATAAGTTCTTAATAATTGATTTTCATTTGATTAATGACTTTCTGGAGAAACTTGTGATAGTTTAGATACCTGTTTTAGCAGTTGCCTGATTTTCCTGAGTCATCTAGTTTGGACAGTGGTAGGCATTAGAATAGTTACTGGCTTTATTACCATGATTTGGGGGGCAGTTAAGCTGTTTTCTGGACCTCAGTTCATTCACTACATTATAGACCTAATGACATGTGACCCACTTGCCTCAGTGTGCATGTATAATTAAGATCTCTTTGAAACTGTTGAATAGTATACTAGTAGGATGCTGACTACTTTCAGATTCCAAACATGGTAGATTATCAAATGGTGACTATTTCTCTTTTGATGAGAACGACTGTAGAGTTAAGAAACTCTCTTTGTCATGTTTGGCTTTAGATGATAACCATGTGATAAAGTGGAGAAGGGCATGGCAACGCACTCCAGTATTCTTGCCTAATGAATTCCATGGACAGAGGAGCCTGGTGGGCTTAAGTCTGTGGGGTCAAAAGAAGAGTCAGATATGACTGAGTGACTAACACATGCACGTGTGATAAAAGCTCTGTGTTTAGAAAACGCTGAGATTTAAATTTGGGATTTATCCACGTGAAGTTGAGGAAGTAGTTAATTTTAAAAAAAAGAGCTCCTGGCTACACTCCACCCAGATGCACCAGTTTTACCCTTTTGCCATATTTGTCATATTTATTTTGTCATACTCTGTATGTGTGTATACTTTAAAATTCTGAGCGACTTAAGAGATCATATATCCCTCTACCGTTAGGACCTTTAATATAATTCCTAAGAACAAGAACATTGTCTGACACCATATTACATTATCAAAATCAGGGAATTTAACATTGATAGAATACTATTGTATGAGTTACTGTTTACATTCAGATTTGCTGATTGTCCCAATAATGTACTCAATAATGTACTCCCTTCTTCTCCCAAGACCCTGATATTAATATAATAATTATTTTAACTTCTGTGTATCTTAAATTAGTGTTATCTTTATGTAGATTTTCCTTTTTTTCTTATAAAAAATATGGTAACCAAAAAATTACTTACTGAATATAAGTTCTTAATAATTGATTTTCATTTGATTAATGACTTTCTGGAGAAACTTGTGATAGTTTAGATACCTGTTTTAGCAGTTGCCTGATTTTCCTGAGTCATCTAGTTTGAACAGTGGTAGGCATTAGAATAGTTACTGGCTTTATTACCATGATTTGGGGGGCAGTTAAGCTGTTTTCTGGACCTCAGTTCATTCACTACATTATAGACCTAATGACATGTGACCCACTTGCCTCAGTGTGCATGTATAATTAAGATCTCTTTGAAACTGTTGAATAGTATACTAGTAGGATGCTGACTACTTTCAGATTCCAAACATGGTAGATTATCAAATGGTGACTATTTCTCTTTTGATGAGAACGACTGTAGAGTTAAGAAACTCTCTTTGTCATGTTTGGCTTTAGATGATAACCATGTGATAAAGTGGAGAAGGGCATGGCAACGCACTCCAGTATTCTTGCCTAATGAATTCCATGGACAGAGGAGCCTGGTGGGCTTAAGTCTGTGGGGTCAAAAGAAGAGTCAGATATGACTGAGTGACTAACACATGCACGTGTGATAAAAAGCTCTGTGTTTAGAAAACGCTGAGATTTAAATTTGGGATTTATCCACGTGAAGTAAATGATGGAATTTTCTTAAAGTAGCAGAAGTATCATAGACCACTGTCAAATGAGAAATGCTGTGACTCTGGGCTAAACTTTAGGTAGGATCCCTAGAGAACAGGTGGTGGGAAGGAAATTCTAATTTCCAGGTACTTGTAGATTGGTCAGTAGGGTGTTTGTTGCTCAGATGAATCTCATTTCCTAACATCACAATTACAAACAGTTACAGAATAAATGAACTAAGGACAAATTAAAGGTATTTTATCTACTTCTCTAGTCACTTCTGTGAATATTCAGTTCTGTTTTGTGTGAGGAAATAGAGGCAACTTTGACAAATTTGTGTTGCTCTTTGATTTTTTTCTTTTTAGCAGCCAACTCTTCTTGCCAAATAAATAGAGTCATCAGTCACCCCACTCTTCCCATCAGCATCACGGCTCATGAAGACAGGCACATCAAATTCTATGATAACAATACAGGTGAGAATGCGTTTAAATTCATGACTGCTGAAGAAAATATCACAGCTGTGTTTTTTGTGTCTGTCGATGGCTTTATGCTCAAGGAATAGGCACTGAAACAGATCCCCTCTCAGATCAGTTTGTTTTTCCTCCATCTAAATGTGCTAAGAGTTAGTGTTCAGTATAGTATATGGAATCATTATTTCTTTATTTCAGTAGTAAATAGTTGCTAGATTTTGGCCCTAGAGCCAAGGTTATTAGTCAGAACACAAAGAAAAATTCATTCAGATACCAATAAAATGATCTTTTGTGAATGTATTTTGGAAAAGTAGAAACATGTTGCAAGTAGAGATATATATATATGATCATTACATTTTGTTTAAAATTGCTGAATTTTTGGAGATCCTTAGTGTTGCAGATAGAAGACTCTTGAGTCATTTGATTTATTTTGTTTTTCCATGGACTAATTTTTTTGCACTTTAGTACTGATTGTTTGGTCCTGATGGATTTGTATTGGGGTATGGAGGCTTTCCCAATTTTTATTAGGCTTTATTTCACTAGTCTAAAGGAAACATATGAAGAATTGGTTGGGGAAAAAGCTCACTGTATTAGCAGTCATATATACCTGAGAATCTTCTATCGACTTTTGTTAACTTTGTTTAGCTATAATTGATGAATAATTTAATATTTTTAGCATCTTCCCATATAATCTTTCCACCAGAATTGTGGCCAGATTTTCTCCCTGTTCCTTTGTCTTTGTTTCAATCTCTTCTTCTGTTTCCACAATCCATGTAATTTGTTTGTAGCTAAAGGATACAAAGTTAGTGATTAATAATGTCTAAGTTTTAGTTAATGAACATGCCTTAGAGGAATACTTGTGTACAAATTACTGACTCCCGTATTGTGAAAGACAAAAATATAATCTTAAATTTGAACTTTTGTTTTCCACCATGGCTAGAGCAGGGAGGGAGGCATGCCTTGTTTTAGCACTTGGGAAAGCTTACATAGAGAGGGGTGACTGGTAACTGGCTTGTATTCAGGATGAGGGAAAACTATAGCTGAAGAGTAACCATCTTATTTTCCAAAGGCAAACTGATCCACTCGATGGTAGCCCACCTAGAAGCCGTTACAAGTTTAGCAGTTGATCCGAATGGCCTATATTTAATGTCTGGCAGTAAGTACAACTATGAATTATTTATCTGTTCTTATCATTTTCACATGTAATTTTAATTTTTCTCTTAATTTCTTTTTCTTTCAATACAGGTCATGACTGTTCAATACGTTTGTGGAACCTAGAGAGTAAGACGTGTATCCAAGAGTTCACAGCTCATCGGAAAAAGTTTGAAGAATCAATTCACGATGTAGCTTTCCACCCATCCAAATGCTATATAGCCAGTGCTGGGGCAGACGCGCTGGCTAAAGTCTTTGTATGACGCAGTGCATCATCTTCACCTTCTAGCTCTTTATAAGTAATCGACTGCACAAAAGAGATACCAGAAGACCAGGGCAAGAATCAACCCATCCAGCCCTTTTGTTCTGCTGAAGGAGCACAGAGAACATTTGTTAAAGTATAGTTTTGCAATTCGTACACTGTTTTCTAAAACTAAGGTCTGTTCAGGTTGCTGCAAGCTCAGCTGAATCTGTAAGCCTGAAAACTTTAAATTTTTTCCCAAAACAAGAGCTTTTATTTCTGAGGTTGTTCTTATTCGCTAGGCAGGCCTGAGCGAAGAACATAGGTTTAACTTGTCCCTATTGAGTAAATAGGGCATATTATAAGGGATAATTAAAAAGCTTGATGACTGGGAATGAGCAGAGGAAGAATGGAAATTTAGACCTAGTTCTCCTCTGAGAAATCTTGTTAAAGGTAGTCAAAACGGTAATCTTTCTCACACCTACTGTACTTACCCCTATGTGCATAATGACCAGACAGTGTTAAAACGAGTTTTTAATTTAGCTCTCCTTTCAACAGTTTCTCATAAAGCACCTGGCAAAACAGTTTACCTGTTAGAGGGAAAAAATGCAATAATGTGTTAAATATATTATTATTCAGAAATGCTAAACAAATATTTAGTTTGTAAGCAGATTTCTATATTGTATTAACATTTTTGAAAATACATTTGGTACCATTCTAAAGTTTAGCTGTCAAAAACACTCACCATTATGAAGAATAGTTGGTAAGAGTCTGCTTTCACTAAAGAATTTAACTTATTCAGGTTTAAGATTCTGTTTATTTTTTAATGGCAAGCAGGGCACATCTTTATAATAATTTCTATTAATTTTAAAGTCACTTTATTCGTGTGGTATTTGTAGTGTCACAGTGATTATTTCATATTAATGAAATCTACCTTTTACTGATTGAAAAGCTGGAAGTTATTTGCAAGTACTCATCAGAACCCACAGAACCATGCTTCAAATGATCTCTCTTCTTTCTCTCTAATATTCAAATTATCTGACACCTACCAAAAGTAGTTCGTAAATATTCTGTTTAAATAGTCCTAAGGGTATGGTTAACCTCAGGCAGCTGCTTTTGCAGAATTACTAGAGAAAGCAAATGTTTTGTGCCCCCAAATGTTCCATTATTAATATCTCCCCAAATAGTATCGCTAAAAGAGATACAAGGGCCTGGGAAGGAGCACAGAGAACATTTGTTAAAGTATAGTTTTGCAATTGTACACTGTTTTCTAAAACTAAGGTCTGTTCAGGTTGCTGCAAGCTCAGCTGAATCTGTAAGCCTGAAAACTTTAAATTTTTCCCAAAACAAGAGCTTTTATTTCTGAGGTTGTTCTTATTCGCTAGGCAGGCCTGAGCGAAGAACATAGGTTTAACTTGTCCCTATTGAGTAAATAGGGCATATTATAAGGGATAATTAAAAAGCTTGATGACTGGGAATGAGCAGAGGAAGAATGGAAATTTAGACCTAGTTCTCCTCTGAGAAATCTTGTTAAAGGTAGTCAAAACGGTAATCTTTCTCACACCTACTGTACTTACCCCTATGTGCATAATGACCAGACAGTGTTAAAACGAGTTTTTAATTTAGCTCTCCTTTCAACAGTTTCTCATAAAGCACCTGGCAAAACAGTTTACCTGTTAGAGGGAAAAAATGCAATAATGTGTTAAATATATTATTATTCAGAAATGCTAAACAAATATTTAGTTTGTAAGCAGATTTCTATATTGTATTAACATTTTTGAAAATACATTTGGTACCATTCTAAAGTTTAGCTGTCAAAAACACTCACCATTATGAAGAATAGTTGGTAAGAGTCTGCTTTCACTAAAGAATTTAACTTATTCAGGTTTAAGATTCTGTTTATTTTTTAATGGCAAGCAGGGCACATCTTTATAATAATTTCTATTAATTTTAAAGTCACTTTATTCGTGTGGTATTTGTAGTGTCACAGTGATTATTTCATATTAATGAAATCTACCTTTTACTGATTGAAAAGCTGGAAGTTATTTGCAAGTACTCATCAGAACCCACAGAACCATGCTTCAAATGATCTCTCTTCTTTCTCTCTAATATTCAAATTATCTGACACCTACCAAAAGTAGTTCGTAAATATTCTGTTTAAATAGTCCTAAGGGTATGGTTAACCTCAGGCAGCTGCTTTTGCAGAATTACTAGAGAAAGCAAATGTTTTGTGCCCCCAAATGTTCCATTATTAATATCTCCAAAAAGAAAAACCTGTTGGGAATCTGGATGGAGTAGTTTGGTGTATAGTATCAGCTAAAGAGTTCACTCTTTCTTTCCGTTGCCCTGTCCCACCTCCAGTGTTTAACTGAAACACGTAGCATATTTTAATGGGCAGTGAGTCAGTATTGTTTCTGGGGAAAACCATATCCTGAAGGCCCAGGGTTCCTTGAGCTCACCTTACTTCCAACCCACATATGGTCAGCTCTTGGGATTTATAGGACCCCGCCCTCTGAACCTGGCATCTAGACCGTATTCCTGCAGCCGTCTCCCTTCTCCTCACATGCTTTCTTGTTTGCCAAAAATGACAGAGACCAATCTGGAAATCAGAAATAAGTCGCTAATCCCCAAATTTTCACCAGAATGTACGTTTTTCTTTAATATCTTTTCCCCATCATGCCTCTTTATATATATATATATATATATATATTTTTTTTTTTCATCCATCTTTTCATTCTTTGGCATGTGTGGGCCTCCCATTTCAGTGGCCTTTCCCACTGCAGAGCAGCAACTCTGGGCGCATGCACTCCAGAGCGCTGGCTCATAATTGGACACACTTGTCCAGTCATTCCATGGCACGTGGGATCTTCTCAGGCCAGGGATTGAACCGGTGCCCCTTGCACTGCAAGGTGGACTCTTTACCCACTGGACCACCAGGGAAGCCCCAAAATGTACTTTTAATAGGCTCTCAGATGTAATTTCTACATTCCTATGTCCACATATCCCATTATCATAACTATGACACTTCTCATAATATCTACATCCCTGAAGAAGTATTAACACAATAGTATGGATATTAATTGACAGTTTTAAGACCTTTGTTAAATTTGCCTTGTCTATACACAGATAGGCTTTAATATTTTGACACAGCTACCTTGTTATTTCTTCTGTGCTTTGGTTAAGAGTGGGCTCAAGGGACTGCTTTGCATATTCCACTGAATTGACCTGGACATGAGCTGCCAGGTAAATGTGTATATTCCCCACACAAGTATAGTCCTAAGGGTATGGTTAACCTCAGGCAGCTGCTTTTGCAGAATTACTAGAGAAAGCAAATGTTTTGTGCCCCCAAATGTTCCATTATTAATATCTCCAAAAAGAAAAACCTGTTGGGAATCTGGATGGAGTAGTTTGGTGTATAGTATCAGCTAAAGAGTTCACTCTTTCTTTCCGTTGCCCTGTCCCACCTCCAGTGTTTAACTGAAACACGTAGCATATTTTAATGGGCAGTGAGTCAGTATTGTTTCTGGGGAAAACCATATCCTGAAGGCCCAGGGTTCCTTGAGCTCACCTTACTTCCAACCCACATATGGTCAGCTCTTGGGATTTATAGGACCCCGCCCTCTGAACCTGGCATCTAGACCGTATTCCTGCAGCCGTCTCCCTTCTCCTCACATGCTTTCTTGTTTGCCAAAAATGACAGAGACCAATCTGGAAATCAGAAATAAGTCGCTAATCCCCAAATTTTCACCAGAATGTACGTTTTTCTTTAATATCTTTTCCCCATCATGCCTCTTTATATATATATATATATATATATATTTTTTTTTTTCATCCATCTTTTCATTCTTTGGCATGTGTGGGCCTCCCATTTCAGTGGCCTTTCCCACTGCAGAGCAGCAACTCTGGGCGCATGCACTCCAGAGCGCTGGCTCATAATTGGACACACTTGTCCAGTCATTCCATGGCACGTGGGATCTTCTCAGGCCAGGGATTGAACCGGTGCCCCTTGCACTGCAAGGTGGACTCTTTACCCACTGGACCACCAGGGAAGCCCCAAAATGTACTTTTAATAGGCTCTCAGATGTAATTTCTACATTCCTATGTCCACATATCCCATTATCATAACTATGACACTTCTCATAATATCTACATCCCTGAAGAAGTATTAACACAATAGTATGGATATTAATTGACAGTTTTAAGACCTTTGTTAAATTTGCCTTGTCTATACACAGATAGGCTTTAATATTTTGACACAGCTACCTTGTTATTTCTTCTGTGCTTTGGTTAAGAGTGGGCTCAAGGGACTGCTTTGCATATTCCACTGAATTGACCTGGACATGAGCTGCCAGGTAAATGTGTATATTCCCACACAAGTATAGAATTCCATATTGTGTTTGGTGAATTCCCTCTTGGTTCTTCACAAAGTAAATAAATGATATCACTGACCTAACATTTGTAGAAGGGTACTGGAAAATTCCAGTCAGGTGCTCTTAATTGGCATATTTGTGATAGATGAGTGCAAGCTATTGTTCTAACAATTATTGCTTTAATTACCTTCGACGGTCTTCAGTGCCTGCTTTACTTCTGTCACTGGAATTCTCAAAACCAAGACACTTCTTCACTTGCATTTTATGCCTCATGGTTAAATTTTTTCTGTTAGGAAGTGGAAAATAACCGTGAGGTACTGTCGTGCAGATGATGGAACTGTTGAAAGTTCCTTAGAAAGCCAATGCTGTGCTCTTGGAGACTGTCCCCAGAAACAGAGATCTTCTCCACTAGCACTGTTACAGTCTCAACCTGGAATCGAGCCAAAGCTGTCTTCCAACCAGACAGAAGCATACATGTGTGTGTGTTTGTCTGACTCTTCCCTCAGCCTATCAAAAGTTCGTTGAAAATTGACAAAAATGAACAAATTCCGGATTCAAACAGTGATTGACTTGCTTTCCTAGTGCTTGATTTGTAAATATTTTAGAGCAAACATATTGAAAGAGTATGAAAATCAGCAGGCGATGTGGGTCCCCTGCCTTGTTTTCATATGCTGTGGCTACATCCTGGGAGCTTGCAGCACCCTTCTCGAGACGCAGCTGTCACATGGGTGGCTAACATCCTGGGAGCTTGCAACCCACTGGACCACCAGGGAAGCCCCAAAATGTACTTTTAATAGGCTCTCAGATGTAATTTCTACATTCCTATGTCCACATATCCCATTATCATAACTATGACACTTCTCATAATATCTACATCCCTGAAGAAGTATTAACACAATAGTATGGATATTAATTGACAGTTTTAAGACCTTTGTTAAATTTGCCTTGTCTATACACAGATAGGCTTTAATATTTTGACACAGCTACCTTGTTATTTCTTCTGTGCTTTGGTTAAGAGTGGGCTCAAGGGACTGCTTTGCATATTCCACTGAATTGACCTGGACATGAGCTGCCAGGTAAATGTGTATTTTCCCCACACAAGTATAGAATTCCATATTGTGTTTGGTGAATTCCCTCTTGGTTCTTCACAAAGTAAATAAATGATATCACTGACCTAACATTTGTAGAAGGGTACTGGAAAATTCCAGTCAGGTGCTCTTAATTGGCATATTTGTGATAGATGAGTGCAAGCTATTGTTCTAACAATTATTGCTTTAATTACCTTCGACGGTCTTCAGTGCCTGCTTTACTTCTGTCACTGGAATTCTCAAAACCAAGACACTTCTTCACTTGCATTTTATGCCTCATGGTTAAATTTTTTCTGTTAGGAAGTGGAAAATAACCGTGAGGTACTGTCGTGCAGATGATGGAACTGTTGAAAGTTCCTTAGAAAGCCAATGCTGTGCTCTTGGAGACTGTCCCCAGAAACAGAGATCTTCTCCACTAGCACTGTTACAGTCTCAACCTGGAATCGAGCCAAAGCTGTCTTCCAACCAGACAGAAGCATACATGTGTGTGTGTTTGTCTGACTCTTCCCTCAGCCTATCAAAAGTTCGTTGAAAATTGACAAAAATGAACAAATTCCGGATTCAAACAGTGATTGACTTGCTTTCCTAGTGCTTGATTTGTAAATATTTTAGAGCAAACATATTGAAAGAGTATGAAAATCAGCAGGCGATGTGGGTCCCCTGCCTTGTTTTCATATGCTGTGGCTACATCCTGGGGAGCTTGCAGCACCCTTCTCGAGACGCAGCTGTCACATGGAGCCCGTTTGCTGCTCAAACCATAGACAGACACTTAACAAAAGGGATATGATGACCTTCAGTATTTTTCTATTGAACACATTTAGCAATTTTTGCCATTAAACAGATTAGTTATGCAAAGTATTTAGCTTTTATAATCATTTTAGCTATGACTAAAAGGGGGAAATTGAACTGTATCACTGATAATGAACTTTATGAGAAATTTTTTGTTTATCTTAACTTTCATTCCTTCAGTATTCTTGCTATAAATTTCTTTTGGAGATAATGATGAAGATTTATTTGAAAATGTCTAAAATGTATGTATATTTTATAAATATATATTATATATATTGTGGGGATATATATAATATATATAGACTATATATATATATATATATATATAAAAAACCATAGGTGCATTTTACTGTTTTGTATTTTCATTTTTGGAGGTAGTGTACACAGCAGGAAATGACGAGTCTGATGAGTGTTGTGCTGTTTGCTTTTGCAGTATAATATATAGTTCTAAATGTTTAAATTACTGTATATACTATATTCATTATAGGCTAGCATGCTTGTTTCAAAGACTGTCATTCTAGTTTATTAAAATCTGAATGTAAGAAAACCTGGCTATTCAAATGTGAATTGAAAAATGTTCCATTCTCAGTACTGAACTATTTCCATTGAACATTCAGGATTTTTGACAAAACATATATCATCAAGAAGGCAATAGCTAGAGAAAGAGAGGTGCCTTTAAAAAAAACAAACAAACAAACAAATGCAGCCTTACAGTGAGGATGAGGATTGAGTTTTTTTGGTGGGGAAAGGGGTGTGAGAGTGTGTGAGTGAGAGTGTGTTTGTGTGTGTGTGGTGGGAGTGTTTGCCCATCTGTGAAGGTCCTGATTTGTGACCATCAGTGTCTTTTTAATGTGTCTTTTCAACTTCTAGGACTTCAGGGGACATTTCATGCGCTGTCTTCGTGCTCGTCTGAGCACCATAAACACTTTCTAAGAATTTTGAATGTGAATTCCTAGAAATTTCAGTAGAGAAGAAAATAACTATTCTTTCATTATAAGTCAAGTTCAGGTAAAAAGAGAAATTAATTGATAAACTGAAATTATGGGATCTCAGTAATGTTGGCTAAGTAAATGTAATTTTTAAAGGCTCACTCTTTTTAGTAGTTCATATATTTCCCCTTCACACAAGAGCATGTCATGAAATTCTTGTATGATGAAGATTCAACTAGTAAAAATTATTTTTAAATTAAAACCTGAACTAGTTAAAAGTCTACCTAAGGATAGTATTTAAATGGCATCTTTCATATCTACCTCTTTGTCATTGCTGCCATTTTTGACTCAAGCAAATCTTTATGACATCTGAAATAATGGTTGGATGCAATTACAAAATCTGTGTTGGTGCTTTTCTCAGGCTTTGTCTTTTAAGTTATATTGAACAAAGATGTCACAAATCAGATTGAAAGGCTTAGAATTAATTTTGATTTTCTTTTGAAAGGACTGCTTAAAATTTGTCATCAGTGTGATCGTTGGAGGTAGTCTCTGGTTAGTATATGTCTTTGATATTTTCAACCAAAAGCCAAATTGTTACTGATTTACATGGGAAAAGAGCTCTATTCTTCAGTTTACTTTTTTCTTTGAAAGCTATTTCAAGGGTATGCAGTATATAATCATTCATTTTATTTACTCAGAAGTTGCCTCTGTTACTGTGTTACTTGTTTAGCTATTTATATAATTGCAGTATTTGTTTAACACTGGGATTCAGGTTGTATAAAAGTGGTAGCTGACAGAAATTTTATGTGTGTTTTTCTGAAACATATCAATTCCTTAAATTCGGTTTAGAGGAAGATCCATAAAATGAACATAGCTGTGTTTAAAAACAAAGGTCAGGTCCTTGGTACATGATTTGAATCATTTGACTTTTGCCACTGAAATCACTTTTTAATTGGCCATATATCCATAATCCAACTGGATCTCAATGTCATGGCAAGGGATGCCAGGTTCACAAAATATTAAACAGATTGCATCTTTTTTCTTTTTTTAATCCAAAAAAGCAAATGTAAAGCCAAACAGAGATCTCTAGATCCCACTTACTTATTCTAGAAGTATTCATGAAGTGGTGCTTAAGGGTCGGAATTTTCTGGGTCTTTGCTAGTCAAGCTTTAGATTTGATTTAACTGGGACCACATGCCTGTCATCCCTCTGATGCAAATTAGGAAGTTCATTTTGTTTCTGATTAACGTCTGCCTGGGTTTTTAGCAGGCCGTGAACCAGTGAGTGCCTTGTTAATGTAGAATGGTTTTTCTCTGGTTGTGTGTTAGCTCCTCTCTGAAAATGTCTCAGAGGATGGTGTTTTAGTTGGCTTGTAGAGAGCTGCTAAATTTGGTCTTATCAGCAATCAGAAAGCCTTCAGTTTACCACATTCCACCCTCCCTACCTTCTTCTCATTGTTTGGCTGAAATTTGCCTCTTGTGAGAAACAAATGCAACCCCCTTCTCCTCATAGCCATTTTTCCAGTCCCGATTAAAAGATATTCTCCATACCTATCCCAACTATATAATCTAGTACCTGGTTTTGTTTGTTCTGTTTTGTTTTGTTTCTTTTTTAAGGGAGAACCACTTCTTTGTAATCTTGTAATCCACTGGTTGTTTTCTTTTCTTTGAAAGCTATTTCAATGGGTATGCAGTATATAAGTCTTTGATATTTTCAACCAAAAGCCAAATTGTTACTGATTTACATGGGAAAAGAGCTCTATTCTTCAGTTTACTTTTTTCTTTGAAAGCTATTTCAAGGGTATGCAGTATATAATCATTCATTTTATTTACTCAGAAGTTGCCTCTGTTACTGTGTTACTTGTTTAGCTATTTATATAATTGCAGTATTTGTTTAACACTGGGATTCAGGTTGTATAAAAGTGGTAGCTGACAGAAATTTTATGTGTGTTTTTCTGAAACATATCAATTCCTTAAATTCGGTTTAGAGGAAGATCCATAAAATGAACATAGCTGTGTTTAAAAACAAAGGTCAGGTCCTTGGTACATGATTTGAATCATTTGACTTTTGCCACTGAAATCACTTTTTAATTGGCCATATATCCATAATCCAACTGGATCTCAATGTCATGGCAAGGGATGCCAGGTTCACAAAATATTAAACAGATTGCATCTTTTTTCTTTTTTTAATCCAAAAAAGCAAATGTAAAGCCAAACAGAGATCTCTAGATCCCACTTACTTATTCTAGAAGTATTCATGAAGTGGTGCTTAAGGGTCGGAATTTTCTGGGTCTTTGCTAGTCAAGCTTTAGATTTGATTTAACTGGGACCACATGCCTGTCATCCCTCTGATGCAAATTAGGAAGTTCATTTTGTTTCTGATTAACGTCTGCCTGGGTTTTTAGCAGGCCGTGAACCAGTGAGTGCCTTGTTAATGTAGAATGGTTTTTCTCTGGTTGTGTGTTAGCTCCTCTCTGAAAATGTCTCAGAGGATGGTGTTTTAGTTGGCTTGTAGAGAGCTGCTAAATTTGGTCTTATCAGCAATCAGAAAGCCTTCAGTTTACCACATTCCACCCTCCCTACCTTCTTCTCATTGTTTGGCTGAAATTTGCCTCTTGTGAGAAACAAATGCAACCCCCTTCTCCTCATAGCCATTTTTCCAGTCCCGATTAAAAGATATTCTCCATACCTATCCCAACTATATAATCTAGTACCTGGTTTTGTTTGTTCTGTTTTGTTTTGTTTCTTTTTTAAGGGAGAACCACTTCTTTGTAATCTTGTAATCCACTGGTTGTTTTCTGTCTTCTCAACTTGAGTTTACTAGAGCTGACGTCAGGGCATCATCAGTTCAGATTCCTAAGCAGCTCCTTCCCTCCGCACCCCTTCACCTCTCCAACTGGTGAGCCCTGGGCCAGATTGTTTGATCTTCAGGTATTTTAAATTTTAGATATAATACCAATTAATGTAAATTAATCCAAATGCTAATTTTTGTGGTGCAAGAAGTTTCTTTTGTAAATTCAGGGTATGGATATAAGCTAATTAAGATATCCTTTTTTGGTGGCTTCTAAGTGTATTCTTTGTTTTTAAATAAAGTGTACAAATATAGATAATGTGCTATAGGTGTCTCATGAATTGAAATATTTGTCAGATTTGAAATCTAGTGAATTTGCAGTTAAAATACTTTAAATACAACCTAATTTTGTTTGGGGGTCTATTAAGGGAGTGTAGAGAAATAAAAGTATGTTAGATAAAGTAGATATGAATTCAAAGAGATGAATCAACTTTAATTATTGATTTCAAGGAAGGTGGAGAAATGTTATAGGGAGTTTAGACCTTTGGAAAGCCAGTAAAATTAAAATACCCCACACAATTGGATCATGATACTTTCAGGGACATGAAACTTACATGATGAAAATTCAGATATATCAAATATATTTTTTCTAGTTTTCAGTTATATAATATCAAAAATCATACACACACATACACATATATAAACTTAATGTGCTTTTACTTATTTTTGTTTGTTTGGCTACTTAACAGACCAGCATAAACCTTCTGCCCCTTGCTTTTTCAAATCAACATTATTTTTCAAGGGCTTTCCCTGCCCATAACTCGACAATCTCTTTGTTCCAATCTGGGGTCACAATACAATATGGAATCTAAAAGTACCTCTTCTGGTGTCCTTGAAACTGTCCACTGTTCTGTAACGTTTTCTGTGCTGCTCTAGTAGTAAGTGTTCTGTTCTTTGGTATGTACACAGATTTCAGGCTTGTCAGAAATGTCCCTTTGTCCCTTGTAGTGAGAACTGGCGTGATTAGCTGGGGTTTTTGTCATCTAGCTCAGAAGGTCAGGAGGATGCCAGAAGTGTTCACGGATTGATGGACCTTCTGGGTCAGCCCAGGTTCATGCTGGTCTTCTAGCCTGTGCTGGGTTTCCCAAAGGCACCACTGAGATTTTAAAGTGCCCTAGGTTGTCCTGGCACTGAGAGTATACCCCAGGAACACCTGGAAAGCTGGAAGCACCTTGACCTGAAACACTATAATCCTAATGCATCCCTCCACTTGTTACTTCTCAGTTATATCTGTTTTGACTTTTTTTTAAAAACCAATTAATGTAAATTAATCCAAATGCTAATTTTTGTGGTGCAAGAAGTTTCTTTTGTAAATTCAGGGTATGGATATAAGCTAATTAAGATATCCTTTTTTGGTGGCTTCTAAGTGTATTCTTTGTTTTTAAATAAAGTGTACAAATATAGATAATGTGCTATAGGTGTCTCATGAATTGAAATATTTGTCAGATTTGAAATCTAGTGAATTTGCAGTTAAAATACTTTAAATACAACCTAATTTTGTTTGGGGGTCTATTAAGGGAGTGTAGAGAAATAAAAGTATGTTAGATAAAGTAGATATGAATTCAAAGAGATGAATCAACTTTAATTATTGATTTCAAGGAAGGTGGAGAAATGTTATAGGGAGTTTAGACCTTTGGAAAGCCAGTAAAATTAAAATACCCCACACAATTGGATCATGATACTTTCAGGGACATGAAACTTACATGATGAAAATTCAGATATATCAAATATATTTTTTCTAGTTTTCAGTTATATAATATCAAAAATCATACACACACATACACATATATAAACTTAATGTGCTTTTACTTATTTTTGTTTGTTTGGCTACTTAACAGACCAGCATAAACCTTCTGCCCCTTGCTTTTTCAAATCAACATTATTTTTCAAGGGCTTTCCCTGCCCATAACTCGACAATCTCTTTGTTCCAATCTGGGGTCACAATACAATATGGAATCTAAAAGTACCTCTTCTGGTGTCCTTGAAACTGTCCACTGTTCTGTAACGTTTTCTGTGCTGCTCTAGTAGTAAGTGTTCTGTTCTTTGGTATGTACACAGATTTCAGGCTTGTCAGAAATGTCCCTTTGTCCCTTGTAGTGAGAACTGGCGTGATTAGCTGGGGTTTTTGTCATCTAGCTCAGAAGGTCAGGAGGATGCCAGAAGTGTTCACGGATTGATGGACCTTCTGGGTCAGCCCAGGTTCATGCTGGTCTTCTAGCCTGTGCTGGGTTTCCCAAAGGCACCACTGAGATTTTAAAGTGCCCTAGGTTGTCCTGGCACTGAGAGTATACCCCAGGAACACCTGGAAAGCTGGAAGCACCTTGACCTGAAACACTATAATCCTAATGCATCCCTCCACTTGTTACTTCTCAGTTATATCTGTTTCTTAGGATGATGGGGATGCTCCAGTTCTATGGGGAAGCACCAACTGCAGCTCTTAAATTAGATTCCGTATTTTCTGAAACACACTCTAGTATATTCTTTATACTTTCAAAAGAAAGCAGAAGCCAAAACCTGTCTAACAGAAAATTGCTCTCTTTAAGTTTCACTTAGATCTTACGAAACCCCAATCTCTTTCTTATACTTTAGTTGTTATTATATTCAGACTCGAAAGAGGAAACTGCAGTTTCCTTCCCTTTCCGTCAGTTCAGTCGCTCAGTCGTGTGTGACTCTTTTCAACCCCATGGACTTCCCACCAGAAGGATATATTTCATGGAAAATTCTCTCGTCCTTGGTTTTTTGGGCCGTTCACCTTACAGGAAGACTGGTCCAGATGCTAGCTCCAGCTTGACTTGTCCTGTGTGCCTCTTCAAAGAGATGATTAATCCAGTGATATAAAGGGGAACCCACAGCAAAACATCTGTTAAATAGCACTTGGAGTACTAGAGTTAGTGTTGTTAATTCCCGTGCCAAAGTTTTTCATGCCTTCATAAGACCCAGGGTGTGTATCAGGTTCCCAATATAATCTCAAGCCAAAGATATTTCTGAATTACCTCATGTAATAGCACCATCAAATTAAGCGTAATGGTAGGAAAGCCCATCATTCATAAGTGAGAATTCCAAAACTGAAAAATTTTGATTTAAAAACCCTGCATGCATAGAAAACATATTAAGCATAAGCATGTATTAAGAAAATAGGCATCTTATGGTTTATATAAAATCTGTTCTGTAGCTCGCCAGAAGTCAGGAGGAAATGCCCTTTGTCCCTTGTAGTGAGAACTGGCGTGATTAGCTGGGGTTTTTGTCATCTAGCTCAGAAGGTCAGGAGGATGCCAGAAGTGTTCACGGATTGATGGACCTTCTGGGTCAGCCCAGGTTCATGCTGGTCTTCTAGCCTGTGCTGGGTTTCCCAAAGGCACCACTGAGATTTTAAAGTGCCCTAGGTTGTCCTGGCACTGAGAGTATACCCCAGGAACACCTGGAAAGCTGGAAGCACCTTGACCTGAAACACTATAATCCTAATGCATCCCTCCACTTGTTACTTCTCAGTTATATCTGTTTCTTAGGATGATGGGGATGCTCCAGTTCTATGGGGAAGCACCAACTGCAGCTCTTAAATTAGATTCCGTATTTTCTGAAACACACTCTAGTATATTCTTTATACTTTCAAAAGAAAGCAGAAGCCAAAACCTGTCTAACAGAAAATTGCTCTCTTTAAGTTTCACTTAGATCTTACGAAACCCCAATCTCTTTCTTATACTTTAGTTGTTATTATATTCAGACTCGAAAGAGGAAACTGCAGTTTCCTTCCCTTTCCGTCAGTTCAGTCGCTCAGTCGTGTGTGACTCTTTTCAACCCCATGGACTTCCCACCAGAAGGATATATTTCATGGAAAATTCTCTCGTCCTTGGTTTTTTGGGCCGTTCACCTTACAGGAAGACTGGTCCAGATGCTAGCTCCAGCTTGACTTGTCCTGTGTGCCTCTTCAAAGAGATGATTAATCCAGTGATATAAAGGGGAACCCACAGCAAAACATCTGTTAAATAGCACTTGGAGTACTAGAGTTAGTGTTGTTAATTCCCGTGCCAAAGTTTTTCATGCCTTCATAAGACCCAGGGTGTGTATCAGGTTCCCAATATAATCTCAAGCCAAAGATATTTCTGAATTACCTCATGTAATAGCACCATCAAATTAAGCGTAATGGTAGGAAAGCCCATCATTCATAAGTGAGAATTCCAAAACTGAAAAATTTTGATTTAAAAAAAACCCTGCATGCATAGAAAACATATTAAGCATAAGCATGTATTAAGAAAATAGGCATCTTATGGTTTATATAAAATCTGTTGAAATGTTAATGAATACTGACATCCGTCTCCTCCTTCCTTAGAGAAGGGAATCAAGAGCAGTTCACTCACTCAGTTGTGTCTGACTCTCTGTGACACCATGGACTTCTGCATGCCAGACTTCCTTGCCCTTCACTGTCTCCTGGAGTTTGCTCAGATTCATGTCCATTGAGTCAGAGATGCCATCTAACCGTCTCATCCTCTGTCGCCCCCTTCTTTTGTCTTCAGTCTTTCTGAGCATCACAGTCTTTTCCAATGAGTGGGCTCTTTGCATGAGGTGGCCAAAGTAATGGAGCTTCAGCATCAGTCCTTCCAGTAACTATACACAGGATCAAGGCAGTATTTTCATAAATCAATATGGTTAACTTACTTTAGAGCAAAATAAATTTGTCAGAAAGTTTACTCTGGGTGTCGGATAACTTAGGTGAGGGCATGGGGGAAGATGAACCTCTCATCTCATGGACGCATCATCTGTTGTCTTCCTTTCTCTTTAAATGGCCTGGAAAGATGACCTCTGAGGTCCCTTTTTTTTTTTTCCCCTGAGGTCCCTTTAATCTCTAAAAGCTATAATATTTCCAGTTCTGTTTTATTTATCATTGATTCCTGTCATAAGTTAAAGATTTTTAGGAAATAACATCAAAATACCCAGAGTTCTCTGGTTAAACCATCAGACCACATAACTTTTTTTTTTTTTTGCAATTTTTTTGACCTCTTTTGTTGATTTTTTTATCCATTAATTTTCATCCATTTTTTATTCTTTGGCTGGTGGGGGCCTCCCATTGCAGTGGCCCCTCTTGTCGCAGAGCACTGACTCTGGGCACACGTACCGCAGAGCACCAGCCCATAACTGGACACAGTGGTCCGACCATTCTGTGGCACATGGGATCTTCCAAGGCCAGGGATCAAACTGGTGCCCCTTGCACTGCAAGGCGAATGGACTCTCCACCCACTGGACCACCAGGGAAGTCCCAACACATAACTTTTGATTATATTGTAGGAAGCTCTATTGCCGCTGTGTCATCTGCATGTGTCATGATGAAGACCAGATGTGTAAGAAAAGCTCTAACACAGCCAAGTGGCAGTCTCATGAAAAGGTAGAATCACTTTTATAGCATGAGTTCTGTTTTGGATGATTCTGCTGTGCTTTTAGAATCACTTAAAAAATACCTACATCTTTTATACAAACTTTGAGCCCACATGTTTCAGAATATCCTGTTGAATGGAATTAGAACAAAGTAGTCTCATGTATCTTTTTTGACAGTCATTTATGGATAACACTCCTGACCCCCAGTTCCCACCAGTACTCAACTGCCATATAAGAATTCTTTCATATGTCATAAATATCTCAGTATTTTGCTGACTGGAAAGGCAGTATTTTTATACATAGCTTCCAGGTAAACCATGGAGCCTTGTGCATTTGATAAATGTTAAAATGAATGGAACATTAAGATAGAGCATGTATACCATATAAATAATGATAATAGTGTCCCTTCAGAGCAAACAGCACTAAGATTAGATTCTACTATTCATAGATTTTGAAAGTATGCATGTTTTGCCAAATACCATTTAGCAATCAGTCCGTTTAAGCGGACACTTTGTTTTTCAGTGAACTAATGCCTGTTCAGTTTCCTTGTGTGTTTCAGAGTCAGAAGAATTGAGGCTTTCTCCCAACTCCAGAACATTCAGACTTCCTTTTATTCCTTTGATCAGCCTTTTAAATAAATTCCTTTAGTTCTCATTGTTGTAGAATACCTAGAAATATGTATCTATTGATTACAGTTTAAAAAAAATAAAGCTTACAAGCAGACTTTTTCACTCTCTAGAACAGTACTTTTGGAGGCAGAAATAAATTTGCTTTTGAACTTGAAGGTTGTAGATCCAGGCAGTTTTATGCCCTCAGTGTATTCAAGTTATGTCCAGCTTACCTCTGCATATAATCATGTTCTATTTTGTGTGAATTTTAGAAGTTGTTTTAGGAGTACAGAAATTGGCAAGGAAGATAACAGGAAATCTAATTTACATACATTATCTTTCAAAATCTTGTGGATTTTATTTTTTGAGGCATGAGGAGCAGGTAGTGATGAGTTTTAGTCTGAATGCCTTGATTCTAAACCCCATTCTCAACTCAGACTTTACATATTAGTTATTGCTCGTTTGTCTCCAGAAAAAGTAAGAGGTGATGACTTTTTTGTTTGCTGCTGTCTCAAGCTCCTTGAGGCAGGGATCATGTTTGTTCTTATATTCCCTTTAACACCTCTCCTGGTGCCTTATCATATAGAAAATAACCAATAACTATTTATTGGTTGAGTCATCAGAGACCACTTTTCAAAACTCTCAATCTAACCAGAACATCCATAAAAAAATTGCTAGTTCCCACCAGTACTCAACTGCCATATAAGAATTCTTTCATATGTCATAAATATCTCAGTATTTTGCTGACTGGAAAGGCAGTATTTTTATACATAGCTTCCAGGTAAACCATGGAGCCTTGTGCATTTGATAAATGTTAAAATGAATGGAACATTAAGATAGAGCATGTATACCATATAAATAATGATAATAGTGTCCCTTCAGAGCAAACAGCACTAAGATTAGATTCTACTATTCATAGATTTTGAAAGTATGCATGTTTTGCCAAATACCATTTAGCAATCAGTCCGTTTAAGCGGACACTTTGTTTTTCAGTGAACTAATGCCTGTTCAGTTTCCTTGTGTGTTTCAGAGTCAGAAGAATTGAGGCTTTCTCCCAACTCCAGAACATTCAGACTTCCTTTTATTCCTTTGATCAGCCTTTTAAATAAATTCCTTTAGTTCTCATTGTTGTAGAATACCTAGAAATATGTATCTATTGATTACAGTTTAAAAAAAATAAAGCTTACAAGCAGACTTTTTCACTCTCTAGAACAGTACTTTTGGAGGCAGAAATAAATTTGCTTTTGAACTTGAAGGTTGTAGATCCAGGCAGTTTTATGCCCTCAGTGTATTCAAGTTATGTCCAGCTTACCTCTGCATATAATCATGTTCTATTTTGTGTGAATTTTAGAAGTTGTTTTAGGAGTACAGAAATTGGCAAGGAAGATAACAGGAAATCTAATTTACATACATTATCTTTCAAAATCTTGTGGATTTTATTTTTTGAGGCATGAGGAGCAGGTAGTGATGAGTTTTAGTCTGAATGCCTTGATTCTAAACCCCATTCTCAACTCAGACTTTACATATTAGTTATTGCTCGTTTGTCTCCAGAAAAAGTAAGAGGTGATGACTTTTTTGTTTGCTGCTGTCTCAAGCTCCTTGAGGCAGGGATCATGTTTGTTCTTATATTCCCTTTAACACCTCTCCTGGTGCCTTATCATATAGAAAATAACCAATAACTATTTATTGGTTGAGTCATCAGAGACCACTTTTCAAAACTCTCAATCTAACCAGAACATCCAAGTTAAAGGGGAAAAGGAAAAAGCATTCTTGTGAGTCCCTAGGCAATTTCAGATGTACTTAGGTCTGTGGAGCTGATGCTGAGGTTTGGTCTTCATCTTCCTTGGGAAGGAATTTGGACCTCACCTGGAAGGTGGCAACAGAATGCCCAAGGCAGCTCTCTTTTCTGCTGTGCACTTGCCATTTGCCTGCTTTGAAACTGAGCAAAGAATGAAGGAGAATGAGAGGCCTTACGGTGTCCCTTCTGTCTCCCTAACCTCCTGCACACCTACCCACTGGCCTCCAGTGCCTTGACAGGGAACTCTCCAGCCTGGAAGCTCACCCTGCCTGGATTGGCTTGGGCCCAGACAGACAGTCCTGCTCACCAAAGAGGTAGGAAGCTTCTCCCAGTGGAAGGTTGTCAGGAAAGCATTCCTCTGAGGAGCTTGCTTTGAAGACTCTGGGATGAAATCCTTCAGGATGTTCTGAGGACTATTTTGGCCTTGCAGATTCGATGGTGGTTATTTAACTGTTTCTTACCACTCCCAGGAATAGCTCTGTGTTGTCGTGGTTTGCAACTGCCACTCCTGCAGGGCTCAGGAGGCTTGAGGCATTGAGCTGAACAGCTTCATTGCTTCAGGAAGAGTCATCAACTAGCTAGAGATAGGGTGTTTGTATTTAACAATCAGATGACTTTTTAGATCATTAATAGAATCATCAACCGAGCTGTGAATTATGTGACTATGAAATACTCAACTAAATAAATCTCAAAATAATATTAAACCTGTGTATTATGTAAGAACTCTTATCTTCTTTATTATTATTATCTCTTTTTTAATGATTAAAATGTACCTTTACAATCAGTACAGCACAGAAAAGCAGGATTTTGGCCTGGACACAGGACATTTATCGTCTGAGACTTTAGATAAGTTAATCTGAGATGGTTTCTCATCTGGGAAATGGGTATTATGGATCTGCTTACCTAGATTGACTTGAAGTAATAGATACATCATGCCTGATAAAATGTCAGCCAGTAATGAGCATTCAAGAAATAACTCTTACTCCCTGAATTCCGTCTTCTTATCATGTAACTCTTACACTCCTGATACCATTTAAAGATCAGGTTTCTAGGAGAAACCAGGTTAAAAGGACCATCAAGAGGATTCCTAAAGAAGTTATACATCAAATATTACTTTCCTCAATAATTGAGTGCCAGCTATGTGCCAGGCAGTTCTAGGTACTGACGTCCAGCAGTGAATAGACGAAATCTTTTACCTGCGAAGCTGGCCTACGGAATCTCAACCCCGAATGCCCAAGGCAGCTCTCTTTTCTGCTGTGCACTTGCCATTTGCCTGCTTTGAAACTGAGCAAAGAATGAAGGAGAATGAGAGGCCTTACGGTGTCCCTTCTGTCTCCCTAACCTCCTGCACACCTACCCACTGGCCTCCAGTGCCTTGACAGGGAACTCTCCAGCCTGGAAGCTCACCCTGCCTGGATTGGCTTGGGCCCAGACAGACAGTCCTGCTCACCAAAGAGGTAGGAAGCTTCTCCCAGTGGAAGGTTGTCAGGAAAGCATTCCTCTGAGGAGCTTGCTTTGAAGACTCTGGGATGAAATCCTTCAGGATGTTCTGAGGACTATTTTGGCCTTGCAGATTCGATGGTGGTTATTTAACTGTTTCTTACCACTCCCAGGAATAGCTCTGTGTTGTCGTGGTTTGCAACTGCCACTCCTGCAGGGCTCAGGAGGCTTGAGGCATTGAGCTGAACAGCTTCATTGCTTCAGGAAGAGTCATCAACTAGCTAGAGATAGGGTGTTTGTATTTAACAATCAGATGACTTTTTAGATCATTAATAGAATCATCAACCGAGCTGTGAATTATGTGACTATGAAATACTCAACTAAATAAATCTCAAAATAATATTAAACCTGTGTATTATGTAAGAACTCTTATCTTCTTTATTATTATTATCTCTTTTTTAATGATTAAAATGTACCTTTACAATCAGTACAGCACAGAAAAGCAGGATTTTGGCCTGGACACAGGACATTTATCGTCTGAGACTTTAGATAAGTTAATCTGAGATGGTTTCTCATCTGGGAAATGGGTATTATGGATCTGCTTACCTAGATTGACTTGAAGTAATAGATACATCATGCCTGATAAAATGTCAGCCAGTAATGAGCATTCAAGAAATAACTCTTACTCCCTGAATTCCGTCTTCTTATCATGTAACTCTTACACTCCTGATACCATTTAAAGATCAGGTTTCTAGGAGAAACCAGGTTAAAAGGACCATCAAGAGGATTCCTAAAGAAGTTATACATCAAATATTACTTTCCTCAATAATTGAGTGCCAGCTATGTGCCAGGCAGTTCTAGGTACTGACGTCCAGCAGTGAATAGACGAAATCTTTTACCTGCTGAAGCTGACATTACAGTAAGGGGAGCAATATAAGTAAAATACATAGAACATTAATGATAAGTACTGAGGAAAAACAAAGGGAAGGGAGATGATTTGATGTTTCTCAGGTTAAAAGAGTAATACAGATTAATAGTACTATAAATTAATACAAGTAGAAGAACATCACCAATGAGCAATAAATGAAATAATAAAGATGCATAATGACAAGACTAACCATATCTCACCCTATCATTTCGCTCCCTCTTCCCTGTAGCAGTCTCACATCTGTAATGTTGCTCACACAGACATGTGTACACACATATTACAGGGTTTTCTCTTTTTGTGCAGTTACTCTGCAGCTTTCTAAGATGTGATATGTCTTGTGAGCTCTTTACAAGCCTAGACATACATATATCTCTTTTGAATTTCTTAATGTTCGTTCACAGTTTTACACAAAGGAGATTTTTTTTTAGTGTGTCAGTTTGCTTTAAATGGGATCATGTGTATCCTCTGCATCTTTTTCTCTTTCAACAATGGATGCTGAACATCTCTCCAGGTCTGTCTGACAGCTCTTACTCTTTTTACTGCTGGATAATGTTGACGACATTATTAAACCTCTTCTGTGTTGATGGGCATTTACTTTGTGACCAGATTTTTACTGTTATGGTAATTGTGCTTGCATGCATATTCATGACCATGATGTTTCACTCCTTTGGAAGATTCCCTGGAGTAGCATTGCTGAGTCGAGGGAATATGTAGATTTAAAATTTTTAAATAAATGTTGACAGGTTGTTTCCTCAGATAGCTTGGGACAATTTATATTTCCATCAGTAAGTGTACAAAAATACTCTTACCCTTTATATCTATTAGCAAAAACTATTGTAACATTTTTTTTTTAAAGGAAAGAAAAAAAGCCTGGTGGTGAGTATAGTGATTTCTCAGTGTTATTTTATTTGCATTTTTCATTACTGCTGTAAATCTGGACCACTTTCCATATGTTCTTTGGTTATTTGGGTTTCACTCATAATTAAATGACTTGCTGTATTAGTTTTCTATTGCTGCATAACAAATCACCACAAATTTAGCAGCTTCAAACAGCACCCACTGATTATCTCATGTTTTTGTTAGAACTTAAAGGAGGCTTTGATCGGGCTCTCTGTTTAGTGTCCAAGAAGGCTGAAGTGAAGGTGTGTGCCAGGCTGGGCTCTTAACTGAAGGCTCTGGTGAAGAATTCACTTCCAAGATCATTCATGTTGGCTGGCAGAATTCCATTCTTTGGAATTTTAGGATGGTGTAGAACGGCGGTCTCTCAGCCAGGGTTGTTCTCAGCTCCTAGAAGCTTCCCTCCAGCCCGTACACATGGTCCCTCCTGTAATGTTGCTCACACAGACATGTGTACACACATATTACAGGGTTTTCTCTTTGTGCAGTTACTCTGCAGCTTTCTAAGATGTGATATGTCTTGTGAGCTCTTTACAAGCCTAGACATACATATATCTCTTTTGAATTTCTTAATGTTCGTTCACAGTTTTACACAAAGGAGATTTTTTTAGTGTGTCAGTTTGCTTTAAATGGGATCATGTGTATCCTCTGCATCTTTTTCTCTTTCAACAATGGATGCTGAACATCTCTCCAGGTCTGTCTGACAGCTCTTACTCTTTTTACTGCTGGATAATGTTGACGACATTATTAAACCTCTTCTGTGTTGATGGGCATTTACTTTGTGACCAGATTTTTACTGTTATGGTAATTGTGCTTGCATGCATATTCATGACCATGATGTTTCACTCCTTTGGAAGATTCCCTGGAGTAGCATTGCTGAGTCGAGGGAATATGTAGATTTAAAATTTTTAAATAAATGTTGACAGGTTGTTTCCTCAGATAGCTTGGGACAATTTATATTTCCATCAGTAAGTGTACAAAAATACTCTTACCCTTTATATCTATTAGCAAAAACTATTGTAACATTTTTTTTTTAAAGGAAAGAAAAAAAGCCTGGTGGTGAGTATAGTGATTTCTCAGTGTTATTTTATTTGCATTTTTCATTACTGCTGTAAATCTGGACCACTTTCCATATGTTCTTTGGTTATTTGGGTTTCACTCATAATTAAATGACTTGCTGTATTAGTTTTCTATTGCTGCATAACAAATCACCACAAATTTAGCAGCTTCAAACAGCACCCACTGATTATCTCATGTTTTTGTTAGAACTTAAAGGAGGCTTTGATCGGGCTCTCTGTTTAGTGTCCAAGAAGGCTGAAGTGAAGGTGTGTGCCAGGCTGGGCTCTTAACTGAAGGCTCTGGTGAAGAATTCACTTCCAAGATCATTCATGTTGGCTGGCAGAATTCCATTCTTTGGAATTTTAGGATGGTGTAGAACGGCGGTCTCTCAGCCAGGGGTTGTTCTCAGCTCCTAGAAGCTTCCCTCCAGCCCGTACACATGGTCCCCTCCATCTTCAAAGCTGGCAGTCATTACCAGCGCCTTCTGCTTTGACTCTCTATGCCACCAGTAATAGATGACTTTGCTTTTAAGGGGCTCATGTGACTCAGGTCCACCCAGAAGATTTCTGTGTGTTAATATCAACTCTTTAGTAACCTTAGTTACATCTGCAAAGTCCCTTTTCCCTATAAATGTAGCATTATCATAGGAGTAACACCAGGGGCAGAGATCATGGGGACCAGTTTAGAATTCTGCCTACCAGAAGTGTGTATATATATGTATATTTTATTATATATTTCTATTCATTTTAATTTGTATTCATTTTTTGCATATGTTCCTATTGTGTTTGTCTTTTTCTTTAACTAGTTTGTAGGAGCTTTTCATATATTAAGCCTTCCTTTTCTTGGTTTCAAACATTTTTTCCTAACTCCTATTAGCTGTCTGTGAACCACATTAATAAGTACTTTTTCCATGGAAAACTTAGCCATTTGGATTTCACTCTTAAGGTGAATTGCATTTGTATTTTAAAATTCACATTTAAAATTTTAGCTCATTTTTATTAACATTCTGCTCATATTTGCACTGTTTTAAAAAAAAATTATAAGTGCTCTTTGTGTATTAAATGTAAAACTCTTATTGGCAAACTTTCTCCAGATCTTTGATTTGTCTGTTGACCATATTTATAATATTTTCCCATTCAAAATTTTATATTAGTATATACACAATACATTATTTTTCAAAATACACGTATTTGTGAATATATTTGTAAGCATTTTGAAGTATTCTGTATTGTTTAAGGTCTTCACCCCTGGGTGGCATGTAGGTCCAAGACCCTTAGGTTTCCTCATGTTTTTGTTAGAACTTAAAGGAGGCTTTGATCGGGCTCTCTGTTTAGTGTCCAAGAAGGCTGAAGTGAAGGTGTGTGCCAGGCTGGGCTCTTAACTGAAGGCTCTGGTGAAGAATTCACTTCCAAGATCATTCATGTTGGCTGGCAGAATTCCATTCTTTGGAATTTTAGGATGGTGTAGAACGGCGGTCTCTCAGCCAGGGGTTGTTCTCAGCTCCTAGAAGCTTCCCTCCAGCCCGTACACATGGTCCCCTCCATCTTCAAAGCTGGCAGTCATTACCAGCGCCTTCTGCTTTGACTCTCTATGCCACCAGTAATAGATGACTTTGCTTTTAAGGGGCTCATGTGACTCAGGTCCACCCAGAAGATTTCTGTGTGTTAATATCAACTCTTTAGTAACCTTAGTTACATCTGCAAAGTCCCTTTTCCCTATAAATGTAGCATTATCATAGGAGTAACACCAGGGGCAGAGATCATGGGGACCAGTTTAGAATTCTGCCTACCAGAAGTGTGTATATATATGTATATTTTATTATATATTTCTATTCATTTTAATTTGTATTCATTTTTTGCATATGTTCCTATTGTGTTTGTCTTTTTCTTTAACTAGTTTGTAGGAGCTTTTCATATATTAAGGCTTCCTTTTCTTGGTTTCAAACATTTTTTCCTAACTCCTATTAGCTGTCTGTGAACCACATTAATAAGTACTTTTTCCATGGAAAACTTAGCCATTTGGATTTCACTCTTAAGGTGAATTGCATTTGTATTTTAAAATTCACATTTAAAATTTTAGCTCATTTTTATTAACATTCTGCTCATATTTGCACTGTTTTAAAAAAAAATTATAAGTGCTCTTTGTGTATTAAATGTAAAACTCTTATTGGCAAACTTTCTCCAGATCTTTGATTTGTCTGTTGACCATATTTATAATATTTTCCCATTCAAAATTTTATATTAGTATATACACAATACATTATTTTTCAAAATACACGTATTTGTGAATATATTTGTAAGCATTTTGAAGTATTCTGTATTGTTTAAGGTCTTCACCCCTGGGTGGCATGTAGGGTCTCCTGGAATGACTTCTGCATTTTATTTTTGGTTTTTGTTGTTAGTGTTTTTGTTTTTTTTTTTCTTTTATGTCTGTCTTAGCTACATTTGGAATTTGCTTTTGTGTAGAGTGGAAGCAATGGGTGCAACTTTCTTCCAAGTGAGTTGCCAGTTGTCCCAGCACCTATTATTAAATGGATTATCTTTTCCCAATGAACTGAAATACCAACGTTATTGTATATTAAATGTTCATATATGATGAGATTTTCTTTCTCAGTATACTGTTCTGTTCATTTCTAGTTCTCTTTACATGTGGCAATATCATATGGATTCAATTGTAGTGGCTTCTATTCTGTTTGTGAACAATGGTTTTATAAAATTATCAGGCACAGTATTTTCCCACCCCATGCTCCTGCCTCCTGTTCCTTTTCTATTTTTCTTGGCCATTTGAAGTTTGTGATCATTTTGAACAATTAGCAGTTGAAATTCCATTAAGTTTTTGGATTAATTTTGGGAAATTTGACCTATGATACTGTCTTCTAAGAACTTAAGAACTAATCATTTTGTTTGCTCAGATCTTGTCTATATCTTTAGTAAGATTTGAGAGTTCTCCTCATTTAAATCTCGCATTGTTTTTATTAAATGTTTTCTTATTTCTTAACCTTTTGGTTATTACTTTGAATGATCATGTGAATGGATTTTTTTTCTCCATTTTTATATCCAAAGGCTCATTATACATAAAGAAAACGCCTGTGGTGTTTTGTTTTGGTTTTTTTTTTCTATGTACTTACCTTGTATATAACAAGTTTATTGTATGTGCTTACTAAATTTTCTCATTAAGTTCAGCAATTTTCACTAGACTCTCTTGGGATTTTTAGAAATATAATGATGACACAAAATAATTCAACCTATTTTTTGCGATGTTTGACAAATTCTCTTCTAGAACCTTTACTGTCTAGGAACTCCATATAGTGTTGAGCGATACTGGTAAGAGCAGACATCTCTGTCATTTATTTTAATTGAAATAGTTTGAGTATTTAATTATTCAGAATGTTTGTGTTGCTATTTGATAAATTATCTTATTTAAATATATTATTTCTGGTTTTTATCAAGGAATTTCTTTAGGTTTACACTAAGTTTATCCAATGCCTTTTTAGCATTCTTTGATGTGATCATGTGTTTCTTTCAGTCTGTTGACTAGCTGGTTTATGCGTGGAGTTGCTGACATTAAATGACTCTTGTCTCCTTGTAATAAAGCCTGCTTGGTCATAATGTGGTATTCTTTTCTTGTAAATTAGTATTCCAGTTGCTAACCTTTTATTTAGAACTTCCGTTCATAAGTAGATTAGACTATAGATTTCCTGAGTGGATTATTTTATGAGGTGTAAAAAATTATGCAGGTTGGCAAAATAAGAAGGCTCACCCACTGATGGTGAGAATTCAGATTTATTCAAAAACAGTTTCCAACTTATTAGAAAACTATTTGGCAGATTCTGCTAAAGTGAAAATACTCTTACAATGGACTCTAGTAATTCTGCTTCAAGGTATACATCCAATAAAATACATGCATATGTTCACTAAAAGATATGTTTTAGAATGTTTATAGCAACACTGTTAGTAACAGCCTCAAACCTGAAACTACCTAAAAGATCATTCATCAATAGAATGGATACATGCATTTTTGTGTATTCATACAGTGGTATAGGATATAATGAGAACAGTTTATAACTGTGCAATATATGGATGGATCTCAAAAGTATTATGATCAGCTTTAAAAAGCCAGTTAAGAAAAGAATGCTAGTTGCTTTCCTTCATATAAAGTTTGAAAACAGGCCAAATTAATTCATACTGTTAGAAGTTAGGAAAGTGGTTGTTCTCAGTGGGGAGTAGGTAGGGGAGGAGACAGTGTCTGAAAGGAAGTCTGATGGGGGCTTTTGGATTGCTGGCAATAGTTTGCTTCTGTATCTGGATGCCTGTTTATGGTGGATTGTTTAGTTAATGCAAATTTATCTAACTTACACACTTACATGTACACTTTTCTGTATGTGTGTATATATATATGTATATATACTTCAATAAAATGTTTTTAGAATAATACTGTCTCGTAAAATGAATTGGGGAGATTTTCATCTTTTTGTGTGGTTTAGAATTATTTGAACAAGAGATCACTGAAATTGCCTGTTAAAGATTAGGAGCTTGACTGAGAGCGCTTTTGGTCCTGAGGCCCTTTTTATTGTATAGGACTGCCATGCATTTGGCCTCCCTAGCCCTTGGCTATATATGCATATATTTAAGGTTTACTGTTCACCCCTATTTCCTCAGCTTTTTAAATTTCCCTTTAGACTGAAGTCTCTGTCCTACTTAGTGACTTGTTTGGGTCTTAGTATTTTCCTCAGATGGGGTAATTTAATCTCTGAATCTCTGATAAGCCACAATTCTTTTTTCATCCTATTAAGTGATACCTTGGTTGGGTGTAGTATTTGAGATTGTAGCTCTCTTATAAGTAGATAGCTATAGATTTCCTGAGTGGATTATTTTATGAGGTGTAAAAAATTATGCAGGTTGGCAAAATAAGAAGGCTCACCCACTGATGGTGAGAATTCAGATTTATTCAAAAACAGTTTCCAACTTATTAGAAAACTATTTGGCAGATTCTGCTAAAGTGAAAATACTCTTACAATGGACTCTAGTAATTCTGCTTCAAGGTATACATCCAATAAAATACATGCATATGTTCACTAAAAGATATGTTTTAGAATGTTTATAGCAACACTGTTAGTAACAGCCTCAAACCTGAAACTACCTAAAAGATCATTCATCAATAGAATGGATACATGCATTTTTGTGTATTCATACAGTGGTATAGGATATAATGAGAACAGTTTATAACTGTGCAATATATGGATGGATCTCAAAAGTATTATGATCAGCTTTAAAAAGCCAGTTAAGAAAAGAATGCTAGTTGCTTTCCTTCATATAAAGTTTGAAAACAGGCCAAATTAATTCATACTGTTAGAAGTTAGGAAAGTGGTTGTTCTCAGTGGGGAGTAGGTAGGGGAGGAGACAGTGTCTGAAAGGAAGTCTGATGGGGGCTTTTGGATTGCTGGCAATAGTTTGCTTCTGTATCTGGATGCCTGTTTATGGTGGATTGTTTAGTTAATGCAAATTTATCTAACTTACACACTTACATGTACACTTTTCTGTATGTGTGTATATATATATGTATATATACTTCAATAAAATGTTTTTAGAATAATACTGTCTCGTAAAATGAATTGGGGAGATTTTCATCTTTTTGTGTGGTTTAGAATTATTTGAACAAGAGATCACTGAAATTGCCTGTTAAAGATTAGGAGCTTGACTGAGAGCGCTTTTGGTCCTGAGGCCCTTTTTATTGTATAGGACTGCCATGCATTTGGCCTCCCTAGCCCTTGGCTATATATGCATATATTTAAGGTTTACTGTTCACCCCTATTTCCCTCAGCTTTTTAAATTTCCCTTTAGACTGAAGTCTCTGTCCTACTTAGTGACTTGTTTGGGTCTTAGTATTTTCCTCAGATGGGGTAATTTAATCTCTGAATCTCTGATAAGCCACAATTCTTTTTTCATCCTATTAAGTGATACCTTGGTTGGGTGTAGTATTTGAGATTGTAGCTCTCTTTGTCCAGTGGCCTAAAAGCCATTATTTTCTTAGTACTGCAGTTGAGACATCTGATGCTAGCCAGAACCTTTTTGCTTCATATGTCATTTGCTGTTTCTGTCTGAAAGTGATTTTTAAAAAGTACTTCTGGTTGAGGAACTAATTTTGACCTAGGATTTGAGATATTTTCCCACTTTTGGGCCACTAATCCACATCTCACACAGGCTGTTTCTCCTTTGCTTTTGTTTTTTAAATTTTTGGGAGCTATCTTGTGTGTGTGTGTGTGTGTGTGCGCTATCATTGAATCTTTTTATATGGACCTCATTATTTTTTCTGAATGTCCATAATATCCACAGCCCTGTTTCATGGACAACTTTTTCTGGTTTTTCTGTTGGTTGTCTCCCCATCTTTGATAATTTGGCTTCTTGTATACTGACTGTTTGTAGGGCCCAGCTGCTAGGAACTATGGGGTGCTCTGGAACTGGTGGAAGACATGGCAGTCTCTGCTCTGAGGACTGGTTGTTTGGAAGCAGGTGGGTAATTAGTGTGCTCTGAAAGCCGTGGAAGGAAGTCACTTTGTGTCTAAGTCTCCCTGTAACTCTTCATGCCTCCAAGACATTCAGAGGACTCAATTCATCTCTCAACTTCTTCCCAGCTCCTTGAGGATTAGGATGATTAGTTATGCTTGGGCATAACTGGGCATTGTTGCTTGCCATGTGAATTACAAATTGTTAAGCAGCTCTCCATATATATATACATATGTTATATATACATGTGTGTGTGTGTGTGTGTATATATATATATATATATATATATATATGTTAATATGTGAAAGGCTCAGGGTTTTTTTGGAGGGCGGGGTTGGGGAGGGAGGGGGCGGGTGGGCCACTTCTATTGGTCTTTCATTTATCTATTTTTCATCCATCTTCGTTCTTTGGCCCATGTGGGCCTCCCATCACAGTGGCCTCTGTTACCGTAGAGCGCCGGCTCTGGGCGCATGGGCTCCAGAGCTCCGGCTCGGTAATTGGACACATCGGTCCAGCGGCTCCGCGGCACGTGGGATCTTCCCAGGCCAGGAATCGAAGCAGTGCCCCTTGCACTGCAAGGCGGTGTCCTTACCCACTGGACCACCAGGAAAGCCTCAAAGGCTCAGTTTTGAATCAAGCAAGAGGTACAACAAAATGATAGTCTGCTTGCTGTTGGGTTTTATGATTATAAATGGTGAACAGTTCAAGCAAAAGAAGTGCTCATCTTTCATACTGAATTCCTCATAGCAAGTTGAAGGACTAGGAAGAAAAAATTAAGATGGATTAGGGATTTTCAGAGTCTCATCTGAAAGTTCCTGGATCAGTAACTGAGGAGGTATGTAATTCTGTTTCTCCATTTTCCTTACCTTTGAAAAGTAAGGACACCAATTCTTTTTTCCCCCTTTCCTCGAATCTCAATACTTGACCCAAACCTCTCATTTCCATACCGTTTGGAAGAGTTTGCAAAGTAATGATATTTTGGTTCTGATACTATAGTCGGTGGACAAATTCCCAAGAAACTTTACCAAGCCTTTGAAAACTCTTCTTAGTTACAGATATTTAAGACAAATGGCAAAGAATAATCTGAAATGGGTCACAGATATTAGCCATTGTCTTGTCTATCTTATTCCAAGAGTGTTCGGTCATTACTGTTGAATCATTTGTTTTCAATATTCAGACAAAGTGTAGCACCGCCAGTTTACTTTCTGTTTCATCAAGGAATGCAGTTGACCTTGTTGACCAAAAAATGATGCACAACTTGAGAATTGTGGGTTAAGTTTTATTGGGGCAAAATGAGGACTGCAGCTTGGGAGACATCCTTCCCTTATAATAAGAAGTGCAGGGCTCTTCCCCTGGTGGTCCAGTGGGTAAGGACACCGCCTTGCACTTCAAAAGGCGCCGGTTCGATCCCTGGCCTGGGAAGATCCCACGTGCCGCGGAACAACTCAACCGATGTGTCCAATTGCCGAGCTGGAGCTCTGGAGTGCATGCGCCCAGAGCCAGTGCTCTGCGACAACAGAGGCCACTGCGATGGGAAGCCCACACGGGCCAAAGAACAAAGATGGGTGAAGCTAGAGAAATGAAAGACCAACAGAAGTGGCCCGCCCACCCCTCCCTCCCCAACCCGACCCCGCCCAAAATAAATAAATAAATTTTTAAAAAGTGCAGAGAAAGGAGGTTGCTGGCATTTGTTATCCCTGTTGACACTATCGAGGAAGACCCAGGCTCTTTTTATTCCTTTACTGCCATTTCTTAGAGTAATTTCATGTATTGTTGGGCTTCAAGATGGCTCTCACAATACCAGCCACGCTATTCTAGTTTAAGACAAGAGTTAAAAGGGGAAAGGGCATTGCTACTGGGATTTTTCTTTTGACAGTAAAGGAAATCTTCCCAGGGGGCCTCCCTCAGTTCCCCATGTATCCCTCTGACCAGAACATTGCCTTCCTACATTTAAGGCATGTTGATAAAGCAAGTATCTCACCTTTTCAGCTTGGATGGTAGGAAATGGCAAGTGAGAAGTCAATTTCAAATAGCTGTTGGGTTAGGCAATAAACCTTTGTCTGGAAGGTTCTCTCTAGATAACCTTAGAAGAGAATCTCCTTGTCACTCATTTTATTTTCCCTGGTTCTGATACTATGTCAAAAGAAACTTTACCAAGCCTTTGAAAACTCTTCTTAGTTACAGATATTTAAGACAAATGGCAAAGAATAATCTGAAATGGGTCACAGATATTAGCCATTGTCTTGTCTATCTTATTCCAAGAGTGTTCGGTCATTACTATTGAATCATTTGTTTTCAATATTCAGACAAAGTGTAGCACCGCCAGTTTACGTTCTGTTTCATCAAGGAATGCAGTTGACCTTGTTGACCAAAAAATGATGCACAACTTGAGAATTGTGGGTTAAGTTTTATTGGGGCAAAATGAGGACTGCAGCTTGGGAGACATCCTTCCCTTATAATAAGAAGTGCAGGGCTCTTCCCCTGGTGGTCCAGTGGGTAAGGACACCGCCTTGCACTTCAAAAGGCGCCGGTTCGATCCCTGGCCTGGGAAGATCCCACGTGCCGCGGAACAACTCAACCGATGTGTCCAATTGCTGAGCTGGAGCTCTGGAGTGCATGCGCCCAGAGCCAGTGCTCTGCGACAACAGAGGCCACTGCGATGGGAAGCCCACACGGGCCAAAGAACAAAGATGGGTGAAACTAGAGAAATGAAAGACCAACAGAAGTGGCCCGCCTGCTCCCCTTCCTCCCCAACCCGACCCCCGCCCAAAATAAATAAATAAATTTTTAAAAAGTGCAGAGAAAGGAGGTTGCTGGCATTTGTTATCCCTGTTGACACTATCGAGGAAGACCCAGGCTCTTTTTATTCCTTTACTGCCATTTCTTAGAGTAATTTCATGTATTGTTGGGCTTCAAGATGGCTCTCACAATACCAGCCACGCTATTCTAGTTTAAGACAAGAGTTAAAAGGGGAAAGGGCATTGCTACTGGGATTTTTCTTTTGACAGTAAAGGAAATCTTCCCAGGGGGCCTCCCTCAGTTCCCCATGTATCCCTCTGACCAGAACATTGCCTTCCTACATTTAAGGCATGTTGATAAAGCAAGTATCTCACCTTTTCAGCTTGGATGGTAGGAAATGGCGAGTGAGAAGTCAATTTCAAATAGCTGTTGGGTTAGGCAATAAACCTTTGTCTGGAAGGTTCTCTCTAGATAACCTTAGAAGAGAATCTCCTTGTCACTCATTTTATTTTCCCTTATCTTTCCTCTCTTACCCTGGTAATGAAAGGGGGAATATGTATTTTGTGGACACTGAGTCCTCATATCCTGACTCTTGAAAATAATGCTTCAGATCACCTCCCAGATGAGACATTTGCTTCTTCCACAGAACATCACAGTCATTTTAATCTTGTTTGTCCATTCCCTGCTTTGAATTCACTCATTCTCTGAAGAATGATCAAACATCGAAGGCTGGTAAGTAGGCTTCCTTTCATACAAATCCTGAAGAAATCTATCATCTTAGATATAGTCTTGAGGTTGTCTAAGATTGTGTTTAAGTTTGATGTATGACTTCTTGTATTGTTTCTATTCCAAAGGCTTATTTTTTTTTAATTTTTTTAAACTTTTTTTAGGGGAGGGCAGATTGGGGAGGTAGGGGGGCGGGTGGGCCACTTCTATTGGTCTTTCATTTATCTATTTTTCATCCATCTTTGTTCTTTGGCCCATGTGGGCCTCCCATCGCAGTGGCCTCTGTTATCGCAGAGCGCCGGGCGCACGGGCTCCAGAGCTCCAGCTTGGTAATTGGACACATCGGTCCAGCCACTCCACAGCACGTGGGATCTTCCCAGGCCAGGAATCGAAGCAGTGCCCCTTGCACTGCAAGACGGACTCTTTACCCACTGGACCACCAGGGAAGCCTATTCAGATATATTAAGGCAAGTACTCAGACTGAAGGAAATTGATACCAGATGATAATAAGAAAAAAATTGCTTCTTTTTAAATCACTTTAAACGATAATTGCTGTTTAAAGCAAAAAATAACATACAAAGGGTTGCAAAATAAATGGAAATGTAAAATATATGAGAACAATAACACAAAGACTGAAAGAGGGTAAATACAAGTATCCAGTGTAAGGCTATGGCACCATATGTGAAGGGGTATAATACCACTTGAAGATAGGCTGTAGTAAATCATACATGTGTACTGCTGAACCTAAAACAACTTAAAAAAACATAGCTAATAAGCCAGTAAAGGAGGCAAAATATGGTAAATATCCATTTTAGTTCAAAAGAAGACAGAAGAAGGAAAAAGGGAACAAAGGACAGATATGGCACATAGTAAACAAGCAATCAGATGGTAGATTTAATCCCACTGGTAGAATTAATCAGATTAAGTGTAAATCATTAAATGTAAATAGGCTAAACACCATAAAGACAAGACTGACAAATAAGATACAAATAATGAGACCTTGCCTACATTAACAGATGTGTGTGGGCTTCCCCTGGTGGTCCAGTGGGTAAGGACACCGCCTTGCAGTGCAAGGGGCGCCGGTTCGATCCCTGGTCTGGGAGGATCCCATGTGCCGCGGAGCGGCTGAACCGATGTGTCCAATCACCGAGCCGGAGCTCTGGAGCGCGTGCGCCCAGAGCCGGCACTCTGCGACAACAGAGGCCACCGCGATGGGAGGCCCACAGGAGCCAAAGAACAAAGACGGATGAAAACGGAGAAACGAAAGACCAATAGAAGTGGCCCGCCCGCTCCCCTCCCTCCCCAACCCGACCCCCGCCCAAAATAAATAAATAAATAAATCTTTAAAAAAAAAAAAAAGATGTGTGTAACCTATCCACTTTAAATAAAAAGATTCCAAAAAAAGCCCCAAAAGTATTATAAAAGGATAGAAGATATGCTATGCCAAAAGAAATCTTCAGTGACTACATCACACAAACTAGAATTCGAGGAAAAGAATATTAACAGGGTAAAAGGTTCATTTCATAATTATTAAGAGTTCATACAACCAAAGAACACAATTTCTAGAAGTTTATGTTCCTAATAGCAAAACTTCAAAATAAATGGAGCAAAACCTAATAGAAAGAAGAGAAAATTTGACAAATCTACAAGTTTGGTTGGTGATTTCAACACTTCTCTCTCAGTAATTGATAGAACAAGGAGATAGAAAATTAATCAAGATATGGAAGACTTGGATAGCACTCCCAACCACCTTGACCTAGTTGACATTTATAGAACATTCCATCTAACAAGAACAGAATATAGTTTTTCCCCAAGAGCCAAGAACATTTACCAAGATAGATCATATTCTGGACCATAAAACAAGTCTTCAGAAATTTTAAAGGATTCAGATCACACAAAGTATGTTCATGGACCACAGTGAAATCAAATTAGAAGTCAATAAAAGAAATGTCTGGAAAGTCCCCAAGTATTTGGAAACTGAGTAACATGTCTCAATAACCAAAGGGTCAAAGGAAAATTAAAAACTATTCAGATTGGCAAAGATGTGGAACAACAGGAACATTTGTTTATTGCTGGTGAGAATGTGAATGGTACAGCCATTTTGGAAGACAGTTTGGCAGTTTCTTACAAAACTAAACAGACTCTTAGTGTATAATCCAGCAGTCATGCTCCTTGGTATTTACCTTACTGAGTTGAAAGCTTATAATCACACAAAAACCTGCACAAGGATGTTTGTAGAAACTTTATTCACGACTACAGAAACTTGGAAGCAACGAAAATCTTTCAGTAAGTAAATGGATAAATAAACTGTGGTACATCTAGACAGTGGAATATTATTCAGCGATAAAAAGAAAGGAACTGTCAAGTCATGATAAGACACGGTGGAACCTTAAGTTCATATTACTGAAAGAAGACAGTCTGAAAAGACTGCCTACTCTATGATTCCAGAAATTCTAGAGACAGTAATAAGATCAGTGGTTTCTAGGCTCTGGGGTGGAGAGAGGGATGACGAGGCAGAGCCAGAGGATTTTTAGGATGGTGGAAGTGTTCGTGTGATGCTCTATTGTAAGATGCCTCTCACAGGTTTGTCAAAAACCACAGAAGGTAGAACACCAAAGATGAGCCCTAATGTAAACTACGAGCTTTGGGTGATAATGAGGTGTTAATGTGGGCTCACCTATTGTAAGAAATGGGCCACTCTGTTGGGGGATGTTGGTGGAGGAGTCTGTGTATGTGGAGGGGAGACTAGGGAGATATAGGAAATCTTTATACTTTCTGTTCAGTTTTGTTGTGAACCTAACACTGCTCTAAAAAATAAAGTCTAGTTACAAATATTGGGGGATGAAGTATTTTAAACTAAATGAAAATGGAAACCTACCAAAATTTATGGGATACAACTGAAAAGTGCTTAGAGGGAAGTTTGTCTAGCCCTGACCTCCTATATGGCAAAAGAAGAGAGCTCTCTATTCCATGAGCCAGCTTTCACATTGAGAAGCACAACAAAGAAGGTAAAGTAAGCGCAGTGTAAGCAGAACAAAAGGAAAGATAAAATAAGAGCAGAAGTCAATAAAATGTAAAGCAGAAAAACACAAGAGAAAACCAATAGAAACGGCTGATTTTCTTGAGAAGACAAATAAAAGGAAAGCTATTCTGGCAGATTCTCCAGACAAACTCCTGCCCACCAGGATCGAGACAACACTGCCTCGCAGCCAGAAAAAATGACCGGAGAGGCCTCTGGGTAATGAGAAAGACCTATTTTCCTATGTACTGGGAAGTAATCAGTTTCCAAAATCAAGTAAGACCCAGTGTGTTCTTCAGTGAGGGGAAAGCACAAGATTTCTTTGTTTTCCCAGGAAAGTTGTTCTGAACTAGTCACTGGAGAAGTTGGCGTACATACTCTGAAAGTTCTTAAACAGTATTTGTTTAGCTCATTCTGTACTTGCGTCTTCACACTTCTGACATCCTTCTTTCATTTTACCCTCCCATTATTCAGAAGTTATAAATGTGAACCTTCTTCATAGCTTCACTTTATTTACTTTGTAGTGGGGGGAAGAAATAGATCATTTGCTATGTTTATTCTTGCTTGAACAGACAGAATCTAAATAGGTCATCAATGAATAGGATAAACATTCTGGAGCAAATATGTCTATTCTCTTCATCCTTACATTTGAAGAAAATTCACGAAGAATCTAGATAAAATAAATTTCATATATTCAATTAAAGCAGTATAATTCAGGAATCTAAGGTCCTGATGAATACTCCCAAGCCAATGAAGTAATGGTTTTTAATGAAATCATTATTTGATCATTTAGCCTCTAAAAATAGCATCATCAAGAGGATAATCAAAACTGTCCCTGGAAAGTACTCTGGATGTACGAAGAGTAAGTCATGGACTCTGTTCCATTTACCTTTCTCTCTCCCCAGCCCTAGCTCTTCCTTCCTTACATGAAAGGTAGCACACTGTATTCTCTTCTGCTCTTTGCTTTCTTCTTTAATTCATAGCCTCACTTTAATTTGTTCCCTGGCTTTTTAGCTTATTTATTCTCCTGTGAAGAGTGAACGTTAAATGATTCTTGTTTCCCCCAAAATATTGCTGCATAATTTTATTGCATTTACCGAAATCATACTGTGTTTACTTAAATCATTTTTTTTTTTCCTGAGAAAAACTTGGATTTAAACTTGCCATTTATGAGATGTGTGACTCTGGGAGAAGTTGTATCTCTGAGTCTCTTATTTTTCCCTCTTAAAAAGGGTGCCTTCACATCTATTATCCCAATTAAGTCCCTCAGAGATAGTGCCAGGTATATGAAAGGGCCTCCGGAAAGCCAGCTTCTCCACTCTCTTCCTCCTCATTCCCACCCCTGCAAACCTCGGGTGGCTGCAAACAGTGCCTAGCTCACAGGGAGAAACTTCACGGTGGAGAGTTCTGGACCTGGTAACCAAAACCAACACATCACAGAGACCTCTTTTATTTTACCTCCCATTTATTCGGGAAATTTTCACTTAGGAGAAGTTGGCGTACATACTCTGAAAGTTCTTAAACGGTATTTGTTTAGCTCATTCTGTACTTGCATCTTCACACTTCTGACATCCTTCTTTCATTTTACCCTCCCATTATTCAGAAGTTATAAATGTGAACCTTCTTCATAGCTTCACTTTATTTACTTTGTAGTGGGGGGGGGGGAGAAATAGATCATTTACTATGTTTATTCTTGCTTGAACAGGCAGAATCTAAATAGGTCATCAAGGAATAGGATAAACATTCTGGAGCAAATATGTCTATTCTCTTCATCCTTACATTTGAAGAAAATTCACGAAGAATCTAGATAAAATAAATTTCATATATTCAATTAAAGCAGTATAATTCAGGAATCGAAGGTCCTGATGAATACTCCCAAGCCAATGAAGTAATGGTTTTTAATGAAATCATTATTTGATCATTTAGCCTCTAAAAATAGCATCATCAAGAGGATAATCAAAACTGTCCCTGGAAAGTACTCTGGATGTACGAAGAGTAAGTCATGGACTCTGTTCCATTTACCTTTGTCTCTCCCCAGCCCTAGCTCTTCCTTCCTTACATGAAAGGTAGCACACTTTATTCTCTTCTGCTCTTTGCTTTCTTCTTTAATTCATAGCCTCACTTTAATTTGTTCCCTGGCTTTTTAGCTTATTTATTCTCCTGTGAAGAGTGAACGTTAAATGATTCTTGTTTCCCCCAAAATATTGCTGCATAATTTTATTGCATTTACCGAAATCATACTGTGTTTACTTAAATCATTTTTTTTTCCTGAGAAAAACTTGGATTTAAACTTGCCATTTATGAGATGTGTGACTCTGGGAAAAGTTGTATCTCTGAGTCTCTTATTTTTCCCTCTTAAAAAGGGTGCCTTCACATCTATTGTCTCAATTAAGTCCCTCAGAGATAGTGCCAGGTATATGAAAGGGCCTCCGGAAAGCCAGCTTCTCCACTCTCTTCCTCCTCATTCCCACCCCTGCAAACCTCGGGTGGCTGCAAACAGTGCCTAGCTCACAGGGAGAAACTTCACGGTGGAGAGTTCTGGACCTGGTAACCAAAACCAACACATCACAGAGACCTCTTGTTTTTAGAAACCTTCATAATCTGAAGGTTTCCAGGTGATTTATTTAGAAACCTCCTCAGAAAAGGAGTCAAACTAAAGTAAACCTAACTTTCTCCATTCCTAATTTTTTCCAGAAAATGGTTTTACTGAAGAGAATTTACAGGCAAGGCCACATTCAGGAGGAAAAGCTAAGAAAGCTCCCTTTTAGGTCCTCAAGTGTGCTTTGTCAAGGGGCAGTCTTGCTCCTTCAGCCAGGAGCCGGGCGAACACCAGCTGTGGTCGTCAGCACTGCCCCCATTTCTCTCCCATGACACACATCAAGAATCGGTTTTAGCACTGATTTCTCGGAGGGCCTTGGCCTCAGGATCTTTCTGCCTATGCCTCTTCAGGCAGTAAGTCCTACCTGGCCTGCCCAGCCAACACCTATGTACCAGCCCCGCCCTAAGACTGCCAGGGCACCTCTGCAGGTGTGGCATAGATCCAAGGAGAGAATTCTTTGTTCTGCCCTTTGCTCCTTGATAGAAAGTCCCCCACTCCCTGGCAGGTCGTTTCCAGCGGGGTCAGGTGACAGGGGTAGAACTCGGCACTGTCTTAGCTGTACAGGATCAAGGGCATCCAGGAACCTCCTGGGGACAGTGCTGGTGCCAGGGGCTTCCAAGGGCATCAAGGAAAAGCAGCTGCGGTCAAGTGGTTAGGCAGTCCCCAAGCAACAGGGGTTCCTGCCGTGACCACGGAGCTGTAACTCTGCAATAGCTTTGGCAGGTAAGGACACAAAGGACTCGAGTGGATTAGGCTGGTTTAAAGATTTATTTATTTATTTATTTTGGGCAGGGGTCGGGTTGGGGAGGGAGGGGAGTGGGCGGGCCACTTCTATTGGTCTTTCGTTTCTCCGTTTTCATCCGTCTTTGTTCTTTGGCTCCTGTGGGCCTCCCATCGCGGTGGCCTCTGTTGTTGCAGAGCACCGGCTCTGGGAGCATGCGCTCCAGAGCTCCGGCTCGGTGATTGGACACATCGGTCCAGCCGCTCCGCGGCACGTGGGATCTTCCCAGGCCAGGGATCAAACCGGCGCCCCTTGCACTGCAAGGCGGTGTCCTTACCCACTGGGCCACCAGGGGAAGCCCGTAGGCTGGTTTACTCTACCGTCAGCCTCCAGCCTCCAGGACAGCACGAAAGAGGAAGGGCCAGATGACAGGCAGCATGAGTCCTGGAGGGGCGTCCCTGGTGGCTCAGTGGTAAAGAACCCGTCTACCAATGCAGGAGATGAGGGTTCCATCCCTGGGCGGGGAAGATTCTCTGGAGGAGGGATTGGCAACCCTCTCCAGGGTTCTTGCCTGGAAAATCCCATAGACAGAGGAGCCTGGCGTCAGACATGACTTAGCAACTAAACCAGGATCTCCAATTCCAGGGAGCAGTGGATTTGCTTTTAGAGGCTGCAGCTGTAACCTACGCTGGGCCGTCCTAGGCTGGAAACAATGGGTTGTGGGTGCCTCCTACACACCTTCATTTGCGTACATGTCCAGATTCATTAACCAAATACCTTCTCCTTTCACATGAGCAGGCTGAGGGAGGTTCCACACTGGGACCTCTACGTCTGCCTGCTCAGTTCCCCAGGGCATGCATAGTGCCTGCTACTTAGGCTTTTCAGAGCCTGGGAGCAGATGGACTCACATCGTCTGAGCTGGTAGGTAACACCTACATAATGATCAGAGGAATAGGAAAAGGGACACGAGGGCAAAAGGCAACTTAGGACCTTAGGGAACAGTCGGGCCTCCCACGATCTTGGGTTTGTTGCAGCAGAGTAGGAAAGAGTTTTGTGTGTTTTCAGTGTGGTGGTAAATATATAGCTTCGAGCACCTTCCATAGAACATTGGGACTGCATGACTGATGTCGAGGATTGATTTTACCCTCGTCACCAGAATTTCTCTAGGCCTTCCCAGCCTGGCTGTGAACAAAGCCCTGTGACAAGAAGTACCCAGTGGTGCTGGCTGGTCCTCCCTGATAAACTGCAGGACCAAGTATCTGGGGTGACGGGTCTCTGACAGGTGCCCCGGATGTGCTCATGAACAAGCCTGTGGCCTTACCAGGACCGTCTTGGCGGCTGCCCCTGTGGGCAGCTCCCCACGAAACTGCCACGGCCTTGCTGGTATTTTGTTTCCAGAGACCTTTGCGAACTGTCCAGAACTAGAGCGACTCCAGGATGAGAGGCTTGGTTTTCCACTTCAGGAGAGTACCTCCTCTCTGGAGGTAGGAGCCGGCATGTAGGTGTTCCAGGCCTTGTATTTAGGTCAGAGGAGCCGGAAAGATCCCCTGAAGTTTTGACACTGAGTCTTCCCTACATTCAATGAAAGCGTTCTCTCAGGAGAAAACCAAGGCATAGTGCCACTTTGCCATTTAGGAAACTTCGTCTGCACATTTATTTTGCTTGGTGTGTATCTTAAACAGTCATTACCCCAGCATTTTGTAACCTTCAACTTGTCCCTGCACCCTCTTTGGCTTTAAAATGCCACACAATCCCCCTAAACGAGGTTGGAAAGAAACTCCCTTTCACTATGATTTCAAGGAGAACTTGTAGAGTGTTAGGATAATCGAAAGAAAAAATCAATATCATACTATCAGGGTACAGGTTTCCAGATGCCTTGGGGATGTTAGACCAACAACAATCAAATTGATTTCGGGCCTTGTTTTGGTGTTTGGAGAGTTTCCGTGGCTTCCAGAGCCTCGCGGTCTCTGTGCCCTGGGCAGTCCTGTACAGGCTCTTTGTTGAGCACCCAGATTCCGATTTGCCATTAACCTGAATACACCCTGCTCACCTCAAGCAAGTGTGAAACTAGAGGAGCCTCAGAAAGGAGCTATTCAGCTGGAATTGTATTTTTTATGAGAAAGTCTCAGCTGCCAAGTCGGGTAGAGTATTTGCTTACTTGGGCAGCTTATTGCCTGTGGGCCCAGTTTGTGTAAGAGGGATTGCAGGGATAAAGTTAAGCTCAGTATTTTTCAATTACAGAACATAAAAATAAAAGAAAAAACCCCCCTGCATTGGAATTGTGATCATTCACCCTTACTTGTTTGCCATGTAGATGGTTATTTAAATGGCCCTTTTCTCCTCATTTTAGTCTCTGTACTAAGAGCAGAGGTGGATCCCAGAGGCAGAACTTTAGCCCCCCTGATGATCTGAACAGTTTTCAAGGGCTAATGGCCTATAAACAAGTAATATCTTGTAGCCACTGAGGCCAAGAGAAGTGAAAAGGAGTCTTAGACAGTTATTGGTTTTCTTGGATAAAGCTTCTGAGCAAAACAGAGGGAGACTGCAGCGCTGGAAGACTCTTACTCAGCCTGCTTTCAGTTTTCCAAACTCAGGAACTCATGAGCTTTCATTTGTCGGACTTCAGGACGATCAAGGAATCACAAAACGTTATTAACTGTAAGTGATCGGACAGAATGATGTGAATGCTTCTCCCTAGGCAGCTGCATCAGCTTGGTTTACTTGGCCCTGCTGAAGGAGGCTTCATGGAGAGGTCCGTTCATAACTTGTGGGAAGTGTCACTCTGTTCCCACTTTGCTGGGCTGTTCAACAATTTCCAGATAAGACTCATTCTAGAGGAGAGGACAGTGAGAGGGCCACCTGGCTCTCTAGTCCTGCTCTTGTCTCTTGTCCTTCGTCTCCTGTCTGAGACTGCTATGTCCTTGACCTTGGAGTTCATGAGTTCTTCCAGTTTCCTCCCCTAACATCCCTGTTTTGTTTGAGCTACTGTGAATTAAGTTTCTGTTACTTGCACTTGAGAGACACTTGAACCAGCACAGCCCTCCATGGCCTGACCCCTGCCTATCCCTCCAGCTTTTTTCCTGACACCCCAGCCTCGGCTTCAAGTTTCATGCTGGTACTCTGTAGGTCACACTGTTTCAAGCCTCATCTCGAGCAGGGATCAGGTCTTATTTATCTTTGTACCCTAGTGCTTGTCACAATGCCTGGCACATACTAGGTGCTTAAAACACGTTTACTGAATGAAACTCAGGAAGGTAAACAGAAACTGAGGTTTCCGTTTCTGCAGGAAAAATGAGGGTATAAGGTGAGGAATAGTTTCCTTGTGGGTAGATACACTAGAAAGACAGGGATTTAAACAGACAGTAATAAACCTCAGAAGGGTTCAAAAGAGTGCTCTGTCTGCGTGTAATCAGCTCATCTGTCTTTCTTGCAACTATATCCTGTTTCTTCCTGAACTATCTCTGTCTCACGTTCTACCGATGCCATTGTATTGGGGGTTGGAGCTGTCAGATGACTTAGATTCAGAGTTCTCACCCTCCGTATTCCATGGCCTTGATGATATGTGTGTGGATTGTGTCCCCTGAGGAGAAGGGACAAGGAGGTCCCTGGAAAATAGGTGGGTCAAGATGGCGCATCCAGAGAGTCCACGTCTCTCTGAGCAAGTCAGGGAGGACTCTAAAGAGGAGGTGGCATTTGGACTGAGACTTGAAGGACGATTAGGAGTTTATCAAAAGATGAGGAGCCTGGTGTGTTCAGGGAGCTACAGGAACTATGGACTGTAGATTAAAATCACTGAGCTTAAGTGAGGGCTGGTGGTTGTCCAGAGAAACAGGCGGTGTTGGGGAAAGTACAATTTGCGTTCGGTTTGCATTAACAGACTCCTCACTTTGTGCATTTAAGAGACACTGAGCACACGCTTAGCAGAATTAGACATAAATTTTAAATTGACAAGCTTTCTAGAGAACCCCCTGTGCAGCCACTTGGGTTATTTCACATGCTACCATCATAAGAAGCAAAGCAGTTAAATATATAGACCCTGGAGTCAGGTTGCCCGGGTTTAATTCCCAGATCTGCCTCTCCTAGACCTATGACCGTGGGCAATGTATTTGGCATTTTCATACCTCAGCTACATGATCTCTAAAGTGAGAATAATAATAGTCCTTCTTGCCTAAATCATAGGGATGAGTGAATGAATCAATGTGAAGCCCTTACAACAGTACCCAGTGTGCAGCAAACACTAATTATTAAACACTCCACAGTTATTTCTCTCATGAGGTTGTTTGCAATCACCAGTCATGCACTTTGGGCAGAATCCCATGATATTAATTATACCATTTTAATTGTTCATTTGCGTGCAGTTTCTCACTGGACTGTGAATTCCTCAAAGCCATTAGTTGAATAAATATCTCCTTCCAAACTAATTGAATTCATGCATTCAAGCATATTTCCTACTTACTGCGTTTATATACTGATAATCCAAGGGGAGAACTTTTCTGAGGATTGTGACTGGAACATAACGTTATTTTTTGGAAATTCCTCTTTTAGGCTGGAAAACCCTTGATCACGGAAGCTCCATCTTCTTTATAAAACCATGCGGTTATGCTGGGAAACTTGCTTCATGGAGGTTTTGTCTTGTTCAAAGGAATTAAAGAGAAACAAAGAAATACCTGAACCCTGTCAGCTTGCTTAAAAATTTTTAGCAGAGCCTTATTGCAAAACTTAGAACCTAGAAACCTTAAAGAGCCTTAACTTCCAAGAGGTGCACCGACTGAGTGGAGCGTGGACAGCACCTGCATCCAGATACGCCTCATCTGCTTGTTTTGGTTGACTTGGAGGAGAAAGGGCACGGAAGAGGCTTTCTCTGGAAACTTTGGAATGAACGGTCGAGTGGCCCTAGGAGACTGTCTCGGAGTACGCAGGACCCAGAGCGCTCCACAAAGGCTGGGCCAGAGCCCCCAGGTGTGCAGAAACAGGTGTGTGTTAGCGGGGTGCGCGTGGGAGAAGGGGTGGGGTTTTGAGCCCCAGAAGGCAGTCAAGTGAATCAGGAGGTTGGAAGACAGGAGATCTGAATTCTAGTCCTTTTGTATGTGCACAGCCCTCTTAAGGCTTGGATTCCTCACCCCGCCCCTCATTTTTTTGTCATTGAAGGGTTTGATATAGATTGTCTCCAAAGTTCTGTTTCTGAGGTTAAGCGTTCGTTGCTGGCCCAGTGATGTTGGGCACAGTTTAGCCTGAGCTAAGTGGCTTTTATATGCAAGTCTCTCAGGCACCATCACTACTAGGACACTTGTCTCCACCATTACCTCCAGCGTATCCCTCTGTGCAAACCCAGACCTGACCCAGAGTCACCCCTCTCTGCTGCTAGGAAGCCCCCAGAGGCCCCTATTCCCTTCTTGCCTGTGCTTACCTGAAATCTAGTTGTCTGCCTCCACCTCCCAAGTGGAGGCTGATTGTGCTCTCACCTCATGTGTTTCAGGCCTGGAGCAGGGACAGGTCAGCTCTCAGCCCCCTTGCGTCTGACCTTGGCCCTCCAGCCTTGTCACTGTAGGTGCCTCCTGGGCTCCTGTTCTCCCTGAGCACATGCGAGCTTGGCTCACTGCGGCTCTCTCCATCCTGGCTCCTGTCACCATCTCTGGTGACCTGAACATCTGCACGGACAGCTCTGATGACACCGTGACCTCCAGGCCTCTACCAGCTCACTTGAGGTGGTCCACACGACAAGTACTCAAGGAAAAAATGGGGTTGACAAACATGAACCCTGTCAGCTTGCTTAAAAATTTTTAGCAGAGCCTTATTGCAAAACTTAGAACCTAGAAACCTTAAAGAGCCTTAACTTCCAAGAGGTGCACCGACTGAGTGGAGCGTGGACAGCACCTGCATCCAGATACGCCTCATCTGCTTGTTTTGGTTGACTTGGAGGAGAAAGGGCACGGAAGAGGCTTTCTCTGGAAACTTTGGAATGAACGGTCGAGTGGCCCTAGGAGACTGTCTCGGAGTACGCAGGACCCAGAGCGCTCCACAAAGGCTGGGCCAGAGCCCCCAGGTGTGCAGAAACAGGTGTGTGTTAGCGGGGTGCGCATGGGAAAAGGGGGTGGGGTTTTGAGCCCCAGAAGGCAGTCAAGTGAATCAGGAGGTTGGAAGACAGGAGATCTGAATTCTAGTCCTTTTGTATGTGCACAGCCCTCTTAAGGCTTGGATTCCTCACCCCGCCCCTCATTTTTTTGTCATTGAAGAGTTTCATATAGATTGTCTCCAAAGTTCTGTTTCTGAGGTTAAGAGTTCGTTGCTGGCCCAGTGATGTTGGGCACAGTTTAGCCTGAGCAAAGTGGCTTTTATATGCAAGTCTCTCAGGCACCATCACTACTAGGACACTTGTCTCCACCATTACCTCCAGCGTATCCCTCTGTGCAAACCCAGACCTGACCCAGAGTCACCCCTCTCTGCTGCTAGGAAGCCCCCAGAGGCCCCTAGTCCCTTCTTGCCTGTGCTTACCTGAAATATAGTTGTCTGCCTCCACCTCCCAAGTGGAGGCTGATTGTGCTCTCACCTCATGTGTTTCAGGCCTGGAGCAGGGACAGGTCAGCTCTCAGCCCCCTTGCGTCTGACCTTGGCCCTCCAGCCTTGTCACTGTAGGTGCCTCCTGGGCTCCTGTTCTCCCTGAGCACATGCGAGCTTGGCTCACTGCGGCTCTCTCCATCCTGGCTCCTGTCACCATCTCTGGTGACCTGAACATCTGCACAGACAGCTCTGATGACACCGTGACCTCAAGGCCTCTACCAGCTCACTTGAGGTGGTCCACATGACAAGTACTCAGATATGTGTTGACAACATGCCAACCATGGACGTGTCTGAAAAGGCTTCCTTTATTTTCAAAATTTTGATACCTATAGCTAGGATGATGATATAACATATTTTCCAAACTGGTACAATGAGTGAAAGAGAGGACCAAAATAAAGGTATATCATATTTGGACATATTTACTTATTGATGACAAGTTGGTTTTTATAGTAAAGCTCCTGTGAAATAATTATATTCCAAAGCTATTTTCCAAAATATTTTTTCTTAAAAAATTAACTCGTACATCAAAACATGAAAAAAAACTTTTTATCAGTTTCTTGCACATTCAAAATCATAGACAGAATAATTGCCCCTAGTACTTATGATTCTCTAATTAGTGTCCTGGCTAAATCTGTCAGTAATCGTGTGTCACTGGTATCTTTATGAAGAATTTCCTTTTTGAAGCTATTTGTCATATTGGAAGCTTTTGAACAAATCTGTTTGCAATTGCTTTTGAAGTCAAATTTATGGCTAATAAATTTGAAATCGTTGACCCCTTTCTCTGTAGACCACAACATGTTTAGTTGACAGTAGCTCCTCGGGTATTTAGAGATTGGTAAGTTCTACACAAATTCTACTAAATGGATGCTATTTTCCATTCAGAATATCTTACGTACATATTTTGCCCCAAGTATCGATACAGATACAATCCTTTGGCCTCCATTCTGAGCACCATTCTCCAATGTACATTTTTACAGAGCATAAATTGTCAAGTGGGGCATCCCCATTTAGGATGCTTCTGAATGTCTCCCTATGGAGGGTGGAATTTCACATCCTACGACGTCCTTCACAGAAGCTGGAAGTAAAAAGTGGAGTTCAACAGAGCCCAGGCCAGCTTATTTTAATGCAATGATTAATAATAATATCCAGTTGACAAACTAAATATCCAAGATGAATGCTAAACGAAATGGGACCCAGAACGACAGGCGTATCAACAGGGACTCTCCCGGGTAACAGCTCTGACACGAGCCCTTCAAGGCAGCTCGGCGTTCTCCATCCTGGCAGCATATCACCAGTATCACCAGCGAGCTGCAGACCTGCCGGCAATCTGGCTTCCTTCCCAGAGAGTCAGCTTTCCCGGGGTGGGGACTGGACCTGGGAATGAGCATTTTATCCTAAAGAGCTAATGGGCAGCTTGAGCTGAGAGCAGCAGCACCCGCCTGATGTACCCCTTTTAGAGTCAGGTCCCTAGAAGGGTGAGAAGGAGGTTCAGGAAGGAGGGGATATATGGATACCATTAGCTGATTCACTTTATTGTACAGCAGAAACCAACTCAACATTGTAAAGCAATTATGCTCCAATTAAAAAAAAAACAAGAACATGGGAAAAAAAGAAGCCAGGTCAGTGTGGTCCCTCCAGGGCTGTTCCCCATCTGCTCCATATACTGCAGGAACACAGAGATCCCCATAATAGAGAAGACGGAGGTACACCAAGGGCAGCCGGGCCACTGTATCCACATTGTCCCTGTATCCGCGTGGGTGCACTGTCATCTTGGGTCAGGAGAGGGCGCACGGCAGGTGCCCTGGAGCAGGAATAGAGCAGAGTGCAAGGCCCTGCCACAAGGCCCCCTGCGTAGTAATATTTGAAATCGTTGACCCTTTCTCTGTAGACCACAACATGTTTAGTTGACAGTAGCTCCTCGGGTATTTAGAGATTGGTAAGTTCTACACAAATTCTACTAAATGGATGCTATTTTCCATTCAGAATATCTTACGTACATATTTTGCCCCAAGTATCGATACAGATACAATCCTTTGGCCTCCATTCTGAGCACCATTCTCCAATGTACATTTTTACAGAGCATAAATTGTCAAGTGGGGCATCCCCATTTAGGATGCTTCTGAATGTCTCCCTATGGAGGGTGGAATTTCACATCCTACGACGTCCTTCACAGAAGCTGGAAGTAAAAAGTGGAGTTCAACAGAGCCCAGGCCAGCTTATTTTAATGCAATGATTAATAATAATATCCAGTTGACAAACTAAATATCCAAGATGAATGCTAAACGAAATGGGACCCAGAACGACAGGCGTATCAACAGGGACTCTCCCGGGTAACAGCTCTGACACGAGCCCTTCAAGGCAGCTCGGCGTTCTCCATCCTGGCAGCATATCACCAGTATCACCAGCGAGCTGCAGACCTGCCGGCAATCTGGCTTCCTTCCCAGAGAGTCAGCTTTCCCGGGGTGGGGACTGGAACTGGGAATGAGCATTTTATCCTAAAGAGCTAATGGGCAGCTTGAGCTGAGAGCAGCAGCACCCGCCTGATGTACCCCTTTTAGAATCAGGTCCCTAGAAGGGTGAGAGGGAGGTTCAGGAAGGAGGGGATATATGGATACCGTTAGCTGATTCACTTTATTGTACAGCAGAAACCAACTCAACATTGTAAAGCAATTATGCTCCAATTAAAAAAAAAACAAGAACATGGGAAAAAAAGAAGCCAGGTCAGTGCGGTCCCTCCAGGGCTGTTCCCCATCTGCTCCATATACTGCAGGAACACAGGGATCCCCATAATAGAGAAGACGGAGGTACACCAGGGGCAGCCGGGCCACTGTATCCACATTGTCCCTGTATCCGCGTGGGTGCACTGTCATCTTGGGCCAGGAGAGGGCGCACGGCAGGCACCCTGGAGCAGGAATAGAGCAGAGTGCAAGGCCCTGCCACAAGCCCTGCGACCACGCCCCAGGTCAGAGGGAGTGCATGAAATTCAAACACTGAAGTTAAGCAACCTCGAGACTGTAACGACAAAAATGACACTTGTGGAGAATTACAGAATTCTATGGGGAAATCAAAATATGAAAAATCTCACCGGAGCTCCAGTTAACCTGTTGTACATACTTTGTTCTATTCTCAATATTTATTAAAAAACAAAACAAAAAAATTCTCAAAAGGTAAAATCCCCAGCATTCCCCAAACAAGGTATCATTTTGATTCATCCTACAAATGTGTGATCGTCTAACTCCAAGTGTCAAAATATGAAAACCACCCTGGCAAAGAAAAATAACCATGCACGGCTTGCAAGCCCTTCATTCCTTGCTGTCCACGAGTGTCCCCTAAGGCGCGGGGGGCGGGGGGGGGTCGTCCCAGAGCCGGTCAGGAGAGCAGCTTTGCGGGTGCTCTGCCTGTCTGAACTCAGTTCCGAGGCTGTGAGTTGAACTCTGTGCAGATGTTCTGGATGACCTTGGGGACGGCTGTGTAGAGGTGCTCAAACTCGTCCACAAAGAAGGCGTGGTCCCTGGCAGGGTGAGTGGCGATGATGTCCAGCTCATCCTGGGCAGCCCACGCCACGCCTATGGCATAGGTGATCACGCCTGTGGGGACAAAGGATGGATTAGTGAATATCGCCAAGGAAAAGAGCAGAAACACACCCTCACCTTCCTGCTGCTCTGTTGGTCGCTGTGATTGAAACAACCAAATCCAAAATCATCAACGGGCCCCAAGCGTGAACATCAGCTCTTTGCTAACAGCATGGAAATTAATATGGTTGCTATCTCACAGGGCTTCTCAGGTGGCTCAGTGGTAAAGAACCTGCCCGCCCATGCAGGAGATGCAGATTCCAGTCCCGGGTCAGGAAATGCCCTGAAGGAAATGACAACCCACCCCAGTATTCTTGCCTGGAGGATTCCATGGACAGAGGATCCTGGCAGGCGACCATGGGGTCGCAAGAGTCATACATGACTTGGTGACTAAATAACAATGACAACATAAGAGAGTTTACAATCTCTTGGGGGAAAAAAAAAGAAAAATGGAGTCAATGCATGGTAAGAATTTCATGTCCAGGAGCAGCATGAAGGAGGTGCTATCTGGGACAGCACAGGTGCCCGGCAGAGTATACCCTACGGCACACACCTGCTCTGTATGTAAAGCCAAGCAAAGCTGAGTCTTAACTGTATCAAAAACCAGTCCAAGAGGCTTCCCTAGTGGTCCAGTGGGTAGAGAGTCTGCCTTGCAGCGCAAGGGGCACCAGGTCGATTCCTGGCCCGGGAAGATCCCACGTGCCGCAAACATCTAGACAGGTGCGTCCAGTTTCGAGCAGCGCTCTGGGGCGCATGCGCCCAGAGCCCGTGCTCTGCAACGAGAGAGGCCACTGCCATGGGAGGCCCACACAGGCCAAAAAATTAAGACAGATGAAAATAAATAAATAAGACAATAAAAGAGTCCTATATATAAAAAAAGAGTCCTATGTATATGCTATGCTTTATTTGGATGTATCCTCTCTTTTAGGAGAAAAAACAGTCTAAGATCCTTTCAAAAATGAAAATGTTCTGGATGACCTTGGGGACGGCTGTGTAGAGGTGCTCAAACTCGTCCACAAAGAAGGCGTGGTCCCTGGCAGGGTGAGTGGCGATGATGTCCAGCTCATCCTGGGTAGCCCACGCCACGCCTATGGCATAGGTGATCACGCCTGTGGGGACAAAGGATGGATTAGTGAATATCGCCAAGGAAAAGAGCAGAAACACACCCTCACCTTCCTGCTGCTCTGTTGGTCGCTGTGATTGAAACAACCAAATCCAAAATCATCAACGGGCCCCAAGCGTGAACATCAGCTCTTTGCTAACAGCATGGAAATTAATATGGTTGCTATCTCACAGGGCTTCTCAGGTGGCTCAGTGGTAAAGAACCTGCCCGCCCATGCAGGAGATGCAGATTCCAGTCCCGGGTCAGGAAATGCCCTGAAGGAAATGACAACCCACCCCAGTATTCTTGCCTGGAGGATTCCATGGACAGAGGATCCTGGCAGGCGACCATGGGGTCGCAAGAGTCATACATGACTTGGTGACTAAATAACAATGACAACATAAGAGAGTTTACAATCTCTTGGGGGAAAAAAAAAAGAAAAATGGAGTCAATGCATGGTAAGAATTTCATGTCCAGGAGCAGCATGAAGGAGGTGCTATCTGGGACAGCACAGGTGCCCGGCAGAGTATACCCTACGGCACACACCTGCTCTGTATGTAAAGCCAAGCAAAGCTGAGTCTTAACTGTATCAAAAACCAGTCCAAGAGGCTTCCCTAGTGGTCCAGTGGGTAGAGAGTCTGCCTTGCAGCGCAAGGGGCACCAGGTCGATTCCTGGCCCGGGAAGATCCCACGTGCCGCAAACATCTAGACAGGTGCGTCCAGTTTCGAGCAGCGCTCTGGGGCGCATGCGCCCAGAGCCCGTGCTCTGCAACGAGAGAGGCCACTGCCATGGGAGGCCCACACAGGCCAAAAAATTAAGACAGATGAAAATAAATAAATAAGACAATAAAAGAGTCCTATATATAAAAAAAGAGTCCTATGTATATGCTATGCTTTGTTTGGATGTATCCTTTCTTTTAGGAGAAAAAACAGTCTAAGATCCTTTCAATGAAAATAAAACTATGGTAGTCAAATCCACCTGCTTTCAGTAATTGAGACTTGCCCTCCAAGCCCCACTTAGCCTCAATAATAAGATATTCACCTGAGTTCTTCAGAAACTTGGAGTCAGCTGAGCTGAGACTCAGCTGTGTCTAGTTCAGCTGAGCTGATTAAGACTGGATAGGACCACTGACCCTTGAACTGGGCATGCGTAAACACCCACTTAATGGCCTCTAGAACCCGTGCAGAGGCTCAAAGTTTAGCCATGCCTGCGCAGAAGAATTCCACACCTTTTCCTCCCTCAGCCTCAGAAGCTTGACTTCTTTGTTCGTTATCTTGTACATCTCTGAGCCCCTTGCCTTTGGGGAGGTAGACTTAAGACTGGTTTTCCCGTCTGCCTTGTGGATAAGTGCTCTCTTTGCTGCAAACTTTGGCAAAAAAACAGTGGAACTGAATCATGTTTAGGCTTGAGAGTGACTTGATAAGCCATAAGCTCCAACCTTGAGGATTTCTGGCGCAGGAAACCTGGCACAAGGACCCAGAGAGCTAGCGACCCAGCATCTGCTAGAAATGTAAGTGTTTACAAAGAAGGGGCAGGCAGTGTCGACTGCTGCAGGGGGGTCTTGTGAGATGAAAGGGGAAAGGTGTACACTGGATTCAGAACAAACGAAAACAACGTGTCGGAAGCTTAGAGGGCACAGTGTTGGGGGAGTGGATGCCAGAGAGACCAAGTGTATTGCTGTGAGTGGAGTGTGAGAGATGAAGATGTGGGGCGGTACACATAGCCATTTCTTTCTAGAAGTATGGCTCTAGAGAGGAGGCAGGTGCTACCTGGAGCTGGAACATGGGGTCCAAGGAAATTCCGTCCCTTTTTTAGAAAGGAAGGGCCTCAGCTTGTCCAGAGGCAAACGGGAACGAGTATAGCAGAACTGAAGGGTTTGGACGGGAGCACAGAGGAAGATGCCCAGGGAGGACAGGCGTTCAGAGAGCAGGCATCTGTTCTTAGTAGGGAAGCAGACTGCCTGGAGTGTGGTTCCTGACTCGGGGGCAGCTGGTGGGCAGGTCCTTCACCTGTTCCCACCCCGACCCAGGCTGGCCAGGTGAGCAAGATGGCCATGAGATGCCTGGCAGAGCCTAGGAGGAGCGTCCGCCCAGGTTCCTCTCCCCACCAGCCATGCCGTGCTTTCCAGCATCTTCCAGGCCTGCTGATGGGAGCGTCCTTCACACCTCAGGTGTTTCTGGATTAGCTGTTCTCCTGTTGTGGCTCATTAGGCTGCCAGGCCCTTCTCCTTTCCAGGGTCTTTTCTCTGCACATTGTCTACATTGGGAAAAGCCAGGGCTGGGCTTGAAAAATGCTGCCAGGTGGCCACAGGAAGAGTTTGGCCGCAGAATGAGGGCTTGGGCCCCCCGCGTCCTCGTTTCTGTCTGAAGAGGGAACGGCTGCTCCCCTGCCCAAGTAAAGACAAGAACAATAGTAGAGACTTAGCTCTTCACATCTTGGAGTCTACCCTCACTGTAGAGAACTTTCTACCGGCAGTTCTGACAGATGGACCCCCTGTCTTGGCTTGGACACCCCCGGGATTCCCCCAGTGCTCTTCATTCTGTGTTACTTGCATCTCTTGGTCCTTGTTGTTTAAAGCTGCCCAGAACGAGACGGCCCTGATAGTGCCCAGGACCTCTTCCTAGGTCTTCATTCTCCTGACCAGAGGGTCAAGGATACCCTCCAGAACATTGAGACAAATGAGTGAGAGGAACTGAACACGAGCTGGGGAGGAACATTTGGAAAAAGCAGGAGAGCCCTGGGCTTGTTCTCAAGAGCTACTGCACCTGGCTCCACCCGCTTGCTTTGGAAGTTGGGCAGGGCGCTTCTGAAGCCCTAAACCATCTTCACTCTGCAGACAGGACCCCAAGGCGCCTTGTTCTGCAAGCAGGGGGGCCACGCACCATGCCACTGTCTGAACCTGGTGACTGGGTACTTTGGTTTCCAGAAGCCAGAAGTACTGGTTCCTGAAGGCTTATTTATTTTTATACTCCTCCTTGTTTGGGGATGATTAAAAGCAGCTTTCAAGAATATGGGAAATCCTGCAAACAAACCCAAATTAAACATAGGCACACAGATACACACAGAGAGAGAGAGAGAGAAGAAACCTTCCCCACAATGGGTAAGTCTTGTTCACTGGTACTTACCTACAAGTTTTTGGTTCACTGACCACTCAGTTTACTTTTATTATCATTACTCTCATTACTATCACTAGGGGTTTTCTCTAGGTTGTTTGTATTTTCCTAGTATTTTATGGTACTTTTCAAAACAGGGATCCTACACAGATTTTGTCACTGAATATGACTGATTTTCTGAACATTTACAAAAACCGTCTTGCTCGTTTTTCATGGTTTTAAACTTTTTGTTGTCTGCTTCCAAACTTTCAAACGAAAATACCTCTTTAAATACATATTTTTTAATTTTGGCCTTTTTATTGGTTTTTTGTTTAATTTTTATTTTCATCCATCTGTATTCTTTGGCCTGTGTGGGCCTGCTATCGCAGTGGCCTCTCTCGTTGCAGAGCACCAGCTATGGGTGCAAGTGCTCCAGAGCACTGACTTATAATTGGACACACTGGTCTAGCCACTCTACAGCACGTGGGATCTTCCCAGGCCAGGAATCAACCTGGTGCCCCTTGTGCTGCAAGGTGGACTCTTTACCCACTGGACCACCAGAGAAACCTGTCTTTAAATATTTTGAGTGAAGATTTCTTTGACATTTCCCCCGAACCTCCAATATCTGGTATTGCAATTGCTTATACAATTGCATACTTCTCTTTTAAACCATTTTCTTCAAATTGCTAAGACAACTGTATGGTCTTCAATGGAGATTACAGTGAGGAGTCAAATTTCTCTTTAATGCATCACACATTGGCATGCACTGCCTCCGGATATGGGACATTAAAAGGGTAAAAAACAATAACAGTAACAACAAAAAACAAAACAGTGAAAAAGAGAAGGGTAGCAGCCATGGTCACCACAGGCCTTGATGCTGTAGAAACTACCCTGGCGTCCTTGCCTGAGCCTTCTCTCTGCCCAGAGGGCCCTGTGGTGTTGGACGACATGCTAAGGCCCTCGCTATGGTTGTGAACATTTCATCAGGTGCTAGACAAAACCAGTGCCCAGAGAGACAGCCCACCAAGGCCCAGAGGGATGCTCGGGCTCAGTCTGGTCAGTGAGACCAGCTCACTCACCCTTGTGATGGGCAACCATGGCGGGTATCCGGATGTCGTCGTAGGACCTCCCGTCCGTGATAAGGATCATGAGCTTCCTCTTGTTGGGCTTGGACTTCTTGAAGAGCTGCTCCAGGGCGTAGTTGATGGCGGCCCCCGTGCTGGTACCGCCGCTCCAGTACCCCACCCTCTTGATTGCGTTGAGGACGTCGGACTTGGTGCTGTATTCCTCGAACCCAAACTCCAGCCGCTGCTCATAAGTGTACTGCACGGCCCCGATCCGCGTGTCCGTGTCGGAGATCTCAAACTCCTTGCTGAGGTTGGCCACAAACTGGAGGACCGTGCGGAAGTTGCCGGTCCCCACGCTGCTGGAGCCGTCGATGACGAAGCCGATGTCGGCCGAGTTGAAGCAGGTCTTGCTGCAGGCCAGCCGGTCCGTGTCACAGACCCGCTTCACCAGGGGCTGCACGGTCTTGTGGAGGCTGAACCAGTTCTGCACGGCGAGTGAGTAGAAGCCATTCATTCTGCACACAGCCTGGAAGACAGGGAAAGGCCAGCTGCATGGTCAGGGGTCTCATCCTCCAACCGATTGCCATGACCTGGCCTCCTCAGGTGTTCTCTCCATCTCCGTCCACCCAGTCGGGTGCTCAGAGGCCCCTCAGATTATCTCTGGACTCACTCCCCTGCCCTCAGCTGGGTCTCTGATTTGGTGGAGAACCATCAAGCAAATCCACAGGGCGAGGGGAATCAGTTTAGCATTTACGCCTCTCTAGGCTCCTTGGTTTGTACTGGCAGCCTGCCATAATGTTGGCATTGGTGGGCACCAACCCATGAGGATTAGAAAAGTTTGTGTTCTGATTGTGAAAACAAAAGGCAAAAACACTTCAGAACTGATTCCAGAGCAGACTTGCATCTCACAAGAAGGGGTTCCACACCTGTGTCTGGCCCCCACTAGATGTCCTTATATGATCTCATTACCCTCCCCTGCTTAACCCGACAGGGTGGAAGTCTAACCCCTTTCTCATGGAGGAACAAACCAAGGGCCATCTGTGAAGCAACATCCCTGAGTCTTTGAGGCCAGAACTCAAATCTCCCTGCCCTTAGAACCCCAGCTCTGTCCCCTGGACAACCCTGCTTCCAAACAAGTGAATATTTACTTAGGCCCAAGCTTGTTCCCGGGAAAACTCAAGGTGTCTGCAAATAAACATGGAGCAACCTGGTCAGTGTGCTCCTGGACGTGCCAATTTGCCCCTTACTGCTGCCTCCCCGGGGGTCACAGAGAGAATCACAGACCTGCTGGCTTCAGATGAAGGTGTATAATGAAAACAGTATTTTAAAGCAAGAAATGTCTCTAAAATGTCCTGGGAAATAGATTTTAATTGGTTTGCAAAAGCCTAATGGGGTTCACACAACTGTCTGTGGCTTAAGGGGCATATGAGATGGATGCTGGGGCTAAGCTAAATTTGAGCCAACGGATGGAGCGGCAGGGATCCCCATCAGGCAGCCTGAGTAAGTCACGAGAGGAGACAGTGTGGTGCTCAGCGTGGGCCAGACACCAGGTGGCCAGAACTAGGAAGCTGGGCTAGGACCACCCTCCCGAAGACCTCAGGAATAATAGGGAATGATGAAGGATTTGGAGCAAGGATTCCAGAGAACTAGGAAAAAGCCTTCATAAAAATGAGCTTCCTTGTGAAATCTAAACTGGGGAGACCTTGGAGGGAGAAAGAACAGATGTCAAGTATCAATACTTGCTTGAACTGGGAGGTGGCATTAGGCGTTCTTATGCTGGGTGGGTCTCCCACTTACATAGCTACATACAAGGCACGTACACACCTTGTTTGCAAAGTTGGGCTCTGGCACGTGCTGCTTCTCATGTTCAGAGGCACCTTCAATGGTGATGAAGAAAATGTTGATTCCTGACTCTCTCGCCAACCTCGACGCCTCCTCCACCTTGTCCGTGGGCCAGCCGTCCACCATCACCACGGCGACGTTGGGAGCCCCGCCTCTGTTCCCATTAGATTTGGAAAAGAAGTTCTTGGTCACAAAAGAGATGGCCTTGCCTGGAAGAGAAGAAAACCTGTGATCGTTGAACTGATCAGAGAGCATCAAGAGGTGTAGAAAAACGCCCGTTCCCTCCCTTGTTGGCTTGTTTCCTTTTGTAATCACTGGTTAACTAGTTTTTGGCATATAGGAAGGGCATTCATAATATCATGGGACTGTCACCACTTGCCAGTTCCCTCCCCAGCTTCATTTTGAGCTTCAACTTCTACTTTTCTCTTACTTTTAAAAGGTTTTATACCATTTTCCATCACATGGATGGACCTAGAGATTATCATACTAAGTCAAGTCACGTCAGAGAAAGACAAATATTCTATGAGAACACTTATGTGGAATCTGAAAAACAACACAATCACTCTATATACAAAATAGAAACCGACTCACATAGAAAACAAATGTATGGTTACCAAAGAGTAAAGGTAGGGAGGGGAATAAATTAGGAGTATGGGATCAACAGATACAAATTACTGCACATAAAATAGATAACAACAAAGATTTACTGTAAAATGCAGGGAACAATCATCAATCTCTTGCAATAACCTGTAATGGAAAATAATCTGGAAAAATATAAGCTGAATCACTTTGCTGTTCACCTGACCCTAATACAATATTCTAAATAGTATTTCAATTTTAATAATTAAATAATAAATGTTTTGGGGACCAGTAAGCAGATGCAAAAAGCTTTTCATGGGAACAGAAGTATCTGTTCTCTTCCTGAACACTGTAGCTGACCTCATGAAGCCCCTGAGCTGCTTCCAAAAGTGTGGGGTGGGGGAGCCTCTCCTTGAGCTTCGGGAGCTAAGGGTGAGCCCAGTGCTCCAGGAAGAGAACAGATACCTCTGGGTGTGGAAGGGTTCAGTGGAAGGGTTCTGAGTTCAGTGGAATCTCGTGTCATTTCTACCAGAGGCATAGGACTGGTTGACTTGGAGGGCACCACACCCACTAAGAACTGAGAAAGGTGTTCTCACCTGGCCATGGGGGCCTGGATCGGTCACTCCACGCCTCTGGACCTAGGTTCCCATGACAGCAACCTGCCTCCACTGAGAGTAGCAGTTGTGAGGGATGACATAGCCTCCCAGCATGCCTTTCTCAAGCATATACTTCACATTGTTTGGGACCTCCGGAGATTTTTGGAATCAAGGAGGGTGAGTACTTGTACCAATTTTCTGAGACTGTCCCAGTTTTCCCACCAAAAGTCCTATGTGCCCTTGGGCAAACTGGGACAACTGGTAACCCTGGAGGCAGGGCTCTTATCCTGGGGTCTGGGGAACCCTGGGCACTGGGGTAAGCATTCACAAATTCCTTGAATTTATACACAGTATTTTGGGTATGTAAGTATTTATTGAGGTAGAAGGGCTATAGTTTTCAAAGGGGTGCCTAAATAAAAATTAAGAGCTACCTTCTTAAGATGTTAGGGTTAGTGATATAACATTCAATGCTTCTTTGGTTTTGGCCAGCATCCTGGCACCACTGACTCATATAATCTTATCTGTCAAATGAAAGGGTCAAATGGGTACACGCTCAGTGGCTGGAGAAATGTCTTAGAGAACCCATGTGAGCTGGTTGCCTAGAAACCTTGGAGAACGTCTTTCATTAGGGCCAGCGTTGTTATTTAACTCCGTAAAATGCAGGGACATCATCATTTTGCAATAACCTGTGGAATTCAGAATTGTTACCTGACCCTAATACAATATTCTAAATAGTATTTCAATTTTAATAATTAAATAATAAATGTTTTGGGGACCAGTAAGCAGATGCAAAAAGCTTTTCATGGGAACAGAAGTATCTGTTCTCTTCCTGAACACTGTAGCTGACCTCATGAAGCCCCTGAGCTGCTTCCAAAAGTGTGGGGTGGGGGAGCCTCTCCTTGAGCTTCGGGAGCTAAGGGTGAGCCCAGTGCTCCAGGAAGAGAACAGATACCTCTGGGTGTGGAAGGGTTCAGTGGAAGGGTTCTGAGTTCAGTGGAATCTCGTGTCATTTCTACCAGAGGCATAGGACTGGTTGACTTGGAGGGCACCACACCCACTAAGAACTGAGAAAGGTGTTCTCACCTGGCCATGGGGGCCTGGATCGGTCACTCCACGCCTCTGGACCTAGGTTCCCATGACAGCAACCTGCCTCCACTGAGAGTAGCAGTTGTGAGGGATGACATAGCCTCCCAGCATGCCTTTCTCAAGCATATACTTCACATTGTTTGGGACCTCCGGAGATTTTTGGAATCAAGGAGGGTGAGTACTTGTACCAATTTTCTGAGACTGTCCCAGTTTTCCCACCAAAAGTCCTATGTGCCCTTGGGCAAACTGGGACAACTGGTAACCCTGGAGGCAGGGCTCTTATCCTGGGGTCTGGGGAACCCTGGGCACTGGGGTAAGCATTCACAAATTCCTTGAATTTATACACAGTATTTTGGGTATGTAAGTATTTATTGAGGTAGAAGGGCTATAGTTTTCAAAGGGGTGCCTAAATAAAAATTAAGAGCTACCTTCTTAAGATGTTAGGGTTAGTGATATAACATTCAATGCTTCTTTGGTTTTGGCCAGCATCCTGGCACCACTGACTCATATAATCTTATCTGTCAAATGAAAGGGTCAAATGGGTACACGCTCAGTGGCTGGAGAAATGTCTTAGAGAACCCATGTGAGCTGGTTGCCTAGAAACCTTGGAGAACGTCTTTCATAGCCAGCGTTGATTTCCCTCAAGGCCCGGGACACCCAGCAGTCCCCTCTGGTTTAATGTTAACTGCCTGCAGACAGTGGGCAGGGAGCCATCAGAAGATCAGCGTGGCCTCACCCAGTCTTAAATCTGGAGGCCGTGGTCAATTTGTGCTCCATACACATTCCAGTCACTGGCCAGTGTGTCTTGAAAGCCAAGGCCGGAAATCTGAAAACCGCATTGTTGAGACTTCCTTGCAGCTACAGTTCTGCGTTTGTTTCAGTTTCACGAAATGATACACACATGAGATTTAGAAGATGAAAGAGGGGCAGAGACTGTACTTTCTGTTTTGCTATTTCTGTGGACAAGTCTGTAGAGCATTTGGCTTTTCTGGGTATGATGAGCAGCGGTGCCCACAATGGGTGACCAACTTCCTTGGTGTTGAACAAGTAGGGCGCCAAGCATGCACGTCCTGGCTGTGCACTGAGCAGGCAAGGTGGGGTTTTGGAGCTGGCAGGTGCAGGAGAAGCTTCCTGATCAGGTTGACTTCCTGGCTGAAGCAGATTCTTAAAGAGACTGTGTTGGCAGAATGGAGAAGGCAATTTCCTAGTCTTAGAAGAGGCACGGCTCCTCGGAGGTCCTGGCTCTGTGGGAAGCCTTTGGAAGCCATCTTTGAAAGCTCAACCTAGCGTATATTTCTTCAGTAATCCTCAAAACCATTTTACAGCCTGAAATACCCCCCTTTCTGCTTATGCCAGCTGGAATGGGTTCTGTTCTCTAAACCCAAACCCTGATCCGTACAGGATAGAGACAGAACATGTTACCCACTGAAAAAATGTATACTGATGTTATTAAAGACTTCTAATCTCTTCAAGGAAATTGGATGTCTTTTGAAGTTTTAGAGTTCTACTCATGATACATTACTGAAATTTCACTGATGGAAATATTAAACTGAAAACAAATCAGACATCAGTTCTATCAGGTTGGTGATGAGGTAATATCCAATTAGGTGCCTCAGATGGCAGTGATGTGGACAGTGTTTGTTTAGAATTGTTCAGAGATCAAAGGCTCTTCTTTGCTAGCTACTAATATACTGGTCTAAAGAGATGTACACAGAAGTGGCTGGAGAAATGTCTTAGAGAACCCATGTGAGCTGGTTGCCTAGAAACCTTGGAGAACGTCTTCATAGCCAGCGTTGATTTCCCTCAAGGCCCGGGACACCCAGCAGTCCCCTCTGGTTTAATGTTAGCTGCCTGCAGACAGTGGGCAGGGAGCCATCAGAAGATCAGCGTGGCCTCACCCAGTCTTAAATCTGGAGGCCGTGGTCAATTTGTGCTCCATACACATTCCAGTCACTGGCCAGCGTGTCTTGAAAGCCAAGGCCGGAAATCTGAAAACCGCATTGTTGAGACTTCCTTGCAGCTACAGTTCTGCGTTTGTTTCAGTTTCACGAAATGATACACACATGAGATTTAGAAGATGAAAGAGGGGCAGAGACTGTACTTTCTGTTTTGCTATTTCTGTGGACAAGTCTGTAGAGCATTTGGCTTTTCTGGGTATGATGAGCAGCGGTGCCCACAATGGGTGACCAACTTCCTTGGTGTTGAACAAGTAGGGCGCCAAGCATGCACGTCCTGGCTGTGCACTGAGCAGGCAAGGTGGGGTTTTGGAGCTGGCAGGTGCAGGAGAAGCTTCCTGATCAGGTTGACTTCCTGGCTGAAGCAGATTCTTAAAGAGACTGTGTTGGCAGAATGGAGAAGGCAATTTCCTAGTCTTAGAAGAGGCACGGCTCCTCGGAGGTTCTGGCTCTGTGGGAAGCCTTTGGAAGCCATCTTTGAAAGCTCAACCTAGCGTATATTTCTTCAGTAATCCTCAAAACCATTTTACAGCCTGAAATACCCCCCTTTCTGCTTATGCCAGCTGGAATGGGTTCTGTTCTCTAAACCCAAACCCTGATCCGTACAGGATAGAGACAGAACATGTTACCCACTGAAAAAAAATGTATACTGATGTTATTAAAGACTTCTAATCTCTTCAAGGAAATTGGATGTCTTTTGAAGTTTTAGAGTTCTACTCATGATACATTACTGAAATTTCACTGATGGAAATATTAAACTGAAAACAAATCAGACATCAGTTCTATCAGGTTGGTGATGAGGTAATATCCAATTAGGTGCCTCAGATGGCAGTGATGTGGACAGTGTTTGTTTAGAATTGTTCAGAGATCAAAGGCTCTTCTTTTGCTAGCTACTAATATACTGGTCTAAAGAGATGTACACAGAAGTGGGGAAGGAAGTAATTTATCAGAGTTACAGTAATTTTGAAGATGCTCCTTCAAAGAGAGCTGTATGCCCTGTGGACGTTCCATGTCAAGCAACTGTGCCTCATTTTTCCATGTCCCTGGATGCGATGATCCAGACAGGGTCCCCGAGGAGTGGACAGCCCTTCCAGTGCCCCCACAGTCAGACTGGAGCCCTCCCGGTTCCTCCGTCCATGGGATTCTCCAGGCAGGAGTACTGGAGTGGGTTGCCATGCCCTCCCCCAGGGGATTCTTCTCCACCCAGGGGTCGAAACCAGGTCTCTCCCATTGCAGGCGAATCCTTTACTGTCTGAGCCGCCAGGGCAGCCCAGAGTCAGACTACCACTTATAGATGAGCACGCTGGCACAGGTTCACTGCTGGCCTTTGACCTCAGTCAGCGTGAAACTGCTTCTAACGCCTGGTCACCTCCAGGAAACTGAGGAGATGGAGTTTCTGGCCCTGGCCCACTGAGGACTAGATCTTGACCTTGAAATTACCCCACCCGCTGCTCCACTCCCTCACCACCAGCAAGGCTCAGGTATCCCAGGAGACTCCGCTCGAAACAAAGACTGTGTCATGTTTCCACCGTTGCCACTATAACAGGAACTGATTAGAAGAAGATTCCCAAGGAGCACGGCAAAGCTTCCTGAATGGAGCGGGTTACACATTTTATTTCTTTTAAAATTTTACTTTTGTACTTATTATTTGGCTGTACGGGGTCTTTGTTGCTGTGTGGGCTTTTCTCTAGTCGTGGAGAGCAGGGGCTACTCCCCAGTTGTGGTGCTCAGGCTCCTCACTGCAGTAGCTTCTCTTGTTGCGGAGACTGGACGCTAGGGGGCACGGGCTGCAATCGTGATGGCACGTGGGCTCAGTCGTTGCGGCTTCCGGGCTCTAGAGCACAGGCTCAATTGTTATGGCCGACAGGCTCAGCTGCTGCAGAGCATGTGGATTGAACCTGTGTCTCCTGCATTGGCAGGCATGTTTTTAACCACTGAGCCACGAGGGAAGCCCAACTTTTATTTATTTTTATTCAAAAAAATTTTTTTACAAATACGACGACAGATAGTTGATGACTTGTAGACCAGACGCGATAGTCATAACTGTGGTCCTGCTTGTCCTGAAGAAAACTGCCATCCTGAGGAGCCAAGCATGCTGGAACTCTCCTGCATGTTTGTGATGATTTTTGCCCTTGAATTGGTGATCCTACTTTAGGAAAGATATAGATATGATGTGAGTCCTTTCCTGATGGATCATTGTTTTATCTAGGCTGCCAGCAGACGACCACAGAGAAAGAGAACTGTGGTAACAAGAAGATCTGGATTCGGATCACATACCTGCATTAGACAGCCCTCCTCTCTGAGAAATCTTCTCGATGGCTGCCCTCACGTCCCATTGCAGGCGAATCCTTTACTGTCTGAGCCGCCAGGGCAGCCCAGAGTCAGACTACCACTTATAGATGAGCACGCTGGCACAGGTTCACTGCTGGCCTTTGACCTCAGTCAGCGTGAAACTGCTTCTAACGCCTGGTCACCTCCAGGAAACTGAGGAGATGGAGTTTCTGGCCCTGGCCCACTGAGGACTAGATCTTGACCTTGAAATTACCCCACCCGCTGCTCCACTCCCTCACCACCAGCAAGGCTCAGGTATCCCAGGAGACTCCGCTCGAAACAAAGACTGTGTCATGTTTCCACCGTTGCCACTATAACAGGAACTGATTAGAAGAAGATTCCCAAGGAGCACGGCAAAGCTTCCTGAATGGAGCGGGTTACACATTTTATTTCTTTTAAAATTTTACTTTTGTACTTATTATTTGGCTGTACGGGGTCTTTGTTGCTGTGTGGGCTTTTCTCTAGTCGTGGAGAGCAGGGGCTACTCCCCAGTTGTGGTGCTCAGGCTCCTCACTGCAGTAGCTTCTCTTGTTGCGGAGACTGGACGCTAGGGGGCACGGGCTGCAATCGTGATGGCACGTGGGCTCAGTCGTTGCGGCTTCCGGGCTCTAGAGCACAGGCTCAATTGTTATGGCCGACAGGCTCAGCTGCTGCAGAGCATGTGGATTGAACCTGTGTCTCCTGCATTGGCAGGCATGTTTTTAACCACTGAGCCACGAGGGAAGCCCAACTTTTATTTATTTTTATTCAAAAAAATTTTTTTACAAATACGACGACAGATAGTTGATGACTTGTAGACCAGACGCGATAGTCATAACTGTGGTCCTGCTTGTCCTGAAGAAAACTGCCATCCTGAGGAGCCAAGCATGCTGGAACTCTCCTGCATGTTTGTGATGATTTTTGCCCTTGAATTGGTGATCCTACTTTAGGAAAGATATAGATATGATGTGAGTCCTTTCCTGATGGATCATTGTTTTATCTAGGCTGCCAGCAGACGACCACAGAGAAAGAGAACTGTGGTAACAAGAAGATCTGGATTCGGATCACATACCTGCATTAGACAGCCCTCCTCTCTGAGAAATCTTCTCGATGGCTGCCCTCACGTCCCGGGAATTTATGTGAGTCTTGAGATTAAATTGGGTAGCAGGGTTGTCCCTGAGGATTCAAAGCAAGAAGTAAAAATTAGGGGAAAGGTTACAACACTTGAAGAAAAGCAGAAATTGGCGTTTTATATACAATTGGAAACTGCCTCAAAATCTTAAGCTGGTATTTAAAAAGTGCCCCATCGCGTTGCTGGGGAGACAGGAGGACTGGGTCCTTTGCAGGGTATGTAGACAAAACTGGGTTGTTTCGGGGCTCACAAGGCATGGGTTCTGGATTTAACTGTGCTCTTTCCTAACTGTGTGACCTTGAGAAGTCATCTCATTTCTATGGGCCTCAGTTTCCTCATCTAGATAAAAATAAAGATTGCCACCTTCACGTTGCTAAAAAGAGGACGGTTGTGGGATTTTGCCAGTGTCGGAATGTTTCCAGACTCCTCTCCAGGAAGAGTCTCAGCTGGTAGCCACCACCGCCCCCGCCCCAGCACCCCAGCACTGGAAGTGTCTCTTCATAGTTGAGTGAATGAGAAGACACGGCTTAGTCTTTCTCATTCTGTGGTTCCTGCGATTAGGGGAGAATATTCAAATCTTACCCAGAAGGCCAATGTCTATTTTACTGAAGGCTGAAAAAGGTTAGCTGGAGAGGAGTTGGAGTGAATTAAATGGAGAGAGAGAATGAGGGTCTCCTTGGTTAACAGACTTGGGAGCAACTGAGCAGAGGGTGTGGAATCTTTCATGACCACATAGATGGTGTGTCGGGGGGGACGAGGGCTCCGTGGAGTGGATGTGTGCGGTCACACCCAGGATGAAGTGGGGCCGTGTGGGGCGATCACATCTCCTGCAGCACTGACTCTCAGCCCCTGGATGGACTTCATGCAGGTGCGACCTCTAGGGTCACAAGGGACCCTGAACTCCAAAGGAGTATACACTTGCTTCAGGGCTCTTCCATACCTGCTCCAGCAAACCACCCCGTCTCCTCTGTGGTCCCTCTCCTAACTCATCAGGTCATCCCCGCAGTATACGTTCGTGACACCCTCTGATCGTGTCTTCAGACACCAGGTCCTGTCAGACCAGCCTCTCGGAGAGCTCTCATTCACATCCTTGCCCCACTCGAGTTTTTGGACTTTGATCTTCTCCTTTCTGAACTATTGCTATAGCTTTCTGCATGGTCTTCCTGGGCCACAGTGGCCTCTCCAGAGCATGTTTGACCCACAGGTGCTAAGTGCCTGTCAGAGGTGGATTAACCTGGGTGCTAACGATACCTCTTTGTATGTGTAATTTTGGGTTCTTTTGCCCAAGAATCCCCAAACTACATAAGCTTCAGAGTCCCCAGGGTCTGGATCTGCCCTTGGTATCCAAAGAATATGAGCTTTTCAGGGGCTGAAAATCAAAAGAATGAATTAAGCCAACAACAAAAGTACCATTAGCTACAAAATAGACAATGGCAAAAGTGATATGGACAATAATAACTATGTAATTGTCTACCAAACACCATATTCTAGACACCCCAGTATCTGGACAAATGTTGACTCATAAAACTCTAACTGCATCTAAAAATGATTTGAGGGTTAGAGTTTCTCACTTGGAAAGGTTTCCTGTCTGACGATTGTGAAGAAATTGTATAAATTGTGCACCTCACAAATACTTTTTTTTTTTTCGATTTATTTATTTATTTATTTTGGTGGGGGTGGGATGGGGAGGGAGGGGAGCAGGTGGGCTACTTCTATTGGTCTTTCATTTGTCCGTTTTCATCCATCTTTGTTCTTTGGCCCGTGTGGGCCTCCCATCACAGTGGCCTCTGTTGTTGCAGAGCACCAGCTCTGGGCGCATGCGCTCCAGAGCTCCGGCTCGGTAATTGGACACATCGGTCCAGCTGTTCCACGGCAGGTGGGATCTTCCCAGGCCAGGGATTGAACCGGCGCCCCTTGCACTGCAAGGCAGTGTCCTTACCCACTGGACCACCAGGGAAGCTCCACAAATACTTTTAAAAGCAAAAATATAAAATGTTCTTTTGAAGTTTTTACAGAAAAAAATTAAATATGGAAGCTGGCCACTCTGTCATAGCCACAGCGTTCCTCTAGAACTCTGCTCACGAGGCAGTCTGAATGTTGATCATTTTGTGGAGTGATCAATCACCCATTTCCTATACTATGTATACTGTCAAGCCTTGTTATCTGCAATAGTTACCTTCTATAAAGTTTCTGCAAACATCAAATAAGCAGGTTCTGAGCTCCGAGGGGAAATAGGGTGTTAGGTTTCTGCTCATATTTTCATCAATATGTCAACATATAAACTTGTTTTATGTATGTTTCAGGATATCCAATTTAATATCTGTTTCTTACAAGTAATTAATTATATGCAAACTCTCTGTACAATGGAACAGTAGCTGGAAACACCTTTTCTTGATCCTGAGTCATGCTCCTGTAGTGTTTTGGCTTTCAGCTTCATAATGGCTATCTACTTTAGTCATCATTCCATGAATTCCTAAGTTCAGCCCCTTTTCCATAGCTTAATTGTGCATTATAGATATTCATTACTTTAGCACTTTCTGAAGCAGACTCAGATACAGATAAATGAATTTCCCTTTTTTGTTGTTTTTTGCTGAATATACTGGATCATCAATTCATTAACATTGAATTCATGACTGATAGCCTAAGTTGCCTAAAGGAAGTGTATCTAACCCTTGCCGTTTCTCCTAAAGCGTGTCCCAGCCTTCTGGTACTTGGAACTCTAGAAAGCACTTCAGTGCTACACATGGGGCCATTGAAAATAGTGAAATCGTCAGTGAGTAGCTGGATAAGGTGGTGCTAATAGACTGTGAAAAGGGCACTTGTTTAGAGCGGGCGCTGAAACTAGAAGGCAGTGCTTTGCCTTGTTTGACCTCAGCGGGGACGTGGTGGATCATCTCTGCTCTCAGCACACATGCACAAATGATGGAGAAAGTACCCGGAGTATTGACTTTGGAGATATGAGTGCATTCTAGCACGCAGGTGAATTTGCAAGTATGGAACACAGAAATCATGGAGGTTGACTCTAACCTATTTGAGAACAGGTGCTATGTTCCAATATTTCCCATCCCTGGTGCTTTAGCGTACAGGAGGTAATATAGAATTATGGAAAGGAGGAAGGGAAGAAAGGAAGGAAAGGAGGGAGGAAGCTCAAATGTCCTTTTCTCTCTTAGACCAACCCGGGTAGAGGTGAACACCCCTCTCTGAGTCTCACACTCATCACTCTCTCCCCCTCTTACATCACAGAGGTAAATGAATCTATCTTCAGAAGCACACAGATGAGCTATTCATGGGCCCGATGAATAGACGCTTTTGATTTCATGTTGTTTCTGTTAAAAATATCGCCTCCCTCACTAGCTGGTGAAGTCCCGAAGAACGGAATCTCTATCACAGTTATTTATTTATTTTTAATGAATTGAAAGGTTGGATCAGAGGACCGCTGAAACTCTTTCCAATTGCTAAAATTACGATTAGGAGCAAAACCGCAGAGCTCATTCGCCCAGGGACTAGCAGGCACATGTAATCAAACCCAGAGGAAACACCTTTTCTTGATCCTGAGTCATGCTCCTGTAGTGTTTTGGCTTTCAGCTTCATAATGGCTATCTACTTTAGTCATCATTCCATGAATTCCTAAGTTCAGCCCCTTTTCCATAGCTTAATTGTGCATTATAGATATTCATTACTTTAGCACTTTCTGAAGCAGACTCAGATACAGATAAATGAATTTCCCTTTTTTGTTGTTTTTTGCTGAATATACTGGATCATCAATTCATTAACATTGAATTCATGACTGATAGCCTAAGTTGCCTAAAGGAAGTGTATCTAACCCTTGCCGTTTCTCCTAAAGCGTGTCCCAGCCTTCTGGTACTTGGAACTCTAGAAAGCACTTCAGTGCTACACATGGGGCCATTGAAAATAGTGAAATCGTCAGTGAGTAGCTGGATAAGGTGGTGCTAATAGACTGTGAAAAGGGCACTTGTTTAGAGCGGGCGCTGAAACTAGAAGGCAGTGCTTTGCCTTGTTTGACCTCAGCGGGGACGTGGTGGATCATCTCTGCTCTCAGCACACATGCACAAATGATGGAGAAAGTACCCGGAGTATTGACTTTGGAGATATGAGTGCATTCTAGCACGCAGGTGAATTTGCAAGTATGGAACACAGAAATCATGGAGGTTGACTCTAACCTATTTGAGAACAGGTGCTATGTTCCAATATTTCCCATCCCTGGTGCTTTAGCGTACAGGAGGTAATATAGAATTATGGAAAGGAGGAAGGGAAGAAAGGAAGGAAAGGAGGGAGGAAGCTCAAATGTCCTTTTCTCTCTTAGACCAACCCGGGTAGAGGTGAACACCCCTCTCTGAGTCTCACACTCATCACTCTCTCCCCCTCTTACATCACAGAGGTAAATGAATCTATCTTCAGAAGCACACAGATGAGCTATTCATGGGCCCGATGAATAGACGCTTTTGATTTCATGTTGTTTCTGTTAAAAATATCGCCTCCCTCACTAGCTGGTGAAGTCCCGAAGAACGGAATCTCTATCACAGTTATTTATTTATTTTTAATGAATTGAAAGGTTGGATCAGAGGACCGCTGAAACTCTTTCCAATTGCTAAAATTACGATTAGGAGCAAAACCGCAGAGCTCATTCGCCCAGGGACTAGCAGGCACATGTAATCAAACCACTTAGATGAACTGTACCTTAGTATCCCCTGCAAATGGCATCGTGTTTTGAGCAGGGTAAACATTCAGTAAATCTTTGTTAAAATGTAACGTAATTAAATTATAGGAATGAATGGTGAGTCTTTAGCCTGCACACTGTGACCGTGGTCAGTACCAGAGAGCATGGGGGTATGTGTCCTTTTGGGGGTGGCTGGTGGCCAGATGCCTTCGCCTGGTTCCTTTTTCTGAGGTGAAGATTATTTAAAAAGTTCAAAGAGGTATGCCCCTGTGTCTTTAGGTAAGCAATCTTTTGATTTGTCATTTTATTAGAAGATCTCATTAAAGGAAAATACATTTGGTTCCCTCAGTGGTATTGAGGATTTCAGAATGATTCAAATTTTCAGAATTTGAATCTTTCAGATGAAAGAAAAGAAAAGAAACAAAGAGATTGATAGCTCATTGTTCTGTTTGGAAGAAAAGTTAAGACTAATGAAGAGAAATGATAGGGAGCGAGCATTTGACTGTGCATAGAAAGGACTCATTCAGGCAATAGGCAAGGACAAGGCTGCAAGTGAGTGAGAGGAAAGAACGCCTGTCAGAGGTGGAGAACCGGGGTCGGAGAGCCCCGAGCTCGCACTGGGGAAGTGAGCTGTCCCTTCCCCTCTCGGGGTGCTGGTGATTCTCACCTTGGCTACAGATGAACATAGCAACTTCTGGGTATTTGCCAGATTTTAGGTAAATAGGTCTGGGAAGGGGGCCCAGGCATCAGCATTTCTAAAGTCATGTTACGATCATCAGGGCCAGGCAGCCCCTTCCTGCTCTGGGGTCCTGTGATCCCTAGCGTCTTCCGGGGGCCCCCTCCTGTGGGAGCTCATGCCCTCCTCTCCCACTCCTTCCTGTGCTGCAGACTCAAGGAAACATCACCGAACGGCCCTCCTGGCCAGGAGTATCAGTTGCGTATTTCTGTTGTGAACAAGGGGCTTAACCAACACACTCAGCACTTTGCAGCTCTGGAGGTCAGCAACCCTCCATGGGTCTCCCCAGCCATGGGTCTCCCCAGCAGGGCCATGCTCCCACCCGAAGGCTCTCGGAGACTGTCTTTGCCTGGTCTCTTCCAGCCTGCATTTCTTGGTCAGGGCCCCTCTCCTCTAGCTTCAGAGCCAGCCGTCACATCTTCCTGAGCCTCTGTCATAGTTACATAGTTACAGCTCTCCTTTTAAGCACTTGAGAGATTAGACTAGGACACCTAGTCATCCAGGACAATCTCCCTACCTCAGAGCCCTTGACTTTAATCACAGCCACCAAGGCCTTCCTGTCCTGTGACCTAACACAGTCATGAGTTCCAGGGAGTCAGTGTGGGCAGTTTTGCGGCCATTTATTCCACCCACCATCCTACCCCCGACACCTAGGTTCTTCCCCTGACTCACACTGTCCCACACTTGATGGCTCAACTGATCCACTAGAGCCTCTGAACCTCCTTCCTGCTTTGGGGGTGGGGGGGGGCAGGAAAGGAGGCTCAGCTGAATGTTCCTGAGGGCCTTTAGTCCAGCGCTGAGTTGGGTGGGCTGAGAAGTAAAGAAGTAATATGCAGCCTGACTTAGAGTTAAACCACAGGGCACCTATCGGAGAACCACGAGCCAAGAAAAGTATTCCATTTTGAAGTGAAGAAAAACCAGTATTTTTGCTGTATTCAATAGCTGTGTCTTGGGGTTGATTGCAAAGTTCAGAAGAACATGTCCAATTCTGTTCCATTTGTATTGAATCTGGGGATGAAAACAACATGATGTTGAAGGTCCAGAGGGCATTTAGCACTGCGGATCCAGGCGGCAGCTGACACGTAACCCCTGCGGCTTCGCCGTTCTGTTTGCTAGATTTCACTGAACAGCCACTGTCTAGTCGTTCTTTCATCTGGCCTCTTAGTACAACCACGAGCCTATTGGCTGTTCAATTCTAAACCGAGATCACACGTGCAAGATCAGGGCTTTTGGTCCGTGGCCTTTTCTTTAATAGTCCCAGTCCTCAGTTTGGTGGAAAACTTTAATCATCAGGACCTTTCTTGACAGAGGAGCAAAATATGTGAAGCCAATGTGGCTTGACATTTTAGGGATTCATCTGAGATTTATTATCTGTCGTCTCCTCAGCGGTCGTGCATTTAGCTGTGTGTTCTTAGGGAAATCACTCAACCTCTCTGAGTTTGTATCATACTCTTACAGGAAGTGCGTGAATGACTGTGGAAGGAATGCTGTCGTTGCTGAAAGGCTGACCCCATCTTGGGTTCCAAGCCTCTGCATGTGAAGCGGGGTACATGGGAGCAGGTGGGCACCACCAGGGCTGAGGAGCTCTCCCTACCTCAGAGCCCTTGACTTTAATCAAGCCACCAAGGCCTTCCTGTCCTGTGACCTAACACAGTCATGAGTTCCAGGGAGTCAGTGTGGGCAGTTTTGCCATTTATTCCACCCACCATCCTACCCCCGACACCTAGGTTCTTACCCTGACTCACACTGTCCCACACTTGATGGCTCAACTGATCCACTAGAGCCTCTGAACCTCCTTCCTGCTTTGGGGGTGGGGGGGGGCAGGAAAGGAGGCTCAGCTGAATGTTCCTGAGGGCCTTTAGTCCAGCGCTGAGTTGGGTGGGCTGAGAAGTAAAGAAGTAATATGCAGCCTGACTTAGAGTTAAACCACAGGGCACCTATCGGAGAACCACGAGCCAAGAAAAGTATTCCATTTTGAAGTGAAGAAAAACCAGTATTTTTGCTGTATTCAATAGCTGTGTCTTGGGGTTGATTGCAAAGTTCAGAAGAACATGTCCAATTCTGTTCCATTTGTATTGAATCTGGGGATGAAAACAACATGATGTTGAAGGTCCAGAGGGCATTTAGCACTGCGGATCCAGGCGGCAGCTGACACGTAACCCCTGCGGCTTCGCCGTTCTGTTTGCTAGATTTCACTGAACAGCCACTGTCTAGTCGTTCTTTCATCTGGCCTCTTAGTACAACCACGAGCCTATTGGCTGTTCAATTCTAAACCGAGATCACACGTGCAAGATCAGGGCTTTTGGTCCGTGGCCTTTTCTTTAATAGTCCCAGTCCTCAGTTTGGTGGAAAACTTTAATCATCAGGACCTTTCTTGACAGAGGAGCAAAATATGTGAAGCCAATGTGGCTTGACATTTTAGGGATTCATCTGAGATTTATTATCTGTCGTCTCCTCAGCGGTCGTGCATTTAGCTGTGTGTTCTTAGGGAAATCACTCAACCTCTCTGAGTTTGTATCATACTCTTACAGGAAGTGCGTGAATGACTGTGGAAGGAATGCTGTCGTTGCTGAAAGGCTGACCCCATCTTGGGTTCCAAGCCTCTGCATGTGAAGCGGGGTACATGGGAGCAGGTGGGCACCACCAGGGCTGAGGAGCTCTCCTGGCCTGGATCAGAAGCAGGAACCCAGCTGGTGAAAGGGGAGGTTGCAGGAGGCAGAAAGCACAAGCCAGGCCGGGGATGATGCAGGTCCACTGAGCGGGGTGAACAAGCCGAGAGCCAAGGAGATGCAGGAAGGAGGAGGGAGGGGATGACCTCTGACCTGCCAGCCCTGCCCCGTCACTCTCCTTTTGCCTGCCTGCCTCCTGCATCCAGAATGCCTTTGTGTGGGATGCTTAGGGACCAGGATGCGGAGTGAGCGCTGCATTTTGTCCACCAGACCATGGGTTTACGTTTCACATTTTGATTTACCTTCTGTTTCCTGTTAATGGTATGCGTCTTCTAAGTTCTAAATGTAAAAGTCTATGTTCTGCCTCAGCTCTAAGGAAAACCAGGGGAAAGAATGTTCTGGGGGAGTCTTTCATGCGGACCCGTGGTGACGGGAAGAAGGATCCCTAGGCTTGAAGTCCTCCCGCCTCGGCCAGCGCCTTCCCAGCCTATGCCTCACCTCGGGAGCTCCTGCTGGCTGGGGTGGGCATTTCGTTTAGAGCCTCCTTTTCTTACTGTAACATGAAGAGGTGGCACCACGAGCTTTCTAGGGCCTCATTGTTCTGAGATCCTGAGAGAAGGGGTCTGACCCCCAGTGGTCCGTCGTGACACGGGCACTAGAATCCAGGGAGAACCCAAAGGGCCCAGGAGAGGGGCCCAGTGCCCCAGCCAGCCAGACACGGGAGAGCCCCTTTCCAGAAACAGGGGCCCCAGATCTGCGTCCGCCTCTGCCCCTCACCCTTCCCTGGCCCATCCCTTCCTTCTCTGTGCTTTAAGACCATTTGCTGGAAAAAGGATGGATGGGAGAGCCCCCCAGGGGGCAGAAATAAAGGCTACTTCAGCTGGGTGCGTGGATTTCCTTCAGCCTCATCACAGCCTCCTGATGCCTTTCTCCAACGGATTTTGCTCCCCACGTTCCCCGAGGGACGGATAATCTCAGTGCCGCCATCCTCTCGTGGCTGACCACTCACCCGTCTACAGGAAGTGCGTGAATGACTGTAAGTCGTTGCTGAAAGGCTGACCCCATCTTGGGTTCCAAGCCTCTGCATGTGAAGCGGGGTACATGGGAGCAGGTGGGCACCACCAGGGCTGAGGAGCTCTCCTGGCCTGGATCAGAAGCAGGAACCCAGCTGGTGAAAGGGGAGGTTGCAGGAGGCAGAAAGCACAAGCCAGGCCGGGGATGATGCAGGTCCACTGAGCGGGGTGAACAAGCCGAGAGCCAAGGAGATGCAGGAAGGAGGAGGGAGGGGATGACCTCTGACCTGCCAGCCCTGCCCCGTCACTCTCCTTTTGCCTGCCTGCCTCCTGCATCCAGAATGCCTTTGTGTGGGATGCTTAGGGACCAGGATGCGGAGTGAGCGCTGCATTTTGTCCACCAGACCATGGGTTTACGTTTCACATTTTGATTTACCTTCTGTTTCCTGTTAATGGTATGCGTCTTCTAAGTTCTAAATGTAAAAGTCTATGTTCTGCCTCAGCTCTAAGGAAAACCAGGGGAAAGAATGTTCTGGGGGAGTCTTTCATGCGGACCCGTGGTGACGGGAAGAAGGATCCCTAGGCTTGAAGTCCTCCCGCCTCGGCCAGCGCCTTCCCAGCCTATGCCTCACCTCGGGAGCTCCTGCTGGCTGGGGTGGGCATTTCGTTTAGAGCCTCCTTTTCTTACTGTAACATGAAGAGGTGGCACCACGAGCTTTCTAGGGCCTCATTGTTCTGAGATCCTGAGAGAAGGGGTCTGACCCCCAGTGGTCCGTCGTGACACGGGCACTAGAATCCAGGGAGAACCCAAAGGGCCCAGGAGAGGGGCCCAGTGCCCCAGCCAGCCAGACACGGGAGAGCCCCTTTCCAGAAACAGGGGCCCCAGATCTGCGTCCGCCTCTGCCCCTCACCCTTCCCTGGCCCATCCCTTCCTTCTCTGTGCTTTAAGACCATTTGCTGGAAAAAGGATGGATGGGAGAGCCCCCCAGGGGGCAGAAATAAAAGGCTACTTCAGCTGGGTGCGTGGATTTCCCCTTCAGCCTCATCACAGCCTCCTGATGCCTTTCTCCAACGGATTTTGCTCCCCACGTTCCCCCGAGGGACGGATAATCTCAGTGCCGCCATCCTCTCGTGGCTGACCACTCACCCGTCTATTCAGATCCAGAGGCTGGAGGGAGAGGAGGTGCTCCAGTAGGTTCGCCCAGCCGCCACGGATTGGCTGTCTTCCGAGTACAGAGCCAGGCACGGAATTACCGAACAGCGGGGCCGGCAGCGCCCTAATAAATCATCCGTGTTGCCTGCCCGAGACTTCACGATGGCAGCTCGTACAGGGAGAGGCTAAGTGACTTGCCTCAGGTCACCCGGCGGAGCCGAGGCTAGAATTCAAGACGTCCTGTCCCCAGTCCCTGTGCTTTCCGTACCCCGAGGCCGAAGAGGACTGATCGGCTTGTATGAGCATAAAGTCAAGGGAAACAGACACCTTTCCCTTAAGGGCTTTAAATTAATAAGGACTCTGGATAAAAAAAAAAAAAAACAAATAGCGAAGGTATTTTTAGGAAGGGACATTGGAAAGCATGGAGGTAAACTCTTGTCTTTAAATGGGGACGACACTAAGAACATGTTGGGGAAAATGATATTTTGAGGGGAAGGAGTCTGTGGAATAGTTTTTCCTACCTTGCTACATCTGTTTTTTAATCCATGTTCCCATCAGCACATCAGACAGTCTCCCTGCCATTTTCTTTTCTTTGACATATTTATCACCTTATTTTCATATGATCCTATCCACCTAGGTATATACAGCTATTAAAGCAACTTTTTTTTTTTTTAGAAAGCATTTTTTTTTTTTTTTTAAATGTTTGGCCTCTTTAACTGTTTTTAAATTTTTATCCATCTTTATTCTTCGGCCTGTGTGGGCCTCCCATCGTGGTTGCCCCCTTCGTTGCAAACAACCAGGTCTGGGCTCATATGGTCCAGAGCACTGGCTGGTAATTGGACACACCAGTCCAGCTGCTCTGCGGGATATTCCTGGGCCAGGGATCGAACGGTGTCTCAATCCCTTCCTTCTCTGTGCTTTAAGACCATTTGCTGGAAAAAGGATGGATGGGAGAGCCCCAGGGGCAGAAATAAAGGCTACTTCAGCTGGGTGCGTGGATTTCCCCTTCAGCCTCATCACAGCCTCCTGATGCCTTTCTCCAACGGATTTTGCTCCCCACGTTCCCCCGAGGGACGGATAATCTCAGTGCCGCCATCCTCTCGTGGCTGACCACTCACCCGTCTATTCAGATCCAGAGGCTGGAGGGAGAGGAGGTGCTCCAGTAGGTTCGCCCAGCCGCCACGGATTGGCTGTCTTCCGAGTACAGAGCCAGGCACGGAATTACCGAACAGCGGGGCCGGCAGCGCCCTAATAAATCATCCGTGTTGCCTGCCCGAGACTTCACGATGGCAGCTCGTACAGGGAGAGGCTAAGTGACTTGCCTCAGGTCACCCGGCGGAGCCGAGGCTAGAATTCAAGACGTCCTGTCCCCAGTCCCTGTGCTTTCCGTACCCCGAGGCCGAAGAGGACTGATCGGCTTGTATGAGCATAAAGTCAAGGGAAACAGACACCTTTCCCTTAAGGGCTTTAAATTAATAAGGACTCTGGATAAAAAAAAAAAAAAACAAATAGCGAAGGTATTTTTAGGAAGGGACATTGGAAAGCATGGAGGTAAACTCTTGTCTTTAAATGGGGACGACACTAAGAACATGTTGGGGAAAATGATATTTTGAGGGGAAGGAGTCTGTGGAATAGTTTTTCCTACCTTGCTACATCTGTTTTTTAATCCATGTTCCCATCAGCACATCAGACAGTCTCCCTGCCATTTTCTTTTCTTTGACATATTTATCACCTTATTTTCATATGATCCTATCCACCTAGGTATATACAGCTATTAAAGCAACTTTTTTTTTTTTTAGAAAGCATTTTTTTTTTTTTTTTAAATGTTTGGCCTCTTTAACTGTTTTTAAATTTTTATCCATCTTTATTCTTCGGCCTGTGTGGGCCTCCCATCGTGGTGGCCTCTCTCGTTGCAAAACACCAGCTCTGGGCACATATGCTCCAGAGCACTGGCTGGTAATTGGACACACCAGTCCAGCTGCTCTGCGGCAAGTGGGATATTCCTGGGCCAGGGATCGAACCGGTGTCCCCTGCAGTGCAACGTGGACTCTTTACCCACCTGACCAATCCCTAAAGCAGCTATTTTTATTTTTTTTTAAGCTTTTGTTTTACTTTTAACTTTTACAGAGTTTTGTTGTTTACAGATATGTATGTTCTCAGATTAGTCATATGTATATCTCCCCCATCCCACCCCTCCCGACCATCACACAGCACCCCTGCAGGATCCCCTTTTCTTACAGAGCAATGACTATAGCTATTTTCTTCACATATGATAGTACAGGCCTTCATGCCACTTCCTTTACACCTCCCACCCACTGCTCATTCCCTACAATGTCCATATGTCCACTGTCCATGTCTCTCTCTTCATCGCTTCACTGCATGTAAAGCAGCTATTTTTAATGTGAGATGCAACTCCAAGCTTCGAACCCCCACAAATAAAACTGACCAGCACTAAAACGTGTGCATTTCCTCCCCAGATAAGCCTGCTTCATTTGCTATCTTTCAAAATGAAAACAATTGATGTGCTGAAAAACAAGGAAACAATGACTAACACAATGTATTTTCCTCCTTCAGGTTAAAATGTTCCAGGAACATCTGACATTGAGAATTAACATTTGTAGCGAGTGGTTACTTTCATGTATTTGAATCTAACTATATACAAGAGCCACTTAGCGACTTTTCTTCACAGAAATTGAAAGTGGTGCTAAATGTTATTGGAATTAAATTCTAAAAGTACAAATGTTATAGGTTCTTATTGAAAACAAAGCCTGTTTATTTCTTTGGCGAGCTGAGAACGAAACATCCTAGTGCCTTTGACATAACGAGATCGGTTAAAGTGCTGCTCCAAAGGTGTGAAGGGTTCTGGAGACCTCCTGGGTGTTGTCAGGCGTGGGTGTTTTTACATTTCACAAGCACAAATAAGCTGTGACTGTGACTTCTGAGCAAGAGTCACCAAGGCCTAGGCTTGCTGCCAAGGCTGAGCTGCGGACCTGGGGGCCAGAGGGGGAAGGTTGTGTCCCAGAGCCTTCATGGAAAGTTATCTTGCCTTGAATGGTTCTTGATCAAAAGTGGACCTGTTATTTGAGATTGGCACTTATTTGTTCTTTTGTTAACTTATGTTCAGTTGATATCTGTGTATCTGCTTTAAGGAGAAGGCTATTGCTTGTGAAATAAGGTTGCTTTATTAACTCCAATAAGAGAAGAGTTGGCTTCTCTGGTGGTCCAGTGGGTAAAGAGTCCACCTTGCAGTGCAAGGGGCACCGGTTCGATCCCTGGTCTGGGAAGATCCCACGTGCTGTGGAGCAGCTGGGCAGTATGTCCAATTATGAGCCAGCGCTCTGGAGTGCATGTTCCCAGAGCCAGTATTCTGCAGGGAGAGAGGCCACTGAGATGGAAGGCCCACACAGGCCAAAGAATAAAGATGGATGAAAACAAATGATGACTTACAGGCAAAAAACAAAAAGTGAAAGTTGAGGTTGGACTTCAGTATGAGCCCTCAATTTCTACCCTCCTGGGGACTGTCACCCGGGTGGCTGCTGGGGGCCACGGCCCTCCCTCATCCCCGCAAAGCTCCACATTCCCGGGTGAGCTTCCTCGGCAGTGCAGAGGCCTCAGGTTATCTCAAGAAACAAGAAAGCTCAACCCTGGGCTTCCCTGGTGGTCCAGTGGGTAAGGACACCGCCTTGCAGTGCAAGGGGCGCCGGTTCGATCCCTGGCCTGGGAAGATCCCACGTGCCGCAGAGCGGCTGGTTCGATGTGTCCAATTACCGAGCCGGAGCTCTGGAGCGCATGTGCCCAGAGCCGGTGCTCTGCGACAACAGAGGCCACCGCGATGGGAGGCCCACATGGGCCAAAGAACAAAGACGGATGAAAACAAATGATGACTTACAGGCAAAAAACAAAAAGTGAAAGTTGAGGTTGGACTTCAGTATGAGCCCTCAATTTCTACCCTCCTGGGGACTGTCACCCGGGTGGCTGCTGGGGGCCACGGCCCTCCCTCATCCCCGCAAAGCTCCACATTCCCGGGTGAGCTTCCTCGGCAGTGCAGAGGCCTCAGGTTATCTCAAGAAACAAGAAAGCTCAACCCTGGGCTTCCCTGGTGGTCCAGTGGGTAAGGACACCGCCTTGCAGTGCAAGGGGCGCCGGTTCGATCCCTGGCCTGGGAAGATCCCACGTGCCGCAGAGCGGCTGGTTCGATGTGTCCAATTACCGAGCCGGAGCTCTGGAGCGCATGTGCCCAGAGCCGGTGCTCTGCGACAACAGAGGCCACCGCGATGGGAGGCCCACATGGGCCAAAGAACAAAGACAGATGAAAATAGATAATGAAAGACCAATAGAAGTAGCCCGCCTGCTCCCCTCCCTCCCCACCCCACTCCCCAAATAAATAAATCTTAAAAAAAAAAAAAGAAAGCTCAACCCAGAGGAGCGTGTTTTCTGGGCATCTCACCTATAGGTGAGGTCTCTGCTACAGAGTTTTTGGTCTTCCCAGGTGGCACTCATGGTAAAGAACCCTCCTGCCAATGAAGGAGACACAAGAGACCTGGGTTCGATCCCTGGGTCGGGAGGACCCCCTGCAGGAGGGCGTGGCAACCTACCCCAGTGTTGTTGCCTTGAGAATCCCCACGGACAGAGGAGCTCAGCAGGCTGTAGTCCGTGGGGTCGCAGACAGCTGGACGTGACTGAAGAGACTTGGCAGGCACATGCCTATGGGGGGCACAGGAGCCCCTCAGACCAATGCTGTAGCAGTCAGGGCTGACAGGGACTGCCTGGGTGAGGAAACTGCCCGTGGCAGCAGGAAGGCCTTAGCCCAAGGCCACGCAGCTTGCTATTGGCTGAGCGAAAATTTGAACCCAGCTCTCTCAATCTCAAACAAATGTCTCTCTACCAGTCATGCAAATACCATTTCCTTTCTCGTGTGGGTTAACCTGTCCCTCCCTCTGAAGGCCTCTTGTTGGGTTGCTTTCATTTCTCTCATTTACATCTGTATCAGGGAAGAGAATGAGTCTTCTGGGCTCTAGATGTATTGGTATTTGTTTTTTCTCTCGTGCAAAATGAAGCGTGAGACATGCCCTGGTTTCCGAATTCAGAGCCGCACTTACCCGTACTGAACAACACCCATCAGTGGGCCAGCAGGGCCGATGTCAAGAGCCTGGGCGACATCCATCAGAAACTGCTTCTGGATTCGGAATCGACGTTTGCCGATGCTCGAGCTCCCATCAATTAAAAATGACAGGTCAACTTTGCAGCCTGAGGAAAGGAAAAAGACTCTGTTATTTTGCTTCTCTCTCATGGCATTCAGGAGACCCAGGTTCGATCCCTGTGTCGGGAAGATCTCTTGGGCGGAAGGGAATGACTTCCCACTCCAGTACTCTTGCTTGGAGAATCCCATAGAGAGAGGAGCCTGGAGGGTTACAGTCCATGGGTTTTAAAAGAGTGGGACACAATTGAGTGACTGAGCACATAACGCATATATATTAACGCAAGAAACGGACAGGAGTTGAGACAGTTTTAAGTAGAGTTGATTTGAAATACTTAGTAAAGAGTGATACCAGAGAATTAGCACCTTACGTGAAAAGGTTCTGAGAACACGTCTTGTTCTCTTGCTGCAGTGCATGGCAGTCAAAAGCAGAGAAGTAGGTGATGACAGGGACCTCTCTGGACCTGGCTGGCTCTGCTCTGACTGGAATCAATGCCTGGCTCACTGGGGACCTCGTAAGCCTTTAGACACCGTCTGCCTGGATGTCCGGACCCTCAGCAGGCTGTAGTCCGTGGGGTCGCAGACAGCTGGACGTGACTGAAGAGACTTGGCAGGCACATGCCTATGGGGGGCACAGGAGCCCCTCAGACCAATGCTGTAGCAGTCAGGGCTGACAGGGACTGCCTGGGTGAGGAAACTGCCCGTGGCAGCAGGAAGGCCTTAGCCCAAGGCCACGCAGCTTGCTATTGGCTGAGCGAAAATTTGAACCCAGCTCTCTCAATCTCAAACAAATGTCTCTCTACCAGTCATGCAAATACCATTTCCTTTCTCGTGTGGGTTAACCTGTCCCTCCCTCTGAAGGCCTCTTGTTGGGTTGCTTTCATTTCTCTCATTTACATCTGTATCAGGGAAGAGAATGAGTCTTCTGGGCTCTAGATGTATTGGTATTTGTTTTTTCTCTCGTGCAAAATGAAGCGTGAGACATGCCCTGGTTTCCGAATTCAGAGCCGCACTTACCCGTACTGAACAACACCCATCAGTGGGCCAGCAGGGCCGATGTCAAGAGCCTGGGCGACATCCATCAGAAACTGCTTCTGGATTCGGAATCGACGTTTGCCGATGCTCGAGCTCCCATCAATTAAAAATGACAGGTCAACTTTGCAGCCTGAGGAAAGGAAAAAGACTCTGTTATTTTGCTTCTCTCTCATGGCATTCAGGAGACCCAGGTTCGATCCCTGTGTCGGGAAGATCTCTTGGCGGAAGGGAATGACTTCCCACTCCAGTACTCTTGCTTGGAGAATCCCATAGAGAGAGGAGCCTGGAGGGTTACAGTCCATGGGTTTTAAAAGAGTGGGACACAATTGAGTGACTGAGCACATAACGCATATATATTAACGCAAGAAACGGACAGGAGTTGAGACAGTTTTAAGTAGAGTTGATTTGAAATACTTAGTAAAGAGTGATACCAGAGAATTAGCACCTTACGTGAAAAGGTTCTGAGAACACGTCTTGTTCTCTTGCTGCAGTGCATGGCAGTCAAAAGCAGAGAAGTAGGTGATGACAGGGACCTCTCTGGACCTGGCTGGCTCTGCTCTGACTGGAATCAATGCCTGGCTCACTGGGGACCTCGTAAGCCTTTAGACACCGTCTGCCTGGATGTCCGGACCCTGCCAAGTCTTATTCAGCGGGCTACCCCTGTCCTTTGCTGCCCTCACACTGCCTATGCCCAAGCACGATTCTCGAGTTGAAACTGGAAGAAGCAAATGAAGTCAAGAAGTGACTCGAAAGAGGCCACCAAAGCACAGGATAAAGTAAGAGAGCAGGAGAACTCCTCTCCGGCCTGGCCTGTACCCTAACGGCCAGCCCACTCTTTCCTAGGTCCGGGCTTGCGATGTGATGTGCCGCCAGCAGGTGGCGGTGGTGCTCTTTAGGGCTCTCTGCCCACCGGCACCGACAGTCTGCCGGAAATTCCCAGGCTCCACCTGGACTTAGAATCAGATCCCAGTTTAGCAAGATCCCCAGGTGGTTCGTGCGCACAAGAAAGTTTGAGAAGCACTCCTGAAGAGCGGTTGTCTTTCCAAAGTCAGCAATTAGTTCGATATGCCTTTTTTTTTTATTTATTTTTTTTTTTTTTAAGTTTTTACAGAGTTCTGTTGTTCACAGACATGCATGTTCCCGGATCAGTTTTAAATGAAAATTTAAAATGAAAATTCCTTCTTTTTCCTTTTCAGGAAAAAAGTAATTAGAGTAAGGGCTAAAAGTCAGTCGGTCGTGTCTGACTCTTGGTGGCCCACGGACGAATCATGGAGCTCTCCTGTCAAGAATACTGGAGTGGGTAGCGGTTCCCTTCCCCAGGGGATCTTCCCAACTCAGGAATAGGGCCAGGGTCTCCTGCTCCTGCATGGCAGGTGGATTCTTCACCAGCTGAGCTATGAGGGTCAAAGGGGATGTTCTCTTTAAGAACACGGATTTGATCGTTTAGGTCACCATAAAGCAGTGAGTTCCCTGTGCTATACAGTGGGTTCTCGTTAGTTAGCAGTTTAATACCCCGTATTCATCGCATGTGTATGTCAATCCCAAACTCGCCGTTCATCCCACCCCAGATTTTCCCCTTGGTATCCCCATGTTTGTTCTCTATGTCTGTGTCTTTATTTCTGCTTAGAAAATAAGATCATCTATACCATTTTTTCTAGATTCCATATATATGCATTAATACACGGCATGTGACTTCCTGCCAGGGACCTCGTAAGCCTTTAGACACCGTCTGCCTGGATGCGGGCTTACCCCTGTCCTTTGCTGCCCTCACACTGCCTATGCCCAAGCACGATTCTCGAGTTGAAACTGGAAGAAGCAAATGAAGTCAAGAAGTGACTCGAAAGAGGCCACCAAAGCACAGGATAAAGTAAGAGAGCAGGAGAACTCCTCTCCGGCCTGGCCTGTACCCTAACGGCCAGCCCACTCTTTCCTAGGTCCGGGCTTGCGATGTGATGTGCCGCCAGCAGGTGGCGGTGGTGCTCTTTAGGGCTCTCTGCCCACCGGCACCGACAGTCTGCCGGAAATTCCCAGGCTCCACCTGGACTTAGAATCAGATCCCAGTTTAGCAAGATCCCCAGGTGGTTCGTGCGCACAAGAAAGTTTGAGAAGCACTCCTGAAGAGCGGTTGTCTTTCCAAAGTCAGCAATTAGTTCGATATGCCTTTTTTTTTTATTTATTTTTTTTTTTTTTAAGTTTTTACAGAGTTCTGTTGTTCACAGACATGCATGTTCCCGGATCAGTTTTAAATGAAAATTTAAAATGAAAATTCCTTCTTTTTCCTTTTCAGGAAAAAAGTAATTAGAGTAAGGGCTAAAAGTCAGTCGGTCGTGTCTGACTCTTGGTGGCCCACGGACGAATCATGGAGCTCTCCTGTCAAGAATACTGGAGTGGGTAGCGGTTCCCTTCCCCAGGGGATCTTCCCAACTCAGGAATAGGGCCAGGGTCTCCTGCTCCTGCATGGCAGGTGGATTCTTCACCAGCTGAGCTATGAGGGTCAAAGGGGATGTTCTCTTTAAGAACACGGATTTGATCGTTTAGGTCACCATAAAGCAGTGAGTTCCCTGTGCTATACAGTGGGTTCTCGTTAGTTAGCAGTTTAATACCCCGTATTCATCGCATGTGTATGTCAATCCCAAACTCGCCGTTCATCCCACCCCAGATTTTCCCCTTGGTATCCCCATGTTTGTTCTCTATGTCTGTGTCTTTATTTCTGCTTAGAAAATAAGATCATCTATACCATTTTTTCTAGATTCCATATATATGCATTAATACACGGCATGTGTTTTTCTCTTTCTGACTTCCCTCTGTGTGACAGTCTGTAGGTCTGTCCACCTCTCTGCACATAGCACAGTTTCATTCCCTTTTATGGCTGAGTAATATTCCACTGCATATAAGTATTACGCCATCTTTATCCAGTCCTTTGTTGAAGGACATTTAGCTTGGTTCCATGCCCTTACTATTGTAAATAGTGCTGCAGTGAACATTGGGATGCATGTATCTTTTTGGTTATGGTTATGGCTTTCCCTGGAAATATGCCCAGGAGTAGGATTGCAGGGTCACAGGGTAGGTCTAAGTTTAGTTTTTTTTAAGGAACCTCCACATGGTTCTCCATAATGGCTGTATCAATTTACATTCCCAGCCTAGGAAGATTCCCTTTTCCCCACACCCTCTCCAGCATTTATTGTTTATAGATTTTTTGATGATGGCTATTCTTTTTTTTGTTTTTTTAAAGATTTATTTATTTATTTGTTTTGGGAGGGGGTCAGGTTGGGGAGGGAGGGGAGCAAGCGGGCCACTTCTATTGGTCTTTCATTTCTCTATGTTCATCCGTCTTTGTTCTTTGGCCCATGTGGGCCTCCCATCACGGTGGCCTCTGTTGTCACAGAGCGCCGGCTCTGGGCGCATGCACCCCAGAGCTCCGGCTCGGTGATTGGACACATCAGTCTAGCCACTCCGTGGCACGTGGGATCTTCCCAGGCCAGGGATCGAACCGGCACCCCTTACACTGCAAGGCGGTGTCCTTACCCACTGGACCACCAAGGGAAGCCCGATGATGGCTATTCTGATGAGCGTGAGGTGATGTCTCATTGCAGTTTTGATTTGCATCCAAGGATACTTTCATGACAATGGCTTGCGCTCAGGGCCTGCGCTCACTGAGGCCCTAGTGGCTTTCTCATCTTGAGATGAAAGCCTGTTGATGGGAAGATGACAGTGTCAATTCAGAGGATGGATTACATTTTAACCCGTATTCATCGCATGTGTATGTCAATCCCAAACTCGCCGTTCATCCCACCCCAGATTTTCCCCTTGGTATCCCCATGTTTGTTCTCTATGTCTGTGTCTTTATTTCTGCTTAGAAAATAAGATCATCTATACCATTTTTTCTAGATTCCATATATATGCATTAATACACGGCATGTGTTTTTCTCTTTCTGACTTCCCTCTGTGTGACAGTCTGTAGGTCTGTCCACCTCTCTGCACATAGCACAGTTTCATTCCCTTTTATGGCTGAGTAATATTCCACTGCATATAAGTATTACGCCATCTTTATCCAGTCCTTTGTTGAAGGACATTTAGCTTGGTTCCATGCCCTTACTATTGTAAATAGTGCTGCAGTGAACATTGGGATGCATGTATCTTTTTGGTTATGGTTATGGCTTTCCCTGGAAATATGCCCAGGAGTAGGATTGCAGGGTCACAGGGTAGGTCTAAGTTTAGTTTTTTTTAAGGAACCTCCACATGGTTCTCCATAATGGCTGTATCAATTTACATTCCCAGCCTAGGAAGATTCCCTTTTCCCCACACCCTCTCCAGCATTTATTGTTTATAGATTTTTTGATGATGGCTATTCTTTTTTTTGTTTTTTTAAAGATTTATTTATTTATTTGTTTTGGGAGGGGGTCAGGTTGGGGAGGGAGGGGAGCAAGCGGGCCACTTCTATTGGTCTTTCATTTCTCTATGTTCATCCGTCTTTGTTCTTTGGCCCATGTGGGCCTCCCATCACGGTGGCCTCTGTTGTCACAGAGCGCCGGCTCTGGGTGCATGCACCCCAGAGCTCCGGCTCGGTGATTGGACACATCAGTCTAGCCACTCCGTGGCACGTGGGATCTTCCCAGGCCAGGGATCGAACCGGCACCCCTTACACTGCAAGGCGGTGTCCTTACCCACTGGACCACCAAGGGAAGCCCGATGATGGCTATTCTGATGAGCGTGAGGTGATGTCTCATTGCAGTTTTGATTTGCATCCAAGGATACTTTCATGACAATGGCTTGCGCTCAGGGCCTGCGCTCACTGAGGCCCTAGTGGCTTTCTCATCTTGAGATGAAAGCCTGTTGATGGGAAGATGACAGTGTCAATTCAGAGGATGGAACTGGGTTATGAAGGGTTCCACATGAGCGATTTATCATGCTCACCGAGCCTGGAAGGGGAGGAAGACGAGGTAAGACAAAGTATCTACAGGAATCCATCTACCAATTTTCTTAATTGCTTTGGTTTTCTTCAACTCGATACAAGCTTACAGATGAAGGCTTTGCCGTTGGCCAATATATTAGATCAGTGGGTTTTTTTTTTTAAACCCTGGATAAGTATCAGAGTTGTTTACTCAGTTTCAACAAATAAGATACCTAGGAATCACTCCAGGCGGTGTTTCTCAAGGGTTAATTGTCTGAGTCAGTTGGTCCTCGGTGTGAGATCTTGCGTTTCTAACAAGCTCCCAGGTGATGCCTGAGGCTGCTGGTCGTCAGACCACACTGTGAGTGGCAACACTGAGGGACAGTCTGGTTCGGTAAGTATGAGACAGGAATTGGCATCTCTAATTGGTGATTCTCACACAGAGGCGAGTGGAGACTTGCAACCCATTGGCAGCTGACTTGTTGCCGCTTTCAGGGGGAAGTTGCAGGTGTTCGCCCCACACAGCTCCCTCCTGATTTTCCTCTTTTTCCCTGGTCTCTTTCTTGCATCCTCAGGTGGACTCTCTTCCATCCAGCCAGTCTCTAAGGTCTTCAGGTTGAAGTTCTCTGTTTCTTCTGACTCTGTCCTGTCTCCCTAGGTCACACTGTTCAGTTCTCAAAACCTTGGTTTTGAACTCATCATCTTCCAGGTCTGCATTTGCAGCTGGGCTGTTGTTTCTGAGTGTCAGATCTGGGGAGTCGCCTCTCTGCTAGACGGATGCCGACAGAAACGCCCTCCGGCCCGACCTGCTCCACCTCCAGTGGTCCTCAGGGCAGCACCCTCTGCCGTAGCTGTTCAGATCATCTTTGACTGCTCCCTCTCCCCTCCTCCACCCCTTCTTCCTTCTGTCTCCCTAATGTGTCCATTTCCCTCTGTTCATGTTTCCTGCCCTGAGCTCTGGGTATCCTCATCTCTGCAGGACCACCCTCCCCACCGGCAAGTCAGTCCCCTCTGTTCATCCCCCCGGCTCTCCTCACTCCACCCCACCCTGTTGCCATGGTGCCATTGTAAACATCGGAGCCTCTTCCCCTCTTGCACATGGATAGCTTAAATCCTTCAGAAGCTTCCCTTTTCCCTTAGAACAAAGGAACAGAAAATAGGAGATGGACAGATTGAGGCGGGAGAGAGGCGAGTGTGGATGGGAGTGAGTGGGCAGCGGGGAGAGAGGGCAGATCGGATGTCAGAGCCACTGTGGGTTTCTAGTTGTCCGTTCACTTACTTGGATCTCCCTGGGATGCTGGCTCTGAAGACTGTGTGCTTAATTCTTCTTTTGGAACAAACCCTGAAAAGAGCAGTAAAATTTCTGGTGACTTACAAGAACAGGAAGCATCTGGCCTCGCCCCAGGGATGGGGACGGAATGTATATTCACACTCAGCTCCGGGGGTGTGACTTGCTTCTAACTGTGCTCTCCCCACACCAGCCCCATCTGAGCAGATAAGATGGGTGAACAGGTACGGACAGCTCAGTATTTACAGACACAGCACTCCTCTGGGTGCTTGCGGGCATTTGAAGTCAGGTGACTTCAGATCTGTCCCCTATGGCCCCTTAACATATTCTGCCCGAGCCTTTGTCTCCTTATCTGAAAGCATTAAGCACTTTGGCCAAGTAAACAATGGCTCTGAACAATTCGGAAAATCTTGAGGTCCTGGGGCAGGAGTCTCACGCATCACATCAACCTTTCCTGGGTTCCTCAGTTCATATTCAGTGACAGAGCGGATGAACAAAGATGAATGAGATCGAGGACAGGGTGGGTTGGGCATAGACTGGAGGAGAAAAGATGAGATACAAACCGCTCAAACAAGCTAGAGGGTCTACAGTGTAGCCGTTCCCTTTCTTGTGATCAGATACAGTTGCAGAAGAGTTTAGTGCCTTGAGAGAGAGAATGAGAGAGAGAGTGTGTGTGTGTGTGTGTGGAATGTCAGCTTCAGGGTCTTTAGAGCTGTCACAAATATATAAAGACAGCGGCCTTTTTAGGTTTAGAAAGGCCACTGAGTTTCTCGGGCAGAGTAAAGTTGCTGCACCCAAAGTGAGTCTGCATTTCTGGGATGCAGGGTCGTGCTCGCCAAGAGGCCCGCCCCACCCCCACCGCCATGGAGGAAGGTGCTTAGGACCCTGCTCTTGGCAGTGGTGAGCTTTCTCCTGGCTTGTTAGTTTTTCCAATTTGCAAAGCACATGATTTCATCTTCCCACTAAAGGTCAGCTTGCTCATCCCACTTCCTCACATCATTTAAAAAATTCACTAATGGCATTTCTCAGCCAGGAGCCCCGGGAGGGGAAGAACTACACGTCCAGAGGCCTGAATCCTCTCCTCCCCCTCCCCCTGCCCTCAACCCAGCAGAGGCTGCCCTTGGACCAAGAGTCCGAAGGCTGTATTAACTATTGGAGTTTTAGACACATTGATGCAGTAAACAGGGAATGACACCCGTTCAAGTAAAGGGAAAACCTCAGTCCTATTTGCAAAGAAGGAAGAAGAAATAGAAGGAAGTCAGAGTGTGCCCCCAAGAGCAGTGAGGGTCTCACCCATATTGGAGGCTGGCAACTCACTCCCTGCTGCCTTTTTGTTTTCACATTTCCTTTTTACTGTGTGTTCTAGTCTTGTGCCTGACCCAGGCCTCCCTGTGGGGGTTCAGCGGGCCCTTGGCATGGCCACCAGACCCTGACATGGGAGGTGACACTGTTGGAAAGGCTTCTCTAGCAGAGTTTGGGCTCTGTGCTGCCCGCTGTAATCCTGAGTCTTGATCCGGAAGGATGGGTTGTATAATTACCTGCGTCAAGCAGGACCAATCCAGGTTTCCACAAGGCAGGTTCCCCTGATTTTCAAAATGAAAAAGAAAACAAATTCATTGTTTAGATGAAACCAGAAAAGTCCTCAAGTCAACTGCCAGGATAAAAATGTTTTCTAATTATGGCAGAAAGGTCAGTAAAGAAACACAAGACCAGACGGTGGATGAAGTAACCTGAATCAGTCTGTGAAATTTTCTCACTTTAAGCTCTTAAAGTTAGAGATAAAGACATTTTTGCTCCTTTCTTCCTTTCACTATGCACCAGTAACCATGGAATAATAAGAATCTTGGAATTCCAAGGGACCTAAAAGCTCATGGAATTCGAACCAATTTCCTAATCTGCCTCTGTAACATCTCTACCAGTGAGGGGCAGGCTGGTGCTTGAATACCTCTGAAGACAGGGAGATCATTACTTTTGCAACGAAAGTAGCAGATTTCTTCTTGGACTGTTGAGACTTTGAGAAAACTTTTCATTACGTCAATCCAAAACCTTTCTGTACCATCCATTCATCCATCCTTCCATCTATCCATCACACTTAAGCACCCAACATATGCCCATTATCATCCCAGGAACATTTTTCTCATCCATCTGTTGGTGTTTCTTTCCTGGGAGCCACACAGAACAAATCTGGCCCCTTCCGGCCGTAGGAAGTCCCCTTATTTCCGGAGGCTCTCCTTCTCACCACGTGCCTTAAGCGGAACACATCAAAGCAGCGCCTGACATCCTCATCGTTAAAGGCCCTTCACCGTGCCCTGGAGCGGATGCAGGGGCAGGAGAGGCTGGGAGGGGAATGTTCTTATCCAGTCGTCCCCGATCTCTTTGGGGGATTATATGTGGGAGGGACTCAGAGGCAGCAAAACATACTAGGACGCCTAACACCCACATGGCGGTTTCTCTCCCTCCTCCCTACCCCGCGCTCCTCTTCCGCTCACAAGGCTGAGAGCGTCACCAGCTGTCTCTTGAAGGCCATCAGCTTACCAGCACATTGCGGTTATTAACACACTCAAATGAATTGATATTTTCCTTCGCATGATTCAAAGATGCCCGGCTATTTGAAAGATTGTGCTCTTGTAGGTTCTGGATTCATGGTGAGAAGTGAATTTCCTTTGGATCAGCCATGAACCAGGTGTAGGACCATGAACAAGTCACATGCCCTCCAGGAGCCTTAACTTCTTTCTGAGTAACATGAGCAGTGGGATAGTCTCCAAGTTCAAAATATTTATGACCTATAGGTTTAAGTCTTCAGCTTCTTTAGCCTTATTTCTCTATCGCCACCTACTGGTAATCTGCAGTTTTTGGGGGGGGAAAAAAAAAATTTTCTCACTTTAAGCTCTTAAAGTTAGAGATAAAGACATTTTTGCTCCTTTCTTCCTTTCACTATGCACCAGTAACCATGGAATAATAAGAATCTTGGAATTCCAAGGGACCTAAAAGCTCATGGAATTCGAACCAATTTCCTAATCTGCCTCTGTAACATCTCTACCAGTGAGGGGCAGGCTGGTGCTTGAATACCTCTGAAGACAGAGAGATCATTACTTTTGCAACGAAAGTAGCAGATTTCTTCTTGGACTGTTGAGACTTTGAGAAAACTTTTCATTACGTCAATCCAAAACCTTTCTGTACCATCCATTCATCCATCCTTCCATCTATCCATCACACTTAAGCACCCAACATATGCCCATTATCATCCCAGGAACATTTTTCTCATCCATCTGTTGGTGTTTCTTTCCTGGGAGCCACACAGAACAAATCTGGCCCCTTCCGGCCGTAGGAAGTCCCCTTATTTCCGGAGGCTCTCCTTCTCACCACGTGCCTTAAGCGGAACACATCAAAGCAGCGCCTGACATCCTCATCGTTAAAGGCCCTTCACCGTGCCCTGGAGCGGATGCAGGGGCAGGAGAGGCTGGGAGGGGAATGTTCTTATCCAGTCGTCCCCGATCTCTTTGGGGGATTATATGTGGGAGGGACTCAGAGGCAGCAAAACATACTAGGACGCCTAACACCCACATGGCGGTTTCTCTCCCTCCTCCCTACCCCCGCCGCTCCTCTTCCGCTCACAAGGCTGAGAGCGTCACCAGCTGTCTCTTGAAGGCCATCAGCTTACCAGCACATTGCGGTTATTAACACACTCAAATGAATTGATATTTTCCTTCGCATGATTCAAAGATGCCCGGCTATTTGAAAGATTGTGCTCTTGTAGGTTCTGGATTCATGGTGAGAAGTGAATTTCCTTTGGATCAGCCATGAACCAGGTGTAGGACCATGAACAAGTCACATGCCCTCCAGGAGCCTTAACTTCTTTCTGAGTAACATGAGCAGTGGGATAGTCTCCAAGTTCAAAATATTTATGACCTATAGGTTTAAGTCTTCAGCTTCTTTAGCCTTATTTCTCTATCGCCACCTACTGGTAAAATATATACACTCTGCCCTTTTCCTTAAAAACAAATTTGCTGGTGACATGTCAGTTTTTGCCTAAGGCTCTCAGTACCCTTGGGTATGAGGAAGGATTAGAATGCTGAGTGCTCCATCGGGTTAGTAGGAGATAAACCGTTCTCAGACTCGAGGGAGTTCCAGGCCTCTTACTCTTGTCCTGGAGCCCTGTCCTGCATCTCTGCCACTTTCATTTGTTTGGGGCAAGTTTGAACCAAATTGCTTTCATCCAAAAGCCAACGGTTGAAAAAATACTTGGACAGCTCCGACCTGGTGTTCTGGGGCTTCGTAGTAATGAGAAGTATATTTGTGAGAACATCTGTGTCCTGATGTCAAGGTCAAGGGCGTGGTGTGGGGAAAACAGAAGTCAGAAGACTGTTCTGAGTCTACCAAATACTAGCTTGGAGCCTGGGGGGCTTGCGTTCCTTCTCTCATCTTCAGTTTTCGCCTGCATAAAGCTGAGGACAGGAGGACTTGTCCTGCCTTGCCTCACAATGAAGGGTGTTGTTGTTTAGTTGCTAAGTCCTGCCCAACTCTTTGCAGCCCCATGGACTGTCGCCCGTCAGGCTCCTCTGTCCATGGGACTCTCCAGGCAAGAATACTGAAGGGAGTTGCCATTTTCTTCTCCAGGGGATCTTCCCAGCCCAGGGATCGAACCCATGTTTCCTGGTTCGCAGGCGGATTCTTTGCCACTGAGCCACCTGGGAAGCCCTCACACAAGGGTAAATATGTATAAAATCACTCTGAAAAGTGTAAAAAAGGCACTGTGAAGAAACAGCCAGTTATTTTTATGACAATCCTGGCCCTGTCCTCTTATCGATACAGTCAGTGTCTATGGGAGGTATTGATTTTGACTACATATTGACCTTACGAGCGTTATGTCAGAAAAGCCCTGTGGCTCAGGTACAGCTATGATCCTACTTTACAGGTGAGAAAACTGAAACACAAGGACCAGCAGAGCAGAGTATTAAACCCAGGCAGGTAGGCTCCGCCTGTGCATAGTCACCACCTGTTTGTGATGGGGGCATCATTGTTGCTTCGGCCTCTCAGGGTTCTTGGGGTCTGGGCAGGGGGTGGGGAGGTGCACAGAGACGCCAGGCCTTGTCACACCAAGCACGAGGGCCCAGAGCATCCCTGGTTTAAACTGCCTGCCCACCCTTGCACGGGTTACAGCTCCTGCTGTTCCCTGCCCATCCGGCAGTCCTAGCCAGGACCCAGTGAGAGGCATGACACGTGGTCCTTAGGGCTCTCAACGTTTATGGGACGGACACACGGGTGGCCGCTCAGCCCTCAGCTTCTCCCCAGGGACTCCTGCTGCGGCTTTTAGAAGGAGGTGGCTGTCTGAGAACCAGGGGACTCTGCACACCTCTCTTCTGGGGCCTGGCCTCGGGCCTGCAGCCCCATGCTCGAGAGCTGCTGGAGAAAGCTGGAGACAGTCAGAGGTCCTGGACACGGGCTTGGAGCCTGGGGGGCTTGCGTTCCTTCTCTCATCTTCAGTTTTCGCCTGCATAAAGCTGAGGACAGGAGGACTTGTCCTGCCTTGCCTCACAATGAAGGGTGTTGTTGTTTAGTTGCTAAGTCCTGCCCAACTCTTTGCAGCCCCATGGACTGTCGCCCGTCAGGCTCCTCTGTCCATGGGACTCTCCAGGCAAGAATACTGAAGGGAGTTGCCATTTTCTTCTCCAGGGGATCTTCCCAGCCCAGGGATCGAACCCATGTTTCCTGGTTCGCAGGCGGATTCTTTGCCACTGAGCCACCTGGGAAGCCCTCACACAAGGGTAAATATGTATAAAATCACTCTGAAAAGTGTAAAAAAGGCACTGTGAAGAAACAGCCAGTTATTTTTATGACAATCCTGGCCCTGTCCTCTTATCGATACAGTCAGTGTCTATGGGAGGTATTGATTTTGACTACATATTGACCTTACGAGCGTTATGTCAGAAAAGCCCTGTGGCTCAGGTACAGCTATGATCCTACTTTACAGGTGAGAAAACTGAAACACAAGGACCAGCAGAGCAGAGTATTAAACCCAGGCAGGTAGGCTCCGCCTGTGCATAGTCACCACCTGTTTGTGATGGGGGCATCATTGTTGCTTCGGCCTCTCAGGGTTCTTGGGGTCTGGGCAGGGGGTGGGGAGGTGCACAGAGACGCCAGGCCTTGTCACACCAAGCACGAGGGCCCAGAGCATCCCTGGTTTAAACTGCCTGCCCACCCTTGCACGGGTTACAGCTCCTGCTGTTCCCTGCCCATCCGGCAGTCCTAGCCAGGACCCAGTGAGAGGCATGACACGTGGTCCTTAGGGCTCTCAACGTTTATGGGACGGACACACGGGTGGCCGCTCAGCCCTCAGCTTCTCCCCAGGGACTCCTGCTGCGGCTTTTAGAAGGAGGTGGCTGTCTGAGAACCAGGGGACTCTGCACACCTCTCTTCTGGGGCCTGGCCTCGGGCCTGCAGCCCCATGCTCGAGAGCTGCTGGAGAAAGCTGGAGACAGTCAGAGGTCCTGGACACGGGCATTGGGCTAGCAATGCATCCACAGCCTGAGGCTTACAGATGGGTTCCCCTCCAGAGTTCCGCCTGGGGCATTCGTCTGGGAGCTGGCAGCCTCTTCTCCTGGAAACATCAACGCCAGGGTTGCGTTTCCAGGCCAGTGAACGTTATCTGATCAAACAGAGCTCAGGGTGCCGTGAAGCCAGGCAGCGGAAGGCTGGTTCCGAGGAAAAGATCCCGAGTTCTAGCTTCAGTCTTCACTCCTCCCTCCCCTGGGGCACAGCCGGAGCCGTCAGGCCATCACAGGTGGACTCAAAGGGTCCTGGTTGGGGGTCAGGGTCTGCCTGTTGGGGGATGCATGATGGCATCGCTGATGACTCTGAAGGTGGGGGTATGGGATCTGCAAAGGCAGAAGTTCCAGCCCCAGAATATTAGAATCTGGAGACATTTGAGTCATCTTTGTAGTTCTAACACACAGCACAGGGTCTGACATATTGTAGGCTCAGTACGTTTTTTTTTTTTTTTTTTAAATGAGAGAATGGTTCTCCTGCCATGGAGGTGGTGGCTTAAGCTGGGGACAAGTTATGTCAAGTTACATCTGTGGGCAGAAAGCATAGTGAGAGAAAGAAGCAGGACTCAACTTGGGGTCCTACGGTGAAGGTGAAACATGGAGGCCGCTGATAATATCCTTAGGTCTGTACATGGCTGCCCAGCACAGATGGGGTATTTGCTGGGGCTCATGAGGTTCCATCCCATATGATATAATTTTCTCAGTGACTGGAGAGGAGACAAAAAGTGATGTGCTAATCAACTTAGGAGATGAGAGAGAAGTTGGAAGGAGAGTTAATACAGTCAGCGACAGAATTTAGGTTCAGGAAGACGTCAGCCGACTAAATGAAGGGAGGAGTTAGTAGAATTCAGCGTGATCTCCTAAGTGGGGTGCAAAACCTCCGTTGCACCAGGACCGTGTTGGGGTGACCTGCTTCTCTAGAAACACAAGAGAAAAAGCCCTGGGAACTTGAGTGATTGCCAGTTCAGTAGGAGACAGAGCTGATGAGGAGACAAAGCCTCCCCCAGATGGAACTTGGGATGTTTTCAAGGAACCAGAGTATTTAGGGCAAGGGAGGCAGGTCGTTCACGGCCCACAGGGCAGTGCGTCCTGCTCAGAGGGCCTGCCTTGAGTCACCACCAGCAGACTGGGGTTGACAGAACATCAACGCCAGGGTTGCGTTTCCAGGCCCAGTGAACGTTTTATCTTGATCAAACAGAGCTCAGGGTGCCGTGAAGCCAGGCAGCGGAAGGCTGGTTCCGAGGAAAAGATCCCGAGTTCTAGCTTCAGTCTTCACTCCTCCCTCCCCTGGGGCACAGCCGGAGCCGTCAGGCCATCACAGGTGGACTCAAAGGGTCCTGGTTGGGGGTCAGGGTCTGCCTGTTGGGGGATGCATGATGGCATCGCTGATGACTCTGAAGGTGGGGGTATGGGATCTGCAAAGGCAGAAGTTCCAGCCCCAGAATATTAGAATCTGGAGACATTTGAGTCATCTTTGTAGTTCTAACACACAGCACAGGGTCTGACATATTGTAGGCTCAGTACGTTTTTTTTTTTTTTTTTTAAATGAGAGAATGGTTCTCCTGCCATGGAGGTGGTGGCTTAAGCTGGGGACAAGTTATGTCAAGTTACATCTGTGGGCAGAAAGCATAGTGAGAGAAAGAAGCAGGACTCAACTTGGGGTCCTACGGTGAAGGTGAAACATGGAGGCCGCTGATAATATCCTTAGGTCTGTACATGGCTGCCCAGCACAGATGGGGTATTTGCTGGGGCTCATGAGGTTCCATCCCATATGATATAATTTTCTCAGTGACTGGAGAGGAGACAAAAAGTGATGTGCTAATCAACTTAGGAGATGAGAGAGAAGTTGGAAGGAGAGTTAATACAGTCAGCGACAGAATTTAGGTTCAGGAAGACGTCAGCCGACTAAATGAAGGGAGGAGTTAGTAGAATTCAGCGTGATCTCCTAAGTGGGGTGCAAAACCTCCGTTGCACCAGGACCGTGTTGGGGTGACCTGCTTCTCTAGAAACACAAGAGAAAAAGCCCTGGGAACTTGAGTGATTGCCAGTTCAGTAGGAGACAGAGCTGATGAGGAGACAAAGCCTCCCCCAGATGGAACTTGGGATGTTTTCAAGGAACCAGAGTATTTAGGGCAAGGGAGGCAGGTCGTTCGCACGGCCCACAGGGCAGTGCGTCCTGCTCAGAGGGCCTGCCTTGAGTCACCACCAGCAGACTGGGGTTCAGCCGGAGGGTGTGCTGCAAAGTCACGTAAAGACCTGTTGGAGGGATGAGAGAAATTTATCCCAGAGAAGACAAAGTGTAAAGACAAAACGCTGCTTTCATATCCTAGAAAGCCTCTCCCATTTATTCTCTTAACAAATACTGAAGACCCCCAAAGAGCTTGTGTGTTTATTTTTCTCTAATTAGAAATTAAAACTCATTTGAAACAGACGATCAATGATCCATCTATTTCACTGTCCATTCACTTAAAAGGAACCACAGCCTTATTTATAACTATTTTCTGAAACAAAAATACTCAATGAGAAGAGTCGCCAGTTTCTTCAGTGTCTGGCCTGAGAGAAGACAGCTCAAATCAGATGTTGGTTCCTTCAGCCACTCTGTGGTGACATGACATTATTGTTGAAGGGTTTGAAAAAACTCTGGCCTCAAACAGTCATAGAGGCAGAGAAAGGAGGGCCTCATAGAAGTGCTGAGAGCAGGGCCCTCAGCCCACACTGTAAGACGTAGGAATTTAGACCCATTAGGGACAATCAGGCTTAAGTTCTAGGTAGTGTGTCTAACAGTGGGCCTTGGAAGCTCTGGGCCCCTCACAGAGTTATTCCCCACAGAGCAAGGACCTCCCTGGGGACGCAGGGGTAAAGCAGGAGAGGCAGATTCTTTTCCTGGTGCAGGAAATGGCAACGTACTCCACACTGTTCTTGCCTGGGGAAATCCCGTGGACAGAGGAGCTACAGTTCATGGGGTCACAAAAGAGTTGAATGTGACTTAGCGACTAAACAACAAAAACACAAGGCAAAGGGCCTCTGGCTGGCATCTCATAAAGGATTCACTTGTTTGGTGGGAAATTAGATCAGATGGCCTTTATTTTTTTCAATGTGACATAAAGTAAATATTTTCACGGACTGTGATTACAAAGTGGAAATCAGTCAAGTACATTCAGTTCAGTTCAGTTGCTCAGTTGTATCCGAGTCTGCGACCCCATGAACGGCAGCACAGCAGGCCTCCCTGTCCTCACCCTCTCCTGGAGGTTAATCAAGCTCATAAAGTGCTTAGAAGGTTAAAAATCAGATGTCTGAACTGATCTGAAAGACCAACACAGAAAAGGCTGGAAGTGGGAAGGATGAGAAAACCCGAGTGCGTTACACCCCCTGATCTAGCACTTCAAAACAGAGTCATTGAACGCTGCTTTCATATCCTAGCTCCATTTATTCTCTTAACAAATACTGAAGACCCCAAAGAGCTTGTGTGTTTATTTTTCTCTAATTAGAAATTAAAACTCATTTGAAACAGACGATCAATGATCCATCTATTTCACTGTGCATTCACTTAAAAGGAACCACAGCCTTATTTATAACTATTTTCTGAAACAAAAATACTCAATGAGAAGAGTCGCCAGTTTCTTCAGTGTCTGGCCTGAGAGAAGACAGCTCAAATCAGATGTTGGTTCCTTCAGCCACTCTGTGGTGACATGACATTATTGTTGAAGGGTTTGAAAAAACTCTGGCCTCAAACAGTCATAGAGGCAGAGAAAGGAGGGCCTCATAGAAGTGCTGAGAGCAGGGCCCTCAGCCCACACTGTAAGACGTAGGAATTTAGACCCATTAGGGACAATCAGGCTTAAGTTCTAGGTAGTGTGTCTAACAGTGGGCCTTGGAAGCTCTGGGCCCCTCACAGAGTTATTCCCCACAGAGCAAGGACCTCCCTGGGGACGCAGGGGTAAAGCAGGAGAGGCAGATTCTTTTCCTGGTGCAGGAAATGGCAACGTACTCCACACTGTTCTTGCCTGGGGAAATCCCGTGGACAGAGGAGCTACAGTTCATGGGGTCACAAAAGAGTTGAATGTGACTTAGCGACTAAACAACAAAAACACAAGGCAAAGGGCCTCTGGCTGGCATCTCATAAAGGATTCACTTGTTTGGTGGGAAATTAGATCAGATGGCCTTTATTTTTTTCAATGTGACATAAAGTAAATATTTTCACGGACTGTGATTACAAAGTGGAAATCAGTCAAGTACATTCAGTTCAGTTCAGTTGCTCAGTTGTATCCGAGTCTGCGACCCCATGAACGGCAGCACAGCAGGCCTCCCTGTCCTCACCCTCTCCTGGAGGTTAATCAAGCTCATAAAGTGCTTAGAAGGTTAAAAATCAGATGTCTGAACTGATCTGAAAGACCAACACAGAAAAGGCTGGAAGTGGGAAGGATGAGAAAACCCGAGTGCGTTACACCCCCTGATCTAGCACTTCAAAACAGAGTCATTGGGCTTCCCCTGGTGGTCCGGTGGGCCGGTTCGATCCCTGGCCTGGGAAGATCCCACGTGCCGTGGAGCGGCTGATGTGTCCAACTACTGAGCCTATCTCTGGAGCGCATGTGCCTAGAGCCGGTGCTCTGCAGCGAGAGAGGCCACGGGGATGGGAGGCCCACACAGGCCAAAGAACAAAGATAAATAAAGGAGAGATCAATAGAAGTGGCCAAAAAAAAAAAAAAAAGTCACTGCTGTGCTTTTCCTTACAAATATACAGACCAAATGAACTTTATGCAGTTCTTTCCAATTCTGTGACCTGGTAATTTTCTAGTTGAGCAATTGGGTGACTCTCTGCTATGCGTGCTTATATCAGAAGTGAGAGCTGGGGGAAGACCCTGTGTGCCTATCTACAGGAGCCAGCTCCAGGCTTTGAGACTCGTGCAGGCCTGAGTGTCTAGGGTGCTCAGAGGCCCCAAGGTTGGGGGGCAGGGCTCTGGGGTCCACAGGAGGGTCTTCGGTGCTCAGGGTCAAGCTGCAGGGGTGATGGCAGAGGGGGAGGGGCAGCAGGAAGAGGTAGAATTTGAGGGTGAGAAAGGAACAGGGAGGATCTGGTGGTCAATGAGATGGAGCATTAGTTATCAGGAGCACAGGGAGAAGGGAGGCGAAAGGGATACTCAGGGCTGGAAACCCAACTGGCAAGATTATAAAAGGTTATGGAAAAAAAAAAAAGGTTATGAAAGGCCATGGGATGTAATGCTACAAATAGCCTTGGGATGTTGGGCAGGAGAAAACAGCAGCCAGAGGTCAAATAAGTGCCTTGTTGCCATCTCCCCACCCAGCTGAGTCTGATTCGCACGGTGCCTCTTGGCATTTGCACGTTGTCCCAGAGGTGGGTCCTGAGATGGCAGGGTGGAGTCCAGGCTGCCCATGTCGGGGTCCTCTCCAGCAGTCCCAAGCCCCTGGGAGCCCCAGGGCATCTAGACTGATAGAGACATACCCTGACCCTGAGAGCGGACACTGCAAACGGACAGAGCAGAGTTGGTTACTAGAGGTTAGAAACTTGGCGTGACCCGAAGGTGAGCTGCAGGGGCCAGCACTGTGGGAGAAGTACAGCAGAGCAGGGCTGGCGAGCCGTGGGCAGCCTTGCCAGGTTTCTGGAAAGCTGCTCCAGAGACTCCTGCCTCTGGAGACCCGGGAGTCACGGGGGTGGGCGCAGACAACGCAGGGTCAGCCGATGTACATGCAGCCAGCCAGCAGTTTTCTTCTCTTGTTTTGCCCCCTGATGAAAGTGCCCCTCGTTCAGATTTTCCTTGGAAGCCAGCCTTGCTGTCTGTGGTTGGCTCGCCTTTGGGGGCTTGCAGAGGAGGCACGGATCCTGGTCAAGGGTGCGAGAGGAAGCCATGCCCCACGCTTGGCTGCCAGAACAGTCCCCCAGGCTTGTTAAGGTTTAAAGTGGCCTTGGTGTCCTTGGCCTGACCAGCGATCGGCTTCTTAAGCCCTTTGTCCTGAACGACAACGTGTAGGTTGGCCAAGAGGCAGCTGTGAAGCCACAGAAGTTCTTACTCCTGTCCAAGGGACCCCATGGATCCTCTGCTCCCAATGGACATCCAAGCAAAGCAGAATCCATCTAGGACTCTTACCACGTGGAAGACGGACAGGTACCCCCAGGAAGAGAAAGGCCTGGGCTCTTTTCCTTCTTTGTGTCCTGAGGCTGCCGAGGAACCTGTCTCTCAGGTCTGACCACTCATGGCTCCGGCGGAGTTTGTGGAAAGCGTCTGACCACACTAGATTCCCCTTTCCCATCTCTGCAGGCCTCAGCTGCATCTCAGAAAAGAGAACATGTTTCATTTCTCTGCATGCCCTGTTCTTGGGCCAAATCTTGGAGGGATACACACAGAAAAGGGGACTCAGGGAGGGTCATGATTCATAGGAGAATTCCTAAAGGGGAAAGGATATATTTCTATCCCCCTTATCACAGAAGTACTCAAGCAAAATTGGTTCTGCCCTTTCCTGGGAAATGATAAAGACTTCTCTCTCTTTTAGACCTTGGTTCCTCAAGGATAAACCCCAGAGAGTATCCCTTTCCAGGTTTCTGAGAGCCTAGTTACTGAATCCTTAGGAATTTCTATCATAATCTCCACAAAATTGCCTCAAGGGAGCGGCACTTTGCTTACTGAATAGCTTCCTTACAAGTTGGCCCTTGAGTGGTATTTTTTGTTGGCACATCTGGTTTGAGACTTTCTGTCCAGATCTGAGTCCAGTGACAAGGATTTGGAAAGACAACCCGCATGTAAACAAGCTTAACTTCCTTCAGTAGCTGGAAAGGTGAGTTCAGGTTCTTAACTGGATTAGCTTGGGGACTGTTTGGGCTTTTCATGTAGGTGGTGGGGCTTCCTTGGTGGCTCAGATGGTAAAGAATCTGCCTGTAGTGCAGGAGACCCGGGTTTGATCCCTGGGTTGGGAAGATCCCTTGGAGGAGGACAAGACAACCCACTTTTGTATTCTTGCTGGAGAAGTCCATGGACAGAAGAGCCTGGTGAGCTATAGTCCATAGGGTCACAAAGGGTCGGACACAACTGAATGAAAAGATTTTTTTGATTTGTAGGTGGTGGTGGACCAGAGATCTGTAATAACACTTAACTGGCGCCAGCATGAATTTTAATCTAACCCTTCTCATTCTTTCCATGATCCATCTTAGCAAGACATTACCAAGTTCAGAATCAAGGTAAAGCTTTGTCCCTGGGTGGCCTGAAGCTGCTCTGGAGTAGGCATATAAATGTGGGAAAAAATGGATTTAACTCAAAACACTGACCAAGGAAAATTCCAGGTAACAGTAGCCCTTGCATTTCACCACTGTCAAAGTACGCATCTTTTACTAAAATGCCATATTTCTTTACACTTCATTATTCTTACAATAATTCAGCTGTGCCTCTCCTGAGGGGATTTCAGTAATTTCTCAATAGAAATGTCATTTAACATTTAACAGTTTGCTTAAACTGCATTAACATGGTATTGATGCAAATAGCATTAGCTTTCAGTCATTTTTAAGGGGACACAATGGGTTATCCTTAATTACTCTGTGGGGAGAATCGAATACATGTCAGCATTCATCATTCACTGGGCAATTTTTCTGAAGCAAAATTTTAAAAGGGCAGAGGAAGATGGGAGATTCTGTGAAGAGAGCCTCAAAGTCAGCTTTGCGGGGGAGAGGGCCACATAATAACTGGCTGAGAGAAAGAACCAAGTTTTATGCAATGGAAGCAATAAGAGGTCATGGGAAAACATCAGTTTTTCTTAGAATCAAATCTGTCTGCCATAACTTTCCGTTCCTTTTGTCTTTGTTCCAATTATTTGGACACAAACTCAAAACAACTCTGTTTTCTCTCTAATTATAAAGCCAGTACATGCTCAACATATCCACTATGAGTAGTAAGGAATCACCAGCAATCCCTCTATCCAGCAGTGGCTGGTCAACAACTTAGGTATACAGTGTTCTACCCCTTTTTTTATGGATATATTTATCATGAAAGAGGAAAGTTAAAAAGCTGGTCTAAAACTCAGCATTCAAAAAATGAAAACAATGACACCTGGTCCCATAACTTCATGGTAAATAGATGCACAAACAGTGGAAACAGTGACACTGTTATTTTCTTGGGTTGCAAAGTCACTGCAGATGGTGGCTGCAGTCATGAAATTAAAAGACGCTTGCTCCTTGGAAGAAAAGCTATGACAAACAGACAGCATAGTAAAAAGCAGACATTACTTTGCTGACAAAGGTCCATATAGTCAAAGTTCTGGTTTTCCCAGTAGTCATGTATGGATGTGAGATTTGGACCATAAAGAAGGTTGAGGACCGAAGAATAGATGCCTTCAAACTCTGGTGTTGGAGAAGACTCTTGAGAGTAAGACAAAACACTGACCAAGGAAAATTCCAGGTAACAGTAGCCCTTGCATTTCACCACTGTCAAAGCGCATCTTTTACTAAAATGCCATATTTCTTTACACTTCATTATTCTTACAATAATTCAGCTGTGCCTCTCCTGAGGGGATTTCAGTAATTTCTCAATAGAAATGTCATTTAACATTTAACAGTTTGCTTAAACTGCATTAACATGGTATTGATGCAAATAGCATTAGCTTTCAGTCATTTTTAAGGGGACACAATGGGTTATCCTTAATTACTCTGTGGGGAGAATCGAATACATGTCAGCATTCATCATTCACTGGGCAATTTTTCTGAAGCAAAATTTTAAAAGGGCAGAGGAAGATGGGAGATTCTGTGAAGAGAGCCTCAAAGTCAGCTTTGCGGGGGAGAGGGCCACATAATAACTGGCTGAGAGAAAGAACCAAGTTTTATGCAATGGAAGCAATAAGAGGTCATGGGAAAACATCATTTTTTCTTAGAATCAAATCTGTCTGCCATAACTTTCCGTTCCTTTTGTCTTTGTTCCAATTATTTGGACACAAACTCAAAACAACTCTGTTTTCTCTCTAATTATAAAGCCAGTACATGCTCAACATATCCACTATGAGTAGTAAGGAATCACCAGCAACCCCTCTATCCAGCAGTGGCTGGTCAACAACTTAGGTATACAGTGTTCTACCCCTTTTTTTATGGATATATTTATCATGAAAGAGGAAAGTTAAAAAGCTGGTCTAAAACTCAGCATTCAAAAAATGAAAACAATGACACCTGGTCCCATAACTTCATGGTAAATAGATGCACAAACAGTGGAAACAGTGACACTGTTATTTTCTTGGGTTGCAAAGTCACTGCAGATGGTGGCTGCAGTCATGAAATTAAAAGACGCTTGCTCCTTGGAAGAAAAGCTATGACAAACAGACAGCATAGTAAAAAGCAGACATTACTTTGCTGACAAAGGTCCATATAGTCAAAGTTCTGGTTTTCCCAGTAGTCATGTATGGATGTGAGATTTGGACCATAAAGAAGGTTGAGGACCGAAGAATAGATGCCTTCAAACTCTGGTGTTGGAGAAGACTCTTGAGAGTCCCTTGGACTGCAAGGAGATCAAACCAGTGAATCCTAAAGGAAATCAACCCTGAATATTCATTAGAAGGGCTGATGTTGAAGCTGAAGTTCCAGTACTTTGGTCACCTGATGGGAAGAGATGACTCATTGGAAAAGACCCTGATGCTGGGAAAAATAGAAGGCAGAAGAAGAAGGAGATGACAGAGGGCAAGATGGTTGGATTCCATCACCAACTCAATGCAGTCAGTTGAGCAAGCTACAGGAGAGGGTGAACGACAGGGAAGCCTGGCATGCTCTAGTCCGTGGGATCACAAAGAGCTGGACATGACTGACTGAGTGAACCTAACTGTTCTCGTGTATAAAACATAATTATAACACATGAGATCGGTACCCATCCTGTTTTGTAGCCTGCTTCTTTGACTTTGACACAGACCAATCTTCTGTCAGCAAGTGTGCATATGTTAATAGCTGTATAGTGACTTGTTTAATCATTCTGACAGTGGACAGTTAAATTGTCTCTGTTTATTTTTCTATTACTAATAACAACTATGCCTGGGTTTCTTTTGACTTTGGCTAATAATTACCTTAGGATATATTCCTGTAAGTGCACACGCTGGGTCATTTCTTCCACATTGTTGCTCAAACCGTGTTTTATGACTTTCCAATGTGAATTGGTGAAAACTGACATCTTATTGTTTACTTTGCATGTATTTGGTTCCTGGTGAGGTTGAATGGCTTCTGTTACATGTATTGGCCATTTGTAGTTCTTCCTCCGTGACCTGCCTGGTCATGGTCTTCACCTGCTTTTCTTTTGGAATGTTTGTCTTACTGTTTCGTACTGGATTTTAAGAAAAACCTCCTCCTGACACCTTAAGGAAGATGAACATGCAGAGACGAGTTGCATGTTGGTGAGAAGGGAACTCGCGTGTGGAAGGGATAGGCTTTTTATCGATACTGGTTCCTTCCTGTCCCAGGTTTCCCACTTCCTGCTGACAAAGGTCCATATAGTCAAAGTTCTGGTTTTCCCAGTAGTCATGTATGGATGTGAGATTTGGACCATAAAGAAGGTTGAGGACCGAAGAATAGATGCCTTCAAACTCTGGTGTTGGAGAAGACTCTTGAGAGTCCCTTGGACTGCAAGGAGATCAAACCAGTGAATCCTAAAGGAAATCAACCCTGAATATTCATTAGAAGGGCTGATGTTGAAGCTGAAGTTCCAGTACTTTGGTCACCTGATGGGAAGAGATGACTCATTGGAAAAGACCCTGATGCTGGGAAAAATAGAAGGCAGAAGAAGAAGGAGATGACAGAGGGCAAGATGGTTGGATTCCATCACCAACTCAATGCAGTCAGTTGAGCAAGCTACAGGAGAGGGTGAACGACAGGGAAGCCTGGCATGCTCTAGTCCGTGGGATCACAAAGAGCTGGACATGACTGACTGAGTGAACCTAACTGTTCTCGTGTATAAAACATAATTATAACACATGAGATCGGTACCCATCCTGTTTTGTAGCCTGCTTCTTTGACTTTGACACAGACCAATCTTCTGTCAGCAAGTGTGCATATGTTAATAGCTGTATAGTGACTTGTTTAATCATTCTGACAGTGGACAGTTAAATTGTCTCTGTTTATTTTTCTATTACTAATAACAACTATGCCTGGGTTTCTTTTGACTTTGGCTAATAATTACCTTAGGATATATTCCTGTAAGTGCACACGCTGGGTCATTTCTTCCACATTGTTGCTCAAACCGTGTTTTATGACTTTCCAATGTGAATTGGTGAAAACTGACATCTTATTGTTTACTTTGCATGTATTTGGTTCCTGGTGAGGTTGAATGGCTTCTGTTACATGTATTGGCCATTTGTAGTTCTTCCTCCGTGACCTGCCTGGTCATGGTCTTCACCTGCTTTTCTTTTGGAATGTTTGTCTTACTGTTTCGTACTGGATTTTAAGAAAAACCTCCTCCTGACACCTTAAGGAAGATGAACATGCAGAGACGAGTTGCATGTTGGTGAGAAGGGAACTCGCGTGTGGAAGGGATAGGCTTTTTATCGATACTGGTTCCTTCCTGTCCCAGGTTTCCCCACTTCCTCCTTGGTCAGGCGGTGGCTTGGAGTAGAAAAGTGTGTCACCAGCCCTGCCACCAGGTGGCGCTCTTCTCCCCTCGGGGGCTTACCTTTCAGTGTGGACTAAACTGAGGATGTGTTGGCTCAGCTGAGGCAACCACCGCACTTCTCGGGACAAACCTGACCATAAAACCATGCCAGGCAAAGTCACACTCTGCCTTCCAACCTGTGGTCGACTCAACGGGCCCTGCTGCTGGGCCGGAGGTGGTGTCCATCTTTTCCAGATCCCTTTCTTCAGCATAACTCTGGGGCTGGTTCTCCAGGCCGCCCCTAGGCATCAGCACTGTGACTGCCTGGCAGCACTGGGAGCCGGCATCCTCCTGGCCTCTCCCATGAGCAGCCCCACCTCTGCCCCGGGCGTGGTCTCTGTCTCCCTGCCTCTTGGCCCCCTGAGACCCAGCCTTGACTAGTTCCGTGCTTCTCTGTCTTATTAGGTTTGCACAGTTGCGGGTCACTTAAGGGGTTGTGATGTGAGTTTGGTGTCCCCTCCCATCTTCTTTAGAGTCCTGCCACCCGCCTTAGCTCCTCTTCATGGGCTGGCGAAGCCCCTTTCTCTTCTTGCAGCAAAGTTTTGACTCTCTCCTGGACTCTCTCCAGTGCCGAAGTCCTGTCTGAAAGGCAGCCTCTTAGCTCATCAGAGAGCAAAGAAAGGACTCATAGACCCCCGAATGCAGGCTTCTCCTGTTATGGCTCACACTTCTCAAGGGTCCCGCTGCAGGGATCTTGGTAGGATGTGTTCCCCGACATAGCCCAAGACTCTGGAATGGGCCTGTAGTTTTTTTTTTCCCTTGAGGTTGAATGGCTTCTGTTACATGTATTGGCCATTTGTAGTTCTTCCTCCGTGACCTGCCTGGTCATGGTCTTCACCTGCTTTTCTTTTGGAATGTTTGTCTTACTGTTTCGTACTGGATTTTAAGAAAAACCTCCTCCTGACACCTTAAGGAAGATGAACATGCAGAGACGAGTTGCATGTTGGTGAGAAGGGAACTCGCGTGTGGAAGGGATAGGCTTTTTATCGATACTGGTTCCTTCCTGTCCCAGGTTTCCCCACTTCCTCCTTGGTCAGGCGGTGGCTTGGAGTAGAAAAGTGTGTCACCAGCCCTGCCACCAGGTGGCGCTCTTCTCCCCTCGGGGGCTTACCTTTCAGTGTGGACTAAACTGAGGATGTGTTGGCTCAGCTGAGGCAACCACCGCACTTCTCGGGACAAACCTGACCATAAAACCATGCCAGGCAAAGTCACACTCTGCCTTCCAACCTGTGGTCGACTCAACGGGCCCTGCTGCTGGGCCGGAGGTGGTGTCCATCTTTTCCAGATCCCTTTCTTCAGCATAACTCTGGGGCTGGTTCTCCAGGCCGCCCCTAGGCATCAGCACTGTGACTGCCTGGCAGCACTGGGAGCCGGCATCCTCCTGGCCTCTCCCATGAGCAGCCCCACCTCTGCCCCGGGCGTGGTCTCTGTCTCCCTGCCTCTTGGCCCCCTGAGACCCAGCCTTGACTAGTTCCGTGCTTCTCTGTCTTATTAGGTTTGCACAGTTGCGGGTCACTTAAGGGGTTGTGATGTGAGTTTGGTGTCCCCTCCCATCTTCTTTAGAGTCCTGCCACCCGCCTTAGCTCCTCTTCATGGGCTGGCGAAGCCCCTTTCTCTTCTTGCAGCAAAGTTTTGACTCTCTCCTGGACTCTCTCCAGTGCCGAAGTCCTGTCTGAAAGGCAGCCTCTTAGCTCATCAGAGAGCAAAGAAAGGACTCATAGACCCCCGAATGCAGGCTTCTCCTGTTATGGCTCACACTTCTCAAGGGTCCCGCTGCAGGGATCTTGGTAGGATGTGTTCCCCGACATAGCCCAAGACTCTGGAATGGCGCCTGGCATACCGTGGGCTTTTGGATGAATACATGAATTAGGGTTTGCTTCAAGGCCTCACCTACAATCCCGTCTAGAATCTTTGACGAGAGTCATGTATGTGAAAGTGCACGTATACGCACTTAGATGCATCAATAGCAACTGACTTGTCCTTTAGTAGGACAAGTCTCATAAGTGAAAAGAATATTTTCACCGATTTGAAGAAATAAAGAAGTTATCTGTATGTTAGATAGTATTGAATACAGTTGGGTGAAAATATCACAGTGAATATCTCCAGCCAGACATTAGGGTAGGCATTCGTGAGAGTAGATGGGTGGTTATTTAGGGCTGCGGGAGGGAGGACTTTGAGGAACAAGGTGAGTGACTGTCAGTGGGTGTGGGCTTTCTTTTTGAAGTGAGGAGAATGTTCTAGAACGGATTGTGGCGATGGTCGCACAACCCTGAGTACACTGAAAACCGTTAGACTGCACTCCTTAAATGGGTGAATTGTACGGTAGGCAAAAAGTATCTCAATGGACTGTTATTTAAAAAAAAAAAAAAAGACATAGGCATTCAAACATGAATCTTCACTCTTTTTCAGTCCTACAGAAAATCCTTTGAGTAAATCATTCATGCTTTAAAAAGTCCTCTCTTCCTTCCTCCCTCCCCAATTTGGCTCCCTTCTTAGCAATTAGGGCACAGGCTCCCCGGAGCGCTTGCCCTGAATATTTGTCTAGCGGCCTGTGGGGCAGCAGGGACGCGGTGCTGGACCAGGATGAAGAGCGCACATGGACGGGCCGTGAGGCCGCTGCCCAGAGCTCCTATCCCCAGGCCAGGGACAAGGCGGCTCTGCCAGGCTGGGAGCCACTGCTTTGAGCTGCTTGAGGTTTTCCACTAACTCAGGCCCAACTCGTAACAGGATTTCCAAGCTCCCGAGGTAGCCAAGTAAACATGCCCCCGGCTTAATTATATGTGTTATGTAAAACTTGACATTCTCTGAGGAGACACCCAGAGCGAGCAACTCACTCAGCTACTCCAAAGTCTTTGAAAAGAATCAAGATGGTGGGGGAGCGTGTTCCTATAGTTCAGAAATGATCTGGATGGCGTTTTTATTGGGGCACTTTATAACTTCTTCCAGGAGTCACTCCTTGGATGGGATAATAATCATTCCTATTTCATAGACCTGTTGGGGAGATTAAAAGAAGGCGTGCAGGGTGCCTGGCACAGGGAAAGACCGGACTGTGCCTTCTCTAATTGTCTGTTACCCTTCAGGGCAGGAGTGGGCTGCGTCCAGACCCTCTAATCTTGTCACTGTCCACGTCAGGGCGGGTCGGGCCTCAGCTTCTGTGCCCATCGTTAGTGCCTTGGGTGTGTGTGTTCATGGCGGGTGAGGATGCCTCCTCTGGGTGGGGGGTCGGGGGAGAGCTGGCTGCTGGGCTTCCCTTCCCGGCTCTGCTGCCTCCCTTCCGTGTGACCTGCGGCCAGTCTCCTCCTCAGTATGATCAATGAATCAAATTAGAAATAATGTATCTATTTATAGGGTGGTTTTGCGGATCGAATAGGCTAATATTTGTCAGGTGCTTCGAAGAGTGTCTGGCACACTGAAAGGGTGTGGATTTGTTGAATAGAAAGAGGACCAAGGAGCTGGGCTCTGACAGAGCAGGGGAAGGGCCGCGCTCTGTGGCTGTGATGCTCAGAAGCTGGAGGTGAGGCCGAAAAGAGCAAGTCCTGGGCACTTCCTCCCAGGAGCAGAAAGTGGCACCAAGTGCGAAATGCTTAGAAAAAGTAGCTGAAAGCACAGTGACACTCTTGCTGTGGAATTTCCTGCCCCTCTTGCCAGAGGACCTTTAGAGATGAGGTAGATACATGCTCACTGCCCAGGGTGCCTAACATAGAAGCCTGTGGAAAGCCAGTGTTTGGATTATCCAATGGGCTTCTAAGGTCATGTTTTTGTTTTTTGAAGATTTATTTATGTATGTATTTATTTTTTGTGCGGGGGTCGGGTTGGGGAGGGAGGGGAGCGGGCGGGCCACTTCCATTGGTCTTTCATTTCTCTATTTTCATCCGTCTTTGTTCTTTGGCTCCTGTGGGCCTCCCATTGTGGTGGTGTCTGTCGCTGCAGAGTACCGGCTCTGGGCGCATGCGCTCCAGAGCTCCGGCTCGGTGATTGGACACATTGGTCCAGCTGTTCAGCAGCACGTGGGATCTTCCCAGGCCAGGGCTCAAACCGGCGCCCCTTGCACTGCAAGGCGGTGTCCTTACCCACTGGACCACCAGGGGAAGCCCTAAGGTCATGTTTGATGTGATACTGGGATTAATTCCGTCAAATGGACTTTGGTAAAAACCTAAAACATGATTCAAGAAATGGATACAAGTGGTAAAAGAAAAGCAATCAGAAAAGAAAGAAAAACTTGAACCATTTCGCCTTTCCTAAAGAGGTCCTTTATGTGGTGGTGGTGTTTGCTTCTAATATTTGAAGACTTCCAGGAGCATTCAATTTGCCCCTTCAAACAAAACAAAACGCAGCAGTGGTGACAGAGGAATCTATTAGCCCTCCAGCAGGACTTTTGGAGAAATGGGGATTTTGCAACGGGGCAAATTTCACATAGTAGCCTACCTTCCAAAGTATGATTAACAGCAGTCCTATTTCCAAATCTGTGTTACATCCATCTACATAGTTCACCTAGCTTTTAGTCAGTTCTGAATTATTAGGAGCTCAATTTACCCTTCAATCTGGGAGGACACAACACATACCGTAGCCCAGGTCTCAGGAGTTTTCTGCTTACCCAGCTCAAAACCCCCCACACAGGCGTTCAGAGAGGCTGTCAACCCTAAAACCTCAGTCTCCCCTTTTCTAGCACATGGCAACACACAGTCTACTTACTGACCCAGCTCCTGGCTTCTCTTGCCCGCAGGCTGTGGTTGGAGGCTGCTGGGGGTGGAGCCTGCAGAGGGGGAGGGACTTGGCAAGGTGGGATGGGTGGCTTCCATGGCAGTGGTTCCCAGCACCTGCATCAGGGAGACTGGCAGTGCGGTTGTCCCGGGAGCTGATGGGTTCTGATCGGCTCTTGTGGTCTCACCTGTGAGAAAGTGGAAGTATACTGGGGCTTACCAAACAGCCGGGAAGCTTTTCAGGACAGAAATGCATATTCCTTGAACATTAGCTATGAGCAGAGTCCTGTGCTAGCTGTTGTCGAGGAATGTACCATCTGGATGGAGGAATAAGCTGATAAATGAACCAAAGATGAGATAACAATAGCATTTAAAAGACAGCTCAAGGGCTTCCCTGGTGGCTCAGTGGTAAAGAGTTCGCCTGCCAATGCAGGAGACACGGGTTCGATCCCTGATCCAGGAAGATCCCACATGTTGCGGAGCAACTGAGCCCGTGAGCCACAACTATGGAGCCTGTGCTCTAGAGCCTCAGAGTTACAGCTGCTGAGCCCATGTGCCGCAACTACTGAAGCCCACGCGCCCTAGAGCCCGAGTTCCACAACAAGAGAAGTCACTGCAGCAAAACACTTCTCACCTCAACTAGAGAGGAGCTCCCACTCCCTGCAACTGGAGAAGAGCCTCAGCAGCAATGAAAACCCAAAATAGCCAAAAAAAAAAAAAAACCTCAAAACAACAGCAACATAGACAAGGCTGAACATGATTAACCATCAAATTAATTTGCCAGAAGCAATGGTTCATGGATGTGTTTTTTGGTGGTTATTGCTATTTTGGTTAGTGTTGCCTGGAGGTGAGGGGTGCTTCCAGGACTTTCATGACTTTGGAGAGTGCATCCGAGATGTTCTGGTTTGGGCTCATGACTTGTCCACTAACTCCTCTAGGCCTCAGTGTCCTCATCTGTAAAATGGGTGACGGAACTAATTAGATGGTAAAGACCATCCAGCTTCTTCTTCTAAATTGGGCTCCTTGTCCCCATGTGATGATTCAGAATGCTTCCATCATTTTAATGAGACAGAATCTATCAGGCTGAAGGCATAGGGACAAGTGGCCCACTGACCTTGGGGTTTGATAGAGCACCATGGATCTGCACCTGAAGGAGACAGAACATGGTCCCCACAGTGAACAGCACCCTAGCCCTGGAGGGAACACAGCCACCCCTCATACATGCCTGCTGGACCTCATGGCGGGCATGCCAGCTTCTACATCTGTGTGTCTGTATTAGTTTCCTGAGGATGCTTTAACCAGTTACCTTAAACTCAGTGGCTTAAAGCAACAGGAATGTATTCTCTTAGAGTCCTTGGGGCAGAAGGCTAGAATCTGTATCGCTGGGCTGATCTCCCTCCAGAAGCTCTAAGATAGGAGGAACTGCTTCCTGCCTCTTCCATTTCCTGATGGCAGTGGCATTCCTTGGCTTGTGGCCACGCCCCTCTAGTCTTCAAAGCCAGCACCCTCATTTCTCCCTCTGCTCCACCTTCCCGTGTCCTTCTTCTCTGTGTGTATCAGATCTCCTTCTCCCTCCTCTTACAAGCATACATGGGATTGCGTAGAGTCTCCCTGACGACCTTTCCCCCAGCCAGTCAGGACCACACCCTGTCTTCCTCAACTAAAGACCTTTAATCACATCAGCATTGTCTCCCTGCCTTCTTCCCCCAACCCCTTTCTTGCTGTGTAAGAAAACATCCGCAGGTTCCAGGATTAGGACACAGATATCTTTCGGGGGGTCATTTTTTAGCCTAGGACAGCATTCCAGCTGTAGTCTTAGCTCTGCTTAGGGATGCAGCATCTTTGATACAGAGCCACAGGCCAAGCGGCTAGCATCTGAGACAGAGGCGCTGCCCTCTTGTGGGAACCACCGAACCTCCTCTTGGACACGGTACTGCCTGCTGAGCCACGGCAGACGGCAGCCCTGTCCAGCCGTGCCGACAAACACGAGGTCGGGTCAGGTGTTCAGACCCATGGCCCAGCGCTGGCACCTGCTGGCTTCCCCACCTCCACACGGTCACCTCCCGTGGGAGTCAGAGCATTGACTTGGGAGCGCGGGTCAGCACAGAACACCCTGGAATTGGGTTGGAGCCAATTGGCCATCCGTGTTGGCGCCAGCCTGGCAGGGCAGGCGTATCCCTCCTTACCCCAGTGCTTCCATCATTTTAATGAGACAGAATCTATCAGGCTGAAGGCATAGGGACAAGTGGCCCACTGACCTTGGTTTGATAGAGCACCATGGATCTGCACCTGAAGGAGACAGAACATGGTCCCCACAGTGAACAGCACCTAGCCCTGGAGGAACACAGCCACCCCTCATACATGCCTGCTGGACCTCATGGCGGGCATGCCAGCTTCTACATCTGTGTGTCTGTATTAGTTTCCTGAGGATGCTTTAACCAGTTACCTTAAACTCAGTGGCTTAAAGCAACAGGAATGTATTCTCTTAGAGTCCTTGGGGCAGAAGGCTAGAATCTGTATCGCTGGGCTGATCTCCCTCCAGAAGCTCTAAGATAGGAGGAACTGCTTCCTGCCTCTTCCATTTCCTGATGGCAGTGGCATTCCTTGGCTTGTGGCCACGCCCCTCTAGTCTTCAAAGCCAGCACCCTCATTTCTCCCTCTGCTCCACCTTCCCGTGTCCTTCTTCTCTGTGTGTATCAGATCTCCTTCTCCCTCCTCTTACAAGCATACATGGGATTGCGTAGAGTCTCCCTGACGACCTTTCCCCCAGCCAGTCAGGACCACACCCTGTCTTCCTCAACTAAAGACCTTTAATCACATCAGCATTGTCTCCCTGCCTTCTTCCCCCAACCCCTTTCTTGCTGTGTAAGAAAACATCCGCAGGTTCCAGGATTAGGACACAGATATCTTTCGGGGGGTCATTTTTTAGCCTAGGACAGCATTCCAGCTGTAGTCTTAGCTCTGCTTAGGGATGCAGCATCTTTGATACAGAGCCACAGGCCAAGCGGCTAGCATCTGAGACAGAGGCGCTGCCCTCTTGTGGGAACCACCGAACCTCCTCTTGGACACGGTACTGCCTGCTGAGCCACGGCAGACGGCAGCCCTGTCCAGCCGTGCCGACAAACACGAGGTCGGGTCAGGTGTTCAGACCCATGGCCCAGCGCTGGCACCTGCTGGCTTCCCCACCTCCACACGGTCACCTCCCGTGGGAGTCAGAGCATTGACTTGGGAGCGCGGGTCAGCACAGAACACCCTGGAATTGGGTTGGAGCCAATTGGCCATCCCGTGTGCTCTTGAGGCGCCAGCCTGGCAGGGCAGGCGGCGTATCCCTCCTTTACCCCAGTGCTTGTAGCAGTTGGTTGCCTTTAAATCGGCCTGGAGACCGTGCCAGCCAAATCACTCAAGAGCTGGCGGCGGCCTCGGGGGTTCAGCCAGTCTTCACGCCGTCCACGGGCAGAACTAAACCTGCGTGATTTATGATGTTTCCCTTACTCTAAAGAAACTGAGCTTTCATAACAAGTCCTAGGGAAGTTTCTAATTTCTCTGAAGTACCTCTCTCTTAAATCCTCTGGTAAATGCTACCAGGCATTAATGCTTCTTTAGGGAGACAGGGGCTCAGGTTCCTACGGGGAAAAGTCATTGAATAGAATCACAAGTATATTTTATGAAATAGGATATGTTGCTCATTTGGAGAGAAATATAGAACTAAACTAATGGTACATTTTACTTCCAAATTATTCATTAAAGCACAATTAATTAAATTAAAAAGAAAATTTCTACTTGGAAATAGTGTATATTTTTGCTACTTTAAACTCACGAGATACTGAGGATCTGGATTATCTTTTTGTCACACCATTGGCTAATTTCAAGGTTTCCAATACGCCATCCCTCGTCTGCCTTTGTTGATATTGATTTGCTAGACAGCAGATGAAATACCCTGTGTACAGCCATTTCTATTACTTGCTTAGAACACAGATATTTTTCAAGCACAGACAGATTCAGCCAGCAGAGCCATTTCCTTGGCTGTCCACAATCGTCCACGGAAGACGTAGCTACATTTAAAAACCTGTGGGTACAGCCACTTTCTATTACTTGCTTAACAAGAGTGGTTTTCCCATTGACGGCCAGAACGGCACCTGAACCTGCCTCTTGGACACGGACTACTGCCTGCTGAGCCACGGCAGACGGCAGCCCTGTCCAGCCGTGCCGACAAACACGAGGTCGGGTCAGGTGTTCAGACCCATGGCCCAGCGCTGGCACCTGCTGGCTTCCCCACCTCCACACGGTCACCTCCCGTGGGAGTCAGAGCATTGACTTGGGAGCGCGGGTCAGCACAGAACACCCTGGAATTGGGTTGGAGCCAATTGGCCATCCCGTGTGCTCTTGAGGCGCCAGCCTGGCAGGGCAGGCGGCGTATCCCTCCTTTACCCCAGTGCTTGTAGCAGTTGGTTGCCTTTAAATCGGCCTGGAGACCGTGCCAGCCAAATCACTCAAGAGCTGGCGGCGGCCTCGGGGGTTCAGCCAGTCTTCACGCCGTCCACGGGCAGAACTAAACCTGCGTGATTTATGATGTTTCCCTTACTCTAAAGAAACTGAGCTTTCATAACAAGTCCTAGGGAAGTTTCTAATTTCTCTGAAGTACCTCTCTCTTAAATCCTCTGGTAAATGCTACCAGGCATTAATGCTTCTTTAGGGAGACAGGGGCTCAGGTTCCTACGGGGAAAAGTCATTGAATAGAATCACAAGTATATTTTATGAAATAGGATATGTTGCTCATTTGGAGAGAAATATAGAACTAAACTAATGGTACATTTTACTTCCAAATTATTCATTAAAGCACAATTAATTAAATTAAAAAGAAAATTTCTACTTGGAAATAGTGTATATTTTTGCTACTTTAAACTCACGAGATACTGAGGATCTGGATTATCTTTTTGTCACACCATTGGCTAATTTCAAGGTTTCCAATACGCCATCCCTCGTCTGCCTTTGTTGATATTGATTTGCTAGACAGCAGATGAAATACCCTGTGTACAGCCATTTCTATTACTTGCTTAGAACACAGATATTTTTCAAGCACAGACAGATTCAGCCAGCAGAGCCATTTCCTTGGCTGTCCACAATCGTCCACGGAAGACGTAGCTATTGTTGCCTACTCTTCTTCAAGGAACAGAGCTGTCTAGATAGAGAAAGCAGTCTACCACCAATGCCCCCAAGTCCTGACTGAACATAATACCTGATGTGACATCAAGTGAATTCTTCATGGGACCAGGTTCCTTTTAAGCAGTTTGAAATATAACTACTAAAACAGTTTCACTGTACAATCTCAGATATATGGAAGCTTGGAGTTGTTTCAGAGATTTTCATGGGAAAACATTTTAAAACTTCCCTCAGCCTCCTGACCTATTACTCTTTGGACAAGGCCAAGAATATCTCCAGACAACATGCTTCTCAATAACACCAAGGGGCCCTCACCCCCGCACTGCCGCCTACAGCTGGTCATCATTAGGGTCACCGTGGAGGGGATCCAGGACCCTATTCGCAGAGATTCTGATTCATCCATCTGCGGTGGGCCTTGGAAATCTTATCTGAGATCTATAGCCAGAGCCAGGATGGACTCTTGGCTCAAGCCTTCACCGGCTGGCCACCAGGCTTTCTCCAGCTTTCTCAGCCTAGCTCCCTTTGCTGTCAAGTGGGGATGGTCAGCCCCCCAAGGACTGTTGTCACAGAGATCACATCTATAAGGGGGCGCACACTGGTAGGCACATCATAGGCCTCCTGTAAATGACAGCAGCTGACACCATCCTGATACGCCTGCCTCTCTCCCAGGGGCAAATAGTGCTTTCAGAAGGTGCCAAGTGGGAGGTAACCTAAGGACACTGAGACCCTTTAGCAGCAATGCCGGAGGGGCAGAGTGACAGGGATTTGACTTTTCCCATGCCAACTCAGAACCTGTCTCAGGAAGTCTAACATTCATGAGTGTCTGCTAGGCATCTCTTTCACTGAAGTGATCCACGTGATATTGATCACAATTGTGAACATGTTCCAAATATTCCTTCCCATTTAAAAATAAAGGACAGATTCTACTTGGAAATAGTGTATATTTTGCTACTTTAAACTCACGAGATACTGAGGATCTGGATTATCTTTTTGTCACACCATTGGCTAATTTCAAGGTTTCCAATACGCCATCCCTCGTCTGCCTTTGTTGATATTGATTTGCTAGACAGCAGATGAAATACCCTGTGTACAGCCATTTCTATTACTTGCTTAGAACACAGATATTTTTCAAGCACAGACAGATTCAGCCAGCAGAGCCATTTCCTTGGCTGTCCACAATCGTCCACGGAAGACGTAGCTATTGTTGCCTACTCTTCTTCAAGGAACAGAGCTGTCTAGATAGAGAAAGCAGTCTACCACCAATGCCCCCAAGTCCTGACTGAACATAATACCTGATGTGACATCAAGTGAATTCTTCATGGGACCAGGTTCCTTTTAAGCAGTTTGAAATATAACTACTAAAACAGTTTCACTGTACAATCTCAGATATATGGAAGCTTGGAGTTGTTTCAGAGATTTTCATGGGAAAACATTTTAAAACTTCCCTCAGCCTCCTGACCTATTACTCTTTGGACAAGGCCAAGAATATCTCCAGACAACATGCTTCTCAATAACACCAAGGGGCCCTCACCCCCGCACTGCCGCCTACAGCTGGTCATCATTAGGGTCACCGTGGAGGGGATCCAGGACCCTATTCGCAGAGATTCTGATTCATCCATCTGCGGTGGGCCTTGGAAATCTTATCTGAGATCTATAGCCAGAGCCAGGATGGACTCTTGGCTCAAGCCTTCACCGGCTGGCCACCAGGCTTTCTCCAGCTTTCTCAGCCTAGCTCCCTTTGCTGTCAAGTGGGGATGGTCAGCCCCCCAAGGACTGTTGTCACAGAGATCACATCTATAAGGGGGCGCACACTGGTAGGCACATCATAGGCCTCCTGTAAATGACAGCAGCTGACACCATCCTGATACGCCTGCCTCTCTCCCAGGGGCAAATAGTGCTTTCAGAAGGTGCCAAGTGGGAGGTAACCTAAGGACACTGAGACCCTTTAGCAGCAATGCCGGAGGGGCAGAGTGACAGGGATTTGACTTTTCCCATGCCAACTCAGAACCTGTCTCAGGAAGTCTAACATTCATGAGTGTCTGCTAGGCATCTCTTTCACTGAAGTGATCCCACGTGATATTGATCACAATTGTGAACATGTTCCAAATATTCCTTCCCATTTAAAAAATAAAGGACAGATTCTCCAAGAGGTCAAGAAATGTGCCTCAGGTCATACAGACTGCTGGGAGCAGAGCCTAGGTAGGAACCCATACTGTTAGGTGCCAGATCCCATACTTTTTCCTCACACAAGAGGAACAGAGTAGAAGGAAAGTCATGAATCACTTCCAGATTCTTGACTGTGGTTTCCCTCAGGGAGTGGCCTCAGGTCTCTGAGTTCCCGTGGAAGGAGTCTTACTTTCAAGTCAGGGTGAGGAGGTGGCCTTGGAGGCTGTCGACAGTGAGGGAAGAAGGCCCCTGACCTGTCAAACTTGTTATAATAAACATGGGCTTGATATTTTTCTGGGGCAAGAGACGACCGAGGAGAGTCAGGAGGGGCTTTTCCTGACCCTCTGGCTCAGCAGGAGTCAAGATCTGCTTTCTTTTCTCTTGTTGCAATGCCAGCGATGTGCTTTTCCAGGTTTGGGGGAACTTTTCCACACTGACACGCACTGTTTTTATTTAGTTCAGAGTAACTTCCCTGTTTAATGGTTGCTCGCTGCCTTGGGAACAGTGCTTAAATCTCAGGAATGTATGTTCCCAGCAGGAGCCGCACGGGGCAAAGCAAGAGGCCTCCTATTGTACCAGGGAGATAATTTCCCTCAAAAGACCAAAGATGGCTGTGATGCTCGAGGGGGTCACCTAACCTGGCTTAACTGTTCTCTCACATTCTTGGAGAGATTAGGGAGCCTCTTGTAGAGAGGGGCGTGTTGGGACCAGAGCTGGCCTGCATATCTCCATTTTTTCCACCACCTTCCATTTCTTTTTTTTTTTTTTAAAGATTTTTTAATTTATTTTTGGGGGGGTGGGGAGGGAGGGGAGCAGGCGGGCTACTTCTATTGGTCTTTCATTTGCCTATTTTCATCCATCTTTGTTCTTTGGCCTGTGTGGGCCTCCCATCGCGGTGGTCTCTGTTGTCGCAGAGCACCGGCTCTGGGCGCATGCGCTCCAGAGCTCCGGCTCGGTAGTTGGGACACATTGGTCCAGCCGCTCTGAGGCACGTGGGATCTTCCCAGGCTAGGGATCGAACTGGAGCCCCTTGCACTGCAAGGTGGTGTCCTTACCCACCGGACCACCAGAGAAGCCCCACCTTCCATTTCTAAAGGAATTTTATCACCCAGAGAAAGGGCAGCAACCAAGGGGGCCACCCTCTGGTGTCAGCTTGTGGGATCCTCTGGTGTCAGCTTGTGGGACTCTCTGGTGTCAGCTTGTGGGAGGAGTTAAGGAAGAGTTGATTCTTTGCAATTAAACAAAAACAGGTTGATATTATTGGAATATTAAGAACTCATTAAAGATATAACGGGAGAGTAAACTGGGGTGGGGAATGGAGAACATCCCCTATTTGAATGCTAAGTGCCTCAAGTCAGGATTTACATACACTGTAGTTAGCGGGCTTGAACTGAGACGACCGAGGAGAGTCAGGAGGGGCTTTTCCTGACCCTCTGGCTCAGCAGGAGTCAAGATCTGCTTTCTTTTCTCTTGTTGCAATGCCAGCGATGTGCTTTTCCAGGTTTGGGGGAACTTTTCCACACTGACACGCACTGTTTTATTTAGTTCAGAGTAACTTCCCTGTTTAATGGTTGCTCGCTGCCTTGGGAACAGTGCTTAAATCTCAGGAATGTATGTTCCCAGCAGGAGCCGCACGGGGCAAAGCAAGAGGCCTCCTATTGTACCAGGGAGATAATTTCCCTCAAAAGACCAAAGATGGCTGTGATGCTCGAGGGGGTCACCTAACCTGGCTTAACTGTTCTCTCACATTCTTGGAGAGATTAGGGAGCCTCTTGTAGAGAGGGGCGTGTTGGGACCAGAGCTGGCCTGCATATCTCCATTTTTTCCACCACCTTCCATTTCTTTTTTTTTTTTAAAGATTTTTTAATTTATTTTTGGGGGTGGGGAGGGAGGGGAGCAGGCGGGCTACTTCTATTGGTCTTTCATTTGCCTATTTTCATCCATCTTTGTTCTTTGGCCTGTGTGGGCCTCCCATCGCGGTGGTCTCTGTTGTCGCAGAGCACCGGCTCTGGGCGCATGCGCTCCAGAGCTCCGGCTCGGTAGTTGGGACACATTGGTCCAGCCGCTCTGAGGCACGTGGGATCTTCCCAGGCTAGGGATCGAACTGGAGCCCCTTGCACTGCAAGGTGGTGTCCTTACCCACCGGACCACCAGAGAAGCCCCACCTTCCATTTCTAAAGGAATTTTATCACCCAGAGAAAGGGCAGCAACCAAGGGGGCCACCCTCTGGTGTCAGCTTGTGGGATCCTCTGGTGTCAGCTTGTGGGACTCTCTGGTGTCAGCTTGTGGGAGGAGTTAAGGAAGAGTTGATTCTTTGCAATTAAACAAAAACAGGTTGATATTATTGGAATATTAAGAACTCATTAAAGATATAACGGGAGAGTAAACTGGGGTGGGGAATGGAGAACATCCCCTATTTGAATGCTAAGTGCCTCAAGTCAGGATTTACATACACTGTAGTTAGCAGAAAAAAAATATAGGGTAACGGTGTAGAGAGGGCTTTTTGGAGCCAGATGGTCTGGGTTTGATTCTCAGCTCTGCTGTTTAATTTGCTGTGTGCTAAAAAGCAAATTACTAAACTTCTCTGGTGCTGCATTTTCCTCAGACTATAAATTAGGGCTAAGAATAGTACTGATATATAGCCATGGTTGGGGGATTAAATACAATAATTAAGTAAAGCGCTTGGAACAATGCCTGGCACACAGCAAAAGCTTAACAAATGCTAGCTAGCATTAATCTCCTATTCTTAAACCATAATCACTTTACTGACATGAGCAAAGTCAACTAGCCTGTCAAGTTTCTGGAAGTAATGTTAAATCCCACCATAAAATAACCCCCAGTGTCTCTTTGCATGAGAAATCAAAGTATGCCTTTCCCTGGAAAGGACAGGAATGGATAACATACTTCTTTCACACAGAAACCTACAGAAAGGTCTTTTCTGGCCTGCGTTCTCCCCGTACCCGCCTCGAGGCTCCCCGGACGCCGGGTCAGCACAACCAACCTCACGGGCTCTGTGGCTGTGGCCAGTGCAGTGGAGATGAGCTGCTTGCCCTTATCACAGAGCCACACCGTCCTCTCTGCTTCCCTTCATTTCATACCTAAGCAGAGACAGTCTTTTCCCTTCCAGCTGCCAGGGAACATTTCCACACAGAATGTCATGTCATCTTCTGAAGTAACAGTACAATCAAATTCAAGGCAATCGTCCTTCTGAATGACAGCAACACAAACACAGAGATCATCTCGGAATTGCAAACACAAAAAATAAAGCCTCACTCTGCAGCTCACTGATTTCCGTGCCCGTGATCCTGGCGGCTGTTAAAATATGACTGGAGTCAGTGGAGCTTGACAGGTTAAGATGCTAATTTCCACCCTGTCTTCTAAAACACAATATTGCCTGCTTACCAAATCAGAAGATTTAGATGAAATCACATGGGGACACTTGCCTGCTTTGGCAGCTGGGCTTTTAGATGATGAATATGTAAGAGCCGATGGGTAGGTTGCACCCTTTTGGGGTTTACCTTCTGCAAAGAAAAAGGAAATAAAAACCGATTTATTTCTAGAGCTAGAGGTTTTAGATGGTTGCATCCTGATAAGTTGATTCCCTCCTTCTGATTAGTTTATTTTGAGTTCAGTGAAATCAGTCTCCACACCCCCATCCTTTGCTGACTTGTCGATTAGACTGAGAAACTCAAGTGGCATTTTGCTCTTCTGTATTGCCTGTGTTTTATTAATACTGGAAAGGAAGTCATAAAATCTTCACGGCTCGGAATTAACATGAACAACCCTTATTTTGCCCGTGAAGACGTGACATGGAAGCAAACTTTTCGTATAAGTGACTCTCTGAATTTTGAGTAGATGAAGTCAGTAGATGAAATACCTCCCTACGTGGTCTGCTTAGACGCGAGTGCTCTGGTCGCTGGCTGGCTATGCATGAACAACTACCTTTCACTTTCATGGACCCTGCGGGACCCATTTGAATTCCACAGCACTAGAGAAATTTTAAAATAGGTAAATAGAGATCAGCTTTGCAAATAACCATTTGTTGCCCACCCAGGGAGAGAAAGTTTAGAGAAGAAATGCTAATGTGTATCAGGGAAATGGTGGAGGCATAAACAAGAAAAATGACCAGGGCTGGGTAGGCGAGTCCCAAGCCTGGTGTGACGGAACTAGATTGAAGTCTGCTGCCCGAGGTGCTATGCTGCCAGCTAGTTCAGCCTGCAGGTCTACCAGGGAGCCTTACTCCATGAGGAAATGGAAATTGTCAGTAGAACACAGAAGCCCTTCTTAGGCAGGTGATTTGTCTCATTTGTGTCCTAAGTCACGTTAGCTGGGTCTAACTCTGCTAACCATGGACTGTAACCTGCCCAGCTACTCTATCTATGGGATTCTTCAGGCAAGAATACTGGAGTGGGTTGTCAGTCCCTTCTCCAGAGGATCTTCCTGACCCAGGGATCAAGCCTGGGTCTCCTGCATTACAGGCAGATTCTTTACCACAGAGCCATGGTGCAAGTATGGTGGCTGCTAACTCCCCAGGGTCTGGAGCAGTATCTGGAATATAATAGATGCTCAGTGAGTATAACTGAGGAATCAGTGTTTAGATCTCTGTTTCTTGGTGGTTCCGACAGTAAAGAATATGCCTGCAATGTAGGAGATGCAGGTTCAACCCCTGGGTTGGAAAGATCCCCAGAGAAGGGAATGGCAACCCACTCCAGTATGCCTGGAGAATCCCGTGGACAGAGGATCCTGGTGGGCAGTTCACGGGTCTCAAAGAGTCAGACATGACTGAGCAGCTAACACTCACTCAGATCTCTAAAACTTTAAGTACCTTTGGGAGGGGTCTCAACTGTTATGTGATATTTGCACCTGATAATGAAAGCATTTTTAACTCTCAACCCAAGTGAATATTTTTATAGCATGGGCCAGGGGAGGAGTCAGTGTGAAATCAAAGGGGAGATGGGTGGTGGACCAGAATCTAGGCCTTGATTTCACCAAAGGTCCTCCTGGTACAAGGAGTTGCAAGAGTCATGAGGCAGGCCTGGTAACAGGGTCTCAGGAAGGGCTTGGGGCTGAGAGCTAGCACATCTAGGTTTCTGTTTCTCTTTTACCATTGCTTAACTCATCCATCTCTAAATCAGTGTCTAAGACTTTTTTTTTTTTAATTCAGAAAATATGGGTAATGATATGGACCAACTTACTATACAAAATTGTGAGGATCTAAAGAAAAAAAAAACACACCACCAGTTGAGATGTTTTGGGACTGTGTATAACCATAGAGATGCAAAGAAGCTACTCTGGTGTTAGCTAAGACTGTCACTCAAATTGGGGAAGAGGCAAATGTTTGGGCTCACAGGAGTGACTTCATTTCATGAAAGTCCCCCAGAAGTAGGGCTGGGCACCTCCAGGTCCTCTGCCCTGGTTCAGCCCTGCTCCAGGTGAACGCTGCGTGCTGCGTTTTAAGTTGCCCCAGTCGTGTCTGACTCTTTGCAACTCTATGCACCGTAGCCCTCCGGGCTCCTCTGCCCATAGGATTCTCCAGGCAGGAATACTGCAGTGGGTCAGCATACCCTTCTCCAGGGGATCTTTCCGACCAAGGGATCAAACCCGTGTCTCTTGTGTCTCTTACATCTTCTACATTGGCAGGTGGGATCTTTACCCCTAGTGCTACCTGGGGAGCCCAGTGGACACTGACTGGGGCTATTTCAAGGAGGTTGCCATGGTGAGGCCTCCTTTTACCCACAGCAAACACCGCAGGGACACCAGCTCCTCAGTTTCCTGTTCTCACATCTAAAGCCCTGTGGTTCTCTCTGTTTATATTCAGAAGGATAAGGAGCCTGAGTTCAGTTTTTCTGAAATGTGGATCAGAAGATAAACAGGCACTATTAGGCAGTCCCTCTCTGACCTTTTCCATCCCTGAACTGTGGAAGGTCTACGTTGAACAAAAATACACAGCCCTGTTCCTGTTCCCTCCCAGTCTGCCAAAGTGAATTGATGAAAGATGCATAGCAACTTGTGAAAATTAGAGAAGCCTAGAGAAAGGTCACGAAGGCATCTGAACCTTTAGAGGAGGGGTCTAACATGATCCAGGGAAACTTGTTTGCTGTGAGCCTCTGAGCAGTGGAGAACGCGCTCTGGCCACTGTCAGCTGGGACCCTTCTGTGGCATTGTGCTCTCTGAACTCACTCATTGGTAGCCATCGCTGAACATGTGTTTATTATCAATGGCAAAAAGTGTTTCTGGTTAAATGTCACTAGGTGGAATGAGAGGACAGGACAGTTGAGATTTATAGGGAATCATCACAGCAGATTGATTTTCATTTGAAAAAATCCAAAGTATGTCTACTCTCATGGAATTAATTTTTCTTTTACACCTCTCATAGGATTCTTGGATTGCAGGCTAAGCACCAAAGATGGAAACCCTTTTATTCCCTCAGGAGCTATACTTGGTAAACACCAAGGTGGAGATTATACTTCTATGATTGGAAAAATTGTACTCCAGACCTTAGCATTTTCATATGGCCCTTGTTTTGTTGTGAGGCAAAGCTCACCGTCCTATGATTGATGACCTCCCACTATCTGAACTAGAAACTGGTATAATTTGGACCTTGGGTGTGCAGTTCCATAGGTAAAAGGAAACAGATTGCTCAAGTTGAGAAAAATCTTAGAAATCCTACTAAAATTCTGATCCGTGGATAGTAGAGGCTGGGACAACGGGCATCTAAAAGGTGCACAAATCCCACCCAGAGTGAAGGCCTGCTGTATTAGGAGACATTTCTCTCTCCCTTGCTTTAGCTGGTCTCCCACAGGTGGTTCTTTCTCAGAAGAGTAATGTGGCTCTGAATTTTGTGGGGATGCCAGAAAAGTCTGCTAGAATGTAGTTTAAAACCCTGCAGTGCCAATCTGGAGAAAATGAGAGATTCAAGATCCAGTGCAGGGTAAACAGGATAAAGTGAAGACAGAACATTGTCTTGCTCTCAAATTCTGATGGGGCGTGTCAAAAGCTGGAAGGTCTTCCAGGAACCAAACCTGGAAAAGTTGAGCATCAAAAAGAATAATGATGATAATATTGGGACTTCAAAACTGTCATTGCAGGACTTCTCTGATGGTTCAGTGGTTAAGAATCCACCTGCCAGTGCAGGGGACACAGGTTCAATCCCTGGTCCAGGAAGACTCCACATGCTGCAGAGCATCCAAGCCCGTGGGCCGCAGCTGTGGAACCCCACGCCCTGGAGCCTGTGCTCCAGAACCAGAGAAGCTCCCAAAATGAGAAGCCCCCAAACTGCCACGAAGACCCAGTGTAGCCAAAAATAAATAAAGAAAGAAATGTCCCCACTCTTCATGACCAAAAATGGAAGTGTGGTAGTAGACAGTTCTAGATTAAAGGAAGCTAAATGGACATAAGAACTGAATACAGTGGGTGATCTCTGATTGCAGATCCACCTCCTAAAAAGAAGAAATTGTTGTGAAGAATATTTTGGGGATAGTTGGGTATAATTGAATAAGACTATTCTTGTTTTTCCTATGTATAAATATTAACATTATTGTAGCAATGCTTTTTTTTTTTATTTTTTTAGGTGTGGTACTGTGGTTATTTAGGAAAAAGCTTTTGTTCTTACTGGATGTGTGCTGAAGTGTTAAGGGCTAATTGTCATCATGCCCATGGCTTCCTTTCACACAGCTCAAACAAAATATAAATGGATAGATAGATAAAGTAAGTGTGGCAAAACATTACCAATCGGTGTGTCTGGGTGAAGGGAATATGGGTATTCATTGGTACATATGGGTACTATTTTTCATTTTTTTGTAAATTTAGAAGTTTTCAAAATAAAAGGTTAGGTTGGGGAAATTACAAAAATTAAAAGATGGGAACAGCCAGGTCATGATAATACAAACATACTTGGTTATCTTTTTACTGTGAAGTCACACTAGCCATTAGGTCCTTGACATTACCTCCTTGGAAGAGGGCAAAAAATTTAAAAAGAGTGAAACTTATAATCTATAAAATCCTTTGGAGCCAGATAGTGAGAACTGATTAACAGCAGAACAATTTGTTTTAAAAAAGAAATCTCAAAATTGTAGCTCAGTTCTCTAAATGTCAGTCCGTATCTATTCATTTACCAGACTTTTCAAGGAATCTCAAGGAATAAGCTTCCAGATATGAGGTACATTTGGCATAACTAAAGGAATAGCTCAAACACCCAAGTTATTAAATGTAATTCACTTAATTAAAAGTTTGATTGGACTTACTGATAACTGCTGGGTGTTTAAAATGAGTAATTGGAGCCTTTATATTTCCAGACTTTATAGTGATTTATCACTGTAATTAGAACTCATTGTTTCATGATCTTAATTATCCGAAGAGCTAATGCTTCAGACTTTTGTGAAATGAGGTGGGCCATAACCTAAAACTAACAGCATCACTGGTAATTAGAGACTCATTGTTCATGAATGACCAAAAGTGTAGCCAAAATAAATAAAGAAAGAAATGTCCCCACTCTTCATGACCAAAATGGAAGTGTGGTAGTAGACAGTTCTAGATTAAAGGAAGCTAAATGGACATAAGAACTGAATACAGTGGGTGATCTCTGATTGCAGATCCACCTCCTAAAAAGAAGAAATTGTTGTGAAGAATATTTTGGGGATAGTTGGGTATAATTGAATAAGACTATTCTTGTTTTTCCTATGTATAAATATTAACATTATTGTAGCAATGCTTTTTTTTTTTTATTTTTTTAGGTGTGGTACTGTGGTTATTTAGGAAAAAGCTTTTGTTCTTACTGGATGTGTGCTGAAGTGTTAAGGGCTAATTGTCATCATGCCCATGGCTTCCTTTCACACAGCTCAAACAAAATATAAATGGATAGATAGATAAAGTAAGTGTGGCAAAACATTACCAATCGGTGTGTCTGGGTGAAGGGAATATGGGTATTCATTGGTACATATGGGTACTATTTTTTTCATTTTTCTGTAAATTTAGAAGTTTTCAAAATAAAAGGTTAGGTTGGGGAAATTACAAAAATTAAAAGATGGGAACAGCCAGGTCATGATAATACAAACATACTTGGTTATCTTTTTACTGTGAAGTCACACTAGCCATTAGGTCCTTGACATTACCTCCTTGGAAGAGGGCAAAAAATTTAAAAAGAGTGAAACTTATAATCTATAAAATCCTTTGGAGCCAGATAGTGAGAACTGATTAACAGCAGAACAATTTGTTTTAAAAAAGAAATCTCAAAATTGTAGCTCAGTTCTCTAAATGTCAGTCCGTATCTATTCATTTACCAGACTTTTCAAGGAATCTCAAGGAATAAGCTTCCAGATATGAGGTACATTTGGCATAACTAAAGGAATAGCTCAAACACCCAAGTTATTAAATGTAATTCACTTAATTAAAAGTTTGATTGGACTTACTGATAACTGCTGGGTGTTTAAAATGAGTAATTGGAGCCTTTTTATATTTCCAGACTTTATAGTGATTTATCACTGTAATTAGAACTCATTGTTTCATGATCTTAATTATCCGAAGAGCTAATGCTTCAGACTTTTGTGAAATGAGGTGGGCCATAACCTAAAACTAACAGCACACTGGAAAGAGCCCATTTCGTCCCCTGAGGTCACTTAACCCAGGTGTCAGCTGCAGGACAGCACTTCTCCAGGGCGTGGGCGTACCTGACACAACGAAGGACTCTCTCCATCGTGGAAGGGACAATGACCGGACACCATTGGCGTAACTCCCTTTATAGCCAGACTGTCCAGCCACTTTCTGGACAAGTATTTTCCCTCCTGAATTATCAAGCACACCACTGTGAAGAGAGAAAAAGTTTTTTGAAGAGAGAGAAGGGTATTTTTTGACGTATAACAGACTATGAAACCAGTCACCATCTTTATTGTTTTTCCTTATTCCACACGTTGTATGTTAAAAAACAATTTTATTGGAGTTTTGTTGATTTACAATATCGTAGTTTCAGGTGTACAGCATAGTGATTCAGTTATACATATATTTATTCTTTTTCATATTCTTTTCCTATATAGATTATTACAGAATGTAGAGTTCCCTGGGCTGTACAGTAAGTCTGTGAGTGTGCATGCGTGCTAAGTTGCTTCGGTCATGTCTGACTCTTTGTGACCCACTGGACCACAGCCCACCAGGCTCCTCTGTCCGTGGGGTCTCCAGGAAAAAATAGTGGAGTGGGTTGCCGTGCCCTCCTCCAGGGGATCTTCCTGACATAGGGATCGAACCCTCGTCTCTTATGTCTCCTTCACTGGCAGGCAGGTTCTTTACTATTAGTGCCACCCAGGGAGCCCACAGTAGGTCCTTGCTGGTTATCTATTTTATATACAGTAGTGAGCATATTAATCCCAAGCTCCTAATGTATTCTCCCCATCCACGTTTTCCCTTTGGTAGCCATAAGTTTATTTTTGAAATCTGAGTTGTTTCTATGAATTATTTTTTTGTAAATAAATTCATCTGAATAATTTCTTTTCAGATTCTGCATATAAGGGTTTATTTTTTTGAAATCTGAGGTTGTTTTTTCATTTGTTTTCACTGTAATTAGAACTCATTGTTTCATGATCTTAATTATCCGAGCTAATGCTTCAGACTTTTGTGAGATGAGGTGGGCCATAACCTAAAACTAACAGCACACTGGAAAGAGCCCATTTCGTCCCCTGAGGTCACTTAACCCAGGTGTCAGCTGCAGGACAGCACTTCTCCAGGGCGTGGGCGTACCTGACACAACGAAGGACTCTCTCCATCGTGGAAGGGACAATGACCGGACACCATTGGCGTAACTCCCTTTATAGCCAGACTGTCCAGCCACTTTCTGGACAAGTATTTTCCCTCCTGAATTATCAAGCACACCACTGTGAAGAGAGAAAAAGTTTTTTGAAGAGAGAGAAGGGTATTTTTGACGATAACAGACTATGAAACCAGTCACCATCTTTATTGTTTTTCCTTATTCCACACGTTGTATGTTAAAAAACAATTTTATTGGAGTTTTGTTGATTTACAATATCGTAGTTTCAGGTGTACAGCATAGTGATTCAGTTATACATATATTTATTCTTTTTCATATTCTTTTCCTATATAGATTATTACAGAATGTAGAGTTCCCTGGGCTGTACAGTAAGTCTGTGAGTGTGCATGCGTGCTAAGTTGCTTCGGTCATGTCTGACTCTTTGTGACCCACTGGACCACAGCCCACCAGGCTCCTCTGTCCGTGGGGTCTCCAGGAAAAAATAGTGGAGTGGGTTGCCGTGCCCTCCTCCAGGGGATCTTCCTGACATAGGGATCGAACCCTCGTCTCTTATGTCTCCTTCACTGGCAGGCAGGTTCTTTACTATTAGTGCCACCCAGGGAGCCCACAGTAGGTCCTTGCTGGTTATCTATTTTATATACAGTAGTGAGCATATTAATCCCAAGCTCCTAATGTATTCTCCCCATCCACGTTTTCCCTTTGGTAGCCATAAGTTTATTTTTGAAATCTGAGTTGTTTCTATGAATTATTTTTTTGTAAATAAATTCATCTGAATAATTTCTTTTCAGATTCTGCATATAAGGGATATCATACAATATCTCTCTTTTTCTGACTTCACTCAGTGTAACAGTCTCTACGTCCATCCATGTGGCTGCAAATGGCATTCTTTCATTCTTTTTAATGACTAGTATTTCTTCGTGTGTAGGTACCATGTCTTATTTACCCATTCTTCCCTCAGTGGACATTTAGGTGGCTTCCATGTCCTGGCTCTTGTACATAGTGCTCCAATGAACATTACTGTGTGTGTGTGTGTGTGTGTGTGTGTGTGTTAATTTTGGCCTCTCTTATTTATTTATTTATTTTCATCCATCTTTATTCTTTGGCCTGTGTGGGCCTCCCATTGCAGTGGCCTCTCTCCTTGCAGAGCACCGACTCTGGGCCCATGTGCTCCAGACTGCTGACTCATAATTGGACACACTGGTCCAGCCGCTCCACGACACGTGGGATCTTCCTGGGCCAGGGATTGAACCGGTGCCCCTTGCATTGCAAGGCAGACTACCCACTGGGTCACCAAGGAAGCGCTGTGTGTGTCTTTTTAAATTATGAGTTTTTTCCAGATACATGCCCAAGAGTGGGATTTCTGGATCATATTGTAATTCTTTTTTTTTTTTTTTTATTTTGTTTTAAGGAAATGCCATACTGTTCTCCATAGTGGTTGTATCAATTTACATTCACACCACTCACATCATTTACATTCAGTTTACATTCCCTTGCACTGCAAGGTAGACTCTTTACTCACTGGACCACCAGGGAAGCCCCTCATTACAGTTTTTGATTTGCATTTTTGTGACAATTAGTGATTTAAGTATCTTTTCTCGTACTCTTTGGCCATCTGCATGTCTTCTTTGGAGAAGTGTCTATTTAGATCTTCTACTCAGTTTTTGATTGAGTTGTTTGTTTTTTGACATAGAAATGCATGGGTTATTTTTATATTTTGGAGATTAATGCCTTGTCAGTAGCTTTATTTGGAAATATTCTCTCTCATTCTATGGGTTGTCTTTTTGTTTTGTTTATGGTTTCCCTTGTTGTGCAAAAGCCTTTAAATTTAGTTAGGTCCTGTATGTTTATTTTTGTTTTTATTTTTATCTTGTTCTTTTTGTTTAGGAGGTGGATCCAAAAATGATATTGCTGCAATTAATGTCAAAGAGTATTCTGCTGATATTTTCCTTTAGGAGTTTTATAATGTCTGGACTTAGATTTAGTTCTTTGAACCATTTTTAACTTACTTGTGTGTTAAAGAATATTAGTTTGAATTTCATTCTTTTATATGTAGTGATCTAGTTTTCCCAGCACTTATTAAAGAGACTGTCTTTTCTCCATTGTATATTCTTGCCTCCTAAATTAATTCACCATAAATGCATGGATTTATACCTGGGTTTTCTATCTTGTTTCATTGATCTGTATTTCTGTTTTTGTTCTGGTATCATATCTTTTTGATTACTGTAGCTTTGCAGTATAGTCAGAACTCAGGGAACCTAATCCCTCCAGCTCTGTACTTCTTTTTTTCTATGAGGTTGGTTCTTAATTTTATTTTCACATGCTTTTCTTTTAGCTTTATAAATCTTTAACCATTTTTTCCATTGACTTTTTAAAAATTTTTAATGGAGGATAATTCTTTATAATGTTGCATTGGTTTCTGTCATAAAGCAATATGAATCAGCCACAAATTTATTTTTTAAAGTCTTTATTGATTTTGTTACAGTGTTATTTCTGTTTTTTATTTTGATCCTTTGGTCACAAGGCATGTGGGATCCCACCTTTCTGACGAGGGATCGAATCTGCACCCCCTACATTGGAAGGCAAAGTCTTAATGACTAGACCATCAGGGAAGTCCCTAAGCTATTTTTTAATTGGAGGAAAATTGCTTTATAATGTTTTATGGGTTTCTTCCATATAAGAATGCAAATCAGTCATAATTACACACACACACACACAGACACAGACACACGCACATATTCCTTCCCTCTTGGGCCTCCCTCCCATCTTCTCTCCCCAGCCCACCCCTCTAGGACATCATAGAGAACCAGGCTCAGCTCCCAGTGCTTTACAGCAGTTTCCCACTAGCTATCTTACATATGATTGTGTGTGTGTGTGTATGTGTGTGTGTATTTTTTCTTTCTTAGGATTGTTTTGGCTATTTGGAGTCTTCCGTGTTTCTATACAAATTAAAATTTTTTGTTCTAGTTCTCTGAAAATGCCATTGGTAATTTCATAGGGATTGCATTGAGTCTGTACATTGCTTTGGATGATATATATAAAGCCTTTAAATTTAGTTAGGTCCTGTATGTTTATTTTTGTTTTATTTTTATCTGTTCTTTTGTTTAGGAGGTGGATCCAAATGATATTGCTGCAATTAATGTCAAAGAGTATTCTGCTGATATTTTCCTTTAGGAGTTTTATAATGTCTGGACTTAGATTTAGTTCTTTGAACCATTTTTAACTTACTTGTGTGTTAAAGAATATTAGTTTGAATTTCATTCTTTTATATGTAGTGATCTAGTTTTCCCAGCACTTATTAAAGAGACTGTCTTTTCTCCATTGTATATTCTTGCCTCCTAAATTAATTCACCATAAATGCATGGATTTATACCTGGGTTTTCTATCTTGTTTCATTGATCTGTATTTCTGTTTTTGTTCTGGTATCATATCTTTTTGATTACTGTAGCTTTGCAGTATAGTCAGAACTCGGGTAACCTAATCCCTCCAGCTCTGTACTTCTTTTTTTCTATGAGGTTGGTTCTTAATTTTATTTTCACATGCTTTTCTTTTAGCTTTATAAATCTTTAACCATTTTTTCCATTGACTTTTTAAAAATTTTTAATGGAGGATAATTCTTTATAATGTTGCATTGGTTTCTGTCATAAAGCAATATGAATCAGCCACAAATTTATTTTTTAAAGTCTTTATTGATTTTGTTACAGTGTTATTTCTGTTTTTTATTTTGATCCTTTGGTCACAAGGCATGTGGGATCCCACCTTTCTGACGAGGGATCGAATCTGCACCCCCTACATTGGAAGGCAAAGTCTTAATGACTAGACCATCAGGGAAGTCCCTAAGCTATTTTTTAATTGGAGGAAAATTGCTTTATAATGTTTTATGGGTTTCTTCCATATAAGAATGCAAATCAGTCATAATTACACACACACACACACAGACACAGACACACGCACATATTCCTTCCCTCTTGGGCCTCCCTCCCATCTTCTCTCCCCAGCCCACCCCTCTAGGACATCATAGAGAACCAGGCTCAGCTCCCAGTGCTTTACAGCAGTTTCCCACTAGCTATCTTACATATGATTGTGTGTGTGTGTGTATGTGTGTGTGTATTTTTTCTTTCTTAGGATTGTTTTGGCTATTTGGAGTCTTCCGTGTTTCTATACAAATTAAAATTTTTTGTTCTAGTTCTCTGAAAATGCCATTGGTAATTTCATAGGGATTGCATTGAGTCTGTACATTGCTTTGGATGATATACTCATTTTAATGATACTGATTCTTCCAAACCAAGAGCATGGTATATCTTTTCATCTGTTTGTGTTACCTTTCTTTGTTTCTTCTTTTTTTTTTTTTTTTTAGATTTATTTATTTATTTATTTTGGGCGGGGGTCGGGTTGGGGACGGAGGGGAGCGGGCAGGCCACTTCTGTTGGTCTTTCATTTCTCTGTTTTCATCCGTCTTTGTTCTTTGGCTCCTGTGGGCCTCCCATCGCGGTGGCCTCTGTTGTCGCAGAGCACTGGCTCTGGGCGCATGTGCTCCAGAGCTCCGGCTTGGTGATTGGACACATGGGTCCAGCCGCTCCGCGGCACGTGGGATCTTCCCAGGCCAGGGATCGAACTGGCGCCCCTTGCACTGCAAGGCGGTGTCCTTACCCACTGGACCACCAGGGGAAGCCCTCATTGTTTCTTTTTAATCAGTGCTTTATAATTTTCAGAGTACAGGTCTTTTGCCACTTTAGGTAGGTTTATTCCTAGATATCTTTTTTTTTTTTTTAATGATGTGATGGTAAATGGGATTGTCTCCTTAAATTATTTTTTGATCTTTTGTTATTAGTCTATAGGAATGCAACAGATTTCTGTGTACTGATTTTGTATACTACAAGTTTACCAGATTCATTGACAAGCTGTGTAGTTTTGTGCTAGCATCTTTAGGATTTTCTAGGTATAATATCATGTCGTCTGCAAACAGTGACAGTTTCACTACTTTCCGATTTGGATTCCTTTTATTTCTTTTTCTTTTCTGATTGCCATGGCTATGACTTCTAGAACTATTAATATGTTGAACAAAAGTGATGCAGTGAACATCCCTGTCTTGTTCCTGATCTTGAAATGCTTTCAGCTTTTCGCCATTAAGGATGGTATTAGCTGTGGGTTTGTCATATATAGCCTTTATTATGTTGAGGTAAGGTCCCTCTTTGCCCAGTGTCTGGAGTTTTTGTCATAAATGTGTGTTGAATTTAGTCAACAGCTTTTTTTGTACTTATTGAGATGATCATATGGTTTTTAGTCTTCAGTGTGGTGTATCACACTGATTGATTCATGCATATTGAAGAATCTTTGCATCCCTAGGATAAATCCCACATAATCATGCTGAATGATCCTTTTGATGTATTATTGGATTCAGTTTACTAGTGTTTTGTTGAGTGTTTTTGCATCTATATTCATCAGTGATATTCAGCCACCATCTTTATTTAGAGATAGGCAAGTAGAGAGAGCAAGAAAACCTTCACCTTGACTCCAACTATTTCAAAGGATGGTGCAACGTTCTTTTTTTTTCATTTTTTATTTTTTTTTCGGCGGGTGGTGGGTTGGGGAGGGAGGGGGCGGGTGGGACACTTCTATTGGTCTTTCATTTATCTATTTTCATCCATCTTTGTTCTTTGGCCCGTGTGGGCCTCCCATCACAGTAGCCTCTGTTGTTGCAGAGCACTGGCTCTGGATGCATGCGCTCCAGAGCTCTGGCTGGGTAATTGGATACATCGGTCCAGCTGCTCCGCGGCACGTGGGATCTTCCCAGGCCAGGGATTGAACCAGGCCCCTTGCACTGCAAGGTGGTGTCCTTACCCACTGGACCACCAGGGAAGCCTGGTGCAATGTTCTTAAAGGCATATTATTCATTTTATTTTGGGCCAGGGAAGAAAGGTGTGTAAACTTAACTCACTTAAAGTAGTCTCCAAAGGCTGGAGATTGCTTCTATAATTTCTAGGATTTTGAAGGTTTTAGAGCTGGGTAGGACAGCAGCTGATATTTCTAATCTCTTTACTTTCATTGAAGCAGGGGCTTCAGCACGTCCTTTTATTGCCCCAGAGACTAAGGCAGCTCCCTTGGGCATCTGTAGTTGACAGCACGGGGGAGCTGGAACAGTCCATAGATTTGTTCCCATCTATACCCTTCCTTCCCTACGGGAATGAGCATTGCCATTCCTTTCCTCCCACCTCCGTGGTAAATCAACAACTTTCAGCACTCAACTTCGTAACAGCTCAAAAGGAAAGAAAGTGATAATAATTCTTGACATATAAAGCACTTAGTTGCTTTAGAATCGTTCCCACTCACTGTACCTCACTGAGTTCTCCCAGCAAACCTGCTGGCTGTGGAGTGAAGGGAATGCTGGCATTCTCACTTCCCAGAGATAGGCTTAGACAGGTCGAGGGATTTTATAACTCAGAATTTTATAACCTCTAAATTGCAAGGTAGGGATTTGGACCCAGGTCTAGGTGACCTGGAATCTTGACTTTGCCCCATTTGGTCATGGTTGCCTCTGAGAGTTCAAAAACTACAGGCATCTCCCCACACCAAGTCCTCATCCCTTCCTCACAGAGTTGTAACCCTGCCCACCGTTCTCCGGGGAGCCCTCAATCAGGGCCCCTCACTTCTCCCAGCTGCTGCCAGGTTGGTTCCAGCTTTGCTGACAGACCACAGGATTCCCACTCCCGTGTCTGTTCATGCTGCTTTCTGCTGTGGAGAACCAGGCAGTCTCCCTAACACTTTCTTCTCCATAACTTTGCAGCACCCTTTCCATGGCCCCTATGGTAAAGAATCTGCCTGCAATGTGGGAGACCTGGGTTCAGTCCCTGGTTCAGGAGATTCCTCTGGAGGAGGACATGCAACCCACTCCAGTATTTATATATATATATATATATATATATATGTATATATCTTTTCTTGGGGGTGAGGGGGGCAGGCAGGCCACTTCTATTGGTTTTTCATTTATCCATTTTTCATCCGTCTTTGTTCTTTGGCCCGTGTGGGCCTCCCATCGCAGTGGCCTCTGTTGTCGCAGAGCACTGGCTCTGGGCGCATGCGCTCCAGAGCTCCGGCTCGGTAATTGAACACATGCATCCAGCCGCTCCGCGGCACGTGGGATCTTCCCAGGCCAGGGATCGAACTGGCGCCCCTTGCACTGCAAGGCGGTGTTCTTACTCGCTGGACCACCGGGGAAGCCCCCACTCCAGGATTCTTGCCTGGAGAATCCCATAGACGGAGGACCCGTGTGGGCTACCTTCCATGGGGTCGCAAAGAGTTGGGTGTGACTGAGCGAATTTCACTCACTTCACTTTCCAACAGCGCCTTTGCATCTTGTCTTTCTATGGCGACTCTGATTACATTTGCTCCTGTGCTCTTTCCTAAAAATTCCCATGTCAACTTTGTCTCCCAACTAGAATGGAAGTGTTCTTATGGGACGATACTGGTTTTGCTTCTGCATTCAAAGGGCTGTCTGTGGGTGGATGCCCCCCACGCTGACTTGTGAAAGACAGTTGTTACTTTCAAGATGGTGCCAATGGTTTCATTTCCCAACAGTCGCTTGAAATCGGCCACAGGGGCAGTATTTATACTGCAGACGTTGGCAAATCAGCATCTCCCTGCTCCTCCTTTTAGAAGGGCTCGTCACTAAACATTGCCCAGCGTACCACTGGCATAGGCTGACCATTCAAATTATGTTTTTAAAAATTGTTCCCCTCAATCAGGGCCCCTCACTTCTCCCAGCTGCTGCCAGGTTGGTTCCAGCTTTGCTGACAGACCACAGGATTCCCACTCCCGTGTCTGTTCATGCTGCTTTCTGCTGTGGAGAACCAGGCAGTCTCCCTAACACTTTCTTCTCCATAACTTTGCAGCACCCTTTCCATGGCCCCTATGGTAAAGAATCTGCCTGCAATGTGGGAGACCTGGGTTCAGTCCCTGGTTCAGGAGATTCCTCTGCAGGAGGACATGCAACCCACTCCAGTATTTATATATATATATATATATATATATATATATATATATATATATATATGTATATCTCTTTTTTTGTGGGTGAGGGGGGCAGGCAGGCCACCTCTATTGGTTTTTCATTTATCTATTTTCATCCGTCTTTGTTCTTTGGCCCGTGTGGGCCTCCCATCGCAGTGGCCTCTGTTGTCGCAGAGCACTGGCTCTGGGCGCATGCGCTCCAGAGCTCCGGCTCGGTAATTGAACACATGCATCCAGCCGCTCCGCGGCACGTGGGATCTTCCCAGGCCAGGGATCGAACTGGCGCCCCTTGCACTGCAAGGCGGTGTTCTTACTCGCTGGACCACCGGGGAAGCCCCCACTCCAGGATTCTTGCCTGGAGAATCCCATAGACGGAGGACCCGTGTGGGCTACCTTCCATGGGGTCGCAAAGAGTTGGGTGTGACTGAGCGAATTTCACTCACTTCACTTTCCAACAGCGCCTTTGCATCTTGTCTTTCTATGGCGACTCTGATTACATTTGCTCCTGTGCTCTTTCCTAAAAATTCCCATGTCAACTTTGTCTCCCAACTAGAATGGAAGTGTTCTTATGGGACGATACTGGTTTTGCTTCTGCATTCAAAGGGCTGTCTGTGGGTGGATGCCCCCCACGCTGACTTGTGAAAGACAGTTGTTACTTTCAAGATGGTGCCAATGGTTTCATTTCCCAACAGTCGCTTGAAATCGGCCACAGGGGCAGTATTTATACTGCAGACGTTGGCAAATCAGCATCTCCCTGCTCCTCCTTTTAGAAGGGCTCGTCACTAAACATTGCCCAGCGTACCACTGGCATAGGCTGACCATTCAAATTATGTTTTTAAAAATTGTTCCAATTAGCCATGGTCCCTTACTCATAATTAGTGAGGGAAGTAGAGATCTCTCTCATTTTTCTAGTTTCTCCCTGGGGAAATTCTTCTGTCTCTGGTTTTATATTCCACTGTACTGAGGAAATGTGTGGGCAGTCATTCTTGTTTTAAGAGTCAGAAGCAGCCACTCAACGTGAGGAACAGGGCTGAGCTTAATTTTGCTCAGGCTTTTAAAAAGGAATGGGGAGGGCTTGGCGGTTCTTAGGCTGGACTGGGAGGTGGACATACCTTGTAATCGTTATAGAGGACCCCAAATCCAGACTCTGGGAAAGGCATGCACACAAAAGTCTTGTTTTCTCATGAGGTTTGCCTGTTGCCTAAGAGGCTGATCTTGTGAGTGGACTTCACTGCAGGACATGGTGATCCCAGGCATCCTCCCGGAGGAGGGCAGATCCTGGGGCCGTCAGTGGTCTGTCTTCTCCAGGAGGCAAGGGCCACTTCACCACCACAGGAGATACCAGAGGCGGGAGAGAGACTGAAAGGCTGTGGCTGCACTTAGGAAGCATGCAGAGGCTCAGAGCCAAACAGTTTGGAGCATTTATGTAAATATGACCTCATTTGTGTCCTCAGTGAGGAGGAGGCACTTCATGTACATTCTCAAGGTGGGCGTCTCGCCAGAAACCCATGCTCTGCCGGGAGATGGCGTCTTCATGGTCCTGTCTCTGAAGTCATCTCTCTCGCAAGCTTTGGTCCCACTTTAAACACAGGAATTAGTTCAGACCGAGACTGAGCCAAAAGGGGATGCCTCAAATATGCTCATTATCCCTTTGGTTTGAAAGAATCCAGGGGATCACTCATAATAAGGCATTTGATCATATACGTTATACTGAAGAGGAAACCCTTTATGCTAAATCTGAATTTCTAAACCAAATTATGCTCTCTCCAGTTTTGCAGTTCTGACTGCAGGGGCATGAGGCACGATGGACCCTCATCTCATGCACTTCCCACTCATACTCTCTGCCTCCAGTCCTGCCCTCTGAAAACAGATTTGTAAAAAGGATGGAACTAATAGAATCCAAAATCCCTGTCTCTTTTCCCTTAAGGCCTTTATACATCCTCCTCCTGGGTAGTGATTCCTTCTTTCCAGTCTCCTACTAGATCAGTCATCAGTCCAGGAAGCCACAAGGCATTCCATTGCTCTAGCAGCAGATCTTTTTTGAAACAGTCAAGCTCTTCTCTGCTGTCCCTCTGCCCTCATTTATAGGCTTCCCAGCAAGTTCCTAGGTTCTACTGCAAATGCTGGGATTGCTGAGCCCTGGTCCTTATCAGTGCTCTTCCTATTTTCTCCCTAGAGGTGTGTCTGTCCATCCTAAAGCCACTCTGACCGCTCCAAAGTCTACAACCCCATCAAGTCCTCACATTGTACACTAAGCAGTGCTGGGACCTTCTCATTCCTACCTAAATGGATCACCTGGGCTGGAAGCCAGGAGACACATGCTCTCATCCTGGAAGTAACCAGTGATTGAATGAACTTCTCTATGCCTCCCTTCCTCTTGTAACAACTGGGGATGCTAGCAGCGGCCGCCTACAGCGGAGGCCATGCTAGAAGGACAGGGCCTCAATGTAAGGGGTTACTGTTGTGTAAAGGTGTCTTGGTGCACTCAGACTAGCTCGTGGCTCTGTCCTGCACAGGAGACAAGGAAAGGCGAGAGATTGCCAGCAGATGACAGAAGAAGCAAGTGCCAACCATGGCCACTGATGACTGGAAAAACACACGCAGCTCTAGGACAGGCTCAGTCTCTGTGGCCAATGTCCATGTCTACACAAACACAAGCCAGAGTGCACTGATAGTGTTGGCGGAGTTGCGAGGGCCTGCACGCGTGTGCATCGGAGTGTGTGTGAGCACATGGACTCAGGCAGGCAGATGTGTACAAGGGATCGTGTTGGGGGCATGCACACGTGTGCACATATTCACATGTAGATTTACATGTTCCCTTGGCACGCAAAAGTGATTCAGGGTGAAAGCAGAATCTTTTATTCCATAGTTTGGAGTTAAGAAATGGAATTTGGTGTTCCTTTACTGTTCCTCTGTTTATCTTTAGTAGAGTTTTTTGTATTCCCTCTCCCATTGAAAAACAAGGTAGCTCTTCATCTCTCTGTGCAGATGCGGAAAAGGTTATGGCTGACAAAAATCTAATTAGCAACTCTTAGATCTTATTTTAGGCAGAGATGTTTTTAATTGCTTCTCCAAATTTCAGAGAGGCTCCTCACTAGACACCTTGGAAGGGGATGAATTTTACATCTCCCCTCTCTCTGGCAGAGATACAACTGAGCAGTCAAGTGGCTGGCATGCAAGTAAAGAGATGCAAAAGATACCACAGGCCTGAATAATTGAGAAACTTCATCCAGTATCTGGCAGCCAACCACTGGCATTGTTGTTGTTGTTAATAGCATTGCATTAGCACATGTAAACGTTTCTATCCAGTCAGTTATCATTACACATTTTTGTGGTGATTCAGTCGTTCAGTTGTGTCTGACTATTTGTGATGCCATGGCTCCTCTGTCCATGAGGTTTTCCACGCAAGAATATGGGGTGGGTTGCCGTTTCCTTCTCCTCAAGCACTGACGTTTGAGCCATATCTCAAAGTAGTGCTGGGTGGGGAATAGAAGCCAGAGTGCAGGACTTGAGTTTGAATCCCTCCTCTGGTGTTTGTTAATGGTGTGGTATTAGAAAGGCTATTCAACCTCTCTTCACCTTTAAGAGAGAGACAGTGCACAGAGGTGTTGTGAGGGCTGAATTAGATAACACAGGTGGAGTGCTTGACAGCTCCTGAGAGCCGGCTCCTGATTGGATACATGGGTCCAGCCGCTCCGTGGCACGTGGGATCTTCCCAGGCCAGGGCCGGTGCCCCTGGCACTGCAAGGCGGACTCTTTACCCACTGGGACCAAGGCCTCCCCAGGTTTTGATTCCAAGTCTAAGTGAGAGAGCTGTGAAGCTTCTGTGAAGGTCATGCTCACCTCTCCTCATTTAGGCAGTGACATAGCCATGCTTCCTGCCCTTCTTCCCAAACCAACAGCTGACCAGGCAGGACCACCTGCCACCCTCGTTCTCACTGTCCTATTCCCATTTGTCTCCAGGCCATCAGCCTGAGTTGTGACATCTCTTCTCTAAACCTCTGCGCCTGCCTGAGTCACATCCCTATTATTTCCTTGCTCAGCACATATAGGCAGAAGACATTTTTTTATACCATCGTGGTCATGAAAAAGTAGAATTTTCCTCCCCTCTCATTAATGTGTAAAGTCACGCCTCCTCTCCAGAGAGATTTGCAAGGAGATTCAGGGCTTCCCAGATGGCAGTGGTGGTAAAGAACCCACCTGCCAATGCAGGAGACATAAGAGATGTGGGTTCAATCCCTGAGTCAGGAAGATCCCCTGGAGGAGGGCATGTCAACTCACTCCAGTATTCTTTTTTTTTTTTTTGCCTCTAAGTCATCATTTTGTTTCCATCCATCCTATTCTTTGACACGTGTGGGCCTCCTGTTGCAGTGGCCTCTCTCACTGCAGAGCATCAGCTCTGGACGCATGCACTGCAGAGCTCTGACTCGTAATCGGATACACTGGTCCAGCCACTCCTTGGCACGTGGAATCTTCCTGGGCCAGGGATTGAACTGGTGCCCCTGGCACTGCAAGGCAAACTTTCTACCCAGTGGACCACCAGGGAAGCCCCTCCACTCCAGTATTCTTGCCTGAAGAATCCCATAGACAGAGGAGCCTGGTGGGCTACAGTCCATGGGGTCACAGAGAGTTGGATGTGGCTGATGTGACTTAACATCCACACCAGGGTCATGCACAGATTTGAGGTCCATCCTCTGGGATAGGGCTGCTAGACAAAATATGAGATGCTCAGTTAAAGTTGCTCATCTTTGCTTGCTAATTAGGCTACCCTGCACCAGGGGCTCCCTGCCCATATCCCGATGGCTTCTCCTAAAGTAGCTCAGAGCTACCCACCTGTGAACCGCAGCTCCGCACACGCTAGAATAGGACGCCGTGAGCGCAGTGCCGTAAACGTGGTACCGGGGTCATGGCATCCGGCTGGACACCTCACAATGAACTCGAGATTCGTTATCTTTCCAGCTCTCACATCACAGGTGATCTGAGGCACAGCTGGGAATGCAAAATGAGGTGAATCCTCACCATTATTTCCTTGCTCAGCACATATAGGCCCCGGGCCATGGGAGTTGTGACATCTCTTCTCTAAACCTCTGCGCCTGCCTGAGTCACATCCCTATTATTTCCTTGCTCAGCACATATAGGCAGAAGACATTTTTTTATACCATCGTGGTCATGAAAAAGTAGAATTTTCCTCCCCTCTCATTAATGTGTAAAGTCACGCCTCCTCTCCAGAGAGATTTGCAAGGAGATTCAGGGCTTCCCAGATGGCAGTGGTGGTAAAGAACCCACCTGCCAATGCAGGAGACATAAGAGATGTGGGTTCAATCCCTGAGTCAGGAAGATCCCCTGGAGGAGGGCATGTCAACTCACTCCAGTATTCTTTTTTTTTTTTTTTGCCTCTAAGTCATCATTTTGTTTCCATCCATCCTATTCTTTGACACGTGTGGGCCTCCTGTTGCAGTGGCCTCTCTCACTGCAGAGCATCAGCTCTGGACGCATGCACTGCAGAGCTCTGACTCGTAATCGGATACACTGGTCCAGCCACTCCTTGGCACGTGGAATCTTCCTGGGCCAGGGATTGAACTGGTGCCCCTGGCACTGCAAGGCAAACTTTCTACCCAGTGGACCACCAGGGAAGCCCCTCCACTCCAGTATTCTTGCCTGAAGAATCCCATAGACAGAGGAGCCTGGTGGGCTACAGTCCATGGGGTCACAGAGAGTTGGATGTGGCTGATGTGACTTAACATCCACACCAGGGTCATGCACAGATTTGAGGTCCATCCTCTGGGATAGGGCTGCTAGACAAAATATGAGATGCTCAGTTAAAGTTGCTCATCTTTGCTTGCTAATTAGGCTACCCTGCACCAGGGGCTCCCTGCCCATATCCCGATGGCTTCTCCTAAAGTAGCTCAGAGCTACCCACCTGTGAACCGCAGCTCCGCACACGCTAGAATAGGACGCGTAGACGTCAGTGCCGTAAACGTGGTACCGGGGGTCATGGCATCCGGCTGGACACCTCACAATGAACTCGAGATTCGTTATCTTTCCAGCTCTCACATCACAGGTGATCTGAGGCACAGCTGGGAATGCAAAATGAGGTCAAGATTATACCTTGTGGAAGCGGCTTATATAGGGGGTGACTGTTCGGTCATAATGGCCCATTTACTTGACCTCTAAAAGCCAGAGCCTGCGCTGACCCTGGATCCCTCTGTAACGAAAGAAGAGAGGTAATGGCAGCTTTCCTCAGACCAAAAGAGCAACCACCGTCCGTTGCATTTAACCTGCTGAGAGCAAGAGGCTCCTTCCTGTGCTTATTTGAACAATTAGTCAGTTGCAGTTGAGAGCCCTGGGAAACTACCTGTCTCCAGTGGCCAGAAATGTCAGCTTCAGTCCATGACTGGAGAATACGGCTTCTTCAGAGGCTCTGGAGCTAGCCCAGGGAAAGAGGACACTCTCAGAAAACCTCACAGGAGGGAGAGAGAGCACGGGGAGGGGGCACCCCAGGCCAGGAGGCTGCGGCTTGTGTGTTTGAGGTCTGTGCACACAGGGGGACTTGATGGGGGATTTTGGATGGGGAGACAGATAATGAAAGTGATCTTTCGCCTCGGTCCTTGAGGCTGGTCCTAGCTCCAGCATCAACGTGGGAGTCTTCTTTCCTCCTCCTTAAAGCTGGGGACTGCCCTGCTGGGCATCCTGGGAAAGCCCATTCATTTAGTCCTCCCTCCTCGTGGACTTTGTGACGCCATGGGCAGACTAGCAGTAGGCACTGGGCGAGGCTGCCGGAGCCCCGAGCTTGCTTAGGGATGAGACGGTGTAGATGCTCTAGTGGCCGTACCTAAAACGGGGTGCGGCTGCATCTTCCTAAAGTTGCTCATCTTTGCTTGCTAATTAGGCTACCCTGCACCAGGGGCTCCCTGCCCATATCCCGATGGCTTCTCCTAAAGTAGCTCAGAGCTACCCACCTGTGAACCGCAGCTCCGCACACGCTAGAATAGGACGCGTAGACGTCAGTGCCGTAAACGTGGTACCGGGGGTCATGGCATCCGGCTGGACACCTCACAATGAACTCGAGATTCGTTATCTTTCCAGCTCTCACATCACAGGTGATCTGAGGCACAGCTGGGAATGCAAAATGAGGTCAAGATTATACCTTGTGGAAGCGGCTTATATAGGGGGTGACTGTTCGGTCATAATGGCCCATTTACTTGACCTCTAAAAGCCAGAGCCTGCGCTGACCCTGGATCCCTCTGTAACGAAAGAAGAGAGGTAATGGCAGCTTTCCTCAGCCCAAAAAGAGCAACCACCGTCCGTTGCATTTAACCTGCTGAGAGCAAGAGGCTCCTTCCTGTGCTTATTTGAACAATTAGTCAGTTGCAGTTGAGAGCCCTGGGAAACTACCTGTCTCCAGTGGCCAGAAATGTCAGCTTCAGTCCATGACTGGAGAATACGGCTTCTTCAGAGGCTCTGGAGCTAGCCCAGGAAAGAGGACACTCTCAGAAAACCTCACAGGAGGGAGAGAGAGCACGGGGAGGGGGCACCCCAGGCCAGGAGGCTGCGGCTTGTGTGTTTGAGGTCTGTGCACACAGGGGGACTTGATGGGGGATTTTGGATGGGGAGACAGATAATGAAAGTGATCTTTCGCCTCGGTCCTTGAGGCTGGTCCTAGCTCCAGCATCAACGTGGGAGTCTTCTTTCCTCCTCCTTAAAGCTGGGGACTGCCCTGCTGGGCATCCTGGGAAAGCCCATTCATTTAGTCCTCCCTCCTCGTGGACTTTGTGACGCCATGGGCAGACTAGCAGTAGGCACTGGGCGAGGCTGCCGGAGCCCCGAGCTTGCTTAGGGATGAGACGGTGTAGATGCTCTAGTGGCCGTACCTAAAACGGGGTGCGGCTGCATCTTCCCTGAAAAACAGTTCCCTCAAAAACTCCTGAATGAAGAGGCCTTCTAGAGGATCCTATATGGATCCCTGGGCGCTAGGAATGTGTTCTTCAGAAGCGACTCCGAAACACAAGCATCAATCAGAGTAAGCAGGCTCAGGAGGGAACTGGAAACCACCAGATGTGAAGGCTGCCTGGCAGAGATGGGGTGTTTGGTACAAAGGCGAGCATTTGGAGGCAAATGATAGCTGTCTTCACAAGTAAGACTGTCTTGTGCTATGATTATCAGAGGACTGAGTTAGAACTGAAGGGGAGATTTTTAAAAAATTAACTGATTTTTTTGATGGAAGGATAATTGCTTTCCAATATTGTGTTGGTTTGTGCCAAATATCAACATGAATCAGCCATAGGTGAGATTTTCTACGAGGCTTATTTATTTTTTTGTCAAGGAGAACTTTCTAGTAAAGGAAGTTGCCCTTGAAGGAAGAGGCTGGAGGTGTGCAAGCAGGGACTGACCAGTTGAAGAAGGGATCTGTCCACTGGGTGGGAGGTGGAAAGGAAGCCCCGCCCAGTGATGGGCGTCAGTGATTACAAACAGGAATTCAGAATCTCAGTCAGGCCACCCATCCTCTACTGCTTTACTGAGATGCTCTCAGAGTCGTTAATGGCTTCCAGCTGTATCCAAGTGGATTTTTTTTTTTTTAACTCCTTTGTATCTGAATGGAGCCGAGTTGCATTTCCTCCAGACTGGAGAGAAGACTGAAGTTAGAGCTCCCTGGCTCTTTTCCTAAACACCCCTCCCAGACCCTCGTGGCCACACAGGGCTGGGCCAGCATGGGCGTCCTCCCGGGAGCCCGGGGGCTGAGTGTGATCACAGGCTAAAACGATTTGTGGTCCGCACAGAGGAGGGGAGCGCCGTGCTTAAAACGGTTTTGTGGTTTGGTTCTCCCCACCACAGGTGGCTTCCTCTCCAGAATTATTTTCTTTTTATCTTTCATTCTTTTAAGCCCCAATACTCAAGGCGGCATTGGCTATTTTGAGTCTTGGAGCATGGTTTTAAGAAAGACAGTTTGAGGAACTGAAGATGCCTGTGTAGCTTCTCCTTAAATTAGTTAATTGTTGGATCACTGGGTGTAACTAAAGGCGTTCAGCTCTCATCCCTTAGGTCACTGCCCCACTCCCGGAATGCAGCTCCTCCCTTGGATGTAAAGAAAATGAAAACATTCCTTCTTGGCTCTTAGTGGGGTGACAGAGGAAGTGACAGCTCTGCTCCCTGGAATTCCGTGTGGACTTGACTTTGGCACCCTGGGGCTCTGGATCTTCTGATAGGCCAGCGCAACTCTTCTGGAGCTGTGAACAGGCTGCTGTGAAGTTTATTGTGTGTGTGTCATACAAGGATTGAACCTATTGCAAGACAGGTCCACATGCAGCAGAATTTTCCATGAAATAGTTGGTTTAAAAAGACAAGGGAGGGCTTCCCTGGTGGTCCAGTGGGTAAAGAGTCTGCCTTGCAGTGCAAGGGGCACTGGTTCGATCCCTGGCCTGGGAAGATCTCACATGCCACGGAGCGGCTAGACCGGTGTGTCCAATTACCGAGCCAGAGCTCTGGAGCGCATGCGCCCAGAGCCAGTGCTCTGCTACAGGAGAGGCCACTGCAGTGGGAGGCCCACACAGGCCAAGGAACAAAGATGGATGAAAGCAAATAAATGAAGGACCAATAAAAGAGACCAAAATTAAAAAAAAAAAAAAGACAAGGGAGGGGCTTCCTTGGTGGCTCAGTGCTAAAGAGTTCGCCTGCCAATGCAGGAGACACGGGTTTGATCTCTGATCCAGGAAGATCCCACGTGCCTCGGAGCAACTAAGCCCGTGAGCCACAGCTATTGAGCCTGTGCTCTAGGGCCCCAGAGCAGAAACTGTTGAGCCCGTGTGTGCCCTAGAGCCCGTGTTCAACAACAAGAGAAGTCATTGCAACAAGAAGCCTGCTCACCTCAACTAGAGAGTAGCCCCTACTCCCTGCAACTAGAGAAGAGCCTGCAGCAGCAGTGAAAACCCAGACTAGCCAAAAATGAATAAATAAATAAAATGACAAGGGAGCAAGTGTCACATGGGAGTGTTTTTCTTCCTGCTCGTCAGTTCCCACCCTCACGTAACCCCTTCCTTAGGGGCGAATTGGTTTGTCTGTTTGCTTTGTCTTGTTTCTTACAAAGGCCTGGGCAACCCCTTCAATAAAATGCCTTATCTGCACCCAAGTGGATTAGAGAAATTGGTAAATTAATTTACCCTACAGTAATGGGAGGGGATAAAATAAAATCAAGCGCATAAGCTCATACACTTTGGAACTGGCAGCGTTCCCTGTTCCCTGACCCTTATTTGCCAAATAAATGTCTTCTTGCTCCCTTCAGACCTGAGGTAGACACTTCTTGAGCTGCCTTACTTTTGAACTGCTCTCTGAAGGGAGGCTTATTTGTGTGCTTTTGAGAGGAAAGCCAAAGATAGATGAAAATGAACCTGAACAACAGAGGAGAAAAAGAGAAAAGGAAAACCTTAGCTTTAAAGTGGAATAGTTCGGGAGTGTGTAGAGGAGATACAAAGATAAATCCTTTCATTGGGGCCTTAAGTGAATGGATGGAAGATGTGTAGAAAGTTACAAGAAAACAGACTACTTCACAAGTAACTGAGAAACTAATGTTAAAGAGCAAATCCATGGTTTTCATATGCTCAAAGAAGACCAGCCAAAAATATGCAGGTAACTGCTTCTTGTTGCCTGAATTTTGACATAACACTTTCCAATGATTCCAGCAATCACTCTGAAATTATAATTAGCTCACTCTCTCCAGCTTGAATCTCTGTACAAGTTGAACAAATGTTTGACCTTTAGCCACGCTTTGTCATAGAACCCTGTTCTTCCAAAGTGCATGAACACCTGTGCTTGATTTCATTCCTTCCCGGGGGCACTTTTTTTGTTGGTGGAAGTGAGAGCACTCTGGGCTAAAGTTTCAGAGCTCCTGGGGAGCCCAGAACTGCTCGAGTGGAAGCCGCTCAGAGACCTGGTCCCCGGCCATCTGCTCTGCCCGCTTCTCAAATGGAGCCCGTGTGTGCCCTAGAGCCCGTGTTCAACAACAAGAGAAGTCATTGCAACAAGAAGCCTCAAAGCCCAAAAAATGAATAAAATAAATAAAATTGACAAGGGAGCAAGTGTCACATGGGAGTGTTTTTCTTCCTGCTCGTCAGTTCCCACCCTCACGTAACCCCTTCCTTAGGGGCGAATTGGTTTGTCTGTTTGCTTTGTCTTGTTTCTTACAAAGGCCTGGGCAACCCCTTCAATAAAATGCCTTATCTGCACCCAAGTGGATTAGAGAAATTGGTAAATTAATTTACCCTACAGTAATGGGAGGGGATAAAATAAAATCAAGCGCATAAGCTCATACACTTTGGAACTGGCAGCGTTCCCTGTTCCCTGACCCTTATTTGCCAAATAAATGTCTTCTTGCTCCCTTCAGACCTGAGGTAGACACTTCTTGAGCTGCCTTACTTTTGAACTGCTCTCTGAAGGGAGGCTTATTTGTGTGCTTTTGAGAGGAAAGCCAAAGATAGATGAAAATGAACCTGAACAACAGAGGAGAAAAAGAGAAAAGGAAAACCTTAGCTTTAAAGTGGAATAGTTCGGGAGTGTGTAGAGGAGATACAAAGATAAATCCTTTCATTGGGGCCTTAAGTGAATGGATGGAAGATGTGTAGAAAGTTACAAGAAAACAGACTACTTCACAAGTAACTGAGAAACTAATGTTAAAGAGCAAATCCATGGTTTTCATATGCTCAAAGAAGACCAGCCAAAAATATGCAGGTAACTGCTTCTTGTTGCCTGAATTTTGACATAACACTTTCCAATGATTCCAGCAATCACTCTGAAATTATAATTAGCTCACTCTCTCCAGCTTGAATCTCTGTACAAGTTGAACAAATGTTTGACCTTTAGCCACGCTTTGTCATAGAACCCTGTTCTTCCAAAGTGCATGAACACCTGTGCTTGATTTCATTCCTTCCCGGGGGCACTTTTTTTGTTGGTGGAAGTGAGAGCACTCTGGGCTAAAGTTTCAGAGCTCCTGGGGAGCCCAGAACTGCTCGAGTGGAAGCCGCTCAGAGACCTGGTCCCCGGCCATCTGCTCTGCCCGCTTCTCATAGGATTCCTTAAGGTTACCTCGCCTTCTCAGAGCTGTTATCATTTTATTGATAGAGCTTATATCAGAGCATCTCAGACTCCACACTTCCCAGAGGCCCTTGGCACCAGACACAAGGGAAAGAGAATCATTTGCAACTTGGATGATTAGAATTAAGGGTAATCTTTAGATGTTGCTCACTGAGGTCATGGGTCTGCAGTGCTGATCTCAGAGGTCAAACTGGGACTGCCTGAGCCACTGCTTTCACACAACTTTGCGATTTTAGAGGCAAGACTGCAAATTTTTCTGCTTCTAAGTTGGGTTTTCTGCCTGAGCTAATAGCGAAGTGATTATTGGGTGATGTCACATACAATAAGCCAATGATGTAGAGGCCAAATCAAACTGTATAATCTGCTGCGTATTTCCTATTCATCTTTTCAGTGAATGTGGTTTTCCAGGCAAAGCAGATTGCTTCAGGAAAACGAATTTCCTCATCAATTAGAGAAGGCCATTGCAAGCTTGCTTCTTGACTGTTAATGAGAAAGAGCTATTATAACATAAAAGCACTTAGGCCTACGCAGTTTTGATATGAAACAATTTTGTTGGACTGTGATAGTCACCTCGAGTAAAATTCTACTTTTAAGAAAATTATGCAAAAATGTGAATGAAACAAAATGACCATCAAATAAAATTTGAAGATGAAGGCTTCCTTCTCCTTGATTCTGACACCAGCGACCAGACCATGTTCATTCTTCCTTGGCAGCAAATTCTTTTGCAAAGCATTCTTTTCCATTTTTCTTAAACAGTTTTTGACCACGTTGAATCTTTTCATATCTTTTAAAAACTTTTTGTTTATGTTATTGAAGTGTAGTTGACTAAAATGTCTTGTTAATTTCTGTGGTGCAGCAAAGTGATTCAATTATACGTATATTCTTTTCAATGATGGTTTACAGGATATTGAGTATAGCTCCTTGTGCTGTACAGGAAGACCTTGTTGTTATCCATCCTATGCATAATAGTTTGCATCTGCTAAAGTTTCAGAGCTGCTCGAGTGGAAGCCGCTCAGAGACCTGGTCCCCGCCATCTGCTCTCCCTTCTCATAGGATTACTTAAGGTTACCTCGCCTTCTCAGAGCTGTTATCATTTTATTGATAGAGCTTATATCAGAGCATCTCAGACTCCACACTTCCCAGAGGCCCTTGGCACCAGACACAAGGGAAAGAGAATCATTTGCAACTTGGATGATTAGAATTAAGGGTAATCTTTAGATGTTGCTCACTGAGGTCATGGGTCTGCAGTGCTGATCTCAGAGGTCAAACTGGGACTGCCTGAGCCACTGCTTTCACACAACTTTGCGATTTTAGAGGCAAGACTGCAAATTTTTCTGCTTCTAAGTTGGGTTTTCTGCCTGAGCTAATAGCGAAGTGATTATTGGGTGATGTCACATACAATAAGCCAATGATGTAGAGGCCAAATCAAACTGTATAATCTGCTGCGTATTTCCTATTCATCTTTTCAGTGAATGTGGTTTTCCAGGCAAAGCAGATTGCTTCAGGAAAACGAATTTCCTCATCAATTAGAGAAGGCCATTGCAAGCTTGCTTCTTGACTGTTAATGAGAAAGAGCTATTATAACATAAAAGCACTTAGGCCTACGCAGTTTTGATATGAAACAATTTTGTTGGACTGTGATAGTCACCTCGAGTAAAATTCTACTTTTAAGAAAATTATGCAAAAATGTGAATGAAACAAAATGACCATCAAATAAAATTTGAAGATGAAGGCTTCCTTCTCCTTGATTCTGACACCAGCGACCAGACCATGTTCATTCTTCCTTGGCAGCAAATTCTTTTGCAAAGCATTCTTTTCCATTTTTCTTAAACAGTTTTTGACCACGTTGAATCTTTTCATATCTTTTAAAAACTTTTTGTTTATGTTATTGAAGTGTAGTTGACTAAAATGTCTTGTTAATTTCTGTGGTGCAGCAAAGTGATTCAATTATACGTATATTCTTTTCAATGATGGTTTACAGGATATTGAGTATAGCTCCTTGTGCTGTACAGGAAGACCTTGTTGTTATCCATCCTATGCATAATAGTTTGCATCTGCTAATCCCAGACTCTCAGTCTTTCCCTCCTCCACCCAGCCTCCCTCTTGGCAACCACAAGTCTGTTCTCTCTATCTGTAAGTCTGTTTCTGTTTCACTGGTAAGTTTGTTCGCATCCTATTTTATTTTGTTTTTCAAAATATTTTTATTGATTTATTTGGCTGTGCTGTGTCCTACTTGTGGCATACAGAATCTTCAGTTGCCTCACACGAGGTCTTAATTGCAGCATGTGGAAATTAGTTCCCTGATCAAGGATCGAACCCAGGCTCCCTGCTTCGGGTACATGGAGTCTTACCCACTGGACCATTAAGCAAGTCCCCTGTGTCATTTTTAGATTACACAGATGGGTGATATCCTATGATATTTGTCTTTGACTTACTTTACTTAGTATGATAGTCTCTAGGTCCATCCATGTTGCTGCAAATGGTATTATTTCACTCTTTTTAATGGCTGAGTAATATTCCATTGTATCTATCTATCTGTCTATCTATAGTATGTCTTTTCTATCTATTCATCTGTTAGTGGACATTTAGGTTGTTTCCCTGTAATGGCAATTGTGAACAGAACCACATTGAACGCTGGGTGTGTGTACCTTTTCAAATTATAGTTTTATCCAGATATATACCCAGGAGTGTGATTGCTAGATGGCCACATTGAATCTTTGGTCAAATGCTACCAATACCTTCTTACTGCCTTGAGAAAAAGTCCCAAAATTTTAAGACCTTTCCACAGTCCCCTCCATGGGGAGCACTGGGGGTAAAAGAAATATTTTCCCTTTGTCATGAATATTTCTCAGGAAGAATACATCAAGTTACAGTTCAGGGAAACCTAGGATATGTGATGAAAAGAGTTTATAAAGACAAAGCTAGTAATGAACACTTGCCTCAACAGATAATTCCAAGCTCCAGCTTTAAGCATGTCAAACAACCTATAAAAGCTGCTCCTTTTAGCCAGTGTTTTTGTCAGCCTTGAGAAAATACCTTCATCCATACATGTTACTCATTCAGTCGTGTTCAACTCTTTGCGACCCCATGGACTATTGACCTCCAGGCTCCTCTGTCCATGGAATTCTCCAGGCAAGAATACTGGAGTTGGGTTTCCATTCCCTTCTCCAGGGGATCTTTCTGACTCAAGGATTAAAGTCGGGTCTTTCGTGTTGTAGGCAGATTCTTTACCATCTGAGCCACCAGGGAAGCCCTTCATCCAGATAAAGGAGTGTTTGAATGATAGACGTTAATAAACCTGTGGTGACACAGCTTTTGGGCAGCTGCAGAAGTCTGTGGTCTAAAAATAACCTACTGTTTAAAAAAAAATGTTTTTTGGCCATACCACAAAGCATGAGGTCTTAGTTTCCCGTGGCATACAGAATCTTCAGTTGCCTCACACGAGGTCTTAATTGCAGCATGTGGAAATTAGTTCCCTGATCAAGGATCGAACCCAGGCTCCCTGCTTCGGGTACATGGAGTCTTACCCACTGGACCATTAAGCAAGTCCCCTGTGTCATTTTTAGATTACACAGATGGGTGATATCCTATGATATTTGTCTTTGACTTACTTTACTTAGTATGATAGTCTCTAGGTCCATCCATGTTGCTGCAAATGGTATTATTTCACTCTTTTTAATGGCTGAGTAATATTCCATTGTATCTATCTATCTGTCTATCTATAGTATGTCTTTTCTATCTATTCATCTGTTAGTGGACATTTAGGTTGTTTCCCTGTTTTGGCAATTGTGAACAGTACCACTATGAACGTGGGGTGTGTGTACCTTTTCAAATTATAGTTTTATCCAGATATATACCCAGGAGTGTGATTGCTAGATGGCCACATTGAATCTTTGGTCAAATGCTACCAATACCTTCTTACTGCCTTGAGAAAAAGTCCCAAAATTTTAAGACCTTTCCACAGTCCCCTCCATGGGGAGCACTGGGGGTAAAAGAAATATTTTCCCTTTGTCATGAATATTTCTCAGGAAGAATACATCAAGTTACAGTTCAGGGAAACCTAGGATATGTGATGAAAAGAGTTTATAAAGACAAAGCTAGTAATGAACACTTGCCTCAACAGATAATTCCAAGCTCCAGCTTTAAGCATGTCAAACAACCTATAAAAGCTGCTCCTTTTAGCCAGTGTTTTTGTCAGCCTTGAGAAAATACCTTCATCCATACATGTTACTCATTCAGTCGTGTTCAACTCTTTGCGACCCCATGGACTATTGACCTCCAGGCTCCTCTGTCCATGGAATTCTCCAGGCAAGAATACTGGAGTTGGGTTTCCATTCCCTTCTCCAGGGGATCTTTCTGACTCAAGGATTAAAGTCGGGTCTTTCGTGTTGTAGGCAGATTCTTTACCATCTGAGCCACCAGGGAAGCCCTTCATCCAGATAAAGGAGTGTTTGAATGATAGACGTTAATAAACCTGTGGTGACACAGCTTTTGGGCAGCTGCAGAAGTCTGTGGTCTAAAAATAACCTACTGTTTAAAAAAAAATGTTTTTTGGCCATACCACAAAGCATGAGGTCTTAGTTTCCCGACCTGAGATCAAACCTGTCACGTGCAGTGGGAGCTTGGAATCTTCACCCCTGGACTGCTAGGAAAGCCCCTAAAAGTAACATACTTTTCATTTAGAAAGGTATGTAATACATGCTTTTGCACTTGACTCTTACAAAATCCTGAGAGGCGTGTTGTCTTTATTTAACAGAGAGATAAGTTCACTTGTTCAAGTTCAGAGCAAGTGGCAGCGCTAGGCTCTGAACGCACGCCTTCTGGCTCCAGGCACATAACTTGTTGCTTCTCTCACTACCACTTAGTTGCTTCTAAGTTGCTTCTCCCACTACCAAAGAGAAGGAGTTAAATTGTCACTTCTCTACTCTAATCCTACAAGGCTTTTTTGAACATGAAGATCACAACCACTAGTGGGTGAATACAGGATATGTCTTGTCGATCGGTTGTCTGTGTGGGTGTGTTTGTATGCATTTGTGTGCATCTGTACATATTTGTGCATTTATCCCAAACCCTTGCAAGGCAACTCTTCTAGTGCAATTTTCCTTGTATTCTTTGCCTATCTTTTTGGAGGATGGCCATGATAGAGTTCATTCAACTAAAAGTCTGTGGCACAGAGAGAGTCAGCCTCCCTTCTCACCCACACACCAGAAGGAGGGCTAGAAAGTTAAGTCACTTCCTTTTTAACGGTCTGAAAATGGCATACACACCAATCTGTGTGAACACACTGATGTTGGTATCAGGTGTGTTCTTGGTACCAACTCCTAAGGAGCAAACAAACATTGGGGATTACTTACCAGTTGCTATAGCTAGCAACATGTGAGCCAGGGAGGAACTGCGTGCATGCTATACCTAAATCCTACAACCATATAACTGTATGTCTCCAACAGCATCTGGGACCTCGTTACTGAGAACCTTGGACACTGTTGAAGACGTACAGCTTCGTGCTGAGGTAGTATCTCTGGGAATTATCCACCCTTTCAAGGCTGATTGCAAAAATCTTTCCATGCCTTGCATAATATTAAGATTGACTTACTGGAGAGAACTATATGATGAAAGGTTATACATTTCACCCCAAGACTACTTCAACAGACTCCAGTGTAATGGAAATATTTCAGAATGTGGCTTCACTGCCTGTGGGCAGTATTTTGTTGCTGTTTGTCTTACTGACTGTTGTCTTCATCATGTAGATTTCCTGCTCAGAACACTCTCGGTGGTCCCCACCCTCTAAAGAATGACAAAGAACAAAGTTTCTCAGACTGGCATTGCCCATCTTCCAGCTGCATCTCCCATGATGCCTCAACACCTAAACCGCATCATGCCACTCACTGTTTCTCAATGCCATGTCACAGTATCTGGGCTTAGTCCACCTAGAAAGCCCTCTCACCTAGCTCTGCCTGTGCAATTCCACAGATTTTTCATGTCCTACCTCAAACGCCCCTTTAAGAAACAAGTATGAATCCCACTGTATGTGTGTGCTAGGTTGCTTCAGCTGTGTTGGATTCTCTGTGACCCCATGCATTGTAGCCCACCAGGCTCCTCTGTCCATGGGATTCTCCAGGCAAGAATACTGGAGTTGGTTACCATGCTCTTCTCCAGGGGATCTTCCCAAACCAGGGATCAAACCCACGTCTCTTGCATATTCTGCATTGAGGGTGGGGGGGTCAGTTCTTTACCACTAGTGCCACCTGGGAGGCCCTAGAAATCCTATTGTAGATCCCTTGTTTTTCTTTTGCAGTATTTGCCACATTTTGCTTGAGTTTTTTTCATTACTGCTGTTCTGTTTCATTCTGTTGTTTGTCCAATCATCCAACAAATATTGAATGAGCACTAATTATGTCCTCATGGTGATTGTGGTCTAATTGAGAAGACAGACTACATTAAAAAAAAAAAAAGTGTTTATAGTAATGTGCAGTAAGTCAACAGCAGAGGAAGTGTAGCATACCTGAGAGTGATGTAAACTGGTTTTTGGTGTGTTGGCGGTGGATATTGGGTCCAGAGAAGACTTCTGCCTGCATACTTTTATTTGACCCTATATGAGATTGGGGACTCAGTGAAGCCAGAGACTTTGTAGGACGGGCAGGCAATAATGGGTTGAAGTTATCACCACGGCTTTCACAGGGATAACACTATCTCATCTCACCCCACTTTAGACTAAGTCCGTTGGTTCTGGAGCTCTTCTGGAGACTTCCTTACATGTAGAAATGCTATGGAAGAGATTTTACAACTTAAAAGCTTTTTTCTCTCTAGCACAAGGACTCTGCCAGGTAGGGACTTTTTGGTCATTTGTTAGAAACTGCTTGAGTAGGTTTATGCTGACTGAATATACCAATGAGGTGTCTGTAGGTAAGGTCAGATCTATGGCTCTGAAACATAGCAGGAAAATGAGAGCCTTGAAAAAAATCACTGGAGTTAAAGAAGCTTCATGAAACTCTCATTTTGTAGAATATGGTAAACTTTACTCTGCACCATATGGCAGGTTAATTTACTAAAGTGCTAGCTTATGCTTATTTTTATTGTATTCTCCCCCCACCCCTCTTACTCTTCTAAGAAGGTGGTCAGACTTTGTGTTCTCCTATCTGGAGCTCAGGGTTGCAAGAGAGAGGGCAGCCTGGCAACTCTCCCTCCAGGCTTTGGGAATTAGATACTCTGAATTCTCCCTGTTTGAGGGGATTGGGCTTGGTTAGTCCAAAGAGTGATGGAGAGAACATGACCTTCCAAGACCAGGAAGAGGGGAGTGTGTGTGTAGGTCCCAGTGAGGAAATGCCCTGTTGCCTAGAAATTGCCTTGGGTGAGCATCACTTTGGGACCAGTGTGGTGATCCCATTGAGGTGGCAGCTGTTTTTCCCTTGAGTTGCACTTGCTTGTTTCTTGTTTCCATTCTGTTGTTTGTCCAATCATCCAACAAATATTGAATGAGCACTAATTATGTCCTCATGGTGATTGTGGTCTAATTGAGAAGACAGACTACATTAAAAAAAAAAGTGTTTATAGTAATGTGCAGTAAGTCAACAGCAGAGGAAGTGTAGCATACCTGAGAGTGATGTAAACTGGTTTTTGGTGTGTTGGCGGTGGATATTGGGTCCAGAGAAGACTTCTGCCTGCATACTTTTATTTGACCCTATATGAGATTGGGGACTCAGTGAAGCCAGAGACTTTGTAGGACGGGCAGGCAATAATGGGTTGAAGTTATCACCACGGCTTTCACAGGGATAACACTATCTCATCTCACCCCACTTTAGACTAAGTCCGTTGGTTCTGGAGCTCTTCTGGAGACTTCCTTACATGTAGAAATGCTATGGAAGAGATTTTACAACTTAAAAGCTTTTTTCTCTCTAGCACAAGGACTCTGCCAGGTAGGGACTTTTTGGTCATTTGTTAGAAACTGCTTGAGTAGGTTTATGCTGACTGAATATACCAATGAGGTGTCTGTAGGTAAGGTCAGATCTATGGCTCTGAAACATAGCAGGAAAATGAGAGCCTTGAAAAAAATCACTGGAGTTAAAGAAGCTTCATGAAACTCTCATTTTGTAGAATATGGTAAACTTTACTCTGCACCATATGGCAGGTTAATTTACTAAAGTGCTAGCTTATGCTTATTTTTATTGTATTCTCCCCCCACCCCTCTTACTCTTCTAAGAAGGTGGTCAGACTTTGTGTTCTCCTATCTGGAGCTCAGGGTTGCAAGAGAGAGGGCAGCCTGGCAACTCTCCCTCCAGGCTTTGGGAATTAGATACTCTGAATTCTCCCTGTTTGAGGGGATTGGGCTTGGTTAGTCCAAAGAGTGATGGAGAGAACATGACCTTCCAAGACCAGGAAGAGGGGAGTGTGTGGGTAGGTCCCAGTGAGGGAAATGCCCCTGTTGCCTAGAAATTGCCTTGGGTGAGCATCACTTTGGGACCATACGTGGTGTGGTGCCCCTCTAGGGATAACCTTAGGCATGGGGCCTTCCCACATTTCCAAGATTCCACCATTCATGAAACAGAGAAACATTCAACTTCTAGGAATAACATGGGTTTGGACACTGAGCAGGGCCGGGCCTCTCCCTGAATGTTGTAGATTGCATAAGGCTGCAGAGGACTGAAGTCAGGAGGGAAGAAGCCCAGTCATGAGAGAATTTTAATATCTCAGCCCTTGGCAATTGGCACTTTGGAGTCAGAGCTGATCTGATTTAGAAAAGATGATGATGTGATGAAGACAAGTGGCAGAATAAAATTGTACCCAATACAATTGTGGCTCTGAGAGCAAAATACTGGTTTGGAATGGCCGGCCATGTAGGAGAGGGAGGAGTAAAGCAGTAATAACTAGTCTCACCTTTTTCATCATCACTTTGCCTTTCGTAAAGCCCCCATGTGAGACTATTTTCAACATGTACTACCTTCTTGGTGCAAAGGTCCTCCAGTGGAGGTGAGCAACATCCATAAGGGCCCCTGGGAGGCAGTGGGTAGACCGAAGAAATAGAAGGAAAAGGCATGGAGAGCAAAAATGAAATGAGAAAGCAGAGGAAGTAGGGAGGAGAGAAAGTGACAATTAACTAAAGTAAGAGTGACCCTCAGCTTAGACAGAAGAGATGATGGGTGTGGTGTAAGCTCCCAGGCCAAGTCAAAGGGAGAAACTCATGCATTTACTCCATTTTCTATTTTCCCACATTTCCTCTGTTGTCCCACATCTCTTCTATTTCCTATTTGATCAGCCCTTAATTATCTTAGCACCTCATGTGCTTCTAGACAACAGATACTGGGTTGGCTAAAACATGCATTTGGGGTTTTCCATAAGGTGGTACAGAAAAACCCAAGTGAACTTTTTAGCCAATCCCATACTTCATTCCTGAATTTTGGCAAGGCACTGGGAAGGCATCTGGGCTTGAGCCTCCTAGAGACCTGAATTTCTGATCTGGCTCTGCCTACTCATGGCAGCATGTCTGGTCACTAGATCCTCAGGAGATGAAAGCAGCCTTCCATTGCTGCAGGCCCTGGGAATCAGGCCATGTTGACGCCATAAAGAAATGGCTGATGAAAAAACAAAGATGTTTATGCACAGTTCTGAGTGTATTGATCAGAAACATGGAGTCGCCTTACCAGAAGGGACATTGATCTGGAACATGTCAGTATGGACTTTGGAAGGCTGAGTCACACGCTGGTCCGAAAGCTGCCTGCACACGTCTTGATTATTCCTGAGGCTTCCTTGATAGTTAAAGGTGTCTTACAAAGGACTGGGATGGTAGCATGGAAATTTTGAATTACCCAGATGACTTTGTTGGTATTTATCCCAAAGTACTCTCTCATAGTTATTTTTTCAGTATCTAGCTTCCTGCTTTTGTTCTGCTTTTCTATAATAGATATTCTAAGAGTCCTCAGCACATTTTGGTATAATAAATATGCTGAGAGTCCTCGAGACTGTGGTCCCTGTACCATACTTTGCAGAAGCTCACGTGTCTGTGCCTTTCCCTTCCATCACCCTCGTCAGCGGCCACAGCACTCTATGAGTCGTAGGTGTCAGTAAACTGCCCACTGAGCAAAACTCTCCAATGATCTCCCTCTTATTATTTTACCATCAGTCCTCTGGGTAGTGAAGACTTTTAGTCCTGAATAAACGCTGGGGGAAATTAAGGGTGGGTTAGGAAAGAGGCAGAGGGTCCTGAAAAGACCCATGATTTCACATTCACATCTATACACAGCCCTGATCTTGGCTACATCTAGTCCGGCGGTTCTCAAAGTTCACCAGGCATTGGAATCACCTTGAGAGTCGAGACCACCAGGCTTCAGGTCCTTGGATCTGTAAACATAGATTCCCTTACCTCCAGAAGGAGCTTAGGGGTCTCTGGGTATCTGCAGGCCTGGGCAAACTTTGGGGTTTTCCATAAGGTGGTACAGAAAACCCAAGTGAACTTTTAGCCAATCCCATACTTCATTCCTGAATTCTGGCAAGGCACTGGGAAGGCATCTGGGCTTGAGCCTCCTAGAGACCTGAATTTCTGATCTGGCTCTGCCTACTCATGGCAGCATGTCTGGTCACTAGATCCTCAGGAGATGAAAGCAGCCTTCCATTGCTGCAGGCCCTGGGAATCAGGCCATGTTGACGCCATAAAGAAATGGCTGATGAAAAAACAAAGATGTTTATGCACAGTTCTGAGTGTATTGATCAGAAACATGGAGTCGCCTTACCAGAAGGGACATTGATCTGGAACATGTCAGTATGGACTTTGGAAGGCTGAGTCACACGCTGGTCCGAAAGCTGCCTGCACACGTCTTGATTATTCCTGAGGCTTCCTTGATAGTTAAAGGTGTCTTACAAAGGACTGGGATGGTAGCATGGAAATTTTGAATTACCCAGATGACTTTGTTGGTATTTATCCCAAAGTACTCTCTCATAGTTATTTTTTCAGTATCTAGCTTCCTGCTTTTGTTCTGCTTTTCTATAATAGATATTCTAAGAGTCCTCAGCACATTTTGGTATAATAAATATGCTGAGAGTCCTCGAGACTGTGGTCCCTGTACCATACTTTGCAGAAGCTCACGTGTCTGTGCCTTTCCCTTCCATCACCCTCGTCAGCGGCCACAGCACTCTATGAGTCGTAGGTGTCAGTAAACTGCCCACTGAGCAAAACTCTCCAATGATCTCCCTCTTATTATTTTACCATCAGTCCTCTGGGTAGTGAAGACTTTTAGTCCTGAATAAACGCTGGGGGAAATTAAGGGTGGGTTAGGAAAGAGGCAGAGGGTCCTGAAAAGACCCATGATTTCACATTCACATCTATACACAGCCCTGATCTTGGCTACATCTAGTCCGGCGGTTCTCAAAGTTCACCAGGCATTGGAATCACCTTGAGAGTCGAGACCACCAGGCTTCAGGTCCTTGGATCTGTAAACATAGATTCCCTTACCTCCAGAAGGAGCTTAGGGGTCTCTGGGTATACAGAAGGCACCCGGGAGGTACATGCGTTTGTCTTTCCAGGAGTTAAGAGAAGTTCTAATTGTTCTGTCTTCCACTTCACTGTACAAGTTGGTATGAAATTCAGTCCAGACTTGGTAGCTACTTGTATCTCACCTGTATACACATGTCTATCGGTAATGCGGACTCACTGGTGTATGGCCTTCTCTGTCTTCTCTCTTTATATGCTGGGACAAAGGGATTTTGTTTCTTTTTGCTGGCACGATTGTTCTATTTCCCTGACACAACCCTCATCATTCTACTCTTCTTTGAAAACCACCTTCCCAGGCTAGGCTGCCGCAGTTAGTGTTCTCTCCTAGGAATTTAAGAGCAGGACTGAGACACATGGTCTGCAGGAAGTGGAGCCATGGGGATGGACGGTGAGGCGGTTAATGTAGAGTGGAGTAGAGGCAACAGTTCTTGAGATCTTTCTGTCTGGGATACAGTCCCAGTGAGTTCCATCTGCCCTCCCAGCCTTGGGTTCTGTCTCAGACCTCATATCCTGCCAATATCCTTTTTGCTTAAGCAAATTGGCCTCGAATTTCTGCTAATTGAGGTTAACTAACCTGCACTGAGATATTCCCCATTGTCCTCATGATGAACTGCAGATTCCTGGACACAGTAAAAAAAGCTCTTTGTGATCTGGTGCCTGCCTACCTCTCCATCTCTCACCTCAACATATTTGTCTCCCACTTTAAATCTCAGTCATACTGAACTAATTTTTTCAGCTCTTTCTGCTTTTTAAAACCAGCTCTTTTCCATGCTAGCGTAGGACTCTGAGCAAAACCCCCTCCCAATGATCTCCCTCTTATTATTTTACCATCAGTCCTCTGGGTAGTGAAGACTTTTAGTCCTGAATAAACGCTGGGGGAAATTAAGGGTGGGTTAGGAAAGAGGCAGAGGGTCCTGAAAAGACCCATGATTTCACATTCACATCTATACACAGCCCTGATCTTGGCTACATCTAGTCCGGCGGTTCTCAAAGTTCACCAGGCATTGGAATCACCTTGAGAGTCGAGACCACCAGGCTTCAGGTCCTTGGATCTGTAAACATAGATTCCCTTACCTCCAGAAGGAGCTTAGGGGTCTCTGGGTATACAGAAGGCACCCGGGAGGTACATGCGTTTGTCTTTCCAGGAGTTAAGAGAAGTTCTAATTGTTCTGTCTTCCACTTCACTGTACAAGTTGGTATGAAATTCAGTCCAGACTTGGTAGCTACTTGTATCTCACCTGTATACACATGTCTATCGGTAATGCGGACTCACTGGTGTATGGCCTTCTCTGTCTTCTCTCTTTATATGCTGGGACAAAGGGATTTTGTTTCTTTTTGCTGGCACGATTGTTCTATTTCCCTGACACAACCCTCATCATTCTACTCTTCTTTGAAAACCACCTTCCCAGGCTAGGCTGCCGAGTTAGTGTTCTCTCCTAGGAATTTAAGCGCGGGACTGAGGCACATGGTCTGCAGGAAGTGGAGCCATGGGGATGGACGGTGAGGCGGTTAATGTAGAGTGGAGTAGAGGCAACAGTTCTTGAGATCTTTCTGTCTGGGATACAGTCCCAGTGAGTTCCATCTGCCCTCCCAGCCTTGGGTTCTGTCTCAGACCTCATATCCTGCCAATATCCTTTTTGCTTAAGCAAATTGGCCTCGAATTTCTGCTAATTGAGGTTAACTAACCTGCACTGAGATATTCCCCATTGTCCTCATGATGAACTGCAGATTCCTGGACACAGTAAAAAAAGCTCTTTGTGATCTGGTGCCTGCCTACCTCTCCATCTCTCACCTCAACATATTTGTCTCCCACTTTAAATCTCAGTCATACTGAACTAATTTTTTCAGCTCTTTCTGCTTTTTAGGCCTTGGGCGTGCATTTTTCTTCTTGCTTATACCACTGTTTTCTCCTCATGTTTGCCTGTCCAATCCTTATTTGGCCCTCAGATATCATTGTAGCTGTGTTTCTTCCTCCAGGAAGCCCTCCAAGATGCATAGCTCTTTTCTCCATATTCACAGAGTACCTTTAGCTCCCGAGGCCTAGCATTTATATAAGACATCATAATTGCCTGGTGACTTGTCTTTCTCCCTCTCTAGATTTTGAGCTCTTTAGTGGCAAAGTCTGAGTCTGAGCCACTGTTGTATCTGGGTGTTTAACAGTACCTGGTGCTGACCAGCACTAAATCAATACTTGGCAGATGAATGAATGTTGTGTCTCCCTTCCTATCAGTCACCTGACCCAGTGCCAAATTGACAACATTGAAGAGAAAAAAATGAAAATTGCTTTGGCTTCAAGCTGTAGACTATTGGAAATACTCCTGAGGTAAAGAATCAGATATTGCCATACTTTGGGAATATCCTATTACTTTCATTATATCTATCTTTTTTCCCTTATTTAATGACTATGACAGAGATTCTAATTAGAGAAAAGACTTCATGCATATATTAATTCAAAAGTGCTGCATCACTAGGGAAATTTTGTGAATAAGGTTAGAATTGAGACTACCAGAAATTCAATCCATTTGAGATCTCTCTGAGAGGTTTGCCCTTGGGTCGTTTAGCACAGACTTCCATAGTCCCTGAAAACTGTTGTCATGGTAATCATGGAATCTTTCCTGATTTTTGTATATGAGTCAATGAAGATTAATAAGGGGATACAGTCCCAGTGAGTTCCATCTGCCCTCCCAGCCTTGGGTTCTGTCTCAGACCTCATATCCTGCCAATATCCTTTTTGCTTAAGCAAATTGGCCTCGAATTTCTGCTAATTGAGGTTAACTAACCTGCACTGAGATATTCCCCATTGTCCTCATGATGAACTGCAGATTCCTGGACACAGTAAAAAAAGCTCTTTGTGATCTGGTGCCTGCCTACCTCTCCATCTCTCACCTCAACATATTTGTCTCCCACTTTAAATCTCAGTCATACTGAACTAATTTTTTCAGCTCTTTCTGCTTTTTAGGCCTTGGGCGTGCATTTTTCTTCTTGCTTATACCACTGTTTTCTCCTCATGTTTGCCTGTCCAATCCTTATTTGGCCCTCAGATATCATTGTAGCTGTGTTTCTTCCTCCAGGAAGCCCTCCAAGATGCATAGCTCTTTTCTCCATATTCACAGAGTACCTTTAGCTCCCGAGGCCTAGCATTTATATAAGACATCATAATTGCCTGGTGACTTGTCTTTCTCCCTCTCTAGATTTTGAGCTCTTTAGTGGCAAAGTCTGAGTCTGAGCCACTGTTGTATCTGGGTGTTTAACAGTACCTGGTGCTGACCAGCACTAAATCAATACTTGGCAGATGAATGAATGTTGTGGCTCCCTTCCTATCAGTCACCTGACCCAGTGACAAATTGACAAAATTGAAGAGAAAAAAATGAAAATTGCTTTGGCTTCAAGCTGTAGACTATTGGAAATACTCCTGAGGTAAAGAATCAGATATTGCCATACTTTGGGAATATCCTATTACTTTCATTATATCTATCTTTTTTCCCTTATTTAATGACTATGACAGAGATTCTAATTAGAGAAAAGACTTCATGCATATATTAATTCAAAAGTGCTGCATCACTAGGGAAATTTTGTGAATAAGGTTAGAATTGAGACTACCAGAAATTCAATCCATTTGAGATCTCTCTGAGAGGTTTGCCCTTGGGTCGTTTAGCACAGACTTCCATAGTCCCTGAAAACTGTTGTCATGGTAATCATGGAATCTTTCCTGATTTTTGTATATGAGTCAATGAAGATACTGGAAACAGTCCAAAGGAATTCATACTTGGGTGTGCATTTGTCTCCATATTAACCCAATCACTGTTTTGAACACACATCTGCCCCTGGGCCAATTCTCTTGGCTCTCAGTCCTGACACGAATAAATAAACAACCGATTCCTTTTTAGTATTGCAGGCTAGGAGGCTGTGGATGGCTGCCCTTTTGGTCTCATTTCAACAGGAAGTCCTGCACAAACGGCTTGAAGGAGCAGGAAAAAAATACTGCATGAAGCATCTCTTCTGTTTCAGAATTGTCATGTTGCTGGTTTCAAGGCACCGAAATCTAATGCCTACACAGAAATTTCTGTTGTAGAGAGCACAGAACACTCAATATATCTGAAATCTCTCTTTTGTGGTCCTTGGGACAGATATCTTAATTCAAGCCTCCATCAAGTCTTCAGATTTACATCCAGGGAGCTCGGTGTGCTCACAATCTTTGGGTGTGAGATTTTCCACTTATGTCGTCTCCTGTGCATTCCACCCCGACCCCACCCCCGCCGATATCTATTGTCGCTTCTTTCCTAATAAGAGAACACCTTACTTTTAGGGAGGCTTTTAGATGCTTGCAATTGAGACATCTCTACTCTCCCTGAATGCTGGCCCATGGTTTTTAAGTAGAAGTGGTATATTTGACATCCTGGATTTATCTTTAAAGGGACTTATCTTTAAATATAACCTTCTTCATTTCTTCCTACTGACTGGAATGTGGCCATGACGGATGGAGCTGGGATAGCCATTTTGGACAGTGAGTTGAGAGCCACACTGGGAAAAGCAGAACCTCAAGATAGAAGGAGTGTGGGGTCCCTGAAGATTGCGAAGCTTCTGAAAAAGCCTAGACTGTGTTTATAGGAGAGAGGGACTTTGGTCTTATGTAAGCAATGGTTATTTTGGGTTTTCTGTTGTCTAATCTTGACAGGCAAAAATGAAATTCATTAGTTCTCTTTGCACTGATGGGGTGTGAAACTTTTCTGTGAGAATACCCACTGATCCCAGAGCATGCTGGATGGTGGGCAGCTTTGCTGGATTTTTGCATGAGCCAGGCTGAATTTTCTGGTCTGGGGAATTGAGCCAGCATTTCAGTGGCAGAAAAGTGCTTACTTCAGATTAGTCATAGAGACATAGTGTTGCCTGGTTTTTGTATGTGTATTTTGAATTTTTCTAATATAGTGAAACATACCTATCCTAAAATAAGATCTTGTATTTCAGATGTTTTTTGGAATAAAGAAGATGACAAACAATGAGCTTTTCTGGTGGCTCAGTGGGTAAAGAATCCGTCTGCTAATGCATAAAACGTAGGAGATGTGGATTCAATTCCTGATTAGGAAGATTTCTTGGAGAAGGAAATGGCAACCCATTCCAGTATACTTGCATAAACCGGGCAGGGACTATTGTCCAAAGGGTAACCGAAATCTAATGCCTACACAGAAATTTCTGTTGTAGAGAGCACAGAACACTCAATATATCTGAAATCTCTCTTTTGTGGTCCTTGGGACAGATATCTTAATTCAAGCCTCCATCAAGTCTTCAGATTTACATCCAGGGAGCTCGGTGTGCTCACAATCTTTGGGTGTGAGATTTTCCACTTATGTCGTCTCCTGTGCATTCCACCCCGACCCCACCCCCGCCGATATCTATTGTCGCTTCTTTCCTAATAAGAGAACACCTTACTTTTAGGGAGGCTTTTAGATGCTTGCAATTGAGACATCTCTACTCTCCCTGAATGCTGGCCCATGGTTTTTAAGTAGAAGTGGTATATTTGACATCCTGGATTTATCTTTAAAGGGACTTATCTTTAAATATAACCTTCTTCATTTCTTCCTACTGACTGGAATGTGGCCATGACGGATGGAGCTGGGATAGCCATTTTGGACAGTGAGTTGAGAGCCACACTGGGAAAAGCAGAACCTCAAGATAGAAGGAGTGTGGGGTCCCTGAAGATTGCGAAGCTTCTGAAAAAGCCTAGACTGTGTTTATAGGAGAGAGAGGGACTTTGGTCTTATGTAAGCAATGGTTATTTTGGGTTTTCTGTTGTCTAATCTTGACAGGCAAAAATGAAATTCATTAGTTCTCTTTGCACTGATGGGGTGTGAAACTTTTCTGTGAGAATACCCACTGATCCCAGAGCATGCTGGATGGTGGGCAGCTTTGCTGGATTTTTGCATGAGCCAGGCTGAATTTTCTGGTCTGGGGAATTGAGCCAGCATTTCAGTGGCAGAAAAGTGCTTACTTCAGATTAGTCATAGAGACATAGTGTTGCCTGGTTTTTGTATGTGTATTTTGAATTTTTCTAATATAGTGAAACATACCTATCCTAAAATAAGATCTTGTATTTCAGATGTTTTTTGGAATAAAGAAGATGACAAACAATGAGCTTTTCTGGTGGCTCAGTGGGTAAAGAATCCGTCTGCTAATGCATAAAACGTAGGAGATGTGGATTCAATTCCTGATTAGGAAGATTTCTTGGAGAAGGAAATGGCAACCCATTCCAGTATACTTGTCTGATAAATCCAAGGGACAGAGGAGCCTGTTGGGCTATTGTCCAAAGGGTACTAAAAATCATTAATTAGTCTGAGTGCAAAGTAATTGAGATAAGAAAACACCCAACCCCCAAACAAAAACTTCCAAGCCTTCCAAATGAACTGATACAAGTACCATATGGGAAAGTTCCATATGGGAAACACAAGTCTTAAACTAGTGAGGAACTGCCGTTTTACTTACTGAACTTGGGCCTTTTCATCTTCTTTGCCATTTCTTGATTTGAGTGTATTCCAGTCACCAGCAAAACTACATGAAGAGAATGTAAAAAATCTAATCAATACTATTTCACGGAAATACTTCCTCCCTTTTGACCTTTGTACTCGTTTCAATCACATGTGAAAGTATTCTCATTAGTAGGACAAAGTTCCCCTTATTTTATGGTTGGGAAATAAAATGGATCATCTGTGCTTTGCTTAGCCTCTGCTGAAAGAGCCTTTCATATATCTCTTGGATATCTGTCCTTTGTTTTGCCGTCTTTAAATTTCTTGAAATTTCACCACATCAGTTCCACCATCTCCCCTTTCTAAAGGCAGGAACATAAGTCTGGAGAAGTCCACTGATTTGCTTGGTCCAAGGAGTGAATGATAGAGGCAGGATGGTCACCCAGGCCCTTCCTGTGCCCTTTCTTCTGTCGCACATTAAGTTTCCAGGTGGCCAACTTGCAGATGACTAGAGAACTGTATACACATGTGTGTGTGTGGGCAGCTTTGCTGGATTTTTGCATGAGCCAGGCTGAATTTTCTGGTCTGGGGAATTGAGCCAGCATTTCAGTGGCAGAAAAGTGCTTACTTCAGATTAGTCATAGAGACATAGTGTTGCCTGGTTTTTGTATGTGTATTTTGAATTTTTCTAATATAGTGAAACATACCTATCCTAAAATAAGATCTTGTATTTCAGATGTTTTTTGGAATAAAGAAGATGACAAACAATGAGCTTTTCTGGTGGCTCAGTGGGTAAAGAATCCGTCTGCTAATGCATAAAACGTAGGAGATGTGGATTCAATTCCTGATTAGGAAGATTTCTTGGAGAAGGAAATGGCAACCCATTCCAGTATACTTGTCTGATAAATCCAAGGGACAGAGGAGCCTGTTGGGCTATTGTCCAAAGGGTACTAAAAATCATTAATTAGTCTGAGTGCAAAGTAATTGAGATAAGAAAACACCCAACCCCCAAACAAAAACTTCCAAGCCTTCCAAATGAACTGATACAAGTACCATATGGGAAAGTTCCATATGGGAAACACAAGTCTTAAACTAGTGAGGAACTGCCGTTTTACTTACTGAACTTGGGCCTTTTCATCTTCTTTGCCATTTCTTGATTTGAGTGTATTCCAGTCACCAGCAAAACTACATGAAGAGAATGTAAAAAATCTAATCAATACTATTTCACGGAAATACTTCCTCCCTTTTGACCTTTGTACTCGTTTCAATCACATGTGAAAGTATTCTCATTAGTAGGACAAAGTTCCCCTTATTTTATGGTTGGGAAATAAAATGGATCATCTGTGCTTTGCTTAGCCTCTGCTGAAAGAGCCTTTCATATATCTCTTGGATATCTGTCCTTTGTTTTGCCGTCTTTAAATTTCTTGAAATTTCACCACATCAGTTCCACCATCTCCCCTTTCTAAAGGCAGGAACATAAGTCTGGAGAAGTCCACTGATTTGCTTGGTCCAAGGAGTGAATGATAGAGGCAGGATGGTCACCCAGGCCCTTCCTGTGCCCTTTCTTCTGTCGCACATTAAGTTTCCAGGTGGCCAACTTGCAGATGACTAGAGAACTGTATACACATGTGTGTGTGTGTTAGTGGGTATACGGATGTGCATGTGATAGCAACAGAGGGAGGCCAGGTGGTGGGGATCTGTATAGAGCCTCAGGGAAGGACTCTGGAAAGGCAGACAAGGCGGAGGGGGACTGCGGAGAAGAGAGAGACTTCTCCCCAGGCGTGGGCCAACCTGACCACCTTGGTGGTCCCTCCAGCAGCACCCCAGAGGCCAGCTGCAGGTGGGGAGCTTCCTTCTCAGAGAGAGAGCAGAACCTGGGAACAACTCTTCAGAAAGTAGAGCCATAGTGGAAGAAAGAGGAGCTCTTTATCCCTTCAGAGTCACATGGCTAGTTTGAGCCTTGTGGGGTATGTTTTTTTTTTTTGGCGGGGGGAGAGGGGGGTCCGGTCGGGGAGGGAGCGGGGTGGGCAGGGCACTTCTATTGGTCTTTCATTTATCTGTTTTTCATCCATCTTTTGTTCTTTGGCTCGCTCAGGCCTCCCATCACAGTGGCCTCTGTTGTCGCAGAGCACCGGCTCTGGGCGCATGCGCTCCAGAGCTCTGGCTCGGTAATTGGACACATCGGTCCAGCCGCTCCGTGTCACATGGGATCCTCCCAGGCCAGGGATTGAACCGGTGCCCCCTGCACTGCAAGGCGGTGTCCCCTGCACTGCAAGGCGGTGTCCTTACCCACTGGACCACCAGGGAAGCCCGAGCCTTGTGTTTTTAAAATAGAACTTTGACTGATTTTTTTTCTTATTACCAAAATAATAGATATTGCTTGTAGAAGAGTATAAACACACACAGAAACAGTACTACAGAAAATATAGATGGATGCAAAAGTGTAATATTTTCAGGCTTTTTCTCAATGTGTGTATTCACGTGGGTACTTTTTTTTTCTTTTTTCCACATGGGTGCTTTTAAACAAACTTTTGACGAAGCCTATATTATTTATAAACATATTGGTTTGGCCCAAAAGTTCATTGAAGGTTTTGGTAACATTGTATGGAAAAACCCACACAAACTTTGGAACTAGTAGTAGGTCCGTTCCTGTGCCCTTTCTTCTGTCGAAATTAAGTTTCCAGGTGGCCAACTTGCAGATGACTAGAGAACTGTATACACATGTGTGTGTGTGTTAGTGGGTATACGGATGTGCATGTGATAGCAACAGAGGGAGGCCAGGTGGTGGGGATCTGTATAGAGCCTCAGGGAAGGACTCTGGAAAGGCAGACAAGGCGGAGGGGGACTGCGGAGAAGAGAGAGACTTCTCCCAGGCGTGGGCCAACCTGACCACCTTGGTGGTCCCCCCAGCAGCACCCCAGAGGCCAGCTGCAGGTGGGGAGCTTCCTTCTCAGAGAGAGAGCAGAACCTGGGAACAACTCTTCAGAAAGTAGAGCCATAGTGGAAGAAAGAGGAGCTCTTTATCCCTTCAGAGTCACATGGCTAGTTTGAGCCTTGTGGGGTATGTTTTTTTTTTTTGGCGGGGGGGGGGGGGGGACCGGCCGGGGTGGGAGCGGGGTGGGCAGGGCACTTCTATTGGTCTTTCATTTATCTGTTTTTCATCCATCTTTTGTTCTTTGGCTCGCTCAGGCCTCCCATCACAGTGGCCTCTGTTGTCGCAGAGCACCGGCTCTGGGCGCATGCGCTCCAGAGCTCTGGCTCGGTAATTGGACACATCGGTCCAGCCGCTCCGTGTCACATGGGATCCTCCCAGGCCAGGGATTGAACCGGTGCCCCCTGCACTGCAAGGCGGTGTCCCCTGCACTGCAAGGCGGTGTCCTTACCCACTGGACCACCAGGGAAGCCCGAGCCTTGTGTTTTTAAAATAGAACTTTGACTGATTTTTTTTCTTATTACCAAAATAATAGATATTGCTTGTAGAAGAGTATAAACACACACAGAAACAGTACTACAGAAAATATAGATGGATGCAAAAGTGTAATATTTTCAGGCTTTTTCTCAATGTGTGTATTCACGTGGGTACTTTTTTTTTCTTTTTTCCACATGGGTGCTTTTAAACAAACTTTTGACGAAGCCTATATTATTTATAAACATATTGGTTTGGCCCAAAAGTTCATTGAAGGTTTTGGTAACATTGTATGGAAAAACCCACACAAACTTTATGGTCAACCCAATATTTCCACTTAAGAATATGTAGGGACTTTTGTTTTTTTAGTCATTCAGTGTTAACTCTCACAACAATTTTAACAATTGCAAAATATTGCAATGCATGGATGCATCATAACTTAGTCAACCCGTTATTTAATATAGATTCTTCTTTGCATGAATTTGTTTTTATTCCCTCAAAATAAAATTCCAAATAGGATTTCTTGCCTGAAAGATATGCTCACATGAATTTTTGAAATATATTGTAAAAATGTCTCATAGAAATTTTTTATTAATAATGTCTGAAAATGCTCACTTCTCTATACCTACACTAATTCTACCTTTAAACAGAAAGCACATATTTTCCTTTCAAAAGGCTATTCAGTCTCTATCCTTCTTCCTTTCTGTCCATGAATTCTTCTACCTTAACCCACTCAAAGATGGCATTGCTCTAATTTATCTACGTTTAGCCCCTTTTTTGAGAAACCCACTTTCCAGATTGATACATGGGGCAATAGAATAATTAAGATAGGCATTTTACTTTCTACTTTATGTGTGTGTGTTTTTTTTTTAACAACATAGATGCCAGATTAATGCATAAATTAGGATTTAGGAATTCTTGAACTGATCACTATCTTTTTTTTTTTTTTTGCCTCTTTTATTGATTTTTTATTTATTTGCTTTCATCCATCTTTATTCTTTGCCTGTGTGAGCCTCCCATTGCAGTGGCCACTCTTGTTGCAGAGCACTGGCTCTGGGTGCATGTGCTCCAGAGTGCTGGCTCCTAATTGGACACACCGGTCCAGCTGTTCCACGGCATGTGGAATCTTCCTGGGCCAGGGATCGAACCGGTGCCCCTTGCACTGCGAGGTAGACTCTCTACCCACTGGACCACCAGGGAAGCCCTGATCGCTATCTTAGAAGGAAAAAGTGGCAGTGTCATCAAGTGTTTATTAAGAAAATCTTTTATTTATCTTACGATTATCTAGCCAAACTGTGCCAATGATGCAGCTCCTGAATTATCCTGAATTATTTTGACTATTGGCACTTGTTGAAGGCTGGATAGTTGACATACCGTATCCTGTAAGAACAGAACTGTGAAAGAGAACTGAGTGAAAACCGAAAGTCTAGCCAAGGAGAATGAAGGCAGACATTTTTTAGGTGTTATTTACTTCTGGGGTTTGGTGGGTGTGAGTGTCCTGGAGGTCTGATATTTTATAGTAGTCTCTGTGTCATTTAACTCTGTCTAAAGACCGCACCTTTGTTTTATACACACACATAAACAACTGGAAGCCTAGACTTTAAAAATTAAAACAAGTATGAAATAAATATATAGAAAAAAATGATGCAAGTTAAGGAGAAAGAGTGAAAGTAATAAATTTGGTTATCAATTCTTGGTGGAAAACCAAATACTGTCCTTCTGGGGCTGTGTGCCTGTGGGGAGTGGTTTGTAAGTCTTAGGATCATTAAACCTATAAATGTTTCACCAGCCCATCACTCTTTTTTGCTCACCCAAGATCCTTCAGGCTAAAAACAGACAGAGTTGGGTTCAGTTTTACAGCAGTGGTTAATAAAGTCATTATTTTCAGGGGGAGGCAGGGGCCCTCCCCTGAGCTTAGATGCTTGTTAATTAAAGCTACCCAGAAACTACTCCTCAAAGGCAGGGCTGTTCAGTGAGGCTGCAAAAGTGCTTGTCCCCTGGAGCAAGTCTTCATTGCTCATCAGCAAGACCCTTCTTGGTACCTTGGGAGTGGTGAATTGCATGTGGAATTTGGGTGAGAGAAACATCAGTCTTGTATTCCAATTCACAGGAAGCCAGGCAGAGCACGGAGATGGATGACTGGTGCTCACTTCAAAGTCAAAGCAGAGCGCAGGTCTGGAAGCCCTTGCATGGGAGTAGTTATCTGGCCACTGAGGCCATTAGAGTGTAGAGCCCTCAAGGAGATCAAGTCTAGGGTCTGAAGCTCCAGGGCAATCATGATTTACAAATTCTGCAATGATAACGTCTCACTTTAAAAAAATTCAGTGTTCCAATTTTGAATAACATGGGAAGTTCTCACCTTTTACTGGTCATGCTTGAAATTTCAAAAAAAAAATTAAATATTGAAAGTATTTTTTCAAATAAAATGTTTCCTCTGCTTCTCTTTCTTTCTAATGTGGTCATAGGGACAGTTAAGATAGCCCAGGTGCAATTGTTTAAAACTTCAACAGTTTAAATACATTATCATCCAGATAATTTATAGAGAAAATACAAATGAGTTAGTTTGAGACAATTTTTCAGTCTCATTAATGACAAAAAAAGCAAGCTAAAGCAAAAGGACGTATTTTCTCATATCATGTACTGAATATTGAACACAGGGTTATATATATTCTGGCATGGATTTGGGATTAGAGCAGTCTCATACATGGTTGGTAAATTCTGAGCAGGCAGAATCATTTTGGAAAGCCATTTGGTAATGCATTTCAATAACCTTAAAACAATTTATATTCTTTGTCCTAGAAAATATATACCTACTAATACATCCCAAAGTATAATCAGAGATATAGACAAAGATTTAGATTTATGCAAAAGATGTCTTCACAGCATTATTTCTTTTTCTTTCGCTTTTTTTTCTCAGCTGCACCACACAACCTGCAGGATCTTAGTTCTCTGACCAGGGATTGAACCTGTGCCTCTTGCAGTAGAAGCACAGAGTCTAAACCCCTGGACCACCAGGGAGATGCCAGAGCTTTATTTTTAAGAGCAATCTGGAAACAACGAAATGTTGGAAATTCTCAACAGTAGAGGAACCCTAAGCATTTCTCGGGCGTTCCCAGGTGGCTCAGTGGTAAAGAATCCACCTGACAAGCAGGAGATGTGGATTTAATTCCTGAGTCGGGAAAATACCCCAGAGAGGGAAATGGCAACCCATGCCAGTATTCTTGCCTGGGAAACATCAGTCTTGTATTCCAATTCACAGGAAGCCAGGCAGAGCACGGAGATGGATGACTGGTGCTCACTTCAAAGTCAAAGCAGAGCGCAGGTCTGGAAGCCCTTGCATGGGAGTAGTTATCTGGCCACTGAGGCCATTAGAGTGTAGAGCCCTCAAGGAGATCAAGTCTAGGGTCTGAAGCTCCAGGGCAATCATGATTTACAAATTCTGCAATGATAACGTCTCACTTTAAAAAAATTCAGTGTTCCAATTTTGAATAACATGGGAAGTTCTCACCTTTTACTGGTCATGCTTGAAATTTCAAAAAAATTAAATATTGAAAGTATTTTTTCAAATAAAATGTTTCCTCTGCTTCTCTTTCTTTCTAATGTGGTCATAGGGACAGTTAAGATAGCCCAGGTGCAATTGTTTAAAACTTCAACAGTTTAAATACATTATCATCCAGATAATTTATAGAGAAAATACAAATGAGTTAGTTTGAGACAATTTTTCAGTCTCATTAATGACAAAAAAAGCAAGCTAAAGCAAAAGGACGTATTTTCTCATATCATGTACTGAATATTGAACACAGGGTTATATATATTCTGGCATGGATTTGGGATTAGAGCAGTCTCATACATGGTTGGTAAATTCTGAGCAGGCAGAATCATTTTGGAAAGCCATTTGGTAATGCATTTCAATAACCTTAAAACAATTTATATTCTTTGTCCTAGAAAATATATACCTACTAATACATCCCAAAGTATAATCAGAGATATAGACAAAGATTTAGATTTATGCAAAAGATGTCTTCACAGCATTATTTCTTTTTCTTTCGCTTTTTTTTCTCAGCTGCACCACACAACCTGCAGGATCTTAGTTCTCTGACCAGGGATTGAACCTGTGCCTCTTGCAGTAGAAGCACAGAGTCTAAACCCCTGGACCACCAGGGAGATGCCAGAGCTTTATTTTTAAGAGCAATCTGGAAACAACGAAATGTTGGAAATTCTCAACAGTAGAGGAACCCTAAGCATTTCTCGGGCGTTCCCAGGTGGCTCAGTGGTAAAGAATCCACCTGACAAGCAGGAGATGTGGATTTAATTCCTGAGTCGGGAAAATACCCCAGAGAGGGAAATGGCAACCCATGCCAGTATTCTTGCCTGGGAAATCTCATGGGCAGAAAAGCCTGGTGGACTATAGTCTATGGGGGCACAACGACACAATTTAGAGACTAAACAACAAACCAAGCATTTATTATGAATGATGTGTAGCCATAGATTAAATGACCTGGAAAGTCTTTAAGTTTGATTCTGACAAAATTAAAACATATGGAGAGAGAAATGCCTGGGAGAAGTAAACCAAAAACGTTAATAATGGTGAAATTATAATTCCTATTTTATAATTTTTGTATTTTCCCATTTTATAGTGTCCTTTTTATGTATATACATTCTATATTTTTATAGAATGTTTCTTTTCTAATGAGACAAAGACAGTTGTTCTTTAATTTGGGCATATTGAAATCATATTGACGTAATAATGAAAAGTACTTTCTAAGATCATTTACATGGTTAATAGGCACTAGTGTTCCACTTGTTCTGGCAGCAATAAATTATAATCAGAATCCATGTACTTTCAAGAAAAGATACAAAGTGCCTGAACATCCAGTCTGTGATCCAATCAGTAAATATTTACTGAATACTACTATGTGTCTAGAACTTTTATAGGAATGCCTCATTCTAGCCCATCAACTTCCTGTTCAGTCTCTTAGTGCTGCTCAGGATACGAACTCAGGTGATGTTCACAAGGACTGTCTCCTCGATCAGCTTTAGTCAGGCTCCTCAAAGCCCTCTTCTCCACTAGGCTTTGACCTTGGGCTTGTGTGTCTGTCTTTGTAGGGCCTCCATCACTCAGTTTTACAAGAATCACGTGTAGAGAGAATCTTCCACCCTTGATATCTGACCACTCCGGTCTGCCTCTAGCAAGAATCTTGTCTGATTGGTTTAGCAAAAATCTTTTTCCCTTGCTATCCTTTCAGTCATTTCCATCCCCTGACCCTGAGACCTGCAGTAGAAGCACAGAGTCTAAACCCCTGGACCACCAGGGAGATGCCAGAGCTTTATTTTTAAGAGCAATCTGGAAACAACGAAATGTTGGAAATTCTCAACAGTAGAGGAACCCTAAGCATTTCTCGGCGTTCCCAGGTGGCTCAGTGGTAAAGAATCCACCTGACAAGCAGGAGATGTGGATTTAATTCCTGAGTCGGGAAAATACCCCAGAGAGGGAAATGGCAACCCATGCCAGTATTCTTGCCTGGGAAATCTCATGGGCAGAAAAGCCTGGTGGACTATAGTCTATGGGGGCACAACGACACAATTTAGAGACTAAACAACAAACCAAGCATTTATTATGAATGATGTGTAGCCATAGATTAAATGACCTGGAAAGTCTTTAAGTTTGATTCTGACAAAATTAAAACATATGGAGAGAGAAATGCCTGGGAGAAGTAAACCAAAAACGTTAATAATGGTGAAATTATAATTCCTATTTTATAATTTTTGTATTTTCCCATTTTATAGTGTCCTTTTATGTATATACATTCTATATTTTTATAGAATGTTTCTTTTCTAATGAGACAAAGACAGTTGTTCTTTAATTTGGGCATATTGAAATCATATTGACGTAATAATGAAAAGTACTTTCTAAGATCATTTACATGGTTAATAGGCACTAGTGTTCCACTTGTTCTGGCAGCAATAAATTATAATCAGAATCCATGTACTTTCAAGAAAAGATACAAAGTGCCTGAACATCCAGTCTGTGATCCAATCAGTAAATATTTACTGAATACTACTATGTGTCTAGAACTTTTATAGGAATGCCTCATTCTAGCCCATCAACTTCCTGTTCAGTCTCTTAGTGCTGCTCAGGATACGAACTCAGGTGATGTTCACAAGGACTGTCTCCTCGATCAGCTTTAGTCAGGCTCCTCAAAGCCCTCTTCTCCACTAGGCTTTGACCTTGGGCTTGTGTGTCTGTCTTTGTAGGGCCTCCATCACTCAGTTTTACAAGAATCACGTGTAGAGAGAATCTTCCACCCTTGATATCTGACCACTCCGGTCTGCCTCTAGCAAGAATCTTGTCTGATTGGTTTAGCAAAAATCTTTTTCCCTTGCTATCCTTTCAGTCATTTCCATCCCCTGACCCCTGAGACCTACTCCTGGGCTATAAATCCCCACTTTTCCTTTTTGTATTCGGAATTGAGCCCAGTACAACACTGAGATCTTCTTTCCCCTCTTGCAGTGATTCCAGATTAGAATCTGTTTTAAATACTGCTTTAATACTGCTTTAAATACTGTCCACCTCTTCTTCTTAACAGTGTTCCCAGTGCCTTCCTGAAAACTGATTTACATAGCAGATCATTTTAAATCAGCTCCAATTTCCCTATGCTTCGATTTGGAGTTATGTACTCAATGAAACATCCAGTAGCAAATGCTTCAGAGTTTCATGGCAAACAGGGCTACTTATTCTCTGTAATCATATAAATCAATAAATTATGCTTCTGATCATTGACTATTCAAGCTGGGGTGGAGACTATTGGAGGCCATCTTTTTATTCTGTAGAAAAGAAACCAAGGTCAAGGTTGACATCCCTACTCAAGCTGCAGTTTCAGAGGGGTGGGGGCAGAAGCTACAGCCAGAATGCAGCCTACGCCCACACCTTAGGCTTCTTAGGCGCCTTTCTCCCATAAGTGCAGCCATTGATTATATATGCTGCTTCAATGACAGTGTGCGGCATAAAACTCTGCTACATCATAAATTTACACATATTTAGAGCAACCATGCTAGCTCTGTGTATTGATTAAACACTTCACTTGACGTTAAAGGGCTTTGGGGGAGATTACTGGATGGTTCTGTGTGATATGGTGATTTATGATAAATATATATTTTGGTCTTTTGGCCAAGTTCCTGGCTCAAAGCTCCCCAAACCCTTGGAATGTTATTAGTGATAAGAACAATAGGAGCATCTTTTGTTATAATATTTGATTTCTTGTCCTCAGTTTCTGAGGCAAAAAGGATATCTTGCTACTCATAACAAGCCCCTTTCAGTTACAACTGAGTTTATGTTAATGAGGCGGCTTTTGAAAATTCCCTGAAGAGGTGGGGACTGGTTGCCAGGGGAACCAACCCAGAACAGAGGGTTCGAATTTTCAGTCCCATCTCCTGATTTCCCAAGAGCAAAGAGGGGCTGGAGGTTGAATCAGTTACCAATGACTAGTGAGTTAATCCATCAAGTGTATGTAGTGAAGCCTCCATGAAAACCCCAAAGGAGGGAATTCAAAGGGCTTCCACATTGAGGAACCAGAGTTCTTCCATGCACCACTGTGCTGGGGCCAAATTCTGTGGGGAAAGAAGCTCTGGTGTTTAGGACCTCACCATATGTATGTCTTTATCTGGCTTTTGATTTATATCCTTTAATATCCTTTGTAATAAGTGGGCAATCTAGAAAGTAAACTAGTTTCCTGAGTTCTGTGAGCTGTTCCAGAAAATTAATTAAACCCACAAGGAAGGGGTCATGGTTACCTCTGAGTTGTAGCCAGTCGGTCAGAAGAACAATGACAACCTGACTTGCAGTTGGCATCTGAATCCATGTGTTTTTGTGTGTAGGGAGGCAGTCTTGTGGGGCTGAACCTATGAAATCTGATGCTATCTCTGGGTAGATGGTGTCAGAATTGAGCTGAGTTGTAGAACACCCAGTTGGTGTTGAGGAATCTCTTGGTGTGTGGAAAAATAAACCTCACACATAGGAATTGGGTGCAGAATCAGACTCAGATGCTGATCCCTGAAATATCCAACAGCCTTGACCAGAATACTTTATTTGGCAATATTTCCTGAGTGCCTATAAAATGTGCGGAGGACCGAAAATGCAACAATGAGCAACACACAACTCCTGTGCACGGTGATGTAGTACCAGACTCGTGACAAGGTGAATGCCATGCAACCGTGATTAGAATCAATACAGGGTGCCAGGGAAGTTCACAGGAAGATGGTCTGATCAAATGGAGGGCAGGGAAAGCTTCTTGGGGGATCTGTTAGGGTCTGTGGGGCTGAGAGGAAGAATATTCCAGGAAAGGGAACTGCATCGTCTAAGACCCGGAAGTAAGTGACTCAACCTTCAGGAGAATGAGAGGATCAGTACTTTCCAAGTCCCTGGAAGCGAGAATTGGGCGCTGTGGTTGAGAGGAGCACAGGAGAGGACAGCAAGAGCCATATCAGAGAGGCCTCGTCAGCAAGCAGGGCTCTTTAAGAGAGGTGGACTCCACTGTAAGCACAAAGGGAAGACACTGTGTGTTAAATCAGGAGAGTAGACTCCGATATGGGGTGTGATGGATGGAGAATGAGCTAGGTAAGAATTTGGGGCAGGGAAGCTGTCATAGTGCTGAAGAGGGTCATGGAGGACATGAGAGAAATGGCCCTGGGATGGAGATAAGCAGATGAATAAAGAAATGCTAGGGAAGAGGGGCGTATAAACACATAGAGAAGGGAATTTTTGATAGGATTCTCCTTGTTATACTTTGATTTCTTGCTTTTGGAATGAGAAACCCTGAGGTGAAATGGATGGCAGGACAAGGAAGGATAGTCAAGTTTTCCTTGGGTCCATGATGCGGGGGCGTGGCAGAGTGGGAGTTGACTTCAGGGTTTCTGTGTTTTGTTCTGCTTGTTACACTGTAGCTAAATCTTTTCTATTCCCAACCTCCTGCCTCCCTCTATCCTATGTGTCTGCCCCTACAAACCTGTAGATCAGTGCAGGGGGTGGAGACAGTCTCTAGAAGGGCAAGGTGTGAATGAAGGACCCTGTGCTCTTCACATGAATCGTCCTTGCTAAGCTGGTGGTAGAGTCAGGACGAGATACCCTCCACCTCTCAGCCCAGTCTGCTTCCATCATGCCTGGCATCCCCTTGCCTTCCCAGCTGTGCCACCTTTCCTCTTCCAGTCCTCAGTTCTGCCATGGAGACTCCCACAGACCTTGCACATTCTGACTATATTCTGGGTTGAATTGTGTTCCCACTTCCTAAATTCATAGGACTTCATGTTGAAGTCCTAACCCCCACGACTTCAGAAGGTGATCTTGAATGTAAATAGAGTGGTAACAGATGTAATTCGTTAAGTTAGGATGAGGTCATGTGTGTGCTCAGTCACTTCAGTCGTGCCTGACTCTTTGCGACCCATGGACTGTAGCCCACCAGGCTTCTCTGTCCATGAAAATTTTCAGGCAAGAACATGGAGAGGTTTGCCGTTTCCTTCCCCAAAGGATCTTCCTGACCCAGGGATTGACCCTGAGTCTCCAGCATTGGCAGGCAGATTCTTTACCACTCTTAATCACATTCTGAGCCACGTGAGGTCACGGTGGGCTCCTAATTCAATAAAACTGGGATTATAAGAAGGGGAAATTTGGATATAGACACAGATGCACACAGAGTGAGAATGCCACGTGAAGGTGAAAGCAGAGGTTGGAGCGATGCCAAGGAATGCCAAGATTGCCAGCAAACCACAAGCTAGGAGAGAGGCGCAGAACAAATTTCCCTGTAAAGGAATCAATTGTGCAGACACCTTAATTTTGGACTTTTAGCCTCTAGAACGGTGAGAGAATAAAATTTTATTGTTATAAGCTACCCAGTTTGTGGTAATTGGCTACGGCAGCTGTAGCAAACTAATACTGTCTAAAAGGCCTTTGTACCCTTTCCTGACAGTAGCCTCACAGGCTCACTCTATCTGACACAGAGTGGCCACAGCACAGTGGAGTCAAGATCAACAGATCACCCTTGGGCTTAGCATCGAACCCGTCAGCACTTTTCTTTCTTCAGGGTGACCTGCTGCTCCTTATGTGCCTACCCCAAATTGTGTTTTCTGGCGATTATATAAGTTTAAAGGGTTTCATCTCTAAAAGTATGAGTTGCCAATGGCACACCCAAACAGCATATTAAAAAGCAGATGCATCACTTTGCCAACAAAAGTCAGTATTATCAAAGCTATGGTTTTTCCAGTAGTCATGTATGGATGTGAGAGGTGGACCTTAAGGAAGGTCAGGCAACAAAGAATTGATGCTTTCAAACTGTGGTGCTGGAGAAGACTCTTGAGCGTCTCTTGGACAGGAAGGAGATCAAACCAGTCAATCCTAAAGGACGTCAACCCTGAATATTCATTGGAAGGACTGATGCTGAAACCAAAACTCTAATACTTTGGCCACCTGATGGGAAGAGATGACTCATTGAGAAAGACCCTGATGCTGGGGAAGATTGGAGGCAGGAGGAGAAGGGGGCAACAGAGATCGATATGGTTGCATAGCATCACCAACTCAATGGACATGAGTTTGCGCAAACTCTGGGAGATAGTGAAGGACAGGGAAGCCTGGCAGGCTTCAGTGCATGGAGTTGCAAAGACTCAGACACGACGTAGCAACTGAACAAGAAGAAAAAGAAGTAAGGTCATGCCAGTGATTAAAAGTTTTTTTGAGAAATTAAGAAATAAGATTTCTAAATTCAGAATCTGTAAATATGCTTTATCTGAAATATTTGCCAGTTGATGAATAATATACACACACAAATGTCTTTATATGTGTGTGCTTAATATGTAATATGCAGACATACATCTGCAATATATACACTTTATGTAAAAAATACATAGACATGCATTCTGAATTTGATCTACATAACATTCTCCGTTAAACTTCTCTCCAAAATGTTTATCCTAGTAAGACACACTGAACTGTTTATATGCTCTGTCTTGGTTTAAACCTTTTCTTGGCAAGATTCTTCGGACATTAGAAGAATGTTAAAAGCGTATTCCAGAAACATACATCTCTAAAAGGCCTTTGTACCCTTTCCTGACAGTAGCCTCACAGGCTCACTCTATCTGACACAGAGTGGCCACAGCACAGTGGAGTCAAGATCAACAGATCACCCTTGGGCTTAGCATCGAACCCGTCAGCACTTTTCTTTCTTCAGGGTGACCTGCTGCTCCTTATGTGCCTACCCCAAATTGTGTTTTCTGGCGATTATATAAGTTTAAAGGGTTTCATCTCTAAAAGTATGAGTTGCCAATGGCACACCCAAACAGCATATTAAAAAGCAGATGCATCACTTTGCCAACAAAAGTCAGTATTATCAAAGCTATGGTTTTTCCAGTAGTCATGTATGGATGTGAGAGGTGGACCTTAAGGAAGGTCAGGCAACAAAGAATTGATGCTTTCAAACTGTGGTGCTGGAGAAGACTCTTGAGCGTCTCTTGGACAGGAAGGAGATCAAACCAGTCAATCCTAAAGGACGTCAACCCTGAATATTCATTGGAAGGACTGATGCTGAAACCAAAACTCTAATACTTTGGCCACCTGATGGGAAGAGATGACTCATTGAGAAAGACCCTGATGCTGGGGAAGATTGGAGGCAGGAGGAGAAGGGGGCAACAGAGATCGATATGGTTGCATAGCATCACCAACTCAATGGACATGAGTTTGCGCAAACTCTGGGAGATAGTGAAGGACAGGGAAGCCTGGCAGGCTTCAGTGCATGGAGTTGCAAAGACTCAGACACGACGTAGCAACTGAACAAGAAGAAAAAGAAGTAAGGTCATGCCAGTGATTAAAAGTTTTTTTGAGAAATTAAGAAATAAGATTTCTAAATTCAGAATCTGTAAATATGCTTTATCTGAAATATTTGCCAGTTGATGAATAATATACACACACAAATGTCTTTATATGTGTGTGCTTAATATGTAATATGCAGACATACATCTGCAATATATACACTTTATGTAAAAAATACATAGACATGCATTCTGAATTTGATCTACATAACATTCTCCGTTAAACTTCTCTCCAAAATGTTTATCCTAGTAAGACACACTGAACTGTTTATATGCTCTGTCTTGGTTTAAACCTTTTCTTGGCAAGATTCTTCGGACATTAGAAGAATGTTAAAAGCGTATCCAGATACACATATAAAAGTACTTACCAAGGAACATTTCAATAACAGATGCCTTCATAGTGAGGACAACAATCCCCATAAATATCAAAATGGCACCCTAGAGAAGAAGAAACAATAACATCATCATGTTTCAGCCAAGAGCTCTGAATCACATGCACAGAGTGTAGGGAGGGGCGGCCTCATTTTGCATTGCCCTCCAGAGTCTTAGGATTTCAAACTGTGGTTTTCTGTAAACAACACATGGAGATGGTGGAGGCTGACCCCCGTGGTACCCAGAGAGGCTGTTCTCAGAAAACCCATTCCAGCCACCAACTTCCTCTTCTTCAGAGATTTGGCCTTACACTAAAGAGGAAATAATTCTGCGGTTTCCTGAATATGTTCAGTCAGTCTTCAAATTAGGACAAAAGTCACACTTATGTTATTTAGAGAATATTTTTAGATTACAAACTGCTCTAGATTACAAAAGCAATTCATTCACTGTTTATTCAATAAATATTTACTAAACTCCTCTTATAGGCCTAGGGATGAGTTTATAAAAATTGAGTTAAAAAAGAGTTCTGTTCTTAAAAGACACAGTTTAATTGAAATGAGAAAGCATACGTCATAGAAATAACCATAACATTAGAGAGTGTGCAGGCCCCTTAAAGGAGAATAAGAGGAGTTTATGGACCAGTGGTTTTCAAATTTTGCTACATATTAGTACCATCTGGGAGTTTTGAAAGGGCACGAAGTCCACATTGCATCTCAGACTACTCGAATCAGAATCTCTTGAGAGTGGGATTGAGGTATCAGACTATTTCAAAACTTCACAGGTAGTTCCAGTGTACAGCTAAATTTGAGTAGTTTAGAATAAGACTTTCTAAATCTTAACGTGCATACCTGGGGATCTTGTTAAAACATATATTCTAATCCAGAGAGTTGCCAAGAAGTCCCCAAGAATTTTAGAGGCAGGAGAGATTATGTCAGCTATGGGAATAAGAGAAAGCCTCATGGAGGTGGCAGCAATTGAGTTAACTCTGAAAGACGAAAATAGGAGGTGAAGTGGCTTCAAGTTGAGGAGGCACCATATTGACAGAGGCTCAGAGGTTGGAAAGCACAGTGGATCCAAAGATTCTATTGATCCATAAGGGGTTCCACCTTCTCTCAACGCTATAAGGAAACCTTAGAAGGTTGAGTCACACCACCATTAATTGAATGTATGCTGTGCACTCTATATTGTCTAGAATCTGCATAGTGAGCAAGGTAGCAGATTTAACCATCCCAGTTGAACAGATGAGGAAATAAGGCTTAGAAAGGTACAGTGTTAGGCCATGGTTAGGCCGTGAGTAGGATTAGAGTGGAGGTGGGAGTAGGTAGGAAGGATTTCCCCTGGACTTAGACCATACGGAAGACCACTGTAGAGATTTTAAAGACTTAAAAGTTGGTCTGCTCTTTATTATCCTTATGAACTAGCAATTCTAAACCGTGTCAGTGATAAAGCTCTCCTCCTCTCTGGGGCAGATGGCTCCCCCTGTATCCGCTACCCTGTCTGCTTTTGCTGTATGGCTTTTAGGTTTTGCTGGCATTCACAGTCCTAGCCTCAGCTTTGTCCACTGGTCTGTGAGGAAACCTCTTGTCTGGAAAAGCCCTGACACAGAGCATTTGTCAATTTCTGTGGCATCAGTCCTCCCACCATGGCTGAAACCTCTTGTCTGGTTCTTAAAAGACACAGTTTAATTGAAATGAGAAAGCATACGTCATAGAAATAACCATAACATTAGAGAGTGTGCAGGCCCCTTAAAGGAGAATAAGAGGAGTTTATGGACCAGTGGTTTTCAAATTTTGCTACATATTAGTACCATCTGGGAGTTTTGAAAGGGCACGAAGTCCACATTGCATCTCAGACTACTCGAATCAGAATCTCTTGAGAGTGGGATTGAGGTATCAGACTATTTCAAAACTTCACAGGTAGTTCCAGTGTACAGCTAAATTTGAGTAGTTTAGAATAAGACTTTCTAAATCTTAACGTGCATACCTGGGGATCTTGTTAAAACATATATTCTAATCCAGAGAGTTGCCAAGAAGTCCCCAAGAATTTTAGAGGCAGGAGAGATTATGTCAGCTATGGGAATAAGAGAAAGCCTCATGGAGGTGGCAGCAATTGAGTTAACTCTGAAAGACGAAAATAGGAGGTGAAGTGGCTTCAAGTTGAGGAGGCACCATATTGACAGAGGCTCAGAGGTTGGAAAGCACAGTGGATCCAAAGATTCTATTGATCCATAAGGGGTTCCACCTTCTCTCAACGCTATAAGGAAACCTTAGAAGGTTGAGTCACACCACCATTAATTGAATGTATGCTGTGCACTCTATATTGTCTAGAATCTGCATAGTGAGCAAGGTAGCAGATTTAACCATCCCAGTTGAACAGATGAGGAAATAAGGCTTAGAAAGGTACAGTGTTAGGCCATGGTTAGGCCGTGAGTAGGATTAGAGTGGAGGTGGGAGTAGGTAGGAAGGATTTCCCCTGGACTTAGACCATACGGAAGACCACTGTAGAGATTTTAAAGACTTAAAAGTTGGTCTGCTCTTTATTATCCTTATGAACTAGCAATTCTAAACCGTGTCAGTGATAAAGCTCTCCTCCTCTCTGGGGCAGATGGCTCCCCCTGTATCCGCTACCCTGTCTGCTTTTGCTGTATGGCTTTTAGGTTTTGCTGGCATTCACAGTCCTAGCCTCAGCTTTGTCCACTGGTCTGTGAGGAAACCTCTTGTCTGGAAAAAAGCCCTGACACAGAGCATTTGTCAATTTCTGTGGCATCAGTCCTCCCACCATGGCTGCTTTTGAAGTCACCAAAGTAACATCCCTGCGTGGAGACTTGGAAAGAGAGAGACACAACCTGGTACTAGCTAAGTCTAGTGCAAGCATATGCTTAATATGTAGACATACTTCTGTGCAGAGTTTATGAACAAACAGCAATTATTAGATTATGGTTGGGACAGTATCTGAAGCACTTGATACAATCAACTTAAATAAAACTGGTAAATGCAAGGCTTTATTACAAACAAATTAAGCAGCAAGAATAACCTTATGCAGAGCTGAACGCTTTGCTAATTCCTAGCCACAGCTGCAATGGGTCAAATGTCTCAATTAAGGTAGTTGACCACTGCTAAGTAAGAGGAAAACAGTGGTCTTTTCCTTCAAAATAGAAATAGTCATACATTGTATATAATCAGCAATTTGATACTTAATTATCTGGGTCACATTTTGGAAACAGTGTGGTAACACGTTAATTTTCTTTGTCTTCTACGAGTTTGAGAAGCTGCAGATCAACTCGCATGTTTTCAGGCTTAGAAATGTAACTCTCCTGCTGGGAATGAGCCAGGGGTATACATCTGTTTCCTTCTTCTTGAACCTTCCTCCCACCTCTCACCCCACCCCGCCCCTCTAGGCTGTTCCAGAGCACTGGTTTGAGCTCATGGAGCCATGCAGCAAATTCCCACTGGCTACCTGTTTTACATATGGTAATGTGTGTGTTTCCATGCTATTCTCTCTCTGTGTCCCAGCTTTGCTTTCCTTAAAGCCATTAGCCTTCGAATTAGGATGCTTCCTTTGCCCCCTGCAAACTGAAATCCACACAGTAGCCACGGTGATCCTGTTCAAAGCAAGTCAGTTCATGGCATTCCTTGGGTCAATACTTCTGTGGTTTCTACCTTACTCAGAATAAAAGCCAACCTCTCGGCAAGCAACTCAGGACCCCGTGAGATTTGGCTGCTGTTTGTCCTCTGACCTCTCTTCCATTCCTCCTTCTCCTTATTAAGCTCTGGGCACACTTCTTTCTTCAGAGTTTATGCACTTACTGTTAACTCTAACTAGATTCCCTTGCCCCCTTTCAGAACAGTATTTACTGCCTCATGTCTCTCAGGTCTTTACTAAATGTTATCTTCTTTTGAGATTTTCCCTAATCACCCAACTGAAAATTGTAATCCCTCCCATCCACCATCCAATTGGTGCACCCTACCAGTGGCGGAAGTGGTAAAGAATCTGCTTGCCAATCCAGAAGCCACAGGAGAAACGGGTTCGATCCCTGGGTCAAGAAGAGCCCCAGGAGAAGGAAATGGCACCCCACTCCAGTGTTCTTGCCTGGAAAATTCCATGGACAGAAGAGCCTAGTGGGCTACAGTCCATGGAGTCCCAAGAGTTGGACATGACTGAGTACCACCAAGCACCATGCCTTCCCCACTATATATTTTTTCCCAGTCACTTATCACCTCTGATATACTCTGTACTTTGCTTTTTGTATTTGTACATTGTTTGTGTTCTCCATTGAATGCAAACTCCATGAAGGTAGGATTTTTTATTTGATTTTTTAAGGCTCAATAAACATATTGCATCCATGAGTGAGTAGTTATGGCTCTTCCCTTACCCAAGGAAATAAAGGAAGCAAAAGGAAGACAATCTGTGAATACTTTTCAAAACCACTGAATTGTATACTTTCAAACATGTATTTTATGGCCTGTGGATTATACTTCAGTAAGCATTATTGATAGTCAACAGACTTAAAGGGAAGATGGAATTGCAAAGAGAAAGGTCAGATTTGTCCTACAACTTCAGAAGACATGATAGACCTGACCTTCACACTAAGGGATGAATGGATAAAAACAACAACAGAAATCCGGGAAACATACTGACCCAGAGGAGATATCCCCCAAGTGCTGATTCATCAGTAATGGAATGTTACCAAAATCACTCTGGTCTCTTGGAATTAGAATGTCTTGAAGCTTCCTTCTTACCACTTCATTTTCTCTCTTTGCTTGCTTCATTTACTGATACATTCAAAGTGTACACATGCCTTTTGAAATGTGTGAAAATAATTCAAACCCTTTCTTAGCCATTCCAGAAGTGAGGATGACCGCCGGCACTGTGAAGCAGTTTCTGCAGGCAGTTCAATGCCAAGGAGCTGTGGGGTTCACAGTAATGTTGGAACCTTACTGTCTCGTGTTCTCACCAGGGTTTGAACAAAAGCAGAACAAGAGCGGTTTCCAAAAGAACGTGTTAATAATTCATAAATTTACCAGTGGCGGAAGTGGTAAAGAATCTGCTTGCCAATCCAGAAGCCACAGGAGAACGGGTTCGATCCCTGGGTCAAGAAGAGCCCCAGGAGAAGGAAATGGCACCCCACTCCAGTGTTCTTGCCTGGAAAATTCCATGGACAGAAGAGCCTAGTGGGCTACAGTCCATGGAGTCCCAAGAGTTGGACATGACTGAGTACCACCAAGCACCATGCCTTCCCCACTATATATTTTTTCCCAGTCACTTATCACCTCTGATATACTCTGTACTTTGCTTTTTGTATTTGTACATTGTTTGTGTTCTCCATTGAATGCAAACTCCATGAAGGTAGGATTTTTTATTTGATTTTTTAAGGCTCAATAAACATATTGCATCCATGAGTGAGTAGTTATGGCTCTTCCCTTACCCAAGGAAATAAAGGAAGCAAAAGGAAGACAATCTGTGAATACTTTTCAAAACCACTGAATTGTATACTTTCAAACATGTATTTTATGGCCTGTGGATTATACTTCAGTAAGCATTATTGATAGTCAACAGACTTAAAGGGAAGATGGAATTGCAAAGAGAAAGGTCAGATTTGTCCTACAACTTCAGAAGACATGATAGACCTGACCTTCACACTAAGGGATGAATGGATAAAAACAACAACAGAAATCCGGGAAACATACTGACCCAGAGGAGATATCCCCCAAGTGCTGATTCATCAGTAATGGAATGTTACCAAAATCACTCTGGTCTCTTGGAATTAGAATGTCTTGAAGCTTCCTTCTTACCACTTCATTTTCTCTCTTTGCTTGCTTCATTTACTGATACATTCAAAGTGTACACATGCCTTTTGAAATGTGTGAAAATAATTCAAACCCTTTCTTAGCCATTCCAGAAGTGAGGATGACCGCCGGCACTGTGAAGCAGTTTCTGCAGGCAGTTCAATGCCAAGGAGCTGTGGGGTTCACAGTAATGTTGGAACCTTACTGTCTCGTGTTCTCACCAGGGTTTGAACAAAAGCAGAACAAGAGCGGTTTCCAAAAGAACGTGTTAATAATTCATAAATTTACCAGTTGTACTGTGAGGTGTAATATGGAGTCCTGATATGAAGTTCTGGTGAGGTAAATGAAATAAAAATGATTGTGAAATAAAAATATACATAAATGAAGGTAGAATAGCCAACCAGTTTAATTAGATTTCTTTTTTTCCTAGAGTAGGAAAAAAATGATTGATTGTTGGTGACAAATAATAACGCCACTTTATTTTTTATGACTCTTCAGTGTTTTTTCTCCAATTTGAAAAAATTATGGTAAAATACAAAGACATTAAGTTATCTTAACCATTTTAGGGCTTCCTTGGTAGCTCAGTGGTGAAGAGTTCGCCTGCCAATGCAGGAGACACGGGTTCCATCCCTGATCCAGGAAGAGCCCACATGCTGCGGAGCAACTGAGCCCGTGAGCCACGACTATGGAGCCTGTGCTCTAGAGCCTCAGAGCCACAACTGTTGAGCCCATGTGCTGCAACTACTGAAGCCCGTGTGCCCTAGAGCCCAAGTTCTACAACAACAGGAAGCCTGCTCACCTCCACTAGAGAGTAGCCCCCACTCCTTGCAATTAGAGAAGAGCCTGTGGCAGCAGTGAAAACCCAGAATAGACAAAAATAAATAAATTTTTTAAAAAAAATCAACCATTTTGAAGTGTACACTTCAGCAGTACTAAGTACATCCATAAAATGCTATCATCACCATTATCTAAGAAAAGAGCTCTTTTTTTCTGTGAAATTGAAACTCTATGCCCATTAAGTAGTGACTCCCCATGCTCCACTTTCCCCAGTCACTGGAAACTACCATTTTGCTTTCTGTCTCTATGATTTTAGCTACTCTAAATACCTCATATACAGTACCTTCTTTTTGTGACTGGCTTATTTCAAATAGCTTATGTTCTTAAGGTTCATCCAGGTTGTAGCACATGTCAGAATTTCCTTTTTTAGGCTGAATAATATTCCATTGTAAGTATGTACCATATTTTCCTTATCCATTTATCCACTGATGGACACAGGGGTTGCTTTTGTGTTCCTTTTTTTTCTTTTAATTAACTCTTTTTTTTTTTTTTTGCCTCTAAGTCATCCATCTTTATTCTATGGCCTGTGTGGGCCTCCCATCACAGTGGCCTCTCTCCTTGCAGAGCACTGGCTCTGGGCTCATGCACTCCAGAGTGCTGGCTCTTAATTGGACACACTGGTCTAGCTGCTTGGCAGCACATGGGGTCTTCCTGGGCCAGGGATCGAACTGGTGCCCCTTGCACAGCAAAGTAGACTCTTTAGCCACTGGACCACCAGGGAAGCCCTGCTTTTGTGTTTGAATTATTGTGAATTATGCCACTGTGTACATGGGTGTAAAAATATTTCTTTCTATTTCCTATTTTAAATTCTCTTGTGACTATATCCAGAAGTAGAATTGCTGGATCATGTGGTAATTATATTTTTAATATTTTTGTGGAACCTCCACACTGTTTTCCAGAGTGGCTGTATCACTTTGTGTGTGGATGTTAGGTTGCTGCAATCGTGTCTGACTGTTTGTGACCTGATTGACTGTAGCCTGCCAGGCTCCTCTGTCCATGGGATTCTCCAGGCAAGAACGCTGGAGTGGGTTGCTGTGCCCTTCTCCAGGGGCATTCCCAGTAACAGTGCACAAAGGTGTTTCTATATCTCCTCAACATCTGTTATTTTCTGTTTGTGTTGGTAGTAGTCATCCTAATGGGTGTGAAGTGGCATCTTAGGGTAGTTTTTATTTGCATTTCCCTAATGACTAGTAATGTTGAGCATCTTTTCATGTGGTTATTTGGCTATTTGTATATCTTCTTTGGAGAAATGTCTGTCTGAGTCATTTGCTCAGTTTTGTATTAAGTTGCTTTTTGATTGTTGTTGAGTTTGAAAAGTTTTCTATATTTTCTGGATATCAATCCCTTATCAGATATATGATTTGCAAATTTTTTCCCCATTTGATGGGGTTATCTCTTTACTCTGTTGATAGTATCTTTTGGTAAATGAAAATTTTAAATTTTCCTGAAGTTCAACCTGTTTATCTTACTGTGTATGCTTTTGGGTATCATATTCAAGAAATTATTGCCAAATCTACTGTTGTGATGCTTTTGTCCTATGTTTTCTTTTTTCTTTTTTCTTTTTTTTTAAAGATTTATTTATTTATTTATTTTGGGGCGGGGGTCGGGTTGGGGAGGGAGGGGAGCAGGTGGGCCACTTCTATTGGTCTTTCATTTGTCTGTTTTCATCCGTCTTTGTTCCTTGGCTCCTGTGGGCCTCCCATCGCAGTGGCCTCTGTTGTCGCAGAGCACTGGCTCTGGGTGCATGCACTCCAGAGCTCCGGCCCAGTAATTGGACACATAGGTCTAGCCGCTCGCAGCACATGGGATCTTCCCAGGCCAAGGATTTAACTGGCGCCCCTTGCACTGCAAGGCGGTGTCCTTACCCACTGGACCACCAGGGAAGCCCCCACTTGAGTGAATTTTTATATGTGGTATTAGGTAAGGGTCCAACTTCTTTCTTTTGCAAGTGGATGTCCACTTTTCCTGGCATCATTTGTTGGAGGGACTGCCTTTTCCCCACTGAATAGTTTTGGCAGGAAAATCATTTAACCATATATGTGAGGGTTAATTTTGGGACTCTCTATTCCATTCCACTGGAGTATATGTTTGTATCTATGTTAGTACCATACTATTTTGATTGCTATAACATGATAATAAACTTTTTAGATCAGAAACTGAGTCCTTCAGCTCTTCTTTTGCAAGATTGTTTTAGCTATTTGGGGTCCTTCAGTATTCCATATAGAAGGTTTTTGTATTTTTTTCTATTTCAGGAAAAAATGTCATTGGAGTTTCAATACTGCATGGAATCTGTGGAGTGCTTTGGGTAGTATTGATATCTTAACATTACCAAGTTTTGCAATCCATGAACATGGAGTATGTTTCTACTTCTTTGTCTTCTTTAGTTTCTTTCAGTAATGTTCTATAGTTTTCATTGTACACATCTTTTGCTTTCTTGGTTAAGTTTAATTCCTAAATATATTATTCTTTTTGTTACTACTGTAAATGGAATTGTTTTCTTAATTTAATTTGCAGATTGTTCATTGCTAGTGTATAGAAATGCAACTGATTTGTGTGTGTTGACTTTGTATCCTACCGCTTTGCTGAATTCGTTTATTAGTTCTAACAACTTTGTTGTTAAATCATTAAGATTTTCTACATATAAGATCACATTATCTGCAAACAGAGACAATTTGATTTCTTCCTTTCCAGTTTGGGTACCTTTTATTTCTTTTTCTTGCCTAATTTCCCCGTATAGAATTTCCAGTACTATGTTGAATAGAAATAACAAAAGCAGGCATCATAGTCTTGCTCCTGATCTTGAAGGGAAAGCTTTCAGTCTTTCACCATTGAGTATGACATTTGCTGTGGATTTCTCATATGTGGTTTTCCTTAGGATTAAGTTGGTTTATTCTATACCAGTTTTTCTGAGCAGTTTTATCATAAAATAGTGTTGAATTTTGTCAGCGTTTTTCCTGCATCAGTTGAGATAATTAGTATTTTTCTCCTTCATTCTTTTACCATGGTATGTTATGTTAATTGATGTTTGTGTATGTAACCATCCTTGCATTACAGGAATAAATTCAATTTGGTCATGGTGTACAATTATCTTAATATGCTGGTGAATTCAGTTTGCTAATATTTTGTTGAGGATTTTTTGCATCAGTGTTCATAAGAGATATTGTACTGATACAGGAAACTGTGGTTTTCTTTTCTTGTAGTTTCTTTGGTTTGGTATCCAGGTAACCCTGGCCTTATCAGATGAGTTTAAAAGTGCCCCATAATTTTCAATTTTTAGAAAAAGTTCGAGAAGGATTGGTAACAGTTCTTTAAATGTTTAGAAGAACTCAACTGCGAAGTCATCAGGTCCAGGGCTTTTCTTTCTTGTAAGATTTTTGGTTACTGATGTATGCATCTTACTAGTTATAGAGCTCTTCAGATTCTCTATTCATAATTTAGTCTTGGTGGGTTTTGTGTTTTTAGGAACATTTATATTATTCTTAACATTACCAAGTTTTGCAATCCATGAACATGGAGTATGTTTCTACTTCTTTGTCTTCTTTAGTTTCTTTCAGTAATGTTCTATAGTTTTCATTGTACACATCTTTTGCTTTCTTGGTTAAGTTTAATTCCTAAATATATTATTCTTTTTGTTACTACTGTAAATGGAATTGTTTTCTTAATTTAATTTGCAGATTGTTCATTGCTAGTGTATAGAAATGCAACTGATTTGTGTGTGTTGACTTTGTATCCTACCGCTTTGCTGAATTCGTTTATTAGTTCTAACAACTTTGTTGTTAAATCATTAAGATTTTCTACATATAAGATCACATTATCTGCAAACAGAGACAATTTGATTTCTTCCTTTCCAGTTTGGGTACCTTTTATTTCTTTTTCTTGCCTAATTTCCCCGTATAGAATTTCCAGTACTATGTTGAATAGAAATAACAAAAGCAGGCATCATAGTCTTGCTCCTGATCTTGAAGGGAAAGCTTTCAGTCTTTCACCATTGAGTATGACATTTGCTGTGGATTTCTCATATGTGGTTTTCCTTAGGATTAAGTTGGTTTATTCTATACCAGTTTTTCTGAGCAGTTTTATCATAAAATAGTGTTGAATTTTGTCAGCGTTTTCCTGCATCAGTTGAGATAATTAGTATTTTTCTCCTTCATTCTTTTACCATGGTATGTTATGTTAATTGATGTTTGTGTATGTAACCATCCTTGCATTACAGGAATAAATTCAATTTGGTCATGGTGTACAATTATCTTAATATGCTGGTGAATTCAGTTTGCTAATATTTTGTTGAGGATTTTTTGCATCAGTGTTCATAAGAGATATTGTACTGATACAGGAAACTGTGGTTTTCTTTTCTTGTAGTTTCTTTGGTTTGGTATCCAGGTAACCCTGGCCTTATCAGATGAGTTTAAAAGTGCCCCATAATTTTCAATTTTTAGAAAAAGTTCGAGAAGGATTGGTAACAGTTCTTTAAATGTTTAGAAGAACTCAACTGCGAAGTCATCAGGTCCAGGGCTTTTCTTTCTTGTAAGATTTTTGGTTACTGATGTATGCATCTTACTAGTTATAGAGCTCTTCAGATTCTCTATTCATAATTTAGTCTTGGTGGGTTTTGTGTTTTTAGGAATTTGTTTCATCTAGATTATCCAATTTGTTGGTGTACAGTTATTCATGACAAAAGTTGAAGTGTTAGTTATTCAGGTGTGTCCAGTTCTTTGAGACCCATGGACTACAGGCTCCTCTTGTCCATGAATTTCTCCAGGCAATAATACTAGAGTGGATAGCCTTTCCCCTTTCCAGGGTATCTTCCCCAACCCAGGGATCAAATGTGAGTCTCTTACATTGCAGGCGAATTCTTTACCATCTGAGACACCAGGCAAACCCACACTTATTCATGGTACTCTCTTATAATCTTTTTAATTTGAATAACAATGGTTGCTTCAGGGAAAGAGAACTGGATAAGTGATGATCAGAGTGAGTTTTACAGTCCGGTTCTGTTTAAATCTTTAACCTATTCACATGTTAGTAAAACATAAATTGATAAAATGATCTCTTGAGAAGACTTCACATATATAGACAGTGGTGATATCAGATGAGAAGCTACAGCAATCTCTGAACCATTTCCTTGCTCTTTGCTATTTTGTTCTCCAGGTCACCTTTTCCTCTGGTTGGAAAGGATCAGCTTCCTGAAGCACAGGTCTGACTATACATTTACCCCCTCAGAATTCTTCACAGTCCAGTCATTCTCTGCAGAATAAAGCCCACATTCCTTAATGAACTTTTCACGAGATGGCCCAGCTTATAATACTTTTCAAACTGTCTCACTGCCGTCCTCTTCTGTAATCCTCTCCTTTGACACCCCGGACTTTTGTCCTTTCTCTACACTCTGCACATCTGTGTCTTATGACTACTTTCTTTTTATGCCTCTCTACTACTCATGGTTTGCTCCCTAACTGGCTTTTTGAGTTTTTTTCAGGTAACCCTGGCCTTATCAGATGAGTTTAAAAGTGCCCCATAATTTTCAATTTTTAGAAAAAGTTCGAGAAGGATTGGTAACAGTTCTTTAAATGTTTAGAAGAACTCAACTGCGAAGTCATCAGGTCCAGGGCTTTTCTTTCTTGTAAGATTTTTGGTTACTGATGTATGCATCTTACTAGTTATAGAGCTCTTCAGATTCTCTATTCATAATTTAGTCTTGGTGGGTTTTGTGTTTTTAGGAATTTGTTTCATCTAGATTATCCAATTTGTTGGTGTACAGTTATTCATGACAAAAGTTGAAGTGTTAGTTATTCAGGTGTGTCCAGTTCTTTGAGACCCATGGACTACAGGCTCCTCTTGTCCATGAATTTCTCCAGGCAATAATACTAGAGTGGATAGCCTTTCCCCTTTCCAGGGTATCTTCCCCAACCCAGGGATCAAATGTGAGTCTCTTACATTGCAGGCGAATTCTTTACCATCTGAGACACCAGGCAAACCCACACTTATTCATGGTACTCTCTTATAATCTTTTTAATTTGAATAACAATGGTTGCTTCAGGGAAAGAGAACTGGATAAGTGATGATCAGAGTGAGTTTTACAGTCCGGTTCTGTTTAAATCTTTAACCTATTCACATGTTAGTAAAACATAAATTGATAAAATGATCTCTTGAGAAGACTTCACATATATAGACAGTGGTGATATCAGATGAGAAGCTACAGCAATCTCTGAACCATTTCCTTGCTCTTTGCTATTTTGTTCTCCAGGTCACCTTTTCCTCTGGTTGGAAAGGATCAGCTTCCTGAAGCACAGGTCTGACTATACATTTACCCCCTCAGAATTCTTCACAGTCCAGTCATTCTCTGCAGAATAAAGCCCACATTCCTTAATGAACTTTTCACGAGATGGCCCAGCTTATAATACTTTTCAAACTGTCTCACTGCCGTCCTCTTCTGTAATCCTCTCCTTTGACACCCCGGACTTTTGTCCTTTCTCTACACTCTGCACATCTGTGTCTTATGACTACTTTCTCTGGAATATGTTACCACCCCTCATCTGCCTCTCTCAAGCCTACTCATGGTTTGCTCCCATGGGCCATTTTATTTAAATCTCCCTGATCTCTTCAAGTCAAAATTCATCTTCATTCATGCATGCATTTAACCATTAAACAAGTGTGTGTGTACACTGTGCTCCATGGAGAGGAGAAAGGTTCAGGTCTTAGCAAGTTGCTTTACATCTTCTAAAAAGAAACTGATGTGCACTCAATCATAATTAGCATTAATTGAGCACATACTAAGGGCCAGTAATGAATTAACCATTTAATATTCACAACAACCCAGTAAAGTGGAGGCTGTTTCTTGACTTCATTTGAAAGGTAAGGAATTGAAAGCACACAGAGGTTAAGTTTGCTAAAGGGCCACAGGTATGGAAAGAAGAGGAGTTGGAATTCAAACCACGCATTCTGAGTGCAGAGATCCCTTATTTCATTTCACTGCTTCCCATAGATGTTTCATAATGAGCAAGTGCACTTCCCTCCTCTACATTCTGATTTAATTGGTCTGAGTTGAAATCAGTATTGTTTTAAAGTTCCCCAGGTAACTCCACCGTGCAGCCAGGATTGAGAACCCTGCTGCTAGGGATACTGTGACGGCAAAAAGGGTAGATGATTAAATAGTCCTGAGGCATGAGAACTGGAAGAGGCTTGAATGAGGTTAACTGGAGACTGGAAAGCAATGAGGGGTGAGGGAAGGACAGGACATAGGAGACGGGGGAGCTTCAGGAACTGGGAGCTGCCGGGTCCGTTGGGAGAGGAATCAGACTGTTAAGATGATCTCTTGAGAAGACTTCACATATATAGACAGTGGTGATATCAGATGAGAAGCTACAGCAATCTCTGAACCATTTCCTTGCTCTTTGCTATTTTGTTCTCCAGGTCACCTTTTCCTCTGGTTGGAAAGGATCAGCTTCCTGAAGCACAGGTCTGACTATACATTTACCCCCTCAGAATTCTTCACAGTCCAGTCATTCTCTGCAGAATAAAGCCCACATTCCTTAATGAACTTTTCACGAGATGGCCCAGCTTATAATACTTTTCAAACTGTCTCACTGCCGTCCTCTTCTGTAATCCTCTCCTTTGACACCCCGGACTTTTGTCCTTTCTCTACACTCTGCACATCTGTGTCTTATGACTACTTTCTCTGGAATATGTTACCACCCCTCATCTGCCTCTCTCAAGCCTACTCATGGTTTGCTCCCATGGGCCATTTTATTTAAATCTCCCTGATCTCTTCAAGTCAAAATTCATCTTCATTCATGCATGCATTTAACCATTAAACAAGTGTGTGTGTACACTGTGCTCCATGGAGAGGAGAAAGGTTCAGGTCTTAGCAAGTTGCTTTACATCTTCTAAAAAGAAACTGATGTGCACTCAATCATAATTAGCATTAATTGAGCACATACTAAGGGCCAGTAATGAATTAACCATTTAATATTCACAACAACCCAGTAAAGTGGAGGCTGTTTCTTGACTTCATTTGAAAGGTAAGGAATTGAAAGCACACAGAGGTTAAGTTTGCTAAAGGGCCACAGGTATGGAAAGAAGAGGAGTTGGAATTCAAACCACGCATTCTGAGTGCAGAGATCCCTTATTTCATTTCACTGCTTCCCATAGATGTTTCATAATGAGCAAGTGCACTTCCCTCCTCTACATTCTGATTTAATTGGTCTGAGTTGAAATCAGTATTGTTTTAAAGTTCCCCAGGTAACTCCACCGTGCAGCCAGGATTGAGAACCCTGCTGCTAGGGATACTGTGACGGCAAAAAGGGTAGATGATTAAATAGTCCTGAGGCATGAGAACTGGAAGAGGCTTGAATGAGGTTAACTGGAGACTGGAAAGCAATGAGGGGTGAGGGAAGGACAGGACATAGGAGACGGGGGAGCTTCAGGAACTGGGAGCTGCCGGGTCCGGTTGGGAGAGGAATCAGACTGTTAAGAGAGGAAAGAAGGGGCTGTGTCCGCCTAGAACGTCATGCCTGAAGAATGTGGAATTGACCCTTTAGGCAATAGGGAGACATGGGAGGCTTAAAAATTATTTTTGCATTCATCATTTTTAATAAGCCCCCTCGAGGCTTGCATGAACCACTCATTCGGAGAACATCTGCCCTGGTGGGTATGTAGGATTTATGTAAGGCTGGTGTTTGTCTGATCTACGATACTATGTGGGGGAGCACCTAACAATGCCTTTTGTCCACAGGGCAGAAAGAACCAGCGTTCATTTGGAAATATTTAATAGTTATGAGAGGCTGTGTGGTATTTTCAAAATGCCAAAAATCCCTTGAGGACAGACATCTCTGAATGGGGAGAGGCCACATCTGCAGCCTTGCTTTGTCCATCTCTGCCTGATAGAAAGCCTCAGCCACTTGTCGGTGATGTGGGTTGATCTGCTGAGGATGGGAAAAGGAACGCTGGTGCTAAGAGGGGCCTTTACAACGTGGAGAGGGCCTCAGCCTGTGTATAAAACTTTATACAGATTGTATTCCTTTGGGCCAAGCCCGTAACACTGCATTTCCTGTTGCCATGACATCAGTGGTCACTGTTACAAACCCCAGGATTCTGCGAAGAGAGAGAATGAGCCCGAGAGGACAGTCATTTTGCTTTTTCATTTCCCTTCTTGTTCCATTTTGTTCCATTCTTTTGTCTCAAAGAAATGCCAAAAGAGAAGGGCAAGTCAATCAGGCAGGGAAACTTTCGCTTTTTCTCACTATTTTGGCTTCTAAGGGTGCACCAGCCTCCTTGAAGTTGTCTTCTGAATCTGAGTCAAGCTGTCGGGACTGGACACGGTTGGTTGCCTTGCAGAGCACCTGCTTCCTGGTTTCCTCCTTCCTAACATGACCCCAACTTGGTAAAGGGAGTGAATGCAGCTAGAAGGCTCAAAGGAAGTTGGTCCATCCCCACCTTCTGGGGCAGAACCATGGCAAGAATAGTTCCATATATGTATATATTCCACCTTGCTGACGATTGCTTCAGGACTGCAGGCTTGAGCCCATCAGCCCTAGGCCCTCTCCAGTTGACTGTGACCACTCAAGGGGTTGGCTGGGTGCCAAGCTATATCAGACAGATGGAAAGGTAAAATTTAATCCTATGTTTTTCAGGGTGAGGTTGACTCTTTTGCTGGAAATGAACAAGGGAGCAAGTTGTTTGCAATATGCTGGCAGCCACGTTGGGACCATGAGGCAAGTTAGTCTGAGGGAAAAGCCAGCCCAAAAAGGGGGAAAGAGGGCAAATGAATCAGAGAAATGAAGCTGGATCTCTGATTGTCTTGTGCCTGGTGACTGGTCCTATCTCTGGACCAATTATTCTGAGATAATAAATTTCCCTTTTATTTGGGCTTGTTGCTGAAAGATTATTCCTGACTGCTTTCTAATTCACAGTGCCTGGTCATACACGGAATTCAACTAGAGAAGACTATCACGATATAGGTTTATATCAAAATCTTAAGAATGTTTTCTCAACAATTCTATTATTCAAGCCACCTAAGATCGTCCTGAGGCAGTGTGTTTAGACATTATTATTCCTGTAATTCAGAACAGTAAAGTGACTTGCCTAACGTCCCACAGCTCAGATCCAAGAACTGAGGCAGCCACAAAGAAAGGAAAACACGGTCTGCCTCCCTGGGGTGATCTGGGAGGAAAAATGGGAAGAGAGTTTGAAATGACACTGTCAGAATGTCCCTGTGGAGTTCCTGATATATTTATGACCGTGGCTCACAACTAGGGGTGATTTCGTCCCCCAGGAAAGACTTGTCAATGTTTGAAGACATTTTTAGTTGTTACAACTTGGGGTGGGAAGACCACTGGCCTCTGTGGGTAGAGGCCAGGGCTCCTGCTGAGCATCCTACAGGACACAGAACAGCCCCCACAACAAAGACGTATCCAGAGATTTTTACTGAGGGCCAGTGGTTAAGAATCTGCTTTGCTCTACACGAGATGCAGGTTTGATCCCTGGCTGGCTGGGGAACTAAGATCAGCGTGCCTCGGAGCAATGAAGCCCATGAGTCGCCACAACTACTGAGCCCATGGGCCACAACGAGAGAGTCTGCATTCTCACAAGATCCCACATGACCCAACTCAAACCTGACTCAGCCAAATAAATACTCAAAAAGAGAATTATCCAGCCTGACATGCCAACTGTGTCAGGGTTGAGAAACTGACTTGTGAGAATGTTTATTTTCAGAATAACGTATATCAGAATCTTACGCTTAGGATGTTATGATACCTGATTTTCCAATATAGGACTTTTCCATAAATATTATAGGTAATTTAAAAAAATAACCACTCAGGATCCCTTTTCCAGGACCATTTTTGATCACTACATCATTTGGGGGAAATGCTACAGCAAAGATATTCACCCCTGGGCAGTTGGGTGGATTAGAAAGCACTTATGCGTGTGTTCGATACATGCCTATGCCATGGGAGCCATTGATCCAGGTGGCATGTTTCTACTTATCGCAGAACCAGAAAGGGAGAGCCTCTCTTGGTGCGTGTATCTCAGACCATCATTTTGTAGCTCGTTAAGAACCTGACATATGGTAATGCTTACTGCATCCACAAAGGCTTCGACCAATAGTGATTTCTAGGGAGGTTGCAAACAGTAATTATGTTTCTGAAGTGGTAGTTTTAATCTTATATAAAGCTCTAGAACTCCTTCCAAGAGTTATTTATCCTCCATAATGTATCTAGGAAACATCGGGAAGAAAAAGGGTCTGCCTCCCTGGGGTGATCTGGGAGGAAAAATGGGAAGAGAGTTTGAAATGACACTGTCAGAATGTCCCTGTGGAGTTCCTGATATATTTATGACCGTGGCTCACAACTAGGGGTGATTTCGTCCCCCAGGAAAGACTTGTCAATGTTTGAAGACATTTTTAGTTGTTACAACTTGGGGTGGGAAGACCACTGGCCTCTGTGGGTAGAGGCCAGGGCTCCTGCTGAGCATCCTACAGGACACAGAACAGCCCCCACAACAAAGACGTATCCAGAGATTTTTACTGAGGGCCAGTGGTTAAGAATCTGCTTTGCTCTACACGAGATGCAGGTTTGATCCCTGGCTGGCTGGGGAACTAAGATCAGCGTGCCTCGGAGCAATGAAGCCCATGAGTCGCCACAACTACTGAGCCCATGGGCCACAACGAGAGAGTCTGCATTCTCACAAGATCCCACATGACCCAACTCAAACCTGACTCAGCCAAATAAATACTCAAAAAGAGAATTATCCAGCCTGACATGCCAACTGTGTCAGGGTTGAGAAACTGACTTGTGAGAATGTTTATTTTCAGAATAACGTATATCAGAATCTTACGCTTAGGATGTTATGATACCTGATTTTCCAATATAGGACTTTTCCATAAATATTATAGGTAATTTAAAAAAATAACCACTCAGGATCCCTTTTCCAGGACCATTTTTGATCACTACATCATTTGGGGGAAATGCTACAGCAAAGATATTCACCCCTGGGCAGTTGGGTGGATTAGAAAGCACTTATGCGTGTGTTCGATACATGCCTATGCCATGGGAGCCATTGATCCAGGTGGCATGTTTCTACTTATCGCAGAACCAGAAAGGGAGAGCCTCTCTTGGTGCGTGTATCTCAGACCATCATTTTGTAGCTCGTTAAGAACCTGACATATGGTAATGCTTACTGCATCCACAAAGGCTTCGACCAATAGTGATTTCTAGGGAGGTTGCAAACAGTAATTATGTTTCTGAAGTGGTAGTTTAATCTTATATTGCCAGTGGGAAAAAATACTAGTGTGCAGGCATGCCCCCAAATGAGCTCTAAAGAACTCCTTCCAAGAGTTATTTATCCTCCATAATGGAAGGGGGTACGAAGAGCCGTAAATCTGGAGGGGGAAGGGCAGAGGGCCTCCGTAAAAGGCGAGGTGGACCACAACCACTCCTCTCAGTCACTCTGGAAGCCGGCCTCTGTTTCAGTGCTTCTCATGCAAGCTCTGGGAGACAAGTTTCCCTCATCAGAAGCGTCTTTCCCTCATGCATTGGATGCTGTGGATTACCCTCCTTCTCCCTGCAAGTCTCTCCCCTGGGTTCTGAGGTTTGTGGTGGCCATGGGGCCGTCCACGGTGAATCTGGAGCTGGGTATTTAGTTCAGTCCAACTGGAGTCCGCAGAGCCTCGGCTGGCCCGAACGCTCTGTGCTTTTTGGTCTGCCTTCAAGTCTGAGGCCCAGAAAAACATTTTCGGGCCTGGCACAGTCTTCCCGCCGAGGTGGGAAGGGAGACAAGGGTGTGTCTGCACGGTCCATAACATCTTGCCGTCGACCTCTTAGTAAAGAGTGGGTTAGTCTCAGCTGACAGGGCCCGGCTCTCCAGCTGCTGCCCTGAGGAAGGTGTGGCGCTGAGGGTCCGGGTGCATTCCTGAATGCCAGCAACCAGAGGCTCTGGGGGAGCCACGGGTATGGGGGAGGGCCAGGACCATGGCTGAGCTAGTCGTGCCTCTGGAGGATTCAGTCTCAGAAATCGGCAGTGACCAGCAAAAAGAAGGCCATTTAGAAGGAGGTCCAGCTCTCCAAAGGGAACCATGTGGCTTCCTGCTCCAAAGGCCCTAAAGGACCCTTCCCAGCCTTGTCTGTCATGGCTGAGCTGCCTGGTGACCTGGACATGGATTGGCCCTTTGCTCCTCTGGATGGAAAGTTTTAGAACTTTAGAGTCCACTCTAATAATAATAATAATAACAACAATAATAATAATAATTGTTGAATGCTCTTGCTTCCCTGGTGGCTCAGATAATAAAGAATCTGCCTGTGATGTGGGAGACCTGAGTTCAATCCCTGGGTTGGGAAGATGCCCTGGAAAAGGAAATGGCATCCCACTTCAATAATTTTGCCTGGAGAATCCCATGGACAGAGGAGCCTGGAGGGCTACAATGCATGGGGAAGCAAAGAGTCAGACACGACTGAGTAACTAACACTTTGACTTTGACTTTTTACCATATGTTGCACACTGCACATATCTTGGGGATCCCCTCAGGTCACTTACTATTGTACCCATTTTTCAGGGTAGGAAATTGAGGCTCAGAGGACTTTAGCAAGCAATCACACTTTAGTATGCTAAAGTAAGGGATGGAATGAATATATTGCAGAAACAGAATTCCATTCCAGGCCTCCAACACTTAACCTCACTCATTACCCCATGTGACCATCAAAAGGTGGCTTTCCCTTCCTTTTATGTTTTGGTGCATCTCTCCAAGGCGTTTTGAAATGGTCTGTCGACAGCTGCTTAGAGGCACACTGTGAAACACATACATTATGTGACAAAATTTTCTTATAAAGAGTAAGAATTTTTTTTTGTTTGAGAGTTGTATTTGGGCCTGAAATCACACACAGCTTTCTCCCTCTCACAAATGTTATTTAAAGTAAAACGATGCACCAGGCGTATTTTTTAAATTTAACCAGGCATAACACACCCATCTAAATAAACATTTGAGAGTATTGTAATTGGCTGTGTAATGGGATGTTAAAATGGGATAAGCTTTTGTCTAAGTTTCAGCTGAGACCCAAAGCCAACTACTTCCTTGCTCCAAAGTGGTCTCCTGGAAGATCCTCTTACCAGCGCCTGAGTGGGTGGGAGTGGGGAGACCACCGGCTTCACTCCCACGTCTGGGGAGGCAGGGAGGATGGAAAATGCCAACACCTTTTCCTAAAGAAACCCTGCTCTCTGATCTCCAGCGATCCGCTTTGCTTCTCCAGACACTCTTGTTGTCTGGAGGGAGGCAGATAGCCAGGATCCTGGTTGTTGGTGACCTCCTTTGGAAATACAGCTTGGATGCCAATGATCCAGTTGAAACGAATGCTTCCCTGGTGGCTCAGATAATAAAGAATCTGCCTGTGATGTGGGAGACCTGAGTTCAATCCCTGGGTTGGGAAGATGCCCTGGAAAAGGAAATGGCATCCCACTTCAATAATTTTGCCTGGAGAATCCCATGGACAGAGGAGCCTGGAGGGCTACAATGCATGGGGAAGCAAAGAGTCAGACACGACTGAGTAACTAACACTTTGACTTTGACTTTTTACCATATGTTGCACACTGCACATATCTTGGGGATCCCCTCAGGTCACTTACTATTGTACCCATTTTTCAGGGTAGGAAATTGAGGCTCAGAGGACTTTAGCAAGCAATCACACTTTAGTATGCTAAAGTAAGGGATGGAATGAATATATTGCAGAAACAGAATTCCATTCCAGGCCTCCAACACTTAACCTCACTCATTACCCCATGTGACCATCAAAAGGTGGCTTTCCCTTCCTTTTATGTTTTGGTGCATCTCTCCAAGGCGTTTTGAAATGGTCTGTCGACAGCTGCTTAGAGGCACACTGTGAAACACATACATTATGTGACAAAATTTTCTTATAAAGAGTAAGAATTTTTTTTTGTTTGAGAGTTGTATTTGGGCCTGAAATCACACACAGCTTTCTCCCTCTCACAAATGTTATTTAAAGTAAAACGATGCACCAGGCGTATTTTTAAGTTTAACCAGGCATAACACACCCATCTAAATAAACATTTGAGAGTATTGTAATTGGCTGTGTAATGGGATGTTAAAATGGGATAAGCTTTTGTCTAAGTTTCAGCTGAGACCCAAAGCCAACTACTTCCTTGCTCCAAAGTGGTCTCCTGGAAGATCCTCTTACCAGCGCCTGAGTGGGTGGGAGTGGGGAGACCACCGGCTTCACTCCCACGTCTGGGGAGGCAGGGAGGATGGAAAATGCCAACACCTTTTCCTAAAGAAACCCTGCTCTCTGATCTCCAGCGATCCGCTTTGCTTCTCCAGACACTCTTGTTGTCTGGAGGGAGGCAGATAGCCAGGATCCTGGTTGTTGGTGACCTCCTTTGGAAATACAGCTTGGATGCCAATGATCCAGTTGAAACGAATGAGGAGCTGTGTCCCATGGACTTGAGGACACAGTGGGCTGGTGTCCGACTCCCGATTAAGACAAAGAGGACATTAATGACAGAGCTGAGCTTGTCTGAAGCTGTAATGTGAGCGAGCTCTTTTAAGAAATCTCTGAGCATAGAACCTACTCAGATTTCACCCAGGTCAGAGGCAGAAACTGTTTACAGATAGTGTGTGAGTGGGCATTGGGAGCCCACATTGGGGCAAATCCAGGAGCATCGGGCTCATGCCCTCAGTGTTCACTTTCCAAACCGTACCCTGGGTCTCACTTCTTTTCTTCTTCACTTAACCTGCTCCCAAGCATGATCCAACCTCAGGCCCTTTGCACTTGCTCTTCCACATAGGTGGCCCCCTGGCTTCCATCACCTTTCTCTCAGTTTAAATGTCGCTTTATCAGATGTTTATCTAACCACACGATGGAAATCATCACTGCTCTGTCTAGCCCCCTTATCCTACTTTCTGAAGTTGTTTTCATAGCCCATAGCCTCACTACATCTAGATCTCTTGTGTGTATTTGTTTATCATGTGGTCCTAGGTTGGCAGCTCAAGGAGATGGAGACTCTTTGCTCACTGTTCCCAGGTGGCCCTGGTGGTAAAGAACCTACTTGCCACTGCAGGAGATGCAAGAGATACAGGAGATGAGGGATCGATCCTTGAGTCCAGACCGATCCCTGAAGTAGGAAATGGTCACCCACTCCAGTATTCTTGGCTGAAAAATTCCGTACACAGAGGAGCCTAGCAGGCTACAGTCAATGATGGGGTTACAAAGAGTTGGACATGACTGAGCACACACAGCAGAGTTCTTCCCAAGCACACGGAATTGTGGAGGGCACATGGCGGTGGCCCATTAAATATTTGTTTTGCTGTCATTGGATAGCTCTGCTTCCCCAGATGTCTTTCACTGTTCAGAGTGCAGATCTATTCACTGTGTTCTGAAAGTGGATCTGGTCTGCAACCTTTTCCTAAAGAAACCCTGCTCTCTGATCTCCAGCGATCCGCTTTGCTTCTCCAGACACTCTTGTTGTCTGGAGGGAGGCAGATAGCCAGGATCCTGGTTGTTGGTGACCTCCTTTGGAAATACAGCTTGGATGCCAATGATCCAGTTGAAACGAATGAGGAGCTGTGTCCCATGGACTTGAGGACACAGTGGGCTGGTGTCCGACTCCCGATTAAGACAAAGAGGACATTAATGACAGAGCTGAGCTTGTCTGAAGCTGTAATGTGAGCGAGCTCTTTTAAGAAATCTCTGAGCATAGAACCTACTCAGATTTCACCCAGGTCAGAGGCAGAAACTGTTTACAGATAGTGTGTGAGTGGGCATTGGGAGCCCACATTGGGGCAAATCCAGGAGCATCGGGCTCATGCCCTCAGTGTTCACTTTCCAAACCGTACCCTGGGTCTCACTTCTTTTCTTCTTCACTTAACCTGCTCCCAAGCATGATCCAACCTCAGGCCCTTTGCACTTGCTCTTCCACATAGGTGGCCCCCTGGCTTCCATCACCTTTCTCTCAGTTTAAATGTCGCTTTATCAGATGTTTATCTAACCACACGATGGAAATCATCACTGCTCTGTCTAGCCCCCTTATCCTACTTTCTGAAGTTGTTTTCATAGCCCATAGCCTCACTACATCTAGATCTCTTGTGTGTATTTGTTTATCATGTGGTCCTAGGTTGGCAGCTCAAGGAGATGGAGACTCTTTGCTCACTGTTCCCAGGTGGCCCTGGTGGTAAAGAACCTACTTGCCACTGCAGGAGATGCAAGAGATACAGGAGATGAGGGATCGATCCTTGAGTCCAGACCGATCCCTGAAGTAGGAAATGGTCACCCACTCCAGTATTCTTGGCTGAAAAATTCCGTACACAGAGGAGCCTAGCAGGCTACAGTCAATGATGGGGTTACAAAGAGTTGGACATGACTGAGCACACACAGCAGAGTTCTTCCCAAGCACACGGAATTGTGGAGGGCACATGGCGGTGGCCCATTAAATATTTGTTTTGCTGTCATTGGATAGCTCTGCTTCCCCAGATGTCTTTCACTGTTCAGAGTGCAGATCTATTCACTGTGTTCTGAAAGTGGATCTGGTCTGGGCATGCTGACTTGTACCTTTATGTCCAAAGCATGTTTTCTCTGTCTGGGATATAAAGGAGCCCAGAAGAGGGATTCACTTCTCACTGAGATGCCAGTGACCCAATTCCTTGGAAACCGTACACTGGGTTTCCCCAAAGAAATAGGTATTTTGTTTTGTTTTGTTTTGTTTTCATTTTTGTTTCTGAGAAGAAAGAATGCCGACATAGAATTCTTTCTCACTGTAGCCTGAAGGGTGATTCTTATGAAGTTTTACCACATGTCCACATGAAAGTTTAGCCTATCTCTCGCTGAGGGGAAGAATTTGAGCAATTTTTACTAGAGTCTTGTCAAGGTAGAGACCCGTATCATGGAAAATGATTTTCCGAAGCAGTCTGAGTTGTAAAGAAGTATGATTCTTTCTTGATATTGATTTTTTTTAAAAAAATTTGAGTAGAGCTGCTTTACACTGTTGTGTCAGTTTCTGCTGGACAGCAAGGTGGATCAGCCACAGAGAGTTTCCTGTGCACTCCAGTGCGTTCTCATTAGTTACCTATTTTATACACACGAGTGTGTAGACGCCCATCCCAATCTCCTGATTCACCCCCACAACCTCCTTTTCCCCTTGGTGTCTGTACGTCTATTCTCTGCCTGTGTCTCTATTTCTGTTTTGCAAATAAGATCATCTCTACCATTTTTCTAGGTTCCATACATATGTATGAATATATAATATTTTGATTTTTTCTGTGACTTGTCGGTTTAACCCTAGAATGAAGATAAAGGATACCTTTTGGGAACAGGCCCCTCAAAGAACTTGATCATGAAGGCTGCTCCTAAGCCTTGCCCCTGAGAGTCTTCCTAACACACTGGAAAAGTGACTCTTAAGTCAGGAAACTATTCGAGACTGACAGAAACGAAAACCCTGTCTTCCTAACAGCTTTCTCCTGTGACTTCCTGACCAATGCTCCATTCCATTAGTATTACTGGGGAGTCTCTGCTTACAAGGAAGACTGCTTTGCTTAGAAATTTGACTTGACTTGAAAACTGTATTTTTAGGGACGTCAAAGATTACTTTGGTGCAGTGATAGAAGAACCAAGGCCACGCGGAATTGTTGCCTGGTAGGGTGATCATGCGAGCTCTGAATCTAGAATGCTTGGGTTTGAAGTTGAGAACCATCAGGTACTGGCTGGGTGATGCTGGACAACTTACTTCTCAGAGCGAAGGGGTGACTAGGCAGAGTTGGTAAGAAGAGGGGGAACAAACATTTTCTAGCCTAAATGTTTGCCATGATAACAATCTACTCTGAAAGTAACTTCCTTATTGGTTTTTAAAAATAATTTTATTTATTCATTCATTTACTTTTGGCTATTCTGGGTCTTTGTTGCTTCTGGCAGGCTCTTCTCTAGTTGCAGGGAGTGGGGGCTACTCTCTAGTTGAGGTGAGCAGGCTTCTTGTTGCAGTGACTTCTCTTGTGGAGCACAGGCTCTAGGGCACACGGATTTCAGTAGTTGTGGTACACGGGCTCAACAGTTGTGGCTCCCAAGCTCTAGAACACAGGCTCAGTAGTTGTGGCTTAGGGGCTTCGTTGCTCTACAGCATATGGCATCTTCCTGGATCAGGGATTGAACCCATGTCTCCTGCATTGGTTGGCAAATTCTTTACCACTGAGCTACCAGGGAAGCCCCTTATTGTTTTATGGATGGCAACTATCTTGTATCGGAATGTCTCATCTAGTCTTATCGCTAATGATGTCCGGAGACCATCCTCTGGCTAATCCTATGTTAATGTTATGAGAATAGGTCTAGTTAACACCTTTACCACCTTAAAATGTTCTTTTGATCATATTACTAACTGAAAAAGTACAGAATGACTCGTCTGAACTAGCAGCTCAGGGTACTCTTCTACCCTCTTCCAGTGCCTTTTGCTGGAAGCCTTCTCTATCCCTTTTTTCTTTAATAAAACTTTTGCTACACGAAGCTCTGAGTGACCAAAACAGTGTCTTTTGATCCCGAAGTGAAATTTTCTCCTTCAGAGGTCACACATCCAACACTGTTCACCATAAGCAATTTACCATCATCTATCAAGAGCCTCAGTTTTCGCATCTGTATAATGGAAATTATAACCACCCATCTCCCATGATAGCTGTTAGGATTAAATGAGTGAACAGATAAAAGAACAGTGCCTGGTACACAAGGCCACGCGGAATTGTTGCCTGGTAGGGTGATCATGCGAGCTCTGAATCTAGAATGCTTGGGTTTGAAGTTGAGAACCATCAGGTACTGGCTGGGTGATGCTGGACAACTTACTTCTCAGAGCGAAGGGGTGACTAGGCAGAGTTGGTAAGAAGAGGGGGAACAAACATTTTCTAGCCTAAATGTTTGCCATGATAACAATCTACTCTGAAAGTAACTTCCTTATTGGTTTTTAAAAATAATTTTATTTATTCATTCATTTACTTTTGGCTATTCTGGGTCTTTGTTGCTTCTGGCAGGCTCTTCTCTAGTTGCAGGGAGTGGGGGCTACTCTCTAGTTGAGGTGAGCAGGCTTCTTGTTGCAGTGACTTCTCTTGTGGAGCACAGGCTCTAGGGCACACGGATTTCAGTAGTTGTGGTACACGGGCTCAACAGTTGTGGCTCCCAAGCTCTAGAACACAGGCTCAGTAGTTGTGGCTTAGGGGCTTCGTTGCTCTACAGCATATGGCATCTTCCTGGATCAGGGATTGAACCCATGTCTCCTGCATTGGTTGGCAAATTCTTTACCACTGAGCTACCAGGGAAGCCCCTTATTGTTTTATGGATGGCAACTATCTTGTATCGGAATGTCTCATCTAGTCTTATCGCTAATGATGTCCGGAGACCATCCTCTGGCTAATCCTATGTTAATGTTATGAGAATAGGTCTAGTTAACACCTTTACCACCTTAAAATGTTCTTTTGATCATATTACTAACTGAAAAAGTACAGAATGACTCGTCTGAACTAGCAGCTCAGGGTACTCTTCTACCCTCTTCCAGTGCCTTTTGCTGGAAGCCTTCTCTATCCCTTTTTTCTTTAATAAAACTTTTGCTACACGAAGCTCTGAGTGACCAAAACAGTGTCTTTTGATCCCGAAGTGAAATTTTCTCCTTCAGAGGTCACACATCCAACACTGTTCACCATAAGCAATTTACCATCATCTATCAAGAGCCTCAGTTTTCGCATCTGTATAATGGAAATTATAACCACCCATCTCCCATGATAGCTGTTAGGATTAAATGAGTGAACAGATAAAAAGGGCTTAGAACAGTGCCTGGTACACAAGACTGCCTCTGTAAGTGTTGGCAGTGTTTACTGTTGTTGGGCTGGTGGTTAATCATGATTACTATTATCATCAGTCTTATAACTATCCTCTTGCAAAATATGGTCCATTGAGACTTTAGAACTTAGCAGAGGTACAGCCGCCAGTTGAATCTCAGTAAGATTTTGTTGGAATTTGTTGTTCAGTTGCTACATTGTGGCCAACTCTGTGACCCCATCCATGGATTGCCGCACACCAGGCTTTCCTGACCGCCACTTTCTCCTGGAGTTTGCTCAAATTCATGTCTCTTGAGTCAGTGATATATCTCATCCTCTGCTTCCCTCTTCTCCTTTTGCCTTCAATCTTTCTCAGCAACAGAGTCAATTTTTCCAGATAAGGTTCTAACTGTTGCTTGACCTAGAAGCTTTTCAGGAGATAGGTAAGGTGGTCTGGTATTCCCATCTCTTTAAGAATTTTCCACAGTTTGGGCTTCCTTGGTGGTCCAGTGGGTAGAGAGTCTACCTTGCAATGCAAGGGGCACCCTGGCACAGGAAGATCCTGCGTGCCATGGAGCAGCTGGACTGTTATGTCCAATTGTGAGCTGGTACTCTGGAGCGCATATGCCCAGGGCTTGTGCTGTGCAAGGAGAGAGGCCACTGCAATGGGAGGCCCACACAGGTCAAAGAATAAAAGATGGATGAAAATAAATAAAAGAATAAAAGAGGCATGACGGGGGGAAAAAAGAATTTTCCACAGTTTGTTGTGATCCACATAGACAAAGGCTTTAGCATAGTCAATGAAGCAGAAGTAGATGTTTTTCTGGAATTTTCTTTCTTTCTCTATGATCCAAAGGATGTTGGCAATTTGATCTTTGGTTCCTCTACCTTGTCTTTAATCCAGCTGGTACATCTGGAAGTTCTCAGTTCATGTATTGCCAAAGCTTAGCTTGAAGGATTTTGAGCATAACCTCACAAGCATGCCGAATGAGTGCAATTGTATGGTAGTTTGTATGTTATTTGGCACTGCCCTTCTTTGGTATTGGAATGAAAACTGCCTTTTTCCAGTCCTGTGGCCGCTGCTATGTTTTCCAAGTTTGCTGGCATACTGAGTGTAGCACTTTAACAGCATCATCCTAGAGGATTTTACATAGCTCAGCTGGAATTGCATCACTTCCACTAGCCTTGTTTGTAGATACACTTCCTAAGACCCACTTGACTTCAGACTCCAGGATGTCAGGCTCTAGGTGAGTGACCACACCATCATGGCTATCTGGGTCATAAAGACCTTTTCATGTAGTTCTGCTGTGTATTGTTACCACCTCTTTTTAATCGCTTCTGCTTCTGTTAAATCTTTATCATTTCTGTTCTTTATCATGCCCATCCTTACCTGAAATACTGCTTGATATCTCCAGTTTTCTTGAAGAGATCACTGTCTTTCCCCCTCTTTTGTTTTCCTCTGCTTTGCGCTGTTCACTTAAGAAGGCTTTCTTATCTCTCCTTGCTATTCTCTGGAACTTTGCATTCAGCGTTCTCTTTTGCCTCTTGCTTCTCTTCTTTCCCCAGCTATCTGTAAAGTCTCCTCAGACAACCACTCTGCCTGCTTGCATTTCTTTTTCTTTGGGCAGGTTTTGGTTCCTGATTTATGTACAGTGCTATGAATCTCTGACCATAGTTCTTCTGGCACTCTGTCTACCAGGTCTAATCCCTTGAATCTATTCATCACCTCCACTGTATTATCATAAAGGATTTGATTTGGGCTTGAGTGGCCTAATGGTTTTCTCTACTTTCTTCAATTTAAGCCTGAATTTTGCATATGGAGCTGATGACCTGAGCTGCAGTCAGCTCCAGGTTTTATTTTTACTGACTGTGTAGAACTTCTCCATATTTAGTTGCACAGAACATAATCGATCTGATTTCGGTATTGACCATTTGGTGATGTCCATGTGTAGAGTCATCTCTTGTGTTGTAGCTATGACCAGTGTGTTCTCTTGACAAAGCTCTGTTAGTCTTTGCCCTGCTTCATTTTGTACTCCAAGGCCAAACTTCCCTTTTACTCCAGATATTTCTGGATTTCCTGTTTTTGCACTCTAGTCTTTTATGATGAAAAGGACCTCTTTTTTGGTGTTAATTCTAGAAAATCTTGTAGGTCTTCATAAAACTGTTCAGTGTCCTAGAACCATTCAACGTCAGCTTCTTCAGCATCAGTGGTTAGAGCATAGACTTGGATTACTGTGATGTTGAGCGGTTTGCCTTGGAAATGAACCAAGACCATTCTGTCATTATTGTGATTGCAACCAAGTAGTGCATTTTGGACTCTCTTGTTAACTATGAGGACTACTCCATTCCTTCTAAGGATCCTTGCCCTCAGTAGTAGATAAAAGATCGTCTGAATTAAATTCACCCATTCTCGTCCATTTCATTTCTCTGCTTCCTAAGATGTCGTTTTTCACCTTTCCGTCTCCTGCTTGAGCACGTCCAATTTACCTTGATTCATGGATCTAACATTCCAGGTTACTCTGCAATAGTGTTCTTTACAGCATTGAATTTTATTTTCACCACCAGACAGATCCACAACTGAGCATTGTTTCTGCTCTGGTCCAGCTGCTTCATTCTTTCTAAAGCAATTAGTAATTGTCCTCTGCTCTTCCCCAGTAGCATATTAGACACCTTCCGACCTGGGGTGCTCATCTTCCAGTGTCTTATCTTTTTACCTTTTCATACTATTCATGGGGTTCTCGAGGCAAGAATACTGGAGTGATTTGCCATTTCCTTCTCCAGTGGACCATGTTTTGTCAGAGCTCTTCACTATGACCCGTCTATCTTGGGTAGCATTGCACATCATGGCTCATAGTTTCATTGAGTTACAGAAGTCCCTTCGCCACGACGAGGCTGTGATCCATGAAGGAGTTGCCAGGGTTAGCCAGGGCTTGCTTTTAGGATTCTCGGTCAAAGAACTATGACTGTCATTGGACTCAATTCTCCTAGGGCCCCAGAGAGAGCGCAGTTCTGTAGTTTTGTTCCTGTCTTCTCTCCTTAGGGATTTGTAGGGATCTTTAGCCCATTATTCTAAAAATCTTCTAGATGATTGTGAGACAACTGACTCAATTGAAGAGGTTAGGAATGATATCAACCATTCTTAGAAATAATTGAAAAAAGCATCTTGCAAAGTGACAATGAAGCACAAATGGGCCTACATTTTTTTTTTTTTTAATTATAAGACCAAAATCAAACACAAACAACAACATATTCTCTAAGCTGAATCTAAACCAAATGAATTTTTGCTTTGTTTTCTTTCAAGACCCCTGGTTCCTGAATTTGATTGAGAAAGGATTCTGGCCTCTGAGTTCCCTGTCTCTCCTCGGGGTATAAGCACCAGAGGAATGCGGCAGTGGATTCCAGTCACAACATGAATTTTTGCTTTGTTTTCTTTCAAGACCCTGGTTCCTGAATTGTTAACTATGAGGACTACTCCATTCCTTCTAAGGATCCTTGCCCTCAGTAGTAGATAAAAGATCGTCTGAATTAAATTCACCCATTCTCGTCCATTTCATTTCTCTGCTTCCTAAGATGTCGTTTTTCACCTTTCCGCTCCTGCTTGAGCACGTCCAATTTACCTTGATTCATGGATCTAACATTCCAGGTTACTCTGCAATAGTGTTCTTTACAGCATTGAATTTTATTTTCACCACCAGACAGATCCACAACTGAGCATTGTTTCTGCTCTGGTCCAGCTGCTTCATTCTTTCTAAAGCAATTAGTAATTGTCCTCTGCTCTTCCCCAGTAGCATATTAGACACCTTCCGACCTGGGGTGCTCATCTTCCAGTGTCTTATCTTTTTACCTTTTCATACTATTCATGGGGTTCTCGAGGCAAGAATACTGGAGTGATTTGCCATTTCCTTCTCCAGTGGACCATGTTTTGTCAGAGCTCTTCACTATGACCCGTCTATCTTGGGTAGCATTGCACATCATGGCTCATAGTTTCATTGAGTTACAGAAGTCCCTTCGCCACGACGAGGCTGTGATCCATGAAGGAGTTGCCAGGGTTAGCCAGGGCTTGCTTTTAGGATTCTCGGTCAAAGAACTATGACTGTCATTGGACTCAATTCTCCTAGGGCCCCAGAGAGAGCGCAGTTCTGTAGTTTTGTTCCTGTCTTCTCTCCTTAGGGATTTGTAGGGATCTTTAGCCCATTATTCTAAAAATCTTCTAGATGATTGTGAGACAACTGACTCAATTGAAGAGGTTAGGAATGATATCAACCATTCTTAGAAATAATTGAAAAAAGCATCTTGCAAAGTGACAATGAAGCACAAATGGGCCTACATTTTTTTTTTTTTTAATTATAAGACCAAAATCAAACACAAACAACAACATATTCTCTAAGCTGAATCTAAACCAAATGAATTTTTGCTTTGTTTTCTTTCAAGACCCCTGGTTCCTGAATTTGATTGAGAAAGGATTCTGGCCTCTGAGTTCCCCTGTCTCTCCCTCGGGGTATAAGCACCAGAGGAATGCGGCAGTGGATTCCAGTCACAACATCTGCCAGCGGGGATTTGCTCTTTGCTGGTTGCCACACGAAGGGCAGCTTTTCTGGGTCTCAACTCAGAGCATCTCCTGGTGCCGCCTGCGCACTCCCCATGCAGCCCACAGCATTTCCGATGGGCAGTCCCTCAGGATTTCTCTAAGGTTTGCAATCCGTTGAAGCAGAAAAGCTTTCTAGTTAATTAAAAACAAATTTGGAATCCAGTTTCTACAACTGTTTGTTTTGTGGTAACCATAGGAAAATGCAGTCAACAAAACTGAAACTGTCTTTGCTCTATTGTGAATGCAACTTTGGCCCTTCCTCTCCTGGTCTGTAAATGGACCTGTACCTAGATGATCTCAGACTGACTTAAATGTGTGTGTGTGTGTGTGTGTGTGTATGTGTTTTAGTTAAAATTTCCATTGGGTTCTTTTTAAATCTTCTCTGTCTCTTTGTTGAACTCCTCATTTTGTTCTCCAGATTTGGTTAAATAATTTATCTCAATTTGCTTGTGGCTCTCTGAGCATATTTAGGAGGATTAGTTTGAATTCTTTGTCAAAAGGATTATTTGCCTTCTTTGTCATTCTTGTATCTCCATGCCTTCAGGGTCAGTGACAGAGGTTTACTGTATTTTTGTGTGTGTGTGGCAGCGTGTTTCTCTGACTCTTCACGATGCCCCTAGCCATGTGTGGCTATCTATGCATTTGAGGAAGCAACGACCTCTTTCAGACTTCATAGATTGACTTCCGTAAGGAAAGACCTTCACATGTGGGAAGGGGTGCACCAGAGTGTACTGTGACCCATGTCTAGTGGTGCAGGGCCTCAAGTGTGGGGCTTGTATTAGCTCTCAGTCCAAGGAGATGTGCTAACTTGACAGCTCAGGCCTCAGTGTCAGCAACCTTGTCCCTGGAGAGCAGGGCGGGGCATCCACAGTAGCTGCAAGGGCTGTCGGGATTCTCATGGCACCTCCTGAGGCCGGGACCAGGCTTTCGACTTTGTTTTCTTTCAAGACCCCTGGTTCCTGAATTTGATTGAGAAAGGATTCTGGCCTCTGAGTTCCCCTGTCTCTCCCTCGGGGTATAAGCACCAGAGGAATGCGGCAGTGGATTCCAGTCACAACATCTGCCAGCGGGGATTTGCTCTTTGCTGGTTGCCACACGAAGGGCAGCTTTTCTGGGTCTCAACTCAGAGCATCTCCTGGTGCCGCCTGCGCACTCCCCATGCAGCCCACAGCATTTCCGATGGGCAGTCCCTCAGGATTTCTCTAAGGTTTGCAATCCGTTGAAGCAGAAAAGCTTTCTAGTTAATTAAAAACAAATTTGGAATCCAGTTTCTACAACTGTTTGTTTTGTGGTAACCATAGGAAAATGCAGTCAACAAAACTGAAACTGTCTTTGCTCTATTGTGAATGCAACTTTGGCCCTTCCTCTCCTGGTCTGTAAATGGACCTGTACCTAGATGATCTCAGACTGACTTAAATGTGTGTGTGTGTGTGTGTGTATGTGTTTTAGTTAAAATTTCCATTGGGTTCTTTTTAAATCTTCTCTGTCTCTTTGTTGAACTCCTCATTTTGTTCTCCAGATTTGGTTAAATAATTTATCTCAATTTGCTTGTGGCTCTCTGAGCATATTTAGGAGGATTAGTTTGAATTCTTTGTCAAAAGGATTATTTGCCTTCTTTGTCATTCTTGTATCTCCATGCCTTCAGGGTCAGTGACAGAGGTTTACTGTATTTTTGTGTGTGTGTGGCAGCGTGTTTCTCTGACTCTTCACGATGCCCCTAGCCATGTGTGGCTATCTATGCATTTGAGGAAGCAACGACCTCTTTCAGACTTCATAGATTGACTTCCGTAAGGAAAGACCTTCACATGTGGGAAGGGGTGCACCAGAGTGTACTGTGACCCATGTCTAGTGGTGCAGGGCCTCAAGTGTGGGGCTTGTATTAGCTCTCAGTCCAAGGAGATGTGCTAACTTGACAGCTCAGGCCTCAGTGTCAGCAACCTTGTCCCTGGAGAGCAGGGCGGGGCATCCACAGTAGCTGCAAGGGCTGTCGGGATTCTCATGGCACCTCCTGAGGCCGGGGACAGGGCAGGCAGTACTGGTGGCAACAGCGGAGGCTTGTGCACACGGGGCTGTGGGACCTGCTGCAGGTGCGTGTGCAGTGGTGGGCCCGGCTGCGGACACGTGGGTAGGGGTGAGAGCCGGGATCAGCAGCAAGGGTGGGGGCCAGCCAGGGGCGCATTAGGAGCTGCAGAGCCCCTGGCTGTCACTGGGTGCTCCTGTTATTGCAGGGTCTCCCCAGGGGCTGTGCACAGCCGTGGAGTCTGGCAAGGGGAGCTGGGCTGGAGGGGTGCAGGTGGGCAGCAGGAGGGGCTAGTTGCAGGAGACCCCAGCAGTCCAGGCCAGTGTCGGAGTCAGGCCTTGGCTGTCTGTGTACAACTCCCGTGCCTTAATGAACCTTGAAGAGCTGGCACTCTGAGAAAGCCATTTCCGATGGGGAGCCGAGGTCGGCCGTGGTCTCTCATTTTCTTGCCCCATTCTCTGCCTGAACAGAAGCTGTTCACTGCCACCTGCACAGGGAACTTTCAAGTCTATAAAAAGTAGCAAGTTTCCTTTCCACTGCTCTCTCTCTCTGGATGCATGTGTTCAGGGAGCCAGGAATTTTACCACCTTCTGTAAACCTCAGGGAGACACATGTTTAGGCAGCCAGAGGGGCACCTTTAGGGTTTCTCAAAATACAGACATCACTGAAGGCGCCTCTCTTGCTTTAATTTTTTTTTTTTTTTTAATTTTTGGCCTCTTTTATTGATCCTTCATATATTTATTTTCATCCATCTTTGTTTCTTGGCCTGTGTTGACCTCCCATCGCAGCGGCCCCTCTCATAGCGGAGCACCAGCTCTGGGCGCATGTGCTCCAGAGTGCCAGCTCCTGATTGGACACACCGGTCCAGCCGCTCCGCGGCATGTGGGATCCTCCCAGGCCAGGGATCGAACCAGTGCCCCCCGCACTGCAAGGCGGACTCTCTACCCACTGGACCACCAAGGAAGCCATTTAAGATTTTTTTTTAATACTTGCTGAAATATTAATTAGTTCAGATCTCATGGATGAAAAGATAGCAAGGAAGTCCTGATAATTTTTTTTTAAGTTTTTTGGCTGCACCACACAGCATGTGGGATCTTAGTTCCCCAACCAGGGATCAGACCCATGCCCCTTGCTTTGGAAGCACAAACTCTTAACCACTGGGCTGCCAGGGAAGTCCCAATTTTCTAATAATTGTATTAATATCACATAGTTCCATGTATCTATTTGCTTCCTATATCTGAAGAGTTAATGTTTGAAAGTTTGAAGAGAATTGCAAATGATTTGTTTCGTGGCTGATTTGAGTTCTTCATTCCAGTCCCATATGATAAAAAAAAATTACTTGCTAACATTTGGATACTGTAGTTGTACCAGCTACAAATTGAAGTGTTTTGCCACAACTCTATGAGGTAACCATTAATAATAGACTTTTTTCACAGATGAGAAAACTGAGGCCCAGAGGGTTCACAAAATTTGCCAAAGTTAACACATCTAAGATGAATTGGAACCTCCTGCCTGACAAGCCTACCTCCTCCCTCTTCACTCAAAGGATCCAGAGTGTAGGAGGGCCGCTTGGCCTTCACTTTACCTAAATTTAGATATTTGACATTATCTCCACAAGAAGTTATAAGTCATAGAAACACACCAGAGAACTAAAAGAAGTCTGTCCTATAGCTTGAACCACACTGTCCTCTATGGATAGATACATGTAAATATATGTCTACATATATTTGTACACAGAACTAGATATATACACATACATGTATACACACTGGATTATTTTCATTAACATAAAGTTATATTACTTCTCATTTTTGTGTATGTCAAAGTCTTTAGTTAGGTGAACGCAGACTTTTAAAATATGCATTAGGTTCCATTACCCTGTTTTGATTTTGTATGATTAGTACACAGAGTCTCAACAGTGACATTGGTCTGGCTATGCCTTGACCTTGAAGATGTTCCAGTGCACGGAATCATTTCATCAGGAATGAAATGTCTTCACTTGTGAGGAAATGAAGACAGAGATGTTGAGTAACCTCCCCAAGGTCACACAGCCAGAACACCCTTCCACTGACAGAGCCACATGCTGGATCCTGCACCCCCGGCTCCTGATCCCTGGCTCATGCCTTCAAATGAGCAAGGAGAAGTACCACACATGGGCATTGTCATGGGAACATTAAAGACCACGAATCATTTATTTTACAACCAATCATGCTTAACCATGTGTTTTGTTTTGTTTTGTTTTGTTAAATATTTGGAAAGGACGATTTTATTTCGTTAGACCTTTTTACATTTCAAAACTCTTTTAAAACTGAGAAGTGGGGGCTTCCTGGTGGTCCTATTTTTTGTATTAATATCACATAGTTCCATGTATCTATTTGCTTCCTATATCTGAAGAGTTAATGTTTGAAAGTTTGAAGAGAATTGCAAATGATTTGTTTCGTGGCTGATTTGAGTTCTTCATTCCAGTCCCATATGATAAAAAATTACTTGCTAACATTTGGATACTGTAGTTGTACCAGCTACAAATTGAAGTGTTTTGCCACAACTCTATGAGGTAACCATTAATAATAGACTTTTTTCACAGATGAGAAAACTGAGGCCCAGAGGGTTCACAAAATTTGCCAAAGTTAACACATCTAAGATGAATTGGAACCTCCTGCCTGACAAGCCTACCTCCTCCTCTTCACTCAAAGGATCCAGAGTGTAGGAGGGCCGCTTGGCCTTCACTTTACCTAAATTTAGATATTTGACATTATCTCCACAAGAAGTTATAAGTCATAGAAACACACCAGAGAACTAAAAGAAGTCTGTCCTATAGCTTGAACCACACTGTCCTCTATGGATAGATACATGTAAATATATGTCTACATATATTTGTACACAGAACTAGATATATACACATACATGTATACACACTGGATTATTTTCATTAACATAAAGTTATATTACTTCTCATTTTTGTGTATGTCAAAGTCTTTAGTTAGGTGAACGCAGACTTTTAAAATATGCATTAGGTTCCATTACCCTGTTTTGATTTTGTATGATTAGTACACAGAGTCTCAACAGTGACATTGGTCTGGCTATGCCTTGACCTTGAAGATGTTCCAGTGCACGGAATCATTTCATCAGGAATGAAATGTCTTCACTTGTGAGGAAATGAAGACAGAGATGTTGAGTAACCTCCCCAAGGTCACACAGCCAGAACACCCTTCCACTGACAGAGCCACATGCTGGATCCTGCACCCCCGGCTCCTGATCCCTGGCTCATGCCTTCAAATGAGCAAGGAGAAGTACCACACATGGGCATTGTCATGGGAACATTAAAGACCACGAATCATTTATTTTACAACCAATCATGCTTAACCATGTGTTTTGTTTTGTTTTGTTTTGTTAAATATTTGGAAAGGACGATTTTATTTCGTTAGACCTTTTTACATTTCAAAACTCTTTTAAAACTGAGAAGTGGGGGCTTCCCTGGTGGTCCAGTGGGTAAGGACACCGCCTTGCAGTGCAAGGGGCGCCGGTTGGATCCCTGGCCTGGGAAGATCCCACGTGCTGCGGAGCGGCTGGACCGATGTGTCCAACTACCGAGGCGGAGCTCTGGAGCGCATGCGCCCAGAGCCGGTGCTCTGCGACGAGAGAGGCCACTGCGATGGGAGGCCCACACAGGCCAAAGAACAAAGATGGATGAAAAAAATAGATAAATGAAAGACCAATAGAAGTGGCCAAAAAAAAAAAAAACTGAGAAGCGGTATTGAACCTCATGACCATCCTGGGAGGGAGTGTGAGCAGGCATTGACATTTCTATTTCTCAAATGGAGAAACAAAAGTCAAGAACTGTCACACACCTTTCCCAAGATAACATGCCTAAGCAGTGACCAAGCTGTGACGGTAATTTAGGGCTTCTGGCTTGGGACATGGCACTGAACCATGCCGCTTTCCCGTCTACAGTGTGTCTTACAGGAATCACCAATGGAACAGCCCGAGCATTTTTGTTCTCCTGATGCTATTCATAAACCATTCTCAAACCCAGTGTATTTTCTCTGAAAGAAACTATTCTTCATGTGATCAACAACTTGGCAAAAAGATAATTAGATCTTCTAAATACTATTCATAAAGTAAACGCTCTGTCAGGATAGATATTAAGCATTTCCAAAGTGCCTAACATATTTCCTTTCAGGGGTGGGTGAGGTATAAGATCTATTTAAATGAAGCTTAGTCTGGGAAACCAGCATATTGCAATTAAAAATGCAGCCCTTGTAGCCTTGCAATTCTTTGTCTAAAGGCCTTCTAGAAAAGAGGGTATTTTAATTCAATAAGTAAAAGACAGGCACTTCCAGCTTTCCTATGGGCGGAGTAGCTACAGCTTGCAGTTCGGGCACACACAGCCAGAACACCTTCCACTGACAGAGCCACATGCTGGATCCGCACCCAGGCCTGATCCGGCTCATGCCTTCAAATGAGCAAGGAGAAGTACCACACATGGGCATTGTCATGGGAACATTAAAGACCACGAATCATTTATTTTACAACCAATCATGCTTAACCATGTGTTTTGTTTTGTTTTGTTTTGTTAAATATTTGGAAAGGACGATTTTATTTCGTTAGACCTTTTTACATTTCAAAACTCTTTTAAAACTGAGAAGTGGGGGCTTCCCTGGTGGTCCAGTGGGTAAGGACACCGCCTTGCAGTGCAAGGGGCGCCGGTTGGATCCCTGGCCTGGGAAGATCCCACGTGCTGCGGAGCGGCTGGACCGATGTGTCCAACTACCGAGGCGGAGCTCTGGAGCGCATGCGCCCAGAGCCGGTGCTCTGCGACGAGAGGCCACTGCGATGGGAGGCCCACAAAGGCCAAAGAACAAAGATGGATGAAAAAAATAGATAAATGAAAGACCAATAGAAGTGGCCAAAAAAAAAAAAAACTGAGAAGCGGTATTGAACCTCATGACCATCCTGGGAGGGAGTGTGAGCAGGCATTGACATTTCTATTTCTCAAATGGAGAAACAAAAGTCAAGAACTGTCACACACCTTTCCCAAGATAACATGCCTAAGCAGTGACCAAGCTGTGACGGTAATTTAGGGCTTCTGGCTTGGGACATGGCACTGAACCATGCCGCTTTCCCGTCTACAGTGTGTCTTACAGGAATCACCAATGGAACAGCCCGAGCATTTTTGTTCTCCTGATGCTATTCATAAACCATTCTCAAACCCAGTGTATTTTCTCTGAAAGAAACTATTCTTCATGTGATCAACAACTTGGCAAAAAGATAATTAGATCTTCTAAATACTATTCATAAAGTAAACGCTCTGTCAGGATAGATATTAAGCATTTCCAAAGTGCCTAACATATTTCCTTTCAGGGGTGGGTGAGGTATAAGATCTATTTAAATGAAGCTTAGTCTGGGAAACCAGCATATTGCAATTAAAAATGCAGCCCTTGTAGCCTTGCAATTCTTTGTCTAAAGGCCTTCTAGAAAAGAGGGTATTTTAATTCAATAAGTAAAAGACAGGCACTTCCAGCTTTCCTATGGGCGGAGTAGCTACAGCTTGCAGTTCGGGCACACACACAACAGAGAAAATACACAAACAAATAGTATTTGATCTTGCCTCGCTGCAGGCTATTTTCATCTTTCAAGAGACCGAGGGAAAAACAACCTCAGAACATCACCACCAAACCTTCCACATTTATTGCAACACAACGTAATGGCAAAATGCTATTTTTTTAGTGCTCACATTTTTTAATAACCACCATGGCCAAGAATGCCGGGTTTTATATTTACAATAACCCAAAGAAAATCTTGAATTCCACCCTCGGGCTGGGGATGGCAAAGATGCTGTGGGTTGTTCAGAGCAAGCCATCGAGTCTAATTATTCAATCTTATCCTCTCTGTTTAACCTGAGCTTGAAGCATTTATTTCATGTTTATACTGGTTTAACACCAATCATGCTTGAAAGAGATTTTGTATCCTGTCTCCCTGTGTAAAGTTGGGTTACAATAGAAGACTTAACAATGCCAGCCATTTCTTGGACTTAACAGCTAAAGAAGCATTCAACCTAAGAAAACACTTGCAACATAAACAAGATACAAACTCGCACATGTGACCACATTCTTCCAAGATCTGTCTGAATAGAGAGCAGTATAGATCTACTCTACACAATTTCTCTTTTAATTTTGTATCAATATGCCCATATCTGCTTTTCCTACATTATTATAAGCTATTTGTTCTGTTGCTAATGTATTCCACATAGGAAGTAAGGTATAAAACAGGGTAATAACAGACTGTAGCGCACTTTAAAGATCTCCACACACATTATACTTTTCAACTTATTTTAACCACAATTAAGTTGGTTTAAAAGTACAGTAGAAAAAATCTTGTTCTACTCTTACTTCAGCACAATTTATTTAGAGTTGATATACATGTATTATTTGTTTTCAAAGATGTCAACAACCATTCAATTCTCCTGAGGCTGAAATTTGTACCGACTGATTCCTTGGTCAAGGGATGTAGTCTAGTTTCTTAATGATAAATACAGTTTCATATTTTCATTACAAGGAATAGAAAGCAAACTGTCTACAAAGCTGAGCAATTCATCACATACCTTGTTTTGAAGAAAGCAATTTTTTTTTTCAAAACTTTTCCACCACAGAGAATGTAGCTACAGCTTGCAGTTCGGCACACACACAACAGAGAAAATACACAAACAAATAGTATTTGATCTTGCCTCGCTGCAGGCTATTTTCATCTTTCAAGAGACCGAGGGAAAAACAACCTCAGAACATCACCACCAAACCTTCCACATTTATTGCAACACAACGTAATGGCAAAATGCTATTTTTTTAGTGCTCACATTTTTTAATAACCACCATGGCCAAGAATGCCGGGTTTTATATTTACAATAACCCAAAGAAAATCTTGAATTCCACCCTCGGGCTGGGGATGGCAAAGATGCTGTGGGTTGTTCAGAGCAAGCCATCGAGTCTAATTATTCAATCTTATCCTCTCTGTTTAACCTGAGCTTGAAGCATTTATTTCATGTTTATACTGGTTTAACACCAATCATGCTTGAAAGAGATTTTGTATCCTGTCTCCCTGTGTAAAGTTGGGTTACAATAGAAGACTTAACAATGCCAGCCATTTCTTGGACTTAACAGCTAAAGAAGCATTCAACCTAAGAAAACACTTGCAACATAAACAAGATACAAACTCGCACATGTGACCACATTCTTCCAAGATCTGTCTGAATAGAGAGCAGTATAGATCTACTCTACACAATTTCTCTTTTAATTTAGTATCAATATGCCCATATCTGCTTTTCCTACATTATTATAAGCTATTTGTTCTGTTGCTAATGTATTCCACATAGGAAGTAAGGTATAAAACAGGGTAATAACAGACTGTAGCGCACTTTAAAGATCTCCACACACATTATACTTTTCAACTTATTTTAACCACAATTAAGTTGGTTTAAAAGTACAGTAGAAAAAATCTTGTTCTACTCTTACTTCAGCACAATTTATTTAGAGTTGATATACATGTATTATTTGTTTTCAAAGATGTCAACAACCATTCAATTCTCCTGAGGCTGAAATTTGTACCGACTGATTCCTTGGTCAAGGGATGTAGTCTAGTTTCTTAATGATAAATACAGTTTCATATTTTCATTACAAGGAATAGAAAGCAAACTGTCTACAAAGCTGAGCAATTCATCACATACCTTGTTTTGAAGAAAGCAATTTTTTTTTTCAAAACTTTTCCACCACAGAGAATGGATATCCCTTTTTCCTTAAGCTTTTCTGCATCACAGAGTCTATCCAAATTATTCTAAAGAAGAAACAAGAAGAGGTTCAAGCACCTTTTCTCTTCTGAGAGGAACTAATCAAACATTCCCATCAACCTCTCAGCACTTTGAAAAGCACATTTTACACCACACACACAGACACACACACTCACACACACTGTTTCTCACACTGGTTTTAGTGCTGAATTAGGCGGTCCTCTTTCAAATTTCCACTCCCACTTTTTTTTTTTTTTCTGGGTAAGGATTTCTAAATATTCTTTCTAGCCCAAAGCACACATTTTCAGCAAGCAAATTCTACAATTAGAAATTCTAAAAAGTAGCAGAGAAACACCTAGATAAAGTGGGAAAATTTAAGTATACTTTAAAACTGACTGAAGCAAGGCAATTATATTTTCTCTTTCTTAAATGCTGGCGAACAGCTGGATTAAGCTGCATAAAGAAAGAAAACTGAACAAACACTACTGAGCTGGTGCTACTGGACTCTCACTTTTGGAATAAAAATAATTTTCCTACACGTTACAGCTATTTTTTGGTTTAGTTCGCTTCAGCCCTTTTTGCATTTTGGCAAGCTTAATGAAAGGACTGTAGTCTACATTTGCAGGGAACAGGACATAAGATAATAACAGTGGGAAGCAAAACCTGACTCGTGTTTCAAAAAAACAAATGATGGATAGCTCACATCATGAGGGAAATTGCAGAATTGTATGTATTTACATATTAGTGTCATCAATTACATTGAAGGGACTCAGACCCAAAACATGCATTAGCATATCACAACATCTCAAAACAGACGTGAAAAGTACATCTGGCACTCCTTGCAATTCAGATGTTTATCAGTCTGACAGCTTCTGCTCTTCAGCAGGGAGGGAGCCCAGAGCTGGTCCTCTGCCTGCTGGGGACTGTGTGCTCACCCAGCCCAGTCTGAGCAGGAGACTCTTCCAAGGCTGGTCCTCTGTCTGGGGCCTGGTTGCATTCAATAAAACTGTCTACAAAGCTGAGCAATTCATCACATACCTTGTTTTGAAGAAAGCAATTTTTTTTTTCAAAACTTTTCCACCACAGAGAATGGATATCCCTTTTTCCTTAAGCTTTTCTGCATCACAGAGTCTATCCAAATTATTCTAAAGAAGAAACAAGAAGAGGTTCAAGCACCTTTTCTCTTCTGAGAGGAACTAATCAAACATTCCCATCAACCTCTCAGCACTTTGAAAAGCACATTTTACACCACACACACAGACACACACACTCACACACACTGTTTCTCACACTGGTTTTAGTGCTGAATTAGGCGGTCCTCTTTCAAATTTCCACTCCCACTTTTTTTTTTTTTTCTGGGTAAGGATTTCTAAATATTCTTTCTAGCCCAAAGCACACATTTTCAGCAAGCAAATTCTACAATTAGAAATTCTAAAAAGTAGCAGAGAAACACCTAGATAAAGTGGGAAAATTTAAGTATACTTTAAAACTGACTGAAGCAAGGCAATTATATTTTCTCTTTCTTAAATGCTGGCGAACAGCTGGATTAAGCTGCATAAAGAAAGAAAACTGAACAAACACTACTGAGCTGGTGCTACTGGACTCTCACTTTTGGAATAAAAATAATTTTCCTACACGTTACAGCTATTTTTTGGTTTAGTTCGCTTCAGCCCTTTTTGCATTTTGGCAAGCTTAATGAAAGGACTGTAGTCTACATTTGCAGGGAACAGGACATAAGATAATAACAGTGGGAAGCAAAACCTGACTCGTGTTTCAAAAAAACAAATGATGGATAGCTCACATCATGAGGGAAATTGCAGAATTGTATGTATTTACATATTAGTGTCATCAATTACATTGAAGGGACTCAGACCCAAAACATGCATTAGCATATCACAACATCTCAAAAACAGACCGTGAAAAAGTACATCTGGCACTCCTTGCAATTCAGATGTTTATCAGTCTGACAGCTTCTGCTCTTCAGCAGGGAGGGAGCCCAGAGCTGGTCCTCTGCCTGCTGGGGACTGTGTGCTCACCCAGCCCAGTCTGAGCAGGAGACTCTTCCAACTGGTGGCCCTGGGGTTGCTCCGTGTGCAAGCTTGAATCTTTTCCCTCCATTTTTGGTTCTGCATTTAAATGACTTCTCAATCCTGGGGAAGTCCCTGGTGATCCAGTGGCCGAGACTGCACTTCCACTGCAAGGGGCATGGCTTTGATTCCTGGTTAGGAAACTAAGATCCTGCATGGTACCAGGCACAGCCCAAAACATAACATTAAAAAAAAAATTCTCAATCCTATTTCTTCTTCCTCAAAATCCTGAAGGTTTCAATGAAAGGGCAATCTGAACATACTCAACACAGATACCATGCCTATTAATATTAATAATAATCATGCTAATTGCCATTTATGAAATGCTTATGCTGGGAATGGCGATAAGCGCTTTCCATATATCAACTCGTTTAATACATAGAACAACCTAAAGGGGTCAGTACTATTACTTTCATACTACAGATAAGAGAACTGAGGCTCAGAGATGAATTGACTTTCCCAGGGTCAGCTGGCCAGAAAGGTAACACCTGAGGTTCAGATTCAAAGCTGACTGACCCTGAGGCAATGTGCTGTGTCAGGGCTGAGAGCTTCTTTTCTTTCCTGAGTTTAACTTGTGTCTTATGGAAAATAAGATAGAACTAAACGTAAATGTACTGAAAGCATATGAAGAGGTGTTCAAAGTGAAGTGGAAACTGAAAAGCAATAACGCTTGCAATGATGAAAAGTTTTGGAAATACAGAATGATGGTTGCCCACCACCATCCATGGGATCACGAAGAGTCAGACGAGACTCAGTGTCAACTAAAAAATGATGAACTGCTTGAGAGTTGCGAATGAAGTTTTACTGGGGGCACAATTAGGACTTCAGCCTGGGAGGCAGCATCTCAGATAGCTCTGAGAGACTTCTCCAAAGAGATAGTGGAGGGTGGAAGGTCAATATATATGGTTCTGATGAAGAGGAGTTCAATACCAATAAACAGTGATTTTACAAAGCATTTTTGGTTATTCACAAAGATCTGAGGTCACTATGAATGGATTTAGTGTTTTTCTAGGTATGAGGAGATACAATGAGTTTTGCATCCACCTATCTCGTAGTCAGGAGGACTCTTCCAACTGGTGGCCCTGGGGTTGCTCCGTGTGCAAGCTTGAATCTTTTCCCTCCATTTTTGGTTCTGCATTTAAATGACTTCTCAATCCTGGGGAAGTCCCTGGTGATCCAGTGGCCGAGACTGCACTTCCACTGCAAGGGGCATGGCTTTGATTCCTGGTTAGGAAACTAAGATCCTGCATGGTACCAGGCACAGCCCAAAACATAACATTAAAAAAAAAATTCTCAATCCTATTTCTTCTTCCTCAAAATCCTGAAGGTTTCAATGAAAGGGCAATCTGAACATACTCAACACAGATACCATGCCTATTAATATTAATAATAATCATGCTAATTGCCATTTATGAAATGCTTATGCTGGGAATGGCGATAAGCGCTTTCCATATATCAACTCGTTTAATACATAGAACAACCTAAAGGGGTCAGTACTATTACTTTCATACTACAGATAAGAGAACTGAGGCTCAGAGATGAATTGACTTTCCCAGGGTCAGCTGGCCAGAAAGGTAACACCTGAGGTTCAGATTCAAAGCTGACTGACCCTGAGGCAATGTGCTGTGTCAGGGCTGAGAGCTTCTTTTCTTTCCTGAGTTTAACTTGTGTCTTATGGAAAATAAGATAGAACTAAACGTAAATGTACTGAAAGCATATGAAGAGGTGTTCAAAGTGAAGTGGAAACTGAAAAGCAATAACGCTTGCAATGATGAAAAGTTTTGGAAATACAGAATGATGGTTGCCCACCACCATCCATGGGATCACGAAGAGTCAGACGAGACTCAGTGTCAACTAAAAAATGATGAACTGCTTGAGAGTTGCGAATGAAGTTTTACTGGGGGCACAATTAGGACTTCAGCCTGGGAGGCAGCATCTCAGATAGCTCTGAGAGACTTCTCCAAAGAGATAGTGGAGGGGTGGAAGGTCAATATATATGGTTCTGATGAAGAGGGAGTTCAATACCAATAAACAGTGATTTTACAAAGCATTTTTGGTTATTCACAAAGATCTGAGGTCACTATGAATGGATTTAGTGTTTTTCTAGGTATGAGGAGATACAAGGATTGAGATAATAAAATCTTTTCTGAAAAGCATCCACCTATCTAAAGACCTGTCCCACCAGATACCCTGGAGCTCAGAGTGCCTTAGTCCACTCTGAACTCCCTCAGAGGGTGTTGAAGGTCAGCAGCTCCCACCACACAGGGTTCAATCTCTGTAGAGGCGGAGGGCAAATGCCCTTGTTGTTCAGGCATTGGCAATGTATTGGTAAATGCCAATTTGTAGTTGATACTGTGAACAACGGAAAAATGGTGAAAATGGCAAAAATTTTTGTATATATTTGCCACAATAAACAGTAATATTAAAAACAGAGAAATTCTCCTTTCAAATAAGCAAGAAGTATCATTTTATACATTGATTAGTTAATTTTAATTATTTTTTAAAAATCTCTAAGAACTGAGGCAATTCTTTTCATTTCCTTGAGATTCAGTTCTCTCACCTTTTAGATTTTAATTTTTAATAATTTTTTATTGGAGTATAGTTGGTTTACAGTGTTGTAATAGTTTCACATGTACAGCGAAATGAATCAATTGTACACATACATGTATCCTCTCTTTCTTAGGTTCTTTTCCAATATAGGCCATTGTAGAGTACTGAATAGAGCTCCCTGTGCTGTATAGTAGGTCATTATCAGTTACCTGTTTTATATATAGTCATGTGTATATGTCAGTTTCAATCTCCCAATTTATTTGCTTCCCCCTCCCTCTTTGGTGAGCATGAGTTTGTTTTCTACATCTGTGACTCTATTTCCACTTTGTGAATAAGTGTATCTGTAGCATTCTTTAGATTCCACACATAAGCAGGATCACATAACATTCATCTTGTTCTGACCCACTTTACTCAGCAGGACAATCTCTCGTTCATCCATGTTGCTGTAAATAGCATTGTTTTATTCTTTTTTATGGCCAAGGAATTTTCCACTATGTATATGTACTCCATCTTCTTTATCCATTCCTCTGTCAGTGGACATATAGGTTGCTTCCATGTCCTGATAATGGTAAATATTGCTACAGTAAACACTGAGGTCCACGTATCTTTTTGAACTATGATTTTCTTCGGATATATGCCCAGAAGTGGGGTTGCTGGACCATCTGTTAGTTCTACTTTTAGTTTTTTAAGAAACCTCCTCTGTACTATTAAACTCCATAGTGACTGTACCAATTTACACTCCCACCAACACTGTAGGAGGGTTCCCTTTTCTCTGCACCTTCTCCAGCATTTATTGTTTGTAGATTTTTTGATGATGGTCATTCTGACTGGTATGAGGTAATACCACATTTTAGTTTTGATTTGTATTTCTCTAATAATTAGTCATTGTTGAACATCTTTTCATGTCTTTTTTGGCCATCCCTGGAGGGTCAGTGTAAAGAATCTGCCTGCCCTCCTGGGTTGGGAAGATCCCCAGGAGAAAGAAATGGCAATGCACTCAAATATTCTTGCCTGGAAAATCCATGGACAGAGGAGCCTGGCAGGCTACAGTCCATAGGGTCGCAAAAGGGTGAAAAGTGACTTAGAAACTAAAGAACAACAGCAATGTCTTCTTTGGAGAAAGACCTTTAGATCCTCTATGCACTTGAAATATCACTTTTCATCAGATTGGCTAGAATTAGAAAACTGGAAAATGCCCATGGCAGACATACGGTGGCCCTGGTGGGCTGCCTTTGCTGTGGACAAATGTGGTTATTCCAGAAAGCCATCTAGAAGGACTTAGTCATGTTACATGCGTATCCTAGGATCCATGAAGCTCCTTGTGGGCTTCTTGCACAATTTATTTGCTTCCCCCTCCCTCTTTGGTGAGCATGAGTTTGTTTTCTACATCTGTGACTCTATTTCCACTTTGTGAATAAGTGTATCTGTAGCATTCTTTAGATTCCACACATAAGCAGGATCACATAACATTCATCTTGTTCTGACCCACTTTACTCAGCAGGACAATCTCTCGTTCATCCATGTTGCTGTAAATAGCATTGTTTTATTCTTTTTTATGGCCAAGGAATTTTCCACTATGTATATGTACTCCATCTTCTTTATCCATTCCTCTGTCAGTGGACATATAGGTTGCTTCCATGTCCTGATAATGGTAAATATTGCTACAGTAAACACTGAGGTCCACGTATCTTTTTGAACTATGATTTTCTTCGGATATATGCCCAGAAGTGGGGTTGCTGGACCATCTGTTAGTTCTACTTTTAGTTTTTTAAGAAACCTCCTCTGTACTATTAAACTCCATAGTGACTGTACCAATTTACACTCCCACCAACACTGTAGGAGGGTTCCCTTTTCTCTGCACCTTCTCCAGCATTTATTGTTTGTAGATTTTTTGATGATGGTCATTCTGACTGGTATGAGGTAATACCACATTTTAGTTTTGATTTGTATTTCTCTAATAATTAGTCATTGTTGAACATCTTTTCATGTCTTTTGGCCATCCCTGGAGGGTCAGTGTAAAGAATCTGCCTGCCCTCCTGGGTTGGGAAGATCCCCAGGAGAAAGAAATGGCAATGCACTCAAATATTCTTGCCTGGAAAATCCATGGACAGAGGAGCCTGGCAGGCTACAGTCCATAGGGTCGCAAAAGGGTGAAAAGTGACTTAGAAACTAAAGAACAACAGCAATGTCTTCTTTGGAGAAAGACCTTTAGATCCTCTATGCACTTGAAATATCACTTTTCATCAGATTGGCTAGAATTAGAAAACTGGAAAATGCCCATGGCAGACATACGGTGGCCCTGGTGGGCTGCCTTTGCTGTGGACAAATGTGGTTATTCCAGAAAGCCATCTAGAAGGACTTAGTCATGTTACATGCGTATCCTAGGATCCATGAAGCTCCTTGTGGGCTTCTTGCACAGAGCAATGAGAAATCTATTCTTAAAATATTAAGAGTTAATTTTGGGGGATGTACTGTATGAGATATTATGTAGCAGCTAGAAGCAAAGAACCAGATGTAGAGTTTGAACAATGATCCCCACACCAGGCCACCTAGGTTTGACTTTTGGTTTTAGCACCTTTCATTTGGCAAGCAACATAACATCTCTCTTTATTATTATTTTTTCTTAGTTTCTTCATCTGTAAAATGGGGGGAAAATAATAAAACCCAAATGTCCATGTTATGAAATTTTAAAAAATTAATATTTGTAAAGGTCTCGGGGTCTTGCCTCATGTGAGCAAAAAAAAATTTAAAAACCCACTACTATATGTGTTTATTTAAATAAATGTATAACAGCACTACTGAATTCATTTTCTATTGATGTGTAACAAATTACCACAAATTTAATTTCTTAAGGCAGTCCCCATTTATTCTCTTGCAGTTCTGTTTGGGTATGTGACTGAGTTCTCTGCTCAGGGTCCCACCAGACCGAAATCAAAGTGTTGGTGGGATTGGTTTTTTTTTTTTTTTTTTTTAAGATTTATTCATTTATTTACTTTGGGTGGGGGTCGGGTTGGGGAGGGAGGGGAGTGGGCGGGCCACTTCTATTGGTCTTTCATTTCTCTATTTTCATTCGTCTTTGTTCTTTGGCTCCTGTGGGCCTCCCATCACGGTGGCCTCTGTCCTTGCAGAGCGCCGGCTCTGGGTGCATGCGCGCCAGAACTCCGGCTCAGTGATTGGACACATCAGTCCAGCCGCTCCACGGCACGTGGGATCTTCCCAGGCCAGGGATTGAACTGGCGCCCTTTGCACTGCAAGGCGGTGTCCTTACCCACTGGACCACCAGGGGAAGCCCGGATTGGTTCTTATCTAGAAGCCCTGGGAAAGAATCCACGAAGTTAGGTTTGCTGACTGAAGATCTTGCACTTCTCAGCCTTCAAAATCATGTTAGCCAATCTCTTACATCTATATTTAAATATCTAAATATACCTATATCTATATATCTATGCCTTTAATTCATGTTACATGTATCCTAGGATCCATGATTTGTGGGCTTCTTGCACAGAGCAATGAGAAATCTATTCTTAAAATATTAAGAGTTAATTTTGGGGGATGTACTGTATGAGATATTATGTAGCAGCTAGAAGCAAAGAACCAGATGTAGAGTTTGAACAATGATCCCCACACCAGGCCACCTAGGTTTGACTTTTGGTTTTAGCACCTTTCATTTGGCAAGCAACATAACATCTCTCTTTATTATTATTTTTTCTTAGTTTCTTCATCTGTAAAATGGGGGGAAAATAATAAAACCCAAATGTCCATGTTATGAAATTTTAAAAAATTAATATTTGTAAAGGTCTCGGGGTCTTGCCTCATGTGAGCAAAAAAAAATTTAAAAACCCACTACTATATGTGTTTATTTAAATAAATGTATAACAGCACTACTGAATTCATTTTCTATTGATGTGTAACAAATTACCACAAATTTAATTTCTTAAGGCAGTCCCCATTTATTCTCTTGCAGTTCTGTTTGGGTATGTGACTGAGTTCTCTGCTCAGGGTCCCACCAGACCGAAATCAAAGTGTTGGTGGGATTGGTTTTTTTTTTTTTTTTTTTTAAGATTTATTCATTTATTTACTTTGGGTGGGGGTCGGGTTGGGGGGGGGGGGGAGTGGGCGGGCCACTTCTATTGGTCTTTCATTTCTCTATTTTCATTCGTCTTTGTTCTTTGGCTCCTGTGGGCCTCCCATCACGGTGGCCTCTGTCCTTGCAGAGCGCCGGCTCTGGGTGCATGCGCGCCAGAACTCCGGCTCAGTGATTGGACACATCAGTCCAGCCGCTCCACGGCACGTGGGATCTTCCCAGGCCAGGGATTGAACTGGCGCCCTTTGCACTGCAAGGCGGTGTCCTTACCCACTGGACCACCAGGGGAAGCCCGGATTGGTTCTTATCTAGAAGCCCTGGGAAAGAATCCACGAAGTTAGGTTTGCTGACTGAAGATCTTGCACTTCTCAGCCTTCAAAATCATGTTAGCCAATCTCTTACATCTATATTTAAATATCTAAATATACCTATATCTATATATCTATGCCTTTAATTCTCTTTCTATGTATGCCTCCTATTGATTCTATTTCTCTGGAGAATCCAGACTATTATAAATGGAATTATGAAAATGAACACATATATGTCTAAAGAAACTATATGCATTTTCCAAGAACATGTATAAGTGAATGTATACTCATGAGATCTATGGTACTTCAGAAGCAGTACTGGCTGTTTTCCCAAAGGCTTCTCTTGGACATGTGCACAGCTCACATGTTCACCTTCTTCACGTCTTTATTCAAATGTCACCCCCAAGTAAGGTTTTGGTTGGCTACCCTGTTTGGAAGTCTTGATAAGATCATAAATGCACAACAGCTTCTTAAGTCTACACAGGCACTTCACTTTATTATTATTATTATTTTTATTTTACTTATTTATTTTTGGCTGGGCTGGGTCTTTGTTGTGCTGCACTGACTTCTCATTGCTGTGGCTTCTCTTGCTGCAGAGTGTGTGTTCTAGGTGAGCACACAGGCTCAGTAGTTGCGGCTCGTGGGCTCTAGAGGGCGGGCTTAGTTGCCTCACTGCATGTGGGATCGTCCTGGACCAGGGATCGAACCTGTGTCCCCTGCACTGGTAGGCAGATCCCTAACCACTGGATAACCAAGGAAGCCCCGTTTTTTTTTTTTTTTAAAGGAATGCATTTAACTGTATGTCTCATTACACCATAGTCCTGGATTACAACTTTTCAAGACCATGAGATAAAACTTGAAAAAGATTTCACATATCTCTCTTCCTCTTCTTTATTTTCCCCATGGTGATTATTACCCTTTAATCACATTTACTACTTAATTTTTTATTGTGTGTCTCTCACTGGAAGGTAGACCCCTAGAAGGCAAGTTCTGTTTTTTTTTTTTAATACTGTTTTCATCACTGATGTGTTCCTAGTCCTTTGACCTGACATATAATAGGCATACATACAATAAGTGTTAGCTAAATGAAAGATTTCAAATACACTAGAATGCTTCCTTATGGGGAAAAGGAACGGGAGTGGAGAATTGGGATAAAATAGGATTTTTTAAAAAAGCATAAAAGCAAAAGTCCTGGGCCTTTTGTGGACCAGTGATGATGATGCTGAGAAATGAGTCAACTCTCCGCATCCAAGGCTGGCGGCAACAGTGTTTACAAAATAGTCAAGTAGCCTCAGTGAAGTCTTTTGAGCTTCTGTAACTAAAACAAGAGCATAGCTTCCTGGTAAGTGGCCTTGAGCTTGCTACTTGGCATTAATTGAACTTCTAGTTATTTCTAGCTGAGAACAGAAATTGCGGTGTTCAGTTTTTCCTGCTTTAATACTTGAGATTCTGTTCTGCTTGTAATATACCTATAGTTGCTTGAAAGCATCAGTTCTCCCCTAAATACCTACTTGTCAGTACATAAACTTAGTGTCCCAGTCTTGTACTGTAGCCAGGATAAAACCTCAAATCTCTTTTAGAACATTCTCTATTGAAAGTTTTTATTATTGTCATAAACATTGGGCTTGAGGATTCTTTAAAATACTGCCTCATTTTTTTTTTCACTCCAGAGATGGAAGTCAGAGAAATCAATGTAATCTTCATACCACAAGTTCATTCTTTTATGTGACTTTTAAAAATACAGGATGGCAGTTTACGAGTCGAAGTAATGAGAGAGCCTTTTCAGACACTTCTGATACTTTTATTATGTGCAGGTATAAAACACAAGAGTTACACTTTTCATAACACAAGCTCACTGAAATGTCTCAGGCTATATCATGTTTGATGCTACATCAATTTTTCATAGAAATATGATTTGCCTTGAACTCCTTTACAACAGTTTGGGGACTTTTTCCTCCCGGAACTGTGGTAGAACCTTACTGCAATGACCAGATGTTATTTCAGTTCCCTGGACACTGTTGAATATCACTGCTTTAGAATACATGTTTTGCCTAGTGTCGATGTGAATGGAAAATTTGCTAACATAATTAACTTTTATTAAATTTATGTTATCACTATCTTCCAGAAGCAAAGAGGTTATTACAAGGAAACATGTCTTTCAGAAAATTCATGGAGCCAAATTGGGAGCGTGAATAACCTACAAACAGTAGACTATAGGAAGTCAAAGAGATTTTTGCCAAAGAACATAAAAGCCTCCAAAGCTAGAAGGAAGAGTTAAGAGTAAATCAGAGGGGAAATTGATTAGAGATTAGATAGAAATTATTGACTATGATTCAAAAGGTAAACTTGGTGGTCCATAGGAGATAGTAGACCAATAGAGTTAATCTTATTCCCCAGGTTGTTATTAAAAAAAAAACAAAACAAAAACCCAAAACAAAGGCTGTTAGGAAGATTACTGCTCTCAAATGCTTCCCTGAAAGAAATGAGCTGAAACCACTGTACTTGGCATATGAAATTTTTGCTGGGGGGTTCAGTTTTTCCTGCTTTAATACTTGAGATTCTGTTCTGCTTGTAATATACCTATAGTTGCTTGAAAGCATCCTCCCTAAATACCTACTTGTCAGTACATAAACTTAGTGTCCCAGTCTTGTACTGTAGCCAGGATAAAACCTCAAATCTCTTTTAGAACATTCTCTATTGAAAGTTTTTATTATTGTCATAAACATTGGGCTTGAGGATTCTTTAAAATACTGCCTCATTTTTTTTTTCACTCCAGAGATGGAAGTCAGAGAAATCAATGTAATCTTCATACCACAAGTTCATTCTTTTATGTGACTTTTAAAAATACAGGATGGCAGTTTACGAGTCGAAGTAATGAGAGAGCCTTTTCAGACACTTCTGATACTTTTATTATGTGCAGGTATAAAACACAAGAGTTACACTTTTCATAACACAAGCTCACTGAAATGTCTCAGGCTATATCATGTTTGATGCTACATCAATTTTTCATAGAAATATGATTTGCCTTGAACTCCTTTACAACAGTTTGGGGACTTTTTCCTCCCGGAACTGTGGTAGAACCTTACTGCAATGACCAGATGTTATTTCAGTTCCCTGGACACTGTTGAATATCACTGCTTTAGAATACATGTTTTGCCTAGTGTCGATGTGAATGGAAAATTTGCTAACATAATTAACTTTTATTAAATTTATGTTATCACTATCTTCCAGAAGCAAAGAGGTTATTACAAGGAAACATGTCTTTCAGAAAATTCATGGAGCCAAATTGGGAGCGTGAATAACCTACAAACAGTAGACTATAGGAAGTCAAAGAGATTTTTGCCAAAGAACATAAAAGCCTCCAAAGCTAGAAGGAAGAGTTAAGAGTAAATCAGAGGGGAAATTGATTAGAGATTAGATAGAAATTATTGACTATGATTCAAAAGGTAAACTTGGTGGTCCATAGGAGATAGTAGACCAATAGAGTTAATCTTATTCCCCAGGTTTTTATTAAAAACAAAACAAAACAAAAAAACCCAAAACAAAGGCTGTTAGGAAGATTACTGCTCTCAAATGCTTCCCTGAAAGAAATGAGCTGAAACCACTGTATCAAATTTTGGACAACACCCACAATATTCTAGGCCAAACTGACAAAAAATAAATGCAGATAAATCACTGTGATTGCAATAGCATAAAAGAGATCCAAAGACCTAAAGAATAATATGGGGAACTGGAGGCTATAACACAGATCCTAGCATTAAAAAAGGCTGCTGGTCTGGCAGATTAGCAAAATACAAAAGTACCTTATTCAAAACAAGGGCTCAAAATGGTTGGCAAGAGATTATAGGCCTTATATCTCCCTTTTATGCCAAGTAAGCAAATGAAATCTAACATAAAGGATGGGTTCACTGAACACTTGTCAGCTGCAGCTCTGCTGAGCTAAGCGGTTGTGCTGTGTTGCACACATCTCAGTGCACGTCTGTGGCTGGCTAAGGAACCTCCGTTCTATATGTATTTATTTTTGCACCCACACTACAGGGCAACAGCTATACAGGGGACACGCTTCTTCTCATGGCAATGGCAAAGTCATAAGCAGGCAATAGGAAATATGTGAAACTGGTTTAGTCTTAAACTGGAACACCTTCATTTCCTTTTAGCCATTTCATTGACCAAACTAGGTTCATGACTGGTCCCAAAGTCAAGGAGTAGGGGGTGAGACTCTACCCACAGAAAGGCTATGGGCAGGGTGGATGAAGAGAGGTATGAAGTTTTTATTTGGTAATACACTGACATATTTTATTAGTGTTCATGCTTGCCATTGTGTCTTTCTTTCCATGCTGTCTGTCTGGATTCAGACTTCTTCTTGGTAATTAACAAAAGTTATTGCAAAGAGGTTATTACAAGGAAACATGTCTTTAAAAAAGGCCAAATTGGGAGCGTGAATAACCTACAAACAGTAGACTATAGGAAGTCAAAGAGATTTTGCCAAAGAACATAAAAGCCTCCAAAGCTAGAAGGAAGAGTTAAGAGTAAATCAGAGGGGAAATTGATTAGAGATTAGATAGAAATTATTGACTATGATTCAAAAGGTAAACTTGGTGGTCCATAGGAGATAGTAGACCAATAGAGTTAATCTTATTCCCCAGGTTTTTATTAAAAACAAAACAAAACAAAAAAACCCAAAACAAAGGCTGTTAGGAAGATTACTGCTCTCAAATGCTTCCCTGAAAGAAATGAGCTGAAACCACTGTATCAAATTTTGGACAACACCCACAATATTCTAGGCCAAACTGACAAAAAATAAATGCAGATAAATCACTGTGATTGCAATAGCATAAAAGAGATCCAAAGACCTAAAGAATAATATGGGGAACTGGAGGCTATAACACAGATCCTAGCATTAAAAAAGGCTGCTGGTCTGGCAGATTAGCAAAATACAAAAGTACCTTATTCAAAACAAGGGCTCAAAATGGTTGGCAAGAGATTATAGGCCTTATATCTCCCTTTTATGCCAAGTAAGCAAATGAAATCTAACATAAAGGATGGGTTCACTGAACACTTGTCAGCTGCAGCTCTGCTGAGCTAAGCCGGGTTGTGCTGTGTTGCACACATCTCAGTGCACGTCTGTGGCTGGCTAAGGAACCTCCGTTCTATATGTATTTATTTTTGCACCCACACTACAGGGCAACAGCTATACAGGGGACACGCTTCTTCTCATGGCAATGGCAAAGTCATAAGCAGGCAATAGGAAATATGTGAAACTGGTTTAGTCTTAAACTGGAACACCTTCATTTCCTTTTAGCCATTTCATTGACCAAACTAGGTTCATGACTGGTCCCAAAGTCAAGGAGTAGGGGGTGAGACTCTACCCACAGAAAGGCTATGGGCAGGGTGGATGAAGAGAGGTATGAAGTTTTTATTTGGTAATACACTGACATATTTTATTAGTGTTCATGCTTGCCATTGTGTCTTTCTTTCCATGCTGTCTGTCTGGATTCAGACTTCTTCTTGGTAATAAAAATATATAAGAATTGATGGATACTTACTATAAAGTATATATACCTTTGTCCGGGCTTCCCTGGTGGTCCAATGGGTAGGGACACCGCCTTGCAGTGCAAGGGACGCCGGTTGGATCCTGGTCTGGGAAGATCCCACATGCTGTGGAGCGGCTGGACCAATGTGTCCAATTACCGAGCCGGAGCTCTGGAGCGCATGCGCCCAGAGCCGGTGCTCTGTAGCGAGAGAGGCCTCTGCAATGGGAGGTCCACACAGGCCGAAGAACAAAGATAAATAGATGAAAGACCAATAGAAGTGCACCCCCGCCAAAAAAAGAAAAAAAAAAATGTAAGAATTGATGGATACTTGCTATAATATATATATATCTTAGTCCGGACTTCCCTGGTCGTACAGTGGGTAAAGAGTCCGCCTTGGGGTGCTGTGTGATGGCCTGGAGGGGTGGGATCAGGGGGATATACATACGACTAATCTGAGAACATACATATCTGTAAACAACAAAACTCTGTAAAAGTTAAAAGTAAAATAAAAGTTAAAAAAAAAAAAAAACGTCCGCCTTGCAGTGCAAGGGGCCCTGGTTCAATCTCTGGCCTGGGAAGATCCCTCGTGCTGCGGAGCAACAGGACCACTGTGTCCAATTATAAGGCAGCACTCTGGGGCACGTGTGCCCAGAGCCGGTGCTCTGTAGTGAGAGGGGTCACTGTAACCAGAGACTCTCAGCAAGGATACCTACTATCTCTACTACTATGCAGCATTGTACTAGAGATGTTAGCCAGTGCAATTCAACAAGAGAGAACTATTAATAATAAAGGTAGGGGATCCTGCAGGGGTGCTGTATGATGGTTTGGAGAGATGGGATGGGGAGATATACATATGACTAATCTGGGATCATACATACCTGTAAACAGCAAAACTATGTAAAAGTAAAAAGTAAAATAAAAATTAAAAAAAAAATAATAAAGGAGTGAGTAAAGACAGAGTACTACTGTTTCTGTTTACCAGTATAAAAGTTGATACTGATGTGTATGTGTCTGTCTTAGCTTTGCTTGCTGAGAATGCGAAGCCCCAATGACCAATGAGCAGATGTAGAATTAAAAACTTGGTTTCACAAAATCATTCTTCAATAAATAAAACCATTTACATTCAGAAAATATCTGATTTTAGGGTTGGGGATGGAGAAAATACAAGATATACTTGGCACATTTTGGAGCTAGTGAGAAAAGTGATGGTAACTTGTTGAAAGGACACAGGAGCCAATTTAAGGAGCTCTCAGTGGTCAAATCTGGGCACTTTGAACAACAAATCAAATAGAAATACTAATGAATTAAAACACATACAATAAAGGAATAATAAATGGAGAAGAGGAACAGCTTTTCTTTAGAAAAGAATTTCAACTAATGAATGAAGCAAGAGTGATGGAAATAGAAAATTACTGTTCAGCAAATAAGTAGTAGGTAAAAAGATGATGAAAAACAAAATACTTACGTAGCTCTAATGTATCTCTCCTGAAGATATTTTTTATTAAATAGGGGGAAAAGTCTTTACAGTGGAGAAGTCTGGAAGACGCCACTGAACTTTGTGATTACAGTTTACATTATCAGTAATTGGAGTGACTGGCATCTTGTGTCTCCTAATCTGACATACTGGGAAGAACATAGCATCTCATCTATGGAATTCTTTCTAAAACTGCATAGCAGACTTTAATAATGAGAACACATCACACAAACAGTCCAAGGGATTCTCAGGAGTCTTCTCCAACAGTTTAAAGGCATCAGCTCTTCAGTATGTGGCCTTCTTTCTGGTCCTACTCTCACATCCGTACACGACTACTGGAAAAACCATAGCTTTGACTATATGGACTGCTTTTCTTCCAAGGAGCAAGTGTCTTTTAATTTCATGGCTGCAGTCACAATCTTCAGTGATTTTGGAGTCCAAGAAAATAAAATCTTTCCCCAGGTCAGTAGGTGTCAGGTATTCTACTGGGGAAGAGTGGAGAAATAGCTACAGAAAGAATGAAGAGGATGAGCCAAAGCAAAAATGGCACCCAGTTATGGTGGTGAAGCTCAAGTCTGATACTGCAAAGGACAGTATTGCATAGGAACTGGAGTGTTAGGTCTGTGAATCAAGGTAAATTGTATGTGGTCAAACAGGAGATGGCAAGAGTAAACATTAACATTTTAGGAATCAGTGAACTAATATTGATGGGAATGGGTGAATTTTTCAGATGAACATTGTATCTACTCCTTTGAGCAAGAATTTTTTAGAAGAAATGGAGTAGCCTTCATAGGGAGGCCACCTACAAGGGAGTCCAAAATGCAGTACTTGGGTGCAGTCTCAAAAATGACAGAATGAACTTGTGGCACGGGCAATTTGGAAAAAACCAGAACAACAAATCAAATAGAAATACTAATGAATTAAAACACATACAATAAAGGAATAATAAATGGAGAAGAGGAACAGCTTTTCTTTAGAAAAGAATTTCAACTAATGAATGAAGCAAGAGTGATGGAAATAGAAAATTACTGTTCAGCAAATAAGTAGTAGGTAAAAAGATGATGAAAAACAAAATACTTACGTAGCTCTAATGTATCTCTCCTGAAGATATTTTTTATTAAATAGGGGGAAAAGTCTTTACAGTGGAGAAGTCTGGAAGACGCCACTGAACTTTGTGATTACAGTTTACATTATCAGTAATTGGAGTGACTGGCATCTTGTGTCTCCTAATCTGACATACTGGGAAGAACATAGCATCTCATCTATGGAATTCTTTCTAAAACTGCATAGCAGACTTTAATAATGAGAACACATCACACAAACAGTCCAAGGGATTCTCAGGAGTCTTCTCCAACAGTTTAAAGGCATCAGCTCTTCAGTATGTGGCCTTCTTTCTGGTCCTACTCTCACATCCGTACACGACTACTGGAAAAACCATAGCTTTGACTATATGGACTGCTTTTCTTCCAAGGAGCAAGTGTCTTTTAATTTCATGGCTGCAGTCACAATCTTCAGTGATTTTGGAGTCCAAGAAAATAAAATCTTTCCCCAGGTCAGTAGGTGTCAGGTATTCTACTGGGGAAGAGTGGAGAAATAGCTACAGAAAGAATGAAGAGGATGAGCCAAAGCAAAAATGGCACCCAGTTATGGTGGTGAAGCTCAAGTCTGATACTGCAAAGGACAGTATTGCATAGGAACTGGAGTGTTAGGTCTGTGAATCAAGGTAAATTGTATGTGGTCAAACAGGAGATGGCAAGAGTAAACATTAACATTTTAGGAATCAGTGAACTAATATTGATGGGAATGGGTGAATTTTTCAGATGAACATTGTATCTACTCCTTTGAGCAAGAATTTTTTAGAAGTAATGGAGTAGCCTTCATAGGGAGGCCACCTACAAGGGAGTCCAAAATGCAGTACTTGGGTGCAGTCTCAAAAATGACAGAATGAACTTGGTTCGTTTCCAGGGCAAACCATTCAACATCATAGTAATCCAAATCTAAGCTGATGAAGAAGTTGAAAGATTCTCTGAACACCTACAAGACCTCCTAGAACTAATATCAAGAAACGATGTCCTTTTCATCACAGGGGACTGTAATCCTAATGCAGGAAGTCCAGAGATAATTGGAGTAATAGGCAAGTTTGGCTCTGGAGTATAAAATGAAACAGGAAAAGGCTAACAGAGTTTTGCCAAGAAAGTGCACTCGTCATTGCAAACACCCTCTTCCAGCAACACAAGAAACGACTTTAAACGTGTACATCCCCAGATGGTCAGTACTGAAATCTGATTGATTGTATTATTTGCAGCCAAAGATGGAGAAGCTCTATAGAGTCAGCAAAAACAAGACCTGGAGCTGACTGTGATCAGATCATGAGCTCCTTATTGCAAAATTCAGGCTTATATTGAAGAAAGTAGGGAAAACCACTAGGTCATTCAGATATGACCTATATCAAATCCCTTATGATTTTACAGTGGAGGTGACAAGTAGATTCAAGGGACTAGATCTCATACAGAGTGCCTGAAGAACTATGGGCAGAGGCTTGTAACATTGTACCAGAGGTGGTGACCAAAACTGTCCCCAAGAGAAAGAAAATCAAGAAGGCAAAGTGATTATCTGAGAAGGGTTTACAAAGAGCTGAGGAAAGAAGAGAAGCAAAAGGCGAAGGAGAAAGCATCTCTAGAAAGAATGAAGAGGATGAGCCAAAGCAAAAATGGCACCCAGTTATGGTGGTGAAGCTCAAGTCTGATACTGCAAAGGACAGTATTGCATAGGAACTGGAGTGTTAGGTCTGTGAATCAAGGTAAATTGTATGTGGTCAAACAGGAGATGGCAAGAGTAAACATTAACATTTTAGGAATCAGTGAACTAATATTGATGGGAATGGGTGAATTTTTCAGATGAACATTGTATCTACTCCTTTGAGCAAGAATTTTTTAGAAGTAATGGAGTAGCCTTCATAGGGAGGCCACCTACAAGGGAGTCCAAAATGCAGTACTTGGGTGCAGTCTCAAAAATGACAGAATGAACTTGGTTCGTTTCCAGGGCAAACCATTCAACATCATAGTAATCCAAATCTAAGCTGATGAAGAAGTTGAAAGATTCTCTGAACACCTACAAGACCTCCTAGAACTAATATCAAGAAACGATGTCCTTTTCATCACAGGGGACTGTAATCCTAATGCAGGAAGTCCAGAGATAATTGGAGTAATAGGCAAGTTTGGCTCTGGAGTATAAAATGAAACAGGGAAAAGGCTAACAGAGTTTTGCCAAGAAAGTGCACTCGTCATTGCAAACACCCTCTTCCAGCAACACAAGAAACGACTTTAAACGTGTACATCCCCAGATGGTCAGTACTGAAATCTGATTGATTGTATTATTTGCAGCCAAAGATGGAGAAGCTCTATAGAGTCAGCAAAAACAAGACCTGGAGCTGACTGTGATCAGATCATGAGCTCCTTATTGCAAAATTCAGGCTTATATTGAAGAAAGTAGGGAAAACCACTAGGTCATTCAGATATGACCTATATCAAATCCCTTATGATTTTACAGTGGAGGTGACAAGTAGATTCAAGGGACTAGATCTCATACAGAGTGCCTGAAGAACTATGGGCAGAGGCTTGTAACATTGTACCAGAGGTGGTGACCAAAACTGTCCCCAAGAGAAAGAAAATCAAGAAGGCAAAGTGATTATCTGAGAAGGGTTTACAAAGAGCTGAGGAAAGAAGAGAAGCAAAAGGCGAAGGAGAAAGCATCTCTAGATTACTCATAATACCTAATACAACGTTCCTGTTTTGTAAATAAGAAACTTGCTGGTGTTCGAGTTTGGCTTTTTGAAACTTTCTGGAACTTTCCTCCCAAATATTTTCCACCTGCAGCTGGTTGAATTTGTGGATACAGAACCCATGGATACAAAAAACTGACTATATACATAAATTTGTATTATTGTTACAATATGTTTATAAACCTGAAATTATTTCATTATAAAAAAAATACATCTTGAAAAAGGAAAAACGATGACACAACATGTGGAAAATTCATACCTAGACTATCTTCCATATCTAGGAAGAGGTAAACAGTTTTCATAAAAATAACATCAAATTTGTATCAGGACACGTTGTTTGTGTCTTTTGGCTGTTTAGCCTCAAACTAGGTATTTGAGCACTCAGATTCTTTATTTGTAAAATGAGGAATATAATTTCCTTGACCATTTAAAAAAAAAATTTTGCTTTTAAAGAGTTTTGTTGTTTACAGCTCTATATAAACCCAAATCCATCATAGGCATATTTTTGATCCCTCCCACTCCCCCCACCCCTACCCTCCAGATTGTTGCCTAGCTATCACGTAAGATCCCTTAGTTCCACAGTGCATTCACAATGGTTATCTCTTTTACATATGATAATATAGGTTTCCATACTACTGTTTCCAAAATTCTCACTCACTCTCCCCTCTCCGCAATGTCCATAGGTCTGTTCTCTATGTCTGTTTCTTCATCACTGCTCTGCGTATTTATTGGTACCATCTTACTGGATTCCATATATATGTGTTAGTATACCGTATTCGACCTTCTATTTTTGGCTTACTTCATTTTGTAAAGTAGATTCTAGATTCATTCACCTCATTAGGAATGATTCTTCTGCATTTCTTTTTACAGCTGAGAAATATTCCATTGTATAAATGTACCATAGCTTCTTAAAAAAAAAAACAAAAAACACTGATTAGGAGAACGATGTTCTTATAATTATTTGTTCGTCATTCAACAAGGTTGCCCAGCTCCAGTTTTTCTAGTTCCCAGAGGTTTTTTTTTTTTTTTTGAGAGGAAAGTAAAGTTTAATAGAGTGGGGGGAAGGAGAGTCGCTGCCAGTACAGCTGGCGGGCTTAAGGGAGAAAGTGGGAGACACTGCTAGAACAGCAGGTCAGCTCAAAAGAGAACTGACCCTAAGCAAGGGTCTTTGATCCATTTTATAGCTAGGGTCTAAGGAGTGGCATAGGGCTCTTAAGGATCATTGCTGATTGGATGTTGTACTGGGTGGGGTAGAGGGATGATTACAGCATGAGGCAAAGACAGTAGGGTCCAAGGAGTGACATAGGAGTCTTCAGGATTGGGTGGTATACCACAGCCTGGAGGAGGGAAAGACAATAAAAGTCTGGTTTATCTCTGCTTGCATTCCAAGACCCTCCTCGCTTACCTTGTTCTTTCATCCTTGGGCACCACATTCCTCCCTCTCTTTATTTTTAGGGCCAGTTCTTTGGCCCCTTTGGATACCCTGCTCATGTCTGACTGTCTACCTATTTCTCTTCTCAGGCATTTGGGTATCAAGTCTCAAGGGAAAAGGGACGGTGACCGCTCTGGCTTCTTCAGGTTGTACAGTGGTATGTGGGGCTCTGGGTTCCCAATGCCTGCTCTCTATCAGGGTACATTTAGGGAGGAAGTTGTGGCTCCACAGAACAATATGGCAGCTTGTTCCAGCACTGTCTGGCTGTTGGCCAGGTGATGTTCTTGCACTATGTAGCCAATCTCCGAGAAACAGACTCACACAGAGTGACAGAGCTGATAGCGGAGGGCAGAAATTTATTACGCCAACAGGCCCACTGGCAGAGTCTCCTCTTAGCCAAGGACCCCAGCTGAATTTTGTGACAACCATTTATGCCCAAAGAATATGTGCCCAAACCCACCTCCCCAAATCTCTCAAACTTTTCCCATAAACATTGTCATGAAGGACATGATTAGAGTAAATCACAGGTTACATTCCAACATGAAGTCTGGTTTCAGTCAGCATAGATTGATTAGGTAAATTTACAATTGATGACCAATCTTTAAATGACAGTGTGCTTTTCTTAGCCCCGGGAGACTTAGATATAGAGTTAACCTCTGGCTTAGATGCCAGGCCTGTTTCTTCATCATACACAGGTCTGGTGGGCTTTTAGTTCTTTATCTCCAGGGCTATGGCTCCTGTTCCTAGGGTTACATAGTTCTAAACATAGCTCAAGGTCACAGGGAAAGTTCTCTTACAAGATGAACTTGTACGTTCTCTTAAGTCTCTTAGGAGAAGGAGTTTGCTCTTTTCCTCCTTCACTATCACTTGTAGATTTGCCGTATTCTGGAAGAAACAAACTTAACAAGAAAGTTAAAGATGCATAGACCAAAGATTAATAGAATTAGAAAAGCTGCTGAGGGTCTAACTAGCCAGGAGAACCAGGACCAGACATTGGTCCCTGATGTTTCTCTAGGTATGAGAAGATGGAAGAATTGGGGGCTCAGAAAAACCTTTACCCCGAAACATCTGACTGTCTGAAAGCCTCTTCTTCCAGTTTTCCCCAGAGCGTAGAGTGCCTTATTTCTGACCTCCACCTGAACAGGAGGGCGCTGAAGGTCGGCAGCTTGCAGTGGTCATGACTTAAAGAGGCAGCTGGCAAGTGCCAACTACCAGTTGACAAAGCCCCTTCACAGCCACATATTTAACCATGTTTTGGGGTCAATTTATGACCATTGCGTCCCACAATGCTGGGATGGCTCATTACCTGGTCTAGCAAAAATTCCATTGATAGGCCACTACAGTATGCATTACTAGACCAAGCCTCATCAGTAGCAAAAGTCTCTGGACCATACCTGTCTTACGGGCCTCTTGGTCCAGGAAAATATTCCCTCTTGTTGCTTCTTTCCATATCTAGAGTTACATTATTGTAATCATTGATTTCATATGGAATTGTATATCAGTATTTTATCATAGGCTCAGTCACACATTAGGTAACATAAGAGACAACAGTTTTCTGAAGCAGGTGACATAGAACATAATATGGCTAGCAGCTACTAGTAAGGTCACAAGTAAGCATTTTAAATTGATTAGGTCAATTTACAATTGATGACCAATCTTTAAATGACAGTGTGCTTTTCTTAGCCCCGGGAGACTTAGATATAGAGTTAACCTCTGGCTTAGATGCCAGGCCTGTTTCTTCATCATACACAGGTCTGGTGGGCTTTTAGTTCTTTATCTCCAGGGCTATGGCTCCTGTTCCTAGGGTTACATAGTTCTAAACATAGCTCAAGGTCACAGGGAAAGTTCTCTTACAAGATGAACTTGTACGTTCTCTTAAGTCTCTTAGGAGAAGGAGTTTGCTCTTTTCCTCCTTCACTATCACTTGTAGATTTGCCGTATTCTGGAAGAAACAAACTTAACAAGAAAGTTAAAGATGCATAGACCAAAGATTAATAGAATTAGAAAAGCTGCTGAGGGTCTAACTAGCCAGGAGAACCAGGACCAGACATTGGTCCCTGATGTTTCTCTAGGTATGAGAAGATGGAAGAATTGGGGGCTCAGAAAAACCTTTACCCCGAAACATCTGACTGTCTGAAAGCCTCTTCTTCCAGTTTTCCCCAGAGCGTAGAGTGCCTTATTTCTGACCTCCACCTGAACAGGAGGGCGCTGAAGGTCGGCAGCTTGCAGTGGTCATGACTTAAAGAGGCAGCTGGCAAGTGCCAACTACCAGTTGACAAAGCCCCTTCACAGCCACATATTTAACCATGTTTTGGGGTCAATTTATGACCATTGCGTCCCACAATGCTGGGATGGCTCATTACCTGGTCTAGCAAAAATTCCATTGATAGGCCACTACAGTATGCATTACTAGACCAAGCCTCATCAGTAGCAAAAGTCTCTGGACCATACCTGTCTTACGGGCCTCTTGGTCCAGGAAAATATTCCCTCTTGTTGCTTCTTTCCATATCTAGAGTTACATTATTGTAATCATTGATTTCATATGGAATTGTATATCAGTATTTTATCATAGGCTCAGTCACACATTAGGTAACATAAGAGACAACAGTTTTCTGAAGCAGGTGACATAGAACATAATATGGCTAGCAGCTACTAGTAAGGTCACAAGTAAGCATTTTAAATAACTGAATTAAAACTTTTAGCAAAATGACATTATTAAATTTATCTAATAGCTCATATTGCGTTACATTTGTTTTAGAAGCTTCATCACTTGACGTACTTTCCTTGCTGACAAACAGATATAACAATATTTAACTTATATTAAACCTAGTCACAATGAAAATATTATACTTAATGACTGTTAGACATGCCTACATTAATTAGGTCAACAAATAAACATTAATAACAGATATTTAATACCGAGTATTTCCCAGTTCACATGAACCTGAAATGCTTTAGGTTAATTTCTGTTGTATTCAGAATTGTTTGATTTGTTAACATTTACTTTTCTTTAGGCCAATTAAATTAGTGTTCATTTATGACTTCAGCATTATCAAAACAAAGACAAAAACACACACTGAGACATACATAAATCCAGATGGACAGATAGAGATGTTATGGTTTTCAGCCTGAGATTTAAAATGTCTCTTTGACCCCTCATTTTTCAGCTTGAAGTTCTAATTTGCCCAAGGCTGAGGTTTCAGGCAAAATGGGCTGTGTATTTCAAGGGCATGGCAAGGGCTAACTTCGAGCTTTTCTGTAGGTAGGCCTTTTAACAAGCTAGCTACTTTTAATTGCGTATGCAAAGTGAGTAAAGGAATTTTCAGGGGTCGAGAAGCTTGGTCCCTTCTCACTGTGAGAGACAGGAGTAGTTAGAATGGAAATTTTTAGAATTTTCAGGAGCCAGGAAAGTGTGATCCCTCCACATCTGAGAGATAGGAGTAGTTAGAAGGGGAGTATAGGAGAAAGACCTAGACCAAAAGGGAACCTCAGAATCTTTTCTACAAGGTCCTTTGAGGGCCATCTTGGCTGAGGAAGAGGAAGTGAGACTAAGCAGAAAGAAAACTGAAGATGCCGCCTAAAATCTTATCAGGGAGATAGTGGTCAGGGAAAGATGGGCTCCATGTTTTGCTTCAACCACTGTGTGCCTACCACGATGCATGGAAGTTGTCTTGCTGGGGGTAGATGCCCTTGTGGCCTGATCCGTTCTGTGACCCCCTTATCCTCACACGGGAGTCTTGAAGTGGCAGGCACCCTAGCAGCTTTTAAATGCCTGGCCTGTGCCCACACAATATTATTTGGCCTAGTCCTCAGCTAGAAAGAAGTCAAAAGGAGAGACCCTCACCCATTTGGGCAGCAGCTGCTGGGGCACAGTGAGCAGTGGGGCCTTTGGAACACACCAGAGGGTAACCCTGGCTGCAGTTCCTTGGTTGTTTCCACAGCCACTGGCCTGTTTGCAGAGGGTCCCCATGAGAAAGGTGATACAGAGCAAGGTTGGGGAAGAAACCCCAAGCTTCCCCATATGGATCACCAAAATGTCGAGGTCCGTGTGCGGGTTGCAAAAGAATTTCCAGACACGAGGCAGACTGAGAGGAAAGTTAAGTTTTTTAGAGTGGGAGAAGGGAAAGTCGCTGCCAATACAGCAGGCCAGCTTAAGGGAGAAAGTGGGAGACGCTGCTAGAACAGTGGGTTGACTCAAAGGAGAACCGACTACCATACCTTTCTTGTCTATTCATTTGTCGATGGACGTCTAGGTTGCTTCCATGTTCTAGCTATTGTATGGAGAGCTGCAATGAACATTGGGGTACAGACGTCTCTTTCCATTTTAATTTCATCAGGGTACAAACTGGATAGTGGTATTGCTGGGTCATATGGTGCTTTTATTCTTAGTTTTTTAAGGAATCTCCACATACTGTCTTCCATAGTGGTTGTACCAATTTACATTCCCACCAACAATGCAAGAGTGTTCCCTTTTCTCTGAACCCTCTCCAGCATTTATTATCTGCAGATTTTTTGATGATGACCATTCGGACTGATGTGAGGTGATATCCCATTGTAGTTTTGACTTGTATTTCTCTAATAATAAGTGACGTTGAACATCGTTTCATGTGTTTTTTGGCCATTTGTATGTCTTCTTTGGAGAGATGTCTCTTTAGGTCTTCTTCCCATTTTTTGGTTGAGTTGTTTGTTTGTTTGGTGTTGAGTTGTATGATGCTGTTTTTGGTTCTTGCTTCTGCCATTTGTTGTTTCTTGCTGGGGGTAGATGCCCTTGTGGCCTGATCCGTTCTGTGACCCCCTTATCCTCACACGGGAGTCTTGAAGTGGCAGGCACCCTAGCAGCTTTTAAATGCCTGGCCTGTGCCCACACAATATTATTTGGCCTAGTCCTCAGCTAGAAAGAAGTCAAAAGGAGAGACCCTCACCCATTTGGGCAGCAGCTGCTGGGGCACAGTGAGCAGTGGGGCCTTTGGAACACACCAGAGGGTAACCCTGGCTGGAGTTCCTCAGTTGCTTCCACAGCCACTGGCCTGTTTACAGAGGGTCTCTGTGAGAAAGGTGATGCAGAGCAAGGTGGGGGGAGAAATCCCAAGCTTCCCTGTACGGGCCACCAAAATGTCGAGGTCCGTGCGCGGGTTGGAAAAGAATTTCCAGACGTGAGGCAGGGTGAGAGGAAAATAAAGTTTATTAGAGTGGGGGAAGGGAGAGTCGCTGCCAGCCCAGCAGGCCAGCTGAAGGGAGAAAGTGGGAGACGCTGCTAGAACAGTGGGTTGACTCAAAGGAGAACCGACTACCATACCTTTCTTGTCTATTCATTTGTCGATGGACGTCTAGGTTGCTTCCATGTTCTAGCTATTGTATGGAGAGCTGCAATGAACATTGGGGTACAGACGTCTCTTTCCATTTTAATTTCATCAGGGTACAAACTGGATAGTGGTATTGCTGGGTCATATGGTGCTTTTATTCTTAGTTTTTTAAGGAATCTCCACATACTGTCTTCCATAGTGGTTGTACCAATTTACATTCCCACCAACAATGCAAGAGTGTTCCCTTTTCTCTGAACCCTCTCCAGCATTTATTATCTGCAGATTTTTTGATGATGACCATTCGGACTGATGTGAGGTGATATCCCATTGTAGTTTTGACTTGTATTTCTCTAATAATAAGTGACGTTGAACATCGTTTCATGTGTTTTTTGGCCATTTGTATGTCTTCTTTGGAGAGATGTCTCTTTAGGTCTTCTTCCCATTTTTTGGTTGAGTTGTTTGTTTGTTTGGTGTTGAGTTGTATGAGCTGCTTGTATATTTTGGAAATTAATTCTTTGTCAGTTCTCTGGCCATTTTGAGTATCAAATAAGGTAAGCTGATTTAAAGAAAGCCCTATAATCTATAAATTACTGTACAAATTATAACTAGTAATGATAACTATCATTATGCCTTGTTCTGGATAAGATCAGAAATCAGATCCTTTTCTTAATATTTATAACTGCTGTGGAGAAGTATAGAGCAGTTTTTAAAATATTCTTGTGGCACCCTACTGTGCTGGCTTCTAAATTCTTATGGTGGTGGTCATTTAATCGCTAAGTTGTATCTGATTCTTGCGATAGCATGGACTGTAGCCTGCCAGGCTCCTCTGTTCATGGGATTTCTCAGGCAATAATAGTGGAGTGGGTTGCCATTTCTTTCTCCAGGGGATCTTCCCTACCAAGGGATCAAACCTGGGTCTCTTGCATTGCAGGTGGATTCTTCACTGACTGAACACCAGGTGAAAAGCATTAGTCACTTGATCCTCTTTGACTCTTTGTGACCCCATGGATTGTAGTCTACCAAGTTCCTCTGCCCATGGGATTTCCCAGACAAGAATACTGGAGTTGCCATTTCTTTCTTCAGGAGATCTTCCCAACCCAGGGACTGAACCCTGGTCTCCCACATTGTGGGCAAATTCTTTACCATCTGAGCCACCAGGGAAGCCCTAACTCCATATGAGTGGAAATAAATGGAAGCCGGGCCTTGATGGGGAGCAAGGCAAGTAATGTACCTGAGGATAAACCAAGTATCTGCCACATGTGTAAAGAAAGGATTGAGTGCCATTTAACAGATACAGATAAATGGCCTGAATCTCCTTCTGGAAGAGATCCCGAGAAGGTCTGCATGAAGTCTGGTTACACAGACCGACATGCTTATCATAATGTTTCAGACTTAATGTAGCAAAAGGTGGCAAATTACCATTTGGAAATGTATGCTTGGTGACTGTTATCTGGATAGACAAATAGCCAACATAGTTTATGCTGCATCCCTGGGTTGGAGTTAAGAAAGAGCCTGACTGTCATGGAGTAGGTCTGGGCTCAGGGCCTTTCCAGCAGTGATCCTGGAGGCCTCCTTGGTTTTGCGCTGCCCAGCATCATCCGGAGGTATTCACTAAGGTGCTGAGTTGTGCCCCAAAACCCCCGTTGTTTCTGGCCCAGGGGAAAGTATCTGAACTCCTGATTGGTAGGGACAGGAGATCTATGATGTGTTATTTGTGTTTCTGTGCCTCTGGTCTCAGGAAACATTGACAAGAACGGTAACTACGATATTAATGCAGACTACTTTTGAATAATGCAGGTATGATGACGTAAGTCCACTTAAATCCCACTTTCAGGGATTTGTGGCAATTTGAAAAAACTTGTAGATGAACCTCATAGCTTAGAAATAGTGAAAAATTATGAAAATGTGTGTTATGAATGCATAAAATATATCTAGATATACACATAACATTTGGAGAAGGAAATGGCAACCCACTCCAGTGTTCTTGCCTGGGAAATCCCATGAACAGAGGAGCCTGGTGGGCTATAGTCCATGGGGTTGCAAAGAAGCTGGACATGACAGAGCGACTAAGCAATAACAACCATACACATAACATACAAAATATGTGTCGATTGACTATGTTTTGGGGAAGTTTCTGGTCGACAATAGACTATCAGCAGTTAAGAGTATTTTGAGGTCATAAGTTACATGCAGAGTTTTTCATTACAGGGGTGGGAGGATGGTCATTGTCCCTAAACACACCCAAGTTGTTCAAATGTCAGCTGTAATATTTATTGAGCATTTATGCTACATGAGGCTCAGTTCTAAGCATTTTGCATATATGAATTCATTTAATCTTCAAACAAGGCAAGTAATGTACCTGAGGATAAACCAAGTATCTGCCACATGTGTAAAGAAAGGATTGAGTGCCATTTAACAGATACAGATAAATGGCCTGAATCTCCTTCTGGAAGAGATCCGAGAAGGTCTGCATGAAGTCTGGTTACACAGACCGACATGCTTATCATAATGTTTCAGACTTAATGTAGCAAAAGGTGGCAAATTACCATTTGGAAATGTATGCTTGGTGACTGTTATCTGGATAGACAAATAGCCAACATAGTTTATGCTGCATCCCTGGGTTGGAGTTAAGAAAGAGCCTGACTGTCATGGAGTAGGTCTGGGCTCAGGGCCTTTCCAGCAGTGATCCTGGAGGCCTCCTTGGTTTTGCGCTGCCCAGCATCATCCGGAGGTATTCACTAAGGTGCTGAGTTGTGCCCCAAAACCCCCGTTGTTTCTGGCCCAGGGGAAAGTATCTGAACTCCTGATTGGTAGGGACAGGAGATCTATGATGTGTTATTTGTGTTTCTGTGCCTCTGGTCTCAGGAAACATTGACAAGAACGGTAACTACGATATTAATGCAGACTACTTTTGAATAATGCAGGTATGATGACGTAAGTCCACTTAAATCCCACTTTCAGGGATTTGTGGCAATTTGAAAAAACTTGTAGATGAACCTCATAGCTTAGAAATAGTGAAAAATTATGAAAATGTGTGTTATGAATGCATAAAATATATCTAGATATACACATAACATTTGGAGAAGGAAATGGCAACCCACTCCAGTGTTCTTGCCTGGGAAATCCCATGAACAGAGGAGCCTGGTGGGCTATAGTCCATGGGGTTGCAAAGAAGCTGGACATGACAGAGCGACTAAGCAATAACAACCATACACATAACATACAAAATATGTGTCGATTGACTATGTTTTGGGGAAGTTTCTGGTCGACAATAGACTATCAGCAGTTAAGAGTATTTTGAGGTCATAAGTTACATGCAGAGTTTTTCATTACAGGGGTGGGAGGATGGTCATTGTCCCTAAACACACCCAAGTTGTTCAAATGTCAGCTGTAATATTTATTGAGCATTTATGCTACATGAGGCTCAGTTCTAAGCATTTTGCATATATGAATTCATTTAATCTTCAAACAGCCCCAGCGAGTAATGATCATTTTAGAAATGAAAAAATGAGACATAAAGTGACTTGCTCAGGACCACATAGCTTGGGAAATAGAGTCAGAGTTTAAACTCAAGAAGCCTCTCTCCTGACCTTGCTATCTCCACCCTAGGTTGTTGTGAGGATCAAGACGGAAAAATATCTGAAAAAGATTGTGTAAAATCAAAAGGCAAGACTTACAGCATATTTATTGCTTGGAAGGTAATAATAAAGAATATAATCTGCAGCACCTACCTTGGCAGCATTTGGTAATAATTCCACATGTAAAATTTCAATTAAGAATAAAACAGAGTATTGAAAAATCTCTTTATTTTTTGAAACCATAACCAAGTTTAGAAGAGATACCTTGCTAACTAAGAAGAACAGACAAGGTAGTGTTTGAGCTTATTTTCCCAATTCTCTGAATGCAAAATCTAATTCAGGCCAGAGTATCAGTTTTTCAGCAAATGGAGATTTTCTGTGGTCCAATTCGTCTTGTAACATTTCCTTCCACTCTGCTTTTAGGATGAAGCAGCTTAATTTACAAGTAAAAAAAGAAAATGTTTTGCTTTTGCATGTTTTGTGATGTATTAATGTATAAAAAGATTAATTAGCATAAAAGATTAATTACAAGGCACTTGAACTAAATGAATGTTAATTATGATGAAAGTGGAACATAACCCACTTCATTAGCAGAACAGGGAAAATGAAATTGGCATGTTCCCAACCACACAACAGGTGAACAAAGGCAGGTAGGTTAGGTTTCAGAATAGCACAGAAGCCTGGTAATTGGTGTCCAGCTAGTGAACTGAGCCACAGGGCAATGATAGTCTTACAGAGCCCCAGGGGGCACAAAATAGTTCTGGTCGACAATAGACTATCAGCAGTTAAGAGTATTTTGAGGTCATAAGTTACATGCAGAGTTTTTCATTACAGGGGTGGGAGGATGGTCATTGTCCCTAAACACACCCAAGTTGTTCAAATGTCAGCTGTAATATTTATTGAGCATTTATGCTACATGAGGCTCAGTTCTAAGCATTTTGCATATATGAATTCATTTAATCTTCAAACAGCCCCAGCGAGTAATGATCATTTTAGAAATGAAAAAATGAGACATAAAGTGACTTGCTCAGGACCACATAGCTTGGGAAATAGAGTCAGAGTTTAAACTCAAGAAGCCTCTCTCCTGACCTTGCTATCTCCACCCTAGGTTGTTGTGAGGATCAAGACGGAAAAATATCTGAAAAAGATTGTGTAAAATCAAAAGGCAAGACTTACAGCATATTTATTGCTTGGAAGGTAATAATAAAGAATATAATCTGCAGCACCTACCTTGGCAGCATTTGGTAATAATTCCACATGTAAAATTTCAATTAAGAATAAAACAGAGTATTGAAAAATCTCTTTATTTTTTGAAACCATAACCAAGTTTAGAAGAGATACCTTGCTAACTAAGAAGAACAGACAAGGTAGTGTTTGAGCTTATTTTCCCAATTCTCTGAATGCAAAATCTAATTCAGGCCAGAGTATCAGTTTTTCAGCAAATGGAGATTTTCTGTGGTCCAATTCGTCTTGTAACATTTCCTTCCACTCTGCTTTTAGGATGAAGCAGCTTAATTTACAAGTAAAAAAAGAAAATGTTTTGCTTTTGCATGTTTTGTGATGTATTAATGTATAAAAAGATTAATTAGCATAAAAGATTAATTACAAGGCACTTGAACTAAATGAATGTTAATTATGATGAAAGTGGAACATAACCCACTTCATTAGCAGAACAGGGAAAATGAAATTGGCATGTTCCCAACCACACAACAGGTGAACAAAGGCAGGTAGGTTAGGTTTCAGAATAGCACAGAAGCCTGGTAATTGGTGTCCAGCTAGTGAACTGAGCCACAGGGCAATGATAGTCTTACAGAGCCCCAGTGGGCACACTTGGCCTCCACATTCCCTGATTAAACAAAATCATGTTTGGAGAAACTCCCAAGTATTTTGAAACACAGTTAGTGACATGCCTGGGCTCAGCAGCTATTAGGCTATTCATTTACCTCTTTGTGCTCTGATAGCTTCTTCTCACTTTCCTTTGAAGGCACTTTTTCTGTCCTTTAAACATGACATTCCTTACTGGTCTATCCCTGGTCTCTCTTTTCACCCTATGTGCCCTGCTGCATTTGTTGGGTTCACTCTTGTAGACATAAACACCAACTATGTGTTGATTTATTTCAAATCTTTTTCCCTGGACCCTCTGTTGTAAGTTACCCTGGCTATTGTTCATCAGTATCTTGACACTTCATAGGCATTTCAAACCAAACTGTCCACAAAGGAGCTCGTCATCCTCCTAAATTCCCTGTCCTGATTTGCGGTGGCCCTCTTGGTCAGGAAGATTCCCTGGAGAAGGAAATGGCAACCCATTCCTGTATTCTTGCCTTGAGAATTCCATAGACAGAAGAGTCTGGCAGGCTAAGTCCATGAGGCTGCAAAGAGTTGGACACAACTAAGCTACTAACACACATATGTCACCCACCCAGTTCAGCCAATCAGAATCAGAGAATTGTCACTATTCTCGTTCTTACCACATTGCTCTTCTAGAAAAAATGTTCTTATTCAGATGTAAGTCACATATCACAAAACATTAATCCAATGACTTTTAGTCATTGACTATGACCACAGTCAGTTCTAGAATATTCTCATCACCCACAAAGAGCACCCCTTAGCCATTCTCCCAGTCCCTCTTCTTTCCAGTCTCTGGCAATCATGAATCTACTTCAAATGTCTGTAGTCTTGCCAATTCTGGATATTTCATATGAATAGAATTATACAATATGTGGCCTTTTGTGATTGGCTCCTGTCACTTAGCAAAATGTTTTGAGGTTCATCCCTGTTGTAGTAAGTATAGTACTTTAGTTCTTTTCAGTGGTTAAATATTCCATTGTGCTCATTGTTTCTTTCTGCTTTTTTTTCCTTTTCATTTATTTATTTATTTATTTATGGCTATTTTGGGTTTTTACTGCTGCCACAGGTTCTTCTCTAGTTGCAGGGAAGAGGGCTACTCTTTAGTTGAGGTGAGCAGGCTTCTCTTGTTGTGGAACTCAGGCTCTGGGGCACACGGGCTTCAGTGTTTGCTGCTTCGAGGCTCTAGAGCACAGGTGCAATAAGTTGTGGCTCACAGGCCCAGTTGCTCCACAGCATTTGGGATCTTCCTGGTTCAGGGATTGAACCCGTGTCTCCTGCATTGGCAGGCAAACTCTTTACCAATGAGCTACCAGGGAAGCCTGCTTATTGTTTCTTGAATGGACAATTGTATAAATTCCTTACTACCAGTCTTACTCCCCTCCAAGTCCATTCTTTGTGCTGTTTCCAGAGCACCGTATAAGCATGAATCTGATTTTATCCTGCTTCAAATCTTTTGCTGGCTCCCCACTCTTTCCACAAGGAGGTTTAAATGCAGAGGCATGGTTCTAGGGGGCTCCCACTGACTACCCAGCTTCCTTTACACCCTTCTCCTGTACTCTGGGCAGAGGGGACCACCTACTCTGTCTGTTCTAGATGGAGTGATCTCTTCCTCTCTTTGCAGGTGCAGCTTCTCTGCCAGGAATGTTCTTTCCCATAGACTCTGCCAAGCACACGCCTGCTCATCCTTCTCTTCTCATACGTCATCACTTCTGTGAGTTTCCATAAGATCTGACGTCAAGGTAAGTTTCCTTCCTTCTTTTGATCTTATAAAAGTTAATTGACTTGGCAAACAGGTTCTATTAGGGTATGTTGCTAAAATTATTTGTGAATCTCTGTGAATTAAATCCAGGAACTAAGTTTTGCTTCTTACTCTGTGCTCAGGGCCTGGCACAGAGCACCCCTTAGCCATTCTCCCAGTCCCTCTTCTTTCCAGTCTCTGGCAATCATGAATCTACTTCAAATGTCTGTAGTCTTGCCAATTCTGGATATTTCATATGAATAGAATTATACAATATGTGGCCTTTTGTGATTGGCTCCTGTCACTTAGCAAAATGTTTTGAGGTTCATCCCTGTTGTAGTAAGTATAGTACTTTAGTTCTTTTCAGTGGTTAAATATTCCATTGTGCTCATTGTTTCTTTCTGCTTTTTTTTCCTTTTCATTTATTTATTTATTTATTTATGGCTATTTTGGGGTTTTTTACTGCTGCCACAGGTTCTTCTCTAGTTGCAGGGAAGAGGGCTACTCTTTAGTTGAGGTGAGCAGGCTTCTCTTGTTGTGGAACTCAGGCTCTGGGGCACACGGGCTTCAGTGTTTGCTGCTTCGAGGCTCTAGAGCACAGGTGCAATAAGTTGTGGCTCACAGGCCCAGTTGCTCCACAGCATTTGGGATCTTCCTGGTTCAGGGATTGAACCCGTGTCTCCTGCATTGGCAGGCAAACTCTTTACCAATGAGCTACCAGGGAAGCCTGCTTATTGTTTCTTGAATGGACAATTGTATAAATTCCTTACTACCAGTCTTACTCCCCTCCAAGTCCATTCTTTGTGCTGTTTCCAGAGCACCGTATAAGCATGAATCTGATTTTATCCTGCTTCAAATCTTTTGCTGGCTCCCCACTCTTTCCACAAGGAGGTTTAAATGCAGAGGCATGGTTCTAGGGGGCTCCCACTGACTACCCAGCTTCCTTTACACCCTTCTCCTGTACTCTGGGCAGAGGGGACCACCTACTCTGTCTGTTCTAGATGGAGTGATCTCTTCCTCTCTTTGCAGGTGCAGCTTCTCTGCCAGGAATGTTCTTTCCCATAGACTCTGCCAAGCACACGCCTGCTCATCCTTCTCTTCTCATACGTCATCACTTCTGTGAGTTTCCATAAGATCTGACGTCAAGGTAAGTTTCCTTCCTTCTTTTGATCTTATAAAAGTTAATTGACTTGGCAAACAGGTTCTATTAGGGTATGTTGCTAAAATTATTTGTGAATCTCTGTGAATTAAATCCAGGAACTAAGTTTTGCTTCTTACTCTGTGCTCAGGGCCTGGCACAGAGCCTAGAATACAGGAAGAAGTTGATAAATATTTGTTAAATAAACAAATGCTTGGATATATCCAAGAAGTATGTTTTAAATATTCCTGTTAGCAGCTTATAGACTCATAAACAACGTGAATATTTTTGTTTGAGCACATGGTAAAAACTGAGGTTACTAACGATCAGACTATTCTACAAAAAAACGAAGCAAAGCTCCTATTAAAAATCATAGAATTCTTATTACATGGGACTGGCTTAATTTATTTATCAAAAATTCACTAGACAATCGTTGACTATTCTGTTTCATTCTGGCAAATAATAGCTTAAGGATCTCAGAAAATAGCTGGTTCATAGAAAGAATCTGCTTTTGAATTTCAGTGTATAAAGTGTGTTCCACCTGTGTACAATGAATTTAAAAAAAGTTTTTTTTTTCATTTAGTTGTGCAGGTCTTAGTTGCAGGATATGGGAATGTTTTGATAGTTTTGAGAATATTAAAAAATTTCAATTTTGAATTCTTACTCTAATCATAACAATAGTATAAGAATGTCCTTTTGCACTTCTTAATCCGAGGTGGAATTGTAAAAGTTAATTGAGGGCTTCCCTGGTGGTCCAGTGGGTAAGGACAATGCCTTGCAGTGCAAGGGACGCCCGTTCGATCCCTGGCCTGGGAAGATCCCACGTGCCGCGGAGCGGCTGGACCGATGTGTCCAATGACCGAGCCGGAGATCTGGAGCGCATGCGCCCAGAGCCGGCGCTCTGCAAGACAGACGCCACCGCGATGGGAGGCCCACATGGGCCAAAGAACAAAGATGGATGCAAATGGACAAATGAAAGACCAATAGAAGTGGCCCGCCTGCTCCCCTCCCCCCCCCCCCCACCCCCACCAAAATAAATAAATAAATCTAAAAAAAAAAAAGTTAATTGATTTGGCAAACAGGTTTACGAGGTATGCAATGTTCGAAGGCAGATCGCAGCCTGTACATGCTGCATCACATAGGAGGGTTAGTTGAAGCCGTGCTCTCAACCATTCAGGGCTAGTGAAAGTCAAATGGGTAAGCTGCCCAAATATTTTTTCTCTTTCCCTCTCTGCCTTTCTCTTCTTGTTGGAAAATTACTCAAACTAGCTAGTTGGACTCTTAGAACTCAAATTCTGATTAGTAAAGCACTACAAATATCTGTCAACCTCCCACCACAGGGCAATCTGGGGGTGGATCTATGGAAGTTGAATTCTCACACACAGAAAGAAGGATAATGAATGTATGTAAAGAACCTTATTTCCAGTGTTCTGGCCAAGGGCAAACCTTCATATACATTAACAAGATCTTTATTGCCTCACAAGGTACCATTAGGCCATCTCAGAATCCTAAACCCCTGGTGTCTGAGAAACAGCAGGGACACTCTGCTTCTGAACAACATGGCCTTGCACATACTCTATGTCAGACAGAATTTTCAAGGAACATTTGGGTGATGCATAGGGCCTGTTCATATATAAAAATATACTTGATAGAACACTTTTGTTCCCTGAAGTCTTAATGCATTGATTGTCTTTTTATTACCCAAGTAATATGAGGTCATACATTGCCCTTTTTTGTGTTTTAGTTGTTTTCCACATTACCTCTTTCTTTCCAATGGTATTTTAAGAATACTTAAAGCAGAGTCTTGGAATTCAGACATTTCGAGCAAAATCAGTCAGTGCTGGGCAAGACTTTATAATACTTGGTTTGGATTAGCATTCCTACTGACTATAATGATCAAGTCTCAAAACTTACTTTATCCCTATGACTGATTCATGTTGATATTTGGAAGAAGCCAACAAAATTCTATAAAGTAATTAACCTTCAATTTAAAAAATTAATAAAAGAACAAAGCCAAAATAAATAAATAAATAAAATAAACCTTTGTCCTGGTAAAAATCCTGGCAAGTTATTTTGTAGATATTGACAAACCGATGCTAATTTTCTGGGGAGGCAAAAGATCCAGAATAGCCCACACAGTATTGAAGGAGAACAAAGTAAGACGACTGAAACTAATTAACATCATGATTTTACTGTTCTGCTACAGTGATCAAGACCGTGTGGTGTTCTTTCTTATTGAATTTGTCTTCATATTACTGAGTTATAAAAGTCTTATAAATGTCCTGAATACAAATCTCTGGTAAATGCATTGTGACTATATTCTTGGTCAGTTTGTAGCTTGAGATTTTTTCTTTAATGCTGGCTTTCAAAGAACAAACATTTTTTTTTATAGAAGCAAAAAAAAAAAAAAATGACAGCGTGGTATTGGCGAAATAATAGACAGGTAGATCAGTGGCACAGACTAGAGAGCCCAGAAAGAGACCGACATAGTGTGAGTCAATAACTTTGAAAAGAAGTGAAGGAACTACAATGGATAGAAGATAGCCCTTTCAGAAAATGGTGCTGGAACAATTGGACATCCACATGACAAGAGGAATTTAGACAGACTTTACAACCTACAAGAATTAACTGGAAAGAGATCCCAGATCTAAATGTAAAATTCAAAACTAATAAACTCCTGGAAGAGAGCATCAGAGAAATTCTAGATGATTTTGAGTATGGCAATGACTTTTAAAATACAACACCAAGGCACAAAAATCATGAAAAAACCCCTGACATACTGAGCTTCAATAAAATTAAAAACTCCTGCTCTCAAAAGACACTGTCAGGAAAATGAGAAGACAAGACAGTCTGGCAGAAGATATTCACAGAAGAAATATCTGATAGAGGACTGTATGGAAGACATACAAAGAATACTTAAAACTTAGCAATAAGGAAATGAACGAACTAATTAAAAAATAAGCAAAAGAGGGCTTCCCTGGTGGTCCAGTGGGTAAGGACACTGCCTTGAAGTGCAAGGGGCGCCGGTTCGATCCCTGGCCTGGGAAGATCCCACGTGCCATGGAGCTGCTGGACCAATGTGTCCAACTACTGAGCTGGAGCTCTGGAGTGCGTGCGCCCAGAGCCAGTACTCTGCAACAAGAGAGGCCACTGTGATGGGAGGCCCGCATAGGCCAAAGAACAAAGATAAATAAATGAAAGATCAGCAGAAGTGGCCAAAAAGAAAAAAAAAATGAGCAAAAGATCTGAGTAGAAACTTCACTAAGCAAAATATACTGATACGAAATAAACATATGAAAAGATGTTCTTCATCATATGTCATAAAGGAACTGCACATTAAGCAACAATGAACTACTTCTACACACCTGTGAGAGTGGCTAAAATCCAAAACTTTGACAACAAATGATGCTGGGGATGTAGAACATCAGAAACTCTCACGACCGCTGGTGGGAATGAAAAATGGTACAGTCACTTTTGAAGACATTTTGTGGTTACAAAATTATACACACACTTAATATACAATCCAGCAAACACACTCTTTGGTATTTATCCAAGCTAGATGAAAGCCTCACAAAAATATGCACACACGTATTTATAGAAGCTCAATTCATAATTTCTAAAACTTGGAAGCAACCAAGATGGCCTGCAGTAGGTGAATGGATGAATAAACGGTGGTACATCTGGACAAAGGGGTATTTCCAGCACTAGCAATAAGTGAGCTATTGAGCCATGAGAAGATGTGGAAGAAACTTAAATGCATATTAATTACTAAGTGAAAGAAACTGTGTGAGTTTCTATTAGATACTATATGAATCCAACCATATGACATTCTGGAAAAGGCAAAACTTTTAAGACAGTAAAAAGATCAGTGGCTGACAAGAGTGAGACAAGAAGGGAAATAACTAGGCAGAGCAGAGAAGAGCTCTAGGGCAGTGCAGCGACTGTGTGTGACACTACGATGGTGAATATGTGTCATATATTTGTCAAAATCCACGGACTATTCAACACCAAGAGTGAATGCACAAAGAAGATGTGGTACATATACACAGAATATCACTCAGATATAAAGGAACAAACTTGGGTGATCTATAAAATGTGCATGGACCTAGACAAGCTTGCGGGGCTCGGACGCTGGCGCCCTGGGAAGATCCCACGTGCCATGGAGCTGCTGGACCAATGTGTCCAACTACTGAGCTGGAGCTCTGGAGTGCGTGCGCCCAGAGCCAGTACTCTGCAACAAGAGAGGCCACTGTGATGGGAGGCCCGCATAGGCCAAAGAACAAAGATAAATAAATGAAAGATCAGCAGAAGTGGCCAAAAAGAAAAAAAAAATGAGCAAAAGATCTGAGTAGAAACTTCACTAAGCAAAATATACTGATACGAAATAAACATATGAAAAGATGTTCTTCATCATATGTCATAAAGGAACTGCACATTAAGCAACAATGAACTACTTCTACACACCTGTGAGAGTGGCTAAAATCCAAAACTTTGACAACAAATGATGCTGGGGATGTAGAACATCAGAAACTCTCACGACCGCTGGTGGGAATGAAAAATGGTACAGTCACTTTTGAAGACATTTTGTGGTTACAAAATTATACACACACTTAATATACAATCCAGCAAACACACTCTTTGGTATTTATCCAAGCTAGATGAAAGCCTCACAAAAATATGCACACACGTATTTATAGAAGCTCAATTCATAATTTCTAAAACTTGGAAGCAACCAAGATGGCCTGCAGTAGGTGAATGGATGAATAAACGGTGGTACATCTGGACAAAGGGGTATTTCCAGCACTAGCAATAAGTGAGCTATTGAGCCATGAGAAGATGTGGAAGAAACTTAAATGCATATTAATTACTAAGTGAAAGAAACTGTGTGAGTTTCTATTAGATACTATATGAATCCAACCATATGACATTCTGGAAAAGGCAAAACTTTTAAGACAGTAAAAAGATCAGTGGCTGACAAGAGTGAGACAAGAAGGGAAATAACTAGGCAGAGCAGAGAAGAGCTCTAGGGCAGTGCAGCGACTGTGTGTGACACTACGATGGTGAATATGTGTCATATATTTGTCAAAATCCACGGACTATTCAACACCAAGAGTGAATGCACAAAGAAGATGTGGTACATATATACAACAGAATATCACTCAGATATAAAAAGGAACAAACTTGGGTGATCTATAAAAATGTGCATGGACCTAGAGTCTGTCATAGAAAATGGAGTAGGTCGGAAAGAGAAAAACAAATCTCGTATATTCATGCATAGATGTGGAATCTAGGAAAAAAAGTGGTACAGATAAGCCTATTTACAGGGCAGGAATAAAGACACAGATGTAGAGAGTGGATATGTGAACCCGGGGGTGGGGAAAGAGGAAGGTGGGACGAATTTGACCTAGAGGGGTGGGATGAGGGAGGTGTTGGAGGGAGGTCCAAGAGGGAGGGATATATGTACACATATAGCTGACTTATTTCATTGTACAGCAGAAACTAACATAACATTGTAAAGAGGTCATACTCCAATTTTTCAAAAAAGGAGTGAAGTCTAATATAGACCATGGTGAGAACAGCGTGTCAACAGAGAGTCACAACTTGTAGGAATTGTGCCTCTGGTTTGGGATATTGATAGTGAGGCTGTGCATGTGGAGGGGATAGAAATGTGGAGGGGATAGAAAGTATATGGGAATGCTCTGTCATTTCCACTCCGTTTTGTTGTTAACCGAAAACTGCACTAAATATTAATGTCTGGTGGTGGTTGTTTTAATTTATCTGTGAAGGCACTGAAGAATGACCCAGAGGTAGGAGACAGTAGAGGGATTTGTCCTTTGAAAGAAAACCACACTGCATGAGAGCAGTCGTAGTCTGTGGACCCCTGCGGAACAGAACTCAGGCTAGAGATGGCTGTCTTATGGAGCTGAGAAGTCAAAGGTGGAGTCTGGGAATACCAGAACAGCTGGATACTGAAAAGAAAAATATAAAGAGATCCACAGAGTAGGGAAAATAAAACTGTGTGAGTTTCTATTAGATACTATATGAATCCAACCATATGACATTCTGGAAAAGGCAAAACTTTTAAGACAGTAAAAAGATCAGTGGCTGACAAGAGTGAGACAAGAAGGGAAATAACTAGGCAGAGCAGAGAAGAGCTCTAGGGCAGTGCAGCGACTGTGTGTGACACTACGATGGTGAATATGTGTCATATATTTGTCAAAATCCACGGACTATTCAACACCAAGAGTGAATGCACAAAGAAGATGTGGTACATATATACAACAGAATATCACTCAGATATAAAAAGGAACAAACTTGGGTGATCTATAAAAATGTGCATGGACCTAGAGTCTGTCATAGAAAATGGAGTAGGTCGGAAAGAGAAAAACAAATCTCGTATATTCATGCATAGATGTGGAATCTAGGAAAAAAAGTGGTACAGATAAGCCTATTTACAGGGCAGGAATAAAGACACAGATGTAGAGAGTGGATATGTGAACCCGGGGGTGGGGAAAGAGGAAGGTGGGACGAATTTGACCTAGAGGGGTGGGATGAGGGAGGTGTTGGAGGGAGGTCCAAGAGGGAGGGATATATGTACACATATAGCTGACTTATTTCATTGTACAGCAGAAACTAACATAACATTGTAAAGAGGTCATACTCCAATTTTTCAAAAAAGGAGTGAAGTCTAATATAGACCATGGTGAGAACAGCGTGTCAACAGAGAGTCACAACTTGTAGGAATTGTGCCTCTGGTTTGGGATATTGATAGTGAGGCTGTGCATGTGGAGGGGATAGAAATGTGGAGGGGATAGAAAGTATATGGGAATGCTCTGTCATTTCCACTCCGTTTTGTTGTTAACCGAAAACTGCACTAAATATTAATGTCTGGTGGTGGTTGTTTTAATTTATTCTGTGAAGGCACTGAAGAATGACCCAGAGGTAGGAGACAGTAGAGGGATTTGTCCTTTGAAAGAAAACCACACTGCATGAGAGCAGTCGTAGTCTGTGGACCCCTGCGGAACAGAACTCAGGCTAGAGATGGCTGTCTTATGGAGCTGAGAAGTCAAAGGTGGAGTCTGGGAATACCAGAACAGCTGGATACTGAAAAGAGAAAAATATAAAAGAGATCCACAGAGTAGGGAATCCAAAATCTACATTAAAACTCTCCTCAGATTTTTGGCAGGTGCGGAACTATGCATGCATGATGAGACTTCCAAGATGCCCCAAAGAAAAACATCGTCGGAAAGGCTGAAAAAGTTGACCAGAGATTTCTGTAGATGTCCACTGCAAGGGAGACAGGAATTCAGGGTTCATGTCCTGCTAAGTCAGATGAGTCGGTAAATACCTCAAGCTGTCCATTGAATTCATAGAAAGGCCATACCTTAGAAATAAAGACCATATTCGAGGATTAAAAACCCACCCTAAGATTAATGGCAAAACCTGTATAGGTGGGGCTTCCCCTGGTGGCCCAGTGGGTAAGGACACCGCCTTGCAGTGCAAGGGGTGCCGGTTCGATCCCTGGCCTGGGAAGATCCCACGTGCTGCAGAGCGGCTGGACCAATGTGTCCAATTACTGAGCCGGAGCTCTGGAGCGCATGCGCCCAGAGCCGGTGCTCTGCAACGACAGACGCCACCGCGATGGGAGAGCTACAGGAGCCAAAGAACAAAGACGGATGAAAATGGAGAAATGAAAGACCAATAGAAGTGGCCCGCCCGCTCCCCTCCCTCCCCAACCCGACCCCCGCCCAAAATAAATAAATAAATAAATCTTTAAAAATAACAAAACCTGTATAGGTGACCAGAACAAAACCAAAAACAGGACTTGAACAGATAGGTGATCTATTCATATTTTAGAACAAATAATAATGCTTTTAGAGGAAGAGAAAAGGATCCAGAGTTTCTAGAGGTATCATCTACAGTGATAGGACTACAATTAAACACACACACACACACACACACACACACACACACAAACTAAACTTTCCATAAAGTAAAATCCAAGCACAGATATTTTCCCTAGTGAATTCTGTGAAAGCTTTATGAAAGAAATAATACCAGGGCTTCCCTGGTGGCCCAGTGGGTAAAGAGTCCACCTTGCAGTGCAAGGGATACTGGTTTGATCCCTGGCCCGGGAAGATCCCACATGCCGAGAAGCGGCTGGGCCAGAGTGTCCAATTATGAGCCAGCGCTCTGGAGCACATGTGCCCAGAGCCAGTGCTCTGCAGTGAGAGAGGCCACTGCAATGGGAGACCCACACAGGCCAAAGAATAAAGATGGATGAAAAATAAAAATGATAATAATAATAATAATACCAGTATTACACAGACTGTTACAAATAGAGAAAGAGGGGTCACTCCCCACTGTTTTGGAGATTTCCATGTTGTGATGTGATTTGTACTTCAGTCGTTACCATTCTGATACATGAATATACAATGCTTTAAAGCTGCTATGAGCATTGTCACATACATTGTGTTTTGTGGACATAGGTTTTTGCCTTGTGTCAGTACATATGCAAGGGTGGAGTTGCTAGGTTGTAAGGTAGGTGTTAGAAACTGAAATTGACCTCTAGTCCATTACTGCTCCTGCTGAAAACCCATGACACTATTTTGGCCTATTCTTCATAGCTGTAAAAGGAAAGATTCTGATTATTCGACCTCTGAAGACTCTTCTCTTCTCAAGTACAGTCATTATGTGATTAAGTCATCCCCTTTCAAACTTTTGGTTTGAAAGTAGTATCAAACTTACAAAGAGTTGCAGATATACATGTAGTATAACCATCCATATCTAAATTCACCTATTGTTAACATTTATTTCATTTGTTTTGTTATCTGTGCTGTCTGTATCTATGCAGCTATATCTATTTACATGGATTTTTTTTCTGTATATTTTAAGGAAAAGTTATATACACACCATGATACTTTATCCCAAAGAATTTTAGTGTATTTCCACAAGCAGGATTACTTTCTTACATTATAGTGTCTAACATGAGAGGTATCAGCTTGATAAGTTTACATTGATACAGTATTTTAATCTAGTCTGTGCATGCTTAGTCACTCAGTTGTGTCTGACTCTGTGACTCCATGGACTGTAGCCCGCCAGGCTCCTCTGTCCATGGGATTCTCCAGGCAAGAATACTGGAATGGGTTGCCATGCCCTTCCCCAGGGGATCTTTCCCACCCATGGATCAAACCCAGGTCTCCCACATTGCAGGCAGATTCTTTACCGTCTAAGCCACCAGGGAAGCCCAAGAATACTAGAGTGGGTAGACGATCCCTTCTCCAGGGTATCTTCCTGACCCAGGAATCAAACTGGGCTCTCCTGCATTGCAGGTAGATTCTTTACCAGCTGAACTACCAGGGAAACCTGTAATCTATTCTCCATAGATAATGTCCTTCAAAACATTTTACAGCCCTTCAGTGCGGGATTCAGTCTAGGGGCAGGTACTGCATTTGTCATGTCTCTTTAGTTTTCTTTAATTTGAAACATTTCCAGTCGTTATTTAAGACATTAACATTTTTTATTAATTTTTGTTAGAGTACAGTTGTTTTACAATGTTCTGTTGGTTTCTGCTGTACGGCAGAGTGAATTAGTTATATACATATACACACACATACATATATCCTCCTTTTAAAAAGTTTCCTTCCCATTTAGTACAGAGTGTTGAGTAGAGTTCCCTGTGCTAGACAGTAGGTTTTCATTAGTTATCTATCAATATTTTATACATAATAGTGTATATATGTCAATTCCAGTCTCCCAATTCACCCCACCCTGCTTTCCCCCCTTAGTATCTGTAAGTTTGGTTTTTTGAAAGTAGTATCAAACTTACAAAGAGTTGCAGATATACATGTAGTATAACCATCCATATCTAAATTCACCTATTGTTAACATTTATTTCATTTGTTTTGTTATCTGTGCTGTCTGTATCTATGCAGCTATATCTATTTACATGGATTTTTTTTCTGTATATTTTAAGGAAAAGTTATATACACACCATGATACTTTATCCCAAAGAATTTTAGTGTATTTCCACAAGCAGGATTACTTTCTTACATTATAGTGTCTAACATGAGAGGTATCAGCTTGATAAGTTTACATTGATACAGTATTTTAATCTAGTCTGTGCATGCTTAGTCACTCAGTTGTGTCTGACTCTGTGACTCCATGGACTGTAGCCCGCCAGGCTCCTCTGTCCATGGGATTCTCCAGGCAAGAATACTGGAATGGGTTGCCATGCCCTTCCCCAGGGGATCTTTCCCACCCATGGATCAAACCCAGGTCTCCCACATTGCAGGCAGATTCTTTACCGTCTAAGCCACCAGGGAAGCCCAAGAATACTAGAGTGGGTAGACGATCCCTTCTCCAGGGTATCTTCCTGACCCAGGAATCAAACTGGGCTCTCCTGCATTGCAGGTAGATTCTTTACCAGCTGAACTACCAGGAAACCTGTAATCTATTCTCCATAGATAATGTCCTTCAAAACATTTTACAGCCCTTCAGTGCGGGATTCAGTCTAGGGGCAGGTACTGCATTTGTCATGTCTCTTTAGTTTTCTTTAATTTGAAACATTTCCAGTCGTTATTTAAGACATTAACATTTTTTATTAATTTTTGTTAGAGTACAGTTGTTTTACAATGTTCTGTTGGTTTCTGCTGTACGGCAGAGTGAATTAGTTATATACATATACACACACATACATATATCCTCCTTTTAAAAAGTTTCCTTCCCATTTAGTACAGAGTGTTGAGTAGAGTTCCCTGTGCTAGACAGTAGGTTTTCATTAGTTATCTATCAATATTTTATACATAATAGTGTATATATGTCAATTCCAGTCTCCCAATTCACCCCACCCTGCTTTCCCCCCTTAGTATCTGTAAGTTTGTTCTCTACATCTGGGTCTATTTCTGCTTTGCAAATAAGTTGATCTGTACCATTTTTCTAGATTCCCCATGTAAGCAGTACATATAGAATATCCTTTTCTGACTGACTTTACTATGTATGACAGTCTCTAGGTCCATCCACAGACGGCATTACATTTTTGAAGAATACAGTCCCTCTTCATTTTTATTGAAGTAGAAACTTCTTCAGTTTATGTTTGACTGATTAGATTCAGGTTATTCATTCTCAGCTCAAGTACTGCATGAGTAGATGATGCTGAGTCCCTTTGAGGGTTTCAAACAGCAGCTTCATTTTAACAGAGACAGAAGCTCTAATCTGAATGGATGATAATTTAAGCATGATTTTTGGGATTTAGCGTTGGAGTTAGGGCGCATTTTCTGCTGAATTCTCACTTGACCATTTTATTCATTCACACAACACATATTTATTGAGTATCTACTGGACACGGTCCTAGTGGCTGAGAATATTCTCGCAAATGAGAAAGGCACTCTTTCTCTCTGTGCTGAGTTTATATTTTTATCAGAACTCTAGACAAGAAAAAATAAATATTGTACTGTGGATCTTGAGAGGGGAATGAAAACACAAAGATTCTGTGGTAGATAGTGAATGTAGTCGTTTGTGCTGAGACTTGCATGACCAGAAGGAACAAGTTACAATGGTCCAAAGGCAAAACAGGGAAAGAAGAAATTAGGGTGAAATCAAGAAAACCTCAGAGGTCTCGCCATTCTTTTTTTTTTTTTTCTTAATATTTATTTATTTATTGGGCTTCACTGGGTCTTAGTTACAGCATGTGGAATCTAGTTCCCTGACCAGGGATCAAACCTGGGCCCCCAGCATTAAGAGCTCAGAGTCTTAGCCACTGGACCACCAGGGAAGTCCCGGTATCGCCATTCTTAATCCACCATTCTCTGTGGTTTCCATAATGTCAACCTCAATTTCATTCTCTTTCATTCAATTCCATTGCACTCCCTATCCTTCCATCTTATCTGCCCTAATTACTTCTACTCTAACAATTTTTTAAAGAACCACTGGGACTTTGTGGAATTCCCTGGTGGCCCAGTTGTTAGGACTCCATAGTTTCACCCTGAGAGGCAGGGTTTGATTCCTGGTCAGGGAGCTTAGATCCCACAAGCCACACATGATGTGCCACCCCGCTCCCCCAAACAAAAACCAAACTAAAACAGCCAAGAAATAAACCAACCCCCCTCCTAAAAAAAAAAAAACCCACAAGGGAATAACAGATTTGCAATCTCAAAGACCCTACCTTTGCTTCATTTCCCATCACCCTCATGCCTGCATTTCTGTCCTTAGGGATCTATGGTCATGCATTCCTAAACTCCTTGACACTGCCTCCATCATAACCATCTGACTGAATTCCAGCCATGGGATTCAGTCCCACCTACCCACTTGGTCTGCACCTGCACCTGAGCTGCTGACGGCTGCCTGAGAAGAACACATACTATTCTGATGTATGTCCTGTTTAGTTCGTGGCCATAAATTGCACAGGTGGTTCACCCCACCTACTGCTTCAGTCTGCCCTCTTGTGTTTGCTTTCTCCTTCAAAAGACGATCTCACACCTGCCCTTCTCTTCTCACTATTCACATCAGTCCCTCCTCTACCCCCATGTTGCCTCACATTTTTCCATCGGAAAAAATAGAAAAAGAGCCAGTCCAACAGGAGTACCTCATCTTTCCACAACCAAGTCTACAAAATAATCTGCATGTGCAGCCTCATCTTTCCTTTCCATTTCAGAAAGTCCATCTGCCTCTCTTCCACCCCCAACTCACTGGCTGGGATACTTGAGTCACAGAACAATATCTTCTTTGCCTTGCAAATAGCAATTTCTCCTCTTCTGGAACGTTCTTATTCTAACATGTTCTGAAATCTTTCATCTTGAAAAACAGGTGGGAAAAACTTTCCCCCACCACTCCGTGTTCCTATCTAGCTACTCAGAGTTTTGCTTCCCTTCACACACAAACTTCATTAAACTGCTCATATGCACAGTTCCCATGTTCTTAGCTTGCCTCGTCTCATGGGATTTGGTCCTCAGTGCTCCTGAAACTACTCCTGCCAAGGTTACCTGCTGCCTCTACAAAGTCAAGGATAAGGGCGGCTTTTCTGCTCACCTTTCACTTGACCTTACAATGGATTTGACAGGTCCTCTTTCTTTAAACCTTCTCTTCTCATGACTACCTGGGCGGCACAATGGCACCCTCTCTGATTTTCTCCAACCTCACTGATTCCCCCTCCTCCGTCTCCTTTGCTGGCAGCATGTCCTTCCTTGTTTCCCCTCTATTTGTTGGTGTCCCCAGGATTCAGTTCTGGTTCGTTTTCTCTGTTTCACTCTCCTCCTAAGTGATCCATTAATTCTCATGCTTCTTCCTTCACCCATATGCCAATAGCCTTTCTTCTGCACATGAGACTCTCTCACCTTAAGTATGAGATTTCTGATGCCACTGTCAGAGAGGGTGCAGATTTGCAATGCAGTCGCTTCCACTTGACCACAGCAATGACTATTCTGACTGGCTAGCAAATTAAGATCTGACTTGAGACCAATATATACATATATGATTTGAGAAGATTACTACGTATCATTAAAAATATTTCTTATGGTAAATTATTTTATGATTTCAGCCTGAGAAAACTCATTGCCTACCATGCATAGCCAGCCGCACTGCCGTTTGTTTTCATTTCAAGCTTCCTGCCTCTAAATTCAAAAGTGAGCTCAAGTCAACCAGAGTGCAGACTCTGTGTGTGGCCTGCTCTCCTTTTCCTAATTTTGTAGTTGGAAACACCTTAAAAGGAAAAATAACTCCCCTCTGGGCAAAGTGAAGCAAAAATGTAAACGGTTTCTTATGCTATCTTGAACGAATGTATATTTCCCGTCATTACACTTTGTGCTTTAGAGTAGGCTCTTGAGAGAAAATGGAGAAAAGAAGTAGAAAAATATCAAAGTGCATGCATAGAATCATAAAAATAGGAGAGAGCTTACCGAGAGAAAAAGTAAACTGATCTAGTTCTCACACTAGATGAATTTGTATCATCTCTAAGAATAGGCTGGTAAGAATCTGAAAAAATAGGCTTTCTCCATTAAGTTCCCCAGACTCTACACAATTCAGGTTACTACTAACTCTTTGTGTCTTTGGACAGTTGGTCTCACCCCTAATTCAGTCCTCTTTTCCAAAGGACTTATTTCTTTAGTGAAGTCTCCTTCGTTCACCGCCTGCAACTGCTGCTCTGCCCTCCTGAGCAAAGGAGAGATGCTCCCTGCTCCCCACCACATCTGCCCACATGTCTAGATAACAGTCTAGATATTCCCACAGCAGTGCGCATACATAGAAACTGCAAAGTTTAGAATAGCTACAATCATGAATTACGACGAGATTGCTCGAGGGCTCTGGGCAGAAAAGAAGGGAAAGACTGCGCTGTGGGAGTTAATACTGGGGAAAGGGGGCTGATGCACCCTCTAAGAGACTCTGGTTTTTATGTTATATTCTATAAAATGTCTCCATTATGCCTATTTCCCAGTTGCAGAGGTGAGTTTAGGAGTGAGTAAAGGAAGGAGAGGGTGTTTTGAAGTAAGATTGTACAATATGCTTCATTGTCTCCAAAACAACCGGTCACTTCAGTTTATCATTCAGGTTTGACGTATTACGGCCACAATCTGTAAAGTGATAACCTTTGCGCTCTATGCGAAGGCACATTAATACACTATATGAGAGTAAAACCTTCCCTTTGTTGCTTGCGAAGACTTTTGCAAAGAGGCAGGCGGCATAAAGAAAGAGGTTGTTAAACAATGAAAGTCTGAAAGTCTAAGTGGCACTGGTAATAAATTCCTCCACAAAGCAAATAGTGCCCAACCAGAAAGCAAGCTAATGAGTAAGGTGGAGAATGAGTAAAGCAAAGCTGAAGTCAACAGCAGTGGGAAAAAAAAAAAGAGAGAGACAGAAGAAGAAGAAGAAGAAAGAGGTAAGGAGAAAAGTTAGCATGCACTGAACTCTTTATGAGCTCTGGTCATCTGGGGAAACATGTCTATCATTGTGCCAATGAGAAAAAGGGCTGAGACCAAGAATGGTGATTACTGAATTATGAAGTATGAAGTCTTACAAGAAGGGTGAAGCACGCAAACTGGAGTTCAGATCTCTTTTTCTTTAGCTCTTCTTTTTTTTTGCACAACTTTATAATTTATATACCATCTGATTCACTTTGTTACGTAGCGGAAATAAACACGGCATTGCAAAGCAATTATATTCCAATAAAAAAAATCTCGTTTAAAGTGTGCAATTCAATGGTTTTTACAGAGTTGTGCCAACATTACCATAATCTAAGTTTACAACATGTTTATCTTTCCCTAAAGAAACCTCAGTACCAATTAGCAGTCACTCCCATTCTCTTCTCCTCCCAGCCCTTGGCAACTATTTGTCTGCTTTCTGTCTCTGGATTTGCCTGTTCTGGGCATTTCATACAGACAGAATCGTACAATATATGGTCTTCTGTGGCTGAGTTTTTTACAGGCATAACATTTGCATGTTGGCATATATCAGTGGAATGAATCCTTTTATGGTTAAATCATATTCCATTGCTTGGGTAAACCACTTCTTGTTTATCCTGACATCAATTGATAAGCACGGGGATATTTTCACTTTTGGGCTATTATGCATTTGAATAACCCTGCTAGGAACATTCAAGTACAAGTTTTTGTGTGAACAGATGTTTCTTTCGAGATAGATACCCAGGAATGAAAATTGCCAAGTCATGTGGTTTTTCTGTTTAACATTTTGAGAAACTATCTAACTATTTCCCAGAGTGATTTCACTATTTTACATTTCTACCCGTGAGGTCTTAGAGTTCCAATTTCTCCACATGCTCACCGATATTTGGTATTGCCCGTCATTTGATTGTAGCCATCCTAGTGGATGTGAAGTGAGGTCTCATTGTCACATTGACTGGTGTTTCTATAATGCCAAATGAAGCATCTTTTCATGTGCTTATTAGCTTTTTTTCCTGTCTGTCTTGCCACCACACATTCATTCATTATTCATTTATTATGGGCAAATTCCATCCTCCCCTCTCTGAAGATCTAGCACAAAACCCGGGTAGGCAGGACCTGAATCAAGAGGCCATTTTGAAAAAAAATTATTTATTTTTATTTATTTATTTGACTGCACTGGGTCTTAGTTGTGGCATGTGGGATCTAGTTCCCTGACCAGGGATCGAACCTGGGCCCCACTGCATTGGGAACACAGAGTCTTAACCACTGGACTGCCAAGGAAGTGAAGTCCCAACAGGCCATTTTTTTGTGTGCAGAAATTCTCTCTCATAGAAACCCAAGGATAAGTTCGTTACTATTGATTCTCATCATTAAAATGACTAATTTTCATTTCATTCAAGCTAATAGACTTTAAGTGCTTCCAAGGTATTTCTGTTCAAACGGGTAGAATATTATGGTCTTATTAAGCTTCAGGCTTGACATCCAGAAGAGACTATAAGTCCATCAATAAGTATAAAATAAGGAAGAATTAAATATCATAAGAAAAGCATTAAAGTGCGCTCTACGGGAGAAGAGAATGCTTTCAAAATAGACTTCTCATTTGACTCAGAAAACCACTACTAGGAATCTATTCCAAGGAAATAAATACACATTTCTACAAAAGTTTAGGTCCATGACTATTTACAAGTGTTATTTCTAATTGTGAAAGCTCAAACAGTTCAATAGGTAGGTGAATAAACTGCCGTACATCCATACAATAATAATGCATTCATTTAAAATGATTTACAAATGTATTTATGAGAAATATATGTATATAATTCATTCACAAAGTATGCGAAATCTCCAAGGGCCAGGGGAAACAAAGGAAATGAAAACTAGAGTGGTGAAAAGGTGAGTGGATACTGTAGCAGGACTGGAGAGAAAGGGTTAGGGAGGGGTAGCTGTTAGTTCTAAGGATGTAGGAATTTAGGTTTCAACATTCACGTGGAGACCTAACTGTCCAGGGTGAATCCTTAAAGGATTACAACCCCAAGAAGGTGAACTAGGGTCAAATCCCACTCAGGAGCCTAAGTGACATGGAGCGCTCTCAATTCAGATAGCCCTCTGGGTAGAAAAAAACAAGTTTGTTTTGAAAATTTACAGTCTGTGGACCTGTAACTCATAGGGGCCTGAGGTCCAAATTATACTGAGTTCAAGAGGAGCCCAAGGTAGGAAATTTTTCTTAAAGAATGTCTTAGCCCCAGTCACCAGGTTCAGAAGCATTTTATGACTACCACAGTATTTGTAGTTATAGGTTCTCCTATTTTTTGAATTGAAGGATACCTGATATCATATAAGTTACAGGTGTACAGTATAGTGATTCACAATTTTCAAAGGCTATACTCTGTTTATAGTTATTATAAAATATTGGCTATATTCCCTGTGTTATAAGGCCCTCCTATTTTTTATCAGCATCTTTGAACCGTTATCATTTATTTGATTCATTGCCTGGCAGTTTGGGTTTGTAAACGCCTACAAGAGATCTAGAGTTCTTTGTAGTGCCTCTCAACTTTTTACTGGCTCCCTCTTTGCTTTCTGTTTCTCTTAGGTATTTAAAAATATTGCACTTTCTTCAGGTATCATAGCACATCCTGCTTTAACCATCACTGTTTCTTAAAGTCATTAGTACATTTCATCCCTAACTTGTGAAAGATGTATTTTATTATTGTTGTTATGAGAAGACGACCACTGCTTTTGGGATTTTCCACTCTAGGTTTCCACTAACTTGCACTTCTTAAAGATGGCGTTACATATTTTAACAGAAACTTGCTTTTCTTTTTTTAAATTTTGGCCTCTTTTGTTGGTCCTTCATTTATTTATTTTCATCCATCTTAATTCTTTGGCATGGGTGGGCCTCCCATCGCGGTGGCCTCTCTCATTGCAGAACACCGGCTCTGGGCACATGCGCTCCAGAGCGCTGGCTCATAATTGGACACACCAGTCCAGCAGCTCCGCGGTATATGGGATGCTCCCAAGGCAAGGATTGTACAGGTGCCCTTTGCACTGCAAGGCGGACTCTTTACCCACTGGACCACCAGGGAAGCCCTTGAGTTTTTTAAAATCAAAGACTTGTTTGTTACTTTCAGAGCTCATCCAGCTGGGTAGTTTTTTGTTCTTTCAGATGATCTTCCTTTTGAGATGAAGTTCAGGTTCAGAGGGTGGTGGCATCCTCCACAGTAAAGAGCTCCGCAAGGCGAGTGATAAGCTAGAAAATGATGTCTTGTGAGCGAATGTTTACAGTTCTGGAGATGATCCACTTGAAAACCTGAGAACCATGGCTTCTCTGGTGGTCCAGTGGCCTAGACTCTGCACTTCCAATGCAGGGGACCTAGGTTTGATCCCTGGTCAGGGAACTAGATCCCACACGTGGCAACTAAGAGTCTGCATGTGACAACTGAAGATCCCACATGCTGCAACTAAGACTTGACACAGACAACTAAATTAATTAAACACACGTCAAAAAAAATTTTTTTTAAAGAACAAAAAACTCTGAGAACCCAGGAAAGCCAGAAGGTCTGTTCCCAAATATTAGGATAACGACAGGGAGAATAATCAAAGAAGAAGTTCTAGCTACAATGTACAGAAGCCAACGTTAATTAGAATCATGCAACACACAGATATACCATTGCAGGAGTGGTTGTTTTTGTCAGTAGGCTTGAAGAATCATGCACAGGCTTTAAGCCCAGACCAAAACTTTGCTCCCTCTTAGACGTGCACAAGACACATTCCATAGCTGGGAGAAAAAAATAAGCCTAAGAATTATATACCCAGTTCTCATAAAAATTAGTTGGTTTACACTGCTTTTGGGATTTTCCACTCTAGGTTTCCACTAACTTGCACTTCTTAAAGATGGCGTTACATATTTTAACAGAAACTTGCTTTTCTTTTTTTAAATTTTGGCCTCTTTTGTTGGTCCTTCATTTATTTATTTTCATCCATCTTAATTCTTTGGCATGGGTGGGCCTCCCATCGCGGTGGCCTCTCTCATTGCAGAACACCGGCTCTGGGCACATGCGCCCAGAGCGCTGGCTCATAATTGGACACACCAGTCCAGCAGCTCCGCGGTATATGGGATGCTCCCAAGGCAAGGATTGTACAGGTGCCCTTTGCACTGCAAGGCGGACTCTTTACCCACTGGACCACCAGGGAAGCCCTTGAGTTTTTTAAAATCAAAGACTTGTTTGTTACTTTCAGAGCTCATCCAGCTGGGTAGTTTTTTGTTCTTTCAGATGATCTTCCTTTTGAGATGAAGTTCAGGTTCAGAGGGTGGTGGCATCCTCCACAGTAAAGAGCTCCGCAAGGCGAGTGATAAGCTAGAAAATGATGTCTTGTGAGCGAATGTTTACAGTTCTGGAGATGATCCACTTGAAAACCTGAGAACCATGGCTTCTCTGGTGGTCCAGTGGCCTAGACTCTGCACTTCCAATGCAGGGGACCTAGGTTTGATCCCTGGTCAGGGAACTAGATCCCACACGTGGCAACTAAGAGTCTGCATGTGACAACTGAAGATCCCACATGCTGCAACTAAGACTTGACACAGACAACTAAATTAATTAAACACACGTCAAAAAAAATATTTTAAAGAACAAAAAACTCTGAGAACCCAGGAAAGCCAGAAGGTCTGTTCCCAAATATTAGGATAACGACAGGGAGAATAATCAAAGAAGAAGTTCTAGCTACAATGTACAGAAGCCAACGTTAATTAGAATCATGCAACACACAGATATACCATTGCAGGAGTGGTTGTTTTTGTCAGTAGGCTTGAAGAATCATGCACAGGCTTTAAGCCCAGACCAAAACTTTGCTCCCTCTTAGACGTGCACAAGACACATTCCATAGCTGGGAGAAAAAAATAAGCCTAAGAATTATATACCCAGTTCTCATAAAAATTAGTTGGTTTAGGGCTTCCCTGGTGGTCCAGTGGGTAAAGAGTCCACCTTGCCGTGCAAGGGGCACTGGTTCGACCCCTGGCCTGGGAGGATCCCACATGCTGTGGAGCGGCAGGACCAGCTGTCCAACAGGAGCCAGCACTCAGGAGCGCATGCGCCCAGAGCCGGCGCTCTGCAGAGAGAGAGGCCACTGTAATGGGAGGCCCACACAGGCTGAAGAATAAAGATGGATGAAAAATACATAAATAAAAAATCAATAAAAAGAGACCAAAATTTAAAAAAAAATTAGTCAGTTTAATTATGAGATGAAAGTTGAAAATAGAGTGCCATTATATTTTATGTCCATTTTTGTCTCTTTCCTTTGGGGAACGAGGATTTTCTGAAATTTCTAAGGTGGTTTTTATGATTTAAATGTTCTTTACTTTGGGGGCTTTGTGTGTGGAAAAATAAGACAACCCTTTGGACAAGCAGTTTTTACTTGCTCTTTACTCTTTGGATTAGGCACTGAAGTATACAAGTTAGAAAATATGAAGAGTATCTTGTTTCTAAGAATTGTGAATTCATTTATAAAAAATATATTAATGCACATGAATATGATCCATTCTTTGTTTTTATCAACTCATGAATAAATTTGGTGATAGTTTCTAGAGTTTCTCTGCCTGCAAGAAAACATAAAGGAAAATAGCAAAGCCCTGATGAGGTGTCAGTTGTTCCAAAGTTCCACAATGGGGCACTATTGAGTTTTGCAAGATGCCCTTTCAATGGGCAGAAAGGGAACTTTGATATACATGATCACCTAAAAGGCAGTGCTTTGGTTTCTTTTAAATACATTATGTATTTTTCTTAAGTGACTATAGCAAGTCCTCATTAAAGAGCTGAGTATATTATACTTGTATACTTTATTTCAGAAGTGCCATAGTCTCTTGTTAAAAGGTATCAGTTGGGCCAGAATTCTTTGGAGATGTGAACAAGCATAGGGAAATTTAAAAACATGCAAGTACCGAAGGAAAATTTCTCTTTTGGCTATTGTGTTTGTGAATTATTTCAGTCTTTAGCTTATTGTTAAGTATACCAAAGGCTCTAAAATCCTGTCAACTTTGAGTCTTTTCAAGTATAATGCTGTGTACCAGTTTTTGGTTGAGATGGTATGACATACAAACAACCTGTGAGTTTAGGTAATTTTGTGAAGAGAGCAGGCCGATTGTTTGGCACTGTGTATGCAACAAACATGAACTTGGGCAAACTTTGGGGGTTGGTGAGGGACAGAGAGGCCTGGCGTGCTGCTGCCCATGAGGTTGCAATGACTCAGACATGACCAGGTGACTGAACAACCACAAATGTAGATCGATTAATGTTTGGTTCTATTTTCTTTTAAAATTGTTCTTTTGTCATTATTAATGAATATATTTAGTCCTGTGTTTTTCTCTTTTTTTCTTTTTTTGGAGCGGGGCCGGGTTGGGGAGGGAGGGGGGCGGGCGGACCTCTTCTATTGGTCTTTCATTTATCTATTTTTCATCCATGTTTGTTCTTTGGCCCGTGTGGGCCTCCCATCGCAGTGGCCTATGTCGTCGCAGAGCACCGGCTCTGGGCGCATGCGCTCCAGAGCTCTGGCTTGGTAATTGGACACATGGGTCCAGCCGCTCCAGGACACGTGAGATCTTCCCGGGCCAGGGATCGAACCAGCGCCCCTTGCACTGCAAGGCGTTGTCCTTACCCACTGGACCACCAGGGAAGCCCCTGTGTTTTTCTTAAAGATGTTTTTCTTTCCTTTTGGATTAATAGCTCTTGCCTAAGAGAGCAATTTTGAAAGAAAGGAGGGAAATGGATGTGTTATGCAAAGTGTGTTTTCATCCAGTCCTTACTGAGCTTACAGAGTATGGTATTTAGAGACTTGGCGCATTTCAGAGGATACTCAGTGCAAACTTGCATCTGGGGGATCTGAAGTATCCCAGAAGGAATGTCATTTGACTCCTACTTGCCTTCACTCAGGGAAAAACAGTGCCAAGGCATCCACTCCAAACAGCAGATTCTCAAAGATCTTGTTCCTTTGCCCTCCAAAGATATGCTGATCTTTGTGTGCTATCACAGCTGCAGTGTATGTGTGTGAGCTTAATTGTGCCCAACTCTTTGCTGACCCCATGGATGGTAGCTCCCCCAGTATACTTACCAAGGAATTTTTCCAGACAAGAATACTGGAGTGCGTTGCAACTTCCTTCTCCAGGCATCTTCTAACCCAGGGATCGAACATGGCTCTCTATGACTCCTGCATTGGCAGGCGGGTTCCTTACCACTAGCGCCACCTGGGAAGCCCTTAGAAAATAGCATTCACTATCTACCCTCTAAAATACTATCTCCTGGAAGACAGAATTGCAGCTATATCTCTGGAAAATGAGAGCCGTTGAAGACATGACCAGGTGACTGAACAACCACAAATGTAGATCGATTAATGTTTGGTTCTATTTTCTTTTAAAATTGTTCTTTTGTCATTATTAATGAATATATTTAGTCCTGTGTTTTTCTCTTTTTTTCTTTTTTTGGAGCGGGGCCGGGTTGGGGAGGGAGGGGGGCGGGCGGACCTCTTCTATTGGTCTTTCATTTATCTATTTTTCATCCATGTTTGTTCTTTGGCCCGTGTGGGCCTCCCATCGCAGTGGCCTATGTCGTCGCAGAGCACCGGCTCTGGGCGCATGCGCTCCAGAGCTCTGGCTTGGTAATTGGACACATGGGTCCAGCCGCTCCAGGACACGTGAGATCTTCCCGGGCCAGGGATCGAACCAGCGCCCCTTGCACTGCAAGGCGTTGTCCTTACCCACTGGACCACCAGGGAAGCCCCTGTGTTTTTCTTAAAGATGTTTTTCTTTCCTTTTGGATTAATAGCTCTTGCCTAAGAGAGCAATTTTGAAAGAAAGGAGGGAAATGGATGTGTTATGCAAAGTGTGTTTTCATCCAGTCCTTACTGAGCTTACAGAGTATGGTATTTAGAGACTTGGCGCATTTCAGAGGATACTCAGTGCAAACTTGCATCTGGGGGATCTGAAGTATCCCAGAAGGAATGTCATTTGACTCCTACTTGCCTTCACTCAGGGAAAAACAGTGCCAAGGCATCCACTCCAAACAGCAGATTCTCAAAGATCTTGTTCCTTTGCCCTCCAAAGATATGCTGATCTTTGTGTGCTATCACAGCTGCAGTGTATGTGTGTGAGCTTAATTGTGCCCAACTCTTTGCTGACCCCATGGATGGTAGCTCCCCCAGTATACTTACCAAGGAATTTTTCCAGACAAGAATACTGGAGTGCGTTGCAACTTCCTTCTCCAGGCATCTTCTAACCCAGGGATCGAACATGGCTCTCTATGACTCCTGCATTGGCAGGCGGGTTCCTTACCACTAGCGCCACCTGGGAAGCCCTTAGAAAATAGCATTCACTATCTACCCTCTAAAATACTATCTCCTGGAAGACAGAATAGTGACTTAGTCATTATATCTCTGGAAAATGAGAGCCGTTGAAGAAACCTTGGTTGCTGCGTTAATATTTCTGGGGACTGGAATGGCTTGTGATTCCAACCTCACTGTCATTGCTGCCACCCTTCTCACCTGAGCACAAGAGAGCCGTTCTTTCAAGACCATCACATGCATATACCAAGCAGAGCCAATTAATAGGTGAAAAGAGAGACTTTCAGGGACTTAAAGGCTGAAATGCTAGCACTTTAAAAGAATTAAGACCAGGGCTTCCCTGGTGGTCCAGTGGGTAAGGACGCCGCCTAGCAATGCAAGGGGCGCCGGTTCGCTCCCTGGCCTGGGAAGATCCTACGTGCCGCAGAGCTGCTGGACCCATGTGTCTAGCTACTGAGCTGGAGCTCTGGAGCATGTGCGCCCAGAACCGGTGCTCTGCAACAAGAGAGGCCACTGTGATGGGAGGTCCACACAGGCCAAAGAACAAAGATGGATGAAAAATGAAAGACGACAGTGCAAAAAACAAACAAACAAACAAAAAAGAAAGACCAACATAAGTGGCCAAAAGATAAATAAATAAAATTAAGGCTAATTTTTTAATAAGCCAAACTAGACTTTTTCTGGAATTACTAATCAAGCTCATTTGTCTATTGCTTCTGTGCAACCTTTTGTTCTCCTCTTTGAAGTTCAAGCTGCTGTCTGTCTGTGGTTTGAGACATTCCTGCCAATGTCTGTGATCTTGGAACACTTACCTGAAGTGGCTTTACTGTGATATTGATGAATTTCTTCCGTACTCCGTTCACTTGAGCCGGGGATCAGTACATTTGGCGCATTACCTCCTTCTGCCTGTGGAGGGCGTGTTTTCCATTTTGAAAAAGAATCCATTTCCTGAAGAACAAGCCATCACGCAGAACCCCATAGACCTCACTTCTCCCAGGCATCAAAGAGTTCTCTGTGGAGTCACACTTCAGAGTTTTCTGTTTCTCTTCCTTTTATCTGCTTTTCTTTCTTTCCTCACTTCGGTCCTTCCGTCCTTTTGGAATTACAGAGAGTCTTATGGTCTGATTTCAGTTTTTAGATGCAGGTATTACTTTCAAGCCACATACTCTTTGAGAATATTTAACTAAGCATTGAATCTTCCCCCTCTTCTCTGAGATTTATTTAAAATTCTCTCAGGTGGCAGACAACTTTTCTCTTGCTCCTAAAAGTAAAATTGGTTCATTGGCAAAAAACTGGAAAATACAGAAAGAGTACTGACAAAACAAGTCCCACCAGTTTGTATTTGTGTCCCTCAGAGGATTGTATTTTGCATTTTGGGATGTGTGTGTCTGTGTGTTTGTGTGTGTACCTTTGTCCTGAGAATACATGTTGAATCTGTCCCTAAGAGTGTGTACCATTGTCTTTGTGAGAGTAGCAGAGTATGAGGCCATGTAAACAGTCTCATGCAACGTTCTGTTTTCATAGAAATGTGTATAATCTACATATACTATATACTCTGTGTGTGTGTATATGTGTGTGTGTGTGCGCGCACTCAGTCGTGTTTGACTCTTTGCAGCCCCATGAACTGTAGCCTGCCAGGCTCCCCTGTGCATAGAATTTTCCAGGCAAGATTATGGAGTGGGTTGCCATTTCCTCTTCCAGCATATACTATAATGGGATGGTACTTTGCAGTATTAATTGATGAATGTTTTCTCCCTGTATGTCTTTTCACTCTTGCCACCTTTCTCCAAATGGGTCAGGAGACAGGATCTCCTTTGTTTCATGGGAGGCTGACAGGAAGGAGCCAGATAACAAAGACTGTACATTCTTTTTTTTCCCCCGTCCCACCCCTCCAGACCATCGCCCCAAGTGATTGTAGGTACTCCTATTCCCTTAGCACAATGACACTAGCTATCTTTTCCACACATGACAGTATAGGTTTCCATGTTACTCCCTCCATGCCTCCCCCTCCCTATTTCTTCCCCACGATGTCCATATGTCTATGCTCTGTCTGTTTTTCCATGAGTTCACTGCATGTGTTATCAAGACCGTCCTACTAGATTCTATATATGTGTTAGTATACTGTATTTAAGACTGTACATTCTTAATTTTTAATTTGAAACACTATAATCCAGGTATGAAACTGAGATGTCAGGGAAAAAAGATGTAATCACCTGAACCCTCCTCAAGATCTTTTCCTCTTTCCCACAAAACTAACTTAAAAAAAATTCTACTATATGTGTTAGTACTCAAAACTGAAATTCTTCCCCTTTTTGAGAATTTAAAATTCTCTCAGGTGGCAGACAACTTTTCTCTTGCTCCTAAAAGTAAAATTGGTTCATTGGCAAAAAACTGGAAAATACAGAAAGAGTACTGACAAAACAAGTCCCACCAGTTTGTATTTGTGTCCCTCAGAGGATTGTATTTTGCATTTTGGGATGTGTGTGTCTGTGTGTTTGTGTGTGTACCTTTGTCCTGAGAATACATGTTGAATCTGTCCCTAAGAGTGTGTACCATTGTCTTTGTGAGAGTAGCAGAGTATGAGGCCATGTAAACAGTCTCATGCAACGTTCTGTTTTCATAGAAATGTGTATAATCTACATATACTATATACTCTGTGTGTGTGTATATGTGTGTGTGTGTGCGCGCACTCAGTCGTGTTTGACTCTTTGCAGCCCCATGAACTGTAGCCTGCCAGGCTCCCCTGTGCATAGAATTTTCCAGGCAAGATTATGGAGTGGGTTGCCATTTCCTCTTCCAGCATATACTATAATGGGATGGTACTTTGCAGTATTAATTGATGAATGTTTTCTCCCTGTATGTCTTTTCACTCTTGCCACCTTTCTCCAAATGGGTCAGGAGACAGGATCTCCTTTGTTTCATGGGAGGCTGACAGGAAGGAGCCAGATAACAAAGACTGTACATTCTTTTTTTTTTTCCCCCGTCCCACCCCTCCAGACCATCGCCCCAAGTGATTGTAGGTACTCCTATTCCCTTAGCACAATGACACTAGCTATCTTTTCCACACATGACAGTATAGGTTTCCATGTTACTCCCTCCATGCCTCCCCCTCCCTATTTCTTCCCCACGATGTCCATATGTCTATGCTCTGTCTGTTTTTCCATGAGTTCACTGCATGTGTTATCAAGACCGTCCTACTAGATTCTATATATGTGTTAGTATACTGTATTTAAGACTGTACATTCTTAATTTTTAATTTGAAACACTATAATCCAGGTATGAAACTGAGATGTCAGGGAAAAAAGATGTAATCACCTGAACCCTCCTCAAGATCTTTTCCTCTTTCCACTACAAATATGAGGACAAATTTCACAAGTTCTATTAGGAAACCCAGCAAGAGAAAGATCTCAATGACAACAGACCATAACAAAAACTATCAAGAAATGAATTTCAATAGAAATGTACAAGATGGATCTCCAGAAAACTATTGTAAAAATAACTACTGAGGTAAGATAAGAAGGATGAATGTAGAAAGACAACATGCAGCTGGATGATAGCAAGACTTAATACTACAAAGATGTTAATTCCACCCAAATTAATTTGTAAAGTTCATGCGATCATAGTAAAATCCCATCATGATTATGAAATTTGATAATATGATCTCAGAGATGAAATGGAAGAATAAACATGTTGGGATATTTAGGAAATTCTGAGTCGGAAGGGATGAGAAAATTTGCTGTACCACAAATAAACGATGAAGCTAAAATTTATATTTAGGTGCTATAACAACTTATATTATAAAATGTATTATGGAGCTATAAAGATGTTTGCAGTGTGCTACTGGTGTGGAAATAAATAATATGATCAATAACACAGAACCGAGGTCTGATATAGACTCCAACGTACTCAGAAGTTTTGTTTTCCCAAGTGGACTGCAGTAATTTCCCAATTTTCTTGATTATAGTCCTCCTCCTTTTATTAGCTTCCTTCTAGACTTTCTCCTCAAACCATCCAGAGTTATGGTGTAGAAACCTCATAGAGTTACATAAACCTCTGGCTTAAAACCTTTTGATGGTTTTCCATGCAATCAAAATTAACTCTATATTCCTACCCTGAATCCTGAGATCCACTAGTCCTGCTGACCTCTCTCCATGCTCTAAGTATCTCAGCCACACTGGCGGTTTCTTTTTCCTCCAAAGAGTCCGGTTCTTTTTCCCTTGGAACTTACACACTCACTGCTTTCTTCACATGGCATGCTTATCAAGACCGTCCTACTAGTTAAAAACTGTATTTAAGACTGTACATTCTTAATTTTAATTTGAAACACTATAATCCAGGTATGAAACTGAGATGTCAGGGAAAAAAGATGTAATCACCTGAACCCTCCTCAAGATCTTTTCCTCTTTCCACTACAAATATGAGGACAAATTTCACAAGTTCTATTAGGAAACCCAGCAAGAGAAAGATCTCAATGACAACAGACCATAACAAAAACTATCAAGAAATGAATTTCAATAGAAATGTACAAGATGGATCTCCAGAAAACTATTGTAAAAATAACTACTGAGGTAAGATAAGAAGGATGAATGTAGAAAGACAACATGCAGCTGGATGATAGCAAGACTTAATACTACAAAGATGTTAATTCCACCCAAATTAATTTGTAAAGTTCATGCGATCATAGTAAAATCCCATCATGATTATGAAATTTGATAATATGATCTCAGAGATGAAATGGAAGAATAAACATGTTGGGATATTTAGGAAATTCTGAGTCGGAAGGGATGAGAAAATTTGCTGTACCACAAATAAACGATGAAGCTAAAATTTATATTTAGGTGCTATAACAACTTATATTATAAAATGTATTATGGAGCTATAAAGATGTTTGCAGTGTGCTACTGGTGTGGAAATAAATAATATGATCAATAACACAGAACCGAGGTCTGATATAGACTCCAACGTACTCAGAAGTTTTGTTTTCCCAAGTGGACTGCAGTAATTTCCCAATTTTCTTGATTATAGTCCTCCTCCTTTTATTAGCTTCCTTCTAGACTTTCTCCTCAAACCATCCAGAGTTATGGTGTAGAAACCTCATAGAGTTACATAAACCTCTGGCTTAAAACCTTTTGATGGTTTTCCATGCAATCAAAATTAACTCTATATTCCTACCCTGAATCCTGAGATCCACTAGTCCTGCTGACCTCTCTCCATGCTCTAAGTATCTCAGCCACACTGGCGGTTTCTTTTTCCTCCAAAGAGTCCGGTTCTTTTTCCCTTGGAACTTACACACTCACTGCTTTCTTCACATGGCATGCTTATCTGCAAGCTCTTTCTAAGTCTGGCTCTGTCTCATGTTTTGAGCTACAACTTAAATTCTATGGAACTTCCTTCTGGCGACCTATAAGAGGAAGCTGCCCTGCATCTCTACCCTATCATCCTCACCCTATCATCCTCTCTCTGCAATGCACTTGTTTCCTTCGTAGTATTTTGCAGATTGTCGCTGTTTACCTGCTGATTATTATCCTTTCACCATGCTGTAGGCTCCACTGTTTGGCACTGGATGGGAGGAACCACACTTTGCTCATCATGTCCTTCTGGATTCTGTTGCGGTGCCTGGCACACTAGGCTTGCAGTTGGTGTTGGTTGAGTGAAAGAAGGAATGCATGTATGACTAATTAACAGAGTTCAACTTTCAAATCAGTGAGGTTATTCAAATAATGTTTGGACAACAGGATAGCTCTTTGGAATAACAACAAGAAATAGCACTAACTTTATGCAAAAATAAATCTAAGGTTGATCAAAGTTTCAAGTGTAAAACCATAACATTTAGTAAAGAAAACATAAGTGTTTTTATGTATCTTGTGAGCTAACACATGAATACGATTCTATAAGATCATGGCAAAATTACTCTTATGTTAAAGTGTTGTTAAAAGTATATGTATTTTTGCATTGATGTATATAAAAACCTCATGCTCTTAGTAATATTGCTGTTTCTCATCTTTCAGCATCAAAGACTTAAGCAAGATAGGAGTTTACTTGGCTCTTAGAAAAGTTATGTAGCTAAGCAGTTTAAGGTTGAAATAGGGTGACTCTGCAACCCCTAACTTGCATCTTCCATCTCCCAGCCAATGGGAAGAAGGGAGGAAAAAGAGAAACATAGGCTGTCTCATTCTGTGGAAAACCTAGAAGCTAGCTGCGTGGACATGACATGCATCTTCTCTGTTCATATTCCACTTACCCAAATGTGACTTTGCCTAGCTGCAAGGGAGGCTGGGAAATAGAGTCTTTAGTTGGACAGATTTCTTCCAAGTTCAAATTGAGAAATTCTGTTCTTAAAAGATAGGAAAATGGTTGTTTATGGAGATATTGGAGTCCAAAGAGGAACTTGGCCCAATGCAACTAAGCTTATTTTTTCCCTCATTCATTTTTTGCCTTGTACTAGTTTTTTTTTTTTTTTTTTAAGTTTTGCTTTTTGTTGTTGTTGTCTGTAAGTTATCATTTATTTCCATCCATCTTTACGCTTGTTTTGGCCTGTGTGGACCTATCATTGCAGTGACCTCTCTTGCTGCAGAGCACTGGCTCTGGGCGCACGCGCTTCAGAGTGCTGGCTCATAATTGGACAAGCCAGCCCAGTCGCTCTGTGGCACGTGGGATCTTCCTGGGTCAGGGATCGAACCCGTGCCACTTGCACTGCAAGGTGGACTCTTTACCCATTGGACCACCAGGGAAGCCTTGTACTAGTTTGTAAGTTCAGTTTTCCCTGGATTTTTTTCTCTGAAATTCAGGATTCAAAGTTCATGGGGCAGTGGATGCTTTTCTGACCAGTGTCACTTTCCTCGGTCGTATTCACTCCATTTTCTGTTAGAAAATGCATCACCCTAGTGATACAGGCTGATTCACTACGCCAGAGCAGATGTTTCAGCACTATCTATGTTCCAGGTATTTTTTTCAAGACCTTTTTTCCTGAGGATCCAAAATCATGTCCATTAACCTGATTTTGTAGAGCAAGGGTCAGTGAACTTTTCCTGTAAAGCAAATGTTTTAAGCTTTCTTGGTCACATAGGGTCTCTGTTGAATCCTTTCTTGTTTATTTTACAACTCCTAAAGTTAGCTTTCAGACAAATATTTGCTTTCGTACAATTATTGTAGTTATTTCATGCAATTATTGTTAGTCTATATCTAATTGTTATTTACCTATGTTATTTATCTAACAATGTTAATTATTTCATACAATTATTGTTAGTCTGTAGTTTTCATACAATTATTGTTAGTCAGATAAAAACAGACTCCTGGCCTGTATTTGGTACACACGCCATAGTCAACTTGCTCCTGTACAGAAATAGTCATGCATGCTTGTATATTTCTCTTGAATACTGAAGGAGTTACAGTATTCCTACACCACATGGTATATATCAAGAGACTATAACAAAGCTCTTGCTCTCTATAACCCTGATATATACATATTTGCTGCTAGACACAATCCGATGGCCAAAAATTATGATATAGTCAGTATTACGAAGCTTTATCCGTGATTTATATCATGTCACCAGGTCGAAAGGTGCAGCTTGTCATATATGTCAGTGCCTTTTTAAATGTTACAAACAGCATATCTATACATACTTGTGTTAGAAGAATACTGATGATATGTTAATAACTCAGACAATATGCCGCCTGGAAATTATTTTCTAATTCAGAGGTTAAAATTGCTTACAGATCTCTCTGAATATGCATTAAGTCATTCATCGTAGAATTTATCAGCAAGTATTTATCAAACACCTGTCATATTACCGGGCACTGTACTAGATTCTGGGAATGCAACAAAATCCCTACTCTCCAGCAGGGGGAGCTCGCATACAAGAGGAGAGATACCGACAATGGTCAAGCAAGTGCACTGAAAACAAAGATGGGCACTGACAGTGCTCTGACGAAGGGATCTAAATGTCATTTGAAGGGGCCATCGTAGAGCAGTCAGGGGTCTCTCTGATGAGGCGAGAGTTGAACTAAGTCAAGAAATCCGCCAGAGGGCTTCCCTGGTGGTGTAGTGGGTGGTGCTGTGGTGCAGTGGTGCAGTGCAAGGGGCACCGGTTAGATCCCTGGCATGGGAAGATCCCAAGCACCGGAGCGGCTGGACCGGTGTGTCCAATCAGGACCAGCATGCTGCAGCGTATGCGCCCAGAGCCAGTGCTCTGCAACAACAGAGGCCACTGCTATGGGAGGCCCACACATGCCAAGGAATCGAGATGGATGAAAAATAAAAACGATGACTTAGAGGCAAATAAATAAATAAATAAAAGAAAACCGCCAGAGAGTAAGCTCTGCAGGTATCCAGGAAACATGGAAGGCTTTCAGTCAGGAGTGTTCATGATCAGCAAGAGGCCAGCTGGCTGGAGAGTAGAGAGTGAAAAGAAAGTGTGTAAGAAAGAAGGTCAGAGGACTTGAGGCCAGAGAGTGTAAGACCTTGTAATCATTGTAAGGACTTTGGAGTTATAATTGAAGGAGGGTTTTGATCTAACCTAGGTTTTATAAAAAGGACTCCAGTTGTCCTGTAGAGTATAACCAGGGCAGGGTGGCAGCAGAGACCCTGAGTGGGATGCTCTTGCATCCTGTAGGAGAGAGATGACAGTGCACACTCAGTGTGGTGTTAGCAACTATCACTGTTCTCATGGGGCTCGGCACACAAGAAGTAGGTTTGTCTTGAATTATATATTCTTCTAATCCTGGAGAGATCCAGGAGCACCTAATTGTCCATCCTAGTTGCTAGCCAAAACCTGTTTCAATGGAAAACACAGACTAATTAAACTGGGATTTATCATATGGTTTACTTTTCTATCTCAAAATCTAGACATTGCCATGTTATTATTACTAATAAAGAGTCCTGGCTATAAATTAGGATGACTTCATGAGACAGTGCTTCCTTTAATATTGAAGAGTTGATGGAACTCTATTTAGAGCTGAGTTATGTAGAGCACTAATCTTCCAGTGATGGCTTGATTTTCAACCCTCTATTTACATCACTGGATTGCTTTGTTGCAATAAGGAATGAACACAAACAAATGTAACTCTATGCCCAACAATGCAAGGCAACAACTGCATATAAACAAGGCTAAGCTCATGGCGGATTCTCAATTAATTGTTGTGAATGACAACTGAGTGATGGATTTTAGCATTTAAAAATTAACACATTCAAGTGCTGAGGACATCGTTGTAAATTAGAGGACTATGAATACCCTCTAATTTGATTTATTTTTTCTAATTTATTTCTAAGAAGTGTCTGACATGCAGAGTAAATGAAGCTTATTATTTCATCTCTGCCTCCCATTTCTCTGCCGCTTCAATGCTAAGTTTGGCAATTCTTTTCCTTTCCAATATCCCTCCCAACATTTTGACTAATTGATTTTTGAGTAGTAGTCTCTCAAAAACATTACAAAGTGGGGGGTATCTTATCGCTGGAAATGCATCTCTTGCTAAGATTAATCTTTCTTATTTTATTTTTTTAATCATTATATACAAAGAAAAGTACACAGATTTAGATAAACTGTACAGCCTTATGAATTTTCATATATGTATATATTCATATAGAAAGTGAAAGTATTAGTTGCTCAGTCGTGTCTGACTCTCTGCAACCCCATAGACAGTAGCCCATCAGGTTCCTCTGTCCATGGAACTCTGCAGGCAAGAATACTGGAGTTACATTCGTATAACTAGTACCTAAATTTAAATATATTTACAAATTCCCAAATAATCCCTGTGTCTCCTACTCATCAGTACTCTACTCGGGGAAATGATAGCCAGCCCTCTGTCTCCACAGTTTTCTCTTTTCTGGAACTTTGTACAAATGAAATCATATCATACAGATTTTTTAGAACCTTGTTTCTTTTACTCTATATTATGTACGTGAAATTCATCCAAGTTGCCACATGTAACAGACCGTCATCTTTTTTTTTTTTTTGGGCGGGGGTCGGGTTGGGGAGGGAGGGGAGCGGGCGGGCCACTTCCATTGGTCTTTAGCTTCTCTATTTTTCATCCGTCTTTGTTCTTTGGCTCCTGTGGGCCTCCCATCGCGGTGGCGTCTGTTGCAGAGGGCGGGCTCTGGGCGCATGCGCTCCAGAGCTCCGGCTCGGTGATTGGACACATCTGTCCAGCCGCTCCGTGGCACGTGGGATCTTCCCAGGCCAGGGATTGAACCGGCGTCCCTTGCGCTGCAAGGCGTTCTCCACTGGACCACCAGGGGAAACCCAGACCGTCATCTTTTGTCGCTGCTGTTTATTATTCCACCATGTTAACGTGTGACAGTTTATTTTTCCGTTGTACCACAAATGGACTCTGGCCATCTCCAGCTTTGGGCTTTGTGAATAGAGTTGCTGGGAACATTTTTATACCTGTCTGATAGTGGACATGCATGCTCACTTACGCTGACCTTGTGTCTAGGGATGGAGCACTGGAGGACCTGTGTATGCTGACTACTTTTTGCACCAAACAGTGCTTTTTGTTACTGGACAAAGAACAGATTAGTGCCCGAGAGAGAGTAGTGTTTGAGAACTGTAGGAATAATTAGATAGAATATTTAATTGAACTACTTGGAGCTGTTTGCTTAGCTATTACTTTTCTTTTTATAAAAGGCAGTGAGGAACCACAATGCGATTATCACCTCATCTAGATATCATCTTTAGGATGGCCACTATTAAAAAAAAAAACAAAGCAACAAGCATTGGCAGGGATGTGGAGAAACGAACTTTGTGTCCTATTGGTGGAAATGTAAACTGGTATAACAGCTATGGGCCACAGTGTGGGGTTTCTCAAAAAATTAAAATAGAACTACCAAAGGATCCAGAGATCCCATTTCTGAATATCTACAGGATTTCAAGGATATATTTACATACTCGTGTTCATTGCAGCATTGTTTGTAATAGCCAAGAGGTAAAAGCAACCATAAAATTCACGGACAAATGAATGAATCAAGAAAATGTGGTAGCTATATACAGTGGAATCTTACTGAGCCTTGAAAAAGAGGAAAATCCTGGCAAATGCTGCGTCATGATGTACCTGGAGGACACTATGCTAACTGACATAAACCAGTCAGAAAAAGACCAAGTATGATCACCCCTTACCTGATGTCCTTAGAATAGTCAAAATCACAGAGACAGACAGGAGACGGCGGTCACCAGAGGCTGGGGAGAGGTGGGGGAAAGGCAAACGGTTGTTCAGTGGATACAGAGTTTCAGTTTTGTAATATAAAAAAAATGCAAAACAGTGTGCTTATGGCTACTATCACTGCACTGTACATTTAAAAATGGTTAGGGTGGTAAACAAAAAAGGATAGATGTTATTTTTTAAGGAATTTTATAACTTTGAGAGAAAAATACTCCTCTCTGGTTTTAGGCAACCATATTGTAAGGAAATAAGATGCAGACTGGTCTCTATTAGATTTACCTGTTTTATAAGCTTCTGTAGAACATAGATATATTTGCTCACACAGGCTCCCTTGTTACCAACATGGATGGTTTGAGGGAAAACAAGATCCTTGAAACTGAATAAAATTATATAAAGTTAGTGCCGAGAGAGTAGTGTTTGAGAACTGTAGGAATAATTAGATAGAATATTTAATTGAACTACTTGGAGCTGTTTGCTTAGCTATTACTTTTCTTTTATAAAAGGCAGTGAGGAACCACAATGCGATTATCACCTCATCTAGATATCATCTTTAGGATGGCCACTATTAAAAAAAAAAACAAAGCAACAAGCATTGGCAGGGATGTGGAGAAACGAACTTTGTGTCCTATTGGTGGAAATGTAAACTGGTATAACAGCTATGGGCCACAGTGTGGGGTTTCTCAAAAAATTAAAATAGAACTACCAAAGGATCCAGAGATCCCATTTCTGAATATCTACAGGATTTCAAGGATATATTTACATACTCGTGTTCATTGCAGCATTGTTTGTAATAGCCAAGAGGTAAAAGCAACCATAAAATTCACGGACAAATGAATGAATCAAGAAAATGTGGTAGCTATATACAGTGGAATCTTACTGAGCCTTGAAAAAGAGGAAAATCCTGGCAAATGCTGCGTCATGATGTACCTGGAGGACACTATGCTAACTGACATAAACCAGTCAGAAAAAGACCAAGTATGATCACCCCTTACCTGATGTCCTTAGAATAGTCAAAATCACAGAGACAGACAGGAGACGGCGGTCACCAGAGGCTGGGGAGAGGTGGGGGAAAGGCAAACGGTTGTTCAGTGGATACAGAGTTTCAGTTTTGTAATATAAAAAAAATGCAAAACAGTGTGCTTATGGCTACTATCACTGCACTGTACATTTAAAAATGGTTAGGGTGGTAAACAAAAAAGGATAGATGTTATTTTTTAAGGAATTTTATAACTTTGAGAGAAAAATACTCCTCTCTGGTTTTAGGCAACCATATTGTAAGGAAATAAGATGCAGACTGGTCTCTATTAGATTTACCTGTTTTATAAGCTTCTGTAGAACATAGATATATTTGCTCACACAGGCTCCCTTGTTACCAACATGGATGGTTTGAGGGAAAACAAGATCCTTGAAACTGAATAAAATTATATAAATAGTTTTAAAAGGTAGTAAGAGGTGCTTCCTGGTGGATAGAGATTAAGAATTTGCAGGTTCAAGGCACTTATTCTCTTGCTCTCTGATTAAATGGATCTATTTTTGTATTTCTGATCTTTACATGAAACAAAAAACCCTGAAGTTAGAGTGACTCATAAATAACTGTAGGGAGGCATGAAGTCCATGACCTGGCCAGTTGCAGGTTGTCAGTCGACGTGATGGGGTGTAAGGACCTCTTGACAGCAGCTGTGCTGGGGCTGAAGGTCCTACCCTGCAGTAGAACAGAATGCTGCCCCTGTGGGCAGGAGCCACTGCCTGCCTCTCTGCTGTAGGCCCCAGAACTTTAGGAGCAAAGCTGAGGCTTTCGGGAGACATCATAGCTTTCCCCAAATGGTCATGAATGTAGGTAAGCCAGAGGGCATCAAAGGCACGCACCCGCTGATGAAGGGCAGGCTTTCCAGCCAAGCGTGTTCTTGGCGCTTTAGTTGTTCTAACCTCAGCTTCCTGAATTGACCTTATTTGAAAATAGAATGGGTTATTCAGAGGCTGAGAAAGAGTCCGTATTTACTGTGAAGGGATTTGTGGATTCATTTTAATGTCTATGGGGCATGAACCTTTGTGTTAGTCTTGGGCAGTGTTTGACCTGGGGCCACATGCTGCCTGCCCTTCCCTTGCTGTCAGGCCCAGGATCTAATTTCAGAGTCAATGATTAGAATGCTGCCCCCATTTTGCTGCTTCCTAAATAGACCCAGATAACAATGTTGGAATGGCTAAAATAAGAAGTCTTAGTTTTCTCAAGGGTACTCTAGTTTTCAGTACACCAGATAATCTCAACTATAATATGATACATTTTCCATACAATGAAATAAAACATTTTATTTACAATGAAAAAGTTCTGTAAATGTTTTAAATTATTTTTCCTGAATTTAGTTTTTTTTGCTTTTCTTTCTTTTTCCCTTTCCTTCCCATTTTTCCTTCCCTTTCTTTCCCTTTCCCTCTTTTCTTTCCTCCTTCCTCCTTTTCTTCCTCCCTTCCGCCCTCCTCCTTTTTTCCTTTCCTTCTCTCTCTCCCCTCCTCTCTTTAGATACCAATTGAGTCCTTTTGGAGTAGAGTTCTAGACTTTGAACTTAAGTCAGACAATCCTGGCTGGGCTCTGACTAGCTAAATAACTGTGGGAAACTTCATACTTCCTCGAAACATCTTTTCTTCTGTTACAAAATAAACATGATAATAGTGTATCCCTTAGTGTTACTCTGACAATCACATGAGATGTTTTGTGCCTGCCTATAGTAAGCGCTTGATATTAGGTACTATGCTGATGCTGTATGTGTTAAGTAACAATAAGAATGTCGATTTGAAGTAAGGAAAAAAGCTCATAAGAGCAACCAAAAAGCTAAAGATGAGGGCAAAACTATTGGAAGAGATCTTGAAAGCTTGGTAACCAAATACTCAAGAAAGAAGTAAAAAGTAGGAAATATATTTAGCTTTGGTGTAGGAAACAATAAGAATAAGGTTGTTTCTTTAAATGAACAAGTTAAATCAGGCCATAAGCCACCACAAGGGGATTTTCCTAGTCATGAGCACCATTGGTACTGGGAAGACTGGTTCAGGCAATTATATTTCTCTGAAGTACATCAGAGATTAGAAACATTTTTGAGTTTATGAATTCCCTGGTGCAACACAGCCCAATTATATGTAGAGAGACTAGGATTCCAGGAGGTTAAGCACTTTGCCTAAGGTTACATGTCTTCTGAGGGCAGAGCTGGCCTGGGACTTGGATGTCCTGAGAAGAGTCCAGGGGCCAGTCTCCCGGCCCCTCTCGGCTTTCAAAATGTGACAAGATCAAAAAGCCTGAAGAACGTTTCATGCTGCAGTGGGAATAACTTTGTATTCACATCAGGGATCATTTTCCACACCTGGAATTCAAAGCATCTGAAGACAGATATCATTATCTCAGTTTGGCAAATGGAAAAAATTAGGAATGGAGAAAGGCTCTGGGTTGACTGGCTTCATTGCCCAGCTTTAGGCTCCAGAAATGGCCCCCTCAGGTCCATGCAGGTTGGTGTGCGAGCCTGCAGGTACCTGCTTTTCTGATTCTGAGGCACCTTCCGGTTTGCTTCTATTGCCTACCTCTGTGTTCTGTCGTCACTGTCTCCTCCCTACCAAATGAAAGGCTCTCAAAGGGCGGGGCAGTGTATGTATTTTGTTGTCATTTATAGACCAGTCCCTACCTTCTTGAACAAGTGCCTGGCATGCATTTGACTATCAATGAATATTTCTTAAATGAATGAAGAAAAAGCTGGATTCTCTGGGTTTCTCCGTCGAGTCTCTTGGATTGCCAGATGCACTGGGGTCATGTGTCTATATGCTCTGATCTTAAGACCTCTACTATACGTTGTCCGGTATCATGGTCTGCAATCTTGGGTGAAAGGAGCCTGCCTTTGGACCATGGCCTGGATTCCAAGACATGAGCTAGGAAGCATATTCTTTGCTCCACCCAAGACTGATGAGAAAGAGGATAAGACTCCAGAAGACTGGGCTTCTGTAATTCAAAAGTATGAAAAGGAATCCTCCAAACCCTGTATACTGTGAGAACTCTGTTGATGATTCACTAGTGAAGTCAGTGAAGTAGCTCCTCTGGAGAAAGACAGACCCAGATGCCCACTTATGTAAATACAGTGACTCCAAAGAGGGGTCTTCCTCCACTGGGTTCATTCAACGCACCATTTTCAAGGCTAACTCACCCTTCAGTCTGGGTGTCTGAGGATTCCTTTAGGCTGAAGTTGCCTGGATATTTATTTGAAGCTTACCTCACCAGCAAAAACAGACTACTTCATCACTGCTGTCACAAAGACTTTTTGCTTCATTTCTTTAAGCAAAAGAGTTTCTCAGTGTGAGGACTTCCCTGGCGGTCCGGTGGCTACGACTCTGAGCTCCCAGTACAGGGGGTTTGATTCCTGGCTGGGGAACTAGATTCTGCATGCCACAACTCAGAGTTCTCATGCTGTAACTAAAGATCCTACATGCTGCAACAAAGACCCAGTGCAGCCAAACAAATAAATAAATACTTAAAAAGTTTCAGTCCCTGGTGAAGCAGTCTTCCAGTCCAATACAAATAGCCAATAGATATTTGGTCCATGCAGGTTGGTGCGAGCCTGCAGGTACCTGCTTTTCTGATTCTGAGGCACCTTCCGGTTTGCTTCTATTGCCTACCTCTGTGTTCTGTCGTCACTGTCTCCTCCCTACCAAATGAAAGGCTCTCAAAGGGCGGGGCAGTGTATGTATTTTGTTGTCATTTATAGACCAGTCCCTACCTTCTTGAACAAGTGCCTGGCATGCATTTGACTATCAATGAATATTTCTTAAATGAATGAAGAAAAAGCTGGATTCTCTGGGTTTCTCCGTCGAGTCTCTTGGATTGCCAGATGCACTGGGGTCATGTGTCTATATGCTCTGATCTTAAGACCTCTACTATACGTTGTCCGGTATCATGGTCTGCAATCTTGGGTGAAAGGAGCCTGCCTTTGGACCATGGCCTGGATTCCAAGACATGAGCTAGGAAGCATATTCTTTGCTCCACCCAAGACTGATGAGAAAGAGGATAAGACTCCAGAAGACTGGGCTTCTGTAATTCAAAAGTATGAAAAGGAATCCTCCAAACCCTGTATACTGTGAGAACTCTGTTGATGATTCACTAGTGAAGTCAGTGAAGTAGCTCCTCTGGAGAAAGACAGACCCAGATGCCCACTTATGTAAATACAGTGACTCCAAAGAGGGGTCTTCCTCCACTGGGTTCATTCAACGCACCATTTTCAAGGCTAACTCACCCTTCAGTCTGGGTGTCTGAGGATTCCTTTAGGCTGAAGTTGCCTGGATATTTATTTGAAGCTTACCTCACCAGCAAAAACAGACTACTTCATCACTGCTGTCACAAAGACTTTTTTTGCTTCATTTCTTTAAGCAAAAGAGTTTCTCAGTGTGAGGACTTCCCTGGCGGTCCGGTGGCTACGACTCTGAGCTCCCAGTACAGGGGGTTTGATTCCTGGCTGGGGAACTAGATTCTGCATGCCACAACTCAGAGTTCTCATGCTGTAACTAAAGATCCTACATGCTGCAACAAAGACCCAGTGCAGCCAAACAAATAAATAGATATTTAAAAAAAAAAGTTTCAGTCCCTGGTGAAGCAGTCTTCCAGTCAATAACCTACATGTATGACAAAAAGCCTTCTCCAAAGGCTGCCTTATCTCCTGATTCCCAGTAGTTGTCTCTAGAGTTTTCTACAATCTCCAACAGGGCCTGGAGAGAGTTCATGCTACCTTTACTGATGTGGTCACCTTTCCAGAGCCTGTGTCTGCCCTCCCAACACCCACCACTTCTGATATTTCATAGCCCTTTAGGAGTCAGGCCAAATAGGGTCTTACTGTGACCTTCTCTGTTACATGCCACAGGAAGACGATCAAGTTATAAAGTCCCCTGGATGTTGGCAAATAGATTGTTCATGATGAAGCACCTCAAAGCGGATATGGTGCTTCATTGCTTACCCAGTGAGAGCAACCTCATCATCATCAATTGCAGCTGAACTGGGCTGGTCAAGATGTGACAAGTGGCTGTCTCAAGCTGGCACAATCCACATTGGTCACGCTGGCTGCCTAATGGCCACATGCCTCTTCCAGGGAAAAGGAAGGACAAGACACCCAGGTCAAGATGGGCAAGCCCTTCCAGGCCAGGGGACTGTTCTCACGCCCTCTGCTTCAGCCCCTGCTGTTCCCACATTTATGCTGTCATGTGATCAACAAGAAGATACACGGGTTAGAGGGAAAGATTATGAGAAGTAATTGAAATGAGAAACAGCATCTGCAACATGAGCTATTCCACGCACATACTTGACTAGGTCTTCTGGTGGTCAGACTCTACCTGTTGTTACACAGGTAATCTGTGATATCATATTCACCAACCAGATAAAACCCCTTCTTGTCAAATCTTTAAAAATAAAGATTTTAGTTTATGACCCCTAGAAAAGACATATAGATGGAAGAAGACTTCTCTTACAGATAATCCTTCACCCTATGCAGCCCTCAAGGCAATTGTGATAGGTGTGAGCACTCCTCTGTCACCATAACACCTGTATATTGAAGAACACTGTTCTGTGGCCTTAAAGTGTTGGGTCAGCATTCGTGAGGGACATTGTTATTATCAGATAAGAAAGAAGTGGTGGGTTTTGTGGCCTTGGTGAAGTTCTATATCATTCTATACCTCTTTCCTGGGTGAATCATTCTGCCCTGTGTTTGTTGTGAAGCGGAAGTGGGTGGGCCATTGATGGATCTTCAATTTTAAAAAAAAGACCAGAGGAATTCCCTGGTGGTCCAGCGGTTAAGAGTCCATACTCTCACTGCTGGAGGCCTGCGCTCAATCCTGGTTGGGACCAAGATCCCAAAGAAAACAAGAAAAAGGAGTTGTCTCTAGAGTTTTCTACAATCTCCAACAGGGCCTGAGAGAGTTCATGCTACCTTTACTGATGTGGTCACCTTTCCAGAGCCTGTGTCTGCCCTCCCAACACCCACCACTTCTGATATTTCATAGCCCTTTAGGAGTCAGGCCAAATAGGGTCTTACTGTGACCTTCTCTGTTACATGCCACAGGAAGACGATCAAGTTATAAAGTCCCCTGGATGTTGGCAAATAGATTGTTCATGATGAAGCACCTCAAAGCGGATATGGTGCTTCATTGCTTACCCAGTGAGAGCAACCTCATCATCATCAATTGCAGCTGAACTGGGCTGGTCAAGATGTGACAAGTGGCTGTCTCAAGCTGGCACAATCCACATTGGTCACGCTGGCTGCCTAATGGCCACATGCCTCTTCCAGGGAAAAGGAAGGACAAGACACCCAGGTCAAGATGGGCAAGCCCTTCCAGGCCAGGGGACTGTTCTCACGCCCTCTGCTTCAGCCCCTGCTGTTCCCACATTTATGCTGTCATGTGATCAACAAGAAGATACACGGGTTAGAGGGAAAGATTATGAGAAGTAATTGAAATGAGAAACAGCATCTGCAACATGAGCTATTCCACGCACATACTTGACTAGGTCTTCTGGTGGTCAGACTCTACCTGTTGTTACACAGGTAATCTGTGATATCATATTCACCAACCAGATAAAACCCCTTCTTGTCAAATCTTTAAAAATAAAGATTTTAGTTTATGACCCCTAGAAAAGACATATAGATGGAAGAAGACTTCTCTTACAGATAATCCTTCACCCTATGCAGCCCTCAAGGCAATTGTGATAGGTGTGAGCACTCCTCTGTCACCATAACACCTGTATATTGAAGAACACTGTTCTGTGGCCTTAAAGTGTTGGGTCAGCATTCGTGAGGGACATTGTTATTATCAGATAAGAAAGAAGTGGTGGGTTTTGTGGCCTTGGTGAAGTTCTATATCATTCTATACCTCTTTCCTGGGTGAATCATTCTGCCCTGTGTTTGTTGTGAAGCGGAAGTGGGTGGGCCATTGATGGATCTTCAATTTTAAAAAAAAGACCAGAGGAATTCCCTGGTGGTCCAGCGGTTAAGAGTCCATACTCTCACTGCTGGAGGCCTGCGCTCAATCCCTGGTTGGGACCGAAGATCCCAAAGAAAACAAGAAGGAAGATAAAGAAGATAAGATTGATTTGACTCTTCCTTCTTCTGTCTGGGTTCCACAGACCAAAAGCTTAGATTTTTCCACAGGTCACCAGGCTGTAGGCTTAAGAAAGGAAGTCAAGAAATGTTTTGCAATAGCTTATTATCAGAGGAAATGTCTGCTGAGTCAGGCGCATTGTTCCTCAAATGGAGCCGGCTGTTGAAGGATTTAATTGGAGTGAATAGTTGAAGCAGGACAAAGATGGTTTTTCCTTAGGGACCCATGTACTCAGTTAAAAGGCCAAAACAGAAATGCTTCTGCAATGACTTTCTTCCTAAAAATTTGGAACACTTAAAAAATTCCCACTAATTGTATTCACACCACAACCCTGAAGGTTAGGACACTTACGATGCAAATATGTTTTTAGGGCAGTTACGTGCATTCTCATAATTCTTTTTATGGCCATGCCTATTCATTAGAAATACTGAAAATTTATGAAGAAATCACCAAATGTTTTTCAAGGGCTGCAAATGCAAACCTTATGAGGGGAGAAGAGAGTATTTAAGAGATTTTGGAGAACTTAAAGAATGATCAGCTCATTCAGTCTTCCTGCAGTGTGTGTATTTCAATTTCAATACTGAAGCTCTAGATATTTTCATTTGTTTATCTTGAATGGAAAAGTTTGATTTTAAAGTCTTTTCTTGTAGTGGATGTGCATCTTTTCATCTTTTCTGCTTCATGAAAGTAGATGCTTTGTTATTTGGTATGTAAATATTTATAACTGGTGTATTCTCATTGTAACTTGGAGTCTTTAACATTATAAAGCAGCTCTTTCCAGTAGAACTTTCTTGTGATGAAGGAAATGACTTGCATGTTCTGTGGCCTTAAAGTGTTGGGTAGCATCGTCTTTTCTTGGGGGGGGAAGTTCTATATCATTCTATACCTCTTTCCTGGGTGAATCATTCTGCCCTGTGTTTGTTGTGAAGCGGAAGTGGGTGGGCCATTGATGGATCTTCAATTTTAAAAAAAAGACCAGAGGAATTCCCTGGTGGTCCAGCGGTTAAGAGTCCATACTCTCACTGCTGGAGGCCTGCGCTCAATCCCTGGTTGGGACCGAAGATCCCAAAGAAAACAAGAAGGAAGATAAAGAAGATAAGATTGATTTGACTCTTCCTTCTTCTGTCTGGGTTCCACAGACCAAAAGCTTAGATTTTTCCACAGGTCACCAGGCTGTAGGCTTAAGAAAGGAAGTCAAGAAATGTTTTGCAATAGCTTATTATCAGAGGAAATGTCTGCTGAGTCAGGCGCATTGTTCCTCAAATGGAGCCGGCTGTTGAAGGATTTAATTGGAGTGAATAGTTGAAGCAGGACAAAGATGGTTTTTCCTTAGGGACCCATGTACTCAGTTAAAAGGCCAAAACAGAAATGCTTCTGCAATGACTTTCTTCCTAAAAATTTGGAACACTTAAAAAATTCCCACTAATTGTATTCACACCACAACCCTGAAGGTTAGGACACTTACGATGCAAATATGTTTTTAGGGCAGTTACGTGCATTCTCATAATTCTTTTTATGGCCATGCCTATTCATTAGAAATACTGAAAATTTATGAAGAAATCACCAAATGTTTTTCAAGGGCTGCAAATGCAAACCTTATGCGGGGAGAAGAGAGTATTTAAGAGATTTTGGAGAACTTAAAGAATGATCAGCTCATTCAGTCTTCCTGCAGTGTGTGTATTTCAATTTCAATACTGAAGCTCTAGATATTTTCATTTGTTTATCTTGAATGGAAAAGTTTGATTTTAAAGTCTTTTCTTGTAGTGGATGTGCATCTTTTCATCTTTTCTGCTTCATGAAAGTAGATGCTTTGTTATTTGGTATGTAAATATTTATAACTGGTGTATTCTCATTGTAACTTGGAGTCTTTAACATTATAAAGCAGCTCTTTCCAGTAGAACTTTCTTGTGATGAAGGAAATGACTTCTGCTGTATGTAACTTAATGAGTTAACTAAAATTAAAGGTTCCTTCACTTGGTCACATTACTATGCTCATGACTACTGAAATGGAGAGCCTAGACATATGGTATCTTCTTTGTCTTGATTAATACATTTTTGGCTTGAGTTCTACCTTGTCTGATATCAAAGCCTTGACTCTTGCTTTCCTTCTGTTTGCTTTTGGCTGGTGCAACTTTGCTTAACCTTTTCTTTCTAAACTTTCTGAACCACTTTTGTTTTAGGCAAGTCTTTCATATACAGCACAGCATTGAGTTCTGCTTTTATCCTAGGATAGCGAACTTTATTGATATAACCTCTATGTTTGAACTCATCTCTTTCATTTTTAAAGATGTACTATAAATACTAAAATCCCCTCTCTCCTTAGTTCATGTGTACTGGTTTCACTTTCTGAGAAAAATAAAATTAGCTTGCGTCCTCTCTCATCTCTTTCTTATTTGCTTTCCACTTTTAGTCAATATAATCTTTCTTGTGTTTATCTTTGTACTCTTAGGTGTCTACAGTTCTGTTTGTAAGCATTAAGTGACATCCTATGACACCCTCTTGCTGCTCATGATATAATTAATGTTATTCTGCTTAACTTATTCTCTCCCTCCTTTTTTCCTCCAAAACTGTATTATGAAAATTTCCAAACTTATAGTGAGGTTGAAAAGATTTTAACAGTGAACATCCATATGCCCACTATCCAGATAATTAGCATACTACTTTATTTACTTTATCAATATATGCCCATCTAGCCATCTGTCAATCATCTCATTTTTTCATGCACTTCAAGCTAATCAGCAGACATTTACTTTTAAATATCTCAGCGTACATATTGTTAATTAGATTTTAATATTTATTTAAAGTATTTTTCTTTTGGTATAAAATTTGTATGCTATAGAGCACCCAAATCTTAAGTTTGGGTTTTTTTTTTCTTTTGGCCACTTCTATTGGTCTTTCATTTATTTATCTTTGTTCTTTGGCCTGTGTGGGCCTCCCATTGCAGTGGCCTCTCTCGCTGCAGAGCACCGGCTCCAGGTGCATGCACTCTAGAGCTCTGGCTCCTAGTTGGACACATTGATTCAGCCGCTCTGCAGCACATGGGATTTTCCCAGGCCAGGGATCAAACCGGCGCCCCTTGCACTACAAGGTGGTATCCTTACCCACTAGACCACCAGGGGAGCCCCAAATCTTAAGTTTCGAAAACTGCATTCACTTGTGTAACACAGCCCCTAATAAAATATAAAAGGTTGCCATTATCTACCCCGGTCCCCCCAAATTTCCCTCATGCGTCTTCCCAGTCAAATCCCTTTCACCTCCTAGAAACAAACCTCTGATTTTCTTCCACCATGAATTTGTTTCATCTGTTTAAAAATGACAGAAATAGACTCATACAATAGGCACTCACTGAGTAAGCGTTCTTTCAGTCAGATGTTCATTCCATTCAGACTCAAAGACATTCATCAAGTCTTAGAGACACAGTCATGCTGTTGCCTGTATCAGTGATTTAGTCCTATTTGTTGTTCAGTGGTAGTTCATTATGAGAGCATATGGCCTTTCGTTGTATATTCTCTTACTATCACATATTTATGTCCAGTTTGGGGTTATTATGAGTAAAGCTTCTATGAACATCTGGGTGCACATGTTTTTGTGAGCTTTTAAAATTTCTCTTTGGAGAATTTCTCCAGGAGCAGAATTACTGGATCATAGGGTATTACAGGTATATGTTTAATTCATGAGAAATGTTCAGACCATTTCCCAACTGGCTGTATCATTTTGTATCCACACTTTCACTGCATAAAGGTGCTGGTTTCTCCACCACACTCTTCTCCTTACCAGTTTTTATGTTGATCATCTTTTAAAATGTTATGCATAGGGGGCTTCCCTGGTGGTCCAGTGGGTAGAGAGTCCGCCTTGCAGTGCAAGGGGCAACGGTTCCATCCCTGGTCCAGGAAGATCCCACATGTGCAGAGCTGCTGGATGGGTGTGTCCAATTGCAAGCCAGCGCTCTGGAGCGCGTGCCCCTAGAGCTGGTGCTTTGCAGTGGGAGAGGCCACTGCAATGGGAGACCCACACAAGCTAAAGAATAAAGATGGATAAAAAATAAATAAAATGTATGCATCCTAGTGGATGTGTGCTTGATTGTTCAATCATGTCCAACTCTGCAGCCTCATGGACTGTAGTCACCAGGAGTTCTCTGTCCATGGAATTTTCCAGGCAAGAATACTAGAGTGGGTAGCCATTCTCTTCTTCAGGGTATATTCCTGACTCCGGGATTGAACCCAGTTGTCTTGTATCGTCTACATTGGCAAGTGGATTGTTTACCACTAGTGCCAACTGAAAAGCCCAGTGGTTGTGTAGCAGTACATAATGGTTTTAATTTTCATTCCCCTGATGACTAATAATATTGAACACTCTTGATTTATTTCTATTTGCATATTTTATAAAGTGTGTATTAACATGTTTTGCTTGCTTGTTCAGTTACATAGCAGTATCTTTTTAAAAAAATTTTGGCCTCTTTTATTGTTTTTTTATTCATTTACTTTCATCCATCTTTATTCTTCAGCCTATTTTGGTCTCCCATTAGAGTGGCCTCTCTCCTTGCAGAGCACCAGCTCTGGGCGCATGTGCTCCAGAGCACTGGCTCAGAATTGGACACACCGGTGCAGCCGCTCTGCGGCAGGTGGGATCTTCCCAGGTCAGGGATCGAACTGATGTCCATTGCACTGCAAGGCAGACTGTTTACCCACTGGACCACCAGGGAAGCCCCATAGCAGAATCTTTTGACAAGCATTTTTAGTTTAATGACATTTTATTGATTTTTTGATTTATACTTATTGCTTCCAGTGGCCAAAGAAGCTTTTTCCTACCCCCAAGTCACTAAGACATTTTCTTATGCTCGTTCCTAAGTGCTTTATTGTTTTAGCTTTTATATTTTGGGCTTTGATCCATTCATTTTTCCCCCTTTTCCTCCCACAGTTTGTTAGATGTATTAGCTTTACAATTATGGAGCATATCATATTTGTATATTATTTTCTGTTCATTTCTAAATTTATTATAGTACTATTTCTAAATGTGTTTATGCTCACCACCAGTTCTTTTGTCAGTATTTCTGAGTCATCTCCTGGTTGGGAGAAACTTGTCTGCTAGCAGGTTTCTATTTGTGAGGGTCTGGGTACAATAGTCTTTGATTCTCAAGTCTTCATACTTGAGGGATGGTTGGGATTGGGATATCAGCTAAAGAATAAAGATAGATGAAAATAAATAAAATGTATGCATCCTAGTGGATGTGTGCTTGATTGTTCAATCATGTCCAACTCTGCAGCCTCATGGACTGTAGTCACCAGGAGTTCTCTGTCCATGGAATTTTCCAGGCAAGAATACTAGAGTGGGTAGCCATTCTCTTCTTCAGGGTATATTCCTGACTCCGGGATTGAACCCAGTTGTCTTGTATCGTCTACATTGGCAAGTGGATTGTTTACCACTAGTGCCAACTGAAAAGCCCAGTGGTTGTGTAGCAGTACATAATGGTTTTAATTTTCATTCCCCTGATGACTAATAATATTGAACACTCTTGATTTATTTCTATTTGCATATTTTATAAAGTGTGTATTAACATGTTTTGCTTGCTTGTTCAGTTACATAGCAGTATCTTTTTAAAAAAATTTTGGCCTCTTTTATTGTTTTTTTATTCATTTACTTTCATCCATCTTTATTCTTCAGCCTATTTTGGTCTCCCATGAGAGTGACGCCTTTGCTTGCAGGGCACGAGCTCTGGGCGCATGTGCTCCAGAGCACTGGCTCAGAATTGGACACACCGGTGCAGCCGCTCTGCGGCAGGTGGGATCTTCCCAGGTCAGGGATCGAACTGATGTCCATTGCACTGCAAGGCAGACTGTTTACCCACTGGACCACCAGGGAAGCCCCATAGCAGAATCTTTTGACAAGCATTTTTAGTTTAATGACATTTTATTGATTTTTTGATTTATACTTATTGCTTCCAGTGGCCAAAGAAGCTTTTTCCTACCCCCAAGTCACTAAGACATTTTCTTATGCTCGTTCCTAAGTGCTTTATTGTTTTAGCTTTTATATTTTGGGCTTTGATCCATTCATTTTTCCCCCTTTTCCTCCCACAGTTTGTTAGATGTATTAGCTTTACAATTATGGAGCATATCATATTTGTATATTATTTTCTGTTCATTTCTAAATTTATTATAGTACTATTTCTAAATGTGTTTATGCTCACCACCAGTTCTTTTGTCAGTATTTCTGAGTCATCTCCTGGTTGGGAGAAACTTGTCTGCTAGCAGGTTTCTATTTGTGAGGGTCTGGGTACAATAGTCTTTGATTCTCAAGTCTTCATACTTGAGGGATGGTTGGGATTGATAAAACATCTTTGGTTCATATGTTTTTGCTCTGATTGTTATTATTCAGTCTCAGTTGTGTCCAGCTCTTTGCAACCCCATGGACTGCGGCATGCCAGGCTTCCCTGTCCTTCACTATCTCCTGGAGTGGACTCAGACTCATGTCCATCGAGTTGATGATGACATCCAATCATCTCATCCTCTGTTCTGCTTTGATTAATGTTTTAAATATTAGTTATGTTCATTGTTTATTATTTTTCCAGAGTTTTCATGTACATAGAAACTGGAAGAGAAATCCATTTATTTTAGATTATTTTCTGAACCATTTCATCTTAATACTGTCTTCAGCTTTGTGCCAAGGGCTGCCTTAAATTTTTATTTTATTTTATTTAGCAAATGAAATAACAGTCAAAGAATTAATCTCCAAAATCTACAAACAACTCAGACAACTCAGCACCGGAAAAATGAACAACCCAATCAAAAAATGGGAAAAAGACCTAGAGAGACATCTCAACAAAGAGGACATACAGATGGTCAAAAAGCACATGAAATGATGCTCAACCTCACTTATTATTAGAGAAATGCAAATCAAAGCTACAATGAGACATCACCTCACACCTGTCAGAATAGCCATCAGCAAAAAAATCTACAGACAATACATGCTGGAGATTGTGCAGAGAAAAGTGAACACTCTTGCATTGCTGGTGGGAATGTAAATTGATACAGCCACTATGGAGGACAGTATGGAGATTCCTTAAAAAACTAAAAATAGAAGCACCATATGACCTAGCAATCCCACTATTAGGTTTATACCCTGATGAAATCAAAACCGAAAAAAGCACCTGTATCCCAATGTTCATTGCAGCTCTCCATACAATAGTGAGAACATGGAAGCAACCTAGATGTCCACAGACGAATGAATGGTTATTCTTTTCTGTTCATTTCTAAATTTATTATAGTACTATTTCTAAATGTGTTTATGCTCACCACCAGTTCTTTTGTCAGTATTTCTGAGTCATCTCCTGGTTGGGAGAAACTTGTCTGCTAGCAGGTTTCTATTTGTGAGGGTCTGGGTACAATAGTCTTTGATTCTCAAGTCTTCATACTTGAGGGATGGTTGGGATTGATAAAACATCTTTGGTTCATATGTTTTTGCTCTGATTGTTATTATTCAGTCTCAGTTGTGTCCAGCTCTTTGCAACCCCATGGACTGCGGCATGCCAGGCTTCCCTGTCCTTCACTATCTCCTGGAGTGGACTCAGACTCATGTCCATCGAGTTGATGATGACATCCAATCATCTCATCCTCTGTTCTGCTTTGATTAATGTTTTAAATATTAGTTATGTTCATTGTTTATTATTTTTCCAGAGTTTTCATGTACATAGAAACTGGAAGAGAAATCCATTTATTTTAGATTATTTTCTGAACCATTTCATCTTAATACTGTCTTCAGCTTTGTGCCAAGGGCTGCCTTAAATTTTTATTTTATTTTATTTAGCAAATGAAATAACAGTCAAAGAATTAATCTCCAAAATCTACAAACAACTCAGACAACTCAGCACCGGAAAAATGAACAACCCAATCAAAAAATGGGAAAAAGACCTAGAGAGACATCTCAACAAAGAGGACATACAGATGGTCAAAAAGCACATGAAATGATGCTCAACCTCACTTATTATTAGAGAAATGCAAATCAAAGCTACAATGAGACATCACCTCACACCTGTCAGAATAGCCATCAGCAAAAAAATCTACAGACAATACATGCTGGAGATTGTGCAGAGAAAAGTGAACACTCTTGCATTGCTGGTGGGAATGTAAATTGATACAGCCACTATGGAGGACAGTATGGAGATTCCTTAAAAAACTAAAAATAGAAGCACCATATGACCTAGCAATCCCACTATTAGGTTTATACCCTGATGAAATCAAAACCGAAAAAAGCACCTGTATCCCAATGTTCATTGCAGCTCTCCATACAATAGTGAGAACATGGAAGCAACCTAGATGTCCACAGACGAATGAATGGTTAAAAAAGCTCTGGTACATATATATATAATAGAGTACTACTCAGCTGTAAAAAGAAATGCAGAAGAATCAGTCCTAATGAGGTGGTTGGATCTAAAACCCTATCATAAAAAGTGAAGTAAGTCAAAAAGAGAAAGAAAAGTACAGTATACTAACACATATATATGGAATCTAATAAGAGGGTAATGGTAACACAAGCAGTGGAGCAGTGGAAAAACAGACATAGAGAACAGACATATGGACATTGTGGGGAATGAACAGTGGGGGGGAGGCATAGAGGTGGTAACATGGAAACCTATGCTGTCATATGTGAAAAAGCTATTGTCATTGCCCCGCGGGAATAGGAGATCCTGCAGGGGCACTGTGTGACGGCCTGGAGGGGTGGGATGAGGGGGACTGGGTGTGGGGAGAGGACCAGGGATATGCATATGACTGATGGGGAGCATATATGTCTGTGAACAACAAAACTCTGTAAAATTTTTTAAAAAATTATTTTATTTTATCTTAATTGATTAGGTTGTGCCAGGTCTTAGTTGCAGCATTCAGGCCCTTTAGTTGCAGCATGCAGACTCTTAGCTATAGCATGTGGAATCTAGTTCCCAGATCAGGGATCAAACCCAGGTCCCCTGCATTGGGACCACTGGACCACAAGGGAAGTCCTCCAAGGGCTGCCTTGTGGGTTTCTTTGGTTCTGACAGTCATGCTGGACTTCCTTGTAAGGCTGACTTCCTGTGCATTTTGAATTCTGTCCTGTGAAAGCACTTAATAAATCTAAGGTACTATACTGAGATAGCCACCAGCAAAAAAATCTACAGACAATACATGCTGGAGATTGTGCAGAGAAAAGTGAACACTCTTGCATTGCTGGTGGGAATGTAAATTGATACAGCCACTATGGAGGACAGTATGGAGATTCCTTAAAAAACTAAAAATAGAAGCACCATATGACCTAGCAATCCCACTATTAGGTTTATACCCTGATGAAATCAAAACCGAAAAAAGCACCTGTATCCCAATGTTCATTGCAGCTCTCCATACAATAGTGAGAACATGGAAGCAACCTAGATGTCCACAGACGAATGAATGGTTAAAAAAGCTCTGGTACATATATATATAATAGAGTACTACTCAGCTGTAAAAAGAAATGCAGAAGAATCAGTCCTAATGAGGTGGTTGGATCTAAAACCCTATCATAAAAAGTGAAGTAAGTCAAAAAGAGAAAGAAAAGTACAGTATACTAACACATATATATGGAATCTAATAAGAGGGTAATGGTAACACAAGCAGTGGAGCAGTGGAAAAACAGACATAGAGAACAGACATATGGACATTGTGGGGAATGAACAGTGGGGGGGAGGCATAGAGGTGGTAACATGGAAACCTATGCTGTCATATGTGAAAAAGCTATTGTCATTGCCCCGCGGGAATAGGAGATCCTGCAGGGGCACTGTGTGACGGCCTGGAGGGGTGGGATGAGGGGGACTGGGTGTGGGGAGAGGACCAGGGATATGCATATGACTGATGGGGAGCATATATGTCTGTGAACAACAAAACTCTGTAAAATTTTTTAAAAAATTATTTTATTTTATCTTAATTGATTAGGTTGTGCCAGGTCTTAGTTGCAGCATTCAGGCCCTTTAGTTGCAGCATGCAGACTCTTAGCTATAGCATGTGGAATCTAGTTCCCAGATCAGGGATCAAACCCAGGTCCCCTGCATTGGGACCACTGGACCACAAGGGAAGTCCTCCAAGGGCTGCCTTGTGGGTTTCTTTGGTTCTGACAGTCATGCTGGACTTCCTTGTAAGGCTGACTTCCTGTGCATTTTGAATTTGTCTGTACCTGTGAAAGCACTTAATAAATCTAAGGTACTATACTACTATGACTACTATCACTACTATTTACTTATTTATTTATTTTTGCCACACCACATGGCATGTGGGATCTTAGTTTCCCAGCCAGGGATCAAACCCATGCCGTCTGCAATGGAAGCATGAATTCTGAGCCACCGGACCACCAGAAGTCCTTCACTCCTATTTTTATAGTGAGAGGCTTATATCTAAGGAGGAAGAGGGGGTTTCCCTAAAGCAAGACTAGACTTCTAAGGTAGAAACACAAGGGAAATTTATTAAATTGTTAATCCCAAACTTTAGATAGCTTAGTTTCTATATATAGAAACTTATATATAATTTCTTATTTAAATTTGGAACCCAGATGTGAGTTAAATTTCAATTACTGATTCTTAGGAAAATTTTGAGTAATTACAAGTTGGATAACACAACTGAATTCATAGGGTATGCATTTTTTCCTACATAGATCTTTCTGCATTTGAATCTTCCATATTTAGCAAGTCCATATAAGGAATAAGGAATGCATTATCTCAAAATACATTAAAGATTTTTAAGAATCTCTTGTAAGCACAGACACTAACATCCGATCTAACTGGGTTAATGTGAGATAATCCATGGAATTTAATACGCTTCTCTGTTTATGTAATATGAATATCACAATGATTTCCAAACACATGTCACCCTAGTATAAAAATAAAACCATATAACAAAACAGAAGGAAGTAAAAAAAGAAATATGTAGTCTACGATATGCTAGAATAGTTAAATATTGACTTGTGTTAATAATTCATCTAATACCACTTTGGCAATAGATGAGCAAAGAGTAAGAACAGAGGATTTTTGCACCTTTCCCAAGAAGACATGACCTAAAGTTTTCACGAAGAGGGTCAATCTCTGTTTACTGGGGTAAAAAATAACTACATGTACTCTTTGCCTTCCTTGGAAGTTTTAATTTCAAAATAGAAATTGATGTATTTAATGTTTCCTCTTATAAAAATCATATGTTTCAAAAATTTAAAACAGATAATTGCATATAAGATAGAAAATGAAAGTCCTCTTGCTACCCATAACTGATCCCATGCTTCCATGCCATAGAGAAATCACTAATATTAATAGCTTTGTGTTTCAGACATTACATAAATGCATGTTATGTATTGGTGGATTGATAGTATATAGCAGGCCATTGTATGAATATGCCTTAGTTAAGTGAATGAATCTCTTGTGATAAATAGTCAGTTTGTTCCCAGTTTTTTGATACTATAAACTGCACTGTGGTAAATATTCATTTACATATATTTCTCTACTAGGAGAATTTATTATATATTTTTAGAAGTGAAATTTTGAGATGAAAAGAAATGGCTCTTTTAAATTTGGACACATCATGCTAAATTGTACTATGGGTTTGTTATGGTTGGCTTGGAAGATGAACAATAAGAGAGTAACAGAAATTTAAAATGTTGTTATCTGTTATCAATAGAGCAAACTTGAGCAAACTCAAGACAGTGAAAGACAGGGAAGCCTGGTGTGCTGCACTCTATGGGATCACAAAGAGTTGGACATGATTTAGCAACTTAACAACAACAAATATTTTATTAAGTCATTATTTTTGTTATGAGAGAGACATTAGAACTGGGGGGAGGGTCTTTCCTCGTGGTCCAACGGCTAAGACCATGCTCTTCAAAGCAGGGGATCCAGGTTTGATCCTTGGTCAAGGAACTAGATCCCCCATGCTGCAACTGAGACCCAGCACAACCAAATAAATCAATAAATACATATTTTTAAAAAGAGATTGGTGAGAGATTTCAAGGTACTGATCAGCTATTTTACAACATGGAAAAGTAATCAAAAAGAAAGGATACCCTTTACCTTTTTATAAAATGGCAGTAAGAGGACTTACCTCATAGGGCTTTTGTGTTGATTTAATGAGCTAACAGTTGTAAAAGTCCTAGATTAGTACCTGGCAGCTAGGAGGTATTCAGCAAAGTATTACTGATATGTCTATAAAACCAGTTTGTTCTCATAAAAGAGTCCTCTCTTAGTTTTCATGACCGCGTTTAAACACCTCCTTTTGGCTTCTGCATTCATCAAGTAGGAGACCATTGATAAACACCTAGTACTGTTTAGTGTGAACAAGAGACAGTTGTATTTAAAAACAAGTGATCACATTTTATGCTACAAGATGTGGGAGGTGAGGGATTACCAGTCAAGGAAAAAGTTGAGGCCAGCAGCATCTGCCATATGCCAAGGGTCAGTGCCTGAAAGGGATTAAACCAGTCCAAAAAAATGGCAAGGTATGATTGCTAGTTAAGTGAATGAATCTCTTGTGATAAATAGTCAGTTTGTTCCCAGTTTTTTGATACTATAAACTGCACTGTGGTAAATATTCATTTACATATATTTCTCTACTAGGAGAATTTATTATATATTTTTAGAAGTGAAATTTTGAGATGAAAAGAAATGGCTCTTTTAAATTTGGACACATCATGCTAAATTGTACTATGGGTTTGTTATGGTTGGCTTGGAAGATGAACAATAAGAGAGTAACAGAAATTTAAAATGTTGTTATCTGTTATCAATAGAGCAAACTTGAGCAAACTCAAGACAGTGAAAGACAGGGAAGCCTGGTGTGCTGCACTCTATGGGATCACAAAGAGTTGGACATGATTTAGCAACTTAACAACAACAAATATTTTATTAAGTCATTATTTTTGTTATGAGAGAGACATTAGAACTGGGGAGAGGGTCTTTCCTCGTGGTCCAACGGCTAAGACCATGCTCTTCAAAGCAGGGGATCCAGGTTTGATCCTTGGTCAAGGAACTAGATCCCCCATGCTGCAACTGAGACCCAGCACAACCAAATAAATCAATAAATACATATTTTTAAAAAGAGATTGGTGAGAGATTTCAAGGTACTGATCAGCTATTTTACAACATGGAAAAGTAATCAAAAAGAAAGGATACCCTTTACCTTTTTATAAAATGGCAGTAAGAGGACTTACCTCATAGGGCTTTTGTGTTGATTTAATGAGCTAACAGTTGTAAAAGTCCTAGATTAGTACCTGGCAGCTAGGAGGTATTCAGCAAAGTATTACTGATATGTCTATAAAACCAGTTTGTTCTCATAAAAGAGTCCTCTCTTAGTTTTCATGACCGCGTTTAAACACCTCCTTTTGGCTTCTGCATTCATCAAGTAGGAGACCATTGATAAACACCTAGTACTGTTTAGTGTGAACAAGAGACAGTTGTATTTAAAAACAAGTGATCACATTTTATGCTACAAGATGTGGGAGGTGAGGGATTACCAGTCAAGGAAAAAGTTGAGGCCAGCAGCATCTGCCATATGCCAAGGGTCAGTGCCTGAAAGGCGAGTGGTACCAGCACCAGCTCCAATGTCAGGAAGTGAGAGCAGGCCAAGAGTCAACGAGTGAGATGACTCACAGGTAACAGGACACCCAGATGTCGGGACTCAGAGGAAGCCAGGAGCCTGGCTCCTGACACAGGAAAGCTCAGGCCAAGGCAAGCTCTGAAGTTGTGAAGTTCAAGGTGGCCAGGCGGGAACCCAGGGGGAGCAAAGCACACCTCCTGTCAGAAGGACCCAGCCAATGGCTGTTTCTGAGCTCTTCCAGGCCTGTGTGGGTCGTAAGTCAATCACAGAAGAGCTTGTCTAGTCCTCCAGGTACAAGTAGGTGAATGAGGCTGCAGAAAGTTAGGTCTGATATAGGAAGAAAGAAGAAATTAACTTTCTGTGGTAGTTGCAACACATAGTGATGGAGCCCACTTATAGCAAGACGTTAGAAAAGCTATGTATGCTTGTGTTAGCAAGCCTGCGTCTGCTGTCAGCCCATGGGAATGAAATGTTGCTGAAACATTTCCAAGAAATGTGTTCTTTTCTTGGCTTCTCTAAAATAATCAAATATCTAAAATGTATACAGTTTTGCGGGAGATGCAAACGATGATGGCACTAAAGCCTCCCTTGTATGTTCTGTCTATGTCTTATCCTCCCCTCTGTTGCTTCCTCCACGAGCTTGGGAGGTGATGTTGGCGGGAGACGTGGCTATGTGCTTTCCTGAGGTAGATGGGGACAGGGTCGGGTAAGCTTTGTTAGAAGCATTGTTCTACTACTCCGGACCATGAAATATGCATGGAAGTATAAATAACTATCTGAGACTGATCCCTAGAAGACAGTGCCTAAGGCTAAATCTGAAAACACTTCACTGGGGCGCCCACTCCCAGGAAGCAAGAGGGAGGAGGGTGGGTTATGAAGTGGCCACAGCTGGGTGGCAAGTGCTGTTGTGTACTCGATCCTGCAGGGCGTCTTCAGAAAGCTGCTTTGGCGCCGTTACAGCTCCGTCGGGGGCTGTGCGGTAGAGTTATCCACCAGCTTTCATTTCTGTTGATCAAAGCTTGCTCGGAAGGGCGTTCCTCCTTGTACGCTGTCTGTCAGGGAGGCTTGACCCAAGATGGCAGCCGTGGCATCTGCAGCGTAAGACACAGTCCTCAGGGCAAGCCAGGGTGGAGACGCGCGCCAGCTGTGTGCCCCCCATCCTTGCCTGCAACACGTCACCTGGGAGGCCCCACTGGGTGGGTGTCCAGTGGGCTCCAGGCTATCATTTAAATGATAGCCTGGAGCCCACAACATCTCGTGCCTCCGCTGCGAGAGAAGGCCGGGTGAGACACTGGCTTGGTCATGCCCACGAGTGTCATGAGAGACCACAGCATGGCCCGACGTCACCACTGCGGGAACAGCACTCGCCACCACTTAGGGCCGCTGCAGCCAGAACGTCAAGCATGTGTCCGAATCTGGGGTGTCCCAGCCATGGAGCCAGTGCTCTGTCATTTACATGTTTCTGATTATATAACAATAACATACCATTGGAGCACTAACTGCACAAAGCAGTTTATAACCACTGAGTCCCCTACGTGCGGAGGAGTTCCATTCTGAAAGTGTGTTGGTAAGTTCAATTTGTTTGTAAGTTCAACAGAGTTTAGCCTAGGTACCCAACTAGGCCATATACCACTGCTTTTCTTGTATCTGGACATACTGAACCTCAAATAAAGACATTACATGACTGTACTCTCTCCAGTACTGTACAGGGAAGTACACAAAAGCACAGCCACTTGTAAGGACATGCACACACAGGACAGCGGATGCCAGAAGCATGAATTAACTTACTGGGTTGGACGTGAGAACAAATGTGTGCATTTTTTAAACTTTGAAGTTTAAAGGTTCATATGTAGGGTACTTATTATATAATCACACATATGGGTCTCATTTAATATGTGTTGCTTTATATTCTATGTTTTCAACTTAATTTTCTCTGGTGAAAATTTTTCTCATCTTTTTCAACATTCTCCAAAAGCACTCTTTGCTGGCAACAATATAGTTCATGATGTGGCGAGATGGTCATTTATTTCACTTTCCCACATTATTGAACACATTGGCTATAATTCTTTGCTCTCATAAATCATTCCATGTGTTTGAGTCAAGTTTACCTACTCCCTATTGTTAGAACAAGCAACTCTCAGTTGCTTCAAATAACAGAGATTTATTTTTCACTCACGTATACGGTTAGCAAGGGACCTCTGGCCATCACAGTCATGTAAGGACCTCGTGTAACAGCAGCGCCATCTCGAATGTCGCTAGCTGCTGTGTCAGAGGGAGAAGGCAACTCTGGAGCAGTTCACAGGGGAGATGAAATGCATCCCGAAAGTGACACATGACACTTCAAGTCTAGTTTCACCCACAAAGAATACAGGAAGGGAAAGATAACCAGACATAGCACACCTTACTGAGTGCGACACCATTACAAACATCCTTGTCACAAATCTTTTTGTGTTTTGTAACTTATTTCCTTAGACATTTATATAGGAAAATTGTAACTGATAGTTGTTGTTTAGTTGCTAAGTCATGTCTGACTCTTTGTGACCCCATGGGCTGTAGTCCACCAGGTTCCTCTGTCCATGGGATTTCCCAGGCAAGAATACTGGAGTGGGTTGTCATTTCCTTCTCCAGGATAACTTCTTGACACAGGGATCAAACCCACATCTCACATAAACATTTTTATGCTACTGATTCATGCACTGGCATTTTAAATTTTGTCTCTTAGACCCATACTTGCCGATTCATACTCTCTTGTGTACAGTTGACTGGGAGCCTGTAAACTACATTTCCCAGATCCCTTTGCCTGCTGGGTAGAAGCCATTTTCCCCCCTACTTTTGGCTCCATCAGTGGCCTTGGGAGCCAACTGCATGTGATTACAAGCTCCAGCCACAACAAATCCAGAAATACCCATGTTGACTTTCAGCTCAGAGTCTGTGGTGGTGGTTATGGACCCTGAGTAATACCACCTTTTCTTTTGCTTCTCCAGGTCAACGGGTGGAAGTTAGCTCTGAAGTTAATGATCTCCAAGTAGCATCATCTCCCCTTTTGGTTTCTCTGGCCCTTTTAACCATGATCTGATCAACCCTTGTATTAAATTTTCTGAAAAAAAAAAAAAAATTTTTTTTCTGTGTTTAAATGCCTGGCTGGTCATCAACTGCTCTAATACATATTACAAATTGCCCTCCAGAATGTTTGTACTGATTTAAAAAATTGGTCTATTTCTTTATTTGGTCGGGTTGGGTCTTAGTTACAGCATGCAGAATCTTCATTGAATCATGTTGCAACACAGAGACTCTCTAGTTGTGGTGCATAGGCTCCAGAGTGTGTGGGCTCAGTAGTTGCAGCACACAGGCTTAGTTGCCCCATGGCATGTGGAGCATCACAGCATCTTAGTTCCCTGACCAGGAATCAAGCCTGCATCCCTTGTATTGCAGGGTTGATTCTTAACCACTGAACCACCAGGAAAATCCCAAGTTTGTACAGAGCTATACACTGTCCCAAAGTATTTGAAAATATCTTTTCCATTTAACCTTCACCATAAAGACTACATTTGATGTTATCATTTTAAAATTACCTTCTAATTGTATAGGCACTGATTATCTTATTTCAGTTTCCTTATTTATGATTGAGACTGTTTACTAGCATAAACACAAGCATTTGTATTCTTTCACAAATTGACCATTCATGACCTTCCCCTATTTTAGGGCTATTTCTATTTTTCACTGATTTTAAAAGATCTATATCTATTAAGGACTTTCATTGTCTCTTATTTATGTTTCAAATATAATTCCAGGTTGTCATTTGCTTTTGGATTCTGTTTATGGTGGTTTATAACATAAGTAAGTTTATTCTTTTAGTTTCTAAAGTGAAAGTGAATCAGTTCTGACTCTTTGAGACCCCATGGACTGTAGCCTCCCAGACTCCTCTGTCCATGGGATTCTCCAGGCAAGAATACTGAAGTGGGTAGCCATTTCCTTCTCCAGGGGATCTTCCTGAACCAGGGATTGAACCTGAGTCTCCTGCACTGCAGGAAGTCTTTCCCGTCTTAGCCACCAGGAAAACTCAAATAACTTTGGCTGTTTGGAGATGCTGGGGAAACATATAGTAAATAACTAGATGTTTGCTAATTATTTACTATTTAATTTCTGCTTTGGGATAAGGTCTTAGAGGCGTGATTTTTTTTTTTTTAAAGATTTATTTATTTATTTATTTTGGGCGGGGGTCGGGTTGGGGAGGGAGGGGAGCAGGTGGGCCACTTCCATTGGTCTTTCATTTTTCTGTTTTCATCCGTCTTTGTTCTTTGGCCCGTGTGGGCCTCCCGTCGCGGTGGCGTCTGTTGTCACAGAGCACTGGCTCTGGGCGCATGCGCTCCAGAGCTCCGGCTCGGTGATTGGACACATCAGTCTAGCCGCTCTGCGGCACGTGGGATCTTCCCAGGCTAGGGATCGAACCCGCGCCCCTTGCACTGCAAGGCGGTGTCCTTATCCACTGGACCACCAGGGGAAGCCCTAGAGGCGTGATTAAGCTTGTTAAAATTTCCTTCATAAAAAATAGTTTTAACCAATTACTGTAAGAGTCTAACAGATAACACAATTATAAATTCATGGCTGAAGATGGTTTTCTTATTTCTCCTTCTTTATATCTTTTCTTATCTGACTAACAAACCCATCTGGGTAACAGAGGCATGTTCAGAGGGCAAAGACGTTGATGGTACTGAGCCACTTCACAGAAAAGTGAAATGCTCCCCCAAGAATCACTCTCACTGGCCAATAAGCCCATAATTCCAGTGAAAAGTGGTCCATGGAACTGCTCCCCTGTGGGTATCGCTGTGGTGTGAGAAGTGATGCCCAGAAAGTCAGGCCTCAAGAACCAGCTGTCTGAGCTTCGTCTGGGTTGGTGCAAACAGTCTCTCATCTCTGTATTTGCCAGACTCAAAAAGTGGTTTTTTGTTAGTACACAGAGACTTCTTGACTGAGTCCTACCTCCTGCCATAAGTTGTGTTCCACAGTTTTAGCTAACACTCTTCTCTGCTGTTCTCTCTGGTCATTTAAGAAAATGAAATTATGTGTTGGATGACCATGTATCTACAATTTATAAAATTTTATGCATAATAATTTCTAATTAATATTTAACTGGAGGAGAAGTCATGTTTCTACTCTATTTGGTTTATTTCTTTTATGCTTAGAAATTACTTTCCCATTCCAATACCAGGAAACTACTGATCTGTCTTTTCTGTTAGTTTGAAGATAGAAGCTTTGGCTCTGAGCAGTGAACAGTGGTTGGGCTGTAGAAAAAATCTGTAGGGAACAGCAGGAGCTGACATACCAAGAAAAAAAAATGTATTTGTCTCCTGTTCCTTTTCTGAAGTCTTTTTTTCCCCTTCCACTATAAAGAGCATAACTTCCCAACAGTGTTTACTTTATTTCTCTGTTGAAGACTGTTCTATGGACCTAGGAAGAAAAGGGGCTTCTTTTCTCAAGCATCCCTGGAAGAGCCTCTGAACTTAAATATGCTAATAAAGGGAAAGTCACAATCCTTAAAGGTCTATTACATTGATGGATAAGTTTATGTCGTTAGAAATTTTAATGTCTCTTAGAAAATATCCAAATCTCAGGAATGCTAAGCTTGTACTATAACCTGTTATTAACTAGTAATATAAAAGAGGATCCATAAAAAGAAAATGCAACCCGTAGACGTATTTATATACATAAAATATGTTTACATTAATATATATTTTTATGTACAACAATATCTAATTAAACTTATGTATACTAATGTTTTTAAAGTGCTATTCTTCCACTAACAAAAATAGTATTAGTTGAGATATTATTAGTTGACATAACAAATAAGCCCCGAATCCTGGAGGCTACGCAATAAAAAGTCTATTTCTCACTAACTTGAAGACTAAAATGGATGTTCAGCTTTGGTTTTCTTCCAAGCAGTGGGTGAAGCAGAGGCTCGGCTTCCCTCTGCTTCAAGGCTCTGTTACCCCCTACTGTAATTTGACAGAATACTGAGTTTATGTGGATTAAGCCAACAGAGGGGAAAGGAGTAGAGGCTCATTCACAGGAAGTTTTCATGGGCTAGGGCAGGAAGGGGATGTATCCCTTCCATCCAGGTTACATTGACTAGAACACATTCACATGACTACACGCAGCTGCAAGGGAGCCTGGGAAATGTAGTCTGTATATGTGCCCAGGAAGGAGGGGAATCTGTTAGTCTGTTTATGTGCCAGGAAACCATATTTGGTTTATTTCTTTTATGCTTAGAAATTACTTTCCCATTCCAATACCAGGAAACTACTGATCTGTCTTTTCTGTTAGTTTGAAGATAGAAGCTTTGGCTCTGAGCAGTGAACAGTGGTTGGGCTGTAGAAAAAATCTGTAGGGAACAGCAGGAGCTGACATACCAAGAAAAAAAAATGTATTTGTCTCCTGTTCCTTTTCTGAAGTCTTTTTTTCCCCTTCCACTATAAAGAGCATAACTTCCCAACAGTGTTTACTTTATTTCTCTGTTGAAGACTGTTCTATGGACCTAGGAAGAAAAGGGGCTTCTTTTCTCAAGCATCCCTGGAAGAGCCTCTGAACTTAAATATGCTAATAAAGGGAAAGTCACAATCCTTAAAGGTCTATTACATTGATGGATAAGTTTATGTCGTTAGAAATTTTAATGTCTGTTAGAAAATATCCAAATCTCAGGAATGCTAAGCTTGTACTATAACCTGTTATTAACTAGTAATATAAAAGAGGATCCATAAAAAGAAAATGCAACCGTAGACGTATTTATATACATAAAATATGTTTACATTAATATATATTTTTATGTACAACAATATCTAATTAAACTTATGTATACTAATGTTTTTAAAGTGCTATTCTTCCACTAACAAAAATAGTATTAGTTGAGATATTATTAGTTGACATAACAAATAAGCCCCGAATCCTGGAGGCTACGCAATAAAAAGTCTATTTCTCACTAACTTGAAGACTAAAATGGATGTTCAGCTTTGGTTTTCTTCCAAGCAGTGGGTGAAGCAGAGGCTCGGCTTCCCTCTGCTTCAAGGCTCTGTTACCCCCTACTGTAATTTGACAGAATACTGAGTTTATGTGGATTAAGCCAACAGAGGGGAAAGGAGTAGAGGCTCATTCACAGGAAGTTTTCATGGGCTAGGGCAGGAAGGGGATGTATCCCTTCCATCCAGGTTACATTGACTAGAACACATTCACATGACTACACGCAGCTGCAAGGGAGCCTGGGAAATGTAGTCTGTATATGTGCCCAGGAAGGAGGGGAATCTGTTAGGATTCCAGTGTTTACTGATAGGCTAGCAGTGTTTACTATATATATCCTCCCTGGCTGGCTTTAATAAAATCTCCCCACAAGACACATATACATACTGAAGTATAGTCCAGTCTTCTGCAGTTTTAACTAAAGCTTTAAAAATGATATGTTCATGCCTATTTAACTACTTGAAAATGTCAGGGAAAAAAATGTCAGGCCACACCTGGCTGACTCCACCTACCTCCTTAATAGAGGCCCCTTGGTTAATCAGGGCAGATACAGATATTTTGGATCCTGAAGCTTGTATAATTTGGTGGAACCTGCTTAAGAAAAAAAACCCACAAAAACACTAGCTATCAAACTATATTTAGAATGAGAAACAATTTATAACATTTTTTAAAAAGGTGACAAGGGCTTCCCTGGTGGTCCAGTGGGTAAGTGGTGGCCTTGCAGTATAAGGGGCACTGATTCGATCCCTGACCCAGGAAGATCCCATGTGCCATGGAGCAGCTGGACCAGTGTGTCCATTTACGAGGCAGCGCTCTGGAGCGCATGTGCCCAGAGCTGGTGCTCTGCAACGAGAGAGGCCACTGCGATGGGAGGCCCACACAGGCCAAAGAATAAAGATGGATGAAAATAAATAAATAAATAAACAATAAAAGAGCCCCCGCCCCCCCCAAAAAAACCCTCCAGATCCTTTATAAAAAAAAAAAGGTGACAAATATCACAAACATACAATCAAGAAAAAACAAGATAAAATTATAAAAGAAGTGACTTTCTTTTTTAAAAATTTATTTTATTGAAGTATAGTTGATTTACGATGTTGTGTTAATTTCTGCTATATAGCAAAAGTGATTCAGTATATGTGTGTGTACCTTTGAATATTCTTCTTCATAGTTTTTTCTTTTATTGAATTTTTATAGGATTTTTCTTTCCATTCGTTACCCCCTACTGTAATTTGACAGAATACTGAGTTTATGTGGATTAAGCCAACAGAGGGGAAAGGAGTAGAGGCTCATTCACAGGAAGTTTTCATGGGCTAGGGCAGGAAGGGGATGTATCCCTTCCATCCAGGTTACATTGACTAGAACACATTCACATGACTACACGCAGCTGCAAGGGAGCCTGGGAAATGTAGTCTGTATATGTGCCCAGGAAGGAGGGGAATCTGTTAGGATTCCAGTGTTTACTGATAGGCTAGCAGTGTTTACTATATATATCCTCCCTGGCTGGCTTTAATAAAATCTCCCCACAAGACACATATACATACTGAAGTATAGTCCAGTCTTCTGCAGTTTTAACTAAAGCTTTAAAAATGATATGTTCATGCCTATTTAACTACTTGAAAATGTCAGGGAAAAAAATGTCAGGCCACACCTGGCTGACTCCACCTACCTCCTTAATAGAGGCCCCTTGGTTAATCAGGGCAGATACAGATATTTTGGATCCTGAAGCTTGTATAATTTGGTGGAACCTGCTTAAGAAAAAAAACCCACAAAAACACTAGCTATCAAACTATATTTAGAATGAGAAACAATTTATAACATTTTTTAAAAAGGTGACAAGGGCTTCCCTGGTGGTCCAGTGGGTAAGTGGTGGCCTTGCAGTATAAGGGGCACTGATTCGATCCCTGACCCAGGAAGATCCCATGTGCCATGGAGCAGCTGGACCAGTGTGTCCATTTACGAGGCAGCGCTCTGGAGCGCATGTGCCCAGAGCTGGTGCTCTGCAACGAGAGAGGCCACTGCGATGGGAGGCCCACACAGGCCAAAGAATAAAGATGGATGAAAATAAATAAATAAATAAACAATAAAAGAGCCCCCGCCCCCCCCAAAAAAACCCTCCAGATCCTTTATAAAAAAAAAAAGGTGACAAATATCACAAACATACAATCAAGAAAAAACAAGATAAAATTATAAAAGAAGTGACTTTCTTTTTTAAAAATTTATTTTATTGAAGTATAGTTGATTTACGATGTTGTGTTAATTTCTGCTATATAGCAAAAGTGATTCAGTTATGTATATGTGTGTGTGTACCTTTGAATATTCTTCTTCATAGTCTTTTATATTATGGCTTATTACAGGATATTGAATGAAATTTCCTGTGCTATACCGTAGGACCTTTTTCTTTCCCCATTCTTTATATAATATTTTTTATCTGCTAATCTTAAACTTCTAACCCATGTCTTCCTCATCCTCACGCCCTGCCCCTTGGTAACCACAAGTCTGTCCTCTATATCTATGAGTCTGTTTCTGTTTTATAAAGACATTCATGTCATATTTTAGATTCCCATGGAAGGGATATCATAAGTTATTTGTCTTTCTCTTTCTGACTTACTTTAGTTAGTATACTAATCTCTAGGTCTGTCCATGTTGCTGCAAATGACATTATTTCATTCTTTTTTATGGCTTAGTAATATTCCATTGTTTGTATGCATGTGTGTGTGTGTATCACATCTTTATCCACTCATCTATCAGTGGACATTTGGATTGTTCCCACATCCTGGCTACTATAAATAGAGCTACTGTGAAGACGGGGGTAGATGTATCTTTTTAAATTATAGTGTTGTTTGGATATATGCCCCAGGAGTGGGATTGCTGGATCATATGGCAACTCTATTTTCAGTCTTTTTTTTTTTTTAATTTTGGCCTCTTTTATTGTTTTTTAAATTTATTTATTTTCATCCATCTTAATTCTTTGACCTGTGTAGGCCTCCCATCGCAGTGACCTCTCTCATTGCAGAGCACTGGCTCTGGGCGCATGTGCTCCAGAGCGCTGGCTCCTAATTGAACACACCAGTCTAGCGGCTCAGCAGCACATGGGATCTTCCCGGGCCAGGGATCGAATCAGTTCCCCTTGCACTGTAAGGTAGACTCTTTACCCACTGGACCACAAGGGAAGCCCTATTTTTAATTTTTTGAGAACCCTCCCTACTGTTTTCCATAGTGCCTGCACCAACTTACATTTCCACCAGAAGGTTCCCTAAAAGAAATAACCTTCTAGCACATATCTAGCACATACTTTCCTCTTACATTTTTGGTTGTTATTCTAGAGTTGCCTCTCATTGGGCTGCAATTTTGTAACATTATTTTCCATAGACCACAGAAAGAAAAATACTTTTTGAGTATTTTTCAAAGTATTTTTCTTTATTGTTGATAGTTTAGAGAAGTTGCCCGTTTGACTTGTAAGTAATGTTGTCAGGTAAATGTGTTAGAGTCTTGTCAAATTTGGAAAAATTTTCTCAAGTTTCTTGAGAAAGCTAGACTCTGGGATTCAGGGCAATGCAAATGTTCTGTGCTGTGGCTGCTTAATGTTTCGTGAACTCATAGTTCTCTTTGATTGCATTGGTAGGACTTCTCCTGGGGTCTTATAAGGGCCTGGTGCGAGTAAGGATCCCCAAACTTAAGCAGTCTTAGATTCATGGTAAATCCATCTCTACACCAGGTCCCAGAGGCTGGTTCATTCTTTTCTCATTTTCTAAGACCAGGAATGACCTGGAGAGACATGGCTGCTTTCTAGCCAACTACCTTGAGCTTAACCATTTTCTCCTGACCAGCAGTCTTAGATCTGGTAAATCCATTAACCATCTATCAGTGGACATTTGGATTGTTCCCACATCCTGGCTACTATAAATAGAGCTACTGTGAAGACGGGGGTAGATGTATCTTTTTAAATTATAGTGTTGTTTGGATATATGCCCCAGGAGTGGGATTGCTGGATCATATGGCAACTCTATTTTCAGTCTTTTTTTTTTTTTAATTTTGGCCTCTTTTATTGTTTTTTAAATTTATTTATTTTCATCCATCTTAATTCTTTGACCTGTGTAGGCCTCCCATCGCAGTGACCTCTCTCATTGCAGAGCACTGGCTCTGGGCGCATGTGCTCCAGAGCGCTGGCCCCTAATTGAACACACCAGTCTAGCGGCTCAGCAGCACATGGGATCTTCCCGGGCCAGGGATCGAATCAGTTCCCCTTGCACTGTAAGGTAGACTCTTTACCCACTGGACCACAAGGGAAGCCCTATTTTTAATTTTTTGAGAACCCTCCCTACTGTTTTCCATAGTGCCTGCACCAACTTACATTTCCACCAGAAGGTTCCCTAAAAGAAATAACCTTCTAGCACATATCTAGCACATACTTTCCTCTTACATTTTTGGTTGTTATTCTAGAGTTGCCTCTCATTGGGCTGCAATTTTGTAACATTATTTTCCATAGACCACAGAAAGAAAAATACTTTTTGAGTATTTTTCAAAGTATTTTTCTTTATTGTTGATAGTTTAGAGAAGTTGCCCGTTTGACTTGTAAGTAATGTTGTCAGGTAAATGTGTTAGAGTCTTGTCAAATTTGGAAAAATTTTCTCAAGTTTCTTGAGAAAGCTAGACTCTGGGATTCAGGGCAATGCAAATGTTCTGTGCTGTGGCTGCTTAATGTTTCGTGAACTCATAGTTCTCTTTGATTGCATTGGTAGGACTTCTCCTGGGGTCTTATAAGGGCCTGGTGCGAGTAAGGATCCCCAAACTTAAGCAGTCTTAGATTCATGGTAAATCCATCTCTACACCAGGTCCCAGAGGCTGGTTCATTCTTTTCTCATTTTCTAAGACCAGGAATGACCTGGAGAGACATGGCTGCTTTCTAGCCAACTACCTTGAGCTTAACCATTTTCTCCCTGACCGAGTCTCTGGATATTGCTGGCTCCTAGATCACTCATCACTGTGCTTTGCTCAGCTGTGACAGTAGAAAGCCTGGTGAACCGGATGCAGGTCATTATAGAGTCCAGCACTGTTTGTTCTGTTAATAGTTTGGTGGTAGCCTCAGCATCTGCAGCAGGGCATGCCCCCCCCACCCCCCATGCTCCCAGGCTGATCCAGTTCCAGTGGCAGGTGTAGCTGTAGGCCCTCTCTTCTCACAGTGTGCCTGTCCTGTTAGGATTGGTAGGCCAGGCCCAGTCCAGCCTGATCACTGGATATGACTGTGATAAGGGATAGGGATGGGGGAGCTAATGGATGGGTGACTTGGGATCAGGCTTGAGTCAGCCAGAAGAGGCCATTTGGATAGGAGGGTTGTAAAAGTCTTTCTGAATGACAATAAAAATATTGGAGTAATTGGGGCAAGGCTGTTCTAAATACACGCATGACTTGAGTCAAGCCTCATGGAAAAGTTTTAGAGTAAGGTGGAGAAAGTCACTGGGAGCAAATGAGAAAGTAAAAGAATGGAGAAATAGATGGGGAAGTAGACATTCCTTAAACATAATTATAGACAAGGAAGGGGACAAATGAACAGAAAAATTTTAAGAAGAGGGCAGAATAAGGTCTGTTTGTAGGGGCTTTGGGTAAGGAAAAATAATTGAAGGCTCTAGTTGAGCTGAATGAGGGAATGTAGGGACTTAAAAAATCACACAACAGGACTTCCCTGGGGGTCCAGTGGTTGGGACTCCACCTGCCAGTGCAAGGGCACAGGTTTTATCCCTGTCTGGGAAGATTCCACATGCTGTGGGGCAGCTGGGCCTGTGCTGCACAACTACTGAGTCCATGCACCACAAGTACTGAAGCCTGCACGCCCTAGAGCTGTGCTCTGGAACAAGAGAAGCCACCACAATGTTTCGTCTCTGCTTTGATTGCATTGGTAGGACTTCTCCTGGGGTCTTATAAGGGCCTGGTGCGTAAGGATCCCCAAACTTAAGCAGTCTTAGATTCATGGTAAATCCATCTCTACACCAGGTCCCAGAGGCTGGTTCATTCTTTTCTCATTTTCTAAGACCAGGAATGACCTGGAGACATGGCTGCTTTCTAGCCAACTACCTTGAGCTTAACCATTTTCTCCCTGACCGAGTCTCTGGATATTGCTGGCTCCTAGATCACTCATCACTGTGCTTTGCTCAGCTGTGACAGTAGAAAGCCTGGTGAACCGGATGCAGGTCATTATAGAGTCCAGCACTGTTTGTTCTGTTAATAGTTTGGTGGTAGCCTCAGCATCTGCAGCAGGGCATGCCCCCCCCCCCCCCCCTGCTCCCCGGCTGATCCAGTTCCAGTGGCAGGTGTAGCTGTAGGCCCTCTCTTCTCACAGTGTGCCTGTCCTGTTAGGATTGGTAGGCCAGGCCCAGTCCAGCCTGATCACTGGATATGACTGTGATAAGGGATAGGGATGGGGGAGCTAATGGATGGGTGACTTGGGATCAGGCTTGAGTCAGCCAGAAGAGGCCATTTGGATAGGAGGGTTGTAAAAGTCTTTCTGAATGACAATAAAAATATTGGAGTAATTGGGGCAAGGCTGTTCTAAATACACGCATGACTTGAGTCAAGCCTCATGGAAAAGTTTTAGAGTAAGGTGGAGAAAGTCACTGGGAGCAAATGAGAAAGTAAAAGAATGGAGAAATAGATGGGGAAGTAGACATTCCTTAAACATAATTATAGACAAGGAAGGGGACAAATGAACAGAAAAATTTTAAGAAGAGGGCAGAATAAGGTCTGTTTGTAGGGGCTTTGGGTAAGGAAAAATAATTGAAGGCTCTAGTTGAGCTGAATGAGGGAATGTAGGGACTTAAAAAATCACACAACAGGACTTCCCTGGGGGTCCAGTGGTTGGGACTCCACCTGCCAGTGCAAGGGCACAGGTTTTATCCCTGTCTGGGAAGATTCCACATGCTGTGGGGCAGCTGGGCCTGTGCTGCACAACTACTGAGTCCATGCACCACAAGTACTGAAGCCTGCACGCCCTAGAGCTGTGCTCTGGAACAAGAGAAGCCACCACAATGAGAAGCCCAAACACCACAGCTAGGGAGGGGCTCCCCTTGCTGAAACTAAGAAAACCCTGCAAACAGCGACCAAAACACTGTATGGCCAAAATAATAATAATAATAATCAACAACATCTAGTAGTGTGTCTTACCCGCTATTTATTTTTAAATGAGATATATTCAGATTGTCAAAACAAAGCCTATAATAATACAGTTAACAACCATAAGAAAGATCTTTCCTATGATTCAAAGAACTTCATAGCCTCGTTAAAAATTCAAGGAGATAAATGAAAATATTATGATTCTATTAAACCAATATCAAGTACGTTTCTTTTCTTCAAAATGAGTTTGATGCAAAATTAGTTTGATGTTGTATAAAATATACAGAAAAATTAGTACTTTGGTCATCCCTTGCTCTTCTGACATTTTGAAAAGTGTCAATGCCGTGTTTCCTTATAACTGATCTTCGATTAAAGAATTTAATTTCAAAGAACTAAATATTGTTTATTTTATTAGACACTGGAAATGGATCTCAGCTTCCTTGGTCATTTAACATTTATTATTAAACACATATAAAATCAGCGCCTGCTTCAGGAAGTATTAAAGTGAAATCTTTGGCTGTGTCACCTTTTGCTTCTAGGAGGCTATTTTTATGCCGTTTTTAAAGTGCAGAACAAATATAGAGACAAATTGATCCTTAAAACATTTCACAGAAACAAGTTCTCAGGTAGAACACCTCCCATAATAATAGTGGCTCATCGTAGTCTCTCATTGTTCAAATACAGCAATCTGTCCACATGCAACTGTGGCTCTGTGTTTTCCTGGGAGAATAGAAGAGAGATTTTCCATTCTCTGTTGCCTAAAACAGGTAAGAAAATTCCTAGTTGAGCTGAATGAGGGAATGTAGGGACTTAAAAAATCACACAACAGGACTTCCCTGGGGGTCCAGTGGTTGGGACTCCACCTGCCAGTGCAAGGGCACAGGTTTTATCCCTGTCTGGGAAGATTCCACATGCTGTGGGGCAGCTGGGCCTGTGCTGCACAACTACTGAGTCCATGCACCACAAGTACTGAAGCCTGCACGCCCTAGAGCTGTGCTCTGGAACAAGAGAAGCCACCACAATGAGAAGCCCAAACACCACAGCTAGGGAGGGGCTCCCCTTGCTGAAACTAAGAAAACCCTGCAAACAGCGACCAAAACACTGTATGGCCAAAATAATAATAATAATAATCAACAACATCTAGTAGTGTGTCTTACCCGCTATTTATTTTTAAATGAGATATATTCAGATTGTCAAAACAAAGCCTATAATAATACAGTTAACAACCATAAGAAAGATCTTTCCTATGATTCAAAGAACTTCATAGCCTCGTTAAAAATTCAAGGAGATAAATGAAAATATTATGATTCTATTAAACCAATATCAAGTACGTTTCTTTTCTTCAAAATGAGTTTGATGCAAAATTAGTTTGATGTTGTATAAAATATACAGAAAAAATTAGTACTTTGGTCATCCCTTGCTCTTCTGACATTTTGAAAAGTGTCAATGCCGTGTTTCCTTATAACTGATCTTCGATTAAAGAATTTAATTTCAAAGAACTAAATATTGTTTATTTTATTAGACACTGGAAATGGATCTCAGCTTCCTTGGTCATTTAACATTTATTATTAAACACATATAAAATCAGCGCCTGCTTCAGGAAGTATTAAAGTGAAATCTTTGGCTGTGTCACCTTTTGCTTCTAGGAGGCTATTTTTATGCCGTTTTTAAAGTGCAGAACAAATATAGAGACAAATTGATCCTTAAAACATTTCACAGAAACAAGTTCTCAGGTAGAACACCTCCCATAATAATAGTGGCTCATCGTAGTCTCTCATTGTTCAAATACAGCAATCTGTCCACATGCAACTGTGGCTCTGTGTTTTCCTGGGAGAATAGAAGAGAGATTTTCCATTCTCTGTTGCCTAAAACATTTCTCAGGTGTTAATGACAAAGGAAATTGTTTCTTAAATTGTGGCTCTCTTCACCCAGTTAGTGAAGTCTTCTGAAGAGTAAGAGGTTTTAGAATCTTCTCACTTTTTATTTTTATTTCTATGAACATTTTCCATGAATGTGTACACAGGCATCTCTGTTTGGAGGGTTGGAAGCTGAGGCTTGTGACAAAGCAAACTCGAATAACCAAGGAAAGGAAATGAATAATAAAAATTTTTGACAAATAAAAATGATGATATATGGGCATTAAATCAGGTATTCAGCAAAGGAGAAAAGGCTCTTTCTTCTCAACTACCAAAGCCCTTAACTTTGAGGTAAGGATGACGGATGCATGTGCTGAGCCAAATTAGAACATCTCCCAGCAAAAGGTAAACTTGTTGCTTTCACCTGAACTGTATTTTCTTGCAACCTTCCTTTATTCCACAAAATTAGTCCCTTTGGTCTACTGTGATTTCCACTGATTAATGCCTTCCATCCATTATTCTTCTATGATGGGCCCAGAGATTTAGTAGATTTTCCTCTGATCTGTGACCCATTTAAACAATGACATTGCAACCTGACTGCAGCTTGAAGGACTTTTCACTTAGGTGGTCCTCATCTATACTTCATTTTGTTTCTACATGGTATTGTCTTTATTTGGTGGTTTAAATGCAGATTAATTAGTCACAGAGTGGTGCCAGGTGATCTCACTTGAGGCTGTGTTTGATTGTACTGGGTTAACAAATTTCTTAAGCACTTGTATTTATGTAAGTTGATATTTGGGCTTCCCTGGTGGCAAAGCAGTAAAGAATCCACCTAAATGGTTCAATCCCTGGGTGGGAAGATCCCTGGAAGAGGGCACAGCAACTCACGACAGTATTCTTTCCTGTGAAATCTTTGGCTGTGTCACCTTTTGCTTCTAGGAGGCTATTTTTATGCCGTTTTTAAAGTGCAGAACAAATATAGAGACAAATTGATCCTTAAAACATTTCACAGAAACAAGTTCTCAGGTAGAACACCTCCCATAATAATAGTGGCTCATCGTAGTCTCTCATTGTTCAAATACAGCAATCTGTCCACATGCAACTGTGGCTCTGTGTTTTCCTGGGAGAATAGAAGAGAGATTTTCCATTCTCTGTTGCCTAAAACATTTCTCAGGTGTTAATGACAAAGGAAATTGTTTCTTAAATTGTGGCTCTCTTCACCCAGTTAGTGAAGTCTTCTGAAGAGTAAGAGGTTTTAGAATCTTCTCACTTTTTTTTTTTTTTATTTCTATGAACATTTTCCATGAATGTGTACACAGGCATCTCTGTTTGGAGGGTTGGAAGCTGAGGCTTGTGACAAAGCAAACTCGAATAACCAAGGAAAGGAAATGAATAATAAAAATTTTTGACAAATAAAAATGATGATATATGGGCATTAAATCAGGTATTCAGCAAAGGAGAAAAGGCTCTTTCTTCTCAACTACCAAAGCCCTTAACTTTGAGGTAAGGATGACGGATGCATGTGCTGAGCCAAATTAGAACATCTCCCAGCAAAAGGTAAACTTGTTGCTTTCACCTGAACTGCATTTTCTTGCAACCTTCCTTTATTCCACAAAATTAGTCCCTTTGGTCTACTGTGATTTCCACTGATTAATGCCTTCCATCCATTATTCTTCTATGATGGGCCCAGAGATTTAGTAGATTTTCCTCTGATCTGTGACCCATTTAAACAATGACATTGCAACCTGACTGCAGCTTGAAGGACTTTTCACTTAGGTGGTCCTCATCTATACTTCATTTTGTTTCTACATGGTATTGTCTTTATTTGGTGGTTTAAATGCAGATTAATTAGTCACAGAGTGGTGCCAGGTGATCTCACTTGAGGCTGTGTTTGATTGTACTGGGTTAACAAATTTCTTAAGCACTTGTATTTATGTAAGTTGATATTTGGGCTTCCCTGGTGGCAAAGCAGTAAAGAATCCACCCGCAATGCAGGAAACACTGGTTCAATCCCTGGGTGGGGAAGATCCCCTGGAAGAGGGCACAGCAACTCACGACAGTATTCTTTCCTGGCAAATCCCATGGACAGAGGATCCTGGTGAACTATGGTCCATTGGGTTGCAAAGACACGACAGTAGCGACTGAGCACACACGCATGTTGATATTTATCAGGATGTTGTTGTTTTGAAAGACAATTGGAGGGTTTTGTGTATGGACTGCAGAGAGTGGGGACCAACTCAAATAGGTGAAAATACAGGGGTTGGCATGGTGTTTGTCCAAGATGGTTAGAGCTAATGTTGTTGGGTGTCATGGTGCTGAGATACGGTATGGGTTGAATTTGGTAGTAGTGCTGAAATGCAGGATAGGTTGAATTTGGTAAATACAATGAGGAAAATTCTCTCTTTCACCTCCCATCTCGGTCTTTAAACATGCTCTGTCCAATTTCTGCTCCCCACTTCTGAATGGTATCTTGGTCAGACTCTGTAGATTTTCCATCACTTGCATAAATCGGAACAGTCTCACTTGCAGGCAGAAAAAAGTATGACTCCAAGTAAATAACCACTTTCATCTTATACTCATGTCAAAATTTCCACCCTTCCCTACTCAGGAACCAGCAGGGAGGATGCTGACTTGCCCTTTCACTCTGTCTCCATCACATTCCTTTTCGCTCTGCATCCTCCCTTCCTCCTAGGTTGAGGGCTCCTACTTGAGTCTCCTTAACCCAGCTTGTATATGCAAGGTGACTTGAGACTAGTAAACCTCTGGGGTATCTACTTGGCCCACAGGGGAAAATCCTAACCTTTGTTCAACAAACAGTGTACATGAGACTGCTCCCTCTGCTGCCTCCCCTCTCTGGCCCTTCACCACGGACAGCTTCTCCAGTCTCCTGCCTACAGAATTCTTCAGACACGAACAATTCGTAGTTTATAAGTTCCCTCCCAAGAACTCATGATATCCCATCTGCGCCCATGGGAACATTGGGGTTTGGGTCCTAAATTTCAATAACCATCCTGCTAGAGAGAATAAACAGTGCATCCTGCTTGCCCTGTTTATCCTTGGAGTGCAAGCTTCAGCCACTCTCTGGTTCACCTGGCTTGAGCGGGGAGCACCCTAACAAGATGACTGGCAGATCCACATCTCTGACTCTCATCCCTTAGACTTTCTACTCTTTCTCTCTTCTGGATGAGTAATGGAAATGGGGAAAGGTCTGGCTCTACTCTTCATAAGTAAGTCACCCACTTAACAATCTGTAACTGTTATTTCTAGGAGAGACCGATACTCAGAAGGAGGGTCAGGATCATTTCTGCACTGAGCTCAAGTAGGTTACCCCATGGAGACTCCCAGAAATCACTGAGATGTTTTAGGGAGTTGTATTTGTTTCCTAGGGTTGCTATGAGGAAATACCAAGGATTGGGTGGCTTATACAACAGAAATGTATCTCCTCACAGTTCTGGAGGCTAGAAGTCAAAGATCAAGGTGTCAGAAGGGTGGTGTCTTCTAGGGTCTCTCTCCTTGGCTTGCAGATGTCCACCATCCTGCTGTGTCTTCACATGGGCTCTCACTGTGTATCCCGAGCATCTCTTCTTCTCATAAGGACACTGGTCACGTTGGATTAGGGTCCTACCCCAGCTACGTCATTTTAACTTAATCATCCCTTTAAAGATCTTATCTTCAAATGCATTTCTAACTTGCCTTATTAGGGGAGTAATATTCTGATAATATTGAAAGTATTAATCTGAAAATGCATTTAATTCATCTAACCTGCCAGACATCATTGCTTAGTCTTAACCTTGCATGCATGCGTGCTAAGTCACTTCAATCATGTCCAACTCTGTGCAACCCTATGGACTGTAGCCCGCCAGACTCCTCTGTCCATGGGATTCTCCAGGCAAGAATATTGGAGAATATATGCCCTCCTCCAGCCTTAGCCTTAAAGATGCTCAGAAAGTTTATTAATACATTAACCTGCAGTTGGGCAAAACCATCTAACACAAAGTCTATTATATAATGAAGTGCTGAATAGCTCATGGAAGTCATTGAATACTGTATTGAAAGTAAAAAACAGAATGGTTGTGTGGATCCAGAATGATTATAACTGTACTGATCACCCTCGTAACCACACGGCTGACGGAGCTGCGGCCCACGCCACTGCCCAGCATCAGAAGGTAGTGTCAGACCACATATCCCTAGCTCAGGAAGAGATCAAAATTCAAAATCCGAAGTACCATTTTGACTGAATGTTTATTGCCTGTGTGCCATTGTAAAGTCTAAAGATCCTCAACTGAACCGTGGTAAGTTGGGGACAGTTTGTACTGGCACATTCTGAGGTGCTATAGGGGTTGAGACAGCAACACGAATTAAAAAATATATATATGTATTCCTTTATTGAGGCTGTGCAGGGTCTTCGCTGTGGTACGCGGGAGCTTCGGTCTCTGTTGCAGTATGTGGGGTCGTTCAGTTGTGGCATGTGAGGATTCTTATCTTGGCAGTTGAACTCTGAGTTGTGGCCCATGGTATCTAGTTCTCTGACCAGGGATCAAACCTGGGTCCTGGGGCATGCACTGGGAGTGTGAAGTCTTAGCCACTGGACCAACAGGAAATCCCTCAACATGAATTCAGGGGAACACAATTCATTCCATGACAGGAGGAGAAGGCTGAGGTTGGGGTTAGCTGGTCCCTCTGGGTAGATACCAGCATACCTCTCCTCTCAAGTGCCACTCAAAGGTTGGGTGCAGACGGCAGCGGTGCCTGGAATCTTGAATGCAGGGTGGAAATGACGCCCTTCCTGCTGAGATTCAGGAACTTTCAGGGTATGTACTCATCCACTTTTCCAAAGGTCTAATCACTCTTTCATGAAAGCTTCTCTCTCTCTACAAAGTGGAATAAAAATAACCTTTCTTTCTTAAAATACAAAACAAAACAAAACACAGAATTTCCAAGATACCTAATCTTAACCCACTAATACCACATTAGAAACAATTAGCTCCCTTATGTGTGTCTATTGTAGTCAAATCAAGCAGAAAATTGTGCAGTTAACGCGTGAATTTGTTTAAATTATGTAAACAATGATCTTAATAGACCACTTTGCTTTGCTTTTGTAGACCCGAGCCCTATCCAGCTTAAGTGGCTTATTTATTGACATTTTGAGGAGACCATTTTGTTGCTGCAACATTGGTGCCGCTCCTTAGATGTTGAGACATTTTGACTACTCTTAAGAAAAAAGGGAAAAAGAAAAAAAGGAGTAAGAAAAACTGTTAAGCTTACAGCTTTAAAAAATTACAATGTTACATGTAAACAAAAATCCTAACCCTTAGTCTCACCCCATCCCTACTCACAATGAAAATTTTCTTCTCTAAAGACAGCAAAAGAAATGTGAGCATCTCTGGAAACAAAATTTCAGAGGGAAAAAGTGAAAAATAAAGACATGAGAAAATAAAAGTCTAAGGAAGTAGGACATTCGAATTTTAGTATTCATTTGTATCATACCCTCATTTGTGGATTTCATGGGGTGTTTCTGGATGCTGTGGTTCTCTGTCCTACTACTCTTATGTTAAGCACTTCAGTCGTGTCTGGCTCTTTGTGACCCACAGACTGTAGTCTGCTCAGCTCAGCTACTCTATCCATAGAATTTCCCAGGCAAGAATGTTGGAGAGGGTTGCCATATCCTCCTCCAGGGGATCTTCCCGACCCAGGGATCAAACCCATGTCTGTGTCTCCTGCATTGGCAGGTGGATTCTTTATATTAAAAAGTATACCAGAAAATAGAACATAATGCATGTGATGAACATAAAATGTGTGACCTGGATCAGACAATAAATATAATTATTTATAGAATCCATTTATCTCATCCAAATGAGATCCAAACCTTCTGGTTTCTCTTCAATTGCAAGCTCCTCTAAAGTGTCTGTGTGTGTGTCTTACTATGGGGCTTCCCTAGTGACTCAGATGATAAAGAATCCACCTGCACTGTGGGAGAACAAGGTTTAATCCCTGGGTCAGGAAGGTCCCCTACTGTAGGAAATGGCAACCCATGCCAGTATACTTGCCTGGAGAATTCTGCGGAAGAGGAGCCTGGTGGGCTATTGCCCATGGGGTCCCAAAGAGTCAGACACAACTGAGGAGCTAACACTCACTCTGAACACTTTCATGTCTTACTGAATACCTGGCAGAGCCTCTATGGATAGTCCCCTGAATGAATGTGCCGTCTTCCCCAGTATCACCTTCGGACAGTCTGTTGTTGGGCTTGACAGAGCTTTCTAATTTTTATTGTTTCAGCTCTCTCTCCTCCAATTCAATAGGAAGTGGACTTTGTCTGTTTTTTCAAAGGCACCTTTTGCTCTTTCCTTTTTGATCTATTGGGCAGGAAGATTTCCATCTCCACTGAATTTCTTCTCCTCAAAGTTAGCCCTCAAATTCAAATCTTCAAATGACAACAAAGTCAGTTTTATCATTCTTGCATTACCTTCCAGCGAAGTCAAAAAGTAGCAAAAAAAATGTGAGCATCTCTGGAAACAAAATTTCAGAGGGAAAAAGTGAAAAATAAAGACATGAGAAAATAAAAGTCTAAGGAAGTAGGACATTCGAATTTTAGTATTCATTTGTATCATACCCTCATTTGTGGATTTCATGGGGTGTTTCTGGATGCTGTGGTTCTCTGTCCTACTACTCTTATGTTAAGCACTTCAGTCGTGTCTGGCTCTTTGTGACCCACAGACTGTAGTCTGCTCAGCTCAGCTACTCTATCCATAGAATTTCCCAGGCAAGAATGTTGGAGAGGGTTGCCATATCCTCCTCCAGGGGATCTTCCCGACCCAGGGATCAAACCCATGTCTGTGTCTCCTGCATTGGCAGGTGGATTCTTTATATTAAAAAGTATACCAGAAAATAGAACATAATGCATGTGATGAACATAAAATGTGTGACCTGGATCAGACAATAAATATAATTATTTATAGAATCCATTTATCTCATCCAAATGAGATCCAAACCTTCTGGTTTCTCTTCAATTGCAAGCTCCTCTAAAGTGTCTGTGTGTGTGTCTTACTATGGGGCTTCCCTAGTGACTCAGATGATAAAGAATCCACCTGCACTGTGGGAGAACAAGGTTTAATCCCTGGGTCAGGAAGGTCCCCTACTGTAGGAAATGGCAACCCATGCCAGTATACTTGCCTGGAGAATTCTGCGGAAGAGGAGCCTGGTGGGCTATTGCCCATGGGGTCCCAAAGAGTCAGACACAACTGAGGAGCTAACACTCACTCTGAACACTTTCATGTCTTACTGAATACCTGGCAGAGCCTCTATGGATAGTCCCCTGAATGAATGTGCCGTCTTCCCCAGTATCACCTTCGGACAGTCTGTTGTTGGGCTTGACAGAGCTTTCTAATTTTTATTGTTTCAGCTCTCTCTCCTCCAATTCAATAGGAAGTGGACTTTGTCTGTTTTTTCAAAGGCACCTTTTGCTCTTTCCTTTTTTTGATCTATTGGGCAGGGAAGATTTCCATCTCCACTGAATTTCTTCTCCTCAAAGTTAGCCCTCAAATTCAAATCTTCAAATGACAACAAAGTCAGTTTTATCATTCTTGCATTACCTTCCAGCGAAGTCAGTGAATACAATTGTAGCTTAAAATATAATATGAATCAAAAAGTAGACTAGAAGAAATAATTAACAACTTAACAGTCCATCAACAATTACTCCAGCGTATGAACTATTTTTTTTTTCTTTTCCCCATCTCTTTTATTTATTTTTATTTTCATTCATCTTTTTATTCTTTGGCATGTGTGGGCCTCCCATTGCAGTGTCCTCTCTCACTGCAGAGTACTGGCTCTGGGTGCATGCGCTCCAGAGCGCTGGCTTATAATTGGACACTCCGGTTCAGCCACTGCACAGCACGTGGGATCTTCCTGGACCAGGGATCGAACAGGTGCCTCTTGCACTGCAAGGTGGACTGGACCACCAGGGAAGCCCTGAACTAATTTTAAGTTCCTGATTTGAATCCACTTTAAAGAGATCAGATGTTGAATAAGCAGGACTTATAGGGCAATTCTAACAATTGATTCAATAAGGCTGCTCTTTTTAGATAAAATTGTGGTTAAATATCCCTAGCATAAAATGATCAGTTTAACATTTTTAGGTGTGCTGTGGCATTAAGTGCATTCACATTATGATCAGTCATCACAACTATTCATCCACTATCCAGAATTTTGTCATCATCCCAAGTGAAAACTCTGTGCCCATGAAACTCTAAATTCCCATCTCCCCTTCTTCTCAGCCCCTAGCAACCACCCCTCTACTTTCTGACTCATGAATGTGACTACTCTAAGTACTTCATATAAGCACATATGGTATTTATCCTTCTGTGTTTGACTTTACTTAGCATAATGTTGTCAAGGTTCATCCATGTTGTAGCATGTATCAGAACTACATTTCCTTTTAAAATCTGAATAATATTCCATTCTGTATATGTTTTTGCTTATCCATTCATCTATCCATGTACATTTGTGTTATTTCCATTGTTTTGGCTCTGAATCCATACCTTTAACACTTTTATAGAGTTATAATTAACAAGTAGTATGGCGTACTTGTTTTAAGCTTACTGTTGATAACTGCATGCACCTATGTAGTCACCATGATAATCAAGTTATAGGGTATTTCCATTACTCTGGAAGCTTTCCTCCTGTCCTTCTGTAGTTAATTCTCCTACCCCAAAGCATCCCATGCCCCAGCCAGCACCCATCTGCTTTCCACCACAATGGGTTAGTTTTGAGACCTTCTTAGGCCCAAGGGATCTTGGTTAGTAATGAGACAAAGAATTCAGAATAGAAAGTTCATTAAATATGGGTAGGCTCTTGGAGACAAAGGTATTGGAATACATACAAGGACCCCAGTGACCGAGGTACCACACTCAGTGTTGCTTGGGCACAAAAATGTCACCTTGATTGATTAAGGTTAGGACCAACTTGCCTGTGGGAAAGTAACAGATGAATGTTGATGTGGGAGAGCCAAGATCACATATTTCTTTTCTTTTTTTTTTTTAAAGATTTATTTATTTATTTATTTTGGGCGGGGGTCGGGTTGGGGAGGGAGGGGAGCGGGCGAGCCACTTTTATTGGTCTTTCATTTCTCTATTTTCATCCGTCTTTGTTCTTTGGCTCCTGCGGGCCTCCCATCGCGGTGCTGTCTGTTGTCGCAGAGCACCGGCTCTGGGCGCATGCGCTCCAGAGCTCCAGCTCGGTGATTGGACACATCAGTCCAGCCGCTCCACGGCAGGTGGGATCTTCCCAGGCCAGGGATCGAACCGGCGCCCCTTGCACTGCAAGGCGGTGTCCTTATCCACTGGACCACCAGGGGAAGCCCAAGATCACATATTTCTGAAAAGAGGAAATATATATAATATATATATGGTTCTTTTGTTCATAATTTTTTCTTACTCATAGTCCTAAAGGAGACAAGAATATTTTAGAAATTTTAAAACCCACATGTACCCTCTTCCTCTTGTTTATGGGAGGAAGTTGCCATTTCTTGTTCTTTGTTCCATCAGAAGATGAATAGTGAGAACATACTGTACTGACACTCATAGAAGAGAGCAGACAGAGCGGGCTGCAGCATCCCAAGGTGTCTCCATACACAGAATACTGCAAATCCTCAAAATTACAAAACCCACGTTAGATAAAATCCATACCTTTAACACTTTTATAGAGTTATAATTAACAAGTAGTATGGCGTACTTGTTTTAAGCTTACTGTTGATAACTGCATGCACCTATGTAGTCACCATGATAATCAAGTTATAGGGTATTTCCATTACTCTGGAAGCTTTCCTCCTGTCCTTCTGTAGTTAATTCTCCTACCCCAAAGCATCCCATGCCCCAGCCAGCACCCATCTGCTTTCCACCACAGTGGGTTAGTTTTGAGACCTTCTTAGGCCCAAGGGATCTTGGTTAGTAATGAGACAAAGAATTCAGAATAGAAAGTTCATTAAATATGGGTAGGCTCTTGGAGACAAAGGTATTGGAATACATACAAGGACCCCAGTGACCGAGGTACCACACTCAGTGTTGCTTGGGCACAAAAATGTCACCTTGATTGATTAAGGTTAGGACCAACTTGCCTGTGGGAAAGTAACAGATGAATGTTGATGTGGGAGAGCCAAGATCACATATTTCTTTTCTTTTTTTTTTTTAAAGATTTATTTATTTATTTATTTTGGGCGGGGGTCGGGTTGGGGAGGGAGGGGAGCGGGCGAGCCACTTTTATTGGTCTTTCATTTCTCTATTTTCATCCGTCTTTGTTCTTTGGCTCCTGCGGGCCTCCCATCGCGGTGCTGTCTGTTGTCGCAGAGCACCGGCTCTGGGCGCATGCGCTCCAGAGCTCCAGCTCGGTGATTGGACACATCAGTCCAGCCGCTCCACGGCAGGTGGGATCTTCCCAGGCCAGGGATCGAACCGGCGCCCCTTGCACTGCAAGGCGGTGTCCTTATCCACTGGACCACCAGGGGAAGCCCAAGATCACATATTTCTGAAAAGAGGAAATATATATAATATATATATGGTTCTTTTGTTCATAATTTTTTCTTACTCATAGTCCTAAAGGAGACAAGAATATTTTAGAAATTTTAAAACCCACATGTACCCTCTTCCTCTTGTTTATGGGAGGAAGTTGCCATTTCTTGTTCTTTGTTCCATCAGAAGATGAATAGTGAGAACATACTGTACTGACACTCATAGAAGAGAGCAGACAGAGCGGGCTGCAGCATCCCAAGGTGTCTCCATACACAGAATACTGCAAATCCTCAAAATTACAAAAAAAACCCCACGTTAGATAAAATTTGGCATATTCAACTCTACGTGATCTTAATTTTAGATAAGAAAATTAAGAATATTCCAAAGCAGAGAATTTAGGCAGTTTAGAATGTGCGTTGGGTGCCTTCAGTTGTTAGAACTGTCACGTGTTGTGTTGTGTGCTGTGCTCAGTCATGTCCGATTTGGGACCCCATGGAATGTAGCCCGCTAGGCTCCTCTATCTGTGGGATTTTTCAGGCAAGAACACTAGAGCAGGTCTTCCCTGGTAGCTCAGTGGTAAAGAGTTCTCCTGCCAATGCAGGAGACATGGGTTTGATCCCTGATCCGGGGAGATCCCACATACTGTGGAGCAACTGAGCCCAAACGCCTCAACTATGGAGCCCATGTGCCACAACTACTGAAGCCCGTGAGCCCTAGAGCCTGAGTCCCACGAGAGAAGTCACCACAACATGAAGCCTACTCACCTCAATGAGAGAGTAGCCCTGACTCCCTGCAACTAGAGAAGAGCCTGCTGCAGCGCTGGAAACCCAAACAGCCAAAAGTTAAAAAAAAAAATATATATGAAGAATAGTAGAGCAGGTTACCAATTCCTACTCCAGAGGATCTTCCTGACCCAGGGATTGAAACTGCCTGGCTTGTGTCTCCTGCATTGGCAGGCAGGCTCTTTGCCACAGCCTCACCTAGGAAGCCTCTAGAAGTGTCACAATGTTAGCTGGAGACCCACCACTAATTTCCACTTATTTTCTGAGGCCAGTATTTGATTACCCAGAACACAACCAGGTGTATACTTGGCAGTGTCTTTCCTGTTGTTGTCTAGTCACTAAGTCATGTCTGACCCTTTACGACCCCATGGACGCAGTGTGCCCGACCTCCCTGTCTCTCACTATCTCCCGTGTTTGCCCAAGTTCATGTCCACTGAGTCAGTTTCCGTTTTTATGGGAGGAAGTTGCCATTTCTTGTTCTTTGTTCCATCAGAAGATGAATAGTGAGAACATACTGTACTGACACTCATAGAAGAGAGCAGACAGAGCGGGCTGCAGCATCCCAAGGTGTCTCCATACACAGAATACTGCAAATCCTCAAAATTACAAAAAAAACCCCACGTTAGATAAAATTTGGCATATTCAACTCTACGTGATCTTAATTTTAGATAAGAAAATTAAGAATATTCCAAAGCAGAGAATTTAGGCAGTTTAGAATGTGCGTTGGGTGCCTTCAGTTGTTAGAACTGTCACGTGTTGTGTTGTGTGCTGTGCTCAGTCATGTCCGATTTGGGACCCCATGGAATGTAGCCCGCTAGGCTCCTCTATCTGTGGGATTTTTCAGGCAAGAACACTAGAGCAGGTCTTCCCTGGTAGCTCAGTGGTAAAGAGTTCTCCTGCCAATGCAGGAGACATGGGTTTGATCCCTGATCCGGGGAGATCCCACATGCTGTGGAGCAACTGAGCCCAAACGCCTCAACTATGGAGCCCATGTGCCACAACTACTGAAGCCCGTGAGCCCTAGAGCCTGAGTCCCACGAGAGAAGTCACCACAACATGAAGCCTGCTCACCTCAATGAGAGAGTAGCCCTGACTCCCTGCAACTAGAGAAGAGCCTGCTGCAGCGCTGGAAACCCAAACAGCCAAAAGTTAAAAAAAAAAAAATATATGAAGAATAGTAGAGCAGGTTACCAATTCCTACTCCAGAGGATCTTCCTGACCCAGGGATTGAAACTGCCTGGCTTGTGTCTCCTGCATTGGCAGGCAGGCTCTTTGCCACAGCCTCACCTAGGAAGCCTCTAGAAGTGTCACAATGTTAGCTGGAGACCCACCACTAATTTCCACTTATTTTCTGAGGCCAGTATTTGATTACCCAGAACACAACCAGGTGTATACTTGGCAGTGTCTTTCCTGTTGTTGTCTAGTCACTAAGTCATGTCTGACCCTTTACGACCCCATGGACGGCAGTGTGCCCGACCTCCCTGTCTCTCACTATCTCCCCGTGTTTGCCCAAGTTCATGTCCACTGAGTCAGTGATGGTACCCAGCCCTCTTCTTCTTTTGCCTTGAGTCTTTCCCAGCATCAGGTTTTTTTTCCAATGAGTTGGTTCTTTGTATCAGTTGGCCAAAGTATTGGAACTTTAGCTTCAGCCTTAGTCTTTCCAATGAGTATTCAGGGTTAATTTCCTTTAGGATTGACTGGTTTAATCTCCTTGCTGTCCAAGGGACTCTCAATATTCTTTTCTAGAACCACAATTCAAAAGCATCAATTCTTTGGTGCTCAGCGTTCTTTTTTTTTTTTCCTTTATTTTAAAGATTTTACAGAGTTTTGTTGTTCAGCAACATGTATGTTCCCAGATCATTCATATGCATATCCCTGGACCCTCCCTCAGCATTCTTTATGGTCCAACTCTCACATCCACACATGACTACTGGAAAAAACATAGGCTTGACTATATGGACCTTTGTTGGCAAAGTGGTATCTTTGCTTTTTAATATGTTGTTTAGGTTTGTCATAGCTTTCCTTCCACGAAGCAAATGTCTTCTAATTTCATGGCTACAGTCACCATCTGCAGTGATTATGGAACCCCCAAAGAGAAAATCTATCACTGCTTCTACTTTTTCCCCTTCAATTTGCTGTGAAGTGGTGGGATCAAATGCCATGATCTTAGTTTTTTGAGTGTTGTATTTTAAGCCAGCTTTATCACTCTCCTCTTTCAGTCTCATCAAGAGGCTCTCTAGTTCCTCTTTACTTTCTGTCCTAGAGTGGTGTCATCTGCGTATCTGAGTTTGTTGATTCTTCTCCTGGCAGTCTTGATTCCAGCTTGTGCTTCATCCAGCGCACCATTTTGCATGATGTACTCTGCAGATAAGTTAAATAAACAGGGTGACAATATCCAGTCTTGATGTGCTCCTTTCCCACATAAGGTTCTAATGTTTTTCTTACTCAGTTATTTTAATAACTTGTAAGAGTGTGGCCATGGCCGGCAACCTAGCCTGCTCCTCTTGGTGATGTAGCTGTGCTTCCAGGGACCCATGATCCAGTGTGCACGATCAAGACTCTAATCCCATCATTAAAACTAAAGATTCATCAGATTCATCACTAACAAACATTAGCAACTAGAATTAAACATTCTTTACTAATAAAGCCTACATTGCGATTTTGGATTACTCAGACGTTTCTTCATTTTTTTTTTTTTTTAATAGAGACAAAAATGGAAACAACCTACCCTTTCCTTTTTAGGCAAGCAAGCAACATTTCCTTAAATTCTTGGGTCAACACACCATACAGATTTCTCAATTCTTCTTTTGTTCCATCAGCCTTTTTTTTTTTTTTTTTTTTTTAAGAGAAGGCAGCCCAGCAGCTCTGTAGGCGTTTTTTTTTTTGAAGTTTTGGCTTCTTTTATTGGCTTATTTATTTACTTTCATCCATCTTTGTTCTTTGGCCTGTGTGGGCCTCCCATTGCAGTGGCCTCTGCTGTTGCAGAGCACTGGCTCTGGGCGCATGAACTCCAGAGCACCAGCTCATAATTGGACACACCAGCCCAGCAGCTCTACGGCACGTTGGATCTTCCTGGGCCAGGGATTGAACCCGATCCCTTGCACTGCAAGGTGGACTCTTTGCCCACTGGACCACCAGGGAAGTCCCAGCCTTGTTTTTTTTAAACCTTGTGGTTGAATAAACTTAGCAGTTAGCTTTTTTCAAGAAACATTCACACATGTACATTCTCATTGTGTTACTGTTGCTTTGTAATGCCTTCAGGATTTGCTGTATGTGAAACTTTAACAACTAGACATTTTCTGATCCTTTTGTTCAATCATTTGTTTCTTTTGCAGTTCTTATGTTTTCTGATTAATTACACCCCCAGGTGGTCTCTCTGTTGAATAATCTACTTTGCTATTTTCTGTTACTTTTCACTGTGATATACTATACATGTGCAAAATGTAGACGCATTGTTTTGGGGAAAGAACAAAGTAGCCAAGATGGCGTGGTCAGGCTCTCTCGCCCCACAGCCTCTTTCTCTCTCCCTGCGTTTTGTGAATAATGATTGTGTAACAGCTGAGATCCCTTATGCATTGTGCATGCATAGGGTAGCTGTGCTTCCAGGGACCCATGATCCAGTGTGCACGATCAAGACTCTAATCCCATCATTAAAACTAAAGATTCATCAGATTCATCACTAACAAACATTAGCAACTAGAATTAAACATTCTTTACTAATAAAGCCTACATTGCGATTTTGGATTACTCAGACGTTTCTTCATTTTTTTTTTTTTTTAATAGAGACAAAAATGGAAACAACCTACCCTTTCCTTTTTAGGCAAGCAAGCAACATTTCCTTAAATTCTTGGGTCAACACACCATACAGATTTCTCAATTCTTCTTTTGTTCCATCAGCCTTTTTTTTTTTTTTTTTTTAAGAGAAGGCAGCCCAGCAGCTCTGTAGGCGTTTTTTTTTTTGAAGTTTTGGCTTCTTTTATTGGCTTATTTATTTACTTTCATCCATCTTTGTTCTTTGGCCTGTGTGGGCCTCCCATTGCAGTGGCCTCTGCTGTTGCAGAGCACTGGCTCTGGGCGCATGAACTCCAGAGCACCAGCTCATAATTGGACACACCAGCCCAGCAGCTCTACGGCACGTTGGATCTTCCTGGGCCAGGGATTGAACCCGATCCCTTGCACTGCAAGGTGGACTCTTTGCCCACTGGACCACCAGGGAAGTCCCAGCCTTGTTTTTTTTAAACCTTGTGGTTGAATAAACTTAGCAGTTAGCTTTTTTCAAGAAACATTCACACATGTACATTCTCATTGTGTTACTGTTGCTTTGTAATGCCTTCAGGATTTGCTGTATGTGAAACTTTAACAACTAGACATTTTCTGATCCTTTTGTTCAATCATTTGTTTCTTTTGCAGTTCTTATGTTTTCTGATTAATTACACCCCCAGGTGGTCTCTCTGTTGAATAATCTACTTTGCTATTTTCTGTTACTTTTCACTGTGATATACTATACATGTGCAAAATGTAGACGCATTGTTTTGGGGAAAGAACAAAGTAGCCAAGATGGCGTGGTCAGGCTCTCTCGCCCCACAGCCTCTTTCTCTCTCCCTGCGTTTTGTGAATAATGATTGTGTAACAGCTGAGATCCCTTATGCATTGTGCATGCGCATCACAAGGTACTCCCTTGGCCACGGGTTACTTACTGTGTGGGCATATAAGTTCCACCTGAAAAGCCCTGGCGGCTGCATTATGGCGGCTACACTATGGCGGCGTCGAGGCTGTGCTATGGAGACTGCTGCTGCTACAACTGCTGTGCCAGCCAGGAGAGAGTCAACATGTTCGCAGTTCCTTCCTTCGAGTTTTCTTCCAGCTTCCCTGCTTCCAGCTTTCCTACCCTGGGTTCAGCAAACAGTGTGAACAGGAAGACAATCGTCAAACAAGAGAAGTAACTTCTTCCATTTTAAATGATTAATCTGAGGGTAATACCCAATGCCATGCAACTCTCTTTAAAAGTTATCTTTCTAATTTTGGATCAACTGCTGAAAATTAATTCTATAGGTTAACTGTTCTTAATACTCGGCATGAGCAACAATGTTTATACATGTTGGTATTCACCTGCTCTCTATTAAATAAGTCCTAAATAGATTTCGGTGGACAAATGAGTAGAATTAGATTATGTGAGTTACAGTGAATTGAGGGGGGCCTTTGCTTAACGGTGGAAGCCTTTGGGTGGTGATAGAGTAAACCAAACTGGTGAGACTGTGTTTTTTGTTTGTTTGTTTGTTTGGTCAGACCTGTGGCAGTGCTGGGAAGCTAGAGTTTAGTTGGTGGAAGAAGAGTTGCTGGAAAGTGGGCTATGGTGACTCTTAGGAATTATTAAGTGAGGAGGTTTAGAAAATGGTGAAACTGGGTAATCATTAGTTGAATCCATTTCACCTGTAGCCTGCTTCCACTAATCAAGGTCATGTTGTTCAAAAGACTTGCAGGTCCTCAAAGCTGCATGTAGCCCAAACAGTAAGATGTTGTCCAAGCTGTTTTCTAGGAACTGGTGTCAGGTGCATTTAGCTTGAGCTGAGCTGGTTTAGACTGGATAGGACCACCTACCTAGGCATGCCTGAGTCTGCTGGGTGACCTTTTGATGTCGGAGGGCTAGCACCTCTACCCTCAGATAGATAGTGCTTCCATTTTCTACTAAGCTGCTTGTAGACCTGAGATCCCTTATGCATTGTGCATGCATCACAAGGTACTCCCTTGGCCACGGGTTACTTACTGTGTGGGCATATAAGTTCCACCTGAAAAGCCCTGGCGGCTGCATTATGGCGGCTACACTATGGCGGCGTCGAGGCTGTGCTATGGAGACTGCTGCTGCTACAACTGCTGTGCCAGCCAGGAGAGAGTCAACATGTTCGCAGTTCCTTCCTTCGAGTTTTCTTCCAGCTTCCCTGCTTCCAGCTTTCCTACCCTGGGTTCAGCAAACAGTGTGAACAGGAAGACAATCGTCAAACAAGAGAAGTAACTTCTTCCATTTTAAATGATTAATCTGAGGGTAATACCCAATGCCATGCAACTCTCTTTAAAAGTTATCTTTCTAATTTTGGATCAACTGCTGAAAATTAATTCTATAGGTTAACTGTTCTTAATACTCGGCATGAGCAACAATGTTTATACATGTTGGTATTCACCTGCTCTCTATTAAATAAGTCCTAAATAGATTTCGGTGGACAAATGAGTAGAATTAGATTATGTGAGTTACAGTGAATTGAGGGGGGCCTTTGCTTAACGGTGGAAGCCTTTGGGTGGTGATAGAGTAAACCAAACTGGTGAGACTGTGTTTTTTGTTTGTTTGTTTGTTTGGTCAGACCTGTGGCAGTGCTGGGAAGCTAGAGTTTAGTTGGTGGAAGAAGAGTTGCTGGAAAGTGGGCTATGGTGACTCTTAGGAATTATTAAGTGAGGAGGTTTAGAAAATGGTGAAACTGGGTAATCATTAGTTGAATCCATTTCACCTGTAGCCTGCTTCCACTAATCAAGGTCATGTTGTTCAAAAGACTTGCAGGTCCTCAAAGCTGCATGTAGCCCAAACAGTAAGATGTTGTCCAAGCTGTTTTCTAGGAACTGGTGTCAGGTGCATTTAGCTTGAGCTGAGCTGGTTTAGACTGGATAGGACCACCTACCTAGGCATGCCTGAGTCTGCTGGGTGACCTTTTGATGTCGGAGGGCTAGCACCTCTACCCTCAGATAGTACTAAGTGCTTCCATTTTTCTACTAGTAGAGGCCTGTAGCTTAGTTACACCTGTGCAGATTGCCCACCCCTTTTATTAGTCACACCCTCCACCCCTCAGACCGCCCTATTCCCTTAGTTTTTATCTCATTAATGCCCAAGCCCCTTGCCTTTAGGAGGTGGGTTTGGGACTGGTTCCCTCTCTACCTTGACTGCTGTGGAGATCCTTGCAGCCCTCAGTGGGAGAGAGGTGTGCTGGAGGCATTGAAGGACTGCTACTTTATCATTTTACCTAAGCTACGGACATTTCACCATTTAAACTTTTCTATTGTTACTCTTCCCTGTGTACAGTCATATGTAAGATCTTCAGAAGTGTCAAGATTCACATTTTCTTCTATACTACCGTTTCTTTCTCATCTCATTGCTCTTTCCCCATTAAATAAAACCATTTTCTCCTAGGCACATTTTTGGGGAACATCTTTATAGACTGTGTTGAGTATCCAGAGACTACTTATAGGTGTGTTAATATAAATTAATTAAGAAAATTGATTCAAATCTTGTTTCTCCCATGGACTGAGAAGCCTAGCAGGATATAGTCCATGGGGTTGCAAAGAATTGGACACGACTGAGCACATTTAAAATGTCTGGGGGTGAGACTAGGTAATTTGCATTTAATTAAAAGTTAAAAGTGTTGTATGTGGAAACTTTGCCTAAAATGCAATTCTGAGACCATTAAAGCTAACCCAGTAGCAGTTTATTTGCAAGCATATGAAAAATTTATGTGTTACTCTTGGGTCCCAAGAGTGAGTAATTTTGATTTCCACTGACACATGTATCCAGGCCACACAAGTCAATGGAGATATAGGTCAAGAAAAAATTACTTGCCTTAGCTATGTATGTAATTAGGAGACTGTGAGTCAATTCCATAGTTTCTCATACCTCTGTAACCCAAAACCTAGAGAAAGACCAATCTTTACATTTAGAGCATCACTTCTGAGTAGTATTGAAACAGGTGAATGCCAGCCGAGCTAATGTTTTTTTCATCAACCCCAAAGCTGTAGAGGCCTAAGTGCAGCCTTTGAGTTTTCTAGGAACTGGTGTCAGGTGCATTTAGCTTGAGCTGAGCTGGTTTAGACTGGATAGGACCACCTACCCCTTTTTGGGATTTAGTCGGAGGGCTAGCACCTCTACCCTCAGATAGTACTAAGTGCTTCCATTTTCTACTAGTAGAGGCCTGTAGCTTAGTTACACCTGTGCAGATTGCCCACCCCTTTTATTAGTCACACCCTCCACCCCTCAGACCGCCCTATTCCCTTAGTTTTTATCTCATTAATGCCCAAGCCCCTTGCCTTTAGGAGGTGGGTTTGGGACTGGTTCCCTCTCTACCTTGACTGCTGTGGAGATCCTTGCAGCCCTCAGTGGGAGAGAGGTGTGCTGGAGGCATTGAAGGACTGCTACTTTATCATTTTACCTAAGCTACGGACATTTCACCATTTAAACTTTTCTATTGTTACTCTTCCCTGTGTACAGTCATATGTAAGATCTTCAGAAGTGTCAAGATTCACATTTTCTTCTATACTACCGTTTCTTTCTCATCTCATTGCTCTTTCCCCATTAAATAAAACCATTTTCTCCTAGGCACATTTTTGGGGAACATCTTTATAGACTGTGTTGAGTATCCAGAGACTACTTATAGGTGTGTTAATATAAATTAATTAAGAAAATTGATTCAAATCTTGTTTCTCCCATGGACTGAGAAGCCTAGCAGGATATAGTCCATGGGGTTGCAAAGAATTGGACACGACTGAGCACATTTAAAATGTCTGGGGGTGAGACTAGGTAATTTGCATTTAATTAAAAGTTAAAAGTGTTGTATGTGGAAACTTTGCCTAAAATGCAATTCTGAGACCATTAAAGCTAACCCAGTAGCAGTTTATTTGCAAGCATATGAAAAATTTATGTGTTACTCTTGGGTCCCAAGAGTGAGTAATTTTGATTTCCACTGACACATGTATCCAGGCCACACAAGTCAATGGAGATATAGGTCAAGAAAAAATTACTTGCCTTAGCTATGTATGTAATTAGGAGACTGTGAGTCAATTCCATAGTTTCTCATACCTCTGTAACCCAAAACCTAGAGAAAGACCAATCTTTACATTTAGAGCATCACTTCTGAGTAGTATTGAAACAGGTGAATGCCAGCCGAGCTAATGTTTTTTTCATCAACCCCAAAGCTGTAAACCACTGAATAATTAGTTCCAGCCCCTGGTTGCGTAGAGCTCAATATCTGCTCCCTTCCTAGTCTTAAAGGAACTGGGAAGGCAGTGATGTTGCCTTTAATTTTCAACAATTTCTTAGGTTTCATTCATAGGAGCATCTTGTTATGTATGGGACAAATCATTGAAATGTGAGCCAAAAATCCACTGGAAAGGTTAACAGGAAATTTTGATATTAACATGTGTTCTTCAGGGTAGGTTTTCGTGTTGTCAAGATATGGAGACAGCATACTGGGAAAATCTTATTTTGTATTATTTACTGTGTGTTTATTTTTCCGAGTAAGAATTCATCTTTTATGACCCAACTATGTTCCAGTTCCTAAATGAAGCTATTTGATTACTGCAGTCCAAAGATACGGTTTCCATCAACTCCTAGGTATTTAATATTTCTATGTATTCATTGTCCCTTAGAATCATACCTTTTCCCCTAATGTTTTGTGGTAAAATACATGTAACTTAAAATTACCATCTTAACCCTATTAAGGCTACAGGTCAGTGGTCTTAAGTACATTTACATTCTTGAGCAGCCATCTCCAGTACTCTTCCTCTTACAAAACAAATGCAGCACACATTAAACAGGAACTCTCCACTCCTAGTTACACTTTTTGGCGCGAACGCTTCCCAGTTTTATCACTCTAACTACACTGTAAGCCTCTTCTGGGGAGTAGTCATGTGTTAGTTATATAACTTACACTTTTTTGGTACTTCCTTGTCAGGCACTGTTTCAAGTGCTTTGCAAATATTAACTTGCATAATTATTCATCTTTGTAGGTTGCAGAGGGTCTAGCATGTGCTTGCACGTTGGAGACAAAATATTTGTGGAATGAATTTTGCCACCATTTAAGCATTTCCAAGTGACTGTGACTGTTCTTCTGGTTGGAAAGTTCCCAGAGGAGCCAGGTTGCCTTGGGGAAAATGATTTCAGGACAAATCCCAGGGAAAAAAACGAAAACCAGGTTGCCTTACTTGCCTAGCTGTATGTAATTAGGAGACTGTGAGTCAATTCCATAGTTTCTCATACCTCTGTAACCCAAAACCTAGAGAAAGACCAATCTTTACATTTAGAGCATCACTTCTGAGTAGTATTGAAACAGGTGAATGCCAGCCGAGCTAATGTTTTTTTCATCAACCCCAAAGCTGTAAACCACTGAATAATTAGTTCCAGCCCCTGGTTGCGTAGAGCTCAATATCTGCTCCCTTCCTAGTCTTAAAGGAACTGGGAAGGCAGTGATGTTGCCTTTAATTTTCAACAATTTCTTAGGTTTCATTCATAGGAGCATCTTGTTATGTATGGGACAAATCATTGAAATGTGAGCCAAAAATCCACTGGAAAGGTTAACAGGAAATTTTGATATTAACATGTGTTCTTCAGGGTAGGTTTTCGTGTTGTCAAGATATGGAGACAGCATACTGGGAAAATCTTATTTTGTATTATTTACTGTGTGTTTATTTTTCCGAGTAAGAATTCATCTTTTATGACCCAACTATGTTCCAGTTCCTAAATGAAGCTATTTGATTACTGCAGTCCAAAGATACGGTTTCCATCAACTCCTAGGTATTTAATATTTCTATGTATTCATTGTCCCTTAGAATCATACCTTTTCCCCTAATGTTTTGTGGTAAAATACATGTAACTTAAAATTACCATCTTAACCCTATTAAGGCTACAGGTCAGTGGTCTTAAGTACATTTACATTCTTGAGCAGCCATCTCCAGTACTCTTCCTCTTACAAAACAAATGCAGCACACATTAAACAGGAACTCTCCACTCCTAGTTACACTTTTTGGCGCGAACGCTTCCCAGTTTTATCACTCTAACTACACTGTAAGCCTCTTCTGGGGAGTAGTCATGTGTTAGTTATATAACTTACACTTTTTTGGTACTTCCTTGTCAGGCACTGTTTCAAGTGCTTTGCAAATATTAACTTGCATAATTATTCATCTTTGTAGGTTGCAGAGGGTCTAGCATGTGCTTGCACGTTGGAGACAAAATATTTGTGGAATGAATTTTGCCACCATTTAAGCATTTCCAAGTGACTGTGACTGTTCTTCTGGTTGGAAAGTTCCCAGAGGAGCCAGGTTGCCTTGGGGAAAATGATTTCAGGACAAATCCGACACTGGGTGTAAGTTTATAAAAATCCTTTATTTTAGCCACATTTAGGCCAGGCTCCCACTATGGCACTTTTTAACGACAAACTATTCCTGAACGATAGACTATAAGAAGGGACTCTACGGAGTTAACGTTTTCCTTCCTCCGGAGACTCGCGCTCAAGTCAGAAATCTAAGACTCGGGGTAAAGGGAAGACGCAGGGCTGGGAGGCCTCAGGCCAGGTCCAAGCAGCCGGGGGCGGGGCCTCTGGAGGGGGCGTGGCTCCGGGGCGTGGCCTGGCGGCCGGGCAGGGCCGGGGCGGGGCTGGCGACCGCACCGGGCGGCGATGGCGGCGGACGGGGACTGGCAGGATTTCTATGAGTTCCAGGAGCCGGCCCGGAGCCTCCAGGACCGGGAGAACTGTAACGCGAGCCCCGAGGCCGGAGCAGAGCCGGGCGGGGGAGGCGACGGCTTCCTAGCGCTGGCCTGCAGCTTGGAGGAGAAGCTGAGCCTGTGTTTCCGCCCCTCGGGTCCCGGTGCCGAGCCCCCGAGGGCGGCCGTGCGGCCCATCACCGAGTGCAGCCTCCTGCAGGGGGACGAGTGAGTGCGGGCCCCCGGCCGGGAGCGGGCGGGAGCTCCCCCTGCCCCTCGCCAGCCCCTCCCGCCCAACCTACTGGCTCTGGGTCAGCAGCCTCGGCGGGACTCCGGCCACAGGCTCCTCCCCGCACCCTCCTTCCGCCTCCATCAACTCTGGAGTCCCGCCCCTCCCTGTTCTCCCACCTCCTTCCTTGGGGCTTTTCAGCCTTTAGGCACTTGGAAATTTAACCCCCCAGCTCTTCTGCCCCTCCACGAGCCCTTAAACCTCCTCCTGCTTCCTCGAAACCAACCTCTGTTTGGTTTCGAGAGGAGTCTTCTCGTACTGAGCCCCATAGTTACAGATAGTATTCCTTGGGCACATGTGTAGCCATTCATTCACTCAACTAGCATTTATTAAGAGCCAGCTCCGTGCCAGAGACTGCTTTGCACTGGCAGTACCAGAGTGGACTGGACAGGACCCCTCTCAAGCAGAGCGCAACCTAGGGTGGCGGCTAGATTTGTAAACAAACATTTGTATGGGTGTTACAAGCGCTGATTCTTCTGCAAAATACAGAAGAGATTTAACAAAAATCCTTTATTTTAGCCACATTTAGGCCAGGCTCCCACTATGGCACTTTTAACGCCCCGCTAGACTATAAGAAGGGACTCTACGGAGTTAACGTTTTCCTTCCTCCGGAGACTCGCGCTCAAGTCAGAAATCTAAGACTCGGGGTAAAGGGAAGACGCAGGGCTGGGAGGCCTCAGGCCAGGTCCAAGCAGCCGGGGGCGGGGCCTCTGGAGGGGGCGTGGCTCCGGGGCGTGGCCTGGCGGCCGGGCAGGGCCGGGGCGGGGCTGGCGACCGCACCGGGCGGCGATGGCGGCGGACGGGGACTGGCAGGATTTCTATGAGTTCCAGGAGCCGGCCCGGAGCCTCCAGGACCGGGAGAACTGTAACGCGAGCCCCGAGGCCGGAGCAGAGCCGGGCGGGGGAGGCGACGGCTTCCTAGCGCTGGCCTGCAGCTTGGAGGAGAAGCTGAGCCTGTGTTTCCGCCCCTCGGGTCCCGGTGCCGAGCCCCCGAGGGCGGCCGTGCGGCCCATCACCGAGTGCAGCCTCCTGCAGGGGGACGAGTGAGTGCGGGCCCCCGGCCGGGAGCGGGCGGGAGCTCCCCCTGCCCCTCGCCAGCCCCTCCCGCCCAACCTACTGGCTCTGGGTCAGCAGCCTCGGCGGGACTCCGGCCACAGGCTCCTCCCCGCACCCTCCTTCCGCCTCCATCAACTCTGGAGTCCCGCCCCTCCCTGTTCTCCCACCTCCTTCCTTGGGGCTTTTCAGCCTTTAGGCACTTGGAAATTTAACCCCCCAGCTCTTCTGCCCCTCCACGAGCCCTTAAACCTCCTCCTGCTTCCTCGAAACCAACCTCTGTTTGGTTTCGAGAGGAGTCTTCTCGTACTGAGCCCCATAGTTACAGATAGTATTCCTTGGGCACATGTGTAGCCATTCATTCACTCAACTAGCATTTATTAAGAGCCAGCTCCGTGCCAGAGACTGCTTTGCACTGGCAGTACCAGAGTGGACTGGACAGGACCCCTCTCAAGCAGAGCGCAACCTAGGGTGGCGGCTAGATTTGTAAACAAACATTTGTATGGGTGTTACAAGCGCTGATTCTTCTGCAAAATACAGAAGAGATTTAGTGTGTGTGTGTCAAGAGAGGAAAGACTCAGAAAACTGGGTCCCGACGGATGAGTGGGAGTTTGCCTGGCAGGTGAAGAAATGTTATTTAGTATTCTAGCTCGGGCATACAGCGCATGCAAAGGTACCTAGGTTGAAGCGGCATTTATGCCATAGGTGTTTGTTAGTTTCATCTGAGTGCTCAGGTTGAGTGCGAGTCCCCGCAGAGGCAAAAAGGTAAAGCTCTGGTTATTAATAGCACGGATCACCTAGTCTGGTAGGGAGATCAAGGCGTAAACAGGTAATTATTACAGAATCATCTAAGGGCAATAGTCGGAAATTTCCCCGGGATTCAGGGGAACGGAGGGACAGAGGTTATTTAACCGCCCAGAACCGTAGTTATAATTTAGTTAAATAAGGGCTGTAGTTATATACCATAGTTTTCCTCTAAAAGATACTGAAAGGAATGAGAGTGGGGGATTTGACAATACTGTAATGTAGGGGTAGAAGAGCCCTGGAGAACCTGAGGGAAAAACTACAGAGTAAACATTGAGGTTGTGGGTAGGGATGGGATGTAGAGATTAGCGGTTTGGGAAGAACGAATGAGAGAAAGATCCATGGGCAAAGTAAGGGGCTTGTCATTTGATGGTCTTTGTGAATCAGAAGATTTATCAGGAATAGGGGGTTGAGAAAGGGGGCCAGTGGCTTAGCTAGCAGTGGTTCAGGCCCAGCTCTGTTTAGAGATCATATCTTTTCATTGGTACCTCTGTACAGTGTTCTGCCCTGGCATAGAAGGAAGAGTTTATGATTGGATATTATGCACACAGACATATAAGCTTCCCAAGCTTGCGTAAGTGGTAAAGAGTCCACCTACCAATGCAGGAGACTCAGGTTGGATCCCCAGCTGGGAAGATCCCCTGGAGGAGGATCCTCAGGGGATCCAGGGGATCTTCAGAATCCTCTTTGGAGTGGGCAACCCACTCCAGTTCTCTTGCCTGGAAGATCCCATGGACAGAGGAGCCTGGAGGGCTACAGTCCATGGGACTGCAAAGAGTCAGATATGACTGAAGATCGCATGTGCCACCGTTCATGCAATCAGTGGCAAAAGATGACATTTAAACAGTCTAGTGCCAAACAGAAGATAGTGTTATGCATAGATTTAAATACTTGGAATTACTCGACTGAGGATGTACTCTGGATTTGAAAATCATATTTATTATATATTCGGATTTATCAAGAGTACCTTCTCAAAATAAATTAGTAAACACATGCAGTGAGCTCACAGAAAAACAGAGAATAGACATATGGACATTGTGGGGAAGGAACAGTGGGAGGGAGGCATGAAGGGAGTTACATGGAAACCTATACTGTCAAGTGTGAAAAAGATAGCTATTGTTGTTGTGCTAAGGGAATAGGAGTGCTCACAGTGGCTTGGTGCGATGGCCTGGAGGGGTGGGATGGGGGGACCTGGTGGGGGGAGGGGACCAGGGATATGCATATGACTGATCTGGGAATGTGCGTGTTTATGAACAACAAAACTCTGTAAAACCTTTAAAGAATTAAAAAAAAAAATAGTAGTTTATATACAGATAAGATTCCCTATTTTTCCTTCACCTGTACTGCCTGAAAAGGGAGTGTTTTTTAGCCTTTGGTTAAATCTTAGGTTGATATAAAACTTAAGTTTTGTTACTCTTGATAGTGGTTTTTAGTAGATGTTATGTTGGTGGTTCTGCCTGTTGCTTGATTTGGGAATGCATAAGAAATCAGTCTTTTCTGAGCAGGGGCTGCCTTCCACGTCTTTGTCCCTGTTCTGTTGCATGAACGCTGAGAGAGAGTTGAGAATTCTTTCAGTCAGTCTTGCGACCCTGTGGACTCTAGCCCGCCAGGCTCCTCTGTCCACGGGATTTTTCAGGCTAGAATACTGGAGTGAGTTGCCATGCCCTCCTCCAGGGGGTCTTCCTGACCCAGGGGTCAAAACCTTCTCTCATGTCTCCTGCATTGTCAGGCAGGTTCTTTATTACCAGTGCCATCTGGGAAGCCTGGTGCCTTGCTGTAAGGCACTTTTTCACTGCTGAATCCCAGTTTTAGTTTGGGTTACATACAAATTGTGCTTATCAGTGAAAGTTTTACGTTAGAAGGGTCTAATGTGGGGTTGAATGTCAGCGGGACTTTGACCTTCTTTGGAAAAGAGCTGCCCTGCTAGTTGTTTATGACTGGCTGTATTGCTTTATGATAAGGATGAAGGCAGTTCACGTCTTGACTGGACAATTCTAGAAATCTTTCAGTTGACTTGGCCCTGTGTCCTTCCAACCACAGATATTCTGGCCTCAGTAAAGATAGAGGGCTCTGAGTTGGCCTTCATTTTCTTGGGAGATCAGATTCACCCGCAGGCAGTTCTTCTACATGAAATCTTCCGCTCCACTTGTCCTTTTATCATGGCCTCTTTTTAAGAAGGAACAAACAAGCAGACAAAACAAACCTCAAAGACTCTGGACTGTCTTCACCTCCTAGAATATCCTAGTAGCTCCTGGGTAGCCTTAGCTGTATGGTCAGTCATTCAGTATTTGAAAATCTTGTACTCAAGAAGATGTGGGCCAAAACCCCAGCAAATTGAGCAACCCAGAGTGTATCCAATTTGGGCACATGGGTGTTAGAGGAAATGATGATTCCAGCAGAGGAGGAGAGGAATGAACCATGCCTATGGGAGATTTGCTGGGTGAGCCAGTTTTCTCAGGCTTTTTTTGGGTTCACATTTTCATGGCGGTTAATCTGCATACCACAGCCAGGTGTCATCTGCGGATTTTCTGTTTTTGGCAGTGGTGGTCCCATCGCTGCTTCTCTTTAGCACCAACTTCCACTTCATTAAACCAATATGTTGGGGCTTCCTTGGTGGTGCAGTGGGTAAAGAGTCCACCTTGCAGTGCAGGGGCACTGGTTCGATCTCTGGCCCGGGAAGATACCACGTGCCACGGAGTGGCTGGACCGGTGTGTCCAATTACGGGTCAGCACTCTGGAGTGCGTGTGTCCATAGCTGGTGCTCTGCAGTGAGAGAGGCCACTGCGATGGGGGGCCACACAGACCAAAGAACAAAGGTGGACAAAAATTGTCAGGCAGGTTCTTTATTACCAGTGCCATCTGGGAAGCCTGGTGCCTTGCTGTAAGGCACTTTTTCACTGCTGAATCCCAGTTTTAGTTTGGGTTACATACAAATTGTGCTTATCAGTGAAAGTTTTACGTTAGAAGGGTCTAATGTGGGGTTGAATGTCAGCGGGACTTTGACCTTCTTTGGAAAAGAGCTGCCCTGCTAGTTGTTTATGACTGGCTGTATTGCTTTATGATAAGGATGAAGGCAGTTCACGTCTTGACTGGACAATTCTAGAAATCTTTCAGTTGACTTGGCCCTGTGTCCTTCCAACCACAGATATTCTGGCCTCAGTAAAGATAGAGGGCTCTGAGTTGGCCTTCATTTTCTTGGGAGATCAGATTCACCCGCAGGCAGTTCTTCTACATGAAATCTTCCGCTCCACTTGTCCTTTTATCATGGCCTCTTTTTAAGAAGGAACAAACAAGCAGACAAAACAAACCTCAAAGACTCTGGACTGTCTTCACCTCCTAGAATATCCTAGTAGCTCCTGGGTAGCCTTAGCTGTATGGTCAGTCATTCAGTATTTGAAAATCTTGTACTCAAGAAGATGTGGGCCAAAACCCCAGCAAATTGAGCAACCCAGAGTGTATCCAATTTGGGCACATGGGTGTTAGAGGAAATGATGATTCCAGCAGAGGAGGAGAGGAATGAACCATGCCTATGGGAGATTTGCTGGGTGAGCCAGTTTTCTCAGGCTTTTTTTGGGTTCACATTTTCATGGCGGTTAATCTGCATACCACAGCCAGGTGTCATCTGCGGATTTTCTGTTTTTGGCAGTGGTGGTCCCATCGCTGCTTCTCTTTAGCACCAACTTCCACTTCATTAAACCAATATGTTGGGGCTTCCTTGGTGGTCCAGTGGGTAAAGAGTCCACCTTGCAGTGCAGGGGCACTGGTTCGATCTCTGGCCCGGGAAGATACCACGTGCCACGGAGTGGCTGGACCGGTGTGTCCAATTACGGGTCAGCACTCTGGAGTGCGTGTGTCCATAGCTGGTGCTCTGCAGTGAGAGAGGCCACTGCGATGGGGGGCCACACAGACCAAAGAACAAAGGTGGATAAAAATAAATAAATAAAAAACCAGTTAAAACAGAGGCCAAAATTAAAAAAAAAAATCAGTATGTTTTTTCCTCTATTTTGAAGCTGCATTCTTATTTTTATGCCCCCAGGGGTCTCGTTTTTGTATCCTAGTATTTTGCAAGCTTAGAAGAAACCCCATCCCATTTTTTAGTGGCTTATTCACAATTAGATACTTGTCATAACTGTCATGGTTTTTTTTAAATGACTTATATGCGTGTGTCTCTGGTCATTAAGCAACTTCTATGTGTTGTGTTTAGCTTTACTCACACTAAATTTCATTTATATTTCTGAACTCTTTTCTTCATATAATTTTTTTTTTTAAATGCCGGTTATTTGGGACTGAAACTGGATACTGGTCGTGAAATTGGAGTTTGTAGTCCTTATTTTGGTGTGGTTTGGAACTTTCATCTATATAACTCATCTGAATGAATGCTTAGAGTCGTAGAGCTGGAAGGAACGTCTGTTCTCCTTGTCCAAGCTTGTCGTAAGTGCAGCTGATACCTTCAGAGGTTAAGGTATGTGGTCAAGGACTCGCTGAGGACGAATTGAGACCAGAGTCTGATTTCTGAATTTAGTCAAATGCCCTTTTCATTTTACCTTGTTGCCTCCACCGCCCCCCCTCCCCCTCAATGCTGTCAGATAATAAGGAAGACTAGCTGCGTTGTGCATAATCTGTGCATTTTATTGTGGACTCCCGTTCCCTTTTCATCTTATTAGTCTTAGCTTATTATGTTATAAATTAGATATTAAGCCCTAATATGACATTGAGGCTGACTTCCTTCTGTAAATTCTTTCTCTTTAGTTAAAGAGAGATTATTCAGTTTATGAAATAGTCTATATGTTTGGAAGTTACGGTAAAAAAAGAGTGTATATACTACTTGTTTTAGCTCTGGAAATACAAGTCAACCCTTTTTCTAGTCTTATTATGGATAAAGTCCACTTGCTCATGGCCGGGAAGATACCACGTGCACGGAGTGGCTGGAGTGCGTGTGTCCATAGCTGGTGCTCTGCAGTGAGAGAGGCCACTGCGATGGGGGGCCACACAGACCAAAGAACAAAGGTGGATAAAAATAAATAAATAAAAAACCAGTTAAAACAGAGGCCAAAATTAAAAAAAAAATTCAGTATGTTTTTTCCTCTATTTTGAAGCTGCATTCTTATTTTTATGCCCCCAGGGGTCTCGTTTTTGTATCCTAGTATTTTGCAAGCTTAGAAGAAACCCCATCCCATTTTTTAGTGGCTTATTCACAATTAGATACTTGTCATAACTGTCATGGTTTTTTTTAAATGACTTATATGCGTGTGTCTCTGGTCATTAAGCAACTTCTATGTGTTGTGTTTAGCTTTACTCACACTAAATTTCATTTATATTTCTGAACTCTTTTCTTCATATAATTTTTTTTTTAAATGCCGGTTATTTGGGACTGAAACTGGATACTGGTCGTGAAATTGGAGTTTGTAGTCCTTATTTTGGTGTGGTTTGGAACTTTCATCTGTATAACTCATCTGAATGAATGCTTAGAGTCGTAGAGCTGGAAGGAACGTCTGTTCTCCTTGTCCAAGCTTGTCGTAAGTGCAGCTGATACCTTCAGAGGTTAAGGTATGTGGTCAAGGACTCGCTGAGGACGAATTGAGACCAGAGTCTGATTTCTGAATTTAGTCAAATGCCCTTTTCATTTTACCTTGTTGCCTCCACCGCCCCCCCTCCCCCTCAATGCTGTCAGATAATAAGGAAGACTAGCTGCGTTGTGCATAATCTGTGCATTTTATTGTGGACTCCCGTTCCCTTTTCATCTTATTAGTCTTAGCTTATTATGTTATAAATTAGATATTAAGCCCTAATATGACATTGAGGCTGACTTCCTTCTGTAAATTCTTTCTCTTTAGTTAAAGAGAGATTATTCAGTTTATGAAATAGTCTATATGTTTGGAAGTTACGGTAGAAAAATAAGCATAATGCAGTGTATATACTACTTGTTTTAGCTCTGGAAATACAAGTCAACCTTCCTGTGCTTTAGTTTCCTAGTCTTATTAAGTGGGGATAACAGGCTCTTCATCGTACTGTTTTTGAGGATTGAATGAGCTGATGTATGTAAAATGCTTAGAATGTATGTAAACGGCTCAGGTAGTGCCTGGTACCTGAGACAGTGGAAATATTAGCCATTGACTTTGTGAGAGTTTTCTGTTCCCTGTCACCTTCCCTTGGGACTTGTCTACCCAGTGATAGCGTTTTCCCTTTATCTCATTCAGGAGGCTCTGGTTTGTTGATGCTTTTCTGAGAATCAGTAGACCTGTTTTTGCTTTGATATTTTCTGTTCTCTCTTTCTGTGTAGTACTAGATACGTGTTTACTAATGATACACAGGATGTTAACTTTTTTTTCTTCTTTTTAAGGATTTGGAATGCCCTGACAGATAATTACGGAAATGTAATGCCTGTGGACTGGAAGTCCTCCCATACTAGGACCTTGCATCTGCTCACTCTGAACCTCTCAGAAAAGGAGGTAAGTTAGGATTTGCACCAATAGTTTCTGAGTAACTCATTCTGACAGTGGAACTAAAAAGTAGCATTTCGGGCTTCCCTGGTGGTCCAGTGGGTAAGGACACCGCCTTGCAGTGCAAGGGGCGCCAGTACGATCCCTGGCCTGGGAAGATCCCACGTGCCGCGGAGCGGCTGGACCCATGTGTCCAATTACCGAGCCGGAGCTCTGGAGCGCATGCGCCCAGAGCCGGCGCTCTGCAACGACAGACACCACCGCGATGGGAGGCCCACAAGGGCCAAAGAACAAAGATGGATGAAACTAGACAAATGAAAGACCAGTGGAAGTGGCCCGCCCACTCCCCTCCCTCCCCACCCCCGCCAAAAAAAAAAAACCGCAATTATATCCCTAAAACGATGAAGAAGAGGTAATTAAAAAAAAAAGAAAAGTAGCATTTCTGTTTAACCACAATTCATTGAAGTGCTTCTTATTTCCAAGCTTATGGTAAGTGGAGTGGCCTTCTTTTTCCATCTCTTTTCTACTCCTGTCAACTTGCTAACATTTCCCTCCACGTCTTCCCCAGCCCACACTCAGCTTTCTTATGTTTAGGTGAATTTTCATCACCTGTCTATGAACAGCAATGATGTTTTTCTCCCCTAGCTTAAATAATAACTTTGATATGCTGGGAATGCTCAATACAAACTCTAACCTTTGATTTAATATGTGGAGGATACTGAAGTATCTATAGAGAGTTAACTTTCTGATGAATTTAATGACTTGCTGGATGTAACATGTTTGAATATTGCAGAACGTGTAAAAGATGTTTCAGTTCTTGGCTTTTTAACGTGTTCTTGGCTAACCGCTGGAGGCTGTTATGTACGTCTGGAAATTGAAAGTGACGTAAGACGTGTGAGCTCAGGTGGAAGGACAGCAAGGGGGTCAGAAGCGGGAAGAGAATTGCTCTAAGTGGAAAATCACAGTGTGGTTTAATGCAGATGAGAAAGGAAGCCAAATGGAAGTTTCAGGGCCTGTTTTAAATTCTTCATCAAATAGCAGTGCAAACTCCTTCCCAGTTTTTTGGCATGCTCTTATATTCCATAAAGTGTATTTGTGTAATTACTGGGAGTATAAAGCAGTGGGGCTGTATCTTAAATAGTATTATTAATGTTTTCTGAAATGATTTTCTTAAAAAATGTGATTCAGAAAAGCTTGCTGCCTGCTATTTTCTAGTAAAATGCAGGATTTTGACTATATTTGTATTCGAGGAGATAAAGGATTTATTATTCCGGTTATTAATCCCCTTAAGCTGTTCTGCCGCTGACCTGACATACATTTAGGGGCAGGAATAAAACAAAATATGCTATGTCTTCTGTTTATTTGGATCTTAGCTATCATTCTGGGTTTAGTTCAAGTTTCCCTTCCTCTCTGAAGCTCCCTATTACTGTTTTAGCCTTTGCTGATCTCATGGAATTATATAATTTTAGAGTTGGAAGAGACTTTAAAGGACACTTAATCCAACCTCTCACTTGGGGGGAATCCCCGTCTACAGCGTCTCTGACAGATGGTCATTTAGCCACGGCCTGGAGCCCGGCAAGGAAGGAAAATGCACTCCTCTCTGTGGGAGTTGCTTACACTTCTCAGGGTGTAGAAATCGTAAAGGATTTATCTGTCCCACAGAATTTGGCCCCTGAGTCTCCTGGGTGCCAGTCCTCACAGCACTTGGTCTGTGTCTTAAATCATCATTGGATTCTCTTCCTGGTAGATACCTTTGTATTTTGTCTTCTGCCACGGTGCCTGGCACATAGTGAGCACATAGACAAGGATATTGTTGAGGGAACAAATGAATAATCTCATCAGTGAGGCTCTAAGGTCAGAGAGCATGGTGGAAAGTTTTTCAAAAATGTTTCCTGCATTACTTAACATAGTGCCAAATCCACAATAGCCAGTCAGTGAGAACTTTTTTGTTTGACGCAAAAAGTAGAGAAGAGATCTTTTCATAGTTTCAAAGAGAAGCACCGTAGTTGTATGAACAGGCCTCTCTAATCCAGTTTCACTGAACATTGTTCTTTGGTTACCTCTTGGGATGTCTCTCCCTTTGTCTGCCTTTGCCTGTTTTCAATGCCAAGGGTGGTGATTAGTCGTGATTTGGAGTTTAGTATGCTCATTGTTAAAGCTTACCTGGAGGTTTTCCCTGGTGGTCCAGTGGGTAAGGACACCGCCTTGCAGTGCAGGGGTGCCGGTTCGATCCCTGGCCTGGGAAAATCCCACGTCCCATGGAGCGGCTGGACCGATGCGTCCACCTACCGAGCCGGAGCTCTGGAGCGCATGTACCCAGAGCTGGCGTACTGCAGAGAGAGAGGCCACTGCGATAAAAGGCCCACACAGGCCAAAGAACAAAGATGGATGAAAATAGATAAATGAAAGACCAATAGAAGGGGCCCGCCCGCCCCTCCCCCCCCCCAACCCGCTCCCCCCGCCCCCCAAGCTTACCTGGAGAACTCGGCAGGTTAAAATGGACGCACGATCATCTAACATCTGGCTATTTTTTTACAAGAACAAATTAAAATTATTTATTTTCAGCTGAGCTTGGTCTTCATTGCTGCAAGCAGGATTTCTGTAGTTGTGCACGCGGGGGCTGCTTTCCAGTTGTGCTTGAGCATCTCTCATTGCGGTACCTTCTCTTGCTGTGGAGCACAGGCTTTAGTTGCCCCTTGGCAAGTGGAATCTTCTTGGACCAGGGATTGAACCCGTGTCTCCCATAGTGGTAGGAGGCGGTTTTCTGTCCCACAGAATTGGTGACTTCAGCCCCCATTGGTCTGTGTCTTAAATCATCATTGGATTCTCTTCCTGGTAGATACCTTTGTATTTTGTCTTCTGCCACGGTGCCTGGCACATAGTGAGCACATAGACAAGGATATTGTTGAGGGAACAAATGAATAATCTCATCAGTGAGACTCTAAGGTCAGAGAGCATGGTGGAAAGTTTTTCAAAATGTTTCCTGCATTACTTAACATAGTGCCAAATCCACAATAGCCAGTCAGTGAGAACTTTTTTGTTTGACGCAAAAAGTAGAGAAGAGATCTTTTCATAGTTTCAAAGAGAAGCACCGTAGTTGTATGAACAGGCCTCTCTAATCCAGTTTCACTGAACATTGTTCTTTGGTTACCTCTTGGGATGTCTCTCCCTTTGTCTGCCTTTGCCTGTTTTCAATGCCAAGGGTGGTGATTAGTCGTGATTTGGAGTTTAGTATGCTCATTGTTAAAGCTTACCTGGAGGTTTTCCCTGGTGGTCCAGTGGGTAAGGACACCGCCTTGCAGTGCAGGGGTGCCGGTTCGATCCCTGGCCTGGGAAAATCCCACGTGCCGCGGAGCGGCTGGACCGATGTGTCCACCTACCGAGCCGGAGCTCTGGAGCGCATGCGCCCAGAGCCGGTGCTCTGCAGTGAGAGAGGCCACTGCGATGGGAGGCCCACACAGGCCAGAGAACAAAAATGGATGAAAATAGATAAATGAAAGACCAATAGAAGGGGCCCGCCCGCCCCCCTCCCTCCCCAACCCGACCCGCCCCCCCGCCCCCAAGCTTACCTGGAGAACTCGGCAGGTTAAAATGGACGCACGATCATCTAACATCTGGCTATTTTTTTACAAGAACAAATTAAAATTATTTATTTTCAGCTGAGCTTGGTCTTCATTGCTGCAAGCAGGATTTCTGTAGTTGTGCACGCGGGGGCTGCTTTCCAGTTGTGCTTGAGCATCTCTCATTGCGGTACCTTCTCTTGCTGTGGAGCACAGGCTTTAGTTGCCCCTTGGCAAGTGGAATCTTCTTGGACCAGGGATTGAACCCGTGTCTCCCATAGTGGTAGGAGGCGGATTCTTACCCACTGGACCATGAGATTGGTCTTGACATCTGTCTGTCTTGACATGACCATGCAGGTGATGAATACACCTGAGACGAGACGCCTAGTTCTCAGTAATGATTAGCACATGTTAAGTTCCTGAAGAACAAATGCATAGCAAGGAACTATGTAGGAAGCAACCATGTTATTCTCTTAGGTAGCATATAATGAATTTTTCTTGACCTAGGAAGTTGGCAGCTGTGTGCTCTATTCTTTCCATAACTGAACTCTGCACAGTACCTTTTGGAACCTTTTTTAGAGTATTCCAGCTGTTAAACAGAATTCATATGGATTTTTTTTTTGACAATGAGGGAAGAGATTATTTTTTCATTAGGATGAGACAAAGAGGAAACAACAACTCCCTGGATTTCAGTGTTTAATTTTCTTTTTAATTGATGTTTAAGATGGCACATTTCTTAAAGCGATGGGTCTCTTCTAGAGGAAGGCAGCTGGTACGTTCCAAATTCTTACAGGGGTGCATTTTTTCCATTGGAGGCAGCTTCTGTTTTGTAGAGGGAAACAGAACCATGGCTCTGTATCTAAATCTGGCACAAGAAGGAGTGATGGGAATGCTTGGCAAAGAGGAGGCACACTGATGCTGAATGGGAGCGTGAAGAATGATACCCATGACAGCCAAGGTTCATTTTCAAAGCCTGAAAGGGATTCCAGCCCTTAGCATATGCCATCTCTGTGGGGAATGGGCTTGGCTCCCTCTCTGGAAAGATGGTCTGGGATCATTATTTCTGTTGTCATGGAAATTTTATTCTAATGGCTTATTGGTATCACTCATGTCTTTTGGCAGTAGCTGTAAAGCTGTTCTCAATCCAGGGCCATTCTTGATCATACTCATATGATAGAACTCTTGTAAATCATTTTGCCTGAGGAACATCTCCTGAGCCATATTCTTCCTTCTGCTCTGAGTGTTTCTTCAGGAACAGGACGTTGTTTAACGCACCTTTTTCTCTTCAAGAATAGAAACAGAAGATAATAATGTCTTCCTTAGGAGTAATTTTAAAATGAAAACTGTCACTCATCTATCAAGGGGAACAAAATAAGACAAAACTACGGCCCTCAAGTTATGATATAGAATCGTGGTTTGTGGGGAGAGTGTTGAAAGTTGAGGATCAGTGAATGTAATTCTGAAGTCTCTATCATCATACATCCTTATGTGGCACGTTTCATCTCTACTTCTATACTCTTGAAATCAGACACCCTCTCTCATCAAGAGCCAGATCTCTTGATGTTCTCCTTACTTAACAGGATAACTTAGTTTTAAAAAAGTAGACTAAAGCTATACGACTTGACATGAAAACTGCTTAACCTCATCATCCTTGATTTCCACTTACTAGAGGCAGCCACTTTCAACTCCTTCAACTGTGTCTTCTAGCAGAGAACATTCTCCTGTCGTTTTACTTGATTTTATTCTTCAACTTTAGCCTTTACCCGTTTCCTTTCAACCCAGAGGATGAGGGTTGAGAAGTCTGATCGTCTTCCCTCTCTCCAGCCATCACCCTCACAAAAACATTTCCCTCATCTTCCCAATATAATGTCAAAATTGACTATTTGAATGTTCACATTTAAGTACATTTTATGACTGTGTTTCCTTTTGTAATTTTTTCCCTTTGAGTCATAATAATTTCGTTTTTGTGGTTAACTTAGGTTATCATTAGCTCACTAATTTTACCTCCACAGAGCCATACAACTCGTTTTAGTAAACAAAACACACTAGGGACAATCTATCAGTCTCTCTCTCCTTTCTCTCTCTTGTGCTTTTCTTGATTCCCTTTGCCGTAGCAGTTCTAATTGAAACTGGTTACTCTCTAGTTTAGCTCCACAGCCATCATTCTGGGATCTTTACTTCACTGTCATCACAAGGAATTCCCTTCACCTCTTTCTTGTGTTAGATCCTATGTCTTGCTTCCTTTTTGATTTTCCTCTTGGTTTTAATGGAGTGCACACTGCAGTAGCTTTCTGAGAAAGGTTACATGAGAGGTAAACTCGTTGACAACTTGAAGGTCTGAATGTGTTTTTAATTCTCACACCCCGCCGAATTGTTTGTTTAACTGGATATAGGGTTCTAGGGTAGAATTTGTTGAAACATGGAAACTACAGTGATTTTTCTGGTTTCTGTTGTTGCTATTGAATCCAAATGACATTTTGACTGCGCATCCTTTTTGTGGGATGGCTTTTTCTCTCTGGAAGCTTTTAGAGTTTTCTTCCCCTCGCCCCTGCCCCAATATTCTGAGGTTTCACGATGTGTTGAAGGCCATGTTCAGGCCTTTCCCAGCCTGATGGTTGAGTGAGACATGAAATGAGGAGGTGCATCATCTTCACAGTGGAGCATGGCCTTGTCGTATGTGATGGTGGATCGAGCTGGAGGGGTGCTGTAGTGCCTGCCCCAGCCTGATGTTATAAGAGGCAACCCATCAGTGCTTTTTTCCCTTGCACTTCTCACCTGCAGGAAGTTTACTCTGTGGGATGTGTTTACCATTACACATCAGACCTGTGAGGAACTAAGGAGGCAGTAGGGACCTGCAACCATCCAATTGTGTCTTCAGTTTCGTATATATATATATAAATACTTTTCCCAGGTAAATATTATCTTTTTAAGTTATATACTATCTGTTAAAAGTACATGACTGTGGGCTTCCCTGGGGGTCCAGTCTGCCTGCCAATGCAGGGACACAGGTTTGACCTCTGGTCTGGGAAGATTCCACATGCTGTGGAGCAGCTGAGTCTGTGCCCCCCACCTCTGGAAGCCTGCACTCTAGAGCTTGTGCTCTGTAACAGGAGAAGCCACCGCAACGAGAAGCCCACACGCTGCAACTAGAAAGTAGCCCCTGCTTGCTACACCTAGAGAAAGCCTGTATGCAGCGATGAAGACCCAGGGCAGCCAAAAATAATAAAATAAATAATACACAGTTGCTTCTTACGTAATTCTTTGTTGCCCATGTGTTCTTTGAGAACTTGGTTTCCATTTCTTCTGATAAGTAGAGTTCTAATGTCACTTTTATTCATCATCTGAATTATCACGTCATGAAGGGTAGGTGATAAATGATCCCTTGTCCATTTTAAGCTGCTGGGTTTTCCATGTCAGGCCATTACAGTTAGTAAACTCGAGGCGCTTATTATAGGGGCTGTTGATATTGTGGTGGGCAGGTTGGGGGACACCATATGAGCTAGTCATAGTGAGATACTCCTGGCATGGCGACAGTAAGCAGCCTTTTAGCACCCCTGGAAGAGAGGTAAGGAGAAGAAGATGTTACCAGAACCTGTGGAGAGTAGCCATGGGGGAGAGGTCTGCTTGACGGGTGCTGCAACCTTTGGGGTCTGATAGCTGGGGAGACAGCAGAATAAATGCCCAGCCTTCCCCCTCCTCCCTTTCAGGTGCCTGCTACTGTTTACCAGCATGTTAAGCCACTGGGAAATGGAAAGTCAAGGGCATCCTTTGATGTAGTCCATAAAGGTCAGTGTCCTGGGGCACAGAGTGGGGAGAAAAATGGTAGTAAGGCAAAGGGAAAATCTCCAGGATGGTTAGATTTAAAGATAGTTTTTGTTTCCTTGGTGATTTAGTTGGGAAAGAATCTGCCTGCAATACTCGGAGGCCCAGGAAGATCCCCTGGAGAAGGAAATAGCAACTTACTCCAGTATTCTTGCCTGGAGAGTTCCATGGACAGAGAAACCTGGTGGGCTACAGTCCATGGGGTTGCAAAGAGTTGGGCAGGACCGAACAACTAACAGACACATACACTTGGAACCTAGAAATTATTTTTTTTGGAAGGAAAGGTTCCTTCTAGAAGGGCTAAGTATGACTCTTGTGAACAGTTCCCTTCTGCCAAGAGTTCGATTACTTACCTTTCACTCTGTTAGAAGTTAGTTTGCAAGTGACGAACTTTGTTTCCTGCAGAATTTTGACATATACCAGTCTTCCTTTAGATCGTTAATGAAATAACGTTTGCAGCTAACCCTGTGTGTCTCCCCATCCCCATTTGCTGTATTCCCCTACGATTTGCTGTTGAATACCATGTATTTTTGTACTTCCTAGACACTCTTCCCAAGGAATGAACAGCTACGCGTATGTCCATTTCGCAAGAAGAAATGTGTGCAGCCCTTGGCGGTTTCATATTTATTCTGCATTCCTCTCTTTTCTGTTTGAGGCGGCTCTGCAATGTACCTTGCACTCTGCCCAGTGCAGAGCAACTCTAATATCTGCCTTATGAAGCTCTCAGCAGATGCTCCCCTGGCAGCCTTCTTGACCCAGACACTTTGACTTTGCTGGGATCAGAATGACACATGTGTGGCAGCCCTTGTGGTTTCATATGATGGCGACAGTAAGCAGCCTTTTAGCACCCCTGGAAGAGAGGTAAGGAGAAGAAGATGTTACCAGAACCTGTGGAGAGTAGCCATGGGGGAGAGGTCTGCTTGACGGGTGCTGCAACCTTTGGGGTCTGATAGCTGGGGAGACAGCAGAATAAATGCCCAGCCTTCCCCCTCCTCCCTTTCAGGTGCCTGCTACTGTTTACCAGCATGTTAAGCCACTGGGAAATGGAAAGTCAAGGGCATCCTTTGATGTAGTCCATAAAGGTCAGTGTCCTGGGGCACAGAGTGGGGAGAAAAATGGTAGTAAGGCAAAGGGAAAATCTCCAGGATGGTTAGATTTAAAGATAGTTTTTGTTTCCTTGGTGATTTAGTTGGGAAAGAATCTGCCTGCAATACTCGGAGGCCCAGGAAGATCCCCTGGAGAAGGAAATAGCAACTTACTCCAGTATTCTTGCCTGGAGAGTTCCATGGACAGAGAAACCTGGTGGGCTACAGTCCATGGGGTTGCAAAGAGTTGGGCAGGACCGAACAACTAACAGACACATACACTTGGAACCTAGAAATTATTTTTTTTGGAAGGAAAGGTTCCTTCTAGAAGGGCTAAGTATGACTCTTGTGAACAGTTCCCTTCTGCCAAGAGTTCGATTACTTACCTTTCACTCTGTTAGAAGTTAGTTTGCAAGTGACGAACTTTGTTTCCTGCAGAATTTTGACATATACCAGTCTTCCTTTAGATCGTTAATGAAATAACGTTTGCAGCTAACCCTGTGTGTCTCCCCATCCCCATTTGCTGTATTCCCCTACGATTTGCTGTTGAATACCATGTATTTTTGTACTTCCTAGACACTCTTCCCCAAGGAATGAACAGCTACGCGTATGTCCATTTGCGCAAGAAGAAATGTGTGCAGCCCCTTGGCGGTTTCATATTTATTCTGCATTCCTCTCTTTTCTGTTTGAGGCGGCTCTGCAATGTACCTTGCACTCTGCCCAGTGCAGAGCAACTCTAATATCTGCCTTATGAAGCTCTCAGCAGATGCTCCCCTGGCAGCCTTCTTGACCCAGACACTTTGACTTTGCTGGGATCAGAATGCCCTGCTTTTAACAGTGGGTCATTTTTGTTTTTAGATGGCCGAGAGCTTGCTCTTTGATACCTCAGACGATGAGGAGCTGAGAGAACAGCTGGATATGCATTCAATCATCGTCTCCTGCGTCAATGACGAGCCCCTCTTCACTGCAGACCAGGTACAAAGAATACCTTCCGTCAAGGGAAGGGAAACCTTAGCTGGAAAACGATTTTTATCATGACCTTCAAGGGATGGGTCATTGGAACTGACTTATTTGCCTTGTGTGTTTTGGTAATATAGACTTAACAGCTTCTGAGGAAAGAAGAAAGTATATGGAATCTGAAGCTAACACTTGAGTATGTTAGATGGGAAGATTTTTCAATAGATGCAGTTTTCTAAGATAAGCATCTTTTAAAACAGTGCAGCAGGTTACTTTGAAAGAGAGTTGTTGGTTACCCTGCAATCAGAAAAATACTGTAATTTTTCTTCTTTCTGTAGATTTCAGCAGACATGATCTAGTTTCTTTAAGACCTATGTAGAAGTCGTTCGCACTTCATTAAAGTCTTTACTGTGTCCCTAGGAAAGAAGTGAGCGTTATTCCTGTGGAATGCTCTCATAATGTTTACCCTGCATTCATTTAAAAGCAGCTGAGTCAGCTTTCTCATTCTCTGAATACTCTTCCCACTTCTGCTGTATTGTCAAGCTGTGGTGCGAGAACCTCTTCCTGAAATCGTGTCCCACGGCTGCTGAGACTGTGAGTGCTGTATTTTTAGGCTGGAGAGAGGTCAGTAGAGAGAGGTATTATGGCAGGATTGGGAGGAAGACGTTTGACATGTGTCATCTAGATGCTCTTTCGTCGCCTCTGTGGTTGGGTCATCCTAAGCCTGAAAAGAGCGTGGTGCTTAAGACGCAGGAGCCTTAGAGGGTGGGGCACAGTGAGTGTGGTATTCCAAGGAGAAGAGGCGTGACCTCGAGAGTTCGTCACCTTCTTGGGACTGTGCCTGAAAGCCTAGCTGTCCCTCTTTTTAAGACCGATTGAAACAGATTCTCTACCTTTTTCAGAGTCTCATTTTCCTATTTAAAATACGTGTTTTGGAAACTGTTACTAATTGGCATAATCCCCATGCCTTCAGGCTTACTTCTGTTTATCCTTGGTACTAACTGTAAGTGTTAAGTGTTAAACTTGCTTTCCAGTGAGTCATCTGTTTGCATGTATTTTTTCTAATGGCTTTTTTAAAACTTGTAGGTCCATTTAAAATAAATTTTACTTGTATTGAAGTATACTTGATTTACAGTATTGTGTTACTTTCAGGTATACAGCAAAGTGATTTGTTCATACATGTGTATGTATATATGTTCTTTAGATTCTTCTCCATTATAATTTATTACAATATATTGAATATAGTTCCCTGTATAATATAGTAAATCTGTCTTGTGTATGTATATATGATAGTATGCATCTATTAATAGCATATTCCTGATTTATCTACCCCCTTCGCTTCCCTTTTGGTAACCGTAACCCTTTGGTAACCCCTTTTGTTTTCCTTTCTTCTTCTTTTTTTTCTAATGGGAAACTTTTTTTTTTTTGGCCTTGTGGCATGTGAAATCTTAGTTCCTGGACGGGAATCAAACCCATGCCCCCTACAGTGGAAGCATGGAGTCCTAACCACTGGACCACCAGTGGAAATAGGAAACAGTGGACTGAAACTGTACTTTCAGTTCAGTTCAGTCAGTCATGTCTGACTCTGTGACTCCATGGACTGTAGCACTCCAGGCTTCCCTGTCAATCACCATCTCTTGGAGCTTGCTCAAACTCATGTCCCTTGACTCACTGATACCATCCAACCATCGCATCCTCTGTCGTCGCCTTCTCCTTTTTTTTTTTTTTTTTTTTTAATTTTTGGCCTCTTTTATTAGTTTTTTATTTGTTTTCATCCATCTTTATTCTTTGGCCTGTTGTAGACCTCCCAACACAGCGGCCTCTGTCACTGCAGAGCACTGGCTCTGGGCGCATGCCCCCCAGAGTGCTGGCTTGTAATTGGACACACCGGTTCAGCCGCTCCACGGCACCCTCTTCTCCTTTTGCCTTCTATTTTTCCAAACACCAGGGTCTTTTCCAGTGAGTCATTTCTTTACATCAGGTGGCCGAAGTATTGGAGCTTCATCTTCAGCATCAGTCCTTCCAGTGATTATTCAGGTTGATTTCCTTTAGAACCACAGGGGAAGTCCCTAATTATCACTTTATTTTCCATTGAGTTAATATATGCAATTCTTTTTCTGTTAAAGGAAATTTTTTCTGCCATAAAAGTAATTTCTTGCTCTATGTGTAAGCTTTTTACATTGTTGTATTTTATAAATTTGATGTCCATTTTATTAAATAGTTTTAAATTGAGCACTTGGACATGGTGTATGGTAAATTTTCTGTCACTTGCTTTCTTTTAACTATGACAGTGATCTGGTTCTGGCATGTCTAAAGTAGATTATGCATGTTTTTTTTTTCTTTCCATATTTATTTATTTGTGGCTGCCCTGGGTCTGGGTGGCTGCGAGTGGATCTTTTCTAGTTGTGGCGAGTGGGGGCTGCTCTCTAGTTGTGGTGCTCAGGTTTCTCGTTGTGGTGAGTTCTCTCGTTGTGAATCACGGGTTCTAGAGCTCAGGCTCAGTAGAGGTGATGCCCAGGCTTAGCTGCCCTGCAGTACATGGGATCACACCCATATCCGTGGCACTGGCATGTGGATTCCCACGGAGCCACGGGGAAGTCTTATCGCTGGTTTTGTAGCACCATTTCTCAGACATTACAGGATCTGATAGGGCCACCTGATTCGTGATGAACATGTTGAATCATGTGCTATTTACTCTTGTGTTTAGTATACTATAATTTTGGGGGGGATAAATCTTATGTATTCTTACAGACAAATCTTTGATTATTCGAAACACCAACTCCTGCACACTCTTGGTTAATGCAGAATCAGGGTATTTCTGCCCTGGTTGCTTCAGATGAGCCCTGCGTTACAGGTGGACTATTTTTCCTATGTGTATCTGAGTAACAGTGATTTGTATATTTTGGAAGGTGATTGAAGAAATCGAAGAAATGATGCAGGAGTCACCGGACCCAGAAGATGATGAAACGCCCACCCAGTCAGACCGGCTTTCCATGTTTTCCAAACACCAGGGTTTTCCAGTGAGTCATTTCTTTACATCAGGTGGCCGAAGTATTGGAGCTTCATCTTCAGCATCAGTCCTTCCAGTGATTATTCAGGTTGATTTCCTTTAGAACCACAGGGGAAGTCCCTAATTATCACTTTATTTTCCATTGAGTTAATATATGCAATTCTTTTCTGTTAAAGGAAATTTTTTCTGCCATAAAAGTAATTTCTTGCTCTATGTGTAAGCTTTTTACATTGTTGTATTTTATAAATTTGATGTCCATTTTATTAAATAGTTTTAAATTGAGCACTTGGACATGGTGTATGGTAAATTTTCTGTCACTTGCTTTCTTTTAACTATGACAGTGATCTGGTTCTGGCATGTCTAAAGTAGATTATGCATGTTTTTTTTTTCTTTCCATATTTATTTATTTGTGGCTGCCCTGGGTCTGGGTGGCTGCGAGTGGATCTTTTCTAGTTGTGGCGAGTGGGGGCTGCTCTCTAGTTGTGGTGCTCAGGTTTCTCGTTGTGGTGAGTTCTCTCGTTGTGAATCACGGGTTCTAGAGCTCAGGCTCAGTAGAGGTGATGCCCAGGCTTAGCTGCCCTGCAGTACATGGGATCACACCCATATCCGTGGCACTGGCATGTGGATTCCCACGGAGCCACGGGGAAGTCTTATCGCTGGTTTTGTAGCACCATTTCTCAGACATTACAGGATCTGATAGGGCCACCTGATTCGTGATGAACATGTTGAATCATGTGCTATTTACTCTTGTGTTTAGTATACTATAATTTTGGGGGGGATAAATCTTATGTATTCTTACAGACAAATCTTTGATTATTCGAAACACCAACTCCTGCACACTCTTGGTTAATGCAGAATCAGGGTATTTCTGCCCTGGTTGCTTCAGATGAGCCCTGCGTTACAGGTGGACTATTTTTCCTATGTGTATCTGAGTAACAGTGATTTGTATATTTTGGAAGGTGATTGAAGAAATCGAAGAAATGATGCAGGAGTCACCGGACCCAGAAGATGATGAAACGCCCACCCAGTCAGACCGGCTTTCCATGTTTTCCCAGGAAATTCAAACCCTCAAGAGGTCTAGCACAAGCAGTTATGAAGAGAGTAAGACACCTCGCCTAAACCAGTGCTCTCTGTGCCTTTGCGTACCTCAACCATCTCCAGAAACCTTCGGTTCTCACGGGCTGGGGGCATCCCCTTCCCCTGCCCCAGGGCTTCTCAGGGCTCGTTGGTCATTGCTCAGGGACTGTGTCACACTCACCTTTGAATCCTGTGTTCGCCCGCTCAGGCTGCTGTAGCAGCATACCACAGGCTGGGTGGCTTAAACCACAGAAGTCTGTTTCTTGCCAGTTCTGGAGGCTAGATGTCTGAGGCTGAGGTGTTATCAGGTCTGATTCCTCCCGAGGCCTGTTCTCACCGCCCTCATGTGGACTTCTGCGTGTGCATCTGTGTCCTCATGTTCTCATTTTCAAGGGCATCCATCACAATGGATTAGGACCCATCCTAAAGACTTAATTTTAGCTTCATTATCTCTCTAAAAGCTCTGTCTCCAAATACAGTCATATTCTCAGGTGCTTTGGTCCGGGGAGTGGCGGGTGGGGGAGGTTAGGGCTTCAGCAGTATCCTATTTCTCGTATACAGGGACGTTCTGAGGAAAACCTGGCAAGGGGCTTCAGCAAATATTCTGCCCTTCATCTTCCCAGTTCTCAATAAAATTCACACATTGGGGCGTATGTATTTAAACATGTATTTAGCTGAATTCTTTCAGATTGAATTCTCTTCTTTTCAGAAGTGTCCCTGAACCCTTGGGGGCCCAGACACTCTTATGTTTTTAAAAGACATCGTTTGGACTTATTGAAACACTCTTGTGTTTAGTATACTATAATTTTGGGGGATAAATCTTATGTATTCTTACAGACAAATCTTTGATTATTCGAAACACCAACTCCTGCACACTCTTGGTTAATGCAGAATCAGGGTATTTCTGCCCTGGTTGCTTCAGATGAGCCCTGCGTTACAGGTGGACTATTTTTCCTATGTGTATCTGAGTAACAGTGATTTGTATATTTTGGAAGGTGATTGAAGAAATCGAAGAAATGATGCAGGAGTCACCGGACCCAGAAGATGATGAAACGCCCACCCAGTCAGACCGGCTTTCCATGTTTTCCCAGGAAATTCAAACCCTCAAGAGGTCTAGCACAAGCAGTTATGAAGAGAGTAAGACACCTCGCCTAAACCAGTGCTCTCTGTGCCTTTGCGTACCTCAACCATCTCCAGAAACCTTCGGTTCTCACGGGCTGGGGGCATCCCCTTCCCCTGCCCCAGGGCTTCTCAGGGCTCGTTGGTCATTGCTCAGGGACTGTGTCACACTCACCTTTGAATCCTGTGTTCGCCCGCTCAGGCTGCTGTAGCAGCATACCACAGGCTGGGTGGCTTAAACCACAGAAGTCTGTTTCTTGCCAGTTCTGGAGGCTAGATGTCTGAGGCTGAGGTGTTATCAGGTCTGATTCCTCCCGAGGCCTGTTCTCACCGCCCTCATGTGGACTTCTGCGTGTGCATCTGTGTCCTCATGTTCTCATTTTCAAGGGCATCCATCACAATGGATTAGGACCCATCCTAAAGACTTAATTTTAGCTTCATTATCTCTCTAAAAGCTCTGTCTCCAAATACAGTCATATTCTCAGGTGCTTTGGTCCGGGGAGTGGCGGGTGGGGGAGGTTAGGGCTTCAGCAGTATCCTATTTCTCGTATACAGGGACGTTCTGAGGAAAACCTGGCAAGGGGCTTCAGCAAATATTCTGCCCTTCATCTTCCCAGTTCTCAATAAAATTCACACATTGGGGCGTATGTATTTAAACATGTATTTAGCTGAATTCTTTCAGATTGAATTCTCTTCTTTTCAGAAGTGTCCCTGAACCCTGCTCCATGGCATGTGATTTCTTTTCAGTACAGTGATTTTCTGTGCTCTCCCTCTGCTTTTGTGTTTGCTCTTTTTCTTGCACAAGCTTATTGAGTCTTGACTGAAATGGTGTTCACGGAACCATTGATTTTAGACAAGTAAAAATTTTGTTATGCTTTTCTTCTCAGCCAACCTGCTTCTACTCAGATCTGTACACCAGGAGTCCAAGGAGTTTGAGAAGATCACAAATAGTTTAACTTCTCAGAATAACAGTTTCATTGCTCTTCAGCATGAAATGCCTTGTTGTGTTGCCTCAGAATATTTTGGTCTTTGTGTCCACTGTGCTTTGCTTTTCGGTCACAGGAGTGAAAAGGCTGTCAGTGTCTGAATTAAATGAACTGCTGGAAGAAATCGAGACAGCCATCAAGGAGTACTCTGAAGAGCTGGTACAGCAGCTGGCCCTGCGAGACGAACTGGAATTTGAGAAGGAAGTGAAGAACAGCTTTATTTCTGTTCTCATCGAAGTGCAAAACAAACAGAAAGAGCACAAAGAAACAGCCAAAAAGAAAAAGAAACTCAAGAACGGCAGCTCTCAGAATGGGAAGAATGAGCGAAGCCACATGCCCGGGACAGTAAGTGATGTTTTGTGGGTGGTACAGAACACCGGAAGCGGCTTCCGTGAGGCCAGCAGAGGCCAGCGGGGTCCACAGGTGCAGGAGCGGGGTGTGCGGGGGTCCTCACCAGAGAGCTAAAGGGATTGCACTCTGCTCCTTCTAAGACGTGCTTTTCCTTGGGGAGGGTATGATGGTTATTTGGATAATTCAATGTGAAAATGTGTAGGAGGAAGATAAGGAGAAGAAAGAGGGGAGAATGAAAGAGAATGTTTGAAAGAAAAGCTTTAGCAAGTGACCATTTCAATACATCAAAATATTAATAGAGGTTATTTTTATTTGATTGATGGGCAACTGAATGGTATTGCTTTCTTGTTTTTGTTTAGCTCCTGTGAGTTCTGTAGGAAGAAGTGGGGTGCTTTTAGAGGTAACCGAACTATTCTGAGCCTCAAAGCAGAGGTTGACGTTTAAAGTTTCCTTCTGATTTATGAGTGAGGTTGTATATGAGGCTGTTAGAGGCGGTTCCATGACATCACCCATTTGGCCCAATATTTCACTAGACTAGTGAAAACAGCTTGCAGATATTTGAGTCTTTGACTTTTGGTAAGAAGTTTTTTTGTTTTCTGCTTTTCATTCTTCTTAAGTGGTGCTATTAATTTCCCTTACTTAACTTCATTATAAACATTAACTGTTAAGTGTTTGTGCTGCATTTCCTTATTGGTCTTCTGGGTATGTCATTTGTCTTTTTTGATCAGTTGAGACCTTGTACCTTGCCACTTTTATCTTTTTTGTATGTGAACAGGTGGTTTTATTTTGAAAGTTTAATGCTTAGGCTAAGGAATTCATTTTCCTAAATGGGTTGTACCTTTTAAATTCATGCTGTTGGTAGCATGATGATGCAGATCACCACAAACTGGCTGTCATCATGTGCAGTTATGAAAATTCTGCCTTTGACTAAGTCTTGACTGATTCTTTCTGGAGAATGCTTATCGGAGAAATAGATCCCCTCAATCAGACTCTGATGGAGTCCAGCAAAGGGCATGCAGTTCTTGGGGGTGGGGATGGAGCCAGCAATGAGAATTGAAGCCAGTGAAAGTGACAGTCGCACCATCGTGTCTTTGTCTTTGCGACCCATGGACAAGTCCGTGGAATTCTCCAGGCAAGAATACGGGTGGGTAGCCCCTGGGGTATCCTTCCCAGCCCCAAGGCATGGATTCTTTAAAGGATTGCACTCTGCTCCTTCTAAGACGTGCTTTTCCTTGGGGAGGGTATGATGGTTATTTGGATAATTCAATGTGAAAATGTGTAGGAGGAAGATAAGGAGAAGAAAGAGGGGAGAATGAAAGAGAATGTTTGAAAGAAAAGCTTTAGCAAGTGACCATTTCAATACATCAAAATATTAATAGAGGTTATTTTTATTTGATTGATGGGCAACTGAATGGTATTGCTTTCTTGTTTTTGTTTAGCTCCTGTGAGTTCTGTAGGAAGAAGTGGGGTGCTTTTAGAGGTAACCGAACTATTCTGAGCCTCAAAGCAGAGGTTGACGTTTAAAGTTTCCTTCTGATTTATGAGTGAGGTTGTATATGAGGCTGTTAGAGGCGGTTCCATGACATCACCCATTTGGCCCAATATTTCACTAGACTAGTGAAAACAGCTTGCAGATATTTGAGTCTTTGACTTTTGGTAAGAAGTTTTTTTGTTTTCTGCTTTTCATTCTTCTTAAGTGGTGCTATTAATTTCCCTTACTTAACTTCATTATAAACATTAACTGTTAAGTGTTTGTGCTGCATTTCCTTATTGGTCTTCTGGGTATGTCATTTGTCTTTTTTGATCAGTTGAGACCTTGTACCTTGCCACTTTTATCTTTTTTGTATGTGAACAGGTGGTTTTATTTTGAAAGTTTAATGCTTAGGCTAAGGAATTCATTTTCCTAAATGGGTTGTACCTTTTAAATTCATGCTGTTGGTAGCATGATGATGCAGATCACCACAAACTGGCTGTCATCATGTGCAGTTATGAAAATTCTGCCTTTGACTAAGTCTTGACTGATTCTTTCTGGAGAATGCTTATCGGAGAAATAGATCCCCTCAATCAGACTCTGATGGAGTCCAGCAAAGGGCATGCAGTTCTTGGGGGTGGGGATGGAGCCAGCAATGAGAATTGAAGCCAGTGAAAGTGACAGTCGCACCATCGTGTCTTTGTCTTTGCGACCCATGGACAAGTCCGTGGAATTCTCCAGGCAAGAATACGGGCGTGGGTAGCCTTTCTCTTCTCTGGGGGATCTTCCCAGCCCTAACCCAGGGATTGAACCCAGGTCTCCCACAAGGCAGGTGGATTCTTTACCATCTGAGCCACAAGGGGATGAGCGTTAATATAAACCAAAAAGAATCTTACCATTTAGCCCATTCATTATACTGTCTTTGGCCTATGCGTGTATGCACGTTTTCTTAGTGTAATGTCATTTGTACACAGAAAAGACATAGTTGATAAACTGACTTTGCAAAAGTCGCCAGATACCTGGAACAAAATACTTTTTGGAAATGGTGGTGTCAGTTGAAGTATTTAGTCACTATTGACAACTCTGAAAAAAGCAGCACCCACCAAACAAAAAATCTCGATCCAAACATTCCCCAAACCAAAACGTTTGTTTGAATATACAGCCCTGGCAAGTTTGCTTTAAAATATTAGGGACAGTATTTTGTATCTCAAATTAAAAAAAATTGTACCCTATTGGCCTATTATGCAGGTGTGCTTAAATAAAATGCTTAGTTACAAAGTCATAGCATGGTTGGTAATTTCTGCCTATCTGCTTTTAGGGATTACAAGCAAATCCTCCATTTATTCGTGTTAACACTTGGCTGAGGGAAATAAATATATCCCTAGAGGAGTTTAAAGGCATCTTTTTCTAACTTCCATATAAAAAGGGTTTGAGTGAATTCATTGTGTAATTTTACATGGCATTTATATTGAGAAATGGATTTGACAGGGCAATATTTGGGGCTTATTTTAACCTTTATTAGTCTTGAAGTAGATTCATAGGAACAGTAAATTCTTTTCTCACAATATTTGGACTTTTGAAATTGCTTCTTGAGTCCTGATCTGCTATTTGTGTCAAAACCTTTAATCAGGCTAGTAATGGTATCGCTAAGCTTGTGGTACTAGTTCCCTCCATCTTTCTGAAGCCTAAAAGGATGGCAAAAGACCATTCCATTTATGACACAGCCTGGAACCTATCAAGGATCCTGAAAATAGTGGTCAGTGGCTCAAAGGAACTTTAAAGTGAAATGGCCAGTCGGCTAAACAGATTCCAAGATACTGCCTTTTCAGGCCTTTTATATAATAACATGCAGTTTTGGCAAGGTCTGATCACTGAATTAGCCATCACGTTCAGTGGTTTAGTGGCTCAGTCATGTCCAACTCTTTTGTGACCCCGTGGACTGTAGTCTGCCAGGCTCCTCTGTCTATGGGATTTCCCAGGCAAGTATACCGGCATGGATTGCCATTTCCTTCTCCATGGGATCTTCCCAATGCAGGGATTGAACCTGGGTCTCTTGCGTTGCAGGCAGTCTCCTGCAATGTAGGCGGATTCTTTACTGACTGAGCCACCAGGGATTGGTGACCCTTTTATAAATATCATTCATTATTTGTTTTCTAATAACATTGGTCACTTTTTTTTTCTTTTTGCATTTGGTATGTTTTGTATCTGTCAAGGACTTGGACTTCTTTCTTAAGCAAGTGTGGAAGTTTGTTGCCATTTTTCCTTCAGTACATTTCTTTGAAACAAAACATCAATTTGTAGTTGGTGTAACACTGTATACATAAGTGCTTGCTTGTTTCCTTGAGTTCAGAGATACTGTAATGAAATATCTGAATGTGAATAGAGCACAGTGAAACTCGGAGACATACTTGGTTTGAGGCATTTGGTTCAGTGGAAGAAAATTGGCTTAGGGATGATCTTCATAAATATTATATAAAATATTGAGTATCTTCTGAAATGTTGATTTAGTTTTTAAAGTTAATCTGTTACATGTTGGGTAAGATAAATCTATTCAGCAAACATTTGGAGAATATCTTTCTTGTGCCACGTGCAGTTGAAGATACGGTGGTAAATAAAACAGACAAGGCCCCTGGCCTCTTGGAGCTTATAGTCTAACAAGGGAGACAGGCATTAGATAAAGAAAAGAATGAAGAGACATCGTAACTTCAGATAGTGATAAATGCCCCCTAAAGAACGAAAAGCTCGGAGAGGCGGTCGCCAGCAGTGCTGTGGGGAGCTGTTTTCGATAGGTCACCGGTCCCTACTCCTCCTGGCGGGCAGGCCATCCTGTCCTTCTCCAGCTCTCTGTTCACAAGAGAAGTTGGAAGAGTCGATCTTCGCCTTGGCAAATGACACTCAACAGATTAACAGATACTGCCTTTTCAGGCCTTTTATATAATAACATGCAGTTTTGGCAAGGTCTGATCACTGAATTAGCCATCACGTTCAGTGGTTTAGTGGCTCAGTCATGTCCAACTCTTTTGTGACCCCGTGGACTGTAGTCTGCCAGGCTCCTCTGTCTATGGGATTTCCCAGGCAAGTATACCGGCATGGATTGCCATTTCCTTCTCCATGGGATCTTCCCAATGCAGGGATTGAACCTGGGTCTCTTGCGTTGCAGGCAGTCTCCTGCAATGTAGGCGGATTCTTTACTGACTGAGCCACCAGGGATTGGTGACCCTTTTATAAATATCATTCATTATTTGTTTTCTAATAACATTGGTCACTTTTTTTTTCTTTTTGCATTTGGTATGTTTTGTATCTGTCAAGGACTTGGACTTCTTTCTTAAGCAAGTGTGGAAGTTTGTTGCCATTTTTCCTTCAGTACATTTCTTTGAAACAAAACATCAATTTGTAGTTGGTGTAACACTGTATACATAAGTGCTTGCTTGTTTCCTTGAGTTCAGAGATACTGTAATGAAATATCTGAATGTGAATAGAGCACAGTGAAACTCGGAGACATACTTGGTTTGAGGCATTTGGTTCAGTGGAAGAAAATTGGCTTAGGGATGATCTTCATAAATATTATATAAAATATTGAGTATCTTCTGAAATGTTGATTTAGTTTTTAAAGTTAATCTGTTACATGTTGGGTAAGATAAATCTATTCAGCAAACATTTGGAGAATATCTTTCTTGTGCCACGTGCAGTTGAAGATACGGTGGTAAATAAAACAGACAAGGCCCCTGGCCTCTTGGAGCTTATAGTCTAACAAGGGAGACAGGCATTAGATAAAGAAAAGAATGAAGAGACATCGTAACTTCAGATAGTGATAAATGCCCCCTAAAGAACGAAAAGCTCGGAGAGGCGGTCGCCAGCAGTGCTGTGGGGAGCTGTTTTCGATAGGTCACCGGTCCCTACTCCTCCTGGCGGGCAGGCCATCCTGTCCTTCTCCAGCTCTCTGTTCACAAGAGAAGTTGGAAGAGTCGATCTTCGCCTTGGCAAATGACACTCAACAGAGTCAGAAACTTCATTTCCTGTATCCTGTTCAACATCTAGAAAAACAAGGGTGGGGAGCAGAAATTGGAATGATTGAAGGGCAGTATTCATGGGTTTGGTGGCCCAGGAGCATTTCTTTGAACTGACTGTGCTGTATTGAGCCGTGGTGCATCTGTTTATGCCCTTGTGCCTTTTTCTGGAGTGACCTTTCTTTCCTGCTTCCACTGTCCATTTGGGAGATTTCTCTCTCTCGCTGTCTTTTTTTTCCCCTAAATTTGGCCTCTTTTATTGATTTTTTGTTTATTTATTTCCATCCATCTGTATTGCTTGGCATGTGTGGGCCTCCCATTGCAGTGGTCTCTCTGGCTGCAGAGCACCGGCTCTGGGCTCATGCGCTCCAGCGCGCTGGCTCATAATTGGACACACCGGTCCAGCTGCTCCGCGGCACATGGGATCTTCCCGGGCCAGGGATCAAACCGGCGCCCCTTGCACTGCAAGATGGACTCTTTACCCACTGAACCGCCAAGGAAGCCCAAGATTTCTCTCTCTCTTTTTTTTTTTAAAAGAAAACTCATTCTTCAAAATCATGGCCAAGCATTGTCTTCCTTTCTTAGAACTTTTCTTGATGACTCTTCTTTCAAGGCAGAATTGACAACTCCCCTTCTGGGGTCAGAATGTTGCCCTTAACTATTGCCGTTAGTGCTGTCATGCCATGTTGCAATTTTTTGTTTTCTTGTCTGTCTCGATTATGGTTCCCTGGGGATAGAAAGTGGAACTTTGTTTTCATGGTATTCCTAGGTCCCACATTAGGTCCTCAATACATTGCTGATGAATAAATAGTAAAAACAAAAAGTTTTTTTTTGCAAATGTGTATGTCTGCCAGATGCCATATGCCTTGAGGCTGAATAGCATATTGATTAAGAACTTTGGGTTAGGAGCTGTTTGAATCTTAATCTTGCCAGTGGGTACATGCCCTTTTGAAAATGAAATAATATATGTAAAAACAAAGAAAAGATTTTTGTGATAAATGCCCCTAAAGACGAAAAGCTCGGAGAGGCGGTCGCCAGCAGTGCTGTGGGGAGCTGTTTTCGATAGGTCACCGGTCCCTACTCCTCCTGGCGGGCAGGCCATCCTGTCCTTCTCCAGCTCTCTGTTCACAAGAGAAGTTGGAAGAGTCGATCTTCCGGCAAATGACACTCAACAGAGTCAGAAACTTCATTTCCTGTATCCTGTTCAACATCTAGAAAAACAAGGGTGGGGAGCAGAAATTGGAATGATTGAAGGGCAGTATTCATGGGTTTGGTGGCCCAGGAGCATTTCTTTGAACTGACTGTGCTGTATTGAGCCGTGGTGCATCTGTTTATGCCCTTGTGCCTTTTTCTGGAGTGACCTTTCTTTCCTGCTTCCACTGTCCATTTGGGAGATTTCTCTCTCTCGCTGTCTTTTTTTTCCCCTAAATTTGGCCTCTTTTATTGATTTTTTGTTTATTTATTTCCATCCATCTGTATTGCTTGGCATGTGTGGGCCTCCCATTGCAGTGGTCTCTCTGGCTGCAGAGCACCGGCTCTGGGCTCATGCGCTCCAGCGCGCTGGCTCATAATTGGACACACCGGTCCAGCTGCTCCGCGGCACATGGGATCTTCCCGGGCCAGGGATCAAACCGGCGCCCCTTGCACTGCAAGATGGACTCTTTACCCACTGAACCGCCAAGGAAGCCCAAGATTTCTCTCTCTCTTTTTTTTTTTTTAAAAGAAAACTCATTCTTCAAAATCATGGCCAAGCATTGTCTTCCTTTCTTAGAACTTTTCTTGATGACTCTTCTTTCAAGGCAGAATTGACAACTCCCCTTCTGGGGTCAGAATGTTGCCCTTAACTATTGCCGTTAGTGCTGTCATGCCATGTTGCAATTTTTTGTTTTCTTGTCTGTCTCGATTATGGTTCCCTGGGGATAGAAAGTGGAACTTTGTTTTCATGGTATTCCTAGGTCCCACATTAGGTCCTCAATACATTGCTGATGAATAAATAGTAAAAAACAAAAAGTTTTTTTTTTTTTGCAAATGTGTATGTCTGCCAGATGCCATATGCCTTGAGGCTGAATAGCATATTGATTAAGAACTTTGGGTTAGGAGCTGTTTGAATCTTAATCTTGCCAGTGGGTACATGCCCCTTGAATTTTGGAGGGATTAAATGAAATAATATATGTAAAGCCAGTTTGCATCCTGAGTAAATGTTAGTTATTGTTTGTTCAACTGTTTACTAGAAATTTCTCCCCACATATCTTTTGAGCATCAGAAATTTATCTTTTCAGATTGAACTCACTGTTTTCCTAAAGGTGAATTTATTCCTTAAATTTATTCCTTAAATTTCAAAACCAGTGGAATTTTTGGTAAAAAATACAGTTTTAAACAGCCATCTTTTTAAATTGTCCTACATAAATGTTACCCAGTAACAGCACAAGTGAGGGGCCATTTCTCTAAACCCCCACCCTACAATCAATATTATAAGCCTTTTTGTTGATTTACTGACTGTTTGACTTCTTTTGTGAGTTGCCTATTGTATCATATTTGAGTTGAGGGTGCACGTACTTCTGTCCTAGTACCATACTCTATGGTAATTATTTGGCTAAGTCTTTCCTTACGAGGAAGCACAGGTTTCCCAAAGGCTCATTCACATTGTTTCCCCAGATTCACCTAATTTGTCGCTTAATGCATGTTTGTTCAATTGAAACTTCGTAATTAAGGAGATGGAATCTCAAGAGGGTTTGTATTTGTGCTCTTTGAATTATTCTATCAGGGATTTTTGAGTCTTCTGTTTATATCAAGTAGATTCACAGGTCATTGAATTTCAGTGGCAGTTCACAAGAGCAAGTTGAAGGACACCAGCTTTCTTTAAATTAGTAATTTAAAGGATTTAGTAGTGGTTGTCATCTGGAGTTCTGAAGTTGTAAAGACATTTATACTTAGCTGCCTAAAATGGACAGTCTTCCTCCTTCAGAATCTAGTGTTTGTCAATTAAAAGTCATATGTAAGGTTTCTTGGGCTTCCCTAGTGGTCCAGTGGGTAAAGAGTCCGCCTTGCCGTGCAAGGGGCGCTGGTTCGATCCCTGGCCTGTGAAGATCCCACATGCTCTGGAGCGGCTGGACCCGTGTGTTCAATTATGAGCCAGTGCTCTGGAGCACATGCGCTCAGTGCCAGTGCTCTGCAACAAGAGAGGCCACTGCAATGGGAGGCCCACACAGGCCAAAGGACAAAGGGATGAAAATAAATAAATGAAAGACCAATAAAAGAGGCGAAAAATTTTAAAAAATGTCTAAAAAAAAAAAGAAAAAAAAAGTCATATGTAAGGTTTCTTTTTTTTTTAAACTTATATTTTACTTTTAACTTTTACAGAGTTTTGTTGTTTACAGATATGTATGTTCTCAGATTAGTCATACGTATATCCCCCCATCCCACCCCTCCAGACCATCATACAGCACTGCTAAAGGATCTGCTTTTCTCACAGAGCAATGACTATAGCTATTTTCTTCACATATGATAGTACAGGCCTTCATGCTACTTCCTTATGTAAGGTTTCTTATTCAAAGTCTAGGTCTAAGAAGATGGGAATGCGTAGTATCTTTTCAGTTGTCCATATTCCATTGAGCTTTCAAGAGTTCTAGTGTATTCTCACCACTAGGAAAAATGTATTGGCTTGTCCAAAGAGTTTGTTCAGGTAGGACTGACTCTTTCACCAACCCAACTGCTTCAGTCTAACCTGAAGAAGTTTATTCCGAAAACTTCTGGAATACTAGTAATCAGTGACTCTACTGTAAAGAGAATCGTATTATTCTAATTTGTTGCTTTCGGGGTTGGAGAGAATCTGCCTGGGGATGAGGAGGAGCTAGGGCTTGAATGATTGATCCTCTTTCTCTTGTGTATCTTTCTTTCACAAATAACAACATTGCTCCATCTGTCTTTATGACTCAGTTTGTATTCTAATAGTCAATCTATTCTATTCCTCTTTTACATGCAAAAATGCCCCAGTAATAGTTTTTCATTTAATCTTGACCAAAGCTGACTTTAAGAGAAATTTATTTTTATCTAGACAGCTACTGTTAGATTGTTCTAAAGTTTCTCTCATTTATTGCTAGCAGTAAAGCCTAGAAGGAGTTGTTCCGGCACAGCTACTTGAATTTGGTGCTCTTTAAAGGACGTGTGTTTTTGTTGTTGCTCCTTCTTTTTAATTTGGAATTTAAATACCACATTTGCTAAGATCATTTAACCCAGGGATTAGCAAAGCAGACTACTGACTGAGGGAAAAATCAGCCCTCTGCCTATTTTATAAATTTTTATCGGGACATTGGTATATGTCATTTCATTTACATGCGGTCTATTACTTCAAATGTCCCTAAGTACAGAGTTGAATAGTAGTGACAAGGACTGTTGTGGGCTTTCAAATCTAAAGTATCTACTATCTAGCCCTTCATAGAAAAGTTTGCCAACCCCTGATTTAGACTGAAATTTGAGAAAATTAAACACTAGAAGAAAAATAAAGATGTGTAAACTTTTCAGTTTGTGTAGATAAAAAGATCACTGTATTGTGACTAAAATTTATTATAAAACGTAGCCCTGTTTTATCCTAAGGATCTGTTGAGTTATTCCTTTCCTTAGAGCCCATCCAGCAGCCCAGGTTGTGCCCTCAGGTAGGAATACCATCCATCCCCAAGTCCCTTGCCTCAAGCACCCCACCTAACAGACCTCTGTGGTGTATGTATCAGATTCCTGGTTGTTAATGGAAGCGAGCCAACCAGCAGGTAGACCAGTTGTCTCCAGATTGGCAGACAAATGAAAAGATACTGACAATTGTCTGAACACACTGTATTTATACCCAGTGATAAAAGGTAGTTTAAAGAAGGTAAAGGAGAAAGAGGGGTGAGAGGGGCTGTTTCTTCTTTCCTAAGTAGTGGTAGTTAAGAGGATAAAGTCTCCCCTGTACGTATACTTGAGTGTAAATGCTAACATTTTCAACAGTAGTTTGTTGGTTATATTTGATCGTACTTCTCTGCATTTATTTATTACAAAGAATATTCCTAAAAATTAGCATTAGGCATAAAATGGAAAGTCACTGTAGAGTGAAGAGAAACTTAATTGTGTCATGTTTTTTGTTTTACTAATTCGTACCCATGAATTACAGATTATTTTAGATATGGAACAACTTTGCATTTTGGAAGGTAGTACTGCCTAGAGAAATGTTATCACCAGTTTTTGATATCTTGCTGGTATCTACTATTTGTTTTCTGCAATGGTTTTTTGGCGTTGGACAGGTAATAGTGAACTTCCATGATTCAGCAGTTACTGTAGTAAAAACCAGGAGTCTGTTCGTTTTATTTATTTATTTTGCACTTTTTATTTTATATTAGAATATAGCTGATCCACAAATAATGTTGTGATAGTTTCAGGTGAGCTGTGAAAGGGACTCAGCCATACACATACGTTTCCATTCTCCCCTCAGCTCTCCCCTGGTCCAGGCTGCTGCGCGACGTCGAGCGGAGGTCCCCGTGCCGTGCAACAGGTGCTTGTTGGCTATTCATTTTGAATATAGCAGTGTGTACACGTCCATCCCAGACTCCCTAACCGTCCCTTCTTCCCATCCATTGCCCTGGCAACCATGGGCTTGTTCTCTGAGTCTGATTTTTGTTTTGTAAGTAAGTCCATTTGTATCATTTATTTTTAGATTCCACATATAAGGGTTTTCATATGATCTTTCACCTTCTGTCTGTCTTATCCAGTATGACACTCTCTTGGTCCATCCATGTTGATGCAAAACGGCATTATTTCATTCTTTTTAATGACTGAGTTATACTCCATTGTATGTATGTACCACATCATCTTCTTTTTGCATTCTTCTGTTGATGGACATTTACATTGCTTAACATGCCTTGGCTATTGTAAACAGTGCTGCAATGAACATTTGGGGTACATGTATTCTTTTGGATCATGTTTTTCTCTGGAGTTGATTCTTGACCCCTTTATGCCTTAGAGAGGATTATAATTAATATAATACAAATTCACATAAAAGCCATAATATGCCAGGAAATTGTGAACTTATTATATATTTAGAATATCCAGAAGTATCAGAAAAGAGTTTATAAATCTGGCAGGGTTAATTATTTTACTCTAGCTTAGTAGCTTTGAAAATGCTTGCCAGTATTTAATTACCATATTAATATTAAATTACATGAAATTTTTAAAAGAGCTTCAAATAAATTGATGCTAGTCCATTTACTCTTAACTTTGAACATCTTCACATCATATCTTTCTGCTTTGAGAGTGAATTTATAAAATAGTAGTTTAATATTTAAGATAAGTTTAAATATTTATCTGTTTTGGTGTAACTCATTTTCTGACTTGGATTTTCAAAAAAAAATTTTTTTTGGTAGAATTTGCATTTATAGCTGATTTATAATCACATTAAAATTATTTGATTTGAAGAAGTGTCAGAACAGGCAAGATCAATTTTTATATCTTAGGTATAGCTTACCTAAGATGAATGTTTTTCATCGTAGGTAAAAATATTTTTGAAGATTTTTACTTTTTTCTTTAACATTTAACTGTTACTTTCAACTCTATGCTTTTCTCATGTTTTATATTTTGATTTAAGAATTTTAACTAAAAAATTAACTACTGTTCCATAAATTAATATTTGAGAATCATGTCATTCAGACTATTAAAAATGATGTGATTTATAAAGCACAGTAATTATGTGTGAATTTCCCTTCCTTCTGAACTTTGAGTATAAAGAATATTAATGGAGTGAGAGCTTGGATTAGATAAGAGTCAGAAATAGATGAAAAGCATTTCCTAATTGCTTCTCTCAACCTTTTTTCCTGTTATTGAGCTTTGATATTTAGATTTTTAAAACCTTTCCTGACTAGTTAGAGGTCTGTGCCACGGGGTGTCGGGTGAGGTATCAGCTTAATTTATAGAAAAGCTAAGAAAATTTGGAAGCGGGAGTCATACGAATTTCCTGACCTCTGGGTTAGTTTAGCTTTTCCCTGTCTTGGATTCTGCTGGTGACTGTACTATGCAGAGAATGAGCTGGTTTATTTAAGACTGGAAAAGAATTAACAAGCCACAATGCTGTACCTGATTCCCTGTTGCTTTTCAGTTTATGCGGTGTTTTCTAGCTCTTTTTGTTGTTCAGAAAGACCTTGAGTTACCCAAAAGTGTTGCTTGTTTTCAGTTCAAGCTTTCTGACTGATGCAGTTTCAGACAGAAATATCTTTTCCTGGTGTTGTCTTGAGTTCTTTTAAGCTAGAGACTATAATCAGGGTTGTTATTTCTCAGTTGCCATTTCATTTCTATGAGAGAACTTGAAATACTGTTTATTGTTTGGGAGAAAAGTAGAAAGTAGGAAGTTATGGTTATTTCTCTTTGAGTACATCCCAAATGTTGTTCTAACCTTTTTTTCTTCCTCTTTAAATTGGTCTAACCTTTTAAAGGGAATATAGCCCAGACATTTTTTGAGCATTTATATTTGCTGAACACCCTGCGAAGTGCTGCCCAAGGATTATTTCATTCAGTCCTCACAACAGCCCTATAACGTAGGTGTTATGATATTATTGCTGTGCTGTGTTGTGCTCAGTTGTGTCTGACTCTGTGCGACCCCATGGACTGGAGCTCACCAGGCTCCTCTGTCCACGGGATTCTCCCAGCCAGAATATTGGAGTGGGCTGCTGTCTCCTCCCCCAGGGAGTCTTCCCTGACCCAGGGACCGAACCTGCATCTCATACATTGCAGGCCGATACTTTACTGCTTGAGCCATATTGCTGTCATTTCTTCAATGGATAAACAAAAGCTCAACAGAGGACTTGGCTACCAAACCAGTGTGCACTGGAGTGCCGATTTTACAGAGTCATACAGAGGTGGGTACCGAGCCGGGACCCATGGCTCTGGCTTCTCCAGTTCTGAGCTATGCGGGCGTGCTGTGAATGGGCATGGAGGTCTTGGCTCATTTCTTGTCTTTCAGATTTTTATAGATTTTTCTTTTAACCTTCTACATCTTGTTTACACTTTGTTGCTCCTGGTTTCCATCTGAGAAAAGTTTCCAGAGAATGACTGACTGAAACTTTAGTACATCCTCAGGCCAGGGAAGGAAATGGTCATGAGGCAGTCGTGAATATTCTCAGAATGAGCTAGTGAGGGAGGCCCCGAACTCGGTAAGCCCCTTCCCCCGTCCTTGCCCCATTACTTTGGCACTTTGTCAGCAGTGAGGGGAACAATAAAGGGAATACTGTAACGCTTAATCATTTTCCTGCTTATAAGTGGGCTGACATCAAAAATTCCACTCTGAGAAGGGCATTTTACAGAGTTATATTAACTCGTTCATAAAGATGCAGCAGATTGATTACAAAGTAATTCTAGACTCACAGAACCTTCATCAGCTCTTTGCTTTGAATTTGAAGGTTTGGGTTCTTCCAGTCTAGAGATAGTGGATTTCATGGAGGCATCTTTGGCATACTTAACACTGGTGCTGTTTATTTTAATGAAACTGTAACTGCCCTTTATTGAATGTCCTTTGTTTCATCCCACATTTGTAACCTTGAGACTTATTTCTGTCCAATGCTTTGACATGCCCTGGTACTTTCCACCTTGAGAAACTTTCATCAGAGAAATGCTCTCCTCTTCCTTCTTTTCATTTCTCTCCCTCCTTTCTTCCATCCCTCTCCTCCCCTCTCTTCCGACTTATAAAATTTTTAAGCATAGAGGAAGCCTTCCCTCCGGCCCAGTGAAGTCCCAGAAGCGCCTAAGAACACCCCATCTGCTCTCAAGTATATAAACGCAGTGTTCCTAAATGAGGTGACGTTTTACTCAAAAGTCAATTTAATCTGCCTCCGAGGTTTCATCTTTTTCAAAATGCATTCTGCCTTCCAAGAGGGTGTATTGTTTTTGGAATTTATAGGGCAGCCGTAAAGCAGAATCTGTTGTGTACTCTGCGGGGGCTCCTTTCCTGTTCCTTCTTGTCCTGCCCGTGATCTCTCTATTCTTGTTCATTGATCTTCTACACGATCCTCTTATATTATCCTAGCGGTTTTAAATTTCTTAATCGCTCCACTGTTTCACAAACTGTGCCAACAAGAAGAGTTTCTCTTACTTTACTAATCCCACGTTGACCTCCCAGGGTCTCCAGTGGACTTTGCCAGAACTCTGCCGTTCACTTCTTTTCCAATAGCTTTATATCTTGTCATGTCTTCTTTCTTCTATTCTCCCTTAGATTACTTTGGCCTTTCAGCTCTTTTAAAAAAATTTTTCTCCAGCCAGAAGTCAAGAGGCCTTCTGATATGGTTATCAGAGGCTCTAGGGCTGGTCTTAGATGTGTTGTTACAGCTTTGGCTTAGCAGGCATTTATAAGCGCATGCGATGACACAGGCACAGTGCAGGTCATGGGGATGGAGAACCGAAGACCTGGTTTTCTCAAAATGTACTTGTGTCTGCAGAGGAAAGAGGAAGCCGTTGGAGTAGTATCGGCTGGCTGGGCTCTGATTTGGTAAAGTAATTCTAGACTCACAGAACCTAGCCCTTTATTGAATTGGTCCAGTTTAGTGGATTTCATGGAGGCATCTTTGGCATACTTAACACTGGTGCTGTTTATTTTAATGAAACTGTAACTGCCCTTTATTGAATGTCCTTTGTTTCATCCCACATTTGTAACCTTGAGACTTATTTCTGTCCAATGCTTTGACATGCCCTGGTACTTTCCACCTTGAGAAACTTTCATCAGAGAAATGCTCTCCTCTTCCTTCTTTTCATTTCTCTCCCTCCTTTCTTCCATCCCTCTCCTCCCCTCTCTTCCAACTTATAAAATTTTTAAGCATAGAGGAACCCTTTCCCCTCCGCCCAGTGAAGTCCCAGAAGCGCCTAAGAACACCCCATCTGCTCTCAAGTATATAAACGCAGTGTTCCTAAATGAGGTGACGTTTTACTCAAAAGTCAATTTAATCTGCCTCCGAGGTTTCATCTTTTTCAAAATGCATTCTGCCTTCCAAGAGGGTGTATTGTTTTTGGAATTTATAGGGCAGCCGTAAAGCAGAATCTGTTGTGTACTCTGCGGGGGCTCCTTTCCTGTTCCTTCTTGTCCTGCCCGTGATCTCTCTATTCTTGTTCATTGATCTTCTACACGATCCTCTTATATTATCCTAGCGGTTTTAAATTTCTTAATCGCTCCACTGTTTCACAAACTGTGCCAACAAGAAGAGTTTCTCTTACTTTACTAATCCCACGTTGACCTCCCAGGGTCTCCAGTGGACTTTGCCAGAACTCTGCCGTTCACTTCTTTTCCAATAGCTTTATATCTTGTCATGTCTTCTTTCTTCTATTCTCCCTTAGATTACTTTGGCCTTTCAGCTCTTTTAAAAAAATTTTTCTCCAGCCAGAAGTCAAGAGGCCTTCTGATATGGTTATCAGAGGCTCTAGGGCTGGTCTTAGATGTGTTGTTACAGCTTTGGCTTAGCAGGCATTTATAAGCGCATGCGATGACACAGGCACAGTGCAGGTCATGGGGATGGAGAACCGAAGACCTGGTTTTTCTCCAAAATGTACTTGTGTCTGCAGAGGAAAGAGGAAGCCGTTGGAGTAGACCGCTCTGAATGTATCGGCTGGCTGGGCAGTCCTGTCATTCTGGAGCGCTTGCGTCATAGCCTCGTGTCGCCTTCTAGTCTTGAACTGTTCAGTGTCCACGTGTGTGCACATATGCATAGTCTTGATTTGGCTTCTTAACAAAATCATGTGTCTTTTTGGTTGAATTGTAGATTCATAGAAGTTACAAATAAGACTTCTAAAAATAACATCATTTAATCCTCCATTTCACAGATGAAGAGACAGGCTTCTGCAGGCTCAGGGACTGTGGTCATGGCACGCAGTTAGTCCAAAGCTGGGCAAGGGCCTAGATCTCTGATTTCTAGTCCAATATCTTTCTGTCCAAGAAGACTTGAAAAACTTGCGGATCCTGAATCCTTTTGACGAAGGTGTGATTACTGTTTTCAGTAGAAAAAAAAATCTGGAAGTATTTCACAGGTGGGAGGAGTAATTGCTGAAGAATTTTGTAACTGAAGCCAGTGACGCTATGACAGGTGCCCCCGGCGTGCGGAGGACAGACTTGCGCTTTGTGGGCATGAAGGTGTGTCTGATATTGTTTCTCTCCTTAAAGATTGTGAGATGGAGTTGAATTTGTGAAGAATTAACCCACACTTTCTTTTTTCTTTCTGCACTGTTTTTCTTTAAGTCTGGGGTCTCACCCCCACTTTTTTTTTTTTTTTAAAGTCCAGTTTTACTGAGAAATAAATCTATAGTATATAGTGAAATAAATATAGTATATAGTGAAATGATTGCCATAATAGGATCAGCTGACACCCGTCTTCTCCTATAGATACAATACAAGCAAAGAAAAGAGCAAAGAGGTGTTCCTTGTGCTGAGAACTGCTAGGATTTACTCTTATATATCATATGTCAGTGTTAAGTAAAACTGTCACGTTGTGAAGTACACCACTAGTGCCTTTTATATCTTACAACTGGAAGTCTGTACCCGTTGACTGCTGTCCTCCTGGCCCCCCTCCCCTCACCCTCCATCCCTTGTAGCTACAGGTCTGATCTCTTTTTCTGTGAGTTTAGGTTTAAAGATTCCATATATCGGTGAGATCATATAGTATTTGTCTTAAAGACTGACTACACGCAGCATAATGCCTTCAGGATCCATCCATATGGCCAATTAAACTTGGGTCTTTTCATTTAGGGCTATTAGACATGCATATATTGATCTCTAATTATGTGCCAGGCTGTGGGTATTAAGGATGCAGGGTAAATCCTGGCCTCCAGGGGCATGCTGTCTGTGGGCTGAGGATCTGAGGACAAACCACCAAGTGCACGGCACATGCGGTGATCCTCAGGCCGATTCTGCCCTTGCCCCACCTCCCCAGGGGACATTAGGTCTGTAAATGATTGTCATCGTCACAGGTTGGAGGCGTCGGGGGCGGTGTCCCTGGCACCCTGCTGAGTAGAGGCCAGAGAGGCCACTCAACATCCTGCCGTCCACAGGACGGCTCCCACGGCAGAGAACGACACATCTGACCCCAGCGTCAAGGTTGAGAAACCTGAGGGATAGGGTGGTAATTGCTATATTCCAAACAGCTTCTGTGTCTTTAGTGCCTTCTGTGCCTGGTACTGCCCCATGATAGGGGTGTGGGTCCATTACTGTCACCCCTAGTTTGACTTAGAGGTCTGGATTGAGTCCTGAGGCCAGGCAGAGGAAGGAGGGGAGAGGCATGCGGAGCAGAGGGGGCGATGTGGGCAACCGCCCGGAGGTGACAGGGGCCCCTGGGGACCTGCGGCTTGTTCACCGTGGCTGGAAGTTGCGGGAGAAACAAGAGGGTGTGAAGCAGCAAAGTGGAAGCCAGAGAATGAAGGGCTTTGTATGCCACGTGACAGCATGTGGTCCTTATTTAAAGGCCACAGGAAAAGAGCAAAGAGGTGTTCCTTGTGCTGAGAACTGCTAGGATTTACTCTTATATATCATATGTCAGTGTTAAGTAAAACTGTCACGTTGTGAAGTACACCACTAGTGCCTTTTATATCTTACAACTGGAAGTCTGTACCCGTTGACTGCTGTCCTCCTGGCCCCCCTCCCCTCACCCTCCATCCCTTGTAGCTACAGGTCTGATCTCTTTTTCTGTGAGTTTAGGTTTAAAGATTCCATATATCGGTGAGATCATATAGTATTTGTCTTAAAGACTGACTACACGCAGCATAATGCCTTCAGGATCCATCCATATGGCCAATTAAACTTGGGTCTTTTCATTTAGGGCTATTAGACATGCATATATTGATCTCTAATTATGTGCCAGGCTGTGGGTATTAAGGATGCAGGGTAAATCCTGGCCTCCAGGGGCATGCTGTCTGTGGGCTGAGGATCTGAGGACAAACCACCAAGTGCACGGCACATGCGGTGATCCTCAGGCCGATTCTGCCCTTGCCCCACCTCCCCAGGGGACATTAGGTCTGTAAATGATTGTCATCGTCACAGGTTGGAGGCGTCGGGGGCGGTGTCCCTGGCACCCTGCTGAGTAGAGGCCAGAGAGGCCACTCAACATCCTGCCGTCCACAGGACGGCTCCCACGGCAGAGAACGACACATCTGACCCCAGCGTCAAGGTTGAGAAACCTGAGGGATAGGGTGGTAATTGCTATATTCCAAACAGCTTCTGTGTCTTTAGTGCCTTCTGTGCCTGGTACTGCCCCATGATAGGGGTGTGGGTCCATTACTGTCACCCCTAGTTTGACTTAGAGGTCTGGATTGAGTCCTGAGGCCAGGCAGAGGAAGGAGGGGAGAGGCATGCGGAGCAGAGGGGGCGATGTGGGCAACCGCCCGGAGGTGACAGGGGCCCCTGGGGACCTGCGGCTTGTTCACCGTGGCTGGAAGTTGCGGGAGAAACAAGAGGGTGTGAAGCAGCAAAGTGGAAGCCAGAGAATGAAGGGCTTTGTATGCCACGTGACAGCATGTGGTCCTTATTTAAAGGCCACAGGAAACCCAGGAAAGGTTTTAAGGTGCTGGGTACCTGTTCAGATGTGTTGCTCAGAAGGGTCAGTTCAGTGTTTCAGCAGATTGGAAGGAGGCAGCTGGAGCTAAGGAGTTGATATGGAGGCTGTTGATCATCGAGGAAGACATGTGTCAAGGAAGTGACAGTGACGGGAAAATAGTTGAGTTTCAGAGATCGGTCACGGGCGCTGGGGAAGGGAGGAGCCCGGGTTGGGTCGTCGATGGCTGCCTTGTGGCGGCGTAGATGCAGCATGCGTGCCCCGTCGCTGAAGGGGCCTCTTCGGCAGTACCTGCATCTGGCTGAGCATCCTCAGCGGGTGTCTGTCCTTCCCGTCAGCTCTGGATGATGCAGCCATGGGTCTGAGTCTCGCATTGCAGCCCATCCAGCCCATCCAGCCCACAGAGATGGAGAGGACAGGGCCAGTGCAATAAAACCGTCTTACTGGACGGGAGAATGGAAACACTCGGTAGCTACAGTGTCACATCCAGCTGGAGAGGGTAACAGGGACCCCTTTTGGTTTCTTTCTGGGAGGATCTCCTGACCATTGTCCTTTGCAGCTCATCTGGGTGGGTGTATAATTCATGTTTCTGCTCAGATGTCACCTCTGAGGAGAACTTTTCTCAGACCTCTCCTTATAAAGCAGGCTTCCCATTTTTTAATGGTTGTAGCTGTTGGTAGAGTGTTGTTATCTACAGCCATCTGGTTCCTTGTGTTACTTTTTCTGCGCCTCTTAGCCTAGAGTGTCAGGGCACAAGGGTCTGAGGAATCTTGGCTGTTGTATTCATTCTGAAATCCTCAATACCTGGAATAACATGTGGGTCAGTATATTTTTTTGAAAGAATGAATGAGTGAGGTATAGAATGCTGAGGGAGAAATAGGCTTTTAATAAAAAAAAAAAAAAAAACTGGGGTGGAGGAGAGGAAGATGAATTCTGTCTCAGGTATGATATGTTTTGGAATGTTTCGGTACGAATGTCCAGTAGCCCAGTAAACATAGGCTCAGGAGGGAGATTATAATAAAGGCCGCACGTGTTTCTTGAGCCCTTCCTTTGCGCCTGACTCTGTTCGAAGCACTTGATAAAGTGGAGCAGTGGATCTACGGAGGTGGAAATTGAAGCGGGAGACGTCAGAGCGTGCCTGAGAAGACAAGGGCACAGTTCTGGGGAGACGTCAGTATCTAAGAAGTGAGCAGGGAAGGAGGCTGCTCGCAGAAGAAGCAACCCAGAGGCCTGGGGGACCCTGGGAGAGGGTGGTGTCTGGGAACTCGGGGAGGAGAGCTTACTTAATGTCTCCCGGGGACCTGAAAGGTGTCTGCTCTCTGCATCGAAGAAATGACACTGTTTCTGGAAAGATCGAGGAAGGAGAGGTTGCGGGTTTGAGAATTAAAAGTTGTAACGGTGGGAATTCATCCACCAGTGCAGGAGACGCGAGAGACTTGGGTGCTGTCCCTGGGTTGGGAAGATCCCCTGGAGGAGGGGATGGCTACCCACTCCAGTATCCTTGCCTGGGCAGTCCCATGGACAGAGGAGCCTGGAGGGCTACAGTCCATGGGGTCACAAAGAGTCAGACACGACTGAGCTACTAACACGCAGCAGTGGGAAAGAGCTAGCAGAGAGGTGGAGTTGGAATATGCAGTGAAGGGAAAAATCGTTACTCCATGGTTCCTGAGGCGGCGAATCTTGTAGCTGGTTACTTTGTACTTCCCCTGAATGTTCTGTCATTTTCCCAATAGAATCTTCTGGGCTGCAGTGTCGCCAGCCTGGTCAGGGTCCAGTGGGGCCCGCCTGACCACAGTAACTGACTCAGCTGCCATCAGCCACTAGGGCAAAGGTTCCACGGGGGAGTTCCTTTCCTAAACTTCTTTGGCTAGGATCAGCTGTTAGTTTTGTATTTTCCTAAGTTACCGTGGCTTCACATGGCTGCACTTTCATTTATTTCCACTGAGCCTGGTTGCAGGAAAGCCATCTTTCACAAATACTCAGGCTTTTGGCCGTTGAAATAGCTCAGTTGTGTCTACAACTCGACAGTTAATAAAGAAAATTAGAAGACTCTGTTTTTATTTTTTAGATTGCATTTATTTATTTTTGGGAGTGCTGGGTCTTCGTTGCTGGTCACAGGCTGTTTCTAGTACTGTTGCATAGGCTTCTTGTAGTGACTTCTCTTGTTGTGGAGCACAGGCCCTAGGGCACGTAGGCTTAGTTCACCTGGGGTATGTGAAATCTTAGTTCTGGGGCCAGAGATCAAACCCATGTCCCCTGCATTGGCAGGAAGATTCTTAACCCCTGGACTTAACCAGGGAAGTCCCATGATAGTGTTTTTAGAATAATTGTTCAAATGTGAAGTGTATCTTCGTTTTCCAATGCACAGATGCTTAGATGTTTCGTCTTGCTTGAGATTTTCTGAATTTGTATCTCACTTTAACATGCCTATAGGTATCAGAGTGAAGTAACATAGAAAATTATTTTTTTCTCTTTGTCACTTCTAAAAGGAGCTACATTTGATGGACATAGTTTATTTGAAAGAGTTTTAAGTTTCAAGATAGATGCTGGAGTCTAAGAAGTCCTTTCTTTTGATAATCTGTTTAAAAATGAACAAATGATATCGTGCATGAGAATCTACAAGTGTGGTTATCTGTAGGTTTTTTTTTTTTTTTAAAGATTTATTTATTTATTTATTTATTTTGGGCGGCGGTAGGGTTGGGGAGGGAAGGGAGCGGGCGGGCCACTTCCATTGGTCTTTCATTTCTCTATTTTCATCCGTCTTTGTTCTTTGGCCCGTGTGGGCCTCCCATCACGGTGGCCTCTGTTGTCGCAGAGCACGGGCTCTGGGCGCATGCGCTTCAGAGCTCCGGCTCGGTGATTGGACACATCGGTCCAGCCGCTCTGCGGCACGTGGGATCTTCCCAGGCCAGGGCTCGAACCGGCGCCCCTTGCACTGCAAGGCGGTGTCCTTACCTACTGGACCACCAGGGAAGGCCTGTAGGTGTTTTTTTAACACTAGCGTACTTCATCCGGAGTAAGAGGCTGCCAGCAGAGTACAGCATGTTTAGGGAGGCGTCTTAACCAGGCATTGGAGTCTTGCTGAGACAAAGTGGAATGGAGACCCCGGGAGGACGCGGTGGGGAAGGACGCTTCAGGAGGAGAGATTAAATCTGGGGCTTCCCTGGTGGCTCAGTGGTAAAGAACCCTCTTGTCCTTGCAGGAGATGTGGGTTTGGTCCTTGGGTCGGGGAAAATCCGCTGAGAGAAAACCACAGAGATTAATAAAACTTTTGGTGTTTCTCAGCTTTTTGTTGTGTGGACTCGTTTATACTCTTAAAATTTACCAAAGTCTCCCAAGAGCTTTTGTTTAGGAAGATTAACCCCTGGACTTAACCAGGGAAGTCCCATGATAGTGTTTTTAGAATAATTGTTCAAATGTGAAGTGTATCTTCGTTTTCCAATGCACAGATGCTTAGATGTTTCGTCTTGCTTGAGATTTTCTGAATTTGTATCTCACTTTAACATGCCTATAGGTATTAGAGTGAAGTAACATAGAAAATTATTTTTTTCTCTTTGTCACTTCTAAAAGGAGCTACATTTGATGGACATAGTTTATTTGAAAGAGTTTTAAGTTTCAAGATAGATGCTGGAGTCTAAGAAGTCCTTTCTTTTGATAATCTGTTTAAAAATGAACAAATGATATCGTGCATGAGAATCTACAAGTGTGGTTATCTGTAGGTTTTTTTTTTTTTTTAAAGATTTATTTATTTATTTATTTATTTTGGGCGGCGGTAGGGTTGGGGAGGGAAGGGAGCGGGCGGGCCACTTCCATTGGTCTTTCATTTCTCTATTTTCATCCGTCTTTGTTCTTTGGCCCGTGTGGGCCTCCCATCACGGTGGCCTCTGTTGTCGCAGAGCACGGGCTCTGGGCGCATGCGCTTCAGAGCTCCGGCTCGGTGATTGGACACATCGGTCCAGCCGCTCTGCGGCACGTGGGATCTTCCCAGGCCAGGGCTCGAACCGGCGCCCCTTGCACTGCAAGGCGGTGTCCTTACCTACTGGACCACCAGGGAAGGCCTGTAGGTGTTTTTTTAACACTAGCGTACTTCATCCGGAGTAAGAGGCTGCCAGCAGAGTACAGCATGTTTAGGGAGGCGTCTTAACCAGGCATTGGAGTCTTGCTGAGACAAAGTGGAATGGAGACCCCGGGAGGACGCGGTGGGGAAGGACGCTTCAGGAGGAGAGATTAAATCTGGGGCTTCCCTGGTGGCTCAGTGGTAAAGAACCCTCTTGTCCTTGCAGGAGATGTGGGTTTGGTCCTTGGGTCGGGAAGATCCGCTGAGAGAGAAAACCACAGAGATTAATAAAACTTTTGGTGTTTCTCAGCTTTTTGTTGTGTGGACTCGTTTATACTCTTAAAATTTACCAAAGTCTCCCAAGAGCTTTTGTTTAGGAAGATTATGTTGATTTTTACTGAAGTAGAAGTTAAAGCTGAAAATTTTAACGTACTAGCTCATTTAAAAATAACAATCAGGGAAGCTCCACTTAGTGCTCTGTGATGGCCTAGAGGGGTGGGGTGCGGGAGGTTCAAGAGGGAAGGGATATATGTATACCCATAGCTGATTTTTTTTTTTAATTCATATAAAAATAATAGGAAAATGGCAAATATATCAATAAGAATATTATTAATGCTTAGATAAATCGCTTAGTGTTTATGAGAAATAGCTCAGTGTTTATGAGAAATAAAGAGGTACAAAGGTTGAGAAACATGGCCTGGCTATGCATTTTTTGCAGTGGCATTAATATCTGGCTTCATGGAGGATGGCTCGATTCTCAAATCTGCTTCTGCATCCAAGCCTGTTATTTGAAATATTGCACCTTACATCATGAGAATTTGAGTAATAAAGGCACATTGTAGCTTAGTATTTCTAAGAAAATAATTTTGAGCTCGTTGACCCCTGAAAGGGTTTCAGATTTCCTGGGGTGATGTGGGGTTGGCCCTGGACCACATGAGCTGCATTCTGGGTCTCTTGAGGGCACAGACCATTGTCTGGATTTCCTTTTTTCTATTGCCTTTTCTCCTTGGGGCCTTGTAAGACTCTCTTTATGTAGACACCTCAAATGTATTTACTGATTCAACTCACCCTTATGAGATTCCAGCGGAAGGAGCCATTGATGAATCAGGGCTGAGCTTCTCCTCAATTAGTCATGCTGTGAGAGGGGCCCCTGAGGTCCTTTGACTCAGCAGCCACAGAGGTGCCGCTGGGCTCGTTTTGCTGTCTGGCGACATTGTAGCCTGGTTACAAATCAAGATGAGTCGTGTAGGAACACAATATCCCCTCTTCAGCCCAGTGAATTCTAGGAAGTCGTGGAGGTTGCTGGGAGAAAGAAGCAAGAATTGTTCCCTAGAAACAGAATGGAAATGCGTGTAGAAGTCTCAGGGGCCTCGCTGGCACACGGGATCCGCTCTGCTCTCCAGGAAGAGCGAGCATATGCCCTCCTCCAGTTCGCTTTCTCTGCACCAAGGCAGTGGCAGGTGGCCCGAAGAGTGAGTGGGAGGCAATAGTCAGCTCTCTGCGTAACAGCATTTCCATCTGCCAAATGTTCTGCTAATGTTCTCCAAACCTACGGTAGAAATATGCAAACTTAGACGGAAAAATATGCATACTGTTAGTGTTCAGTTTTCCGACTTTTGAAAAAATGTAGGTAAACAGTATCAATAGGTATCTTTAAAGTCATGTGGTAAATAAACTTTGGATAAAGCAAATACATGTACAACTTACAGAGTTTATATTGGACAAATTTATTTATCAGTTATTTCAGGACAGATCTTCACAAATATAGTAGCATACATGTAGTTGCTTTTGCATTTGATGTGCAGAGAAATAGAAGCAAAAGTGTTTTAAAACAGCATGATTTTGTCTGCTTTATTTGAATGAGTTAGTGGCATTTTCTAACTGCTTGCCTCTTGGGCACATAAGTCATCATGGTACGTTCTTACTAATAGTCTCTGAACTTCTTTCTCTGTCCTTTTCTTCCGGGCCGTTTATTGCTGCCTTTAGCGCTTCAGCATGGAAGGGATCTCAAATGTCATTCAGAATGGCCTCCGCCACACCTTTGGAAATTCAGGTGGAGAGAAACAGGTGCTTTGTTATCCTTATTTTCCTCATTCTCTGCTTTTTCATTCTCTGTGTAAGTGAAGGTCCTGAAAGCTGGCAGTCTTACTAATTTACTAAGACTATTGCTTAAAAGAGAGAAATGAGAATTTGTTATATCCACAGACTTGATAAAGCATAGCATTTCCCATAGCTTTTCCCCATAGGAAAAACATTTTTCAAATTGGAAAATAGACAAAATGTATTCTTAACACATGTTTTAGAGCTCTATTTCTCACTAAGGTAATATGAATATATTGATTTAATGAATTGCATGCATAAAATATGTATTTATGAAAATAACCAAACTAGAACATGCTACTGTAATTCTGAACATTTTAAAAAATAAGATCTTACTTTGAGGGAAAGAAAGCCAGATCTTGGTATCTTTTAGACTATAATTCTGGGCCAGAGAGTCTATAGCAGATACCTAACCCACTTTTAAATGAAATTCATATGTTTTTAAGGTGTATTATGTGGTCAGTCAACTCTGTTGTCCCCTAAATGAGGCATGAAACATTATTTGTATAAAATCATACATGGATATAAAGGTATAGTAAAATGTGTAATATTATATATAGTGTTAGTTATATTAACATTTTAAAAAATATAATGACTTGAGAAGCGTCCTGAGCATGGGAAACACATCAACATTGAGTGTGCTTAGAATTACCTTTCCCAATTGAAACCTTCACAGTAAAAAGAAAATTTTCTTTTGGTTCTTTTTTTTTTTTTTAAATGCCAACGTTATATATTTTATTTTTAATCAAGTGATTTCTTTAAACCTCAAAATATCCGTAATTGACAGAATAAGACACTAGGCATGAGATGATAATAAAAAGCAAACAGTACTTGTGGTCCATTGGAATACATGAGCGAAACGCAGTTTACTTTTTGGGCACTTTTTGGGAAGTCATCATGGTACGTTCTTACTAATAGTCTCTGAACTTCTTTCTCTGTCCTTTTCTTCCGGGCCGTTTATTGCTGCCTTTAGCGCTTCAGCATGGAAGGGATCTCAAATGTCATTCAGAATGGCCTCCGCCACACCTTTGGAAATTCAGGTGGAGAGAAACAGGTGCTTTGTTATCCTTATTTTCCTCATTCTCTGCTTTTTCATTCTCTGTGTAAGTGAAGGTCCTGAAAGCTGGCAGTCTTACTAATTTACTAAGACTATTGCTTAAAAGAGAGAAATGAGAATTTGTTATATCCACAGACTTGATAAAGCATAGCATTTCCCATAGCTTTTCCCCATAGGAAAAACATTTTCAAATTGGAAAATAGACAAAATGTATTCTTAACACATGTTTTAGAGCTCTATTTCTCACTAAGGTAATATGAATATATTGATTTAATGAATTGCATGCATAAAATATGTATTTATGAAAATAACCAAACTAGAACATGCTACTGTAATTCTGAACATTTTAAAAAATAAGATCTTACTTTGAGGGAAAGAAAGCCAGATCTTGGTATCTTTTAGACTATAATTCTGGGCCAGAGAGTCTATAGCAGATACCTAACCCACTTTTAAATGAAATTCATATGTTTTTAAGGTGTATTATGTGGTCAGTCAACTCTGTTGTCCCCTAAATGAGGCATGAAACATTATTTGTATAAAATCATACATGGATATAAAGGTATAGTAAAATGTGTAATATTATATATAGTGTTAGTTATATTAACATTTTAAAAAATATAATGACTTGAGAAGCGTCCTGAGCATGGGAAACACATCAACATTGAGTGTGCTTAGAATTACCTTTCCCAATTGAAACCTTCACAGTAAAAAGAAAATTTTCTTTTGGTTCTTTTTTTTTTTTTTAAATGCCAACGTTATATATTTTATTTTTAATCAAGTGATTTCTTTAAACCTCAAAATATCCGTAATTGACAGAATAAGACACTAGGCATGAGATGATAATAAAAAGCAAACAGTACTTGTGGTCCATTGAGATACCTGTACATGAGCGAAACGCCACGCTGACCATGTATTCCTTTTTTATCCTTTAAAAACATACAGTTCAAGTGTTTTTTTTTTTTTTTTTCACTTGTAAACAACATGAGCCAAAATGGACAATGAGGTCATCTAAACCTTTAGTTCTTTTTTTTTTTTTTTAAAGATTTATTTATTTATTTTTGGGCGGGGGTCGGGTTGGGGAGGGAGGGGAGCGGGCAGGCCACTTCTATTGGTCTTTCATTTCTCTATTTTCATCTGTCTTTGTCCTTTGGCTCCTGTGGGCCTCCCATCACGGTGGCGTCTGTTGTCGCAGAGCGCCGGCTCTGGGCGCACGCGCTCCAGAGCTCTGGCTCGGTAATTGGACACATCAGTCCAGCCACTCCGTGGCACGTGGGATCTTCCCAGGCCAGGGATCGAACCGGTGCCCCTTGCACTGCAAGGCGGTGTCCTTACCCACTGGACCACCAGGGGAAGCCCTAAACCTTTAGTTCTTAAGTGAGGACTGGGAAAGTGTGCAGAATGTAGTTTGTAGGCAGTTTATTAGAATAAGGCATTTGAGCCCAGGTTCTGCAGATCTGCTGGGTGCAGGTCACTTCAGTCATGTCCGACTCTTTGTGACCCCATGGACAGACTGTAGCCCACCAGGCTCCTCTGTCTATGGAATTCTGCAGGCAAGAATACTGGAGTGGGTTGCCATTTCCTCCTTCAGGCGATCTTCCCAGGAATTGAACCTGGGTCTTTTATGTCTCTTGCACTAGCAGATGGGTTCTTTACCACTAGGACCACCTGGGAGGCCCAGTTCTGTATTACACAAAAAAAGAAATAATCGACTTTAAATAATCCTTCATATTGACATTTGCAGCTCATAAGTGGGCTCCATTAAGGGATGGTTGATTTTTTGTCATTACAGTGCCTCTCATCTCTCTCAGACTCATGAGATGACAGAATAACTTCAAACTGACTCAACCTGTGGGAGTGAATTGGGCAGGAAGGCCTGAAAGTGTGGCCAGATGGCATGCATGCCAAGACATGGCTTCCTGGCCCTTCTCCAAGTGACCCGATGTGCATGCTATTAGCGATGCCCTTGGAGGGCATGTTTCTGGCTTCCTCAGTATTCTTTGTAAAGAAACACATTTGGTTATGATATAGCTCGGCATCACCTTGGAGAGTGTACTAAAAAGATGGTAGAAATTAAGTTTCTTCAGTATTGAATAATTCATCATAACCAGTGATTATGAAGCTTAGGAAGATTAGGAATAGAGCTCAGGACTGGAGTTAAATAATGGGTGGATCTGGAGAGATTCCGAGTTACACAGACAAACAAAACAAAACAACAAAATCCCCTACTAGATCTCTAGACATGCAAAATACACTGAACTATATATTTTTTGGTGGAGTGATCAGATGAGAATCTGGATCGTAATTTTTAGATTATGTTTTCATGGGACATAGTTACAGGACAGAAGTGATCCTTGTGAGCCTTGCAGTAATGAACCAGATAGTTTGTCTCAGTATCAGACATGAATTTTCATTATTCATTAGATTCATCTCACCTTTCACTTTTCTCTTTTCCTTTAATACCTATAAGCATTTATAAGTACTTACACAATAATTTTAAATAACAATAGTAATACATCTCTAAAATTACTTGGGTGTTTCTTTTTAGCCCAGGTTCTGCAGATCTGCTGGGTGCAGGTCACTTCAGTCATGTCCGACTCTTTGTGACCCCATGGACAGACTGTAGCCCACCAGGCTCCTCTGTCTATGGAATTCTGCAGGCAAGAATACTGGAGTGGGTTGCCATTTCCTCCTTCAGGCGATCTTCCCAGGAATTGAACCTGGGTCTTTTATGTCTCTTGCACTAGCAGATGGGTTCTTTACCACTAGGACCACCTGGGAGGCCCAGTTCTGTATTACACAAAAAAAGAAATAATCGACTTTAAATAATCCTTCATATTGACATTTGCAGCTCATAAGTGGGCTCCATTAAGGGATGGTTGATTTTTTGTCATTACAGTGCCTCTCATCTCTCTCAGACTCATGAGATGACAGAATAACTTCAAACTGACTCAACCTGTGGGAGTGAATTGGGCAGGAAGGCCTGAAAGTGTGGCCAGATGGCATGCATGCCAAGACATGGCTTCCTGGCCCTTCTCCAAGTGACCCGATGTGCATGCTATTAGCGATGCCCTTGGAGGGCATGTTTCTGGCTTCCTCAGTATTCTTTGTAAAGAAACACATTTGGTTATGATATAGCTCGGCATCACCTTGGAGAGTGTACTAAAAAGATGGTAGAAATTAAGTTTCTTCAGTATTGAATAATTCATCATAACCAGTGATTATGAAGCTTAGGAAGATTAGGAATAGAGCTCAGGACTGGAGTTAAATAATGGGTGGATCTGGAGAGATTCCGAGTTACACAGACAAACAAAACAAAAACAACAAAATCCCCTACTAGATCTCTAGACATGCAAAATACACTGAACTATATATTTTTTGGTGGAGTGATCAGATGAGAATCTGGATCGTAATTTTTAGATTATGTTTTCATGGGACATAGTTACAGGACAGAAGTGATCCTTGTGAGCCTTGCAGTAATGAACCAGATAGTTTGTCTCAGTATCAGACATGAATTTTCATTATTCATTAGATTCATCTCACCTTTCACTTTTCTCTTTTCCTTTAATACCTATAAGCATTTATAAGTACTTACACAATAATTTTAAATAACAATAGTAATACATCTCTAAAATTACTTGGGTGTTTCTTTTTTAGCTTCTGGAGAAAGCTGGAATGCATTTTTAAACTTGTCAAGTTATCCATGTGACTGTTTTGTTCAGCCAGAAAAAAATGGTCTGAAACAGAATCATTTGACTGCTGGGAACTGTTTTGTTATGCAGAATGGTTATGTATTATACTTTAAATTACCATTTCAAAAATGTATTGAAATATGCAAGGCAAATGTTAGATAAGACTTCACTTTAAAAATGAACAAATTGGGCAGATCACCCTCCCACACCTAATCTTGTGGAATTTTCAATAATTGAAAGGTGAAATAGTAGATATTTTCATGTAAACACTGGGCTTGTGCACGAAATAGAGGTGGGTCAAAAAAAATGAGCTCTGGTTGAGATAGTAAGATATTGTTCAGTGTTAAAGTGGCTCATGCTTCATGTTATGAAACAAACCTTCTAGTAACTATATCACATTTTTGCACAGAAAGTAATTCAGATTTAAGTGGCTTTTTTTTTTTTTTAACTTGGCAGTACTTGACAACAGTCATTCCTTACGAGAAAAAAAATGGACCACCATCTGTTGAAGATCTTCAGATACTAACAAAAAGTAAGCAAAGACAAAATTAAACTGTTACCCTATTTACTTTTGCTGATTCTAAACACTGATTTTGGTTGGCTGGTTTTGTTGCTTCTGCTGTTTTCTTTTGTCAGTTTAGGGTAGTAAATGATTTATTTATTTATTTATTCATTCTTTTCTTTTTTAAAAAATTCTTTATTTTAAAGGTTTTACAGAGTTTTGTTGTTCACAGACCTGTATGTTCCCAGATCAGTCATATGCATATCCCTGGTCCCCACCCCCCAGTTACCCCCATCCCACCCCTCTGGACCATCGCCCCATGTCATTGAAAGCACTCCTATTCCCTTAGCACAGTGACAATGGCTATCTTTTCCACACATGACAGTATAGGTTTCCATGTTACTCCCTCCATGCCTCCCCCTCCCTATTTCTCTTTTTTCATCATTTATTTTTTCAAGAAGGAAACAGTAAATGGCTGGGACATCAACTCTCTCGAGCTGATTTGTAGCCTCCTGTTTTTCTTACCTTTTAAAACATTTACAAGCTGAACTTCTTGTGCAAAATTGTAACTTAATTTTCTGTCACTTCTTGTATATTTAAGAACACTCAGTAGAATAAAGTGCTTCATGGATCTTATATTAGTATGACAGTATCTCAGTAGAAAAGATTTATAAGTGTGGCCTAGAACATGTCCTTTCTTGGAAATGTGGAGACCAAGGGTTGGTGGTTACAGGTAGAAAATAAGTTGATAGTAACATTTTAAGTATTCATTCAGGAAGTATTTAATGAAGGCCTTCTCTGTGCCAGGCCATGTCCTGGCGATGTGGGATACTTCAGTGAGCAAAGCAGGCAAAAATATTCTACCTTCAATGGGTTTGCATTTTAAAATTTTTTGTTAGACTTAAAAGACATTCAATATGATGTGTATCTATGATAGGCATAAAAGAGCCCTAAATTCTGGTTATATCTGTATTATTGGTAGGCATATCTGTTGGTCACTGTGAAAAATTAGGGTTAAAATATTTGCTCTGTTTGGGGATTATATATACCTGTAAACAAGAAAACTCTATAAAAAGGTGTAACAGTAACTTCACTGTACATCTGAAACTAATGCAGCATTGTAAAACAAATATGCCCCAATTGAAAAAATTTTCTCTTTTTATCTCATAGTAAATAGACTATGATTTGGTGTAAGTCAATCACTTGGCCTTGTTTTTCTTGAATTTGCTGATTTATTAGATTCTTTCTAATTATAAATATTTATGGCAACTGTAAATTAAAGAGGGAACCAAATGTGAGAGCATCGCATGTGTGTTGTTTGCTTAGTTGCTTCAGTTGTGTCCGACTCTTTGCAAACCTATGGACTGTAGCCTGCCAGGCTCCTCTGTGCCTGGAATTCTCCAGACAAGAATACTGGAGTGGGTAGCCATTCTCTTCTCTAGGGGATCTTCCTGACCCAGGGATCAAATTCAGGTCTCCTGCATTGCCGGTGGATTCTTTGCCATCTGAGCTACCAAAAAGTCTGACGCTCACATGAATGGGTATTAATGATGATCTTGATTTTGGAATTTAAGGTTGTGGAGGCAGAGGTAGCGGGAGCTTGAGCAAAGAAGTGTCTTATTTGCAAGCAGCCTGCCTGTGCTAACCTGAAGCCTTTTTAAAAAAAAAATTTTTATTGGAGTATTGGGATTGATGTATTCTATCCTCTGAACAAACTTTTCAAAACATTTGATTCTTATATGATGCCAGCTTGTCTAAAAGAAGGAGTTAAGAGATTGAGCGGTGGCCAGTCCTCTACGTTTCAGGAAGTAGTTGTGTGTGTCCACGCCACATGGGAGAATAGCTAATTACAGGCCACCTCTCACAAGTCCCAGCCCACTGTGCTTTTAATCATGCTGGCTTTTGGTATGTGATTTTATGTAGAACTGAAAACAGATCTAAAATGATTGCAAGCAGAAATACTGAGCACTACCTTCAATGGGTTTGCAAAATTTTTGTTAGACTTAAAAGACATTCAATATGATGTGTATCTATGATAGGCATAAAAGAGCCCTAAATTCTGGTTATATCTGTATTATTGGTAGGCATATCTGTTGGTCACTGTGAAAAATTAGGGTTAAAATATTTGCTCTGTTTGGGGATTATATATACCTGTAAACAAGAAAACTCTATAAAAAGGTGTAACAGTAACTTCACTGTACATCTGAAACTAATGCAGCATTGTAAAACAAATATGCCCCAATTGAAAAAATTTTCTCTTTTTATCTCATAGTAAATAGACTATGATTTGGTGTAAGTCAATCACTTGGCCTTGTTTTTCTTGAATTTGCTGATTTATTAGATTCTTTCTAATTATAAATATTTATGGCAACTGTAAATTAAAGAGGGAACCAAATGTGAGAGCATCGCATGTGTGTTGTTTGCTTAGTTGCTTCAGTTGTGTCCGACTCTTTGCAAACCTATGGACTGTAGCCTGCCAGGCTCCTCTGTGCCTGGAATTCTCCAGACAAGAATACTGGAGTGGGTAGCCATTCTCTTCTCTAGGGGATCTTCCTGACCCAGGGATCAAATTCAGGTCTCCTGCATTGCCGGTGGATTCTTTGCCATCTGAGCTACCAAAAAGTCTGACGCTCACATGAATGGGTATTAATGATGATCTTGATTTTGGAATTTAAGGTTGTGGAGGCAGAGGTAGCGGGAGCTTGAGCAAAGAAGTGTCTTATTTGCAAGCAGCCTGCCTGTGCTAACCTGAAGCCTTTTTAAAAAAAACAAATTTTTTATTGGAGTATTGGGATTGATGTATTCTATCCTCTGAACAAACTTTTCAAAACATTTGATTCTTATATGATGCCAGCTTGTCTAAAAGAAGGAGTTAAGAGATTGAGCGGGTGGCCAGTCCTCTACGTTTCAGGAAGTAGTTGTGTGTGTCCACGCCACATGGGAGAATAGCTAATTACAGGCCACCTCTCACAAGTCCCAGCCCACTGTGCTTTTAATCATGCTGGCTTTTGGTATGTGATTTTATGTAGAACTGAAAACAGATCTAAAATGATTGCAAGCAGAAATACTGAGCACAAGGATTTCTCTAAGAAGGGAACAGAACTATTGCCTAGAAGCTAGGAAGTACTGAGGGATCTCAGCTTCTCAAATCAAGGACAAACACACAGTTGGCCAAACCAAGGTCATCGTAATCCCCACATCAGCATTCCCTAGTCACGGAGTCTTAAATGATGTCTTTGTAGACTGACGTAGCTTGAAATTTGGGGTGAGTGAGCCTGTGTGGGGTGTGTGAATGAGTGTCCAAGTTAATACACTGTATGAAGATAGCAGATGGAAGGGTGACCTTTACTGTGTAAGTTTAAGAGAATCTGGTCTCCTGAAAATCTGGGGATAGAATCTGAGCCTCTGCTATTCCCACCGATAGTTATACTGCAGGGGAAACTCTGTAGAGATGATCAGTGTTTAGATATGTAGCCTTCCTCATAAAGGCTCTTGGAGCTATTAAAAGTAATAAGAAGTAGAATATGGTTTGTTGTTGTTCAGTCGCTAAGTTGTGTGTGACTCTTTGTGACCCCATGAACTGCAACACTCTGCCAGGCTTCTCTGTCCTTCACTATCTCCCTGAGTTTGCTCAAACTCGGGTCCATTGAGTCAATGATGCCATCCATCCATCTTGTCCTCTATGTTGCCCTCTTCTCCTCTTGCCCTGAAATTTTCCCAGCATCAGGGTCTTTTCCAGTGAGTCAGCTCTTCTTATCAGGTGGCCAAGGTATTGGAGCTTCAGCTTCAGTCGTTCCAATGAATATTCAGGAATGATTTCCTTTAGGATTGACTGATTTGAATATTGCTGGTTATGTTAATAATGACAGTAATGCTAACATAGTGTATCTTATGTGCCAGGCTCTACTTTAAGTCCTTCACATCTTAATTAGTAACATCATACTCATAACAACCCTTTAAGACAAGTCTAATGATTAGTCTCACTTCTTGAGAGTCCCTTAGCAAGGAAATCAAACCAGTTGGTCCTAAAGGAAATCAACCCTGAATATTCATTGGAAGGACTGATGCTGAAGCTGAAACTCCAATACTTTGGCCATCTGATGCGAAGAGACGACTCATTGGAAAAGACCCTGGTATTGGGAAAAATAGAAGGGAAAAGGAGAAGGGGATGACAGAGGACGGGATGGTTGAATGGCATCACTGAGTCAGTGCACGTGAGTTTGAGCAAGCTCTGGGAGATGGTGAAGGACAAGGAAGCATGGTGTGCTGCAGTCCATGGGGTCGCAAACTGAGCAGCTGAACTGAACAGGTGAGGAACTGGGTGGTTAAGTCACCTGCTCACAGTTCCACTGCTAGGAAGTGGCCGAGCCAGTTTAAACCCAGGAGGGTTAACTTGACAGTGACATTAGGCAGTCTCGTCATACATCTGTGGGGAGAACAGGGAGGCCTTTCCCCAGGATGCTCCAGAGAGTTTGAATTGGCAGTTACTGTGAAAGGACAGTATTCTTTGTGGGTTTATCTGAACCCAGGTGGTCTAGCCGTTTTTTAACCACTATAATAGTACCTGTGTTTTCTAGTGTGTCTTTGCTGAGAGATCAGATTGTCAAAAGATTCTCTTTCAGATGAGACTGACTCACCCAGATTCCTCTGGCATTTTAAGGAGCAGGCAGCCTGGCAGGGTGTTGACTTTGTGGAATTCTGTTCTTCATTTTATTTTGTTTCTGAGAAGGCTGACAGATACACTCCTCAGAGAGTACAGCTAACTCTTCATTTTTCTGAGTTTCTTCTGCTCATGAGACCCACAGCCCTGAATTTCTCCTTCCCAGAGCTCTTAGAAGTGTACATTATAGTAACTTACTTGCCAGTATTTATGACGAGGCTCTGTGTAATAACCCAGTTCCTCTTTCCTGCCTCCACTGTTTAGAAATTTTAAATCAAGGGAATAACTCTCAGGTAGCTGCAATATTCTTACCTGAATGAGGACTTATTCAGCTATAACAAATTCTTGTCCATTTGCAGTTGCATTCTTTCATCCAGAAAAGAATCAATTTGCACGAATTTGGTTATACCGTGTAATTAAGACTAAGGCTAGAATGTCGGAGATTATCTGAATTTGAAATCGTTGTTTTCTTTCTCCTTTTATTTTGCAGTTCTTCGTGCCATGAAAGAGGATAGTGAAAAGGTCCCAAGCTTGTTAACGGATTATATACTGAAAGGTGAGGGTTTTTTTTTTTTTTTTTTGAACTTTTTGTATTGACGTGAAAGGTGAGTTTTAGAATAGTATATATGTAGTGGATGGGAAGTTTTGATTAGGCAATAAATGCATTGTCTTGCTAGTAGATTAAAATGTAACTTCCTAATGTACAACTTTTATTTATTTTGCAGGGTGAGGATAAATACATTACTTACTTATACTCCCAAGATAATAAAGCATGGTTGTATAAGATTTTTTATTTGAGATCCTGGGCTGGAAGTAATTTCCACAGCTAAAGTATAAATACTGAGGAAGGCCATGGAGGAAATACTTTGGAGATATTGCCATAATTATTGAGTCCTGGGTGTTGACTTTGGGAGGATCTGAGAAGGGTGGCCTCTGCATCTTGGGAATGATAGAAGGACAGAGGAAGGAGGGAACAAATCAGTTCACAGTCTCAGAGGGACCATGAACGGGACTGGGGTGAGGGACAGGGTAGGTAGGGCGAAAAAGGAAACTAATGGACGTTCATAAAACCAGTGTGGTGAAGAAAGGGCCTTAGATCTTAGGAGCAAGATCAGGATCACCCAGGCTCAGAACAGCGATGAAACAAAGATCGTTTGAGACTTTAATGACATCACCTGCTTTGCTGACAAAACAAAACTTGGATCATAGAGGGGTAGAAGACCTTATTTAATTCTAGGCAGCACTAATACCTTTCAATGAAATTCTTTGTTGAAAAGGAGCAGTTTTTCAGGTAACAGATTTTTAGAGCCTCATAGGATGCATCCGACAGTGTTGGGTCCAGGTGGGAGAGCAGGCCTCTCCGCTGGTCCCTTTTCTTCTTTGGGTTCTCTGGCTTCTCCGCCGAGAGTTGCTACCTAAGCAGAAGTTGGGGATTTGTGAGATGGTCAGTAGCTCAGGTGGGGCTGCTGCAGTATCACCTGTAAGGCCGGACGTGGAGCCAGCCACTAGCCGGTTAACAGGAGGGTAGGAAAGCCTAAGTTGACACCATCGGTTTTTTAAAAATAAAGCTGTGTTTTTCTGATGGAGGGCTTTCTCCTCCTGTTACAATCTCACTCTTTTTTTGGAAACAAAAACCTGACCTCTGTGTTTGCTTTTGTGTTGTGCTAGCACTGGTGTGAGAGCTGGATTGTGCGGAGGTTTGTTCTTCACAGATGTGAATCAGGAATGAGATGCACACAAAGAACGTGTCTTCATTTTCCCTGGTAGTGGGTTGCCAGGGCGCTGCCGTGAGCGCCAGAGCTAGAGCGAGCTTCCCAATTATTGTTTGATCATCAGACTGCATGGGACAATCGTATGACCCGGAGAGAAGAGCGCTCTTGGGATTTGTCCTTTCTCCCCGCAAACCCGGGGCTGTGCCTGTGACCCTCCACCGCATGCCCTAGGGAGGCAGCACGTCCCGAGCCCCATGGCGGCCTGGCTGCCAGCGCCGTCAGCGGGCCCACGTCTGGCTAGACTGTACCAGCCGCGGACGGGCTGCTTGTGTGCACGTGTCGTGGTTTTGTCTCGGCTTTGTGTTATGAGGACTGGGTGGAAAAGAAGCTGGGGTGCAGACTGAAGAGTGATTCTCTGGTCCAAGAGAATGAAGAAGGGCGGGTAATACACACAGAGGTGTTCACATGCTTAGGAAGGTGACTCAGAATGCTCTTTTCCACCCATTCTGGAAGTCCACAGCAATTTCTCTTCCTCTGGGACCAGCAGAACTTTTACCTGGGAAGGGGGTATTGTTCGGCGAGAACTCTTTATCCCCTTTCCTGGTGGGATTTTCTCCTTGTTTTTAATGCCAGTGACGGTGGCTTTTTCAGGTGGGAGAGCAGGTAACAGATTTTCAGAGCCTCATAGGATGCATCCGACAGTGTTGGGTCCAGGTGGGAGAGCAGGCCTCTCCGCTGGTCCCTTTCTTCTTTGGGTTCTCTGGCTTCTCCGCCGAGAGTTGCTACCTAAGCAGAAGTTGGGGATTTGTGAGATGGTCAGTAGCTCAGGTGGGGCTGCTGCAGTATCACCTGTAAGGCCGGACGTGGAGCCAGCCACTAGCCGGTTAACAGGAGGGTAGGAAAGCCTAAGTTGACACCATCGGTTTTTTAAAAATAAAGCTGTGTTTTTCTGATGGAGGGCTTTCTCCTCCTGTTACAATCTCACTCTTTTTTTGGAAACAAAAACCTGACCTCTGTGTTTGCTTTTGTGTTGTGCTAGCACTGGTGTGAGAGCTGGATTGTGCGGAGGTTTGTTCTTCACAGATGTGAATCAGGAATGAGATGCACACAAAGAACGTGTCTTCATTTTCCCTGGTAGTGGGTTGCCAGGGCGCTGCCGTGAGCGCCAGAGCTAGAGCGAGCTTCCCAATTATTGTTTGATCATCAGACTGCATGGGACAATCGTATGACCCGGAGAGAAGAGCGCTCTTGGGATTTGTCCTTTCTCCCCGCAAACCCGGGGCTGTGCCTGTGACCCTCCACCGCATGCCCTAGGGAGGCAGCACGTCCCGAGCCCCATGGCGGCCTGGCTGCCAGCGCCGTCAGCGGGCCCACGTCTGGCTAGACTGTACCAGCCGCGGACGGGCTGCTTGTGTGCACGTGTCGTGGTTTTGTCTCGGCTTTGTGTTATGAGGACTGGGTGGAAAAGAAGCTGGGGTGCAGACTGAAGAGTGATTCTCTGGTCCAAGAGAATGAAGAAGGGCGGGTAATACACACAGAGGTGTTCACATGCTTAGGAAGGTGACTCAGAATGCTCTTTTCCACCCATTCTGGAAGTCCACAGCAATTTCTCTTCCTCTGGGACCAGCAGAACTTTTACCTGGGAAGGGGGTATTGTTCGAGCGAGAACTCTTTATCCCCTTTCCTGGTGGGATTTTCTCCTTGTTTTTAATGCCAGTGACGGTGGCTTGGCTGTGTGTGTGTGTATTAGTCGCTCAGTGATGTCCGATCCTGTGACCTCCCCGCCCCCCATGGATTGTAGCCCACCAGGCTCCTCTGTCCATGGGATTCTCCAGGCAGGAATACTGGAGTGGGCTGCCATGCCCTCCTCCAGGCGATCTTCCTGACCCAGGGATCAAACCCACGTGTCTTATGTCACCTGCATTGGTAGCTGGGTTCTTTACCACTAGCGCCACCTGGGAAGCCCAGTTGTCTACATATACCACCTTAACTTCAGTGTGAAGGTGAGAAGTGAAAGGAGGTAGAAAAGTGGCCTCATGTGGCCTAAGATGGGGTGGATGCTGTATGGGCCATTAAGCTTCTCTTTTTCACCACTGCTTAATCACGCCACCGCAACCTGCTCCCATCCCGGCCCTCAAAGGCTAGCGTGGCCCTGGTTGCCACTGTGCTGATCCTAGATAGGAAGAAAAGAGTGTGCAGAAGCTTGCAGCCTCCTTTGACTTCACCAGGGAGCCATTTGTTGTGTTACAAGCCTCATCCAGGACTAACGTTAGAGGTTTGTATCCCTAAGTGGTACCCTGAGAGACAGGGCCTGTTGGCATCTCATTTCTGGACAATTCTAGCCAATGTGTCTTGAGAAAACTTTTCATTGTTGTGTACAGCCTTTTATACCTTAAAAAAGAAATGCTACTGTAGATCTGTGTGTTGATGTTTAGTCTTCATTATTTAATGGCGTTTTTATATACATACAGAATGTATATAAAATGTATAAACATAAGTGTATATGAATAGATATACACCTTATGCAAATGCATACAGAAGGTGCATATACAAAACATGCATTTTTATTTAAAAAGTTTTTTTTTTCTTTTTTCCTCTAGTTCTGTGTCCTACATAGGGCAGCATCACTCCTAGAACAGCTTTCTCCTTCATGGGCAACACGCTACACTTCCTCGAGCATTATTCTGAGAGCTGGCCCGTATTACCTTCCTGCCATTGGAAACTCAGGACACGTGAACTTGGGTTTGTGATTCAGTATTACTAGATCATGCCTTCTCTAATTCTCTGTATCATGAACCAAGAGAACTACAGCACTACATTGAAGTCTGGAGATGTTCTTTGTGGTTAAATACTAACAATTACGAACTCTTTCTCCGGCTTTGCAGGGTGAGGGGGGGTGATGTCCACTGTGCACCTGTAGTTGTATTTGTCATGAACAGACGGTTCATCTGTTTTGAGTTTTCAGGGCTTTCTAGATCTAAACTGCACTCACTCAAGAACTAGATTAACGCACTGAGCGATTTATACCTAGAGCTATTCTTCAGTGATGGCAAGACCCAACACTGATTTTTTTTTTTTTTTTAAATAAGAGAACTGTCAGTATAAATATTACCTACCAGTATTGTCCAGAGAGACGGAGACTGAAACTTGGGTGTTCTTGGAAGAAGGGAAACCAGAATATACATTATCTTGGCTTAATGATGCTGTCAAAATCAAAACATCTGGAGGCGGCTGATTTTAGGGGTTGCTGTAGGTCTCACCTTTGTTCTAATGTTAACCATTAAGATGCCATTCACTTTCAGAATCTTGGGTTGATTTTAGAGGTTTCATTGTTTCATGTGTCTGTGAAGACGTGTCCTTGAAAAGGAGTTTGGTATCCTTTGAGGTGCTTAAACCGAATGCTGCAGCTTCACCCGTTCCCTGTTACTGTTGTATTTTAGTCACACTTGTGTTTTCCTCAAGCACTGATTCTAGGAACAGCTACTTATGGATCCATACCTAGTCATGAAACACCTGTGCCAGTTCCAGTCAAGGCAATTCCATTTAATAAATGTTGGAAAAAAAGGTAATAGACGTTTGAGAGCTTTATTTTTGAGTTTTTGGGTTTGATTTTTCTTCCCTTCTTGGTGCCGGAATCCTCCCCTTCCTGTTTCACACAGTCTATCCTGGCAGCATGCGAGCCGGTGAAATCTTGACTAGCCTCCTGCTAAGGGGGGTGGGTGCAGAGAGGGGCTTTTTTTTTCAGATTGTGCTAAGCTGCTGTGAAATAACAGAAGTCTCGTCTTTCCTTGGGTCCGTGAGACATTCCCAACAGCCACGGCAGCTTCTTCGCACCTCCAGCACGAATGTAAGTAGAGTCTGTATGGCCGTCAGACTTTTCAAATCCAACTTAAAACGTCTGGGAGTTAGAGCCCCCCACTCCTCACTCTGTCCAGTAGTGGGACGCCAGGGCGGCAGCGGTTCAGTTTGGAGCTGGCTGCCAGCATGGCTTTCAGCCGTTCTCTAGGGCTACGTGAAATTCGAGGTGGTACCTTGTTTCGGTCATGTCTTATTTGATAGTGAATATGTGGAACTACTTTGTCCTGTGCCCTCGAATTAATGAAGAGTCATCCAAATACAATATTAATAACTGAAGCTAATCTGAGTTTGTAAAAATCATCTTAGAGGGAAGAGCTCTCACTTTGGAGGGCATACGAAAGGGTCAAAAAAGATGTTTTCTGAAGCGACTCAACAATGGTCTGTTTATAGTTCCTTCTTAAGTTGACGCATCTGAAGTGTATGTAAAAATATGCAATTTTTCCTGTCAGCTCCAAGTCCCCTTTTAAGGAGGGTTCCCTGGTTTTGCTTGGTAACCTCTTTATTCCTCAGCAGTAACCCCCAGGGTTTCCACTGCAGCCCTTCTCCTGCAGGGCGAGGGACAGGGACAATGAGACGGGTGTGTTCAATTTGTGACGGACAACAGGTAGCTCTTAAGTTTCCAACACAGTGACCTTCCTGTGCTGTGCACTTGGTGGCTGCCATGGGGGCGGCACCTTGGTTTCTAAGGGTTCCTTGGGAAAGGCCTGCCTCCTGCTTCTCGAGAAGCCCGGGGGCCGCCTGGGATGCTGGAGACAACCTTAAAATGAAAGGACAAGTCATCTTTCACATCTCAGACACAGGACCTCTTTGAAAGTGACGCTGTGCGATTGAGATTCAAAGTATTTATTTGCTGCCAAGAATCAAGTTGCAGGTAATCCTCCAAAACAGCCGTTGTTTTCGAAGAAAACAAAACAAACTGTAGAACTACAGTGCACTCCAAGTGCCATAGATCTATTTTATTCTTCAGGAAATTATATTTTTCTTTTACAGAGCACAACAGGAACCAAAGTAAAAGAGTAATAGATACAGCACTCAGGATAAATCAAATCTTTAAAATAATAATAAAAAAATTTACACCTTGTCCTATATCCTGTTAGTATTTTCATAATATGGCCATGATTGAAAAAAAAAAAAACAAAAAGCAAGCATTTACAATTTTTGATAGACTTTTTATGCCAGGAATGGATTAATTGTCAACAAAATTTATACTAATCAGGCTGATGTAAATCTATTTTGGTAACATATCTAACAATTTTGGAGATAGATAAAAATATTGCCCCTTGATAATAAATCCTTTTTTTTTTCTTTGATGCAAACAGCTAGAACACCTTTTTCTTTTCCTTTTTTTTTTTTTTGATATTCTAAGACAAAAGAAATGGTTAATCTTCAGATTAATAAATTAGGTCATTATAATAATAAATTAATTTTTTTTTTTAAAGTTCAGCAACCTCTGTCCAAGTATTTACAACAATACTTGAAAGTTCCTTTACAAAACAGAACACATTTTCTTTTCACATTAAGCATACTGGGTATCTGTGTCTTTCACAACAAGCATTTTTAAAATAAAAATCAATGCAACAAATGGGTAATTAGTATAAAAGTGCTAAGAGCTGTTTGAAAAGTTAACATTATAGTATACAGTCAGTTATATCTGAGGCAAACTACAACAAACTTCCAGCTTATTATGGACAATATTCCAGTAGTTGTTTCAAACAGTTGTTTGAAAGAAAAAAAAAAAAAAATCCAGGAGCTGATTAGTGATGCAGCTAAACTGCCATTGATGTGTCTGGCCAGTGAGCGAATTGAAAACCAAAAGCGAATCCAAATGAGGAAGAACTTAATAAAGGAATACCTTCTCCATAGCAGGTATGGTGCTGATTGCTCAAGGCGTGTGCATACACACACACATACACGCACACTCACACACGCATTTCTCTTCCCAATTAAACTGCAGGTAGAATGAGATTTTGTGTTAATCAAAAGTTTTAGTGATCAAAAGCATTGATATGGAATGCCTGTTTGTTTTTTGTTCTGGTTAAAATCTCATAAAAATACATTCAACAGGAAAACATAAAACTGTATGTGTATAAATATATATGCATATATATTATATACACACGCACACAAATACTTTTGTTTTTCTGAAGCATAAGATAGTTACATAAATATTCCTATAATTGCTAGTTTAAAGAGGCATAATTTTTTTTTTTGAGCTTCAACAAAGGTGCTTGAATAATATACAATTAAAATGAAGTAGTTTCTATTTTGTAGATTCAGTATATAATAAGGAAAAAAAATATCCCCAGTCTTTTTAAAGAAAAAAAAAGTTTGATTTTTAAACTAGAGCTTCAACAAAAACTATGAACAACCAACAACAGAAGAGAAGAAAGCGACCACTAACAAGGAAGGTAGCCTTGGAAATGCCTGGCGATCTCACGCTCTCCTCCCTCCTGCCACACCGCTGTCAGAAAAGCTCCAGTGCTCACATCAAGAAACGACTCGGGTCCTGATCCGCTGCCGACTCTGCTAGGAACTGGCTGACTGGCTTGGAAGAAAAAGAAAGCAGCAAAAAAGTATAACTGTGTAAGATCCTGAATCACCCGCTTTAGAGAAACGTGGCTACCCCACTTCTGCTTCCTCACCGCCTACGGCAGCTGTGACTGTAGAGAAAAAGCAGTGTGTGGCCTGAGGCCTGGGATGGCTATCAGAAGGGTCTGGTGCTCTTGTCTAAGGTGGTCACAGGCAGCTGGATCGCACGGCCTGTTGGCTTTCCTGCTCACCCAGGCCTGAGCTTTGCAACAACCCGTGCAGTCTTCCGAGCAACAGGAAAGAGAGAGCCTCTGGACCCCTGGACTGGATTCCTCCCCCCGCCAAGCTGACCAACTGTGTCTTCCCAACACCCCCCGCCCCACCCGGTCTCCCCAGCCAAACTCACTGTCCCCGCTCCCGAGTTTCTCTACAGCTATGTTACAAGCAAATACATCTGAGCAACTCTGAAACCTTTGGTTCTAAGACAACACTTGGTCAGCGATCTTGAAGAGTGAAATGGTGGTTCTGCACGCTGCCGGCGACAGAGCCCAGCCCAGCAAGTCCTTGGCGCTGTACAATCGAGTCACCATCCGATGCAGTCCACTAAGCAAGTGCACGAATTCGCGTTTACTTTTTTTCAGAGCAGACGGAGTCGTTTTTCTGTCTTTCAGAAGCTCATCCACGCCGCCCGTCTTCACACCGTTTGGTAGAAGTTGTCTGCCTGTAGTTGGTTCTGTTTCTGCATGCTGTAGAAGCCACTCAATCTCGAGTCTGGTTCCGCGATTCTCAGCATTCTCTGGGAACCGTCCACCTGGACCCGTGTTCCTTTCTTGCAGTCCACCGATACCAGCTGATTATTTAAAGAAGAAGGCTATTTCAGGGGAGGAGACAACAACAAAAACAAAAAGAAAACCACAGAGAATTAACTCCTTAGTGTATCTCAAATTAACAGGTATGTCGTACCTCATTCAAGTGAGATACCAGGGTCACAGCGCATGTATGAGCTGCCTGTGTGGGGTGACATCCTGTTCTGGAGCCAACGATACTTATTATTTGGCCATGTGGTACAAGGGATCTTAGTTCCCTGAGCAGGGGCTCAAACCTACGCCCCCTATAATGGAAGCACGGAACCTTAACTACAAACTGTCAGGGAAGTCCTCCTAGTGCTACTCTTAGGAGAGATACTGACAAACTGTGTTTAAAGGTGAAATGTCAATAAATGATTCAACCAGGGAGGGGATAAAGGAGCTGCAAAAAAACACAGACACTACATAGATATTTTCAAGTCTTTGAAGTACAGATGAGCCCTTAAGAGAGTTGAAGGGCGAGTGGAAGGTACTGGATAGGCAGCTCTTAAATGGACCTTTGGAACCCCTCAGGCTGTGAAATGAGCCTCCCAGGTGGGGCTGGTCTGCGGGTCTCCAGCCACACACACTCTGGTAAGCTGTCCCTGGCTCTGCAGCCCTGCATCCTGACCCAGCACCTGCACGTTTGTTGAGAAAAAAATCAGAGGCAGGCTAGCCCTCTGACAGGAATTTTCTGTGCAAGGCTTACCTGGATGATAAAATGGCTGTTTTCGATTCTTAAGGTGGTGTGAGTTTTTTCTTTAGTAAATGAATCATGTCCTGCTTTTTAAAAGAGGCAGACTGCTGTAGATACAAAGGACTTCAAGTACATGGTCTGCAATATGCAGTCTGTTCCGCCACAGCCTCTTGGCCTGGAGCTGTGTCTTTCTCCTTTCTGCTCATCTCTGATGCATCTCCCTGCACTCTGGACTAATGCACATCCCTGTGAGCGTTCAGCTCTCCTTACCCCTCTTCTGAGTGTTCTCTCCCTACCATTGTGATTGTTTTTTTTTTTTTTCCCCCTCTTCTAATTCTGCATTGATAGATGATTCAGAAATACCAAGTGATTAAATTTTAATTTCTAATATAAACAACGACTGAAATAAATACCCTTGGATTGATTCCTCTTTGAAAACTCAGGAAATTGGACCCGTGAAAAGGCCAGGATTCATTAACTGATGGATGATGGAGAATTCACTCAGTGATCGATCTAGCCAGGCAAGTACTACATATCCGATCACCAGAGCATGATCTGCATTTGAGGCCCATGAAGAACAAAGTAAAAATCTGGCTAATAGAGCAGATGCTTAGCAATTAAGGAAGCACTAGCAGACAGGTTTTCCTAGTTTCATTAAGAGGCTGAAACTTGGTTGGGCCATACCTTAGTTGGTGTTCGATACCAGCAAAGCAGTGGTATCCACTGTTTCTTCTGATTGATGTACAGGAATATTATTATAATAGAGAGGCCTATTATTATGGGAACCACAACCGGGGCAATGGAGTCCGTCGAAGAATCTTCTGAGTTCATCTTGATATTATTTCTGTAATCTATCTGGAGGTGACCCATATCTAGGAAGGAAAAAAAAAAGGCAAATATTTCTAGAATTTGTAAGGATTATTTTAATTACAATGCAAATAGAGATCAGCAGCTTGGTTTTATTGCTTCTTAGTACTTTAAGGCTAAAACATGATTAAAGTCTAATGTGGATCCAAAAAAGTCTTAGGGGAGTGGGTAGTGCTCTTAAGGGGTGGGTGTGAAAAAGGAAATATTAGGGAAGGTTTAGTCACTGGGCAGGATGGTGCTGATTCTAGCTAGCCAGGAAAATCAAATTCTTAGGCAGACTTAAAAGTGACTAAAATGAGATGACTAAAAATATTTTGATTAATGTTAATTTTCATGTTCCTTCAAAAGGGCCATAACCTTTATGATCCTTTTGAAGCAAAAACATCAGTGTAGCTCCCTACTTATACTAACAAGTAGGAGGTGAGGACAAAGGATATGCTTCTACTTCGTAGCGTAACAGATAAGACTAAGTAGTAGTGTCCATGTAAAGACCAAGCCAGAAGCAAGAGCTTGGTATTTTGGTTGACAGTCTGGCATACTGAGCTCTAAGCAAAAATGGCTTACTTTTCCTAAACTTAATGAAAACTCCCTGGGCCTGTTAGGTCATTTCCCTGTATGAGAGATATTTAATTTTGCTCTTATAAATGGTGGATCTTCTTGGTCCTTTAAATCACTATTCTTGGAATGAGCACTGCAGAGATAACAAATTTATACATTAGCAACCAGGAGCATTTTGAAAATGTCCTTATTTTTATTTTGTTCCAGTGTAATCAGGATGTCTAAATTCATCAAAAAGACCAGGTTAGTGAGAGATATAGAACACCCATTATCAAAAGGATCTGCTTTTAAGCTCATGAAGCAGCACAGCTTTGGGATATTAACACTGTCTTTAATTTAAAACTCAGATTTTTATTTATATGCTTCTACGTGTACATGGGGGGAATGGGAAGTAGAAACTCTTCCTTGTCATTTTAGCCATCAGAGACGGTAATACCTTATAGGAAGTGGAAAAGAGAACCTATGTATCAGCATTAAAAAAATGCAAAAAGAGGTAACATTCTCTTGATAAGTTCAGGTTTCAAATATACAATGAAGAATGAACCTTCCTATACGACAAATGATATTGGAAGTAGTTTTAGGAATTATGATATATAAGAAGATTAAAAAATAAACCAAGGGGCTTCCCTGGTGGTCCAGTGGGTGGGGACACCACCTTGCAGTGCAAGGGGCGCCGGTTCGATTCCTGGCCTGGGAGGATCCCACGTGCCATGAAGCGGCTGGACCAATGTGTCCAATTACAGAGCTGGAGCTCTGGGGGGCATGCACCCAGAGCCAGTGCTCTGTGATGACAGAGGCCACTGCAATGGGAGGCCCACGTGGGCCAGAGAACAAAGATGGATGAAACTGAATAAATGAAAGACCAATAGAAGTGGCCTGCCTGCCCCCCTGCCTCCCCCAAATCTTAAAAAAAAAGGAAGTTTCAGTTGAGATCTGTTAAAAAAAATTTAAATCCTTAAATTGTTTTATGGCTTAAAAGCAGGCCATAAAATTTAGTTTTAAGCTTCCTAGCAGCCAAAGCAAAAATGGAAACAAGTATCATCCATAAGATCCACACTGTCTTTAAAATGAAAACAAAGCAGTGGCTTAGAAGAAGCATAAATTTTTTTGGTACCAATATCTGACATTTCTTCTAAGGGTCTTTATAACAGTATTATTGGAATGAGCACTGCAGAGATAACAAATTTATACATTAGCAACCAGGAGCATTTTGAAAATGTCCTTATTTTTATTTTGTTCCAGTGTAATCAGGATGTCTAAATTCATCAAAAAGACCAGGTTAGTGAGAGATATAGAACACCCATTATCAAAAGGATCTGCTTTTAAGCTCATGAAGCAGCACAGCTTTGGGATATTAACACTGTCTTTAATTTAAAACTCAGATTTTTATTTATATGCTTCTACGTGTACATGGGGGGAATGGGAAGTAGAAACTCTTCCTTGTCATTTTAGCCATCAGAGACGGTAATACCTTATAGGAAGTGGAAAAGAGAACCTATGTATCAGCATTAAAAAAATGCAAAAAGAGGTAACATTCTCTTGATAAGTTCAGGTTTCAAATATACAATGAAGAATGAACCTTCCTATACGACAAATGATATTGGAAGTAGTTTTAGGAATTATGATATATAAGAAGATTAAAAAGTAAACCAAGGGGCTTCCCTGGTGGTCCAGTGGGTGGGGACACCACCTTGCAGTGCAAGGGGTGCCGGTTCGATTCCTGGCCTGGGAGGATCCCACGTGCCATGAAGCGGCTGGACCAATGTGTCCAATTACAGAGCTGGAGCTCTGGAGCGCATGCACCCAGAGCCAGTGCTCTGTGATGACAGAGGCCACTGCAATGGGAGGCCCACGTGGGCCAGAGAACAAAGATGGATGAAACTGAATAAATGAAAGACCAATAGAAGTGGCCTGCCTGCCCCCCTGCCCCAAATCTTAAAAAAAAAAAAGGAAGTTTCAGTTGAGATCTGTTAAAAAAAATTAAGTCCTTAAATTGTTTTATGGCTTAAAAGCAGGCCATAAAATTTAGTTTTAAGCTTCCTAGCAGCCAAAGCAAAAATGGAAACAAGTATCATCCATAAGATCCACACTGTCTTTAAAATGAAAACAAAGCAGTGGCTTAGAAGAAGCATAAATTTTTTTGGTACCAATATCTGACATTTCTTCTAAGGGTCTTTATAACAGTATTATTGTGTAATGCAGAGTCCTCAACATAATCAATAAGGTTATTCTGATAGCCCAAACCTAGTAACTACAACAGTATGTAGCATAGAGCAAGCACTAATATTTACTGGCTGAATGACTCTACACATGATGGGAAAGCACCATTCAGCAAGTAGTTATATTAGGAGCTAAAACATGGGTCCAGGAATTCAGTTCTCTGGTCATCTGGCTTGATCCAAGCATAACACTTACATGATATCTAAAGAGATCATTCCTCTCTCAAGCAGTGAATTAATTTCTTCCAAAAGAAATATAAAACTGTCTTAACAATGATTTTGAAAACGTTCTTGGAGTTGACAGAAGGCACTGTTGAGTCATGGCTAAGAGTAAGCTTACATTATTTTGATCATGAAATCTACTTTTAGAGAGAAGGGGAGACTGACAGGCACTTGGCCCTGTTTCAACTACTTAGCTGCTGTAACGGAGAAAACAAGTAACACCTCTGTTGCACACAACTAAGGCTAGAGCACGAAAATAAAACACATGGAAAAGCCAGATGAGCAGGAAAATCAACATATCAGTAATAAACTGAACTCTCACAGAGTGAAAACTACCTGGCAGCAGAGGGTGACCTTAACGCATAAATGCTTGACACAGGACCCACAGGGATATGTGAAGAACTTACTATCCCTTTGCTTACAAAGTTTATTCACATACATACACCTTGGAGAGGACTTAGACATTCCAGATACCAAGCTTTTATGACCAGGAACATACTTCTTTCTCACATGACTAAGTCTCTGAGCATGTGGGGCCAGAAAAGAGGCATTTTACCTGCAGACTTACGTCGTCATTCAAGGTTTTTAAGTGTGTCAGAGCCAAGTAGGTCTTTCCTGGACTGGTTATTTGAACTTACGTGGACACGTGATTTAAAAGGTTACTCAAAAGAAGTTCTGAAAATTAAAAATAAGTCATGCATACGACTCGACAGATACCACCTGACTTTGGTGCTTACCTCTTGGGAGATGGATAATGTCGTTTTCACTGGGTGTGGGCCACAGCGGGACCTCCATGTCAATCTCTCCCCGATGATTTGTCTTCTCAATGGGTATATTGGTTGGCTCCGGGACATACATTTCTAAAAGAAGAGGACATTTTTTGTAAGAGATAAAGGGGTGGAGGACACCTTATTGACTTCTGTCTCCTCAATCCAAGTGAATGGTGCATTCGGTTCAACACAACATGTCCTGGGACACACAAGATCCAGTTTCTGCACTGACACGGTTAATGCCCAAGAATCACTACCTTTGCAGGGATGGGAAACATGTCTTATAACCATTTAAAAGTGGGGAGAAGTCTACTCCTCCCCCAGGCTCAGAAGCTCTGCTTTTTCATGACAAATGCTGCTGACTACAGATTTGTGCAAGGATGGGCACAGGCTGAAATGAAAGGATTTCTTTTACTTTCCATCAGCTACATTATACTTTAATAACTGTTGCTCTTTAATCCAAGAGTGCTGAATTGTTTATATGAAATATGTCACAGGAAGTGAAAAAAGTTACAGCCCTTTCTAAATGAAAGCACCTCCATGCTTGATTCATTTCCCCTCCACTCCATTCCCCTCAAAGGGTCTGGACGTCCGCAGACCTCGTGAGGTGCGGCCTGAATGAAGTCTTACGTGTCTGCTCTGTCACTCCCGGGACCATCGAGATTGGAAACTGATCTTGAGTAAATATATTATCTAACTCGATCACATAGACACTTTGATCACCGAGATACTACAACATGAAACAGAAGAATGATACATTTGTTAGCCCCAAACATTAGGACTGTCCTGTCCCTCACGGTCCAGCTCAGTCCTCCTCGTGGCAGCGCCCCCAAACCCTTCTACTCCGCAGGAACCGCCTGCCTGTGAACTGGGCGCTGCGGCCTGCAACTGAGTCGTGTGATGGTTGCTCACCACCCACTCCTCCTCTCCGAAACCATCTGAGCAGGCTTTGCCACCACTGCAGGGAAATGGCCCTCGTCAAAAAGACTTGGCTGACGTGCAAGGCACAGAGGTCCGTCCCTGCTTGTCACCTGAGGTCACCCGCCAGCACTCCTCCCAGCCTTTCTCCAGGTCACAGCTCCTGGTGTCTTCCCAGCTGGCGTGGCCTCCTTCTCTGTTTCCTTTGTGAGTCCTTTCCTCACCTGCCCAGATCTCAAAGGTGGGGGGTTCCTGGGCTCAGTTCCAGACTTCCTTTTCTTCTCTATCTCTACTCACACTCCTTGGGTTACCTTGGAGTCTCAAAGCTGAAAAAAAAACCTGTGGCGACGTTCAAGTTTATAGAAAATGTTTCCAGTCCTTTCTCCTGAGCTTGATACCAACGGTCTCTTCACTGTCTCCTCTCAGATGTCAAATGGCAATTTTAAACTAAAACCACCCCAAATCGAACTGGTTTTTACACCAGAGGTGCAACTCCAGGTTTCAGTCAAAAACATTATAGCTGTCCAGGGTGTCTCGCTTCCTCACTCCTCACATTCAAATCCTATGGAATCTGCCATTTCACTGGAATCAGAACCCAACCCCTTCTCCCACCTCCACAGCTAATACCCTGGTCTTGGCTCTCACCAGGACCACTGGTCTCTGCTCCTGCAAGTCACAGCTCATTGCTGCTCTGCTCACAGCCCTTCAAGAGTTTCTATCTTCTCTCACCACATAAAATCCTAAAGTGGCTCATGAGATCTCTTATTTTGGCACACGGCTACTTCTCTGCTTTCTGTTCACAGAAAGATGCCTTTAAGAGTCTTTCATTTCCTAGTGACCAGTGGTGAATGGAGCTGTTTCTCTTCATATCCACGACACATTCCCACCCCCACCTGCCCCAGGCTCTCGTCCTGCCTACAGGCAGGGTTCTGCCTCTAACCCATGATTCCTGCCAGTCTTCTGGGTCCCTTATAAATGTCATCTCGTCAGTTAGGTGCTCCCAGATCATTAAAACCTCCTGTCAGGCTTCCCTGGTGGTCCAGTGGTTAAAGAGTCCACCTTGCAGCACAAGGGGCACCGGTTCAATCCCTGACCCAAGAAGATTCCAGGTGCTGCTGAACAGCTGGACCAGTGTGTCCAACTGTGAGCCAGTGCTCTGGAGCGCATGCGCCCAGAGCTAGTGCTCTGCAACAAGAGAAGTCACTGCAATGGGTGGCCCACACAGGCCAAAGAATGAAGATGGCTGAAAATAAATAAAACCAAGAAAAGAAGCCAAAATTAAAAAAAAAAAAAAAAAAGGTTATAAAAAACCCAACAACCCTGTCCCCTCTTCTGCCCAGCCCCTTCCTCTCCCATCCTGGTCTTGCTACACGTGTCTCTCTGTGGCCTATGTCCTCATCTTGTGCACTGTTGACTTGTTTGCTGCCTGTCTCTCCCTGAGGAAACATTAGCTCCGTGTGGATGGGAACTTGCTGGATTCACTGTCTTCCCAGGGCCTCAAGCACACTTACCAGAGGAGGCGTGAAATGAATCGTGGTTGAATAAATAAGATCAAGTTTCACCATTATTAAAAACATATTTGTATGGATTCATTACACATTCTAATGTTTTGTCTATAGATTGTCAGATAAAGTCACACATGTAACCACTGATACGTTTTAGGTTGACCTGTCTTTATATTTAGAAATGTCTCTTCAATAGTAGTCTTCCCTAGTGGCTCAGATGGTAAAGCATCTGTCTGCAATGCAGGAGACCCATGTTCGATCCCTGCACAGGGAAGATCTCCTAGAGAAGGACATGGGAAGCCACTCCAGTATTCTTGCCTGGAGAATCCCATGGACAGAGGAGCCTGGCAGGCTACAGCCCATGTGGTCACAGAGAGTCAGACATGACTGAGTGATTAATTTACTCACTAGGAAAAGTGGTAGGCAACTTGAGCAGCAGGTGAAATGTATTAGATAAAGCAACTGTGATGAGAAATACATGTTGTTCCTCGTATTTCTCATGCAAAACACAGATGCTGTTTCTCCCATGTGCCCAACTCTATAATGATACGACATGGAAGTGACCTTCTGACTCTCGGTCTACCACCTTAAAAAAGGCCACGGAGACTAAACCATGAAAAGCAGCCAAATGAAGGATCCCAACAGAGCTCAGTCTCCTGACCTGGAAGAATAGCCCCTTCCTTTTAAGGCACAAATGGACATTCTTAGAAGTGCCCAATGAGGGCTAGTTTGCACAATACCTGAACAAAAGGCAAACCTGTGCTGAGCTCAGTGAAAATGCTTGGGATTTAACTGTCCCATTTTACAAGTGTGAGGTGTCGACGCCCTTCTAAGCTGCCATGACCTCTAGCCCACCATGCTGCATGGAGCTAGTCTGACTCAATACTGCAGGGAACACAGAATCAGCGTGAAGACGGCGGGGCTCTCGCCTCGCTGAGGACCTCCCTGAGCTCCTAGAGTGAGCCCTCCACTGTGGTCTGTGTGGTCTGGACTGCCTGTAAGGTCTGTGTCCAGGGCTTTAGACCTAGAACACTGCCCAGAGGCTGTCCTGACGAGCTCAGGTCTTACGTTGCTGGGACGAGAGGCAGAAAACAGGAGGCACAGACATGGAAACCAGGAGAAGACCTGGGGGAGGATCCAGGCAGGTGAGGAGGGGCATTGGTTTGAAAGTGGGAGGTGGATTATTGAGCTGATGTGCAGGGTTTGACGTGGAAGCAGACGTGTGCACGGGATTCTCCAACAGGCAGCTTGAGGCATGCTCTGTGGCGGGAAGTGCTGGAACATTCAGGGGAGAAGGCCTGGGACTGCCAGAACTGATTCATTGACAAGACCAGACCAGGAGCGTAGTCTTTAAACGCAGCGCTTCCACTTTGGTTCTGATCGATGTTCACCTTAGGACAGCTGTTAAGGGTATTCCCTATTTGTGTCTGATCATGGACCTTCTTCACGAGGCTCGGCCAATGCTGCCCTAAAACTGTGCTGCCCGGATACGGCCGGTGTCACACACAGGCCTGTTGGACTCGTCACCCTTGCCACTGACGTTCAGAGCATGCGACTCAGAGGATCCAGAGCAATTCTGGCATGGAACCCGAATCAGGCGCTCCCCTGGAGGTCACGGTCTCTCACCTGCCACGTCTCTGTTTGGGCCCCAGGAACTAAGGGTTGGGTCAGGGGGCCTCTGAGTCTGCTCTAGCTCTCTCTAGCGGCAGTGCGGCGGCTTAGATACCTGGGCACATGGGGCAGCAGCTGCCTTCCACGTTGATGGGCTCGACGCAGGGCAGCGGCGGGCAGCTGACGGTCGAGCAGAGGGTCTGGCCCTGCAGGCAGTAGCAGTGGGTGCAGCTGTCGATGTCCCAGCGCTCCTCGTCCGCGTAGGCCTTCCCACTGAAGTGGCACACCACCTTCTTTGGAATGGTGTCCTCTGGCGGGGGAAAGAACACACGGTAGAGTCACTCCCTAGTCTACTAATACTGCAGGAACACAGAATCAGCGTGAAGACGGCGGGGCTCTCGCCTCGCTGAGGACCTCCCTGAGCTCCTAGAGTGAGCCCTCCACTGTGGTCTGTGTGGTCTGGACTGCCTGTAAGGTCTGTGTCCAGGGCTTTAGACCTAGAACACTGCCCAGAGGCTGTCCTGACGAGCTCAGGTCTTACGTTGCTGGGACGAGAGGCAGAAAACAGGAGGCACAGACATGGAAACCAGGAGAAGACCTGGGGGAGGATCCAGGCAGGTGAGGAGGGGCATTGGTTTGAAAGTGGGAGGTGGATTATTGAGCTGATGTGCAGGGTTTGACGTGGAAGCAGACGTGTGCACGGGATTCTCCAACAGGCAGCTTGAGGCATGCTCTGTGGCGGGAAGTGCTGGAACATTCAGGGGAGAAGGCCTGGGACTGCCAGAACTGATTCATTGACAAGACCAGACCAGGAGCGTAGTCTTTAAACGCAGCGCTTCCACTTTGGTTCTGATCGATGTTCACCTTAGGACAGCTGTTAAGGGTATTCCCTATTTGTGTCTGATCATGGACCTTCTTCACGAGGCTCGGCCAATGCTGCCCTAAAACTGTGCTGCCCGGATACGGCCGGTGTCACACACAGGCCTGTTGGACTCGTCACCCTTGCCACTGACGTTCAGAGCATGCGACTCAGAGGATCCAGAGCAATTCTGGCATGGAACCCGAATCAGGCGCTCCCCTGGAGGTCACGGTCTCTCACCTGCCACGTCTCTGTTTGGGCCCCAGGAACTAAGGGTTGGGTCAGGGGGCCTCTGAGTCTGCTCTAGCTCTCTCTAGCGGCAGTGCGGCGGCTTAGATACCTGGGCACATGGGGCAGCAGCTGCCTTCCACGTTGATGGGCTCGACGCAGGGCAGCGGCGGGCAGCTGACGGTCGAGCAGAGGGTCTGGCCCTGCAGGCAGTAGCAGTGGGTGCAGCTGTCGATGTCCCAGCGCTCCTCGTCCGCGTAGGCCTTCCCACTGAAGTGGCACACCACCTTCTTTGGAATGGTGTCCTCTGGCGGGGGAAAGAACACACGGTAGAGTCACTCCCTGTGACAAGCACGACTTTCATCACAGTTGAGACTCAAAGGCGACAGCCCTGCGTAACCACGCATGCTCTGAGGCTCCCAGCAGAGTTCCCACTGCTCCAGTCCTCTGCGCAGCAGAAGCTCTGGAACTCTCATCTTGGGGCCTGAACCTGCTCAAGGGCCACTGAGGCTGACATGGGGCGGTAACTATAGCCACCAGCCGGGAAACATACTCGCTGGCCAAGAATCATTAGACTGTCATTGCAAAATACACAAACTCAATCACTGTACAGGCTGTTGAATGTACCACATGAAAAAACTAATACAAACAGGCAGGGAGACACATGCAGAGGTTTTGCTCCATGTGGAAAGAGAGAAAGAGTCCAGCTGAGCATCCTTACGGAACTTCCACCTCTGTGTAGCTAGATGATGCAGGGCAGTGGGGAGGAACGACAGTGGCCTCTCGCAGGGAGCAGACAGGTCTCCTGTGCTCTCCCAGAGTGGATTTGGCACTGAGGTAACCACTGTGTTCGTTTCTCAGGGCGGCTAGATGTGTATTTCCCTCTCATCAACCAGGACATTCCTGCTTCAAAGCAGAGACGGGGTCAATCAATGGAGAGACACGGGATGGGGGTGGACTGCTCCTGTCACTGGCCAGGCCGACAGCGGGATGACTCCTGCGAACCTGGGGAAAGTCTGTGCGCAGTTTCGGTTGGCAGCGCCACTCACCACTGGGTCACTAGTAAATGAAAGAGCAGAGAGGCATCTGGAAGGAAAGCTCCTTAGGAAGGAAGGGGTGTCCGGAGCTCAGTTCTCCCTGGAAGGCGCCTGGGAAGGTCTGGCTGGGGCGGTGTTCAGGGCTCAGGCACAAAGGCCAGAATCCACCATGCCTGGGGGGCAAGGAGGAACCCTCCCCAGTGGCTGGAACTGCTCGGTGAAGAGCCGGCATGAAGCTTCCCACCCACCGAGCTTTCCTGGAGGCAGGTCCCAGGCAGAAATATGTCTTAGGAATCCACGCACTCCTCGTAACAATCACGCAAGCATATGCCCCTGACTAAATGGCACTAATAGTGTCTCATGATGATAGTATTTTGTGATGCCGAAGATGTCTCAGTCCATCGTGCAGTGTTGTAAGCAAGCATGGAAACAAGTCTGTGAAGTGTTTATGTGCATCGTCTCTGTTTCCTAACACTTGTTCATTATTTCTATCATTACTGTTGGCTGAGGTTCAGTGAGGGAGACAACTAAGTTCTAGCTGTAAGAATTCCACAGCGAATGTGACAGCCTGGAGGGGTGGGATGCGGGGGATACATATGACTAATCTGGGATCATACATATCTGTCAACAACAAAACTCTGTAAAAGTAAAAAGTAAAATAAAAATTAACCAAACAACAACAAAAAAGAATTCCACAGCAATAAGAGAACAGACTCTATGATTTCAATACTTTCAGACCAGGAAATTTCTGCACCTTGTCTTATGTCTCTGGATATGTTCTCATGTCTCCTAGTTTATCGTCAATGGGAACTTGAATAGAGTTTGTACCCTACTGTTGTGTGAAGAAAAAAAAAGTTCTAGTTGAAACCAGAAATTCTTTTCAGTATCTTATTTAAAAAGGTACTTCATAGTATCTGTGAATTTTCCACAGAAAGGGTTCTGGTGCATGGATCAGTAAGCTTAAAAATTCATTTGGAGGCTTTTAAGCAGAACTCATCTTAGAAGTTTTTGCTAATCTGAAATCGTTAGAGGAGGCGATTTCATTAAGATACCCCAAATGAACACCCTGAATGGCTGAGTAGAATCACTTAATGAACTTGATTCAAGTAATACACTGACCTCAAACCAGCATTTCACTGAAGACATTCAATTCGCCATCAAATCTAGAGTCCATTATGCAGAAGATTCTTTTTTTGGGGGAGGGAGAGGGGCAGGCGGGCCACTTCTATTGGTCTTTCATTTGTCTATTTTCATCCATCTTTGTTCTCAGGCCCGTGTGGGCCTCCCATTGCAGTGGCCTCTGTTGTCGCAGAGCACGGGCTCTGGGCGCATGCGCTCCAAAGCTCCGGCTCACGATTGGACACATGGGTCCAGCTGCTCCGCGGCACATGGGATCTTCCCAGGCCAGGGATTGAACGGGCGCCCCCTGCACTGCAAGGCGGTGTCTTTACCCACTGGACCACCAGGGAAGCCCCATTAGGCAGAAGATTCTTTATAAAAGGAAGCATTTCTTCATAAAGCAGTATTACTGATTACATTTGACATACACCTTGTAACAACTCACACGATGGACCAATGTCACTGCAGAAAACGGGAGCAATGCACTACTGGGCAAGGACTTTCGAAGAGAAGGTTACAGTCCTCACCCCACGTTGTCCACCACCTTCTCCTTTGTGTGTTTCCTCCCAGAGGTATTCTGCCAGTTTTCTTCTTAGAAAAGAGAAGCAAGGGAGTAAGGAAGGGCCACAGAAAGGATGCAGAGTCATAATAAAAGAAGTTCAAGTCAAGGCCAAACACTGATCTGTATTTTCTTAAAAGTCTAGGCAAAAGACTCTATGATTTCAATACTTTCAGACCAGGAAATTTCTGACTTTCTTATGTTTAAGTCTAAATCGTCAATGGGAACTTGAATAGAGTTTGTACCCTACTGTTGTGTGAAGAAAAAAAAAGTTCTAGTTGAAACCAGAAATTCTTTTCAGTATCTTATTTAAAAAGGTACTTCATAGTATCTGTGAATTTTCCACAGAAAGGGTTCTGGTGCATGGATCAGTAAGCTTAAAAATTCATTTGGAGGCTTTTAAGCAGAACTCATCTTAGAAGTTTTTGCTAATCTGAAATCGTTAGAGGAGGCGATTTCATTAAGATACCCCAAATGAACACCCTGAATGGCTGAGTAGAATCACTTAATGAACTTGATTCAAGTAATACACTGACCTCAAACCAGCATTTCACTGAAGACATTCAATTCGCCATCAAATCTAGAGTCCATTATGCAGAAGATTCTTTTTTTGGGGGAGGGAGAGGGGCAGGCGGGCCACTTCTATTGGTCTTTCATTTGTCTATTTTCATCCATCTTTGTTCTCAGGCCCGTGTGGGCCTCCCATTGCAGTGGCCTCTGTTGTCGCAGAGCACGGGCTCTGGGCGCATGCGCTCCAAAGCTCCGGCTCACGATTGGACACATGGGTCCAGCTGCTCCGCGGCACATGGGATCTTCCCAGGCCAGGGATTGAACGGGCGCCCCCTGCACTGCAAGGCGGTGTCTTTACCCACTGGACCACCAGGGAAGCCCCATTAGGCAGAAGATTCTTTATAAAAGGAAGCATTTCTTCATAAAGCAGTATTACTGATTACATTTGACATACACCTTGTAACAACTCACACGATGGACCAATGTCACTGCAGAAAACGGGAGCAATGCACTACTGGGCAAGGACTTTCGAAGAGAAGGTTACAGTCCTCACCCCACGTTGTCCACCACCTTCTCCTTTGTGTGTTTCCTCCCAGAGGTATTCTGCCAGTTTTCTTCTTAGAAAAGAGAAGCAAGGGAGTAAGGAAGGGCCACAGAAAGGATGCGGAGTCATAATAAAAGAAGTTCAAGTCAAGGCCAAACACTGATCTGTATTTTCTTAAGGTCTAGGCAAAAAGACTCATGACATCTTAAGATGCTTAACTGATCAATGTGAATACTAGTTAGGTTAAAATTATCTGTAACGAGGCTTCCCTGGTGGTCCAGTGGGTAAAGAGGCTGCCTCACAGCGCAAGGGGCACTGGTTCGATCCCTGACTCGGGAAGATCCCACGTGCCGTGGAGCAGCTGGACCAATGTATCCAGTACGAGCCAGTGCTCTCGAGCGCACACGCCCAGAGATGGTGCCCTACAATTGGAGAGGCTGCTGCAATGGGAGGCACAAACAGGCCAAAGAATAAAGATGGATGAAAATAAATAAATAACATAAAGGCACGATTCCTCACCAGGCACCACACAGCCGCCACTGTTGTGTGAATTCAGCAGGCAGCTGGACAACGCGACATGGAGGGCAGAGCAGCTAACTCTGCAGGGGGAACTGGGAGAGACTTTGCCCAGGATCTGACTGTCGTTTTGAGAGATAGGCAGAAGAAGATGAAGCAGCTGGAAGGAAGGGTACGGCACGCAGACAGTGGTGTGTCCAACAGCTGGCTAAGCTGGAAGGACAGCAAGAGGTGTCAGGGCTGCAGGATGGCTGGAGATGAAGCTGGGGTCAGATCGCAAAGGGTCCGGCAGAACTGTGACAGATTTAGATCCTTCCTGCAGTGGAGGGGATGGGCTTTAACCAGCGCTTGTCTTCAAGAAGAGAACTCTGGAAAAGGACAATATGGAAGGCTAATTGGGTCAAGGAGATGGGAATACTGTTGACAGGGACGTGGTATGGGCCTGAAGTAATGCAGTGGTGACGGAGATGGAGAGGCAAGGCAAGGTGCAGAGCAATTTCTGAGAGAGCGGTCAGGACATGGACGGGGAGGGGACAGAGGTGGGAAGGACGACGTTGTTTCCTGCAGCGGGAGGTGATGCACAGGTAATTCCAATGGATGACTCACTTGCCTGCTTTAAGAAAGAAACAGCTGGTGAGCCTGGCAAGGACCTGGGCAAGCCTTATCAATCCAGACATTCCAGTGGGTCAATCAGAGGCACAGCGGTTGACCTTCAAACTCAGCTCTTCTGTATGAACGCAGCCATGAGGTGGCCTCTGGGGTGGACCTGGTTTGGGGCTCAGCAAGTGAAAGGGGACGGATTTCAGTCCCCTGTGGTGAAGATGTGGGCTAAGAGGCAAAGCTGGCAGTACTGGCAGTATCCCTCCTGTATCTTTGAAAAGCTTAAACTTCTTTGGTCAAATATTTCTATTTCCAGTCAGCCGCCCCAAAGAAATAATCAGAAAAGACCTCAGATACATTGTTTATATAGATGTTCATCACAATTGAGGGGCCAAGAAAAAATACAACCCTGTGTCCAACAACTTGGGACAAGTGAAATGACTCATGATACAATCATGAGAGAAATATTATGCAGCTGAATTTGAAAACTATTTAGAAAGAAAGGAAAATGCTAACAGTAACTGTTATAACCAAGGGTGAATTTCTCTTTTATTTTTGGCAGTGAATATGAGCTACTCTTGATAATGAGGAAAAACATGAAACTGTTACCTCAGACAGACAGTACTTGCATTACCAACCTCCCCTCACACCCCCAGCACCCCCCTCACCCCCGCCACACATACTGAAGGGAAGAGCTTAGTCTGAGCCTGGTTCTAAAGAACCTGGTCACATGGTGTGGTGCCTTCTGAATACTACTGACCCACCTTGGGGAATTTCCATGGACTGCAAGAGGATTAAACCATGGAAGACATGCCAGAGATCAAATTCTGAGTTGCAGCACAGCTTAGTATCTCTGCAACTACCCATTCAGTCGCTATATGAGATCATGGTCCCAGAGCGTATTTATAAAATGATCAAAGAGGGAGAGGAACTCCTCTGGTTGTCTTGGAAGGCAATGGGTTGAATCAAGAACTTCGACAACATGTTAGATGAAACCAAGCTTGCTCATTTGATTTTGTTACAGAAATAAGTCTTTTTCTAAATTCAGGGAAGATGCAGAGTTCAAAGCAGCAATGCGATGACGTGGAAATGGGGAAAGCCATTAAATGGGAGGCAGCACAGACGCTAGAGCAGGCTCCACGCACAGGTGCCGAGGTGGAGTCGGGTTGGTGGAGCCCTTAAGAGTTTCAGGGGCCATCCTGAAGCTTTTCCCCCCAGGGAAGGGGCTGATTACCATGGATCCAATATGCTGACATTTCTACCAGTTTACCTCTACTACATGCAAGCCTTCAGCACATTACCTTGGAAACATCTCATCTTCAACTCAACAGAATTAACTTTGGCTTGAGATCAGGAAGCAATCCTATTACGTTCAAACAACTGGGTGTGGGAGAGGCGTGGTAGAGCACACAGGCAACTGCTGGTGGAAACTTCTTTGGTCAAATATTTCTATTTCCAGTCAGCCGCCCCAAAGAAATAATCAGAAAAGACCTCAGATACATTGTTTATATAGATGTTCATCACAATTGAGGGGCCAAGAAAAAATACAACCCTGTGTCCAACAACTTGGGACAAGTGAAATGACTCATGATACAATCATGAGAGAAATATTATGCAGCTGAATTTGAAAACTATTTAGAAAGAAAGGAAAATGCTAACAGTAACTGTTATAACCAAGGGTGAATTTCTCTTTTATTTTTGGCAGTGAATATGAGCTACTCTTGATAATGAGGAAAAACATGAAACTGTTACCTCAGACAGACAGTACTTGCATTACCAACCTCCCCTCACACCCCCAGCACCCCCCCCACCCCCCCCACACATACCGAAGGGAAGAGCTTAGTCTGAGCCTGGTTCTAAAGAACCTGGTCACATGGTGTGGTGCCTTCTGAATACTACTGACCCACCTTGGGGAATTTCCATGGACTGCAAGAGGATTAAACCATGGAAGACATGCCAGAGATCAAATTCTGAGTTGCAGCACAGCTTAGTATCTCTGCAACTACCCATTCAGTCGCTATATGAGATCATGGTCCCAGAGCGTATTTATAAAATGATCAAAGAGGGAGAGGAACTCCTCTGGTTGTCTTGGAAGGCAATGGGTTGAATCAAGAACTTCGACAACATGTTAGATGAAACCAAGCTTGCTCATTTGATTTTGTTACAGAAATAAGTCTTTTTCTAAATTCAGGGAAGATGCAGAGTTCAAAGCAGCAATGCGATGACGTGGAAATGGGGAAAGCCATTAAATGGGAGGCAGCACAGACGCTAGAGCAGGCTCCACGCACAGGTGCCGAGGTGGAGTCGGGTTGGTGGAGCCCTTAAGAGTTTCAGGGGCCATCCTGAAGCTTTTCCCCCCAGGGAAGGGGCTGATTACCATGGATCCAATATGCTGACATTTCTACCAGTTTACCTCTACTACATGCAAGCCTTCAGCACATTACCTTGGAAACATCTCATTTTCAACTCAACAGAATTAACTTTGGCTTGAAATCAGGAAGCAATCCTATTACGTTCAAACAACTGGGTGTGGGAGAGGCGTGGTAGAGCACACAGGCAACTGCTGGTGGAAAGCAGGGCTGAGAATGAGTCTCGCTGGAGGTGCCCAAGACTGAAAAAGGGACCAGAGGCTTCCCAGGTGGCGCAGTGGTAATGAACCCATTTGCCAGTGCAAGAGACACAGGAGACATGGGTTCAATCCCTGAGTCGGGAAGATCCCCTGGAGAAGGAAAAGGCAACCCGCTCCAGTATTCCAGTCTGGAAAACTAGATCTAAGATCTGTGTGGCCAGCACTCTCACAGCTGATCTTACAGACTGCAGATACAGAGGATGCAAGTGGCAGAGATGAGAGAGATGGTCTGGAAAGAAGGATCTAGGGCCATGCACTGAAGAGAACTGCTGAGTATCCGTGGTACCCAGGTGCTGGGCTCAAGAGCCCAGGCAGTTCAGCCTCCTGGCCACTCTCTGCTGTAGGGCTGTCCCTCCTGTTCTTGGGGAAACTCAGCTTCAGCGAGAGGAAGGAACCTGATGTAACCCAGCCGGTAGGTGGTGGAGCCTGACTCCACTCCTGGCTCCATCTGACTGCAAAGCCTGCTTTCTGTGCCCTGAGCTCCGCCTCACGGCTCCCTCTCTCACCTTGCCAGGAACACACAGACCCTCCTTCATGAGAATGACTCTGCTTGGGCCTCCCTGGAACAGTGGACGACTTTTGGGCTACCCAGCTTTTTCAGGTGGCGGCCAAGTGGAATCCAGTGTGCTGAGCCGCGGTTAGCAGAGGACAGTTTATCTCAGAGCCGGCCGGCTTGAGGATGGGGACTTCAGGGCAGGACACGCCCCACTTCAGAGACAGCCACAGAGAGAGGGTTCCCCCTGCTGCTTGCAGAGGGTGGTTTTCTGTGATCTCCCACATCTGATCAGTTGCAGTCCAATATCAGTATATTTCATAACTGTAAAGTTTGCTTCTTCAAATGTGCTTTAAAACAATGCCACATTTAAGACGTGGGTTGGTCACCACTCTGTGGAATGTTCATGTGAAATCAATGAGGACTCTTGTTTTTGAAAAAGCCTTAGCTAATTTTTTCCGGGGTGGCTGCTGTGTGGCCCAGATTAGATTAGATTTTAGTTAATTAGATTTTGGTTAATGAGGCTTTATAGATGCATCTTTTCTTTTGACTAAATCTCATCTGAAAAGCCAATGATCTAAACAGAGGCCTGAAAGAATGTTGTGAATGTCAGGTGACTGATGGATTCCGGTGTCCCTATTTTTCCTTTTTTTACAGCAGTATAGCTGATTTACAAGGTTGTGCCTATCTCTGCCGTACAGCACAGCAAAGTGACTAAGCTTTACATATATATATATATATATATACATCCTTTTTTAAAAATAGTTTTTCCTTTATGATTTATCCTGGGAGACTGGGCACAGTTTCCTGTGTTATTCAGTAGGACCCTGCAGTTCATTCATTCTAAATCTAACGGTTTGTATCTACCAATCCCAAATTCCCAGTCCGGCATGTCTGTCCCTCTCACCCTTGTCAACTACAAGTCTGATCTCTATCTATGTGCGTCTGTTTCACAGACAGGTTCATTTGTGTCAGAGTTTAGCTCCTACGTATAAGTGATATCCTATGGCATCTGTCTTTCTCTGACTTCAGTTAGGATGATCGTCCCTAGGTCCATCCATGTTCCTGCAAATGCCAGAGCTCCGCCTCACGGCTCCCTCTCTCACCTTGCCAGGAACACACAGACCCTCCTTCATGAGAATGACTCTGCTTGGGCCTCCCTGGAACAGTGGCGACTTTTGGGCTACCCAGCTTTTCAGGTGGCGGCCAAGTGGAATCCAGTGTGCTGAGCCGCGGTTAGCAGAGGACAGTTTATCTCAGAGCCGCCGGCTTGAGGATGGGGACTTCAGGGCAGGACACGCCCCACTTCAGAGACAGCCACAGAGAGAGGGTTCCCCCTGCTGCTTGCAGAGGGTGGTTTTCTGTGATCTCCCACATCTGATCAGTTGCAGTCCAATATCAGTATATTTCATAACTGTAAAGTTTGCTTCTTCAAATGTGCTTTAAAACAATGCCACATTTAAGACGTGGGTTGGTCACCACTCTGTGGAATGTTCATGTGAAATCAATGAGGACTCTTGTTTTTGAAAAAGCCTTAGCTAATTTTTTCCGGGGTGGCTGCTATGTGGCCCAGATTAGATTAGATTTTAGTTAATTAGATTTTGGTTAATGAGGCTTTATAGATGCATCTTTTCTTTTGACTAAATCTCATCTGAAAAGCCAATGATCTAAACAGAGGCCTGAAAGAATGCTGTGAATGTCAGGTGACTGATGGATTCCGGTGTCCCTATTTTTCCTTTTTTTACAGCAGTAATAGCTGATTTACAAGGTTGTGCCTATCTCTGCCGTACAGCACAGCAAAGTGACTAAGCTTTACATATATATACATACATTCTTTTTTAAAAATAGTTTTTCCTTTATGATTTATCCTGGGAGACTGGGCACAGTTTCCTGTGTTACTCAGTAGGACCCTGCAGTTCATTCATTCTAAATCTAACGGTTTGTATCTACCAATCCCAAATTCCCAGTCCGGCATGTCTGACCCTCTCACCCTTGTCAACTACAAGTCTGATCTCTATCTATGTGCGTCTGTTTCACAGACAGGTTCATTTGTGTCAGAGTTTAGCTCCTACGTATAAGTGATATCCTATGGCATCTGTCTTTCTCTGACTTCAGTTAGGATGATCGTCCCTAGGTCCATCCATGTTCCTGCAAATGCCAGAGCTCGTACTTCTCACAGGCTCACTTCTTTTCTTGGAGGGACCACTTCCTCCCATGGCACCTCTGGGTCAATCTGAGAAAAGCTCTGTCAAAATTTTAGAAACAGGGCTTCCCCTGGTGGTCCAGTGGGTAAGGACACCGCCTTGCAGTGCAAGGGCCGCCAGTTCGATCCCTGGCCTGGGAAGATCCCATGTGCCGTGGAGCGGCTGGACCGATGTGTCCAATCACCGAGTTGGAGCTCTGGAGCGCATGCGCACAGAGCCGGCGCTCTGTAATGACAGACGCCACTGCGATGGGAGGCCCACAGGAGCCAAAGAACAAAGACAGATGAAAATAGAGAAATGAAAGACCAATAGAAGTGGCCCACTCCCCTCCCTCCACAACCCGACTCCCGCCCAAAATAAATAAATAAATAAATCTTAAAAAAAAATTTTTTTTTAGAAACAACGTACTTGATAGGGAGATGTGGTGGCTCATCTACCCTGTGTGAGGTTATGAATAATCAATTGATAAAGTCATTGTAGTTTTGGGGGAAGAACAGCATAGTCTAATTGAAAGTCCACATAAAAGCAACAGAAGATGGAAGAGGGCTATAAAAATGAGACGTGGGAACTGAACGTCACCTGAACCGTTCATATTCGGTCAAGTGGGCTGTGCCATTTCACTCGGACGATTCTATTCACCCCCATAGTGCTCGTGCTGACAGTGACATTATAGAGTTCTTCTTCAACACCTAATAACAATCATAACTTCTTTTTAAATAGTTTTTCCTTTATGATTTATCCTGGGAGACTGGGCACAGTTTCCTGTGTTATTCAGTAGGACCCTGCAGTTCATTCATTCTAAATCTAACGGTTTGTATCTACCAATCCCAAATTCCCAGTCCGGCATGTCTGTCCCTCTCACCCTTGTCAACTACAAGTCTGATCTCTATCTATGTGCGTCTGTTTCACAGACAGGTTCATTTGTGTCAGAGTTTAGCTCCTACGTATAAGTGATATCCTATGGCATCTGTCTTTCTCTGACTTCAGTTAGGATGATCGTCCCTAGGTCCATCCATGTTCCTGCAAATGCCAGAGCTCGTACTTCTCACAGGCTCACTTCTTTTCTTGGAGGGACCACTTCCTCCCATGGCACCTCTGGGTCAATCTGAGAAAAGCTCTGTCAAAATTTTAGAAACAGGGCTTCCCCTGGCGGTCCAGTGGGTAAGGACACCGCCTTGCAGTGCAAGGGCCGCTGGTTCGATCCCTGGCCTGGGAAGATCCCATGTGCCGTGGAGCGGCTGGACCAATGTGTCCAATCACCGAGTTGGAGCTCTGGAGAGCATGCGCACAGAGCCGGCACTCTGCAACGACAGACGCCACCGCGATGGGAGGCCCACAGGAGCCAAAGAACAAAGACAGATGAAAATAGAGAAATGAAAGACCAATAGAAGTGGCCTGCTCCCCTCCCTCCACAACCCGACCCCCGCCCAAAATAAATAAATAAATAAATCTTAAAAAAAAATTTTTTTTAGAAACAACGTACTTGATAGGGAGATGTGGTGGCTCATCTACCCTGTGTGAGGTTATGAATAATCAATTGATAAAGTCATTGTAGTTTTGGGGGAAGAACAGCATAGTCTAATTGAAAGTCCACATAAAAGCAACAGAAGATGGAAGAGGGCTATAAAAATGAGACGTGGGAACTGAACGTCACCTGAACCGTTCATATTCGGTCAAGTGGGCTGTGCCATTTCACTCGGACGATTCTATTCACCCCCCCCATAGCTGCTCGTGCTGACAGTGACATTATAGAGTTCTTCTTCAACACCTAATAACAATCATAACTTCTACTTGCTGACTGCCTACTATTTCCTGGGTGTGGTGCTAACCAAGCTTTTGTTTGTTCGGCTGTCACAAGGTTTCTGGGATCCTCGTCTCCCTGATGAGGAACTGAACCCAGGCCCTCAGCAGTGAGACTGCAGAGTCCTAACCACTGGACCACCAGGATATACTCAAACCAAGCGTTTTTATGAGTCAATTCCACATGCTCTCCCTCACCCAATGGAACAAGGTATTATTTGAATCCCACAGAAAACTTACGAGTAGAATCTAAACTCAGCACAAACGAACCTATGAAGCATAAGTAACTTCCCCAGAATGCATGGCTACGAAGTGGCAGGCCTGGGGGGAGGCACACAGACCTCCACAGCTGCTCCACATCTTCGGCCTGCTACATCCCCAGGGGGATACCCTGGGGTGTGTGGGTGCACAGCATGTTCCTGGGCAAGGATCTGGGCCACACAAACAAAAGTGGCTACAGATCACTGACTCTGGAGAAGGGGCGCTTACTTCCTATCCCTACATCTGATGAGGCTCGAGGTCTTTATAATACGTCTCTGATGGCTCGGTGGGTAAAGAATCTACGTGCAGGGCAGGAGCCCCAGGCTCCATCCCTGGGTTGGGAAGACCCCCTCGAGGAGGGCAGGGCAACCCACTCCAGTATTCTTGCCTGGAGAATCCCATGGACAGAGGAGCCTGGTGGGCTACAGTCCATGGAGGTGCATAGAGTCAGACACTGAGCACACACGCACGAGGCCTCTGCCTTCAAAAATAGATTACCCTTCGACCGACTGGGTCAGACAAGGACTGGAGATGCAGTCGTTATTTAGGACTTGTGGTTCTTCTCAGGCAAATTTCTATTTAACACTCCTTTCTCTCTCAAGGAAAAGGATTAGAGAAGAATGCTCCTAGGAAAGCATGAGATATGACACTAATATAACAAGGCTTATATTGAAAAAAAAAACACATCAGGAGTGAATATACCCAAACAAACGTGATTCCCTTCTAAAGCAGTCACTGTCGAGGGTCATACATGTTACTCCCATGGTACCGCCCTTGCTCCACGTGGCTTTGGCATGTTTCTTCTTCAAGGACACCCAGAGTCAAATTTTCAACCAAGCAAGGAAGAAGGTTACAATTTTATGGCCACTGCTTGGTTTGGATCAGCGTTGGTGTTTGGTTTCCTCAGCTCTGGCCTCTATCTTATCCATCAGATTGGCTTGAAAGGACTTCTAGCCTCCATCCTAAACAAAGTCCCTGCCTGCTGGAGGACGGAGGGCTACTCCACTGTCACTATCAGCACTGTGTGTCAGGGGCCTGGAGCTCTTCCGGCTGGCTGGTGGTTTAACTCACGGAGCCTGCAGACATACGTCTTATATTTTTGGATTCCAACAGAAGCAACATTATCTTGCCTCCTGTCAGACTACAGTAAAAATATGGCATCTCTTTCAGGGGTAGAGTTTGAAAAATGCATCGTGGTTTTTTGCCCTTTTACTCGATTCTGATTATTATGAAAGAGTGGAGGAATAAGCCATGAGGCTTTGAAATGTTAACTCCTTTCAAGCTGACCTCTCCCACTGCCTGAACCTTGCTATCTCACCTCTTTTTAAGATAAGAAAGGCTTACCAAGGCCATTAAAAGTTGGACTTTGCTTCTTCTCTTGAAAAAACCAGTAAAGTGCTATACGTGCAGGGCAGGAGCCCCAGGCTCCATCCCTGGGTTGGGAAGACCCCCTCGAGGAGGGCAGGGCAACCCACTCCAGTATTCTTGCCTGGAGAATCCCATGGACAGAGGAGCCTGGTGGGCTACAGTCCATGGAGGTGCATAGAGTCAGACACTGAGCACACACGCACGAGGCCTCTGCCTTCAAAAATAGATTACCCTTCGACCGACTGGGTCAGACAAGGACTGGAGATGCAGTGGTTATTTAGGACTTGTGGTTCTTCTCAGGCAAATTTCTATTTAACACTCCTTTCTCTCTCAAGGAAAAGGATTAGAGAAGAATGCTCCTAGGAAAGCATGATGTATGACACTAATATAGCAAGGCTTATATTGAAAAAAAAAACACATCAGGAGTGAATATACCCAAACAAACGTGATTCCCTTCTAAAGCAGTCACTGTCGAGGGTCATACATGTTACTCCCGTGGTACTGCCCTTGCTCCACGTGGCTTTGGCATGTTTCTTCTTCAAGGACACCCAGAGTCAAATTTTCAACCAAGCAAGGAAGAAGGTTACAATTTTATGGCCACTGCTTGGTTTGGATCAGCGTTGGTGTTTGGTTTCCTCAGCTCTGGCCTCTATCTTATCCATCAGATTGGCTTGAAAGGACTTCTAGCCTCCATCCTAAACAAAGTCCCTGCCTGCTGGAGGACGGAGGGCTACTCCACTGTCACTATCAGCACTGTGTGTCAGGGGCCTGGAGCTCTTCCGGCTGGCTGGCGGTTTAACTCACGGAGCCTGCAGACATACGTCTTATATTTTTGGATTCCAACAGAAGCAACATTATCTTGCCTCCTGTCAGACTACAGTAAAAATATGGCATCTCTTTCAGGGGTAGAGTTTGAAAAATGCATCGTGGTTTTTTGCCCTTTTACTTGATTCTGATTATTATGAAAGAGTGGAGGAATAAGCCATGAGGCTTTGAAATGTTAACTCCTTTCAAGCTGACCTCTCCCACTGCCTGAACCTTGCTATCTCACCTCTTTTTAAGATAAGAAAGGCTTACCAAGGCCATTAAAAGTTGGACTTTGCTTCTTCTCTTGAACTATTTTACTAATTACCCTAGATACAAAAATCGTGTCATTTTCTTCTTCTGTAAAAGTCCAATTTAGCCTCTCAGAAGTCACTGATTAGCAGCTCAGGCCCTCCTCTGAGCCTGACCATGATGAAGGCATTTCCAGATTCGCCACCTCTCATTTGGGAAAGGTTATAAAAACTACAATCCTCTAGAACCTGTATGACAGGTGCCAGGAGACAACTTCGCCGCACAGACAGTTCAGGTTCTAAATGTGGCTGTGGTGGGTCACGAAGGCAGAGTCCCGGTGTGGGAGTCACTTCCTGAGAGGAAGCTGGGCGGCTTTAGAAATGGCGTCAGTTCTTTCACATCTCCGCTGTACTATTTCGAGACCTGAAAAGCCATTTATTCTGGGATCTGAGTGGCCAAGAAGCTAAACGCAGCCCTTGCTTCTGGAGGAAGTCCCATCGTAGGACAACCCAGCACAGTGGTAGCGTGGCTGCTCATTCTGCCCCCGGGTCATGGTGGAGGGCAGCATCCTGCATGCCGGGGACAGGGACACAGCCGTGACCAGGGCAGGAGTGGGGGGAGGTGTGTCTGCCCTCGGGGAGAAGCTCTTGGATCCAGAGGATCAACAGTCTTGGGTGATTTCAGGTCCCCACAGAGGTGCCAGATGACTTGAAAAAAAGAAAAAGTGTGAGCCCCAGGCCCTGCTAGTATTATACTTCACACTGGTTTTTTAAGTTTGAAGTTCGAGGAATTTTAAAGAAAACTTTAGTGCAATCCCTTAGGCAGGTGGAGAAAGGTATCAGCTACACTATGGGTAACGTAAGACTTAAAGGAGAGAGTGGACAAGGCAGGCAAGTATTTCCACTGGCATGGCTGGCTGGGGCAAGTGTAGAGGAAACGCTTTTAAAAGTTTGGCTTATGTCTAGACTACAGTAAAAATATGGCATCTCTTTCAGGGGTAGAGTTTGAAAAATGCATCGTGGTTTTTTGCCCTTTTACTCGATTCTGATTATTATGAAAGAGTGGAGGAATAAGCCATGAGGCTTTGAAATGTTAACTCCTTTCAAGCTGACCTCTCCCACTGCCTGAACCTTGCTATCTCACCTCTTTTTAAGATAAGAAAGGCTTACCAAGGCCATTAAAAGTTGGACTTTGCTTCTTCTCTTGAACTATTTTACTAATTACCCTAGATACAAAAATCGTGTCATTTTCTTCTTCTGTAAAAGTCCAATTTAGCCTCTCAGAAGTCACTGATTAGCAGCTCAGGCCCTCCTCTGAGCCTGACCATGATGAAGGCATTTCCAGATTCGCCACCTCTCATTTGGGAAAGGTTATAAAAACTACAATCCTCTAGAACCTGTATGACAGGTGCCAGGAGACAACTTCGCCGCACAGACAGTTCAGGTTCTAAATGTGGCTGTGGTGGGTCACGAAGGCAGAGTCCCGGTGTGGGAGTCACTTCCTGGGAGGAAGCTGGGCGGCTTTAGAAATGGCGTCAGTTCTTTCACATCTCCGCTGTACTATTTCGAGACCTGAAAAGCCATTTATTCTGGGATCTGAGTGGCCAAGAAGCTAAACGCAGCCCTTACTTCTGGAGGAAGTCCCATCATAGGACAACCCAGCACAGTGGTAGCGTGGCTGCTCATTCTGCCCCCGGGTCATGGTGGAGGGCAGCATCCTGCATGCCGGGGACGGGGACACAGCCGTGACCAGGGCAGGAGAAGGGGGAGGTGTGTCTGCCCTCGGGGAGAAGCTCTTGGATCCAGAGGATCAACAGTCTTGGGTGATTTCAGGTCCCCACAGAGGTGCCAGATGACTTGAAAAAAAGAAAAAGTGTGAGCCCCAGGCCCTGCTAATATTATACTTCAAACTGGTTTTTTAAGTTTGAAGTTCGAGGAATTTTAAAGAAAACTTTAGTGCAATCCCTTAGGCAGGTGGAGAAAGGTATCAGCTACACTATGGGTAACGTAAGACTTAAAGGAGAGAGTGGACAAGGCAGGCAAGAATTTCCACTGGCATGGCTGGCTGGGGCAAGTGTAGAGGAAACGCTTTTTAAAAGTTTGGCTTATGACTGTAACAGTGCATTCCTATTGCTCTAGCTCTCACAGAGGACGGAGATGCTGCTATTCCCTGATATTTCACTTTCTCTTAACTGACAGGACACTGTGATCCCTGGCCTGTGATGCACCCTCCATTGTTATATCCCAAGCTGGGCACACTCCAGGAAGAAGAATCAATGGAGTGTGGGTGCCTCCTGTTTGAGAAGCCAGCTTTTCTTTTTTTTTGGTTAACATAAAGTGGAGATAAACAGAAATCACAACAAAAAAGCAATCTGCAGACAGAGATTCCCAGGCACAGAAGGTGACGACTGGTTTTCAACATGCTGACCTGCTGGCTCTCCAAAGACTGGCAAAGAGAGGCTTCCCTGGTGGTCCAGTGGGTAAGGACACCGCCTTGCAGTGCAAGGGGCGCTGGTTCCATCCCTGGCCTGGGAAGATCCCACATGCTGCAGAGAGGCTGGACCGATGTGTCTAATTACCGAGCCGGAGCTCTGGAGCGCATGCGCCCAGAGCCGGCACTCTGCAACAACAGAGGCCACCGCGATGGGAGGCCCACACGGGCCAAAGAACAAAGATGGATGAAAATGGACAAATGAAAGACCAATAGAAGTGGCCTGCCTGCTCCCCTGTCTTCCCACCCCCTCAAATAAATAAATAAATAAATCTTGAAAAAAAAAAAAAAAAAAAAAGACCGGCAAAGAATACGAAAGCAAAACTCAGGGAAGTCTTACAGAGAGCAGACACAGATAGCCTAGACAATGTCAGTGAGGCAGAAATCTAACACACAGTCATTCTATCAGCGAGGGACACAGCCGTCCTGCCCTCGGGAGAAGCTCTTGGATCCAGAGGATCAACAGTCTTGGGTGATTTCAGGTCCCCACAGAGGTGCCAGATGACTTGAAAAAAAGAAAAAGTGTGAGCCCCAGGCCCTGCTAATATTATACTTCAAACTGGTTTCTTAAGTTTGAAGTTCGAGGAATTTTAAAGAAAACTTTAGTGCAATCCCTTAGGCAGGTGGAGAAAGGTATCAGCTACACTATGGGTAACGTAAGACTTAAAGGAGAGAGTGGACAAGGCAGGCAAGTATTTCCACTGGCATGGCTGGCTGGGGCAAGTGTAGAGGAAACGCTTTTTAAAAGTTTGGCTTATGACTGTAACAGTGCATTCCTATTGCTCTAGCTCTCACAGAGGACGGAGATGCTGCTATTCCCTGATATTTCACTTTCTCTTAACTGACAGGACACTGTGATCCCTGGCCTGTGATGCACCCTCCATTGTTATATCCCAAGCTGGGCACACTCCAGGAAGAAGAATCAACGGAGTGTGGGTGCCTCCTCTTTGAGAAGCCAGCTTTTCTTTTTTTTTGGTTAACATAAAGTGGAGATAAACAGAAATCACAACAAAAAAGCAATCTGCAGACAGAGATTCCCAGGCACAGAAGGTGACGACTGGTTTTCAACATGCTGACCTGCTGGCTCTCCAAAGACTGGCAAAGAGAGGCTTCCCTGGTGGTCCAGTGGGTAAGGACACCGCCTTGCAGTGCAGGGGGCGCCGGTTCGATCCCTGGCCTGGGAAGATCCCACGTGCCGCAGAGCGGCTGGACCGATGTGTCCAATTACCGAGCCGGAGCTCTGGAGCACATGCGCCCAGAGCCGGCACTCTGCAATGACAGACGTCACCGCGATGGGAGGCCCACACTGGCCAAAGAACAAAGATGGATGAAAATGGACAAATGAAAGACCAATAGAAGTGGCCCGCCTGCTCCCCTGCCTCCCCACCCCCTCAAATAAATAAATAAATAAATCTTAAAAAAAAAAGAAGACCGGCAAAGAATACGAAAGCAAAACTCAGGGAAGTCTTACAGAGAGCAGACACAGATAGCCTAGACAATGTCAGTGAGGCAGAAATCTAACACACAGTCATTCTATCAGCAAATGATTAAAGTTTTTCACTAAAAATGCAAAAACCAAACAAAAAACCACGAAAACCAAAAAAAAACTTTACTAAGTAACCTCAAAAATTGAATCCTCCAGGGCTTTCCTGGAGATTCAGTGGGTAAGGGGTCTGCCTTGCAGTGCATGAGACACCAGTTCGATTCCTGGCCCGGGGAGATCCCACGTGCCGCGGAGTGGGTGTGTCTGGAGTGGGTGAGCGCATGCGCCCAGAGCCAGTGCTCTGCAATGAGAAGCCATGGCAATGGGAGGCCCACACAGGTTGAAGAATAAAGATGGATGAAAATAAATAAATAGATAAATAAAATCCATAAAAGAGGCCAAAAAAAAAAAGTACTTCACCTTACAAATTTTAGCTTCTAACAAAATATTTGCTCTTGGGCTTCCCTGGTAGCTCAGTGGTAAAGAGTTCGCCTTCCAATGCAGGAGACACGGGTTTGATCCCTGATCCAGGAAGATCCCACATGCTGTGGAGCAACTAAGCCCGTGAGCCGGAGCTATTGAGTCTGTGCTCTAGAGCCTCAGAGGACCTGAAACTATTGAAGCCCACGTGTCCTAGAGCCCAAGTTCCACAACAAGAGAAGTCATCACAACAAGAAGCCTGCTCACCTCAACTATAGAGCAGCCCCTGCTTCCTGCAACTAGAGAAGAGCCTGTGGCAGCAGTGAAAACGCAGAATAGCCAAAAATAAATAAATAAAAACAAAAAGAAAAACATTTGCTCGTAATTCACTTATATAGAAAGAGAAAACCGAGACACCTGCCAAGAGTCCACCATACACTACATGGCTGACTCTTAACCTCCATGTACTATCTTCTTTTGCTGCTGGTGGTGGTGAGGGGCAGAGAAAGGTTTATGGCAAGGAGAAATGGTGGCTCATGCCTGCTCTCTGTACTATCTTTGCTGGAAAGACAGATCTGACCATAATTTTAAAACTTTTCTTGAAAGTCCCATTTTTGCTTTTATGCAACCTGTTTCTTGGGATGGGAGTCCAGGTCTCTTTATAAAGGCCAAGAGAGCCTTTCAGGTTTCTTCAACATATTGGAAAGAACAGGGGATGACATAAGGCTCCAAGTTCATACAGAAATTATGAACTGTCCTAAGTTCCACCAAGAGAAATCTCTCCAAACTGATACATGAAATAATCTGATTCCTACTGCATCCAAAGAGGAGGGACTTTCTCAGTAATAGAACGTATGCATCTTTGGGTTAAGCATTAAGCATGTGTTGGAGGCTAACTGAGCATTTCATGGATAGACGTTCAAGGAAGCATTCCATTTCCAACTTTATAAAGAGGAGAGAAATCGACCCTTACACAGGTGAAGAAAACTCCGGGGCAGAAGCCCTTGGGCTACCCCGGGTGGCCAGTTTCTGCACCTACAGGAGGGGCTTCATCCTGTCAGCCCAAACTCCATCAGGAAGGCAAGACTGACGTCAGGTCTGACGGCACTTTGCGGCTGAAATGCAATCCTGCTACAGAGGGTCCCCCTGCCTCACGAGAGGGCAGACCATCAGGGCTGACCCCCTGGGCAGAAAACGAGATGCGAGGCACCTGCTGATCCAGGAAGATCCCACATGCTGTGGAGCAACTAAGCCCGTGAGCCGGAGCTATTGAGTCTGTGCTCTAGAGCCTCAGAGGACCTGAAACTATTGAAGCCCACGTGTCCTAGAGCCCAAGTTCCACAACAAGAGAAGTCATCGCAACAAGAAGCCTGCTCACCTCAACTATAGAGCAGCCCCTGCTTCCTGCAACTAGAGAAGAGCCCGTGGCCGCAGTGAAAACGCAGAATAGCCAAAAATAAATAAATAAAAACAAAAAGAAAAACATTTGCTCGTAATTCACTTATATAGAAAGAAGAAACTGAGACACCTGCTAAGAGTCCACCATACACTACATGGCTGACTCTTAACCTCTATATACTATCTTCTTTTGCTGCTGGTGGTGGTGAGGGGCAGAGAAAGGTTTATGGCAAGGAGAAATGGTGGCTCATGCCTGATCTCTGTACTATCTCTGCTGGAAAGACAGATCTGACCATAATTTTAAAACTTTTCTTGAAAGTCCCATTTTTGTTTTTATGCAACCTGTTTCTTGGGATGGGAGTCCAGGTCTCTTTATAAAGGCCAAGAGAGCCTTTCAGGTTTCTTCAACATATTGGAAAGAACAGGGGATGACATAAGGCTCCAAGTTCATACAGAAATTATGAACTGTCCTAAGATCCACCAAGAGAAATCTCACCAAACTGATACATGAAATAATCTGATTCCTACTGCATCCAAAGAGGAGGGACTTTCTCAGTAATAGAACGTATGCATCTTTGTGTTAAGCATTAAGCATGTGTTAGAGGCTAACTGAGCATTTCATGGATAGACGTTCAAGGAAGCATTCCATTTCCAACTTTATAAAGAGAACAGAAATCGACTCTTACACAGGTGAAGAAAACTCCGGGGTAGAAGCCCTTGGGCTTCCCCGGGTGGCCAGTTTCTGCACCTACAGGAGGGGCTTCATCCTGTCAGCCCAAACTCCATCAGGAAGGCAAGACTGACGTCAGGTCTGACGGCACTTTGCGGCTGAAATGCAATCCTGCTACAGAGGGTCCCCCTGCCTCACGAGAGGGCAGACCATCAGGGCTGACCCCCTGGGCAGAAAACGAGATGCGAAAGGCACCTGCTGATCCACTGGAAGCGCTCGTGCCAGCCTCCCTTCTGGGCAGCAGCCGTCTTGAAAATAAGAACCCAGAGCGGAGATCAGAGAAAGCCATGCCGCTCGGAGGTTTCCCCCCAGGTTCATGAGAACGTGAAATTCTGTTTACACAGCCGGGGGCCTGGAAAAGATACCAACGTGAGAAGAGAAAGCTGCTTATGGGATAAGCAAGATGAGATGCTTCCTAGGGTGGAGGGCACGACCTAAACAGACTGAAATCCAACCCTGTTTATTTTTGTTGCGACAACTTAAGACCAGTTCCAAAGTTAGTACAGCGCATGACAACCAGAACCTTGTCCATCTTACACCCTCCCAAACGATACACAGAAAAAGCATCACACTTTCCTTCTGGTCAAATCACTCAGTAAGGTCTGTGACCACCGGGGTGGCAGAGCAGGGGCCCCCGGCGTCTAGAGCTCCGAAGAACATGCAGGAGGTACCGCGGAGTGCCTGCCTGCCCTGACCATCCATGCCACACTCTCCGTTTCCAGGAATCACAGCAGACCCTGCACAATGAGTCCACGGACTCTGCAGATGGCACTAGCCTCTCGCAAACAGAAAAATAAAGGAGCTCCGTTCTCTCCCGTGGGATGGCCAGAGGCACAGAAGGGGAGTGGAGCTTTGAGGCCTGGGGGCCAGGCATGGCCACCACCCAGCTGCAAAACAAGCCATGAGACAGCACGCTGCTTCCACTGGGGTCAGGATAATGTGCCTGAGAGCGTCGTAGGCTATTTATTTAAGCTAGGAGTGTGCGGGATGAAGTACACCATCGAAGTGTTTTCTCAGAGTCTTATCTTTCAAAAGCTCATCGTTGGGATGCGCTATCCAGGCCTTCCTCCTGGTGTATTTAAAGTGAGATATAAGTGTCCACGTGGTGTCTGTTACCTAGATCAGGTGCACTCTGTGTTAAAAGAGCTGTAACTTGGAGCCGATACACATTCATATCCTGTTTACAATTTATAAGGTACTTTCACATATGTATGGCTTTCCATAAGGTGGCTCGCACAGTAAAGAATCTGCCTACAATACAGGACACCCTGATTGGATCCCTGGTTCGGGAAGATCCCTTGGAGGAGGAAATGGCTACCCTCTCTAGTACTCTTGCCTGGAGAATCCCATGGACAGAGGAGCCTGGCGGGCTACAGTCCATAGGGCTGCAAACAGTTGGACACAACTGAGGGATTAAACATGCATGCCCATGTGTGTATTATGTCCCTTAATTTTCACAGTCCTGTAGTGAAGTACAGAATAGTACTGTTATTCTCATCTTACATGAGGAAACTGAGCTACGGTAGCTTGAACGTGCCAGAGATGGGGTCGTAACACCTTAGCTGTAAAGTATGTTCTCTTCCCCGTACACAAAAGCCTTTAATTTTAGGAAAACAGTGGAGAGATAAGATGTGAAAGGTGTTCCAGTGAAGATGCTAGTATCATAACATAATGGCTTAAAAATGCACAACATTCAGTTCTTGGGTTGTATATCTGAGAGATGCTAAAGACTCTCTGTTAAATACACAATAATCAACAGATGTTTCAAAGCTCTACTATTTATATTTATCTCTAAGAAAAAAACACCTAAACAAACAAACATAAATCTAAGTAAAACTGAATGCAATATGATAGACTGATATAAAGCATAGGCCTTACCAAGGAGAAATATTATTAATCATTTGCTAGTTGGAGATCACTGTGGAGAGGAAATATAATTACACCAGTACAACTGAGCGCCAAGACAGCTGGGCTCCACTTGAAAGCGCCAACTCAAATGTTAATATAAGACATATAAAAATATAAAAATAGTTAATCTCTAATCAGCCAGATGTTTTGATACAACCCACAAGAAAACCATTTTTTCACATACCATCTATCCTAGAACTCATTTTCACAGATCTTTAAAGATATAAGATGCTTAGAGACTCTTAAAAGATACTGAGGACACGGAACTGTAGTATAATTTTGTTCCCATCAAATTATGAAATATGCTTATAAAAATTATAACAATAAATATACAAAAGACAAATGACTATTAACCCAAAATAACTAACCTTTGACAAAAACTTAAATGAGAAAGATCCACTGACCCAGAGATTTCCAGCCCACAAATATGTCTCTAAATACCTGACCTCAGATATCTTCTAAAATAACACACAGCTATAAATAAACAGAAATGCTTGCCAAATGGTAAGTTTCAGGACAATTCAGCAAGTCCCCTGCAAGCAAGCAAGTTCCATTCTGAGAGTGCATTCCTAAGTCCAATTTGTTCATATGTCCAACAAAGTTAGCCTAGGTACCCAACGAACACAATTGGCTATATGGCCTTCCTTGATGGCTCAGCCGGTAAAGAACCTATATGCAATGCAGAAGACACAGGAGACTTGGATTTGATCTCTGAATTGGGAAGGTCTCCTGGGGAAGGAAATGGCAACCCACTCCAGTATTTCTGTCTGAAAAATCTCATGGACAGAGGGGCCTGGCGGGCTGCAGTCCATAGGCTTGCAAAAGAGTCAGACACTACTGAGCGACTAAGCGTGAGTATAGGACTATACAATAATAGGTTTGTAATACTTTTTGCACAAATAGTACATTAAAAAATATAAAAGTAGAGAAATTTTTTATCTTATAGTACAGGACCTTGTAAAGTACATAGAGTACCAGCTACATCATTGTTGCTTTTTTTATGGCTTTGTTTCATATCTTCATTGTACACAAGGCATGCAATATGATAGACTGATATAAAGCATAGGCCTTACCAAGGAGAAATATTATTAATCATTTGCTAGTTGGAGATCACTGTGGAGAGGAAATATAATTACACCAGTACAACTGAGCGCCAAGACAGCTGGGCTCCACTTGAAAGCGCCAACTCAAATGTTAATATAAGACATATAAAAATATAAAAATAGTTAATCTCTAATCAGCCAGATGTTTTGATACAACCCACAAGAAAACCATTTTTTCACATACCATCTATCCTAGAACTCATTTTCACAGATCTTTAAAGATATAAGATGCTTAGAGACTCTTAAAAGATACTGAGGACATGGAACTGTAGTATAATTTTGTTCGCATCAAATTATGAAATATGCTTATAAAAATTATAACAATAAATATACAAAAGACAAATGACTATTATCCCAAAATAACTAACCTTTGACAAAAACTTAAATGAGAAAGATCCACTGACCCAGAGATTTCCAGCCCACAAATATGTCTCTAAATACCTGACCTCAGATATCTTCTAAAATAACACACAGCTATAAATAAACAGAAATGCTTGCCAAATGATAAGTTTCAAGACAATTCAGCAAGTCCCCTGCAAGCAAGCAAGTTCCATTCTGAGAGCGCATTCCTAAGTCCAATTTGTTCATATGTCCAACAAAGTTAGCCTAGGTACCCAACGAACACAATTGGCTATATGGCCTTCCTTGATGGCTCAGCCGGTAAAGAACCTATATGCAATGCAGAAGACACAGGAGACTTGGATTTGATCTCTGAATTGGGAAGGTCTCCTGGGGAAGGAAATGGCAACCCACTCCAGTATTTCTGTCTGAAAAATCTCATGGACAGAGGGGCCTGGCGGGCTGCAGTCCATAGGCTTGCAAAAGAGTCAGACACTACTGAGCGACTAAGTGTGAGTATAGGACTGTACAATAATAGGTTTGTAATACTTTTTGCACAAATAGTACATTAAAAAAATATAAAAAGTAGAGAAATTTTTTTTATCTTATAGTACAGGACCTTGTAAAGTACATAGAGTACCAGCTACATCATTGCTGCTTTTATGCTTGTTTTTGGACCTCCAGGGCTTGAAATAAAGGTATTATGCTACTGTATTCTATACAATCCTGTACACAAAGGACACAAGAGCCCAACCACTTGTAGAGGCTGCAGGAACGTGACAATGCATGCCAGAGTAACTTATGTGACTGGACACGAGTGCACATTCGCATCTTTGAAAGTCTGTAGCTTGAAGGTTTGTATGTCGGGGACTTATTGTATTCTAGGCACTGAGTCATACTTATGACTTGGCCGACACAAGAGCTGCTTGTTCAGCTCCTCATTTGGTGGGGACGGGGGGGACACCTGAGCATCTGCATTTCTAAAGTCATCAGGTCTGATGTAGTGGTGCCAGGGGCTTGAAGACCCCATACTTTTTTTTTTTTTTTTCATGTGACAGAAGTTCTATTAAAATAAAAAGGGATAAAGAAAGCTTCTAGCGAAAGGCCCTGGAAGCGGGTAGGAGAGTACCCTGAGCAGCTAGTTTAGGTGGGGCATTATGTTTTCAGTTGGTTATTAACAATAGATCCAAAGAATATTTTAAGAAGACCCTATCCTTTAAAGAAAGATCTTTATGATCAATGTAGTGTCCTTTCCTTATTTTTGTAACATGGTGTCAATTTTATAATGTTTTAGGCTACATAATGTAAATACAGTAGTTGTGAATGTAACATTCAGGAATGACCACACCACCCCTGGACATGGCGCGGATCTGCCGGGCTGCTGACAGGAGAGGTTAGTCTGGTGCTTGGGAGGAGCATCCTGACACAGACCTCAGAGGGAGGGTGATGTGCCAGGACAAGCACTCTCTCGGGCCCAGGAAGAGCTGGTGGTGTTAGGGTTTGGGGCTTGTGTTTTGCTCTGTAGGAGTGATGGGATAAAGATGTCCTCGAAGCACTGAAATAATGTTTTCCTTCCGAAAGGTTCCAGAGAGGCCTGTAGCGTGGAGTCAGTGATAAGGCCCCAGGTGCTATCCTGCAAGTCTGTCTTGGCAAAGGCACCTTCTGTTTATAAGGAACCATATGTCACATCTGCCTTCACACGTCAGAATTCCCACCAGGCCTCTTATCCCCACGGATCTATATTCAAGTCGTCTCTTGATTCTCTACTTTCTTTAAGCCATCATGACAGTCAAAAGGCCTATGAAAATAAAATCTAAGTTTGTGTGTATTTGTGTGGGAAGCTAGAATATAAAAAATGCGGGAATCAGAAGATGTCCCATGGAAATGATTGGGTAATTACTACTTAGCTTCTTTCTAGTACAAAGATGAATTCCCTAATGATAGGTATTATAAGTAATTAGACAAAGCTGTTCACTTTTCAAAATTAATCATCAATCCTATTAATTATGTCTGTATTACACATTCTATTAAAGTAGCACACATAATATGAGGCCTTCACACATCAGAAGAGAAGCATTATCACTGCACTTTAGTGACTTCATCATTTATCTGAAAGGAACACAAACATTCATAATTATACTACTTTTAGTAGGAACACCCTTTTCAATTCTATCGTTGTGGGAAGAGTAAAAACGGCTACTTTACAAGATGAAAGCACGCACATTTTGTCTTTAGGGGTGTTATGACTAAAAAACAAAGAAGTCAGATTAAAGGTAGCTGTTAGGTTTTTAGAGATCCGTATTTGATTGATTTGGAAAAAAATTCACCTTCAGAGGAGACCTGCAGCCAGGGGGAGGTCAGTGCTGTAGGCGTGGAGGGGGTCCACGTAACCCTGGGAACAGATCATCTGGGTTAACAAAGAGCTGGGTTCAAACTGAGAAAGCCTAGAACAGTAGACAATGAAAGCACTGGTCCCTGGTGCCTGCTGAGAAGCCAGCGGGGGCTTTATGACATGCAGGATAATGGCCTTTCCACCTTTTCCCCTCACTAGGTGATCCGGCTTGGGATGCAGGCTTAGCCCATGGGGCATAGCTGGTAACTGCCCGCAGGTGTGCTAGTGTGGTCCCTCCGTGATGGCACACTGACAGGAAGCAAGCTGACAAGAGAGCAAGCCCCGAGTGGCCAAGGGAGCAAACTGGAGGGTCAGAAAATCCTCATGTCACAGCCATGAACTGAACCTGACTTCATAGGCTTGAAACTGCCAGAAAGGAAAGCCCCACCTGGAAGGCTACTTGCAAGAAAGTATGACACATCTACAGGTTCTTAATGACTACTTCCCGGGTGGCTCAGTGTTAAATAATTCACCTGGATTACCAAGCAGAGACGTGGGTTCCACTCCTGGGTTGGGAAGACACCCTAGAGGTGGAAATGGCAGCCCACGCCAGTAGTCTTGTCTGGGAAATCCCCGGGACAGAGGAGCCTGGCAGGCTACAGTCCCTAGGGTCACAAAGAGTTGGACACGAGTTGACAACTAAGTGACAACAACATTGACTATTTCCGTAATAAACATGTATGAAGCATTAAGATGAATATGAGGTAACCGCACACAGTACTACTCATCAAATGTTAAGACTCCCCAGTGGGTTCCCCAGAAGATACTTCATAGCTTTACACAATACAGTCACACCTGTGTCAATGTGGGAGCTAGGCAGGTATAAAAGAAACAAGATTTCCACTCTGTCACTATGAGCTTATGCGGACCACAATTTAGTCAAAGTGCGCAAATCTAATTTGAAATCAAAATTACAAATTGAGACTAAATTGGTATTCTCCTCCCCACACTAAAGAAGAATGCATCGTCTAAATGATGCAGGAATTGAAACAGGAAAATATGAAGGCAAAAGAAAAAAAAGACAAAGAACAAAGAATACTCTGACAGGCAAGTTTCTTTCCACAAGTTTCAATCTGTTAAACTGGTTTTTTGAGAAAGAGAAGTGATTTACTGTTATCACATGGAAACACATTGACTAGCTGAGCAACTTTCTAATCACATATTCACCAATTAAGTTGCAAAAGACAACAGGAATTTTTTTATCTTGAAAGGAAAACCTGAGTTTTCAACCCATGAGAAATTCACAGCTGGGTTTTTCCTCTGAAGGTAACAGAATTCTCAGGCTTCCTGGGCCCTGGTTTCTAACTGTGAGCCACGTGCCAAACTGTCTCCTTAAGGACAGAAGTCCTAGTGTTTCAATATGGTGGTTTTGGTGGTACATATCTGTCCCCTCGACCAGTGCCTTAAAGGGGTTCAGAACCCTCCCTGGATGGATCACAGCCATGAACTGAACCTGATTAGCAAACTGCCAGAAAGGAAAGCCCCACCTGGAAGGCTACGAAGTATGACACATCTACAGGTTCTTAATGACTACTTCCCGGGTGGCTCAGTGTTAAATAATTCACCTGGATTACCAAGCAGAGACGTGGGTTCCACTCCTGGGTTGGGAAGACACCCTAGAGGTGGAAATGGCAGCCCACGCCAGTAGTCTTGTCTGGGAAATCCCCAGGACAGAGGAGCCTGGCAGGCTACAGTCCCTAGGGTCACAAAGAGTTGGACACGAGTTGACAACTAAGTGACAACAACATTGACTATTTCCGTAATAAACATGTATGAAGCATTAAGATGAATATGAGGTAACCGCACACAGTACTACTCATCAAATGTTAAGACTCCCCAGTGGGTTCCCCAGAAGATACTTCATAGCTTTACACAATACAGTCACACCTGTGTCAATGTGGGAGCTAGGCAGGTATAAAAGAAACAAGATTTCCACTCTGTCACTATGAGCTTATGCGGACCACAATTTAGTCAAAGTGCGCAAATCTAATTTGAAATCAAAATTACAAATTGAGACTAAATTGGTATTCTCCTCCCCACACTAAAGAAGAATGCATCGTCTAAATGATGCAGGAATTGAAACAGGAAAATATGAAGGCAAAAGAAAAAAAAGACAAAGAACAAAGAATACTCTGACAGGCAAGTTTCTTTCCACAAGTTTCAATCTGTTAAACTGGTTTTTTGAGAAAGAGAAGTGATTTACTGTTATCACATGGAAACACATTGACTAGCTGAGCAACTTTCTAATCACATATTCACCAATTAAGTTGCAAAAGACAACAGGAATTTTTTTATCTTGAAAGGAAAACCTGAGTTTTCAACCCATGAGAAATTCACAGCTGGGTTTTTCCTCTGAAGGTAACAGAATTCTCAGGCTTCCTGGGCCCTGGTTTCTAACTGTGAGCCACGTGCCAAACTGTCTCCTTAAGGACAGAAGTCCTAGTGTTTCAATATGGTGGTTTTGGTGGTACATATCTGTCCCCTCGACCAGTGCCTTAGCTTCAGATCTCAACAGAGGTTGTGCCATTTTAAACAGACGAATGCTGCTCAGCTCTCTAAGCGGATATGCAGCCCTAAGCTGGATGGATGTCCGGATACATTTTTGGCTCCACTTACGAGCTCACAGGTAATCACAGCAGATCTAATGTCCCCGTCACTAAGAGGTGGGACAACCACAGGTCCCCACTGGCGTGGGACACTCCTGTCTACAGCCACGGTCCCCAACAGCCACCACTTGAGTCACAAAAGCACAGGCAGTCATCCTATGAAAAGTCATCCTATTTTTAAGATTCCCTAACCATGACACTAAAAAAAATCAAGCTCTGTAAAATCCGAGACCAAAAACAATTGTTTCACAATCTTTCCATCTCTTGCATACAAATGTGGAGAATAAGTGTTCACACAAAGTGGCCCCACACAGTGGCCAGAGGAGTTGTCTTGAGAAGCCTGAGTGGTGGCCAATGTACACCTGACCAACATTCACTGACTCATCTACACGGGCTGCTACAAAGCCCCGTCGGCAAGAGGATTTCTCCTCCACCTCAGGCATCCAGCCCCAATATATACACTGATTTGCATCTAGAAAGCACGCGAAAATCTTGAACAATAAATGCATGATGCCCATTATTAAGACAGCCTGCCTAATTTTCCACCTGCTAACTCTGATGATAGGCTCACGACTGCACTGAGATACGTCACTGTCTTTCACTTGACTTTATGAGTTCTACTTGAGACAAAAGCAATTAGAGAGAGTGAGAGCCCTGGGAGCTGGGGCCATGCTTGGATTACAGCAGCCAGCTGTCTCGGCCTCGCCTTCTGGATTCCAGATCAGCATCTGGCTTGTGTGCATAGGACCTGCTTGGTAGAGATGCCAGGGGTGAATACACATATGCCCTCTGCTCACAAGCGGCATCCCCGTGGGTCACACAGAGGAGAGGGCTCTGTCAGTTACTCAGGGCGTGCTCTGGGTCCCTAAGCCCTCAGCATGGACAACCTCATGGTCTAAATAGCATCAATTAAGTGTTAGCAGACAGAAGAATAACTGGGAGATTAGGTCGGTGTCTGGTATTTGGCTGATCTCAAGGTAGTGGCAAGCTTGAGGCACTCAATGTACTCTGATACGAGACGTGGAGGCTCTATGTGGACAAAAAGCACAGTTAATAACACGGTGAAGGAAGAGAGTTCTAATACTGAAAATCCCCCAGTGCAAAGGAGCCCGGTAGAACCTGACAGCGTTCTAACATCATAACATCCTCAGAAAGCATTTCTGTATTCTCCACACGTTTTATCTTGGAATACACCTTCCACATCCTGATGGGACTTACACTGGGTCTGTGTAGCATGTCAACCAGAAAAAAGGATTTAAAAATTATGAACTGGTCTAGGCCAGGAGCTGTCAGTGGAGACACAGTGGTCAGTGGGTGAGCAGAAGGATTTTTTTTTCTTGGTCTTACCTATGCAGTAGGGACAGCACTGGCCTTTTCTCAACACGGGTCTTTCACAGGATACTGAAGGGCAAGACTCCGAGTAACAGCTAATCACACTATCCATGCACACGCAGCTGGTACACACGTCTGGCTTCCAGGACTCAGCTGCCAGGAATATGTCCCCTTCATCGTTTCTGCAGTAACTAGGCACGCTGTCATTGTGGGATGAGGAAGGCTGGCGAGGTTCATCTGGAAAGGGAACAGAAGGTCAGCAGAGAGAAGCTGATGCTTCAGGGCACCCACTGTGCAACACGACGAGCCTCCCTCAGCCCCACACAGAGCGCGCCCACTCACCAGGGACTTGTGTGCCTCCTTAAAATGGGAGTCAGGAGCAAAAGCGCATGACTGACTTGGACCACGTCTGGGGTATTTAATCAAAAAATAAAGGATCCAAAAGGTCTGTTGTAGATATTCCGTCAGCTGTTTGCATAATATCCACTCTACCTTTCTTCCTTAACAAAATCCTAATTCAGGGGATGGGAGGTGGGGTGGCTGAGGACGTGGGTCACATGGGCTGGACTCCTTCCTTTCCTACACTCCTGCACAATGAGGGGTGGCCCTGTTCCCTAGCTGTGGTTAAGAGATTTACTGGCTAATCAGGATCTCTGAGAAAGCTTTACTTCCCTTCTTTTTTGTAAGTATTTTTGTTTGGTTTTGGTTTTGGCCACACCATGTATGTGGGAGCTTAGTTCCTTTACCATGGATCGAACCCACACCCCCTGCATTGGAAGTGCAGAGTTTTAGTCACTGGACTGTCAAGGAAGTCCCAGCTTTCACATTTTTAAAAGAAGGGCAAATGTGAAGCTACCTGCATCGTTCCAGCCTTCACTATGAGCATGCAGCCTGCAGCTGCATACCTGTAAGAGAGAGGCCTTGCTATCACTAAGATACTAACTCGATGGGATCAACATCTGTCTCCAAGTTCCCCAAGAGGCACAGACAAGAAACTTCTACTTGTTTAAAAACTGTAGCTGGGTTTTCTCCTATTTGCAGTCCTATGCAGTTCTAACCCATCAAACCCAAATAGATTTCCAAACTGTATGTAACATGTCAAGGTTCAGGCATTCACCGTGATGGCTGAACGATGGGGAAGTAATAAGTCCCAAGGATGCACCTACAGAGAAATCATCTGCAAGTCTTGTGTGTTTTCACTATGTAAAGACAGACCAGAGGGTCTCGAGATCCAGTAACTACTTAAAACCGGAAAGAATGTCGCCAGAAAACCCCAGATTATTTCTTTGGGTCTTGGCATTCACTGAAATGACTTGAGAAGTGTAAGCTCGAGCAGAAAGCTGATTGGGATATAACAAAGAAAAGTACGAGATGGTGAGGTTCCTAGTTTAGAAATGTCACTGAGAGGAGAGCACCTACAGCCACCTCTGCCTTGGAGAGCCTAGAAGAGTCAGGATGGTCCCACCCAGCAATCCTCTAAGAGAACGTCATTCTCCCAATGGACCCAGGAATAGAAGTAGTATCTGTTCTTCATAAAGTCTGCTCTTTAATAAACATGCAGTTATCACAGTGCTGCAGAAGCTCCAAGTGTCCCATTTTCCTTCCGTCCACCTCATGAATGCATGGTGATTCAGGGATGGGAGGTGGGGTGGCTGAGGACGTGGGTCACATGGGCTGGACTCCTTCCTTTCCTACACTCCTGCACAATGAGGTGGCCCTGTTCCCTAGCTGTGGTTAAGAGATTTACTGGCTAATCAGGATCTCTGAGAAAGCTTTACTTCCCTTCTTTTTTGTAAGTATTTTTGTTTGGTTTTGGTTTTGGCCACACCATGTATGTGGGAGCTTAGTTCCTTTACCATGGATCGAACCCACACCCCCTGCATTGGAAGTGCAGAGTTTTAGTCACTGGACTGTCAAGGAAGTCCCAGCTTTCACATTTTTAAAAGAAGGGCAAATGTGAAGCTACCTGCATCGTTCCAGCCTTCACTATGAGCATGCAGCCTGCAGCTGCATACCTGTAAGAGAGAGGCCTTGCTATCACTAAGATACTAACTCGATGGGATCAACATCTGTCTCCAATTTCCCCCAAGAGGCACAGACAAGAAACTTCTACTTGTTTAAAAACTGTAGCTGGGTTTTCTCCTATTTGCAGTCCTATGCAGTTCTAACCCATCAAACCCAAATAGATTTCCAAACTGTATGTAACATGTCAAGGTTCAGGCATTCACCGTGATGGCTGAACGATGGGGAAGTAATAAGTCCCAAGGATGCACCTACAGAGAAATCATCTGCAAGTCTTGTGTGTTTTCACTATGTAAAGACAGACCAGAGGGTCTCGAGATCCAGTAACTACTTAAAACCGGAAAGAATGTCGCCAGAAAACCCCAGATTATTTCTTTGGGTCTTGGCATTCACTGAAATGACTTGAGAAGTGTAAGCTCGAGCAGAAAGCTGATTGGGATATAACAAAGAAAAGTACGAGATGGTGAGGTTCCTAGTTTAGAAATGTCACTGAGAGGAGAGCACCTACAGCCACCTCTGCCTTGGAGAGCCTAGAAGAGTCAGGATGGTCCCACCCAGCAATCCTCTAAGAGAACGTCATTCTCCCAATGGACCCAGGAATAGAAGTAGTATCTGTTCTTCATAAAGTCTGCTCTTTAATAAACATGCAGTTATCACAGTGCTGCAGAAGCTCCAAGTGTCCCATTTTCCTTCCGTCCACCTCATGAATGCATCCGCAGCCAACAAGTTTGATGGGACAAGGGGAGTCTCTTGGCGAAGCGGGGTAGCTGCTTTGTTCTGGGCTCTGAGCCCAAAGCATGTATCTGTATCTCCTACTGCCAGGACTGAAGGCAGCAACAGCAAAAAACAGCCACTGGCTTCTACCGCTCCCAGTGTGCTCAGGTTCAGTGTTAGGAAAACCAGATCACACGCATGAGTGAAGATGGTAAGAAGGGACTGCTTTCTCAGGAACCTTGGCTGGGTCCTCCATGTCTAGGGGCCATTTCCTTTTAAGAGACTGACTGATGTTAACTTTTGATGTGGCAACTCACACAAGTCAGGACAAGGCTCTGCAAATTGCCACAAGGCTTCTGTGGGCTATGACAGCTTAGCTTTTGTCAGCAACACCCAACCTGCTGTCTGAAAGCTTAGAAGAGGGAGCAGGGACAGTGGTGATGGAATCATGAACTAGCAGCTGAAACGAATATCCTAGAGTCTGGAGGGGACCCCCAGGGACACGGGGTGTGCCGGCAGAGCTGGAGTGAGAGCCGCAGCTGAGATGCAGGGTCTGCCCCCCAGGGCAGGAGACCCATGACTGAACCCTGACCAAAGGCGCCGCCTGGGAATCTTGCCCACACTATCTTCCTTCTGTGGCCTCCTTCCATTTTCAGGAAAAAGATGAGACCCCTCTTTATACCTCTGATTCCAAATATCAACAAGTTACTGACCAGAGACATATAAATAGGTCTTTTGTGACCCAAACGCTGACTGGAGATGTTTCACTATTCACTTACATAACCAAGGGCCGGTCACAGGTAGTACTTTATACTAAAATTCCCATCACTAGTGTGGTAACTAACTGATTTTGTTCTTCACCAGTTCTTCCCCTGGTGTTCACTCTTTTTATTCCTATTCCAGCTCCCTCTCTCTCCTGTGCTGTGCTTCTCTCAAACTTTAAAATATCAAAAATGAAAGAGAATTTTAAAATGGGAAAAAGAAAGGGCTTTTTTTATAATCGTTCTTCAAGTTCCCAATTCCCTCTGCTCTTTAATAAACATGCATTCCGCTGCAGAAGCTCCAAGTGTCCCATTTTCCTTCCGTCCACCTCATGAATGCATCCGCAGCCAACAAGTTTGATGGGACAAGGGGAGTCTCTTGGCGAAGCGGGGTAGCTGCTTTGTTCTGGGCTCTGAGCCCAAAGCATGTATCTGTATCTCCTACTGCCAGGACTGAAGGCAGCAACAGCAAAAAACAGCCACTGGCTTCTACCGCTCCCAGTGTGCTCAGGTTCAGTGTTAGGAAAACCAGATCACACGCATGAGTGAAGATGGTAAGAAGGGACTGCTTTCTCAGGAACCTTGGCTGGGTCCTCCATGTCTAGGGGCCATTTCCTTTTAAGAGACTGACTGATGTTAACTTTTGATGTGGCAACTCACACAAGTCAGGACAAGGCTCTGCAAATTGCCACAAGGCTTCTGTGGGCTATGACAGCTTAGCTTTTGTCAGCAACACCCAACCTGCTGTCTGAAAGCTTAGAAGAGGGAGCAGGGACAGTGGTGATGGAATCATGAACTAGCAGCTGAAACGAATATCCTAGAGTCTGGAGGGGACCCCCAGGGACACGGGGTGTGCCGGCAGAGCTGGAGTGAGAGCCGCAGCTGAGATGCAGGGTCTGCCCCCCAGGGCAGGAGACCCATGACTGAACCCTGACCAAAGGCGCCGCCTGGGAATCTTGCCCACACTATCTTCCTTCTGTGGCCTCCTTCCATTTTCAGGAAAAAGATGAGACCCCTCTTTATACCTCTGATTCCAAATATCAACAAGTTACTGACCAGAGACATATAAATAGGTCTTTTGTGACCCAAACGCTGACTGGAGATGTTTCACTATTCACTTACATAACCAAGGGCCGGTCACAGGTAGTACTTTATACTAAAATTCCCATCACTAGTGTGGTAACTAACTGATTTTGTTCTTCACCAGTTCTTCCCCTGGTGTTCACTCTTTTTATTCCTATTCCAGCTCCCTCTCTCTCCTGTGCTGTGCTTCTCTCAAACTTTAAAATATCAAAAATGAAAGAGAATTTTAAAAATGGGAAAAAGAAAGGGCTTTTCTGTTTTCTCCCTTTACCGCCCCCTACAGGGATGCTCGGTCTTTCTTCATGAGCCCATTTCCATCCCTAGACCTTCCTCTAAATTGGGCCAGAGGAGACAGGGAGTTAAGGACAGAGGGACCGATGAGGCATCCAGGAGACACAATCACCACCACGGATGCAACTCTTTTGGCTTTATTACCGATATATCATCTGGGGACAACTTTAGGAGGCTGGGATCCAAGATTAGAGATGTGATGCAATTAAAATCATCATCAGTGCGGACCCATGAACTGGACATCAACTATGCTGGTTATGTAACGACAGAACAATAGCTTCTAGTCGGTCACTAGATAATCCAGTGTAAAAAAGACTAATCAAATGCAAGGACTTATGTTTCCTGAGCAGAAATGCTCTAAGAATATACATGCAGACAGTCAATGATTATTGACTTAAGTTTAAAAGATAGAAGATGGAGCAACAATAAAGCAACACTAGTGTACCACTAGCTTTGTAACTACTCATATACAAATTAAGTAGCTTTTGGAAAAAAGTCATATATTCTAGTATGAATTAGAATTGCTACTTTAGTTGCAAAATCAGCAACTTATGTTTAAAAGTCTGACCAATTTTCATTATATTTGTTTCGTGACCATAAATTCATCTGCGAAGGCCAGATTATCTGAGGACTGGAAAAGAAAACAATAGTACTCTTTGTACAGATGCAGTGCTGGGTACTTCATACTTTTCCATCTGAATCACTGCAGATTTGAAAAGGTGGGCATGATGCATATTTTAACAATTTCTCTGTTTAACATTTTCAAAGTATCTTCATGAAACATATATATCTTTCTATTTCAAAGGATTTTATTTCCATTATTTATCATTAACTGCTCTTCACGTTTTATAATGACAAAGATGACTTTTCACATTAGCAAAATCATTTGGAATCATCTGGTGCAGTGGAACTGTCTCTTAAGTCTGAGACTTAGGGTTAAGAAAAAGTAGAAAAACAATTTTTTGTTATGGTTGCTGTTCAAAGTCACTTCAGGTGCAAGGCAACCTGATGGCATAAACGTGTGGCTGATAAAAGGAAGTGAATTTAGGAAGCCGGCTGGCTGGGTTGTTCCTGCCGGGGATACTGGTGCCTGGATGTGGCACGTTAGCGCATGGGGCTCAACCCGGCCTGCTGGTCCAGCAGGATGACGAGGCTCAGGCCCCAGCTCCCCACTCCTGCCCAGGGCATCGCCGAGGTGCAGCCCCCGGTTACCTGGACACTGTGGGCAGCAGGAGTCCTGGGTGCGCGTGGGGTTCTGGCAGAGCAGCGGCGGGCACACCTCCGTCTCACACAGTACCCGCCCACTGTGGCAGGTGCACTGTGTACAGGTGTCAATGTGCCACGTTTCTCCCTCCACAAAGTACTCTCCCCCAGGGGCGTGGCAAATGGAGGGCGTGCTGAGCTCCGGCTTCTGCACCACAAGGTCATCTGGGGAACAAGACAAGATCCAAACAAGCAAAATCATCCAGCTGCAGTCTCACCAGCTTGGGAAGAACCTGGTGCTGTGGGTTTTGAGGGGCAGAGAAGATGAACTGGCTGTTTCTATCGGGAGGATAGGGAAAAAAACATTCCATGCAGAGAAATATATAGCAGAAGAGTTATTTTTCAGGAAGTAGTTCGAATCTGTCATCATGTAATGACAGAATCCAACGAGGTAAGTAAACAAGGACTCTCACTGTTGAAGGAAACAGGAGCCTGTCAGGGGATGTCTGTGAATGAGTAGGCTTATCTAGAATCAAGATCTCTCACTTACTGAATGCCCACTACTTTCCATGTTGAGTGCTTTACGTGTGTTTCTTCCCTTTTTCTTTTCATAAGCGATATAAACAGGTACTGTTATCCTGGTTTTCTTACGATGGAACTGAGAACTCAGACTCTTGTAAGGGTGGACGAAGGATTTGAACCTAAGACTGTGTTTGTTTGGATCATGAATATGCCTCCAGAGTAACACAACTGCCAAGTGATTTGTACTCCATCCTCTTCATTATCTCTGGGGCCTTTTAGGCTCAGAACGAAGTCCTGTTCTTGAGAAGGACACTCCCTGCTGTAGACCTGCTGCCAGCCCAGTGAGCAGGAATGTTCTCTCAGAATCTACAGTCTGAACTCTCACCTGAGATGAAACATTTATTTGGTGATAGGATCAAGAGAGGTAAATGCTGAGGGGCTGAGGTTAAGTATGAGCTCTTTCCCCAGGGGAGAGGTGATTTGGAGATCTTGGTGAGATGATAATGATGACAGAGAGGGAATTTAATGCTGAAAACATCTGAAGAGGCACGGGGAGTTGCCCTGAAGTTGTACTAGGGAAGTGAGAAGCATGTAGATATTAACGGTGTTCGTATCATCCAAACACAACAGGCATTTCACGAAGGTGCTGACAGCGGGGAGCCCCGCGGAGAGGCCGCCGGCAGACATGGTGGCGCGGCAGGCTCGTGCCCGGAGCTCAGCGGAAACCGGGCCTCAGGAGAACTGCCCTGTTTGTGCAGAGATGCTCAGAGCTGACGTCTCTGAAGAACTCGTGGCCCGCATCTTTCAAAGAGGGGTTCAGCCCGAGAGTTAGCAATACTGATGAGACACAGTGGGGTGGGCCTAGCGCCAGCTGAGAAGGTAACTTGTAATACAGCTTTGTCTCTGGGGAGCTAGTAAAGGCTGGAATTTGGACCAAGTAGACGTCTTGCAGAAAACTGACGCCAGCCAACGCACACATTCATGAGCAACTGGGCCAAACTTTCTAGTATATGAGGGGAGTAGAGAGGAAGATCATCAGAATAGAAATTGGGCTGAGATGAAATAAACGTACATTTCTCGTGGTTTATGGGAAAAGATAGAATTGTTCCAAACAGCATCCGTGCACTAATGCTGGAAAGAGGCTCCCTTTGAAAAGGACTTGGACAGGATTGACCATTGCCCTCCTTTTAAATGCAGATAACTAAGGAGAGTAGTCAGGAGGAAAAAGAGTGTGCCTGCAGGTATCTTACTCTGTGAGTTCCTTTGCTATATATATTCATGTGCCTCAAGGCATCAACATAAGTGACCAGACAGAGGGAGGTGACAGCAAGAGTGAAAGGCAGAGTAGTAAGCAAGATAGGGAGAAAATCTGAGGAACCCTATCATTTGGTGAATCTTCTATCAAAACGGTTCAGAGGAAACAGCTGATCTTTGAACAGAAGACTGGAGAAAAAGTTCTTTCAAGTAGGAGTAGGAGCCCATGAATGCAACGGTGCTGAGGTCTCTATTCAGAAAGATCTGTATATAGCAACTCACTAAAGAGTTTTGGGAAAAAACAGACCTGCACATCAGTATATGTCAATACCTGTATATTTTTTGTAAGTGTATGTCTAGATATTCACATGTCCACAATTACACACCAATACTTCTGTGCGTATTTGCACAAGAACATTTCATATCTCTGTTTAGCAGAGAAAATCTAGATTTGGTTTGACTGACTTTCAATGCTTAAGTCAATCATCTTTTCTCAGTAGTATCTTTGCATTTCCACCAGTCAGAGTTCTTCACGAGATCCAGACAGAAGGCATACGCTACACTCTCATGCCCAATACAGGGTACATGCTCAATCATATCCCTTTGCAGAGATGCTCAGAGCTGCGTCTCTGAAGAACTCGTGGCCCGCATCTTTCAAAGAGGGGTTCAGCCCGAGAGTTAGCAATACTGATGAGACACAGTGGGGTGGGCCTAGCGCCAGCTGAGAAGGTAACTTGTAATACAGCTTTGTCTCTGGGGAGCTAGTAAAGGCTGGAATTTGGACCAAGTAGACGTCTTGCAGAAAACTGACGCCAGCCAACGCACACATTCATGAGCAACTGGGCCAAACTTTCTAGTATATGAGGGGAGTAGAGAGGAAGATCATCAGAATAGAAATTGGGCTGAGATGAAATAAACGTACATTTCTCGTGGTTTATGGGAAAAGATAGAATTGTTCCAAACAGCATCCGTGCACTAATGCTGGAAAGAGGCTCCCTTTGAAAAGGACTTGGACAGGATTGACCATTGCCCTCCTTTTAAATGCAGATAACTAAGGAGAGTAGTCAGGAGGAAAAAGAGTGTGCCTGCAGGTATCTTACTCTGTGAGTTCCTTTGCTATATATATTCATGTGCCTCAAGGCATCAACATAAGTGACCAGACAGAGGGAGGTGACAGCAAGAGTGAAAGGCAGAGTAGTAAGCAAGATAGGGAGAAAATCTGAGGAACCCTATCATTTGGTGAATCTTCTATCAAAACGGTTCAGAGGAAACAGCTGATCTTTGAACAGAAGACTGGAGAAAAAGTTCTTTCAAGTAGGAGTAGGAGCCCATGAATGCAACGGTGCTGAGGTCTCTATTCAGAAAGATCTGTATATAGCAACTCACTAAAGAGTTTTGGGAAAAAACAGACCTGCACATCAGTATATGTCAATACCTGTATATTTTTTGTAAGTGTATGTCTAGATATTCACATGTCCACAATTACACACCAATACTTCTGTGCGTATTTGCACAAGAACATTTCATATCTCTGTTTAGCAGAGAAAATCTAGATTTGGTTTGACTGACTTTCAATGCTTAAGTCAATCATCTTTTCTCAGTAGTATCTTTGCATTTCCACCAGTCAGAGTTCTTCACGAGATCCAGACAGAAGGCATACGCTACACTCTCATGCCCATAATTACAGCACGGGGGTCTTTCCTGGAACAGATGACTTTTCTTTCCCCAAAGAGTCAACATAGAGATCTGTCTCATTAAATTATTCATGCCTCTTCTGTTCCAGTGGACACTGGTGGTTTTTCATGTTTAACTAACAACACAAGTGAATTAGGGAACAGTTTTCATAGAGTACACCTGGCTTGACTATGGGAAACAAAACCAGCTCCGTCATCTGCCCACTCGAGGGGCTTGGGGTCTGCCTGGAACCTTGACACCTTCATTATCATCCTGGCAGGCAGAGCTGGTGCAGACTGAGGTGCCAGCATGCAGTACCTTCCCCCTCAGGCTGGGCCTGCCTTGATGCAAGAGGCCCAGTCTCAGGTTCCCCGGTGCACCTGCTGTACAGGAGGAGGGAGATACAGAGCCAGGACTAACCAGGGGAAATACCATCACTACTCCAAAATCAGAACATACATTTCAACTTTAAAGGAAATCCAACGCAAGACTCAGGAGACTTCACGTCTCTCTGACGCACTGTTTCACTCTGGGTGAGAGAGTTAATCTCTGTGTCTGTTTTCCAAATGAAAATCTGCCTGAGTGTATTTTCCCTAACTCAGTGGCCTCCACTTGGTGGGAGAAACAATAAAAGCACACTGAGCTCTTTGGCTGAAAGGCAACAGATGAGATATTACCGTAATAAATACTGTTATGGACAAGCATAATTTGGAGTGCTGTGAATTATAAAGCTCTTCTGTTCATCTACTAACTTATCTTGATGAGCATTATTATGATTTTAAATGTTTTGGAGGTGTGGTCAGTCTAAACATCTCCATTTGGCAAGACTGCAGCGCATCTATTAATTAAAAAAAAAAAGCAATAGCCACAGACTTCAGTAACTCTCTCCCTCTCGAATATTACTTTATACATAAGAAGCTTTTATGGAATAAAATCAGCACTGAGTCCCTCCAGTTAACTGAGACATTCAGCCTTAATACTCTATTCATAGTACGGAGGGCTAGAATTTTAAGTACACAAGCCCACAAACCTGTACACAAATGGAGTTCAGAGATCAAGAGAATTGAGTTTAAACCTTCAAAAATTAGGGGAGAGTGGTTTCTGAGCTCTAAAATATTCCAGTGTTCCCTGACTAGTCACGTATCGGGCCCTGCTGACCTGTGTGGCTACTGCTGACACAAACACCAGAGAGCTGAAGTGGGTTCCCAGGGGTGCCCCCTGCACTACCCCTGGAAGTTACAGGAGTGACAAGGCCCTGCAAGGCAGAGATTGCTTGCTTAGGGAGTGCACGAGACGCCAGCCAGCGTTTACCTGAACAGGACGGGCAGCAGTGTCCCGGGTGAATGGCGGGGTTGCCGCAGGCAGGCACCGGGCAGGTGATCAGAGCACACATTTCCCGCCCGCTGTGACAGTAGCACTCCCGACACCCGTCGTGCCAGCTCTCTTCGTTTTTATGATGATGGCCGTCCATGGACAGACACGTGCGGACGGGACAGGTGGCCCGGCGGAAGCAGGGACCTCTGGACAGACAGAAGGCAGCCTGGTAAAGACGCAGCGACTGCATAGGAGAAACTGCCTGCAGTGTCCTGACAGGCTGTGCGACCCAGCCACCAAAAATCCCATCTCCAGAGCACAGTTTGTGATACGGGAAAAGATCATGAAAAGAATGTAAGTTAATAAGCCTCATTTTGAACAATGCAAATTGATGCCTCTCCTACTGGCAGGCTTCTGACCGATGCTTCCTCCTCTCACTCTACCTTCTCACATATGCTCAGTCATGTCCAACTCTTTGTGACCCTGTGGACGGTAGCCCTCCAGGCTCTTCTACTCATGGGATATCCCAGGCAAGAATACTAGAATGGGCTGCCATTTCCTCCTCCAGGGGGACTCTCCAACCCAAATGAGTTTTTTTTTCAGTAACTCTCTTCAAGACTGCAGCATCTATTAAAAAAAAGCAATAGCCACAGACTTCAGTAACTCTCCTCGAATATTACTTTATACATAAGAAGCTTTTATGGAATAAAATCAGCACTGAGTCCCTCCAGTTAACTGAGACATTCAGCCTTAATACTCTATTCATAGTACGGAGGGCTAGAATTTTAAGTACACAAGCCCACAAACCTGTACACAAATGGAGTTCAGAGATCAAGAGAATTGAGTTTAAACCTTCAAAAATTAGGGGAGAGTGGTTTCTGAGCTCTAAAATATTCCAGTGTTCCCTGACTAGTCACGTATCGGGCCCTGCTGACCTGTGTGGCTACTGCTGACACAAACACCAGAGAGCTGAAGTGGGTTCCCAGGGGTGCCCCCTGCACTACCCCTGGAAGTTACAGGAGTGACGAGGCCCTGCAAGGCAGAGATTGCTTGCTTAGGGAGTGCACGAGACGCCAGCCAGCGTTTACCTGAACAGGACGGGCAGCAGTGTCCCGGGTGAATGGCGGGGTTGCCGCAGGCAGGCACCGGGCAGGTGATCAGAGCACACATTTCCCGCCCGCTGTGACAGTAGCACTCCCGACACCCGTCGTGCCAGCTCTCTTCGTTTTTATGATGATGGCCGTCCATGGACAGACACGTGCCGGACGGGACAGGTGGCCCGGCGGAAGCAGGGACCTCTGGACAGACAGAAGGCAGCCTGGTAAAGACGCAGCGACTGCATAGGAGAAACTGCCTGCAGTGTCCTGACAGGCTGTGCGACCCAGCCACCAAAAATCCCATCTCCAGAGCACAGTTTGTGATACGGGAAAAGATCATGAAAAGAATGTAAGTTAATAAGCCTCATTTTGAACAATGCAAATTGATGCCTCTCCTACTGGCAGGCTTCTGACCGATGCTTCCTCCTCTCACTCTACCTTCTCACATATGCTCAGTCATGTCCAACTCTTTGTGACCCTGTGGACGGTAGCCCTCCAGGCTCTTCTACTCATGGGATATCCCAGGCAAGAATACTAGAATGGGCTGCCATTTCCTCCTCCAGGGGGTCTTTCCAACCCAGCGATCGAACCTGCATCTCCTGCACTAGTCGGTGGATTCTTTACCACGGAGCCACCTGGCATTTATACAACAAACACTGATTGATTTCATTGCGAATGTAACACACATGTTTAATATATGCAGAATAATTACTCTACAAATCATCCAATGGGGAAATCCTGGGGCCCCCAGCAATTTAGCAGACTTTTGCTCAGCAGAACAACTGATGCAATGACTAGACTTATTTACTCTAAGCCCCGAAAAACACTCTTCAGGTGTTAACTGTCCAACTCTGAAAACACACAGAAGAAATTTTAGGATCTTTTATTGCTTCATCTATGGCTCATGTAGATGACCAAAACCAAGTGGGGTGGCCAGTGGGGCTGGAGCTGGGGTAAAGGTTCACACAGCTTCAGGAATGTCCCTGAAGGTACACCCTTAGGACCAAAGATACGCCTTGGACTCGCACCTCGACACAACTGGAGGCTGGCATGTGCTTATTCAACCAAAATCTATATTCTCAGGGAAAACTCTGTTACCGAGAAAATACAGACTGTTTAGCCTCACTCACCCTCAACAAAGGGCTTTGAAAAGGGACTTTTGCTGTACTAATCATCTTGATCCACTGCTGGACAGATGGAGACTCTATGGAAGTCAAGATAAAGGTGCTTGAGGCTAAAGTTTCTGAGACAAGTAAAACTGACGAGCTAAGACGTGGTTTAATCTGGCCAATGGGTTGCACATTACTTTAAGTTCTCTTGTGAGCTCCTATTCCCTTGAGGTGAAAGCACAGAAGATAGTCCCCTAAAGAGTGACAGTGGTGTCCCAGTGGACGCCGACTGGCAAAACTGTTACCCCGACAGGCTCTCCTTCACCTGGTTTCTGGGGAAAGGGCAGGCACAGACACTTACCTCTGCACTTGCAGATAAGACAGCCATGACTGTCCTTCTGGAAACCCAAGGGGCAGATCTTACTGCACTGGAGCTCGGGGCATTTCTTACAGCGGCAGATATCACAGCCATGCTTATTCTTCCTGGGTAATGAAAATTTTGTCAGAGGTCAGAAAATCTGAATGTCTCAAATGACACCCAAGTGCCCACTCCAGAGGTCACTCAAGTTATACCGTCACTAAGCAGAATGGCTTGACCGGCTTCCCTCAAAGCCTCTGGAGGGATGTGAGTAGCCCCACTGTGGTCATGACCACCGACTGCTCGTGGCTGAATTGTCCAAGCACAGAGGGGTCACTACGATGTGATGGTCAGAATCTCAATGACATGACTGTTGTTTTAATTAGGCAAAATGGTACAAAGTGCAAAAAGATGAACGTGCAGCTCCATGAATAAGAAGGTAAAGAACACCTGGCTGGTCAGTGCTGGAGGCCAGCATTCAGGGCAGAAGTCCTTTTTTGACCGGGACCACTGCCTTCCTCACATGATCTCATTCTCTGGAGAAATTTCAGATACTAGTAAAATTCACTGAGATATCCACAGAATCTTCCAGCAGATAGAGGGAGAGCTTAAGGATACACAGGCCTGGGAAGGCTATACAAATGCTGGTGAAGAATAAAACATCTGAGGAGTCCTACAGTGAATGTCTGGCAATTATTTCATGAATCAGAAAAGAATAGCATTTGAAAAATGTTCTATCCATGGGACATGACCAAAGCACAGAGATGAAAGGAAAAACAGTAGATGAAGAAGGTTTTTCCCCTTTAATAAACTAGAGTGCTCAAATTCTGTGCTAATCAGCAAGGTGATATTAAATAAATATGTTTATTAACCTATCACAATGATTCAAGTGGACAAAAAACATTTTTAGCAATAATTCCTTGTTTTCTCAAAAAGGAGAATGACCCTGTCTAGTACAAAAGGCGTTCATTCACTCTTCTCTGCCTTCTGCTTACTATCTGCAGCTCTGAGTCGACTCTTAGGCTTAACATATCCTCTATAAGCTTTGGCCTAGTTGGGCTTCCTGGGTCACAGAGAAGGAGGAGCACAGAAGATAGTCCCTAAAGAGTGACAGTGGTGTCCCAGTGGACGCCATGCTTACCCCTCCTGCGGTAACTTGCAGATAAGACAGCCATGACTGTCCTTCTGGAAACCCAAGGGCAGATCTTACTGCACTGGAGCTCGGGGCATTTCTTACAGCGGCAGATATCACAGCCATGCTTATTCTTCCTGGGTAATGAAAATTTTGTCAGAGGTCAGAAAATCTGAATGTCTCAAATGACACCCAAGTGCCCACTCCAGAGGTCACTCAAGTTATACCGTCACTAAGCAGAATGGCTTGACCGGCTTCCCTCAAAGCCTCTGGAGGGATGTGAGTAGCCCCACTGTGGTCATGACCACCGACTGCTCGTGGCTGAATTGTCCAAGCACAGAGGGGTCACTACGATGTGATGGTCAGAATCTCAATGACATGACTGTTGTTTTAATTAGGCAAAATGGTACAAAGTGCAAAAAGATGAACGTGCAGCTCCATGAATAAGAAGGTAAAGAACACCTGGCTGGTCAGTGCTGGAGGCCAGCATTCAGGGCAGAAGTCCTTTTTTGACCGGGACCACTGCCTTCCTCACATGATCTCATTCTCTGGAGAAATTTCAGATACTAGTAAAATTCACTGAGATATCCACAGAATCTTCCAGCAGATAGAGGGAGAGCTTAAGGATACACAGGCCTGGGAAGGCTATACAAATGCTGGTGAAGAATAAAACATCTGAGGAGTCCTACAGTGAATGTCTGGCAATTATTTCATGAATCAGAAAAGAATAGCATTTGAAAAATGTTCTATCCATGGGACATGACCAAAGCACAGAGATGAAAGGAAAAACAGTAGATGAAGAAGGTTTTTCCCCTTTAATAAACTAGAGTGCTCAAATTCTGTGCTAATCAGCAAGGTGATATTAAATAAATATGTTTATTAACCTATCACAATGATTCAAGTGGACAAAAAACATTTTTAGCAATAATTCCTTGTTTTCTCAAAAAGGAGAATGACCCTGTCTAGTACAAAAGGCGTTCATTCACTCTTCTCTGCCTTCTGCTTACTATCTGCAGCTCTGAGTCGACTCTTAGGCTTAACATATCCTCTATAAGCTTTGGCCTAGTTGGGCTTCCTGGGTCACAGAGAAGGAGGAGTTAAGTATCTATCCTCAGGTTTCAACCCAGGGAGCCCTAAACAGCAACAGTGGTGTTCAGCTGAAAAAAAGAAACCCTGTTCTTTCTCATGTTGGACAAATTAAGAGGTTCTAAAAGAAGACAGCCTGGTGGGAAACCCTTGGTTATATAACCAACCAAGTGACAAACTAGAATCTGCTAAGTGAAATGAGAACTGGACACCAGGGCCTACATATTTACATCACTATAACGAAAAAAATGAATTAAATGAATGGTTCATACTCACGTTATAGACTATGCCATTTTTGAACCCTAACAAGACTTTAATGGAACTGTTTGTTCAGTCATTTATTCACCCATCCGTTCCCTCTCTCCCCGCGCCCCCTTCCCTTCTGTGAGCATCTGCTGCTTCAACACAGTTAACCATCCACTCAGCAGGTGCACATGAGGATCATCCTAATATTCCCATGGGGTGTCTGGGCAAGATTTCTCCTTCAGAGGCTGTCCTTGAAACACACATGCTAGCTAATGGAGCATTCACTTACCTACAACAGTCAATTTGGTCCTCCCAGAATGTGCTTTCTGACAGGAGAATCGAGAGGAATCTATAAGAGGCTCCTCTCCAAAATGAAGTCTGGATTTGAATGCAGCCTAGGTTCTGAACTGGCATAATGCTGCAGCAAGTGGCTGTAGCTACTAGTATGATAATACCATTTTATTCTATATTAGCAGGTAAGCTAAGAAATAACTCTTTTTACTAGCATCATATTCATATTTTAGGATTAAGAACTATGATGACTTATTACTTCACTTGGGGAATTTTAAAGAATAATGTCCCCAACTTAATTATCCAATTAAATTTAAGGTTCCCCTCTCCCTACTAAACGCACATTTCTAGAAGGAAGAATAAAAACAATGATGCTGGGCAAGAGATGATGGCTCTAAGTCCTTTATGGTACCAGCACTATATAAACATATTCCAAAAAACTGGAAGAGGAGAGAGACTAACATGGAAGGAACCAAGGTAGGAATGAGGAAGCAAAATCCTGAAAGGCCACTTTTAAGGAACCAACTTGACATTAAGACAGCAGATGCTAAGACAGCCACTAAAGTAACAAATGTGAAATGTCTATTTTACCCCTAGAGAAATAATCTTAATTTTCATGGGATTTGAATCAATCAAGAATATTTGAAAATATAAGTCGTAGTTCTTATGTCTAAGGAAATCCATAAAATCTACTGTTACTAAACGAAAGAACAGTATAAACTGTAGACAGGCATCAAGGTAAGATAGGGACGCAGGTAATGCTGGCTGGTAAGGGTGCTCTATATAGGAATTCAGTAGCTTGACAGCTACTGACTCTTCCGAAAGTATACAGTAAATAGGTTATCACGAAACAGTTGCTGGGGCAGTTGAGCAGAGTTGAAGCGTTTACAACACCGGGACCTCACGGCAGGTCCACTCGCAGCCGTGCCCAAAGGCCCTGCCCATGAGGACACCCTACACAACAGGTCCCAAGGGCAGTGTTATAACAAGGCTCTGGCCTAGCTTCCAAAAAGAGTAAAACCTGACTCTTATCCTTGATCATACTTCCTTTGCTGCTTCCTGATTCCTCTAACAGAGATATTCTGGACTCAGTACAAAGATGATTCATTCATACACGCGCACGTGAGACAGCCTCCGAAAACAGGTAACACATTCTGTCAAGTCACTGATAATTAAAAAGAGCTCTTTTTAAAATTTCGATATACGTACAGATATCCAAGTGGACAATACTTGTCACAGATGACGGGTTTGCACTTCCTGGGGCGTGGGCGGCACTGACAGATCTCACAGCCGTGGGCATCGGTCAGGAAGCCGGAGGGGCAGTCCAAGGTGCAGCCTCGTTTGAGGCCCGTGCAAAGCTCCTCCCCTGTGAAGACACCGACAGCATGTTTTTCCAAAGATGAATGGAACAGAACACATGGATGCTTCAATGCCTTCCAATCTTCCACAGATGGAAGTTCCCAGTTTACCACAGCATCAGCAATGGTTAAAAATTAAAGATGGCTCTAAGTCCTTTATGGTACCAGCCAAAAAAAAGGAGGAGAGACTAACATGGAAGGAACCAAGGTAGGAATGAGGAAGCAAAATCCTGAAAGGCCACTTTTAAGGAACCAACTTGACATTAAGACAGCAGATGCTAAGACAGCCACTAAAGTAACAAATGTGAAATGTCTATTTTACCCCTAGAGAAATAATCTTAATTTTCATGGGATTTGAATCAATCAAGAATATTTGAAAATATAAGTCGTAGTTCTTATGTCTAAGGAAATCCATAAAATCTACTGTTACTAAACGAAAGAACAGTATAAACTGTAGACAGGCATCAAGGTAAGATAGGGACGCAGGTAATGCTGGCTGGTAAGGGTGCTCTATATAGGAATTCAGTAGCTTGACAGCTACTGACTCTTCCGAAAGTATACAGTAAATAGGTTATCACGAAACAGTTGCTGGGGCAGTTGAGCAGAGTTGAAGCGTTTACAACACCGGGACCTCACGGCAGGTCCACTCCCGCAGCCGTGCCCAAAGGCCCTGCCCATGAGGACACCCTACACAACAGGTCCCAAGGGCAGTGTTATAACAAGGCTCTGGCCTAGCTTCCAAAAAGAGTAAAACCTGACTCTTATCCTTGATCATACTTCCTTTGCTGCTTCCTGATTCCTCTAACAGAGATATTCTGGACTCAGTACAAAGATGATTCATTCATACACGCGCACGTGAGACAGCCTCCGAAAACAGGTAACACATTCTGTCAAGTCACTGATAATTAAAAAGAGCTCTTTTAAATTACGATATACGTACAGATATCCAAGTGGACAATACTTGTCACAGATGACGGGTTTGCACTTCCTGGGGCGTGGGCGGCACTGACAGATCTCACAGCCGTGGGCATCGGTCAGGAAGCCGGAGGGGCAGTCCAAGGTGCAGCCTCGTTTGAGGCCCGTGCAAAGCTCCTCCCCTGTGAAGACACCGACAGCATGTTTTTTCCAAAGATGAATGGAACAGAACACATGGATGCTTCAATGCCTTCCAATCTTCCACAGATGGGAAGTTCCCAGTTTACCACAGCATCAGCAATGGTTAAAAATTAAAGATGGTACTATTTCACAGTTATCAGAACATAGCTTCATAACTTCACGTTTTGGTATTAATATTCAGAACAAAGTTCAACTCTTAATAATAGACTTCTGACGTTACTTCAACCTAGGGCTGAAGATCAGGCTGTGAATCAAGATGCGGATAAAACAGAGTATGTTCTGTCATGAAATTTACTCTTATCAGTCACTTCAAATCACTGATGACCATTTATTATTCATATGTGAGAACTGGAACCTTACACTCCAGATTTCATTATGTACTTCGTTCTGACTGCACGCCCACGAGAAGCACATTCTTAAATGTTCACACACGTTTACTTGTATGAGTTCTGGGTCTGACCACATGATGCTGTGTACTATATGCAGAATGAAGGACTGCTTACCCTTTCTTGAAAAGGTTTATTTCTAATAACATAATCTAAAGTGAAATAATCAGTATTTCAATTAGATATTTTTTACCCATCACCGACAAATATTCAGATATTTAGATACACTTTAGTTAACTGACAAAAAACGTATGTGCCGAAGAAATTCCTAGATTAATATTTAACTATCCACTATTTGAAACTCTCCACTATCGGAACTCTCCCCTGTTGGCAGAATCTGGAGGGGTGAATCTGGCAGAAATGGTCCTCTGTGAGTTTCTCATAACTTCCTCTAGAAGGGGGAAAAGGGGAAGAATAAATGGTGGCTGGCACAGGAAACTTCTATTAGCTTAATGGAAATCTTCCAAAGGAATCTTAAAAGGTATGATGATGTAGGGTATGTACAAGAGTCATATAAACAATAAAAATGTTAAGGTAGGGCTTTCCTGGTGGACCAGTGGGTAAAGATTCTGCCTTTCGGTGCAAGGTACACCTGTTTGATCCCTGGCCTGGGAGGATCCCATGTGCAGCGGAGCAGATGGACCAGTGTGTCCAATTAGGAGCCAGGGCTCAGAGCCAGTGCTAGGCAACGAGAAAGGCCACTGCAAAGGGAGGCCCACACATCATGCCAAAGAATAAAAAGATGGATGAAAATAAAAATATAAATAAAACAGGCATGATGGGGAAAAAGAAAAAAATAACACAAAAAAAAATGTTCAAAAAAAAAAGCTAAGGTAAAGAAGAAAAGCATGCTTGGTGATGTAATAAAGAAAGTTGAGATTTGTCTAAACTAAGTGCAGAATCTGAAAGAAAACAGAATTTAAAGTGGCAGATATGATGATGACAAGAGCGTGACAATATTTTACTAGTTTTGTGTGAACTGGTAAACTGGGAAGCAGAGACTACTTTTGTTGGAATAATAAATGCATTTTATGTGGATATCCCTTAAGCATAAATATTGTAAACAATGCACCCATTATCAGGAGAAACAGAACACATTCGTCCCTTCCACACACAAATCTTATAATCTAAAATTAAACCTTAACTACAATTTATAATGGACTAATGTTTTACATAAATATTTTAAGATAGAATCTTTTGTGACTCTTAGCTGGCAATACTTGCATATTTAATTTGCTATCTTTGAAAAAGGATAATGTGATTTACGGTATCATTTTCTAGTTTGTCATCATCATAAACCTTTCATTACCCATATTTAATATAACCTCATGGGTCTGTATCACACTGTGAATTCACGCAACTGATTACTAATTTGCATCCTTAAAAGCGATATTCTAAATGGCTTTTTTTAAAATTGAACTATCCACTATTTAAACTCCACTATCGGAACTCTCCCCTGTTGGCAGAATCTGGAGGGGTGAATCTGGCAGAAATGGTCCTCTGTGAGTTTCTCATAACTTCCTCTAGAAGGGGGAAAAGGGGAAGAATAAATGGTGGCTGGCACAGGAAACTTCTATTAGCTTAATGGAAATCTTCCAAAGGAATCTTAAAAGGTATGATGATGTAGGGTATGTACAAGAGTCATATAAACAATAAAAATGTTAAGGTAGGGCTTTCCTGGTGGACCAGTGGGTAAAGATTCTGCCTTTCGGTGCAAGGTACACCTGTTTGATCCCTGGCCTGGGAGGATCCCATGTGCAGCGGAGCAGATGGACCAGTGTGTCCAATTAGGAGCCAGGGCTCAGAGCCAGTGCTAGGCAACGAGAAAGGCCACTGCAAAGGGAGGCCCACACATCATGCCAAAGAATAAAAAGATGGATGAAAATAAAAATATAAATAAAACAGGCATGATGGGGAAAAAGAAAAAAATAACACAAAAAAAAATGTTCAAAAAAAAAAGCTAAGGTAAAGAAGAAAAGCATGCTTGGTGATGTAATAAAGAAAGTTGAGATTTGTCTAAACTAAGTGCAGAATCTGAAAGAAAACAGAATTTAAAGTGGCAGATATGATGATGACAAGAGCGTGACAATATTTTACTAGTTTTGTGTGAACTGGTAAACTGGGAAGCAGAGACTACTTTTGTTGGAATAATAAATGCATTTTATGTGGATATCCCTTAAGCATAAATATTGTAAACAATGCACCCATTATCAGGAGAAACAGAACACATTCGTCCCTTCCACACACAAATCTTATAATCTAAAATTAAACCTTAACTACAATTTATAATGGACTAATGTTTTACATAAATATTTTAAGATAGAATCTTTTGTGACTCTTAGCTGGCAATACTTGCATATTTAATTTGCTATCTTTGAAAAAGGATAATGTGATTTACGGTATCATTTTCTAGTTTGTCATCATCATAAACCTTTCATTACCCATATTTAATATAACCTCATGGGTCTGTATCACACTGTGAATTCACGCAACTGATTACTAATTTGCATCCTTAAAAGCGATATTCTAAATGGCTCATTTAGAATTTTACAATTATATGACTTGAAAGGTCATCATTTTTCATCACTTCCCCATTATTTCGGAGATGATGAAGGAGGGAGAAGACCTGCATCGCCACACTTTTCTTTCTCTGACATCAAGGTCTAAGTTGTGAATCCATTTTGCTATTGCAGCGGTTTTTTTGACATCAAGTAGATGACGTTGGGAAATAGATGAATTAAAAATACTCTGAGGGGGGCTTCCCTGGTGGTCCAGTGGGTAAGGACACTGCCTTGCAGTGCAAGGGGCTCCAGTTCGATCCCTGGCCTGGGAAGATCCCATGTGCCATGGAGCAGCTGGACCGATGTGTCCAATTATGAGCCAGCGCTCTGGAGCGACAGAGGCCACTGCGATGGGAGGCCCACACGGGTCAAAGAACAAAGATGGATGAAAATAGATAAATGAAAGACAAATAGAAGTGGCCCGCCCCCCTGCCCCAAAATGTAGATAGTAAGATGCTAAAAGACTGATGTCATTTAATTTATAAGATATAATTTACTACATATAGTACCTATAATAAGCTGAAATGCAGTATGTATGAGAGCAAACATTTTGCTTGTATGGATAAAGTTAGATTTTTGGTAGCTTATCCGAATGATTTTAGTTTTAACTGCTATTTCTACTAAGCATTCTTAAGTGCTCTCCACCATGTTTCTTATGTCTTTAAAAAATGAGTCAGAGACTGCTTAAATTCCCTCTATGCCCTTGATGCATTACGTTGCTTGGCCATGTTATAAGAAATGTTATTTATTACAGGTTAAAAATGCAAAACTCAACATGCTCAAATGAAAGAATTCTTTGTTATATACTGTCCATGTTCTTTTTAAAGGTTTTTTGATGTGAACCATTTTTTAAAGTCCTTATTGAATTTGTTGCAATATTGCTTCTGCTTTATGTTTTTGTTTTTTTGACCCTGAGGCATGTGGGATCCTGACTTCCTGACCAGGGATCAAACCTGCAAACCCCTGCACTGGAGGGCAAAGTCTTAACTACTGGACCACCAGGAAGTTCCTCCATGTTCTTTTTAAGGATGTGTTTCTACTGGGTTTTGATTTCAATCTTTAAGTGACTGTCTATAATATACTTGATTATAATGCAATAGCATTATAATAGCATAAAACCAACACTATCAACACATTACCAGTATTGGTCACAGGTAAGGGCCACTGTTATGTTTTTCATACTCCTAGTTCTTGGCATATAGTAGGCACTCAATACATGCTGGATGGATGAAAGAAAGAACAAATAAGCAAACAACAAATCAGTAACAAGGGCCAAAAAGTTATTTGGTGCTGGTCTTAATTTTAAGAAAGAAATCTTGATGGTCTATACATATAGTCTAACCCCTAATGGAAAACCTGGGTATAGATGGTTAGGATCAATGCATGTCAAACAGGCTTAGTGGAATTATGAGCCAGCGCTCTGAGCGACAGAGGCCACTGCGATGGGAGGCCCACACGGGTCAAAGAACAAAGATGGATGAAAATAGATAAATGAAAGACAAATAGAAGTGGCCCGCCCCCCTGCCCCAAAATGTAGATAGTAAGATGCTAAAAGACTGATGTCATTTAATTTATAAGATATAATTTACTACATATAGTACCTATAATAAGCTGAAATGCAGTATGTATGAGAGCAAACATTTTGCTTGTATGGATAAAGTTAGTTTTTTGGTAGCTTATCCGAATGATTTTAGTTTTAACTGCTATTTCTACTAAGCATTCTTAAGTGCTCTCCACCATGTTTCTTATGTCTTTAAAAAATGAGTCAGAGACTGCTTAAATTCCCTCTATGCCCTTGATGCATTACGTTGCTTGGCCATGTTATAAGAAATGTTATTTATTACAGGTTAAAAATGCAAAACTCAACATGCTCAAATGAAAGAATTCTTTGTTATATACTGTCCATGTTCTTTTTAAAGGTTTTTTGATGTGAACCATTTTTTAAAGTCCTTATTGAATTTGTTGCAATATTGCTTCTGCTTTATGTTTTTGTTTTTTTGACCCTGAGGCATGTGGGATCCTGACTTCCTGACCAGGGATCAAACCTGCAAACCCCTGCACTGGAGGGCAAAGTCTTAACTACTGGACCACCAGGAAGTTCCTCCATGTTCTTTTTAAGGATGTGTTTCTACTGGGTTTTGATTTCAATCTTTAAGTGACTGTCTATAATATACTTGATTATAATGCAATAGCATTATAATAGCATAAAACCAACACTATCAACACATTACCAGTATTGGTCACAGGTAAGGGCCACTGTTATGTTTTTCATACTCCTAGTTCTTGGCATATAGTAGGCACTCAATACATGCTGGATGGATGAAAGAAAGAACAAATAAGCAAACAACAAATCAGTAACAAGGGCCAAAAAGTTATTTGGTGCTGGTCTTAATTTTAAGAAAGAAATCTTGATGGTCTATACATATAGTCTAACCCCTAATGGAAAACCTGGGTATAGATGGTTAGGATCAATGCATGTCAAACAGGCTTTAGTGGAATGTAGAAAAATAACGTAAAGGTGAGATTTAGAAAAATTCATACTTCTCATGTAGCTGCAATGGGCAAAAGAACATACTTAGCCATCTTTCAATACAAGGGACTTTCTCTTTCCTAAAGTCAGGTGAAAGAGACTGAGAGTATTCGAGGGTTAAAATGAAAAGGCAAAAGAAAAGCTTGTTTGCGTGTGTGTCCTCAGAGCACAGGAAGAACCGGAGGCAGGTTGATGTGGGAACAAAGGAGGGGAAGCTGGGGGCTTTCCACGTCAGCCGGCTCCAGCTGACTCATAAAAGCATGTTATAAAACCGCTATTGTGTAGTGTAAACAATTACCATATGTCAGGTACTAGAGCTAGCTCTGCATTCATTAATCAGTTGTCCTCAAAATAACCCATTAGTTTGGTATTACTACCTTCCCTTTACAGACGAGGACATAGAGGCTCTAAGAAACAAAACCCCCTGCCCTGATCACCCACATAACAAGTCAGTCTGATGCCAGAGCTCAGGAGGAAAGCTGGGTCTGTACAATCACAAGACTCTTGACAACCGAGGACGTGGCAGTTGGATTTAATTTGACTCACCGTCCAAAGGTGTCAAGTAATCAGGATTGCTAATAGAAGAGGATGAGAGCAGAATGCTCTATGGCTTTGTCATATACCTTCTGTGTACTTCTGCTTGTATGAGAGAGACAAAATGACAAATTCGAGTTGACACAAAACACAACGGTCTCCTGCGCCTATTTCCTCCTATGTGTTAATGAATTGGAGGGGCAAAGCAAGTCGTATGCATGAATATTCCTTTTACAAAGCCAGAAAGCAACTGAACACAAAGACAGGCAGAGCAAAATTTTCCTGATAGTCTTAACTTGCAAAAAGCCAAGCAGATGTTTCTGACTGGCTCTAGTGACAACAGAGGGAAATCGCTTCTTTGACTTTAACTAGGAAGGGCTCCCTGTGACTCAGCAGCAGTCTTACATTAAGTGTGCCCCCAGTAGCCACAAGTTGGTAACAGCAAAGCCCAGGTGAAGACGATAGGTGCGGTGATTAGGCACAATGAAACAGAAATTTTTAGATTTCAAAAAGTTCAGGAAAAAAAATCGGGTATGCTCCCATGATCAGAAAGGATGTACAGCTTAAGAGATATGGGAAGGATTAAAATACAAATTTTTTGTGATACAATCACCAATTATCCTGGGGTCAAAAAACCCAAGTTGACCATTTAAACCAACAAACATGGCTGACAAAGAAGCTTCCTAGTGAACTTGGCCTTCCAAAGGGAGGTATCAAAGGCAGAGAGGTAGATAACAGGGCCTGGCCCGCCTCTGAACAGTAACAAGTGTTGGCAGGAAGACAGCCCCTGACGGGTGGAGGCTCATGGGAAATTTAAAGTTGGGAACCAGTGTCATCACAAGTTTGATAACCTCCCCTTCAGCACTCACCCCAGCCGGCAGACAGAGTGACAGTAACAAGTAACTGAGAAAGTTGAACCATGCAACTCCTACTGAGTATCTGTCTTCATCAAAAATATTAGAAAGTGTTGAACAATTAAATTGAAGAGGAACACAGAGCCCAAGAAAACTTATAAATCAGAAGATGATCATCTCTACATTAACTGAGTCCAACTCTCTGAGCCAAGAGTAATTATATACCTAGAGGCTCACAGAGAACCTCTTGATTACAGAAGCACTGTCCATATTTGGAGACATCAGAGAGAAAGGAGATTTCAGAAAACTAAAAAAGGCCAAATCACGATTCAAAAGGGGCAAAGGATTTTAATACTACAAGAACTAAGCTTGACATTCATGACCGAAAATTCTGCAGAAAGAACGTTTAAACATAAGATATGCAAAATTTTAGGAAAGCAGGCAGTGACTACCAGGAGGCAGTACAGGTTCACGAAAAACAACCCATATCCTATTAATTTTATTTCATGTTTAAAGTAGGGTTTCCAGCAGAGGAATGTTGCAAATAGAACGCTTTTGATCTTAGATAAGATACAGGTCAGGAGTTTCCAGATTTCCTAGTGGAGATGTAGCTGATATGATGTTAGCTGAGATACCCTCATAGAAAAAGTAAGGATTATGCTCAAAGTCGTTTTGCAGGAAGGTTTTCAGTGCTAACAGGGCTCTGTCCTTGGTTCTGTTCAATTTATTTGAGTGCAGTACAGAAACAGTAATTGTAGATTTCAAAAAGTTCAGGAAAAAAAATCGGGTATGCTCCCATGATCAGAAAGGATGTACAGCTTAAGAGATATGGGAAGGATTAAAATACAAATTTTTTGTGATACAATCACCAATTATCCTGGGGTCAAAAAACCCAAGTTGACCATTTAAACCAACAAACATGGCTGACAAAGAAGCTTCCTAGTGAACTTGGCCTTCCAAAGGGAGGTATCAAAGGCAGAGAGGTAGATAACAGGGCCTGGCCCGCCTCTGAACAGTAACAAGTGTTGGCAGGAAGACAGCCCCTGACGGGTGGAGGCTCATGGGAAATTTAAAGTTGGGAACCAGTGTCATCACAAGTTTGATAACCTCCCCTTCAGCACTCACCCCAGCCGGCAGACAGAGTGACAGTAACAAGTAACTGAGAAAGTTGAACCATGCAACTCCTACTGAGTATCTGTCTTCATCAAAAATATTAGAAAGTGTTGAACAATTAAATTGAAGAGGAACACAGAGCCCAAGAAAACTTATAAATCAGAAGATGATCATCTCTACATTAACTGAGTCCAACTCTCTGAGCCAAGAGTAATTATATACCTAGAGGCTCACAGAGAACCTCTTGATTACAGAAGCACTGTCCATATTTGGAGACATCAGAGAGAAAGGAGATTTCAGAAAACTAAAAAAGGCCAAATCACGATTCAAAAGGGGCAAAGGATTTTAATACTACAAGAACTAAGCTTGACATTCATGACCGAAAATTCTGCAGAAAGAACGTTTAAACATAAGATATGCAAAATTTTAGGAAAGCAGGCAGTGACTACCAGGAGGCAGTACAGGTTCACGAAAAACAACCCATATCCTATTAATTTTATTTCATGTTTAAAGTAGGGTTTCCAGCAGAGGAATGTTGCAAATAGAACGCTTTTGATCTTAGATAAGATACAGGTCAGGAGTTTCCAGATTTCCTAGTGGAGATGTAGCTGATATGATGTTAGCTGAGATACCCTCATAGAAAAAGTAAGGATTATGCTCAAAGTCGTTTTGCAGGAAGGTTTTCAGTGCTAACAGGGCTCTGTCCTTGGTTCTGTTCAATTTATTTGAGTGCAGTGATTTAGATGAGAACACATAAATTATGCTTATTTAATATAAACTGAGAGGCATAGCTTCCCAGTTGGCGTTGGTGGTAAACAGACTGTTTGCCAAGGCAGGAGACCTAACAGTCGCAAGTTTGATTCCTAGGTTGGGAAGATCCCCTGGAGAAGGAAATAGCAACCCTCTCCAGTATTCTTGCCTGGACAATCCCATGGACAGAGAAGGCTTGTGGGCTACAGTCCACAGAGTCAGACATGACTGAAGTAACTTAGCATATGGGGAGAGGCCTAGATAAAGTATGAGGTCACAACATCAAGATTCAAAAATATCCCAACTAAGCTGGTAAATGGTTAAAAATGCTCAGGGTAATTTCTTGTTCAATCTGACCCCGCATTTTTATCATTAAAAAAAAGGGTCAAATGTTCAAATACAGAACAGATGAGAACCACTGAAGAGCAGCTGATGTAAAAAGCACCAACTGGTTCCAGTGCCAGTCAACAGTGTATGATCCAAAAAGCAAACACCCACTGGGGCCACACAACAGCAGTGTAGCGATCAGACCAAATTCTGGAGTGCTATGCTTGTTTCTAGGCCACACATTTACATAAAAACCATGACATTTTAGGTGTATCAAAAGATGGAAAGACCCAAGAAAATTCTAGAAACTATGCTACCTGGAGAGTGACTAAAAGAAATGCTTATTCTGGTAGAAGAATTAGAGGAGTTCAAAATTGTTTTAAACATGAAGGGTGTCTTTTTTTCTTTTTTTTTCCCCAGGATGAAATGCAATAGACTCTATCGTGTTTCAGAGATCATGGCCTGGAGACATTACTGAAATCTACATGGAGGAGAGGTGAGGTCAGCAAAGGGGAGTGCACTCTAAAGACTACAGGGCCATACATGGAATGTGACACCTCTGTGTGAGGGACCTCCTTGTCACTGGATGACCCGGGCAAGGGTGGTACTGAGAGCACCCGGGCTGTCTGGGATTGCGTGCCCCAGAGCTCCCAGGGCTGCACCCTCAACACAGCTGGACGTTAAGGAGTATCCTGCTGCGTGACAAAATGTAGGGAAAACCGGAAAGAAAGGGCAGCTCTTTCTGCAAATGACTGCATGTTTTATGTTAAGTACACTTTTCCCCCCTTTCTTTCAGGTTGCTAAGGCAATGTCATGAACAGGAATGAAAAGGATATCAATCACGTAATACGCTTTGACAATATCATATTAGGCTCTGAAAAAAAGAGAGTCTTCTGGGTACTCACTGTTTTTGCACCGACAAGTTCTACAACCATCATGATCCAGTTTGAAGCCATAAATGCAGTCCTTCTCTGTCAGGCTGCAGTTTGATAACTCCCCACACGCAGGTGGATCCATTGTGATGTAGGTCGGTTCTAATAATAAAGACAAAAATAAAAATCAATGAAACATATGATTACCTCTTAGATGCTATTCAATCTTTGAAAGCTCACACTATGGTAAGTTACAGAAAAAAGCCCAATCAATAATTTTCTTCAAATCTTAAGCTTTTATACTTTCATAATGTCGTTAACCCCTGAAAAAGAAATATTTAGATTTCTGAAAATCCGACCCTCTAGTCCTCTGCATTTGAGCAATTTATGCCTGTTTGGGTACTTTCACCACTACAGAAAGCAGACAAGAAAGGGTAAAATGAATTTAAATTGCTACCCATTCTATCTCGTACTGATATTTTCTGAGTCTGTTTTTATAATAACCAGGACACAGCTTTCAACTGTCAATGACCGCAGTCTCCATTTTGCAATACTTCTGACGTCTCTGCCGTTTTTTCTTTTTTTCCCCCAAGTTACTAAATCAGTGATGTTTCTAAGATTCAAACATCTGGATTTCTTTGATCTTTTATGTGACACGGTCTGTAATATAGATAATACCGCAGATCACATCAGCTATGGGGTGATCAGCTTATACTTGGGCTCAGGGCTTATGGAAGTGGGAGCAAGACACACACACATTCCTGGGAGCAACCATCCTGGGATGAGATGCACAGAAGAAACCAAGGCCAGAGGCCATCTTCCCTTTCCCTGCTGTGTTCATAATGAAGAATTGCTCTGGGTAATAGCAGCAATCACACACTTCTTCTTCTTCTTCTTTTTTTTTTTTTTTTTAAATTTTTGGCCACTTTTATTGGTCTTTCATTTATTTATTTTCATCCATCTTTGTTCTTTGGCCTGTGTGGGCCTCCCATCGCAGTGGCCTCTCTCACTGCAGAGTACTGGCTCTGGGTGCATGCGCTCCAGAGCGCTGGCTCGTAATTGGACACACCAGTTCAGCTGCTCTGTGGCATGTGGGATCTTCCCGTGCCAGGGATCGAACTGGCACCCCTTGCAGTGCAAGGTGGACTCTTTACCCACTGGACCACCAGGGAAGCCCCACACACTTCTTATATAAAGTCTATTATATGTCTACAAAATATACAAGATGCTCTTCATAAACCCCTTTGAGTTTTGAACCACAGTCCAACAAGATGGGTGTTATCATTATCCCTGCTACATGGACGAGGAGACTGAGCATCCTGACTTGCTCAAGGTCATGGAGTTGGTCAGTGGTGGACCCCAGATGCAAATCCAGGTGTTCTGGCTCCAGGGTCGCAGGCTCAGCTTCTGTGCAACACGAAGTGACTTATAAGGGCTACCTGTGTTTGGCAGTGACTGATACAGGACAGTTTATACAACCTCAGGCTGTGGCAGAATGCTGTCAAAGAGAACAGGGACACTGACATTATTTACGCAGCCTCTTTTCAACCCAAAGATGCTCTGAACTTCTTCAGAAGAAGCTGGTCCTCCTGATATCTTTCTGAAGCACTAAGTACAGAATGTCTCTAACCTATGTTTTTACAAATGGAAAATATGAGGTGCAGAGAGGGTAAGCGGCTTATCTAAGTTTACATAGCAACCCAGTGGCAGGCTGGGAATAGAACAGAACAGAGGTTCCTGACCTCCTGTCCAACAGTCTATCCATTAGTCCACACTGTCTTCTCAAGTTTCATCTCTGGTTGCCATGGAAGAGAGACCAAAAATAAGTGTTTTAGCTGCCACCGCTAAGATCAAGAGTTCTGTGTTTTTATCCACCTGCTAAAAGAGGCTAGTGATTCAACTCTTCACAGGTGGTGAGCAACCAGGACTTATTAAAGAGATGCTTTCATCAGCATTCTCCCCACAAAAATACCTATGAAGACGGGTAGTACAGTCTCTATTTTTATTACAGCACCAAAAGACTTTATGTAAAGAGATTTTACAGCACCACTTTATTTTTTTCATCTTTGTTCTTTGGCCCATGTGGGCCTCCCATCGCAGTGGCCTCTCTCGCTGCAGAGTACTGGCTCTGGGTGCATGCGCTCCAGAGCTGGCTCGTAATTGGACACACCAGTTCAGCTGCTCTGTGGCATGTGGGATCTTCCCGTGCCAGGGATCGAACTGGCACCCCTTGCAGTGCAAGGTGGACTCTTTACCCACTGGACCACCAGGGAAGCCCCACACACTTCTTATATAAAGTCTATTATATGTCTACAAAATATACAAGATGCTCTTCATAAACCCCTTTGAGTTTTGAACCACAGTCCAACAAGATGGGTGTTATCATTATCCCTGCTACATGGACGAGGAGACTGAGCATCCTGACTTGCTCAAGGTCATGGAGTTGGTCAGTGGTGGACCCCAGATGCAAATCCAGGTGTTCTGGCTCCAGGGTCGCAGGCTCAGCTTCTGTGCAACACGAAGTGACTTATAAGGGCTACCTGTGTTTGGCAGTGACTGATACAGGACAGTTTATACAACCTCAGGCTGTGGCAGAATGCTGTCAAAGAGAACAGGGACACTGACATTATTTACGCAGCCTCTTTTCAACCCAAAGATGCTCTGAACTTCTTCAGAAGAAGCTGGTCCTCCTGATATCTTTCTGAAGCACTAAGTACAGAATGTCTCTAACCTATGTTTTTACAAATGGAAAATATGAGGTGCAGAGAGGGTAAGCGGCTTATCTAAGTTTACATAGCAACCCAGTGGCAGGCTGGGAATAGAACAGAACAGAGGTTCCTGACCTCCTGTCCAACAGTCTATCCATTAGTCCACACTGTCTTCTCAAGTTTCATCTCTGGTTGCCATGGAAGAGAGACCAAAAATAAGTGTTTTAGCTGCCACCGCTAAGATCAAGAGTTCTGTGTTTTTATCCACCTGCTAAAAGAGGCTAGTGATTCAACTCTTCACAGGTGGTGAGCAACCAGGACTTATTAAAGAGATGCTTTCATCAGCATTCTCCCCACAAAAATACCTATGAAGACGGGGTAGTACAGTCTCTATTTTTATTACAGCACCATTGGAAGACCATCTCCTTGAAATTTTTATCTAAGATTTTCACTGCTGTAAATTTCTAGTCTCCTTCAATAATTTAAAGGATCCATTTTGACAGGCACCTATAAACATCAAAAAGTGGTTTAATTTTTAGGCTAGTTTTAAGAATTGGTGAATTAAAATACAGTCGTGTTGCTCTCCTCCCTTCTCTTAAAAGTTACTGTAAACACTGTTGGTCAGTCGATCATGCAGGATCTTAGTTCCCTGACTAGGGATCAAACCTGTGTCCTGGCATTAGTAACGTAGATTCCTAACCACTGGACCACCAAGGAAGTCCCGCATCTTCAGTTTTTAAACCTACAGGCTTGTCACCCAACCAAGACCATAATTCTGTATCAGCCTTTAACCATAAGACTGCTGAGGTAATTGTCAATATTATTCTAAGCACAAATATAAGACAGAGCAGGGGACCTGGGTCGCATTTGAGTGAACCACATCACAGATGATTCCATCGAAGGTGAAGTTAGGTCTACGTTTCAGAGATTTAAGAGCCAGGATCAAGGATTCTAAACACTTTGTCCAGTGCTTCAGTGAAAGGCTTACAGGTGTCTTGGGCACATCTACACAGGCCCAAAGCTTGGGTTCTTTCCTGCCATTTAAGTTGATGAGAAACTTCTGCCTTCAGAAAGCGTATGCTGGAAAACGTGTATCTGGGCAGATGACATTGACATAGAACAGACAGAACCAACCCAGGGCACTGTGGGATTATACTTTCAGTGGATTTTAAGATTTGTTCAAAGAAGCGAAACGTGGTATGCACATGTTATTTTCGTCACATTATGACTGATGGATGAGATTAAGACTGACCCCATTGACCATAGAATTCATCTCTGGTTGCCATGGAAGAGAGACCAAAATAAGTGTTTTAGCTGCCACCGCTAAGATCAAGAGTTCTGTGTTTTTATCCACCTGCTAAAAGAGGCTAGTGATTCAACTCTTCACAGGTGGTGAGCAACCAGGACTTATTAAAGAGATGCTTTCATCAGCATTCTCCCCACAAAAATACCTATGAAGACGGGGTAGTACAGTCTCTATTTTTATTACAGCACCATTGGAAGACCATCTCCTTGAAATTTTTATCTAAGATTTTCACTGCTGTAAATTTCTAGTCTCCTTCAATAATTTAAAGGATCCATTTTGACAGGCACCTATAAACATCAAAAGGGGTTTTAAATTTTTTAGGCTAGTTTTAAGAATTGGTGAATTAAAATACAGTCGTGTTGCTCTCCTCCCTTCTCTTAAAAGTTACTGTAAACACTGTTGGTCAGTCGATCATGCAGGATCTTAGTTCCCTGACTAGGGATCAAACCTGTGTCCTGGCATTAGTAACGTAGATTCCTAACCACTGGACCACCAAGGAAGTCCCGCATCTTCAGTTTTTAAACCTACAGGCTTGTCACCCAACCAAGACCATAATTCTGTATCAGCCTTTAACCATAAGACTGCTGAGGTAATTGTCAATATTATTCTAAGCACAAATATAAGACAGAGCAGGGGACCTGGGTCGCATTTGAGTGAACCACATCACAGATGATTCCATCGAAGGTGAAGTTAGGTCTACGTTTCAGAGATTTAAGAGCCAGGATCAAGGATTCTAAACACTTTGTCCAGTGCTTCAGTGAAAGGCTTACAGGTGTCTTGGGCACATCTACACAGGCCCAAAGCTTGGGTTCTTTCCTGCCATTTAAGTTGATGAGAAACTTCTGCCTTCAGAAAGCGTATGCTGGAAAAACGTGTATCTGGGCAGATGACATTGACATAGAACAGACAGAACCAACCCAGGGCACTGTGGGATTATACTTTCAGTGGATTTTAAGATTTGTTCAAAGAAACGGTGACGTACATGCGTATCAGTGGTGATGCACATGTTATTTTCGTCACATTATGACTGATGGATGAGATTAAGACTGGATCTGGGCTTCCCTGGTGGTCCAGTGGGTAAAGAGTCTGCCTTACAGTGCAAGGGGCACCGGTCTGATCCCTGGCCTGGGAGGATCACACATGCTGTGGAGTGGCTGGACTGGTGTGTCCAATTATGAGCCAGCGCTCTGGAGTACATGTGCCCAGAGCCAGTGCTCTGCATCGAGAGAGGCCACTGCAATGGGAGGACCACACAGCCCGAAGAACAAAGATGAATGAAAATAAATAAATGAAAAACCAATAAAAGTGGCCAAAAATTAAAAAAAAAAAAAAGATTGTGATCTGTGGCTAAAAAGTAAAGAAAAAAAAATAACTGTGGATGAGGATCAGAACCATAACATGACTTGAAGAGCCCCACAAACTCCAACAGCTGCATCTGCTAGGTGGCCAGGTCTTAGGTGTACATCAAGCACACATTTCTCCAGTACAGGAAATACATTCAACATGCCCCCCTACAATATTCAGGATAACAGGTTTAGATCAGTTTACCAAATGAAAAATGAAAAATAAAAAATAAAATAAATAATGGCACAGAAGGGCTATTTAACTAGGTGCTGGTTCCACAATGCTGCACTGTACATATTTTAGGTAGAACAAGTCCTACTGGATGTCTTCCAGGTCTTGGACCCCATCCGTGGTAGAAGGCAAAGAAACAAAACATTATTCTGTGCCTCTAAAATGAGTATTTCCCCATTCACTGATGATGTACATCAGAAGGAAGAAACTGGGAAGCACAGAACTCTCAAATTCTGACTCAACTTTTAATATTAAAACACAGCCCCCCAGAAACTCTTTAAATTCTGACTCGGTGATCGGATCAAACCCCAGGCCCAAAAACCCCCCTTGGGTTCTTTCCTGCCATTTAAGTTGATGAGAAACTTCTGCCTTCAGAAAGCGTATGCTGGAAAAACGTGTATCTGGGCAGATGACATTGACATAGAACAGACAGAACCAACCCAGGGCACTGTGGGATTATACTTTCAGTGGATTTTAAGATTTGTTCAAAGAAACGGTGACGTACATACGTATCAGTGGTGATGCACATGTTATTTTCGTCACATTATGACTGATGGATGAGATTAAGACTGGATCTGGGCTTCCCTGGTGGTCCAGTGGGTAAAGAGTCTGCCTTACAGTGCAAGGGGCACCGGTCTGATCCCTGGCCTGGGAGGATCACACATGCTGTGGAGTGGCTGGACTGGTGTGTCCAATTATGAGCCAGCGCTCTGGAGTACATGTGCCCAGAGCCAGTGCTCTGCATCGAGAGAGGCCACTGCAATGGGAGGACCACACAGCCCGAAGAACAAAGATGAATGAAAATAAATAAATGAAAAACCAATAAAAGTGGCCAAAAATTAAAAAAAAAAAAAAGATTGTGATCTGTGGCTAAAAAGTAAAGAAAAAAAAATAACTGTGGATGAGGATCAGAACCATAACATGACTTGAAGAGCCCCACAAACTCCAACAGCTGCATCTGCTAGGTGGCCAGGTCTTAGGTGTACATCAAGCACACATTTCTCCAGTACAGGAAATACATTCAACATGCCCCCCTACAATATTCAGGATAACAGGTTTAGATCAGTTTACCAAATGAAAAATGAAAAATAAAAAATAAAATAAATAATGGCACAGAAGGGCTATTTAACTAGGTGCTGGTTCCACAATGCTGCACTGTACATATTTTAGGTAGAACAAGTCCTACTGGATGTCTTCCAGGTCTTGGACCCCATCCGTGGTAGAAGGCAAAGAAACAAAACATTATTCTGTGCCTCTAAAATGAGTATTTCCCCATTCACTGATGATGTACATCAGAAGGAAGAAACTGGGAAGCACAGAACTCTCAAATTCTGACTCAACTTTTAATATTAAAACACAGAAAAACTCAACAAAACCATTTATTCAACAGAACCAATTCACTCTAAAACTATTCAACTGGACCTTAACAGATTAGGCTAAACACAACACTCACTGTATATTTATGCTAAATATAAACAGGGGTCTCAATTATTTTTAAGAAGCATTCTTAACACTAGTCATCTCATTTTATTACCTTAAACCAATAAGTATCATTTTCCTTTTCAAATACAAAGTGGAACAAACTTTAAAAGCCTTTTGAGGGTGGAGGCACATGTTTTGGGGGGTACTTACTGCTGCTGTCCTTGGTCACTGGAGTAACTACTGACTTGTAACAGACACACATGCAGGTAACTAGCTGTCCCCTAACGTCTAAAGTCAAACATTACGAACTATCTCTTTCAGCATTCTCTCAACATTCTAGGGCTCAGTTTCCCACCATGTGAGGTCATCTCTATTTTAGAATCCCACAAAAACAATACTACAACAGAAATATGAAACTATAAATTGTCCAGCCAAAACCTTGACATTAACATAAACTGATCTGAGAGTTGCTGTCAGTCCAGTATATCAATACGTAAGGTCAGAACTGGTCCTATGACTAACATCAGGGTAATCTTCTGAGAATGACAGGCTATAAATCTACTGAGACCCAATTTCTTATTTCACATAATGAACTCCAAAGTGAGACACATCTGATACCACCTTGTACTAGAGGCTTTTCAAATAAACATCTGAAATATTTACAGTCCTCAGAAAATAACCAAGTGCTTGTTAGACTTTTCAGTATAGTTTTCTATACATGGAGTTCTTGGTGGGGGAAGAGGGAAGTTTGAAGAATCTAGAATCATGCTATCACAGTATGATCGCTTCTAATCCAAGTTAAACAAGGGATCTTGAGGAAAGGTCAGTGAAGTCTGACATGTGTGCTATGCTTCTTAGAGCACCCTGCAACTTGTGCATTGGCAACTATTGTTTATTATCCTACCCTTTCTTTAGTCTATCAACAGTGCTTTGAACAGGAAAATATCCTGTCAGGAAAATATCCTGATGGGGCCTGGCCTGAAGACTGGATGATTCTCATTTAAAATCCTATTTTTTCTGTGCTCTTAGATTATTGCGACCCCACTGACTGCAGCACGCCAGGCTTCCCTATCCTTCACTACCTCCTGGAGCTTGCTCAAACTTATATCCATTGAGTCGATGATGCCCTCCAACCGTGGGGGTAAAATACTGACATGAGATGCCAGAGAGTACATGTCTTTCTAGAAGGATGATGGTGATGCTGTGTCCTTGGAGGGTCTGATGGTTATCAGCTGAACAGAGACGAAGACTTTTGGAGACATTAATGCATCTGCCTATTGCTTGAAGCAAAAAGAACAGTGTCCCTTTAAATTGGCTGGGCAGAGATGTGTTAGTGGGCCTCTTGCAGGGGAGAGAAAGGGTCTTGGATCTCCTTATTTAGGAGAATGGAAATATGCTTGCACAAAGATGGATTTAGCAAGGGGAAATTCAATCCAGTACTGCTTACAGGATTGCCCCGAAATTCCATCTCATCTTGTATTGAATCAGCTGAGGAATTAAAGAAATACCTTAATGTCCTCCAAAGGAAGAAGGCTTGACACAGCAGGAATTCATTGTCTTTGGCTACAACTATTTCTAAAGGGAACCCTGGAACCGCTTCTTTGTGGAGAAGAACTCTAGAAATATTTTCTGAGCCTAGAAGCAATAAAGAACAAAAATGGGTGTTTGTTACATCTGCATCCATTTGCTGCTTCCTACACTGTATCAGAGTGGGAATCTCTACATTCCTCGACCTGTCCTTTTCCTGAATGATTTTCAAAGGCTTTTGAAGCACCTTACACTGTCCGGGAAGAGCTATTTTTCCAAGAACCCTTAGGGACCATGTCAGGAGTGCAGATGTTCAGCCACCAATTCTTATCCCAAGTCTCAGAAAATAAAATTCTGGAAAAAAATTATTATAGCATGCAGTAACATAAGCAAACATATATTGGTTCTTTATTTTACAGATAATTAAAATTTCCTTCACATCCTAGGAATTCCAACAAATCTCTTATCAGTAAAAACATTTCCAGGAAAACATTCACAGTTTTCAAGACTTATAAAGCCTCAGACACTGAGTTCCTGAAGAATGCCACCAATATTCTACATGGATGCTCAAGTATTTCCTAGAAGCAATTTTATCTACTCAATAGGGATATTAAGGCACTCACTGTGATCACAATTTGGTCAAGGGTATAAACTTGAAATAAAAATCATTATTTTTAACTCCAAAGCCATAGTGCCAGACCATAAAGTAGCATACATTTCATTATTCAGGAGGTATAAATGTGTTAAGCAAATCTAAGCTCTGTATTTTTTTGCTTCTTATTTTAAGGAAAATTTTCCCAATAGAGGAAAGGGAAGTAAGAAGCTAAAACCCCAATCCAGTCTTTTAAGGTGTTGATTTAAAGTTCTAATATTAGTCTTATCATCATCATATTGGATAGGTCAACATCTTTGGCACAACAACAGAACAAGAAGGGATGTATTTTGACTCTCAGTTATTTAAAAATGTGTAACAATAATGTGAATTTGTTTCTGGAACAACGTATACAGCCACTGGATTTTAAATGTCAGATAGATGCAGCTTAACTGAAAATGTTCGTGGATACTTTTTAACTTGGTGTCTATTCTAAACTGAGCTACCCAACTGAGCCTCTGGTGTTGAATACATACAAGGTTCTTCTCATTATCTTGATTACTACAAGCTGTTTATCTTTCAAATCATACTAATTATCTCCATTGAGAAATGTGGAAGGCACTCTTTCTGATTAGCAACCCTGAGAAGGCTGACAGCCCATCAGTACTCTTGAGGATGGCTGGGGGACCCTGGAGAAGTCCATCCGTGGGAAGGTATGGAGCCGGTGTGCTTAGGACTGCCTGCGGCACTGATTCTGTCAGGAGGATCAACGTCAGCCCAGGTTCCAGGTCCCAGTTGTCTCCAGGTGTGCTGCTCCCTCCCGAGCCGTGCTCAGAGTTGAGGGGCAGGTCTGGAAGGTCCGGCGTGCGCAGCAGCTATTTACCGGCACCCCAGATTCCTACAAATCCGTACAAGTGCACACGTATCTACACCAGCAGACACAGGCCAAGAAAAGTCTTCTCGGAAAAATCTCACTACAGGCAAAGGAGTTTTCTATAGCAGAAAGGTTCTCATATTTCTTTTATGAGTTAAAAAAATTTCACATAGAAGTGATAAGGTGAACAAAGCGAATTCTTATCTGTCTCTTATTACATCTCCCTTGGGGACTGACTAATGGTTTGCCTACTACATGGAGGTCTTCCATATAAATTCACAAGCCTGCTTATTTGATTGTGGGAGACAAAGATGACCAATGACGCTGTCTTTTCAGACCTATTCAGGCACATTCTTCCTTAAGATCCTTTTTTGCAGGGGTGTAGGGGGTTGTGGCTAGGCGGTGGGGTGGAGGGGGTGGCTGCTGGACTTGTTTAAGCCATGTGAACATCTAATAAGTGGGAAAATTCCAAAGCTTCACTTGGTTTATGTGGCTAAATATATCAGTCCTCCTTAGAGCCCACCAATTGCTGGTAGCCTGTCCAGGATCATAAAACTGGAGATAAAGCTGGCCAAGTCAGAACCAAAAGAGCTGTCTACAATGGCTTATCTGTTTTACTGGGTCTTCATATGTCATTCTGTTACCGCAGTTGCTTTTCAAATGTGACCATAACTAGTCAGAAAGCCATTCAAATAAATCAGCAAATTGTTAACATAACTGCAGCCTGGGAAGAGGTATAATAAAGATGAAATGTTTCCAAATGAAGTCAGAGGGGGAAAATGCAATTAATGTAGACAATGAGAGAAAAAAATTGAGGATACAAAAATTCCCCAATCTGGAAGTGGGGATTTCCATGGCGTATGAGTATTTAAGAAAGTCTCATTAAGTCATGGAAAAACATCTCCTAAGTTGGAGTTTTCAAATTCTTCCAGCCACCACATATGTGGTTATCCTTTTCTTTTTTGTATACATTTCTCATAACAACACCTACATCCCTGTAATTTCTAAGTACTTATCTCAGAGCAGTTTCTTTATTTTAAAATGAATGGTGTGAAAATGTTCTCAAGACTTGTATTATTTTATGGGCAGATTGCGAAGCAATATATTAACTTTAGGCCTATTTATTAACTTCGTATTCTTTTTCCAAGGAATCTTGGCTGTTGGTCATGTTTTTCTTCCTTTACCAATCTCACACTTAATAGAAAAAGATAGTACTATGATTATGTGATTATTAAAAGACCACAGAAAGAAAAAAGTTTAAAAAAACCCTTTAATAGAAAATGGGGTATCTTTTCCCAGGAATTCAGCTTGAGAGGGCTAACAAAATGACTAGATTCCAAGAATAATCCTTTATTCTTGTCTTGTATTTTGTCCTTATATTATTTTTATTGTTCGTTTTCATGGAGACTATATCTTGTTAAGCTTTAACTGGAAAAAAAGTGCCATATTTGTAAGTACATGTGTATATGCGTGTCTTTACATTTTAATAGCTATATTTAGCTGGGAGGGGGTGTCAGATGGTCAGAGTTTTTATATCTTACCTCAGTCCTCTGAGAAATGGCTGTGATCCAAGGAAGAAGGATCTTGCCATTAGGGGCAATGACTTATTCAGTGTCTACAACTTCAGCATCTAGCACAGTGCTTGGCCCACTGTAGCACTTAATGAATGAATAAAGTCAAAAGATATCTTCCAAATCAAAGTCTGGACATATGTTCTGAGAAAGAGCCCCATTCAATACTGTCCCCTACAAGATGGATCTCATTTCCTAGCTTTTATAGCATTGGATGGTATGTTCTCCAGGATCCTCGTCATGACAGGATCTCTTGCATATACTCCGTAAGTGAGCTCCACTGAAGAAGCAAGCCTGATCAGAAAGCTGCTGTCAACCCAAAACACTAGTAACAGTGAAAACTAAATGCAAACCCTCAAACCCAAACAGTCCAAAACGAGACACTCAGTAGCACGTGAAACAGTTATGACCTGCATCTTTGGCTAAACAAGGCACAATAGTCCACAGAGCACTGTAGAAGGCCTGCCTTCAAAATGCTTAACATAAAGCCTGACACCCTCAATTTCACTTATCTGGGGAATTCAGTCTGTGAGGACCTCATTCCTTGATGGTACCAAATGAATAAAGTGTTATTAATATAGTCCCAAAGCCGGGCACTCCCTCAACCCCTCAGCTCACCTGGTCCTGGATGATGAACGGCTGCTCATGCTGAAGGCTCAGCTAATCTGTCTCCTAATGAAGCAAAGACTCGCAGGAATCGGAGGGAGACAAGGGAAGCGGGCGGATCAGAATGCACAGCTGAAGATGGTATTTTGGTGCCAGGCATACTCAGGGGAGACTTGAGTACCACTGCTTGGGGCCTGCAGCCTGGCGGGTGTGAATGCGGCTGGGCCCAAGGCAAGCATGAGGACAGAGACATCGAGGGAGACAGCTCGGAGAGCTCACGGGTATGAGGGAGTCATTCCCCCAGGTGGGAGAGGCAGGGCGGGACTAGGGGGAGCAAGCTTTCCAAGAGGTCTAACAGCAAGGTCAAAACTCCAGGCAGACGCTCAGCGAAAGAACCCAGATCAAAGGCTAGGTCACAGGGCTTCCCTGGTAGCTCAGAGGTAAGGAATCCACCTGCCAATGCAGGAGACACAAGCTTGATCCCTGATCCGGGAAGATCCCACATGCTGCGGAGCAACTAAACGTGTGAGCCAAAGCTACTTAGCCGGTGCTCTAGAGCCTCGGAGTCACAACTTTGGAGCCCATGTGCTGCAACTACTGAAGCCTGTGTGCCCTAGAACCCAAGTTCCACAACGAGAGAAGTCACCGCAACAAGAAGCCTAATCACTTCACCTAGAGAGTAGCCCTCACTCCCTGCAACTAGAGAAGAGCCTGTGGAAGCAGTGAATACCCAGAATAGTGAAAAATAAATAAATAATTTAAAACAACATACAACATAAAAAAAAAAAAAGGGCTAGGTCACAGAAGGTCAAAACAAAAGCAACTGGGTCTCAGCAATGAGCATGGAGCCAGGAGCAAAAAGGCTTTGAATTGGGCTTCCCCTGGTGGTCCAGTGGGTAAGGACACCGCCTTGCAGTGCAAGGGGCGCCGGTTCGATCCCTGGCCTGGGAAGACCCCACGTGCCGCGGAGCGGCTGGACCCATGTGTCCAATTACCGAGCCGGAGCTCTGGAGCGCATGCACCCAGAGCCGGCGCTCTGCAACGACAGACGCCACCGCGATGGGAGGCCCGCAAGAGCCAAAGAACAAAGACGGATGAAAATAGAGAAATGAAAGACCAATAGAAGTGGCCCGCCCGCTCCCCTCCCTCCCCAACCCGACCCCCACCCAAAATAAATAATTAAATAAATCTTTAAAAAAAAAAAGGCTTTGAATCTGAGCCACGACCATCAAGTGCTTTCATGTTTAGACTTCTTTTTCTCATCCTCTCCCTCCTTACAACACGCGTCTCGAAGAAGCAAGGCCAAGGACATGGACTTGCGGTTAGAAGGCTCAGCGAGTCCCTCTTCTCTTATTACCTTACATGTGATGCTGAACCTCTCTGATGCTCCCACTCTATAAAGTGGAATTGCCACTCTTCCTACCTAACAAGATCACTGTAAGACCCCTAATAAGATTGTAAAGAGGAGACTCTGTAAACTCTAAGAGTCACAGGAACGTTACTTGTTGCTATAATTATTATTGCAATGACTCTACTGCATGCTCAGAGTCAGGAATGGCCTCAGACGATGGCTCAGGCAATGAATTATGAGCCCTTTTGCGGGCCTCAAATGCTCAGCTGATAAACGGTCTGACAACTGGCTTGGCATTCTGAACACTGTCCATTGTAACTTAAGCATCATTTCTATCTCCACTGATAACATGAAAAGCATCTGGGACGTGGGTGGGTCCATGACATCCTTTCACATGGTCTGGTAAGCTTTGGAGCGTGTTAGTGACTGGCCACTGGCGCCTTTCACATTTGCTGAGCTGCAGCATCTGTTGACGACCGTGTCCATGGTGTCTCAAGAGCGAAAAATCCCGAGCATAGCCACGGGGAAAAAAAATGAAATAAATAATATTAAAACAACATACAACATAAAAAAAAAAAAAGGGCTAGGTCACAGAAGGTCAAAACAAAAGCAACTGGGTCTCAGCAATGAGCATGGAGCCAGGAGCAAAAAGGCTTTGAATTGGGCTTCCCCTGGTGGTCCAGTGGGTAAGGACACCGCCTTGCAGTGCAAGGGGCGCCGGTTCGATCCCTGGCCTGGGAAGACCCCACGTGCCGCGGAGCGGCTGGACCCATGTGTCCAATTACCGAGCCGGAGCTCTGGAGCGCATGCACCCAGAGCCGGCGCTCTGCAACGACAGACGCCACCGCGATGGGAGGCCCGCAAGAGCCAAAGAACAAAGACGGATGAAAATAGAGAAATGAAAGACCAATAGAAGTGGCCCGCCCGCTCCCCTCCCTCCCCAACCCGACCCCCACCCAAAATAAATAAATAAATAAATCTTTAAAAAAAAAAAGGCTTTGAATCTGAGCCACGACCATCAAGTGCTTTCATGTTTAGACTTCTTTTTCTCATCCTCTCCCTCCTTACAACACGCGTCTCGAAAGAAGCAAGGCCAAGGACATGGACTTGCGGTTAGAAGGCTCAGCGAGTCCCTCTTCTCTTATTACCTTACATGTGATGCTGAACCTCTCTGATGCTCCCACTCTATAAAGTGGGAATTGCCACTCTTCCTACCTAACAAGATCACTGTAAGACCCCTAATAAGATTGTAAAGAGGAGACTCTGTAAACTCTAAGAGTCACAGGAACGTTACTTGTTGCTATAATTATTATTGCAATGACTCTACTGCATGCTCAGAGTCAGGAATGGCCTCAGACGATGGCTCAGGCAATGAATTATGAGCCCTTTTGCGGGCCTCAAATGCTCAGCTGATAAACGGTCTGACAACTGGCTTGGCATTCTGAACACTGTCCATTGTAACTTAAGCATCATTTCTATCTCCACTGATAACATGAAAAGCATCTGGGACGTGGGTGGGTCCATGACATCCTTTCACATGGTCTGGTAAGCTTTGGAGCGTGTTAGTGACTGGCCACTGGCGCCTTTCACATTTGCTGAGCTGCAGTCTGAACATCATTGTTTCGACTTTTGACCGTGTCCATGGTGTCTCGAAGAGAAATCTCTTCATAATCAGCTTATCCAGTGTGAGCTGAAAACAATGCTTCTGTGTGCCTGGCTGACCCTGCGCTTCCTCTCTCATGACAGGGGCCTTGCTGGATCTTCGGGGATGAGGGCAAACTCACCAGAGGACAATGTCCACTGTTTCAGTAGCTATGCCAGTAGCTCTGCCGTTCTCAAGTTCAAAGAGGATATGGAAGACCCAACTCTAAAAGATGTCTTTAATCAGCAAATCTTAGTTTCAGTAAGTCACTGATAAGAAGCGTATCAACAGTAAGAGAGAATTCAACCAGTACAGTCTCAACAGTAATACTGTGTTTGGGGGGGGAGTGCGTGGGCAGTTTTGTTTTGAATGATAATGTTCTCAGTGTCTCTGTCACAGCACCATGGAACACCCCTATTGACTTCACATGGCCTAAAATTTCCATGGAATCTTTTTAAAACTTGGTTCCCAAGAAGCATAAGAGTCATAGTTTTGAAAAGATCTAAGCTTGCTGTCCTCTCTTAATATGCTAAGCCTGAGGCTAGTCCCAATTGACAGTTTATTATCTTTGAATGTATTGTTTTAGTATCACTAACAAAATAGACACTCCCTGAATTGCTTGACATGGAAGCTGATTTGCAGGGCAAGAGCTTTCCAATTTGAGGCTTTCCTGGTGACTCAGACGGTAAAGAATCTGCCTGCAATGCAGGAAACTCGGGTTTGATCTTTGGGTTGGGAAGATCCCCTGGAGAAGGAAATGGCTACCCACTCCAGTACTGTTGCCTGGAGAATTCTATGGAGAGAGGAGCCTGGCACAGTCCATGGGGTCATCAAGAGTTGCACATGACGGAGTGACCAACACATACACCTATCCAACAAAGGTGAAAAAGAATACCATTTCATGTCTTCCTACAGATGCCCAAACTATGGATGGCAGGACCATAGTGCAAGGTGCGGGCATAAGCAGTGGTCGTCACTTAGTATATAAACAAGCATTAAATTGACCTCACTGGACCCCAAATCAGACCCAAGGCAGCCTCGAATTATATCATAGGCACTGTTTAGTCGATATGTCATGTCTGACTCTCTTGTGACCCCATGGACAGCAGCCTGCCAGGCTCTTCTGTCCATAGGATTCTCCCACCATTTCCTTCTCCAGAGGGTCTTCCTGACCCAGGAATCAAACCCATGTCTCCTGCATTGGCAAGCAGCTTCTCCATCACTGAGCCACCAGAGAAGCCCATCTAATATATGTATATGTAAATTAAGAGAAAATGAAGAGCAAGGTAACTTTTAAGTAGAAAGAAGTCGGTGCAGACAGGGATGAGGCCAGCACACAGAGAGGACGCTGTGAGGTCCTGGCCTGGTTGGAGAGGTGGCTTACAGACTTCAATTCTCAGTTTGCTCTAGCAGCAAGGTGAAAAATAAAACCCAGAGTGCTACATGACTCTCAGGGTCCCTGTGATGGTCTTAGCAACTTCCTGTGGATTCTTAGTGTTGGTTCACAATGGTGCAAAATTAAGAGCTGGAGCCCTGAACCGAATCTTATTTTTGACTGGCAGCGAGTATTAAATTTCTGTGGTCTCCAACGGGCTGGATCCCTAAACTGGGTTCTGTTTCAGGCAAATGTGATAAATCTAGCTGATCTTTTAGATACAAAAATAAAATTCATTTGATGGGTAAATAGGCATCCTATAAATATACACGGCAAGTGAAAATCTGGTCAAACTGCTAATAATTCAACTCAAATTGAAAAATGTATAAAATGCAAATACTTATTTAAAACTCGGGTTTGATCTTTGGGTTGGGAAGATCCCCTGGAGAAGGAAATGGCTACCCACTCCAGTACTGTTGCCTGGAGAATTCTATGGAGAGAGGAGCCTGGCACAGTCCATGGGGTCATCAAGAGTTGCACATGACGGAGTGACCAACACATACACCTATCCAACAAAGGTGAAAAAGAATACCATTTCATGTCTTCCTACAGATGCCCAAACTATGGATGGCAGGACCATAGTGCAAGGTGCGGGCATAAGCAGTGGTCGTCACTTAGTATATAAACAAGCATTAAATTGACCTCACTGGACCCCAAATCAGACCCAAGGCAGCCTCGAATTATATCATAGGCACTGTTTAGTCGATATGTCATGTCTGACTCTCTTGTGACCCCATGGACAGCAGCCTGCCAGGCTCTTCTGTCCATAGGATTCTCCCACCATTTCCTTCTCCAGAGGGTCTTCCTGACCCAGGAATCAAACCCATGTCTCCTGCATTGGCAAGCAGCTTCTCCATCACTGAGCCACCAGAGAAGCCCATCTAATATATGTATATGTAAATTAAGAGAAAATGAAGAGCAAGGTAACTTTTAAGTAGAAAGAAGTCGGTGCAGACAGGGATGAGGCCAGCACACAGAGAGGACGCTGTGAGGTCCTGGCCTGGTTGGAGAGGTGGCTTACAGACTTCAATTCTCAGTTTGCTCTAGCAGCAAGGTGAAAAATAAAACCCAGAGTGCTACATGACTCTCAGGGTCCCTGTGATGGTCTTAGCAACTTCCTGTGGATTCTTAGTGTTGGTTCACAATGGTGCAAAATTAAGAGCTGGAGCCCTGAACCGAATCTTATTTTTGACTGGCAGCGAGTATTAAATTTCTGTGGTCTCCAACGGGCTGGATCCCTAAACTGGGTTCTGTTTCAGGCAAATGTGATAAATCTAGCTGATCTTTTAGATACAAAAATAAAATTCATTTGATGGGTAAATAGGCATCCTATAAATATACACGGCAAGTGAAAATCTGGTCAAACTGCTAATAATTCAACTCAAATTGAAAAATGTATAAAATGCAAATGCATCACTATCCTCTCCTTTTTCTAACAAATTTCAAGAAAGGGCTAACTCTCCTTTATTGCTTATCCCATAGCAAATCTGGATCAAACTGGTGGTTATGACCCCTGGAAAAAAGGTCTGACACTGGCAGGTCCCCTGGTAACAGCTGTTCTCCATCCATGAGGATGAGGAGGCATGTCAGGAGACTCAAACAGAGAGGGTGACAGGTGGGTGCGACCCAGCCCCCTGCCACCTCAGCTGCCACCTGTGGCGGGAGATCCATCAATAGGCAAGGTGGCGCTCCAGTAGACAGCTTCATTCCTTCCATCTGCCTGGTTATTTTCCAGCAATACGGCAGCAGATATTCTATCCTCCACAATCAGATAGACACGGCACAGAAAACATATCAACAGGGTCTCATAGAGACAGTTCATGGGTTGCTCACCATCTCTAACCCGCATGGATTAAACAATGGAAAGTCACTCTGCTTATTTTAAGATTATGACTATACAACAAGACAGCATAAAAGGGCACAACCAGAAGTGGAGTTTGAGAACCAAAACAGTGGAAATAAATTACACAGCCACCTTCAAAAAAGGTATTTCTATAGGGAAATTAGTCTCATTTATTTGAGAATAAGTTTGAATGGAACACTTGCAATCCCACAAAAACGTGCAATATCATAGATGACCGTTGAAAGACACGCCTCTAGCCCCTAGAAGTCATAAAAATAATATATGGTAAGTGAATTGATTATTCTTCCCCCAATAAACACACCAAAAATTATACTTACAAATAACTATTATTGCTAAAAGCAAACTTTTGGGGGCTCTATGCTTGCACTAAAATGCTGTTTGTGCTAAAATTCTATTTGAAATTTCTCTTTGGAGTTGCTTTCAGAAGAAATTACTATGTCATAGAAGATAGAGTGCTTCTCTTTTCACTCTTTGCTTCCTCTGAACAGTTTTACCCAGCTAGATCGCCCAGCCTTTCCACAGTCTTAGATGTGGACAACTTTGACTATTTCCAAAAGTCTAGTCATCCTCTAAAGTCAGGGGTTTACAAAGCTAAAGCTATTCAAAAGGATGTGCTGCAAGCCAAAAGGTCAGTTTCCACAGAGCAGCACCCAAAATATTCTGAATGACTAGACTCCTGCAGTAGCTGTACAGCTTCCCCATATATCAATCTTGAAAGGAGAAACACTTCACTGGGATATGTAAACCTTGGTAGGTTTAAAAATGTCATTATTTTTCAAAATAATTTCATTAGTTTATAGTTGGACTCTGCATGGCTGGAAAGAAAGAAATGACGGGTAAAGGGTCAGACCCAGCCCCTGCCACCTCAGCTGCCACCTGTGGCGGGAGATCCATCAATAGGCAAGGTGGCTCCAGTAGACAGCTTCATTCCTTCCATCTGCCTGGTTATTTTCCAGCAATACGGCAGCAGATATTCTATCCTCCACAATCAGATAGACACGGCACAGAAAACATATCAACAGGGTCTCATAGAGACAGTTCATGGGTTGCTCACCATCTCTAACCCGCATGGATTAAACAATGGAAAGTCACTCTGCTTATTTTAAGATTATGACTATACAACAAGACAGCATAAAAGGGCACAACCAGAAGTGGAGTTTGAGAACCAAAACAGTGGAAATAAATTACACAGCCACCTTCAAAAGAGGTATTTCTATAGGGAAATTAGTCTCATTTATTTGAGAATAAGTTTGAATGGAACACTTGCAATCCCACAAAAACGTGCAATATCATAGATGACCGTTGAAAGACACGCCTCTAGCCCCTAGAAGTCATAAAAATAATATATGGTAAGTGAATTGATTATTCTTCCCCCAATAAACACACCAAAAATTATACTTACAAATAACTATTATTGCTAAAAGCAAACTTTTGGGGGCTCTATGCTTGCACTAAAATGCTGTTTGTGCTAAAATTCTATTTGAAATTTCTCTTTGGAGTTGCTTTCAGAAGAAATTACTATGTCATAGAAGATAGAGTGCTTCTCTTTTCACTCTTTGCTTCCTCTGAACAGTTTTACCCAGCTAGATCGCCCAGCCTTTCCACAGTCTTAGATGTGGACAACTTTGACTATTTCCAAAAGTCTAGTCATCCTCTAAAGTCAGGGGTTTACAAAGCTAAAGCTATTCAAAAGGATGTGCTGCAAGCCAAAGGTCAGTTTCCACAGAGCAGCACCCAAAATATTCTGAATGACTAGACTCCTGCAGTAGCTGTACAGCTTCCCCATATATCAATCTTGAAAGGAGAAACACTTCACTGGGATATGTAAACCTTGGTAGGTTTAAAAATGTCATTATTTTTCAAAATAATTTCATTAGTTTATAGTTGGACTCTGCATGGCTGGAAAGAAAGAAATGAGCTTCATAGAGAAAGTGCTGTCAGGTACTTTAAATACAGGTGTGTTGAGACCAATCCATTCCTTACAACTGAGGCAAATTAAGCCATGGCTAGTGAAGTGGGACATCTCCCAAAAAGGGGCAGACAAGGTGATTGCCAGTTAAAATGTGAAATTCTGTTAGGGTGACAAGAGCTGAAAGCAATTCTGCTACTTCTCATCAATGATTGGACCATAAAAGAAAACGGAATCTTTCTTTTTAATGTCCACAAGCTGTTTCTGAAGGGCATGTCTCTTAATAACCTTCATTAACTTCTGTTTGGTTGCCTAAGAGTTGTCTCTTTTCCAAAAAAAGTTTAACACAGTCTCAGTAGAGATTGTGTTTATTTAAGCTTGTTGGAAAAACATTCCTATCATTTCAAGAATGACTAAATATTTTTCATTCACATAGTTGGCATTCCAGACTATGTTTTCCTGCCTCTGTTGATTAGATGAAAATTAGCAGGCCCAAGTCTGAACTATGAGATTCAATGATTATCTTAGTAGGAAAATTATGAGACTCCTGGCAAGAATGCCTTTTTAGGGATGGGAGGTGAACAGCAGAGGAAGTGGAAGAGGAACCAGCCCCTTCCAAGGCCACTTCTACAGGGAAATGCTTCATCGCTGGCACTGCTGGAGGCTGGACAATCACAGACAGGTTTCTAATCGAGTGTTTCAAAATCAGCTCTGAAACATACCATTCCAAAGTTACCTGAATACCTAAAGCTATTTTAAATTCCCAGAGCAAATCAAAATACTATGAAATTCATTCATGAACAATTTCGGATGCTTAGGTTCAAGGCCACCTAGGTTGACACATGGCCATCTGCTATGCATTTGTTACCCTGCATATGACCTTATTTGGACAAGCCAAAAAACACAGAGGGCTATATTTTAATCTCCATTTATGGAACTAGTTTCCAGGACATGTAGAGTTAAAGGATGAAAGAACATGCTTAACAGTCTTTGAGATATTACAAATACTTTATTATTCTTGGCCTACTAATAATAGCCTAGTATATGGCACTGAAGCCATAACCTTTTACCCGATGAGGTACTAGGTGTGTTGAAAAAAATGAGCTTCATAGAGAAAGTGCTGTCAGGTACTTTAAATACAGGTGTGTTGAGACCAATCCATTCCTTACAACTGAGGCAAATTAAGCCATGGCTAGTGAAGTGGGACATCTCCCAAAAAGGGGCAGACAAGGTGATTGCCAGTTAAAATGTGAAATTCTGTTAGGGTGACAAGAGCTGAAAGCAATTCTGCTACTTCTCATCAATGATTGGACCATAAAAGAAAACGGAATCTTTCTTTTTAATGTCCACAAGCTGTTTCTGAAGGGCATGTCTCTTAATAACCTTCATTAACTTCTGTTTGGTTGCCTAAGAGTTGTCTCTTTTCCAAAAGTTTAACACAGTCTCAGTAGAGATTGTGTTTATTTAAGCTTGTTGGAAAAACATTCCTATCATTTCAAGAATGACTAAATATTTTTCATTCACATAGTTGGCATTCCAGACTATGTTTTCCTGCCTCTGTTGATTAGATGAAAATTAGCAGGCCCAAGTCTGAACTATGAGATTCAATGATTATCTTAGTAGGAAAATTATGAGACTCCTGGCAAGAATGCCTTTTTAGGGATGGGAGGTGAACAGCAGAGGAAGTGGAAGAGGAACCAGCCCCTTCCAAGGCCACTTCTACAGGGAAATGCTTCATCGCTGGCACTGCTGGAGGCTGGACAATCACAGACAGGTTTCTAATCGAGTGTTTCAAAATCAGCTCTGAAACATACCATTCCAAAGTTACCTGAATACCTAAAGCTATTTTAAATTCCCAGAGCAAATCAAAATACTATGAAATTCATTCATGAACAATTTCGGATGCTTAGGTTCAAGGCCACCTAGGTTGACACATGGCCATCTGCTATGCATTTGTTACCCTGCATATGACCTTATTTGGACAAGCCAAAAAACACAGAGGGCTATATTTTAATCTCCATTTATGGAACTAGTTTCCAGGACATGTAGAGTTAAAGGATGAAAGAACATGCTTAACAGTCTTTGAGATATTACAAATACTTTATTATTCTTGGCCTACTAATAATAGCCTAGTATATGGCACTGAAGCCATACCACCCATCAACTGAGTTTTGATCCCTGTTAAGTACCAGAACATTAATATCATGTGACCTGTGGCATCTTTGACTTCACTGCCTCTGGGGTCAGCCAAACTATGTCTCATTCCTTGCCACAGAAGCAATAGCTTAATCATCTGAGATACTGTTTGGTGAGGAAGCATTATGGGCAGGGCTGGAAACATTTTTTCTTGTTTCAAGGAATTCCCACCCAGATATGTGCCTGGTACAGACTTTTCTAGCATCCCAGCAGAAAATCTCATTTGAAGGGTGGCTTGATTCAAACTATATCATCAGGATTTATAGGAAAGAATATAGGGCTCCCATAAAATCAGGATTGATGAGGAGGAAGATTCTATTTGACAGCTCAAAGGCCTGAGGAGTCCAGCGTATCCAGTGAGCTGACGCTGAAGTGGCTTACTAAATCCACAACATGGTCAAGAAATGCCAAATGTCTTTGCTTCAACACTGTCCCAAGTAGGACCATGATTCCCAAGTAAGGGATTCAAGAAAGCGAGGTAGCAGGAAGAAAGATGATTGCCTGGTTCTGTCCTAAGTCCAGAGAATTAGAGAGAATCCATGGGCAGGGAATCAATCTTATGCCTCCATTTCAAGGGCTGGTTAAGTCTGGGTTAGAATTATAAGACCTACCAGAAACTCAGTTCAGTTTCAGAAAATAACTCTGCAAATAACATTCCTTTAAAGTTTTCAATTACAGAAAAATCTTTAAAATACTGAAGTAGGTAGAATAACACAATGAACCCCCATATACCCATTACTCAGCTGTATTTTAAATTCCCAGAGCAAATCAAAATACTATGATATTCATTCATGAACAATTTCGGATGTTTAGGTTCAAAGGCCACTGATGTTGACACAAGGTCATCTGCTATGCATTTGTTACCCCGCATATGACCTTATTTGGACAAGCCAAAAAACACACAGTGCTATATTTTAATCTCCATTTATGGAACTAGTTTCCAGGACATGTAGAGTTAAAGGATGAAAGAACATGCTTAACAGTCTTTGAGATATTACAAATACTTTATTATTCTTGGCCTACTAATAATAGCCTAGTATATGGCACTGAAGCCATACCACCCATCAACTGAGTTTTGATCCCTGTTAAGTACCAGAACATTAATATCATGTGACCTGTGGCATCTTTGACTTCACTGCCTCTGGGGTCAGCCAAACTATGTCTCATTCCTTGCCACAGAAGCAATAGCTTAATCATCTGAGATACTGTTTGGTGAGGAAGCATTATGGGCAGGGCTGGAAACATTTTTTCTTGTTTCAAGGAATTCCCACCCAGATATGTGCCTGGTACAGACTTTTCTAGCATCCCAGCAGAAAATCTCATTTGAAGGGTGGCTTGATTCAAACTATATCATCAGGATTTATAGGAAAGAATATAGGGCTCCCATAAAATCAGGATTGATGAGGAGGAAGATTCTATTTGACAGCTCAAAGGCCTGAGGAGTCCAGCGTATCCAGTGAGCTGACGCTGAAGTGGCTTACTAAATCCACAACATGGTCAAGAAATGCCAAATGTCTTTGCTTCAACACTGTCCCAAGTAGGACCATGATTCCCAAGTAAGGGATTCAAGAAAGCGAGGTAGCAGGAAGAAAGATGATTGCCTGGTTCTGTCCTAAGTCCAGAGAATTAGAGAGAATCCATGGGCAGGGAATCAATCTTATGCCTCCATTTCAAGGGCTGGTTAAGTCTGGGTTAGAATTATAAGACCTACCAGAAACTCAGTTCAGTTTCAGAAAATAACTCTGCAAATAACATTCCTTTAAAGTTTTCAATTACAGAAAAATCTTTAAAATACTGAAGTAGGTAGAATAACACAATGAACCCCCATATACCCATTACTCAGCTGTGACAACCTACCACTCACTCTCTGATTTCCTGTGACACTATGGAAATAGGGTCTTGCTTTTGTTTCAGAGAAACAGAAATAATAGGAAGGAAAGTGCCCACTGTGGTTGGAAAGTACCACAAACATGGGATTTTTTTTTACTAGCAACTCAAATCCTAATATTCAATGTTACCTAGTAAAGTATTACTTATGTTGTTTCTAGGTCTTGAGAAGTGATACTCTTGGCGTGGGCTCTGAAATCCCCAAGGTCATGGAAGCCATCCACTCCTCCCAGCAGGAGACTCTGTGTGCATCGGGCCTATGGCACACTCAGGTCACAGTGGCCGCCAGGGCAGGGTCCAGCCATAGCCCAAAATGAGACCGCAGATCAGGTCTGACATCAAGGCTCATCAAGGATGATGAAATCCTTATCTCCTGCATCATGTGTCACAGCCAAGCTGGCCCCACATGTGTCCACATGACCTGCGTTTTTCTGTTGAGTCATCAGGTCATGTCATTACATCATGCAGCCAAATTCCCATCTCCAACACTTGATCTCACCTTTAATTATAAAACAGATTTTCTTTTTGATGGAAAATGGCACTCTGTCCTTTGGGTATCTCTGACATGAAGAATCAACTGAGACAACATTTATATCTTGCATTACCGGGAAATAAAGTAGCAAATTGTTCTTAATACCTAACTGTGATATTAAAAACTTTAGCTGAAAACAAGGCAGTGGTTCCTACACATTCTCAAGGCAGCTCAGAAAGCAGTACATTACATTTGACAGTGAGCATTAGCTTTGCAGAGTCTGAAGAAGGCTTACTTGAACTCTGTGATTCTGGAAGTGGGGGGCAGAACTCAGAGAGGATAAACTACAGTTTACAAACCAGTTCTGGAAGGCTGCGACTGGGAGAATGAAGAGCTAAGTGCTCATCAGGAGGGTGAGCAGTAGTCTGAGCTAACTGGACAACCCACCTGCACACATTTGGACCCACTGTGTGCCAAACACACCGTATGCTTCTCTGCTTTCTGTTCCCAAAGTGCACTGTCAAATATAGGCATTTAAACATTCCTTCTTTAGCTCACCAGGGGTCAGCATCTGAGCGCTTTAACAGCACTGGTGAAGGAAACCCTCGATTAGGGTCTGCTGTCTTACTCCCGTCTTTTTCTCACTCACTCATTCATCATCCATTCATTAACCATTTCTGAGCACCTACTTTACATGACTGGAGAAAGAAATGTTAACCCACTCCAGTATTCTTGCCTGAAAAATCCCATGGACAGAGGAGCCTGGCAGGCTCCATGGGGTCGCCAAGAGTTAAACACAATTTAGCAACCAAACCACTTAACACGAGAGGTGCGATCTTAGGGATTCAAAAACATGCACTTAAATCTTAGCTCATGGAGGAACATAGCCTCTTTCAGGCTACTGGTCAACCCAGAGGATGCAACACACTTTGTCTCAGAGGCCATATTCCCATGGGGTCCAGAGTCAAGGCTCTGGAGACACTGCTCAGCCACTTCCAAGCTCTAGGACCTTAAGCAAGTAACACGGCTTCTGAAATTTGGGTTCTGTAATCATCGTTGGGAAGGCAGAACCTGCCCTTGAGGGAAGCTGTGAGCAGCAGGTGGGCTGATGCTCTTCAAGGACTGTGGTCTGGCTCACAGCCAGCGTGCAAAGAACATTGGGTTCAATGTATGGGCAATCTCACCTTTAATTATAAAAAACAGATTTTCTTTTGATGGAAAATGGCACTCTGTCCTTTGGGTATCTCTGACATGAAGAATCAACTGAGACAACATTTATATCTTGCATTACCGGGAAATAAAGTAGCAAATTGTTCTTAATACCTAACTGTGATATTAAAAACTTTAGCTGAAAACAAGGCAGTGGTTCCTACACATTCTCAAGGCAGCTCAGAAAGCAGTACATTACATTTGACAGTGAGCATTAGCTTTGCAGAGTCTGAAGAAGGCTTACTTGAACTCTGTGATTCTGGAAGTGGGGGGCAGAACTCAGAGAGGATAAACTACAGTTTACAAACCAGTTCTGGAAGGCTGCGACTGGGAGAATGAAGAGCTAAGTGCTCATCAGGAGGGTGAGCAGTAGTCTGAGCTAACTGGACAACCCACCTGCACACATTTGGACCCACTGTGTGCCAAACACACCGTATGCTTCTCTGCTTTCTGTTCCCAAAGTGCACTGTCAAATATAGGCATTTAAACATTCCTTCTTTAGCTCACCAGGGGTCAGCATCTGAGCGCTTTAACAGCACTGGTGAAGGAAACCCTCGATTAGGGTCTGCTGTCTTACTCCCGTCTTTTTCTCACTCACTCATTCATCATCCATTCATTAACCATTTCTGAGCACCTACTTTACATGACTGGAGAAAGAAATGTTAACCCACTCCAGTATTCTTGCCTGAAAAATCCCATGGACAGAGGAGCCTGGCAGGCTCCATGGGGTCGCCAAGAGTTAAACACAATTTAGCAACCAAACCACTTAACACGAGAGGTGCGATCTTAGGGATTCAAAAACATGCACTTAAATCTTAGCTCATGGAGGAACATAGCCTCTTTCAGGCTACTGGTCAACCCAGAGGATGCAACACACTTTGTCTCAGAGGCCATATTCCCATGGGGTCCAGAGTCAAGGCTCTGGAGACACTGCTCAGCCACTTCCAAGCTCTAGGACCTTAAGCAAGTAACACGGCTTCTGAAATTTGGGTTCTGTAATCATACGTTGGGAAGGCAGAACCTGCCCTTGAGGGAAGCTGTGAGCAGCAGGTGGGCTGATGCTCTTCAAGGACTGTGGTCTGGCTCACAGCCAGCGTGCAAGACACAGTAACTACTCTCTCTATGGGTTCCAAGAATATGATGCAAATGGCGCCAGATGCCGAGGAAAACTCGGTTCTGCTGTCCTCCCTTTTCGTTTTTAAGAAGATAAGGACGCATCTCCCACATGGACAGTTAAACTGCAAACGTTACAGGCTCTTCTGTGTATTTCCACTCTAGCTGGTTACAAGGGCCACAAAAAGAACGAACGTGACTGATGAACAAGAGGAGATACAGAGCGAAGCCAACAGAACGAAACATAGCAGCACAATCAGTTACAGACCAAGATGGCTTATCTGTGTACCTGAATTGGGTGTTGACATTAACTTGCTAAGACTTAATCGTGAGAGTACTTAAGTGCCAATTTAAAAAGCACTTAGGTACTTGTGAATCGAGGTAGCTGTCAAGTTAACGGCACAGTCTTCAAGGACCCCCACGTTCATATCCGCAGCCCTCCAGGAGTAACCAAGCACATTATGCTGTCATTGGAAGGTATGTATCTCTAACAACAGCAAACACAACAAGGTTTTTCCTCCCTACAGGTCATAACACACCATATTTGGTGATGCAGTAATGTATTTAGGAAGAATCTAAACCCACAACCCTTGTGTGGGGTCCCTTTCAGCAAATTTCAGACCCTGACTGTGCTCCTTGGGATTGCAGTTAATAAGGGTGAGGGCCAACCTTTGTTATATAATAGGGCACAGAGGAATTTATTGTGTATAAACTGAATAAATACCAGTGTTTCTATTTTCTCCAAATAATTGTCACTGATTATTCATTACACACCAACACCTTGCTTTTTCTTTTTTTTTTGTTTTTGAAATCACTTGAGGCTACTGGTCAACCCAGAGGATGCAACACACTTTGTCTCAGAGGCCATATTCCCATGGGGTCCAGAGTCAAGGCTCTGGAGACACTGCTCAGCCACTTCCAAGCTCTAGGACCTTAAGCAAGTAACACGGCTTCTGAAATTTGGGTTCTGTAATCATACGTTGGGAAGGCAGAACCTGCCCTTGAGGGAAGCTGTGAGCAGCAGGTGGGCTGATGCTCTTCAAGGACTGTGGTCTGGCTCACAGCCAGCGTGCAAGACACAGTAACTACTCTCTCTATGGGTTCCAAGAATATGATGCAAATGGCGCCAGATGCCGAGGAAAACTCGGTTCTGCTGTCCTCCCTTTTCGTTTTTAAGAAGATAAGGACGCATCTCCCACATGGACAGTTAAACTGCAAACGTTACAGGCTCTTCTGTGTATTTCCACTCTAGCTGGTTACAAGGGCCACAAAAAGAACGAACGTGACTGATGAACAAGAGGAGATACAGAGCGAAGCCAACAGAACGAAACATAGCAGCACAATCAGTTACAGACCAAGATGGCTTATCTGTGTACCTGAATTGGGTGTTGACATTAACTTGCTAAGACTTAATCGTGAGAGTACTTAAGTGCCAATTTAAAAAGCACTTAGGTACTTGTGAATCGAGGTAGCTGTCAAGTTAACGGCACAGTCTTCAAGGACCCCCACGTTCATATCCGCAGCCCTCCAGGAGTAACCAAGCACATTATGCTGTCATTGGAAGGTATGTATCTCTAACAACAGCAAACACAACAAGGTTTTTCCTCCCTACAGGTCATAACACACCATATTTGGTGATGCAGTAATGTATTTAGGAAGAATCTAAACCCACAACCCTTGTGTGGGGTCCCTTTCAGCAAATTTCAGACCCTGACTGTGCTCCTTGGGATTGCAGTTAATAAGGGTGAGGGCCAACCTTTGTTATATAATAGGGCACAGAGGAATTTATTGTGTATAAACTGAATAAATACCAGTGTTTCTATTTTTCTCCAAATAATTGTCACTGATTATTCATTACACACCAACACCTTGCTTTTTTCTTATTTTGTCTAATCCTTTGGCTTTTCTGAAATCACTTGAAATTCTATTTAAGGATGCTACTGAATAACTGCTGAGAAAATTATTTCCAAATAGTTCTAGGGTCTTTCTTTTGTTATTACTAGATAAGTTTATTATTATTCATAAATAATAAACTTCTACAATCATTATCCTAAGCTGTGCACTGTTTTTTGATCCCCCTTACCAAAAGAAGAGCATCACCGACTCAATGGACATGAACTTGAGCAAAACTCTGAGAGACAGTGGAGGAAGAGGAGGCTGGTGGGCTCTAGCCCACGGGGCTGCAGAGTCAAATATGACTTAGTGACTGAACAGCCACCCACAGAAGAATCGGACATTCTTTTTGTAACTGAAGAGTAAATATAATCTCTTACGAAACTCACTACCTTGAATGACTTTCAAACAAAAACAAGAAACAGAAGGTAAATTTGTCCAAGAACTAGACAGTGGCATCTACTGAAATGCTGGATGAAGAGACGTGAGCACTGGGAAACCAGAAAGACAGAAAGGAACGGAGACCCGCAGATCCTGAGAGCTTGGAATAAAGATGCCAAGGCTGGTGAAGTGGAGGAGATGACCTGGACATGAGGCCTGGGAAGCAAATCAAAGGTGAGCCTCAAAGGCATGCTTTCCCTGAGGTCCGCAGATCTGGAGGAGAAGTCAGGTGGGAGATCACAAGGAAAACTGCTGGAGTCGTCGTCAGACTGTGAATGACCTCCTCCCTGTCAGCTGACTCCTGGGTCTCCCAACCCAGGGCCAGAAGCCGGAGATGAAGGGAGACAGAGGGAAGGAGAAGAAGGACAGGAGGAGACCGAGACGACCTCGGAAAGCGGAGGAAACAGACACAAATGTGGCTGAATCTGAGAGACTTCAGCTGACTCCAGCTCAGCCCCAGGATGGCAAGTGATGGAAGAAATTACCTAAATCTCTGTACACCCTCCTGTCCTCATCTCTAAAATGGCATCATAAGGCCTTTAGCGCAGTGTTGATGAGGGTTAAATGAAGTCAGACAGACATAAAAAGCGCTCACTCCACAGCACCTAAAGGCAGACACTGTTTTTTTTCTTGGTTTAATTTAAAACAGCCTGAACAGTTTCTTTGAAGTTACTAGGAGTTATCCCTTATTTATCTTTGTGTCCAAGGTGGTATCTGGATTACGGAAGGTGGTTAATAAATTGTTTGGAATTAACAGCTGACCCAAACTGTCCCTCTTTTCTCAAACAGTGGAAGGTAAGATTACAACCTGACCCGAAGACCAAACTCTAAGTGGTCAAGCTAACACCTCCTTCCTACCCAAACATCTATATGATGTAAGAACAAATCAGTTTCACACACACACATATATATATATATATATATATATATACACATAAAATTTTTTTCTGTTCAGCACCTGTTCCCTTCTCAGCTCACCACGATGAGATTGCTAATGACTACAAAAGATGAGTGCAAAACAATGTGCCTTCTTTACTTTTAGTAATGAGACCCTATTTTTCTTTTAACAAGTTTTTTTTTGAAAATCTTCTTTTCAATCTATGATTAAAGACTACTGAAGTTCAAGGGCTAGTGTTTATTGGGATTATATATGTATGCTTTAAAAAAAAAATTTCAAAGATTTTTCTTACATTATCGTGCATACACATATACTTAAATATTGCAAATCGACAACAGATTGTCCTTAAGTCGTAGGAACAGACCCTTTTTTATCTTCATCAGCAAAGGCATCCTTCCTTGTAAAGCTGACTATACACCATCATATGTGCAGCCCATTTTCCAGCACTGAAACACTGCCTCTAGGGGGAGGAAGAGTATATTGGGAGGGCGGTGGGGGGCATGATTTCTATAAGGTGGTCATCTGGAAGCTATCAAGTTTTGGAGTGTGGCAGCTGCATTGTAAACAGAGTAACGGTGAGGGAATTGGTGATGTCAGTACAACCAGAATCCTCCAGCTTAAACTTTTGTATGATGTTTAAGGTCTTTAATAATTCTAATCCCTCAGAGGCTAATGAAGCTAGTCAGGCAGACTCTGAAGTCCGAGTTGATTAAACTTGAGGCGGAAGCGAAGGACGTCTCCATAGAGGACTCGGCCTACTTGACTGAATTCCCGAAAAGACGGGTTATTGCCTTAATAGCTGTTTTTAAACATTCTAGAAGGATTTATCTTCTACAAGGATTAATTTCTGAACCACTTTAGTTCATTTCACAAACACATATGCAAATGTGTTTCTGAATGATGGATACTCGCTACTGGATCCGTCAGCATAAATACTCAATGTCTGGTTTGTATGAACAGATACAGACGGAGGATTAACACTGACTTGAGTGAATGTGCAAAAAATCGTCCCAGGATGGTGACAATGGCCTGGCTTAGAGGCTGGGATGGAAAGACGAGTCCAGGATACCTCAGACTTCTCTCCACTAAACGGGAAGAAAGGTCGTGTGTGCAGGTTAACTAATACACAAGCAAAAAGCCTGAGAGGAATTGCAAAGCCACAGCCATCATGATATCAGAAGCAGAATGGACACTCAAAGTGAGGACCCTGGGCAGTGAAAACTGTCTTTGATGGTTCCAGTTTTTCTTCTAGCTGCTAGGACTGTTGGACTTACAGAAGCATTACAAGTTGAACAAACTATGCTTTGAGTATGGGTCTCATTTTCATTTTATAGTGTTGACCCCTGGATGTTAATTAGGCTTGCAGTGAACTGAATTCAAACGCATATATACTTCGAGGGTCAAGTATTCAGACAAGCCTTATCCACAGTGGTAACATAAAGACCACACTATTCTCATTGTAAATTGGCAGCATCTCCCCTAAATGATTCGTCTGGGCTGAATAATAAATGTATCTACAACTGGTAACAGCATGAAACAGACACTACAGCTGAGGAATAAAAGGCGAATAAGCACACCCTGGTGGAAGCGCATCTGACATGAGACGTTCGCCAGGGGCTCATGAGGATCTGCAGGCTTTACCTTCGCACACGGGGCAGCACTCTCCAGGCACCTTGACGGGGTGCATGCAGCTCTGTCCGCAGGCCGTCGCCACGCAGTGGGGCTCCCCGTTGATGCACTGGCAGAACGTGCAGTCGTCCTCCCGCCACCGGTCCCCGTGGGCATGGATCTGACCGTTGGCATAGCAGCCGGCTGGGTTGTTCAAAGGATACACGGGATCTAAATGAAAACGTGAGTTCCAAGTCAGACCAGGGGCATTCTACATCTTACCTCTGCCCGCACCTAGAGACATGTTTTTCCCAGGTTCTCCTCATCAGCAGTTCTTTTCCAGCTGCGTTCAGCAAAAGCCTGGGGCGGCAGGAGGTGTCACTAGGGGGACATGCAAAAGCAGCCCATAGAATTTATGTCTATCCATCCTGACACGCTCACGGGGCAGGGGATCTGAGGCATACAAGCCAGTGTGCAGGTGCTACTGTTTCATAAAGGGGTAAAACTTTGCGGACAGAGCTGTGCATCGGTAACGAGGAAAAAAAAGTGTGAATCCATTTTAGGTTCTGAGGATGCTTTCTGAGTTGTCAATTTACATATTTATTACACCTCAATTTCCCCTTCTGTAAAGCAGAAAGAATGAAGGCCCATCTAACTGACAGCAAGCCTGCTATTTCCAGGACTAACTGGCATCTACCTCACGGCGCCCGGAGGTCCCTGAGATATCAGTGAGGCGGAGGCTGGCCCCTGTGGGCCTTACTCAGGACAGGGCAGACACACCTTGTCTAAATCATTCATGGCACCATCTGTGCCCCAGAGGGTATGCTGTGGACCTGCGAAGGTTTTTCTTCCCCAGAGCTGAGCAGTCAAGCAGCAGCTGAGGCCTGAGGATGCAGGTAGCCAAGGCTATTGTGAATGAGTTTCCTGAGGTTGTGAATAAGCACATAAATATAAAATCCCCGAATATCCTTATACATGAAAGCAACTAGACAAATCACTCAATGCTCTTTTTCAGACACATACAGTCTGGCCTCAAGAGAACCAAGTGCTGCTGTGCTGGAAGCAAAGCCCAGGCAGTCTGGAGTTTTGCTCCTCTTTCTTCCAAAGAGGTGGTAGGGAGAGAGTCAGAAGGCCAGAACTGAAGGCCCATGAAGTCACAGCTTCGGGAAGGCAGTCCGCCAGCCATGGAAGCAGCCAAAAGACCTGAGTTAGATAAGACTTCATAAAATTTCTTTATATAAAAAAATTACACTGCATACTTCATTTCTACTTTGAGCTTGGATCTGAATTCCAGGAAGTGAGACATAGCCGGATCCGTGCCCAGACATCTCGCTATAATTATTACACAGAGGTTCATATCTACGTTTTCACACCAGCAACTGCTACACAGTTTCAGGAACTATCATATGCTGGTGGGCAGCAAGGGAGCAACAAATGCATTGGGAAGGTTCAAAGTTGGATGTGACTTTCTGATATCCCCAATGATACCTAAAAAAGTGAACCCCCTTTCTCCTATGCTAGCAAAAATAACTTCCAAGATGGGAGAGGGCCTCCCTGTTAGGAACTACTGCTCACTGTGAGGAATATACAATAGTTTGCACGTGCTATACAATCTCAGATTTTCAGGTTATGTGGCAACAGAGCTTTAATACTGGAAAGAAATGGGATTCTGAAAACAGAGAAAGTTATGGGACATGATATGAAATTCTGTCCTCTCGTCTCATGTGCCGAGGTAAGGGTGGCGTGAGCATCAGACGTGAGGTGGCCAGGCCCGAACTCTAGACGGGAGGTCTGCGGCCCAGGCAGAACAGACATGCGCACCAGACCCTGCTTTCTGGGGAACCTGTAGTGAGGTTAGACCAGAGACACGGTCAGGCAATGTTCATGGTTTCACCAGAAATTCAGAGACCAGTGACGACTGTTTTGACTATCCTGATCCTTAAAATGTGTGGACTGTAGTAAGTGATATCCAGTCATCATTCTGAAATGTCTATTATTTCTGAAGAGCAGAGACAGGAGGGTCAAGCCTGTTGGAAGAACATGGACCTATTATTTCTTGGGAGGGAAAAGAGGAATTAAAAAACCAAACAAAACAGGTCCTGGGGCTCATTCTGCCCAGGGCCACACTGGACACTGGTCTGGGCCTTGACTTGGAGCCGCATCATGACCAAGCACACAGGTTCAAAGGCCTCGGAGCCCTGCTCTCGCCGGCACGGGCAGGGGCATCAGAAAGGAGTCAGGGCCAGGGTGTCTGTGAGCGGGCTGGTGGAGGTGGTCAGCCCCTCGGGCTGTCCTGTCCTAGCTACACAATCTGAGGCAGGCAGAGCGGGTGGGATTCTAGCGTCAGGATGAAGAGAAAGCCCCAGGACTTGCCAAGGAACTTCTGAAACTGCAGAAGAACAGAAAGCACCTTCAGGAAACCTCAGGTTGACCTGCAGAAACAGGTGACCCTGGTCGACACCCAGGAGGTAACTTCCCTCAGGGAAATGTTTCTGTGTCGTCTCCCCGGCATTACCAAAGTCCTAAAAGGTAGAATGTGTGACAGAAATGCGGAATTCTCCAACCTTCCCCTCCCTTTGCAATGAGACTAAATTAGGTCAGTTTTGATATTGAGACTCTAAACGACATCTATTCTTTGCTGCTTAGTTGCTAAGTTATATCTGACTCTTTGTGACCCTCCCCAGACAGAAGCCTGCTAGGCTCCTCTGTCTTTGGGATTTTCCAGGCAAGAATACTAGAGTGGGTTGCCATTTACTTCTCCAGGGGATCTTTCCAGTCCAGAGATTGAACCCACGTCTCTTGCGTCTCCTGCAGTGGATTCTTTACCCCTGAGTCAACTGGGAAGCCTATTAAGCCTATTCTTACTATTCTCTAACACTCAGCTTTCCTTACCTTCACACACGGGGCAGCATTCCCCTTCGGGCATGTAGTATCTCTCGCAGTTCAGCTCACCGCACTGGGCAGTGAAGCAGATGGAAACACCCCCTTGGCATCGACAGAAGCGACAGTTGTCCATCCGAAACATCTCTCCATCACTGTACTCCACGTTGTTGAACATGCAGGCTGGCTTTGTTTCTAAAGGAGTTAGAACAAACAAGGCACATTCTAAGTCATTTCAAGTGGTATCCTTTCTGGGAGAGAGGGTCCAGCAGGGGCCTGTTGGAAGAACATGGACCTATTATTTCTTGGGAGGGAAAAGAGGAATTAAAAAACCAAACAAAACAGGTCCTGGGGCTCATTCTGCCCAGGGCCACACTGGACACTGGTCTGGGCCTTGACTTGGAGCCGCATCATGACCAAGCACACAGGTTCAAAGGCCTCGGAGCCCTGCTCTCGCCGGCACGGGCAGGGGCATCAGAAAGGAGTCAGGGCCAGGGTGTCTGTGAGCGGGCTGGTGGAGGTGGTCAGCCCCTCGGGCTGTCCTGTCCTAGCTACACAATCTGAGGCAGGCAGAGCGGGTGGGATTCTAGCGTCAGGATGAAGAGAAAGCCCCAGGACTTGCCAAGGAACTTCTGAAACTGCAGAAGAACAGAAAGCACCTTCAGGAAACCTCAGGTTGACCTGCAGAAACAGGTGACCCTGGTCGACACCCAGGAGGTAACTTCCCTCAGGGAAATGTTTCTGTGTCGTCTCCCCGGCATTACCAAAGTCCTAAAAGGTAGAATGTGTGACAGAAATGCGGAATTCTCCAACCTTCCCCTCCCTTTGCAATGAGACTAAATTAGGTCAGTTTTGATATTGAGACTCTAAACGACATCTATTCTTTGCTGCTTAGTTGCTAAGTTATATCTGACTCTTTGTGACCCTCCCCAGACAGAAGCCTGCTAGGCTCCTCTGTCTTTGGGATTTTCCAGGCAAGAATACTAGAGTGGGTTGCCATTTACTTCTCCAGGGGATCTTTCCAGTCCAGAGATTGAACCCACGTCTCTTGCGTCTCCTGCAGTGGATTCTTTACCCCTGAGTCAACTGGGAAGCCTATTAAGCCTATTCTTACTATTCTCTAACACTCAGCTTTCCTTACCTTCACACACGGGGCAGCATTCCCCTTCGGGCATGTAGTATCTCTCGCAGTTCAGCTCACCGCACTGGGCAGTGAAGCAGATGGAAACACCCCCTTGGCATCGACAGAAGCGACAGTTGTCCATCCGAAACATCTCTCCATCACTGTACTCCACGTTGTTGAACATGCAGGCTGGCTTTGTTTCTAAAGGAGTTAGAACAAACAAGGCACATTCTAAGTCATTTCCAAGTGGTATCCTTTCATGTTTTTCAAACAGCTTCTAGAAAATACTGCACAAGGTTCAAATTTGATGGAGCTTTACTAAACTCAAATAATTTCTTTCCCCTTTTTTTTTTTTTACAACAGAAGCATAAAGCTATGTAAAGCACAACAAAATAAGCAAACACATCACTATCCTCATTATAACAAGCAATCAAAATTCCCCTTAGTAAAATCGATACTGGCTTCTCCTTACCCCAAATAAAAGTAACCATTTGGCCATGAAGCTCGAACATATCTGATATGTGCTTTAAAAAGATTTAGTTTTGCTAAACAAAATGTTTATATTGTTAAATCACTATCCCAAGTAAATGATCCTTCATCCACGTTAGATTCTGTTCTAGCTCAAAGGAGGTTATGTTTATATCTGGTTAACAATCTATAATTATAGCAGTGCTTGGCCTTTAAAAACAAAAAACAAAAACAACTTTCTACATGCATTACCTCACTTAATCCCAGTAACAAAGGTCTGATGTAGAAATACTTATCCTAAGTGTAAAAGTGAGGAAATCCTACGTAATTTCCTTAAAGTTGCACATTTATCAAATGATAGCAAGCCAAAACAGTAGCTCCTCAGGTAAAACCTTGTGCTTCTCCCTCTGGGTTTCAGGTGTTTCAAGGCTATGTTTTCTGCTAAGGACTCAAAACCCTGCATTTAGAATCATGATACCAATGATCAAAATTTTTTCTCTGCACTAAAACACCCTCCCCTAAATCCACTCCTTAACTCATTCTGGTTGACTTAAAAGAATTCCCACGAGATAAAGACATCACAAGAAAACTATAGATCAATATCTCTTATGAATATAGACATAAAAATCCTTAAAAAAAAAACAAAAACCAACTAGCAGACTGAATCCAGTAGTGTAGAGAACAGATTATATACCAAGTGGGATTTAGTCCAAGAATTCAAGGTTGGGTTAACATCTGAAAAACAATTAATGTAATTAATTGATTGTAATGTAATGTCTATAGACTAAAGGACAAGACCATTGGATCCTCTCAAAAGACAGAAAGGAAGCACCTGACAGAATTCAACACCCTTTCATGACAAAAATGTTCAGTAACTCAGGAGCAGGAGTTGCCAAACAGCAACTGGATAAATGGCATCTGTGAAAAACCCACAGCTAACCTCACGCTTAATAGTGAAAGGCTGAACGCTTTCCCTTTAGCTCAGGATTAAGACAATGATGTCCACTCTCACCATTTCAATTCAACTTTGCACTGGAAGCTCCAGCCAGGGTAATTAGGCAAGAAAAAGACATACAAAGTACCCATATTAAAAAGAAGGAAAACTCTAATTGCAGACAACATGATCTTGAATTTAAAAAGATTCTAAAGAATCTACTAAAAAACCATTAGCAAGCTTTCAGGATACAACCACAACTCCAATAAATAGCGTATCTACAAACTAGCAAAAAACAACCTGAAAATGAACTTAAATTTCACTCACAGTAGCATCAGAAAGTATAAAATATTTAGTAATAAATCTAATAAAGCACAAAACGTGTACTTTGAAAACTAAAAACCATTGTTCAAAGAAGGCACAGAAGGCCTAAGTAAATGAAAATATATTCCATGTTCACAGATTGAAAGATAATACTGTTTGAAAGACTCAAACATTCCCCAAATGGATCTACATATTCATTGCAATCTCTATCAAAATTCTAGTTTTTTCTTTGGTAAAAACTGCCAAGCCACTCTTAAAACCAATATGGAAATACAGGGAAGCCGGAATTGTCAAGGCTATGTTTTCTGCTAAGGACTCAAAACCCTGCATTTAGAATCATGATACCAATGATCAAAATTTTTTCTCTGCACTAAAACACCCTCCCCTAAATCCACTCCTTAACTCATTCTGGTTGACTTAAAAGAATTCCCACGAGATAAAGACATCACAAGAAAACTATAGATCAATATCTCTTATGAATATAGACATAAAAATCCTTAAAAAAAAAACAAAACCAACTAGCAGACTGAATCCAGTAGTGTAGAGAACAGATTATATACCAAGTGGGATTTAGTCCAAGAATTCAAGGTTGGGTTAACATCTGAAAAACAATTAATGTAATTAATTGATTGTAATGTAATGTCTATAGACTAAAGGACAAGACCATTGGATCCTCTCAAAAGACAGAAAGGAAGCACCTGACAGAATTCAACACCCTTTCATGACAAAAATGTTCAGTAACTCAGGAGCAGGAGTTGCCAAACAGCAACTGGATAAATGGCATCTGTGAAAAACCCACAGCTAACCTCACGCTTAATAGTGAAAGGCTGAACGCTTTCCCTTTAGCTCAGGATTAAGACAATGATGTCCACTCTCACCATTTCAATTCAACTTTGCACTGGAAGCTCCAGCCAGGGTAATTAGGCAAGAAAAAGACATACAAAGTACCCATATTAAAAAGAAGGAAAACTCTAATTGCAGACAACATGATCTTGAATTTAAAAAGATTCTAAAGAATCTACTAAAAAACCATTAGCAAGCTTTCAGGATACAACCACAACTCCAATAAATAGCGTATCTACAAACTAGCAAAAAACAACCTGAAAATGAACTTAAATTTCACTCACAGTAGCATCAGAAAGTATAAAATATTTAGTAATAAATCTAATAAAGCACAAAACGTGTACTTTGAAAACTAAAAACCATTGTTCAAAGAAGGCACAGAAGGCCTAAGTAAATGAAAATATATTCCATGTTCACAGATTGAAAGATAATACTGTTTGAAAGACTCAAACATTCCCCAAATGGATCTACATATTCATTGCAATCTCTATCAAAATTCTAGTTTTTTCTTTGGTAAAAACTGCCAAGCCACTCTTAAAACCAATATGGAAATACAGGGAAGCCGGAATTGTCAAGACAAATTTGAAAAAAGAAGAACAAAGTGAGAGGATTCACACTTTCTGATTTCAAGACCTACTACAATGCCACAGCATCGATACAACACAGTACTGGCATCAGGATAAACACACAGTTTAGTAGAAATAAACTCATTTTTAAGGGCCTTTAACAAGGGTGCCAAGACAATTCACTGAGGGAAAAGAATAGTCTTTTCAACAAATGGTGCTAGAGTAACTGGATATCCAAATGCAAAAGAATAAGAATCGACCACTACATACTATATACAAAAAATAACTCAAAATGAATTAGAGAACTATGTGCCAAATGTAATAAATAGCTGTAACTACTGAGCTCTTAGGAGTTAACAGGAGTAAACCTTTGAGACTTTGATTCGGCAATAATTTCTTAGATTATGATGGCAAAAGCAACAAAAGAAAACATAGTTAAATTGAACTTCATCTACTTTTGTGCCTCAAGGAACACGATAAAGAAAAAGATAACCCACAGAGAAAAAAATATTTGTAAATCATATATCTGATATTTGATATATATAAGAACTTGTATCCAGAAAGAATAAGAAAAATAACCCAATTGAAAAATGAGCAAATATTTGAATAGAAATTTCTAGAAATAACATACAGAAATGACCAATAAGCTCATAGAAAGATGCTTAACATTATTACTTATTAAGGGAATACAAATCGAGGTCACAAAGAGTCATCAATTCACATCCTAAGATGGTTAAGATTAAAAAGATATAGATAATAACAAATGGTGATGAGGATGTGGAGAAATTGAAACTCTCATATTATATATTGTTAATTGCAGCTGGTTTGAAAAACAGCTTGGCGGTTTCTCAAAACACAAAACGGAGTTCCTAGAGGATCCAGCACTTCTAAGATATACGTCCACATGAAATGGAAATACCTACCCACATAAAGATAATACTGTTTGAAAGACTCAAACATTCCCCAAATGGATCTACATATTCATTGCAATCTCTATCAAAATTCTAGTTTTTTCTTTGGTAAAAACTGCCAAGCCACTCTTAAAACCAATATGGAAATACAGGGAAGCCGGAATTGTCAAGACAAATTTGAAAAAAGAAGAACAAAGTGAGAGGATTCACACTTTCTGATTTCAAGACCTACTACAATGCCACAGCATCGATACAACACAGTACTGGCATCAGGATAAACACACAGTTTAGTAGAAATAAACTCATTTTTAAGGGCCTTTAACAAGGGTGCCAAGACAATTCACTGAGGGAAAAGAATAGTCTTTTCAACAAATGGTGCTAGAGTAACTGGATATCCAAATGCAAAAGAATAAGAATCGACCACTACATACTATATACAAAAAATAACTCAAAATGAATTAGAGAACTATGTGCCAAATGTAATAAATAGCTGTAACTACTGAGCTCTTAGGAGTTAACAGGAGTAAACCTTTGAGACTTTGATTCGGCAATAATTTCTTAGATTATGATGGCAAAAGCAACAAAAGAAAACATAGTTAAATTGAACTTCATCTACTTTTGTGCCTCAAGGAACACGATAAAGAAAAAGATAACCCACAGAGAAAAAAATATTTGTAAATCATATATCTGATATTTGATATATATAAGAACTTGTATCCAGAAAGAATAAGAAAAATAACCCAATTGAAAAATGAGCAAATATTTGAATAGAAATTTCTAGAAATAACATACAGAAATGACCAATAAGCTCATAGAAAGATGCTTAACATTATTACTTATTAAGGGAATACAAATCGAGGTCACAAAGAGTCATCAATTCACATCCTAAGATGGTTAAGATTAAAAAGATATAGATAATAACAAATGGTGATGAGGATGTGGAGAAATTGAAACTCTCATATTATATATTGTTAATTGCAGCTGGTTTGAAAAACAGCTTGGCGGTTTCTCAAAACACAAAACGGAGTTCCTAGAGGATCCAGCACTTCTAAGATATACGTCCACATGAAATGGAAATACCTACCCACATAAAATCTTGTACAAAAACGTTTACAGCAGTGCTATCTACAAGAATCAAAAAGTGGAAACAATCTAAACATCTATCAACAGATGTATGATAAACAAAATGTAGTATATCCATGTAATGGATTATTTCTTGGCCATAAAAAGGAAATGAAGTTCTGATACATGCTATAAGTGACCCTGGGGAGCATTACGCTAAGTGAAAGAAGCCAGTCAAAAATACCACATGTTGTATAGGGTTCTATTCATGTGAAATGCCCATGTACAGAGACAAGAAGTAGACCAGTGGTTGCCTAGTGCTGGAAAGTCTAGGGGAACATAGGGAGTGCCTGTTAATGAGTTTGGGAATCCTGGGGGATTGAGGACAGTGTTCTTAAATTGTGATGATGATCACAAAACTCTCTGAATACACTGAAAGCCATGGAATTGTGCAACTTCACTTGGGGATTGCATGGTATGTGTCTCCCTAAAGCTGGGAATATAAAAGTAATTCCAAGGTGAAAAAGTTCTCCTGAGCTAATGCAACATATTTAACAAGGTGAGAAAAACTGCCTTATGACCCACAACTCATGGGCTCCTCCAGACAAGCATCATTTCCCCGTACGTCGCCATATGCAAGTTCAAGATCTGTGAGACTTCCACTGCATTTTAATTTGAGTATATTTACATTTGTTTTGTACCTGGAACAAACTAGTGCTTTCTAATTTGAGTTTATAACAATGCTGTTGAGAAGACAGATCAAATGATAATACTGACATCTTCAATGAGAAAACTGAAACTTACAGAGATCAGGTAGATTGCTCATAGTCACATACCTAGTGTGAGATGAGCTGTGTGCATATATTTACACAGGCAGTAAAGGTGCGTGTCTGAACCTCTTTCCTAGTGCTGGTGGGATATACTATTTCTTTTTCCCCCAGAAAATCGATGTCAAAAAAAAATCATCTTATTACAGCTCAGAAGATTACATACTTTGAGCTAACATACTAAACTGAGCTGGAATTGGAAGAAACTGGGCAGTTAGACTCCAAGTTCAGAAGTGCAAAAAGTGAAGTGCTTTTCACCAATCAAATCTGCATGCCCATTAAGATATCGTCCACATGAAATGGAAATACCTACCCACATAAAATCTTGTACAAAACGTTTACAGCAGTGCTATCTACAAGAATCAAAAAGTGGAAACAATCTAAACATCTATCAACAGATGTATGATAAACAAAATGTAGTATATCCATGTAATGGATTATTTCTTGGCCATAAAAAGGAAATGAAGTTCTGATACATGCTATAAGTGACCCTGGGGAGCATTACGCTAAGTGAAAGAAGCCAGTCAAAAATACCACATGTTGTATAGGGTTCTATTCATGTGAAATGCCCATGTACAGAGACAAGAAGTAGACCAGTGGTTGCCTAGTGCTGGAAAGTCTAGGGGAACATAGGGAGTGCCTGTTAATGAGTTTGGGAATCCTGGGGGATTGAGGACAGTGTTCTTAAATTGTGATGATGATCACAAAACTCTCTGAATACACTGAAAGCCATGGAATTGTGCAACTTCACTTGGGGATTGCATGGTATGTGTCTCCCTAAAGCTGGGAATATAAAAGTAATTCCAAGGTGAAAAAGTTCTCCTGAGCTAATGCAACATATTTAACAAGGTGAGAAAAACTGCCTTATGACCCACAACTCATGGGCTCCTCCAGACAAGCATCATTTCCCGTCGTCGCCATATGCAAGTTCAAGATCTGTGAGACTTCCACTGCATTTTAATTTGAGTATATTTACATTTGTTTTGTACCTGGAACAAACTAGTGCTTTCTAATTTGAGTTTATAACAATGCTGTTGAGAAGACAGATCAAATGATAATACTGACATCTTCAATGAGAAAACTGAAACTTACAGAGATCAGGTAGATTGCTCATAGTCACATACCTAGTGTGAGATGAGCTGTGTGCATATATTTACACAGGCAGTAAAGGTGCGTGTCTGAACCTCTTTCCTAGTGCTGGTGGGATATACTATTTCTTTTTCCCCCAGAAAATCGATGTCAAAAAAAAATCATCTTATTACAGCTCAGAAGATTACATACTTTGAGCTAACATACTAAACTGAGCTGGAATTGGAAGAAACTGGGCAGTTAGACTCCAAGTTCAGAAGTGCAAAAAGTGAAGTGCTTTTCACCAATCAAATCTGCATGCTGTGGAAAGAGGCAAAATACTGTGCTCTATCAAAATGCTGGGCTTCCATTCAAACAAGAAAAACTTTTTTTAAGAAACCAATCAATATCAATTACCTATCTGCCTTAATCAACCACAGCAACCATCTGGGTGAAGGTGCAAATCCTGCTGCAAGATTTGAAGAAGTGAGGAGGAAAGACAGTGGTTATTAATAAACTGGCTCCAGATGAACTCATTTTTATGATGGGTTGTGCAAAAGCCTGAATAGGAGGGGACCAGATTGACAAGAGGGCTGGGGCAGTTCGGTTTCACGAGCTAAGGAAGAGAGGGAGTGGACTTTAGACAGGTGGACAGTCCCGGAAGACACAGCCTTGAAAGTACAATCGATTCCTTAGGATTAACAACAACAACAACAAAAACCACATGATACAATGAAATCCTGCTTGATGCTGGCATCCTGCTTGATGCCGAGACAAATTTATAAAAGCTCTTCAGAAAAGTACACGACCGAAATGGCTGGCAGTGGTCTCTGAGGAGCAATGACCAATTACTTCTTCACCTGCTGGGATAGAGATGACTCTCAGAACCATATGGAGTTACCACTACCTCAGTAAGAGGACATTTTCTGTGATGGAGGAAAGAATAATATTACAAATAAAATAATTTACTATGTAACGGGTACTTCTCAAAGCATAAAAGTACTTATGCACTGAGATGCACAAATAAGTGTCTTTCTAAAGATTGTTGGATGTTTTTTGTGTCTTTCCAATTAAATTTTATGTTTCTCAGTTCTAGAATCTTCTCTTCTCTAATATATTCCAGAATTTCTGAAAAAGAACCTTATAGCATAGATTGTTAGTAAGTTCTATTGCCTTGCCAAATCACACTGATTGGCAGATGGTGATTGATAAATACATAATTCAGCAAAGGAAAAGACTAAAATGTAGAACTTCCCATCAAATGTGAAAAGGGGGAAAAAAAATCCTAATAGGTATACTTCTGTTGCTTTTTTTCTTTAATATCTCAGTGGAATATGGCTAATGTCTCGCCTCTGGTCTCTTTTCACTGTGGATGAGTGATACCGTAGGAAAGTAGGCAGACTTGAGTCAAAAGAGACATGGGGCTTCCCTGGTGGTCCAGAGGGTAAAGAGTCCGCCTTGCAGTGCAAGGGGCACTGGTTCGATCCCTGGCCTGGGAAGATCTCACATGCTGCAGAGCGGCTGGACCGGTGTGTCCAATTATGAGCCAGTGCTCTGGAGCACATGCGCCCAGAGCTAGTGCTCTGAAATGAGAGAGGCCACTGCAATGGGAGGCCCATACAGGTCAAAGAATAAAGATGGATGAAAATAAATAAAAACCAATAAAAGGGACCAAAATTAAAAAAAGGAGAGAGACATGCCTGCATGCCTGCTTAGTCGCTTCAGTCACATCTGACTCTCTGCGACGCCATGGACTGTAGCCAGCCAGGCTCCTCTGTCCATGGGGATTCTTTGGGCAAGAATACTGGAGTGGGTTGCCATTTCCTCCTCCAAAAAGAGACAATTGTATAACAAGTGAGAAATGTCTGAAAATGTCTCCATAAGCCTAGAACAAACTGACATCATCACAAAGACAGGTACATGAGCTTCTAGATGCCTGAAGGAGGAAGCCACCTTTGCTACGCGGGGGAAGCCAGGTGTGTGTGTGCCAGCGTATACCAGGCAGATATCACTTCATGGTAAGAGAAGGGAACAGTATGTACAAAATACGACTGCAAAACACTTACCACTCTTAAGCAAAATTACCTTGAAAAGACCCTGGGAACACAATGGATGCTCAAATAAATGCATTTTGCATTTATATTTCTAAGTGCCATATTCTCTCCATGACTGTGGAAGGAGACACCAGCTCCCTAGAAACACTGAGCACAATTGCTTTGCAGACAATGGGTTCTCAACAGAAGTTTTTATACTAACTTTTTTGCTAACAAATTGAAGGTCTGAGTTTTTCCTTTTCTGAAGGATTTATTTATTTGCCTGTGGTGGACCTTCATGGTTGCACATGGGCTTTCTTTAGTTGCAGTGAGTGGGGACTACTCCCTAGTTGCGGTGCTCACGCTTCTCACTGTGGTGGCTTCTCCTGTGGCAGAGCAAAGGCTCTAGGGCACCCAGGCTTCGGTCGTTGCGGCTCCCGGCTCCAGAGCACAGGCTCAGTAGTTGGCGTACACGGGCTTAGGGATTCTGAGGCATGTGGAACCTTCCTGGAGCAGGGTTCAAATCTATGTACCTTACATTGGCAGGCCGATTGTTAACCCCTGGACCATAAGGGAAGCCCAAGGTCTGAGTTTTCTAGGCCCAGATTTTTTTTTCACAAGGAGCAAGCTGACGTTGGTTCTGGCTCTCCTGTGACTGATGGATTTCACATGCTAGTGTCTGATGCTGAAAGTTGTCAGTTAGTGGCTATGACACTCAAACCATGATGTTCTAGTTTGATTTTTGTGCATGTACGTTGGAGACCTGATCATATCTAAGCAACCAAAGGATTATTTCTGTAAGCACGGATGACTTCTCTATTTAAACCCAAATGCCTCTAGAAATGAGCGAGCTGAGCCAGTGTAACACAATGGGATACACTGTGACCCAGTGGAAGAACACACGTCCTTCTACAGTAGAGGCCATCACTTAGCTCCAGCTGACCAGTGACAAAGCTTCTTACAGGCCAGAGCCGTCACAGAATCATTTCGCGAAGGAGCTGTGAAATTATTCAACACTGCTGTGGAGGTCATGCCTCTAGATAACAATCCTGATGGTCTCCGAAGTTCAAACAAAAGGAGCACAATCATCTTCTGTATGCTTCTGAAAGCTTTTTATATTTATTCTTTATTTTAAATGTGAATCCATTATGTTTCAAAAAAGTTAAATACACATACATTAAATTAGTTAAGTACACATCTAATTAAACTAAAAACTCTCCAATGGCTGTTCATCAACTATGCACAATATTTCTCCAATTTATATTAGCAGACCCCACATGTCTTAGAGGGCTGTAATTAATACGTAATTTTTGTTATTAAAAAGTGTTTTAGGGCTTCCCCTGGTGGTCCAGTGGATAAGGACACTGCCTTGCAGTGCAAGGGGCGCCGGTTCGATCCCTGGCCTGGGAAGATCCCACGTGCCGTGGAGCAGCTGGACTGATGTGTCCAATTACCAAGCCGGAACTCTGGAGCGCATGCGCCCAGAGCCGATGCTCTGTGACGACAGAGGCCACCACGATGGGAAGCCCACAGGAGCCAAAGAACAAAGACGGATGAAAATGGACAAATGAAAGACCAGTGGAAGTGGCCCGCCCGCTCCCCTCCCTCCCCAACCCGACCCCTGCCCAAAAATAAAAATAAATAAATAAATCTTTAAAAAAAAAAAAAGTATTTTACCAATAAAAAAAGAGAGAGCAATGTACCACCTGTCCCTTCGGTTTCTACACAACAGGGTTCTCATTCAAGCAATACCACCCCTGTCCTCCCGTCAGCCCTCCGCCACGGGCCACCACTATCACGTGGGTACCTCTCCCACCCTCCCACCAGCGTAAGACCAAACACACGAGAAAAGAGAAGTATTATTTATGGTGACTGTTCTTTCCAGCTATTCTTCCAGGCCAATGTTCTTAAATCTTAGGAGTTCTTGAATTCTCTGTTTTTAACCTTCTGTTTTCACCATCATGCTTATCTTAAAAAAGAACGTAAGTGTATGAATCACCTGGATGGCAGTTGGGGAACTACCTCGGCACATGGAGTGAGTTAATATTCAACCTGAATATTAACTCTCTCCTGAACGGAAGTTCCCATAGCTCCTCCAACACATTCCTACGCATGGAGAGGGGTCCTCAAAATCGAGAAACAGACCTTCTGGCCTCCAGGTTCCAGCTGGGGGTCAAACTCACCTCTGAAAGCAGCTTTCACGGAGGTGTATTTTAGTATTTTGCTTTTGCTTTTAATTGAGAAGAACAGCCAGAGGAAACCAGGAGCAAAGCAAAGGAGGACACAATTTCCTGAGTCATTCAGCGCTCTCTTTTCAAAAGCTTCCATCCGAGGAGAAATAAGGCTGCCCTGTCCAGCAGGTTTGTCTCTAAAACTAAGAAGTACGGGTCCCATTCTATCTCCCTTTCCACTCTGATGGCTGGGACGTGGGCAACCTAACCTGACATTTAACTCCAGCAATCACACAGATAGGCAGATGATATGGCCTGTACCCTTGCTGGTGCTTCCTTTCTGCTTTTCATTTTCAACTTTTATGTACAACTCCATTGTGTGGATTCTCTTTTCTCATTAATATTTTACCACAATGGGATTGTATCTGTTCTCGGTGTAAAGTTGCTTCAAATCCTTTGGGGCTTTACATATACACATATAAGGCTTTCTAAAAACATGTATAAATAAAACAGACCTCTGCTCTTCCAGGCAATGATAACGAATTTTTGATAGGTAAAATCCTCCACTGGGGATCACAGGACAATAGCACAATTTTACCAGGGCACTGGGTGTCAAACAAGCAAATACACACATACACACACCACATATGTGTGTGTGTGCGCCAAAAAACGTGAAATACAGATTTTGAGACAGAATCCCATAAACATTATTCTGTGGAATTTTGAATCTTCAGAGTACTGTAGTTTCTATTCTCTCCTACAATTGATGACTCTAACACAGTAACAGATAAACTATAGCAGAACAAGAAATATAGCAAAGATCACTCAGCCAATTTAAAGTGGCAAGAAAGAGGCAAACACCAGAAATCCTGTTACTGCTTTGTCGTCTCCACATTTTTTCACAGTCAAAGGAAAGTCCTGTTCCTGAAGTGAGGGCTCTATAAACGGGGGCAGGCCCTGAACATTTATCCAAGGCCTCTGAGGTCAACTGGAGACAGTTATCAGCTGTCCAAACCAGATCGCAGAGGGGAGAAACGTAGAGTGAATGACCTGGTGGGAAGGCATGCCAGGTGGGTTTGTATAACTAAGAAGCAAGCAAAGAAGAAAGATACTCTGCTTTCTCACTCAGCAGATACAACAGCAAACTGTCTTACTAGAGGTGATATTTCCAGGGGACAAGAGACTTAAGATGAAAGTGTACGGCACTAGAAGAGAGCGGATTCTCACAAAATAAGCCCTCTAGGTGCTGATAATTAACAGCCATTCTAGAGGGAACTAAGATGATATGAATCAGATCACCCGCTTGCTCACCCAGCACGCATCAGAACTGGGGTGCCCCCTGAGAAGCAGGCGGTGTGCTCACAGCACACACACAAAGGCAGATGCCTTGGTTTCCGGCAGCCCAGATTCCGACACGAGAGACAGACACGCAGAGGGATGAGTCCTAGAAGGAAGCACATCAGAGATGCTGGGAGCCCAGCACACGAACCAACTATTTCTGTCTCAATGGTACGAGTTAAATATTCACAGAGTATCACTTACAGTCAATTAGCTTCAGCAGTAAGTACCAGAGGCTGGGCCATTTGTGGCTGGTTAACACACATTACTACGGTGGAATGATCATACAGGACAGGAGAAGCACGGAGAAGAGATTTATGTGCACGGAGCCTGCCCCGCACCTCTCCCCGGCTGCTTGTGTTTATAGAGGTCTTGAAGTCAGGAAGTGCCCTTCACCTTCTCCTGCCGTGTCCAGAAGACTGAACAGGAGGCAGGCACACACAATTACACAGACTCCCGGCTCTTGCGGCACCGTTTCAAGCGCTCTGCAGACAGCACCTCACTTAACGCACTGTCATTCACTCCATTTGACAGATGTGGCGACTGAGGCTTAGGGAGACCAAGGGATGCCAAAGCCACACAGCTAGGGAGGCGAGGAACTAATCTGCAAACTGCAGTCGTCTAGGTCCAGTCTAGGTTCTCTTTGAACCACAAAGTTGTGCTGCAAGTGCTTCTTCAAAGCAAACAAAACAAAACAAAACATGTAGGCACTGGCCTAAAAACTACACGACTCAGTGAAGTTAGTCTGGACTTTTAATAGAAGCCTTTCTTGTTGGGAGCAGCAGCTTGGGAAGAGAGGAGAAAATCTACTGAGTCCCGATTTCTTATAGGCAGCAGTTAAACGGACGCTTCTAGATGTGTGATTTTGTTGTTTCTGTCCACATCCAAAGCCATTTCCTTGTGTGTCTAGCTTTTGACTAAATAATGCTCTCTAAAATTACTGGTATCTCACTTGCTTGAGTTTATTCTTTGCCTTTCTTCTGAAAATTCTCACAAAATAAGCCCTCAGGTGCTGACAATTAACAGCCATTCTAGAGGGAACTAAGATGATATGAATCAGATCACCCGCTTGCTCACCCAGCACGCATCAGAACTGGGGTGCCCCCTGAGAAGCAGGCGGTGTGCTCACAGCACACACACAAAGGCAGATGCCTTGGTTTCCGGCAGCCCAGATTCCGACACGAGAGACAGACACGCAGAGGGATGAGTCCTAGAAGGAAGCACATCAGAGATGCTGGGAGCCCAGCACACGAACCAACTATTTCTGTCTCAATGGTACGAGTTAAATATTCACAGAGTATCACTTACAGTCAATTAGCTTCAGCAGTAAGTACCAGAGGCTGGGCCATTTGTGGCTGGTTAACACACATTACTACGGTGGAATGATCATACAGGACAGGAGAAGCACGGAGAAGAGATTTATGTGCACGGAGCCTGCCCGCACCTCTCCCCGGCTGCTTGTGTTTATAGAGGTCTTGAAGTCAGGAAGTGCCCTTCACCTTCTCCTGCCGTGTCCAGAAGACTGAACAGGAGGCAGGCACACACAATTACACAGACTCCCGGCTCTTGCGGCACCGTTTCAAGCGCTCTGCAGACAGCACCTCACTTAACGCACTGTCATTCACTCCATTTGACAGATGTGGCGACTGAGGCTTAGGGAGACCAAGGGATGCCAAAGCCACACAGCTAGGGAGGCGAGGAACTAATCTGCAAACTGCAGTCGTCTAGGTCCAGTCTAGGTTCTCTTTGAACCACAAAGTTGTGCTGCAAGTGCTTCTTCAAAGCAAACAAAACAAAACAAAACATGTAGGCACTGGCCTAAAAACTACACGACTCAGTGAAGTTAGTCTGGACTTTTAATAGAAGCCTTTCTTGTTGGGGAGCAGCAGCTTGGGAAGAGAGGAGAAAATCTACTGAGTCCCGATTTCTTATAGGCAGCAGTTAAAACGGACGCTTCTAGATGTGTGATTTTGTTGTTTCTGTCCACATCCAAAGCCATTTCCTTGTGTGTCTAGCTTTTGACTAAATAATGCTCTCTAAAATTACTGGTATCTCACTTGCTTGAGTTTATTCTTTGCCTTTCTTCTGAAAATTCTGATGGAGGGGTATGTTTCAGACTCTTTCTTCTAGCATCTAAATTCAGTAAACAACAGGTTGTCACACACCAAACCCTCTTCTGAAAGGTGAAAGGGAGATAGGAGGATTCTATGTGAAGGAATCCTGTGACTGAAATCATCTTTCTGGTCCACAAGGTTCCAGCTCTAACTAGGCCGAGACTACTGACCAACCACTGGCCAGAGGTGTTTCCTCTAAGCAGGAAAATGCTGAACCAGGGGGACAGTGTCTCTTCTCTTTCAAACTGTGGTCACTCCAGCATGACGTTAGTCACACAGATTACCTCCAACAGCAATGGGATGAGGTTCTGAATGAGGAAGAATATGAGCACAGTCTGTGATCATTTTCCTGAAGTCCTAGAACTTCTGAACTACTAGCACACAGCAGAAGAGGACAGCTACATGCAGTCTGTGATGACATTTCCAAAAGGCTTCTTCTAAAGGATGCAATGACAAGTCCCTTCCATACTTCCTCTACTGCATGCTGGCATCTTGAGCAAATATTCTGAGTTTCATCCAGTCCCTGGGCATATATTCTCTGCCTTATGGAAGACAGAGGCAGCTAGACTGAACCCTCCCTCCTCCTCCTGCACGAATGTACGCTCTCTGAGAACAAGAGAAACCCCACGTACCATTAACACATTCAAAGACATCACAGCACTTTCCGGGTGTCCCATCTCCACGAGAGACTATGCGGGGAGTGGATCCCACCTCACACACGGGGAAACCACATAAGCCAGAGAGACACTCGCATCTGAAACCAAAGAAAAGGGAAGGGAAAACCCCATGAATAAACAACAACACAGAAGTTGGGAACCACAAACAAAGTGACTGTGGCAAACCAGTCACCCTCTGCGGGACACGGTCCTGGGTCTCTGGTGGCCCTGGGGAGTGGGGAGCGGGTCCTAGCATAACTGGCATTCCAAGTAACTAAGGCTCATCTCCTGAGTATACGCCCAGATATTTAACATTAACCATATGGACAGAAATATTCCTAAAATGCATTACTTCATTTCTTACTTAACCAGACTGGTATTAAGCATAACAGACACTTTCGTGATGACTCAGGGCCATCTTTCTATGCATACATTAGCCTGTTTCTCCAAACATCAGGGATGCTTACTCCAACAGGCCGACACAGATTGGTGCCCCTGCGTTTTCTAACGACTCTGTGTTGTCGCTTTGCGGCTGCTGACCTTTAGGTGCTTTTCAGCAACTTCCCTAACTCTTCCTTTCACTAACAGGTTATTCATTTTTCTGTTTTTGTTTTTTTTTTAATCCGTGTGATTGTGTCGAGTGGTGTCCTCTTCTGGAGCGACACTGACTCATTTATAATTGTATAGCAGAGATTCTGATAGAAAACTAAAGAACTCTGAGAAGTAAAGGGCATATGCTTTTAGCAAGGGGACTTTTGGGACAGCTATCTGGAGCCGGAAAGTCTTAATGATTTGAATTTTCTAAGCTGCACGTACGCATTTCTCTGAATGTGAACTACTCATACTGGCTCTTGCCCTTAATTTCAGTTCCCCTCCAAAACTTGCCTGACCACAGGAAAGGAAGAGGCAGGTTTAAAAAAGAGAGAAAGAGGAAGGGAGAGAGAGAGAAAGATGTTGTCAGCTGCCTGATGTTGACAGGTCAGAATGAAATCAGAGGCAGGAAATGAGCAGCTTAGTGCAGCAGGTTGTCAGGATGTACGTGTAACAGGAGGCGGGAGCAGCCAGATTCTGCCCTGGGACTCCCCTGGCGATGGAAGTGTGGGTCAGAGGTGGAGAGGGTGGCTAAGGGAGTTCCCAGGTCGTCAGGAGTGAAAGGAAGTCCTCCTAAAAAAGAGACATCCTTGCCGGAAGTATGTGGGTATTTATGTGCCGGAGAAGTCAAGAAACGGGGAGGGAAGAACTATTAGCTATTAATACATCAATTCATTGATTCTGTCCCCCCCCCCTTCTTTGTTGATTGTTTTGTTCTCTTATTTTTCTTTAGATATTTTCTAAAGTGTTTGTCATCCACCAGTACTTCCATAATCAGACCCAGAGGTTTAATGACCTTTAGCTAACTGTGGAACCAAAACAGAAATGAATTCAGATAAAAGTTGCACCAAACATCAACCAGAAGGTGTGAAGGTGTTGGTGTTCCCCTGGAGGGCTCTAAAGGCTATATGGTATTAAGCATAACAGACACTTTCGTGATGACTCAGGGCCATCTTTCTATGCATACATTAGCCTGTTTCTCCAAACATCAGGGATGCTTACTCCAACAGGCCGACACAGATTGGTGCCCCTCGTTTTCTAACGACTCTGTGTTGTCGCTTTGCGCTGCTGACCTTTAGGTGCTTTTCAGCAACTTCCCTAACTCTTCCTTTCACTAACAGGTTATTCATTTTTCTGTTTTTGTTTTTTTTAATCCGTGTGATTGTGTCGAGTGGTGTCCTCTTCTGGAGCGACACTGACTCATTTATAATTGTATAGCAGAGATTCTGATAGAAAACTAAAGAACTCTGAGAAGTAAAGGGCATATGCTTTTAGCAAGGGGACTTTTGGGACAGCTATCTGGAGCCGGAAAGTCTTAATGATTTGAATTTTCTAAGCTGCACGTACGCATTTCTCTGAATGTGAACTACTCATACTGGCTCTTGCCCTTAATTTCAGTTCCCCTCCAAAACTTGCCTGACCACAGGAAAGGAAGAGGCAGGTTTAAAAAAGAGAGAAAGAGGAAGGGAGAGAGAGAGAAAGATGTTGTCAGCTGCCTGATGTTGACAGGTCAGAATGAAATCAGAGGCAGGAAATGAGCAGCTTAGTGCAGCAGGTTGTCAGGATGTACGTGTAACAGGAGGCGGGAGCAGCCAGATTCTGCCCTGGGACTCCCCTGGCGATGGAAGTGTGGGTCAGAGGTGGAGAGGGTGGCTAAGGGAGTTCCCAGGTCGTCAGGAGTGAAAGGAAGTCCTCCTAAAAAAGAGACATCCTTGCCGGAAGTATGTGGGTATTTATGTGCCGGAGAAGTCAAGAAACGGGGAGGGAAGAACTATTAGCTATTAATACATCAATTCATTGATTCTGTCCCCCCCCCCTTCTTTGTTGATTGTTTTGTTCTCTTATTTTTCTTTAGATATTTTCTAAAGTGTTTGTCATCCACCAGTACTTCCATAATCAGACCCAGAGGTTTAATGACCTTTAGCTAACTGTGGAACCAAAACAGAAATGAATTCAGATAAAAGTTGCACCAAAGATCATCAAAGCCACTGGAAAGGTGTGTGTTGTGCCCCCTCTAGGGTGTCTTCCTCCTGGGGAGATGGACATATATGCTTTCTAGTGGAGAAGCGGGTGTTAGGTAATGAAAGTTTTGCTGCAGTGGTATTTCTGACTGTGGTTTAGAATAAATCTTGGGCTGTTTTGCATGAGCAGAGTGAGGAGCTCGCGATTTGTAATCTGTATTCCCACAGGACAATCCCCTTCTATGGCTGAGTGAATATGAACAGAGCTTTTAGTCCCTGATAAGGTTATGCCACAATCTCTCATTTTTATGTGCACGGCCACTGCAGTTGTAAGCAGATGATCGTATTCCTGTGACATACCAGTAACAATATATCGTTTATATTGATTGCACCTGACACTCTGTACAACTTAAACTCTTCAGAGTCTACAGACTAATGGGGGCAGAGCATTGAGAGGTCCCACCCTGATTCCAGCCTCTCTATGTAATTACAGAGAGCATCCTACACGAAGAGCTGACCAACCTTCCACGTCTTTGCAGAGTGGGTATCTTCTCTCTCACTGTTGTGATCCAGGAAATCACTCTACGTTAAACACCAGGCGGCACAGGATCAACCACTGCATATCTCGTCTCATGTCTTTCCACCCTTCAGAGACCTTTCCTGAACACGCATATGCACTTGTATGCCAAATTTTCTGCTAGGCTGTCAGAACACACCAACCTGAAAACCACAACTGAGTTTGCCCTCCATCTTTTTTTCACCTCTTTAGTTGTTGTTAGGTCACTAAGTCTTGTCCAACTCTTTGCGACCCGATGGACAGCAGCCCACCCGGCTCCTCTGTCCATGGGATTCTCCAGGCAAGAATCCTGGAGTGGGTTGCCACTTCCTTCTCCAGGGGGTCATCCTGACCCAAGGATTGAACCCATGTCTCCTCCATTGGCAGGCAGGTTCTTTACCCCTGAGCCATGAGGGAAGCCTGCTTCCCCCTATCGTATTTGACCTATGTCCCACTATTTAAATATCCCTCATTGTCTCAAGACCCGCGTGGGTTGTCTCTGGCAAGTTGCGGAAGCACTAAAACTGCATAACTGCCTAGTGATTCATGAGGAAAGGAAAACCCTCTAGGGTGAATTTTTATTTCTAAACCTAGAATGCGCAACACAGACTCAAGGATTCAGCTGCCCTGAGCCTGGCTGGCGGGCCTGCTGCGGACTCCCTCCCTCCCCCTGCTCCCAGCCCAGGGCAGGCCTTCCCTGGTTACCGCCACCCTCTGACTCCTCCGCACTTCTGATGAGCCGATGTTCAAGACCACTGGCACCTTAAGAAAGAAGGAACTTATGAAGGAAATCAAAAAGGGGAAAGCCTGGGCTCACATCAGAGATCTATTGAGTAAGTATCTCTTAGGGTGAGGCTTCACAAAGTTGCTTTCTTTACAGATCAAAAATACTCAAAAGCAATTTCACAGAGTTCAACAAAATACAACTCATGTGAGTTCTCTTTTCACAGGTAAGTCTGTACACTCTCAGGTAACAAATGAGGGCGTACTTTTCCCAAAGACTCTACTCTGTTATAAACAACGTTGGGTTCAATGTAGCTTTACAAAAGTTCTCTAGTAAGATTATTCTAGATTCTCTGGTGTAACTACACTGGAGGTGGGGAGTCTTCTCTTCTACAGATGGGAACAGGGAGGCAGGCAGCCTCATCAACTGATCTGAAATCACAGAAGGTTTCCTATCCTGTTATTTATAGTGAGTCATGAGGAGGAAATGCTAAATTACAGAGCAACTAAAGCATACAAGCAGAATCTTGCCCTCAACACCTTTTCTCTTCCTTCTTATTCTTTCTTTTTCGGTCCCTCCTCCCAATATCCCTCTTACCCTGTACTCCAATGCCTGGATAAGGACTAAGCAATGGGATGGAGAAAACATGTGGATTAGGGCCTAAGGAAACAGAGTAACCTATAAATAAATCGATGTCCACACCTACCGCTCACTTCTAAAACCTTCCATCCTCTATACCCAGGTTCCACCTAGTCTCTCTTTCTCCCCGTTCACGCCACACCCGTCCTATGGCTCAGCTCCCGTACTTCCCTAGTCAAAAGCCTTCAGTTACTCTTCATTTAACTTATAAACTTCTCAGCCTAGGACTCAACACTCTTGTCCCACATGTTGAGTTACGTCAATTGCTGAGTTGTGTCCAACTCTTTGCGAGCCCATGGATGGTACCCGTCAGGCTCCTCTGTCCATGGGATTCTCCAGGCAAAGAGTACTGGAGTGGGCTGCCATTCCCTTCTCCAGGATTTAATCGGCTATACCTCAATATAAAATAAAAAGTTTTAAATAAGTGTAGGTATATACACATATACCACATTGTTAAAAACCTCATAGTGTTCTACAGGAAACAAGCCCACACATCTTTATTCAAGTACAGTGTTTCTCTTCATTCTTCAGACGCTCCAGTCCTCTTCCCCAAACAAGGCCTCCCTTCGCCGTCTCGGCACAGCTCACCCTACTCCCTGCTGCACATTCCTCACCCAGCCTCATCTCCAGCTGTCTGTCTAGATACCATCTGTCTTTCCAGGATCATCTCAGATAATAGCTCCTCTCTCAAGCCCCGAATACTGTACTTCTTAGGACACCTGGAGCAGAAGTGCTAGGGCTTTCTAAAGAAAACCAATAAATAAAATAATAGCTTTATTGGGAGACAATTCACATACTGTAAAATTCACCCTGTAAACTATACAATTCGATGGTATTTATATTCACAGGGCTGGGCTACCTTTACCTAAATTTAGACCATTTTCATCATCTCATAAAGCAGCCCTGTTCCTTCTCATTCCTTTTCTCCCAGACCCCGGCAACCGAGAGTCTCTGTTCTATCTCTATGGATCTTGCTATTTTGGTCAGTTCATATAAATGGAATCACAGGCTAAGGGCTTTTTAACCTCCAACAAGAAGCAACTTGTATTTGCAATCTGCCTGAAAAAAAAAATCAAGCCTTTAATGTTATCCTCAGTATTACGATAATCATCAATCAGGGTACCACATTAATAAACGCTTGCATAATGTAACCACAGCTGCAGCCAGGTAGGTTAGTGAAGCTTTCTTCTCTCTCCAATAGGTAATGGATTCAGTTTCGTGGGCATGCGGGTGCCTGAGCACAAAGATGAACAGCATTCAGAAAAATCGTCTAAGCCCCTAGAGGGCACTCCCTTCCTTAGGAGGCCTGCATGGGCTGGTTCTCTGGGCTGAAAACACAGTGCACACTCTGGCCTTCCCTTTGCTTCCTGGTCTACACAGACAGTCCTGGGCAGGCCGGAGTCCCAGCACAGCTCATGAAGCGCTCCCAAGCTGAGTCTCGACTTATCTTCTAGCTTCCATATTCTACCGTCTCCTCCTTGTGCTCTGCGCACCTGAGTGACAATGGCCATCGGCCATTCACCGAATCACCCCGCCCCACTCCCAACACTCAGTGCTGTAATCCAGCGGTTCGCTCTGTCTCACACCCCTGCCCCTCTTTCCCCCCAGGTAAATTTCATGCAGCCTTAAGGTCACCTGACCTACAAAGCTTTCTCTGATCAAATAAGCAGCCAGGATTAGTTCTCTCTCTTCCTGGAGAGCCCTGCTCCTCCTACAAGACCAAAATCCTAGTATTTCTCCTGTGAATCCCCCGCGTCCAGGGGCATGTCTTAATTGCCTTGTAAATGAAAAAATGAAAAAAATGAATGATATAAAGACATCAAAACAATAATCTGGAAGAAACTTTTTTTTCCTTCATGGCTAGTAAGTTAGAAGTTAGACCGTGTGCTGTTTTTACAGTTTTAATTTTTTAAATAAATTTTAGACTCAGAGCTATTAGTGCAGTACTTTTCAAAACCAGTGTGTAGAGGGAAAGCCTATGGAATTTGTTTAGGATGCAGATTCTGGAGTACCACACTTAAGGACTATTTCTCTGTCTGGGGCAGGGCTCTAGAAGCTGCCTGTGTAAAAAGCTCTCCAAGAGATTCCACTGGTTTCTGAACAGCTTGGTCCTAAAGCTCCTGAAGGAACTGATGCTGAAGCTCCAATACTTAGGCCACCTGAAGAGTCAACTCAATGGAAAAGACCCTGATGCTGGAAAAGGCAGGAGGAAACGGGGACAAGAGAGAATGAGATGGCTGGATGGCATCACTGACTCAACGGACCTGCATTTGAGCAAACTCCAGATGATAGTGAAGCGTAGGGAAGCCTGGTGTGCTGCAGCCCATGGGGTTGCAAAGAGCTGGACACAACTGAAAGACTGAACAACAAAGGTACAGTGTCTCAATAGTGCAGTTTTTAGTTTCCAATGGAAAATTAGGTACAATTAGTTTTGTCATTTTACTGCGTCGGATATTTTGATCAGTAGCGCTTGCTCTTGATCATTTACTAAGCCTCCTTCCTGCCTGCACACAGGTAGTTTACAAGAGATGTGGAATGAAGAAAATAATCACTGAATTCACTATTCAATACCATCCCCCACCAGAAAATGAGTGACTGCTAGCAAGCCACTTAAACTCTGGGACATTCAGTTTTCTTCTCTATAAAACAAGCTGGCTGGACCTTAACGAGCTTTCTTCTGACTCTAAAATCCCAGGATTCCATCATTCTCATTCCCATCTATGACAGGGTCACCTTGGCTTGTCCCTTTCTATGGCCGCTCCTTGTCTGCACCTCCTCCTTGGAGTGCACCACAGCCTTGCCCTTCCACACCATCTCCTCCTTCCTCTCCTCAACCTTCAGACGTGGTTCATGTGGGCTTTGATTCCGACTCCCACCTCACTCCCCAGAGGGAAATCCAGGAAACAACACACTCAGTGCCAGCATTCCCGTATTAGCGGGCATGTCCTCATAACTACGCTGAAGAATCCACAGTGTGTTTCACCATAAGGACTACGGAAACTGCAAAGGACACTAAACCACAGGAAGCTGGAGATGCTGTGGGGAGAAGGGTCCTCGTGGCCATTCCTGCCCCTCTTCAGCAGAGCTGCAAACTCTCAGATGCTGTCCCCAAGCACATCCTCATTCCTGCCCATTCCTGGAGGAAAAAAATCACTCTCTGAGGCCCCTGCAAACACTCAGGGTCTCCCAACCCCTGAGTACATCCCCCATCCAAACTGAGTATTGAGCCCTTCAAAAAAGTGGAGAATCAGTGTCTATAAATTTAAAAAGAAACGATTCTACCACATGAAACAAGAATAAATGTGGAATTAAATGGGAAAAGAACGTGTACTATTAGGATGCCACATAACGAAATAACTGTCAGTAACGGAAGCTATAATGACACATAAGACATATTCCTAGTCTATAAAAAGTAGCTTCAACTTTAATTAAATCTGATGTACTATCTTTCTACTGATTGAATTTCTTATCTCTTTCTAGGTCGGTGTAAGTTTTCTTTTTCTTGTTGTTGTTGTTGGGGGGGAGGGGGGCGAGTTGGGGTGAGAGGGGGACGGGCGGGCCACTTCTATTGGTCTTTCATTTCTCTATGTTCATCCGTCTTTGTTCTTTGGCCCGTGTGGGCCTCCCATTGTAGTGGCCTCTGCTGTCGCAGAGCACCGGCTCTGGGCTTATGCACTCGAGCTCCGGCTCGGTGACTGGACACATTGGTCCAGCCGCTCCGCAGCACATGGGATCTTCCCAGGCCAGGGCTCGAACTGGCGCCCCTTGCACTGCAAGGCGGTGTCCTTACCCACTGGACCACCAGGGAAGCCCAGTTTTGTTTTTTTTGTTTGTTTTTTTTTAAGAAGATGGCAGGGCTTCTCTGATGGTCCAGTGGGTAAAGAGTCCGCCTTGCAGTGCAAAGAGTACCAGTTCGATCCCTGGCCCGGGAAGATCCCACATGCCGAGGAACGGCTGGACCAGTGTGTCCAATTATGAGTCAGCGCTCTGGAGCACATGTGCCCAGAGCCTGTGCTCTTCAGAAAGAGAGGCCACCACGATGGGAGGCCCACACAGGCCAAAGAATTAAGATGGATGAAAATAAATAAATGAAGGACCAATAAAAGAGGTCAAAATTAAAAAAAAAAAAAAAAAAGAAGAAGAAGATGGCAAATAAAATCTCCAAAAAGAAATAGGTTTCCCAGCTGAGGGTCCAGCTGGCCTGATGGAAAACTGCACCTCTCCTTCTAGAAGTTTCTTAGGTTCACCTTGTTTCCTGCTTCATCTGTACGATTCATCACTAGCTGACAAAGTCCCTCCACTCCTTCCCCAGGTCATTCCTCCATGACCTCTTACATTCCATTTCCACCACCCAGGCGGTTCAGCATGTGCCTTAGCCGCTGCAGTGGACCGGCTCTGAGGACCACATGTCTCCTGCCAGAAGCCATTCCTCTTTTCAGGGGTAAACCCAGGAACCCCATGTTCTTCACCTCTTTCCCTTCAAAGACCACAGTAAAATCACTTGGGGTTTAGGGTTACTGTTGTCATGTTTTGCTTTTTTTTCTGCGGGGAGCAGCGGAAGGACATGCTCCAGTAAAAGGACCATATCGAGGGAAGGCACACAGGGAAAATATTCCTCTGCTCTTCCCACTACACGGTATTAATAACAACAATAAAGTCCACTGTAGGGCCATCATGACACGGGCATTACAGCTGCCCTCTTCCTAGCGTTCTCAAGGGGCAGGTGACTAGGGCAGGATCCTCGAGGCTGGCCTATGGTTTAGGAAACTCAAATTTAGGTGCTGAATAAATTTGAGAGAAAAGTGGTATAAACCGTTAAGACAACAGAAGCTGTGGGCTCATGGGGTTCCTAGAAATCACCTTTAAGAGAGCAGCCCCACAGTAAGCAGGTGAGGTCAGGAGAAAGCAAGCATGCTGTGCACAGGCCCTGTTTCCCACGTCGCTGCTTAAACAAGAAGAGACTGGGACCATTCCCACGAGACTCCGCCTGGCAGCATGGGAGCTGGAGGCACAGATACACAGCTGGAAAGCACCCCCCAGGGCCAAGGCCCCCGATGAAACACGAGAGCTGGCCATCCGGAACCGAACTCAGCTTGGTCCAGTGATCCGATAACCACCACATCCCCAGACAAGAAGCTCTCTCCCGTCGCCTTCCCAGGGGAAGACACTGTGTGCTTTCATGGTGGGCAGGATGGCTGCAGAGAGGGGACAGGAGTGAGAGGTGCATGGAGCCCCGCGCAGAAAAAGCAGGAGGGACAGCAGCGCGCGGCTGGCAGGAGGAGGAGTGGGGGCAGTGGGGACAGTATGCACTCACAGAGCAACACCAGGTGTGTGTATTTCAGGGCTGGATATGCCGACTGCCATGGGGATGGATGCTTTAGAACGTGGGATCAGCCTGTGGATGGACGTGCAGTGAACCTGGCACTCTGCCGAGTGCGCGCATGCAGCAGGGTGGGCTGGGGGCACAGGGCCTGGCGCGCCATTCAGGAAGTCTAGTTCGGGGAACGATCAGATATATATATACTCACAAACCAGAAGACAAGTGGACGGAGACCATTCTGTCGCCTCCTTGGATCACATGAAGAGCCAACATCAGCAGTGTCAGGACTGATCCTACTTTGGAAATTTGGATAAATCCTCTACCGCCTGGGCTGCAAACGTTCCTTCAGGCCCTCAGAGCTACCCGTGGCCTGAGCTGGCGCTTAAAGACTTTGAGCACCCGTCCACTGGATCCCTGGGGGCTGTCGATTCCCAGACCTCTCATCCTTGTCATCAGTGGGATGTGCAAGGTCCTCTGGTCTTCTGTCCTCAAGGGCATGTTCATCCGCACAGGGTACTGCCCTGTTTCCCAGGGACGCCTCCTTTCACGCCCACTGCTCCGCCTCCCCTCCCCTTTCCTCTCCTGGAACCTGATCATCACCACAAAAGTGCACCATCACATCTATTCTAACCATGACCCGGCTCGTCCCCAAACACTACTTCCGTAAGGTGAGACCGTGAACTTCCCTACACTCAACCTTCCCCTGGGCTCCTTCTTCACATTGACAGGTGAGCCTACATCCGGCACTGCTCCCTCATGCCAGCCCGCGCCTCTCCCCTTCCCCATGGCTTTGTCTCCTGCCCATTTCCTATGGGGGCGGAGGTTCAGAGAATGTGCTCTGACATCTGGGAGTCTTAAATTGGGAGTTCTGGCCACGTGAGAACTGTAGGACTTTGGGCACTGCGTCGTCTCTCGAAGGCTCACTCGTGCCGCACGCAGGACAGGGATGATGAAAGTTCCCTTATCTCCCAGGACTGCGATGTGGATTCAGTACACTGATGGGTGCAGAGTACCCAGCACAGTGCCTGGAGCACAGCAGCACTAAACACCTGTCAGCTACTCCCTATCATTATTACTTGGAAGCTTCTGGGTCTGTGCAGAGGAAGCATTTTCAACATCGTGACCCTCACTGGAGCTTCTGGAATCCAGGCACCCTTGCTGCCCCTCCAACTGCAGCCACCTACTTCACCAGCCGTAGAGCACTTGCATTTTGGATCAGACTTCCTGAGGTCCACAATATTTGGGGTTTCTTTTTGCATTTCCAGAACAATGGGTCATTTTTCCTTCACTTGTCTCAGGTCCAGGTTCCCACTGCACTGACTCTTCAACCTTATGGAGGTTTCTACTCCCAAATCATGTGTCAGGACTGATCCTACTTTGGAAATTTGGATAAATCCTCTACCGCCTGGGCTGCAAACGTTCCTTCAGGCCCTCAGAGCTACCCGTGGCCTGAGCTGGCGCTTAAAGACTTTGAGCACCCGTCCACTGGATCCCTGGGGGCTGTCGATTCCCAGACCTCTCATCCTTGTCATCAGTGGGATGTGCAAGGTCCTCTGGTCTTCTGTCCTCAAGGGCATGTTCATCCGCACAGGGTACTGCCCTGTTTCCCAGGGACGCCTCCTTTCACGCCCACTGCTCCGCCTCCCCTCCCCTTTCCTCTCCTGGAACCTGATCATCACCACAAAAGTGCACCATCACATCTATTCTAACCATGACCCGGCTCGTCCCCAAACACTACTTCCGTAAGGTGAGACCGTGAACTTCCCTACACTCAACCTTCCCCTGGGCTCCTTCTCCACGTCCACAGGTGAGCCTACAACCGGCACTGCTCCCTCATGCCAGCCCGCGCCTCTCCCCTTCCCCATGGCTTTGTCTCCTGCCCATTTCCTATGGGGGCGGAGGTTCAGAGAATGTGCTCTGACATCTGGGAGTCTTAAATTGGGAGTTCTGGCCACGTGAGAACTGTAGGACTTTGGGCACTGCGTCGTCTCTCGAAGGCTCACTCGTGCCGCACGCAGGACAGGGATGATGAAAGTTCCCTTATCTCCCAGGACTGCGATGTGGATTCAGTACACTGATGGGTGCAGAGTACCCAGCACAGTGCCTGGAGCACAGCAGCACTAAACACCTGTCAGCTACTCCCTATCATTATTACTTGGAAGCTTCTGGGTCTGTGCAGAGGAAGCATTTTCAACATCGTGACCCTCACTGGAGCTTCTGGAATCCAGGCACCCTTGCTGCCCCTCCAACTGCAGCCACCTACTTCACCAGCCGTAGAGCACTTGCATTTTGGATCAGACTTCCTGAGGTCCACAATATTTGGGGTTTCTTTTTGCATTTCCAGAACAATGGGTCATTTTTCCTTCACTTGTCTCAGGTCCAGGTTCCCACTGCACTGACTCTTCAACCTTATGGAGGTTTCTACTCCCAAATCATTCCCTTTTGTTCTCAGCCCGGGCCTCATCTGATGGTACCTCCTGAACAAAACAGCCTCAAGCTGTTCTACCTGAGGCACCACCTGCACGACACTATTAAATTTCCTGCCCCTTTAACCTCTATTCATATCTTGTTCCTTGACATCAACTCCAAGCCAGATACACCCCAAGACAGCAAACCCAAATGTCTTCACTCAAAGGGTGGAGGGATGCTGTGGACCCCTCAGGGGGTCTTTGCCCTCAGAGGGGGCTTCACTATTCACTCCATACAGAAACTTCAACACAGTCAATATCACCATATCTTCCAAATGCTCAAGAGATGGCCGATTTTTGCATGAAGCATCCCAGTTTTTAAATGTTGATGACTAATTTAAAGCTGGCAATGAAGGGGCAAATTCAAGAAAACATGTCTTGGGGTCAAATTCAGCCCCAAAGCTGCCAACTGCAAACTATGGTTCAAACCAATGACTTCCTCGCTGCCAATACCCAAGCTGTTGATGGCTGGTGGATGGAAAAAAAAAAAAAAAAAGCACACTCCTGGCAGTAGCTATTCTGGATCTTCAACAATGGAGTCCCTCATGTGTCTGAAGACCTCCATTCATCCCTTAGAATCCTTCTCCCAACTGCAGGTACCAAGGGCTGCTGCTGCGTGCATGCGTGTGAGCAGGGGAGAGTGAGTGGGCACAGATTGGAAGCGTGCATTCAACATGGGGAAGGGAGGGATAGAGGGTAAGACATTCTAAGAAAAGGGAAGAGCTACAGAGGCAAGAAAGAACACAGAGTGTGTGTTTTGGCTGGAGCAGATGGTTCAGCCACCAGGAGCGTATTACGTGCTGGGCTGGGGAACTAGGGAACACTGTGGGGGAACTTGCAGAAGACTTGACTAGCAATATAGGCAAGAGCTGGGTAAACAAGGGCCCTTGTATATCATACTAAGAGGGACCTTTAACTGGAAGCAGTAAGAAATACATGTCTTACACTAGTGATGCAGTCTTGCAAAGGGATGCTCATATAAGGAAAAAACCCAACATGGTCATGAATTCTATTCTTCTCGAATCATAAAGTGGGCTATGCGTTCACTCACTCAGTCGTGTGACTCTTTGAGACCCTTGGACTGTAGTCTGCCAGGCTACTGTGTCCACGGAATTCTCCTGGCAAGAAAACTGGAGTGGGTTGCCATTTTCCTCTCCAGGGGATCTTCCTGACCCAGGGATCAGACCTGTGTCTCCTACACTGGCAGACTGACTCTTTACCACGTCACCCCCGGGATAGGTGGGATTAATGCTAACGTTTTAAGTTGCAATGCACATTAAAAGTTTAAAAACTGGGCTTCCCTGGTGGTCCAGTGGGTAAAGAGTCCGCCTTGCAGTGCAAGGGGCACTGGTTTGATGCCTGGCCCGGGAAGATCCCACGTGTAGTGGAGCGGCTGGACCACATGCACCCAAAGCCGGTGCTTTTCAACAAGAGAGGCCACTGCAATGGGAGGCCCACACAGGCCAAAGAATAAAGATGAATGAAAATAAAGAAATAAAAAAAAATGCAATAAAAGAGGCCAAAATTTAAAAAAAAAAAACAACTTTAAAAACTGATGACCACGATAGCCTAGAATGCCCTCTGCTCTTTCTCCATCTGGTGAACTCTGACTCATTCTTAAAGACTGAGGTCAAAAGTCAAACCAACAGTCAAATCCCAAGCGGGAATCAGTATCTCTTTATAAGCTTACTGTTTCTTACACAATTCTACTACTAAAGCACACAGCATGTGAAATTGCTCCATATACGTACATCTGTCACCTTTATAGACTGTAAGCTCCTTAACATCAGGGCGTACTTCTCATTCCTGCAAGGTTGGCAAAACATCCAGCATGGGATAAACATTCAAATATTTGTTCTCTACAGACCGTTCTCATGGTAGGACTTACTAGGACTTCGCTGCCTGTACAAGTAACTAAAAGCATGTACTGAGTCTGTGCCTGTGGTAGGCAACGAGGAGATGGAGACTCATATGGTGCATCCTTGTCCTCAAAAAAGTATACAATCTAAGGTTTTAGGAAGCGTCCTAAGCGTCCTCAAGAGCCCACAATCTAATTAATGGAGATCAACATCCTCCAACCTCTTATCAGAAGAGTGACTGCATGCCAACAAAGGCAAAATCAGGACAGGATCATTTAAAACACACTTGTCTGTGTGATAACACATTCACAACAGACAGCAGTAAGTCCAAGAGATACCAGCTGTGTCTACCTTTAGGGTTGCAGTCAAGCAGTTAAACGTCTGCTGAGCTAATATAACCCTCAACCCTCTGCAACCTGTATACACAATAATGAGTCTCATCACTTAGAGTCCATATAAGGGACAACAAAGAGTAGAACACAGTCCACAATATTGGGGGTTGCTTTTTGGCATTTCTGAAAGAGGGAGGATTTTAACAGATTAGATCTGCTTATTCGTTTGATACATAACTTCACGAAACACTTTTCAAAACTGTCTGGAGCTGTTCCTCCATTCAGCTGTGTCATAATGATATCAAGAGGGTGGGTAGGAAAACCTTCTGAGATTCAGAAGGTTTACCAGAAGCCTGGTATTATCCAGGCTGTGGATTCAGCTTTCTATTTTTACTAAAGGTCTTAGAAAATTTTGCTCAGTGACTTTTTCCATCATGACAGACAGAGGGCCATGGATTTATCATCTGGTGATGGCCAGGCTCCCTCATATCAAACTGAAAAAGTCTGAGGGCCAGCCCTGAGCTTTTTGTTCCAGGACAGAAACAAATCTAAATAAAGAAGATACACTGGTCAAATGCAACATAAAAGGCATGAGGCGCTGGTAGAGGACGTCCAGGGCTTGCACATCTGAAGTGAATTACTGACAAATTAAACTCTCTATTAGGGAGACAGCTCATCTCCAATAGGCAAGGATTTTACTTCTAGGAAAGCATGTTTTTTTCATTCTGGGGACACATCCAATAATAACATGGAATTCCTACAATTATTTTGTTTTAAAAACATCAGAGTTTAATATAGACTCTGGCTTTTTTAGTCATGAGTTGACTTGTTCTTTGGGGCCAAAAATTACTGTGACAGAGGGCAAAAGAATAGAAGTCCTGTTCTTAGTTGAGAAAGAAGGGCTTCCAATATATTTCCAAATTTTTCTGCATGTGTTTAAAAACAGAGAGAATGCTACCATGATAGCATGTCAAGAGTCAGGAATGCTTTAAAATTGCACTATGTTAATGCATATTTTACATACTGCATAACTTAATTTTACTTATTCACAAAGCAGCTGGATAAATTACTCAAACGAAAGGGAACAACCAAAAAATGAACAGAATTAAATAAATTTGTCTACTACTGCATTGATCTTAAAAACAACAACGACAACAACAAAGAACGACCCCCAACAAACTGTTATTAAATGCCACTTTTTTTAAGACAAGGTCTTGGGAACAGATGGGCATGATAACTAATCACAAGGCTTTAATTTGATAAAGTTCTTTTGAAAACGAATATTCAGGGATAATTCTCACAAGTTAATTCCAGTAAGTATGCTATAAGCAACTTAACTGCCCAGCACACTGTTAGGAACATGGGGATCTACAACAATTTATTTGATGATCTAAAACCTAACACCATCTCAGAGAATTAAGAGGGGCTCCCTGAGCTCTGAGAAGGAATCTGGCTTTTCTGAGCCACCTGCATGAAGTTTCTGGCTTTGATTTCTCTGTCTGGTTGGGTTAATGTGCCCTGTGATGAGTCTTGTCCCCCATGTTCCTAAGCCTTGTGTAATCCTCCCGCCCACTACCCTGGCCCCCAGCACTCTCTTAAAGGCATCATCCAGCAGAAGGCAGGCTAAGGCTCTGGAGTCAAGACTTGTCTGGGAAGCTTTGGAGAAATGAACCACCCAAGTGCACGTGCAGAAGCCAAGAGAAGGTTAAGCTATTCTTGACACTGACCCTCCAAGACTATTACTCTGACTCTCTGCGACTCCATGGACTGTAGCCTGCCAGGGTCCTCCGTCCATGGGATTCTCCAGGCAGGAATACTGGAGTGGGTTGTCATTTCCTTCCTTCTTCAGTTAATCAAAAGTGGATAGATGGGGCTTCCCCTGGTGGTCTAGTGGATAAGGACACCGCCTTGCAGTGCAAGGGGCGCCAGTTTGATCCCTGGCCTGGGAAGATCCCACGTGCCGCGGAGCCTCTGGACTGATGTGTCCAATCACCGAGCCGGAGCTCTGGAGTGCATGCGCCCAGAGCCGGCGCTCTGCGACGAGAGAGGCCACCGCGATGGGAGGCCCACACGGGCCAAAGAACAAAGATGGATGAACATAGAGAAATGAAAGACCAATAGAAGTGGCCCGCCCGCCCTCCTCCCTCCCCAACCTGACCCCTGCCCAAAATAAATAAATAAATAAATCTTTTAAAAAAAAAAAGTGGATAGATGATAAACGATATAGTGAAGTGAGATGTGGCTCTTCTATAAGCTGGGACCTGTAGATCTCCAGCTTTGAAACTAGGGGCACAAGTGGAGGGAAAAATGGTCATCAGTGATTCTGTCTGCATGCTTTTGAAGGCTCTTGACTTTGTAGTCTGGATTTAAAACTTGGAGAACAGGATGGTTGATCAGAGATGGTTGAATGGCATCACTGAGTCAATGGACATGAATTTGAGCAAGCTTCAGGAGATGGTGAAGGACAAGGAAGCCTAGTGTGCTGCAGTCCATGGGGTCGCAAAGAGTTGGACACAACTGAGCAACTGATCTGAACTGAGTGGATTTAAAGCTTGCCTATTACTTTATCACTTTTTCTCAAATGCAACTTTCATTATTTGGCAGAAATCGCACCTATGAATTGACTCTTCTCTGGAAGGTAGGTTACTCTGTGTGTGTGTTCCCTTCTTACTGCCTTCCAAAGGCCTGAAAATCTCCTGAGACTGGCAGAGGTGCTGTCTATGAGCTGCTCAGTTCCTTCAAACCTGAACCCTATCTTACTCATCCTCACACCCCATTCCAAGCCCAGTGTTCTCTGTGTTCCACGAGATTCTCAATGAGTCTTGGCCATTTCACTGAGCACTTCCAAATCTGCACCTTGTTTTCACTCACTGCAGCTTTGTGGTTAGATTAATTTTGATATAACTCGAGAGTTTCTGAAGGGAAAGGACAACCTGCCAAAGATTCTGTTCTACTGGCGTCACCCAGGATGAATCAGTTTCAGACTGTAAATGCTAAAACCCCAGAAAGTATCTTTTATAAATATCTAAAACCAGTCACAAAAATCAGTGTGCAGCCATCTCCTAAGACTCTATTGTCACAATACAATATAATAGCAACAAGGCAAATTTTCTTGAGAGCCCCAAGAGATCAAGTTGGAGGAAAGGGAACCAAGCTTCCTGGATCTTCACCCTGAAGCAGAAGCATATGACTATTGAGAGGTTGTAAAATACATGATCTCCATTCTGGTCATGGGGATGTATATCTGATGTATCTTTCTGATACAACATGGTTGAGCATCTTTATCTTATTTCCCTTCTTGGAGTTGGCAGTGTTTATAGCTGTTATATGACAGAGTCTGAGTGAGATATTGTCTCCTGGGGTCAATGCTTTATAAGACAGAAATAAAACTGAGGCTCAAACAAAGAAAAGGGAACTTAATAGATTATTTTTTACTTGAAGAGATAATAGAGAAATAAAAAAGGTCTAAACATAAAGTTAGTAATAGAGAACCTAAAACTCTTCCACAAATAATAATGCTCTTTCTGTGTGAATACACAAGTTAGTGTGAAATAAAGCTTAATGCAATAAAAACATGAAAAACCTGGATCAAGAGGCATGAGAGGGAAGAGAGACAAAGACAGACTTTGCCTTAAGGAAAGTCAGGCAACAATAGCTGTGGACAAACAGATTCGAATGTGGGCGTGGGAGCCAGCCGGCAGCCACGCACAGGTTGATGGAGCTCATGCTGGTGAATGTGCAGGGCTGTAACGATGCTACATACATCACCCTCTCTGCTCCGTGCCATCAAGGCAGGCTGACGGGCAGAGATATCCACATTCTATTAGAAAGCAGTTTAATAGAATAAATCCTTATCTTATGGATTCAGCCTTTGGCCAGCCAGTTTCTGCTCCTGCTATAGAAGGGGCTATATATTTATAGATGAAAAAAAACAAAAAGAAAAAGAAAAAGTAACTAGCAATAGCCAGCTAGCTATTAACCAACAGGCAATCTGGCTGGTTGGATTGTCACTCAGCCTTCACAGTTCAACCAGTTCTGTGTATCATGGTTTATTTATTTATTTACTTTAGGTAAGAAACGGATTTATTCAGACGCAGAGAATAGCACACTCCACAGGCAGAGCGTAGGCCATCACGGTGGGCGAATCTCGCAGCCCCCACAACATGGAGTTTTTATCTTCTATGGGCTTAGTAATTTCACATGTTAATGAGTGAGAGGATTATTCCAACTCTATCCTGGTTTAAATGATGGGCTCTCAAGAAAAATCTGCCTTGTTGCTATTATATGGTTTATTTCATTTTGCCTTATCTATTTTTTTTTTTAAGAAAATGAAAAAAAGAAAAGGTTATCTGTAATCCTTTCATGACGTCCTTTAGACTTTACCCCCTTCCAATCATGATGAAAACCATCTCTCTCTCTCTTCCTATCTTCTGAGTGTTGGGACTTTCTAAAAATTTTCCTTCTTTTCTTTCTCAAGAGTCTCTGATCGCCAGCAGATTGGTTTCCCTACCTGACCTCCCCACAAAGTATCTGGGAAAACTCCGAGAAGTTAAAGGTAGAAGTTACTTTTGAGATCATCAAATCTCTCCCCTGCCTCCTTGTCTCGGGTTAAGAAAACAGACCCAGATGACGTGAAAGGCTGACCAGACTCATGCACAAGTGGACCTGGATTCTAGAACCCAGCGTGTAGGCACAGGCTCTCTGCATGGCACCAGGCTACGTGTGGAGGAGGACTCTTCAGCTGTCTACTCACGTGTACACATTTGCTCACAGACGACAATGTCACGGAAAGCGGAGGACATGGAACGTTAGGGCTTCTGAGCGGTGGGGCTGGAGGGGAGTCAACTCAGGGCCAGAGGGGGTCGGGGCTGCCCCACGACTCATGCTCCCAAAGCCTTGCTCGGCCACTGGGCGGGCAGGACCCTTCCTGAAAGCAAAGAGCCACACAACCTGCCTCCTGCAGGTGGAGAAGCACTGGGATTCAGACTCAGCTGCTGTACGCCGAATCTAATGTGCTCTAGACATTCTGTTAAGCTGAAAAGCTGAAAACCAAAGTCCCATATTAGTCAACATTTTAACAGATAAGCTAAAATCTTTAATTACTGGGGACTAAGTAATGCTTAGTCCAATGCTTCTAAATCTTGATTTAAAAATAAAAGAGGATTTTCAATGTAGGTCTCAGAAAGTAGGTGATATAAATGTTCCAGATATAGGCTCTGGAAGAGAATCAGACCCTTTTAGTCGGAGAGAGGCTGGAGCCAGGAGGAAGGCTTGGGAACCTGGCGTGATACACTGCGCATAGCCCAGGAGAAACCCTATTTTAAGTTTTTGAACATTATAAACAATGACTTCATTTATTTCCACCTCAAAAGAACCGGACTGGATTTTTCTCAGTAACTATTAAGGAATGCACATTTCAGAGGCAGAAACTGATAACAGAACATTTCAGAACAAAACGTTTGGGGCAAATCTCATTAAAATGAATTTTAGAATGGGTAGCTGTCAATAACAATTACATTCATTCATCGTCTTAATAAAAACATAACAAGATTTACATGACCCAGAAAAAAAGGCATAATGATACTGGAAAACTCATGTAACATACAGTGAAAGGCAAGATAGGAGAGGTATTACTTTTTAGATTTTAAATAGTTCATTTCTCCCCTGTGAACCTGTACCTAAAAATCCTGGTGAAAAATTTCAGAGGCAAGGGGGGAAACTGTACCATGAGGCACGTACACTGGGAACAGCCAGGAGTAAGGAACATGCAGGAAAAACAAACCGTGGTCTAGGAGCTTTCTCCTTGAGAAACAGTCTAAGCTGGGCAACCCAGGAGAACACGGGGTGCACAGATGTACAGTGGCCTCGGCTGGTCACGTTACTCACGTTCTTGCTCACAGACGACAATGTCACGGAAAGCGGAGGACATGGAACGTTAGGGCTTCTGAGCGGTGGGGCTGGAGGAGTCAACTCAGGGCCAGAGGGGTCGGGCTGCCCCACGACTCATGCTCCCAAAGCCTTGCTCGGCCACTGGGCGGGCAGGACCCTTCCTGAAAGCAAAGAGCCACACAACCTGCCTCCTGCAGGTGGAGAAGCACTGGGATTCAGACTCAGCTGCTGTACGCCGAATCTAATGTGCTCTAGACATTCTGTTAAGCTGAAAAGCTGAAAACCAAAGTCCCATATTAGTCAACATTTTAACAGATAAGCTAAAATCTTTAATTACTGGGGACTAAGTAATGCTTAGTCCAATGCTTCTAAATCTTGATTTAAAAATAAAAGAGGATTTTCAATGTAGGTCTCAGAAAGTAGGTGATATAAATGTTCCAGATATAGGCTCTGGAAGAGAATCAGACCCTTTTAGTCGGAGAGAGGCTGGAGCCAGGAGGAAGGCTTGGGAACCTGGCGTGATACACTGCGCATAGCCCAGGAGAAACCCTATTTTAAGTTTTTGAACATTATAAACAATGACTTCATTTATTTCCACCTCAAAAGAACCGGACTGGATTTTTCTCAGTAACTATTAAGGAATGCACATTTCAGAGGCAGAAACTGATAACAGAACATTTCAGAACAAAACGTTTGGGGCAAATCTCATTAAAATGAATTTTAGAATGGGTAGCTGTCAATAACAATTACATTCATTCATCGTCTTAATAAAAACATAACAAGATTTACATGACCCAGAAAAAGAGGCATAATGATACTGGAAAACTCATGTAACATACAGTGAAAGGCAAGATAGGAGAGGTATTACTTTTTAGATTTTAAATAGTTCATTTCTCCCCTGTGAACCTGTACCTAAAAATCCTGGTGAAAAATTTCAGAGGCAAGGGGGGAAACTGTACCATGAGGCACGTACACTGGGAACAGCCAGGAGTAAGGAACATGCAGGAAAAACAAACCGTGGTCTAGGAGCTTTCTCCTTGAGAAACAGTCTAAGCTGGGCAACCCAGGAGAACACGGGGTGCACAGATGTACAGTGGCCTCGGCTGGATCTACCCTCCAATCACACCTGGTATGTCCATTTCTCTCAATATTCTGTGATCAACCACTCCAGAGGGAATTACCATGTGCTGGGTGGGCCAAAAAAATTCTTCCAGGTTTTTCCGTTAGATGTCATAAGATCTAAAAATTGACCTGGTTTTAAATCAGGCAGATCTTGCGGTGTCCAAAACTGTTATTCCCTATTGTATGATGAGAGAAAACCAAGTTTAACTAGATAGTTACAACATTCCCATAAGGAGAAGAATTAAAAAATAAAGATTGGCTAAATGATGCTTCAAGTCTAGGTAGTGCTCAGAAGCTCCTAAATTGTGTCACCTACTACTCCCAGGCAAACTGCCGACTGCCTGGTGAGGGGAGAAGCAGGAAGGGAGAGGCTGGGAGAAGGGCGGCTGTGAGCCCCAGGGCCAGAAGAACACGGGTCTTTGGAAAAGGAAGTCACGGAGCTGCAGCAGTCCACCAGCTCTGTACTATCAGAAAAAAGAAACCTAGAGAGTTGCTATTTTGGTGATACGTATGTTATAGTGACTTAAAAGGGGTCACAAACTTTGCAGGTTCTCCCATCAGGAGGAGGAATCCACTGGCCCCCTTTGTGGATCAGGGCCCACCTTGTAAATTGCTTTTACTAGCAGAGTATAGTGAAGGCCATGCTGTGTGACTTCCACACTGGTCTCTTTTAAGGCTTTGCTTCCTCCTCCCTTGTTTCTCCATCATATGAAGGACCACACGGGCCCTTCCAGCCCAGACGTGTGAGTGACACCACCTTGAAGCATCCAGCCCCAGACGAGCCACCAGCTGGCTGCAGAAGAACCTCCCAGTCAACATACTGAGGCATGAGAAATAATAAATATTCACTGTTTTAAGCAATTACTTTTGAGGGTGGCTTGTTAACACAGCAATGATTAACTGAAGTCTGCATATTGGGTTCATATGTACTACACTGATAATAAACATGATGTTTGAGATATAAACTCATTCACTGATGTATTTCCTACGCTTTAAGACAACAACAAAACTTAAAAAAAAAAAAAAAAGAAAAGAAAAAACTGCAGTGGAGAGTATAGGGCTTTGAATCAAAGAGCCTGGGCTGAAGACCTGGACCTGCTCCGCCCGCTGTATCAAACAACATTTGTGATCTTGCCCAAGTCACTCATTCTCTCGACCTGTTTTTGTATCTGTAAATCGCTCATGGAGTCAGAAAGACCAAATGAGGACAGCAAAAGTTCGAAAAACAAAAAAAGCTTTGTAAATGGCAAGGCACATTCTAAGTTAAGCTGTCATTATTACTGCCACCCAAATGTTACTTAAAGACTGCCCTGTGCTTCCTTTCCTGAAAAGACATCATTTGATCAATGCATCTGACACAGCTTTCTCTTTGTGAGTTTTCTTTCTCGTGGAGGCGCTGGCAGGCATGCAGGGGCACAGGAACAAATGGCCTTATGAACCGTGAAGCACTGTGAGCCCCACAGATGGCTGCATTTTTCCTTTTTGTCATCATGCAGGGTTCAGGCCCAGAACCATTAAAACAGATTCCTTTCCACTATCTCCTGAAAGGTGTGATGAGCTTCCATGTACCTCACAACATATTCTGGCTCCAACAGATGAGAAAAGGATAAAAGCAAGCAGCAAGGTGTTTGAAACCAAGATGAGGGAAGGAAGAATTAAACATGATAATTACATCACATGGAAGAAGGATGTCTAAACAGGATGAAGTTCAGGAGAAAAGACAGCAAAAGAGGAGACAATGGAGGATGGGCCACTGAGAAAAAGCAGAGATGCAGCAAAGAGAACAGGACTAACCTCTCCTCACAAAGGGCAGGGACGGTGTGAGAACCAGTACTTGGCAGGCCTGGAAGTGGAAAGAGATCTCCATGCATCATAAGGCCACCTGGAGGGGAGTGTCTGTCACCTGGAAGAGGCCAGCTTGTGTGCCACCAGTGAATGAACCACTGAATGAATAGATGAACTGACAACAGGCAGCTCAAAGGAAAATACACAAAGTGAGCAAGTACTGAAAGAGGGTAGTCAGCGGCCTGAATGAGCGACAGTCTCACTGGGAAAGGCAATTCCATTCACACTGATAATAAACATGATGTTTGAGATATAAACTCATTCACTGATGTATTTCCTACGCTTTAAGACAACAACAAAACTTAAAAAAAAAAAAAAAAGAAAAGAAAAAACTGCAGTGGAGAGTATAGGGCTTTGAATCAAAGAGCCTGGGCTGAAGACCTGGACCTGCTCCGCGCTGTATCAAACAACATTTGTGATCTTGCCCAAGTCACTCATTCTCTCGACCTGTTTTTGTATCTGTAAATCGCTCATGGAGTCAGAAAGACCAAATGAGGACAGCAAAAGTTCGAAAAACAAAAAAAGCTTTGTAAATGGCAAGGCACATTCTAAGTTAAGCTGTCATTATTACTGCCACCCAAATGTTACTTAAAGACTGCCCTGTGCTTCCTTTCCTGAAAAGACATCATTTGATCAATGCATCTGACACAGCTTTCTCTTTGTGAGTTTTCTTTCTCGTGGAGGCGCTGGCAGGCATGCAGGGGCACAGGAACAAATGGCCTTATGAACCGTGAAGCACTGTGAGCCCCACAGATGGCTGCATTTTTCCTTTTTGTCATCATGCAGGGTTCAGGCCCAGAACCATTAAAACAGATTCCTTTCCACTATCTCCTGAAAGGTGTGATGAGCTTCCATGTACCTCACAACATATTCTGGCTCCAACAGATGAGAAAAGGATAAAAGCAAGCAGCAAGGTGTTTGAAACCAAGATGAGGGAAGGAAGAATTAAACATGATAATTACATCACATGGAAGAAGGATGTCTAAACAGGATGAAGTTCAGGAGAAAAGACAGCAAAAGAGGAGACAATGGAGGATGGGCCACTGAGAAAAAGCAGAGATGCAGCAAAGAGAACAGGACTAACCTCTCCTCACAAAGGGCAGGGACGGGTGTGAGAACCAGTACTTGGCAGGCCTGGAAGTGGAAAGAGATCTCCATGCATCATAAGGCCACCTGGAGGGGAGTGTCTGTCACCTGGAAGAGGCCAGCTTGTGTGCCACCAGTGAATGAACCACTGAATGAATAGATGAACTGACAACAGGCAGCTCAAAGGAAAATACACAAAGTGAGCAAGTACTGAAAGAGGGTAGTCAGCGGCCTGAATGAGCGACAGTCTCACTGGGAAAGGCAATTCCATTCAAATACGAACAGGTGAGGGAAGAATTTATTCTTCAAGATGAGGGGCAACATGTTCACGGACTCCTTTTCTAGTCTATGCAAGTATAATAAATCCTACAGAAAAGGGGCTGTGACTTCCACCAAAGGTAGACCTCTGCAGCTAAAGCTTCCAATACTCTGAACTCCATCCCGACTGTAAAGGGCTTCTGCCCTGGAATTCTCCACACAATCAGCTCTGATCTCAAATGGCTCTAACTTCCTAACAGTGGCCTTTCTAAATACGCTGGTAAAGGTCAAAAACCATCCTAACAGAGTTTTGCATATTCTAAAATGCTCTTGTTTATATCTAATCATGGTCTCAAAGAGAAGACCTTTGATGTGGAGCACATGTGAAGATAAAGTTATATAGCTTTTTTCCCTAAAAATACTACCACTACCACATATTACAACATCCTGGGCTCTCTTCTTTTTATTTCCACTTTTATGGCATTGTCTGGGTTTTTATTGTCTTGTCAAAGTATGACCTGTATGCCATCCTCCTTAATAAGTAGGAACCCCAATAGGCTCGAGTCAAGTCACAGTCTTGAGTCACTTCTGCATTTGCTGAGTCATTTGGAATGAAGGCATATATAAAGCAAAAGAAAGAAGACACAATTCCTGACCTGTAGAAACGTCCTTTAGCCGGTGAGACTTGATCCATGTGAACAGTTACATAACAATGCAAGGAAGTATATGATTAATTAGCAACATGGACAGGATATGTTGGGAGTACCTAGGGAGCGAGCTGGGTTTTGGCTGCAGAACAAAGACCGTGTGGATGAAGTGGAATTTAACTGAGAGGTGAGCGAGCCCAGTGCTTTGACTGGAGGATTTCTGCAGTATTAAGATTTGGCCATAAAGAAGCAGGTTGGGGTAAAAACTACAAGGGTTTTATAGTGAGATAAGGAGTATTACCCAACTAATTGTAGGAAGATACTTTTTCTCTTCTTCAACATGTAAGTCATCATGGCCAACAGTGGGTTTGTTCATTCACTCATTCATAAATGCGAGCTGACATTTTATATCATATACGGGAAGCTATAAAATACTCCCATCTCTTGCAAAGTACACAGAGTTAAGAGAGACTAAGCAAAAACAAAAAAATCAATGACTTCAATATATTATGAAAACTGCTATGATAAAGAGATACATGGGACTTATTAATTTATTATTAATAATGAGCTTATTATTAATAATAAATTACAAGGGAGTAAAGGAGAGACACCAAAGTCAACTTCAGGGGCCGAAGACTGAAAAACACTTCAAAGAGAAGGAAATATAGTACTGAAAGAGAAGCGTGTAGAATGGGAAGGCAAAGGCAAGGGCCCAGAGCCTGAGACAGTGTGACGGGGGCGGGGGGGGTAGTTCAGGTGGGAACACAGGATGCACATGGACAAGGGGCAGCAGGGGAGGAAAGGTCACGGACTATTTAAAATACAGGAAACTGAAGAGCTATGAGAACTTCTCCCACCCAGCAAATAATTTACCGTGGGATTTCTGAATGGTTTCCTCCTCCATGTTTCCAACTTCTTCATTAGTACCACCCTTAACTGACTGCTCTGTGGTTCTGAATGCCAGTGTAAAAATTATGTCAATACATAATAACCATTCTAAGGTTTATGCTCACAAGATTCATAGAAGGTTGGGAATAGAACAAAAGGATTCTCCTTGAGCCTCCTTTCCAAGGTGATGTTTCTTCTATGCATTCCTGGAAGGTGGCCACCCAGATGGAGAGAAGGTTCTCCAGCCATGGGGAGAGTTTTATCTCAGGAAGCAGTGCCACCTAGAACGAAAGTTACATAACAATGCAAGGAAGTATATGATTAATTAGCAACAGATGGGAACCTAGGGAGCGAGCTGGGTTTTGGCTGCAGAACAAAGACCGTGTGGATGAAGTGGAATTTAACTGAGAGGTGAGCGAGCCCAGTGCTTTGACTGGAGGATTTCTGCAGTATTAAGATTTGGCCATAAAGAAGCAGGTTGGGGTAAAAACTACAAGGGTTTTATAGTGAGATAAGGAGTATTACCCAACTAATTGTAGGAAGATACTTTTTCTCTTCTTCAACATGTAAGTCATCATGGCCAACAGTGGGTTTGTTCATTCACTCATTCATAAATGCGAGCTGACATTTTATATCATATACGGGAAGCTATAAAATACTCCCATCTCTTGCAAAGTACACAGAGTTAAGAGAGACTAAGCAAAAACAAAAAAATCAATGACTTCAATATATTATGAAAACTGCTATGATAAAGAGATACATGGGACTTATTAATTTATTATTAATAATGAGCTTATTATTAATAATAAATTACAAGGGAGTAAAGGAGAGACACCAAAGTCAACTTCAGGGGCCGAAGACTGAAAAACACTTCAAAGAGAAGGAAATATAGTACTGAAAGAGAAGCGTGTAGAATGGGAAGGCAAAGGCAAGGGCCCAGAGCCTGAGACAGTGTGACGGGGGTGGGGGTGGGGGTAGTTCAGGTGGGAACACAGGATGCACATGGACAAGGGGCAGCAGGGGAGGAAAGGTCACGGACTATTTAAAATACAGGAAACTGAAGAGCTATGAGAACTTCTCCCACCCAGCAAATAATTTACCGTGGGATTTCTGAATGGTTTCCTCCTCCATGTTTCCAACTTCTTCATTAGTACCACCCTTAACTGACTGCTCTGTGGTTCTGAATGCCAGTGTAAAAATTATGTCAATACATAATAACCATTCTAAGGTTTATGCTCACAAGATTCATAGAAGGTTGGGAATAGAACAAAAGGATTCTCCTTGAGCCTCCTTTCCAAGGTGATGTTTCTTCTATGCATTCCTGGAAGGTGGCCACCCAGATGGAGAGAAGGTTCTCCAGCCATGGGGAGCTCAGTTTTATCTCAGGAAGCAGTGCCACCAATAGTTGTGAGAAATTTTTTTCCCTTAAATTGAGATTAAATATGTCTTCCTGTGGCTTCTATCCATTTCGACCCCCTAGAGTGACTGAAAAAATAGCCTGATGTGCCTCCTACATGCAGATGGTTCTACATTATGTTTATAACAGTACCCTGGGGGAATTGTCCGTTTGCCTCTCTGAAGGTCTTGAGAATTGACAACTGGCTCAGTTTTGATTGATCGATCAGGTGATCTCAGATCATGGATCACCACCTCTTTTTCCATGAAGACCTTGAACAGACATCTGTCACTGGTAGCAATGCTCCATCTTCCTCCTTTACTGATGAGTAAATACCTTATGTCTGCACGATACTTCAACCCTTTCCAAGTGTTTCACATAAATCATCACACTGGAATATCCCTAGAAAGGGCTGCGCCACTGTATGTTAGCATCACGAAATCTTTGCATGTGTTTTTTGACACACTATAAAGAATAGGGCAAGTCCTGTAAAATACCTCTGAGAGAATCCTACGGTTTCTCACAGGACAATGATTAGTCCATACCAATGAACTGATGTATTTTAAGAGAAGAAAGTAGAAAAGAGTAATTATGAGAAAACAAACTCTGGATGTCTACTTCAATCATGGACAAATCACCAATACTATAACTATAGACCATGTACATTCCTGTCTTAGCAAACCATTTGCATCAGCACAATGACTCATGCAACACACCTAGGCGCTACGTGCCTGGCACTGGGACTAAGGCAGTCAGAGGATCGATGTGGGGTTAAGGAAGGCATTGTGTTAACTCTGGATATTAAATGTAAAGCAGAAGTCGAAAGAAATGAGACTCAGTCAAAATCATGCCTTAGTGACATGGGAAAGGTGGAGGGAGGACCTAGCAGGGAAGTGGGGATACTGAAGCAGGGGAAGCAGAAGGTAAACTGCTAAAGATTAAAATAGAAGGTTGGGAATAGAACAAAAGGATTCTCCTTGAGCCTCCTTTCCAAGGTGATGTTTCTTCTATGCATTCCTGGAAGGTGGCCACCCAGATGGAGAGAAGGTTCTCCAGCCATGGGGAGCTCAGTTTTATCTCAGGAAGCAGTGCCACCAATAGTTGTGAGAAATTTTTTTCCCTTAAATTGAGATTAAATATGTCTTCCTGTGGCTTCTATCCATTTCGACCCCCTAGAGTGACTGAAAAAATAGCCTGATGTGCCTCCTACATGCAGATGGTTCTACATTATGTTTATAACAGTACCCTGGGGGAATTGTCCGTTTGCCTCTCTGAAGGTCTTGAGAATTGACAACTGGCTCAGTTTTGATTGATCGATCAGGTGATCTCAGATCATGGATCACCACCTCTTTTTCCATGAAGACCTTGAACAGACATCTGTCACTGGTAGCAATGCTCCATCTTCCTCCTTTACTGATGAGTAAATACCTTATGTCTGCACGATACTTCAACCCTTTCCAAGTGTTTCACATAAATCATCACACTGGAATATCCCTAGAAAGGGCTGCGCCACTGTATGTTAGCATCACGAAATCTTTGCATGTGTTTTTTGACACACTATAAAGAATAGGGCAAGTCCTGTAAAATACCTCTGAGAGAATCCTACGGTTTCTCACAGGACAATGATTAGTCCATACCAATGAACTGATGTATTTTAAGAGAAGAAAGTAGAAAAGAGTAATTATGAGAAAACAAACTCTGGATGTCTACTTCAATCATGGACAAATCACCAATACTATAACTATAGACCATGTACATTCCTGTCTTAGCAAACCATTTGCATCAGCACAATGACTCATGCAACACACCTAGGCGCTACGTGCCTGGCACTGGGACTAAGGCAGTCAGAGGATCGATGTGGGGTTAAGGAAGGCATTGTGTTAACTCTGGATATTAAATGTAAAGCAGAAGTCGAAAGAAATGAGACTCAGTCAAAATCATGCCTTAGTGACATGGGAAAGGTGGAGGGAGGACCTAGCAGGGAAGTGGGGATACTGAAGCAGGGGAAGCAGAAGGTAAACCCCGTTGTTTCCAAGCACAGTCTTCCCTGAGGCAAACAGAAAGTGCCCACTCCACAGTGATGCAATGAAGACCGGCAAGGATGGGGCCTGGGGACCCCTGAGTGCTGGGGTAAGCCTGACAGGGTTAAGGGGATGCTGTGCTACTAAGACTAAAAGGACAGCATCTTCTTTCCCATCGAGTCAAAGAGAGATCTCTTTGTTACTCCAGAAAGCATTACAGGAATCTAAATCTCCTTGGTGCCTGAGCAAGGTATAGGTCTGGAACATGTGTGATTGCAAACATCAAGGATCCCTAGGGAGCACTCTTTGGCGCATGCAGTGCTGCATCCCATTGGACACAAAAGTTAAGCACTGTTAAGATTCACTGCAGAGGATCAAAGAACTTGCCTACCATGGATCCATACCTCGCTGCCTCCCTGGCTACATACTGAGGGACACAGGTGCCTACTCAGGCTCCAGCCTACGCAAGTGGATAGGCACCCCAGCCTGAGGAACCTCCAGGGATTAGGGACTTAATCTGAGGACACCTGGCTTTGACCCAGGGAACAATACACGAAACTCCCAAGTCACAGGAATAGTTGTGACGTCTCCACGGGAACAGGAGGATCTTAGGGTTCCCTGACACTTGGGGAGAACAAATGGCATGCCTGAAACTGCCTTCGGTGATGTTAACACACGGGACAGAGGAGAGAGCGTGGAAATCGGAGGACAGACCAACCTTGTTGGCAGAGTGCAGCAGCCGTCCGCCGTGAGTCTGACTTGGAACTGATGTATTTTAAGAGAAGAAAGTAGAAAAGAGTAATTATGAGAAAACAAACTCTGGATGTCTACTTCAATCATGGACAAATCACCAATACTATAACTATAGACCATGTACATTCCTGTCTTAGCAAACCATTTGCATCAGCACAATGACTCATGCAACACACCTAGGCGCTACGTGCCTGGCACTGGGACTAAGGCAGTCAGAGGATCGATGTGGGGTTAAGGAAGGCATTGTGTTAACTCTGGATATTAAATGTAAAGCAGAAGTCGAAAGAAATGAGACTCAGTCAAAATCATGCCTTAGTGACATGGGAAAGGTGGAGGGAGGACCTAGCAGGGAAGTGGGGATACTGAAGCAGGGGAAGCAGAAGGTAAACCCCGTTGTTTCCAAGCACAGTCTTCCCTGAGGCAAACAGAAAGTGCCCACTCCACAGTGATGCAATGAAGACCGGCAAGGATGGGGCCTGGGGACCCCTGAGTGCTGGGGTAAGCCTGACAGGGTTAAGGGGATGCTGTGCTACTAAGACTAAAAGGACAGCATCTTCTTTCCCATCGAGTCAAAGAGAGATCTCTTTGTTACTCCAGAAAGCATTACAGGAATCTAAATCTCCTTGGTGCCTGAGCAAGGTATAGGTCTGGAACATGTGTGATTGCAAACATCAAGGATCCCTAGGGAGCACTCTTTGGCGCATGCAGTGCTGCATCCCATTGGACACAAAAGTTAAGCACTGTTAAGATTCACTGCAGAGGATCAAAGAACTTGCCTACCATGGATCCATACCTCGCTGCCTCCCTGGCTACATACTGAGGGACACAGGTGCCTACTCAGGCTCCAGCCTACGCAAGTGGATAGGCACCCCAGCCTGAGGAACCTCCAGGGATTAGGGACTTAATCTGAGGACACCTGGCTTTGACCCAGGGAACAATACACGAAACTCCCAAGTCACAGGAATAGTTGTGACGTCTCCACGGGAACAGGAGGATCTTAGGGTTCCCTGACACTTGGGGAGAACAAATGGCATGCCTGAAACTGCCTTCGGTGATGTTAACACACGGGACAGAGGAGAGAGCGTGGAAATCGGAGGACAGACCAACCTTGTTGGCAGAGTGCAGCAGCCGTCCGCCGTGAGTCTGACTTGGGTTTCATAGCTGTCCAGAGGGCACACCGTCTGCTGAAAGGAGGGGCACTCCACAGTGCTGCAGTCCACGCTGAAAACTGGGGAGGGGGCAAACAGAGGCATGGCTCACTCTTACGTTCACTTGAACTTTGAGTCCCCAAATGAAATACTGGCTCTTCAAAGGCTTGCAGTTTCCTTGCCTCCTGAAAACCCTGTCTTAGCATTGGCATTTTCATTTCAGTCAACGTGAGAGAACTGTAATATGACCCAAATCATCTGAGAAGAGAACAAGACACCGAAGAGTTAAGAGGCAGACCCAGAGAAAGACAGAGACAGAGCTAAACCAGCGGTGGTCCTGTGGATGGTGATGATCAGCCAGAGGCATTTCAGACGGAATAGTTCAAGAGATGAACAAGGGATGGCGTGCCTTGAGCATTTAACAAGCAGTGGGGGGAAAAAAAATCTGACCGGTGGTTAGAAACTTTCAAAGAGGCAATCAGTCCAGTCCAGACCTATTCATAGACCACATTAGAAATGCAGCCACAAGAACAAGGACGTTAGAAATGCTATAAAGCAAGGAACAGCTGGGACATGACAACAGAAGAAATGTGGCAACGAAGTTGAGTAAATAGTCAAAGATGACTTAGTACATGCTATAAAGTCAACGGAGGAATGGGGGGGAGCTGGCAAGGAGAAAGACTGGGGCTGAGTATTTCATTATAAGATAGCTGGCACTTGGATGCATATACTTATCTAAAAATAACTTTCCGCCTTATGTATGATGATTGTTTTTAAATGTAATACTTTCAAGTGACAGATATATCTGCAAATGAGGATGATGACCTTCTCGAGGGAATGAAGGAGGCAGCCATACGACCATAAATTTTAACCCTACTGCCCGCATCAAGCATACTTTGAAGGAAAAAAAGAAGAGCAGACAGACAGGCTCCCTCTCTGAAGGTGCTTATGTACCAGTTGATTTTCTGGTTCTCTGACTGGAGGGTGGAAGTCAGGCTGCCATTAGCTCCAGTAGTAGGTCTGCAGCATCTCATCAGCATGGTGTGTCGCAGCGGGACAGAGGGAGGGGTGGTCGGTTGCCTCGCTACCCTCTGGTCCGAAGCCCCGATGCTGCTGGGACCACGCCCATGCATACCTGGTTTGCACTCATAGAGGTCACAGCACTCTCCCGGCTTCCCTGAGGCTTTGGACACCAGGATGTTCAGGTATCCTGGCTGGCAGACTTTCCGCAGGCATCCCGCGGGGTCGCACACGCAGCGGCTGGGGAGGGGGCAGCACTCCCCGGGGGGCGCATAGCCCTCGATCAGAACGGAGTCTTCAGGACAACGTGGAGAGAACTGGACTTCACAGCGGGCCTTGGAGCAATCTGGCTTCTCTTCTAAATGGGAGAGAGACAGTTTAGCACAGGCCCGGGGACATGCGTGGGGCACTTTCCCCTGAAGCACAGGCAGTCCAGATGATCCAATTAGCCAAGAGGAGGAGAGGGACAGACCTCTGGCGAGAACCTCAAATGCAGCTGAGCCTCTCCTGGGAATCTCTCCAGAGACCTGCTCACGGCACCAGAGTGAGAAGCAGACACTGCCTCCCCCATCGTCCGGTCCCCCTTCCACGCCCTGTATGTGGGGCAGATGGAGAAACAGCAAGGGAAGAGGCCTACATGCCCTGGAGACTGAAAACGGAACCGAGTCTGCGACCAACGAAAAGCTCTTTAAGTTTGAAAGGCGTTTTTAGGGCTGTTCTTTGAAAACAATATGCATTTAAACACCAAAAACAGACCCATAAATACCTAATAGTGGCTACTTTGGGGTCTGGAGACAAGGTACATGACAGTACGGAGGAACTCCACCTCCTAGCTCTGAAATTTGAAGCAATGAATGTACTGCAAATGAGGATGATGACCTTCTCGAGGGAATGAAGGAGGCAGCCATACGACCATAAATTTTAACCCTACTGCCCGCATCAAGCATACTTTGAAGGAAAAAAAGAAGAGCAGACAGACAGGCTCCCTCTCTGAAGGTGCTTATGTACCAGTTGATTTTCTGGTTCTCTGACTGGAGGGTGGAAGTCAGGCTGCCATTAGCTCCAGTAGTAGGTCTGCAGCATCTCATCAGCATGGTGTGTCGCAGCGGGACAGAGGGAGGGGTGGTCGGTTGCCTCGCTACCCTCTGGTCCGAAGCCCCGATGCTGCTGGGACCACGCCCATGCATACCTGGTTTGCACTCATAGAGGTCACAGCACTCTCCCGGCTTCCCTGAGGCTTTGGACACCAGGATGTTCAGGTATCCTGGCTGGCAGACTTTCCGCAGGCATCCCGCGGGGTCGCACACGCAGCGGCTGGGGAGGGGGCAGCACTCCCCGGGGGGCGCATAGCCCTCGATCAGAACGGAGTCTTCAGGACAACGTGGAGAGAACTGGACTTCACAGCGGGCCTTGGAGCAATCTGGCTTCTCTTCTAAATGGGAGAGAGACAGTTTAGCACAGGCCCGGGGACATGCGTGGGGCACTTTCCCCTGAAGCACAGGCAGTCCAGATGATCCAATTAGCCAAGAGGAGGAGAGGGACAGACCTCTGGCGAGAACCTCAAATGCAGCTGAGCCTCTCCTGGGAATCTCTCCAGAGACCTGCTCACGGCACCAGAGTGAGAAGCAGACACTGCCTCCCCCATCGTCCGGTCCCCCTTCCACGCCCTGTATGTGGGGCAGATGGAGAAACAGCAAGGGAAGAGGCCTACATGCCCTGGAGACTGAAAACGGAACCGAGTCTGCGACCAACGAAAAGCTCTTTAAGTTTGAAAGGCGTTTTTAGGGCTGTTCTTTGAAAACAATATGCATTTAAACACCAAAAACAGACCCATAAATACCTAATAGTGGCTACTTTGGGGTCTGGAGACAAGGTACATGACAGTACGGAGGAACTCCACCTCCTAGCTCTGAAATTTGAAGCAATGAATGTACTAAGATGATGTGAAAGCTTTAGCAAGATGGATATTTAGCCCAATGCCCGTGCAATCTTCCTAAATGACATCCGGTGTGTTTCTGTCCCTAGCAGAGATCCATCAAATGTACCTTGTTCTCCTTTCTCCAATACTGTCGGCAAACTACTGCTGCACTTCCACTTTAGACAGAAGAAAAATAAATCAAGCAAAGAAAGCCCGAGCTCATGGAGCCCCTGTCCACTGCTCAGTTTCTCCCTTTAAGCTTTCAAGAAACCTACAGCAACATTATGCCCTGGAGGAAAAGCCTGAAATAAACCAAAAGCACATCATCATAGCCCCATGACCTTTAGGGGAAAAGAGCTCTAGAGATGTTGGGTGAAAACACACCATGTGGCATTGAGGCACATTCATAACTTCTGTCTTTCTAAGAGCAAAACCTACCAAGAATCACAAAGCAAGAAGTCTCCCAGTTTACCCTATAGTCTGTTTTGTAGATAAAGAATCTGAAACCCAAGAATTCAAGTGATCTATCTAAGATCAGTGGTTAAATTAAAGCAAGAATCCAGGCCTCCTCACTTCTGGTCCACTTAGCTCTTTACATTATAAAAGGAGGTCTGTTTACATCAAGTGTCCCTCAAGTCGTTTTCAACATTGATCTCTGTATCTTTCCTTTCACTGTCCATCTCCCTGGTCTATCTATCTCTTGTCTAAACAAAAGGTAGCACAGGTGAGCCTTCATATTCAAGAGATCTAGTAAATTCATGCCAAGGTATTTCTTGAGAATCTGTGGTCCTAGCAGTCTTGTTTCCACAAGGAAAACAAACATAGGCCTCTGCCCTCATAGGGTTTACAATGGAGTGGAGGGTTAATCAGTCTTCTAAATAAGCAAATTATAGAGTAGGAGAAGGTGGTAAATGCTGGGTGGGGGAAACAGAACAGAGCAAGGGGAAATTAGGATGCAGGGAAAAAGTGGGGAGGGAGGCAGTTACAATTTGGTTGGAATAGGCATCCCTGGGAAGCCGATGTGAACAGGTTTGCAGCGTGAGGGTGGGCTCTGAAATCTTAGGAACTCCACCTCCTAGCTCTGAAATTTGAAGCAATGAATGTACTAAGATGATGTGAAAGCTTTAGCAAGATGGATATTTAGCCCAATGCCCGTGCAATCTTCCTAAATGACATCCGGTGTGTTTCTGTCCCTAGCAGAGATCCATCAAATGTACCTTGTTCTCCTTTCTCCAATACTGTCGGCAAACTACTGCTGCACTTCCACTTTAGACAGAAGAAAAATAAATCAAGCAAAGAAAGCCCGAGCTCATGGAGCCCCTGTCCACTGCTCAGTTTCTCCCTTTAAGCTTTCAAGAAACCTACAGCAACATTATGCCCTGGAGGAAAAGCCTGAAATAAACCAAAAGCACATCATCATAGCCCCATGACCTTTAGGGGAAAAGAGCTCTAGAGATGTTGGGTGAAAACACACCATGTGGCATTGAGGCACATTCATAACTTCTGTCTTTCTAAGAGCAAAACCTACCAAGAATCACAAAGCAAGAAGTCTCCCAGTTTACCCTATAGTCTGTTTTGTAGATAAAGAATCTGAAACCCAAGAATTCAAGTGATCTATCTAAGATCAGTGGTTAAATTAAAGCAAGAATCCAGGCCTCCTCACTTCTGGTCCACTTAGCTCTTTACATTATAAAAGGAGGTCTGTTTACATCAAGTGTCCCTCAAGTCGTTTTCAACATTGATCTCTGTATCTTTCCTTTCACTGTCCATCTCCCTGGTCTATCTATCTCTTGTCTAAACAAAAGGTAGCACAGGTGAGCCTTCATATTCAAGAGATCTAGTAAATTCATGCCAAGGTATTTCTTGAGAATCTGTGGTCCTAGCAGTCTTGTTTCCACAAGGAAAACAAACATAGGCCTCTGCCCTCATAGGGTTTACAATGGAGTGGAGGGTTAATCAGTCTTCTAAATAAGCAAATTATAGAGTAGGAGAAGGTGGTAAATGCTGGGTGGGGGAAACAGAACAGAGCAAGGGGAAATTAGGATGCAGGGAAAAAGTGGGGAGGGAGGCAGTTACAATTTGGTTGGAATAGGCATCCCTGGGAAGCCGATGTGTGAACAGGTTTGCAGACGTGAGGGGTGGGCTGTGGAGAAGCGCATCCGGCTGCAGCACTCCCACAGGTCTCAAGAGCAGCACGCGGTCAGTGTGGCTGCAGCAGGATGTATGGAGGATGCATAAGCCCCACTGCACATTACAACTCCAAGCAACGGCCTGGATTCCCGGACCCGCGTCGGTGCGGGCAGAAGAGATCAAAGAATCGAGGAGAAAGTGAACCTTGGCGGTATGGGAGATGGAGGATGTCAAGTACCCCGAGTAGATGGCTGAGTAGGTGGCAAACACAAACACATGGTCTCATGACTGGGAAAAGGGCTAAGACTTGAACTGCAAACAGCACTTAATTTCTCCTCCTGTTCGTGTGCTGTAATCAATGTATCCTGTATCACATTCCATTCCATTCTAACTATGCAAAATATCTGCTAAGTATAACCAGACTTTTCAGACACATGCTTCAATAAAACATGTTTTCATTACAACCCAACACATTAGATCTTCCTAATTATTCTGCCCTTTCGGTTGAACAGTTCCAACATTGTCACCTACTGGGGTGTATCTTGCAGCTAGAACCTTGAAAGGTTTACTTAAGACCTGCCTTAGTCACACAGCTGGGATAAGGCAGGCCACCACAGACACTGAATTCACTTAAGAAACTTAAAAATGAGGATCAAATCCTACTAAATACCCTTTTCAACTTTTGTCAAGATTCATATTGGCTTTTCCTTTAATTTACTAAAATGATCAATTAGTAGATTTCAAGCCAGTCTTAGTAATAAACCCCCTTTCTATAGACCCAGTTGGATTTGACTTCCTAACAGTTTAAAACATTTAGGTTAATAAGCTTGAGTAATACTAGCCTGGAGGTCGGGGTGTGTGTGCATGCTTGTGTGCACACACACTGACCTCATCTAGTCTCAGCTTCAGAATCATACTTTTTCAATGAGCTGTTTTATCATTCCACCTCTTTCTCGGCTATAAAGTGGCTCCAGTAACATAACAATTGTCTACTCCTTGATGTTTTCATACAACTCACTTGTGGCACGACCTGAACTCAGTAGTTTTGTTTTGTTTTGTTTTTTAAGGAGAAAAGAACAAATTTCCTCTTTGGTTATGAGATTATGCAGGTGTTCCACCTCTTTTAGAATTATCTGTAGTAACACATATTCGTTAAGAAATATCTCATTCATCAAGAGATCAATTTCAAATTCATCTCAGGCTTTGTGGACCAAGCTTTGTTTACGTATTCGTGGTTTCTTTCAGGCTTTTGAATCTCTTCCTTCTTTGTCTTTCAGATTGTTTAACTGGCTTTTCTCTAGGTTTAAAGATTAATGTTTTAAAAAAAAAATTAATGTTTAGTTCACTTTCCCTTACTGTCTCAGAAGTGTGAATAATTTTAATTATGATTCTAATACTTTAGCCAGATATTACTTTTGTTATATTCTTATTTTCGATATGTACTACTTTCAACATAACTCACCATTTCTTTTTTTTTTTTTAACACCAAAAACATTTTTATTGGGGCATAGCCAAGTAACAATTTTGTGACAGTTTCAGGTGAACAGTGAAGAGACTCGGCCATACATATACATGCATTCATTCTCCCCCAAACCCCCATCCTATCCAGGCTGGTACACAGCATTAAGCAGAGTTCTATGTGCTATACAATAAATTTTGTTGGTTATCCATTTCAGACATGGCAGTGTGCATTTGTGTAACTCATCATTTCTAATTCAATTTGATCTCTTTCACCAAAGACGTCTTAAGATAGTGGTACCAAGTTTCTGCATGAGTATTTTTATTTTTTTGGCTTTCTGAGTTTAATTTATAGCTTCACTCTCCTATTGTCAGAGAATGTAGCCCATACAATCTCCTACTTCTGTTAATTTCTTGAGTTCATCTTTTTCGTTTGATTTTTTTTCTGGCATGGGGATATGTATACGTGGCCTATGGGCAACTTTAAAATATATGAGTATTCATAAAGGACATGTCTTCTGTTTACTGAATACAGACTTGCAAATCTATTCAATCAAGTTTAATTATGACCTTCAGCTTACCCAGATCTTGCACTTTTTATCTATTTCCAAGAAGTATCTAGGATATCTCCCACTATGAACCGACAACTTCTCCTTGTATTTCTAACAGTTTTTAATTTTTCAAGGCTGTGTTGATAACTTCATGACTAGCAGGCATAAGATTCAGGCTTGTTATACTGACTTGGCAAACTGTAAAGTGATGAGGCTTTCAAGGAATTTAGATTTCTAAGATCTAAATCGTTTTATTTTGTAATCATTAACATTCTTGGCTTTTCTCTTCTTTCCACCCTCTATTCACCTTTCAATAAATTACCTAGAACACTTACCCAGCATCCTCCCCTTCCCCCAACAAGTCATCTGTCCGTCATTTAAAGCCAACTATGGTTACCATAGCACCAGGAGTTGTTTTTATAATACCTTCTTTCTCAGCCTGTTTCTAAGTAATTCCTGCAGTAGATTTCATTTATTCATCTCTCTCTCCTCCATCTCTCTTCCATGAAGAAAACAAGGAGAAGACGACAGACATACAGTATATTTTCTATCATATAGAAGGCTTATATGACATTACTTAAATTTTATCCATTTGAACAGAAGCCTTTCCTAACTCCTTCCCTACGGTGTCTAACAAATCTATATATAATACATAACTTAATTATCAAGGCTTTCAGTCTGGTTACCCTGGCAACACTTTGCAACTGGCATCTTAAAAAAAAAAATGCACCAGATATAGAAGACGAAACTGACAGTATCATTTACAATAGAGGTAATTAAGATAAATAAGCTGGTTTCATCACATTAATATCACATTAATAATCTTCCTTTAAGAGGTGAGCCCTCAAAGCACTGATGGGGTCACCCTGTACTAACATGACATTACAATAATAATGGCAAGTTTCTGTCCGTCCTCCTCACTTTAACCCATGTGTCTGCATCTTGGCTACTTATAGACTTTTTCCAGGTCCATGTCAAGAGGAAAAGTACAATCATGATCTATAAATAGCAAATGCAATCAAGAATATTTTTTTGTTTGCTTTAAACACAGATTTAAATAAAACCAAAGCCAAAAGAAAAACGACTAAATCAGGGAAGAGAAAAAGAAAAATGTTATTGCCAGATTTCCACTCTAGCTATTTAATTTCTGTAAAGTCTCACACATCTGACACTGAAGTCTTCCTTTTTCAAACTCTCTTAAAACGGTCACTTAAAAATAACAGCAGACATGCTGTACACTTACTAATGGAAAACAGGCCAGATAAAATAGACTAGTAAACTGAGATAGGCAATTACAAAGCCGATTCTCGCTAAAATCTATCCTACTTCTCATATACACAGCATACACGCACACAGGGACCCATCATCAGTCTGAAACAATTCTTGGGCATTCTAATACAGAGATATTCCCAGGGACCCCAACTTTGGATGAGAACTAGTATCACAGAATGCAGTAGGAATTAAGAGGGGAAGAGCCTTGGATCTTGAGTTTTTCCCCACACCTCAACTCTGGTATCTCCCCCTTTATTATAACCTCACTCTGTTATAATCCAAAGTCCCAGAGTAGCTGTGGCATCGCCAGGGGGCATAAATAGGGGCCACTACATGGTCCTGGGAGACACATCTCAGCTGAGATGCAATCTATGAACCCTTCTTTAACGCATTCATTCAGCACACATTTACTGAATGACTTCCAGGCACCAAGGGTTCTAGGCACAGGGTTTAGAGTAGGGAATAAAACAAAGTCCTGGCTCGCCTTCCTGGAGTTACCATTCCAGAGGAGTTACATAAACAAGAACTCCACAGCATCACACCAGATGGTAACAAATTCTTTGAAGCAGAATTGACAGTCGGAGTGTAAAAGCACTGGTCAGGTAGGTGAGGGCAGGTCTCTCTTGAGGACATGGCACCTGCACAAAGACCTGCATAAAAGCAGGCAGAAGGCGGGCAAACTGCAAGGCAGGGCTGGGGTCCCAGATGCAGGGAACAGCAAGAAGAAAGGCTCCAAGGCAAGAAAAAGCCTACTCTCCAGGCAGAAAATATTCATCTCGTGACTGCTAAGAAGACATCTGAATTAATACAAGTCACAGGTAGAAAACACCAGCAAAGACTTATATCGTGATGAGTGACGGTTCTTACTACGGATTCAATCCTCACAATCCGGCTAGGGCCACGCAAGCCGCATCGAGCACTAGGTACCTTCTCCGGGGGAGGCGCCATGCCTCCCCTTGGCTCACACCCCTCCCCCCTCCCGTGTGAAGGACATGACACTGGCATGGCTACCTGGCGGATGAGGAGACAGGCACAGAGAGACTAAGAAACTTGGCGGAGGTCCCACAAGAAGTGGCAGAGCCTCCAAACACAACCTTCACCCTCGTCCACAATGCTGAAAGCAAGAGCAACTTCAAATTCCCTTCTATGTGTATGTTTAGTCAAGGGCTACACTGTTCCTCAGATACAGAATGTGAAAGTCACTTATGTGAAAGACAGAGGGGCTCAGGGTCTTCGGGAGTGCCCTTGTCACTTTCTGGTTGGCCATTCTCCGCATCTCCTTTGCTCCTTGGCCATACAGGCACGAAGGAGGGGCTTTCTCACATCCAGCATTATTTTGTTCTGAAAGCGTCTATTACAAATGCAAGACACATGTCATCCCTACGTCTTTAAATTTAGAGACCGACTCCTTTAAAGTTACACTGTGAATTCTTTCCCTTCACATTCCATGATTTTATCATAACCTTTTTTGGCAAGCTTCGCAGTGAAGACTTGTTCCACACAATCATAACCCCGAGGGGAAAAAAATTAGGCTTGTTGATACAGTCCCAGAAATATTTCATCTTTCAGCTCGTTCAGAAACACCAGCTGTACTTTCCCAGCACTTTCTTTTACTCTGAATTTAGAATTTAACAGGGATGGAACCCATGCAGAGCCTTTCCTTGGTGGTTTGTGAAGCATGCCATATTAAATTATTTTCAAATACCTAATACAGTTGTACCAGAGTGGAATCTAAATTAGCCCAATACAAAGGAAAATAATGAAACGATTTGTAAGACCACAACATGTGATTCTTGAACTCTGGTTCTCAACCCTGGCTGTGCAGGAGGATCACTTACAAAGCTTTTAAGAATGGCACTGTCTGGAGCCCATCTCAAATGAATTACATCAGGATTTCTGGTGGAGGAACCTGGGAATTCCTATTTGTTTCAATAGCTCCCTGGGTTATTCTATCATGTGATTAGGGTTGCGAGCCACTGTGTTACTCCTCCAAGCAAAACAGGAATTTTTACAATGGAGCACCTCCTGACAACAGAGATTCACCAGCGGCACGTTCAAGCTTCCTGGCAAATGGCAGCTGGCCAAACACCCTCCCCTCCCGTGTGAAGGACATGACACTGGCGGAGGGGAGGAGACAGGCACAGAGAGACTAAGAAACTTGGCAGGTCCCACAAGAAGTGGCAGAGCCTCCAAACACAACCTTCACCCTCGTCCACAATGCTGAAAGCAAGAGCAACTTCAAATTCCCTTCTATGTGTATGTTTAGTCAAGGGCTACACTGTTCCTCAGATACAGAATGTGAAAGTCACTTATGTGAAAGACAGAGGGGCTCAGGGTCTTCGGGAGTGCCCTTGTCACTTTCTGGTTGGCCATTCTCCGCATCTCCTTTGCTCCTTGGCCATACAGGCACGAAGGAGGGGCTTTCTCACATCCAGCATTATTTTGTTCTGAAAGCGTCTATTACAAATGCAAGACACATGTCATCCCTACGTCTTTAAATTTAGAGACCGACTCCTTTAAAGTTACACTGTGAATTCTTTCCCTTCACATTCCATGATTTTATCATAACCTTTTTTGGCAAGCTTCGCAGTGAAGACTTGTTCCACACAATCATAACCCCGAGGGGAAAAAAATTAGGCTTGTTGATACAGTCCCAGAAATATTTCATCTTTCAGCTCGTTCAGAAACACCAGCTGTACTTTCCCAGCACTTTCTTTTACTCTGAATTTAGAATTTAACAGGGATGGAACCCATGCAGAGCCTTTCCTTGGTGGTTTGTGAAGCATGCCATATTAAATTATTTTCAAATACCTAATACAGTTGTACCAGAGTGGAATCTAAATTAGCCCAATACAAAGGAAAATAATGAAACGATTTGTAAGACCACAACATGTGATTCTTGAACTCTGGTTCTCAACCCTGGCTGTGCAGGAGGATCACTTACAAAGCTTTTAAGAATGGCACTGTCTGGAGCCCATCTCAAATGAATTACATCAGGATTTCTGGTGGAGGAACCTGGGAATTCCTATTTGTTTCAATAGCTCCCTGGGTTATTCTATCATGTGATTAGGGTTGCGAGCCACTGTGTTACTCCTCCAAGCAAAACAGGAATTTTTACAATGGAGCACCTCCTGACAACAGAGATTCACCAGCGGCACGTTCAAGCTTCCTGGCAAATGGCAGCTGGCCAAATGCCAAAGCGGCACGAAGCCCTCCAGATCTCTGCCTACCACCGAGTGGTCCAGGCTGTATCCTCAGCCCGTCGGCCTTCCAGGCGTCTCCCAGACCACACATCTTTTTCTAAGCAGGATGGCACTGTGCTGAGTTGAAAATGACGCTTTTCAGGAGAGCTTAGCTGGGGGAGCAGCATCTGCATCAGCTGGGAGCCTGTTAGAGCTACAGAAGCGTGGACCAGACCCAAGCCAAGCCTACTGAATCTAAATCTGCATTTTAGAAAGATGCCCAGATGAGACGAACTGTTCTAGACAGGTGGTTGGTGCTCTAACGGGGGTCCAAGGACCAGCACAGCAGCTTCTCCTGGGAACTTGCTGGAGAGGCAATTCTTTCTTTTTAAAAATGTATTATTATTTTTAAACACCAAAAAAAGTTTGTATTGGCATAAAGCCAACTAACAATCTTGTGATAGTTTCAGGTGAACAGTGAAGGGGCCTGGCCATACATACACAGGTATCCATTTGGAGAGGCAAGTCTAAGGCCCACATTTGACCTGCAGAATCAGAAGTTCTGAGGGCGAGGCCCAGAAGTCTGTGTCTGAACCAGCCCTCCAGGGGATTCTCATGCATGCTATCTCTTGAGAATCGCAGTGTTAGAAATATGATTCTCAGCCCTGGAAGCACTTTAGCACCCCTCACGGAACTTTAAATGTTCAGAAGCTCAGAATACATCCCAGATCCGTTAAATCAGAATCACGAGAAGTGGGACCCCAGCATCAGCAGATTTTAAAGTCTCCCAGGTGACTCCAATCTACAGTAAGGATTTCTGGTGGAGGAACCTGGGAATTCCTATTTGTTTCAATAGCTCCTGGGTTATTCTATCATGTGATTAGGGTTGCGAGCCACTGTGTTACTCCTCCAAGCAAAACAGGAATTTTTACAATGGAGCACCTCCTGACAACAGAGATTCACCAGCGGCACGTTCAAGCTTCCTGGCAAATGGCAGCTGGCCAAATGCCAAAGCGGCACGAAGCCCTCCAGATCTCTGCCTACCACCGAGTGGTCCAGGCTGTATCCTCAGCCCGTCGGCCTTCCAGGCGTCTCCCAGACCACACATCTTTTTCTAAGCAGGATGGCACTGTGCTGAGTTGAAAATGACGCTTTTCAGGAGAGCTTAGCTGGGGGAGCAGCATCTGCATCAGCTGGGAGCCTGTTAGAGCTACAGAAGCGTGGACCAGACCCAAGCCAAGCCTACTGAATCTAAATCTGCATTTTAGAAAGATGCCCAGATGAGACGAACTGTTCTAGACAGGTGGTTGGTGCTCTAACGGGGGTCCAAGGACCAGCACAGCAGCTTCTCCTGGGAACTTGCTGGAGAGGCAATTCTTTCTTTTTAAAAATGTATTATTATTTTTTAAACACCAAAAACAGTTTGTATTGGCATAAAGCCAACTAACAATCTTGTGATAGTTTCAGGTGAACAGTGAAGGGGCCTGGCCATACATACACAGGTATCCATTTGGAGAGGCAAGTCTAAGGCCCACATTTGACCTGCAGAATCAGAAGTTCTGAGGGCGAGGCCCAGAAGTCTGTGTCTGAACCAGCCCTCCAGGGGATTCTCATGCATGCTATCTCTTGAGAATCGCAGTGTTAGAAATATGATTCTCAGCCCTGGAAGCACTTTAGCACCCCTCACGGAACTTTAAATGTTCAGAAGCTCAGAATACATCCCAGATCCGTTAAATCAGAATCACGAGAAGTGGGACCCCAGCATCAGCAGATTTTAAAGTCTCCCAGGTGACTCCAATCTACAGTAAGGATTTATTCACTACTTTAGTGCACGCACACTACCATCCCCTATATACTCCCGGGAGGGTCAAAGCCACTGTAAATCTTAGGATCTCTGAGTCAGTAAGTTCCCTGGAATCTTCTTGAAAGAGGGCAGAGCTTCCTGGAAGGAATGAAAAAAGCTTAGAGGGGTTTCCAGGATCTGCCTCAGGTGGCAGGTGTTGGGAAGGAGGGAGTAGGGAGCAGAAAGAGAAAGATCCCAAAAGGGAGCATGTCTGCCCCTGCCAGGGTTTTAAATCATAGCTTACTGAAGTTTATTAGAGTTTCTGAGTCCAGAGACATTTACTTCATCATGGTTAATTCACACCAGGAACACATACTCAATTTACTCCCAGAAGAATTTGCCATTCAGGTAATTACATTCATATATTCACACACGGTAACAAGTTTTCAAAATGTTAACAATGAATGTATTTATTTTTTCATTAAATCTGGCAATAAAATTAATGCCTAAGAATAGTCCGGATAAATGTAAAAGAACTGCTGATTGGTTTCAAAAAGATTGATTTTACCTAATAAACTATATAGCCTTCTCTGAATACTTCATGTCCCCTTCTTGCCATAAGTACGTACCCACAAAAAAATGAATGAAAATGATTAGAGAATGAGACAAATGACTAATGAAGAAGACTTAAATGAACTAAATCTGTAGAGTTAGTTCAGCAACATCTTAAGAGGAATCTTTGTAACAGCTTGAAAATGTCACAGAGGCATAAACATTAGAAATGAAGAACTCTCCAGGGTGGCGTAAACGGAAGGCAACATCCATTATCAAACACAAACAGAGCCTCTATTGTGCTAAGTGGTTCCGAGACTTTGGGTGGGTCGCTTTCCAAACTTCAGATTTTCCTAAAGAGGAAAGGATGCTGCCACTAACTTGTTTATTACTTTGTGTAATCAGGACATGGATTTGAAAAGACAGACTAAACGCCAGATGTTTAAAAGGTGAAATTAAGGGTCTGGTGCTATGTGTAAAATGAGGGGCTGGTCCTTGAGGGCATCTTATGAACATACTCTCCCCAGAAGCCCTGTGAGCCCTTCCTCTGCCATCAGGTTCCGGGAGCTCTTGGCCACTGCTTAGGCAGGCAAGACCAACAAACAATTGTTGGATTAAAGGAGGGGCCACTCTTTTCCTTTTAGAACTCCAGTGCTATCACTGTAGAGTTTTAGCGGTAGGAAAAATGATCTTAGGTGATTTTAAAAAACAAAGAACTGTAAACCAAGGGCTTGGTCAGTAATATTGTCGATAACTTCCTGAGTCCTGGAGGTGGTACAGGGATCTCTAATGTCTTCAGAAGGACTCCGAAGAATATTACGAGTGACCTGACATCTTCAGAGGGTCCTCAAAGTGGCTGAATGCATGTGGTTAAAATGATAAATCAACAACACAAGGCAGGTGAACACAGGACAGCAGACTCTACAGAATACGGTGCTGCTCCGCCTATGCTGACGACAGCGGCTCTCTCACTGGTTAGCCTGTAGTTCTCATGAGGGTTTGCACGTTCTGGGAAAAAAAAAAAAAAAAACCCATGTGGCTAAAAATATAGAAAGGGTTTTGAAAAAATATTTTGGCCATTTACTTTTTTTCTTCTTTTCCCTTTTTCTGTTATACTGAAGATAAACAACTTGTCTGTATCACTTACTTATCATTTAACAAAGGTTACTCTCTAATTTTTCCTACATGAGAGTCAGTACAGCTATTGGTTTAGCACAAAGGTTTGAGAGCCAGAAAGAACCATGTTCAAGCCTTGACTCTTCTACCACTAGCTATGGGATCTCAGGCTAGGTTTTTGATCTCTCTGGGTCATAATTTCCTCAGGGTTGTTGGAAGTATCAAGGAGATAAACGCTGCAAGTCGCCCTATGCCTGGCACATCTAAGTGCCCCAATGATAGTAGTTCTTATCATCACCATCATTAATGATTAGAAAAAGGTTAGGCTTTGAGTCAGCCCTCAAAATACTCAGGGCATAAAAATACCTATTCCACATGCACTTTGCCATAGCACAGGGAACTCTGACCAATGTTTTGCAGCAGCCTGGATGGGAGGGGAGTTTGAGAGAGAATGGGTATACGTCTGTGTATGGCTGAGTCCCTTTGCTGTCCACCAGAAGCTCGCACGACATTGTCAATGCTCTCTACTCCAGTGCAAAATAAAAAGTTTAAAGATACAAAAAAAAAGTACTCTACAAGACTGCTTAAAAGACTAAAAGAATATACATATTCTTTTATATATAAAATATTACGTAAGAATATATATTTTATATGTACATGCATATGTGTATATAAACACACACACGCACACACACAATACTCGTAGGGCTTCTGCTTAGCTCACTTCCCTCTCAGTTTGTTTTAAACCTAATGCCCAACGTGCTATCTCAGAATAATGAATACAGATGAGATCATTGAACGTTTGCTCTTATCGACAAGGATGTTAGTCATTTAGTTGTGTCTGACTCTTTGCAACCCCATGAACCTGTAGCCCATCAGGCTCTTCCGTCCATGGAATTCTAGGCAAGACTACTGGAGTGAGTTACCGTTCCCTTCTCCAGGGGATTTTCTGGACCCAGGGATGGAATCTGGGTCTCCTGCATTGCAGGCAGATTCTTAACCATCTGAGCCACCAGGGAAGCTCAAACACAAAGAAGAACCATTAAACACACGTAAGTATGCTATATATCACCCCTATACATACAAACCGTAGCATGCCCAACACACAGCGCCATTTTACTATGCGAAAAGTTGTGCTCAAATGCCGTTTCTCTGTCAGCTTCAATTACTTTACTCATTGCTTTTTTGTAAAGGCTACTTAGTGAGAGACCACTTCCTCCCTCACTCTGAAGAGGAGGAAGGCAGCTGCCTTAGTCAGGTGGTTTTCCATGGAGAGTCTTCCCCAGCTATTTCTGCATTCAGGATGTGCGCACGGGCCTGGCGCCCAGAGCTACCTGACTGACGAGAGGGTATATGTGGTAACAAGTGTCTCCCCCAAACAAACAAAGGCCTCCCAACATCGACCCCTGTGCCCTGAAGGGAAGGCCTCCAGATGGCAGACCACCTCTTCACTGCAGACCACCTTGGATGGGCAGAACCCCTCAGCACAGCCTCCCTCCCCTCTCCAGGACTTCCTCCAAAGCCTTCCACTCTCGGACTGTTCCTTCGGATCCAGCACCAACTTTCTAATCAGACATGCGCTGGGCTGAGTCCCTGGAAAAGCCACCTCCCCACCCCCGTTTCTATGCCGTCTTTGTATCCTTTGTGTACCTACGGCGTAAACCCTCATCTACCGCGAGGTACCCAGAGACTACAAATATGTGAGCCACAGCTGAGCAAAGGGACATGTTTACTTTCCATCCTGAACTACAACTTGACCTGCAGCAAAAACAAAAATACTGCAATGTGTATTTTTTCCCAGAAATGATAATTATAGTACTCCAAATATTTTTCAAACTTCAACTACCAAAATGGAAAAGGCATCTCAAGAAATAATTTATTAAACGGGCACTTACAGTCTTGGTAGCCCTTACATGGAAATTCTACTTTTTTTTTTCCCTTCAGAGCCATGAAAGGGCTTGACTCCTGGCTCAAGACCCTCTTCCAGGCTAACATGGAACTCAGTCTGCCAGGCTGAGAGCTGAGGGACTAAAGAGCCTTCCCTCCTCATTGCAGTCAGCATGGGTTTACAGTACCTTTTGCCACTTCAGAAGGACTGGCGATTGAAGGAGTCGAGTCTGCACACGGGTGATACAGAGGCTCTTCGGCACATCTGTGGCTGATGACAGAGGTGCAGCAGGGCCTCTCTGAAGCACAAGCAGGTGGCCAAGTTCAGCAGGTCCAGTCTTTAACCCATATTAGGAGCATGACATGGATCCTAGTTGATTTTTTCCAACTCTCACCTCATTGTCTGCCTGGTCCTCTTCCTTTAGCTGCAGTTTTTCGGGACCTGTAACTCTCATCAGGATACGGCCACTGCAGCCACTAGGCTCAGTTTTTTAACACTCATTCGAGTTTCGCTTGAATATGCTAGAGGACTTCTGAAAGCACAGGCTGTGAGCCTCACCGCCAGAGCTGCTGATTTAGTTCTGCTGCGTTCGGGCCTGAGAACGTGCATTTCTAACAAATTCACAAGTTACTGATGCTGCTCTCTGAGTACCAAGCTTTGAGAACCACTACTTTGGACTATATCTATTCATTTCCTGTAAGCTCAGTCAGGCTTCCCTGGTGGCCCAGTGGGTAAAGAGTCCACCTTGCAGTGCAAGGGGAACCGGTTCAATCCCTGGCCCAGGAAGATTCCACATGCCATGGAGCAGCTAGACTGGTGTGCCCAACCGTGATCCGGTGCTCTAGAGCACATGTGCCCAGAGCCAGTGCTCTGCAACGAGAGAGGCCACTGCATTGGGAGGCCCACACGGGCCAAAGAATAAAGATGGATGAAAATTAAATCAATCAATCAATCAATTAATAAAAAGCAGCCAAAAATTAAAAAAAAAAAAAAAAAAAGAATCGCCTGGCCAATCAGAAGACTTGGGTTTGATCCCTGGGTCAAGAAGATCCCCTGGAGAAGGAAATGGCAACCCACTCCAGTATTCCGGCCTGGGAAATCCCATGGACACAGGTGCCTGGCAGGCAGCAGTCCATAGCGTTGCAAAACAGTTGGACAGGACTCAGACACTAAACAACAACAAAGCTCAGCAGCCTCTCTCCTGCCCCAGGCAAAGCTGTCTGGCTACCTTTGTTTCTGTCTTTAAAGGCACGTGGAAGAGCTGGCTTCAGGCACAAGAGGACAGTGAGGCATGCTGGATGAACCTGATGTAACTGGACAGAGGTCCCAGCCAATCTCACCCTTTTCCACATTAAAGAGCAACCCGCATGGAGCCACTATCTCAGGCTGGGGGTAGGATTTAGAAAGTGGCTCATGGAGAGGGCAGGCACACTGTTCAGGCCTAATATGTTAGAAGACAAGAGAGGGACGGGCTGCTGCCAATGAACTCCATGATTGCTGCTGCTCCCCCACTTCAGGGACACAGTTTGTTTCCAAATATTTTCAAATACAACAAAGGACATAATGACTCCATCAATAAGTCTAAGCAGGATGAATTAAAGGGGACACAGCAGTTTAGGAGGAAGCAGTTCTCGCCAACTGCCTACCCTAGTAATTAGGAACCTGTGGCAAACTGGAATAAGAGTGCCATGAAATTTAACTTCACATGTAGTACCAAAAAGCTGATGCTGCTCTCTGAGTACCAAGCTTTGAGAACCACTACTTTGGACTATATCTATTCATTTCCTGTAAGCTCAGTCAGGCTTCCCTGGTGGCCCAGTGGGTAAAGAGTCCACCTTGCAGTGCAAGGGGAACCGGTTCAATCCCTGGCCCAGGAAGATTCCACATGCCATGGAGCAGCTAGACTGGTGTGCCCAACCGTGATCCGGTGCTCTAGAGCACATGTGCCCAGAGCCAGTGCTCTGCAACGAGAGAGGCCACTGCATTGGGAGGCCCACACGGGCCAAAGAATAAAGATGGATGAAAATTAAATCAATCAATCAATCAATTAATAAAAAGCAGCCAAAAATTAAAAAAAAAAAAAAAGAATCGCCTGGCCAATCAGAAGACTTGGGTTTGATCCCTGGGTCAAGAAGATCCCCTGGAGAAGGAAATGGCAACCCACTCCAGTATTCCGGCCTGGGAAATCCCATGGACACAGGTGCCTGGCAGGCAGCAGTCCATAGCGTTGCAAAACAGTTGGACAGGACTCAGACACTAAACAACAACAAAGCTCAGCAGCCTCTCTCCTGCCCCAGGCAAAGCTGTCTGGCTACCTTTGTTTCTGTCTTTAAAGGCACGTGGAAGAGCTGGCTTCAGGCACAAGAGGACAGTGAGGCATGCTGGATGAACCTGATGTAACTGGACAGAGGTCCCAGCCAATCTCACCCTTTTCCACATTAAAGAGCAACCCGCATGGAGCCACTATCTCAGGCTGGGGTAGGATTTAGAAAGTGGCTCATGGAGGGCAGGCACACTGTTCAGGCCTAATATGTTAGAAGACAAGAGAGGGACGGGCTGCTGCCAATGAACTCCATGATTGCTGCTGCTCCCCCACTTCAGGGACACAGTTTGTTTCCAAATATTTTCAAATACAACAAAGGACATAATGACTCCATCAATAAGTCTAAGCAGGATGAATTAAAGGGGACACAGCAGTTTAGGAGGAAGCAGTTCTCGCCAACTGCCTACCCTAGTAATTAGGAACCTGTGGCAAACTGGAATAAGAGTGCCATGAAATTTAACTTCACATGTAGTACAGCCTGCAAGGCTACTCGGGACCTAAGTCCCTTTCATGTTTTGGCTTTTCAAAACCTGCGGTGTCAGGAGACTTCCCTGCAGTCCAATGGTTGAGACTGCAGGGGGAAGGCGTTCAATCCCTAGTTGGGGAACTAGGATTCCATATGTTGTGTAGCCAGAAAAGGAAAAAAAAAAATTGAACCGTTAAAAAAAAAAAAAAGGAAAGAAAGAAAGAAAATCCTGCTATGTTAGCCCTTGTTCATAGTCTTCCAACCAATGTGAGAGGAAGAAAGGAGAAAAGAGGCCCAGCTCTCAAGGGCATAAGGTGAAAAGTCAGACTATCACTGCTTCACCCTTTACACAGCCAGGCCTGAGTCCCACAGCCATGCCTATCTGCACAGGAGGCTGGAAATGCTGTCTTTCTTCCGGGTGGCCCTCTCCTGAGTTAAAATTGTATTGCTTGGTGGGAGCACAGGGAAATAGACACATGGACACAAGGACAACGAGAAACCTCGACAGCAAGGTTCCCAGGAAAGTAAGCTGCACCACAAGGAAGTACCTTGCCCTTTGAAGAATGGAAGTGAAATAAAGCATCCTGAAAAGTCACCTGGGAAACACACAAATAAGCAATACATGTTCTTCTTATCACAGATCCACAGCTAGGTGTTAGAAGTACCGGGAAGATGCTTATTCATTCAGCAACACCACAACTATTTAATAGTCAACTACCATGTGTGAGACATAGGAGTAAGTTTCACGGTTTAGTAAGGGCAAGGAGAAATACATAAATAGAAAACCCTCAGCTATCAGGGAGCACATATAAACTTCGGGCAGAAAGCGTGGGCTTCTTTTGAAATGGTATATAACTGACAATTTTCAGTGAATCATCCTACTCTTTCCTATAACTAAGGTATGAATTAAAAAAGAGGGTCTGAAGGTTTAATTGCAAGAGAGTAGAGAATTAATATACTTGTTCCTGCATAAAAATGTGGGAATGGTTCTATCCATAGGACTTACTTGCCAAAGGAGAAGATAAGTTTCGTCAGAAATTCTTAGACCTGAGTAGAGAAGACAGTGGCCTAGAGAGCCAGATGACTTGCCCAGGTCACTGGGCCTAAAAGGGCCAGAGGCCAAGTTTCCTGGGGAATTCCGCACTGCTCCACCAAGATACATCGTCACCAACCTAATTTTCTCACGCTTCAGGTCTTCCAGTCTGATAGTCATCGCTTCCATTAACACTAAAAACTGCTTAGATTCTACCCTCAGTATCTGATCACAAAACCCTATCAAGACATCAGCTAACTACACAAAGCAAACCAAACCCGAAGTAACCTTTAGAAGTAGAATGGTGAAGAACGGTCAGAAGAGCAACCTCTGGCCACAGGGTGGCTAGGGTGCTGTCCACCACCCAGGTGCTGACAGGCTACACCCCGCCACACAGGGCCACACCCTCTGAGATATGGGGCACAAACATGCTGGGAATGGGAGGGATGCCCACACAGATGACAGGGGATTCTGTGGGCACACCAAAGGCCTTGGGACTGGGACACGAAGAAAGACGGTTCTGGTGAGGAATAGGTTAGTGACTCCATACCCCAGGGACGTCTCTAAAACAATTCAATCCCCAGGAAACTTAGCGCTCGAGTAAGTTCCCCAGCCCATTCAGAGTTTGAGGTCCAGCAAGAAAAAAAGTGGAAACTCTAAGACCAGAAAAGTGAAAGTGTCCAACTCTGTGCAGCACCATGAGTGCAGCCCACCAGGCTCCTCTGTCCATGGGATTCTCCAGACAACAATCCTGGAGTGGGTAGTCATTCCCTTCTCCAGGGGATCTTCCTGAGCCAGGGATCAGACCCAGGTCTCCTGCATTGCAGGCAGATTCTTTACTGTCTGAGTCACCAGGGAAGCCCTAAGACCTGTGGAGCTGGTAAGACCAGATAGGGCCTCTAGGCATTAAAGATGACAGAAAGCTTCATGCAGAAGCAAGAGACCACTCTCTGTTCTTGTTCTGCTCCTTGGCTCTGTGGACCGGGCTTATCCATACATCTATGCCTAAGTCACAACGTTGAGACTCAGTCTTGATACTATGTGTATGCTTCTGCCTAGCCAGTCTCGTCAGAGCACTGTGGATGCCTGATCCAGCAATCAGGGGAGAGCCAGCTTCTCTAGTTCCGCTTTCTTGTTCTCTTCCTCTCCTTACTAGTTTCCTGTTTAGAAATCACCACTATCCTTATTCCCAGGAAAACCACTTTTAAAAATTCAAGGTTTCTATCTGTACGATCCTTTGTTCATACTATAACTGAGAGTTTAAAACTTGCCTTGGAAAGAAGTTGAACGTGAACAAGGTGGGTCAGGGGGAGAAGGCAATCCCACAAGTTTACTGTAATGATGCTGGGAGCTTGGTGGCTTGCTGTGGGTGAATTAACAACAGAGTCTGCTGCAACCTTTCTCCCTGACCTAATACCCAACCTTGGACCTCCAGGATCTAGGGAGGATACTGCCCCCATTTCCAATACTACCTGGAGACACACTGTTTCACTGTCTCCCTCTACAAGAGGATTTCATCCTAGGAGGCTGGTAAAATCTGGTCAGCCAGATATTCTTTTTGAAAACACAGCGAAGTGTTTAATACAAGTGGCGACTAATACATGCTGGGGATTTCACCTGATCTTAAAGCCTTCAACAAGAGATTTAAGACATCTCAGTTGACCTACAAGAAGAATGGTGTAATTTAAAAAGGCTATTCAATCACCATGTCAATGCTCAGTCCCCATAAATAAAAGGAGTGGAAATAGAGTCAGAATTCCACAAGAGAATTCCCAAGGTCTTTGCAAACACTTCAATGGGTGCACAATGGATGGCCCTATAACAGGTGCCCCAGAAAGTCCGATCTTACACAATGGCCAGTATACTCATTGAAACCTATCTAGAAATCGCTCTTGTTTTTGAATCATGCATTTCAGAGATTCAGTCTACTGCCCAACACAGTACACCAGCTTTTTAATTTATACCAGATTTCTGTTTGTTTTCTGGTGAAAAAACAGAACAAAACAAAAAAACCTCACTTCTAGAACCTCTTTACTCCTGCTCTTCAGTCTTTATCATGAGCCCCACCAGCTGGTTTTCTTTTATAAAGAAGAAAACTTCTGACCAGCTCAAAACTTCCTACATATGTGATAGTGTGCTAAAACAATTGGGCAGTTTACAGATGAGGAAACAAAACTGGGAAGTCAACAGCTAAGTGATCTGCTCCTGCATAGGTATTTCAAGCACACCTGACTCAGATTACAAATTGCTACATGTCACGGATCTTCTGGGTCATTGTTTCATGAATAACAGAATTCGTGAATGCTAAATCAATGAATCACCAAGAGTCTGCTGTGTTGCTTTGCGGGTAATGAATCTTGCTCAAGTCATGGTTGTTTCTATTTAGTAATAACCTTGAACCTAACCTAGCTCCCACCTGCCCCAATGACGGCTGAAGAACGTATTCAGAAGGGTCTTCCTCACCTGAGCCTCTAACGTTGGGGACAATAGCGTCTGTCACCAGTAGGCCTCCTTTCCAGTCACAGAGGAATTTCTTTCTTAGCAATTTCAAGGACATTAAGGTCTAATTTCCCTCCTTAATTATGTCAATAGAAAGCAAATATTAAATTAAGAAAATTACTTCAGTACTGGAACATAACTTAGAGTAACTTACAATCACAACTGAAACACACCGAAGTTCAAACTGCCAGGAATATAGAAAGATGACTGAGCCATGCAAGTTGAGTTTTAGGTCATGACTCAAAACAGCCACCTTTAAGAGCATTCCTGGTGAAGTTAATCACAACAATAACAAAAATTCTGCCAGTAATTGCTCTTCTGAAACTAATTCTGAATGAGCATAGCTTGCAGTTGAGGTCTTAGTCTCTGTATGTTTTATGCTCTAGATGCCCTTCTTTTAAGCTGAGAACCACACCATCTACGTCAGCAAGAATACCAAAGTGGTATTCATTCTTTCACTTAAAGAAAGTTTCTAGGGCAACTGTGTCACCCCTAGTCAGTGTGAGATACGGTTCCTCACCTCCACAAACTCACAACAGGGTGTGGGAGAAAATAAGGAGACCCAACAAGCACAGACCAAGCTCTGGCCACAGCTTTGAGCCAGACACTGACTGCTTCTGTGATCTCGGACAACTTTCTGCATCTGTGTGGGCCTCTCACTTCCTCGTCTATCAATAGGAAGGTTAGCAGATGTCTCCAAGGATCTTTCCACTCCAAGAAGCAAAAAGCAGAGAATACAGAAAAGATGAAAAGCAACACAAAACTGTAACTAAATAAGAATTAAAGGGGTGACCGAGGCAGTATGTTACCAAATGAGAAAGAGAGCTACAGACAAGACGGCTGTGATTTTAGGGATGCGAGAGAAACTGCTCCTGGTGGTTGTGGAAAAAGCATCCTGGAGGAAGTTTTTAATCAAGGCCTTGAAAGATGGATAGGATGGAATGCGGCTATATTGGGGAGGCTGGGCACAAGGACCACAACTGGCCTGGGGTGTGGTCTGGGAGAAAGGAGAGTGGTGTTGACGTAGTCACCAGCCACCTCCCACCCGCCCACGTCCCAGGGACAGTGCCACAGCCCCACCGCTGAAGAGCAAGCTCTTCCCTGCCCTATGGTCTTCCGTGGGGTGGCCAGCCCCTCAGGGCGCCTTCCTGCGCAAACCATAGCCAGACGCCACCATCTAAACTCACCACTAGCCAGATGCCTCCATCTACTGGTGCACCATTCACTGAGCACTCACTACGTCCTGCGGACTTTCCTGGGATTCAGAGTTACACTGTTAAAATACACGGTCCCTGGGCTCCCAGAGCATCCTGGTCATTTCCTCCTCTGCGAAAAGTCCTTCACCTCTGCTTCCCTTACAAGTCTGATCTTTAAAGACGCTGTATGTGTATTAATTTTACATAATGTTCACATTGCATCATCAATTACTTATATCTTGGCATTCTATGACCAACTGTGATTTCCATGAGGACTGGACGTGAGTCATGTACTTCTTTGTTTTCCTACTGCCTGAAATAATGCCCAGACCAGGACAGGCAGTCAGTGGACTCTTGTATCTCTCACTAATGTCCCCTACTATGCCTAGTGCCCAGTGTCTCCTTGAGTCTGCCTACTGCCTGCTACCTATACCTGCTGTTGCTGCTGCTCAGTCACTTTAATAGTGTCCAACTCTTTGGGACCCCGTAGACTGCAGCCCGCTGTGCTCCTCTGTCCATGGGATTCTCCAGGCAAAAATACTGGGGTGGGTTGCGGTGCCCTTCTCTAGGGAGGTCTTCCCAACCCAGGGATGGAACCTAGGTCTCCTGTATTGCAGGCAGATTTCTCACCACTGAGCCATCAGGGAAGCCCCATAGATACATTTGAGACCTCATGGACTGTAGCTCACCAGGCTCCTCCATGCATGGAATTTTCCAAGGCAAGAATACTGGAGTGGGTTGCCATTTCCTTTTCCCTTACCTATCGCTATTGAGTTCTACTACTTACTACCAAGTATGACCCTGGGTAACCTTTCGTGGCCTTGGTTTCCTCATCTGTAAGATGAGGATAAGTTTCTATCTCACTCATTTGTTGAGAGGTTTAAGCAACACATGCCAAGAGCTTACACTGATACCTGGCACATAAGTATTATAAGCACCCACTTGCTAGCTCTGATTATCATTAGCTACTGGCCTTAAAATAGTCACAAAAGATTCTGGAATCTTTTTACAAGTCATGGAACCAAATCAACCATGTAAACTGAAAGCATCAAATGACACAAGGACAAAGGGCTCAAATAATTTAGCACAACAACCAGCAGTACCAACCCCAAGCCTCAGCCTTCCGATCTTAGCTATACAATAGCAAAAGGCCTGGGCTCTTTAATAACTGTGTGATTATTACTATTATCTTCCTTTAAAAATGTCTGTGTACAATGAACTGCACATCCCTAGAATATTATACTTTGACCACATTGATTTTTATTAACAAAGGAATCCTGTAAAATTGATACAGTGCTTAAGCGACTAAGCAGAGGCTGTGTCTCAAGGTGTAATTAACTTAAAGGATTTTTCAAAGGTCTCCAAATCCAGCCTGATAGTTACTTTAAAGTGTTAAAAGCGTGCTCTATCAAAAGCCTCAAACAGATGTGTGACTTCTGGCCAACTCTAGCTTAGGGGCCCCCCAGTATGACACTAGTTACCCTAAGAGATATAATAAAATTCTCAAAATAAGTTCTGAAAACTACCTAAATTTCTTTGTAATTTTTAAAGGGCTACAGTGCATTGAACTGAATTCTAAAGTACTCAAGAATCTCCAACTTACACAATTAAGAGATTCCCTGGTCAGAGTTGTACAACACTCTGGCATGGAAGTGTAACTCCTTTCTACCCCAGCACTCTAAATATTGTTTCTAGTACATATACTGTTTATACACTTGAAAGCTCATCTGAAAGAAAAAGGGCTTAGACTGAGTAACATATTGCACTATTTCTGTAACTAGTCCTTGGGTCTGACACATGTAAGGCAGCTGAGAAAACATGACAAGAAGAGACGGTGGACAAGAATCAAGAGAACAAACGTTAGCCCTGGACCCAGCACTGACTCAGCAGTGTCAGGAGTGAGAGACCCTGGTGAGAACAACCATTTTCAAGGGAGTCAACGGAGCACTGGGGGAGCGTCTGGGGAACACTCCAAAAATGAAACTGGCATTGTTGACGTGGGGGGAGGAGACACGGGGACAATGATGATCTCATTCCAGAAGGTGACATAGCCCACCTTATCTGAAAACTTGTTTACAACAGCATCACATCCTAGTCACTGACAAACCACACCTTTAGTAGCATGGTAACAGCTACAGCAGCGGAACCTTACCCCTTTCTGGATGGGGACGTTCCTCCTTAGATAAAGAGTGGAATGGGGGAGGGATTGGCTGTGGAATAAATTGTGTAAAATAAACCCCGGCAGTTACTCAGAGCCGAGCTTTTCAGATTCTCAGAGACAATGTTTTGGATAATCAGCATTTCAAGTGTTACAACCATTCAATTCCACAGGGGAAAAAAAGGTTTGCTTTACTGCATTCTATTCCATTTCCTGAAGTCTCTATTTTCTGGTTCAGGTATATCCCCATAGAGAGTAATATGCTAATTAATGTACGTTCTGAATTGGACAAAGCCAAGAAACAAAATAACAGGACTTACACATTCAAATCATGTTATTTTGCAAAGTCACTTTTATGGAGTTAGTTATTCCAGTTCTGCCATTCCTCAGCACCTTTCTGTAATGTTCCTTTTGACCTTTTCTTTAAAGGCAGTTCATGAGATTTACAACAAACTCGGCCTCAGTGCCTCGTGGTTCTACCTCATATTTTAACAAAAATAGAATTCTTCAAAGTGCTCATCTATTAATTAGGTATGACCCCATATACCTTTTGGCTATCTCCCCAAATAAAAATCCAACTTACAAAGAACAAAAGCTTTTCACTACCAAAGGCATTCAAAAGAAAAGAGCTACAAATGCTGCAGGGCAACTACGAACAACAACAACAACAACAACAAAATGGGGAAGGAAGGAAAGGAGAAAAGGGAGAAAGGGAGGGAGGAAGATTCATCCTTGTTCAAGGGCAGCCTCACTAAAACAAGCACATGGACTTCTAAGGTAGCGGCTATGAACATCTTCTAGATTTTAAAGCATGTTTGAAATTTCAAATAGTCCCCACCTAAGAATCTTAATATGAGGTATATCTTACTACTTTTTTTTTTTTTTTTGCATTTCAGTTCCCTTTATTTTTAAAAAAAAATTTAATAATTATTTTTATTTTACTTTCTACTTATACAAGGTTTTGTTGTTTACAGATATGTATAATCCCAGATTAGTCATATCTATATCCTTGGCCCCCTCCCTCCTCCACCTCTCTCCCAGCTCCCCTCCATCCCCACCTCCAGGCCGTTGCACCATATCAACAAATTGAAAGACAAAAATCACATGATAATCTCAATAGATGCAGGCAAAGCCCAGACAGATGCAGACAAAATCCAACACCCATTTATGATTAAAAAAACTCTTCAAAAAATGGTCACAGGGCTTCCCTGGTGGTCCAGTGGTAAGGACACCGCCTTGGAGTGCAAGGGGTGCTGGTTTGATCCCTGGCTGGGAGGATCCCGTGTGCCATGGAGCGGCTGGACGGATGTGTTTGACTACGGAGCCGGAGCTCTGGAGTGCATGCGCCCAGAACCAGGGCTCTGCAACGAGAGAGGCCACTGCAATGGAAGGCCCACAAGGGCCAAAGAACAAAGATGGATGAAAATGGATAAATGAAAGATGAACAGAAGTGGCCAAAAAAAAAAAAAAAGGGCACAGAAGGAACCTACCTCAACATAATGAAAGTCATATATGAGAAACCCACAGTGAACATTATCTTCCTACTTTTTATTCTACTCTTTTGGCCAGTAGGAAATTCTCTTTCCCTGAATAAGCTAAGGCAATACTTTTGTAACCTGACTGAAATGTTATTAATATTATCTCCCTATTAGTTTTCTGATTTGAAAGTAGAAAAGAATGCACTTTTAAATGGAAAAGAAAAAAAATCCCCAGCATATAGGTCCATATCTAATCATTTTGTTAAGACCAAAAAAGACTTAAAAAGAGTTTTCATGAAACAAGAAAAAAAGCCATCCATAAACATATCGTTTGCTTTATGAAGGTTAAGTTTAAACAGTATTTAGCCTAACAAGCATTTTAAACACACTGATTATAGCTCTTTAACACTGTCCAAATGCTATTTCATGGAGTGTGCAATTTCTCCCCCAATTTTTAGTTTAATTGAGAAACAAATCACAACTGCAAAAAAGCTATACATCTAAGCTTGCATTAAAAACTTCTTTGGAAAACATCTCTGCATGAATCTTAAAGTTAAGAAGATAAGCACTGAAATTGTGCTGTTTACAGCTTTGGATTTAATTTAATTCACAGCTGCATGGGACCAAGGATCAAAAGGTGGTATGAAACACTCAGTGGGACAATGCTACAGCAAGAAAACTTGCCCTAGCTTCTTCACTCAGTGCTCTCAGCTACTGACGTTAAACACCATGGAGCACCCGGGCTCTCTGTGGAAATGGTTTCCATAGAATGAGGCAGCACAGGCACAGAGGATCTCAGAAGGGAAACATGGAAACCATTTCCACTGAAGGAGAGAGTCCAAATTCAGTGTCCCCACACTCAGAGCCCCAGAATCGGGGCCGGACACCCTCATGGCTCATAGCCACCATCCGCCCCTCTCTCCACTCTTGCAGGACCCAGGCATCTAGGAATGTAGTGAGAGATGCTACCTCCTTAACTGCCCCATATACTCTCATATCTTGTATCTTTATGGCTTCTCTTCTTTCCCAGCTCTGAAGAGAGAGCCACAAAACCAAGGGCCAAAGAACAAAGCTGGGTGAAAATGGATAAATGAAAGATGAACAGAAGTGGCCAAAAAAAAAAAAAGGGCACAGAAGGAACCTACCTCAACATAATGAAAGTCATATATGAGAAACCCACAGTGAACATTATCTTCCTACTTTTTATTCTACTCTTTTGGCCAGTAGGAAATTCTTTTTCCCCTGAATAAGCTAAGGCAATACTTTTGTAACCTGACTGAAATGTTATTAATATTATCTCCCTATTAGTTTTCTGATTTGAAAGTAGAAAAGAATGCACTTTTAAATGGAAAAGAAAAAAAATCCCCAGCATATAGGTCCATATCTAATCATTTTGTTAAGACCAAAAAAGACTTAAAAAGAGTTTTCATGAAACAAGAAAAAAAGCCATCCATAAACATATCGTTTGCTTTATGAAGGTTAAGTTTAAACAGTATTTAGCCTAACAAGCATTTTAAACACACTGATTATAGCTCTTTAACACTGTCCAAATGCTATTTCATGGAGTGTGCAATTTCTCCCCCAATTTTTAGTTTAATTGAGAAACAAATCACAACTGCAAAAAAGCTATACATCTAAGCTTGCATTAAAAACTTCTTTGGAAAACATCTCTGCATGAATCTTAAAGTTAAGAAGATAAGCACTGAAATTGTGCTGTTTACAGCTTTGGATTTAATTTAATTCACAGCTGCATGGGACCAAGGATCAAAAGGTGGTATGAAACACTCAGTGGGACAATGCTACAGCAAGAAAACTTGCCCTAGCTTCTTCACTCAGTGCTCTCAGCTACTGACGTTAAACACCATGGAGCACCCGGGCTCTCTGTGGAAATGGTTTCCATAGAATGAGGCAGCACAGGCACAGAGGATCTCAGAAGGGAAACATGGAAACCATTTCCACTGAAGGAGAGAGTCCAAATTCAGTGTCCCCACACTCAGAGCCCCAGAATCGGGGCCGGACACCCTCATGGCTCATAGCCACCATCCGCCCCTCTCTCCACTCTTGCAGGACCCAGGCATCTAGGAATGTAGTGAGAGATGCTACCTCCTTAACTGCCCCATATACTCTCATATCTTGTATCTTTATGGCTTCTCTTCTTTCCCAGCTGGCAAACTCTTATCCTTTAAACTTCAGCTCCTCAGCCGTGATGACTTCCCTGCCTTTGGGAAACAGTTGGGTATCGGCATGCACAGGTGTAATAGAAGCAGCCACATCTGCCTCTCGAAACACTTAGGAGCCAGTCCTGTAGGAGGAAGGGGTCTTGGCCACGGTTCTAGTGTCTGTGTCTAGCGTGGTGCAGTGACATCACTAGTGACTGTTAAATCTCGAGGGACTTAATAGCTGAGACAAAGTAACAACTAATTAAGAACATGGACTCCAGAATGATCCCACTGGGAGACTGTGGTCTCGTTACTTTACCTCTTTATAACTTATTTCACAGAGTTCTTGTGTATATTTAATAAATAAGCCATGTAAACCACCTGGTGACAGCCAGTACATGGTAAGCATGCCAGAAATGTATTATTACTACAACACAGTCCCATTCTCAGATATAAGAGATTTACTTTTTAACAAGTGAAGCAAGCTAATATCATTTGCTGGTATTCACAGGTAAGAGAACATTTTAACCACGGAAGATCTGAGATGTAAAGAGAAGGAGGGCAGTGGGAGGCGTAAAGGAAGTAGCATGAAGGCCTGTACTATCATAGGTGAAGAAAATAGCTCTAGTCATTGCTCTGTGAGAAAAGGGGACCCTTCAGGGGTGCTGTGTGATGGTCGGGAGGGGTGGGAAGGGGGGGATATGCATATGACTAATCTGGGAACATGCACATCTGTAAACAACAAAACTGTGTAAAACTTAAAAGTAAAATAAAGGTTTCAAAAAAAAAAAAAGAGAAGGAGGGCAGGAGACTGGAGAGAGAATTGACTATGTGTGAGTTAAGGCCTCAGACAAATACAAAGACAGGAAACAGACTGAGAGTCCTAAGTAAGTGATGAACGTTGAAAATGGGCAGAGAATGGAACAGGTTTTTGAAGGTGCAGAGTCAGTAGAACGAAGAAAACAATCACCTCACTGGGCCTTAATGCTATCAATCTGGTATGACTTTATTTACAAGCTGTCATCATTTCTTAACCTGGCCACTAGATACAACTACTGTATGTGACCCCATCTCAGGCATGTCAGATGTGCTGTACAGAGCCCCCACCTCAGAAGATTTCCAGAACTCCTTCTTTGATTTATTTACTCATGCAGTTTTCATCTTTAAATAATAATTGGCTCCAGAGAAAATAAAATGAAACCTTATGCTCAGATTCTAACCTAAGCTTCGGGAATAAGAAAAGTAGTATCAAAAAAGCTAGCAGCTCCATGGCCTGAGATCGCTATCTTACCATCAACGCGTTCAGTCTCTTCCACGTGATAAGGTAAGTAGACAAAGAACCTGGCACCTTACAGAGAACATGGAATGTCAGTGCCCTGCACGCAGCTTTAACAAGTTGCCAGCATCAAAACTACCTTGTTTGAGAGGCCAATGAATCCACTTTAAGTGGCAATAAAATGCACTCTGTTAATAATGCAAATTCAGTTCAGTTCAGACCCTCAGTCGTGTCCGACTCCTTGTGACCTTATGAACTGCGGCGCACCAGGGTTTCCTGTCCATCACCATCTCCCAGAACTTGCTCAAACTCATGCCTACTGGCTCAGCGATGCCATCCAACCATCTTGTCCTCTGTCATCCCCTTCTCCTTCTACCTCCTATTTTTCCAACATCAGGGTCTTTTCCAATGAGCTGTCTTTTTGCATCAGACGGCCAAAATAGCTTCAGCTTTACCATCAGTCCTTTCAATGAATCCTCAGGGTATCCAAATAGGGGACTCAAATATCAACCTAAGTACTTCAAGGAACTGCAGTTTTTACTGAACTATGTGCACATCCTGACATTGGTCTCAACTTTCCAAATAAGTACTTCATGGAAATAAGAAGGACAAAGCAATGAATCCGTCTAAATTACATGTGGGCTTCCCTGGTGGTTCAGAAGAATCTGTCTGCAATGCAGGAGACCGAGGTATATGTACATCATAATGTTGCAAAAAGTCAGTAAGTCCTTTCTCAAAAAAGGTTATGATGTCATCCTAATAATAAAGAGGTATTTATATGACCAGAGCTTGAGTTTTCAACTTGAAGATACCTTCTGCTTAGACACTTTTGAGCCACTCTGATAAACTGTTAGAAAATGTCTTTAGATATGCTGGTGTTGAACTAGCAACATCCACTCATATGCATTACAGGGATAACGTCAGGGTAAATAAGGTTAACAATTACAGCAGGACAGGGAACAGAAGTGAGGAGGAGAGATGAGGTGGAAAGGCAAGGGCCTGGATTTGTATCCAACTTGGAACAGCAGTGGCCTAAGATACAAGTCCAGCATCGCCATCTTGCTTTAACAGATAGAGGCAAGCAAAGCTCCAAGAGAGTGAATGATTTACCCAAGGTCACAAATCCATGAAGACTTCAGGACTGACACCCAACAGAAATAAAGCTAATAAAACTTCAATCAAGACAACCATGTCTTGGTCCTCTGAATCCTGCCAACATAGAGACGTGACTTCCTATTCAGAGAAGATAACTTTACCTCATTTGAGGGGCTGATTCCTTGGTTCAGTGGCTTTAATCACCTTTGCACAGTCCAGGGAGCCTGGACAGAGCAGAACAAGAGCCCATTTCTAAATGTCAGTGCTTCAAGGAGAGTGCCATGCCATTCTGGGGCCTTGTACTCTTGTGCTTTGAATTTCTCCCTCTCTGTAGGCTCTCTCCCTTCTGTTTATAAAGCAGACTTAAATATCTGAAATTTAGAGAGTTAGATCCTCTAGTACCTTTAAGGTGATAATTCTAAGCTGCTCTTGCTCCTCTCATGACTGTTTACAGACAATAGAGTCAATATTCACTTATGGCAACACACCCGTCACTGTGAGCTCCAGGAAAGAGCCACACTTCCCCTGACACAGGTGGGGTCTTTGTCCACCCCCACCCCACCTCCTGGGTCTGGAGGGCCCTTTCTCCTTCTCCATCTATTGAAATACCATCCATCTTTCAAGGTTCAAATAAAATGCTACTTTCTCTGGGAAAGAATATGATCCCTGACTTACCCAGTCAGAGTATTACTCTTCTCTCAACACCCTTGTAGACTGTTTCTTGTACCCCTAAATTACAAAAGCACTTATTGCTACTTAGTCACTTCAGTCGTGTCCAACTCTGTGTGATCCCATGGACTGCAGCCCTCCAGGCTCCTCCATCCATGGAATTCTCCAGGCAAGAACACTGGAGTGGCGTTGCCACGCTCTCCTCCGAGACATCTTCCCAACCCAGGGATGGAACCCGAGTCTCCTGTACTGCAGGCAGATTCCTCACCACTGAGCCATCAGGAAAGCCCCATAGATACATTTGAGACCCCACGGACTGTAGTTCGTCAGGCTTCTCCACCTAAAGAATTTTTCAGGCAAGAATACTGGAGTGCATTGCCAATGTCTTCTCTGAAAGTACTTATTATGGTCATGTCTGCCCCACCTAGAATGCTGGAAGCACCTTGAGAGCCATGGTATTCATGGTGTATATGTGAAGATTCACTGCAGTAATACCTTTTTTGTGAAGAATTTAACTGTGACAAAATGTATTCTGGATCTTCCTAGTACTGTTCTGTAGATATTACAGATACATGGGAGACTGTTTCAAGACCCTAGAAGGATCCCAAACCCCAACCACCTGCTTCATGAAAAAACAGATGGAAACCAGAACAAGAAAAACGAGAGAAAGGGAAATTAACCGTGTGATCTGCTTTAACAGAATTTTATTATTTCAGACAACCAATGCTTCCACAAACCACACTAGCTTTATTAAATGGGCAGATATATTAGGTTGGTGAAAAAAAATGAGACGCATTAATACTGCTGGAAATAGGCCGACATAAAAGGCAACCCCTTTGTACTGGCAGAAATGCAATGGAGGAGGGGATAGGTGGAGAATGAATTCAAAGCATGGAGGAAGAGACGATAAGGGAAGAAAGAAGTTGGGCACAGAAAAGGATGTCAGGAAAAGTTAGAGAGCAGATGCATCACTGAAGACACAGGAGCTAAGTGGCCTGGATGGGAGTCAAGAACAAAAGAATAAAGGAAGAATTACAGTAGCTCCATGGAGGAGAACAACGTGCTTCTGCATGGGACATGGTGTCCAATGTGAGCAAAGGGATTCTGATCAGAGGCTGTTGTGCTTCTGTTATCAGCTGAAATGTCGAAATGGATCTGGACGCTCTTCTCACCTCTCTGCACCCCTCCGCCCCGCCCCCATGTCTGACATGCTGAGGGTAGACTCAGAGGCAGAAGCCTGGCAGTGGTTCTTGCTGTGCAGCTGGCCAGGCTCTGGAGCCAGGACAGACTGGGCTCAGGAAAGACGCTTTTCAACTACAGAACAGATTCTCCCATTAATCAGGAATGGTCATGGGAGGAAGAATCTGAGCCAGTCAGCTACTGGTCTGGATATTGCTAATAATTTCTCTCCCTGGTTTCTGGAGGATCTGTGCCAGGGTTTCTTCTAACGACATACAGCAAGCATGATTTTTCCTTTGTATCTGAAAAAACTGGCAGCAGTAATACCACAAAGAAATGTGACAAGGGCCAAAATGGTAAGCTTCAATGAAATTAGGCGTAAGTAAATTAAGGGATGGGTCAAAGAAATACTAAACCTCTAATATGTTTCTTCCTTTCAGAGGACAAATAAGAGGATTACCGTGTGAGTCAATGTCCTGTTTCTCATCACCTGCAAGTCTCCAATAATTACATACTTCTCTCTTGATCAAGACAATGACAATTAATATTCATGATTGTGATTCTGAATTTTTCCAGAGTCTGAGTATGTTTTATATTTGAGGGTACTTTTTGATACGCATCCTGTTTATGCCATCTCTTTATTAGCCTTCTATTCTTAACCCCCTCTCCTTACAAGCCTGCAAGGGATCCATGATGGCTAAGATAAGGTCCAACTTTTTAAAATGTATCATGAAGGATCTTTCATAATTTAGTTTCAGTCCATTTGTTTTCTCAGAATCAGACATTCAGTTATTATACCCTAGGTGCCAAGCACTGTCTCTGCCTTCCGAGGTTAGGGTCAGGCAGGAAGGAAAGCAATCTATGGTACAAGTACACAGACAGAGAAAGGACAGCAAGGTCCTACCACACTCCAACACAGGTCCTTGAGCAGGGGACTGGGAGAAAAGGATTTAGCACTCGGAGGTCTCACTGTAAGTTCAGGAGTGTGCATGAGAAGGAACACACATGCACTTGCGTTCCCCTAGTGGGGACTGGTTCCCCCGGATATATCACTGGATATATCCAAGACAGGAGACACCATGTTGTCAGAAACCTAGAGACCCTGGTGAACAAATGTGAAAAAAAGCTAAGTTGGGGCTCTGCTGACATGCCTGCCTCCACCAGCGATGAGAGAGAAACACATTGCCTGTGGCCGAGGGAGAGGAGGAGACGGCAGACCACCACGCTGAGTCTTAGCATTTTCTCCTGTGTTGCACTTTAGTGATTTCATCTCCAAACATCATCACTAAGTGAACAGAAGGACTCAGAATCACCTCTGCTTTGGTACATTTGCTGCATTTCAAAGAGTAACTCTGATTCTACCCAGCTGTTGCCCCATCTCCCCGCATCTCAGGAAAGAGCACCCATTGTTGAAGCCAGCAGTGTGAGGTCAGTCTGGAGCTTATCCTCAAATCCAATCAACTGGAGACTTCTTTTTCTCTTTCTGATTTTTACTTTTTGGCCACACTGCATGGCAGTGGGCTCTTAGTTCCCAGACTAGGGATCAAACCTGTGCCCCCTGCATTAGCAGTGCAGAGTCTTAACCACTGAAGTGCCTGGAAAATCTTGAGACTTTTTAACTGTGCCTCTAAGTGACACACAGAATTCACACCTCTCTCTCCAGATTCTCTCCCAAGACCCCCCCGCCTGGTTCTAGCACCCTCGAGGCTCTCCTTCAGCACCCTCACCAACCGCCCCATCCCCATTTCCACTGTCTCTCCTGCTACACTTTCCACAGAGCAGCCAGCGTTCATCCCGTCATCCTCAGAGGGCATCTGGCCATCTCCACCTGAAACTCAGAACTCTTTAGTGGCTTCTGATCACACTTGAAGTAAAATCCAAACTCCTTACCTGAGAGTCTCTGTGATCTAATCCCTCTCCACTTCTCTCACTTCCTCCCCCACCACTTCTCACTCTCTACAGCCCCTAAACCTCTCATTCCCCCGCAGACAAAGCTCTTTCCCTCATGGGGGTTCCTGAATACCCCGCCTAGAATGTTCTTCCTCAGGCTCCTTGCACACCTACTTCCTCCTGAACTTTTAGTACCACTTAAACACCATCTCTTCAGAACTTTGTCAGGCCATTCTATCTTCATCTCAGCATTCTGCTATTCAACCACTCTGATCACACTTTTATTTATGGCTTTTATCTCATTTTCCCCATGAGATTGGAAGTTCAGGGGGCCTGGGACCTGGTTTGTCTTGTTCACTCTTGGATCTTGTATCACAAAGTCGGACACAGCGAGGGCTCCACATATACTTGTGAAACGAAGGAATAAACTAAAGGACACTATAGAGGTATCTGTGAAGGGCAGATGACCAGCCTCTTCAACTTCAGTCTATATGATAAATATATTCCATACATACAAACAAGCTTTTAAGAGTCAGAGGGCTTTGAAAATGACTTTTAATTCTATTAACATCTCTGCAGAATAGTATTGCTTTCTAACTTCGCCATCTCAGAAAACGACACAAACGGCCCATAAAGCACAGGTGATATCAATGCCTGAGAGTCTTTAGCAGTGAGTGGCTAAGGTGACCGCTGTAAAGAAAGATGTAGCCACCAAACCCAACGTCTATGAGAAAAAGAGCACCTTGGAAGATGCTGCTTCATAGTATTCCAGATCTCAAGGAAAGCTCATACACACAAGCAGCTTATTGGATGTAAAGCTGAGAAAACACAAGATATGAAGATGTCCCCGGTTTTCGGGTTTGATATGAGTATTTAAATTAATTGGAAATCATGGGGGGGGGATGGTATATACATATGATTAATCTGGGATTATACATATCTGTAAACAACAAAACTCTATAAAAGCAAAAGAGCAAAATTTAAAAATGACAAAATAAATAAATGGGAAATCAGATGCTATCACTCCATTTCCTAAAGTTTTAGGTGATCTTTCCTTAGTGATGAATGACAAACATGGCTGAAATACTAACAGAGCTGACACAAAGCACTCATGTCAACATATATACACTTACATGCACAATTAAACTAAGGTCTCTTCTCAAGCTATAGACGTCTGAAGGAACAGGTTCAAGCAGCTAAAAATGCAGATGAAGATCCCCAGATCCTACACAGATGCCATACCTTCAACACAGGTGCAACGATTCCAGAAACTCAAAAAAGAGAGGTCACTGACTGTAATACTAAGTCTTGAGGAGGCATCTAATGTTTTACAAAATTTGTATCTTCCTGGATTCTATCTGGCTTTGATCACTCTTTTATTTATGGCTTTTATCTCATTTTCCCCATGAGATTGGAAGTTCAGGGGGCCTGGGACCTGGTTTGTCTTGTTCACTCTTGGATCTTGTATCACAAAGTCGGACACAGCGAGGGCTCCACATATACTTGTGAAACGAAGGAATAAACTAAAGGACACTATAGAGGTATCTGTGAAGGGCAGATGACCAGCCTCTTCAACTTCAGTCTATATGATAAATATATTCCATACATACAAACAAGCTTTTAAGAGTCAGAGGGCTTTGAAAATGACTTTTAATTCTATTAACATCTCTGCAGAATAGTATTGCTTTCTAACTTCGCCATCTCAGAAAACGACACAAACGGCCCATAAAGCACAGGTGATATCAATGCCTGAGAGTCTTTAGCAGTGAGTGGCTAAGGTGACCGCTGTAAAGAAAGATGTAGCCACCAAACCCAACGTCTATGAGAAAAAGAGCACCTTGGAAGATGCTGCTTCATAGTATTCCAGATCTCAAGGAAAGCTCATACACACAAGCAGCTTATTGGATGTAAAGCTGAGAAAACACAAGATATGAAGATGTCCCCGGTTTTCGGGTTTGATATGAGTATTTAAATTAATTGGAAATCATGGGGGGGGGATGGTATATACATATGATTAATCTGGGATTATACATATCTGTAAACAACAAAACTCTATAAAAGCAAAAGAGCAAAATTTAAAAATGACAAAATAAATAAATGGGAAATCAGATGCTATCACTCCATTTCCTAAAGTTTTAGGTGATCTTTCCTTAGTGATGAATGACAAACATGGCTGAAATACTAACAGAGCTGACACAAAGCACTCATGTCAACATATATACACTTACATGCACAATTAAACTAAGGTCTCTTCTCAAGCTATAGACGTCTGAAGGAACAGGTTCAAGCAGCTAAAAATGCAGATGAAGATCCCCAGATCCTACACAGATGCCATACCTTCAACACAGGTGCAACGATTCCAGAAACTCAAAAAAGAGAGGTCACTGACTGTAATACTAAGTCTTGAGGAGGCATCTAATGTTTTACAAAATTTGTATCTGTGTGGGATTCTGTTTGTCTGCCTTCTGGTTCTAGTTTCCCTCTGAAACAACAAGCCATTCAATGAGGCCCGGCTACAGAACGCGGAGTAGAAACATATTGCTTTTGGCCTCCCCACTGTCCTCTGCTGCTTGTGTGAGAAGCCTGTGCTGACTGTACTGTGAAAAAAATGTCAGGAAAGAAAAGCCCTACTGTTGTAACTGTGCCAAGAACGTATAAAGAAACAAACCCAGATGCTAGAATCTGAGGCATTTCCTCTGCTATGTGACTATGTCCTTTAACTGAAGGTCAAAGGAACATTAAAGGACTTCAATATTTTAAAGCCCAAAGTGGGTATTTTTGTGGCCCTCTCAGTTTCTGCATGCCAGCCACACACATTTAACTGACATTTAACGAGCAGAATTTATTCAGCAGCATTCAAGGGAAATCCTGGTATCACTTTCAAACACGATTTATTTAAATTTCTAGTGCTTTATATTAATATAGATTGGTTTATTTCCCTGACAGCTTGAGTTTTTCCAACATGCCACTAAGTGAATAAAGTCATTTTTAAGCCCGTTCCACATTTACTAGCACCTAATCCCTCAATATGTCTATGAGATGTCATCTCATAACCTCTTCTTCTGGGGATATTTATTTTTAATACTATAGATAATAGTAAATAATGCCAGATATAGTCATTTCATTTCTCAGGAGGTACCTGACATCACATCTTACAAAGACTTCAAATGTGGTTTCTGGTCACAGAAAACAGTACCTCGCCCCTTGGGAAATCTAACAGAATCAACCATATTTCATCATGTTTGGAAAATGTATAGCAAATGGGCCACCCCATTTGGTGACGTGACTCAAAGTCTTCAAAACATATCTGAAATTAAGGAATTCTTTAAGAAGAAGTTTGCAAAAAAAAAAAAACTCGATGGAAAGGTTAATATGATTGAGGAACAGACTGATAACTCAAAACCTTGATGCATCAACTTGGTATGCAATTTAATTAAATTCTCTCTGAACTGAGCAATGATACAATCATAAGATGTGGCAAGGGTGGTCTAGGGGTTTCACATTAAACAACAGAGCAGTAAAAGCAGATTAAAAAACTCCCCCTGCAGAGCTCTGTATGGCCATATATGGAGCTCTGGAAAAACACTATTTGACTTGGGCTAATCCAGAATGACCTAACCTCAGAAATGTGGACACGTCTATTTTCTAGTGATCCTTACCTTCTTCCGTAGCGGTCTCCTTCCCATATATAGGAAACAGTTTGTCAGTTAACAACCACTCCCCTTTTGTTTACCAGAATTCTGAAGCTATTCACTGGAATGTTTTAAATAATTCTGTTGGGAGTCATCGCGGTTACTAATGGACATACCATCTAATCATGACCTGTAGCCTCTTGTGTACCCAGAGGGAGACAAGCTTTCTGACTTGTTGCTCTAGAAATGTCAACAAAAGGAAGACCATTTTCAACGTTATCGCTCTTATTTCCTCTGCTGTTCAAAGGGTCAGCTCCACTAGCGCGTGGGAAAGGGATAGACAACACAGGGTAATAGCAAAGCTGGGTGTGGTTGTTATGGTGATAAGGGAAATGAAAGTGGAAGGAGCCTGAATAATATTTACTTGAAGAGTCTTACCTTTTCCTTTATAAGCTACTCACCAAGTGCATAATATTACATCAATTCTTAAGGAGAACTGTTGGAAGGCAGACCCGCGGTTTAGATTCTATGACTAATTTCTACCATTAAAGATGAGAAAAATTTTCAGAAAACTCTTAATGAGGGAATGTAACACCATTATCAGCACTGTCATATTTAATGACAATATAAGTAAAGGTAGACATATACATATCAGGAAAGATAAAAATGTAATCCTATGTTTGCATTTATTTCCATGTGTTAACTATGATGCCACCGTATCTGTACTTGTGCTTACATACTATAGATTCATATGTGCACACGGGATGTCATATGTACAGATTATACCCTGTGGCACAGAGAATACACAAATGTACATGTGATACCTTTAAAATAGGAAAACCATATTTCCTGTGCACATGTGCTTAGGTGCTCACATCCAGCTCTCTGTGACCCTATGGACTGTAGCCCACCAGGCTCCTCTGTCCATGAGATTCTCCAGGCAAGAATACTGGACTGGCCTGCCATTGCCTTCTCCATATACATGTGAACATACTATTATAATCCACATAGGATATACTCTCTGGATTAAAGATGTTTGCTTAGTTATTGATATTGCCAAAGGATCCTCAAGGAAAACACTAAATACTAAGGCCTGAATTTAGGCAGACACAAAGGCAGGTCAGGAGGCAAGAAAGAACACATAGATAACGTTGGGAGTCCCATGTCGCACTGAGCTGTGACACAGCCTAATATGTCTGAAAAATTCCTAACAGAAAAGAGACAAGTTGGCTCTGGATCAGAAACTATTCAAAAGGTTCCACTGTGATTAGCAACCCGAATGCCAAAGGACACCAGATCATATAAATGGGATCATATTTTCCTTTAACTGCCACAGAGATAAATATCACTTTAAATATTATAGGCAAGGCATTTAGAAAGTTTAAAAAACCTCACTAATTGCCTGAATCTGAGTCAGACACAATAGAGATTGTCAGATTTACTTTCATGCCTTAGAAAGGAAGCCAGCCAGGTCCGCTGAGGCCACAGCAGGACACCCATGGGACAGGTCACCAGTGTGACCTCAATGTGGTTTCAAGGACACTTGAGGAAGTCACTGTAAATGCACCTCCGCCACAAACTCAAACTGCATCAAAACAGGGAACGAGCGTCCTTTCATGGCTCCTGCTGCAGAAACACACGCTTGATATTTGTAAAAGGTCTTGGAAGCAGTTGGACTTTATTTTTGCCTAAACAGCACATCAGTAAACAATAATCGCTTCCATCATACAAATATACAAATAAGATCTGAATGGATTCGAGACACCTTTGAAATGCCCCTCTATGAAGGGGACGATAACTGGTCTTACCTATCTCTCTGATGTTCCGCACTTAGATTCGTAACAAAACGAACCATGGGAACAGATTTTTAAAAGGAAAAAAAAAATCCCCCTATTTCATTTTCCAACTGCATAAAAGGGGGTGGGGGTGGGGGGACTAAGAAGGACACAATAAAGTATGAGCTCATTTTACTGACATGCAGTTTTTATCTAGGTCTATAAAACTTGGATTTTATCTACAGACAAAGATAGGGAATATTCAGAAAGGGGGGGTATCAATTTTTAACATTATTAAATTCCTGTATTGTTCTTTTGTTATTGCAACAGGAAAAGAAAGGCTACTGATAAGGAGAAAGCACTTTACTTGCTTTTCGGGAAGCTAAAAAAAAAAAAAGTCCCAGTGACAGAGAAAAGAATAGTGAAGTGTAGGAAAACCAGGAAGCTGTCAGACAGAAATGAAAAACACATCCACAATTTAAAGGAACATTCCAGTCTCTGGAAAACCCACACGAATATTAACTCATCAAGTGTGAATTCCTTCCCTCCTCCGACTTTACAGCCACTCTTTACACTGTGGTGTCCCCTGATACAAAGTACATCTAGCAACAGAGACTACAACCCCAAAGTAGGAAGGCACCCCATAAAAGAGTGTATCCCTGCTTTAGATGTCCTAACAACCAATGTGAACCAACGTCCTTATCTTAGAGAGTAGGCACTATTAGACGAAGAGCCTCCTAAGTTTCAAAATATTCAAATACTCAGGACAGTATCTTATTAATTAATATGAAGTAGGGAATGAGTCAAGTTTTATTTTTACGAGGGCATTTCTGTTTTTAAAAAGCCCAAATATTGACTGCCAGTGCTCTTAAATACCTTTCTGGAGAAAGCTACACATTTCACACAGAAAACACAGCACTCGCTCTGGAAGTAAACATAGTATGCGCCACGAAATAGCTTGTAAAGTGATTAAAATGAGCTTTATTTATCAGTATCTGCTAGAATGCCTTCCATGTACAACACTATTCAGACTGGGAAGGGCCACTCTGCTCTGGTGACAGCTGCCTGGGTGCCCATCTTCTCTCTCCCGCTAGAGGGGATGTCCTTTCCTCATAGCCTTGAAAGCCCTGGTGCGGTTGGGCGGGACCCTCAGGTGTGCAGGACACAGTGAGGAAGGGGCGAGATTAACTTTAGGGATCCTTGCTCCATCTTAAAGAGCTCTCCTCCTCCTGGGCTGAATTCCTTCAATAGGAATTTCACAATTAGAAAGGATTAAAATGTGAATGCTGGGTGAAGCAACATTCTAGAGTGCAATCAATCAATAAGAGGTAAGTATTTAAAAATTTAAAACTCCCTTTATTCAAAAAAAGTTACTGTGATTTTTTTTTGCCTGGAGGATCTCTTAATCAAAGTACTAGGTAAAGACTTCCAAGGCTGGAAAATGGGAAACACACACACACACACACACTATCTATACTAGAAAATCCTTATCTATATTGATAAAATTCTAAGAACATCTGAAACAATCACTTTTTGATGGAATGCAAATTCCTGCTAAAGTGATTATGCTCTCAAACTGTTTCTTGAACTTCCCTGTGGTGACCAGACTTTTTTTTTTTTCCCACAAGTGGAACAAACGCAAAGCACCAAGCTTGCCTGAGTTGTCCGAACCCCAGATTACAGTTTGGGAATACTGATTACACTCATTAATGAAGTTTTCCCAGCTTGCGTTAAGGAATGACCACTCCTGAGGGTCCACGCCCTCGCTGAAGCTGATGGAGACAGCTGGCCTGGAGCCGGAGGACTTAGAAGCAGCAGTTCCAATTCCCTGCAGAGGGAGAGGCCCTGGTCTGGAGAGGGGTCCCCACCCAGCTCCCCCTGTAGCAGCTCGAAGGCCTCGGGCCTGGGATTCCAGACCCTTCGCTTGTGTCAGGAAGAGGCTTTGTGGGGACTAGTGTTCAGAGGGACACAGCTGGGCAAAGCAGCAACTCAGCAGCTCCGTGTGACAGAGCACACGCCAAGCCCAGGGAATAACTGAGAGGTCACCTACAGCCAACTCGGAAACCACAAATCCGCAAGGGACTGCTCAGCACTACCCAGAAGCTAAAACATTAACCTGCTGAAGGCCGGCTTTAAGCCAATGCTTCTTCAGCCTCCTTGGTAGATGAAAATACAAAGCTGTCCGTGTGGCCCCCAAAGAACATCCTTTCTCTGGCTGAAGGTTCAGATTGTTTCTCATTCTTTTAACAGGGAATTTTTTTTTTTTTTTAATGGCATTGCTAAGCATGTGGTATTTAACCTTGAAACAAGCACACAGATGTAGCAAAAACTGTTCACCTATCATTTTTGGGACTTCAGTCACTAACCTGGGAGAGGGTGCAGAAGACGACAGACAGTTGGCTGAGCCACACACAACTTGGGACAGAAGAGATGGGCTGGAAATATAGCTAAAGAGCTAAAGCAAATAAACAGGAAGGATGTGAATACATGGAAAAAAGTACTATTGCTATTTACCTTCAACTGTACAGAAAGCATCCTTCTAAGGGTCAGACTGAAAAAAAATCTTACACCATTTATTGTAACCCCAGTGTGGCTGAATAAAATGTCCCTCTAAACATACACATACGCGCACCTCTCTTAGCACAAGAATATAACATATTTAATCATGACTTTTTTCCTGCTGGGCACAAGAAATCACAACAACCAGAAGGTCACTGTATGACTTCCAACGGTTAAGATGCAGGTATAATTATTCAGCCAACTGCTCCTCTCCACCTGGGTTTATGCCAAGTTTCCCAAGCTTCCTGTTTTGATTTCCCAGATATTTGAAACTGGTTTCCACCTCTTGGTAGTCATTTTGTTTTCTTTTTTCTTTTTTTCCCCTGTACCAGTTATCAAGATATCAAAACAACAATTCGTACCTAAAACATAAAATTCTAAATTACTGACTTCGTTGTCAACCAAAATAAAAATACTTATGAAAATAAATAACTCTGTCTATACTTTCTTCCCCAGGACATTTCTGGAATTTAAAGTGAAACACATGTATTTAGATTTCAAAATTATTTTACATAAATGAATCAAAAAATAAAGCTATATCACATATCACTTGTGACTGTTCTTACAGCGGGCAACAGCAGTACAGATTTACGGCTGACTAAAAGTCTTAGTGCCTTAATCAAACAGGTATCTTGAAACTGCTCAGCACTACCCAGAAGCTAAAACATTAACCTGCTGAAGGCCGGCTTTAAGCCAATGCTTCTTCAGCCTCCTTGGTAGATGAAAATACAAAGCTGTCCGTGTGGCCCCCAAAGAACATCCTTTCTCTGGCTGAAGGTTCAGATTGTTTCTCATTCTTTTAACAGGGAATTTTTTTTTTTTTTTAATGGCATTGCTAAGCATGTGGTATTTAACCTTGAAACAAGCACACAGATGTAGCAAAAACTGTTCACCTATCATTTTTGGGACTTCAGTCACTAACCTGGGAGAGGGTGCAGAAGACGACAGACAGTTGGCTGAGCCACACACAACTTGGGACAGAAGAGATGGGCTGGAAATATAGCTAAAGAGCTAAAGCAAATAAACAGGAAGGATGTGAATACATGGAAAAAAGTACTATTGCTATTTACCTTCAACTGTACAGAAAGCATCCTTCTAAGGGTCAGACTGAAAAAAAATCTTACACCATTTATTGTAACCCCAGTGTGGCTGAATAAAATGTCCCTCTAAACATACACATACGCGCACCTCTCTTAGCACAAGAATATAACATATTTAATCATGACTTTTTTCCTGCTGGGCACAAGAAATCACAACAACCAGAAGGTCACTGTATGACTTCCAACGGTTAAGATGCAGGTATAATTATTCAGCCAACTGCTCCTCTCCACCTGGGTTTATGCCAAGTTTCCCAAGCTTCCTGTTTTGATTTCCCAGATATTTGAAACTGGTTTCCACCTCTTGGTAGTCATTTTGTTTTCTTTTTTCTTTTTTTCCCCTGTACCAGTTATCAAGATATCAAAACAACAATTCGTACCTAAAACATAAAATTCTAAATTACTGACTTCGTTGTCAACCAAAATAAAAATACTTATGAAAATAAATAACTCTGTCTATACTTTCTTCCCCAGGACATTTCTGGAATTTAAAGTGAAACACATGTATTTAGATTTCAAAATTATTTTACATAAATGAATCAAAAAATAAAGCTATATCACATATCACTTGTGACTGTTCTTACAGCGGGCAACAGCAGTACAGATTTACGGCTGACTAAAAGTCTTAGTGCCTTAATCAAACAGGTATCTTTAATAGGACTTGGGGAGATATAGTAAAAAAAAAAAAAAAGTCAAAATCAAAAAAAAAAAAAAATCAAAATCAGGGAGACCCTGATGGTAAGGAGGGTCCTCGTCCTCCTGGGAGGTAAGGTAAAATGTTTACCTGGTCAAGGGAAGGGTTTGTTCGTGCTTCCAAATGTGGTTAGCAATGGTAACTAAAATTCCTCAAAAGTGTATTTTTGAAACAATTTAGATAAGCTAAAGCAACATATTCACAAGCATAATACTGATTTCATATGTAGCTAGCCTAAGAAAAATAGAATCTGTGACGAGGAAATAAGCGACTAACTTAAAAATTGTAAGTAGGTACATGTGAAGGTCTAGAAGCAAAGATGGCCGAGTCTCAGAAACACAGAACTCTTGGTTTCAGAATAAGCACCAGATTTGGAGAGGTTCTCTGTTTTTTTTTTTTTTTGGAGTACATATATTTTAATATAAAGGATTATATAACAGCAGTTTTGAAAGGCGAAGTGCTTCCCAAAGTTCCCTAAACTTTATAAACCTCATGAAATGTACAACATCCATCCCCCGTTTCAATTCTTCCTCCAACAGAAATATTGTACTGATAAGCTGTGAGGACCTTATAAATTTAATTCTGCTCTATCATAACCTTACAGTACATGGCAGTTATATTTTGAGAGAACATATAATTTGACTTTCATATGTCTAAGCCTGTGAATTAATGATTACACTGGATCATTTTTACTATGGTCAATACTGTATTATGAAGGATTTTGCAATAATATTATACTATGGAGGATGAATATAACTGTACAAAAATCCATAAACATGAGGTCTTAGACATATTTCTAAAGTTTAGCAAAGATCAGACAGGTAGAATTACACAGAGGATCATCTCTACTAAAAATATAACTGTTGGTGGCTCAGTGGTAAAGAATCCACTTGCCAATGGAGAAGACGCAAGAGATGTGGGTTCAGTCCTGGGTGGGGAAGATCCCCTGGAGGAAATGGCAACCCCCTATCTAGTATTCTTGCCTGGAAAATCCCATGGACAGAGGAGCCTGGTGGGCTACAGTCCGTGGGGTTGCAAAGAATTGGACATGACATAGTGACTGAACAACAACTCTACTAAAAAACAAAATTTCCGTACGATCCAAGTTTGGAGATTTGCTTGTCCCTCTCTATGGGATCCTATGTTCTAAAATCATACAATGAAACCATTACTATGTATTAATACTTGAAGTAATTCATACACAAGACTCTTTTTAAAAACAGTAAGTATTAGAAAGGAAGCCCAATGATTACTTAAAGACAAGAACAACAAATCCAGGGATATAGATGCACATAAACCCTCCACGACTCTACTTCTCCAAGCACAGTGAAAAGTCAGCAGTAACAGCTCCTCCTGAGGGTTGGCTGGAAACGCAGATTCCCCTGCCCTGGTCCAGGCCTGGTAAACCACTCTCTGTGTGATGGTCAAGCTCAGTCAAATTTAAGAAACCTACGTGGGACTTCCCTGCCAACGCAGGAGACATGGGTTCGATCCCTCGTCTCGGAAGATTCCACATGCAACATAGCAACTAATTTCGTTTATAACTACTGGGCCTATGTGTTGCAACTACTGTAGCCTGTGTGCTGAGAGCCTGTGCTCTGCAACAAGAAATGTCATTGTGGTGAGAAGCCTGCACACCACAACAAAGAGTAGCCCCTGTTCGCTGCAACCAGAGAAGGCCTGTGCACAGCAATGAAGACTCAATACAACAAAAACAAATAACTTTTTAAAAAAGAAGCCTGTGTGATTTCCTGAGCATGACACCCAGGGCTGGCCATGGAGCTCAAGCTGAGTGGAAATTCAGGTTGGGGCAGAGCTGGGTGCGTCTGTCATCTCTATTACGAGATGGCTGCAGATTTCTCTCTAGAGATGAAAGTCCATCCAGCTCTGTTCCAGACGCAAGAGGGTTAGGAAAGAACTCCACTGCACTCTCTCAAAGATGGAATAGGTATCAAATATTATGCCCAGCTCTGCTGGATCTCGTTTTCTTGAGGGTGCTTTTTTGTGAGCACCCTACCCCAACAAAAAACCCCAAAAGTTCTGAGTGAAATAGTTCTGTGAATAAAAGGAAATGGTATCATAATTCTTTCTAAATACTAATGCAATGTGTATCTACTGACAAACATTACAGATGGCTTCAAGAGCTAGAATATTTGATTAGGCCACACAGCACAGGTTGTACTGTAGGCTACAGACCAAGAAAAAATAACAACCAAGAATAACATTTACCACACTTACACTTTACTTGTGTGAAAAAAGTAAGTGCAATGTAGAAAACTAAAAATGGAGTAAGCAGTTCACATAACATTAACATTTCCTTAGGTAGGATTTAAACCGTGAATTTAGGGCACAGAATAATTAATAAAACTTTAAAGTTCTGAGACAACTGCTATTTGGATTTTTATAAACTGAAAGAAGTCTATTAAACAGAAGCCATTTGTCTGTGTCAAAATTAGTTTAATTTCAGAGGATATAGACTACAATGCAAAAAAATCAAACTTCTCTTTGCTTTAAGCAGCAGAAAAAATACAAATATGAAAGCCCACATAAACATATTCTTTCTAGTCTTTAATTTCTGCCTAAACATTGCATATAAGGACTGAAACCGAAGTTGAAGCTCCAATGCTTTGGCCACCTGATGCCAAGAGATGACTTCCTGGAAAGACCCTGATACTGGAAAAGACTGAAGGCAAAAGAAGAAGGGGGGCTTCCCCGGTGGTCCAGTGGGTAAGGACACCACCTTGCAGTGCAAGGGGTGCTGGTTCGATCCCTGGCCTGGGAAGATCCCACGTGCCGCGGAGCGGCTGGACTGATGCATCCGACTACTGAGCCATAGCTCTGGAGCGCATGCGCCCAGTCCCGGTGCTCGGCGGCAACAGAGGCCACTGCGATGGGAGGCCCACACAAGCCAAAGAACAAAGATGGATGAAAATGGATAAATGAAAGACCAATAGAAGTGGCCAAAAAAATTAGTTAATTAATTTAAAAAAAAAAGAAAAAAGGAAAAGGGGGCAACAGAGGATGAGATGGCTGGATGGCATCACCGACTGAATGGACATGAATTTTGAGCAAACTCCAGGAGATGGTGAAGGCCAGGGAAGCCTGGCATGCTGCAGTCCATGGGGTCACAGAGAGTCAAATGTGACTTCAGCAACTGAACAACAACCAAGCATGTATATCATGCAACGTAAGTTTCGGAGATAGACAAATACTTAAACATATCATTTCAGACACCTATAAAATATCTTTTTTTAAAAAACCAAAAGCTAAACTCCATAGTGGATCTAAAATCTGAGTCAATTTATACACCTGCACCTTTCAGGCCATTTAGACAACGGTCCCTTGGTGAGAGGCAAGATAAAGTCAAACTAGGAGTATCTGATATGCTGTGAAACAGTGCATGTGCTAGAGATTTAAACCGTGAATTTAGGGCACAGAATAATTAATAAAACTTTAAAGTTCTGAGACAACTGCTATTTGGATTTTTATAAACTGAAAGAAGTCTATTAAACAGAAGCCATTTGTCTGTGTCAAAATTAGTTTAATTTCAGAGGATATAGACTACAATGCAAAAAAATCAAACTTCTCTTTGCTTTAAGCAGCAGAAAAAATACAAATATGAAAGCCCACATAAACATATTCTTTCTAGTCTTTAATTTCTGCCTAAACATTGCATATAAGGACTGAAACCGAAGTTGAAGCTCCAATGCTTTGGCCACCTGATGCCAAGAGATGACTTCCTGGAAAGACCCTGATACTGGAAAAGACTGAAGGCAAAAGAAGAAGGGGGGCTTCCCCGGTGGTCCAGTGGGTAAGGACACCACCTTGCAGTGCAAGGGGTGCTGGTTCGATCCCTGGCCTGGGAAGATCCCACGTGCCGCGGAGCGGCTGGACTGATGCATCCGACTACTGAGCCATAGCTCTGGAGCGCATGCGCCCAGTCCCGGTGCTCGGCGGCAACAGAGGCCACTGCGATGGGAGGCCCACACAAGCCAAAGAACAAAGATGGATGAAAATGGATAAATGAAAGACCAATAGAAGTGGCCAAAAAAATTAGTTAATTAATTTAAAAAAAAAAGAAAAAAGGAAAAGGGGGCAACAGAGGATGAGATGGCTGGATGGCATCACCGACTGAATGGACATGAATTTTGAGCAAACTCCAGGAGATGGTGAAGGCCAGGGAAGCCTGGCATGCTGCAGTCCATGGGGTCACAGAGAGTCAAATGTGACTTCAGCAACTGAACAACAACCAAGCATGTATATCATGCAACGTAAGTTTCGGAGATAGACAAATACTTAAACATATCATTTCAGACACCTATAAAATATCTTTTTTTAAAAAACCAAAAGCTAAACTCCATAGTGGATCTAAAATCTGAGTCAATTTATACACCTGCACCTTTCAGGCCATTTAGACAACGGTCCCTTGGTGAGAGGCAAGATAAAGTCAAACTAGGAGTATCTGATATGCTGTGAAACAGTGCATGTGCTAGAGATGAATACTTACTTTCTGACTGAACAAAGGAATAAATAAAGAATCAAAGCAGCTCTGAAGTGAAGGAGGCAGCCTCACATTGCTAAGGAAGGGATCGTTCTGGACTCAAGAGTCTCCAACTCTACCGTTGTCCTTTTATCTTCCTAGTTCAATAGTTAACCATCTTGGTGCTCCTGTTCAATGGCTCTAATCTCAGCTGTGTCTGACCAGCTCTCTCAGACTTCAACACTTGTAAAGGCTTCTTTGAGTAAGGGGTACAAACAACAAATTAACGGATCTATTAATTAAAATGATATATTCTGCTTTACCCACTCCCATGTGATGGTGTCAACAGCTGAGCTCTAGGTTAATTTTCAGTCAGCTGACATCGACCATTCTGAGGCTTTCTTCCACCATACTAACAGAGGACTCAATGCTTCCAGAACCATTGTTAATAGGTTGTTTCACCTCGCTCTTGGTGTGTTAACACGATAGGCACTCATTTTTCCTCCATTGTCCACATGACTGTCACATTAATCTTCCTAAAGATGCTCATACTACTCTCAACACTTATAAACTCTAAGGTGACTGACAGCACCCTAGTCTCTCTGGGAAGATGGCACACTTATCTTTTTGAGCCCAGATCTAAGTTTCAGACCCATAACTCCCATTTTCCCATGATCTTCCAGAAATGTTTCCCAGTTGGCTCAGTGGTAAAGAACCTGCCTGCCAATGCAGGAGATGCGAGTTCGACCCCTGGGTCAGGAAGATCCCTTGGAGAAGGAAATGGCAACCCACTCCAGTATCATTGCCTGGAAAATCCCACGGAGAGAGGAGCCTGGTGGGCTATAGTCCACGGGGTCACAAAGGAGTCTGGCACAACCATGCAAGTGAACAACAGCAAACCTCCACAGATGTCTCAAACATAGCAAAAACGACTTAGTATCTACCTCACCTTACTCCCATAAAGCTTCTCTCCTTGTCTTCCACATCCTAGTATGCCATCTGCCTGACCACTGTGCAATTTATACACCTGCACCTTTCAGGCCATTTAGACAACGGTCCCTTGGTGAGAGGCAAGATAAAGTCAAACTAGGAGTATCTGATATGCTGTGAAACAGTGCATGTGCTAGAGATGAATACTTACTTTCTGACTGAACAAAGGAATAAATAAAGAATCAAAGCAGCTCTGAAGTGAAGGAGGCAGCCTCACATTGCTAAGGAAGGGATCGTTCTGGACTCAAGAGTCTCCAACTCTACCGTTGTCCTTTTATCTTCCTAGTTCAATAGTTAACCATCTTGGTGCTCCTGTTCAATGGCTCTAATCTCAGCTGTGTCTGACCAGCTCTCTCAGACTTCAACACTTGTAAAGGCTTCTTTGAGTAAGGGGTACAAACAACAAATTAACGGATCTATTAATTAAAATGATATATTCTGCTTTACCCACTCCCATGTGATGGTGTCAACAGCTGAGCTCTAGGTTAATTTTCAGTCAGCTGACATCGACCATTCTGAGGCTTTCTTCCACCATACTAACAGAGGACTCAATGCTTCCAGAACCATTGTTAATAGGTTGTTTCACCTCGCTCTTGGTGTGTTAACACGATAGGCACTCATTTTTCCTCCATTGTCCACATGACTGTCACATTAATCTTCCTAAAGATGCTCATACTACTCTCAACACTTATAAACTCTAAGGTGACTGACAGCACCCTAGTCTCTCTGGGAAGATGGCACACTTATCTTTTTGAGCCCAGATCTAAGTTTCAGACCCATAACTCCCATTTTCCCATGATCTTCCAGAAATGTTTCCCAGTTGGCTCAGTGGTAAAGAACCTGCCTGCCAATGCAGGAGATGCGAGTTCGACCCCTGGGTCAGGAAGATCCCTTGGAGAAGGAAATGGCAACCCACTCCAGTATCATTGCCTGGAAAATCCCACGGAGAGAGGAGCCTGGTGGGCTATAGTCCACGGGGTCACAAAGGAGTCTGGCACAACCATGCAAGTGAACAACAGCAAACCTCCACAGATGTCTCAAACATAGCAAAAACGACTTAGTATCTACCTCACCTTACTCCCATAAAGCTTCTCTCCTTGTCTTCCACATCCTAGTACATGACACCACTATATCTGCCTGACCACTGTGCCCCGCACAAGGATCTATCTTACCAATTAACCCTCATCTCCAAATCTGGAAGTCGTCCTCTTCCTCTTCCCCTAAAGTCAGTAAACTCACTGGCCACATTATCCTTCCCATATAGCCCTTCTGTCCATCCTCTGCCTCCAAGGCTGCTCTTAAATTCTCCTACCCTTCTGTTGTGCCACTTGACACAGCTCTCCAAGTTGGACTCCATCCACAAAGCCTTCCTTGCTTTACTCCTCTTCTGAGCGTACAGCAGTTCTTAGTCGTCCACTCAACATAAGACAACGACATAAAGTATCTCATGACAATTTTTGACTATCCTTTCTCCAAAACATCCTACAGAGAAAAAAATTATTAAATACAGCCTAAAATTAAAAACCTTTATAAACATTACTTCTAAGTGCTTTCAGTTAAAACAAGACATTCTTAAGTCCCAAGAGTCTTCTCCTTCTGCAAAGTATTCCAGACAGGAATGAGTTTCACAGAACCCATACTATTCCAGTAACCCATGTGATGTGTGATGCAGCAATGCAAACCAAGTAAATGTAAGAACACATCTTATGGACTCCACACAGATATCCCTCTGGCTAGGCTCTGCCTGGTGATAAATCAGCGTGAACTACGTTGCTTCTGTTTTTCTCTAGAGTCTCCCCACAAGGGCTGGACCTCCATGTGGATAGGGCTGACTTTTTCCTCAAGGATGTATGTCTTCTGGCTAGGCTCTTTCCTGGTGATTGAGTTCCAATTGATCTCTGGAGTGGTAAAGAACCTGCCTGCCAATGCAGGAGATGCGAGTTCGACCCCTGGGTCGGGAAGATTCCCTTGAGAAGGAAATGATAACCCACTCCAGTATCATTGCCTGGAAAATCCCACGGAGAGGAGCCTGGTGGGCTATAGTCCACGGGGTCACAAAGGAGTCTGGCACAACCATGCAAGTGAACAACAGCAAACCTCCACAGATGTCTCAAACATAGCAAAAACGACTTAGTATCTACCTCACCTTACTCCCATAAAGCTTCTCTCCTTGTCTTCCACATCCTAGTACATGACACCACTATATCTGCCTGACCACTGTGCCCCGCACAAGGATCTATCTTACCAATTAACCCTCATCTCCAAATCTGGAAGTCGTCCTCTTCCTCTTCCCCTAAAGTCAGTAAACTCACTGGCCACATTATCCTTCCCATATAGCCCTTCTGTCCATCCTCTGCCTCCAAGGCTGCTCTTAAATTCTCCTACCCTTCTGTTGTGCCACTTGACACAGCTCTCCAAGTTGGACTCCATCCACAAAGCCTTCCTTGCTTTACTCCTCTTCTGAGCGTACAGCAGTTCTTAGTCGTCCACTCAACATAAGACAACGACATAAAGTATCTCATGACAATTTTTGACTATCCTTTCTCCAAAACATCCTACAGAGAAAAAAATTATTAAATACAGCCTAAAATTAAAAACCTTTATAAACATTACTTCTAAGTGCTTTCAGTTAAAACAAGACATTCTTAAGTCCCAAGAGTCTTCTCCTTCTGCAAAGTATTCCAGACAGGAATGAGTTTCACAGAACCCATACTATTCCAGTAACCCATGTGATGTGTGATGCAGCAATGCAAACCAAGTAAATGTAAGAACACATCTTATGGACTCCACACAGATATCCCTCTGGCTAGGCTCTGCCTGGTGATAAATCAGCGTGAACTACGTTGCTTCTGTTTTTCTCTAGAGTCTCCCCACAAGGGCTGGACCTCCATGTGGATAGGGCTGACTTTTTCCTCAAGGATGTATGTCTTTCTTTGTAGTCCTCAACATACTTAACATTGAAGCTATGCATGTATGAATGCTACTTAATGAGTTAGTTCCAGCAAAAATTACCTACATGACAAACCGCTCTACTTAATGTGAAACTCAGCCCTTGAGTTCCCCTTAAATCAGTTCGAGTACTAATATTTGCTTAAACTCCAAATCTAAGAGTTCTGTAGATTCCTCTTCTTTCACCCCTACATGTAAACCATCAACAAGCTTCGTTCCAAATCACCTCCCATCCAGCCCTCTCTCTGTCTCCAGCTCTTAGGTCCAAGGTCCCCTTATCTCTGATCTGAACTAACTACTTGTGGACTCTTTCCCAGTCTTGCAACTTCCAGGCTCCCCACAAGTCTTAACTCTTAATTCTCTTAATAAACATATTCATGTTTTAGAACACGTATCATGACACCCTTGTTCACAATCCTTTAACCACTTTTATACGGACTCATCACAAAATCCTCAGCTCCCTCGCTCCGTCTGTCTCTCACAACCTTACAGCCTCACTGACCTTCTTGCTTTCTCATGACGTTCTTTCAACAAACCAAGCTTGCTCTCACCTGAGAGTTTTCACACTGCCCTCTGCATAGACTTCTCTCCCCTCACATCATCACCATTTCCACTCCTTCTTATAGCCAGATTTCAGGTCAAATGCTCTTCCTTCAAAGAAGACTTCCCTGACATTCATATCTAAAACAACTTCCTTAGCCCAATAATTCTCTATCCTATCATCCTGACAATTACTCCTCAGAGCTCTTAGCCTACTTGTGACACTTTCCTCTCGATTCTGTGTTTGCCATCATCCCTCCTTTCCTGAACGTGAGCTCCACAGAAGCTATATCACAGCAACTTACGCTGTGACCAGCACACGTTTGGTGCTCAGTGAGTATCTGCCACAGAAGCATGGTTTTATTTTTTAAAACCAAGTAAATGTAAGAACACATCTTATGGACTCCACACAGATATCCTCTGGCTAGGCTCTGCCTGGTGATAAATCAGCGTGAACTACGTTGCTTCTGTTTTTCTAGAGTCTCCCCACAAGGGCTGGACCTCCATGTGGATAGGGCTGACTTTTTCCTCAAGGATGTATGTCTTTCTTTGTAGTCCTCAACATACTTAACATTGAAGCTATGCATGTATGAATGCTACTTAATGAGTTAGTTCCAGCAAAAATTACCTACATGACAAACCGCTCTACTTAATGTGAAACTCAGCCCTTGAGTTCCCCTTAAATCAGTTCGAGTACTAATATTTGCTTAAACTCCAAATCTAAGAGTTCTGTAGATTCCTCTTCTTTCACCCCTACATGTAAACCATCAACAAGCTTCGTTCCAAATCACCTCCCATCCAGCCCTCTCTCTGTCTCCAGCTCTTAGGTCCAAGGTCCCCTTATCTCTGATCTGAACTAACTACTTGTGGACTCTTTCCCAGTCTTGCAACTTCCAGGCTCCCCACAAGTCTTAACTCTTAATTCTCTTAATAAACATATTCATGTTTTAGAACACGTATCATGACACCCTTGTTCACAATCCTTTAACCACTTTTATACGGACTCATCACAAAATCCTCAGCTCCCTCGCTCCGTCTGTCTCTCACAACCTTACAGCCTCACTGACCTTCTTGCTTTCTCATGACGTTCTTTCAACAAACCAAGCTTGCTCTCACCTGAGAGTTTTCACACTGCCCTCTGCATAGACTTCTCTCCCCTCACATCATCACCATTTCCACTCCTTCTTATAGCCAGATTTCAGGTCAAATGCTCTTCCTTCAAAGAAGACTTCCCTGACATTCATATCTAAAACAACTTCCTTAGCCCAATAATTCTCTATCCTATCATCCTGACAATTACTCCTCAGAGCTCTTAGCCTACTTGTGACACTTTCCTCTCGATTCTGTGTTTGCCATCATCCCTCCTTTCCTGAACGTGAGCTCCACAGAAGCTATATCACAGCAACTTACGCTGTGACCAGCACACGTTTGGTGCTCAGTGAGTATCTGCTGGATGGAACAACAGACGAAGGTTTCCTAGTGTGGTTTATATCCTTCTCTGAATTGGACATGACTTCCTCTTCCTGATTATTTTTCAAGTTTATTCTGACCGCTCGGACTACAATAATTTTTTTTTTAAATAAAAGTTATTGACCCCAGTCCAGAGTTATGTAGAAGCTAAAAAGTCCAACTTACTCATTGTATCAGGGAAGTCTTTCATATCAACTTTAATTTCCACTAAAAGACACCTCCAGAAAACCCTTAGGGCAGACTTAGAGGCTGATACTGTTCCCCTCTTCTGATGGTGGATCAATTTAACTTTGGTGGAGCTCAGTAGAGCATGCACCAAGTCGATGAAAAATAGGCAGCATAGCATAAATCTACAAGTTTTGTTAAGATTGAGGTGGGATGACTTGCAGGTCATTTCCTTTATCAGTCTCTCTTCTTCCTCAGAGAAATACAGCTGACTCGGACAAACCATTCTGTATATTAAGACATGACTGGCCACTATACAGTATCTGATTCCTCTAATTTTGTGACAAACGAACTTTATGATGATGTACTGATTAAAATCCAGGACCAATGCCCTCCCTTTAAAACAAATATAATACCCAGGAACTTTTTTTTCATACTCTGAATTGCCATTATTCTCCATAAACCTTTACTGAACTACCCTGAAGTGACTTCCATGCATTTTGTAAAAATGCTGTTGTAAATCATACTTAATAATTGCCAATTATTCTCCATAAACTACTGTACTCAACAAACCAAGCTTGCTCTCACCTGAGAGTTTTCACACTGCCCTCTGCATAGACTTCTCTCCCCTCACATCATCACCATTTCCACTCCTTCTTATAGCCAGATTTCAGGTCAAATGCTCTTCCTTCAAAGAAGACTTCCCTGACATTCATATCTAAAACAACTTCCTTAGCCCAATAATTCTCTATCCTATCATCCTGACAATTACTCCTCAGAGCTCTTAGCCTACTTGTGACACTTTCCTCTCGATTCTGTGTTTGCCATCATCCCTCCTTTCCTGAACGTGAGCTCCACAGAAGCTATATCACAGCAACTTACGCTGTGACCAGCACACGTTTGGTGCTCAGTGAGTATCTGCTGGATGGAACAACAGACGAAGGTTTCCTAGTGTGGTTTATATCCTTCTCTGAATTGGACATGACTTCCTCTTCCTGATTATTTTTCAAGTTTATTCTGACCGCTCGGACTACAATAATTTTTTTTTTAAATAAAAGTTATTGACCCCAGTCCAGAGTTATGTAGAAGCTAAAAAGTCCAACTTACTCATTGTATCAGGGAAGTCTTTCATATCAACTTTAATTTCCACTAAAAGACACCTCCAGAAAACCCTTAGGGCAGACTTAGAGGCTGATACTGTTCCCCTCTTCTGATGGTGGATCAATTTAACTTTGGTGGAGCTCAGTAGAGCATGCACCAAGTCGATGAAAAATAGGCAGCATAGCATAAATCTACAAGTTTTGTTAAGATTGAGGTGGGATGACTTGCAGGTCATTTCCTTTATCAGTCTCTCTTCTTCCTCAGAGAAATACAGCTGACTCGGACAAACCATTCTGTATATTAAGACATGACTGGCCACTATACAGTATCTGATTCCTCTAATTTTGTGACAAACGAACTTTATGATGATGTACTGATTAAAATCCAGGACCAATGCCCTCCCTTTAAAACAAATATAATACCCAGGAACTTTTTTTTCATACTCTGAATTGCCATTATTCTCCATAAACCTTTACTGAACTACCCTGAAGTGACTTCCATGCATTTTGTAAAAATGCTGTTGTAAATCATACTTATAATTCAATTCATGCTCAGAAGTCACTCACAAAAATGAAGAGAGGAAGATCCATGCTTTTGCATGATGCTCTGGCAAGAACACTAGACCTTCTGCCTCATCCCCAAATGCACACATACCTTCACACTACAGAATGGCCCTGGGAACAGGGCTCAAAAGGAAGGCTTTCAGTAATGAGTCACCTTCTCATAAGAAACCACAAAAACCGAGTCTAAATGTATCAGGTCATGCATCATCTTGGGACTTAATCTCACTTGGCACTGCAAAATCACCCATGCTCTACACAAACCTGCCTCCTGAATCCTTCTCCTGACCTTTGAGAACACTCAGACTGTCATCACGCAAATCCCCTTTGCTTTCATTCCCTCCAGATGCTCCCTTGAAGCTCTGTGATCTAATGGACACCTGGGTCCTCCCTGACTGCTCTCTGACCCCTGAAGTCCTCCCAAGGAGGGATGGCTTCACCTTCTTCATGCCATAAACCCTGAGGATGGGGCGGAAATCCTCTCTGTTCTCATCACTAGATTCAGATCATTCTTCCTTTCCCCTTAAAAAAAAAAAAATACCCTGTTTGCGTGAAGCGTGTGCAATCAAATACTGTTCCAGCTCATGTAAATGCTGCATTATCTACAGGACGTCTGCCCCTTGTTCCTTCCCTGTTCACACTTGCTGCCTCCTTCCCAGCCGTGATGGCCTGGCCAGTCACCACCTAAGTACTCTCTTGAATAACTCTCAGTCTCAGTGCCCTTCTTTCTATCAGGACTCACTACGAAAAATCCCAACCTGGGTTAAATAAATTCACCTCCACGGCATGCGCCAGAGTCAGACAAAGGCACACAACGGCTGGCTGGTCTCCCTACAGATTTATAGCAACTAACCTCAAGTGCGCTGTCAGAACTAGCAGATGACCCTAAGACATTTCCCTACTTAACTCACACCTCCTCTCTGAGTTGTCTATTTCCCATTTCCTCTCCCAGGAACTTTTTTTTCATACTCTGAATTGCCATTATTCTCCATAAACCTTTACTGAACTACCCTGAAGTGACTTCCATGCATTTTGTAAAAATGCTGTTGTAAATCATACTTATAATTCAATTCATGCTCAGAAGTCACTCACAAAATGAATAGAGGAAGATCCATGCTTTTGCATGATGCTCTGGCAAGAACACTAGACCTTCTGCCTCATCCCCAAATGCACACATACCTTCACACTACAGAATGGCCCTGGGAACAGGGCTCAAAAGGAAGGCTTTCAGTAATGAGTCACCTTCTCATAAGAAACCACAAAAACCGAGTCTAAATGTATCAGGTCATGCATCATCTTGGGACTTAATCTCACTTGGCACTGCAAAATCACCCATGCTCTACACAAACCTGCCTCCTGAATCCTTCTCCTGACCTTTGAGAACACTCAGACTGTCATCACGCAAATCCCCTTTGCTTTCATTCCCTCCAGATGCTCCCTTGAAGCTCTGTGATCTAATGGACACCTGGGTCCTCCCTGACTGCTCTCTGACCCCTGAAGTCCTCCCAAGGAGGGATGGCTTCACCTTCTTCATGCCATAAACCCTGAGGATGGGGCGGAAATCCTCTCTGTTCTCATCACTAGATTCAGATCATTCTTCCTTTCCCCTTAAAAAAAAAAAATACCCTGTTTGCGTGAAGCGTGTGCAATCAAATACTGTTCCAGCTCATGTAAATGCTGCATTATCTACAGGACGTCTGCCCCTTGTTCCTTCCCTGTTCACACTTGCTGCCTCCTTCCCAGCCGTGATGGCCTGGCCAGTCACCACCTAAGTACTCTCTTGAATAACTCTCAGTCTCAGTGCCCTTCTTTCTATCAGGACTCACTACGAAAAATCCCAACCTGGGTTAAATAAATTCACCTCCACGGCATGCGCCAGAGTCAGACAAAGGCACACAACGGCTGGCTGGTCTCCCTACAGATTTATAGCAACTAACCTCAAGTGCGCTGTCAGAACTAGCAGATGACCCTAAGACATTTCCCTACTTAACTCACACCTCCTCTCTCTGAGTTGTCTATTTCCCATTTCCTCTCCCGCCTCCATTTTTCACACCTCTTCTTCCACCTCTACGTCAGCTGACAACCTTGTTTCATAAACTCTGAGAAACAGGAACAGATTTGCTCCTCTCCCTCCTCAATGCCTTTGCTCCTGTAAGCATGACCTTTCTTACATTATTCGTTTCTCCCTTTTCACTAGATCATTCTTATCATCAAGCATGCTGTAATAGTTGCTATGGTTTTAAAGTCCTTGTTGACCTTAGCTCCTCTACAACAACCACCTCACTTCTCACTTCCAGGTTTTGAGATGTTTTCCCATTGCTTGTAGTACCCTTCTACTACTTCAGGCCAGGAACACAGCATCAGCTTTGGGTACTTTCATCCCTCCCTCATCTCTTAAGCAGATACTTCACGTCCTTCCATCAAAATGCTGTGCCTCCACTGGCTCTTCGGTGCTTCTCGCTTGCTATCCCCTGGACCGGTCTCTTGTGGCACCACATGTAAACAACATAAAAGCAGCTTTTCAAGGAGCCTTGACTGCAGAATCTCTTCCTGCTAATTCATTACACACACATACACCCCAGCTCCAATTTGCCTAACACTGATTCCTTCATGCTCTGCTGCTCTCGGCTCATTAACTTACGGTGACTTGTTAGTTCCTCTCACCAGGCCTGGGCTCCTGTACCATATGAAAGACATTTCATCATCTGGTCCTGTCCTGACTCCTCATCTTCAGTTCCTATTTACCGACAGACCTAAAATCTTGTTCTCCTAGACTCATTTCCCAAGTATCTTACGATAATCATGCAGATGTCACTCCACCTATGCCTCCAGTAACTCTCTCTTGAATAACTCTCAGTCTCAGTGCCCTTCTTTCTATCAGGACTCACTACGAAAAATCCCAACCTGGGTTAAATAAATTCACCTCCACGGCATGCGCCAGAGTCAGACAAAGGCACACAACGGCTGGCTGGTCTCCCTACAGATTTATAGCAACTAACCTCAAGTGCGCTGTCAGAACTAGCAGATGACCCTAAGACATTTCCCTACTTAACTCACACCTCCTCTCTCTGAGTTGTCTATTTCCCATTTCCTCTCCCGCCTCCATTTTTCACACCTCTTCTTCCACCTCTACGTCAGCTGACAACCTTGTTTCATAAACTCTGAGAAACAGGAACAGATTTGCTCCTCTCCCTCCTCAATGCCTTTGCTCCTGTAAGCATGACCTTTCTTACATTATTCGTTTCTCCCTTTTCACTAGATCATTCTTATCATCAAGCATGCTGTAATAGTTGCTATGGTTTTAAAGTCCTTGTTGACCTTAGCTCCCTCTACAACAACCACCTCACTTCTCACTTCCAGGTTTTGAGATGTTTTCCCATTGCTTGTAGTACCCTTCTACTACTTCAGGCCAGGAACACAGCATCAGCTTTGGGTACTTTCATCCCTCCCTCATCTCTTAAGCAGATACTTCACGTCCTTCCATCAAAATGCTGTGCCTCCACTGGCTCTTCGGTGCTTCTCGCTTGCTATCCCCTGGACCGGTCTCTTGTGGCACCACATGTAAACAACATAAAAGCAGCTTTTCAAGGAGCCTTGACTGCAGAATCTCTTCCTGCTAATTCATTACACACACATACACCCCAGCTCCAATTTGCCTAACACTGATTCCTTCATGCTCTGCTGCTCTCGGCTCATTAACTTACGGTGACTTGTTAGTTCCTCTCACCAGGCCTGGGCTCCCTGTACCATATGAAAGACATTTCATCATCTGGTCCTGTCCTGACTCCTCATCTTCAGTTCCTATTTACCGACAGACCTAAAATCTTGTTCTCCTAGACTCATTTCCCAAGTATCTTACGCATAAATCATGCAGATGTCACTCCACCGTTTTATTCTTTGGCCATATCGTGCTGCCTAGAATCCATCACCGTCTGAATCCTAACTTGCTCAGGTTCCATTTGTTCCACAATAACTGATAATTCCAGGTCACATTTCTTTGGCCCTAAGTTCTTACAGCATTCCAAGCCTTCAATGCTATTAGTAAGTTAATTATATGCAGTAATATGTCATCATGAACTCTTTCATTTGCAATATACTTGAATATGAGTTTTTTCCTTCAAAACTGTCTCTCAGGAAAGGGAATTCCCCAATACTGACTTTTTATAAGATCTCAAATATTAAATATTTAAATTTAAGTGAAATTTAAATATTCATTAAAAACAACAACAACAATGTATAGCTCTAAAACATTTCTCCAAAGATGACACAGGGATGGTCAAAGAGCACACAAAAAGATACTCAACATCACTAATTATTAGAGGAATGCTAATCACAACTGCAATGAGGTATTACTCTACACCAGTTAGAATGACCATGAGCAAAAAATCTACAAACAATAAATGCTGGAGAGGGTGTGGAGAAAAGGGAACCCTCCTATACTACTGGTGAGAATGTAAATGTATACAGCCACTGTGTAGAACAGTAGCCCATGCCTGAGTGCTCAGCCGTGTCCAACTCTTTGAGACTCCATGGAATTGTAGGCCGCCAGGCTACTCTATGGGATTCCTCAGGCAAGAATACTGCAGTGAGTTGTCATTTCCTTCTTCAGGGAATTTTCCCAATTCAGGGATCAAAGCCACCTCCCCCCGCACCTCCTGCATTGGTAGGTGGATTCTTTACCACTGAGGCACTGGGGAAGTCATGGAAAACAACATAACTACCCACGACTCAGCCACCTCACTCTTGGCCACATATCCACAGAAAGCCGTAAGTCAACAATTTGAAAAGATACATGCATCCCAATGTTCACTGCAGCACTACTTTTTTCCATGCCAGGACATGGAAGCAACCTAAATGTGTATCAACAGAGGAATGGATAAAGAATACGTGGTACAGGGCTTCCCTGGTGGTCCAGAGGGTAAAGAGTCCGCCTTGCAGTGCAGGCGCGCTGGTTGGATCCCCGGGACAGGAGGATCCCACGTGTGGCGGAGCAGCTGGACAGGTGTGTCCAGCTGCGGGCCGGCGCTCTGGAGCTCGTGCTCTGCGACAAGAGAGGCAACTGCAATGGGAGGCCCACACAGGCAGAATAAAAATGGATGAAGACAAATAAATGAAGGACCTTTAAAAAAACAAAGAGGCCAAAAATTAAAAAAAAAAAGAATACGTGGTACATACAAACAATGGGATATTACTCAGCAATAAAATAATAATGATAATAATTTCATTTGCAGCAACACAGATGGGCCTAGAGATTGTTAAAATGAGTGAAGTCTCGACACAGAAGGACAAACATAATACCACTTATATGTGGAATCTAAAAAAAGAGTACAAATTAACTTATTTACAGAACAGAAGTAGAGCCTTGGATATAGAAAATAGGACCGGGATACACTGGGGGGTTGAGACTGATATATACACCTACTGTATATAAAATAGATAACTATTAAGAACCTGCTGCATAGCACAGGGAACTCAATGCTCTGTAATGGCCTACAAGGGAAAATAATCTTAAAAAATGATAGCAGATCTATGTATAACTGATTCACTTTGCTGTATACCTAAAACCAATACAATATTTTCAACTATACTCCAATAAAAATTTAAAAAATATAAAACAACACCAGATCCTCTGAAGTAGGAAATGGTAACCTACTCCAGTATTCCTGCAAGGAGAATTCCACAGGCAGAGGAACCTGGGGGGCTACAGTACATGGGTCGCAGTCAAAGCACCTGAGCACGCACACTTTCAGAGTGTCATCCCTTCGCACCTCCTGCATTGGTAGGTGGATTCTTTACCACTGAGGCACTGGAAGTCATGGAAAACAACATAACTACCACGACTCAGCCACCTCACTCTTGGCCACATATCCACAGAAAGCCGAAGTCAACAATTTGAAAAGATACATGCATCCCAATGTTCACTGCAGCACTACTTTTTTCCATGCCAGGACATGGAAGCAACCTAAATGTGTATCAACAGAGGAATGGATAAAGAATACGTGGTACAGGGCTTCCCTGGTGGTCCAGAGGGTAAAGAGTCCGCCTTGCAGTGCAGGCGCGCTGGTTGGATCCCCGGGACAGGAGGATCCCACGTGTGGCGGAGCAGCTGGACAGGTGTGTCCAGCTGCGGGCCGGCGCTCTGGAGCTCGTGCTCTGCGACAAGAGAGGCAACTGCAATGGGAGGCCCACACAGGCAGAATAAAAATGGATGAAGACAAATAAATGAAGGACCTTTAAAAAACAAAGAGGCCAAAAATTAAAAAAAAAAAGAATACGTGGTACATACAAACAATGGGATATTACTCAGCAATAAAATAATAATGATAATAATTTCATTTGCAGCAACACAGATGGGCCTAGAGATTGTTAAAATGAGTGAAGTCTCGACACAGAAGGACAAACATAATACCACTTATATGTGGAATCTAAAAAAAGAGTACAAATTAACTTATTTACAGAACAGAAGTAGAGCCTTGGATATAGAAAATAGGACCGGGATACACTGGGGGGTTGAGACTGATATATACACCTACTGTATATAAAATAGATAACTATTAAGAACCTGCTGCATAGCACAGGGAACTCAATGCTCTGTAATGGCCTACAAGGGAAAAGAATCTTAAAAAAGGAGAGCAGATCTATGTATAACTGATTCACTTTGCTGTATACCTAAAACCAATACAATATTTTCAACTATACTCCAATAAAAATTTAAAAAATATAAAACAACACCAGATCCTCTGAAGTAGGAAATGGTAACCTACTCCAGTATTCCTGCAAGGAGAATTCCACAGGCAGAGGAACCTGGCGGGCTACAGTCCATGGGGTCGCAAAAAGTCAAACATGACTGAGCACCTGAGCACGCACACACAATTTGTGGAAGATGTACTAACCTTAAATGACCTCTCTACCAATTCTACTTTTGAATTGTACTGAGGCCATCAGAAAGACTCTGTTAAAAAAAGGGAAATCAGGGGGCAGTGAAGAAATTTAATCAGCTGCAGTAATTATTCCTGAGGGAATGATCTCAAAAGTGTAAGTGCTGGATCTTATAAACAGCCTTTTTAGAAACACTTTAAAAATCAACGCAGTGAATCGCCATACTGTAAAGATCATAAATACACAGCTCACTAATTTAAAATGTAACTATCCTAATTTTACATGCAAAGACATCGTGTTTTGGAGCAAAACTTCTTGTGATCACCTGGATTCCAAATTTGCTACATCTCCAACAACTTAGATGGCAGCGAAGGAGGTGTGTTCAGAGAAAGTGTTAAATGACACAGACAGCAGTTCTGGCAAAGACAGTGACAGCGACGGTCATGCGCTTGAAATGTGGCTACACAGTTAAGTAAAATGTAAGAGCAGCCAAAAAGTAATCTTCTAAAACTGCTACATTATATGATGTGACTTAAAATATGCAGGAATGACTAAATTAATTAGATATTTGATCGCTTCATCTATATGCCTGAAAATTTATGTCATAAAATTTATAAGTTATGAAATTTATAAATTGACTGAAGTTGGCAAAAATACTTTTTTAGCAGGCAACAAGGGTAAGCAAAGAACCACAAGACGATACAAATGAGTTTGGAAACTGTTTACGGCATTACGATGATTCAAAAAAGATTTTACATTGTGAGGAACTAGGCTTGTCAGTCATCCACTGTGTGGAGTTGAGGTAGTCAATTTTCAAATTGAAGGACTAAATGTTATCTAACACTCCCAAGGTTCTAAACTTTATTTCTGTTGTTTTCTACTCTGCTTTGTTTTCACGATTCAGCAGCCTTGATGAACACAAAAACAAACCCTATCTTCGAGGCTACTCTGCAGTTCTTATTCTTTACCATCATTTACTAAGTCTTGGGAACCTAATACCCTTCAAAAACTTCGGTCCTGCTCTCCTACCTTTATGAGACTGATGCTGGACTTGAAATATCCTCTTATTCCAAACTATACTACCAACGTCTCCATCACTGTAGATTAAAAGTATATTTTGCAGTGACATGGACAGACCTAAAGATCGTCATACTGAAGTCAGAGAAAGACAAATAACATGTCACTTACATGTGAAATCTAAAAAAAAAAAGAAAGAAAGAAAGAAAGAAACCTGGAACAAACAAACCTATTAACAAAACAGAAATACGTCACAGATGCAGAAAACAAACTTGTGGTTACCAAGAGGGACAAGGAGGGGATGAACTAGGAGAGCGGGGCTGCCTCAGACACACTACTGGTTATCAAGTGGATAACCAATAAGAAGCTACTGCAGGGCTTCCCTGGTGGTCCAGTGGGTAAGGACACCGCCTTGCAGTGCAAGGGGCGCCGGTTCGATCCCTGGCCTGGGAAGATCCCACGTGCCGTGGAGTGGCTGGACCGATGTGTCCAATTACCGAGCCAGAGCTCTGGAGCACATACGCCCAGAGCCGGCACTCTGCAATGACAGACGTCACCGCGATGGGAGGCCCACACTGGCCAAAGAACAAAGATGGATGAAAATAGACAAATGAAAGACCAATAGAAGTGGCCCGCCCGCCCCCTCCCAATTTTAAAAAAAAAACCTACTGCATCGCATGGGGAGCTCTATTCAGTCCTCTTAACACCCTCAGGTGGGAACAGAATCTAGAAGAGTGGGTATGTGCCCATGTATAATGGACTCACTTTGCTGTACAGCAGAAGTTAACCCAACACTGTACCTCAATTGTACGCCAACAGAGCACAAGCATACCTAAGAATATCTCCTTCAGTCCTCTTTCCCCCCCAACCCCCAAGCGGAACCTGGGGCTCAGAGCGTGCTCACTGCTGCCCAGGGGCGTGGCTGAGACCCAAGACCAGGCCTGGCCCTCGGTTCATTCTACGAGCTCAGCACCTGGCCCTGGCACTCCTGACGACAGATGACCGCAGTCATGAATCATGTTTTCAAGTCCTCAATCTCCTGTCTAGGTTTTATGCATGAATGTCTGAAAGTTATGGGCCACATTGGTATAATTTTCAATGTGCTTTCTGATTTCATTCCAGATGGGAAGCACTCAATGACCTGTCCACGCCTACAAGGTTTTGTCCCATGGCAAAGCCAGCCTCAGCCTCCAACAGTCCCTGCACAAGGTTTTCCCCTCATCTCAACTGCACATTCTTGCCAGGTGAGCTGCATTTCTATCCGGTGCTCTCCTCGTGGAGCACCATCCTACAGTAAATCAAGCGGAATGGACACGGCGACAACAGATGCCGCTCTGAGCACGCCTCATGTGAAATCATCCATTATGCAGAGGTGACCTAGGCAGGCTGCCACAAATTCCTTTGCCCATACTGGCCCAGCGTCAGTAACCCGTGGCTTTCAAGAAACACACGTGTGTGGGCAGACACATGCATGCATACACCGTCACGTCCGCACCTGGTCAACTTTCTGCATCTTGTTTGAGATCAAAGCTCCCCATCTCTGTGAGTTTGTCTTGACCTTTTCCCGCTCAAATACCATCACTGCTTAGAGGTATGTGATGCTAACGCTTGGGACTGAAAACGAGTACCTACCTTCAATCCTCTTTAAAGCAGAAAGGCACACATCCTTCCTTGGAAACTCGAAGGGATTGTTACAGGTTCGAATGGTGTCACACTCGCACTTTCCATTGATTAGATTGCAGCCAGAGACAAGGTTTTCATTGCAGGGTTCAAAACCAAGCAGCTGGTCATCATCCCAGTTCTCATCTAGAAAACAAGGAACAGCCACATGATGTTTGCTTGTTAGTTTCATTCAAAGGCCCTCTGAAAGCAAAAATGTGGAATGATGTCAAATTAACATCCAATTCTGACACCTCAATTTACGAAAGGCTGTTTGGCTGCATTCTGACAAATGAATGAAACCCAACCTCCCAATAAATGAGAAGACTGAAATACAGCCATATGTGTCATCATTATTACCTGTATCTACAAATATGTTTGATCAAACCCCACTATTCCTCTGATGTGTTATTACAGTAACAATTCAGATTCCTTTAAAGTTTTTCGTTTCATACAAACATTCCAGGATTTTCCCATATTCAGTAGAACTATAGGAGGTGCATCTGTCAATCTACACAATTACTCCAAAAAAATCCACAGTTTTTTTTAAACCGCATCTAGAAGAGACCAGCTTCAAGTTTAAAAGAGTTCTGCAACTTCATACATCAAGGCAGTGCTGGTCAATGGAAACAGACGCCACCCTCCAACGAACACACTTTAGTTCAGACGCTGATGTCCATTACTGCCCACAACCAAAGTCAGAACAAACAACAAACAGAACTAAGGGCTACAGCCTACTGAGAGGCCGAGGTCATCAAATTCTGACACTGAGACCAAATCAATGTCTGGGTAGAGGAATGGAGTAGACTGTAAGACATAAAATAGATTTTAAAACCAGCTTTCACGGGACCCAGTTCAGACAAATGAAACAAACGTGACAAAACCACGGGCAGACTCAATCCTTAATAATAATCCTCGTAGCTGAAACACCTCTTTAGGAAACCAGCCTATTTCTCTGAGCCTCTGGGATGTTTCATGAATTTTCCCCTTTTTAAACATTATCTTTAGTAGATACTTTTTCACACCTTGAGTACTCACTATTAAAGAGTAAACATGTTTCTGATAACCGTATCTTGAGAGAATTTTTTTTTAAGTACTTGAATTTAAGGTACTTGAACCTGTTGCTCAAAGTCAGTCAGGTTTAAAACCATCTTAAGAATGTTTCACAGAAGGCAGTGCCAACAAATGGGTATGATTTTCATAAGGCAAAGCTTTCCTTCTGGTAACCCCGCTGACTTACTGCCTAAGTCAGGAAAAGACTATTCTCCCTCACTGAAATAAATTGTTCTCTTGTTAAGGGGTCTTTAGAAGGATATAATTTACAAAATAAAGAGCTTCAGGGTGATTCTTTGAAAAGGGAAAATCTCCTGAGTTTTGATTTCAGAAGATCAAGCTCTCTTATTTGATCAAAGCTACAGCTCTTAGTAAAACGATTTTAGAAGTTTAAACAGAAACACAAGTTATCTGTTTTCAGATCTGTTTTCCTATTTAGCCAGTATTTGGTCTTTAGAAATAACAGCTATATAACATGTACACACAAAAAGGTACATTGCAATCTTCAAGACAGTCAAATTACTATATTACTTTGAAAGGAAAATCAGAAGATTACACTGAAACAACTGAACATAGTAAAATAGATGATAATTTAGTCTTCAGTTACAAAACATGATGAAATGGCTCATGGGAATTTTTTCATGCTCACATTTGTTATCCATAAGGCAGTGCTGGTCAATGGAAACAGACGCCACCCTCCAACGAACACACTTTAGTTCAGACGCTGATGTCCATTACTGCCCACAACCAAAGTCAGAACAAACAACAAACAGAACTAAGGGCTACAGCCTACTGAGAGGCCGAGGTCATCAAATTCTGACACTGAGACCAAATCAATGTCTGGGTAGAGGAATGGAGTAGACTGTAAGACATAAAATAGATTTTAAAACCAGCTTTCACGGGACCCAGTTCAGACAAATGAAACAAACGTGACAAAACCACGGGCAGACTCAATCCTTAATAATAATCCTCGTAGCTGAAACACCTCTTTAGGAAACCAGCCTATTTCTCTGAGCCTCTGGGATGTTTCATGAATTTTCCCCTTTTTAAACATTATCTTTAGTAGATACTTTTTCACACCTTGAGTACTCACTATTAAAGAGTAAACATGTTTCTGATAACCGTATCTTGAGAGAATTTTTTTTTAAGTACTTGAATTTAAGGTACTTGAACCTGTTGCTCAAAGTCAGTCAGGTTTAAAACCATCTTAAGAATGTTTCACAGAAGGCAGTGCCAACAAATGGGTATGATTTTCATAAGGCAAAGCTTTCCTTCTGGTAACCCCGCTGACTTACTGCCTAAGTCAGGAAAAGACTATTCTCCCTCACTGAAATAAATTGTTCTCTTGTTAAGGGGTCTTTAGAAGGATATAATTTACAAAATAAAGAGCTTCAGGGTGATTCTTTGAAAAGGGAAAATCTCCTGAGTTTTGATTTCAGAAGATCAAGCTCTCTTATTTGATCAAAGCTACAGCTCTTAGTAAAACGATTTTAGAAGTTTAAACAGAAACACAAGTTATCTGTTTTCAGATCTGTTTTCCTATTTAGCCAGTATTTGGTCTTTAGAAATAACAGCTATATAACATGTACACACAAAAAGGTACATTGCAATCTTCAAGACAGTCAAATTACTATATTACTTTGAAAGGAAAATCAGAAGATTACACTGAAACAACTGAACATAGTAAAATAGATGATAATTTAGTCTTCAGTTACAAAACATGATGAAATGGCTCATGCAAGCAATTTCTTATCTCTATATCTAACTGCTCACATGTTGTTAGTACCACCAGCCTAATCCAATTTGGTGAAATTTACTGTGAAGAAATTTTATTAACAGAATAGTCAAATTCAGAATTCAAAGTTGGTTCAATCCTAGGAATATAAAAACTAGAGAGAGGGCTTCCCTGGTGGTCCAGTGGGTAAAGGAGTCTGCATTTCAGTCCAAGGGACACCAGTTCGATCCCTGGCCCGGGAAGATCCCACGTGCCGCAGAGTGGCTGGGCCAGTGTGTCCAATTAGAAGCATGTGCCCAGAGCCAGTGTTCTGCAACGAAAGAGGCCACTGCAATGGGAGGCCCACACAGGCCGAAAAATAAAGATGGATGAAAATAAATAAACAAAAAATTAATAAAAGAAGGCAAAATTAAGAAAAAAAAAAAAACTAGGAACAATCTTAAGTTACATTTGAACCACTGAAAAACTATTTCTCCTCTTTCCCATCTTATTCCAAGAAGAAGTTTTTATTACTGTCATTTTCTATACGTGCAGTTAATATGTTACCAATGTACTGAGGGGATTCTGATACAGACTTTTTCCCCACAATAAACATCCCTTTCCTGCAAGAGAACTGGAGTTTACTCAACCACGGCAGCCTCCTCTCACTTGTCTCCTTGCATTACCCCACTAACTCACTTTGTCACCGGAATCACCTTCCTCAAAACACAAGCTTGCTCACTGGCTGTTGCCCACCAACAAGAAAAAGTCTGGACTTCTTACTGTAGATATGATTCGTCACAACACGGCTTGTACCTACCTGGACAGACTCACCATTTCAGAAGATCAAGCTCTCTTATTTGATCAAAGCTACAGCTCTTAGTAAAACGATTTTAGAAGTTTAAACAGAAACACAAGTTATCTGTTTTCAGATCTGTTTTCCTATTTAGCCAGTATTTGGTCTTTAGAAATAACAGCTATATAACATGTACACACAAAAAGGTACATTGCAATCTTCAAGACAGTCAAATTACTATATTACTTTGAAAGGAAAATCAGAAGATTACACTGAAACAACTGAACATAGTAAAATAGATGATAATTTAGTCTTCAGTTACAAAACATGATGAAATGGCTCATGCAAGCAATTTCTTATCTCTATATCTAACTGCTCACATGTTGTTAGTACCACCAGCCTAATCCAATTTGGTGAAATTTACTGTGAAGAAATTTTATTAACAGAATAGTCAAATTCAGAATTCAAAGTTGGTTCAATCCTAGGAATATAAAAACTAGAGAGAGGGCTTCCCTGGTGGTCCAGTGGGTAAAGGAGTCTGCATTTCAGTCCAAGGGACACCAGTTCGACCCCTGGCCCGGGAAGATCCCACGTGCCGCAGAGTGGCTGGGCCAGTGTGTCCAATTAGAAGCATGTGCCCAGAGCCAGTGTTCTGCAACGAAAGAGGCCACTGCAATGGGAGGCCCACACAGGCCGAAAAATAAAGATGGATGAAAATAAATAAACAAAAAATTAATAAAAGAAGGCAAAATTAAGAAAAAAAAAAAAACTAGGAACAATCTTAAGTTACATTTGAACCACTGAAAAACTATTTCTCCTCTTTCCCATCTTATTCCAAGAAGAAGTTTTTATTACTGTCATTTTCTATACGTGCAGTTAATATGTTACCAATGTACTGAGGGGATTCTGATACAGACTTTTTCCCCACAATAAACATCCCTTTCCTGCAAGAGAACTGGAGTTTACTCAACCACGGCAGCCTCCTCTCACTTGTCTCCTTGCATTACCCCACTAACTCACTTTGTCACCGGAATCACCTTCCTCAAAACACAAGCTTGCTCACTGGCTGTTGCCCACCAACAAGAAAAAGTCTGGACTTCTTACTGTAGATATGATTCGTCACAACACGGCTTGTACCTACCTGGACAGACTCACCATGCACCAAATCCCTTACACAGCCTAATGCTCCAAGAAGCGCAGTCTCACCACAAGCCCTCAATAAAGGCTCCCATCCCTTTGCTCATAGAGTATCATCTGCCTAGTCCACCTCCTTCTTGCTTTCCTCCTAATAATTCCTTTTCATTACAAGATCCAAGACAAGGGCTGAGTGAATTGGGAGACTGCACTTCACCTATATACACTACTATGAGCAAAATAGGTAACTAATGAGAACCTACTGTATAGCAGGGAAACCCTACTCAGTGCTCTGTGGTGACCTAACTGGGAAGGAAGTTGAAAAAAAGTGAGGGTGCGCGCGCGCGTGTGTATATATATATGTACATATGTGCATGTATATATGTATAGCTCATCTACTCTGCTGTATGGCAGAAATCAACACAACACTATAAAGCAACTATACTCTCATAAAAAATTTTTAAAAAGGCCCAAGCCAAATGTCACTTCAAGAAGTCTTCTCCAGGTCTGAGCTGCGCTATCCTCCACGTTCCTATATACCTGTGCATACCTCTTATCCTTTTTAATAACAGTTTCATGTAAGTCAGACTTCCCCATTAGACAAAGAGTCCTCATGCACAGGAGCCAGGTCTTATCCAACTTTCAACGTCCTTACTCTATGACTTATTACAGCATTCAAGAGCTGTATCTATTTTTTCATGTCACTGGTATGGTTAATGCTGTTGTTTCTGCTTTAACAACAACAACAAAAAAAACAGAAAATGGCTTGTTAAAAAAAGCGTATCTGTATATATCAAGGAAAACTATGTTTCATGATAATGAACTTATTGACACACTAAAAAGCCTATTCAAAAAGCTTATTAGTGAAGTGTTAACGAGGCAGACATTTTGAAGAAATTCTCAGACACACTTTGGTACCTTTCCCTGTAGGCATCATCTGTCATTAGTCTCTTTTTCCCAGGTCAGCTCTAGACTTCAGTCTCTGATCACCTGGCTGGCATCAAGGGCCCTTCCAAGAAGTCCATCTCAGGGCCAATTTGTTTTCACTGTCAGATGTTTTTCTCTGCCTCCCTATAGGAAGACCATTTTCCCTGAGTGTGAAATCAGAATTAAAAAGCAACTTCCCTTAACGCCCTCCCAGCTCCTTACTGTTCTCAGTAGAAGCCTCTCGGTAGAGCGGAGGGCTGCACCTGATGGTGCACAGGGAAGCCTGGCCACCCCTCAGGAAGTGTCACGGCCACTGTGCCCAGTCAGGGGGCATCTTGCTTCAAAGGCAATGTCTTAGGTGCTTTTATTTTTTTTTCTTAGGAGGAAACTCTTTCAATTTTATGCCCCCATTTTAATCAATACTTTGTTTTTCTTCTTGGCCAACAGTCCCCTTAGCAACCGCTGCTTCACAGGATCAAGTACAACATGCTCCTGAGACAAATGCTTTTGTGTTTTTCTGTTACAGAACATGACACTTTAAAATCATTTAACAGCCAACCAATAGAGATTGAAAGCAAACATTTAGCAAGGTTTGATTATACAGAAATCAAATCTGAGTCCAACAGTGCTGCTGACAGCACTTGGCAAATATGATGCTTTAAAGTCTCTTTTCCTAAGAGATTATATACAACACAAGAATCAAGGTTCTGATTCTGATATAGTTTCTCATTTCTCCTTGGACTGGTCAGGATTAAAAGGGGGGAAAAGGGAGTTAAAAACAGGAGCAATACCCTTTACTTAAAGTTTGATCCTTGTGCTCTCCATATGACAAGATGTAGTCTCTGAGCCTGAAAAGTCAAGATAACTGAGGTACCTTTGCAAACGTATTTTTAAGTTTGTAACTTCTGCAACATACCTATATTTTTCTAAGTATAAAATGAGAAATTTAATCATTTCACGTACAGATTAAAATGCATGCATATTCAAACATATCCAAATCTTTGAGCACTCTAGGAAAATGTCAGTTTTAAGTACTGCTAATCTGACCTCTCCACTGGATGTTTAGAAGACAATGCGATGCTTTACCTCGAGACACCAGCGGGACCACAGTATTACTTCATGCTTGCTTCTCATTTCATTTCACAGACTGCTCACAAAATGTGTAATCAAGGATTTAAACTTAGTCAAATCAGAACTTCCCTGGTGGTCCAGGGGTTAAGAATCTCCCTGCCAATTCAGGGGACACAGGTTCAATTCCTGGCCTCCAATTACAACTTCCCTGGTGGTCCAGGAATTAAGAATCTCCCTGCCAATTTAGGGGACACATGTCCAATCGCCGGTCGGGGAGGATTCCACACACCACAGGGCAACTAAGTTCATGCACTGCAACTACTGATTCCACACGCTGCACCTACTGAAGCCCGTGGGCCTAGGGCCCATGCCCTACGACAAGCGAAGCTACCGCAGTGAGAAACCCATGCATCACAACTAGGGAGGAGCCCCCACTGGCCACAGCGAGAGAAAGCACCCTGGAAGCAACAAAGACCCGGTGCAACCAAAAATAAATTAAACAATAAAAAGTAAATAAAAACATTTTAAAAGAAGCTTAATAAGATTAATAATGTGCACTGCTTCAACACAGATGAGACGGTTGGATGGCATCACCAATTCAACGGACATGAACCTGGGCAAACGCCAGGAGACGAGGAGGGGCGGGGAAGCCTGGCGTGCTGCTGTTCACGGGATTGTGAAGAGGCAGACACGACCTGGCAACTGAAACACCACACTGCTTCAGTACAAGGCACTGTTAAGGGAAACTGGATTCTTTTTTTTTATTTTCCCTTTACAGAGTTTGTTGTATACTGCTATACATAAACCCAAATCTCTCATAGGAATACACTTGACCCCTTCCACCTCCCTCCTCACCCCACCCCTCCAGGCTGTGGCATAGCCCCTGTGCAAGCTCCCTTGTCTCACAGCACATTCCCATTGGCTCTCTTTTGCATACGGTAACGTGAGTTCCCATGTTACTCTTTACACACATGTCGCCTACTCCTCCCTCTCCCCAGTGTCCACAAGTCTGTTCTCTACGTCTGATTCACCACTGTTGCTCTGCATATACATTTATCAGTACCATCTTCCTAGATTCCATATATATATGTGTTCGTACACTATATTTATCCTTCTCTTTCTGACTTCCTTCACTTTGTACAATAGGCTCCAAGTTCATCCACCTCATTAGGACTGAAATGCAATTCTTATGGCTGAGAAATACTCCATTGTATAAATGTACCACGGGATCTTTATCCATTCATCTGCCAAAGGACATCCAGGTGGTTTCCATGTTCTTGCTATTGTAAGAAGTGCTGCAATGAACAATGAGGTACATGTGTCTCTTTCAATTTTGAGTTCCTCAGGGTATATGCCTAATAGTGAAACTGCTGGGTCGTATGGTGGCTGTGTTCCTAGTTTATTAAGGAATCTCCATCCTGTATTCCACAGTGGTTGTATCACTACATAAGGGAAACTGATTTTTTTTTTTTAAACTTGGTTATTACTGTTAATTTACTGCAACTGCACAGTGGTAGCTGATGAGCACACCTTGGGGTCACAGCCTCTGCTCGGGCTGGAAGTCAGCAGTTTTACAGCAGCACTGCTTCTGTACCAGTGCAAATGTTGACACAAAGAATTAAAGCAAATAATGTGTTAATATTACTGTGAGAATAACTCTGACCTCATGTACTACTTGAAAAGATCTCCTGGGGTTCCCCCAGGGCTCTGTGGCCCACTTAGACCAGAGACAGCTCAAGACCCAAGTTTAAGAAATAATGAGGGCTTCCTTGGTGGTCCAGTGGGTAAAGAGTCTACCTTGCAGTGCAAGGGTCGCTGGTTTGATCCCTGGCCCCGGAAGATCCCACGTGCTAGGAGCAGCTGGACTGGTGCGTCTAATTGCAAACCAGTGCTCTGGAGCACATGTGCCCAGACCAGTGCTCTGTAGCAAGAGAGGCCATTGCAATGGAAGGCCCACACAGGCCAAAGAATAAAGATGGATGAAAATAAATGAAGAACCAATAGAAGAGGCCAAAAAAAACACCAAAAAACCAAATAATGAAAGGACACTGGGTACCTCCTCCTAAAAGCTACTAGTGAACCATAAAAACACATGTCTCTCTAAGGTGATTTTACTTAATACGTGATTTGGAACAAAAGGATGCCAGTCCAATGCTGAAGGTGTGCTGGTTCCTGTGTGATCTTCCGCAACACAGGAATGTTATTAAAAAAAGATCAGGAGCAAGGTCTCTCACGATAAAAGGAATAGTTTTTGCAGTTAATTACTATGTTAAGAAAATATTATCTCATTTAAATTCCTTCCTCTAGTGTAAGAAATGGCTGCTCTAATGGCTGAACATTCCACGACATTTAACCGTCCGGGGAAGCTGCACATGTGTGAGTGAAAAGTCAGAGCTATTTTCCCCTGTATTCCACAGTGAGGTTGGTATAAAAAACTGCTGGGTCGTATGGTGGCTGTGTTCCTAGTTTATTAAGGAATCTCCATCCTGTATTCCACAGTGGTTGTATCACTACATAAGGGAAACTGATTTTTTTTTTTAAACTTGGTTATTACTGTTAATTTACTGCAACTGCACAGTGGTAGCTGATGAGCACACCTTGGGGTCACAGCCTCTGCTCGGGCTGGAAGTCAGCAGTTTTACAGCAGCACTGCTTCTGTACCAGTGCAAATGTTGACACAAAGAATTAAAGCAAATAATGTGTTAATATTACTGTGAGACTAACTCTGACCTCATGTACTACTTGAAAAGATCTCCTGGGGTTCCCCCAGGGCTCTGTGGCCCACTTAGACCAGAGACAGCTCAAGACCCAAGTTTAAGAAATAATGAGGGCTTCCTTGGTGGTCCAGTGGGTAAAGAGTCTACCTTGCAGTGCAAGGGTCGCTGGTTTGATCCCTGGCCCCGGAAGATCCCACGTGCTAGGAGCAGCTGGACTGGTGCGCCCTAATTGCAAACCAGTGCTCTGGAGCACATGTGCCCAGACCAGTGCTCTGTAGCAAGAGAGGCCATTGCAATGGAAGGCCCACACAGGCCAAAGAATAAAGATGGATGAAAATAAATGAAGAACCAATAGAAGAGGCCAAAAAAAACACCAAAAAACCAAATAATGAAAGGACACTGGGTACCTCCTCCTAAAAGCTACTAGTGAACCATAAAAACACATGTCTCTCTAAGGTGATTTTACTTAATACGTGATTTGGAACAAAAGGATGCCAGTCCAATGCTGAAGGTGTGCTGGTTCCTGTGTGATCTTCCGCAACACAGGAATGTTATTAAAAAAAAAAAAAGATCAGGAGCAAGGTCTCTCACGATAAAAGGAATAGTTTTTGCAGTTAATTACTATGTTAAGAAAATATTATCTCATTTAAATTCCTTCCTCTAGTGTAAGAAATGGCTGCTCTAATGGCTGAACATTCCACGACATTTAACCGTCCGGGGAAGCTGCACATGTGTGAGTGAAAAAGTCAGAGCTATTTTCCCCTGTATTTAAAAATCCGGGTGAAGAAACGACCTCTGGATCTTACATTTAATTCTGATGAAACTAGTCTCCATTCAGCGTATCTGCAGGCCTCAGCCCCATGGAGGAAGCAGCCTGAGCTCAGGTGTGTGTGAGGCTGCACAGACAGGCTGCCAGGGTCGGATGCAAATGTTAAGGGTGGCTTACCTGAGCCCAGATCTTTATTTGGAGTCTCATTGTTTATATTTATCCTCTGTGTATGCGGCTCCACAAGTTCTGAGCGACCTGGCATCCCTGTTGGTCCCAACAGCTCTCTTTTGCTTACTGAATGATTTTGCAAAGAAATAATTAAGAGTATACATGTGGTGCCAAAGCAAAAAATATGTGAAACACCTGTACTTCCAACACCCACCTGCAGTCCGATCCTGGACTTGGGAGTTTCTGCTCCACGAACTACTTTCCAACATTCTTGATAATGTCTGAAATTCCTTCCTCCCACAGTTGCTCTAACAGATCCTAAGAGTAAAGGCTAGTGAGACAGGAGCTGTGATCTTCAGGGCAGGGGAGGGGAAAGGATGGGAAAGAGGAGGAGTCTTGGAAGACGCACGGAGACTCATCCAGCTCCAAGTCTGGGGAGCTACGGCTGTTTTCTTTAGTCACTAAGTCACGTCCAACTCTTTTGGGACCTCCTGGACTACAGCCAGCCTTGGGGCCTATATCTGTTTTGTGCCCAGGAATTAGCTGCCGCAACCCTGGCCTAACTGGCCCTAGATTCCACTTCTCTACTCCTCAAAATATCTTTCCATCTGCTTTCTGGAATTAATACGTGATTTGGAACAAAAGGATGCCAGTCCAATGCTGAAGGTGTGCTGGTTCCTGTGTGATCTTCCGCAACACAGGAATGTTATTAAAAAAAAAAAAAGATCAGGAGCAAGGTCTCTCACGATAAAAGGAATAGTTTTTGCAGTTAATTACTATGTTAAGAAAATATTATCTCATTTAAATTCCTTCCTCTAGTGTAAGAAATGGCTGCTCTAATGGCTGAACATTCCACGACATTTAACCGTCCGGGGAAGCTGCACATGTGTGAGTGAAAAAGTCAGAGCTATTTTCCCCTGTATTTAAAAATCCGGGTGAAGAAACGACCTCTGGATCTTACATTTAATTCTGATGAAACTAGTCTCCATTCAGCGTATCTGCGAGGCCTCAGCCCCATGGAGGAAGCAGCCTGAGCTCAGGTGTGTGTGAGGCTGCACAGACAGGCTGCCAGGGTCGGATGCAAATGTTAAGGGTGGCTTACCTGAGCCCAGATCTTTATTTGGAGTCTCATTGTTTATATTTATCCTCTGTGTATGCGGCTCCACAAGTTCTGAGCGACCTGGCATCCCTGTTGGTCCCAACAGCTCTCTTTTGCTTACTGAATGATTTTGCAAAGAAATAATTAAGAGTATACATGTGGTGCCAAAGCAAAAAATATGTGAAACACCTGTACTTCCAACACCCACCTGCAGTCCGATCCTGGACTTGGGAGTTTCTGCTCCACGAACTACTTTCCAACATTCTTGATAATGTCTGAAATTCCTTCCTCCCACAGTTGCTCTAACAGATCCTAAGAGTAAAGGCTAGTGAGACAGGAGCTGTGATCTTCAGGGCAGGGGAGGGGAAAGGATGGGAAAGAGGAGGAGTCTTGGAAGACGCACGGAGACTCATCCAGCTCCAAGTCTGGGGAGCTACGGCTGTTTTCTTTAGTCACTAAGTCACGTCCAACTCTTTTGGGACCTCCTGGACTACAGCCAGCCTTGGGGCCTATATCTGTTTTGTGCCCAGGAATTAGCTGCCGCAACCCTGGCCTAACTGGCCCTAGATTCCACTTCTCTACTCCTCAAAATATCTTTCCATCTGCTTTCTGGAGTCTGAAATTCCACTAACATGGAAAAAACTGTTTCAGGTATGACTGCACTTATTGGACAAAGTACTGTGTATTCATCTGAAATGTCCAACTTCCTGAAGGCAGAAGGTGTTTGCAGACTCAGACCCTCACCTTTCCTATCTCCTAAGCTGTTTATTCCAAACCCTGATACAACTATACCCCGTTATGTGGTATTCTGCTTACCAGAAATATGCTACAGCAGCTATTAAAAAGCAAGACACAAATTCATAGTACATACCCAGAAGCACACAGTAATGGAATTCTGTTGGCAGAAGAGAGGCGGCTGGGAATATATATCAAATTAACTCTCCAGCTGTTCACATATCCCTGTGGCTACAGTAAGATGCAAATAGCTAATACTGGCATCTCTTTCCATGCCAGCCTAGAAACTCTGCTGTAATATAAAATTGTTGCTCTTAACTCCCCCGGCTCCTGGCTGCCTGTTATCAGGTATTCAGTTCTGCTCAAGGAGGAATCTAACACAGTTCCCTTTCGCTCTCTCCTTCTAGCTTAAGGCAGAGGTTCTAAAAGCTGCTGCTTCCCTCTCCCTCTCTTCTTCATGCTGTAATTAGCGCAAAGCAGGAAGGGCAAAATTATGGTTATCAACAGAAACAATCATGTGACAAGAATTTGTTTTACAGGCATTTCCACAAAGTAAAATTATGTTAGGCATATATAGCTATGCACCAGAGCAGACAAAGTCTGAATCTAAAACAATGGAAATACTAAAATATGCAAACAATTGAGGGGTTTTTTTGGGAAGACTCTTAAACTGATGCAAACTTCTAAATACATAAAAAAAAAGACCATTGATTCATATTATGTCCAAGTGCGGAAGTCTTTGAAAACCAGTGCTGATCCAACTGACTGAATCAGTTTATAGCAAAACATTTATGAATGAAAAGCAAATGTTCCACTGCTATAACTTTTGTTGGATATCACAACAATACAACTATCATAGGAGGACCAGAGAATTATAGTCATATAAAGTCATTCATCCTTTCTTTCAAACATTTATTTCTCAGTTATTGCTATTTTCTTCTGCATCAAGAACTGAATGAGGTACTAAGGATTTAAAACACTAAGAAAGAGGAGTTGACAGTACAATTTCCCATCACTCTAACCCAAATCATACCAAGTATGTGAATAAAATGTTCCTTGGAATCCTGAAACACAGGAAAAGATACAGTAAGGAAAGGATAATTTCCTTTCTGATAATGGGAAGCTGGTGGGGACACAGAATAATTAACAGAAGATAAGCAATTATGTCTAGAAACAAGGAATTCATGAAAGAAGATGAGGAGGAGAGATCGGAGCTGCAGAACAGAACTCTATTTCAAAATCCTGCCTGAAGTCAAGACTGTCTACTCTCAACTGAATGTGGAAAAGCAGACAGCCCAGAGGTCTGCCTTCATGGAGAGGCCCCAGTAGGCATCACCACCTTACTTCTGTCATCACAGTGACTTTGTGTAAGTCACTTAGCCCTCTTGGTTCCAATTTACTTCATCACTAAAATGGAAGCAGAATGGATCATCTATGAGGTCCCTAATTCATCCTTATGTTTCCTTGATTCTGGCATCTTTGTTGAAATTGTACAATTCAACGTACTGGGCACAGTGTCAGAGAACCCCATGCTTATGGTGGTCATAATTTAAATTTGAAATAAGTTTCAATTTATCAGACCCATTTAAAGTCTGGAGACCAATCACTGTGCATAGTAAGGCAAGCCAAGGGTGCTATTAATATAACAAATACCACTTTGCAGCATCTCTCTAGCATATCCAGTCCTAGAGGATTTACTGGCTGAGTTCTCAACAGATTAAAACATGATTTTTTTTTTTTTAAGATTTATTTATTTATTTCTGGGGGGAGGGTGGGGCGGGGAGGGAGAAGAGCAGGCGGGCTACTTCTATTGGTCTTTCATTTGTCTATTTTCATCCATCCTTGTTCCTTGGCCCATGTGGGCATCCCATCGTGGTGGCCTCTGTTGTCGCAGAGCACCGGCTCTGGGCGCATGCGCTCCAGAGCTCCGGCTCGGTAATTGGACACATCGGTCCAGCCACTCCGCGGCACGTGGGATCTTCCCAGGCCAGGGATCGAACTGGCGCCCCTTGCACTGCAAGGTGGTGTCCTTACCCACTGGACCACCAGGGAAGCCCAGATTAAAACATGATTGGCCTTGAATTGATAACTACTAACGTACTGTGGCATTACACATTTGCCTCAACTTCTGGATACATCTGAAAACTTCTATGATAAAAAAAATTTTTTTTTTTGAAAACAGGAGTAGATTATGGGAAAATCAAATATTTAAAATGAAGAACAATATAAATGTCCCATATCAACACTGGCAGGTAAGACAGTGTTTGAAGGGAAATTTCACAGAGAATAAGGTGGAAATAAAAGAGAGCTAAGCAACTGAAATTAGAAAAACAGCAACAAAACAAATACAAAGAAACAAAGACAATAAATATATGGAGAAAAATCATTGTAATAGCAACAGGAGTGACTAACGTAACAAAAAATAATTCTTCCAAAAGATTATTAAAGATATCTCATAAAAGGCTTATGAATACAGCCCTATATATGTATGTTCCCTTACCCAAGTAGGTACTTGTATGTATATTAATACCTTTTTCAATTGGTTTCTATTCAGTGTTTTTACCAGGAAGTTACTCAATGGCAGACATTAAATGCCTACATTTTTGAAATTTTTTAAATGAAAACAAGATACTTGATTGCTCATGGAAACTCTTCCCTAGCTACAACTACTTTGACTGAACCCAACTGTGTAGAACTCATCCCCCTGCATTTCCTCTGCTTTGAGATTGAATCTCAGTATTTTAAAAGGAAGCCCTCAGGCCTTCTCCACTAGCCCGTCCTTGTTTGTGCCGTGTTAGAGTGGCCTTCTGTTCAGGCACATGTCAATATTAAGCCACACAGTCATCTCTGAGCATTAATGTCCACTGAACCATGGAACTCCTTGCTTCAAAGACTATTGGTACTGTTACCAAATGAACTGCTGCTTACAAATTAATACATCTTAGGTGAGAGAAAAGTTATCTTGGAGAAGTATCTAATTCTTTCCCATTTCCTCTCTTCATCTCAATTCTCCACAAATTATCCTTTAAGCCAGATAAGCCATCCCTTGGGTACCAGGCTCACAGTGTTTTATTCTCTTACAGGACCACTTCAGTGTAAATAACACCCAGTGAAGGCATTATCAGAACAGTCCTATCAAAACTTCTTAAGGATATGGAGTTAAGAAGCAAGAGTCTCCAAGGACATCCAACATCTGGCTGTTTGAGTGTCTGGCACAGAACACAAAGTCTGTTTAGAGTTGAGCCCACACCATCTCATCACTATCATTCCTCCCACTCTTCCCTACTCACTCCTACAATACGCTGTAATGACCTGCTTCCAAAGGACCCCTTCTGTTCATGACCCCTGGCTTTGCAAAGCCCTTTTCTCTGGTTGCTGCTGCTAAGTTGCTTCAGTCATGTCCAACTCTTTGTGACTCTATGGACTGCAGTCCACCAGGTTCCTCTGTCCATGAGATTCTCCAGGCAAGAATACTGGAGTGGGTTACCATGCCCTTCTCCAGGGGATCTTCCCAACCCAGGGACAGAACCCAGGTCTCTTTTGTCTCCTGCAATGGCAAGCAAGTTCTTTACCACTGTGCCTCCTGAGCAGCTTTCTCCTGGCTAGAAAGCTGCTTCTCTTTACCTGTTTTGATAGCCTATTTTAAACTTTTAATACCTTCTCCAGGTTTCATCCGCTCTATAGGGACTATATCAAGAATTATCTCCTCTGTAGGAGTTCTATTATATATTCATTAAAATTATTTCACTTATGGGAGCATAATGAAATTGCTCATCCCATCTTCACCAGAAAAAGTGGGTTCTTTTTATCGCTGGGCTGTATCATGGGGCTTGCAAGTAGTAACTTAGCACAATAAATATTTGCAGAAGGAATAAACAGGAACAGGAGGACTTGAGTTTCAGCAAAGTAAACTGAATCTTTTAAGTGCCAAACTTTTTTGGAAAGGAAGTGTGGTGGTAGGAAGAAAGATAGTTATTCAGAAATAACTGAGAAACATCTTTTGATCCTGGTTTTCCTTCTTGTGAAATATTACTACTAACTCAAGTGTTCTTTCAGCCTCAACATTTTATTACCCAACACTCACACATATCAATAAATAATTATGAGGTGTCGAATGGGTAAACCAATGTAATATTCCTCAACCAATGTTGGATAAATAATAACTTAAACAATAAACTCTGTTATCTCTCTTTCTACCACTTTTGTCTATCGTGACCATAATTATATAATGTGACACAAGTTAATGCTTCCAGTCAGAAAGGTACTTGTGGATATGAATAATAGAGAGTGCCACTTTATAAATATTAATGTATTCTCCAGCCTAAAGTCTGTTAAATCAAATGATCAAACAGAAGACTAGATAGGCGACTGTCATTTTTACTTGACTGTACTCATCCAAAAGTATAAACCACAACAGGGAAAAGAAGAAATGTGACCAGAATTTCAAACAACAAGAACATCAAAATGAGCAAGTCATTCTGAAAATAAGCACTTTCAGGGCTATGGGTGTGTTAGTTCTCTCAGTAGTGTCCGAGTCTTTGTGATCCCATGGACTGTAGCCCACCAGGCACAGTCCGTGGAATCCTCCAGGCAAGAATACTGGAGTAGGTTGCCATTCCCCTCTCCAGGGGATCGTCCCAACTCAGGGATTGAACTCGGGTCTCCTGCATTGCAAGCAGCTTCTCTGCCGTCTGAACCACCAGGGAGCCTCTTTGAGGGACATACATTTTTCATTCTACTGAACAGTTAGCACAGATAATGAAGCAAGTTTCACAACATGTTCTACCCCTCCCCACCCAGTCATATCTTTTGATAATGGCTAGCATTTCCTGAGTCAAGGATCTTACTAAGTGCATCCTGTGGATTTCCACACAAGCAGGCAATAGGAGGAACTGAAGAAACAGGGAAGTGAGGTGGTCAAGGGCTGGACAAAATGTCAAGTCCAAGAGAATCTGAGCACCGTGGGGGAATAAAAGGGAGCAACACTGCTCTTCTTCCACTGGAGAAGCCCATCCTGAGTGAATACGAAGGTCACCACCCAAGGGGCCAGCAGAGCCTCTGACACTTTCTCAGCCAAGACAGTGGAGTTGCTAGAGCACCTTCCGAAAACCCAACATATGAACACGATCTCATCTATCATCCCGGAAACAAGGGTTTCCTTGCGAAAGCAACAATGCCTCCACATAAAGCAATACTCCTGAGGCTCAAGCAACGATTTCTAAGAGGTGTAATGATCCGTAAGTAGCATTAAGGAATCTTTTCAGGATAATGAATTAGTGAAACAAGTTAGCAATCGTTTTGAAAGAAATGTCTTTATAAATTAACTTGGGCACTGCTGTGAACCTCAGCTTAGCAATTTATCTGAATTCTTCAAAGCAAACCAGGCAGAAGACAGTAAGTGAAAGAGTGATCACCTTTAATTCCAACAATTATATTTCTATGCCCCCCAAAGCTACAAAGAAATATCATCCCTAAATATCACCCCAATCCCTTTGAAATTGTCTGTGAAGCAAATCATTTTACTTGACTGTACTCATCCAAAAGTATAAACCACAACAGGGAAAAGAAGAAATGTGACCAGAATTTCAAACAACAAGAACATCAAAATGAGCAAGTCATTCTGAAAATAAGCACTTTCAGGGCTATGGGTGTGTTAGTTCTCTCAGTAGTGTCCGAGTCTTTGTGATCCCATGGACTGTAGCCCACCAGGCACAGTCCGTGGAATCCTCCAGGCAAGAATACTGGAGTAGGTTGCCATTCCCCTCTCCAGGGGATCGTCCCAACTCAGGGATTGAACTCGGGTCTCCTGCATTGCAAGCAGCTTCTCTGCCGCTGAACCACCAGGGAGCCTCTTTGAGGGACATACATTTTTCATTCTACTGAACAGTTAGCACAGATAATGAAGCAAGTTTCACAACATGTTCTACCCCTCCCCACCCAGTCATATCTTTTGATAATGGCTAGCATTTCCTGAGTCAAGGATCTTACTAAGTGCATCCTGTGGATTTCCACACAAGCAGGCAATAGGAGGAACTGAAGAAACAGGGAAGTGAGGTGGTCAAGGGCTGGACAAAATGTCAAGTCCAAGAGAATCTGAGCACCGTGGGGGAATAAAAGGGAGCAACACTGCTCTTCTTCCACTGGAGAAGCCCATCCTGAGTGAATACGAAGGTCACCACCCAAGGGGCCAGCAGAGCCTCTGACACTTTCTCAGCCAAGACAGTGGAGTTGCTAGAGCACCTTCCGAAAACCCAACATATGAACACGATCTCATCTATCATCCCGGAAACAAGGGTTTCCTTGCGAAAGCAACAATGCCTCCACATAAAGCAATACTCCTGAGGCTCAAGCAACGATTTCTAAGAGGTGTAATGATCCGTAAGTAGCATTAAGGAATCTTTTCAGGATAATGAATTAGTGAAACAAGTTAGCAATCGTTTTGAAAGAAATGTCTTTATAAATTAACTTGGGCACTGCTGTGAACCTCAGCTTAGCAATTTATCTGAATTCTTCAAAGCAAACCAGGCAGAAGACAGTAAGTGAAAGAGTGATCACCTTTAATTCCAACAATTATATTTCTAACTGATCCTTATCACCAACTCCAATACTGTTCTACAAAGAAATATCATCCCTAAATATCACGCCCCCAATCCCAAACCTTTGAAATTGTCTGTGAAGCAAGTTCATCTCTCTGTGTGATCTTATTCATCCACACACTCCATGGATCTCCTACTACCTGTCCTGGCAAAAAAGCACAATTTGCAGGTAACAGTCAAAACCTTCTTTTTAAATGTACCCAGTTCCACTGTAAGTGAAACTTTGAGATTTTTTTTTCTAACAACAACAAAAAAAATCATTAAAGTCCACATTGCTGCTGAATGTTTATATGAGAAGAAGTATTAGAAATTAGAAATGAGAATCAGAGAAGTCCCTGGTGGTCCAGTGGTGAGGGCCTGGCACTTTCACTACAGGAGCCTGCGTTCAATGCCTGGTTGGGGAACTAAGGTCCCACAAGCTGGGAAGTGTGGCGAAAAAAAAAAAGAAAAAGAAAATCAGAGTGACAACCGTGATCTATTAAGAAACCTCACATCACACAGGGCCCGTCTGACACATGGCCTCTTAAAGGCATCAAGTTTTTGTGATTCATCCTGGAACCCTCCTCCTAGAAGCAAACACAGATAAAGGGACAATGAGAAATGGGATTCTTGCACTTCCCTTGTGGTCCAGTGGTTAAGACTCTGCACTTTCAGTGCAGGGAGCATGGGTCCGATCCCTGATAGGGGAACTAAGATCCCACATGCTGGTGGAAGGGGGAGGACTCTTGCCTTAGGATATGTCAAGAAATGAACATTAATCACTTGGGAGGTCTATGATTTATACAGCAATGATTTTATTCCTAAGATTCATGTGAAATACACCATTCAAGCAAATATAATTTTGGGCTTCCCTGATGGTCCAGTAGGTAAAGGATACTGCCTTGCAGTGCAAGGAGCACTGGTTCAATCCCTGGCCTGGGAAGATCCCATGTGCCACGGAGTGGCTGGACCGGTGTGTCCAGTTAAGAGCCAGTTCTCTGGAGCATATGTGCCCAGAGCCAGTGCTCTGCAACGAGAGAGGCCACTGCAATGGGAGGCCCACACAGGCTGAGGATGGATGAAGATAAATAAATAGAAAATCAGTAAGGCCAAAAATTAAAAAAAAAAAAGACTAAGCAATTTTAAGAACATGTTTGAAAAATATACTTGCACATTTCCCTCTTCAAGGGAGGTAACTGACCAGACCGTGAGCAAAAGGGTTTGGAGGCTGGGGAGGGTCCTTCACTGACAGAAAACAGAAAGGAACAGCTATGTGCCAATCAACCTCACACCTGGACAAGCAGCCTCCCAGTTTACAAACTCCATCGCACAAAGGGCAAGCGTGCTTAAAAAAAAAAAAGTTCCGAGGTCTCCAAACGAGATGGAGGCTCCTTCTTCAGAAGGGTCTTTCCCACCTTGTGACGTATTTGGTTTCTGCAGTGAGAACGCATCCAGCCTGTACAGGAACTGGAACACCTTCTCTCCATACACCCCCCTCAGGTCCGCCGTCTGCTACAAGTCTCCTCTGCATTCTGGTCTGCTCCTCCCTTCTCCCCCCTCAAGCCCTCTCTTTCTGGGCCCAAGTGCTCTGGCAGCGCAGCCCTGACCCAGGTCTGAGGAAGCCTGCTGGCTCAGTGTGCCAGCCCGGTGCCCCCGCCACCTGCTCCCCCATGTTGGGAAGCTGGCTGGGCAGACGTGGGGAGGTGACACCGGCCAGCACTTCCTTTCCCTCCGTCCCACCCCAAGGCCAAGGGGCAGTCTCCCTCCCCTTGCTGGAGTCCTTCCTGTTTCCCAGGCCAGGTCCATCCAGGACACTCACTGCCAGGGGTCAGAGGGCCACATTCCAGTGGCTTCACACCCCACAGGGAGGGCTGGCATTCCTGCATGGGGGGTAGGGTGGGGCCGGGCGGCAGGCAGGGAGCAAACCGTTCAGCAGAGAATGACTTGGCCACCGTGTCCACTACTCTGAGACCAAGGTCAAGGGGTGTGAACAAGGCGGGGGCAACAGGGGTCCCACGGTTCCCTCGAGGGTGGGCAAGAAGGAGCCCCTCAACCTTGCTGGACATGGAAAGAGGAGGCAGGTGCAGCAGAAACTGTAAAACGCATTGAGAGAACATCATGATCTGGGCCTCGGTCCCTTCATCTGTAAAACGAGCAGGCTGGCCTAGAGACGCTTTTCCAAGGGCCCTTCCAACGCGTAATTCTGACCCCTGCTACAGCAAGGCCCACACAGGCTGAGGATGGATGAAGATAAATAAATAGAAAATCAGTAAGGCCAAAAATTAAAAAAAAAAAAGACTAAGCAATTTTAAGAACATGTTTGAAAAATATACTTGCACATTTCCCTCTTCAAGGGAGGTAACTGACCAGACCGTGAGCAAAAGGGTTTGGAGGCTGGGGAGGGTCCTTCACTGACAGAAAACAGAAAGGAACAGCTATGTGCCAATCAACCTCACACCTGGACAAGCAGCCTCCCAGTTTACAAACTCCATCGCACAAAGGGCAAGCGTGCTTAAAAAAAAAAAAGTTCCGAGGTCTCCAAACGAGATGGAGGCTCCTTCTTCAGAAGGGTCTTTCCCACCTTGTGACGTATTTGGTTTCTGCAGTGAGAACGCATCCAGCCTGTACAGGAACTGGAACACCTTCTCTCCATACACCCCCCTCAGGTCCGCCGTCTGCTACAAGTCTCCTCTGCATTCTGGTCTGCTCCTCCCTTCTCCCCCCTCAAGCCCGCGCTTTCTGGGCCCAAGTGCTCTGGCAGCGCAGCCCTGACCCAGGTCTGAGGAAGCCTGCTGGCTCAGTGTGCCAGCCCGGTGCCCCCGCCACCTGCTCCCCCATGTTGGGAAGCTGGCTGGGCAGACGTGGGGAGGTGACACCGGCCAGCACTTCCTTTCCCTCCGTCCCACCCCAAGGCCAAGGGGCAGTCTCCCTCCCCTTGCTGGAGTCCTTCCTGTTTCCCAGGCCAGGTCCATCCAGGACACTCACTGCCAGGGGTCAGAGGGCCACATTCCAGTGGCTTCACACCCCACAGGGAGGGCTGGCATTCCTGCATGGGGGGTAGGGTGGGGCCGGGCGGCAGGCAGGGAGCAAACCGTTCAGCAGAGAATGACTTGGCCACCGTGTCCACTACTCTGAGACCAAGGTCAAGGGGTGTGAACAAGGCGGGGGCAACAGGGGTCCCACGGTTCCCTCGAGGGTGGGCAAGAAGGAGCCCCTCAACCTTGCTGGACATGGAAAGAGGAGGCAGGTGCAGCAGAAACTGTAAAACGCATTGAGAGAACATCATGATCTGGGCCTCGGTCCCTTCATCTGTAAAACGAGCAGGCTGGCCTAGAGACGCTTTTCCAAGGGCCCTTCCAACCGCGTAATTCTGACCCCTGCTACAGCAATGGTTCTCTGGCCTCAGACATTTTCAAGGTCTGATGTACTTACAGCTACAAATAGAATGCTCTCCCCACTTAGAAGGCAACCAAACCTCTTTAACCTCCAAAGCAGAATTCTCATCTGGCAATACTGGATTCCTCTGTCTCCAGCTCAGCATCTCCCAGAGTCTCTCAGTGTCTTTCTTGTGACCTCTGGGCCCCTCAGGATTTAGCTCAAGCCCTGGCTTCTCAAAGGCTTCCCAACTTCTGCTGCTTGTAGAGCCCGCAAAAATCCAAGTTCCAAGAGAAACCAGGCTCCTGGATATGCATCCACTGAGGTCACCATCTGCATCCAAGGCCACAATGTGCTGGGACTTGACAACTCAGGCTCCACCGGACCTGGAGGGGTGGGGGGCACTGAGAAACCTGGTGCCCACTGCCAAGGCCCTCAAACACAGAAGTTCCACTCTATTGTAATCAGAGCCAAGGAGGAATGAGGAGCTGGGAGCCCAATACAATCCCTGTATGGACAGATGAATAAGTTGACTCCAGTATGGGCCTGCGACCTTCTAACCCTTCCCAAGACAGTCAAGGTGACTTCCTCTCCTGGAGGCTGGGGGCACAGGCTGGCACTCGGCCTCCTTGCAACAGGAGTCAGCCTGCTTGTCAGCTACCTGAGTGATGGGAGCAGAACTTGGGAGGGAAAGAAACAAAGATACGTGGAGGGGAAATAAATGGAGAAGAACCCACTGAGGGCCGCCACTCACAAGACAAAGCCACCCCCAGCTTTTGTTCTGCCTCTCTAACACGTTCCATGGAAAACACACTCCCACGTGGTCAAAATCCACCAACACAACTTCAACCAAATGACTGTCTACCTTTCCCCTTTTCTGAAACTAACCAGTTTCTAACAAATCCCTATGAGTACAGTTTGACAGCAAAGATGCAGTCTGTGAACAAGATGATACAAACTATCTTTTGAAAAGGTATCCTAATATAGAGGTATCCCTCACTCTAAGCAAAAAAAAACAAAAAACAAAAAACCAGAATCCCTGATCAATTATCACTTCCTTTTGGTTGAGCCAGGATTCAACAGAGAACACTCCCTTTATTTACCAAGACCCAAACACTAGTTGAGAGAATACGCATTCTGTGTGGTCAATCAGCTGGAACTAACTAGAGTCCGGACTTTCCCCCCCACGAAGGCACTACCTTTCATAGGAAAACAGTTCAGAGCTCTACTTAGTACCAGCTGCATGCGTCCACAAGGCAAGCGACTCTCCCTGTGCCGCCGGGGCTGACGCCCGCACACACGCCCAGGGCAGAGCCTCGGCACGAGCAGTCAGATGGCCCACAGAGTGGGCCCTAGGAAGTGCATCCTTTCATGACGAGCAGGTTTTAAATGCGTGGCTTCAACGTAGGCGAGAGAGACCGAGAAAAAGGGATGGTGATCATACACTCCCATTCTCTTTACAAAACTATGAATCCAGATGATGATTCGCCTGTGAAATAAGCTTGCCACATAAGAACCACACCGCATGCACGTACGTGAAAATAAATTTATTTTTTTTTAAGTAGGGTACCAGAGGAGGATTTAACAGTTAAAAAAAATTTCTTTTTGGAATACAATGAGACATTAAAAAAAAGAAGAAGAAGAGGGACTGGGAGCCCAATACAATCCCTGTATGGACAGATGAATAAGTTGACTCCATCTCGAAGACAGTCAAGGTGACTTCCTCTCCTGGAGGCTGGGGGCACAGGCTGGCACTCGGCCTCCTTGCAACAGGAGTCAGCCTGCTTGTCAGCTACCTGAGTGATGGGAGCAGAACTTGGGAGGGAAAGAAACAAAGATACGTGGAGGGGAAATAAATGGAGAAGAACCCACTGAGGGCCGCCACTCACAAGACAAAGCCACCCCCAGCTTTTGTTCTGCCTCTCTAACACGTTCCATGGAAAACACACTCCCACGTGGTCAAAATCCACCAACACAACTTCAACCAAATGACTGTCTACCTTTCCCCTTTTCTGAAACTAACCAGTTTCTAACAAATCCCTATGAGTACAGTTTGACAGCAAAGATGCAGTCTGTGAACAAGATGATACAAACTATCTTTTGAAAAGGTATCCTAATATAGAGGTATCCCTCACTCTAAGCAAAAAAAAACAAAAAACAAAAAACCAGAATCCCTGATCAATTATCACTTCCTTTTGGTTGAGCCAGGATTCAACAGAGAACACTCCCTTTATTTACCAAGACCCAAACACTAGTTGAGAGAATACGCATTCTGTGTGGTCAATCAGCTGGAACTAACTAGAGTCCGGACTTTCCCCCCCACGAAGGCACTACCTTTCATAGGAAAACAGTTCAGAGCTCTACTTAGTACCAGCTGCATGCGTCCACAAGGCAAGCGACTCTCCCTGTGCCGCCGGGGCTGACGCCCGCACACACGCCCAGGGCAGAGCCTCGGCACGAGCAGTCAGATGGCCCACAGAGTGGGCCCTAGGAAGTGCATCCTTTCATGACGAGCAGGTTTTAAATGCGTGGCTTCAACGTAGGCGAGAGAGACCGAGAAAAAGGGATGGTGATCATACACTCCCATTCTCTTTACAAAACTATGAATCCAGATGATGATTCGCCTGTGAAATAAGCTTGCCACATAAGAACCACACCGCATGCACGTACGTGAAAATAAATTTATTTTTTTTTAAGTAGGGTACCAGAGGAGGATTTAACAGTTAAAAAAAATTTCTTTTTGGAATACAATGAGACATTAAAAAAAAAAAGAAGAAGAAGAGGGGACCTTGATTAAACATGACAACAGACAACCGAAATGGCATTTTAAAAGGCAGGGCAAGCTGTTCTGCTTGAATGAGTATGTGTGTCTGTTCCAAGCTCTTCCAATTTCTCCATAAAGAAGAAGGATTATTGCAAGCTTGTTGCATAAATGGTTTTTTGAATCTATAAATATTTTTAGAATGAAAAGGAGCACTTACAAACCACTGACAAAGGACTTCAGGATCGTGTTCTTGTCACATTTGTGGATATGATTGGTATTTTGAAATCATCTTTTCCAAACTGTGATTTCCAGGTCCTGGGTCAAAAACTCTTGTCCTGGGCTTTCCCTGGTGGTCCAGTGGGTGCGGACACCGCCTTGCAGTGCAGGGGGCACCGGTTCGATCCCTGGCCTGGGAAGATCCCACGTGCCGCGGAGCGGCTGGACCGATGTGTCCAATTACCGAGCCGGAGCTCTGGAGCGCATGCACCCAGAGCCGGTGCTCTGCGACAACAGAGGCCACCGCGATGGGAGGCCCACATGGGCCAAAGAAAAAAAAAAGAGACGGATGAAAATGGACAAATGAAAGACCAACAGAAGTGGCCCGCCGCTCCCTCCCTCTCCAACCCGCCCCCCCCCCAAAAATACAAAATAAATCTTTAAAAAAAAAAAAAAAAACCTCTTGTCCTTGGGATCACTGTCCCCGCTAAGAGAACACAAGGATATATATTCTTCAGTTCTCACTACAGGAAATACTATCAGCATAAATTTTTTAAACCAACTTTAACTTAAAAACAGTGAAGCGACTCTCTGTGCCGCCGGGGCTGACGCCCGCACACACGCCCAGGGCAGAGCCTCGTGGGGCTTGCAACATTTTAAGCTTGGCGAGAGAGACCGAGAAAAGGGATGGTGATCATACACTCCCATTCTCTTTACAAAACTATGAATCCAGATGATGATTCGCCTGTGAAATAAGCTTGCCACATAAGAACCACACCGCATGCACGTACGTGAAAATAAATTTATTTTTTTTTAAGTAGGGTACCAGAGGAGGATTTAACAGTTAAAAAAAATTTCTTTTTGGAATACAATGAGACATTAAAAAAAAAAAGAAGAAGAAGAGGGGACCTTGATTAAACATGACAACAGACAACCGAAATGGCATTTTAAAAGGCAGGGCAAGCTGTTCTGCTTGAATGAGTATGTGTGTCTGTTCCAAGCTCTTCCAATTTCTCCATAAAGAAGAAGGATTATTGCAAGCTTGTTGCATAAATGGTTTTTTGAATCTATAAATATTTTTAGAATGAAAAGGAGCACTTACAAACCACTGACAAAGGACTTCAGGATCGTGTTCTTGTCACATTTGTGGATATGATTGGTATTTTGAAATCATCTTTTCCAAACTGTGATTTCCAGGTCCTGGGTCAAAAACTCTTGTCCTGGGCTTTCCCTGGTGGTCCAGTGGGTGCGGACACCGCCTTGCAGTGCAGGGGGCACCGGTTCGATCCCTGGCCTGGGAAGATCCCACGTGCCGCGGAGCGGCTGGACCGATGTGTCCAATTACCGAGCCGGAGCTCTGGAGCGCATGCACCCAGAGCCGGTGCTCTGCGACAACAGAGGCCACCGCGATGGGAGGCCCACATGGGCCAAAGAAAAAAAAAAGAGACGGATGAAAATGGACAAATGAAAGACCAACAGAAGTGGCCCGCCCGCTCCCCTCCCTCCCCAACCCGACCCCCGCCCAAAAATACAAAATAAATCTTTAAAAAAAAAAAAAAAAACCTCTTGTCCTTGGGATCACTGTCCCCGCTAAGAGAACACAAGGATATATATTCTTCAGTTCTCACTACAGGAAATACTATCAGCATAAATTTTTTAAACCAACTTTAACTTAAAAAACAGTGACTCACCTCTTTCTGTTAGAGCGCTGATCTTCATCCTGGTTCAGCCAAGCGACCTCATCAGAGATGAGTGATGGTGCCCTTCACCCCGTCACCCCACCATCTCATCGAGCCTTTCTGGGGACCATTTGTTCCTCTCGTAGTAGATGAGCAGTAACCCTGAGAAAAGCCCTCAATCCAATACCCCAACAGCAAGACAGAAACACCCATATCTGGGAGCAACTGCCTAGGGGGATAATCATAAACAAAAGCTCCTGAAAAGCCCCTTCCAGGCACTGGTGTGATGTAAGGTAGAGAAGAATGTTCCATGATTTACTTATTAACTGAAAACATTATTTACTGGGCAACTGCCCCTTTCATGGCCCCACACTAGACGCTGAGTGGCCTACAAAGAAGCAAGAACCTATTCAATGAAAGAGCACCTTGCTACATCGCCACCTTAAAAGCAAACATAAGTTAAAATGCACAGTGAACCCATAAAGAGAGAGCAGAGCCGTGTTTCAATATAGCCATCAAGTATGCTGGAGTCTGAAACCTTCCAATAACAATGTTTACTGGAAATAAATCACCTGATTAAGCTGTTATGCCCTTTCAAAATTACCTTGGGAGCCTGTAAACAGGAAATCAAACTTCTGACATACTGAGTATGTTAGGTCTGATGAACAATCATAGGCACATGGTTACTGATAACGAATCTGAAACATTCTACTGCCCTATCCCTAAGCAGAGAATAAATGCCTCCATGCCTACAATGTTTCATGGCGACCAAATATTACTACTTTTGTGGCAAGAGAGGAGGAAATCATTTTTCTATCTTCTGAATGTTACAACCATTCAATAAAATCTGTAATGAGTACCTACTATGTATAAACCACAGCATTCTTTAAGATAATGACAACTAACATTTAGCACACATTTAACTGTGTCCAAGTCTTCCCTGGCAGTGCAGATGGTAAAGCATCTGCCTGCAATGCGGAGACCCGGTTTGATCTCTGGGTCGGGAAGATCCTCTGGAGAAGGAAATGGCTACCCACTCCAGGATTCTTGCCTGGGAAATTCCATGGATAGAGGAGCCTGGCAGACTACAGTTCACAGGGTCGCAGCGTCAGACACGACTGAGCAACTAACACTTCACACACTGCATAAGCCACTCTTCAAGTGCTTTGAGTCATTTCAGCTCTTTCTCATACAACCCTATGGATTCCTCATAACATTCCTTCTTTACAGATGGAAACTGCATACAGAGGTCAAGTGGCTTAGCCAGTGGGAGCAAGGCCCTGGGCGGGATTCTGACCTGATTTTAGAGCCAGGACACTCGGTCTCTCCAAAATGTTGTTTTCCTTTAGGAACTTCTTATCTTCTCCTAAGGAAGTCACTTCCTTTGGGCAGTCTTGAGGAATGCAACCCTAAAACAACCTGGCAATGCCTGCTAGCCCTTCAGGCAGGTAAAATGTCCCAAGTCTAGGGTGATTCACGGTCTGGCAAGAAGTGACAGTGCCGAAGAGGCAGGGCCAATACTGGGAGCCAGGCCAGTGCCACCAGTGAAGGCAGGCAAATTGCCCCAAGATGAGGAGAGGGCTGTGGTTGGGCTGGCCGGGCGGTGTCCCCAAGCTCCTGACAGCAGAGAGCACCTGTGTGCAAGGCTGGAGCTGACCCAATGCAGGCGTCGGACAGGAGCCTGCCTGAACCCTCACTGGGGGACGTAGGGGAAAAGGGTGCAGAGCTGCACTGGGGGAAGCAGTGACCACAATGAGACCAGAGACTTTGGGGGAGCGCAGGGGCTCAGAGCTGCTGCCCTTGCTCTGCTCTGAGTGCCCTGTGCATGGTGATACATACACAGAGACACCCGGAGCCAGGAAGCTTCACACACACACACCGCCCCCACGCCTGCCCCCAATGCAATACATGGATGTTTAGTGTTCATTATTTAAAAATAAAAAAGTCTTGGGCTTCCCTGATGGTCCAGTGGGTAAGGACACCAACTTGCAGTGCAAGGAGCGCTAGTTTGATCCCTGGCCTGGGAAGATCCCACATGCCGCGGAGCAGCTGGACCGATGTGTCCAGCTACCAAGCTGGAGCTCTGGAGCGCATGTGCCCAGAGCCGGTGCTCTTTGACAACAGAGGCTGCTGCGATGGAAGGCCCACAGGGGCCAAAGAACAAAGATGGATGAAGATGGATAAATAAAAGACCAATAGAAGTGGCCAATAAATAAATAACTCTTATAGCAGATTGGGAAGTTATTTCACTCCAACTGCAAGAAGAAAGGGAACAGACTGGCCATGACTGGTGCCCTGGGAGAGATTTGAGACACCCTTCCCAAGGACACTGAACATCCTTCCTTGGAAGCACCAACTCTCTGAGAGGTAAAAGCATGAAGCAGCTAGAAACAGATCCGACTGTAAACAAATCCACCCAGTGCTGACCCCCTGGCGAGAACCCTGGAGGCTACCTTGCAGGCTACCACCTTCCATGACTGTTCCCACAGCCTCACATCTCAACAGCCAGAAATAAACCCAGGGCTCTCAAACCCAAATCTTTCTTCCTCCCACACACCCAAGCTGGCCAAGCTACAGGAGGTCTCTATGAGCAGAGAAACACAGCCCAGTGACACTGGGCTAGCATTCGGGCGCTGCTGGAACATTCCTCAGAACACAGAGGCTTACTCTCTACCATAGGACAAGGAACACATGTCAGTCTCATTATCCACTGATTTAAACATTTGTAATCATGTTGTTGGGAAGCTTCTGGAAAGAACTCATAAGCCGTTTGGGTTGATAATAAAGATCAACTGATTGATGATTAACTGTTAAGCACTGGAGACAATCTATTTTTCTCACCTTCAAATAAAGTTTTATAAATTGATTACAACAGGAGCTACTGGCACGCCCCGCCCTCCATTCCTCAGCTTTTTCCAGAGCCGTCAGCTTCCAAAGTGTTAGAAAAGTTACCAGCTTTCCCACACCTCTTTATATTCATCCTAGAGACACGATTTCAGCATGCATATTTTGGTGGTGGTAGCAGGTGTCAAGTATTTTCTTATTATTGGTGAATGCAAGAATCTATTAAACTTCGTGCTTTAATTTTGAAAAAGTCTTTACACACTTGTTGACTTTAATGTTACCGTCCCGTAAGAGAACTAAAATTTCACAAATATCCAAGATTAAATGACTAAATTTGAGGTGATTTCATCTTCCCAAGTACTTCTGCAAAACACAATGTGCTCTTATTTTAAATCAATATGCCAATACAAAAAGTATTTGTTAAATTCTACCTGTGCCGCTCGCTTTGCTCTGTGCCTTGGCTTAAAAACATGGATGAAGATGGATAAATAAAAGACCAATAGAAGTGGCCAATAAATAAATAACTCTTATAGCAGATTGGGAAGTTATTTCACTCCAACTGCAAGAAGAAAGGGAACAGACTGGCCATGACTGGTGCCCTGGGAGAGATTTGAGACACCCTTCCCAAGGACACTGAACATCCTTCCTTGGAAGCACCAACTCTCTGAGAGGTAAAAGCATGAAGCAGCTAGAAACAGATCCGACTGTAAACAAATCCACCCAGTGCTGACCCCCTGGCGAGAACCCTGGAGGCTACCTTGCAGGCTACCACCTTCCATGACTGTTCCCACAGCCTCACATCTCAACAGCCAGAAATAAACCCAGGGCTCTCAAACCCAAATCTTTCTTCCTCCCACACACCCAAGCTGGCCAAGCTACAGGAGGTCTCTATGAGCAGAGAAACACAGCCCAGTGACACTGGGCTAGCATTCGGGCGCTGCTGGAACATTCCTCAGAACACAGAGGCTTACTCTCTACCATAGGACAAGGAACACATGTCAGTCTCATTATCCACTGATTTAAACATTTGTAATCATGTTGTTGGGAAGCTTCTGGAAAGAACTCATAAGCCGTTTGGGTTGATAATAAAGATCAACTGATTGATGATTAACTGTTAAGCACTGGAGACAATCTATTTTTCTCACCTTCAAATAAAGTTTTATAAATTGATTACAACAGGAGCTACTGGCACGCCCCGCCCTCCATTCCTCAGCTTTTTCCAGAGCCGTCAGCTTCCAAAGTGTTAGAAAAGTTACCAGCTTTCCCACACCTCTTTATATTCATCCTAGAGACACGATTTCAGCATGCATATTTTGGTGGTGGTAGCAGGTGTCAAGTATTTTCTTATTATTGGTGAATGCAAGAATCTATTAAACTTCGTGCTTTAATTTTGAAAAAGTCTTTACACACTTGTTGACTTTAATGTTACCGTCCCGTAAGAGAACTAAAATTTCACAAATATCCAAGATTAAATGACTAAATTTGAGGTGATTTCATCTTCCCAAGTACTTCTGCAAAACACAATGTGCTCTTATTTTAAATCAATATGCCAATACAAAAAGTATTTGTTAAATTCTACCTGTGCCCACGCCTCGCTTTGCTCTGTGCCTTGGCTTAGAGAAGACTGAACAGGCACTGCCTCCAACCAACAACAGTCAGGTCAATGCTCAGTGGCTTCTGGCTTGAAATACGTTCACAGGTATATATCATGCGTGATTCACAAATTTTCAAAGATATGTAATTCAGAAACTGTAATATTAAAGAGGAACTTTAATATTCTAGTCTTCCTTTTGATAATCTAAGAAGCACTTAGAATGTGTATAAAATCAATCTGAAGCCTGCTGATGTGATTCTGCATACTGTCTGCATAACTGAGAACTGGTATTCTTTTTAATTTTGGCCTCTTTTTATTAGTTATTTATTGATTGATTTTTCATCCATTTTTATTCTTCGGGCTCTCTGGGCCTCCCATTGCAGCGGCCTCTTTGCAGAGCACAGGCTCTGGGCACATGCACTCCAGAGCTCGGGCTCAGTAGTTGGGACACACTGGTCCAGCCACTCTGCAGCACACGGGATCTTTCCAGGCCAGGGATCAAATCGGTGCCCCCTGCACTGCAAGGCGGACTCTTTACCCACTGGACCAGCAGAGAAGCCCAAGGACTTGTATTCTTTAATATAAAAAATTACAGAAATGAATCTGAAATATTATGATAGATGTTTTAATATCTATACCTTCTGAATATAAAACCAGTATCTTAATTGCAAGAGACATTAATATCATCAATAATAACACAAGAAAAACAATCTGTTTCCCTGACAGAATTAAAATAAACTTAATCACAAAAATGACTCAAGTTTTCTGAAGTGTTACATGTGCGCCTTGCTGGGTCACTTCTATTCTCCTGGTGGAAGTGGGCAACTATCTTATATCCTCAGAATCGACATATACAAGAGCATATGTCACAGCATGCAAAGCACAAAGGCGGCAAATTCATCTTGGAGTAAATATTCAGTTCCTACTTAGGGCCTTAGTTAATTACATCCATTTTTCATACTAAGTAAACATTTGTAATCCAATAATGCACTACCAGAAAAGCAACAGAATTAAAACGTCTCTACCCACTGGGCTGGTTATTTGCACGGAATCTACAAGTTGTTACACAGCTTTGGTGTCCTCGGAGTCAGCGCTTTGATGGTGGCAGCAGGGATCTAAGACACAACCATGAAGGGCCACAGTCCGCAGCCCCAGGTCCTAGACACACGCGGTCAGAACCTTAGCAAGGGGACAAGAGACAACCGTGGCCGTCCACTTGGAGAGCCCAAGCACTCATGAAAACAATTAAGACTACACTCCCTTAAATTCACCTTGAACGATTATTTTTTCCCCCTTCTTGCCTTTTATATAGTCCTGGGAAAGAAGCACTTAGAATGTGTATAAAATCAATCTGAAGCCTGCTGATGTGATTCTGCATACTGTCTGCATAACTGAGAACTGGTATTCTTTTTAATTTTGGCCTCTTTTTATTAGTTATTTATTGATTGATTTTTCATCCATTTTTATTCTTCGGGCTCTCTGGGCCTCCCATTGCAGCGGCCTCTTTGCAGAGCACAGGCTCTGGGCACATGCACTCCAGAGCTCGGGCTCAGTAGTTGGGACACACTGGTCCAGCCACTCTGCAGCACACGGGATCTTTCCAGGCCAGGGATCAAATCGGTGCCCCCTGCACTGCAAGGCGGACTCTTTACCCACTGGACCAGCAGAGAAGCCCAAGGACTTGTATTCTTTAATATAAAAAATTACAGAAATGAATCTGAAATATTATGATAGATGTTTTAATATCTATACCTTCTGAATATAAAACCAGTATCTTAATTGCAAGAGACATTAATATCATCAATAATAACACAAGAAAAACAATCTGTTTCCCTGACAGAATTAAAATAAACTTAATCACAAAAATGACTCAAGTTTTCTGAAGTGTTACATGTGCGCCTTGCTGGGTCACTTCTATTCTCCTGGTGGAAGTGGGCAACTATCTTATATCCTCAGAATCGACATATACAAGAGCATATGTCACAGCATGCAAAGCACAAAGGCGGCAAATTCATCTTGGAGTAAATATTCAGTTCCTACTTAGGGCCTTAGTTAATTACATCCATTTTCATACTAAGTAAACATTTGTAATCCAATAATGCACTACCAGAAAAGCAACAGAATTAAAACGTCTCTACCCACTGGGCTGGTTATTTGCACGGAATCTACAAGTTGTTACACAGCTTTGGTGTCCTCGGAGTCAGCGCTTTGATGGTGGCAGCAGGGATCTAAGACACAACCATGAAGGGCCACAGTCCGCAGCCCCAGGTCCTAGACACACGCGGTCAGAACCTTAGCAAGGGGACAAGAGACAACCGTGGCCGTCCACTTGGAGAGCCCAAGCACTCATGAAAACAATTAAGACTACACTCCCTTAAATTCACCTTGAACGATTATTTTTTCCCCCTTCTTGCCTTTTATATAGTCCTGGGAAAAGGAGGCGAAAGAAAGTGAAATAGAAAGCTGCAGTCAGTACACCTGGATTAGTCTGCAGACATTGTAGTAACAGACTATGGAGCAACATAGGAAGACGCATTTGGTATAATTTTAAGTGGAAAGAAGATATGAGATATGATCTAAAAACATGCATATATAAGGATACCAGATAGGGTTTTTTTGGTTTTTTTTTTTAAAGATTTATTTAATTTATTTTGGGGGTAGGAGTGGGGAGGGAGGGGAGCAGGCGGGCTACTTCTGTTGGTCTTTCATTTGTCTATTTTCATCCATCTTTGTTCTTTGGCCCGTGTGGGCCTCCCATTGCAGTGGCCTCCCTTGCCGCAGAGCATCGGCTCTGGGCGCATGCGCTCCAGAGCTCCCGCTCGGTAATTGGACACATCGGTCCTGCTGCTCTGAGGCACATGGGATCTTCCCAGGCCAGGGATCGAACCGGCGCCCCCTGCACTGCAAGTTGGTGTCCTTACCCACTGGACCACCAGGGAAGCCCCCCAGATAGGGTTTTAAGCGTAAAGAAGATATAAGGTGTGTTATACAAAAAAATATGCACTTGGTAGAAGACTAGACAGGGTGTATATACAAAATACACAACTTGAACCAAGAACATTCAGAGATTGTTTCTTCTTTTTCCAAACTGTCTACTAAAGTTACGTTGTCTTTACAACAGTTTCCTCAAAAGAAGCCAGGAGCACAACTTTGAGAAATAAGATGTTGAAGAGTTTAAAACCATGTTTCCTGAGTCACGCTTTACCAGAAAAGCAACAGAATTAAACGTCTCTACCCACTGGGCTGGTTATTTGCACGGAATCTACAAGTTGTTACACAGCTTTGGTGTCCTCGAGTCAGCGCTTTGATGGTGGCAGCAGGGATCTAAGACACAACCATGAAGGGCCACAGTCCGCAGCCCCAGGTCCTAGACACACGCGGTCAGAACCTTAGCAAGGGGACAAGAGACAACCGTGGCCGTCCACTTGGAGAGCCCAAGCACTCATGAAAACAATTAAGACTACACTCCCTTAAATTCACCTTGAACGATTATTTTTTCCCCCTTCTTGCCTTTTATATAGTCCTGGGAAAAGGAGGCGAAAGAAAGTGAAATAGAAAGCTGCAGTCAGTACACCTGGATTAGTCTGCAGACATTGTAGTAACAGACTATGGAGCAACATAGGAAGACGCATTTGGTATAATTTTAAGTGGAAAGAAGATATGAGATATGATCTAAAAACATGCATATATAAGGATACCAGATAGGGTTTTTTTGGTTTTTTTTTTTTAAAGATTTATTTAATTTATTTTGGGGGTAGGAGTGGGGAGGGAGGGGAGCAGGCGGGCTACTTCTGTTGGTCTTTCATTTGTCTATTTTCATCCATCTTTGTTCTTTGGCCCGTGTGGGCCTCCCATTGCAGTGGCCTCCCTTGCCGCAGAGCATCGGCTCTGGGCGCATGCGCTCCAGAGCTCCCGCTCGGTAATTGGACACATCGGTCCTGCTGCTCTGAGGCACATGGGATCTTCCCAGGCCAGGGATCGAACCGGCGCCCCCTGCACTGCAAGTTGGTGTCCTTACCCACTGGACCACCAGGGAAGCCCCCCAGATAGGGTTTTAAGCGTAAAGAAGATATAAGGTGTGTTATACAAAAAAATATGCACTTGGTAGAAGACTAGACAGGGTGTATATACAAAATACACAACTTGAACCAAGAACATTCAGAGACTGTTTCTCTTCTTTTTTCCAAACTGTCTACTAAAGTTACGTTGTCTTTACAACAGTTTCCTCAAAAAGAAGCAGAGCACCTAGTATGTGGCCTCAGCACACAAGACTTAATTATGAGAAATAAGATGTTGAAGAGTTTAAAAACTACAGAGGAAATATAGGTAACACTTCTGAGTGATCATTAAAGGAATTTGGGTCTCTTTTTACAAGGCAAGGCTTTTTCCCACATGTAACTAAACTCCAAGTTCTGGGGAATTTCTGGATCAGTCCTTTTGATGGTCTAACCTTTCTGACACATGGCAAGGGCGGGGCATTAGCCACCATAAACCAATGAGGACCTTATTAACTGCAGAAGAGAAGGCACAGGAGTGAGATGCCCACAGCTTTATGTAAGCTGCTCAGGAGTCAATCTACATGTATTTATTTATATAGATTAATCTACATGTACTTATTTATGTAAACTAATAATGGTCACACGCAGAATTTTTTTCGGTTGGCAAGAATAGAACCTAACACTCCAATTAGAAAACAATGCTATTCTCACAGAAGAATGGACATAAAGAGACAGAGAATCAGGGCAAGAACACTGACCCGGGGAGCAATATTTTTTTACATGTTTGCGCACTGCACATATGGATGTGTATGCGCATGCTATTTGCAATGTGTGCACAGCTGTCCACTGTAATGGCCATTTTCTACTGTAACAAAAGACAAGGTCTATGTTTCCATTAACTTTCAGGCACACGTGCCACCTGCCCACCACCCACTGCCATTCCACTGCCTCCCCTGCAAAGCACCCCTTGGTCACTGCCAACTTATGCCTCTACCCCTCAGAGGTCCCCATCTGCTTGCTTTCTCTAGCATACACGTGAAGTTTTCTCCCCAAGTGCTGTCTCTGGGTGCAGCTGTAGGCAGGAAAGCCAGTAAGCATCTGGTTCAAGAAACTGGTTTCTCTTTCCCAGTTCTGGGAGGTTCTCTTCAGGACCCGGAGCAAGGCAGCTATCTGACAGCTGAGAAAGGTACTTGCCGGTTGGTCGCACTTCACACCCTCTTCTCTGGTCCTTGCCTTCCAGGAAGTCTACATTTCAGTTACAAGGGCTGTTTACCCTGGCTTCTGACCTGAGGGGCACTCCCCTCCTTCAAGTGTGTTTCCCCGCCCTCTGCCTCCATTCATTTATTTTCTTAAAGACTGAGGGTAAATGTGCTGTTCCAACGTCAAGAATAGCTCTGGACCTTCACCTGCCACCTCAAATGAACTGAGGAGCTCCAGGTTTTGAGCAGCCTCCACCACTGAAGTCAAAGACTCCCTCCTGGTGATAAAGTGCAAGCCAACACTCAAGGAGAACACACTTGCCCCCAGGATCTGGGAGCCGACTTTTAAACTTCCAACGGGTAATGAAGCCATATTTTTAAAGAGTCAGAGGAAAATCAAATGAACTCTCAAAAAATTATCTTGTTTGGCATCTTCACCTCTCGTTGCCAGCTAAGCATTGTATTAATAACTTCACTTAGCCATCAGATTTGGCGTGCCCTCATCTCTTTGTCCCGCCACCGTCTAACCACCAGTGGTGGTGAAGAGGCTCTAAAGTGAGTTGCTGGAAAGCCACCAATTTGTGACACCCACATTATGAACAATTACCCTCAAGCTGCAAGATGAGCCCCTCAAAGGCAGGAAAGTTGAAGGGAGACACCATAGGAGTGACATCAAAATTGAACCTGCCCTAAGACAATGGAGCTCTGGCCACACTCACTGAAGTGATAAAAGGGTTTAGGGTGCAGGCCTGGTGAATGAAAGATTACACTTATATGACCAACTGGCGAGAAGAAAAGTCCCCACAAATAAAAACTGCCTTTAAATAGTTGCCAAAATAAATATAGGTGAAATTAACCCAGCACAGCAAACTCTTAAAAAAAAAAAAAATCAATCCATCCTAAGAATGATTTAGGGGGCAGGGGGTAAGGTACTTCCCTCGTGGTCCAATGGCTAAGACTCCCAATGCAAGGGGACCAGATTCAATCCCTGGCTGGGCAAGCAGATCCCACATGCCCCACAATTAAGAGTCTGCATGCTGCAACTAAAGATTCCACACACTACAACTAAGACCCTGTGCTGCCAGATAAATAAATTTAAAAATAAATATTTAAAAAAGAATGATTTGGGGAAAGTGGGGAAGGAGAGGAAATGCGTCAGTCCCAAGCTGCCTTCCATCAATAACTGAAGACCTCTCCCTGGGATTCTCTTTACAGGTAAGTGTCATCTGTTTCAGTTTCCACAATACAGACCCAACAGTTCAGATGGGAAAGTTTTTGTAGGATATCTTGGATGACCTTGAGTCTAGACTTAGTCAACAAATGCTCATTGAGCTCTTCCTGTGTGCCAAGTGCTAGAATAACACACAATCCTGGCACTCAAGGGGATCACAATGAGACTGGGAGACTGAAATGTGAACTTCAGCACAGTGTGAAAACTGCTCTAACAAGGGAAGGAGAAAGTGCTATTTATGGGCAGGGAGAGGGCTGGGAGGATGGCATTATTTTGGCCTGGGCAGGGCAGGAAGGCTTCACAAAGGAAGCAGCATATTTTTGTAGAGGTTGAAAATATTTTGAAGGACGTAAAGATGACTTTGGGGAATGTGGAAGTCAACACCACATTGATTTCCCAGAGGGTACTTTGGCTTCACACCTTTGGGGGCAATAGATGTTAGGAAGTGTGTGTTGAATGTACCTCCTAGTTTTTTGAGTTCTCAAAGAGTGTTTGTCCCAAGATAGTCTTGAAATAAACCATAGGCAGGTACTGAATTTAGGAGTCTAATTTTCCTTTACCTGTGGGCTTTTAGTAATAACATGCAAATTACTAGGGCTCTAAGGGAAGTTAAATGCTTATTATACAAAGATTATCTTAAAAAGCAAAGTTGGGATCATTATGCACAGGACAAGAAAAAAAATAAAACTCCCAGTTCCTTCCTTTCTGGTAGTCACTCTTCATGTTTTCTCTCTCTTTGCAACTGTTGATACCTTCAACATCTCTGTTCTCTCAGGAAACCGTATCACCCTGGCATTTCTGATGCAATGACAAAGGCTCACATATTCACACACAGTTAAAAAAATATAATACACAGACTATTTTCAGTGCCAAATGCAGCTGTAATCATATATTTCTTTTGGACATGTTTTATGTCATTAAAACATGTAAATACTTTATCTCCCTCAAGTTTTCCAGAACTCTACTGGCACAGAGTCTTTTTCCTTTCTCTTTCCAAAGCACCAAATACAATTTCCAGAAGAGATAGTCAATAAACTTGCTTGCTTAGGGCTCACCTTTTCCCAGCACAGTCTTTGGAAATAATTTATCTCCTTCCAACAAAACACGTCTCTGGCTTCTTTTATCTCCCTTCCTCTCCCCGCTACAGAGGTGTTCCATGTCTCCCTCTAAATTTCTGCTTTTCCTTTCTATTATCACATATAAAATTCCCATGTAAGGCCAGAAGTCATGCTTAGGGATAACCTACTATAAATCACCCCACATGGCCTTAAGGATTAAAACTTTGGTCTCAATCACCAAGAAATGACGTCAGTCATTTTCCTGAGCTCTACTTGTCCACAGATAGCTATCCCAATTAACCAGGCAGTTTAAAAGCCAAAGCACTTTAATTAAAATTGTTTTTAATGTAATAAAACAATGCACCATCTTTATTTATTAAGAAGTCATTTTCAGTTTGCTGATCTACAGAGTAGATAGTACACTTAATTTGCTTCAAGCATGGAAGCTTGTCAGCACATCCAAAATACAATGCAAAGTATTAGTGTTCTGCCTATAGCAATTGAACACACGTATGCGTGCATGCACATGTGCACACACACATATCCAGAGGCATAAAGAAGGAACTATCACAACTTCCTGTCTCTCAAAGTCACATCTGTAACTGGACCGGGGCAAGCTGCTGATGCTACGGATATATTTTACCATCCTGAGCACATCTTCTTACTTAAAGTCAGTAAAGCTACTACAACTTTCTGAACGTTCTTGTATTATGCACTTTCTGATTCACCATATCATATACCACAGTGTCAAGTGACATGTTTTCTCTCTCTTTGCAACTGTTGATACCTTCAACATCTCTGTTCTCTCAGGAAACCGTATCACCCTGGCATTTCTGATGCAATGACAAAGGCTCACATATTCACACACAGTTAAAAAAATATAATACACAGACTATTTTCAGTGCCAAATGCAGCTGTAATCATATATTTCTTTTGGACATGTTTTATGTCATTAAAACATGTAAATACTTTATCTCCCTCAAGTTTTCCAGAACTCTACTGGCACAGAGTCTTTTTCCTTTCTCTTTCCAAAGCACCAAATACAATTTCCAGAAGAGATAGTCAATAAACTTGCTTGCTTAGGGCTCACCTTTTCCCAGCACAGTCTTTGGAAATAATTTATCTCCTTCCAACAAAACACGTCTCTGGCTTCTTTTATCTCCCTTCCTCTCCCCGCTACAGAGGTGTTCCATGTCTCCCTCTAAATTTCTGCTTTTCCTTTCTATTATCACATATAAAATTCCCATGTAAGGCCAGAAGTCATGCTTAGGGATAACCTACTATAAATCACCCCACATGGCCTTAAGGATTAAAACTTTGGTCTCAATCACCAAGAAATGACGTCAGTCATTTTCCTGAGCTCTACTTGTCCACAGATAGCTATCCCAATTAACCAGGCAGTTTAAAAGCCAAAGCACTTTAATTAAAATTGTTTTTAATGTAATAAAACAATGCACCATCTTTATTTATTAAGAAGTCATTTTCAGTTTGCTGATCTACAGAGTAGATAGTACACTTAATTTGCTTCAAGCATGGAAGCTTGTCAGCACATCCAAAATACAATGCAAAGTATTAGTGTTCTGCCTATAGCAATTGAACACACGTATGCGTGCATGCACATGTGCACACACACATATCCAGAGGCATAAAGAAGGAACTATCACAACTTCCTGTCTCTCAAAGTCACATCTGTAACTGGACCGGGGCAAGCTGCTGATGCTACGGATATATTTTACCATCCTGAGCACATCTTCTTACTTAAAGTCAGTAAAGCTACTACAACTTTCTGAACGTTCTTGTATTATGCACTTTCTGATTCACAATATCATATACCACAGTGTCAAGTGAGTTCCATGTACTGACAAACATTGCTCTCCCTCCAAACATTTCTACAGACTCATCTGTCAGTCTGCCAGCACAGACACCATTACTGGAAGGGTCCTTTCCAAGCATGTGACCTTTGGCACCAACTTCTCTTAGCAGTTGGCTTATGTACAGCCAGAGAGAGCTGATTGCAACCACGCCAAGGAGGAGGTGGAGTCAAACAGGAAGAGGCTGCAACACATGTCTTTCCAATGGCTTTCAGGCCAGGTGAGATCCAGCGACACTGGGTCATGGCAGGGATTCACCAGGAAAGAAGGGCTAAGCCACAACACAAAGATGCAGGTGTGCGAGGTACCAACTGGACCTTCTAGAAGACGCTTATGCCAGCAGATGCACACTGAACCCTCTGGCTGCTTCCAAGAAAGAACCGCGGGGTCCTCCAGGCATTCAGGTTTTTTGTTTGTTTGTTTGTTTTTACTAACCCCACAACTGAAAGGTTCTTAAGCTAACTTGCACCAACCAGGCAGGAAGAAAGCCAAATCAAGACCTACTGATACAGCAAAGAAGACTTAAGCAGAAGCTCTTTAGGCAAAAGCTCCAGTTACTAAATGAATATCACCTACCTCTCAATGGCTATTTCAAATGCCACCATGACTAGCGATCCAGAACTCTACCCTGGAAAAGAGAGGGTAAGAACCAGAACAGCATTTAACTTTTAATATTATCTTTGAAAGAGAAAAGAAGGAAAAGACAGAGCAAGCCATAGTACTCTACTAGAAATGTTTTCCATTTAACAATATGCAATATCTACCCAGTTATTAATAAACTTAAGAAGTTTTACAGATGAGAAGAAAAGAAAAAATTGGGGGGAGCATAAAGCAGAATGTCATAGAAAACCAAAAGTTAAATAAGCTCATACTGCTTAGGTAACTCGAAAGTGAGAATCATGGAAGAGATCTACATAATACGCAGCTGCTGAGTCTCCTCCTGTCGCATACTCCCAAATGGAGTATTTAGGGTTCAGAAGACTTACAAACTAATACATGCCTGACTGGAATTAACTCATTCTGGAAGGACGCTTTTGGCAAAAATGTAATATTCACAAGGTACAGCAGGCCGCCTGCTGGTGTGCACCACGAGCCGGGCTGAGCATCCTTCTTCAGAACCATACATATCATACTAACGTTCAGAGCCGTCAGTCGACACCTCTAACCACCCAATGCCCTGTCGGTGGACAACATGCAAAGGAAGGGGGACGCTTCTAAAGGACAACTTTCCAAGCTTCATGGTTGACCTAGACCTGAAAACATCTTTAGTAAAGATCTGCCATCTCGCACACGTGCAGAAAGCTTCCCAGAGCGACAGGTCCCTTAGCAGAGTCTCATCTACTTCATCCTCCCAAGAGGAGGCACCCCAGGGCCCATGGGGCCCAGACCCCTCCTTTCATGTAAGATCACTGTTATGCTTCTTTAAATTCAGCGGCTGCTTAAGGAAACTCCCTGGCAAGTGAAAACAGCAGCAAAGGTAAAAGAATGCTGAGAATTTGGCTGCTGCCTGCAGTATGAGAAGAGCAGCAATTACTCAAGCCTCTCCTAGTGTCAGAGGCAGAAAGGAGCATGTGCATTTGGGCAAGTTTTGGCCTGTCTTTGCTCGAGCTTCTCCCTTGGCAGTATCTGTCACCTACCTACCTCACAGCCGTAATAACTAATGAAGTAAATGAGAAAATGGAGAAAGAGTGAAGGCAGCAGGCCAACGCAGACAGAAAAGAGGTACAAATTCTGCCTCGGGTCCAGACTAGGCCACAGTTAATGCAGCTTAAAGATCGCTGGCATTCAAAAGATGTCACTGACTTCCTGAGAACTGCTGTTTTGCTGTCTCCGTCGCCTCACAGTAAACACATCCACGGGAGAACTTCTCATCTCTTCCTCCAAGCCCACCCGTCTGTGGCATTTGGCAAGCAGTCATGTAGACGCTACCACTTTTTCCTTCTCTGGCTCTGCAGACACAAGGTAATATTTGACTCTTACCCAGGACTTCTAGGTCATAAAAACAATGATCTGATGACCAAAGGGCCTTAACATATCATTTGGTTCAGTTCCCCTGCCTTCAGGTGGTTTACTTGCTAAGTTGTGTTCAACTCTTTTGTAGCCCCATGGACTGTAGCCCATGAGGCTCCTCTGTCCACAGGATGTCCCAGGCAAGAATACTGGAGAGGGTGGCCAGTTCCTTCTCCAGGGACCTTCCCAAGCCAGGGATTGAACCCTGGTTTCCTGCAATGCAGGCAGATTCTTCAGATCGACACCTCTGCCCTGTCGGTGGACAACATGCAAAGGAAGGGCGCTTCTAAAGGACAACTTTCCAAGCTTCATGGTTGACCTAGACCTGAAAACATCTTTAGTAAAGATCTGCCATCTGCACACGTGCAGAAAGCTTCCCAGAGCGACAGGTCCCTTAGCAGAGTCTCATCTACTTCATCCTCCCAAGAGGAGGCACCCCAGGGCCCATGGGGCCCAGACCCCTCCTTTCATGTAAGATCACTGTTATGCTTCTTTAAATTCAGCGGCTGCTTAAGGAAACTCCCTGGCAAGTGAAAACAGCAGCAAAGGTAAAAGAATGCTGAGAATTTGGCTGCTGCCTGCAGTATGAGAAGAGCAGCAATTACTCAAGCCTCTCCTAGTGTCAGAGGCAGAAAGGAGCATGTGCATTTGGGCAAGTTTTGGCCTGTCTTTGCTCGAGCTTCTCCCTTGGCAGTATCTGTCACCTACCTACCTCACAGCCGTAATAACTAATGAAGTAAATGAGAAAATGGAGAAAGAGTGAAGGCAGCAGGCCAACGCAGACAGAAAAGAGGTACAAATTCTGCCTCGGGTCCAGACTAGGCCACAGTTAATGCAGCTTAAAGATCGCTGGCATTCAAAAGATGTCACTGACTTCCTGAGAACTGCTGTTTTGCTGTCTCCGTCGCCTCACAGTAAACACATCCACGGGAGAACTTCTCATCTCTTCCTCCAAGCCCACCCGTCTGTGGCATTTGGCAAGCAGTCATGTAGACGCTACCACTTTTTCCTTCTCTGGCTCTGCAGACACAAGGTAATATTTGACTCTTACCCAGGACTTCTAGGTCATAAAAACAATGATCTGATGACCAAAGGGCCTTAACATATCATTTGGTTCAGTTCCCCTGCCTTCAGGTGGTTTACTTGCTAAGTTGTGTTCAACTCTTTTGTAGCCCCATGGACTGTAGCCCATGAGGCTCCTCTGTCCACAGGATGTCCCAGGCAAGAATACTGGAGAGGGTGGCCAGTTCCTTCTCCAGGGGACCTTCCCAAGCCAGGGATTGAACCCTGGTTTCCTGCAATGCAGGCAGATTCTTCACCAACTAGACCTGCCTTCAGGTAGGTAATTATTTAATTCTGACAAACTAAGGCAAACCCAAGTCAAGGCAAGTGGAGAAGGTTTTATTTCAGTTACTGGGCTATTAGGGGACGGAGGAAGATCCAGAAGCCAGGGCTCTTCTTTTTCTCCTTAAACTAGTTCCATGTACAAGAATTTTGCAAAGTCTACTTTTCTGACAGCCCTTAATCCTAAAATGAGGATCTATACAAATCCACTCATTCTTTTGATTAAAATATGGAAGTGTATCCGGCCTTTCATTTTAAGGTCGCGGACACAGTAATCAGTTTTTCTAAAATCTGTATGAAACCTAAGACCTCAGGATTTCTGAACACCAAGCACACCCAGTCTTTCTCAAATCATTTAACGATCCTTCAAAGACTCTGACCTTCACAGAGAAAACTGTCTAAAAATCTATCCTCCCTTCCTCCCTCAGAATGCAAATGACCTTACCTTGGAAAAGGCAAAGCTCCCCACTATGGAAAGTGAGGGGAGTTTTTCAAGATGTGCGTCTGCCCCTGCAGAGTTACACACACACACTGAGGGGATGGAGCCCACAGGCCCTGCACGCAGGATTCCTCACACCTTACGGGGCTCAAGTAGTCCAACAAATCCTCAATATTCAAAGTCCAGTTCAGGTCACACTGTCTCAAGACAGTTTTGCTTTATCTTGGCAGGTCTTTTCGAATCTTAAAGAAAAAAAAAAAAAAGAGGTATCGAAATTCTCCAATATTGAGACGGTTTTTGTTTTATGAGTTGTGAACTGTTTCACTTGTGGCCTTTGGATAAGATGCTAAGTTACCTCTTGTAGATCGAGATTTTGCAGGCTCAGGTTTCACTGTGCCCTGCCAGAAATTCCTTTCTGTTTTGAATCTGAGATATTTGTTTATGGTTTTTGTTTTGAAATGCTAAATGAGATAGGCAGTCTCTAGTTACAGCCTATACCTGTTTTCTCTCACTTTGAACAGTTGGTTGGTAAGGACTTAGCTAAAAATTTCCAAAGAACAGACTCTTCTGATTGTCTTCTCAGGGACTTGGAATGTAAAACACCTTAAAATACAAGGAACACTTAGCTTTCTTTCTTAAACATTCATAAAACAAATGTTCCCAGGATATTTCAAAATGAAGGTGTTCTTTTTGGATTTGACAAACCTATACTTAAAAAAAACTCTGAAAAAAGAAAAGAAAAACAAACTCTGAAACCTGGAAGTTTATCTCATCTTGCCTGTAGGCTGCATATCTGAATATGAACACTTGTGATGAAAGAAACATTACAATGATAGGTACTAGAGAGCCTCTGTTTTAAAAAAATTTAATTTTTACTGTGTGATAATATGGTTGTATTGTCAAGAAGAAAATAAAGAGCTGAAAAATACCGATTCCAAGGACTGTACATCATTATGTTTCCTTCTCCATTTTCCATAATAGCCAACACAAGGCATTTGTTTTGTGAATTCTCCGCCCATATTTACTGGATGAACATAGGACTTAAGGAAAAGTCAGTTCTATCTTTCTGAAGTGGGACCACACCTGCGCTAAGAACCAGAGAGACAAGAACATCAGGTGTTTTAACTCGAGGTGCTCTTTTCTGGCCTTCCACTGCAGTGCACAGGCTCTCCTGAGAAACCACAATGCAAATCCATAGCTAAGCTGCAGTATCAGTCCACGTGAAAGGTGGGTGGAGCACACCGGATCAATCAAAGCACGCTGATGCACTCCGGCACCACCTCCTGCTCACCCCAAGTCTGCCCTGGCGTCTGAGTCAGCAGGCCTGCCGCTCGCCCTTCTGGAACCCCTGGGACCCAAACTTGCCTTGGCCATGCTCTGGGGCGGCTCTGATGTCTCCACCTGTGTCTGGAAACCCACGGAAAATGTCTAACAATAAAATACAATTTGATGCACTTCCACGAGTCCACATGCCACCCATATTAAGAGAGGTCACCTTTTAAAAAAGCATTAATTTAAAATAGCTCTCTGGAAGTAAGGACGCAAACCACAAAATAGAGCAGATGGCCACATTCTCCTGAAACACTAGAGAGACTGAGAATTACAATCATATTGGATCAAACGAATGAAGGCGTTTTTGGTCCAGAGACCCTCGACTCACACCCCTTGTTCTCAGGGGTTCATCATCCCTTTCTCGCTGACAAACATCACAGACCTTAATTCTCAGAATCCCCTGTCAAAGGGCTGTCATTACGTGTGGTCAATCCACAAAGCAGAATTTTTTTTTTTTTAACTAATACAGAAAGCCAACATATAAAAAGAAGAAAATGAAAAAGAGCAAAAGATAGAATGGAAATTATAATATTAACTATCTTTTTTGGTACCAGGTACTATTTAGTCATTACATATATTTTTGTCCATATATGTACATATATATAACACATACATGTAATCATATATATATTAATATATGTAATAATTATCCCCAATCCTCACTGTAATTACTTGATGAAAGCTGTTAATATTCCATTTCATAGATGAGGAAACTGAAGCCCAGAACAGTTAAGCAAGCTGGTTGTTCACGGCTGAACACAGTTGATTTAAACCTAGATCTGGCTGGCCCCAAGGCCTGCTTTCTTTTTCCTATCACATCCTGCACAGCTGAGTGAGGGAGAGGGAGAGAGGGGAAGAGAAGCCCAGGCCTGGCTTGCTGCTTCACTCTCCTGAATCCTTCCTGGTCGTCAGAGCTGGAGTGAGTGCCCTTCGCAGCTGCCCCTGAGGTGCTCCGTGCTTCCTCGTTCAAGGCATATCGGCTGTAAGTTCCTATCTTGGGCTTGGATTGTCCCAGTTTTCACTCTTGACCTTCAGACCACAGCCTGTGTGAAAGTGGGGCCCCTCTTTTATTTATTTGGATTGAAAATTACTTATTCGACAAGAGGTAACATTATGAGGTCTTATTCTACGCCATACTCATGCTACCTGTTTTACACACACAAGCCTTCTGCTATTTCAAGTGTGGTCCTGGGACCAGCATCACGAGCATCACCTGGGAGTTTATTAGAACGGCGGAACCTATGGCCCAGTCTGGACCTACTGCATCAGAACCCGCATGTTTAATGGGATCCCCGGGTGATCTGTGTGCACATTAACATTCAAAAGGCACAGTTCTATCTCACTTAATCCTCACAGCAAACAAAATAGAGCAGATGGCCACATTCTCCTGAAACACTAGAGAGACTGAGAATTACAATCATATTGGATCAAACGAATGAAGGCGTTTTTGGTCCAGAGACCCTCGACTCACACCCCTTGTTCTCAGGGGTTCATCATCCCTTTCTCGCTGACAAACATCACAGACCTTAATTCTCAGAATCCCCTGTCAAAGGGCTGTCATTACGTGTGGTCAATCCACAAAGCAGAATTTTTTTTTTTTTAACTAATACAGAAAGCCAACATATAAAAAGAAGAAAATGAAAAAGAGCAAAAGATAGAATGGAAATTATAATATTAACTATCTTTTTTGGTACCAGGTACTATTTAGTCATTACATATATTTTTGTCCATATATGTACATATATATAACACATACATGTAATCATATATATATTAATATATGTAATAATTATCCCCAATCCTCACTGTAATTACTTGATGAAAGCTGTTAATATTCCATTTCATAGATGAGGAAACTGAAGCCCAGAACAGTTAAGCAAGCTGGTTGTTCACGGCTGAACACAGTTGATTTAAACCTAGATCTGGCTGGCCCCAAGGCCTGCTTTCTTTTTCCTATCACATCCTGCACAGCTGAGTGAGGGAGAGGGAGAGAGGGGAAGAGAAGCCCAGGCCTGGCTTGCTGCTTCACTCTCCTGAATCCTTCCTGGTCGTCAGAGCTGGAGTGAGTGCCCTTCGCAGCTGCCCCTGAGGTGCTCCGTGCTTCCTCGTTCAAGGCATATCGGCTGTAAGTTCCTATCTTGGGCTTGGATTGTCCCAGTTTTCACTCTTGACCTTCAGACCACAGCCTGTGTGAAAGTGGGGCCCCTCTTTTATTTATTTGGATTGAAAATTACTTATTCGACAAGAGGTAACATTATGAGGTCTTATTCTACGCCATACTCATGCTACCTGTTTTACACACACAAGCCTTCTGCTATTTCAAGTGTGGTCCTGGGACCAGCATCACGAGCATCACCTGGGAGTTTATTAGAACGGCGGAACCTATGGCCCAGTCTGGACCTACTGCATCAGAACCCGCATGTTTAATGGGATCCCCGGGTGATCTGTGTGCACATTAACATTCAAAAGGCACAGTTCTATCTCACTTAATCCTCACAGCAAACAGAGATGGCATTTTACTATTAGATGGCATTCTATTACTATTACCAGCTGGGAAACTCAGGCTTAGAGAAGTGAAGTGGTGTCACCACAGTACAGCATGAAGACCACAGCCCCAGCAGCTGCTCAGTCAACACTCGGCGAGGAGGAGAGCTGGGAAACAGGTAGGGCTGCAAAGAGAACGGAGGAATGGGCTTGGTAAACGCCTGACCTCTGGTGTTGCCTCCTTTGCACGGACTCCACGGACAAGCGAGACTGCAGCCCCTTTGCAGGTGAGCTGCAGCTCTGCAAGCAGTCTTCCTTCGTTCAAGCCAGGCCCTTTGGAAAAGCCCAAACTTCTTAACCACTCATGACCTAGAAGGGTTTGATCCCTGGGTCAGGAAGATCCCCTGGAGATGGGCATGGCAACCCACTCCAGTATTCTTGCCTGGAGAATCCTATGAACAGAGGAGCCTGATGGGCTATATTCTATCAGGTCGCGAGAAGTTGGCTACGAATAAGGTCACTCAGCATGCAAGTAAAATAGCGCAGTGGTAAAGAATCTGCCAGCGATGCAGAAGACCTGGGTTCAGTCCCTGGGTCAGGAAGATCCCTAGGAAGAGAGCAAGGCAACCCACTCCAGTATTCCCGCTTGAGAATTCCATGGATGGAGGAACCTGGAGGGCAACAGTCTACAGGGTCGCAAAGCGTTGGACACGACTGAAGTGACTTAGCACAGCACAAAAAGAACAAGAGAATGAGCTCATATCATTGTTTTACTTGTGCTGGTTAGTAGCTTTGTCATCCTTAAGTGTTTACCATGTGCTAGTTGTTGTTCTAATTGCTCCCAGTTTTCACTCTTGACCTTCAGACCACAGCCTGTGTGAAAGTGGGGCCCCTCTTTATTTATTTGGATTGAAAATTACTTATTCGACAAGAGGTAACATTATGAGGTCTTATTCTACGCCATACTCATGCTACCTGTTTTACACACACAAGCCTTCTGCTATTTCAAGTGTGGTCCTGGGACCAGCATCACGAGCATCACCTGGGAGTTTATTAGAACGGCGGAACCTATGGCCCAGTCTGGACCTACTGCATCAGAACCCGCATGTTTAATGGGATCCCCGGGTGATCTGTGTGCACATTAACATTCAAAAGGCACAGTTCTATCTCACTTAATCCTCACAGCAAACAGAGATGGCATTTTACTATTAGATGGCATTCTATTACTATTACCAGCTGGGAAACTCAGGCTTAGAGAAGTGAAGTGGTGTCACCACAGTACAGCATGAAGACCACAGCCCCAGCAGCTGCTCAGTCAACACTCGGCGAGGAGGAGAGCTGGGAAACAGGTAGGGCTGCAAAGAGAACGGAGGAATGGGCTTGGTAAACGCCTGACCTCTGGTGTTGCCTCCTTTGCACGGACTCCACGGACAAGCGAGACTGCAGCCCCTTTGCAGGTGAGCTGCAGCTCTGCAAGCAGTCTTCCTTCGTTCAAGCCAGGCCCTTTGGAAAAGCCCAAACTTCTTAACCACTCATGACCTAGAAGGGTTTGATCCCTGGGTCAGGAAGATCCCCTGGAGATGGGCATGGCAACCCACTCCAGTATTCTTGCCTGGAGAATCCTATGAACAGAGGAGCCTGATGGGCTATATTCTATCAGGTCGCGAGAAGTTGGCTACGAATAAGGTCACTCAGCATGCAAGTAAAATAGCGCAGTGGTAAAGAATCTGCCAGCGATGCAGAAGACCTGGGTTCAGTCCCTGGGTCAGGAAGATCCCTAGGAAGAGAGCAAGGCAACCCACTCCAGTATTCCCGCTTGGAGAATTCCATGGATGGAGGAACCTGGAGGGCAACAGTCTACAGGGTCGCAAAGCGTTGGACACGACTGAAGTGACTTAGCACAGCACAAAAAGAACAAGAGAATGAGCTCATATCATTGTTTTACTTGTGCTGGTTAGTAGCTTTGTCATCCTTAAGTGTTTACCATGTGCTAGTTGTTGTTCTAATTGCTCCACAGATGTCCGTTCACCAAGTTCTTACAGAAACCCTATTATTAACCCCACTCAACAGAAGAGAGAATTTAGATGCACAGAAGTAGAGTGAGGATCCGACCACAGAAACCAAGTTTCTAACCATTACACTCTTGGATCGAGGTGTAAGAATTTTTCATTGGGAATTAATTGAGATTGAGAGGGAGATAAGGAATTGAACCCTGTTCACTTAGTAACTACAGAAGAAAAAGGAATTTTTTTTCATGGGGGGCCCAAAATGAACCTACATTTACCTTGAGGGCATTCTTAAGTATAGTCAACCTCCTCTCTGTCCTGTCCATAAGACCAACAAGGTCCTGTCCAAACACAGAGGTTTTCCGTGATTTGATCAGGCTAACTGGCTGAGAAGAACAGTGGAAAGCAGGTGAAAGCAGATGCTGATAAATGGACACCTCTCAGTTCAGCGCCCAAGCTCATCTGCCTCATAAAACAAACCAGAGCAAAGAATCACTCCCAAATGGGAACTTGCCACTTTTGAACCACAGCTGATAGAGCGCTAAGAATGCAGCCTCTTTCTTAGATGTTGGGAAACACTCTGATACGTATCGCAAAAACTCTGAGAATGGGTAGGATCCCTTCCCCCAGACTTTTGTACTCAGCTGGAATTTGAAGTCTCCTTTACGGCTTCGCCTCCCAAGCCTGAAAAGCTCACCTCAGCTTCTCTGATTTCTACAACATACCTTAACCACTTATCTCAGTCATCAACTAATCACATACACACCCGATACATCACTTCTATTTGGCTTAAACTTATTAGGTAGACTTCTGAAGGTCTTGCCTCTTTCTTTGCCTTGACTCTAAGAGTGTCTGGAGTGGGCACAGGTCTGAGGGGTCCCCAGGCTTCCCAGCTCCCCCTCTGCCTCTGCTGCCCCAGCAGAAGGCCTTGCACAGAGCAGATCAATGAACAAGTGATTGATTTCTATGCAGAGACAAGCGAGAGCTTTAAAAATTCAACGTTGGAGAATCCGACCTCTGAGAAGGAAGGCTTTCAGTCTGTTATTCATTCATGCTTGGCTAGTCCACTGTTTCTTACTCAAATAATTAATTGAGCTTTCCTGGGGTGTCTCCAAAGCCCTCATTCTGGGTGTGCCCTGTGGGACCCAGTGTTACAGGAACCTGCTTCAACTATATTTACCTTCCACTACTCATTCTATCATGACCTACCCGATGGTATGTACACACGAAAGCGGCACTGCCATCTCTCATGTTGGTGCCACAGTCTGAACAATGTTAAACACACCCACATTTTTCAGGAATTTCACAATTAATGTCTGGAATGTGTTTTGGATTATTCTTCAAAGGATGACATAGTTGCCCTAGGATGAATTCAATATTTTTCCCTTCTCCCATTTGTCATTCTGTAGTCCTCCCACTCCATTATCTTTTGAGGACCATCTGTTTTATCTATTTCCCCCCCATTTCATAACTCCTGCCCCTGGCATCCCCAAAGCACCCCCTTGATTATCCATATCATCATTTTAAGCAAGCCACAAACACAGAAGCCTGCACCACACTGTTAATACCTCCTACAACTGGCTGTAAGGCCCAAAGTCTAAGGATTATTCACATGGTTGTCTTCAGTTAATACTATTGCAATAGATGAACCTGTACACTCACCACAGAACTTGGAGACCCTCCTGGTCACTGTTAGATGTGTGTTACTGGCAGCAGAATCTCAAGACTTGCTATTTCTGCCCGTCCAGTGCTACACGATTCAGCCGCCCTTTGCAAGGCAGCGTATGTGACTGGACTCCTCAACAACAGTGAGGGTTCTGTAAGCCTGAGAGTCAAGATCAAGGTCGTAAAGTCCTGTCATCTGTATATGTGAAGTGAACAGACTCTCCATGTCTTGTCAATATTTACTTTGGGGAAGAACTAATTATTTCCTTGTTTACTTACATGGGTTCCTCTCCCCATGCCGTCTTAAGGTGATTTTATCGGCCCTCTGCTTGCGTGTCTCTGGCATCTAAGAACTCACTCCACCTAAAGATTTTTTGAGATGGAAACTGAAACACCTGCCTCAAATACAAGATGCCCTGGGCCTTTTTCATTTTCCTAACGTCAGTACAAGAATATAAACTTTGCCTGCCCCCTCTATTTATTTAGTAAAAATTAAAATCCTTGGACTCTTAACACCAAGTCCTACATTACAGATGGATGAGCGGATCTGTGCCTAGTGGAGAACCCAGTGGTTTGCTTTGCTCCCTGGCCTCCTAGAGTCTGTTCCCTGGGCCTCCCCCCGATGGTATGTACACACAGCGGCACTGCCATCTCTCATGTTGGTGCCACAGTCTGAACAATGTTAAACACACCCACATTTTTCAGGAATTTCACAATTAATGTCTGGAATGTGTTTTGGATTATTCTTCAAAGGATGACATAGTTGCCCTAGGATGAATTCAATATTTTTCCCTTCTCCCATTTGTCATTCTGTAGTCCTCCCACTCCATTATCTTTTGAGGACCATCTGTTTTATCTATTTCCCCCCCATTTCATAACTCCTGCCCCTGGCATCCCCAAAGCACCCCCTTGATTATCCATATCATCATTTTAAGCAAGCCACAAACACAGAAGCCTGCACCACACTGTTAATACCTCCTACAACTGGCTGTAAGGCCCAAAGTCTAAGGATTATTCACATGGTTGTCTTCAGTTAATACTATTGCAATAGATGAACCTGTACACTCACCACAGAACTTGGAGACCCTCCTGGTCACTGTTAGATGTGTGTTACTGGCAGCAGAATCTCAAGACTTGCTATTTCTGCCCGTCCAGTGCTACACGATTCAGCCGCCCTTTGCAAGGCAGCGTATGTGACTGGACTCCTCAACAACAGTGAGGGTTCTGTAAGCCTGAGAGTCAAGATCAAGGTCGTAAAGTCCTGTCATCTGTATATGTGAAGTGAACAGACTCTCCATGTCTTGTCAATATTTACTTTGGGGAAGAACTAATTATTTCCTTGTTTACTTACATGGGTTCCTCTCCCCATGCCGTCTTAAGGTGATTTTATCGGCCCTCTGCTTGCGTGTCTCTGGCATCTAAGAACTCACTCCACCTAAAGATTTTTTGAGATGGAAACTGAAACACCTGCCTCAAATACAAGATGCCCTGGGCCTTTTTCATTTTCCTAACGTCAGTACAAGAATATAAACTTTGCCTGTCCCCTCTATTTATTTAGTAAAAATTAAAATCCTTGGACTCTTAACACCAAGTCCTACATTACAGATGGATGAGCGGAGATCTGTGCCTAGTGGAGAACCCAGTGGTTTGCTTTGCTCCCTGGCCTCCTAGAGCCTGTTCCCTGGGCCTCCCCTCCAACCCTCTACACACCTTCCAAGGAGTCATCATCTCCAGTGAGTGAGAAGAAACCGTAACCTTCTCATGTCAACAGTTTCAGAAAACAACATTCCGTTCTCTGCTGTGAGTATCCACCCCATACCCTGGGTTTTACTCACTGCCGCATGAGAAGTGAGTGGAAGGAAAAGTTAAAACACCTGGGGGAAATCAAAAGGAGGACTGTTTTGAAAGAGACAGTCCTAGACGGCAGTGGTGAAAACAGAGTTCCATTCCATAAACACAAGCCACTGAGTAAATAATCACCAGGTAGAAAAAAAGGAGGTCCATTTATCTGTGATAAGGATCACCTGGCTCTAAGCAAAGTTCTCAAAGCAAAGCCATTGAAGAGTGTCCACTAGGTTCCCAACCGGTCAGTCCTTGTGAATGATCAAACTCCAGCCATCACTGCCCTTTTGTTACTTAGAGAAGGCTCGTCATGCTCCTCCAACCCCGTCCCTTACAGAAGCAGCATACTGTACGAATCCACAGAGGAGGAAACATGGTCCTCACCCCTTGTCTCAACTCTAATCCTCACTGGCCAATCAAAACGTCCTTCCTAGAAAAGTCTCACTTGAGTAGTTTTTCAAAACTCTTCCATCTGCCAAAGAGGTCTACCACTCAGTCTTCTCCCTCAGGAGTTCAGACTCCAAACTTGTCTCTCTGGCCTCTCCATGACTGACTCAGAGGCAGGCACCCTAATCAAGGAGCAGGCCACTTAGGAAGCTGCAAAGGGCAACAGGAAGACTCACTAAATCAGTGGAAATGGAAACCAGGAAACAGTCTATAGACAGAGCAGAGGAAAATCCAGTATCTCCATGGCTCGCTCTGCTCAACTTTAAAATGTGTGCAAGTCAACCACCATTTTTCATTAAGAAACAAGTCAGGATTTACTTAGTAACAACTTAAATGATGTTGAAAAGAAGTTCAGGTGTATGTGATTCCTCTTGACAACCTCTCAGAAAGTATTTTTCTTTAGTGCTCCATGGAGAAAACTGTTCTTCTATTTTGTGCATGGATGAGCGGAGATCTGTGCCTAGTGGAGAACCCAGTGGTTTGCTTTGCTCCCTGGCCTCCTAGAGCCTGTTCCCTGGGCCTCCCCTCCAACCCTCTACACACCTTCCAAGGAGTCATCATCTCCAGTGAGTGAGAAGAAACCGTAACCTTCTCATGTCAACAGTTTCAGAAAACAACATTCCGTTCTCTGCTGTGAGTATCCACCCCATACCCTGGGTTTTACTCACTGCCGCATGAGAAGTGAGTGGAAGGAAAAGTTAAAACACCTGGGGGAAATCAAAAGGAGGACTGTTTTGAAAGAGACAGTCCTAGACGGCAGTGGTGAAAACAGAGTTCCATTCCATAAACACAAGCCACTGAGTAAATAATCACCAGGTAGAAAAAAAGGAGGTCCATTTATCTGTGATAAGGATCACCTGGCTCTAAGCAAAGTTCTCAAAGCAAAGCCATTGAAGAGTGTCCACTAGGTTCCCAACCGGTCAGTCCTTGTGAATGATCAAACTCCAGCCATCACTGCCCTTTTGTTACTTAGAGAAGGCTCGTCATGCTCCTCCAACCCCGTCCCTTACAGAAGCAGCATACTGTACGAATCCACAGAGGAGGAAACATGGTCCTCACCCCTTGTCTCAACTCTAATCCTCACTGGCCAATCAAAACGTCCTTCCTAGAAAAGTCTCACTTGAGTAGTTTTTCAAAACTCTTCCATCTGCCAAAGAGGTCTACCACTCAGTCTTCTCCCTCAGGAGTTCAGACTCCAAACTTGTCTCTCTGGCCTCTCCATGACTGACTCAGAGGCAGGCACCCTAATCAAGGAGCAGGCCACTTAGGAAGCTGCAAAGGGCAACAGGAAGACTCACTAAATCAGTGGAAATGGAAACCAGGAAACAGTCTATAGACAGAGCAGAGGAAAATCCAGTATCTCCATGGCTCGCTCTGCTCAACTTTAAAATGTGTGCAAGTCAACCACCATTTTTCATTAAGAAACAAGTCAGGATTTACTTAGTAACAACTTAAATGATGTTGAAAAGAAGTTCAGGTGTATGTGATTCCCTCTTGACAACCTCTCAGAAAGTATTTTTTCTTTAGTGCTCCATGGAGAAAACTGTTCTTCTATGTGTTCAGTGCATTCACTGAGAGCCTACTATGAGTCAGAGGGCCTTAAAAACAGGGAGCCACCATTCAGAAGGGGTCCACTTCAGTCCCTGCTTTATCGAACTCACTTTGTAAACTGCAGTGAAAAACCTGATTTTTTTCTTTTCTCATAAAGCCAGTATGGGGAGTGATACAAATAAAAATTACTCCAAGTGGGCAGACAAAGCAAGGTAATTTATATTTAAAATATGTCAAAAACAGATTACTCACGGTAACATTTCTATACCATGCAATGTTTTCCTCAGTGTAGTCAGTTAAAACAAGAAGTTTCAAAAGAGTTTTCATTAACAGATACAACCAGTAGGGGTCATTTTAGCGCAAAAATTGCAGCAAAAGAGACTTCCTCATGAACCAAATGTATCAGTTCCTATTTGTTAGTTATGATAATCACGCACAAATTTCTGAACAATAATGGAACTGAGGGGAACACTAGCCATTGAGAAATTTCTTGCCAAGTAATAGAAAAACAAGAGAACACCTGCACCCTCTATGATAATTACTGCCATAGAATGATGCCTCTAATATTTAAGAATAAAAGGCCACTCATCCTGTTTTTCCTAAATCTTGTAGTCATATGAAAATTCTTAAAATCGTAAGACTCTCTGTTGAAACAGCTGTCTAAACCCAACCATCCTGCTAGGTAACACTGTTCACACACCTTTGGGTTCATAGATTACAACTTGATTGTTTCTTTTAGAGTTTCATAGGTCATAAATAAAAAATACCCTGAGCACACAATTTTGGTAGCTGAGAACAGGCTGGCTGGATGGCAAGTTTGCTAGAGAACATTAAATGAGGTATCATCATGGCAATAAATATTTGCAAGCATTTTCAAGGCTAATACCAAGTGTGTGGGGGTGTTACCAGAAGAAAGGAAGCCATGAGGGATCTCATCATTTCAGAGGAATGAAAGGCTCACCAACACACTGCCAGAACAACGCTATACTATGACACCATAATACGGTGCCAAAACACTTGATTACCGTGAATGCTCCCTGAGCTGCACATTTCCTTCACCAGAAATCAATCCTGAAGTAACAAAACAAAGGTGAGAGTCTTCAGAACCTTCCCAAGTCCTTCTCAGAGCCCAGCAGTTTCCACATTTAACCTTGTTTCAGGTTGCTTGTTCATTTCAGGTTTATGAGAGGCTGGCTTAAATAAATTACACAGTTCAAGCAGTCAGATTCAAAAGCTGCATCTTTTTGGTCCAATTCATTCAGAACTCCCCAAGTCAAACACATGAAACTGTATCAGAAGTTAATTTCCTGGCCATTTTTCTTCTTTGTGAGAAGCAAAATCATGTTATCTCGGGGGACTTAACATCAGGTGCGAGGTTTTTAGACTTGAGGCAAACTGTTGTGACCTACAGTCCTTAGGCTGCAGCCCTGCACTTGCCTCCAACAGCTCCCTTCACTCATTACTGCCCACTAGCTTCCCAACCAGAAAGGTCCTCCTGATTTTCCAGTACTGTCCAAACTTTAAAACCTGCCTGGTGGCTCGGGGCCATGCAGGAGACGCCAGGTCCACCCCTGAGTCGGGAAGATTCCCTAGAGGAGGAAATGGCAACCCACTCCAGCATTTTTGCCTGGGAAATCCCACGAACCGGAGAACCGCCAGGCTACGGTCCATGGGGTAGAAGAGTCCGACACAACTGAGGAACTAAACAACAACAATCACTGAGCATGCGTGTATGTAAAGAGAGCCACAACGGAAGCCTTTTAACAGACCTATTTTATCCTTAAGGCGTCTATTTCCCTTCTGTTTCCCAGCACAAGAAACCACAGAGACAGAGAAGAATGCTTCAGCATAAACCTGCCCTCAGGTTTACGGTCTCCTGCCCACAGGCTGTGAGCGCAGAGGCTGGCACAAGGCGGGCGCCCATCCCTCCTCCTCTCCGCCCCTCCAGAGTAAGGCGTCTTCGCTCTGTTCACCCACCAGGATGCCCAGAGCTGCATCACGGCCCTAACGTCAGCCCGCGCGGATCCCACGGTTAACTGACTCTAAGACCATTAGCCAAATGAGAAGAGCTCACCAACACACTGCCAGAACAACGCTATACTATGACACCATAATACGGTGCCAAAACACTTGATTACCGTGAATGCTCCCTGAGCTGCACATTTCCTTCACCAGAAATCAATCCTGAAGTAACAAAACAAAGGTGAGAGTCTTCAGAACCTTCCCAAGTCCTTCTCAGAGCCCAGCAGTTTCCACATTTAACCTTGTTTCAGGTTGCTTGTTCATTTCAGGTTTATGAGAGGCTGGCTTAAATAAATTACACAGTTCAAGCAGTCAGATTCAAAAGCTGCATCTTTTTGGTCCAATTCATTCAGAACTCCCCAAGTCAAACACATGAAACTGTATCAGAAGTTAATTTCCTGGCCATTTTTCTTCTTTGTGAGAAGCAAAATCATGTTATCTCGGGGGACTTAACATCAGGTGCGAGGTTTTTAGACTTGAGGCAAACTGTTGTGACCTACAGTCCTTAGGCTGCAGCCCTGCACTTGCCTCCAACAGCTCCCTTCACTCATTACTGCCCACTAGCTTCCCAACCAGAAAGGTCCTCCTGATTTTCCAGTACTGTCCAAACTTTAAAACCTGCCTGGTGGCTCGGGGCCATGCAGGAGACGCCAGGTCCACCCCTGAGTCGGGAAGATTCCCTAGAGGAGGAAATGGCAACCCACTCCAGCATTTTTGCCTGGGAAATCCCACGAACCGGAGAACCGCCAGGCTACGGTCCATGGGGTAGAAGAGTCCGACACAACTGAGGAACTAAACAACAACAATCACTGAGCATGCGTGTATGTAAAGAGAGCCACAACGGAAGCCTTTTAACAGACCTATTTTATCCTTAAGGCGTCTATTTCCCTTCTGTTTCCCAGCACAAGAAACCACAGAGACAGAGAAGAATGCTTCAGCATAAACCTGCCCTCAGGTTTACGGTCTCCTGCCCACAGGCTGTGAGCGCAGAGGCTGGCACAAGGCGGGGCGCCCATCCCTCCTCCTCTCCGCCCCTCCAGAGTAAGGCGTCTTCGCTCTGTTCACCCACCAGGATGCCCAGAGCTGCATCACGGCCCTAACGTCAGCCCGCGCAGGGATCCCACGGTTAACTGACTCTAAGACCATTAGCCAAATGAGAAGAGCTCACTGCGTCTCTCTAGGCACCCCAAACCGAACCAGGCACCCGGGGGCCGAGGCCAGAGGGCAGGGCTGAAGGCCGACACCTATCAACAGGGGTTCTCCCACCAAAGAGGAGGTGCTCCGCTAACCTGCTCCTCCTCTCTCCGTCAGACACCCTGGTGCACAATGCTTCAGTGGTGAGACCAGCAGAACCATTCTTATGAAACACACAAAAAGAAAAGAACCGGCAACACGACTGGAAACAAGCAGACACTGATCTTAAAAAGCAGCCACGAATAGTACAGAAACAACTTTTCACTCCTAGCTGCAAGCCGCACCACCCCCCCCCCCACACACACACACCCCCACCCCGCCTTCATTCAGGAGAGAAAGCCTTTGACCACCTTCAATAGGCAAATAAATGAGTAACCACCGTATGTAACTTCCCCTGGGCTGACATATTCCGAAGCTAAAACTGATTTATATGCGCAGGAGGAGGAAGGGGGTGAAGGAAAAGCGCAAGGAAAAAATAATAAAAGAGTCACACAGGGAGTGTGAGCTGGAAACACGTCTCCGCCGCCAGCAGAAAATGGACTTTAGCAGACGCGGTGCAGCACTCGGTTCCACACTGCGCTAGTGCGCGAGGGCGGCAGGGGCCGGGCTCCCCGAGGGGCTCGCGACAGCCTCCGCAGTGGCCCCTGCCCGCGGCGCCGCCGCGCCCGGGCGCACAGCCGGGCCCGTGCACCCAACCGCGGCCCGGTGGGCCCCACGTGTGCGCGGCCGAGGGCGATCTCCCCTGCTCCGGCCGCCACCCACGAAACCCAACCACTCCCGCGGCTGGCCAGCCGTCCGGAGGGAGCAGCGAGCGGGAAGCCAGGGACGCGGGGCTCTCTCCCGGGGGGGAGCGAGCGCCCCTCCTCCGAGGAGCCCGCTCTCCCCGGGAAAGTCTCGGCCAAACTTTGTTCGGCGCAACCGGCGCCGAGGGGGCGGCGCGGGCCAGGTGGGAGGGGGCCCGTGGCTGGCGGCCGAGTAAGGCGTCTTCGCTCTGTTCACCCACCAGGATGCCCAGAGCTGCATCACGGCCCTAACGTCAGCCCGCGCGGGGATCCCACGGTTAACTGACTCTAAGACCATTAGCCAAATGAGAAGAGCTCACTGCGTCTCTCTAGGCACCCCAAACCGAACCAGGCCCCCGGGGCCGAGGCCAGAGGGCAGGGCTGAAGGCCGACACCTATCAACAGGGGTTCTCCCACCAAAGAGGAGGTGCTCCGCTAACCTGCTCCTCCTCTCTCCGTCAGACACCCTGGTGCACAATGCTTCAGTGGTGAGACCAGCAGAACCATTCTTATGAAACACACAAAAAGAAAAGAACCGGCAACACGACTGGAAACAAGCAGACACTGATCTTAAAAAGCAGCCACGAATAGTACAGAAACAACTTTTCACTCCTAGCTGCAAGCCCCCCGCCCCGCCTTCATTCAGGAGAGAAAGCCTTTGACCACCTTCAATAGGCAAATAAATGAGTAACCACCGTATGTAACTTCCCCTGGGCTGACATATTCCGAAGCTAAAACTGATTTATATGCGCAGGAGGAGGAAGGGGGTGAAGGAAAAGCGCAAGGAAAAAATAATAAAAGAGTCACACAGGGAGTGTGAGCTGGAAACACGTCTCCGCCGCCAGCAGAAAATGGACTTTAGCAGACGCGGTGCAGCACTCGGTTCCACACTGCGCTAGTGCGCGAGGGCGGCAGGGGCCGGGCTCCCCGAGGGGCTCGCGACAGCCTCCGCAGTGGCCCCTGCCCGCGGCGCCGCCGCGCCCGGGCGCACAGCCGGGCCCGTGCACCCAACCGCGGCCCGGTGGGCCCCACGTGTGCGCGGCCGAGGGCGATCTCCCCTGCTCCGGCCGCCACCCACGAAACCCAACCACTCCCGCGGCTGGCCAGCCGTCCGGAGGGAGCAGCGAGCGGGAAGCCAGGGACGCGGGGCTCTCTCCCGGGGGGGAGCGAGCGCCCCTCCTCCGAGGAGCCCGCTCTCCCCGGGAAAGTCTCGGCCAAACTTTGTTCGGCGCAACCGGCGCCGAGGGGGCGGCGCGGGCCAGGTGGGAGGGGGCCCGTGGCTGGCGGCCGTACCTTCGCAGACGCCCACTTCGTACTCGGTGATGGAGTCGCCATTGAGCGGGGGGCGGATGACACAGCGCAGCCCCCGGTCGCAGGCTCCGTGGAGCCCGTAGGCGCCGCCGCAGCTCTCGTTCCTCTGGCGGGCGCACATGTAGCAGCAGCCGCAGAAGCCCTGCACGATGCTCCCGGGGCAGCTCTTGGGCTCTTCGCACTTGGACTCGTCGCAGGGCAGGCAGACCAGCGCCCGGGTGCCGGAGCGCGTCAGCAGCAGCAACAGCCCCAGCAGCGAGACCAGGAGGTGCCCGCAGCCGGCCAGCCCCCTGCCCCCCGCCACCAAGTACATCCTCCTGCGCCGCCGCCGCCTCCTCCTCGCAGCCGGGCCGGGAGCGGGGCGGGCGCCCTCCCCTGCGCGGGGCACACGCGCCGCCGCCGCCGCACCCGCAGCCCGCGGTCCTCGCCGCCCCCCTCGGGGCCCCCGGGGCGCGCCTCCCCTGGCGGGGCGAGGCCCCCGCTCCCCCTGCGGGCCGCGCCGACCCGGAGCCCACTAGCGTTGGCGCCAGCAGTGGCTTCCCCTCCGCCTCCTCCTCCCGGGAGGGAGGGGGAAAAAAGAAAAAAAGTTTCCTCCCGGCAGCTCCGGTTCAACCCAAACTTCTGGCGGCGGCGGCGGCGGCGGCTGCGCTCGGCTCCAGCCCCGGCTGGCGGCGCCTCCTCCCTCTCCTCCTCCGCGGCGGCCGACCCCGCGGCGCTGGTAGCGGCGGCGGTGGCGGCGCAGCCTGCGGGCCGGTCCCCGCCTCTCGAGCCGCCGAGTGGGCGCGGTGGCGCAGCAGAAGGTCCGAGGCAGCGTCCGCTCCGCGCGCCCGGCTCGCCTCACTCCTGCGCCGCTCCTCCGGGCGCTTGTTTATGGCTCGAGCCTCCGCCGCTCGGGCTGCGCCCTCCCCCATCCTACCTCATCCCCCAACCCGCGCCCCCCCGCCCCCCGCCCCGCGCCGCGCGCCGCTCATTGGCTGCCCCCGCCCGGCCGGCCCCTCCCCTCCCCGCCCTCCCTCCCCGGCGGCCGGGCCCTTCCTCCCTCGCACGCCTCCTCCTCCTCCCCCTCCTGCCCCTGCGCCTCCCGGAGGCCGGCGCACCGAGCCGGCCCTGCGGCCGAGTCTTCGCGCGCCTCTCCCGCCGGGGCATCGCCCGCGCGCTGCGACTCGGGTGCCCCGGCGAGCAGACGAGAGTCGCGGCGTCCCGAGCGCCCGCCAGCCCCCGGGGCCACGGCGGCTGGCTTGGGAGCCCCGAGGGCGAGCCGGCTGCACCTTCGGGAGACGCTTTGAGTTCGGAGAGCGGCGGGGATCTCCGCGCTCGGGGCGGAGGGCAGTGCTGCAGCCCTTGGCTGGGGCACCCGTCGGATCGAACCCCGGGAAGGGGAAGCAAATGAATGGACCCCCGCAAAACTGGATGAGAATCCTTCTTCCACTCGAGCTGGGAATAGATTTTGCAAAAGATATTGTGTAATGGAGTCTCGGAACGCTCGAGACGCCTCCAGCGAAGCTGCTGGTGAATTAATTAAATGCTTTAAACGGTCTAGGTAAATATTCCGAGGGGTGGGAGGGAGGACGCTTGGGGGCCGCTGTAGCTCGAGTTGCGTTAAAAGCTGTCCATATCCTGTATTTTTCGTCGCTCTGCCGTCCGTGCCAAGGTGCTACATGAAGGAAGGGGGCGGATGGAAAGTAGAGGTGAATTTTTTCTCCCTTGAGTAAGGCCGAATACTGCATTACTACAAGTCTTGACATGAGTAGACCTGCAAATCTCATGCATCGTTAATGTCATCTGACATTCCCCTTTATTTCCCAAGCTCGTGGACAGAAGTGGTAGCTTTTAATTTTTTTATTTTTTTTGAACGTGTTAATAAAGAAAATGTTCTTTGTGTTAAACCATGTAAAGAAGCAGTTGACCGGCGCTGGTAGCGGCGGCGGTGGCGGCGCAGCCTGCGGGCCGGTCCCCGCCTCGAGCCGCCGAGTGGGCGCGGTGGCGCAGCAGAAGGTCCGAGGCAGCGTCCGCTCCGCGCGCCCGGCTCGCCTCACTCCTGCGCCGCTCCTCCGGGCGCTTGTTTATGGCTCGAGCCTCCGCCGCTCGGGCTGCGCCCTCCCCCATCCTACCTCATCCCCAACCCGCGCCCCCGCCCCCCCCCCCGCGCCGCGCGCCGCTCATTGGCTGCCCCCGCCCGGCCGGCCCCTCCCCTCCCCGCCCTCCCTCCCCGGCGGCCGGGCCCTTCCTCCCTCGCACGCCTCCTCCTCCTCCCCCTCCTGCCCCTGCGCCTCCCGGAGGCCGGCGCACCGAGCCGGCCCTGCGGCCGAGTCTTCGCGCGCCTCTCCCGCCGGGGCATCGCCCGCGCGCTGCGACTCGGGTGCCCCGGCGAGCAGACGAGAGTCGCGGCGTCCCGAGCGCCCGCCAGCCCCCGGGGCCACGGCGGCTGGCTTGGGAGCCCCGAGGGCGAGCCGGCTGCACCTTCGGGAGACGCTTTGAGTTCGGAGAGCGGCGGGGATCTCCGCGCTCGGGGCGGAGGGCAGTGCTGCAGCCCTTGGCTGGGGCACCCGTCGGATCGAACCCCGGGAAGGGGAAGCAAATGAATGGACCCCCGCAAAACTGGATGAGAATCCTTCTTCCACTCGAGCTGGGAATAGATTTTGCAAAAGATATTGTGTAATGGAGTCTCGGAACGCTCGAGACGCCTCCAGCGAAGCTGCTGGTGAATTAATTAAATGCTTTAAACGGTCTAGGTAAATATTCCGAGGGGTGGGAGGGAGGACGCTTGGGGGCCGCTGTAGCTCGAGTTGCGTTAAAAGCTGTCCATATCCTGTATTTTTCGTCGCTCTGCCGTCCGTGCCAAGGTGCTACATGAAGGAAGGGGGCGGATGGAAAGTAGAGGTGAATTTTTTCTCCCTTGAGTAAGGCCGAATACTGCATTACTACAAGTCTTGACATGAGTAGACCTGCAAATCTCATGCATCGTTAATGTCATCTGACATTCCCCTTTATTTCCCAAGCTCGTGGACAGAAGTGGTAGCTTTTAATTTTTTCATTTATTTTGAACGTGCTAATAAAGAAAATGTTCTTTGTGTTAAACCATGTAAAGAAGCAGTTGAAGTGATGCAAAATGCATCGTGTGGGGATTATTTCTCGTCTGTAGCTGGTCAGAAAAGCTTCCCCAAACCATAGGGTCTGTAAGTGGCCCACCATTCACAGGATGTGTCACAGGGTTCATCAAATTAGTGAATGAACAGAAAGTGACTAGGATCAATGTGGGGGGAAAAAAGAGTCAGATCTGGTGGCAGGTGGGAGATGGGAATGGCCGCCGACCTTTTGATCCAAGATGGTCTGGCTGAAGAAAGGTGGCAGCCAAGTGGATCTGAAAATCGTGACTAATGAACCCAGAGTTAATAGCAGGGCAGTGGAAGGAGAGAAGAAACAAAGATGCCTTTGAAATCTTCTGTTTGCGGAACAAATTTCTACTTCTTATAAACATTTTGGTTTAGCCACTCTAATCCTGAACAGAAAAGCCAAAGGTAGCAGTGGAATATTCCCCAGTCACTGCCATCAGTAAACTAAACATTTCTCCAATCATATTTCTTTGTCTTGAGAAGGGGAAGAGGCTCATTAATTATCACGGATTATCAGAAAGTCGTAGAGAAAACATTCAACAGTGGAAAGGGGGGGAGTGAGCATCTCATTTTCTGGAAGCATTTAAAGAACCTGTTGAGATGACTTGTTTTCAGGGGTGTTGTAGAGACAGTTCCTGCAGTTATGTAGGTCAGGTTAGATGACTCCAAAGGACCTCATACCCCTAGGTTCTATTATTACAAGTATTAAGTGGCTAAATCATTGTACATGTGCTAGCTTAGCAAAATTCAAAAAAAATGAAACACACAACACTGTTCAACATGATTGTTTCTTGGATCCCAACACGGCACCAGTACTCCACTGTGGGATTTGCCAACAAACTGTCATCATTGAGCTGTGTTAAAAGGCCCTTTCCACTCTTGCAGAGGAGGCTATCTGTATTTCTGTTCAAATGCAAGTATAAAGACATTATTAAAATGTAGCAGATAACATTGTAGGACTCAACAGGAAAAGCCAAGGTCAGGTGGTGGAAAAACACAGAAGTGAGAAAGCTACTGTAGTTAAAGAAGAGAATAATCATTGCCGTGTTTTTGTTTGTTTATTTTATTTTTAAACACAATATATTAAAGGTTAGGGAAAGCTGGCGATTGAGCAGAAGCAAGGTACAACGTAGACCATTCATCGTTCCTGGGACTTTAGAGGTAGAACCTCCTGGAAGGTAGATCAACACAGGTGATAGTCTGACTCCTCATGGAAATTCACTAATTACATCCAATACACTAATTTGGATGTAACAGCTGAGAAAATTTGTTACACGTGGTCCTTTACCATAGGCTTAATAAAAAGAGAAAACAAGCATAGTTCCTTAAAGCCTATAACTAGTGGCAAATAAGAAACCTGCAAGGCACTGGCAGCTTGTCTGAAACCCCGGTATGTGAACTAGGACCTCAGTTATGAAACAGACATTTCCTCCGGGATCCAGGAAGGACCACAGGTGGCCAGAAGCCAAGGTAATGAGATTGGGGCTCAAACACAAAAGAATTCCCTCAGAAACCAGACTAAGGATACAAAAAATTTCTCCAATCATTCTTTGTCTTGAGAAGGGAAGAGGCTCATTAATTATCACGGATTATCAGAAAGTCGTAGAAAACATTCAACAGTGGAAAGGGGGGGAGTGAGCATCTCATTTTCTGGAAGCATTTAAAGAACCTGTTGAGATGACTTGTTTTCAGGGGTGTTGTAGAGACAGTTCCTGCAGTTATGTAGGTCAGGTTAGATGACTCCAAAGGACCTCATACCCCTAGGTTCTATTATTACAAGTATTAAGTGGCTAAATCATTGTACATGTGCTAGCTTAGCAAAATTCAAAAAAAATGAAACACACAACACTGTTCAACATGATTGTTTCTTGGATCCCAACACGGCACCAGTACTCCACTGTGGGATTTGCCAACAAACTGTCATCATTGAGCTGTGTTAAAAGGCCCTTTCCACTCTTGCAGAGGAGGCTATCTGTATTTCTGTTCAAATGCAAGTATAAAGACATTATTAAAATGTAGCAGATAACATTGTAGGACTCAACAGGAAAAGCCAAGGTCAGGTGGTGGAAAAAAACACAGAAGTGAGAAAGCTACTGTAGTTAAAGAAGAGAATAATCATTGCCGTGTTTTTGTTTGTTTATTTTATTTTTAAACACAATATATTAAAGGTTAGGGAAAGCTGGCGATTGAGCAGAAGCAAGGTACAACGTAGACCATTCATCGTTCCTGGGACTTTAGAGGTAGAACCTCCTGGAAGGTAGATCAACACAGGTGATAGTCTGACTCCTCATGGAAATTCACTAATTACATCCAATACACTAATTTGGATGTAACAGCTGAGAAAATTTGTTACACGTGGTCCTTTACCATAGGCTTAATAAAAAGAGAAAACAAGCATAGTTCCTTAAAGCCTATAACTAGTGGCAAATAAGAAACCTGCAAGGCACTGGCAGCTTGTCTGAAACCCCGGTATGTGAACTAGGACCTCAGTTATGAAACAGACATTTCCTCTCCGGGATCCAGGAAGGACCACAGGTGGCCAGAAGCCAAGGTAATGAGATTGGGGCTCAAACACAAAAGAATTCCCTCAGAAACCAGACTAAGGATACAGAAGAGAGGTGAGCTGAAACAGGGTCACAACTGGGGGTCAAGGGAGGGGGGCGACTGGGAGGTAGATTACACAGACCCATATACAAATATAAGAGTTAGAAGCATACATGAAATATAGTTTAATACCTCCTCTTCTAGGGATTGTCTTGAACTTATTCCCTTAGATATTTTATAGCATTTTGTAATCACCTCTACTTGTGAAATTTATCATGTTATATTACAAATATTTATACATACGTACATATATATTAATATGCTGTATTATAAATCTTTCTCGAAATAGCTCTGATTCACCCCCAGTAGATTGTCAGTTGATTGGAGAAGCCAGAATTTATAAGAACACATAAATACACGAGTGGAAGAGAGAGGGATGGAAGAATTACAGACAAAATTTGATGTTTGAACACTTCCCTCTGTGGCCCTTCTGTCTGGATGTTAGGAAATGCCGCTTAAGAGCACTTGAAAGGACTGGATGGGGAAGGAGAGTCTACCAAAATGGGGTGGGCAGGGTACGTGGGGCGGGGGGGGGGAACCTAACAGGTCTGAAAGGAAAAGGAATCTGAGTGTGCCGCTGGTCGACGTCGGGAAGAAGAGACAGCCCGCCCTCTATTGGCCGTTGCCGAGGTTGGATGGGAGGGGTTTGCTGCATTGTTGAAAACCTCTGAGAATCAGAAGTGCCCAGTTGGGGGCCTCCCAGCAAGGGGAAATCAGAGGCTAGTAAACCAGACCCAGTGTTAACAGCCCTCACCATATACGCTTCCTTGGGACTTTAGAGGTAGAACCTCCTGGAAGGTAGATCAACACAGGTGATAGTCTGACTCCTCATGGAAATTCACTAATTACATCCAATACACTAATTTGGATGTAACAGCTGAGAAAATTTGTTACACGTGGTCCTTTACCATAGGCTTAATAAAAAGAGAAAACAAGCATAGTTCCTTAAAGCCTATAACTAGTGGCAAATAAGAAACCTGCAAGGCACTGGCAGCTTGTCTGAAACCCCGGTATGTGAACTAGGACCTCAGTTATGAAACAGACATTTCCTCTCCGGGATCCAGGAAGGACCACAGGTGGCCAGAAGCCAAGGTAATGAGATTGGGGCTCAAACACAAAAGAATTCCCTCAGAAACCAGACTAAGGATACAGAAGAGAGGTGAGCTGAAACAGGGTCACAACTGGGGGTCAAGGGAGGGGGGCGACTGGGAGGTAGATTACACAGACCCATATACAAATATAAGAGTTAGAAGCATACATGAAATATAGTTTAATACCTCCTCTTCTAGGGATTGTCTTGAACTTATTCCCTTAGATATTTTATAGCATTTTGTAATCACCTCTACTTGTGAAATTTATCATGTTATATTACAAATATTTATACATACGTACATATATATTAATATGCTGTATTATAAATCTTTCTCGAAATAGCTCTGATTCACCCCCAGTAGATTGTCAGTTGATTGGAGAAGCCAGAATTTATAAGAACACATAAATACACGAGTGGAAGAGAGAGGGATGGAAGAATTACAGACAAAATTTGATGTTTGAACACTTCCCTCTGTGGCCCTTCTGTCTGGATGTTAGGAAATGCCGCTTAAGAGCACTTGAAAGGACTGGATGGGGAAGGAGAGTCTACCAAAATGGGGTGGGCAGGGTACGTGGGGGTGGGGGTGGGGAACCTAACAGGTCTGAAAGGAAAAGGAATCTGAGTGTGCCGCTGGTCGACGTCGGGAAGAAGAGACAGCCCGCCCTCTATTGGCCGTTGCCGAGGTTGGATGGGAGGGGTTTGCTGCATTGTTGAAAACCTCTGAGAATCAGAAGTGCCCAGTTGGGGGCCTCCCAGCAAGGGGAAATCAGAGGCTAGTAAACCAGACCCAGTGTTAACAGCCCTCCTCCCTAGATACAGTGTCTAGCCCAGCTTCACTACTGTAGTCAGCTCTGGGAAATTGCTGTGCAGGTTTTCTGTTCTTGAAACAAAAATAGAAATGTAGACCTTATCTTCTGACTCTTAGAATTGAGTTGCCAAAAAAAGTCTTACTGTTTTATGAAGATGTTGTGTACATACTAGAAAGACCTAAGAAGAAACCAGGACAATAAGCCTGGCTCCCTTCACGCTCTTACTCCATCTCTCCCCCTCAACTGGCATCTACCGTACCTGGGTTCTCAGTTATCTAGCCTTGGGCCATTTCAGTGACACAGGAGGATCCCTAGTCTGGGGGCTGTGTGTCTGATCTGGGACTCTGGACCTGGTCCTTAGACTCATTTTTACTGAGGGAGGAGGCAGTCCTTGTCTTGTGTGTCCTGCCCATGTATGGCAGCTACTCCAGAGCTGGCAAGGGTGTGCACAGACCACAGGTTCTCTTTAGGGTTTAGCCTAGAATCTTGTCTCCCACCACCTCTACACCCTCCTTTGCTGTTTACACACCATTTGGAACCAAGCAGTCATCTTTTCTGAATCTGTTTCCTCCTCTGTAAAAAGGAGACCAGAATGCAGAGGACCAGCCTCTGAGGTTACAGTGTGGATAAAACAGTTGTTTTCCTTTTCTATTGTTATTCTTAGAGTCCTTCCACCTGACTGTCTCCTTGGGATTTATGCTTGAGCTAGGATTCCTGCTCTGTGATACCTCAGCACTTACTCCTATGCAGCATCTGCCAGACCAGAAATTTGCTTTTCTTCCTTTTGTAATCTGTCACTTGGCAATCTGTCTAATCTGGTAGTGTTTGTGATATTTTCTCATACCCATTCCAGTCAAAGACTTTTTTCAAGGGTAGTTATTAATAATAATAATAATAATAGCTAACCTTTAAAGAAAATGAAAGTCACTCAGTCATGTCCAACTCTGTCACCCATGGCCTAGCCATGGGATTCTCTAGGAAAGAATACCGGAGTGGGTAGCCTACTGTTTCTCCAGGAAGCCTCCCAGCAAGGGGAAATCAGAGGCTAGTAAACCAGACCCAGTGTTAACAGCCCTCCTCCCTAGATACAGTGTCTAGCCCAGCTTCACTACTGTAGTCAGCTCTGGGAAATTGCTGTGCAGGTTTTCTGTTCTTGAAACAAAAATAGAAATGTAGACCTTATCTTCTGACTCTTAGAATTGAGTTGCCAAAAAAAGTCTTACTGTTTTATGAAGATGTTGTGTACATACTAGAAAGACCTAAGAAGAAACCAGGACAATAAGCCTGGCTCCCTTCACGCTCTTACTCCATCTCTCCCCCTCAACTGGCATCTACCGTACCTGGGTTCTCAGTTATCTAGCCTTGGGCCATTTCAGTGACACAGGAGGATCCCTAGTCTGGGGGCTGTGTGTCTGATCTGGGACTCTGGACCTGGTCCTTAGACTCATTTTTACTGAGGGAGGAGGCAGTCCTTGTCTTGTGTGTCCTGCCCATGTATGGCAGCTACTCCAGAGCTGGCAAGGGTGTGCACAGACCACAGGTTCTCTTTAGGGTTTAGCCTAGAATCTTGTCTCCCACCACCTCTACACCCTCCTTTGCTGTTTACACACCATTTGGAACCAAGCAGTCATCTTTTCTGAATCTGTTTCCTCCTCTGTAAAAAGGAGACCAGAATGCAGAGGACCAGCCTCTGAGGTTACAGTGTGGATAAAACAGTTGTTTTCCTTTTCTATTGTTATTCTTAGAGTCCTTCCACCTGACTGTCTCCTTGGGATTTATGCTTGAGCTAGGATTCCTGCTCTGTGATACCTCAGCACTTACTCCTATGCAGCATCTGCCAGACCAGAAATTTGCTTTTCTTCCTTTTGTAATCTGTCACTTGGCAATCTGTCTAATCTGGTAGTGTTTGTGATATTTTCTCATACCCATTCCAGTCAAAGACTTTTTTCAAGGGTAGTTATTAATAATAATAATAATAATAGCTAACCTTTAAAGAAAATGAAAGTCACTCAGTCATGTCCAACTCTGTCACCCATGGCCTAGCCATGGGATTCTCTAGGAAAGAATACCGGAGTGGGTAGCCTACTGTTTCTCCAGGGAAGCTTCCCAACCCAGGAATTGAACCAGGGCCTCATGCATTTCAGGCTGGATTCTTTACCAGCTGAGCTACAAGGAAAGCCCAACCTCTATAGAGTATTTGCTAATAAGCACATCACACGGCTTATTTTAACAAATCTACAGAATAGCCCTGTAAGGGGCTTCCCTTGTGGCTCAGTGAATAACGACCTGTCTGCCAATGCAAGAGACACAGGTTTGATCCCTGATCCGGGATGATCCCACATACTGCAGAGCAGCTAAACCCACACATCAATGAAGACCCAGCATAGCCAAAAATAAATAAATAAATGTTTCAAAAAAGAAAAAAAAAAGAACAGCCCTATAAGGTCACTGCTTTATGGTATGTCCAATGCCTGTGTGATCTCCATTTTATAATTGAGGAATCAGAGGCAAGCAAGTCATATGATTTGCAAGGGCTCAGACCTGTGTCAGTGGCTTTCCTGTTTGGAACCTAGTGGATTTAACTGCCTCATGCAGTCATTTGTGGAGTGGCAGGTTGTTTTTCTTTGCAGTTTTTGTGTGTGTGGCAGGGGTGGGGTGGGGGGTGGGGGGAGAGGGGTGGGGGTGGGGCCCACTTCTATTGGTCTTTCATTTCTCTATTTTCATCCATCTTTGTTCTTTGGCCCAAGTGGGCCTCCCATCGCAGTGGCCTCTGTCGCAGAGCACCGGCTCTGGGCGCATGTGCTCCAGAGCTCCGGTTCCATAATTGGACACATTGGTCCAGCCGCTCTGCAGCACATGGGATCTTCCCAGGCCAGGGATGGATCTGGCGCCCCTTGCACTGCAAGATGGTGTCCTTACCCACTGGACCACCAGGGAAGCCCCTTCTTTGCAGTTTTATTGGGGTTTTTTTTGTGTGTGTGAACCTACTTTAAAATTGTTAGTATCTATGAGGGTATCTTGCCTTCCTCAGTAATTTGCATATGAAATGGTGATTTTGTATTTTTCTAAAAATGGAAACAGCTCCATTGTTTTTCTAATTACTGAATTACAATATTTAGATAGTGTTTATGCATATTGACTAATTACCTAGTATATTACCTCTTCTAATCCTCACTCCAGCCTGATGAGGTTTGTACAGAATTACTCGCATTTTGCAGGTGGGAAGCCAGACACACAGAAAGGTTAAATAATATGCTCAATATCAAATTTACTTAAAAGGAAAAATTGGAATTCAAAACCAGGCAGTATGGCTCTGGAGTCCACATTATGCAATACTACTCCTAATATGTATGCTTTACAAATGCATGCCCATTGAGGGAGAGGTTGAAAAACTGTAATTTTTTTAAAAAGAAAAAAAAAACCTACCCAGAATCCCACCATCGAGATATTAAGCACTCTAATAACATTTGTTATACATCATGAAGGCTTCTTTTTCCCTATACAGTATAAAATGAAAGATAGAATAATCATCCTAATTAATAATTGCTTTTTTACTTATCCATATACATAGCATATTGATCTTTAGGATCGATAACTGCATCCTTTCATCATTGAATATATCACCTCATTGAATGGGTGTCCTATGTTATATTTAATCATGACATAATACACTTTTACGATATTTTGTTTGCTTATTTTACATTTTCACTGTCATAAACAAAGCTGCAATAAATTCCTACTTAGCCAAATTTTCAAATTGTCTAATGATTTTCTTGGGGCATTTCCTAAATTGGAATTGATAATTGTGGGTCCAAAAGTAGGTTCTTGTTTCACATGCATTACCAGATTGCCTTCTGCAAACTCGTATCAGCACACATTGCCTCCAACACTTAGTGAAAGTGCTCCTCTCCCCAGAGTAAGAGGGCCTTTGTTAAAAACCTTTTTCCTGTGGCTTGGAAAGCACATTGCATCACCAAGCTTTTTTTTTTAGCTTTTAAAAGTGGTGTGTTTTTTTTTCATTCATTATTTTATTAGATCGTTTAAAATGTTCAACATTTGGATGCTTTAACTGTGAATTATCAAATATTTTAACCTTACATATTACCAAATCATATAAGCTGGTAAACTGTATGAAGTAGGAGTTTAAAGGAAAATGTTATGTCCTTCATTAAAAACTTTCTCCCAAGAAAGGAGTTTTATGGGCATTTTTTATTTTTCTAAAAATGGAAACAGCTCCATTGTTTTTCTAATTACTGAATTACAATATTTAGATAGTGTTTATGCATATTGACTAATTACCTAGTATATTACCTCTTCTAATCCTCACTCCAGCCTGATGAGGTTTGTACAGAATTACTCGCATTTTGCAGGTGGGAAGCCAGACACACAGAAAGGTTAAATAATATGCTCAATATCAAATTTACTTAAAAGGAAAAATTGGAATTCAAAACCAGGCAGTATGGCTCTGGAGTCCACATTATGCAATACTACTCCTAATATGTATGCTTTACAAATGCATGCCCATTGAGGGAGAGGTTGAAAAACTGTAATTTTTTTAAAATGAAGAAAGAAACCTACCCAGAATCCCACCATCGAGATATTAAGCACTCTAATAACATTTGTTATACATCATGAAGGCTTCTTTTTCCCTATACAGTATAAAATGAAAGATAGAATAATCATCCTAATTAATAATTGCTTTTTTACTTATCCATATACATAGCATATTGATCTTTAGGATCGATAACTGCATCCTTTCATCATTGAATATATCACCTCATTGAATGGGTGTCCTATGTTATATTTAATCATGACATAATACACTTTTACGATATTTTGTTTGCTTATTTTACATTTTCACTGTCATAAACAAAGCTGCAATAAATTCCTACTTAGCCAAATTTTCAAATTGTCTAATGATTTTCTTGGGGCATTTCCTAAATTGGAATTGATAATTGTGGGTCCAAAAGTAGGTTCTTGTTTCACATGCATTACCAGATTGCCTTCTGCAAACTCGTATCAGCACACATTGCCTCCAACACTTAGTGAAAGTGCTCCTCTCCCCAGAGTAAGAGGGCCTTTGTTAAAAACCTTTTTCCTGTGGCTTGGAAAGCACATTGCATCACCAAGCTTTTTTTTTTAGCTTTTAAAAGTGGTGTGTTTTTTTTTCATTCATTATTTTATTAGATCGTTTAAAATGTTCAACATTTGGATGCTTTAACTGTGAATTATCAAATATTTTAACCTTACATATTACCAAATCATATAAGCTGGTAAACTGTATGAAGTAGGAGTTTAAAGGAAAATGTTATGTCCTTCATTAAAAACTTTCTCCCAAGAAAGGAGTTTTTTTATGGGCATTTTTTTTTATAAAGTAGGTTTTTAAACTTTATTTATTTATTTATTTTTGGCTATTCTGGGTTTTCACTGCTGCCACAGGCTCTTCTCTAGTTGCGGGGAGTAGAGGCTTCTCTCTAGTTAAGGTGAGCAGGCTTCTTGTTGCGGTGACTTCTCTTGTTGTGGAACTCGGGCTATAGGACACACGGGCTTCAGTAGTTGAGGCACGTGGGCTCAATACTTGTGGCTCATTGGCTTAGTTGCTCCGCAGCCTGTGGGATCCTCCCGGATCAGAGATTGAACTTGTGTCTGCTGCATTGGAAGGCGAACTCTTTACCATTGAGCTACCAGGGAAGGCCACAAAAGAATGTTTTTATAAAACTAAGCTAATGAGAGGGAATAAATGATTGCAATCACTCCAAAAGGTAAGGCTATTTTAGTTAATACTCTCTGCTTATGAGCATTCTTCTCAGTGTCTGGAAAAAACAAGAGTAAGAAAATTGAGGAGAGACTCTTGGCCTACGGTGAGGAGCAGTTTCCACCTACTGCAGTGCTAAGCACTTCCCCATCTTTCTTGACTCTCAGCTGCCTTTTCTGCTCCCTGGTTTCAATAGCCTGAAGGTTCCTAGACCCAAACTGCAGACGCCTTTGCCCAAATCTAAATGGCATCTGGGCTTCCCTGTTATCTCAGTGCTGAAGAATCAGCCTGCTAATGCAGGAGATGCAGGTTTGACTCCTGTGTTGGGAAAATCTCCTGGAGGAGGGCATGACAACCCACTCCAATATTCTTGCTGGGAAATCTCATGGACAGAGGAGTGTGGTGGGCTACAGGCTATGGGGTCGCAAAAGAGTCAGACAGGATTTAATGTCTAAACAACACATGACATCTATGTTAAGAAATAGTGCTGAATTTTTTTCATCAATGATGTCATTACTCAACACATTCTAAAAGTGTTTATTTTGGAATTGTCTTGTGTAATCTCATGAGACAATAAAACTCATTGTTAAATCATTGTATCTGACCCAGTTCATTGTAACTTAGTTTTAACGATATCAAATTATCCTCTAAGGATGGATATTTGTTTTGAATGTTTAAAAGAACCAACACACGCACACACAAAGAACCAACACATATTCCAGGGAAAATCTTTTTAAAAAAGAGTTTAAAAACTGGTGATCACTTCACAACACATTGCAAATATTGAATCATTATATTGTATACATGAAAATGATATAATGTTATATGTCAATTATATCTCAATTAAAAAAAAAATAGAGGCATCAGTAGCTTTCATGGAAAAAACATATAGCTTTTCCAAGAAACTGCTGAAAAGATACATCGCTCATTTCAATGTAAATTCTGATATCATAATGTTCATCAGAACCCTGATTTTTTATATTCATAGCCTATACATCATATTGCTGTTTTGTCACTGAAATGAGGAGTTATTACCTATTTTCTGGGGGTTATGGTAGTGCTTACCAATATTTGTATTCCTTCTTTCATTCTGGACACATAACTAGACAGCACTTACTGCTTTCTTTTCAGTCGATGGGGCCATAAAATATAAATGGAAGTGGTAGGGATCTTGTCCAGGCTGGCCCCTCTTCTTGTGTATTTTCCACAATCCTCTGTATTTTTTCCTTCTCTCTTATCTGGTTGGTTGCCGGGCATACCACAGGGGACCCTGAAGCCCTAGGAGAATCTCAAACTATTAAATGGTAGACCTTGGGTGCCCAAATCACTGTATGAAGTAGGCCTCCTATAGACAGACATTCATATACACCTACCTCACAGAATCTCAGGAGACAGTAATTTGAGTAAGAAACGAATCTTTATTATGATAAGTCTCTGAGACTGGCGGCTTATTGGTTACAGCAGTTAGCCTATCCTATCATTTTAGCTTAAACAGAAATAACATGAACTGTTTATTCTTCCATTTTGTATTATTTTACATTCTCAGACAAGATACAACTTTGTCAAACACTTATAACTAAATTGAGTTTGCTTGTAGGCTGTATAATGAATGTATAATGATTAGGTTACCAGTCCTGGCATTTAAAATACTTTCAATATTATGGTGTTCCAAGAAGACCTTAACATTTGGTTAGCACTGATTAGTGGCAATCAAATAAGTAATATCAACACTTTCCACTTACTCAGATGAGAGGGGGGCCATCTAAATATATTATGCTACCCAGTGAATTTTATTTCCTGAACTTCCACATTCTCAGACAGTCTCTGCTAGGACTTTATTGTCAGTCACCAAGGTCCTGTGCAACTTTAAAAATAAGGCTCTTCAAATCCTCATTTTCCTTCTTTTTTTTCAAATTCTTCAGAACATACTATTTCCTATCCAAATCTCTTTGGCAAGGCTGTCTCATTACAGCCACAAGTTTATTATGGACTTTAAATCAGTGCTTCTCCAATTTTTCAACTGAACTTAAAGAATATTTTGATATTTTGGTTTTATATTTGATATATTGATATCATATCTATATTTTTATTGTTGTTTAGTCACCCAGTCAAGTCTGACTCTTTCTTTGTGACCCCATGGACTGCAGCACACAGGCCTCTCTGTCCCCTCACCATCTCCCAGGGTTTACCCAGGTTTCCTCACAATTTCCTGGAGCTTGCTCAAACTCATGTCCATTAAGTCTATGATGCCCTCCAACCATCTCATCCTTGGTCACCCCCTTCTCCTCCTGACCTCAGTCTTTTCCTGCACCAAAGCCAGTGAGTCAGCTCTTCGCATCAGGTGACCAAAGTATTGGAGCGTCAGCTTCAGCGTCAGTCCTTGCAATGAATATTCAGGGCTGATTTCCCTTAAGATTGACTTGTTTGATTTCTTTGCTGTCCAAGGGACTCTCAAGAGTCTTCTCTAGCACTGTAATTTAAAAGTATCAACACTGATGCTTCAGTACTCAGTCTTTGTGGTCTAACTGTCACATCCATCCATGACTATTGCAAAAACCATAGCTTTGACTATATGGACCCTTATCAGATGTCTCTGCATTTTAATATGCTGTCTGGGTCGGTCATAAATTTTGGGGCCTTTTTTGCAAAACCAGTGATTCTCGGAGCCCAGAATATTTGTCAAACACTTATAACTAAATTGAGTTTGCTTGTAGGCTGTATAATGAATGTATAATGATTAGGTTACCAGTCCTGGCATTTAAAATACTTTCAATATTATGGTGTTCCAAGAAGACCTTAACATTTGGTTAGCACTGATTAGTGGCAATCAAATAAGTAATATCAACACTTTCCACTTACTCAGATGAGAGGGGGGCCATCTAAATATATTATGCTACCCAGTGAATTTTATTTCCTGAACTTCCACATTCTCAGACAGTCTCTGCTAGGACTTTATTGTCAGTCACCAAGGTCCTGTGCAACTTTAAAAATAAGGCTCTTCAAATCCTCATTTTCCTTCTTTTTTTTCAAATTCTTCAGAACATACTATTTCCTATCCAAATCTCTTTGGCAAGGCTGTCTCATTACAGCCACAAGTTTATTATGGACTTTAAATCAGTGCTTCTCCAATTTTTCAACTGAACTTAAAGAATATTTTGATATTTTGGTTTTATATTTGATATATTGATATCATATCTATATTTTTATTGTTGTTTAGTCACCCAGTCAAGTCTGACTCTTTCTTTGTGACCCCATGGACTGCAGCACACAGGCCTCTCTGTCCCCTCACCATCTCCCAGGGTTTACCCAGGTTTCCTCACAATTTCCTGGAGCTTGCTCAAACTCATGTCCATTAAGTCTATGATGCCCTCCAACCATCTCATCCTTGGTCACCCCCTTCTCCTCCTGACCTCAGTCTTTTCCTGCACCAAAGCCAGTGAGTCAGCTCTTCGCATCAGGTGACCAAAGTATTGGAGCGTCAGCTTCAGCGTCAGTCCTTGCAATGAATATTCAGGGCTGATTTCCCTTAAGATTGACTTGTTTGATTTCTTTGCTGTCCAAGGGACTCTCAAGAGTCTTCTCTAGCACTGTAATTTAAAAGTATCAACACTGATGCTTCAGTACTCAGTCTTTGTGGTCTAACTGTCACATCCATCCATGACTATTGCAAAAACCATAGCTTTGACTATATGGACCCTTATCAGATGTCTCTGCATTTTAATATGCTGTCTGGGTCGGTCATAAATTTTCTTCCAAGGAACGAGCGTCTTTTAATTGCATAGCTGCAGTAATTGCCTGCAGTGATTCTGGAGCCCAAGAAAATAAAATCTGTTACTGTTTCTACTTTATTCCCCATCTATTTGCCATGAAGTGATGGGAGTGGATGCCATGATTCAACACTTTTGAATGTTCAGGTTTTTCTTTAAATTTTGGCGTCTTTTATTGGTTTTTCATTTATTTGTTTTCATCCATCTTTATTCTTTGGCCTATGTGGGCCTACCATTGCAGTGACCTCTCTTGTTGCAGAGCACCAGCTCTGGGTGCATGCGCTCCAGAGCACTGGCTCGTAATTGGATACACGGGTCCAGCCACTCAGCAGCATGTGTGGGATCTTCCCAGGCCAGGGATCGAACTGGAGCCCCTTGCACTGCAAGGCAGACTCTCTACCCACTGGACCACCAGGGAAACCCTGAATGTTCAGTTTAAAGCTAGTTTTTTTGCTCTCTTCTTTCACCCTCATCAAGAGGGCCTTTAATTCCTCTTCTCTTTCTGCCATTAGCATTTCTGAGGTTATTGACCACCAGATAGTCAATACCAAAATCAGATTGATTATATTCTTTGTAGCAGAAGATAGAGAAGTTCTATACAGTCAGCAAAACAAGACCTGGAACTGACTAGGGCTCAGGTCATCAGCTGTCTATGGCAAAATTCAGGTTTAAATTGAAGAAAGTAGGGAAAACCACTAGGCCATTCACATATGGCCTAAATCAAATCCCTTATGATTATACAGTGGAGGTGACAAATAGACTCAAGGGATTCTATCTGATAGAGTGTCTGAGAAATATGGACAGAGGTTTATAACAGTGTACAGGAAGTGGTGACTAAAACCATTCCAAAGAAAAAGAAATGCAAGAAGGCAAAGTGGTTGTCTCAGGAGGGCTCACATACAGCTGAGGAAAGAAGAGAAGCAAAAAACAAAGGAGAAAGGGAAAGATATACCCATCTGGATACAGAGTTCCAGAGAATAGCAAGGAGAGATAGGAAAGCCTTCTTAAGTGAACAATGCAAAGAAATAGAGGAAAACAATAGAATGGGAAGGACTATGGACCCTTATCAGATGTCTCTGCATTTTAATATGCTGTCTGGGTCGGTCATAAATTTTCTTCCAAGGAACGAGCGTCTTTTAATTGCATAGCTGCAGTAATTGCCTGCAGTGATTCTGGAGCCCAAGAAAATAAAATCTGTTACTGTTTCTACTTTATTCCCATCTATTTGCCATGAAGTGATGGGAGTGGATGCCATGATTCAACACTTTTGAATGTTCAGGTTTTTCTTTAAATTTTGGCGTCTTTTATTGGTTTTTCATTTATTTGTTTTCATCCATCTTTATTCTTTGGCCTATGTGGGCCTACCATTGCAGTGACCTCTCTTGTTGCAGAGCACCAGCTCTGGGTGCATGCGCTCCAGAGCACTGGCTCGTAATTGGATACACGGGTCCAGCCACTCAGCAGCATGTGTGGGATCTTCCCAGGCCAGGGATCGAACTGGAGCCCCTTGCACTGCAAGGCAGACTCTCTACCCACTGGACCACCAGGGAAACCCTGAATGTTCAGTTTAAAGCTAGTTTTTTTGCTCTCTTCTTTCACCCTCATCAAGAGGGCCTTTAATTCCTCTTCTCTTTCTGCCATTAGCATTTCTGAGGTTATTGACCACCAGATAGTCAATACCAAAATCAGATTGATTATATTCTTTGTAGCAGAAGATAGAGAAGTTCTATACAGTCAGCAAAACAAGACCTGGAACTGACTAGGGCTCAGGTCATCAGCTGTCTATGGCAAAATTCAGGTTTAAATTGAAGAAAGTAGGGAAAACCACTAGGCCATTCACATATGGCCTAAATCAAATCCCTTATGATTATACAGTGGAGGTGACAAATAGACTCAAGGGATTCTATCTGATAGAGTGTCTGAGAAATATGGACAGAGGTTTATAACAGTGTACAGGAAGTGGTGACTAAAACCATTCCAAAGAAAAAGAAATGCAAGAAGGCAAAGTGGTTGTCTCAGGAGGGCTCACATACAGCTGAGGAAAGAAGAGAAGCAAAAAACAAAGGAGAAAGGGAAAGATATACCCATCTGGATACAGAGTTCCAGAGAATAGCAAGGAGAGATAGGAAAGCCTTCTTAAGTGAACAATGCAAAGAAATAGAGGAAAACAATAGAATGGGAAGGACTAGAGATCATGATTATCTCACTGCCTACTTTATTTATTCTTCACTAGCTTTTTCAAACTCAAACTAAATTTCATAAAACCAATCAAGTTCATTGACCAATTGCTAGTTACCAGTAGGTTGCAACTGTGTAAGTGACTAATGGTCTGAGATTATCAAGAAAAATGGAAGATTAAGATAAGGCATGAAACCTCACAGGATGAAAATACAGTAAAGAGACTCCAAGAGTGTCTTCATCATCAACAGATTATTGCCAAAGATCGTGTCGTATCTCCTATTAGATCTGCCAGGGAGAGCAAATTAACACCAATCACAGGTGTTTGAAGAAGACTATCCATTGTTTTCCTTAACCAATGATTAACCAATGACGAATGGCCTTAGTGATGAACAGGTACTATGCCATAAAGTACTCTAATGGAAAGAATTTGATCTTGGTAATCAGACTTATCTGGAATATAACTCAAATTGTGCTCAACACTGTTTGTGTGAAATTTGAATGTGCAATTTAATAAGAGTTTCATTTTTCTCCTTAGAAACTTAGGTAGTTAGTGTCTACATGATTTAGAGCATATAGTAATACTTAATAAGTCTTCAAGCATCTTAAATGATGAGAATTTTTTGTTAACCTGTAATAGGTTCAGATATTCACTAAAGGTTGCTACTTGCAAAACTTATGAGATGGGTTCTAGTCTGTGGTCTAGTCTGTGGTTCTGGTCAGTGTGAGATGAAACCCCAAAACTTTGTCTCATAGTGATTGTTCTCCTTAGCAATCTCTACTCACTTTTTTTTTTTTTGGCCAATGTGCACAGCATGCATGTATTACCAGGGATTAAACTAGTGCCCCTTGCAGTGGAAGCACAGAGTCTTAACCACTGGACCACTGGGGAATTCCAAATATGTCATCTTTCATGTCTGTCTCCCCAGGTCAGGTGGGTGATTTCCCAAAAGGCAGAACTGGGGCTCTGAAGCCAAGAAGCAGGCTTTTCTATCGTGATTACAAAAATAAATGTCACTTTTTTGTGTGCTTGAGGAGCCCACTGTCTAGGACAAGCAACCAGTGAATCAACTGTGTTAACACAGTGTAATAGAAGCTTACAAAGTTAAGGCTACATGAGGAAACTGGAGAAAGTTGCGCACAACTTTTTCATGAATGAGAAGATGGTTGGTTTGGATCATGAAAGAAAAATAGATATTAGGTTTAGGGGTTGAGAAAGAGAGTCCAAACAAAGAAAACAGTGATATGCTTAGAACAGAGTTTGGTATATAGTAGATGTTTAGTAAATGTAGAAGGAAGGAAGAGAACATTTGCATTTTCAATTACAAGAAATGATACAAATGAACTTATTTACCAGAAACAGACTCACAGACTTAGGGAATGATCTCAAGATTACCAGGGAGGATAGTCATGGTCTATCATGACATGGTCTTTGGTGGGGTGGATAGTCAGGGAGTTTTGGATGGATATGTGCATACTGTTATATTTAAAACACATAACCAACAAAGACCTACAGTAGAGCACAAGGAACTCTGCTCAATTTATGTGGCAGCCTGAGAGTTTGGGGGAGAATGGATACATGTTTATGTATGGCAGAGTCCTTTTGCTGTTCACCTGAAACTATCACAACATTGTTACTTAGCTATACTCCAATACAAAATAAAAAGTTCAAAAAAGCTAAGTTGGAGGCAACTTGATGGCTGGCGGCATATTTTAGGAGACATATGTTAGAAGACAAGTCCAGTAAGATTGGCCTGGTTAGTGAAGGCCTCAAGTCTGTAGCAAAGACTTCAGAGTTCATTCTGAACTCTGTTTGGAAGCTTCAGAGGCTAGTGATCTTATGAGATGTCTCTTTCATAAACATACTGCTTATTATTGATTTTAAGATACACTTTATAAAAATAGTTTAATAACTCTGAAACTGAGATGCATCCCACAACTGATGGTGTGTCCTGGATTAATTGGCAGTTGTTTATTTTCTTTCTCAGTGGAATATAAAATAACGTGGTTACTTGCAAGTTATGGCACCTAATGTTTAATAAAAAGTTGACATCATGGCAGCAGAGTGAGAGGGGAACAATGAATGGAAGCAAGAAGACTAGTTGGGAGATGTACCAAACAGCAGAGCTGTGGGATAACAAGCTGTGACACAAAGCCAGACCTGCCACAGTTGATGTTGAAATTCCAAAATAAATGAGCAGTTCCTGAGTTTAATGGGTTAGACTTAGCTTTCTGCTTTCCATTTTGTTATTTGACACATGGTTAGAACCTGAGAACAAGTGTCTAACTTTTCGTTAAAACCATACTTTCTCAGATGAAGAACAAATATAAATAGTATTACTCAACATCTATTGTGCTGTGTGTAGTTGCTCAGTCGTGTCCAACTCTTTGTGACTCCGTGGACTGTAGCCTACCAGGCTCCTCTGTCCATGGGATGCTCCAGGCAAGAATACTGGAGTGGGTTGCCATGCCCTCCTCCAGGGGATCTTCCCAAACCAGGGATTGAACCCAAGTCTCCCACATAGCAGGTGGATTCTTTACCAGCTGAGCCACCAGGGAAGCCCAAGAATACTGGAGTGGGTAGCCTATCCCTTCTCCAGGGGATCTTCCCAACCTAGGAATTGGATTGGTGTCTCCTGCATTGCAGGCAGATTCTTTACCAGCTGAGTCACCAGGAAAGCCCCAACATCTACAAGGCAACAACATTTTGTGAGGAAGGTACAAAACCATTGAAACTAGAGGCCTCTTGAGATGTCTTATAGAAATAAAGGAAACTTATAGAGTATTGGAAGAGGCTTCAGAGATCCTGAGGTTCAACTCCTTCATTTTATAAAGGAGGAAAATGAGGTCCTGGATGTGAATGATCTTAAATCTTCTGCCTCTTTGCCCTTTCCTGCATGGTGAGTCTAGCATGGAACCCTCTACAGAGCTCCTCAGTCCTAGCAGTTTACTCTTTACCTCTGCTTTTACTCTGACCCCCAGGCCTACTACCTAGTAGGCAGTATGAAAGGATCTTTTGCCTCCAACTGCCACACTTTAGACCCAAGACATTTGGGTCTTGGGTCATCTTTTTTCTGACTCAGTGTACAGTTGCAATCTTATTTCTTTTGTTTAAATACCTGACTGTCCATGTCCTAACCGTGGTTGATGAGTGAGGTCTTTGTTTCCCCAGGCATTTGGTGTCTGAGCTTCTGATGGGCACCATCTGCCTTTCTGGGCACCAGTTTCTCCCATACCACCCCGAAGCACTTTGCCTGGTTCCAAAGTAGAGTCTCTAGAAAAGAGAACTCCCCAGAAGACTGTGTTTTTCCCTCCGTCAGACGCCAGATGATTGGCTAGGCAGACCTGTTGAATATTTACTCCTTTCCCCAAGCACCAAACTCTGAAATCCTTTCTTAGTTTGAAAATCACTTTCTTATCTCTAGGAAACCTATAGAACACCAGTAATATGCGTGGAGCCGTGTCCCTATTACTCAACATCTATTGTGCTGTGTGTAGTTGCTCAGTCGTGTCCAACTCTTTGTGACCCCATGGACTGTAGCCTACCAGGCTCCTCTGTCCATGGGATTTTCCAGGCAAGAATACTGGAGTGGGTTGCCATGTCCTCCTCCAGGGGATCTTCCCAACTCAGGGATTGAACCCAAGTCTCCCACATAGCAGGTGGATTCTTTACCAGCTGAGCCACCAGGGAAGCCCAAGAATACTGGAGTGGGTAGCCTATCCCTTCTCCAGGGGATCTTCCCAACCTAGGAATTGGATTGGTGTCTCCTGCATTGCAGGCAGATTCTTTACCAGCTGAGTCACCAGGAAAGCCCCAACATCTACAAGGCAACAACATTTTGTGAGGAAGGTACAAAACCATTGAAACTAGAGGCCTCTTGAGATGTCTTATAGAAATAAAGGAAACTTATAGAGTATTGGAAGAGGCTTCAGAGATCCTGAGGTTCAACTCCTTCATTTTATAAAGGAGGAAAATGAGGTCCTGGATGTGAATGATCTTAAATCTTCTGCCTCTTTGCCCTTTCCTGCATGGTGAGTCTAGCATGGAACCCTCTACAGAGCTCCTCAGTCCTAGCAGTTTACTCTTTACCTCTGCTTTTACTCTGACCCCCAGGCCTACTACCTAGTAGGCAGTATGAAAGGATCTTTTGCCTCCAACTGCCACACTTTAGACCCAAGACATTTGGGTCTTGGGTCATCTTTTTTCTGACTCAGTGTACAGTTGCAATCTTATTTCTTTTGTTTAAATACCTGACTGTCCATGTCCTAACCGTGGTTGATGAGTGAGGTCTTTGTTTCCCCAGGCATTTGGTGTCTGAGCTTCTGATGGGCACCATCTGCCTTTCTGGGCACCAGTTTCTCCCATACCACCCCGAAGCACTTTGCCTGGTTCCAAAGTAGAGTCTCTAGAAAAGAGAACTCCCCAGAAGACTGTGTTTTTCCCTCCGTCAGACGCCAGATGATTGGCTAGGCAGACCTGTTGAATATTTACTCCTTTCCCCAAGCACCAAACTCTGAAATCCTTTCTTAGTTTGAAAATCACTTTCTTATCTCTAGGAAACCTATAGAACACCAGTAATATGCGTGGAGCCGTGTCCCTTCTTATTGGCTGGGTCATCTTTTCTGTTCACTGGGGATCCCTTCTCATTACTCAGGCATTTGCTCTGATTATTCAGTCAGTGTCCACACCGTGTAGATCTAAACATTTTATTTATTTATTTTTTTCTTTTTCCTCTAAGTCATCATTTGTTTTCATCCATCTTTATTCTTTGGCATGCGTGGACCTCCCATTGCAGTGGCCTCTCTCTTTGCAGAGCACTGGCTGTGGGCGCATACACTCCAGAGTCTGGCTTCTAATTGGACACACCGGGCTAGTCACTCCTCGGCACGTGGGATCTTCCCAAGCCAGGGATTGAACCGGTGCCCCTTCCACTGCAAAGCGGACTCTTAACCCACTGATCCTAAACATTTTTAACATCTGCTCTGCTTCCTTGCTAGGTTCCATTAATTGAGCACATGGAATTGAGGACATGCTACAGATTTTTGGTATTGTAACTTTTTAAAAATTTTGGCCACTTTTATTGGTCTTTCATTTATTTATTTTCATCCATCTTTGTTCTTTGGCCTGTATGGGTCTCCCATTTCAGTGGCCTCTCCTGTAGCAGAGCACTGGCTCTGGGCGACGTCAGGCCTCTACACTGGTCCAGGGGATGTGGGATCTTTGCCTCCAACTGCCACACTTTAGACCCAAGACATTTGGGTCTTGGGTCATCTTTTTTCTGACTCAGTGTACAGTTGCAATCTTATTTCTTTTGTTTAAATACCTGACTGTCCATGTCCTAACCGTGGTTGATGAGTGAGGTCTTTGTTTCCCCAGGCATTTGGTGTCTGAGCTTCTGATGGGCACCATCTGCCTTTCTGGGCACCAGTTTCTCCCATACCACCCCGAAGCACTTTGCCTGGTTCCAAAGTAGAGTCTCTAGAAAAGAGAACTCCCCAGAAGACTGTGTTTTTCCCTCCGTCAGACGCCAGATGATTGGCTAGGCAGACCTGTTGAATATTTACTCCTTTCCCCAAGCACCAAACTCTGAAATCCTTTCTTAGTTTGAAAATCACTTTCTTATCTCTAGGAAACCTATAGAACACCAGTAATATGCGTGGAGCCGTGTCCCTTCTTATTGGCTGGGTCATCTTTTCTGTTCACTGGGGATCCCTTCTCATTACTCAGGCATTTGCTCTGATTATTCAGTCAGTGTCCACACCGTGTAGATCTAAACATTTTATTTATTTATTTTTTTCTTTTTCCTCTAAGTCATCATTTGTTTTCATCCATCTTTATTCTTTGGCATGCGTGGACCTCCCATTGCAGTGGCCTCTCTCTTTGCAGAGCACTGGCTGTGGGCGCATACACTCCAGAGTCTGGCTTCTAATTGGACACACCGGGCTAGTCACTCCTCGGCACGTGGGATCTTCCCAAGCCAGGGATTGAACCGGTGCCCCTTCCACTGCAAAGCGGACTCTTAACCCACTGATCCTAAACATTTTTAACATCTGCTCTGCTTCCTTGCTAGGTTCCATTAATTGAGCACATGGAATTGAGGACATGCTACAGATTTTTGGTATTGTAACTTTTTAAAAATTTTGGCCACTTTTATTGGTCTTTCATTTATTTATTTTCATCCATCTTTGTTCTTTGGCCTGTATGGGTCTCCCATTTCAGTGGCCTCTCCTGTAGCAGAGCACTGGCTCTGGGCGCACGCACTCCAGAGCGCTGGCTCGTAATTGGACACTGGTCCAGCTGCTTTGCGGCATGTGGGATCTTCCCATGCCAGGGATTGAACTGGCACCCCATGCAGTGCGTGGTGGACTCTTTATCCACTGGACCACCAGGGAAGCCCGATATTGTAACTTTTAATCCTTATGACAATCTCATTATAGGGTATGATCAAACATATTTTTACAGAAAAGGAACTGAAACTCAGAGAAATTACCTAAATATTCCAAGGACATCAACCATGTGTCTGAGTCAGGATTTAGATCTGGGTCTTGGTGACCTCCTATACCGTTATACTGTAGTACCCTCTATCAAGCCCCAGTTCACCACACAGCAGATTGAGACTGTTCTGCTTGTCTTATTTTGGGATTAGAACCTCTCAGCTAAGTTACCTGGTGCTTCCATATCCTTACTCAGCAATCAGAGCACTGGCCATTTACCTACTGAGAACCATGAGTTTACTCAAGCCTTCAAAGACTTCTAGGTCTTTCCCACAGCCATCCTGGTCCTGAATGCATGCTAAGGCAGTTCTGTCTGACTCTGTGCAACTCTATGGACTGTAGCCCTCCAGGCTCCTCTGTCCATGGGATTCTCCAGGCAAGAATACTGGAGTGCATGCCCTCCTCCAGGGGATCTTCCTGACTCAGGAACTGAACCTGTGTCTTACATCTCCTGTATTGGCCAGCAGGTTCTTTACCACCAGTGTCACCTGAGAAACCACCCTGGTCCTGCTCCCCAACTATATGAATCCCACTTAGGTGATGCCCAGACTGCATATGTCATGTAAGACCTATGCGAGGATTTGAAAGTCTTTCCTTAGTCTCACGTTATCATAGCCTAAAAGTCACCAGAGGAGTAAGAAGAGAGTTTCCCTGGGTTTCTGATGTGTTTCTTATTTATTTATTTATTTCTTTTGGGGAGGGATGGGTGGGAAGGGAGGGGGGCAGGCAGGCCACTTCCATTGGCCTTTTATTTATCTATTTTCATCCATCTTTGTTCTTTGGCCCATGTGGGCCTCCCATCGCAATGGCCTCTGTTATCACAGAGCACCGGCTCTGGGCACATGCGCTCCAGAGCTCCGGCTTGGTAATTGGACACATCGGTCCAGCCGCTCCGCGGCACGTGGGATCTTCCCAGGCCAGGGATCGAACTGGCGCCCCTTGTACTGCAAGGCAGTGTCCTTACCCACTGGACCACCAGGGAAGCCCTCTGATGTGTTTCTTACTCTAGAACTTTCATGTTATTTATTTGGCTGCATCAGGTTCCAGTTGCAGCCCACGGACTCTCTATTTGTGGCATGCAGGCCCAAGATGCATGAGCTTAGTAGCCCTGTGGCACTCAAAATCCTAGTTCCTCAACCAGGGATTGAACCTGAATCCCCTGCATTACAAGTAGCTTCTTAAACGCTGGACCACCAGCGAAGTCCCTAGAACTCTCTTTTAAGTTCCTAAACTGAAATTTGAGAAGTCTAAGTACATCATCAGGATGGTTTATCTGCAAAGTGAACAATAAAACATACATTTGAAAAACATTTTAAAGTAGAATTGGTGGTTTGAGTCTGAGCAGGTCATGAAACCATATAGTATGGCACTTAATAAGAGCTAACATTTTTTGAGCACTTAAGTTGTTTTCAGTTCAATCCTAAATATGTGACACATATACTCTCATTGAATTGTCAACAACTCTATGCAGTAGGGACTATTATGATCTTCATTTTATAGATGAGGAAACCAAGGCACAAAACAGTTAGATAACATGACTTTGGTCACCCAGGATCTGAATGAAAGAGTCAGAATCCGAGGTTAGGCAACCTGATTCCAGAGCCCAGGCTCTTACCCAAGCCTAAGGATTATAATGTTTTACTTAAACACATATGCATGAATCATGTATACAGATGAGTGTTGTTTTCAATGCTCCTCACGTTATCATAGCCTAAAAGTCACCAGAGGAGTAAGAAGAGAGTTTCCCTGGGTTTCTGATGTGTTTCTTATTTATTTATTTATTTCTTTTGGGGAGGGATGGGTGGGAAGGGAGGGGGGCAGGCAGGCCACTTCCATTGGCCTTTTATTTATCTATTTTCATCCATCTTTGTTCTTTGGCCCATGTGGGCCTCCCATCGCAATGGCCTCTGTTATCACAGAGCACCGGCTCTGGGCACATGCGCTCCAGAGCTCCGGCTTGGTAATTGGACACATCGGTCCAGCCGCTCCGCGGCACGTGGGATCTTCCCAGGCCAGGGATCGAACTGGCGCCCCTTGTACTGCAAGGCAGTGTCCTTACCCACTGGACCACCAGGGAAGCCCTCTGATGTGTTTCTTACTCTAGAACTTTCATGTTATTTATTTGGCTGCATCAGGTTCCAGTTGCAGCCCACGGACTCTCTATTTGTGGCATGCAGGCCCAAGATGCATGAGCTTAGTAGCCCTGTGGCACTCAAAATCCTAGTTCCTCAACCAGGGATTGAACCTGAATCCCCTGCATTACAAGTAGCTTCTAAACGCTGGACCACCAGCTAAGTCCCTAGAACTCTCTTTTAAGTTCCTAAACTGAAATTTGAGAAGTCTAAGTACATCATCAGGATGGTTTATCTGCAAAGTGAACAATAAAACATACATTTGAAAAACATTTTAAAGTAGAATTGGTGGTTTGAGTCTGAGCAGGTCATGAAACCATATAGTATGGCACTTAATAAGAGCTAACATTTTTTGAGCACTTAAGTTGTTTTCAGTTCAATCCTAAATATGTGACACATATACTCTCATTGAATTGTCAACAACTCTATGCAGTAGGGACTATTATGATCTTCATTTTATAGATGAGGAAACCAAGGCACAAAACAGTTAGATAACATGACTTTGGTCACCCAGGATCTGAATGAAAGAGTCAGAATCCGAGGTTAGGCAACCTGATTCCAGAGCCCAGGCTCTTACCCAAGCCTAAGGATTATAATGTTTTACTTAAACACATATGCATGAATCATGTATACAGATGAGTGTTGTTTTTCAATGCTCCTCACTCTGTCACACTGGGAAAACAAACCCAATTTCTAAGAGGGTTGCCAATTCTTAAAATATTTTTGGAACTGATCACAGATCCAGTTACAACGCCATAAAGAGACTAAGCTCAGTAGGCTCATACCTTGGTTTTGATTAAAAACAGCCTGACCTTAGTATAAAATACATGCCATGAATCAATAAAATTGATGAACATTGCCTCCCCAGATGGAGATGACTGGTAACTCCCAAAAGAAGAAATACAAATGACCGATAAACATATGAAAAGATGTTCCACTAAATATAGTCAAAGATATGCAAATAAAAATAGTGAAAAAATACTCTTCACCTATCAGATTGACAAACCTTTTTAAAAAATTGACAATATCCAAGATTAGCAAGGATGAGAGTACAAAATAACTTTCAAGAATTATTGGTGATAGCATAACTTGGTACAAATTTTCTGGAAGCCAGTATAACAAGGCACTGCAAAATACTAACTGGGCATATCCCCGATCCAGATATCACAATTTTAAGAGTTTACTCTAAGAAAATAATTCTCATTCTGAGAAAATTTGTTATTCTAAGAACTCGTTTTCTAAGGAGAGACTAAGGCCAAATGGACAAATACCTAATAACCAGGATGTCCATCACAGTCCTCTTCATAGTTGAAAGATTGAAAATAAACGAAAATGTCCATGAATGGAGTGCTGATTAAATAAATCTATGTAATGGGAAATTATAGTTATTAAAATAATTATGTGATTCTATATTTACTGTATTCGAGAGATATCCACAATGTAGTGTTGATTTTTTAAAGTGAATTATAATATAACAATTATGGTGGAGTCTCATCTTATTTTGTTTTGTTTATATCTGTATCTCTATACCTATCTATCAAGACACAAACACACATATAGATAAGATGACTTTGGTCACCCAGGATCTGAATGAAAGAGTCAGAATCCGAGGTTAGGCAACCTGATTCCAGAGCCCAGCCTCTTACCCAAGCCTAAGGATTATAATGTTTTACTTAAACACATATGCATGAATCATGTATACAGATGAGTGTTGTTTTTCAATGCTCCTCACTCTGTCACACTGGGAAAACAAACCCAATTTCTAAGAGGGTTGCCAATTCTTAAAATATTTTTGGAACTGATCACAGATCCAGTTACAACGCCATAAAGAGACTAAGCTCAGTAGGCTCATACCTTGGTTTTGATTAAAAACAGCCTGACCTTAGTATAAAATACATGCCATGAATCAATAAAATTGATGAACATTGCCTCCCCAGATGGAGATGACTGGTAACTCCCAAAAGAAGAAATACAAATGACCGATAAACATATGAAAAGATGTTCCACTAAATATAGTCAAAGATATGCAAATAAAAATAGTGAAAAAATACTCTTCACCTATCAGATTGACAAACCTTTTTAAAAAATTGACAATATCCAAGATTAGCAAGGATGAGAGTACAAAATAACTTTCAAGAATTATTGGTGATAGCATAACTTGGTACAAATTTTCTGGAAGCCAGTATAACAAGGCACTGCAAAATACTAACTGGGCATATCCCCGATCCAGATATCACAATTTTAAGAGTTTACTCTAAGAAAATAATTCTCATTCTGAGAAAATTTGTTATTCTAAGAACTCGTTTTCTAAGGAGAGACTAAGGCCAAATGGACAAATACCTAATAACCAGGATGTCCATCACAGTCCTCTTCATAGTTGAAAGATTGAAAATAAACGAAAATGTCCATGAATGGAGTGCTGATTAAATAAATCTATGTAATGGGAAATTATAGTTATTAAAATAATTATGTGATTCTATATTTACTGTATTCGAGAGATATCCACAATGTAGTGTTGATTTTTTAAAGTGAATTATAATATAACAATTATGGTGGAGTCTCATCTTATTTTGTTTTGTTTATATCTGTATCTCTATACCTATCTATCAAGACACAAACACACATATAGATAAGATTCTAGAAAAGTTGTTTACTTGTGTGTTAAAAGAGATTGTATTTTTGTGTTAGAATTTTATGCAACTCTTTTTTATTCAGTTATTATTTAAAGCAATGTATTTATATTGTCATATTTTAATTTTATAATATTCTATGTAATTGGGAAAAAATTGATTTGTTTATATTTTGAAAAGAAAAAGACTATTACCTAGCTGGATCATTCAAAATCTTTACCAGACAGGGACTTCAATAATTTTGGACTGTATCCAAAATAAGAAATACACTCAACAGATAAAGTGAGCTTTTCTCAACTAAAGACATTCTTCTGTTATGTGAAACACAGATCAATTTCAAAAGAGAATTTACAAAATCATTTCATAATATCATTGAAATAAGTCTCCAAATGGTGATGACATTTAGATCCTCAACATCTATTTGAAGATACAGTTCTAGATTGTTTGTTAACAAAATCATCTTGCCACTTCTATTGTTGTGCCTCTTATACTCTGTTTATTTACATCAGGATTTCATAAAAATTTGGAGAGAGTTGAGCCCTGAAGAAATTGTCTCATCCAGTGTCTCATCCAGTTTCTTTAGCTTTGGCGTGCATTGTTACATGAATGCCTATTTTTACTTGCTTGACCAAGCTCAGGAACCAGCAACTCGGCTAACATTTCATTATGTGGATGGTGTCCTGAATAACACCATGTGCCCTGTCACAAAAGCTGAAGATGCGCTTGTGGAATTTATTTTATTCCGATTTATGAGGATGCTGCACACAAATAGATTATTGTAGTGTCTGTGATTAATGGGACACCACGCGGCTGCATGGACTTCATAAATCATTTGATGCAATGTTTCAGTGAATCTTACTTGCAAAATCAGTTTCAATCAGCTTGGCTCCAAAACTGGGTAAGGTAGAAGGATGTGTCCACTGGTGGGAGGTATCGAGGTGGTGGCGCAGTCAGTGCCAGGTCCAGTTTTACGTCTCTTGTTGTCAGTGATGTGGAAGAGTGAATAAGCAGCACCTTAATTAAATCTGCAGATGGAATTGGAAATGTCACAAATGCTGAGGAAGCCTGGAAAGTGATACAAACTGGCTGAAAGTGCGAAGAGGGGGTTGGGAAAAAGGCCTGAAATACCACACACGTGAGAATACATGCACACAGGTATGCACGCATGCATCAATATGCGATTAAAGACATCAGTTCATTTTATGACTCTCCTAAGATCCTGATCATCATAAGAAAACAGTTTTGGAATAAACTGAATATTAAAAAAGAATGACTGCAGGGTTTTATTTTAAGATAAATATTTAGCATTTGTTTTTTTCTTAAATAATGATTTTATTGCTTTTCGGATACATGGTAATACATATTCATCATAAAAGAATCAGAAGCTCCAGACCAGCAATGATAAAGTGAGCTTTTCTCAACTAAAGACATTCTTCTGTTATGTGAAACACAGATCAATTTCAAAAGAGAATTTACAAAATCATTTCATAATATCATTGAAATAAGTCTCCAAATGGTGATGACATTTAGATCCTCAACATCTATTTGAAGATACAGTTCTAGATTGTTTGTTAACAAAATCATCTTGCCACTTCTATTGTTGTGCCTCTTATACTCTGTTTATTTACATCAGGATTTCATAAAAATTTGGAGAGAGTTGAGCCCTGAAGAAATTGTCTCATCCAGTGTCTCATCCAGTTTCTTTAGCTTTGGCGTGCATTGTTACATGAATGCCTATTTTTACTTGCTTGACCAAGCTCAGGAACCAGCAACTCGGCTAACATTTCATTATGTGGATGGTGTCCTGAATAACACCATGTGCCCTGTCACAAAAGCTGAAGATGCGCTTGTGGAATTTATTTTATTCCGATTTATGAGGATGCTGCACACAAATAGATTATTGTAGTGTCTGTGATTAATGGGACACCACGCGGCTGCATGGACTTCATAAATCATTTGATGCAATGTTTCAGTGAATCTTACTTGCAAAATCAGTTTCAATCAGCTTGGCTCCAAAACTGGGTAAGGTAGAAGGATGTGTCCACTGGTGGGAGGTATCGAGGTGGTGGCGCAGTCAGTGCCAGGTCCAGTTTTACGTCTCTTGTTGTCAGTGATGTGGAAGAGTGAATAAGCAGCACCTTAATTAAATCTGCAGATGGAATTGGAAATGTCACAAATGCTGAGGAAGCCTGGAAAGTGATACAAACTGGCTGAAAGTGCGAAGAGGGGGTTGGGAAAAAGGCCTGAAATACCACACACCTGAGAATACATGCACACAGGTATGCACGCATGCATCAATATGCGATTAAAGACATCAGTTCATTTTATGACTCTCCTAAGATCCTGATCATCATAAGAAAACAGTTTTGGAATAAACTGAATATTAAAAAAGAATGACTGCAGGGTTTTATTTTAAGATAAATATTTAGCATTTGTTTTTTTCTTAAATAATGATTTTATTGCTTTTCGGATACATGGTAATACATATTCATCATAAAAGAATCAGAAGCTCCAGACCAGCAATGATAAAAAATATTCTCTACAATCCCATCATTTTGTGAGATATATAGTCATATATACATATATGTGTATGATAAATGACAAAATGAGGGGCATCCCTGGTGGTCCAGTGGGTAAACAGTCCGCCTTGCAGTGTAGGAGGCACCGGTTTGATCCCTGGCCTGGGAAGATCCCACATGTCACGGAGCAGCTGGACCTGTGTGTCCAATTATGAGCCAGCGCTCTGAAGCGCACGCGCCCAGACCTGGTGCTCTGCAACGAGAAAGGCCACTGCAATGGGAGGCCCACATAGGTCAAAGAATAAAGATGGATGAAAAATAAATTTTTAAAAAATCAATAAAAAGAGGCCAAAAAATTTTTTAAAAAAGGTAAAAATACATGACAAAATTAGATCATACTGTAGGTTCGATTTTTTATCCAACTTTATTAATGTAAAAATACTTCGTTTTTTAAAATGCAGGGTTTCTGAGAACCTTGCTCTATACTCACCTTTTTCTTGCTCATTGAATTGCTTCCCTTCAATCTAAGTAATTAGGAACTCTAGGAAAATGACAAAGGGCTACCATTTGTAAATACTGCAACTGTAAAAAAGAAAAAAATATATGTTTTAATACTCTGCCTGCTCCTTAGAGATTCCTGACACCACCAGCTATCCAGGTATTTCTTTCAGCCCTCATGTGTCAGCCCTCCACTAAGGGAACAATCATAGAGCCCCCCATCTCTCCTGACCTTGCAAGGAGGCTGGTCCTCTGAACCTGAGAATTACTGGCATTATAGCAGAATCACTATTATGAACTGAGAAGCACTCCTATTTCCACAAACAATTTAAAAGGAGGAGAAAATTCTGTACAGTGAGGATTATTTGAAAGGAATCAAGGAAGGGAGTAATCTAAGACAAATGTCCTTTGTAGGGTGGAGCTGGGGGAGGGATGAGAGGAGGAGAGGAAGAAAAAGAGAGACAAGGGAGGGTGGGGGAAAGAAGAAAAAGAAATGCAGAAAAGTCTGCCTCTCTCCCAGAAATGGGCTTTCCAGGCAACTCAGAAGGTAAAGTATCTGCCTGCAGTGTAGGAGACCCGGGTTTGATCCCTGGATTAGGAAGAACCCCTAGAAAAGGGAATGGCTACCCACTCTAGTTCTTGCCAGGAGAATCCATGGACAGAGGGGCCTGGTGGGCTACCGTTCATGAAGTCACAATAGAGTCTGACACGACTGAACCACTAATCCTTTCACTTTCCCTCCCAGAAATAGAGCTCTGCACTTGCATGAATGTGTACTTATTAACACAATGGAATTTTTACTCAGGAAAACTGGATAAATGAAATAAAAGTCTAATTCCAACAGCCATAAGCAGAATCGGAATGCTCTTTGAATCAGACCTGAAAGTGCAGGGAGAAGATTGTATAACCACTAGAGAACAAATCATCCCTGGAGTTAATTTTGGAGCCTTGAATTTGGCAGCAGGTAGCCTTAACAGGAGGTCAGCTTCCCCTTTCCCAGCAGGCCTGGGCTAACCTGTCCACCCAGTGGCCAGAGAAGAGGGAAAGAGCCATGGGTAGGAGTCTATCGACACTAGTTTCCCATTTTTTTCACCAGCTACCTGGGGTCGTTAAACAATTCCTATCACTTCTTTGGGGTCTCGTTTTTTTTATTTATGCAGTAAAGTGCTTGGTGTGGATCATCTCTAACATCCTCTACAATAGACCTGTGGTACTCAATCTTGGTTACACGATAGAACTGCTTGGGAGTTGTACAACTCACCATGCAAAGGTCTCTCTTCAGATCATTTGCATCAGGATCTCTAGAGCTGGTCAGGTGTCTGTTGTTTTATGCTCTAATTCCAGTGGGTTGCTGAAGCTGGAAATTGATAAACAGTACTAGATAGTTTTTGTTTCCAAAAAAATAAGAAAAATAATAGCTACCTATTATTGCATGTCCACCAAGCGCCAGAAGTACTTCACATATTTTGGTTCATGAAGTCCTCACAAGGACCTCAGGGAGTGAAAACTTATCATTTCCCCAATACTACAGATGCTGAAATTGAGGCTTAGAATGGCTAGGTAATTTGTTGGAAGTTACCCAGCTAGAAAGTAGGCAATCTGATCCCAGAAACCAGGATGCTGCCTCCTAAACCATGCTGAACAGCCTCTTGGAAGTGGTGTTGGCTTTGGAAATTTTGTAGAATTTCCATTTTATTTTCCATATAATAAAACTAGTTGAGAATATTGCATGTGCTGCTTCTATTTCCTGTCTTTACTCTAATTTTGTAATCCACTTTCATTTTTACTCGAAGTGCTATGGCAGCTGGGTTCTAAAGTACCTGAACAAGTATTGCCATATATACTGGTAACTAGCACTTGCATACTGCTGTCTGTGTGATAGCCCCCGTCTTAAATGTTCCTTTGCGTTTCTGTGTATTTTTCAAAACTGACCACAATATGTTGAAGCTCCTTTTATCAAGAAGTAGTCTATTTCTTTATATCTTGAGTCTGGACTTGGCCACATGGGTTGCTGGACCAAAGAGATATGAGCAAATATGACACAAGAAAAGAATGAGAAAATGCTTGGGTACTTGTGTGTAATATCATGTTTCCAGTCTTAGACTCTAGCTGCCACAGGAAGAAGTCCAGGGCAGCCTGCTACACGCTAGAGATACACAACTGAGTCTCCCAAGCCAAGTACAAGACATACAAGTGAGGCCAACTAGCCCCAGCTGACTGCCAGCTGAGTGACTAGGGGCACAGCAGAACTACTTAGCAAAGCCCAGTGCAAATTGTCAACCTAAGGCACCATGATCTAATAATTGTTGTTATAAAGATGAACGGCTTTTGGGCTTCCCTAGTGGTCCAGTGGGTAAAAGATCAATCTTGGTTAAAGGGTTTTTCCCAAGTCTCTCTTCAGATCATTTGCATCAGGATCTCTAGAGCTGGTCAGGTGTCTGTTGTTTTATGCTCTAATTCCAGTGGGTTGCTGAAGCTGGAAATTGATAAACAGTACTAGATAGTTTTTGTTTCCAAAAAAATAAGAAAAATAATAGCTACCTATTATTGCATGTCCACCAAGCGCCAGAAGTACTTCACATATTTTGGTTCATGAAGTCCTCACAAGGACCTCAGGGAGTGAAAACTTATCATTTCCCCAATACTACAGATGCTGAAATTGAGGCTTAGAATGGCTAGGTAATTTGTTGGAAGTTACCCAGCTAGAAAGTAGGCAATCTGATCCCAGAAACCAGGATGCTGCCTCCTAAACCATGCTGAACAGCCTCTTGGAAGTGGTGTTGGCTTTGGAAATTTTGTAGAATTTCCATTTTATTTTCCATATAATAAAACTAGTTGAGAATATTGCATGTGCTGCTTCTATTTCCTGTCTTTACTCTAATTTTGTAATCCACTTTCATTTTTACTCGAAGTGCTATGGCAGCTGGGTTCTAAAGTACCTGAACAAGTATTGCCATATATACTGGTAACTAGCACTTGCATACTGCTGTCTGTGTGATAGCCCCCGTCTTAAATGTTCCTTTGCGTTTCTGTGTATTTTTCAAAACTGACCACAATATGTTGAAGCTCCTTTTATCAAGAAGTAGTCTATTTCTTTATATCTTGAGTCTGGACTTGGCCACATGGGTTGCTGGACCAAAGAGATATGAGCAAATATGACACAAGAAAAGAATGAGAAAATGCTTGGGTACTTGTGTGTAATATCATGTTTCCAGTCTTAGACTCTAGCTGCCACAGGAAGAAGTCCAGGGCAGCCTGCTACACGCTAGAGATACACAACTGAGTCTCCCAAGCCAAGTACAAGACATACAAGTGAGGCCAACTAGCCCCAGCTGACTGCCAGCTGAGTGACTAGGGGCACAGCAGAACTACTTAGCAAAGCCCAGTGCAAATTGTCAACCTAAGGCACCATGATCTAATAATTGTTGTTATAAAGATGAACGGCTTTTTTGGGCTTCCCTAGTGGTCCAGTGGGTAAAGAGTCTGCCTTGCACTGCAGGGGGCGCTGGTTTGATCCCTGACATGGAAGGATTCCACGTGCCGCAAACTGGCTGGACCGGTATGTCCAATTGCGAGCCAATGCGCTAGAGCGCATGCTCCCAGAGCCGGTGCTCTGCTACAGGAGAGGCCACTGCAACGGGAGGCCCACACAGGCCAAGGAACAAAAATGGATGAAAATAAATAAATGAAAGACCAATAAAAAAGTGGCCAAAAAAAGATGTATAGTTGTGGTCATTTTTTATGCATCAAAAGCTAACCAACATACATATATGAACTTCTTTATTTCTCGTAACAATCCACCTTGAGGTGGATTTTGTCTTTATCTCCAGTTTGTAGACGAGGAAACGAGGTCCGCTAAGGTTAAATACTTGGTTGAGAGTCACTTAGCTGAGACATAGTTGCACTAGGATGTGCCCTAGACTGGCACATCTGCATAGACTAGCTCGAGAACCCATGCTCTCAACCTGCATGCCACGCGGTCCTATACGTGTACATTTGTTCGGTGTATGCTTTCCCACGTTCATTTTCAGTGACTTAGAGAAGTAACAGCATCCAAAAGAGAGAAATCTGTTACAATTTCCATCCATTGTAATTCTAGTGTTTCCTTCTCTTTCTTTCCTTCACCCATGTGTTTTTTCAGTATTTATTCAGCTTCTACCATTTTCCTGTGCCAGCCAGTAGGGCTATAAATATAAACATATAAATATATTCTTTGCCTGCAAGGAGATCACATTTTATTTCTTTATATCTTGAGTCTGGACTTGGCCACATGGGTTGCTGGACCAAAGAGATATGAGCAAATATGACACAAGAAAAGAATGAGAAAATGCTTGGGTACTTGTGTGTAATATCATGTTTCCAGTCTTAGACTCTAGCTGCCACAGGAAGAAGTCCAGGGCAGCCTGCTACACGCTAGAGATACACAACTGAGTCTCCCAAGCCAAGTACAAGACATACAAGTGAGGCCAACTAGCCCCAGCTGACTGCCAGCTGAGTGACTAGGGGCACAGCAGAACTACTTAGCAAAGCCCAGTGCAAATTGTCAACCTAAGGCACCATGATCTAATAATTGTTGTTATAAAGATGAACGGCTTTTTTGGGCTTCCCTAGTGGTCCAGTGGGTAAAGAGTCTGCCTTGCACTGCAGGGGGCGCTGGTTTGATCCCTGACATGGAAGGATTCCACGTGCCGCAAACTGGCTGGACCGGTATGTCCAATTGCGAGCCAATGCGCTAGAGCGCATGCTCCCAGAGCCGGTGCTCTGCTACAGGAGAGGCCACTGCAACGGGAGGCCCACACAGGCCAAGGAACAAAAATGGATGAAAATAAATAAATGAAAGACCAATAAAAAAGTGGCCAAAAAAAGATGTATAGTTGTGGTCATTTTTTATGCATCAAAAGCTAACCAACATACATATATGAACTTCTTTATTTCTCGTAACAATCCACCTTGAGGTGGATTTTGTCTTTATCTCCAGTTTGTAGACGAGGAAACGAGGTCCGCTAAGGTTAAATACTTGGTTGAGAGTCACTTAGCTGAGACATAGTTGCACTAGGATGTGCCCTAGACTGGCACATCTGCATAGACTAGCTCGAGAACCCATGCTCTCAACCTGCATGCCACGCGGTCCTATACGTGTACATTTGTTCGGTGTATGCTTTCCCACGTTCATTTTCAGTGACTTAGAGAAGTAACAGCATCCAAAAGAGAGAAATCTGTTACAATTTCCATCCATTGTAATTCTAGTGTTTCCTTCTCTTTCTTTCCTTCACCCATGTGTTTTTTCAGTATTTATTCAGCTTCTACCATTTTCCTGTGCCAGCCAGTAGGGCTATAAATGTAAACATATAAATATATTCTTTGCCTGCAAGGAGATCACATTTTATTGGGGGAGACAACAATGTCAATAAATAATTATAACACAAGATGAGACGTGGTATTATATGGACTTGTGAAAAGCCCTGTCATCTTGCAAAGGTGAGATGATCAGTTTTCCCTAAGGGGGAAGAGGAAAGTCAAAGCTTGTCATACCATCATCATTATTGCTTTTATTATTTTTTTTCTCCTTGTACTCCTTGTACTCCTTGTGTATTCACTTTTTAAAAAGGGAATCATTCTTTATTAACATTCATGCAATGTTTCTTGTCTTCCTCTCTTTCCTTCTACCCTCCCTTTCTTCCTTCCATCCTTCCTTCCTTCCTTTCTACATCTTTATATGTCTGTGGAGTACCTACTTTGTTGTCAAGCACAGTTTCTCAGTGAACAAGACAGACAAGCTCTCTGCTTTTATGTAGTGTATATGGGAATAAGTGGAGACCGATCACAAATGAGTAAGAAAAAATTCTTATTGGTAGTAAGTGCTTTACAGAGACTTAGAAAGGATGATGTGATGGTCATCTCAGGTAGACCAAGTGGCTTCTTTAGATGAAAGAGACAGTCTGTTTGAACAGATAATCTTTAGGCTGAAATATTAATGTTTCCAAGTGAGTCATTCAAGTATGAGACATAAAAGTATTTCTGGTAGAAGGAACAGCTAGTATCAGTTCCTAAACTGAGAACAATCTCAAAGACTCAAGGGCATTGGGAGGGGCTGGGGAAAGAAACGGAGGAATCGGAGAGGGAGTGAGGAAGAGACACGTTTAATGGATGGGAAGTCTCATAAACCACTGGGATGGGTGTTCTAGAGCAGGTGACTGTAAGGAGAGAAGGCTGTGAGCAGATAACAGAATGCTTGAGATTAGGATTTCAGAGGAGCTGTAGTGATGACGACGAGGTGAAGGCGGTGTATGCTTTCCCACGTTCATTTTCAGTGACTTAGAGAAGTAACAGCATCCAAAAGAGAGAAATCTGTTACAATTTCCATCCATTGTAATTCTAGTGTTTCCTTCTCTTTCTTTCCTTCACCCATGTGTTTTTTCAGTATTTATTCAGCTTCTACCATTTTCCTGTGCCAGCCAGTAGGGCTATAAATATAAACATATAAATATATTCTTTGCCTGCAAGGAGATCACATTTTATTGGGGGAGACAACAATGTCAATAAATAATTATAACACAAGATGAGACGTGGTATTATATGGACTTGTGAAAAGCCCTGTCATCTTGCAAAGGTGAGATGATCAGTTTTCCCTAAGGGGGAAGAGGAAAGTCAAAGCTTGTCATACCATCATCATTATTGCTTTTATTATTTTTTTTCTCCTTGTACTCCTTGTACTCCTTGTGTATTCACTTTTTAAAAAGGGAATCATTCTTTATTAACATTCATGCAATGTTTCTTGTCTTCCTCTCTTTCCTTCTACCCTCCCTTTCTTCCTTCCATCCTTCCTTCCTTCCTTTCTACATCTTTATATGTCTGTGGAGTACCTACTTTGTTGTCAAGCACAGTTTCTCAGTGAACAAGACAGACAAGCTCTCTGCTTTTATGTAGTGTATATGGGAATAAGTGGAGACCGATCACAAATGAGTAAGAAAAAATTCTTATTGGTAGTAAGTGCTTTACAGAGACTTAGAAAGGATGATGTGATGGTCATCTCAGGTAGACCAAGTGGCTTCTTTAGATGAAAGAGACAGTCTGTTTGAACAGATAATCTTTAGGCTGAAATATTAATGTTTCCAAGTGAGTCATTCAAGTATGAGACATAAAAGTATTTCTGGTAGAAGGAACAGCTAGTATCAGTTCCTAAACTGAGAACAATCTCAAAGACTCAAGGGCATTGGGAGGGGCTGGGGAAAGAAACGGAGGAATCGGAGAGGGAGTGAGGAAGAGACACGTTTAATGGATGGGAAGTCTCATAAACCACTGGGATGGGTGTTCTAGAGCAGGTGACTGTAAGGAGAGAAGGCTGTGAGCAGATAACAGAATGCTTGAGATTAGGATTTCAGAGGAGCTGTAGTGATGACGACGAGGTGAAGGCTATGATCATGACAGTGAGTGGTTGAAGACGGGTGGAGAAACAGATCATTGAATACAAAGAAGCTATTCAGTTATTAAAACTGAATTGGTTCCCAAGATTTTTTAAGAAAAAATTTAGAAAACTCAACAAAAACTTCATTAGAACAATCAACTAAGAACTCCTAAAGGGTATTCTTTTTGTAATTTTGGCCTCTTTTATTGATTTTTTGTTTATTTCTTTTCATCCATCTTTATTCCTTGGCCTGTGTGGGCTTCCCATTGCAGTGGTCTCCCCTGTTGCAGAGCACTAGCTCTGGGCGCATGAACTCCAGAGCACTGGCTTATAATTGGACGCACTGGTCCAGCTGTTCCTGGGTACATGGGATCGTCCCAGGCCAGGAATCAAACTGGTGGTCCCTGCAGTGCAAGGAGGACTCTTTACCCACTGGACCACCAGGGAAGCCCCCCTAAAAGGTATTCTAAAGTGACACAGTGATGTACTCTCTCATGGCAGGTTGCAGACAAATCCTCATTCAAATTTGTAGCTACTGTCTTCAGGATCTTTGTAGTTTAGCATCAAATAAGAATTGAGAATAATCTTCTGGGTTTAATTTCCATTAAAAAATTGAAAAGGATATAAGTTAGAACCAGTGAAGGTGGGGCTTTTTGAGAATTATTTCTCGAAAGGCAACAATTTGAAGAGAGAAAGTACAATCAATGGCATTCATTGTCAACCATTTCTCTAGGTAGACCAAGTGGCTTCTTTAGATGAAAGAGACAGTCTGTTTGAACAGATAATCTTTAGGCTGAAATATTAATGTTTCCAAGTGAGTCATTCAAGTATGAGACATAAAAGTATTTCTGGTAGAAGGAACAGCTAGTATCAGTTCCTAAACTGAGAACAATCTCAAAGACTCAAGGGCATTGGGAGGGGCTGGGGAAAGAAACGGAGGAATCGGAGAGGGAGTGAGGAAGAGACACGTTTAATGGATGGGAAGTCTCATAAACCACTGGGATGGGTGTTCTAGAGCAGGTGACTGTAAGGAGAGAAGGCTGTGAGCAGATAACAGAATGCTTGAGATTAGGATTTCAGAGGAGCTGTAGTGATGACGACGAGGTGAAGGCTATGATCATGACAGTGAGTGGTTGAAGACGGGTGGAGAAACAGATCATTGAATACAAAGAAGCTATTCAGTTATTAAAACTGAATTGGTTCCCAAGATTTTTTAAGAAAAAATTTAGAAAACTCAACAAAAACTTCATTAGAACAATCAACTAAGAACTCCTAAAGGGTATTCTTTTTGTAATTTTGGCCTCTTTTATTGATTTTTTGTTTATTTCTTTTCATCCATCTTTATTCCTTGGCCTGTGTGGGCTTCCCATTGCAGTGGTCTCCCCTGTTGCAGAGCACTAGCTCTGGGCGCATGAACTCCAGAGCACTGGCTTATAATTGGACGCACTGGTCCAGCTGTTCCTGGGTACATGGGATCGTCCCAGGCCAGGAATCAAACTGGTGGTCCCTGCAGTGCAAGGAGGACTCTTTACCCACTGGACCACCAGGGAAGCCCCCCTAAAAGGTATTCTAAAGTGACACAGTGATGTACTCTCTCATGGCAGGTTGCAGACAAATCCTCATTCAAATTTGTAGCTACTGTCTTCAGGATCTTTGTAGTTTAGCATCAAATAAGAATTGAGAATAATCTTCTGGGTTTAATTTCCATTAAAAAATTGAAAAGGATATAAGTTAGAACCAGTGAAGGTGGGGCTTTTTGAGAATTATTTCTCGAAAGGCAACAATTTGAAGAGAGAAAGTACAATCAATGGCAGTCATTGTCAACCATTTCAGATTCTAGTGCCCTTTTTAATACCAAATATTTTGTAAGGCTCTCCTTATTTTCTTTGTGGATAAATTATAGATAAACTGCATATACACATAATTTAAAAAATCAATGTAATTCTCTAACTAAAATTCAAGGAGTAATTGCAAGAAAACAATACAATACTATGCATTTCAATAAGCAAATGCTTAGATACCGTTCCATTAGAAGACAGTAAAATGGACATATGCTTGCCTCCCTTGTGAATTTAGATACAAATGCAGGTTGATACAGGTGTTTTATTCTGGTGACTTAAATTCCAAGAATAGCATTGTTTTGAGTAAACTAACTTTTTTTCTAAAATGACTAAGAGCTCTTGGTAAAGTTCTGAACCTAAAAGAGAATAATCTTCTATTTAATGGATGGCTGCTTCCTAAAAAAACTCAATATATAATAAAACTATGAAAATGAGTTTATATTTTTACATATATTCACATTTGTTTATATGTAAAACAGACTTAGGTTCCAGGATGAGATCTTTAATAAACAACTCTTTTTGGCAATGAGACATTAAAAATCATGCAAGACAATTATTTGCTTAAGGGATTCGTACGTGAAATGTAGGAGACACAGCAACCCTTGGCCCAGCCTATTGAATGCCAGGGGCAGCCTACTCCTATAATCATAGTAGCCACAAAAATGATACCCACAAAATTTGAAAACCTGATACTTGAGTTACACCTCAAAGAGTCTGTTTGATTGATCTAACGTACAGTCAGAATTAAATAGGAAACCCACACAAGAACTGGGAAAGGTCTGTCTGTACTGAAGGATAGACCCTTTATTTTGCAACAAGTCCATCAAGAATGGCTGCCCAGGTTGTACACTGCACAACCCAGGGGAGCACAAGGTTACAAAGACTCTGAGGCGCTCTTCATTCATTCCCTAGAAACCCCAAGTTAAGTTACATGTAAAGATGTAAATATATGTTAGGAATATGGAAAATTTTCTTTAAATAACTTAATTGGTTAGTATTTTAAAATATTTACAAGATATCTTTCTTCATGAAAATCAATGAGGTTTTATTGCCTATATTGATTTATTACATTTATTTAAGATTTTTTAAAAATTAAAAATTCCATATACCTACAAACTCACAACCCACCTATCATCTTTTGCCTTTTTTCCAAGATACCTTATTCTATTGGAAGTCATAATAAAATAAACCCATGGTGCTCAGGAGATTTTGACAAAGAATGTCCTGAATGAGAAATACAAAAGCATCTCAGATATTCTTCAAAAACTAATGTGCCAATTACCTCATGAGGACAATCAGAATCAGATATAGGAAAACATTTCATAGGGGCAAAAAGGGGTTGATTATTTGCTGTTACAAAGTATGGTGGGTGAATGTTTGGTTCCCCTCACCACCACCAGTCCATATGCTGAAGCCCTAACTCCCACTGTGATTGTGTTTGGAGAAGAGGCCTTGGGGAGGTAATTAGGTTTAGGCGAGATTGTGAAGGTGGGGCCCTTTTCTTGGAATTGGTGCCTTTGTAAAGAGGAAGAGAGACCAGACGCTTTCTCTGCCCTATGAAGTCATAGTGAGAAGGTTGCTGTCAGCAAGCTAAGGAGAGAAACTTCACCAAGCAGATCTGCTGGCACCTGGATCTTGGATTCCCAGGCCCCAGAAAGAATATGTCTGTTGTCTAAGCCATCTTGTCTGTGGTGTTTTATTATGGAAGTCCCAGCTGACTGAGACACAAAGCAATTCTTTACAGTAGAAAATGAGACTCTTCCGTACAAAAGGATTTATTTACACCTGTATACAGTGAAAAAAGGTCTTAGTCTGTAATATTCCTCAAGGTGTATTTCTTAAGCATCTGAATATTCATTGACAATATTTTGACAGTATTTATTTCATTTGGTTAATGTGCTCCTAATGATGCTAGGCTCTGGGTATTTCTTTTAAGATAAGACACCGCCTGTGCCCACAAACAGCTTTTGGTTTGTGAAGAAGATGTATAAACTGACAAATCAAACACAGTATCACAAGTGGTAAAGTAAGAATTGAGAACCAAATACCTAAAAGAGAGTAAAAATATCTCAGGTTGGAGGAGGTAGAAAGGGACTTAATGAAGGCATGGAAGTAGTTGGATTGAGTCTTGTAAGAGTAGTTGACAGTGACCTGCTAAAGAGTGATTTAGGCAGAGGAAACAGCAGGTGCAAAGGCACTGAGGTCAGCAAGTAGACTGGCAGAAGAGTAAGTCTAAAGCTGTAGGGACAACACTGATGAAATTCAGCATATAAATTAGTTACTGCCTAAGGTGAATTTTGAACATCATGCTAAGAAGTTTAGACTTTATCCTACAGAATACTGGAAGTCTACCAGAATTATGAAGCAGAGAATCATATCAATTTTGCTCTTTAGGAAAATAACTGGCTGCTGTGTGGAAGACAGGTGGCAAGAGGGAAAGACAGATGGCACAGAGAACGGTGTGGAGACCTGTGCTAATGGGCACTGTGCCTAAAGGTTTAATTTGTAGACTTTGTCCTCTGCAGGTCAGTGGAGAAGAGGCCTTGGGGAGGTAATTAGGTTTAGGCGAGATTGTGAAGGTGGGGCCCTTTTCTTGGAATTGGTGCCTTTGTAAAGAGGAAGAGAGACCAGACGCTTTCTCTGCCCTATGAAGTCATAGTGAGAAGGTTGCTGTCAGCAAGCTAAGGAGAGAAACTTCACCAAGCAGATCTGCTGGCACCTGGATCTTGGATTCCCAGGCCCCAGAAAGAATATGTCTGTTGTCTAAGCCATCTTGTCTGTGGTGTTTTATTATGGAAGTCCCAGCTGACTGAGACACAAAGCAATTCTTTACAGTAGAAAATGAGACTCTTCCGTACAAAAGGATTTATTTACACCTGTATACAGTGAAAAAAGGTCTTAGTCTGTAATATTCCTCAAGGTGTATTTCTTAAGCATCTGAATATTCATTGACAATATTTTGACAGTATTTATTTCATTTGGTTAATGTGCTCCTAATGATGCTAGGCTCTGGGTATTTCTTTTAAGATAAGACACCGCCTGTGCCCACAAACAGCTTTTGGTTTGTGAAGAAGATGTATAAACTGACAAATCAAACACAGTATCACAAGTGGTAAAGTAAGAATTGAGAACCAAATACCTAAAAGAGAGTAAAAATATCTCAGGTTGGAGGAGGTAGAAAGGGACTTAATGAAGGCATGGAAGTAGTTGGATTGAGTCTTGTAAGAGTAGTTGACAGTGACCTGCTAAAGAGTGATTTAGGCAGAGGAAACAGCAGGTGCAAAGGCACTGAGGTCAGCAAGTAGACTGGCAGAAGAGTAAGTCTAAAGCTGTAGGGACAACACTGATGAAATTCAGCATATAAATTAGTTACTGCCTAAGGTGAATTTTGAACATCATGCTAAGAAGTTTAGACTTTATCCTACAGAATACTGGAAGTCTACCAGAATTATGAAGCAGAGAATCATATCAATTTTGCTCTTTAGGAAAATAACTGGCTGCTGTGTGGAAGACAGGTGGCAAGAGGGAAAGACAGATGGCACAGAGAACGGTGTGGAGACCTGTGCTAATGGGCACTGTGCCTAAAGGTTTAATTTGTAGACTTTGTCCTCTGCAGTCAGGTCAGGAGTCGCTGTAGGCAGAAAGGTAGGTTAGAAAGGAAGCATGAAGGTGGCTATCATAAGTAAACAAGGATGAAGAGTATTAAAGTTAAGTTGCTCAGTCGTGTCTGACCCTTTGCAATCCATGAATGAGCCATGGAATTCTCTAGGCAGGAATACTGGAGTGGGTTGCCATGCTCTCCTCCAGGGATCTTCCTGACCCAGGGATTGAGCCCAGATCCCCACATGGCAGGCTGGTTCTTTATCTGCTGATCTACAAGGGAATTCCATCATGAGTAAACAGGTCAGTTATTAAACCCAACCAAGTGAGTAAAACCAGAAAGCAGTGCTCAGGGATGGAGTCTGGTCCAGGCCAATGGAGGCTGGAATCAGGAACCTAACCTAGTAGAAAGAAAATGAAAGAGACAAGCAATGGAACAGGAATCCAAGCTAGAAGGTCTGGGAGAGAGATGAATAGCATTTAGGCAAGAGATCTGACTTTTAAAAAGGCACCAGATGACAAACACACCAAGGCTTCTGAAAATGTAGTGTGCATCAGAGTCATCTGGACAGCTTGCTGCAATTCAGACTCCTGGGCCCCACCCCAAGAAGTTCTGATTCTATCAAGAGCTGGAGGAGGAACCAGTAATTTGCATCTCTACTAGCACCCAAGGGGTCTGTTTCTACGGGTTCGTGGACTAAAATTTGAGGAACAAGACTCAAAGGGGACTTCCAGTTCTGAAATTACCTAAATGGTTTGCAGGATTCCAAAACATCTGGACCTTCACGGGTAGACATTCAGCTACCAGACTGGAGAGAAGTCTGAGTGGGTGGAGACAAGCCACTTCCCTGACAGACCAAACATTGGACCTGAGAGGCATCACAGCAAAGTAGGCAGCTATACATCAGACCAAAAGAGACTTGATTAAAAATTTTCTTTGTTTTGGTTTTCTGGGGAGAAGGACAAGTTACTGCCTAAGGTGAATTTTGAACATCATGCTAAGAAGTTTAGACTTTATCCTACAGAATACTGGAAGTCTACCAGAATTATGAAGCAGAGAATCATATCAATTTTGCTCTTTAGGAAAATAACTGGCTGCTGTGTGGAAGACAGGTGGCAAGAGGGAAAGACAGATGGCACAGAGAACGGTGTGGAGACCTGTGCTAATGGGCACTGTGCCTAAAGGTTTAATTTGTAGACTTTGTCCTCTGCAGTCAGGTCAGGAGTCGCTGTAGGCAGAAAGGTAGGTTAGAAAGGAAGCATGAAGGTGGCTATCATAAGTAAACAAGGATGAAGAGTATTAAAGTTAAGTTGCTCAGTCGTGTCTGACCCTTTGCAATCCATGAATGAGCCATGGAATTCTCTAGGCAGGAATACTGGAGTGGGTTGCCATGCTCTCCTCCAGGGATCTTCCTGACCCAGGGATTGAGCCCAGATCCCCACATGGCAGGCTGGTTCTTTATCTGCTGATCTACAAGGGAATTCCATCATGAGTAAACAGGTCAGTTATTAAACCCAACCAAGTGAGTAAAACCAGAAAGCAGTGCTCAGGGATGGAGTCTGGTCCAGGCCAATGGAGGCTGGAATCAGGAACCTAACCTAGTAGAAAGAAAATGAAAGAGACAAGCAATGGAACAGGAATCCAAGCTAGAAGGTCTGGGAGAGAGATGAATAGCATTTAGGCAAGAGATCTGACTTTTAAAAAGGCACCAGATGACAAACACACCAAGGCTTCTGAAAATGTAGTGTGCATCAGAGTCATCTGGACAGCTTGCTGCAATTCAGACTCCTGGGCCCCACCCCAAGAAGTTCTGATTCTATCAAGAGCTGGAGGAGGAACCAGTAATTTGCATCTCTACTAGCACCCAAGGGGTCTGTTTCTACGGGTTCGTGGACTAAAATTTGAGGAACAAGACTCAAAGGGGACTTCCAGTTCTGAAATTACCTAAATGGTTTGCAGGATTCCAAAACATCTGGACCTTCACGGGTAGACATTCAGCTACCAGACTGGAGAGAAGTCTGAGTGGGTGGAGACAAGCCACTTCCCTGACAGACCAAACATTGGACCTGAGAGGCATCACAGCAAAGTAGGCAGCTATACATCAAGACCAAAAGAGACTTGATTAAAAAATTTTCTTTGTTTTGGTTCCTCTTCTCTGCAGGCAGCTGTTAGGAAATGAGACTAATGGTTGTTTAAGGAAAAGTGAGAGAAAAAGGCAGGTCAAAGCAAGCACCTTATTCTGAAGCCCTGCCCCCACCTTTCCTGAAGCCTTTTTAGAAAAGGAATGAAGGGTTCTGTTACACTATCAAAAAAAAGAAAAATGAGGTGCAGAGAATCAGATTCTTGACTTGATTAAATTATGGTGCATCTTTAAATAATAACAGACTGGAAAGTCTTCCAGAAACCAGGCCAAATGTTCTGGAGAGTTGCCAGTAATCACACGGCATGAGTATGTATATAAGTGAGATGTGAATAGTCTACATTTTTTTTTTTTCTCTCCTGACTTAAGCTGTAAGGGTAACAGTAGCACTGAAGCCATAACCAGGACAACCCAAGCAACAACATGGCAATATGCTTTAAACTGCAAGATGGATTTGAAGTTGAAACAGGTGGAAATATTAGTGCCTATAGTAGATGAAAAAGAGTTGATTCTTTTCCCAAGATCCTTTCAATATGGAAATTATCATTCAGTGAGTCAGTTAGTTTATCACTAGGTATTAGCACTAGAAACACAAATTCCTCTAACGTTCCTACCTATGCAACATAAATTCCTTTATTTGTGTAAGCAAACACTTCACTTCTATGTGATGGAATAAACAAAAAGTAATCAGAGTGGGACTTCCCTGGTGGTCCAGTTGCTAAGACTCTGGGCACTTCCAATTCAGGGGCGTGGGTTTGATCCCTGATCAGGGAACTAGATCCCACACATCACAACTAAGATCTGGTAGAGCCAAAATAAATAAATGAATGAGTATAAAAATGTAATCAGAGTGACAGCAACTAGAACTGTTCAGGGTATGTACTAGGTGGTGTTTGTTTAGTTGCTAAGTTGTGTTCAATTCTTTTGTAAGCCCATGGACTGTAGCCCACCAGGCTTCTCTGTCCGTGGGATTTTCTAGGCAAGAATGCTGGGGTAGTTTGCTATTTCCTGCTCCTGTGTGTATTTATTTCTGGACTCTAAAATGTAGTCCAGTGATGTTTATGTCCACTTTATGCTAGTACTATACTGTCTTGATTACTGTAGATTTATAGTAAGTTTTGAAATCAGGAAATCTGATTTGAATTCTTCAATTATGGTTGCTCTTTTCCAAGCTATTCTTTCCTATGTTAGGTCTCTTGTAATTCCACATAAATTTTAGGATCAGCTTGTCAATTTCTGCAAAATGTCAACTGGGATTTCATTTAATCTGTAGGTCAATTTGGAGAGTAATCTTGGCAATATCAAGCTTTCCATGATCATGGAATTTTTTTCTGTTTATTTAGATATCCTTTAACTTTTCAACAATAGTTTGCATTTATTTTTTACTAAATTTATCCCTAGGTATTTTACTGTTTCTGATACTGTTGTAAGTGGAACTGTTTTCTGAATTTCATTTTCAGAGCATTTATTGCTAGTATATAAAAATACAATTGACTTTTATATTTCTCTTGTATCCTGCAAGCTTGCTGAATTATTAATTCTAATTTTTTAATGTGGATTCCTTAGAATTTCTATGTACAAAATCATCACATGTGCAAATAGAGATAGTTTTATTTCTTCCTTTCCAGTATGCCTGTTATTTCCTGTTCTTGGTCACTTATCCTGGGTAGAACCTCCAGGAGAATGTTTGATAGAAGTGTAGAGAATAGATATCTGTATCACACCTATATCTTATTCTCATCCCTCTCTTTTTTTAGGTCAGTTTGTGGGATCTTAGTTCCCTAGCCAGGGATCAAACCTTGGCCCTCAGCAGTGAAAGTTCAGAGTCCTAACCACTGGACTGCCAGGGTATTCCCTCTGTCTTACTTCCGTTAAGTGTAATGTTACCTATGAGTTTCTCATAGATGATCTACATCAGACTGAGGAAGTTTCCTGTTACTCTAACTTGTTGACCCTTTTCATTCATGAAATGGTGATGGATTTAGTCAAGTACCTTTTCCATGCCAATTGTGATGATCATGTAGGTTTTATTCAATATTCTCTTGATATGGTATGTTACACGGTTAACTATTATATACTGAACCAATGTCACATTCCTGGGATAAATCTCGCTTGGTTGTGCCATGCTTCTTATATGTTGCTGGATTCAGTTTTCTAGTTCTGTCGAGGACTTTTGCATTTATATTCCTTTCTGTTGTTTCCTTTCTTCTGATGTTTGTCTGTTTTGAGTCAGTAATACTGGTCTCATAGAGCAAGTTAGGTAATATTCCATCTTCATCTATTTTGTGGAAGTGTTTGTGAAGGATTGGTGTTCAATCTTCTTTAAACCTTTGGTAGAATTCACCAGCGAAGCCACCTCATTTTGTGATTCCTTTGTGGGTAGATGTATATATGCACATATTTCTTATTACTGCTTCAGTCTATTTTCTTTTTATAGGTCTAATCAGATGTTCTAGTTCTTCTTGAATCAGTTTTGGTAATTTTTGTCTTTTTAGAAATTTGCCCATTTTTTTCTGAATATCTAATTTACTGGCATATAATTTTTAGTTTTATTTTGTATTTTTAATTGAAGGATAATAGCTTTACAGAGTTGTGTTATTTACTGCTAGACATCAACATAAATTGGCCACAGGTACATATATACGTTCCCTTCCTCATGAACTTCCCTTCCATCTCCCTCTCGATAATTTTTTGTATTACCTTATAATACTTTTTATTTCTGTAAGGTTGATAGTACTACTCCTTATTTCCTTTCTGATTCTAGTAATTTGAGTCTTCTTGCTTTTTCTTGGCCCAGTCGAGATAAACATTTGTTAATCATGTTGAATCTTCAAGGAAGTGAATTTTAATTTTATTTTCTTTGTTATTTATTTGAGTCATTTTGACTTTAATCACCATTATTTCCTTCTTTTAAGTTGCTGTTCTTTTTCTAGTTTTTCATGATTGTGGCTATGTTATTGATTTGCATTCTTTCTTTAAAATGTACATATTTATAACTATAAATAAAATAGTAAAAAATCTGCATACAATACAGGAGATCCAGTTTCTTCAACCCCTGGGTCAGGATGATCCCCTGGAGAAGGGAATGGCTACTGATTCCAGTATTTTTGCCTGGAGAATTTCCACATGTTTGCTGATTTTCCACTTTTATTTCTATTATTGATTTCTAATTTCATTCCATTATGGTCAAAGACTGTAATCTTTCTCTCCTGGATTTGTTGAGGTTTATGTTATGGTTTTACATATGGCTTATCCTGAAGAATACCCCATGTACATTTGAGAAGAAAGTAGATTCTGCTGTTGTTGGATAGTGTTCTAAGACGCCTGCTAGTTCTAGTTGTTTTACCAAATTACCCAAGCCTTCTGTTTCCTTGTTGATCTTTTGTTGTTCTCTCCTTGATTAGAAGTAATGCATTGAAATCTCTAACTATTCTCTCTTTTTTGGCTAAGCTGGGTTTTAGCTGAGGCATGTGGGATTTTGTTTCCTGACTAGGAACTGAATCAAGGGACTCTGCATTTGGAACACAATCTTAACCACTGGACCATGAGGGAAGGCCTCTCTAACTTATTCTTTTTTAAAATTTTGGCCTCTTTTATTGATTGATTGATTGATTTTCATCCATCTTTATTCTTTGGCCTGTGTGGGCCTGCCATCACAGTGGCTTCTCTCATTGCAGAGCATGCTGGCTCGTAATTGGACACACCAGTCCAGATGCTCCGTGGCATGCAGAATCTTCCTGGGTCAGGGATCGAATTGGTGCCCCTTGTACTTCGAGGCAGACTCTTTACCCACTGGACCACCAGGGAAGCCCCAGGTGAGATTTTAATGGCAGAGTGAGAATCATGTAGGAATGAACTCTGGCATGAGCTCGGAAGAATCTAACTGCAAAAGCCGTTGTTCCTTTGACATCTATTGTGCTGGATACTGTGCTTTGTGGCTGCCTTGCAGATTCCATATTTGGACAAGTTTTTTTTTTTTTGCACATTGGAACCACTGTTCCTTTTTACTTTATGACTTCTACCCAATCCTCAAATGTTAAATATTAATTTTCCCTATGATTTAACAATAAGTGAGTATGTGGCCAGAAAGTTGTGATATTAGAATCAAAACCAATGAACAACTCAGTTTGTTCACAGCTTATGGATGTGAGGGGAGGGAAAAGGCTCTTCTACAAATGCTCAGTCCGTACATTTACAGTCTTTATGAGTCTTGCTGCTAAAGGCAATCTGGGGACCACTAGGTGTCGCTCTGCACAGATACCTACACTCGCAGATGCAAAGGCAAGAAAGAAATTGATGCCTTGTTAAAGCTTCTCTCCTTTTCTTTAGGAGACAGAGAAAAGATTCTGTGCACAATGAATTTAATTGCCCCTTTCTCATCAGGGAGAGTCTTTATCTTTTATTTGGATCTTAAAGGAAAAGTTTCTTGAGTTCCTTCCCCTCATGTCAGTCTTTTTTCTTGAGTTTCTCTGAGTTTAAGCTAAGGGAGCTCTCCTTGATTAGAAGTAATGCATTGAAATCTCTAACTATTCTCTCTTTTTTGGCTAAGCTGGGTTTTAGCTGAGGCATGTGGGATTTTGTTTCCTGACTAGGAACTGAATCAAGGGACTCTGCATTTGGAACACAATCTTAACCACTGGACCATGAGGGAAGGCCTCTCTAACTTATTCTTTTTTAAAATTTTGGCCTCTTTTATTGATTGATTGATTGATTTTCATCCATCTTTATTCTTTGGCCTGTGTGGGCCTGCCATCACAGTGGCTTCTCTCATTGCAGAGCATGCTGGCTCGTAATTGGACACACCAGTCCAGATGCTCCGTGGCATGCAGAATCTTCCTGGGTCAGGGATCGAATTGGTGCCCCTTGTACTTCGAGGCAGACTCTTTACCCACTGGACCACCAGGGAAGCCCCAGGTGAGATTTTAATGGCAGAGTGAGAATCATGTAGGAATGAACTCTGGCATGAGCTCGGAAGAATCTAACTGCAAAAGCCGTTGTTCCTTTGACATCTATTGTGCTGGATACTGTGCTTTGTGGCTGCCTTGCAGATTCCATATTTGGACAAGTTTTTTTTTTTTTGCACATTGGAACCACTGTTCCTTTTTACTTTATGACTTCTACCCAATCCTCAAATGTTAAATATTAATTTTCCCTATGATTTAACAATAAGTGAGTATGTGGCCAGAAAGTTGTGATATTAGAATCAAAACCAATGAACAACTCAGTTTGTTCACAGCTTATGGATGTGAGGGGAGGGAAAAGGCTCTTCTACAAATGCTCAGTCCGTACATTTACAGTCTTTATGAGTCTTGCTGCTAAAGGCAATCTGGGGACCACTAGGTGTCGCTCTGCACAGATACCTACACTCGCAGATGCAAAGGCAAGAAAGAAATTGATGCCTTGTTAAAGCTTCTCTCCTTTTCTTTAGGAGACAGAGAAAAGATTCTGTGCACAATGAATTTAATTGCCCCTTTCTCATCAGGGAGAGTCTTTATCTTTTATTTGGATCTTAAAGGAAAAGTTTCTTGAGTTCCTTCCCCTCATGTCAGTCTTTTTATTTCTCTTGAGTTTAAAGCTAAGGAGAAGCTATTTTTTTTTTTTTCTTTTTTTGATGAAGACACATCTTGAAGGCTAAAAAATCACACATTTTTATGAGCACTGTGAAGGTCTTCGTTTGGGGGGTGTCATACAGTGAAATATTTCCTCATACTCATCAGCCCTTTTGGACAGAGCAAGCTTTAGAGAGGGGACCACTCTTATGGTGTCATTTGAAGCTATGACTCAAGCATTTCTCCTTCTTCAAATATCCACTTCATTGTTGAGTCCTTCCTATGTGGAGTGCAGTTTACACCTGTGAACTCTTACCCCTGGGTTGAGCACCATTGCAATAAGTAAAAACACTATTATTTAGATTTATTTGTGTTCTACAATGTCCCTCACAAGCATATTGACAGTAAGTTATATAAATCTATTGTTAAAGTTAAAATCTATAAGTCCTTTTGAATGACACAGAGAGTATATACTTGAAGGTATATGTTTCAAATAATAAAGGATAAGGGAGGGGGGCTAGATCTTAAGACAACTAAATTGGACAGGATTGGACCATAGCAAATATCAAGGCCAAGTTGATCACAGAGCATAGAGGGATATAATCTATGCTCCCTCTTGGTTTCAAAGTTACTTCTCTCTTTCTTTTTGACTTTTCTGGTTTATTATAAAAGACACAACTTAGGGGGTGCTTCTGGGAGGTCCAGTGGTTAAGACACCGTACTTCCAACAGGAGGTGCAGGCTTGACCTCTGTTTGGGCAGCTGATATACTGAGTGTTGTGTGGTGAGGCCAAAAATAATACATAAAATAAAAATATGGTAAAAATTTTTAAAAAGATACAACCTAGGGACAGCCAAATGGAAGAGATGCATAGAGCAACCTATGGGGGCAGCATGCAGAACTTCCATGCCCCTTCCAGGAGCACCCCTCTCCCAGCACCTCCATGTATCCATCAACCTGGGTGCTCTCTGAGCCCTCTCATTTAGATTTCTTATGGAATCTTCATTACACAGTCATACTTAATTACATCATTTATGATTAACTCAATTTCTAGCCCTTCTCCCAAGGTCCAGGGTCAGGGGAGGCTGAAAGGTCTAATGTTCTCATCAAGTCTTGGTCTTTTAGGGAAGCAGCCTCCATCTTGAAGTTATCTAGAGGATCCCAGTTACCTTAGTATCATACAAAGATACTCCATCACCCTAGTTGATTTCTCTATCACCCATTCTATGCACACCCCTTTTCTCTCATCTAATTTGAAAACTACAAAAGTTTTGTAGATAAAGTAGTTGATAACAGTGACCAGGAAAAGCAGTGTAATATATAAATTGTCTACCATGCCCTGGGTGCATATTTTGTGCGTTTTTGAACATGAATGTGTTTCAGTTATTCTTCCATAAAAGAGTAAGAAAATTAAATACAAAGACTTAGGTAATTTTCCCAAGTTCCCATAGCTAGATGAAGCAGAACCAAAGCTGGAACAGAGTAGAATCTTTATTTGACCTTAAGGAAGTAAACTGGATAAATCAGCATAAGAACTCAGTGATACATGTATGAGGGCATTTTTGGTAGCATTGTTAAATAGGAAAACTAGAAGCAAACAGCCTCAGAGTCCATGAGGAGGATAATGGTTGAATATATTATGCATCTGTTATAAGGAATAACCTAATCCTTTAAGTACTTAAAGGAAAAAATTTCCAAGCTAGGTTACAAAATAAATGGCAAGACACAAAGGATTATATACAATATCCTGCTGGTTTTAAAAAGAGGACACACACATACACTAAACTGTACTCTCTAGAAAGACAGACCTTTTCTCTTCTGCTTATTGATGTAATCTCATTGTCTAGTACATTGCCTGGCGTGGTGACAGACCCCAAGGTGATCCCCTAATTATTCTTCCAGCATTCACGTCTTTGTGCAAATTCTTTCCCCTTGAGTGTGAATAGGACCTGTGACTGGCTGCAGGCAGATTCTTTACCATCTGAGCCATTAGGGAAGCCCAATGGCAAATATGATGGGATGTCATTCTCATCATATCTGATTAGGACACATTAAATATGACTTTGTTAGCAAACTGGAGCTAAAGATTCTTCTTGTGGTCTCAATGAAGGAGGTGGCCAAGTTAAAGAATTTAAGGAAATAAGATTTATAGTATCTATTCATGTTATATATGAGTTCAGTTCTTTTCTGCTGATTAGTATTCTATGATATGAGTGGACTGTATGTTACATAAACTCACAGGTGAGGGACACTTGAGTTGCCTCCATTTCTCTTCTATTGCAAATGATATCTTGGTAAATACATGTGAAAATATCACAATATGGAACATGGGCATGTGGGGTACATGCACAGGATTGCTGGGTTATGTATAATATGGCCATTCATTTCACTAGGTACTGCCAGATTGATTCTGGGATGGCTATACCACATACCATGCTCACAGCAGTGAGGGATGGTCCTTGTTTTTTCATGTCCTCCCTAACACCTTTTATCCGAATGTGTAATGGTCCTAATACTATAAAACCCAAGTTTATTATCTCCAAAGTTCATGTTCTTATTATGTTTATATGATATCCTAGTCATCCAAATTTTGAAGACATTCAAAGACAATGGTTTTTTTTTTTTTTTTAATTTTGGTCTCTTTTATTATTTATTTATGTATTTATTTTCATCCATCTTTATTCTTTGGCCTGTGTAGGCCTCCTATCGCAGTGGCCTCCCTCCCTGCAGGTCACCAGCACTGGGCACATGCACTCCAGATTGCTGGCTCCTAATTGGACACACCAGTCTAGCCGCTCTGCAGCACATGGGATTTTCCTGGACCAGGGATCGAACCAGCGTCCCTTGCACTGCAAGGCAGACTCTTTACCCACTGGACCACCAGGGAAGCCCCAAAGACAACATTTTTAAAGATCAAAAATACAAATACTCAAAAGTTCCACATGTTACTTTCCCCAAATATAAAAGCTAGGTTATTTTTTGAATATTTTTGGTCTGTTTCTGTTTGATGTCCTCCATTGACTTCTTTTCCAACTGTGAAAGAAAAATAGGGTTGTGAGAAGAGAGGCTTGAAGTATTGCACCCAAGTGTGAGGGAACAGGTGCTGTACGTATGTGTGTGTATATATCTTACACACGCATACACACACGTACACACACACAAAGGGAAAGGAAGGGAGACTAAGAGATGAGACTGAAAAGAGTACAAGAGCCACATGTAATAACAGAGGGAGATATTTTTTCCTTAAAACCATTGATTGGAAGTGAAGGAGATAAGGATAGAAGATGAAGGGGATTCTTAATATGAGCTTGATATTTATGTGAAGTAATGGAGGAGGCAGGAGCACTAACCAACTTCTGCTTCATCCGGTTGCATACACCATTTCCATAAATAGAATGGAACACTGGAGAATTACTTCATCTAAAAAGCAATAATTAGTGCAATTGTTATTTTGTACTTAGAGAGATGAGGAAAAGGTAGATTACAATGACTGAATTAAGCATTAGGGTCATGTCAACATGACCAATTTCTTCTTTCCTTTTTTTTCCCTTTGCAACTTAATGGTCCAAGTGTTGGAAAAGAAACTTGTAATCAGGATCTCCTCATCACCAAGTATTATGTTTTAATTGCTAAGCATGCCAGGTTTAAATAGCTATCACCAAATCTGCTTATCTGAAGCAATAAAATGTAGGTTTTTAAAAGAAATTAAGGAATGTATAGGTTTTTCCTGTCAAACCTTGTTTGAAAAATGAATGGAAAAATAGCAATTTCGCTTTTATCAATTATGACTGATTTAAGTATTGTTGTTATTTAGTTGCTAAGTCATGTCTGACTCTTTGTGACCTCATGGACTGTAGCATGCTGGGCTTCCTATCCTTCAATATCTCCTGGAGTTTGCTCAAGCTCATGTCCATTGAATTCGTGACACTATCCAACCATCTCATCCTCTGTTGCTACCTTCTCAATCTTTCCCAGCATCATGGTCTTTTCCAATGATCACCTCTTTGCATCCGGTGGTCAGACTATTGGAGCTTTAGCATCAGTTCTTCCAATGAGTATTCAGGGTTAATTTCCTTTAGGATTGATTCGTTTAATATCTTTGCTGCCCAAGGAACTTTCAAACGTCTTCTCCATGGCCACAATTTGAAAACATCAATTCTTCAGCCCATAGAGAAGGCTGAGTGCCAAAGAAGTGATTTAAGTGTAGCTGTCTTATCCAAATCAGCAGCAGGGAGTATGTCTTACAGTTAAATGCTAATCCATGATAATGGAAGGGACTAAGATTTAGATAACAAACCAATGATTAAAAAAAGTGAACATATATAGGCATATTTTTGAAATGTGGTCATCTGAACACAGATTCCCACTTCGCGATCACCAGCCTGCCTTTCTCAGGGGTATGGTTTCCTCTTTGCCATTTGAACCTGGGATTCATGCCCATCTTCACCACCCTCCATTAATGTTGCTGGCCGGGCAATAGGTAGACTAGAGATAAGGGCTAAAGATGGACCTTGAAGATCATCTCCAGCCTCCATCTAGTGCCTGATTTTCCCCAACTTTGTATCATGCATTTGTCCAGATGCTGTTTCAACATTTCCAAGGATTAGATATTGCCTCTTGTACCCACAGGCAATATAGTAGAAAGATCTAACTTTACTCTATGTAAGCAGATACCTGCACCTATTTGAATTGTCCTTTTAATTCTGCTTCTGACTTTTTGGGATGACACAGGAAAGAAATTACTGAGAATTCACAGTGATAGAATTTGGAAGACTTCTGTTACGTCAATTAAAGTCTCCCTTTAAGTAAAACCATTTCGCTTTTATCAATTATGACTGATTTAAGTATTGTTGTTATTTAGTTGCTAAGTCATGTCTGACTCTTTGTGACCTCATGGACTGTAGCATGCTGGGCTTCCTATCCTTCAATATCTCCTGGAGTTTGCTAAAAGCTCATGTCCATTGAATTCGTGACACTATCCAACCATCTCATCCTCTGTTGCTACCTTCTCAATCTTTCCCAGCATCATGGTCTTTTCCAATGATCACCTCTTTGCATCCGGTGGTCAGACTATTGGAGCTTTAGCATCAGTTCTTCCAATGAGTATTCAGGGTTAATTTCCTTTAGGATTGATTCGTTTAATATCTTTGCTGCCCAAGGAACTTTCAAACGTCTTCTCCATGGCCACAATTTGAAAACATCAATTCTTCAGCCCATAGAGAAGGCTGAGTGCCAAAGAAGTGATTTAAGTGTAGCTGTCTTATCCAAATCAGCAGCAGGGAGTATGTCTTACAGTTAAATGCTAATCCATGATAATGGAAGGGACTAAGATTTAGATAACAAACCAATGATTAAAAAAAGTGAACATATATAGGCATATTTTTGAAATGTGGTCATCTGAACACAGATTCCCACTTCGCGATCACCAGCCTGCCTTTCTCAGGGGTATGGTTTCCTCTTTGCCATTTGAACCTGGGATTCATGCCCATCTTCACCACCCTCCATTAATGTTCCCTGGTTGGGCAATAGGTAGACTAGAGATAAGGGCTAAAGATGGACCTTGAAGATCATCTCCAGCCTCCATCTAGTGCCTGATTTTCCCCAACTTTGTATCATGCATTTGTCCAGATGCTGTTTCAACATTTCCAAGGATTAGATATTGCCTCTTGTACCCACAGGCAATATAGTAGAAAGATCTAACTTTACTCTATGTAAGCAGATACCTGCACCTATTTGAATTGTCCTTTTAATTCTGCTTCTGACTTTTTGGGATGACACAGGAAAGAAATTACTGAGAATTCACAGTGATAGAATTTGGAAGACTTCTGTTACGTCAATTTCAAAGGTCTCCCTTTTTAAGTAAAACCATTTCCAGTTTTCCGAATCTTCTGTGTCACAGTTTGAACCTGTCCTGGTCATTATCCTCTGGACACTTTGTTTTCTAATAATCCTCAAAACTTTAGCACACAAGACCAAGCATAATACTCAAAGAATAAGGGATTGAGGAGAAGGGGAAATCACCCAGAATAAAATGGGGTCAGATATGTTCATAAGTATGTCTTGGGTGTTTAATTCTTTTAGTGTGTATCTTAAAATCCATGATGGTTGTTATAAATGCAGGCACAGAATGAGATTTTAAAAGTTTTAGTAGGGGCTTCCCTGGTGGTCCAGTGGGTAAAGAGTCCACCTTGCAGTGCAAGGGGCACTCGTTCGATCCCTGGCCTGGGAAGATCCCTCATGCTGAGGAATGGCTGGGCCAGTGTATCCGGTTGTGAGCTAGCACTCTGGAGCACATGCACCCAGAGCCAGTACTCTGCAACAAGAGAGGCCAATGCAATGGGAGGCCCACACATGCCAAAGAATAGATATGGATGAAAAATAAATGATGACTTAGAGGCCCCCCAAAATAATGATGTTTTAAAAAAAAGTTTTAGTAGTCGTATTTCCCTGAAGTTGACATTAATAGGAAGAAACATAGGTGTGGAAAGCTGCAGATAGTATCACGATGCTGAACCTGGGTTCATGGGTCCCAGCTACTGGATGATGGGGAAGAACTGACTTTCTTGGCAGGCTGATGAGGTACTTGGGTGCCAGGGCCTGGTGTGGGCCATTCATGGGCAGTTGATTTTGAGCTGGTTGATGTGTATCAGTGACAAATTTAAGAAGTAAAATTAATTAAACTGTCGCTCTACGCTTCTCTTTGTTGGTACTAACTCCTTCCAGTTCGGCTCGTACTGTAATGGCAGAAACCCTCAGGATAGCCCTTGAGAAAATCTACAATTCAACTTAAACCTTTATGTTTCTGAAGATAACTTTGTTATTTTCCAGGCAAGAATATCGGAGTGAGTTGCCATTTCTTCTTCCAAGGGATCTTCCCCACCCAGGGATGGAACTGCATCTCTTATGGATCCTACTTTTGGTAGGTGGGTTCTTAGTGCCACCTGAGAAACCCTTTGATATTTTAATGCCCATTAAACTTCACTCTAAAACAAGATTACTAGTTTAGTTAAAAGGATACAACATAGGAACAGTCAAATGGGAAAAATGCATAGGGTAAGGAATGGGAGAAGGGCATGGAGGCTCCGATGCTGTCTGCAGGCTTACCTGAACCTCCACATGTTCACCAGTCCAGAAGTTCTGAGGTGTTTTTGTTTTTTAAGGAGCGTGCAGAATTAAAATGTTAAGGTCCTGGAGCTTCCCTGGTGGTCCAGCAGCTAAAGACTTCACAGTCTCAGTGCAGGGGGCTCAGGTTGAATCCCTGCTCAGGGAACCAGATCCCCCATGCTTCAACTAAGAGTTCAAATACTACAACTAAAGATACTACATGCCACAATGAAGATCGAAGATCCTACGAGTCACAACTAAGACCTCGTGCAGTTAAATAAATAAATATTAAAAAATAAAAATGTTAAGGTCCTCAAAATTAATACATAAAACAATAATAATGAAACTATCTATAGGAAGTAGGGATATAGCCATTCTATCTATTATCTCTTCCTTTTCTTTTTTTTTCCTCTTTTTGGGGGGAGGCAGGTTGGGGAGGGAGGGGGGAGGGCAGGCCACTTCTATTGGTCTTTCATTTATCTGTTTTCATCCATCTCTGTTCTTAGGCCCGTGTGGGCCTCCCATCGCGGTGGCCTCTACTGTGGCAGAGCACTGGCTTTGGGCACATGCATTCCAGAGCTCTGGCTCGGTAATTGGACACATCGGTCCAGCCACTCCGCGGCACGTGGGATCTTCCCAGGCCAGGGATCGAACCGGCACCCCCTGCACTGCAAGGTGGTGTCCTTATCCACTGGACCACCAGGGAAGCCCCTCTATTATCTTTTATATTTATTTTTTTTAAACTTTTTTTCGGGGGGGCCCCGTCTATCGATCTTTCATTTATTTATTTCCATCCATCTTTGTTCTTTGGCCTGTGTGGGCCTCCCATTGCAGTGGCCTCTCTTGCTGCAGAGCACTGGCTCTGGGCGCATGCGCTCCAGAACTCTGGCTCGGTCGTTGGACACATCAGCCCAGCCGCTCTGCGGCACGTGGGATCTTCCCAGGCCAGGGATCGAACCAGCGCCCCTTGCACTGCAGGGCAGTGTCCTTACCCACTGGACCACCAGGGAAGCCCCTCTATTATCCTTTAATTGAATTTCTGCAATAACCTTCTTGCTTTCACTCTGGCGCCTCTTCATTCATTTCCCATGTTACAACCAGAGTGATCTTTTCAGCACTTAAATTCCTTCAGTGACTTCCCATTTTTCCTGGGCCAGTGACCAACGTTCTTACTAATCCTTTCATGTTCTGGATCATCCTTCCAGCTTCACCGTGGGTCGCTGTCCCTTGCCCTCTGCATAGGCATTGCCGTTTGTCGGGGTTTTAGACAAAATATAGTCCACCGCTATGCATTTTCCCCTCCTCTCTTCATCTAATTAACTGCCACTTCTGATTGAAAATTAATCTTAAATGTCATTTCCTCAGGGGAACCCATTCCTGACCCTCCACTTTAGATCTGACCTAAGTACTTTAGGTCAGATCTCTTAGGTCAGATCTCTTCTCCTTAAGTACTCTCACATTTCTTTCCTTCAGAGCACTTATCTCAGTTTGTAATTTTATATTAGTGGGTTTATTAAGTTAATGTCTGTGTAGCAGAGTGTGTTGAATCACTGTCCCAGCTTGAGGACAAATCTCACAAATAGACCACAGACACTCTTCCTTCCCACACCTCAATCACTCTCTGTACTTCCAGGATCTCACTTTGCCTCTCATACGTGTGTATGTAGACAAGACAGGGCTTATCCTTGCAGGTTATTGGAAGGGTCTGATCACGGTTTTCCTTTAGAGGATCACAGGCTTTGTACAATGGAAAGATCTCATGTCTTCCTCAGCTCTCTAGTGTTGGCAATGGATGGTGACCCATCCCTCCCTCTTTAAGCTCCTTCTTTGTCTGGTTCCAGCCCTACACCCATGACTTTCCTTCCACATTCTTCCTTTCCTTTCCCTACACTCCCTCGTAGTTATATTATTCTACTTTGTGAGATTGAATTCCCTTAGCCCCTTTATGGGCCTCCCATTGCAGTGGCCTCTCTCGCTGCAGAGCACTGGCTCTGGGCGCATGCACTCCAGAATTCTGGCTCGGTCGTTGGACACATCAGCCCAGCCGCTCTGCGGCACGTGGGATCTTCCCAGGCCAGGGATCGAACCAGCGCCCCTTGCACTGCAGGGCAGTGTCCTTACCCACTGGACCACCAGGGAAGCCCCTCTATTATCCTTTAATTGAATTTCTGCAATAACCTTCTTGCTTTCACTCTGGCGCCTCTTCATTCATTTCCCATGTTACAACCAGAGTGATCTTTTCAGCACTTAAATTCCTTCAGTGACTTCCCATTTTTCCTGGGCCAGTGACCAACGTTCTTACTAATCCTTTCATGTTCTGGATCATCCTTCCAGCTTCACCGTGGGTCGCTGTCCCTTGCCCTCTGCATAGGCATTGCCGTTTGTCGGGGTTTTAGACAAAATATAGTCCACCGCTATGCATTTTCCCCTCCTCTCTTCATCTAATTAACTGCCACTTCTGATTGAAAATTAATCTTAAATGTCATTTCCTCAGGGGAACCCATTCCTGACCCTCCACTTTAGATCTGACCTAAGTACTTTAGGTCAGATCTCTTAGGTCAGATCTCTTCTCCTTAAGTACTCTCAAATTTCTTTCCTTCAGAGCACTTATCTCAGTTTGTAATTTTATATTAGTGGGTTTATTAAGTTAATGTCTGTGTAGCAGAGTGTGTTGAATCACTGTCCCAGCTTGAGGACAAATCTCACAAATAGACCACAGACACTCTTCCTTCCCACACCTCAATCACTCTCTGTACTTCCAGGATCTCACTTTGCCTCTCATACGTGTGTATGTAGACAAGACAGGGCTTATCCTTGCAGGTTATTGGAAGGGGTCTGATCACGGTTTTCCTTTAGAGGATCACAGGCTTTGTACAATGGAAAGATCTCATGTCTTCCTCAGCTCTCTAGTGTTGGCAATGGATGGTGACCCATCCCTCCTCTCTTTAAGCTCCTTCTTTGTCTGGTTCCAGCCCTACACCCATGACTTTCCTTCCACATTCTTCCTTTCCTTTCCCTACACACTCCCTCGTAGTTATATTATTCTACTTTGTGAGATTGAATTGGCCAGGGAGGCAATGCTAGGATAAAGCACTTCCTAATCTGTTTGGCTAATTGAGAAAAAAAAATCTTACACCTATGGTTCAAGTATTAAAATTTGGGTAAGAATTTGTTGAGCTCTAGTCTTTCTGTGATAATACTTCCCTGAGGTGGTTAAATGCCTGTGTTTAAAGACAGTCCCAGAGAAAAAGACTGAGTAGGTGATAAACACATTGTCTAATACACAAAATTATTACTCTTTTCATAGAACTGTGGAAACAGAGATGATGTCTCTTATCTAACACCATAACATCAGCATTGAATGCAGTGTCTGGTACATATTGGGACCCTATAACTACTTGTTGAATAAATCAACAAGGGACTAATTGAAAGAAGAGATAAATAAAATGACAGGCAAGAGTCAAACCAACTGACGTTGAGATGAAGGGCTGGAAGGCAGGACCTGATAGTCAGAACAGAGAACCTGAGCCCAGAGGAGATAGCATCATTAAAAGAGGAGAGAGTAAGTCTTCAGTGGATTAAGGAAAAAGAGTTTACCTAACATGCAGATGGAGACAGGAAAATAGGATACTCTGGAGTCGTAGCAAAGTCTACACTTATTTTCTAGTAGAAGTAATTGAAAATTTGTTAGTTTTGAATAGAAGTTAAAAGTTCAATCCACGGCTCCAGTAAGTACTAATAATGTTTTATAATAATGAATTAAAAAATACCCGTCATGGTACAAAGCACTTTATTCATCCATGACATTTAAATCATAATAAATCTATGAGATAGTATTTTTTACTGCCAATTTTACAGATAAAGAAACTGAGGCTTGGAGGGCTATGATAGTTGGTCCCAAATGACACATTAATAAATGGTAGAGCCAGGATTTAAATTCAGATCAGAGGGATCCCAGTGATAGAATTTTAGCCTCAGTGCTTATTGACATTCATGAAATGCTTCATAGTTCTCAAAATTTAAAATTTTTTTTATTGGGACTTCATTGGTTGTCCAGCAGTTAAGAGTCAGCCTGCTAAGGACTTGATACCTGGTTTGGAAAGATCTCACCTTCCACTCCTCTTTTAGTCCCTACTTTCCTATTCTTTTTTTACACACTCCCTCGTAGTTATATTATTCTACTTTGTGAGATTGAATTGGCCAGGGAGGCAATGCTAGGATAAAGCACTTCCTAATCTGTTTGGCTAATTGAGAAAAAAAAATCTTACACCTATGGTTCAAGTATTAAAATTTGGGTAAGAATTTGTTGAGCTCTAGTCTTTCTGTGATAATACTTCCCTGAGGTGGTTAAATGCCTGTGTTTAAAGACAGTCCCAGAGAAAAAGACTGAGTAGGTGATAAACACATTGTCTAATACACAAAATTATTACTCTTTTCATAGAACTGTGGAAACAGAGATGATGTCTCTTATCTAACACCATAACATCAGCATTGAATGCAGTGTCTGGTACATATTGGGACCCTATAACTACTTGTTGAATAAATCAACAAGGGACTAATTGAAAGAAGAGATAAATAAAATGACAGGCAAGAGTCAAACCAACTGACGTTGAGATGAAGGGCTGGAAGGCAGGACCTGATAGTCAGAACAGAGAACCTGAGCCCAGAGGAGATAGCATCATTAAAAGAGGAGAGAGTAAGTCTTCAGTGGATTAAGGAAAAAGAGTTTACCTAACATGCAGATGGAGACAGGAAAATAGGATACTCTGGAGTCGTAGCAAAGTCTACACTTATTTTCTAGTAGAAGTAATTGAAAATTTGTTAGTTTTGAATAGAAGTTAAAAGTTCAATCCACGGCTCCAGTAAGTACTAATAATGTTTTATAATAATGAATTAAAAAATACCCGTCATGGTACAAAGCACTTTATTCATCCATGACATTTAAATCATAATAAATCTATGAGATAGTATTTTTTACTGCCAATTTTACAGATAAAGAAACTGAGGCTTGGAGGGCTATGATAGTTGGTCCCAAATGACACATTAATAAATGGTAGAGCCAGGATTTAAATTCAGATCAGAGGGATCCCAGTGATAGAATTTTAGCCTCAGTGCTTATTGACATTCATGAAATGCTTCATAGTTCTCAAAATTTAAAATTTTTTTTATTGGGACTTCATTGGTTGTCCAGCAGTTAAGAGTCAGCCTGCTAAGGACTTGATACCTGGTTTGGAAAGATCTCACATGTCACGAAGCAACTAAGACCATGCACCACAACTAGTGAGCAGATGCTCTAGGGCCTGTGCTCTGCAGCAAGAGAAGCCAACGCAATGAGAAGCATGCGCACTGCAACTAAAGAGTAGCCTTTGCTCACTGCAGCTAGAGAAAGCCTGCGTGCTGAAATGAAGACCCAGTGCAAGTCAAAATAATAAATAAATAGATTGTATCTTAAAATCTTTTTATTGGAGGATAGTTGATTTACAGTGTTGTGTTAGTTTCACACGTACAGTAAAGTGAATCAATTGTATCTATACATATGTCTAGTCTTTTTTAGATTCTTTTTCCATGTAGACCATTACAAAGTACTGGGTAAAGTTCCCTATGCTGAATAGTAGGTCCTTTTAGTTATCAGTTTTATGTACAGTGGTTTTATTAACACCTATCTGTAGACACTATCCTAACAATCCCAAGAGTAGGCAGGGCAGATGTTACCATCCCCATTGTACAAGTGTGTACCCTGAAGCTTTGAGGAGCCATGAGACTTACTCAGGTCACAGAAACAGAAGTTAGATGTAGGCCTGGACTTTCTACTGTAAAGTCTTCCTCCATAGGTAAGAAGTGGGCCTATTAAGGTGACTTAGCAGCACACGGATAGTGTCTAAAAAGAATAAAGGCAAAAGGTGCCTGTTCTACAACTTACTGAGCTACCATTGATCAAGGAAATGGAATGGTAGTTAAAATCTACATAAATTGAGTGATTCTGATATTACTTAATTGCCTATGCTCTGGAATCTCACATATTTTTTTCTATAATCATCATGACTTGTGAGAACGGCCCAGCCATCCACCGGAGCTGGCCTGACTGCCATGTTCACAGCATGAGTCTCTCCTATCCTTCCCCATACTTGATGAGAACAGGGTGCACATCCAGTTCAGAGAAGTCAGTTAATTTCTCTCTGGGACCAGAAAGAAGGAACATGGGAAAACTGAGAGAGAGGTTTAGAATGGGAAGGGAGGTTGGCGACTGAACTGAGAAACAGAGAAAGCAGATCATGGAGAAAGAAGAATGAACAAATCAGGCAAGGAAAGAGAAGCAGAGTTGATAAAGACAACTCTTCTTCGGATTCCTGCAGTATTTCCAGTTTCTAGTTCCCCTTCTTTCTGGAGGCTTGGCCACATTCCTGAGATGCTAGCTGAAGTTAGGTTTGGTGGTTTGCGTCCCAGAGTATCCACCTTGATAGGCCCACTTCTTTCCTATGGAGGAAGACTTCACAGTAGAAACTCCAGTTCTGGCTGAGGGAGGAGGACTGAAGAGTGAAAAGGACCAGTGGATGCCAGGGTGATCATGTGCACGGAGATGAATTGTTTAAGCCACGGGGTAGTCTCTGCTTTGGAGTGATGGCCATTGTAGAAGTAGAATGAAGCAATTGCTTGAGATTTCTAGTGATATAAAGACTTGTTAAAGCATCAAGGAACTCATTTAAGTGGTAACGGGCAGGAGGCTTTTAATCACCCACAAAGGACATGAATATAACAAAGAGAAATCAGGTGTGCATTGTGGTCCTTTTCTCTTTTTCCTTCTTTGGTTACTATGGAAGTGGGACTGAGCTTTACTATGGCTTCTTCCTGGACACTGGTCTGTATAGTATAATTATGACGAGGTCTGGAGAGCACTGAAGCACAAGGATGAGGGGTAACGCTCATCGTATTATGTTCTCCATCTTATGAACTGCTTTTGCGGACATTATAATGTGGTGATTCATGGAGCACCTCTTATATATCAGGTGATGTGTCCTGCCATTTATATAATAGCTCTGATTCCCACAACCACACCTAAAAGGCAGTATTCTCATCCTCAATTTACAAATCAGGAAACAGACAATCATAGAACTTAGATGACTTGCCTGTGAATAGTCAGACAGCCAAGGTTTGCAAGATGCCTTTGGGCTGCATTTTGTATTCTTCCTGTGGTATAATGATACTTTCCCTCTTCATTTCACGCCACTTCATTCATACAGATGAGAGGAATACACTTTCATAAAATATGCATGATTAGGTCATGGTGATGGCAAGAAGTATTCAACAATAATTGGAAAAAAAGAACTAGTATCAAATGATGAAAGGAGGCTTGAGAGAGAGGTTTAGAATGGGAAGGGAGGTTGGCGACTGAACTGAGAAACAGAGAAAGCAGATCATGGAGAAAGAAGAATGAACAAATCAGGCAAGGAAAGAGAAGCAGAGTTGATAAAGACAACTCTTCTTCGGATTCCTGCAGTATTTCCAGTTTCTAGTTCCCCTTCTTTCTGGAGGCTTGGCCACATTCCTGAGATGCTAGCTGAAGTTAGGTTTGGTGGTTTGCGTCCCAGAGTATCCACCTTGATAGGCCCACTTCTTTCCTATGGAGGAAGACTTCACAGTAGAAACTCCAGTTCTGGCTGAGGGAGGAGGACTGAAGAGTGAAAAGGACCAGTGGATGCCAGGGTGATCATGTGCACGGAGATGAATTGTTTAAGCCACGGGGTAGTCTCTGCTTTGGAGTGATGGCCATTGTAGAAGTAGAATGAAGCAATTGCTTGAGATTTCTAGTGATATAAAGACTTGTTAAAGCATCAAGGAACTCATTTAAGTGGTAACGGGCAGGAGGCTTTTAATCACCCACAAAGGACATGAATATAACAAAGAGAAATCAGGTGTGCATTGTGGTCCTTTTCTCTTTTTCCTTCTTTGGTTACTATGGAAGTGGGACTGAGCTTTACTATGGCTTCTTCCTGGACACTGGTCTGTATAGTATAATTATGACGAGGTCTGGAGAGCACTGAAGCACAAGGATGAGGGGTAACGCTCATCGTATTATGTTCTCCATCTTATGAACTGCTTTTGCGGACATTATAATGTGGTGATTCATGGAGCACCTCTTATATATCAGGTGATGTGTCCTGCCATTTATATAATAGCTCTGATTCCCACAACCACACCTAAAAGGCAGTATTCTCATCCTCAATTTACAAATCAGGAAACAGACAATCATAGAACTTAGATGACTTGCCTGTGAATAGTCAGACAGCCAAGGTTTGCAAGATGCCTTTGGGCTGCATTTTGTATTCTTCCTGTGGTATAATGATACTTTCCCCCCCTCTTCATTTCACGCCACTTCATTCATACAGATGAGAGGGAATACACTTTCATAAAAATATGCATGATTAGGTCATGGTGATGGCAAGGGAAGTATTCAACAATAATTGAGAACTATAACATATAAATATAGAACGACTCAGTGAAGTCAAGGGTGAAAATATTTGATCAATTTCATTCGATTCTCCCTGCCAGAGGTGAGAAATGAGACTCTCATCAATTTTAATTTAATTTATCTATTTAATATATTCAACAAACACTTATTGAATGCTTGTCTACTCCATGCCAGGTATTGTGAGAGACGCTGGAGACAGAAGTTGGAAATGCATGGTTACAAATCATAGTCCTAACGGGCTCTTGAACCAGTGGGCAGACAGATTTATAAGCAATCCCTCTGCGGTCTCTTAAGAGCACTGAGGGAGGTAGGATATTTCACAGGGAGCAACAGGAATTAAAGTAAAAAAGGGTATAAAATATTTATTTTTGCTGGGATTGCAGATCAAGGACACTGGGGATATTGCAGAAGAGGTAGTGAGGGGCTGGGATATTAAGAATGAGTAAGAATTTCTTATGTGGACAAAGGGGTATTGTTAGTCTGCAAAAGACCACTGCCGACTCTGTTCGTTTCAAGAATCCATGGAGTAGAACTTTCAGAGCCAGTTCCTCTACCAGCTTGTGAATCCTATTCTTTCTTGGAATGACCTTGATCTAGAAGAGGGCATTGAACAGCAATGAAAGGTGCTTAATCAAAATCTGCTACTAGAGAATTTCCTGTCCTAAACTTATCACATGAAGCTCTTCTGCATGCAGGTGTCTGTCTGTCTGTGTGTGTGTGCTCATCTTTGTGGGTTATTCTTCCATCTGCTACTGGAGAAGGGAGTACAGCAACCACTGTGACAATATATATTCTGATAAGGTGCTAATTATATTTTGGGTTATATTGTTTTCTCATCATGGTTAATCAGTATTATATCAGTAAGTTTCACATTATATATGCGACACTTAATAGATACGTTTGTTTTCATGTTTAACTTCCATATCAAATATGTATCCCTTAAATTTTTGCCTGAATAGTCAGACAGCCAAGGTTTGCAAGATGCCTTTGGGCTGCATTTTGTATTCTTCCTGTGGTATAATGATACTTTCCCTCTTCATTTCACGCCACTTCATTCATACAGATGAGAGGGAATACACTTTCATAAAAATATGCATGATTAGGTCATGGTGATGGCAAGGGAAGTATTCAACAATAATTGAGAACTATAACATATAAATATAGAACGACTCAGTGAAGTCAAGGGTGAAAATATTTGATCAATTTCATTCGATTCTCCCTGCCAGAGGTGAGAAATGAGACTCTCATCAATTTTAATTTAATTTATCTATTTAATATATTCAACAAACACTTATTGAATGCTTGTCTACTCCATGCCAGGTATTGTGAGAGACGCTGGAGACAGAAGTTGGAAATGCATGGTTACAAATCATAGTCCTAACGGGCTCTTGAACCAGTGGGCAGACAGATTTATAAGCAATCCCTCTGCGGTCTCTTAAGAGCACTGAGGGAGGTAGGATATTTCACAGGGAGCAACAGGAATTAAAGTAAAAAAGGGTATAAAATATTTATTTTTGCTGGGATTGCAGATCAAGGACACTGGGGATATTGCAGAAGAGGTAGTGAGGGGCTGGGATATTAAGAATGAGTAAGAATTTCTTATGTGGACAAAGGGGTATTGTTAGTCTGCAAAAGACCACTGCCGACTCTGTTCGTTTCAAGAATCCATGGAGTAGAACTTTCAGAGCCAGTTCCTCTACCAGCTTGTGAATCCTATTCTTTCTTGGAATGACCTTGATCTAGAAGAGGGCATTGAACAGCAATGAAAGGTGCTTAATCAAAATCTGCTACTAGAGAATTTCCTGTCCTAAACTTATCACATGAAGCTCTTCTGCATGCAGGTGTCTGTCTGTCTGTGTGTGTGTGCTCATCTTTGTGGGTTATTCTTCCATCTGCTACTGGAGAAGGGAGTACAGCAACCACTGTGACAATATATATTCTGATAAGGTGCTAATTATATTTTGGGTTATATTGTTTTCTCATCATGGTTAATCAGTATTATATCAGTAAGTTTCACATTATATATGCGACACTTAATAGATACGTTTGTTTTCATGTTTAACTTCCATATCAACTATGTACTCCTTTAAATGCATTTTTTTTGTTAAACAGTTGCTGTTTCCAGATGGACATATACTCATCTAACTTTATTTATTTATTTGTTTTCTGGGGGGGGATTGGGGATGGAGGAGGGCAGGCGGGCCACTTCCATTGGTCTTTCATTTGTCTATTTTCATCCGTCTTTGTTCTTTGGCCCGTGTGGGCCTCCCATTGCAGTGGCCTCTGTTGTCGCAGAGCACTGGCTCTGGGCGCATGCGCTCCAGAGCTCCGGCTCGGTGATTGGACACATCAATTCAGCTGCTCTGCGGCACGTGGGACCTTCCCAGGCCAGGGATCGAATCGGCGCCCCTTGCAGTGCAAGGCGGTGTCCTTACCCACTGGACCACCAGGGAAGCCCCTCATCTAACTTTATTAGAAAGTTTTAAACTTGGTTGTGGAGTTCATCAATCAGCAAATAAATGGTCAATTCATATTTCACAATTTAAAAATAACTGCGAGATTGTGTTAAAATGCTCAGTAACATCTTGTTGCATACTTTGAGCATTGCCTAAAAGAACATTTATTCAGTCAAGAAAGTTGTTGGGTGGTATTAAATATCTAGAACAGTAGCATGAACTTTGTGATTTCTTAAACACTCAGGTTTTCCAGATCAGTGCTGTGCTGTGCTTAGTCGATTAGTTGTGTCCAACTCTTTGTAACCCCACGGATTGGAGCCCATCAGGCTCCTCTGTCCATGGAATTCTGCAGGCAAGAATACTGGAGTGGGTTGTCATGTTCTCCTCCAGGGATCTTCACAACCCAGGGATCGTTCGAACCCAGGTCTCCTGCATTAAAGGCAGATTCTTTACCTTCTGAGCCACCAGGGAAGCTCAAAAATACTGGAGTGTGTAGCCTATCCCTTCTCCAGGGGATTTTCCTGACCCACATATCCAAACTGGGGTCTCCTGCATTGCAGACAGATTCTTCACCAGCTGAGCTATCCTGCAATACTGATTTAATGTGACACATTTTAACAAATGCATTATCAATTGGTGACTAAAGACCATATGAATTGATTTGTCCATTTGCCTAACACATTATAGGGAAAGCTACTAAATGCATTTAGATCATGCATTGGTAAAGACAGACTGCTTTCTAAATGTGAAGGTTATATGCCTTGTGGCCAACATTGGCCCAGTGAGAACCATTCTTGGAAATTATAATTGAGTCATTGGGATATGTTATTGTTTTTAAAGTAATTGATTTACATAAAGTCTCAGGAAAATACTGAATGCAATATAATGCAGAATGAAGGCTGTAATGTTGTTAAATGTGAAAACAGCCCCTAGTAACTTGACTCACACAGAGCTCGATGTAAAAAGGCAGAAGTAAAACTATATGCCTGTGATGTGGAATCATAAATGAGTATATACTCTAATTGGTAAGTATGAATAAGGCCTGAAAATACTTCATGGACATTTCAATTATTCTGTAAATTGCTGATCATGTGAGAAGGCTTTAGTTTCCTTTGGGGAGTGTACCTGGGAGAAGACAATAGAGATAGCATAGTTGGATTTTGATGGCTTTCATTTCATTTCGCATGGCATTAACATCAACAAGAAGTGGTTTTTATAGTAGTACTGACTGGCTATCTATCCATCTGGGTTGACACTGTCAGTGGATGACACTAAATTAGTATTTTATTTTTTAATTTCTACCCTGGATAATGCAATCACAAGCATTATCGAGTTTGCAGATAGCATCAAGTTGGAAGGACTTAACACTTCAAAATTCACACATAAAGAGCATAGTGTAATCTTTTGAGTTAAGGATCTTGAGAGCAGTTTCAAATCCTTTTCAGTGATATAACAGTATTCTGTGGCTTATTGAAACAAAAAAAGTACAGGGTGCTACCTTCCACAGAACCTGCTGAGTTGTAAGAATTACCTGTTTGACATTTTGTTTCCACTCAACAGCATTGCATTAGCTGACACACAATAGACAATAAAGTATTATCAAAAATCCTTGAACCGTCTCCAGGATGTTGGTTGTGTTTCGGCAGGCCTATGAAAATCTCTCCCTCACTGATTTTAGTTCTATAACAAATGCATTATCAATTGGTTTGACTAAAGACCATATGAATTGATTTGTCCATTTGCCTAACACATTATAGGGAAAGCTACTAAATGCATTTAGATCATGCATTGGTAAAGACAGACTGCTTTCTAAATGTGAAGGTTATATGCCTTGTGGCCAACATTGGCCCAGTGAGAACCATTCTTGGAAATTATAATTGAGTCATTGGGATATGTTATTGTTTTTAAAGTAATTGATTTACATAAAGTCTCAGGAAAATACTGAATGCAATATAATGCAGAATGAAGGCTGTAATGTTGTTAAATGTGAAAACAGCCCCTAGTAACTTGACTCACACAGAGCTCGATGTAAAAAGGCAGAAGTAAAACTATATGCCTGTGATGTGGAATCATAAATGAGTATATACTCTAATTGGTAAGTATGAATAAGGCCTGAAAATACTTCATGGACATTTCAATTATTCTGTAAATTGCTGATCATGTGAGAAGGCTTTAGTTTCCTTTGGGGAGTGTACCTGGGAGAAGACAATAGAGATAGCATAGTTGGATTTTGATGGCTTTCATTTCATTTCGCATGGCATTAACATCAACAAGAAGGGGTTTTTTATAGTAGTACTGACTGGCTATCTATCCATCTGGGTTGACACTGTCAGTGGATGACACTAAATTAGTATTTTATTTTTTAATTTCTACCCTGGATAATGCAATCACAAGCATTATCGAGTTTGCAGATAGCATCAAGTTGGAAGGACTTAACACTTCAAAATTCACACATAAAGAGCATAGTGTAATCTTTTGAGTTAAGGATCTTGAGAGCAGTTTCAAATCCTTTTCAGTGATATAACAGTATTCTGTGGCTTATTGAAACAAAAAAAGTACAGGGTGCTACCTTCCACAGAACCTGCTGAGTTGTAAGAATTACCTGTTTGACATTTTGTTTCCACTCAACAGCATTGCATTAGCTGACACACAATAGACAATAAAGTATTATCAAAAATCCTTGAACCGTCTCCAGGATGTTGGTTGTGTTTCGGCAGGCCTATGAAAATCTCTCCCTCACTATTCACTTCCTTCATAACACTTTGTTTTACTTAGCAGTTACAAATTTATTTGTTGAATTTACTAGTTCTATAAACACAGGACTAAGTATGTCTTTTGTACTGATAATTTTAATACCAGTTTTGATTTATTTATTTATTTAATCTTTGGTTGTGCTGGGTCTTTGTTGCTTTGTTCAGGCTTTCTCTAGCTTAGGCAAGTGGGGGCTTCTCTTCATTCTGGTGCACGGGTTTCTCATTGTGGAGTTTTCTTTTGTTGCAGAGCACGGGCTCTAGGGTGCACATGCTTTTGTAGTTGCAATGTGTGGGCTTTACAGCACCAGCTTAGTAGTTGTGGCACACAAGCTTACTTATTCCACAGTATGTAGAATCTTCTTGGACCAGGGATCAAACTCTTGCCCCTCCATTGGCAGGTGGATTCTCATACACTTCGCCACCTCCCTAAGTATATTTTTACAAACAATTTTATCAATGTATTTCCAGTATCCAACACCTAACGTGTGTTCTGTGTTATTTGTAGAAAAAATGAACCAAATTTATACTCAGTGGCTCTTTCATAGAAGTCCAGAATTCACCTTCATTAAGGACTCCATTTTAAACCTGAGCTATGTAAGTCACCAGGTTCAGACATGTCTGGACTTCTCCTTTCAGAGGGTGGGAGGCACACAAGAAGCTATTACTGAGTTAATGTGTTTGGGAGGAAGAGGAATGAAAATATGGCCCCTAAGCCTCCCATGTGGAGCACTATGATGAAAGGGGAACAGGAAATGAAGGATTACTTTCCATGAGGACTCTGTGAATTCTGGGGACACACATGTGGTATAGCATGAGTGGATGAGAGATGTTTATCCCATTGCTCCTAGGACCATCCTGGCATCTCAAGTACTAGCATCTTTGGGAAGGCACAGGTGTCACAGACATGAATATTCTCGTGAGAGGAGCTGTATTTTTTTCCTTTTCCTTTTTTTTTTTTTTTAGAAGCTGTACTTTTGATAGAAGAAACACATTCGATCAAGTGAGGGGAAGAAGATAAGAACATGGTATGATGTGTACCTCGCAGACAGGCTCCTGATTCCAAGAGACACTTGGGCATTTCCAGATACAAGCAGAGGAGGATTTATCCCTTTCCAAGTAGATGCAGATGCAGGTAAAAGATGAGATGTTCATTATTGCTGCATTGGTGACATCATCTTTACCCATAGGTTTAGGAGGTCTGAAAACTTAGGTTATATTTTTATTAGGAAATCTTTTATACTTCTCTAGATCATTGATTGGCGATCCTTAGTTATTATGGCCAATTGACATGTTTAACTTTATTGAACTGTCTTTTTCAGGCTTCTTGTCCAAAACTAAGTTTCTAGGTTGGAGATTCTGTGAATCACAGCAAGTCTACTCCTAATTTGTCCTGTGGATGTTCCAAAAGGAAGTGTGATAACCCTGGATTTATATTCAACTCATCTGCTGACTGTGGGTGTGACTTCTGTTCTCACTAGCAAGTCTTGGCGGGGGAAAGTTTGTATCTTACTCACTTCCCAGTCCTCAGGGTCTTGCCCCACACAAGACCCTGACACAGAGGAGACACTCAGGAAATATTTCATAAACAAATGTTTTAACTTCATAATCCTGAAAGGGTGGAATACATGTAAGTTGAATGTTCAGATAAAACTAGTAATTTCATGGACAAAGAGAAAAGAAAAGCAAGTAAGGGTTTCAACAGATCCCACAATGCACGATTTCTGAATCTTTGTTTTATTTTATTTTTACAATTGATTGATTTATGGCTGTGCTGAGTCTTCGTTGCTGCTCAGGCTTTTCTATCTACTTGCAGCAAGTGGGGTCTACTCTGTTGTGGTGGTGTATGTGAGCTTCTCATTGTGGTGGCTTCGCTTGTTGTGGAGCATGGGCTCTAGGGCGTGTGGGCTTCAGTAGCTTTGGTGAGTGGGCTTGGTAGTTGCTTCTTCTGGGCTCTAGAGTGCAGGCTCAAAAGTTGTGATGCACACTTAGTTGTTCTGTGACATTTGGACTCTTTCTGGACCAGGGGTGGAACCAATGTCTCCTGGATTGGCAGGTGGATTCTTTTTTTTTTTTTTTTTTAAAATTTTGGCCTTGTTTTTTTGTTTTTTATTTATTTATTTATTTTCATCTGTCTTTATTCTTTTTCATGTGTGGGCCTCCCATTGCAGTGGCCTCTCTCATTGCAGAGCACTGGCTCTCGGTGCATGCGCTCTGGGTGCATGCGCTGGCTTGTAATTGGACACAGCGGTTCAGTCACTCAGCGGCATGTGGGATCTTCCCAGGTCAGGGATCAAACCGGTGTCCCTTGAACTGCAAGGCAGACTCTTTACCCATTGGACCACTAGGGAAACTGGCTGGTAGAGTCTTTACCACTGAGCCACTAGAGAGGTGACCCCAACTCCACACACACACTCTTTTTCCTCATTCAATTTCTCACCTTTCAGCTTTCACTGTAACAGCTGCTACTCTGATCTGCTCTCACAAGTGGCCCTGAAGACACCATGCTACCCATCAGCCGGGTTCATGTTACCAGGCAATGCAGCCCAGGCAGGGAGCACTCTGAAATATGTTTGGTGCCCTTTTCCTTCAAGTACCATTCTTCCTACTAACACGATGACTTGTGTGGGACAAGGTCCCTGAGATTTGTAGACTGAAATCCCTTGGAGAAAACAGGGATGACACCTGGCCACTGCACCCTGCTAATCTTCACTCCATGGCATCTCCCTCCCTCCATCTCACCTAGTCCACATCACCTGCTAACTTGATTCTTTTTCTGAGGAACATACAGCATTTGGAATATCAAAGACTACCTGCTTTTAATGGATGCTTTGAAATCTTTCTAGAATTCTGTTAAAATTGCTGAGAAGAAATGGCAAATCATGTAAAATGATTTATGGCTGTGCTGAGTCTTCGTTGCTGCTCAGGCTTTTCTATCTACTTGCAGCAAGTGGGGTCTACTCTGTTGTGGTGGTGTATGTGAGCTTCTCATTGTGGTGGCTTCGCTTGTTGTGGAGCATGGGCTCTAGGGCGTGTGGGCTTCAGTAGCTTTGGTGAGTGGGCTTGGTAGTTGCTTCTTCTGGGCTCTAGAGTGCAGGCTCAAAAGTTGTGATGCACACTTAGTTGTTCTGTGACATTTGGACTCTTTCTGGACCAGGGGTGGAACCAATGTCTCCTGGATTGGCAGGTGGATTCTTTTTTTTTTTTTTTTTTTTTTAAATTTTGGCCTTGTTTTTTTGTTTTTTATTTATTTATTTATTTTCATCTGTCTTTATTCTTTTTCATGTGTGGGCCTCCCATTGCAGTGGCCTCTCTCATTGCAGAGCACTGGCTCTCGGTGCATGCGCTCTGGGTGCATGCGCTGGCTTGTAATTGGACACAGCGGTTCAGTCACTCAGCGGCATGTGGGATCTTCCCAGGCCAGGGGCTTCAACCAGTGCCCCTTGAACTGCAAGGCAGACTCTTTACCCATTGGACCACTAGGGAAACTGGCTGGTAGAGTCTTTACCACTGAGCCACTAGAGAGGTGACCCCAACTCCACACACACACTCTTTTTCCTCATTCAATTTCTCACCTTTCAGCTTTCACTGTAACAGCTGCTACTCTGATCTGCTCTCACAAGTGGCCCTGAAGACACCATGCTACCCATCAGCCGGGTTCATGTTACCAGGCAATGCAGCCCAGGCAGGGAGCACTCTGAAATATGTTTGGTGCCCTTTTCCTTCAAGTACCATTCTTCCTACTAACACGATGACTTGTGTGGGACAAGGTCCCTGAGATTTGTAGACTGAAATCCCTTGGAGAAAACAGGGATGACACCTGGCCACTGCACCCTGCTAATCTTCACTCCATGGCATCTCCCTCCCTCCATCTCACCTAGTCCACATCACCTGCTAACTTGATTCTTTTTCTGAGGAACATACAGCATTTGGAATATCAAAGACTACCTGCTTTTAATGGATGCTTTGAAATCTTTCTAGAATTCTGTTAAAAAATTTCTGAGAAAAGTAAGGAGTGAAATAATCATGTAAAATCCCAAAGGTTTCACTGGCCTGGTTAAGCCTATGGAATAAGAAATGTGTCTGTCTTTTCCCAAAACTGTACTGGTGTCATGCTGCCAAGATGGCTGGTCAATGGGAAGGACCATCTGGCAGTCCTCCCAGAAAGGACACAGCATGAGTAGTTGATGGGGACTCAATATTGACTAGGAGCTGGTTTTACTTTCTGTGCAGTGATGTGAGTATTCAGGCAGTGGTGCCATCCAAAGATATGAATGTCAAACTCCATTCTGAGTCAAGGAGTGCACGAAGATTGACTTTAAAAATTTTTTTTCAGTGTTAAATAGTGTTCAGTTTAACTAAATGAATAGTTTGCTGTTTCATTTTTATTAGATCCCCTATACAAAACATTTTAAGTAGGAATGTCTTGTGGTACTTTTCTTGACCAATATATGTAAACTAATCCAATTAATTTAATTATTCCATCAAGACATATTTATGGAGCTCCTACTATGTACTAGATCCTCTGTAGGACCTAAGAACATGCCAGTGAGCAAATCTTTAAAAAGTTTAGAGTTCTTTAATTTAGGTATGTTCCAGTAAAGTTTCCATTGTTTCAAAGATATGTAAGCTCTAGCAGGTAGCCAAGAGGCAAATGAAAAGATATTCAATATTATTAATTATAAGAGAAATGAAATTCAATACTACAATGAAGTACTACCTCATACCCTATCAGCCGGGTTCATGTTACCAGGCAATGCAGCCCAGGCAGGGAGCACTCTGAAATATGTTTGGTGCCCTTTTCCTTCAAGTACCATTCTTCCTACTAACACGATGACTTGTGTGGGACAAGGTCCCTGAGATTTGTAGACTGAAATCCCTTGGAGAAAACAGGGATGACACCTGGCCACTGCACCCTGCTAATCTTCACTCCATGGCATCTCCCTCCCTCCATCTCACCTAGTCCACATCACCTGCTAACTTGATTCTTTTTCTGAGGAACATACAGCATTTGGAATATCAAAGACTACCTGCTTTTAATGGATGCTTTGAAATCTTTCTAGAATTCTGTTAAAAATTGCTGAGAAAAGTAAGGAGTGAAATAATCATGTAAAATCCCAAAGGTTTCACTGGCCTGGTTAAGCCTATGGAATAAGAAATGTGTCTGTCTTTTCCCAAAACTGTACTGGTGTCATGCTGCCAAGATGGCTGGTCAATGGGAAGGACCATCTGGCAGTCCTCCCAGAAAGGACACAGCATGAGTAGTTGATGGGGACTCAATATTGACTAGGAGCTGGTTTTACTTTCTGTGCAGTGATGTGAGTATTCAGGCAGTGGTGCCATCCAAAGATATGAATGTCAAACTCCATTCTGAGTCAAGGAGTGCACGAAGATTGACTTTAAAAATTTTTTTTCAGTGTTAAATAGTGTTCAGTTTAACTAAATGAATAGTTTGCTGTTTCATTTTTATTAGATCCCCTATACAAAACATTTTAAGTAGGAATGTCTTGTGGTACTTTTCTTGACCAATATATGTAAACTAATCCAATTAATTTAATTATTCCATCAAGACATATTTATGGAGCTCCTACTATGTACTAGATCCTCTGTAGGACCTAAGAACATGCCAGTGAGCAAATCTTTAAAAAGTTTAGAGTTCTTTAATTTAGGTATGTTCCAGTAAAGTTTCCATTGTTTCAAAGATATGTAAGCTCTAGCAGGTAGCCAAGAGGCAAATGAAAAGATATTCAATATTATTAATTATAAGAGAAATGAAATTCAATACTACAATGAAGTACTACCTCATACCCTTCAGAATGGCCATCATTTAAAAAGTCCACAAATAACAAATGCTGGGGAGCGTGCAGAGAAAAGAAACCCTTTCACACTGTTGGTGGGAATGTAAGTTGGTGCAGCCACTATGGAAAACAGTGTGGAAGTTGCTCAAAAACTAAAAATAGAATTGCCATTTGATCTAGCAATATTACTCCTGGGCACATGTCTGGAAAAACTGTAATTCTAGAAGATAATACACCTCTATGTTCATAGCAGCACTGTTTATGATAGCCAAGACAAGGAAACAACCTTAATGTTCATTGACAAAGGAATGGATAAAGAAGATATGGTACATATTTATGATGGAATACTACTCAGCCACAGAAAAGAATAATGCCATTGGCAGCAACATGGATGGGCCTAGAGATTACTAATGCTAAGATACTATGTGAAGTAAGTCAGAAAGAGAAAGACAAATACCGTACACAGTCACATGTGTAGAATCTAAAATATGACACAAACGAACTTATCTACTAACCAGAAATAGACTCACAGACATAATGATCAGACTTGTGGTTGCCAAGGGAAGGGAATATGGAGGAGGAATGGAGTTGGAGTTTGGGGTTAGCAAATGCAGACTATTGCATTATATCTAGAATGGATAAACAACAAGGTCCTACTGTATAGCATAGGAACTATATTCAATATCCTGTGATAAACCGTAATGGAAAAGAATATAAAAGAAGGTGTACCTATATATATATATATATATATATATATCTGTACAGTGGAAATTAGTACAATATTGTAAATGAACTATATTTCAGTAAAAAGATATGTAGGCTGTAAAGTAGCAGAGTCACATTGTAATGGGGGTTTAGTTTTGTTTTCTTATTGTTTGCTCTTCCTGTAGAAACACTGGCTTAGTTCTATCTTAGGTTTGCCCCTCCTCCTCCCTTCCCTTCCTTTCCTTTCCTTTCTCCCCCCTTTTCCCTTTTTAAAGCAGGTAGCCAAGAGGCAATTTGAGTTTTAATGTTTATTTCCATTGTTTCAAAGATATGTAAGCTCTAGCAGGTAGCCAAGAGGCAAATGAAAAGATATTCAATATTATTAATTATAAGAGAAATGAAATTCAATACTACAATGAAGTACTACCTCATACCCTTCAGAATGGCCATCATTTAAAAAGTCCACAAATAACAAATGCTGGGGAGCGTGCAGAGAAAAGAAACCCTTTCACACTGTTGGTGGGAATGTAAGTTGGTGCAGCCACTATGGAAAACAGTGTGGAAGTTGCTCAAAAACTAAAAATAGAATTGCCATTTGATCTAGCAATATTACTCCTGGGCACATGTCTGGAAAAACTGTAATTCTAGAAGATAATACACCTCTATGTTCATAGCAGCACTGTTTATGATAGCCAAGACAAGGAAACAACCTTAATGTTCATTGACAGATGAATGGATAAAGAAGATATGGTACATATATTCCATGGAATACTACTCAGCCACAGAAAAGAATAATGCCATTGGCAGCAACATGGATGGGCCTAGAGATTACTAATGCTAAGATACTATGTGAAGTAAGTCAGAAAGAGAAAGACAAATACCGTACACAGTCACATGTGTAGAATCTAAAATATGACACAAACGAACTTATCTACTAACCAGAAATAGACTCACAGACATAATGATCAGACTTGTGGTTGCCAAGGGAAGGGAATATGGAGGAGGAATGGAGTTGGAGTTTGGGGTTAGCAAATGCAGACTATTGCATTATATCTAGAATGGATAAACAACAAGGTCAGACTGTATAGCATGTGGAACTTGTATTCAATATCCTGTGATAAACCGTAATGGAAAAGAATATAAAAGAAGGTGTACCTATATATATATATATATATATATATATATCTGTACAGTGGAAATTAGTACAATATTGTAAATGAACTATATTTCAGTAAAAAGATATGTAGGCTGTAAAGTAGCAGAGTCACATTGTAATGGGGGTTTAGTTTTGTTTTCTTATTGTTTGCTCTTCCTGTAGAAACACTGGCTTAGTTCTATCTTAGGTTTGCCCCTCCTCCTCCCTTCCCTTCCTTTCCTTTCTTTTACTTTTCCCTTTCTCCCCACCCAGCTTTTTAGTTTCGTTCTCTTTGTGCGAACGTTAGTTTAAGTGTCACAGGCACATGTAAGACAGTGACTGACAATTTAATAACAGAGCATTAAGGCTTTGAGATGTCACTGGAAAGTAGAAAAATAGGACGCTAGGTATACAAACACACACCGGCGTAGAAAGCATCTAAATGGTCTTAGTGAGGCAGTGGCTGCAAATTGGAAGGGCCGATCCTTCCTGTCTGAGATGTTCCTGTCTTGAATCTGCCCATCAATTAGCATCTACAGACACATGTGTCTCTCTTGACAGATGACATGTTATACGGGAGACGGACTGACAGGGATCAGGTGTGACTTTAATTGTAGACGATATTGCTATGGTCTAGGCCTTGCCTGAGGTGGGGCCTGGGGAGGGACATGGGCATGATTTGCAGCACCGATTGGTTCTGAGAACTCACCCAATAATCCTTGACTACCAGGTGGTATGAAGAAACACAGTCCTCTGGTTTCTGGTTTCCAAATCATCATATCTTTCACTCAGAATTCATGCTTTCCTTTTACTTGGTCCCTTTGTTGCCTATGAAATCCATCCGGAGGACTGGGCATTGTGATGAAGGAAAATGAGCAACAGGATGCTAGGTGGTGTGTTTGTTTCTGGGGAAACATGACCTTAGAAGAGAAAGACAACTGGCCTTTTGAAGTGGTCCAAGGGTAAGGAATTCGACCGCTCAAGCCCAGAGGGAGCAGAGGCTGCACCTCCTCCTCTCCCGCAGGTCCCTAGAGCAGATTCCGCTCTTCTGTGCGATCACCACCGCTGACTTGAGCCTTTCAACCCCTGCTGGCTTGGCAGAAGGGACACAGGCTTTGCAAACACTACTTGTGATTCTCAGTGAAGTTCATGTTTCTTTACCATCATGTTTTTCTGTTATTGTCTTCCTCCTCATTTAGGTGGAATACTACTTCAGGGTTGTGATTGTCTTAGTGTTTGTACACTTTAACAAATAGGAACTAAGCTGTGAGTCACAAGAGGAAAAATATGAATCAGTTCCCACCTATTTTCTTCATCTATTTACTTCTTCATTTCTTTCTTTCTTTCTTTTTTTTTTTTTTGTCTTTTTGGCCACTTCTATTGATCTTTCATTCATTTATCTTTTTTGTCCTTTGGCCTGTGATGGCCTCCCACCGCAGTGGCCTCTCTCGCTGCAGGGCACCGGCTCTGGGCACACGCACTCCAGAATTCTGGCTCGGCATTTGGACACATCAGCCCAGCCGCTCTGCGGCACGTGGGATCTTCCCAGGCCAGGGATAGAGCTGGTGCCCCTTACACTGCAAGGCGGTGTTCTTAATCACTGGGCCACCAGGGAAGCCCCTTCATTTCTCTTTTTAAAAATTTATTTAATTGATGTTTAATGCCTATGTGTTGACTGAACTGAAGACAAATTGAAATGCATAGCCAACAAGGACCTACTGTATAGCCTGGGAACTCTGCTCAATATTATGTAACAACCTAAATGGGAAAAGAATTTGAAAAAGAATAGATAAATGTATATATATATCTGGATTGTTTGCTGTACACCAGAAATGATGTTTATTTAATCGTAGGCTTCCCAGGTGGCTCAGTGGTAAAGAATCCACATGTTAGTGTGGGAGACATAAGCAATTTGGGTTTGATCCCTGGATCAGGAGATCCCTGAGAAGTAAATGGCAACTCAGTCCAGTATTGTTGCCTGGAAAATTTCATGGACAGAGGAGCCTGGTGGGTTACACTCCTTGGGGTCACAAAAGAGTCAGACATGACTGAGAACAACACATACATTGAATGGTAGTATTGTAAGGTCAGACTACCTGAATTGTGCCTTTAAAAAAAATTTTTTTTTATATTAGAACATAGGTGATTAACAATATTGTCATAGTTTCATGTGTACAGCAAATGATCCAGTGATACATATACATGTATCTATTCTTTTTCAATTTTTTTTCCCCACTTAGGTTGTTACATGATATTGAGCAGAGTTCCCCGGCTATCCAGTAGGTCCTTGTTGGCTGTTCCTGTTAATTTGTCTTCAGTTCAGTCAACACATAGGCATTTAGCATGAATTTCATGTCTTCCATTGTTGCAGACATGAGAATATAGCAGGGAACACAATAGAAATCTACTGCTGTAGTTTTTTAGAAAGGGGAGATAAACAATAAACAAATAAATGCATGATATGCCATATGCTGATAAGTGCTATGGAGAAAAATCCTTCAGGAATGGGCAGTTGCAATTTTAAACAAAGCAGTAAGAAACACCTTTCTGAGAAGGTGATATTTAAGCTCAAAAGTGAACTGTATTTCCCAATCTGCCTGGAATGCATTGTCCCCAGTCTCCAGGACAATTCAGACAGTTCGTGCTCTGTAAAACCCAGCCCTTTCCATTCTCATGTTTATACTTAGGCTAAGAAAAGTATCTTTGGGTTAACTGAGATTCGAATTTAGCCGGAGCGCTATTCTTTATCTGGCAGTCTTAGCACCCCAATATTCCATCTTTCTTTTGAGGTGGCATGTTATTCTCTTCTTTTTTTAAGCCACCATTTGGACCCTCAGACCTCAGAAGTTCCTTTATCAGCCTATCTAATCATTCCCTTGAAAATCAGGAAGTAAAGTCAGAGAAAATGCGGTAAGATTCAGGACAGGGAGGTTTCAGGTGCAGACCATCAGGTCATAAATACCCAGAGTACAGCAAATTCCTAGGAGGCATTTGGAGACCACCAACATGAGGAAGTATTGTTAAATGGAAGCAGGAGACAGTGCCCAAACCAACTTCAAATTAGCTGACATTTTAGCAGATGAACAAGGATAGAGCTTGACACTGAGGCAGAAAGTTTGCTTTTTCTTTAAGAAACTGACCTTTCCAGAACGGGGGTGAAGCCTTTATTTCACCCTCTTTCTTCCCTCCAACAGGGACCTGACACACATGCTCAACTACCAGGAACAGTGGCAAGTGCAAACACCTGCTGGCATTGCTAATTGCTAAACGCCCCCCAGGATGAGGGTATAGGTTTAACACCTGGGCAGAGGTAGCTGACTTAGAACCAGAGAATGTTGACATTGCAGCTCTTGCAGATACCTGGATCATTAATCAGAGCAATAGTGCTTTGTACCTGGGAAGCTGGGCCATGGAGGTCTTTTACTTTGGATTAGAAAGTGTTTGTTACAAAAAACAAAGAAACAGATTTTCTTAGCTTTCCTGTAGCAGAGAATGTTGGTGCTTTGGACAAGCCTGATGTGAACTTATCTGTATTTGGGGAAAATTTGTTGCCTGAAACATTAATGAAAGGTACACTTGCCAGACTGCTTTCTCTGTAAACGATCTTAGTACTTCTATCTGTCCATATTGTGCATCTATCGATTTTAAACGCAGGTACTTTGATAATGTGGGCGATGTAGTGACTGCTAAAATGCTTTCAGAGAACACTAGTTAACAATTTCCCTTTCCTTTTTACTATGCCCTATAGCCTTTTCAGTGTTTTTTGAATTTATTGTTGGAGGGATAATAATGGCAAAATTTTATTTCCTCCACCCTATTGTCCCACAGGTGGTGTGTTAAGGACTCCATAAAAATGATCTCATTGAATTCTTTTAAAAACTCTGTGAGGAAGGAAATTCCCTCCCCAGATTTACGTATGTGGAAACTGAAGTTTAGAGAGATGGAGAGAACTGACTAAGGTCTTGCCTCTCTCCCTCTGTCTGGCCACCCTGTCCAGTTGGATGCTGTTGCAGTTTTACAGTAACGGCATACAGAAGGGGACTGTCTCTTGGCACTAACCTGAGAAGGGGGATATTTTGACATTCCTCCAATTTTGACCGTTTGTCACACCTCAAGTTCTTTGCTCACTCAGCAGATTTGTGACCAGGACCTCCTCTGTCCTCCTCGGGATATGGGTCAGACCCGTGGCCTGTGATTTCTAGGAAGAGAATGCATGTACAGTACCAGGAGAAAATACCCACTCTCACCATGTTCAGGGGAGTCATGTTGAGATCAGGTCTGAATTCTGAAGCTAAACAAAGTCCTTGTTTTTCTGGTTCCATGCATGCATTTCTTTATTGATATTACTGTATGCTGTGTCATACATGTAAGAATTTTCTATTTGTTTGCACTACAGATATTTAAAAGATTTTGGTAGTTATTTTTGAATTAAGAAAAATGGAAGGTCTGTTCTCCATTCATGAATCTGAACATAATTTCCACTTTTAAGATGATGTAAAAGGAAGAATATTTTATCTAGGGACATGGTTAGGAAACAAAAAGCAACAACCACAACGACCCGTATAAAACAATCTTCTCAGAGTAGTGTCTGTAGTGGAAATGTAATCCAAAAGAAACTGAGTTGTTTATCTGCTGCCATCTGAGGTGACAATTAGGGTTAAGATTTCCTTGGAGCAAGAGTTATTCATACAACATTTGTTCAAATGTTTGCAAAGCAACACAAAACTATCCTCTGGAAAATAATTTGGGACTTATTTAAACCTTGTAATGGTCAGTGGGGCTGAAGAGATTTAAAATCAAGTTGTTAGAGTACAGAGAATTTTAAGGGCACTGGAAATATTCTGTGTGCTGCTGTAATGATAGATGTATGTCACTATCAGACAAGACCCTGATGCTGGGAAAGATTGAAGGCAAAAAGAGAAGGGGGCGGCAGAGGACGGGATGATTGATGGCATCGCTAACTTAAAGGACATGAATTTGAGCAAACTCCAGGAGATAGTTGAGGACAGAGGAGCCAAGTGTGCTGCAGTCCATGGGGTCACAAAGAGTTGGGTACGACTTAGCGACTAAACAGCAGTAACAAATATGTCACTGTGGCTTTGTGTATAATCCATAGAATGTACACCACCAAGAAAGAGCCCTAAAATACACTGTGGGTTTTGGGGGATAATGATGTGTCAAGACAGGTTCACCGCTTATAACATATATAACATCTCCTCTGGTGGGAGATGCTGACACTGGGGGCTAGAACTCTGAGGGGTGAGCAAGGTATATGGGAAATCTCCGTACCTTCCTCTCTATTTTGCTCTGAAACTGCCTTCAAAATGAGCCTTTTATTGGGGGGGAGGGGGGCGGCTGCGGTGCAGGGCAAGAAATCCAAATGTTTAGAACATTTTTAAATGGATTTTTTAAAGTTTTGTTGACTTTCGTTGTGGTTGTTGCTGTTTCCGTTTCCCTCCCACACAAATGTTTGGAGATACTGGAGCAGAGAAAAAGGCCTACACTTCATTGTCTGTCGGACCTGAACCTTGACGCTGTAGTTTTGTGACAGTGTGACCTGATGCAGATGCTTAACGTCTTGGTGTTCTGGCTTCTTCATCTGTAAAATGAGAATAATCGTGTTTTCCTGGAAAGATTAGATGTCATGGATAAGAACCACCTAGTATAGTCCTGGCGAATTGTCAACATTTACCGTGTACCCGTTGCTATTATTACTCATGCTTCGCCGTGAAGAAATAGCTGCTTCTGACGCCAAGAGAACTGAGTCTCATAATAAATCCTTTAACCCTTCCCATCAATTAACTCTGAAGGAGTTACCTGAAGTAGAAGGAAGCAACTGATTGAATGGATGAGTCACTCCAGAAAGATCCTTCTGGAAGCTGTGGGCAGTGGAGGCTTGAGGGATGCCGTCTCCCTGAGCAGTGAGTGGTCCCTAAACCCTAGAAACTGCCAGAAACTCTCAGGGTGCATGTTATTCATGTAGATTCGAGGGTCCCATTCCCTGTTTGCCAGATCAGACCTCTGGGGTGAAGAATCAGAGACTGGATATATAATAAAATCCTGATCTGATTTTTAGGGAACCAGGGAAGGTTTGGTTCATAGACCAACTTTGGGAAAGCACAGGACATTTGCAGGACATTAAGGTCCTGATGGTATATTATTCTTTTCTTCCTTCCAACTCAGTGAGCCCAAGGACTATGGTTTCTAGTAGCAGTACTAATAGCAGAAGGACAACTACTAACCATACTAATAATAACATTTACTGAGCCCTTCCTGTGAGCCAAGCCTTGTTCTGAACTTTAAATACATGAACTCTTTAATCCTCAGAGCAATACTCAAAGATAGGCATTTTGCTTACTGGCATTTTACAGGGAGAACACTTCGGCACCACCCTTAAGTACAGAGAAGATCTGAAGGGAGAAGGCTTTATCTTTTCAGCTTAAATGCGTCTCAAGTGAGCCTCCGGCTAGTGGGGATGAAAGGGCAGGTCTGGAACTAGGCTGGCGTCTGGGAAGACAAATGCCGCAGACAGAGAGGTCTGGCAAATAGCGTGTGGTCCTGGAATAGTGTCATTAGGTCGTTTGTACAGGAAGGTAGTTGGAAGTCCTCTTCCATCTCTCAGTCCTGCCCTGTAACATGCTGGCGTGTTGTGGGAATCATGGAGAAACCACCAGATCTGGGCTGGGCTTAGTCCCTAAGAGCATGACTGGGAGCTGAGGGATACTAGTCTCCCAGGCTTGGTACTATACTCCTGTCAGGAAGCACAAGGAACTATTTGGAATTCCTTCGCAGCTCATTTCTCAGGCCTTGGAGGACATTTCTTAGAATCCCTGGGATCCAAATCTCCCGTTGTCTTCCCCCATTACATGACGTTCCCTTCAAAAATGGTGAGAACAACAAAAAAACAAAAGAAAACAAAAATGGTGAGGACATTGGGGATACCTTATACATTATATAGCACAGAAGAATATAGCCATTATTTTGAATTAACTTTAATTGAAGCATAATTAAGTCTATAAAAATTTTGAAGCACTATGTTGTACACCTGGAATAATTATAGTATTGTTAACCAACTATACTTTAATTTTAAAAATGGTGAGTATTTCTATCTTCTACATTTCTGACACAAACTCTTTTCATTATAACCCTTTTTGCTGATAATCAATAAAAGGAACTGAAATGGAGCAGCACGTTATAGTTATGGTTCTTCCTCCCCACCCACCATGTACTCAGCCTGCCTTTTTTCTGTGGAAAAATTTAGTCAATGAATAACTTAAAGAGAAGTGAGGAAATGAAGAAACAAAGGGAAACAGTCAAATGGGACCGAATAATAATAGTTTAGTTATTATGCATAGTCAAGGACCTTCATTCCTTCTCAAGGGCTACAGATAATGTTCTGAGTCATCTCCTGTGAGGGGTCTTATAGGTAATGAAACCCCCACCAGGTAGAAGAAACTAATTCCATGATGACCAGACTATAGCCATGACATAAGCTGCCACAGTTCCAAGAACTGGTCTCGAGGAAATGGGGACAAATTGACCATGGAACTGAAGTTAGTTCTTAAAACAATCAAGATGATGCTGGTGAAACCAATGCATGACAAATAGCACGAAGACTGTCAAAGCTATGTTGTTTCTGCACGTAGCCCTCTCCCTCAGCCTACAGAAACCCTTGCTGACTGATTGTGGGGGTGAGGGTAGGGGTGGGGAGTTGGTCTTTGAACAGGCTTCTCTTACCCCCACCCCCTCTCCCACTCACTTTCCTCAATTGGCAGCAACCAAAATAGAGCAAACTTTCCTTTCCACCAATGTGGCCTCTTTATTGGCTTTAGAGCGGTGAGCAGCTGGACCCCACTTTCTGTAACGGGACTAGGAAATGGTAGAAAACAGATCTCAGGAACACAGTCACTTTGCAATGGGGTCAAAAATCTCAGGGTTTTCCATCTGGTTGATGTACCTAGTATTATTCATGACTCTTTCTTGCTGACTTCCCACATCAAGTTCTCTTCTTTCATTCATTATCTCACAAAACCTCTACTGTCTCTCAGCCTTCAGATGGTCTGGAAATGTGTTCTCCACCCTGAGTATGTGGCAGAATTTTCTAGAGGTCTCGGTATAATTTCTGAGCTGGAGTAGGCCTTCAGATGGTGTTGCTGAGTCACTACGTTGTATCCAAGTCTTTGCGACCCCGTAGACTGTAGCCCACTAGGCTCCTCTGTCGATGGGATTTCCCAGGCAAGAATACTGGAGTGGATTGCCATTGCTTTCCTCCAGGGAATCTTCCTGACCCAGAAATCGAACCCTCGTTTCCTGCCTTGAAAGCAGATTCTACACCACTGAACCACCAGGGAAACGCAGGTGTGCAGTGGGGGAGGAGAATTTGCACGTCTAACAACTTCCCAGGTGCAACTGAGGATTCTGATGCAGAGATCACACTTTGTGAACTGTTTTCTGGTAGATTAAAGCTCTCAGGCTTAATGATATAATTCTGGCTGAAACATAGGTCATGTAAAGGCGGGGAGGGATCATCAGACTAAATAAAAAATTCTCAGTTAAATATGAATTGTAGATAAACAAATTATTTTTTAATGTACATCCCGAATATTGCATGGGACAGAATTAAATTGAAAACTATTTGTTGCTTTTCTGAAATTCAAATTCACTGGAATGCCTGTGTATACTGCATTTTAATTTGTTATGTCTAGCAATTCTGTTTCGAGGGCATCACATTTGCAGGTTTTCTGATAGCATAAACGCTATTTTGTGACTCAAACTATCTTCCTAGGTCTTTTCCTTCCACCACCCAGCTCTCAGGTCCCTGAAACGGATCTCCCAACTCTGAGATGGGTCCTTCTTGTCCCTACCTTCCCCTAAGACACCCCTCGAGGACCTAGCACTGATTCAGTATCCCCCAGGCAGGCTGTACGTGAGTCCCTTGGAGCTTACTATTGCTATTGCTTTTCTGTATCTGAGTCTTTCAATTTGCTTTAATAATGGGGATTTCAGGACAAGGCAGGAGAGAAGGTGGAGTGCACAAAGCATGCCATCAGTTCCCTGCTTTGCTGATGCCAACACTGGCCAAACTGGTGCACCTGAGGGGACATCTCAGCATGCTCAGAGGGCCAGTTTGTGTATGCAAGCTGGGAGCCTGCCATGTGGAACAAATGTTCATAAAACACAGTGTGTTCGTGCTGTGTCTAGACAAATTAAGGACTGACATTTGTGTATAATGTTTAAATCCCATTATTGCTTCTGCAGAGCCATTTCTGAAGTTTGACATCCTTCCTGGCTAAGATGCATCAACTTTAGTATATCATTCTGTATTTGTTTATATATTTTTGGTTATTCTGGGTTTTCACTGTTGCTGCAGGCTCTTCTCTAGTTGCAGGGAGTGGGGGCTCCTCTCTACTTGAGGTGAGCAGGCTTCTTGTTGCAGTGACTTCTCTAGGGCAGAACTCAGACTCTAGGGCACACGGGCTTCAGTACTTGCAGCACAGGGCTCAACTGTTGCGGCTCCAAGGCTCTAGAGCACAGTCTTCATAGTTGTGGCTCACGGGCTTAGCTGGTCTGCAGCATGTGGGATCTTCCGGCATCAGGGATCGAAGCTGTGTCTCCTGCATTGGCAGGCAAACTCTTCACCACTGAGCTACCAGGGAAGCCCTAGAATATCGCTCTTAAAAGCAGGAAGGGACGTTTTTGCCACCGATTATAACAAAGCTGATAATGTGAGAGAGATAAGGAAATCACTGAATGGAGAGCAATCTTATGAGCCTTATGTTTAGCTGGAGTTTAACGTCCAAGAATTTGTCCATCGTTACTGGTCATTTCCAAACAGAGCACTCTATTTGAACTCACAGCCTAGCATCCCTGGGAAGACTGAAGAGTTTGGGTCTTAGAATTTTCTGCAAATCTCTGGAGTGCATATTTAAAAGGATGACAGAGTTCTTTTCTTTCAAGTACTAATAATTCTGACTCAGAGAGCAGTAACTCAAAGCGCTTTTCCAGTAATGCAGTCCTACTTCCAGATATTCTAATAATGCTACTCGGAACCCTCAGGCTTTATTTTTGTTTTTCTCTGAAGAATGGATTACTGTTAAGTATTTGTATTATAATTCTAAAACCTACCCTTGTTTGAGAAACAGATGTTAAAAGAAAATGCAATCAAAAGGGAAAAGAAATGACTAGCTGAGAGCAAATATTTATTTTCACATGTGTCTAGTGGCTTCCTATAATAAGTCATCAATGAACAAAAAGTCAAACAGTAACTGTGTCTGTTGCTTGTATGCAAAAATGTTATTACTAACCCACCATTAGACATGACATGCCTTCTAAGTGTTTTTCCATTAGTCCTGGTTTATTTGGGCAATGTCACTCATAGCTTCTTGCCTCATTTTATTGGTAATCAGTAGCAGGCATCTATAAAAAAAAAGATAGCCAAGATATTCTGGTAGTTTCTGTGGTCAAGAAAAAGAACCAGTTTTCTCCTATGAAGGAATGGGCCCATTTTCTCAACCTGACACGGGTATCAAAGATTTGAAGGGTTAAATAATGGTCAGAGTTGAAAAGCATTATACATTTTCCTACAGGAAAGCCAATCCACTCTATTTCTGCTATACACTCCATGTGTTAATGAAAGACCAGATATAGCAGCAGGAAAAGACAGTAATCAGTTAATGAATTCTCTATTTACATTACAAACCAATAAGCTAATTTTTTGTTTGTTTGTTTGGCTTAACAGATTGTGCTTTAATTACAAGTCATTAGCCAGTTATTAATAAATGAAACTGTTTGGATTTCATAAATACTTTTGAATATTATACAACTCATTTAACAGTTTAATATACAGAAATAATGCTCTGATTCAGGAGAAACACTTGACTTCACTGAGATTGTGTTACTTGCGGATAGCCCAGTCTTTCTGACTTAATCCAACAGAAGCAGCGTTAAGGGAAAGGGTGGGGGGATGGGTCTCTAGAGTCAGTATCTTTTCTGCAAATCTCTGGAGTGCATATTTAAAAGGATGACAGAGTTCTTTTCTTCAAGTAATTCTGACTCAGAGAGCAGTAACTCACAGCGCTTTTCCAGTAATGCAGTCCTACTTCCAGATATTCTAATAATGCTACTCGGAACCCTCAGGCTTTATTTTTGTTTTTCTCTGAAGAATGGATTACTGTTAAGTATTTGTATTATAATTCTAAAACCTACCCTTGTTTGAGAAACAGATGTTAAAAGAAAATGCAATCAAAAGGGAAAAGAAATGACTAGCTGAGAGCAAATATTTATTTTCACATGTGTCTAGTGGCTTCCTATAATAAGTCATCAATGAAAAAAAAGTCAAACAGTAACTGTGTCTGTTGCTTGTATGCAAAAATGTTATTACTAACCCACCATTAGACATGACATGCCTTCTAAGTGTTTTTCCATTAGTCCTGGTTTATTTGGGCAATGTCACTCATAGCTTCTTGCCTCATTTTATTGGTAATCAGTAGCAGGCATCTATAAAAAAAAAGATAGCCAAGATATTCTGGTAGTTTCTGTGGTCAAGAAAAAGAACCAGTTTTCTCCTATGAAGGAATGGGCCCATTTTCTCAACCTGACACGGGTATCAAAGATTTGAAGGGTTAAATAATGGTCAGAGTTGAAAAGCATTATACATTTTCCTACAGGAAAGCCAATCCACTCTATTTCTGCTATACACTCCATGTGTTAATGAAAGACCAGATATAGCAGCAGGAAAAGACAGTAATCAGTTAATGAATTCTCTATTTACATTACAAACCAATAAGCTAATTTTTTGTTTGTTTGTTTGGCTTAACAGATTGTGCTTTAATTACAAGTCATTAGCCAGTTATTAATAAATGAAACTGTTTGGATTTCATAAATACTTTTGAATATTATACAACTCATTTAACAGTTTAATATACAGAAATAATGCTCTGATTCAGGAGAAACACTTGACTTCACTGAGATTGTGTTACTTGCGGATAGCCCAGTCTTTCTGACTTAATCCAACAGAAGCAGCGTTAAGGGAAAGGGTGGGGGGATGGGTCTCTAGAGTCAGTATCTTTTCTCAGGTCCTGACTCTGCGGCTTGCTATTGCATGACCTCGGGCAAGCTACCTAAGTACTCTGTGCCTCAGTGCCCTCATTAGTCAAATGAAGGGAATTTTATTACCAGCCCCTGACAGAGATTTCTGACTTTAAGTTGGATAAAGCATATGAAGGGCCTAGCACAGAATGAGTACCCAGTAAATATTAGCTAAAAATAGAATAAAATCAAACAAAGTTAAAACTCTGTTCTGAACTGTACCTGGATAAGTCTCTTACTATATGTTGCCAGTCTACTCTATTCCTGCAATTATTGCATGAAGAAAAGACCATATTGCCTACATAATGAAATTTAACTGATGAATGTTTGAATTTTTTGAATAAACATAGTTTTTACACTGATTAGGGGTTTACTGGATATTAAAAGTGAATGTAAAAAGTGAATGTATGAATGTTTAATAAAACCAAAGACCCCCCTTATGTTTTAAGTTATCCTGCTAGAATAAATATCGTCTAAAGCAATAAGAGAACAGTACAAGATAAATATAGTTTCAATGTGTAACATTAAAATAGTGTTTCTAATATTATATTGTTTTTCTTTTATTTCCCATCCTCTAGGTCTATGATTTTTGGATTTGAGCAGTAGCAGCAACAAGTCATTGGAAACCCAGTGAATGGAAACAGTGCTGTCTTCAAGGATGTGGTTTCTGTGGTCTGGCTTGCTCTGCTGTAGCAGTCACGGCTGGGTAGGAGGGAGAGAAGGCTTGGAATGAAGCTGGGCAAGGTAAGCGAGGTGTTGGTGGGAATCTGGGTGGTTTAACCTCTCAAACTGTGAAAATGGAGTGGCTGTGATTTCCTACTACAAACACCTTTTGGGGTGTATTCCCCAGTTTTTGTGACCAGGGAGATTCAAGAATGAAAAGATAAGGCTGTAGGGCAGGAAGGTGGTAAGCTAAGGGAATACATAGAAGCATGAGTCTTCCCTGTGTTCTATTTGCTCTCCTACTATGCTGGAGGAACTTGGGAATTTTTTTTTTTTTTTTTTTTCAGTTTTTGGCCTTGACATGAGGCATATGGGATCTTAGTTCCCCAAATCAGGGATCAAATGTGCCCCACACCTCTCAGAATTGGAAGAGTGGAGTCTTAACCACTGGACCATCAGGGAAGCCCCGGAATTTTTTTTATAACTACCTCAATATTACTAATTGGAATGGCCGCTCCCTTCTCTTCCCATCTCCCCCTCTGTGACGATATATAAAGATTTCATGTTAGTGGCTCTTGCACAAAGGACTCTTACGGAAGGGAATATGAGGCCGAATAAAAGTACCATTTATTAAAATTATAATCCATAATAGGACTTTACCATGTTCAAATAAGCGATGAACATTTTAAAAAATTATCTCTGCAAAAGTAAAATGGGTATTTGTTGGCTCATGTATTCTGCAAATTGATTTGATAAAATTTATTTCCATTTTATATCTTAAATGTTTTGTACAGCCTAGAAAAGGAGGCTAAAAAGCATTGCATCACAGCGAACATACAAATATTTCCTCCATACTCACAAAGGCACAGGCTTATAATGACTTGTACTAATTTATCTTGTCTTTTTTTGTCCAATTAATTGCAGAGGTCATCTCTTTTGGCTATTCCTGAAAGTATAGCTAGCCTTGGCTTGTTTACTTTTTTACATCCTAGCACATATCAAGTATACTCAACAGAACTGCCATTATCAAGCAATTACTATATATATATATGCTGTGTATACTGAGCCCTGTTCAGTAACCCTTACATGTGTTACTTCATTTAATTCTTGTCTCAAGCCCACAAAGGCTATTCCTTCCTTTTATAACTGCAGATTCTGAAACTCAGAAAATTTAAATGCTGTTCTCAAGGTTAAACATCTACTAAGTGGTACACATATACACATTTCCAACTAATTCTCAACTCCATGCTCCTTCAGCAGGCTTTGGTGACTAAGAACTTTGCCCATTGAGTACTGGACTACTTCATGTAGAAGCCAACAACTGTTTTTAGCTGTCTTGCCAGATGATGCTGTTCTCCCTACACTCTCAGTCAACTTCAGCATTGTTCAGTCTCTGCACAAATCAAAATAGCACAACCTCTGCACAAATCAAGATTCCTTTTCCTGGATTCTAAATATAAAATATTGACCAAACTACTTGTAGCATCATGTAAGGCACAAAAATACATGAGCCATGGCCTCTAATCTTAGGAACTTCCATTTTAATGGCAAAGAGGTGAGCATGATAAAAGCACATGCAAATGTCTACAATAGGAGGCAGAATAAAAGTAACATTATTGAGATTATAATCCATCGTAAGAATTTATAAGAAGGAGAAGGCAACCACAGAAGCCTCCCCTCTTTGGATCCTGGTTGAGGTTTGGAGTTTTTTGCTGTGGTTTATGGGAAGGGGGGATCAGAGAGAGTTTGTCAGCCATATTTCAATGGTTCATTATCACTGACATTTGGTACAAACAGTTCATTTTTGGTGAGAAATAATATTCAATGCAAATGAGGGTGTAGGCAAGTGTGGGGCATTCAGACTCTTCATAGCTTTATTGATATTTTCTCCAAGTTGTGACAATGATGATAATCTCTAAGAAAGAGTGAAAAAACAAAACACCCTAATGTTCTCACCACAAATATATTCAGTCTGACAACCAACAATTCACTAATTGAATTTAATGTGAAATAAATAAAATGTTTTGAGTTGGGATACACAATGATAAATGGAAATTTATATTCTGGAGAGAAAATAAGATGTCTGTGCAAGTAAATATCCTGTGGTAAGAAATGATAAAAATCCTTAGAGAAGGACAGAAAAGTCTACGTAGTATTTGATTATTTGGTTATTTTCAGTGGAGGAATCAGGGAGGTATACATGAAGGAGGTGATAATAAATATTAATGCTATTATTTTAGTGGCTAAGTTGTGTCTGACTCTTTGCGAAATGAAACCAAGTCATAGAGATTACATGACCTGACAGCAAGTGGCCTGCAGCTTGATTTTAGAGGCTGATCATTTAACCACAGGTCTATTCACCTGCCTATGCCAGGGAAGATGGATGGGCATAGCTTCCCATATGGAGTTCGAGGAACAAACAGAGAGACACCAGCAGGGAAGGACAAGGAGGGAATAGGGTGGTTGGCACATGAAGAAAAGTAATCATAAACAGGAGAAGGGAAGGGCATGTGATGTTAGCTTAGAGTCAGGCCATGAAGAGCACTGATGAGATATCTAAAGGGATGGTACTTTACTTTTTATGATTGACAGTTTTTGAAAAGCCTCACTGTATGACATTGGAGGGCCGCAAGGAAGCTAATCTGATAGCCATATAGAAGATGGATATAAAGGCTGTTAAGAGGCAGGGAGAGCAGTTAGGAGGTTAAAATCCGTAACAGGAAACATAGCTTAGAGTGATGGGGTGATTAAAGTGAGGATGACAATGAGGAATTGCAAAATCGAATGTGAGGAATTAAGAATGGCAGTCACGGAAGTGTAAAATTGCAAGATAGATTTTACTTCTTGAGGAGTCAAAAGAGATGCTTGCGTTTTGAGTGTGGGTTATGGCAAGGGCAGAGGTGCTATCCACACGTCTCTGGACCTTCAAAGAAGTGAAGTTTGAGTTGAAGATGAAGGTAATTTTGTATACAGATATGTATGAAGATAGAATTTTCTGTTGGATAATTCTTGGACAGAAAGGTTGATAAAAGTTTCTGCTTTGTTTGATTGTTCTTTACATTTTCTAACTCTTCACAGACTTCTAACTTCTCACTCTGTACATCCATTCTCCTCTTGAGTGCTTTCATCATCTTCATGATCATTACTCTGAACTCTTTCTTGGGTAGATTGCCTGTCTCCATTTCACTTAGTTTTTCTTTTGGGGTTTTATATTGTTCCTTCATCTAGAACCTGTCCTTCTGCTCCCTCCTTTGGCCTGAGCTGCTAGGTGAGTTTTTATGTATGTGGTAGGTTAGTTATGTTTCTTGACCTTGGAGAAGTAGCCTTCTCTAGGAGAGGTCCTATGCATCACAGATGTGCAGTCCTCTTACGTCATCCAAGTGATATATTCTGGGGGGAGGGCCCCCCTAAAGAAGGCTGTGTGGTCCCTCCATTGTGGCCAGTTGACTGTGTGGACAATCTAATAGGTTTTCTTGGATCTTAGTCTGGTTGGTTGCCAGGCCCTGTCTTGTGCAAATGCTGCTGGTTGATGGTTGGTGGGGCCTGATCCATAAGTGACTGGCTGCAGAACTGAAGGGGCTAGTGTTGGCTCACTGGTGGGTGGAGTTAAGGTCCAGAAGACTCTGGGGCTGTTACCCCTGCACTGGTGGGTGAAACTAGGTCCTGGGGTTAGTGCGGGACTACTGGCAAGCAGGCCCAGATTCTGGAGTTTGGATGCAGTGCCCAGGGATCTGGGAGGTTGAGTCAGACTGCTGGGCTGTGTGTGGAACTTCCTGGTACATTTGGGTATGGGGTTTGGGGTGTCCCAAAGCTTGTGTTGGGGCTTCTCTGGCGGCCCAGATGGTAAAGAATCTGCCTGCAATCAATGCAGGAGACCTGGATTGACTCCCCTGGTTGGGAGGATCCCCTGGAGAAGGGAATGGCTACCCACTCCAGTCCTCTTGCCTAGAGGATTCCATGAACAGAGGATTCTGGCAGGCTTCAGCCCACGGGTTTGCATATAGTCGGACATGACTGAGTGACCAATACTTGCAAAGCCTGCGTTGCCCTGCTGGTGGGTAGGGTCTGGCCTGCTGTGGAATTGTGGTCTTCTAGAGCAGGTGGTCCGCCTGCTGGTGGGTGGAGCTGGGTCCTGGGTCATGCACAGCGGTCGACTAGAGCAGTCCATGGGCTCAGGCCTTCTGAGTTTCCTGCATCCCAGGCCATTAGCTGCTTGGCCTGAGGGCCCAGCTCCTGCAGTACGGGCTTGGGCGGGGCGGGTCTGGGCGCGCAGCGTAAGAGGGAGGAGCCTCCACGCAGCGCCCGCTGACTACGCAGCTTTCAGAGAGAGCGTGTGAGCTCCTAGATGCTGCTGTCCTGCCGGAGCCGCGGCCGCCTCCTTGCTGTTCCAGGAACCTGTCCAAAACCAGCAGGTAGGTCTGGCTTCTATCAAATGACTTTTCCCCATGTCGCCGTGCCCGTGACATTCGGGTATGCCTTTAAGAGTAAAGTCTGTTTCCCCGCAGCCCACTGGGACTGTGGAAATGAAGCCCCATGGCCTGCAAAGCCAAACACTGGTAGGCTCATTTCCCCACTACAGGACCCTTAGGCTGGGGAGCCGATATGGGGCTCAGAACTCTGATTCTGGTGGGAGAATCCCTGCACGTAATTATTCTCTAGCCAGAGGGTTGCCCACCCATGGGGTTTGGACTCGATTATATCATGAGTTTTCCCCTCCTTACCTGTCTTTCTGTCTTCCCTGGCTAAAGGATCTTTTCTGGTTGGTTTTGGTCATTTTCATTGCTGGTTGTTTTGTGAATAGTTGTGCTTTGGGTGTGTTCCTGAGAGCAGATGAACTCAGGGTTCTTTCTCCTTCACTATGTTGTTTCGTTTCCAGTGACTGATTTTTATTTATTTATTTGGCAGTGACGGACCTTCCCTGCCACAGGCCAGGTCTTCACTGCATTATGCAGGATTTCTTATAGCAGCTTATGGGCTCACTAGTTGTGGCCCATGGGCCCGGAGCTAGCAGGCTCAGTAGTTGTGGCAGGTGAGCTTAGTTGCTCTGTGGCTTGTGGGATCTAAGTTCTGGGGCCAGGTGTCAAACCCCTCTCTCCTACATTGCAGGGCGGATTCTTAACCCCTGGACCGCCAGGGAAGTGCCTACAGGTGGAATCTATGTTAGAGCAAATTAACACAACCTTGGGTCTGTGGTATCTAGTTACTGAACTACCAAGTGTGTTTGCTATATATTCATCAGGAAGAAATATCAGTAGGTCCTAATTATTATGGTATTATACCGTCAGGATATTGCCCTGGGGCTAGGTAAATTCTGTCATGGTCCAAAGGGGCCTGGAGCATTTGGATATTCTGTGAAATAGCACATTGTTCTTTTAAATTGATTACATCAATATGTTTTTACATATCAATGTGTTATGTTAATATAATTTTATATCAGTAATCTCATGTGAGAAGCTCCAAGTGGCAAGTACTCAGGAAGCCTTCCTAAGAGATGTGAGATCCAGAAGGTAGGAGATGACCCCTTATAGATACTTGGTAAACCTCAAGGTTTGGGGGGCGCAGCATACTTTTCACTTGGAAATAGTGCTCTAATAATTTGCTGAGTAATTTTTTCTTTTTTTCAAATACTGCTGATTTTGAGAGAGGCCCAGAAAATACTCTGTAGCGTATCTACAAACAGTCCAGTACTTGGACCAGATGACATGGCATATCCCATAGTATTAGAGTTATCAGAGGGAGAGAAGAATGTTGCAGTGGAGCCTGTGCCAAACCACAATAAGAGAGACTCAGAGGAAACTCTGAAGTTCCTATGCGCCATCTGCAGCAGAGAACTGTATATTACTTGAACATCAGATCCTGCCATGATATTGCCCCAGCTAACTTAGTGTGATGACTCCTAACTGCCCTTCATAAACTAGATGCTGCCAGATCCACCAAATTGGGTCCATCAGTAATCTAACTTGATAGGTCTTGAAGTAGTACATCTGGGCATGGGCTTGAGCAGGTGTAGAGGATACAGGTAAACTATATGAACAGAAGCTGCAATTCCCATGTCTCCCGTCATAGTTGTACCAGGACCCTGAATTTTGCTTACACCTGGGTCTTATGGGGTTAACTAGGCTTCCTTGTAACTACATGACAGAGGAGGAAAAAAATCCAGGCTTTGTTCATGGGTTGGTTTGGCTTGTTTGTGAATATCACTTTTGACTGCTATGAATATCTATACCCACTGTTGGTACACTAGGACCCCATGGAACAATTAATGACCGGGGTGCCTACAGGTGGAATCTATGTTAGAGCAAATTAACACAACCTTGGGTCTGTGGTATCTAGTTACTGAACTACCAAGTGTGTTTGCTATATATTCATCAGGAAGAAATATCAGTAGGTCCTAATTATTATGGTATTATACCGTCAGGATATTGCCCTGGGGCTAGGTAAATTCTGTCATGGTCCAAAGGGGCCTGGAGCATTTGGATATTCTGTGAAATAGCACATTGTTCTTTTAAATTGATTACATCAATATGTTTTTACATATCAATGTGTTATGTTAATATAATTTTATATCAGTAATCTCATGTGAGAAGCTCCAAGTGGCAAGTACTCAGGAAGCCTTCCTAAGAGATGTGAGATCCAGAAGGTAGGAGATGACCCCTTATAGATACTTGGTAAACCTCAAGGTTTGGGGCAGCATACTTTTCACTTGGAAATAGTGCTCTAATAATTTGCTGAGTAATTTTTTCTTTTTTTCAAATACTGCTGATTTTGAGAGAGGCCCAGAAAATACTCTGTAGCGTATCTACAAACAGTCCAGTACTTGGACCAGATGACATGGCATATCCCATAGTATTAGAGTTATCAGAGGGAGAGAAGAATGTTGCAGTGGAGCCTGTGCCAAACCACAATAAGAGAGACTCAGAGGAAACTCTGAAGTTCCTATGCGCCATCTGCAGCAGAGAACTGTATATTACTTGAACATCAGATCCTGCCATGATATTGCCCCAGCTAACTTAGTGTGATGACTCCTAACTGCCCTTCATAAACTAGATGCTGCCAGATCCACCAAATTGGGTCCATCAGTAATCTAACTTGATAGGTCTTGAAGTAGTACATCTGGGCATGGGCTTGAGCAGGTGTAGAGGATACAGGTAAACTATATGAACAGAAGCTGCAATTCCCATGTCTCCCGTCATAGTTGTACCAGGACCCTGAATTTTGCTTACACCTGGGTCTTATGGGGTTAACTAGGCTTCCTTGTAACTACATGACAGAGGAGGAAAAAAATCCAGGCTTTGTTCATGGGTTGGTTTGGCTTGTTTGTGAATATCACTTTTGACTGCTATGAATATCTATACCCACTGTTGGTACACTAGGACCCCATTCTAAGGTGGCCCTGAAAGACGATGGAGAGTACACAACTTCGGATAGTGTGCTTGGTAGTCTACAAAAGTGGACTTTATGATGACTTAATGATAATATTGGATTTATGTTTTTAAAACTTGTCATATTTAAAATATTCTGGACACATCTGTCTCAGTCCTTTTTGCCCTTGGTTGGTTAAGGCTGAGAATAAAAATTTGTATGCATTTGGAGGAAGAAATAATTTTTTTACTTGTGTGGTGTCTTATGTTCACTTGTCGTGTGTCTTCCTATAATGTTGTGGGGGGCATATACCGCTGAGATTTGGATTAAACAAGTTGAATATACAATTCTTTGCGGAATCTGAATATGATGTGTGGTGAATATTGGTCTGAATCCAATTCATATAAAAAATTCTGCAAGAACAGTAAAATAAATAACAACAAGAAAAAAAATCTATAAAAACTGTGGGGAAACAAACTAGTGGAGGTTTTTGCAACTTTGGCCGAGCCAGGAGAAAAACATCTTGGAAATGAAAGAGCTAAGACAAAAACAAGTTAATTCAATTCACATGGGCTCATTAGCTGGGATCATACTGATCAGCAACAGGTGGGAGATCTGCTGTGGACTTTGGAATGCCGGGTCAGTGCACGTTAGAACGCTGCATGCGCACACAGACCAGACTCCTTAACTTCTTGCCGGTCTAGTTGACCCCAAGCTGCAACATGCTCTTTCCATCCTTAGAGGCACGGGAGTAGTTATTGATCAGGGCTGAGTGGGTCCCAGCCTGTGCTAATATCATTCCCTATAAACACCTGGATGCTTAAGCGCTAAATAAAGGCGAACTGGTGAATGTGTTCAGGCCTTGACCCAAGAGGTCTTGAGCCCCCCGTTCTCATCCTTTCTCTCTATTTATGTGTATGTATGTATTTCTTAATGTCTCATCTCACCTGCTATTGTCTATGCACCTGACTGACATGCTGCAGCAAAAATTTAAAAGCTACCCAGTGGATTTGTAGTTGAGAAATAATTTGTGCACCAACTTAAAGAAGCAAACTTAATATTACATGAGTTTTCTAGTCTTTCAACACCAACAGCTATGTTTCCTTTGAAATCTGTGAAGTTAGACAATTGATAATTAAAGAAAGCTCATTACCAAGCAAATACAAAAAAAGTCATTCCCTTTGGAAAGATGGCATTTTCCTTACAGAAACAGCAGAAAAGGGCTTAGGAAACTAATGAAAATACATAAAATGCAAATTGCTGCAGCTATTTGGTTGTGTCTTCAAACATATTCCGAACTATTAATTTATAAAAGAGTAAACCTCTTTCTTTAAATATAAGATAAAGAAATGATATCCTTCCCTCATGGTTAGCATTAAAATTATGCTTTAGTGTAGTTGTATTAAAATTTTGTTGAGAGGACAAAGAGTAAGGATCAAAGAACTCCAATTTTCTTCCAAGTTCTAAACTCTTCTGTTAAATAACTAGTTACATGTGAAATTCCCAGTCGTCTCAACATACAGTTAATACAAAAGAACCAAACTGAAGGCACATATCAGTCAGTAAATTCTAAAAGAAAATATCACTTCTGCTTTGTTCACTGTTTCGTACCAAGCATTTTCAGTGTCTGGCCTAGAGCCGTAAAGTAGCTCTTATCAAGGTAATCAACAATTTCAAATCAGTAATAAGACCTCATCTTACTTGACATTTGACACAGTTGACCATTCTCTTCTTGAAATACCTTCGTTTGGCTTCTGTGATAGCCACGTATTTTCTTCTTCTTTCACTCGATCTCTCTTCATACTTTAGTGACTTCCTTGCCACTTTTCAACCCTGCGGGGCTCCAGGTGTCACTATCTCATTGTCCCATTTTGGTGATAGCATCTAATCTCAGGCTTTTAGATATCATCTAGATGGTGAGACACTTGATCTGATTTTTTCCCTGAGTCCAGACGTGTATATCTAATTACTGAGTGAACATTGCTTCTTAGATATTGAATGGGATTGCAAATCAACATGCAGCATCGTGAATGAATCTCAAAAGAATTGTGCTAAGTGGAAGGTGTGAGAAACAAAAGACTGCAGCAAAATTTAAAAGCTACCCAGTGGATTTGTAGTTGAGAAATAATTTGTGCCCCAAATGAGCTTAATATTACTATTTTCTTTCAACAACAACAGCTATGTTTCCTTTGAAATCTGTGAAGTTAGACAATTGATAATTAAAGAAAGCTCATTACCAAGCAAATACAAAAAAAGTCATTCCCTTTGGAAAGATGGCATTTTCCTTACAGAAACAGCAGAAAAGGGCTTAGGAAACTAATGAAAATACATAAAATGCAAATTGCTGCAGCTATTTGGTTGTGTCTTCAAACATATTCCGAACTATTAATTTATAAAAGAGTAAACCTCTTTCTTTAAATATAAGATAAAGAAATGATATCCTTCCCTCATGGTTAGCATTAAAATTATGCTTTAGTGTAGTTGTATTAAAATTTTGTTGAGAGGACAAAGAGTAAGGATCAAAGAACTCCAATTTTCTTCCAAGTTCTAAACTCTTCTGTTAAATAACTAGTTACATGTGAAATTCCCAGTCGTCTCAACATACAGTTAATACAAAAGAACCAAACTGAAGGCACATATCAGTCAGTAAATTCTAAAAGAAAATATCACTTCTGCTTTGTTCACTGTTTCGTACCAAGCATTTTCAGTGTCTGGCCTAGAGCCGTAAAGTAGCTCTTATCAAGGTAATCAACAATTTCAAATCAGTAATAAGACCTCATCTTACTTGACATTTGACACAGTTGACCATTCTCTTCTTGAAATACCTTCGTTTGGCTTCTGTGATAGCCACGTATTTTCTTCTTCTTTCACTCGATCTCTCTTCATACTTTAGTGACTTCCTTGCCACTTTTCAACCCTGCGGGGCTCCAGGTGTCACTATCTCATTGTCCCATTTTGGTGATAGCATCTAATCTCAGGCTTTTAGATATCATCTAGATGGTGAGACACTTGATCTGATTTTTTCCCTGAGTCCAGACGTGTATATCTAATTACTGAGTGAACATTGCTTCTTAGATATTGAATGGGATTGCAAATCAACATGCAGCATCGTGAATGAATCTCAAAAGAATTGTGCTAAGTGGAAGGTGTGAGAAACAAAAGACTGCACACTATATATTATATGATTTCATTTATATGACAAAGTTATGGTGATTCTCAGTGGCTTGTGGTGGGGGACGGGATTGACTACAAGGTAATTTTATGGAGTGATGGAAATATTCTTTATCTTAATGATGTTGGCAGAGTGATGGTTATATGATTATACACATTTGACAAATTTATTGAATTACATACTTAAAATGAGCAATTTTTTTGTACAAGTTGTTTAAATTTTTCTTTAATACACCCGGTTTTAAAAGTTTCCCAAATGTCTTTACATTACAGTTAAGATAAAATCAAAATATTTATTATTTGTGTTTTAAGCACATTAATCTTTGTTCCTCGAAATAACCAAACTGTTTCATTCTTGTGCTTTAATTCTCTGTTTGCCTGGATATTTCTTTCTTTGGGTATTTGAATGGCTGACTACATTTATTTCAGTAGCCAGTCCTTTGGTTTCCAAAATAAGTCTTTTCGTTAAGTCAGACTCGATCCCATTACTCCGTTTTAAGCACTTAGCACCTGTTTTACTCACATATTTATTTGCTTCCTTGTTTATTATCCCCCTCTCCTCACTGGTTTGCAAGTGTCTGAAGGAAAAAGAAATTGTCAGTTGGATTCATTGCTGAACCTCCTAAGATAAAGCCCATTATAGGCATTGAATACAATTTGTTGTATTCAGTGTATATAAACACTGGCAACTAAAACATCATGCTACAAAGAATGTGGATCTGTGACGCTGATGGAATGTGTATGTGACACACACACGTTCGTCAGGGGGACTTTTTGAGGTCTTTCTATGTGAATGGCACTGAGCCCCAGGTGGCAGTCACTTACTTTGAAGAAAACATTCTGTCAGTTGTGTCCACCCAATCATTTAAACTTTCTCAAGTGAATAATTTTCAGGGAAAATCTTGGTTCAAAGTTCAGCAATAAGCCTGTGGAAAATGTGAAAATAAGTTACTTTAGTCCTCTTTTTGTATGAAATTTTGCCCCTAAACCAGTTGTTAGGAGGTTTCATGGATATTTTTGCTAAAGTTGAGAAATTATGATACCAAGTGTTATTTTCTCTAATAAATCAGTCTAGGTATAGTAAAAAAAAAAAAAAAAAAAAATACACTTTGGTTTTTAAATAGGTACATTAAAAAAGAAATCATGGGGCTTCCCTGGTGGTCCAGTGGGTAAAGAGTCCGCCTTGCAATTCAGGGAACACCAGTTTGATCCCTGGCCTGGGAAGATCCCACGTGCCCCAGAGCGGCTGGACCATGTGTCCAATTACGAGCCAGCGCTTTGGAGTGCACGTGCCCAGAGCTGGTGCTCTGCAGTGAGAGGCCACTGCAATGGGAGGCCCACACAGGCTGAAGAATAAAGATGGATGAAAAATAAATAAATAAAAAAATAAATCAATAAAAAGGGGCCAAAATTACATAAAGGCCTAAGTTAAAAAATAAAAAGTCATGTAGCCGGCTTTATTTTGAGGAGCATATAAAGGGTCGTCCTGCCTTGGATAGCGGAAATGATAAGCAGCTGCAGAGTAAGTGGTCACACCACTGGCACTTAACCTACTGATCATTTTGACAATGCTTATCAAAGTACATCACAAATCTGTACACATGCGTTTTGTGTATAAACCAAGTTGAGCCCAGCGTAGAACACCTTGTGCTAATGGGAATGATTAGTACTTAGGCGAGACTGGGGATGTTCAGGGTGGTATAGCTATAGACTGAATAGCACTTAGAGCAGTCAAATCACCAGTAAGAAACACACCTGTGCACACACAGTGGGAAACAGAACTCTTCTTTATAGTAGCTGCAGTCTAGTCTTAATTCTTGGAACCTATGTTAAGTGATTTTTTGGTTTCAACTTTTGATTCACTTGGACTCATATGTCTATCAGAGGACAAAGTCTCTTCCTGGAATTCAGGGTTGTTGCTCTACTCAACCCAGTGACTCATGGCAGCAACATCACTCCTTCCTGGAAGAGGATGAGGCTGAAGCAGATGAGGGTCGGCGTGGTGGGAGAGGAGTTCAGTGATGCTGATTGTCATCTCTCTTCCAGGTCCTCCAGCTCTCCTTTTTCTAAAAGAACACTCAGCTGTTAGGAGGTTTCATGGATATTTTGCTAAAGTTGAGAAATTATGATACCAAGTGTTATTTCTCCTAATAAATCAGTCTAGGTATAGTAAAAAAAAAAAAAAAAAAAATACACTTTGGTTTTTAAATAGGTACATTAAAAAAGAAATCATGGGGCTTCCCTGGTGGTCCAGTGGGTAAAGAGTCCGCCTTGCAATTCAGGGAACACCAGTTTGATCCCTGGCCTGGGAAGATCCCACGTGCCCCAGAGCGGCTGGACCATGTGTCCAATTACGAGCCAGCGCTTTGGAGTGCACGTGCCCAGAGCTGGTGCTCTGCAGTGAGAGGCCACTGCAATGGGAGGCCCACACAGGCTGAAGAATAAAGATGGATGAAAAATAAATAAATAAAAAATCAATAAAAGGAGGCCAAAATTAAAATAAAAAGCCTAAGTTAAAAAATAAAAAGTCATGTAGCCGGCTTTATTTTGAGGAGCATATAAAGGGTCGTCCTGCCTTGGATAGCGGAAATGATAAGCAGCTGCAGAGTAAGTGGTCACACCACTGGCACTTAACCTACTGATCATTTTGACAATGCTTATCAAAGTACATCACAAATCTGTACACATGCGTTTTGTGTATAAACCAAGTTGAGCCCAGCGTAGAACACCTTGTGCTAATGGGAATGATTAGTACTTAGGCGAGACTGGGGATGTTCAGGGTGGTATAGCTATAGACTGAATAGCACTTAGAGCAGTCAAATCACCAGTAAGAAACACACCTGTGCACACACAGTGGGAAACAGAACTCTTCTTTATAGTAGCTGCAGTCTAGTCTTAATTCTTGGAACCTATGTTAAGTGATTTTTTGGTTTCAACTTTTGATTCACTTGGACTCATATGTCTATCAGAGGACAAAGTCTCTTCCTGGAATTCAGGGTTGTTGCTCTACTCAACCCAGTGACTCATGGCAGCAACATCACTCCTTCCTGGAAGAGGATGAGGCTGAAGCAGATGAGGGTCGAGCGTAGGTGGGAGAGGAGTTCAGTGATGCTGATTGTCATCTCTCTTCCAGGTCCTCCAGCTCTCCTTTTTTTCTAAAAAGTGAATCACTCATGCTTGGTGTTAGAGACTCCAGGTTCCTGGTAGTTATGTCTTCTGAAGTAGCACCAGGTCATGGAAAGTAACAATCATTCAGCAACTTCACGGATCAAATGATGGTATGCCAGGGAGAGACCTTAAGTGTCAAATCCCCATCCTAAATGCTTTGGCGTAATTGACATTATACTGTTTTCTGTAGAGTCTGGGTTTAGCTTCATTGAGTGGTATCTGAAGAAAAACAAGTACACGATTTCATTTAATAATTAATATGTGATTATGTGAAATTGGTGAAGCTATGCCATTTTCCCCTTTGCTTCTAAAGCCACAGTAGCCTGTACTACACACTTAGTATGCCTGCCTACTTTATGTTGAACCTGCTGTAGGTGTATTTTAAAGATTTTGATGCCTAGTGTCTTCAGGTCTAGAACTGTGGTGAAAGAATAGTACTTTTGCTGCTCTGCCAAGTAATCATTGCTTGCCTCCTGAACTCATAAAGACATATCTTAAAAAATAAGGAAAGCCCCAGCACTGTTTTTCAGAGCCCTGCACACCGCTCCCAATCATCAAAATGCTGACTTTCGTCCCCCTTTCTAGAGCTGACACTGCTCATCCATTTCGATTTACAACCTTGACTGAAGGAGTTTCTTTAACTCTCGATACGTAGAGAAAACACAGCATTATTTGAAAGGAATTGAAATGACTCTGTTGAGTGAGAATCATGAAAGTGTGCTATTCATGTTTCTTAAAAGAAGAATAACTGGAAAAACAAGAGAAGAAATAATAAAAATAGATGTTAATTTTTGTACTGGCAGAGTCGAGGCTTTTAAAATAACTGCAGGAATTCCCTGGCAGTCTGGTGATTGGGACTACCCACTTTCACTGCTGAGGGCCTGGGTTCAATCCCTGGTCGGGGAGCAAAGATCCTATAAGCTGCTTGATGTGGCCATTTTCACAACATGTAAAGTAAGCACTACTGAGACTCAGAATGGTTAGTTTCCTGTTCCAAGGATCAAATATATAGAAGATGCCAGGATCTGAGACAAATGTCTACCCAGTTCATTCTACCTCCATTTCACTTTATATGTATGATGTTCAAATGATACTCTTCTAATTATATTTTCATCTCTTTTAAGGTTCAAATTTGGGTCTTTGTTTTAGGTGACCTTGTCTAAGGATTGTCTTCAGGGTCTTAAACCACTTTTGTCCTGTGCTGTATTTCACGGGGCTGCTCCTTTCCCTGGATCAAGGCTCTCAATGCTAATTGCAAAAAAATGGCCACACTCTGCATATGGAATAACTTGAAATTCAAAATGTAGATATACTGCTCACTAACCTGTTGAGGGGGTGCAGTTCTTTCTCTCCTATGCTTGCTTTCTTTTATCTCCTACCTCCAGCACTTACTCACCAGCAAGTGAATTTTTGGGTTTCAAGATCCTAAAGATCTCTCTCTGTATCTGAGCTCACTGGTGCCTGTCCTTGAGTTCCTCATCGTCAACATTCTGCTCGCCTGGGGTGAGGGTGGGGAGGATGTTTTGAAGGGAGAGCCTTTCTTAGATTGGACCAGAGCTGAAAATAAGTGGTTGCCATCACAGCTCTTGTGGAATGCAGCTAAAATCTTTGCATGCAGCAGCTTTTGGTTCTGTGCTTCAATCATTTTATGTCCATGAACTGAGAAGACCCCATGGACAGAATCACCTGGCCCATGGATACAGTCCATGGGCTCACAAAGAATCAGACACGATTGAGTGTCTAGCATACATGCTTTTCAGTCATTTTTATATCCACAGACTGTGTGAGCTAATGAATGTAGATTTAAAAAAAAACACAGACCGTCCAAACTGGGTTGTCTATAATGTTTCAACTAAAAACATCTCTGTTACTACATATTTCTGCATTTTTTCCTCACATTGATAAAAATTAAAACCTGAAGCACATTTCATAATGAAAACAAGTATCTAAGGCATCATCTAAATCATCAAGATTAAATTCAAGCTGCGACAGTGTATTGTATTCTACTTTTCTGAAAGTCAGGTCTCCTGAACGATCCTGTTGATAAATTTCATCAGCTGTTTTACTAATCCTAATTCAATTTAGCATGTAGTTTTAGATTGTCTACTATCTGATTTATTGTACGGTACAAACTGACCTTATGAATATGAAATAGTAAACATTTGAAATAGTCTGCACTCTAGAAGTTTACAGCCTAATTAGAATATACCAGTAGCTAGGTGTATGCACCTGTGTATGTATGTTTGTATATGAAACAGATAAAATACAGCTTAGTATATGTTTTAAAATGTAGTAGGTAGATGATAAGTATGATAGAAAATCACAGTATGAAAGCATTTTGAGAGCTTCTTCCATGTGCTAGCCCTTCTAATCCTCTCAGCTGTGAAGTTTTGACTCAGTTTGGAAAAAAAATAATATCCTCAACAAAGCAATTTTAAACCTGTGGCTTTTTGGTATCCGCTGTTATTGCTTTTCTCTCCGTGTAATAAAGGGGCAATATGTTCCTTTATCCTCTTCTGACTCGGGAGTTGCTGAGCCACTTTTTACTGTCTTTTTTGTCTTCCTGCCAGTTGCATCTCACTTCTTATTTTGGTTTTCCTGACTGTGCTCCAAAAGGTTGACCTAAAGTCAAATTATTTACTTTCCTGGAAAAAAAAAAAAGTTTCTTTCCTATTCTTATCACTTTGTTCTTCAACTTTAAGTTTAGATTTTAATTCACTAATGGGTATATATTTGTTAAGTCCCCATTTAAGGATGATATAAGGTGGCACATACCTTTTTTCTTCAAAAAATCTTTTTTACAATTTTAGAATTGAAGATTTCCCACATTTGTGTGTAAGACATTTCTAAAAAGATCCATGGGAAAATTTGACAGTAACCTACAAATATAATATTTAGGATGTGTACTGTAATAAAACCTGAGACTACGGCTTTAGATGAAAAGAAGTTACTTCTTTTGATGAAGTCACAAACCCCCATCTCATGCTATATTTAATGCTTTTGTCAAGAATAAACTTTGGAGAAATGACCTGAAAATGTGCCTAGCTAGAATAATGGAAAAGTGTGGTACATCATGAATCAATATAAATTTATTTTTGAGGAAGGCAAAATGACCAGGACAGACAATGAAATATTTCAAGCACTATACAACATATTGAGTTCCAAAAACCAGACAATTCTGTGTAAAATGACTTTAGGATTGGTTTTCCCCAGGATAATAAGCAGTGGGGAAATGTACTAAAAACACAGGAAAACATTATGTTTTCAGAAGCATATTAAATTGGAGAAATGATATGGTCATAATTGATTCCATAAAGACTCTACAGAAAACAAACTTGAAATAATCAGTCTGAAGCTTAAAATGGGGAATCAAGCTATCAGTGGTCAATGCAAAACAAAAATGGCATCAAAAAATTTGGAAAAAGTCTCCAAATAAAACTAAAAGCAACTCCCAGAAACACACTGGTATATATGATTAAGAGGAGATTTTATAGGGCGCACTCTTGTTTATTCTGATAATGTGGCTACTACTAATGGTCTATGTATCCTCCATGGTTCTTTTCAAAGTGACCCCTCCTAGAAGCTTCTACCTCTCTCTTGAGGCTTGATCTTTAATTTAGATTTCCTTGGTCTTGACACTTTTACTGCTATGTTGATATTTTGATTTTATTTCTCATCTTTGTATGAGTAAGTTTTAACACACATAATATATGCATAAGATATGATAACAAATGGATTATAGCTTTAAGGACTCGATGATCAGATCTCTCTAATGGCATTTAAGCTTTTCCTTATCTAGAAAAATAGTCTAATTGATAATTATAAATGTAAAAACAAGGAATAGTTATATCCAAGCTGTTCTTTTAGAATATGATTTAAAATATATAAGAGACTCACAGAGTAATTCTTATCAATTAATCTAAGAATTTAAAATAATAATTTTGAAGGTAGGTTAAATGATTTACCTGGACTCTCATACTTGTTTGGCAGGTGACTCCTCCAGAAATAGTTTTATGATATGAGGAAATGTATTTAATCTATGCCTATTTTTTTCTTATCTGAAAATGTGAAAATTAGTGGTGCCCATCTTGTAGGGTTGTTTTGAGAATTAAATGAACTAAAAATTTTTAAATGTTTGGACGGTAAGCAAGCATTTAAACATTAAGTGTTTGTGTATTATTATTCATCTCCCAGTTAGATGACTAACTCTCTAGCTATGTCAAATATGTTATTAAACCTATCCATTGTTTTAAACTTCAGTTGTTGAATTGTTCTTTTATTGAAATTTTATTTATTTTAAAATTTCATTTTTTCATTTTTTTTTGCTTGTCTATACTTTCAAAACAGAAGTATTGCATAAAGTACATTGAGCACAATTATTTTATATTCTATACTCATTAAAAGCCTCAAGTCTGACACCACTTGAATTTAAATTCTTGGCTTGAGGGATTCTGGATTATCCAGGAAGAATGGATTTAGACTGGGAGCTCATACAGGGGCTGTTTTAGTTGAGAATTTTCCAGGAAAATTTTCTTTTTGTTCTTCTCCACCCAGTGCCAAGGTTCAAGATGAGTGATTTAACTTGCTATTGTTTGTAGTCATGCGTGGGTACAGACTTATTTCTACGTCATTCTTTTTCTGAGATGTGAGGGCTCTTCTTTATCAAGGAGTCTCCCCATCTTTTGGTGAACTCCTCTCTCAGTTCTCTTAGAGTCCTTGAAGAAGAAAAACAAAAACAAAACTCAAGTGCACCTGGATTCAACCATTGCCCTTTGAGCTTAAATTGAATTTATCTTATTTTTTCCTTCCCAATTCTTGAACTTATCCTTAAATTTATTTCTTTTCTTTTTTTTAAAATTGGGGCTCAGAATATTAAATATGAGACATATCCTCTTAAGTTTTTAAGTTTACAATACTTCATTGTTGGTTATAGGCACTCTATTGTAGAGAAATGGAGAACTGACAGTCTTGTACAACTTAAACTTATAACCTGTTGAATAGCTATTTCCCATCCCCCTCCACCCCTTTCCCTGGCAACTCACCGTTCTACTCTCTGCTTCTATGAATTTGACTGTTACTGCATATAAATGAGATCATGTGGCATTTATCCTTGTGTGACTAGTTTTTTTTTCACTTAGCGTGTAAGGTCTTCTAGGTTCATCTAAGTTGTTCCATGTGGCAGAATGTCTTCCTTTTAATGGCTGAATAATATTCTACTGTATAAATGTACTGTATTTTCTTCCTCCTTTTACCAACTGACAGACATTTAGGATATTTCCTATCTTGGCTATTGTGAATATGCTATAGTAAACATGAGAGTACAAATATATTTTGAAAGCTCTTATTTCAGTTCTTTTGAATATATACCCAGAAGTAGAATTTCTCGCATGTATGTTTAGTTCTCTTTTTAACTTTTTGAGGAAGCTCCATACTCTTTTTTTTTTTTTTTTTTTTATAGTGGCGGCACCATTTCACATTCTCACCAACAATGTACAAGAGTTCCAGTTTCCCCGTATTCTCACTAGCACTCTTTTGCTGTGTTTTTGATAATCGCCATTCTAATAGGTGTGAGGTGGTATCTTATTAAGGGTTTGACTCTCATGTCCCTGGGGGTTACTGATGTTGAGCATCTTATCATACATCTGTTGGCCACTTTTATATCTTCTTCAGAGACATGATTAGGCAAGTTTTTTGCTCATTTTTAATCAGGTTATTACTATTATTTGCTATTGAGTTGTATGAATTCCTTACATAGTTTGGATATTAACCCCTTATTGGATATATGGGCTAGATGTTCGTTTATTTGCTGTGTGCTCTTAGGTCCATTTATAGCAATTTTAAATGTTCTTTTTACCTAGTTTTCCACCAGTTTCTTTGAGAATCGGGAGGAAGAAGCCACGTAGCTCTTCATATTCTCCTTCTGGAAATGAAATCCATATATTTAATTTGAAATGATATAATAAACACATCCTTCCCAATTCTTGAACTTATCCTTAAATTTATTTCTTTTCTTTTTTTTAAAATTGGGGCTCAGAATATTAAATATGAGACATATCCTCTTAAGTTTTTAAGTTTACAATACTTCATTGTTGGTTATAGGCACTCTATTGTAGAGAAATGGAGAACTGACAGTCTTGTACAACTTAAACTTATAACCTGTTGAATAGCTATTTCCCATCCCCCTCCACCCCTTTCCCTGGCAACTCACCGTTCTACTCTCTGCTTCTATGAATTTGACTGTTACTGCATATAAATGAGATCATGTGGCATTTATCCTTGTGTGACTAGTTTTTTTTTCACTTAGCGTGTAAGGTCTTCTAGGTTCATCTAAGTTGTTCCATGTGGCAGAATGTCTTCCTTTTAATGGCTGAATAATATTCTACTGTATAAATGTACTGTATTTTCTTCCTCCTTTTACCAACTGACAGACATTTAGGATATTTCCTATCTTGGCTATTGTGAATATGCTATAGTAAACATGAGAGTACAAATATATTTTGAAAGCTCTTATTTCAGTTCTTTTGAATATATACCCAGAAGTAGAATTTCTCGCATGTATGTTTAGTTCTCTTTTTAACTTTTTGAGGAAGCTCCATACTCTTTTTTTGTTATTATAGTGGCGGCACCATTTCACATTCTCACCAACAATGTACAAGAGTTCCAGTTTCCCCGTATTCTCACTAGCACTCTTTTGCTGTGTTTTTGATAATCGCCATTCTAATAGGTGTGAGGTGGTATCTTATTAAGGGTTTGACTCTCATGTCCCTGGGGGTTACTGATGTTGAGCATCTTATCATACATCTGTTGGCCACTTTTATATCTTCTTCAGAGACATGATTAGGCAAGTTTTTTGCTCATTTTTAATCAGGTTATTACTATTATTTGCTATTGAGTTGTATGAATTCCTTACATAGTTTGGATATTAACCCCTTATTGGATATATGGGCTAGATGTTCGTTTATTTGCTGTGTGCTCTTAGGTCCATTTATAGCAATTTTAAATGTTCTTTTTACCTAGTTTTCCACCAGTTTCTTTGAGAATCGGGGAGGGAAGAAGCCACGTAGCTCTTCATATTCTCCTTCTGGAAATGAAATCCATATATTTAATTTGAAATGATATAATAAACACATTTGATAGAGATGGGCTTCCCAGGTGGCACTAGTGGTGAAGAACCTGCCTGCCAGTGCAGGAGATGTTAAGAGACACAGGTTCGATCCCTGGGTTGGGACGATCCCCTGGATGAGGGCATGGCAACCCGCTCCAGTTTTCTTGCCTGGAGAATCCTGTGGACAGAGGAACCTGGTGGGCTACAGTCCGTAGGGTCTCAAAGGGTTGGACACGATTGAAGTGATGCGTGCACACATGATAGAGATGATATATGTACATGTGAACTACAACACTGACGCTCATTCAGCCTTCATATGCTCCCTATGTACACTACCCTGTGCTTTCCTCACCTCTCAGGATGGCCAGATTGTGAAATTTCATATTGCCTTCTTTATCTTAAAAATCATTTTAGCAAATAAATATGCAGGCCTGAAAAATATAATATGTGATTATTAATATTTTAAGAATTAAAGACTTTCTACATATAGTCTTCTAGGGCTTATATTTTTAAACTCACATTATATTATTAAGGCTTCTCGGTATTGCAGCATGTAGCTGCGATTTATTCAGTTTTCCTTCTGTTTAACATTCTACTGTGAATTTATAAATCCTTTCTCTTTTCGATGGATACAGGTTGTTCCCAGGTTTTCTTTTTTAAGTTATTATTATTTTTTGCCTCTAAGTCATCATTTATTTTTCATCCATCTCCATTCTTTGGCCTGTGTGGGCCTCCCATAGCAGTGGCCTCTCTCGTTTCAGAGCATTGGCTCTGGGCGCATGTGCTCCAGAGCACTGGCTGGTAATTAGACACACTGGCCCAGCTGTTCCTTGGCATGTGGGATCTTCCTGGGCCAGGGATCAAACCAGTTGCACGGCGAGGTGGACTCTTTACCCACTGGACCACCAGGGGTGCCCCAGGTTTTCTTTTTATTCAATGTTTGACACTTGACTGAAACTGGTAAGTCATTAATTACTCTTGTGATTCCCAGTCAAGTGGTCAATTCTCAGTCATCTTCCATGACTTCACTTTGCCATTCGGTTGAATTGGCTTTTAGCTGCTTGAAAAGCTTGCTTTCTGGTTTCTGTGACACTTCTATTATGGTTTCTTTTCTGTTTCTCTGGTCCCTTCTTCATAGTTTCCTTTGTCCTTTCCATCTTCTATCCATAGTTTCTAATTGACATTTCTGGTGGCCTAATCCTGGAAACTCTTCCCTGGCTTGATTCTCTCTCCTTAAATGTGGAGAAGTATCACCTGAGGTATTTATTAAAATACAGATTTTAGAAGGTTCCCCAAGAGATTCTGATTCAATGGATATAAGACACGAGTTTGCATTTTTAACAAGCGCCTATATCTGAGTGGATTTAGGTAACTATCAGAATTTAGTTGACTAATCTCTTCTCCTGCAAAGTGTGTCTTTGCTTTCTTCAGTTTGTGATGTCTTCTAGAGGTTTTATGAAAGTTAGCATTTTAAAAAGAAATCACTGCACTGGTAACACTTTTGAAAACTCTGGATTTAGAATTGCATTTAAATAGAGTGGACTGAGGCCTCCAAGGTGGTGCTAGTGGTAAAGAATCTGCCTGCCAGTGCAGGAGACACAACAGATACGGGTTCAGTCCCTGGGTCAGGAAGATCCTCTGGAGTAGGAAGTGGTAGTCACTCCAGTAATCTTGCCTGAGAATCCCGTGAACAGAGCAGCCTGGTGGCCTACAGTTCATGGGGCCACAAAAGAGTCGGACACGACTAAGTGACTGAGCACAAGCAGAGCGGAGTGGCTGTCAGGTAGTTGTATAATATTTTCTTTACTTTAGAGATGACATCTAACACAAGAGTTAGCTTTGTGGCAGATCCACTTGTTTCCAGGACTGGAGTATCTCTTATCGTCAGTAGTACAGGTGCGGCTAAACAATTCTTTAAGACAAAGGGAGCTAGCAAAGCTAAAAAATATATAGTTACCTCATAAGGAAAGACTTATTGATAGCAATATTTCCTTAGTATCTATAGATTTGGGCACTCTAGAGTGAGGTGCATGGTGGTGCCAATAGGTGGGTAGAGTTAAAATTGGCAGGTTTTTTTGTAGGCTGCATTAAAGATATTTTTCTTTACAGTATTTAAACAAGATGCCACTGGAGAGTTTTACATATAGTGTTAAGGTAGTGGGGGAAGGCCTTATGATTTTGGAAAGCTCACTTTGACTGTGTGTGGTTAATAAAGTGAGTGTTGGGTACAGTTTTGCGTATTGGTTGAGGGAAATTGGTTAGGAGGTTATTGTTGACGTCAAGGAGAGAGGACTATGACTTGACTCAGTGGTAGCAATAGAGATGAATTTTGACTCCAGAGATCATTATAATTTATGGCTAACTGGAACTTGCAACTGGAGTGGATACGGGAAATTAGAAAAAAGGAAGTTCAGAGAACTTCCAGGTTCCTTTACTTTTTGACCACTGGATGAATGCAGGGTATATCTGAGTGGATTTAGGTAACTATCAGAATTTAGTTGACTAATCTCTTCTCCTGCAAAGTGTGTCTTTGCTTTCTTCAGTTTGTGATGTCTTCTAGAGGTTTTATGAAAGTTAGCATTTTAAAAAGAAATCACTGCACTGGTAACACTTTTGAAAACTCTGGATTTAGAATTGCATTTAAATAGAGTGGACTGAGGCCTCCAAGGTGGTGCTAGTGGTAAAGAATCTGCCTGCCAGTGCAGGAGACACAACAGATACGGGTTCAGTCCCTGGGTCAGGAAGATCCTCTGGAGTAGGAAGTGGTAGTCACTCCAGTAATCTTGCCTGAGAATCCCGTGAACAGAGCAGCCTGGTGGCCTACAGTTCATGGGGCCACAAAAGAGTCGGACACGACTAAGTGACTGAGCACAAGCAGAGCGGAGTGGCTGTCAGGTAGTTGTATAATATTTTCTTTACTTTAGAGATGACATCTAACACAAGAGTTAGCTTTGTGGCAGATCCACTTGTTTCCAGGACTGGAGTATCTCTTATCGTCAGTAGTACAGGTGCGGCTAAACAATTCTTTAAGACAAAGGGAGCTAGCAAAGCTAAAAAATATATAGTTACCTCATAAGGAAAGACTTATTGATAGCAATATTTCCTTAGTATCTATAGATTTGGGCACTCTAGAGTGAGGTGCATGGTGGTGCCAATAGGTGGGTAGAGTTAAAATTGGCAGGTTTTTTTGTAGGCTGCATTAAAGATATTTTTCTTTACAGTATTTAAACAAGATGCCACTGGAGAGTTTTACATATAGTGTTAAGGTAGTGGGGGAAGGCCTTATGATTTTGGAAAGCTCACTTTGACTGTGTGTGGTTAATAAAGTGAGTGTTGGGTACAGTTTTGCGTATTGGTTGAGGGAAATTGGTTAGGAGGTTATTGTTGACGTCAAGGAGAGAGGACTATGACTTGACTCAGTGGTAGCAATAGAGATGAATTTTGACTCCAGAGATCATTATAATTTATGGCTAACTGGAACTTGCAACTGGAGTGGATACGGGAAATTAGAAAAAAGGAAGTTCAGAGAACTTCCAGGTTCCTGACTGTGACCACTGGATGAATGCAGGTGCTGTTGATAGAGGAATGGTATGATCCTGAAAGAGGCTGCTTATGTTGTCTTTAGAGCTGAAAGCTAGCCCTGTCTTGTGGTTTTCCTCTTTTAGTAGCTGGACAAGTAAGGAATGTCTCTTTTGTATATTTAACATGTATTGATCTCTCGTATCATTGGCAGCTATTCCCACGTGGATGAAAGCATTGGCACTGACAGTTTCTGTCTCCTGAGGAGAGAGCACTTTGGCTCTTGTTTGGTTTCTGAGTTCAAACATCCAAGGGAATGTGCTCATGGATCCAGCTTGCTCAGGTGGCTTTCCTTGGACTAATCAGCATTGATCAGAAGTGGAAGAGCATGGCCACTCCTGTGGGGCCCTTGTGAGTGGAACGGGGGAAGAAGAATTAGGAGATTGTGGGCACAATCTATAGCATGTGTCCATGATAGACCTGTTGGGAATTGCAGAAAACAATTCACTCCTCAGAGGCCAATGCTAGTTTGGTAATGTTTGCCTGATTTTGTTCTGGGTGGAACAGAAGTACCCATAGTACTTTCTTTGGTACCATGAAGTACTGTAAAGACCTTGCCTGGGGCTTCCCCTGGTGGTCCAGTGGGTAAGGGCACCGCCTTGCAGTGCAAGGGGCGCCGGTTCGAGCCCTGGCCTGGGAAGATCCCACGTGCCGCGGAGCGGCTGGACTGATGTGTCCAGTCACCGAGCCGAAGCTCTGGAGCGCATGCGACCAGAGCCGGCGCTCTGCAACAACAGGCGTCATCGCGATGGGAGGCCCACAGGAGCCAAAGAATGAAGATGAATGAAAATAGAGAAATGAAAGACCAATAGAAATGGCCCGCCCGCCCCCCCCCCCCCCCAACCCCCCCCCCCCCAAAAAAAAAAAATAAATAAATATTTAAAAAAAAAAAAAAAAAAAAAAGACCTTGCCTTAGTACTTATCTAAGCACTAGAAATAATATATTCATTTTGTGTACTGAAGTCTGGGATAAATTGTCCTTTCGGGGTTATGGCACATAAAACATTTTATCTTCCTCCATTATAATTTCCCTTCTGTAGTTCTCCATCCTTATAAAAAAAAAAAAGGAACTTGGTGATAGTAAATGTGGTATAATGCCACTTTACTGCACCAGGAAACTGTCAGTTTGTTCCATGAGACTATGAATTTTATGTACTTCATATTGTGTGTGTGTATAAGGAACCTCTGGAGTTTCAGCTCCTTGTTCGAGTAATCTTTGCTCTCCCTTCAAACCCCATCCTGTATTGATCTCTCGTATCATTGGCAGCTATTGCCACGTGGATGAGAGCATTGGCACTGACAGTTTCTGTCTCCTGAGGAGAGAGCACTTTGGCTCTTGTTTGGTTTCTGAGTTCAAACATCCAAGGGAATGTGCTCATGGATCCAGCTTGCTCAGGTGGCTTTCCTTGGACTAATCAGCATTGATCAGAAGTGGAAGAGCATGGCCACTCCTGTGGGGCCCTTTGTGAGTGGAACGGGGGAAGAAGAATTAGGAGATTGTGGGCACAATCTATAGCATGTGTCCATGATAGACCTGTTGGGAATTGCAGAAAACAATTCACTCCTCAGAGGCCAATGCTAGTTTGGTAATGTTTGCCTGATTTTGTTCTGGGTGGAACAGAAGTACCCATAGTACTTTCTTTGGTACCATGAAGTACTGTAAAGACCTTGCCTGGGGCTTCCCCTGGTGGTCCAGTGGGTAAGGGCACCGCCTTGCAGTGCAAGGGGCGCCGGTTCGAGCCCTGGCCTGGGAAGATCCCACGTGCCGCGGAGCGGCTGGACTGATGTGTCCAGTCACCGAGCCGAAGCTCTGGAGCGCATGCGACCAGAGCCGGCGCTCTGCAACAACAGGCGTCATCGCGATGGGAGGCCCACAGGAGCCAAAGAATGAAGATGAATGAAAATAGAGAAATGAAAGACCAATAGAAATGGCCCGCCCGCTCCCCTCCCTCCCCAACCCACCCCTGCCCAAAGTAAATAAATAAATAAATATTTAAAAAAAAAAAAAAAAAAAAAAGACCTTGCCTTAGTACTTATCTAAGCACTAGAAATAATATATTCATTTTGTGTACTGAAGTCTGGGATAAATTGTCCTTTCGGGGTTATGGCACATAAAACATTTTATCTTCCTCCATTATAATTTCCCTTCTGTAGTTCTCCATCCTTATAAAAAAAAAAAAGGAACTTGGTGATAGTAAATGTGGTATAATGCCACTTTACTGCACCAGGAAACTGTCAGTTTGTTCCATGAGACTATGAATTTTATGTACTTCATATTGTGTGTGTGTATAAGGAACCTCTGGAGTTTCAGCTCCTTGTTCGAGTAATCTTTGCTCTCCTTCACCCCATCCTCTAAAATCTTGCTCTCTTTACTGTAGATACTCTTAAATTAGTTCTTTTTCTTTTTTAAGATGGGGAATTTTGAGTTCCCTGTTATTATATATATATATATATATATATATATTTTTTTTTTTTTAATTTTATTATTTTTTTTTTACAGTGTTTTGAGTCCTTTGATCCCAAACTGACTCACCTGGATAATCATCCCATCATGCCACCGGGGTTAAATGAGGAGAAAGATTTTGGTGACACTTAGGAAGGAGCATGAAAACATAAACAGGCTATGATTAAGATGTAAAAATTGGAACACAATTACTTGAGTGTAGATGACTTAGGCAAAGGGGGAAAGCCAGTTATCTTCTGTGGAAAGATTTTAGACAATAATTGAAAAGCTCTTCTATTTACACAATCACTTTGCGTCAGTGTAGGATTGTTATCTTCCTTCATGGCCCATATAGAGAAATTGTAAATTGTACTTTTTGTGATGGTGACACCATAAAATATCCTTTCCTCTTCAGGTTAACATACTTATCTTATGACTTCTTAAAAGGTAAGAAGCCTATTTAGATTATTTTGTGTTTCAATTTTCATTTACATATGTTCTTAGGTTTCTATCCCATTATGTTTTCTTGGAGAAACTCAAGGTGCTGTTGGTTTACAGGAATGTTGATGTTGTCATGGAGAAGACGTGACTACCCGTTGATCCTTGTTCTGGACCTGGGTAACTGGAGGCTCTTCACCCCTCCCCTATGCTTAGAATCCACTTTTGTCCCACAGTGGGAGTTGTTTTCAAGGATGCAGCCTTCAGAGAATACTATATTGTTGAGCCTCTCTGGACAGTATATGTGATTGAGCCAGTTAAAGCCCTTAAACCTTTGAGATTCTTATGGGTGGAAACATTGATGTACTCATCTTGAGGTCTCCCAAGACAAGCCTCCTGGGTAAGTTCCCTGGCTTATTAATACTGCCACCTGCCAATCTAAAGTACTCTGCCTTTTTCCTTTATCTCTCCTTGCCCTCCATGTATGGGGGCTAGTTTCAGATTTCACCTACAAAGCTGTTCAGGTTTATGAATCAACAAAGAAAGTAAAAAATGTCTTGAGGTTTAGAAAAATATAACAGTAAAAGTCTCATATTTATGTGTGTTAAACCATTTGAGATTTTTCCCTAAATTATAGCAACTCCTAATTACACACATATGGTATATTATCATAAGGCTGAATAACCAAAAATAAAAAAAGGAAAGCCACTAGCTAGGATTACTTTGCTACTCTCATTTTATCTTGGGATATCATTTGAATATTTTCAAATGCCAGATTTAAATAAGTCATATTTCATATGTTTCTCTCTCTAGTTTTCATTCATTGTAGTTGCAGGGATATTTTAAGTCGATATTCTTAGTCTTTTTTTTTTAATCCATGAGTTAGAAGCATTATTTAGACTAGGAGAAACTTATAGACTCTCCTATTATGTACATTTCATAGGTACTGAGGAGAGGAATTTCAGTATGTATCTTTCTCACTGATAATGCTTTTCCCTTTATTTACACAATCACTTTGCGTCAGTGTAGGATTGTTATCTTCCTTCATGGCCCATATAGAGAAATTGTAAATTGTACTTTTTGTGATGGTGACACCATAAAATATCCTTTCCTCTTCAGGTTAACATACTTATCTTATGACTTCTTAAAAGGTAAGAAGCCTATTTAGATTATTTTGTGTTTCAATTTTCATTTACATATGTTCTTAGGTTTCTATCCCATTATGTTTTCTTGGAGAAACTCAAGGTGCTGTTGGTTTACAGGAATGTTGATGTTGTCATGGAGAAGACGTGACTACCCGTTGATCCTTGTTCTGGACCTGGGTAACTGGAGGCTCTTCACCCCTCCCCTATGCTTAGAATCCACTTTTGTCCCACAGTGGGAGTTGTTTTCAAGGATGCAGCCTTCAGAGAATACTATATTGTTGAGCCTCTCTGGACAGTATATGTGATTGAGCCAGTTAAAGCCCTTAAACCTTTGAGATTCTTATGGGTGGAAACATTGATGTACTCATCTTGAGGTCTCCCAAGACAAGCCTCCTGGGTAAGTTCCCTGGCTTATTAATACTGCCACCTGCCAATCTAAAGTACTCTGCCTTTTTCCTTTATCTCTCCTTGCCCTCCATGTATGGGGGCTAGTTTCAGATTTCACCTACAAAGCTGTTCAGGTTTATGAATCAACAAAGAAAGTAAAAAATGTCTTGAGGTTTAGAAAAATATAACAGTAAAAGTCTCATATTTATGTGTGTTAAACCATTTGAGATTTTTTCCCTAAATTATAGCAACTCCTAATTACACACATATGGTATATTATCATAAGGCTGAATAACCAAAAATAAAAAAAGGAAAGCCACTAGCTAGGATTACTTTGCTACTCTCATTTTATCTTGGGATATCATTTGAATATTTTCAAATGCCAGATTTAAATAAGTCATATTTCATATGTTTCTCTCTCCTAGTTTTCATTCATTGTAGTTGCAGGGATATTTTAAGTCGATATTCTTAGTCTTTTTTTTTTTAATCCATGAGTTAGAAGCATTATTTAGACTAGGAGAAACTTATAGACTCTCCTATTATGTACATTTCATAGGTACTGAGGAGAGGAATTTCAGTATGTATCTTTCTCACTGATAATGCTTTACATCTTCAGATCATTCATCGACATTTGTTGAATTCTGTGATGTTTCTAGAAAGGGGAAAATAGCAAAGAAATACAATCCTTGCCCTTGTAGCACTCCCAGAAAGAAAGGTATGTAAATCAGTTATTACAGTATAGAGTGATTAATATGATAGGGTGAAATGGAATACAGGGCAGCAGCACATGAGCCTTATAAGGGTTTGAGGAGGCAAGTCAGGTGAGTGTCTTGGGGGAAGTATTGGAATGTAACATTAGGGGATAAATTGCTAGCCAAGTGGAACAAAGAGGACGGGTATTTCCGTTAGGAAGAGTCACATGCACAGGTGTGGAAAAGATAAGCTCCTTCAGGATAATGCATTGGCTTCCCAAGGCTGAAACTTCGGATGCCTCTGAGGGGTGGCACATGAAATCAGAAAGAACTACAGCAGCTAAAGAAAGTTCAAAGGTGACAGGAAATGGTCTTTATGTGCATTGCATCCATGCTCAGTTGTCTCTTTGAGACCCCATGAACTGTAGCCTGCCAGGCTTCTCTGTCCATGGGGATTCTCCAGGCAAGAATACTAGAGTGGTTTGACATTTCCTCCTCCAGAGGATCTTCCCAACCAAGAAATGAAACCCATGTCTCTTGTAACTTTCTGTCCTACCCATTAAAAACCATTGTTAATCTTTGTCTAATTTGTGAAATCTTTCCCAAGCAATTGTCTACCTTGGAAGTCATCATAAGTCAGATTTGTAGATTTTCGAATCTTCCTGATCAAGGACCAGTTCTCCATTTTACTTTGTAATGTGTACGCTGGGCCTGAATTCCATAACTATTTCTTTAAAGTTGATAAACCAAGTACAATTCCTTTTCTTCCATCTTAAATACCAGGGAGTGCTCTTGTGAATTGATGAACCTCTGTTATTTGTGAAATTACCTCTATTGTTACAGCCTGACAAATTACTAACAGATACACATCACAAAAATGCCAGGCACTGTGGCTCATTTAACTGCTTTCGTTGGCATTTCCTTCCTTCCCACCATGATTACTGTCATTTTTTTTTTTTTCAGCTCTGTTAAATCACCATCTAATTATGCATCATCACAGCAACTTATAACAAGTTGAGCATGTCTTGCTCCTAAATTCTCAAAGGAACTCTGTTGAGTCAGGCTTACAATGACTGTTGTCACTTCTCTTGACCTTGCTTTGCCTTCTGGGGCTTTGGGATATTTGAGTTCTGAGATTATGGTAGGAGGCTCCTCAGAAAATCTCGTGCTTTGGAAAAGTTCATTGGTCACTTGGGTAAGGTGAAGAATAAGGAACAAAGCTGAAATCATCTACAAGCTGTTTTAGTGCCAACTTCAGATGATCTGTTTTCTTATTTTTAATGTACCTTTTAATAAAAAAGCATTGGCTGATGGAAAACCAGAGGTTGAATCTTGAGTCTGTGGCCAAATATGAATTTTTTTTTTTTTTTTTACATAAATGCTTGGTAGAACTACAGGCTTCCCAGCCGGCTCAGTGGTAAAAAACCTGCTTGCAGTGCAGGAGATGTGGGTTTGATCCCTGGATCAGGAAGATCTCTTGGAGGAGGAAATTGTAGTCGACCCTAGTACTCTTGCCTGAAGAATCCCATGGACAGAGAATGGGTTACAGTCCGTCGAGTGGCAGAGAGTCAGACATGACTATGCACAAGCACGAGTAGAGCTACAGCTTAATTAATCTGTTTTATCATCTATTAAATTAGCATAATCCTTCCTATCTCACAGAGATGTTATGAGGATAAAGTGTTCTGAATTATTGCTTGGTGCCCACTTGTTAAAGGCAGACTGTTCAACATGATTTTCAGAGAATGTTGCCTTTTCTTTTTGTGTAGTTATGATCAGAATTTGAATCTTAGACACATTCTCTCATTCCTAACTGGGCAATTTCAGGTGGTAGATTTAGGGAGTCTGGAAGAAAGTTTCAGTTTTGATCCTATTGAGTTTCCATTTAGAATGTGGAATCTAAGTTGACTGGGGCATGAGAAAACCATTCTCCTGTGGTCCCCAATATATTTTAGGGGCTCCATGAACTCTATTTTCATTTCTCATATATTTTTATTTTGATGCTGTTATAAAGATATCAAAGAATTTCAATAGGTTCATTTATAATCATAGTCTCATCTGGGCTCATCACCTGGTCTCATTTATCAGCATTGCCAAGGAAAAGTGGTATGTTTTTATTTTTATTTAATGAAGAACCAGCTGCTTTAACAGATGTTTCATAAATTTAGAAGATGCCCTGCACTTCTGCATCAGTGAAAGAACACCTAAATGCTCTTGGCATAGTCAATGACCGATATAAATACTTTACTTTCTTGACCATTAAATTTCTTTGAATAAATTAAAATTATTCAACTCCTCAAATCAATGATCAGTATACAATGGCAGATGCACAGGCCAGTTATCTTCCCCTTTGTATTTGATCTGGAAGATCATTATTCAAAAAGGGTTGGCTATAATGCATGGTAATGGGTGCTTCTACAGCCTAGCTCAATCTACAACCCATCAATGTAAGTATTATTATTTCCGTTTAAAGAGAAAGAACCAGAGGCCTGGTGATGGTAAGGCCATTCAACTAGAAATAGCAGAGTTCATATTCAGACTCAAGTCTCTCTGACTTCAAAACACATGTTCTTTTTATCCCTACCTGTTCTACCAGCTGGAATTTCCTGGTAGCTCAGATGGTAAAGAATCTGCCTGCAATGAAGGAGACCGAGATTTGATCCCTGGGTCAGGAACGTCCCCTGGAGAAGGGCATGGCAACCCATGCCAGTATTCTTGCCCAGAAAATCCCATAGACAGAGGAACCTGGAGGGTTACAGTCCATAGGGTCACAAAGAGTCGGACACAACTGAGTGACTAATGCACACATACACCCTGCCATTCATGCCCAGTTCCATGAAAATTTTCCAACAAATGCATCAAAAATATTCTCTTATAATTCTCTCAGATATACTGTTCAAGGGACTCGAGAAAGTCCTTCTTAATTACCTCAAATTATTGATGCTGATTAAGAAAAGAAAGAACAGGGGCTTGTACAGAGACAACAGAAACAAAAAGGACTTTATATTGTCATATATCTCTAAGAAGGTAGTACACAGGCAGAACACACTAAACTGTGGGTCAAATTTTCTGTGAAGGAGAAGGAATCTGAGGTGTGCCCATAGGGAGTGATCACTTAGAGGGTTCCACTCTATTCTAGAATGAGTTATGGCCTTGAAACATCACCTCTGATGTCTATGGAAACATTCCTGCTCTAAGCGTTCACTATGCTAAAGAATAGAGATAACTTTTCATGCTCAAATCTTCCAAGTTAGTTTGCATCTCTGAAGTCCTAGCTATGCTTAGAGGTGGGAAGTTAGAATATAGTTTACAGTTTAGTTTCAGAAACATTACCATCACATTCCTGTCAGCCTCACCCAGATGCTAATTTTATTCAAACAGTCATGAATGTTTTCTTTTATGAGAAGGAAACCTTTTATTCTCTTCAGATTCATTGGAAGAGAAACACAATATGATTCCCCATTGTTTCCTGTTGTTGCCTCAGAACCAGGTAAATTGTTTTCCCATTTTCTTCTCTTAAACATTTCTTACCAGATATCTGTCTACTCATTCAGTATCTGTCCATTTATCCAGTGCATCCATGCATTAATGCATTTTTAATTCATGGTCAATCATCAGTCATCATTCAACTTTCACTTCCTTTATGGATGTTGTGATTATACTTTATTGAAAAATTTCATAAAAGTGCCAACAGTTAAAATGACACATTTTCTGTGTGCAGGTATTTATTTTATTGTGATGATAAGAGTGCATTATAGAATATAATGTATTATCAATAATGGTATATGAAGGAAAAACCGAGATTTGATCCCTGGGTCAGGAACGTCCCCTGGAGAAGGGCATGGCAACCCATGCCAGTATTCTTGCCCAGAAAATCCCATAGACAGAGGAACCTGGAGGGTTACAGTCCATAGGGTCACAAAGAGTCGGACACAACTGAGTGACTAATGCACACATACACCCTGCCATTCATGCCCAGTTCCATGAAAATTTTCCAACAAATGCATCAAAAATATTCTCTTATAATTCTCTCAGATATACTGTTCAAGGGACTCGAGAAAGTCCTTCTTAATTACCTCAAATTATTGATGCTGATTAAGAAAAGAAAGAACAGGGGCTTGTACAGAGACAACAGAAACAAAAAGGACTTTATATTGTCATATATCTCTAAGAAGGTAGTACACAGGCAGAACACACTAAACTGTGGGTCAAATTTTCTGTGAAGGAGAAGGAATCTGAGGTGTGCCCATAGGGAGTGATCACTTAGAGGGTTCCACTCTATTCTAGAATGAGTTATGGCCTTGAAACATCACCTCTGATGTCTATGGAAACATTCCTGCTCTAAGCGTTCACTATGCTAAAGAATAGAGATAACTTTTCATGCTCAAATCTTCCAAGTTAGTTTGCATCTCTGAAGTCCTAGCTATGCTTAGAGGTGGGAAGTTAGAATATAGTTTACAGTTTAGTTTCAGAAACATTACCATCACATTCCTGTCAGCCTCACCCAGATGCTAATTTTATTCAAACAGTCATGAATGTTTTCTTTTATGAGAAGGAAACCTTTTATTCTCTTCAGATTCATTGGAAGAGAAACACAATATGATTCCCCATTGTTTCCTGTTGTTGCCTCAGAACCAGGTAAATTGTTTTCCCATTTTCTTCTCTTAAACATTTCTTACCAGATATCTGTCTACTCATTCAGTATCTGTCCATTTATCCAGTGCATCCATGCATTAATGCATTTTTAATTCATGGTCAATCATCAGTCATCATTCAACTTTCACTTCCTTTATGGATGTTGTGATTATACTTTATTGAAAAATTTCATAAAAGTGCCAACAGTTAAAATGACACATTTTCTGTGTGCAGGTATTTATTTTATTGTGATGATAAGAGTGCATTATAGAATATAATGTATTATCAATATTCATGGTATATGCAGCTGTGTCTATACCATGATTATGTGAGTATAAATTGATATAAACTCATCAAATGTAATTTGATGACATGTTTCAAAGTCTATAATGTATCTGCTTTTTGACCCAGTGAATCTGTTACAGTATCTCATTCGAGAGACATGTTTGTACATATAGACAGTGACATATGAATAAAATAGAAACATTGTTCAACTATAGATAACATAAATGTCTACAAGTAGAAACCTGCAAAAAAATAGCTATCTCTTTTAATACTATTTTAAAACTCAAAATTTTCCCCAAATTTGCCCTATTGATATTAGTTTGGTGGGTTATTTAAATTCGACAACAAATAATGACTTCTCCTATGTGATAGTTGACTCTCCTCTTTCCAAACAGGATACCTGTCTGCACAGTTCTTAAAATGACTTTATATATTCATTTAACAACTGTTATACTGTGAACTTTCCACGTGGGAGGCAATGTTTGAGGTGCCTGCATACAAAATTTCTTCCCTCAAGTATCTGATGTTGTAGAGAAGGGAGACAGAAGATTTACAATAAGTATAGTAAACAAATGATATGGAAGACACTAAGTAGTTTGGGAAAAAAATGAGCAAGGCAAACAGTGTTTGGACCACTGGAGATGAAGTGAATGCTACAGTTTTAAATGATTGGGCTAGATCATTGAGATAGATCCGAGGATCATTGGGATAGATTTCATTGAGGAGTTGACATTTGAGTATATTGAAGGGAGAAGAGGGAGTTAGCCAAGGGAGTGTGCAAGGTCAGTGCAGTTGGACTGAGAAATTAGAGAAGAATAATCGGAGATGAAGTTAGGCGAATAATGGAAAACTTTGTAGAACATTTGAATGATTGTGGCTTCTGAGTGAGATGGGGAATCCTTGGAGGTTTTGAGCAGAGCAATGACACAATCTGGTTTATGTGTGGAATGGGTGCTGCGTTGAAAAGAGACTGTAGGAGGAAATCCAGTTCGTAGACTATTCTCATGCAGATCACAGATGGTGGTGGCTTGATTGAGTGTTAGAGTGAAGGTGGTGACCAGCAGATGAAGCTGAGAGTGGAGTTGTCTTAATTTTCCCAACAGTAGATGATGGAATTTAAAATCAGAAGTTGAAGACAATTCCTCATCAATTAAGATGTTAAGGGCTGTGGGTGATCAGTTTGGGAAGGAGGATTAGGTGGTCCGTTAGGGAATCTTTCATTTGAGATGGCAGATATTTAACTGGAGACTTCAGCTAGGCAGCAAGGAATACAAATCTAGAGTTTAGAAGGGGTCAGGGCTGCAGTTTTAAATGTGGGGGCCATTGGCATGTGATGTGTATTTAAAGCCATGAGACCTGATGAGATCACTGAAGGAGTGAGCATAGATGTGCCAACCTTGTACAGTTGGGCAGGAGAGGTGGAACCAGCAAAGACTACGAGTTGCCTGTGCTCTCCAGCCACTTCTTACTAGCTGTCTGCTTTACACATGGTAGTGTGTACGTGGCAGTGCTCCTCCCTTAATGTGTCCCACTCTCTCCTTCCCCTGCTGTGTCCACAAGTCCCTTCTCTACGTCTGTGTTGCTATTACTGCCCCGCAGATAGGTTCACTCGTACCACTGGTCTAGAGGGTGGGAAGAGTGGGCAGGAGGCTCAAGTGGGAGTGGATATCTGTACACATATGGCTGATTCACACTGTTGCACAGCAGAATTTACAATAAGTATAGTAAACAAATGATATGGAAGACACTAAGTAGTTTGGGAAAAAAATGAGCAAGGCAAACAGTGTTTGGACCACTGGAGATGAAGTGAATGCTACAGTTTTAAATGATTGGGCTAGATCATTGAGATAGATCCGAGGATCATTGGGATAGATTTCATTGAGGAGTTGACATTTGAGTATATTGAAGGGAGAAGAGGGAGTTAGCCAAGGGAGTGTGCAAGGTCAGTGCAGTTGGACTGAGAAATTAGAGAAGAATAATCGGAGATGAAGTTAGGCGAATAATGGAAAACTTTGTAGAACATTTGAATGATTGTGGCTTCTGAGTGAGATGGGGAATCCTTGGAGGTTTTGAGCAGAGCAATGACACAATCTGGTTTATGTGTGGAATGGGTGCTGCGTTGAAAAGAGACTGTAGGAGGAAATCCAGTTCGTAGACTATTCTCATGCAGATCACAGATGGTGGTGGCTTGATTGAGTGTTAGAGTGAAGGTGGTGACCAGCAGATGAAGCTGAGAGTGGAGTTGTCTTAATTTTCCCAACAGTAGATGATGGAATTTAAAATCAGAAGTTGAAGACAATTCCTCATCAATTAAGATGTTAAGGGCTGTGGGTGATCAGTTTGGGAAGGAGGATTAGGTGGTCCGTTAGGGAATCTTTCATTTGAGATGGCAGATATTTAACTGGAGACTTCAGCTAGGCAGCAAGGAATACAAATCTAGAGTTTAGAAGGGGTCAGGGCTGCAGTTTTAAATGTGGGGGCCATTGGCATGTGATGTGTATTTAAAGCCATGAGACCTGATGAGATCACTGAAGGAGTGAGCATAGATGTGCCAACCTTGTACAGTTGGGCAGGAGAGGTGGAACCAGCAAAGACTACGAGTTGCCTGTGCTCTCCAGCCACTTCTTACTAGCTGTCTGCTTTACACATGGTAGTGTGTACGTGGCAGTGCTCCTCCCTTAATGTGTCCCACTCTCTCCTTCCCCTGCTGTGTCCACAAGTCCCTTCTCTACGTCTGTGTTGCTATTACTGCCCCGCAGATAGGTTCACTCGTACCACTGGTCTAGAGGGTGGGAAGAGTGGGCAGGAGGCTCAAGTGGGAGTGGATATCTGTACACATATGGCTGATTCACACTGTTGCACAGCAGAAACTAACACAACATTGTAAAGCAATTATACGGCAGTTAAAGAAAGAGTATGAGAAGCCATTAGTGAAGTAGGAGGGAAACAAAGAGAGTGTGTTCTGGAAACCTAATGAAGAAAAGAGTTTCAAGGAGGAGGGAGAGATCAACTCTGCCACATGCTATTGAGAAGTCAGATAAACTAAGGTCTAAAGGTGTGTCATGGAGGTCATTGACCTAGGGGTCATTGTAGTAGTATAAACACTGCAGTCTTAACAATGACTATGAGATGAGTTTTGTTTTAGAGTTGAAATCAAGGAAATCATGGTTAAGACATATTAAAGGGAGTGTATTAGCAGGATAGCTTTAAGGAACATTGTAGTCATTTTGAGCCAGCGGATGTTTGGAAGCATTTAAATAATAGTATGAAGCAGAATTCTACAGATTGGATTATGTCACAGTTCTTTTTATTGTTGCCAATTCTTTACATAAAAAGAAACAATTTGCATCAACAACAAGGACCTGCTGTATAGCACAAGGAACTATATTCAATATCTTATAATAATCTATAATAGAAAAGAATCTGAACAAGAATATATATATATATATATATATTTATATGTATAACAATCATCTTGCTATACATTGCAAATCAACTATACTTCAAGAAAAAAAGTTCATGATAGAAATTTCTGATATCACATTGCTTCTGTGCATGTTTATTCTATTCCCTACCCTTATTTTTTTGCATATACTTTGGTATTTCTTATTGCAGATATTAGCAAATACAAGTATATACTTATCTTCCCTAAATCCCTTACTCAGATGGTAGCATAATATAAACACTTTTTCATACTTTCTTCCTATATTAAACAATATAACTTAAAAGTCTTTCCGCATCAGTATAAAGAGAGCTGTCTCATTATTTATGGTTGGATGGTGTTTCATCATCATTTAAACAGTTTTATTTTGATAGACACTTGTACTTTTTCCTAACTTTCAAAATTAGAGTTGCTATGCTATGGTATAGGTTAAAATGCTATGACTTTGTTTCACATGTGTTCAAGTATATCTATAGGATAAATTCCCTGACCTGATTGCCTGCTCAAACTTTTTGTAAGTTTTCTGTACATTGTCAAATTTCCCTCCCTAGAGATTGTACAGTGCTTCATTCTCACTGGCCAAGATATGTGAATAGGTCAGTTCCTGTTACTCTAAAACCATATCAACAGAATGTGTTGTCAAATTTTTGGATTTTTACCAATATAGTCGATGAAAAATGGTATCTCTTATGGTTGAGGCTCAGCACATTGGTATACATTTAAGAGTTATTTGTGTGTGTGTTTTTTTCCCCACGAGGTTTCTGATCCTATCTTTACCCATTTTTCTATTGGATTGTTTGTTGTACCTTTCTTCTAGATTTTTAAGAGCTTTTTATTTGTTAGGAAGATAAGCTCTTGACAGTGATATGAACTTTAAATATATCTTGCAAATATGTTTTCTCTTATTTATATTCCACCTTGGATTTATTTATTTATTTTTACCATGTAGAAGCTTTTTCTTTTAAATGCCGCTATGCATTTGAATTTATACTTTATTTATAGGGTATAGATTTTAAGTCAGTGAAAATGTCCATTCCAAGATCTTAAAGGGGTTTGTTATGTTTTCTTCAACTGTATTTTTGATCCATTGGAGTCTGACTTGATCTGTGAATGGCCAGATAGCTACCCAGAGGCTTCAGCTCCACTTATTAAAGTCCATGCTTACTCCCATTGATTGGAGATCCAACCTTTATTAGACATCAAAATCCCATGTGTTTGGAGCTACCCGTAGCTTTTCTAGTGTGTTCTGTTCATCTGTCCACATGATCTTCTGCTATTTCATGGCTTTAATTATTGTGGCTCTGAATTATGCTTGAAATGATAGACTTCTCATTCTTCTCTTATGGCTGTATACCATGATTTGAATACCTGTGGAATTACTTAGTGTACTTGTAATTATGACATTAAGCGAAATAAGCTTTCAGAATTATTTTTAGTTTCTAGTTATTAAACTCCATTTAATCATACTTTCATTCTATTAATATTCCTTTAACACTGACTATGTACATAGCACTTTCTACATATTTGGAAACATCTGTGCATGACTCCATTGCTCAGCTGTGTCCGACTCTTTGTGACCCTATGGACTGTGGCCTGCCAGGCCCCTAGGTCCACAGGTTTTCCCAGACAAGGATACTGGAGTGGGTTGTCATTTCCTCCTCCAGAGGATCTTCCTGACTCAGAGATCTGAGTCTCCTGCATTGGCGGGCAGATTCTTTTACCTGAGTAAACGTGAGTGAGGGCAATGAGCTTCTGAGGGAACAAACAAAATCTTTTCTCAGGTAGATTCTTTTACCTGAGGGAATGTGAGTGAGGGCAGCACACTTCTGCTCTCTTTGTTGGTTTGTAACTGTGTAAAGTAGTCCTGTGTCTTTTAAGGAAAAGTTCTTTTTGATTATTTTCACATCATCTGAGATTGAATTAAAGCAGAATGTCAACTTTGCCATCTCAATATTTTATGAGGGAAGAAATCTTCAAAATCTTGTGCAACAACATCTATAATAAATCATCTTTGATCCAGAATAGTAAAGAATATAAAGAGGATGAAGAAAAGAAAGTGCTAGAGAAAAGTAAGATGCCTGGTTCTTCTAGTTTTAATTTAAAACTTATTCAAAAAAGGGTTTGTTATGTTTTCTTCAACTGTATTTTTGATCCATTGGAGTCTGACTTGATCTGTGAATGGCCAGATAGCTACCCAGAGGCTTCAGCTCCACTTATTAAAGTCCATGCTTACTCCCATTGATTGGAGATCCAACCTTTATTAGACATCAAAATCCCATGTGTTTGGAGCTACCCGTAGCTTTTCTAGTGTGTTCTGTTCATCTGTCCACATGATCTTCTGCTATTTCATGGCTTTAATTATTGTGGCTCTGAATTATGCTTGAAATGATAGACTTCTCATTCTTCTCTTATGGCTGTATACCATGATTTGAATACCTGTGGAATTACTTAGTGTACTTGTAATTATGACATTAAGCGAAATAAGCTTTCAGAATTATTTTTAGTTTCTAGTTATTAAACTCCATTTAATCATACTTTCATTCTATTAATATTCCTTTAACACTGACTATGTACATAGCACTTTCTACATATTTGGAAACATCTGTGCATGACTCCATTGCTCAGCTGTGTCCGACTCTTTGTGACCCTATGGACTGTGGCCTGCCAGGCCCCTAGGTCCACAGGTTTTCCCAGACAAGGATACTGGAGTGGGTTGTCATTTCCTCCTCCAGAGGATCTTCCTGACTCAGAGATCTGAGTCTCCTGCATTGGCGGGCAGATTCTTTTACCTGAGTAAACGTGAGTGAGGGCAATGAGCTTCTGAGGGAACAAACAAAATCTTTTCTCAGGTAGATTCTTTTACCTGAGGGAATGTGAGTGAGGGCAGCACACTTCTGCTCTCTTTGTTGGTTTGTAACTGTGTAAAGTAGTCCTGTGTCTTTTAAGGAAAAGTTCTTTTTGATTATTTTCACATCATCTGAGATTGAATTAAAGCAGAATGTCAACTTTGCCATCTCAATATTTTATGAGGGAAGAAATCTTCAAAATCTTGTGCAACAACATCTATAATAAATCATCTTTGATCCAGAATAGTAAAGAATATAAAGAGGATGAAGAAAAGAAAGTGCTAGAGAAAAGTAAGATGCCTGGTTCTTCCACTTATCGTTGTTGAAATAAAGTATCTATTTGGTATCATAAATTCCCAGTACTGTGACCACAGGAATATTTCAGCAGTCCGAAAGGCTAAGAAATGATTATTTGTGCACAGTATCAAGTGTTTAACTTTTGATTCCTAAACTGTTAATAATAAAATTGTACTAGTGATTCTTTTGATTGAATTCAAGATTTATTCTCAAATCTGAGAGCTGTGATGGAATATCTGGCATCAGCCTTGGCTTTGGCTGAATATTGCTGTTGGTACTTGAGCACTTAGTATGACATAAAGATATTTTGAGGTCTTTTACCATTAATTATTTTTTTTTTCAAAGACAGAAGTCAAAAGATGGGAATAACAAAGGTATAATGCTTGCATATCAGTGGCATGTCAGGCTCATGATAAACTTTTTGTTAGTTGGAAATGTTCTTAGCCCCAGATAAGCTGTCCCCCAGGCAAAACACATGGAGGTAAGTTAGCAGGACTTGTCCCTTGTGCCATATAGGGTATATCCCTTAGTCCTTTAGCAAGAACGTCAAACCTAGGATAAAGTGTTTTAGGCTTTGGACCAAGTTGAAAAAAACCCAAATTATTTAAGGATGTGGTTAAAAAAGCACATTTAAATAGTATATAACAAACATTTAAAACTTTTGTGCAAAATAATTTTTATAGGTCTTTATGGTGTTGCTTTTACATGGAACCTTCATTTCACCTGCCTTACCTTTCAGATCTCAAAAATTGCCTCTTTAAGAGCACTTGATTACTTTTCTCTCCCAGGAACTAGCTCCTAGGGAGTTAAGAACACATCCATAGTTATCCGTTGTATTGATTATTTTCACATCATCTGAGATTGAATTAAAGCAGAATGTCAACTTTGCCATCTCAATATTTTATGAGGGAAGAAATCTTCAAAATCTTGTGCAACAACATCTATAATAAATCATCTTTGATCCAGAATAGTAAAGAATATAAAGAGGATGAAGAAAAGAAAGTGCTAGAGAAAAGTAAGATGCCTGGTTCTTCCACTTATCGTTGTTGAAATAAAGTATCTATTTGGTATCATAAATTCCCAGTACTGTGACCACAGGAATATTTCAGCAGTCCGAAAGGCTAAGAAATGATTATTTGTGCACAGTATCAAGTGTTTAACTTTTGATTCCTAAACTGTTAATAATAAAATTGTACTAGTGATTCTTTTGATTGAATTCAAGATTTATTCTCAAATCTGAGAGCTGTGATGGAATATCTGGCATCAGCCTTGGCTTTGGCTGAATATTGCTGTTGGTACTTGAGCACTTAGTATGACATAAAGATATTTTGAGGTCTTTTACCATTAATTATTTTTTTTTTCAAAGACAGAAGTCAAAAGATGGGAATAACAAAGGTATAATGCTTGCATATCAGTGGCATGTCAGGCTCATGATAAACTTTTTGTTAGTTGGAAATGTTCTTAGCCCCAGATAAGCTGTCCCCCAGGCAAAACACATGGAGGTAAGTTAGCAGGACTTGTCCCTTGTGCCATATAGGGTATATCCCTTAGTCCTTTAGCAAGAACGTCAAACCTAGGATAAAGTGTTTTAGGCTTTGGACCAAGTTGAAAAAACCAACTTATTTAAGGATGTGGTTAAAAAAAAAGCACATTTAAATAGTATATAACAAACATTTAAAACTTTTGTGCAAAATAATTTTTATAGGTCTTTATGGTGTTGCTTTTACATGGAACCTTCATTTCACCTGCCTTACCTTTCAGATCTCAAAAATTGCCTCTTTAAGAGCACTTGATTACTTTTCTCTCCCAGGAACTAGCTCCTAGGGAGTTAAGAACACATCCATAGTTATCCGTTGTATGGTGATTAGTATCATCAGTCAGTTCAGTCACTCAGTTGTGTCTAACTTTTTGCGACCCTATGGACTGTGGCATGGCAGGCTTCCCTGTCCTGCACTATCTCCCAGAGCTTGCTCAAACTCAAGTCGTTTGACAGTCATGCCATCCAACCGTCTTGTCCTTTGTCGCCCCGTTCTGCTTTTGCCTTCTATTTTTTCCCCAGCATCAGGGTTTTTACCAATGAGTTGTCTGCGTCAGGTGGCCAAAGTATTGTACTTGGGAACTGTTGAAAGGACAGAGATGAAAAAACGTTTTGTCTGTGACCAGGCACTGTTATATCATAGTGCTTGGCTTAATGCAGTGGTTCTCAGATTTGGCATCTGTTAGATTCACCTGGAGGGGTTGTGACACCACAGACTGGTGGGTTTGGCCATCAGATTGTTCACTGAGTAAGTCTGGGATGGCGTCCAGGAATTTACATTTCTGACAAGTTCCCATATGATGCTATTTATTAGCATCATTTAATTTTAGCAACAATTTTATTTCATTTAAAAGCAGCATTCAACTATAATATTGATTTGAAGAATAAAGAGGGCCCCACTAATGTTTCTGTTCTTTTCATTAACTACTTCTCCCCTTGGTCCTCACCTTCCTCTCCTTCCCAAGGCAGCCTGGAAAGCAAGAGCAAGGTTTGCTGGGTGGGACCTTCCTTCACAAGGAAAGATACTCCAAATGGTCCTCTTGCCATGTGGAACTGAAGAAACTCAGGATAAGCCTAGGCAAAAATGTGATCCATTGACTACAGAGTCAAAATATATTATAGCTTAGGACACAAGACGCCGGAGGCACATATGTTGAAATAAATCTGAAAGCAAAGGTTAAAGATGTTGATAACAGTATTCACATTTAGGTTTCTTCTCAATTCTCTTTCTTGCTTTAAAGGTTTTCTTACTCTCTGCCCAAATATTTGTTGACTTGGGAACAGATGAAAGGACAGAGATGAAAAAGCCTTTTGTCTGTGACCTTCTTCTTTGGCTTATGTTTATTAAAATGATAAAACTGGATGAGGTAATTTCTATTCTGCTACTTTCTTTTCTTTTTCATCCTACATTCTACTTTTAGATGGCTCTTTCTCTTACCTTACTTCCTCAGATGCTTCTTCCATTGTTAGTACTATGTGTAATTCAAAAGTCTTTTCAGATGTAAACTTCTCTCCTGCATTTAATATTTGGCTCTTAATTTTTAATGTCTTTTTCTATTCCCCCTAACCTACTACTTGTATATTTCTTTTCCTTGGATTTGATCTTGTTGGCAGCTGGCATTGTCTCCTTTATTTCATCCTGCTCATGTAACTATTGTCAAAGCACTCACCTCTTTTTTACCCCAAGGAGAAACTAGTGGATACAAAATATGCTACACCTTTTCTTTCTTTCAAAGGACAGGTAGCTATTTTGCGTGAAATATCTCTTGTAAATTTCTTTATATTTCTCTTTAATAATTAATCTAGTCTTCGTTATTTAAAAAGCAGTGTCATCTTCTAAAGATTTGTTTTATGTTGAAGTCCTGTGAATTCTTACCCATAGGAAAGGAAAATATCATAAGAAATGGAGAAAGATCAAAAGTGAGGCAGAGAACACCATTTCACTTACTAAATTTCTCCTCTTTGTCTTTATTTAGGACAATTGTAAGATTTCAAATTTTATACAAATGCCTTAATTATATATTGATATGATTCCTGGCCCTAGGTGTTTAAGCAGGTAATAATATTAAAACTATATTTCCTGAAATCTAAAAACTATGTTTTTAAAATTGCAATGGAGTTGTCTCTAGGAGACATGAACTTGATGTGTTCTCTGAAAATTTTGGTCATTGAAGTTTTCTATTCTAGTTTTAATGACAGCTTCTGTTTGTGGCACGACTAGATATTTGGTTGACTCTGTACCTTCCTAGGATCCGACCAAACCATCTTCTCCTTAATTTTGTCAAGACTTTTCTAGCAGACACGAAAGAGTAATATTAATGACTTGTAAGGTTTTGACCTTGTTGATATAGTGTGTGGACCAGAATAACAACAACAAAAGAAATTTTTATTTAGAGTAGTTGTTGTCAACTCTCCCTGTGCCTCTGAACCATGTGGAAAGTTAAATAAAAACTACAGATGCTAGGAGCGAGGATCAAGATGGTGGAATAGGAGGACACTGAGCTCACCTCCCCCTACACACACATCAAAAACTAATATGCCAGAGCTTAACTCTCAGAAATTTAATTTTGGTTAGCTTTGGAGGAGATGGCAAGGAGTATTTTAGAAAACTTCTGAATTGATTCTAACATACTGTTTGAATTGTGAACCATTGATTTATCATCAGATTGATAAACTCTGGAGGTGCATACAGGTGTGAAAACATGTGAAACTAGGCAAACTACAACTTCTCAACATTCCTTTTTTTTTTTTTTTTTTTTTTTGCTGTGGGGTATATCTCTTGGAGTCCTAGGGCTTCCCAGGTGGCGCTAGTGGTAAAGAACCCACGCAGGAGGTGTAAGAGACACAGGTTCGACTCCTGGATCAAGAAAATCCCTTGGAGGAGGGCATGGCAACCCACTCCAGTATTCTTGCCTGGAGAACATAGTCAGAGGAGCCTGGTGGGCTATGGTCCGTAGGGTCACGAAGAACTGGCCATGACTGAAGGTGACTTAGCACCCTTGGAGTCTTAGAAGATGACTTAAGTTCTGACCCCACAATGGTTAATATTGCACTTGCCTTTTCATTCACGTGGCTATTATCTGCCATTCCTTTGAAGATAAATATAAATGTCCAAATTTTTGATGAAAATCAGGTCGAGGGATTAAAGAGTGGGGAAGGCAGAGGGCATCCTTCACAATGTGGGACAATAAATGAGAGAGCATGTGCTTTTGTTTCTGAATCTGAAGTGTGTTGCTAATCTAGTGATATCCATCATGTCAAGCTCGTCTACAAACTTACTGTTTTCTCTCTATAGAGATGTGACATTAAGTAGCCCAGATCCTGTGTTATTTATCTGTTTATAGGTTAATTGTTCAGAATATTGATCTCCTGGGCTCATTTTCCCATTCTTTCTCAAACACCCTTTCAAATCAACAGACATAAACCAGGACAGATTCTTCTTCACAGGGGACTCTTAAATGATGCAGATTCTTTACTTGGTGCCTTAAAAAAAAAAATCTCTCTTGCAAGAAAGAATAATCCAGTATAAATACTGCTACCACTCCAGAAGTTACTGCAAGGTTGTAGGCTCTAATTTGTAGAGAGAGGCAGTGAACTAATTGGACTTCCTGAGTGGCACAGTGGTAAAGAATCTGCCTGCCAATACAGGAGACTTAGGAAATGTGGGTTTGATCCCTGGGTCAGGAAGATCCCCTAGGGCAGGCAATGGCAACCTGCTCCACTATTCTAGCCTGGAAACTTCCATGGACAGAAGAGCCTGGTGGGCTACAGTCCACGGAGTCACAAAGAGTCAGATGTGACTGAGCACAAGAAACAAATTGGAAGACAGTGATTTTTTGACCACTTGCTCCATGGATGGAGAGGAGCCTGCCAGGCTACAGTCCATAATGTTGCAGAGAGTTGGACACAGCTGAGCACATTCCTTTTGATTAATTCATCACTAGATATAGAGAGGGCACAGGTAGAATGGTAAAAGATGAGCATGGGCCTTTAAGTTATCAAAAAATTCTACAAAATTTTCAAAGGAACACCTCAAAGATGTATTATTCAACTATGTGAGAACTTCTGTGGGACCTTAAATCTTCTTTTAATAATGCATTAAAAAATAAAAGCTTAATTCTGAACAGTTGTGATACAGTGGTGATTGTCATTTGACCTTCTTTTTTTTTTTTTACTTCCCATACTTGTAATTATGCTGTAGCTTCTGCCTTAATTTTATAATGCATTTGTTTTCTTTATTTAGCAAAAAATATATTCAAAGCCTCCTACATGGCCAGTGGGTGGGTAGGCCAAGAGGAGCTGGGTTAGTGGCCTGCAGGGATTGTAATTCCCTTGATGGGATTGTGTGTAAATAGAGGTGGGAGCCTCAGGCTGGAGGGCACTGCAGGGCGGCAGCACCTGAAGTAGAACCCTGATGTTGGCCTCTGGGCCCAAGAAATCTCCCAGAATCTGAGGTGACCTCTGAGAATGAGGGTAGAGAAGCTGTGATAATTGAAGAACTAGAGGCTGAATATGGAGAGGAGGAAGATTCCACAACTGAGGCCTCAGTAGCGACAGGGGATGAAAAGCAGGAGGCAGAGATGTCAGTGCAGAAAGGAATTCGAGGAGGAGCAAAGATAGCTAACCTTGGGCGGAGAGCTGGCACGAACACTGGAAGTGAAATGGAATGAGGGGAGATGGGCCAGAGTCCCGGGTGAATTCAGCCAGGCAACAGCAGATTGCTTTAGTTGTCTGAATTTTGCTATTGATTTAATGCTATTTTTTATATCTTCTTTGCTTTTGGTGTTATTTAGTATTATGATTAAGAAACAGATTTTATTCTTGCAAGATCTGATGAGCGCTTGATATTGGACAAAGACAGTTCTACAGCTGGACAGGTTGCTTCTTCTTTTTAAAAATATTTATTAAGTTTTGGTTGTGTTGAATCTTCGTTACTGCGCGGGCTTTTCTGTAGGTCTAGTTGCCATGCTTGAGAGTCTCATTGAGATGGCTTCCCTTGCTGTGGATCATGTGCTCTAGGCTCGTGGGCTTCAGTAGTAGTTGCGAGGGATCTTCCTAGACCAGGGATTGAACCCATGTCTATTGCACTGGCACGTGGATTCATTACCACTGAGCCTCTAGGGAAGTCCAAGTGTGCTTCTTCTTTTCTTTTTTTTTAAATTTTTTAACATTTATTTTTTATTTATTTATTTTCATCCATCTTTATTCTTTGGACTGTGTGGCCCTCCCATTGCACTGGCCTCTCTCATTGCAGAGCACCTGCTCTGGCCACATGCGCTCCAGAGCACTGCCTTGTAATTGGACACACTGGTCCATCCGCTCCATGACACGTGGGATCTTCCCGGGCCAGGGATTGAACCAGTGCCCCTTGCATTGCAAGGTGGAGTCTTTACCCACTAGACCACCGGGGAAGCCCGATAAATATTTTTGTTTTTTGAAATGAGGAGAGCTATATATAGTGATGGCCCTTCCAAATGGAGCTAGAGGTAAAGAACCCACCTACCAATACAGGAGACATTGATGTGGGTTCAGTCTCTGCGTGGGAAAGATACCCTCGAGGAGGAAATGGTAACCCACTCCAATATTCTTGCCTAGAGAATTCCATGGACAGAGGAGCCTGGTGGGCTACAGTCCATAGCATCGCAAAGAGTTGGACATGACTGAAGTGACTCAGCATGCATATATAGTGTTATTTTTTTCTTATTAGGAAAATGGATCATATTCTTCTTTTTATAAGTGATTACTTAATTCAAATGAGATTGAGAGGGTCTATTAGATGTCTACTACGAGAGGAGGGGAGGGTAGTTGGAGAAGGAGATAGCAGGGGATGTTAGCAGGAGAGTAGAGATGGTTATGCAGGAAAAGTATGTTTCCATATTGTGCCCACCTGGGTTTTCCTGTCTGACTTTCTGAAATGCAGGCCTAATTCTCATGTTTATAAAACTTTACCTTTGATTGAAGAATGGCTGAATAAGGGGTAACATATTAATATAAGACCAGAAATCACTCAGAAGAGTTGAAGCCCAAGTGTGATTTAAATCTGAAACATGGCCAGGCATAGAAACTGGCGGGCTTTTCTGTAGGTCTAGCATCTGAGGCCATTGAGATGGCTTCCCTTGCTGTGGATCATGTGCTCTAGGCTCGTGGGCTTCAGTAGTAGTTGCGAGGGATCTTCCTAGACCAGGGATTGAACCCATGTCTATTGCACTGGCACGTGGATTCATTACCACTGAGCCTCTAGGGAAGTCCAAGTGTGCTTCTTCTTTTTTTTTAAAATTTTTTAACATTTATTTTTTATTTATTTATTTTCATCCATCTTTATTCTTTGGACTGTGTGGCCCTCCCATTGCACTGGCCTCTCTCATTGCAGAGCACCTGCTCTGGCCACATGCGCTCCAGAGCACTGCCTTGTAATTGGACACACTGGTCCATCCGCTCCATGACACGTGGGATCTTCCCGGGCCAGGGATTGAACCAGTGCCCCTTGCATTGCAAGGTGGAGTCTTTACCCACTAGACCACCGGGGAAGCCCGATAAATATTTTTGTTTTTTGAAATGAGGAGAGCTATATATAGTGATGGCCCTTCCAAATGGAGCTAGAGGTAAAGAACCCACCTACCAATACAGGAGACATTGATGTGGGTTCAGTCTCTGCGTGGGAAAGATACCCTCGAGGAGGAAATGGTAACCCACTCCAATATTCTTGCCTAGAGAATTCCATGGACAGAGGAGCCTGGTGGGCTACAGTCCATAGCATCGCAAAGAGTTGGACATGACTGAAGTGACTCAGCATGCATATATAGTGTTATTTTTTTCTTATTAGGAAAATGGATCATATTCTTCTTTTTATAAGTGATTACTTAATTCAAATGAGATTGAGAGGGTCTATTAGATGTCTACTACGAGAGGAGGGGAGGGTAGTTGGAGAAGGAGATAGCAGGGGATGTTAGCAGGAGAGTAGAGATGGTTATGCAGGAAAAGTATGTTTCCATATTGTGCCCACCTGGGTTTTCCTGTCTGACTTTCTGAAATGCAGGCCTAATTCTCATGTTTATAAAACTTTACCTTTGATTGAAGAATGGCTGAATAAGGGGTAACATATTAATATAAGACCAGAAATCACTCAGAAGAGTTGAAGCCCAAGTGTGATTTAAATCTGAAACATGGCCAGGTGTCATAGAAAGTGGAAAAACTGAATCAGTTATATGATTTCTCCAGGTGAAAAGGCCACAAAAATCACAGAGTTTAAACCTGGAAGGAAACTTCTCAGAAGTGCTTTCTAGTGTATACTTTGAATATTCTTTTGGAATTAAACAGTATCCCCAGGGAAAATAAGAATCTTAGATTATTTTCTTTAAAATCATTTATTTTAGTTATTAAAAGTCTATCTCTTTTGTAAATGTAAGAAATACAAAATCTCATTTTTTTTCCTTTCTCGTTTTTTAAATCAAATTCTTCCTAGGACTAGTCAGTCCTCTAGGTATGTTTCGTTTACAAATTGATTAAAAACTGAGTGACCTTCAGTTACGTTATTGGCTTCTAGTCTTTCTCTAGAACATACCCAAGTCTTTATGTGGTTCTCTCCATCTGTCTCTTCTTCACCTTGGAGACCATGCCTATTGGGAGAGAAACTCTAGAATGTGTATTACTCATTCCCACAGTCTTTTGTTATTGACCCTCATTACTGCAAACAGATTGCAAGTAAATCATCTTTACTATTCTCCTGAAGCATATTCATTTTGTGTGTCAGTTGGTGAATATCATAACGGAATAAAAATGACATTGTTAATTAAATGTAATTCATAGTTTGGTCATTTTTTCCCTCAAAAGTTAGAAGGAATGAAGACACGTTTTTATATTTTAGTTGACCTGTTACAGTCTGGCTAATCATATGGCAACAAACAAAAAAACCTACCAAAAACATTTAAGTTTGGAGACCACTAGTTCTTACCTTCCTATTATTGAATTGTCTCATGAGGTTAAGTCAGCAGTGCTACATGCAACGTAAGTGTTAATGTCCAAAAGGACAGGCCTCATGGAGTCCAGTTGTTGATTTTGAGTACTGTTTAAATTAGGGAAGAAGTGAGCCCAAGAGGACCTCCATGTTTTGAGTCAAATCCAGCAATACGTAAAAGAAATTTGAACTCAGTGTGCACTTAGTAAATGATAGCTATGTAGGAAAGGGGGTGTTGCTTTTTCTACTCATTCAAGAAAGATTATTTATTGTTTCCACTGAGTAAAGAATGAGGGGATGTGGTTAGGTTAAATGACAGAGTTACCTTCTGGCTAGGATTTCTTTTGTGGTTTTGAGCTCCCTTTTCCACTAGGGAAGTGGTTTTCAGCATGTAGAGCCACCAGCACTTTCTTTAGGTGACCTAAGCTCTGTTTTATCTGTAATATGATGATGTTTGTAGTCTGGATTCTACTATAGTTACATGAGTTTCCCAGGTGGCTCAGTGGTAAAGAATCTGCCTGCCAATTAGGAGACGTGAGTTGGATCCCTGGGTTAAGAAGATGCACTGGAAGAGGAAATGGCAACCCACTCCAGTATTCTTGCCTTGGAAAGGCCATGGACCGAGGAGCCTGGTGGACTACTGTCCATGGGGTCTCAAAGAGTCAGGCACGACTGAGCAACTGAGCACAGTACAATGTGGATAACTAATTTACTTGCAATTTAAAAATTTTAGAACCATGGTAAAATTGGGGGAACCAGCAAGTGAGAACAGATGGGGTAGATGACCTGTGAGGTCCTTGATATCTTTGATGAGAATGAGGCCATGGTTCAACATATGAATGAAAATGTTTTCTTAAAAGACTTCAATTTCTGCCTCAAAGTGAAGTTGTTAAGATTTTTAAAAGGCTGATTTATGTGAAAAAAAGTCAGTAAACAATAAAACTATGCATAATATACTAAAAGAATCAGAATTATATTGGAAAAAATGTTTTTTTTCTTTTTGAGGTCTTTAAGTTGACCTGTTACAGTCTGGCTAATCATATGGCAACAAACAAAAAAACCTACCAAAAACATTTAAGTTTGGAGACCACTAGTTCTTACCTTCCTATTATTGAATTGTCTCATGAGGTTAAGTCAGCAGTGCTACATGCAACGTAAGTGTTAATGTCCAAAAGGACAGGCCTCATGGAGTCCAGTTGTTGATTTTGAGTACTGTTTAAATTAGGGAAGAAGTGAGCCCAAGAGGACCTCCATGTTTTGAGTCAAATCCAGCAATACGTAAAAGAAATTTGAACTCAGTGTGCACTTAGTAAATGATAGCTATGTAGGAAAGGGGGTGTTGCTTTTTCTACTCATTCAAGAAAGATTATTTATTGTTTCCACTGAGTAAAGAATGAGGGGATGTGGTTAGGTTAAATGACAGAGTTACCTTCTGGCTAGGATTTCTTTTGTGGTTTTGAGCTCCCTTTTCCACTAGGGAAGTGGTTTTCAGCATGTAGAGCCACCAGCACTTTCTTTAGGTGACCTAAGCTCTGTTTTATCTGTAATATGATGATGTTTGTAGTCTGGATTCTACTATAGTTACATGAGTTTCCCAGGTGGCTCAGTGGTAAAGAATCTGCCTGCCAATTAGGAGACGTGAGTTGGATCCCTGGGTTAAGAAGATGCACTGGAAGAGGAAATGGCAACCCACTCCAGTATTCTTGCCTTGGAAAGGCCATGGACCGAGGAGCCTGGTGGACTACTGTCCATGGGGTCTCAAAGAGTCAGGCACGACTGAGCAACTGAGCACAGTACAATGTGGATAACTAATTTACTTGCAATTTAAAAATTTTAGAACCATGGTAAAATTGGGGGAACCAGCAAGTGAGAACAGATGGGGTAGATGACCTGTGAGGTCCTTGATATCTTTGATGAGAATGAGGCCATGGTTCAACATATGAATGAAAATGTTTTCTTAAAAGACTTCAATTTCTGCCTCAAAGTGAAGTTGTTAAGATTTTTAAAAGGCTGATTTATGTGAAAAAAAGTCAGTAAACAATAAAACTATGCATAATATACTAAAAGAATCAGAATCCTTTATGTCATGTATCACATGGGAACCCAGCTATCACTGGAAAGTTGTTTCCTCAAATACTAGGTGTCCCTTTATTGTTAGAAAAGACTGATGGATGGGTACCCAAGGAGAGCCCATGTCCGCTTTGGCTATTATCACATGGTTTGGGAAAAAAAAAAAAACAAAACTAACCAATGCAGTTGTCTCACTTGTTTATTTGAATAAAGAAACATAAAGTGAACTTGCCAGTTAGTGGTTATACCTGAGGTCAAAGGGTGAGGATCCTGAGAGTTGCAGCAAACTTATGAATCCCAGTACAAACCATGGGGCTTCTGTTTAGTGAAGAGCTTACGAATGGAGCCTTCATCCACCAAGAAACTGGAATCCTCTGAGGGAGAGATTACAGGTCTTCTCTGCTTTTAGGATCTGGAAACCTCTTAAAAATACACCATTCGTCCTGAAAGTCAAGATACTTACTGTATTTTTAAAATACATTTCACTTTACTTGCAATTTTACTTATTCTTTAAGCAGCCAAACTAGTCGTACTGTAGTAATCTGTTTTACTTAAACACAGGTAATTTTTGCAGGGGTGCATTCAAGAAGCGATGTCTTTCAAATTCTTTATTTCATTGGTTCATTTTACTTCTTTAGCAAGTACATGTTTTTCCTGATATGCAACATTTATTATTAGTGTGAATGATTTTAGAGGATGATCGTGGCATAAAATTTTGGAAAACTGAATGTAAAATACTGTAGAATAAACCAATTTTCTAAGATCAGTGTTTGTATTTAGTAATTCCAGTAGGGGCTTCCCAGGTGGCTCAGTGGTAAAGGACCTGTCTGCCAACGTAGGAGATGTGGGTTCAGTCCCTGGGTTGAGATGATCCCCTGGAGAAAAGGAAAGGCAACCCACTCCAGTATTCTTGCCTGAGAAGTCCTGTGGACAGAGGAGCCTGGTGGGCTTCAGTCCATGGGCCTGCAAGAGTTGGATACAACTTAGTGACTAAACAACAACAACAATTCCAAAATATGCTGTATGCTGTGTTCTGAGTTACAAGCTATGTTCACTGGTTAGTGCGGTTGGTGATGAACAATTTAATGAGAAGGGGAAAATGCCAACTTTGTAAATGTGCAAAAGTAACTAGACATCTGATGCAACTTTTTAAGTTTCTTTGTGTATAGATACTGCCCCACTGGCCTATAAAATAAATCATTTTATTTTATTGAATAATGGCTTCCCATTGGAGACTTAGATGTTTACTTTAAGATTTTTCTCTTAGTCTTGATGAGATTACATTTTCTCCCAGATTTGGCTTTGGCAGCTGGCTGGGGAAGAGGCGCAGGCGGACACCTGGCTCTGGGTCTTCCCTCCCCACCAATCCAGTTTCTCTGGGGTTGTGGACAAGAAGGAAGCATATGGAAGGCATACATCTTTTGTCATGACTGCCCATGTTTCAGATCGGAGATGGATCAGTGTCTTCCCTTAGGCCTAATCAGATTATAGTTGATATTCATAGTATCTACTGGCATAAATGTTTCCATCCAGATGGTGTGCTTGGTTTGCTTTGAGTGGCATTTACCTTCCCCCCACCGAGCCCCTTGAGAAGTGGATGTGTTTCGCCTTTTCTTTCCCGGCAGGACCTGCCTCAACCCCTTCTTTGGATTGGACATTCCATCTGTTGGTCCAGCAATTTCCTGGGCATTCTCAGCCCGTCTCTGTGCCCTTTTCTGTGGAGCTGAGATGTTTATCTTCGTGCTCAGAGGGTTGTGGGGAGCTGGGACAAGGTGTCTAAGAATATCAAACCTTTAAGCTCCCACAGCATGGGCTGTTCCAGGGATCTCCATCAGTCAGGTCTCTAAGCCAGAAAGAGGTGTAATTCTTTTTTTTTAATTTAATTTTATTTATATTTATTTGGCTGCATTGGGTCTCAGTTGTAGCATGTGGGCTCTAGTTCCCTGACCAGGGATCAAACCTGGGCCCCTTGCATTGGGAGCACAGAGTCTTAGCCACTGGACCACCAGGGAATTCCCAAGAGGTGTCATTCTTTATGTTCAAGATTAAGCTCCAAACTTTAAATCGGTGAAGCACCCATTTCCTCTTCTCCATAGTCAGGGAAACAGAACAAAAGTGAACAGAACAAACCTTTAGAGTTCTCCAAAGAAGGCTCCATCAAGAAGCCCTTCCCAGGGCATCGGCAGCAAGGGCCAGACTCTGTGACTCAGCTACCCTTGTCAGAGAACTTGATGTCTTTGTTTCTCTCTGGAAGCTCCAGTCCTCACCAGTGGTAACCTTGACTATTCAGAGAGGGAAACATCCCTGGTTCCATTATCTTTCCTTCACAAATACTGCAGCACCCTTCTCGTTCAGTAGCCCGGTCTTCTTTTTAGAGGTGAGAATTAGTAGGAGATCGACCACTTGGTGAAAACTCTGCTCTGTTCCTCTCAGCAAGTCTTGCAGAGGTGTGGCTGGCTTCAGCTCCAGCTGAGGACGGCTCCTTGTCAGCAGGGGATAACTTCTGCCTTTTGTCCAGAATAACACAGAAAATCCCACTTTACCTTTAAATTAGAGACAAGTGTTTGTCCCCAGCTGTCAACATCTTGTTCAGTGGTTTTCAAATAATTGGAACTCAGTAAACCTTTATTAGAAATAAAGACAGGAACAGTTTGGATACAGTCAACTTTAATTTCAAGAAAAAAAATTAAGAAGCTTCCAAGAGAGATGGAACATGTCTGATAGAATGAAAGGGTATATAGAGGTTAGGATAGATTTGTGAGGCTGTATCAGGTCCAAGTAATCTGACATAACTCCCTGCTGACATTCTCTGATGAAAATTAATGATTGGAAGATGATGTATTAAGATACTGTACACAGTTTAACTCAGGCAATGTTGTGCATTTTATAAAATAGTAGTGGAAAGGGATTTGGAAACTAGTGTTGCAACAAACAGCCAACGAACAGAAAAAATACAAAGTTTTAGGTTATGTGGATGAAGATATCAACGATTCCAGTTTGTGTCCTTTTTCAAAACTCATTTGACTTTTTTTGACTGACTCGACCAAATTGACCTGCTGTTTTTGAGCCATAGAAACAGAGTTGTGATGTGCTGTTGGAAGAAACAAAAGAAATGCAAATGGGCTTGGCTATTTAGGAATTTTTTGGTGTTTATATTGCTATTTGTGGAAATGACTTGTGTAATACAACTACTCATTCATGTTTCCTTTAAAGTTTCCTCATTTTTTAAAAGTGGAGAATTATATTCAGAGTAGGGTAGATTTTAGGAAGATTTGGAAAGACAGAGTTGTCAGTTTCTGTTGACTGTAGGTGACCTTGCCCTCCAAAATTTAGTTAAGACTCTCATTCCTTTTCAGAAGCATTGCCTACTGAAATTGTAGTGTGTTGGCTCTTCACTGTCTCTCCCACTAGACATGCTAAACTACTTAAAGGTTATGACCCTATTTGTCTTTGCATTGCCAGTAATTATTGTAGAAACTAGTGTAGGCATATGATAATAGCTTAATGCATGAGTGAATAATTATAAGAAGCCCCATTCTAGTCTTAACAACCTAACCCAGGTATTTCATATACCTAGAGTGAGAAACCAGTTGTCCAGTGTTCCTGATAATGTTGATTTCTCTCTAACGTTTGGTATGGTTACTCACTTTCTGATTCATGGGTAAATTCTGAATTGACATCAGGATTTTCACTTAAAGTGGATCTTCTTTAAGACATTGCTCACTTCCCAGGCCTTGCCATCCACCAGCCCAGCATAGAACCTCACCATTGTGCCAACATCCAATATTTTTCTTTTTTTTTTTTAAAGATTTATTTATTTATTTATTTTGGTCGGGGTAGGGGTGGGGGAGGGAGGGGAGCAGGCAGGCCACTTCTATTGGTCTTTCATTTGTCCATTTTCATCCATCTTTTTTTCTTTGGCCTGTGCGGGCTTCCCATCGCTGGCGGCCTCTGTTGTCGCAGAGCACCGGCTCTGGGCGCATGCGCTCCAGAGCTCTGGCTCGGTAGTTGGACACATCGGTCCAACCGCTCCGTGGCACGTGGGATCTTCCCAGGCCAGGGATTGAACCGGCGTCCCTTGCACTGCAAGGTGGTGTCCTTGCCCACTGGACCACCAGGGAAGCCCAACATCCAATGTTTTATATGTTAAGTTCACTACTGAAAAGCAGTGTTTAGTTTTCTTTATTTTAATATGTTATTTGCTGCTTGTATTTGTTTGTAAATTGCAAAATTATTTCCCTGTTAATATCTCTCTGAAGTATTTCCTGATGATTCTTTGCATTGTTAAGAGTATAGCATTTTATCTGTCATATGGATTACAAATTGTTTCCTCATTTTTAAAAGTGGAGAATTATATTCAGAGTAGGGTAGATTTTAGGAAGATTTGGAAAGACAGAGTTGTCAGTTTCTGTTGACTGTAGGTGACCTTGCCCTCCAAAATTTAGTTAAGACTCTCATTCCTTTTCAGAAGCATTGCCTACTGAAATTGTAGTGTGTTGGCTCTTCACTGTCTCTCCCACTAGACATGCTAAACTACTTAAAGGTTATGACCCTATTTGTCTTTGCATTGCCAGTAATTATTGTAGAAACTAGTGTAGGCATATGATAATAGCTTAATGCATGAGTGAATAATTATAAGAAGCCCCATTCTAGTCTTAACAACCTAACCCAGGTATTTCATATACCTAGAGTGAGAAACCAGTTGTCCAGTGTTCCTGATAATGTTGATTTCTCTCTAACGTTTGGTATGGTTACTCACTTTCTGATTCATGGGTAAATTCTGAATTGACATCAGGATTTTCACTTAAAGTGGATCTTCTTTAAGACATTGCTCACTTCCCAGGCCTTGCCATCCACCAGCCCAGCATAGAACCTCACCATTGTGCCAACATCCAATATTTTTCTTTTTTTTTTTTAAAGATTTATTTATTTATTTATTTTGGTCGGGGTAGGGGTGGGGGAGGGAGGGGAGCAGGCAGGCCACTTCTATTGGTCTTTCATTTGTCCATTTTCATCCATCTTTTTTTCTTTGGCCTGTGTGGGCCTCCCATCGCGGCGGCCTCTGTTGTCGCAGAGCACCGGCTCTGGGCGCATGCGCTCCAGAGCTCTGGCTCGGTAGTTGGACACATCGGTCCAACCGCTCCGTGGCACGTGGGATCTTCCCAGGCCAGGGATTGAACCGGCGTCCCTTGCACTGCAAGGTGGTGTCCTTGCCCACTGGACCACCAGGGAAGCCCAACATCCAATGTTTTATATGTTAAGTTCACTACTGAAAAGCAGTGTTTAGTTTTCTTTATTTTAATATGTTATTTGCTGCTTGTATTTGTTTGTAAATTGCAAAATTATTTCCCTGTTAATATCTCTCTGAAGTATTTCCTGATGATTCTTTGCATTGTTAAGAGTATAGCATTTTATCTGTCATATGGATTACAAATTGTTTTTCACAATTTTTAATTTTATCATTTTTTATTTGGTGCAGAGACATTTATCAATTTTATATAGAAAATATTCATTTATAGGTTTCTTTCATAATGTTCTTTTACTGTTTCTACCTTTACTGTCATTTCCCAAAAGTAATTCTGGAATTATATTCTAGTAGTTTCATAAAATTTTAAAAACATTTAAATCTTTAATACAACTAGAATTAAATTTAGTAAAGAAAATTCTTTTTGTTTCTAATATTTGGTCTTTGTATTGCTAGTGCATGAAAGTAAGTCGCTTCAGTTGTGTCCGACTATGTGACCCTATGGACTGCAGCCTGCCAGGCTCCTCTGTCCATGAGATTCTCCAGGGAAGAATACTGAGATGGGTTGCCATGCCCTCCTCCAGGGGATCTTCCTGACCCGGGGATCCAGGCCTGTTTCTTATGTCTCCAGCATTGGCAAGTGGGTTCTTGACCACTAGCACCACTTGTAGTAGGATGCTCAAATTGCCTCGTAGTAGATGCTTGTTAGTCACTTAATCATGTTTGACTCTGCATCCCCTTGGGCTGTAGCTTGCCAGGCTCCTCTGTCCATGGGATTTTCCAGGCAAGAATACTGGAGTGGGTTGTCATTTCCTTCTCCAGACCTAGGGATCAAACCCAGGTCTCCGCACTGCAGGCAGACACTTTACTGTCTGAGGTCCTTAATATTTGTTAAATTCAGTTGTCTTTTAAAACACTTACAGTGTAATCCTTTCAGTTCAGTTCAGTCACTCAGTTGTGTCTGACTCTCTGCCACCCCAGGGACCGTGGCAGGCCAGGGCTCCCTGTCCTTCGCCATCTCCTGGAGCTTGCTCAAACTCATGTCCATTGACTCAGTGATGCCATCCAGCCATCTAATCCCCTTCTCCTTCTGCCTTATGTTTTATATGTTAAGTTCACTACTGAAAAGCAGTGTTTAGTTTTCTTTATTTTAATATGTTATTTGCTGCTTGTATTTGTTTGTAAATTGCAAAATTATTTCCCTGTTAATATCTCTCTGAAGTATTTCCTGATGATTCTTTGCATTGTTAAGAGTATAGCATTTTATCTGTCATATGGATTACAAATTGTTTTTCACAATTTTTAATTTTATCATTTTTTATTTGGTGCAGAGACATTTATCAATTTTATATAGAAAATATTCATTTATAGGTTTCTTTCATAATGTTCTTTTACTGTTTCTACCTTTACTGTCATTTCCCAAAAGTAATTCTGGAATTATATTCTAGTAGTTTCATAAAATTTTAAAAACATTTAAATCTTTAATACAACTAGAATTAAATTTAGTAAAGAAAATTCTTTTTGTTTCTAATATTTGGTCTTTGTATTGCTAGTGCATGAAAGTAAGTCGCTTCAGTTGTGTCCGACTATGTGACCCTATGGACTGCAGCCTGCCAGGCTCCTCTGTCCATGAGATTCTCCAGGGAAGAATACTGAGATGGGTTGCCATGCCCTCCTCCAGGGGATCTTCCTGACCCGGGGATCCAGGCCTGTTTCTTATGTCTCCAGCATTGGCAAGTGGGTTCTTGACCACTAGCACCACTTGTAGTAGGATGCTCAAATTGCCTCGTAGTAGATGCTTGTTAGTCACTTAATCATGTTTGACTCTGCATCCCCTTGGGCTGTAGCTTGCCAGGCTCCTCTGTCCATGGGATTTTCCAGGCAAGAATACTGGAGTGGGTTGTCATTTCCTTCTCCAGACCTAGGGATCAAACCCAGGTCTCCGCACTGCAGGCAGACACTTTACTGTCTGAGGTCCTTAATATTTGTTAAATTCAGTTGTCTTTTAAAACACTTACAGTGTAATCCTTTCAGTTCAGTTCAGTCACTCAGTTGTGTCTGACTCTCTGCCACCCCAGGGACCGTGGCAGGCCAGGGCTCCCTGTCCTTCGCCATCTCCTGGAGCTTGCTCAAACTCATGTCCATTGACTCAGTGATGCCATCCAGCCATCTAATCCCCTTCTCCTTCTGCCTTATGTTTTTCCCAGCTTGTTAGAAATGCAAATTACTCAGCTCCACCCTAGACCTCTAGAGACCCAGCAATCTGTAGTTTAACAAGCATCCAGGTGATTCTGTTGCAGGAATAGAAAATGCGTAAGGCTACTTCCAGCCCAAATTTCTCAGATTTATAGTTTTTCCTGTTAACAAAGCCCACTGCTGTGGAAACACGATTCTCTTCTTATTTTTAGCAGAGTAGGAAATAGGGGAGAGTATGTTCAAGGCTCTGAATGGTTTCCAGCCCTCTTTCTCCATCAAAAATACCTGCTTCCAGTGTCTTGTTCGAATCTGCAGTCATAGAGGAGGGTTCCCATCCCCCAGGGCTCTCAGTGTAGAAGTATTTGGTACTCACAGGTAGACTTAGCCTTGAATGGCTGCCCTGAGGCCTGGTCTGTCCTGGGTCATCAGGTGGTGCCCCTGCAGCAGTCCTCTCTCAGTCCTTGTGCCCTGATCCTGGCACTTGGACCTAGAGCTGCAAATCTCTGGGCCTAACTAACTCTTCTGATCATGGTCCAATGATATTAGCAGTCTTAGAGTCTGAGCGAGTATTCTTTATTGTTATCCTCCAATCCTGCCTACACATATCCACCACCTTGAAAATAATTGTTCTTGCCTTCTGTCCATGGTAGCCATGGAAGACTCATCAGGAAGAGTTTAATAGACAGTAGACTGGGCTTCATGCTTTAATGTCATAATATTTCTTTCTCTCCACCTTAGAGTTGTTGTTCAGTCGCTCAATCGTGTCCTACTCTTTGTGACCCCATGGACTGCAGCATGCCAGGCTTCCCTGTCCTTCACAATCTCCTAGAGTTTGTTTAAACTCATGCCCAGTGACTCAGTGATGCCATCCAGCCATCTAATCCCCTTCTCCTTCTGCCTTATGTTTTTCCCAGCTTGTTAGAAATGCAAATTACTCAGCTCCACCCTAGACCTCTAGAGACCCAGCAATCTGTAGTTTAACAAGCATCCAGGTGATTCTGTTGCAGGAATAGAAAATGCGTAAGGCTACTTCCAGCCCAAATTTCTCAGATTTATAGTTTTTCCTGTTAACAAAGCCCACTGCTGTGGAAACACGATTCTCTTCTTATTTTTAGCAGAGTAGGAAATAGGGGAGAGTATGTTCAAGGCTCTGAATGGTTTCCAGCCCTCTTTCTCCATCAAAAATACCTGCTTCCAGTGTCTTGTTCGAATCTGCAGTCATAGAGGAGGGTTCCCATCCCCCAGGGCTCTCAGTGTAGAAGTATTTGGTACTCACAGGTAGACTTAGCCTTGAATGGCTGCCCTGAGGCCTGGTCTGTCCTGGGTCATCAGGTGGTGCCCCTGCAGCAGTCCTCTCTCAGTCCTTGTGCCCTGATCCTGGCACTTGGACCTAGAGCTGCAAATCTCTGGGCCTAACTAACTCTTCTGATCATGGTCCAATGATATTAGCAGTCTTAGAGTCTGAGCGAGTATTCTTTATTGTTATCCTCCAATCCTGCCTACACATATCCACCACCTTGAAAATAATTGTTCTTGCCTTCTGTCCATGGTAGCCATGGAAGACTCATCAGGAAGAGTTTAATAGACAGTAGACTGGGCTTCATGCTTTAATGTCATAATATTTCTTTCTCTCCACCTTAGAGTTGTTGTTCAGTCGCTCAATCGTGTCCTACTCTTTGTGACCCCATGGACTGCAGCATGCCAGGCTTCCCTGTCCTTCACAATCTCCTAGAGTTTGTTTAAACTCATGTGCCTTGAGTCACTGATGTCATCTAGCCATCTCATCCTCTACTGTGCCCTTCTCGAGACTCCTACCTTCAGTCTTTCCCAGCGTCAAGGTTTTTTCCAGTGACTCGGCTCTTTGCATCAGGTGGTCAAAGTATTGGAGCTTCAGCTTCAGCATAGTCCTTCCAGTGAATACTCAGAGTTGATTCCTTTAGAATTGACAGGTTCGATCTCCTTGCAATCCATCTTAGAGTTAGGATGGATCAATCTTCAGAAGGAACTCTTTGTCTTTTGTAGAGCAGCTTGGGGAAATGTTTCCTTGCTAACCTGGGGAGTGGACTGGTGGGAGCGGGTGGGAGGCATATACCTTCAAGGATAGGTTAAAGGGCTCATTATGCAGCAAGCAACAACTCATTTGAGAATAGGTTAAGAATTCAAGCTCTTTCAGCATATCCTGGACACACACTTCTCTGATATCAAAACTGATGTTAACCAGGTCAAGGATGTGATGGTGAGATGTAGTTCTTGTATAGGGGGTCATGGTAAACAAAGTTTAGGTAATAGGCATCGGGCTTCAGAGAATGGCCCTACTTCATAGACCAGGCCTAGTTACCTCTTTTGAGTGTGTGTGTGCGTATGCATGCATATGTGCATACTTTGAAAGTTCCAGGAGGTACTGTTGCTTTACTGAGAAACCAGAAAATGCCATTCCCACTTCTTGAGGATAAGAGATTCCTGCAGGGCTGTTGCCCTTGGAGAGTATTCTGACCTGGTAGACAGTAAGGGCGGAGAAGAAAATGGCAACCCACTACAGTATTCTTGCCTGGAAAATTCCATGGACAGAGAAGCCTGGTGAGCTACAGTCCAAGGGTTCTCAAATATTTATCTATCTGTGTGCGTGTGCGTGTGTGTGTGTGTGTGTGTAGGGCTTCCCTGATGGCTCACTGGTGAGGGATCTGCCTGCAATGCAGGAGATTCAGGTTCCATTCCTGGGTTGAGAAGATCACCCTGGAGGAGGGCACGGCAGCCCACTCCGGTATTCCTGCCTGCGGAATTCCGTGGATGGAGGAGCCTGGTGGGCTGCAGCAGTCTGTGGGGCCACGCAGAGTCAGACACGACTGAAGTGACTGAGCAGCAGCAGCCTGTGAGGGGCGTGCTAGGTGGCTGCCTGCCCACCAGGCCTCTGTTTGCAGAGGAATATTTAGCCTGACAGCTCTGTCACCGCTGCAGCTTTTGGTGCTGTTCATACCTGAGGAACGTATGTCTGGACCTGGAGAGGGAGGGAGGTCCTTGGAAGGAGGTGTGCTGATCATTACTTGAGCACCACTTTCCTTCCTCTCTGTTCCCACAGTTGGGTTTGTTTGCTGGCTGTCTCCGAGGCGGCATGCGGATGGGCGCTGTCTGCCGCGTGTGTCAAAGCCGCCTGGCACAGGCAGCCTTGTTCCCTGAGTTGACATCCCATCCCTCATCCTTCCTCAGATCTCATCATCCTCCACGGTCTGCTCTGCCAACAGCTGATAGCGAAATGACTACAGGGAAGGCAGTGACAGCAGTGGCTGTTCGGTATTTATTTTACCTTTGGTTTTTGCTGCCCAGAAAATTCCAAGACTGATAAGGTCTGAAGTGCAGAGGAGCCCTGGGTTTGAGGAAGGTGGGACGCTCAGAAATTCACCCTTTCTCCTCCTACCGTAAAATGAAATTTGGGACAAGCGGTCTCTGGCAATGATTTATTTAATGCTTCCTTTGTTTAGACCCTTGTCCATTGACATAGCAGTGTTGACAGATGCATGGAGAGTTGTGGGTCGTCACCAAGACTCAGAGACTGTATATTTGTTTCCTGCATATCATTCATAAGACTTTTTATGGATTCAGAGGCAAAACAGGGAATTAGGTTCTGACTGTCATCCACATTCTTGCTGCCTCTTTGTTCTCATTACTAAAGTGAATTCCCATAGGACCTACTCACACAGCTCAGGCCTGCACAAAGAGAAGCAGGTAAGGACACATGCTTCCCTGATTTCCAGGAGTTTTTATCCAGGATAAATTGCCCAGGCAGAGATGAATCTTCTTGTGTATCCTTTTGTTCCCTGTTACTTGCCACCTTGGGCTTCCCTGGTGGCCCAGCAGTGAAGAATCCACCTGCCAATGGAGAAGACGTCGGTTTGATCCCTGAGTCAGGAAGATGCCCTGGAGAAGGAAATGGCAACCCATTCCAGTATTTGTGCCTGGGAAATCCCATGGACAGAGGAGCCTGGGGGGCTGCAACTGTCCACGGGGTTGCAAAGCATCAGACACGACTTTGTGACAAAACAAAGACTCAACCTGCTGTATAGCTTGTCTTCATGGGTGGGGTACACTGACTGTATACTCAGGCCTACATCCCAGTCCTGCCTTGATCATTTACTAGCTTTGTGACCTTGGGCAGCTCATTTAACTCTTCTGAATCTTACTTCCCCATTTATAAAATGGGTACAACAACAAAGCGTCTTATAAGGTTTTTGCAAGATTAGACTTAGTGTTTATAAACTAAGCCTACTGTGTGTTCAGTTCCTGGTCACTGCTGAGATTTCTTTCTTAGAATTCATGCTTCTCAAAGTCCTTTCATTTGAACTCCATGACATTGACCCCATTTCTAGTTTCCTCTTTGATTCTTCCATATATGAATAAAAATGCCAGCTGCCCAATGATGTGAGGGGAAAGTGGGGATAATTCTTTGGAATGTTAAGCATTTTTCCTTAAGAGTTTGAAGGTCCAGTATATTTTGAAAGCATAGGCCCATTTTTGGAAGAAGGGAAGATGGAGTTCACAGTCTTGGAATTCTTTCATATTTCAGAAGCTAGAGCATGTGTGTGTAGAGGGATTTCTTGGTTATATCAATCATATTCTACCTCCTTTATTGTTTACTGATTGATATATGAATTATGGGAACAAAATTATAAGTAACTTCAAGTCAAATAATCTTTTTAAGGAATTTATTTGCCTCAAGATATTTGGCACGGAGTCGGGAAGTTAAGTTCTCATTGGATTCTTGCTGAATGGAATTTAGAGAAACTTTCTGCTTCCCATTGCCTACTTAACATCAGGTTGCCTGAAATTAGCTCATGGGAACTTGTTCATTATGTTTGCTCATGGATATTAAGGCAAACATGGATAAGAAGAAGGGTCAATGAGATACAGACAGAGTCAGGTTGGGGTAAATGGGCCATGTGCTTTTCAAATACCTCATGACTCCAATTTACTTTTAGTATTAGAAGCCCATTAAATTTTCACACAGTGGTGATATGAAAACTGCTTCAAAATATGTGAATTGCTTGAAAATAACAGCTCATAGGAGTTAAGTTGAAAACAAGAAAAACTCCTAAGACAGAGTTGATGTCTGTTGCATGGCAGCATGGGGCCAGGGGTGATCTGTTGCAAGACTCTTCTTAACCTGAGCTAGAGTGGCAGATAAGTAAAACTGTTTGCCATGTACATTCCCAAGAAGCATAACTTAGATACTGCCATTGAGAATATTGCTGTAGCCCTGACACTGTTAATGTTATCACTTGGAGGCTAAAGAGTGTTGATAAGCAAAAGGCTTTGGGAAAAGAGATAGACCAAGTAATTTTAAAGGAACACAGTATCTCATTACTAAATATATTATGTTGCTACCTTATTGAGATGGGATTTCCCTGTAACTCAGATGGTAAAGAATCTGCCTGCAGTGTTGCAGACCCAAGTTCGATTCCTGGCTCTGGAAGATCCACTGGAAAAGGAAATGACAGCCCACTCCAGTATTCCTGCCTGGAGAATTCCATGACTTGTCCATGAGGTTGCAAAGAATCTGACATGACTGAGTGACTTTTACTTGCTCACTCACCTTATTGAGGTAAATTCTCCCCTTTGAGCCAGGGACGGTCATGGAGAATGATAATTTCTCTTTTATTTATTTTGTCCTTGTTTGGTTTCTCTAAGGTAGTCTGGGATAAGCCTGATCACCTGGTAGAACTTGCTTGAAGCAGCCATGGTCATGGAGTGAACAAGGGATGTGCTGACTTGAGGGTTTCGGTGGGCTTGGTGGAAAAGGGCAGCATCTTTGACATGTGGTCCTTGGTTCCCCCTTTCCTGATGTTTTGCTCATAACTGGGATATTTGTTTTTCTGACGCCACTGACCTCTGCCTAACAACAGTAGACCTCTCAGAGACATTCCCATGAAAGGGAAGGCAGACCAATTCTGTCCTTGTATGAAAAAGAAAAGGGTGGTTGTGGAGATTTTATGGAAGGCTGAAATGTGACATGTTTATGACTAAAAATACACACTGGCTGTGCCATCTCCAGAGTGTGAAAGTTTTATTTTGTGATTTCCCAGATGTTGGGGTAAATGGGCCATGTGCTTTTCAAATACCTCATGACTCCAATTTACTTTTAGTATTAGAAGCCCATTAAATTTTCACACAGTGGTGATATGAAAACTGCTTCAAAATATGTGAATTGCTTGAAAATAACAGCTCATAGGAGTTAAGTTGAAAACAAGAAAAACTCCTAAGACAGAGTTGATGTCTGTTGCATGGCAGCATGGGGCCAGGGGTGATCTGTTGCAAGACTCTTCTTAACCTGAGCTAGAGTGGCAGATAAGTAAAACTGTTTGCCATGTACATTCCCAAGAAGCATAACTTAGATACTGCCATTGAGAATATTGCTGTAGCCCTGACACTGTTAATGTTATCACTTGGAGGCTAAAGAGTGTTGATAAGCAAAAGGCTTTGGGAAAAGAGATAGACCAAGTAATTTTAAAGGAACACAGTATCTCATTACTAAATATATTATGTTGCTACCTTATTGAGATGGGATTTCCCTGTAACTCAGATGGTAAAGAATCTGCCTGCAGTGTTGCAGACCCAAGTTCGATTCCTGGCTCTGGAAGATCCACTGGAAAAGGAAATGACAGCCCACTCCAGTATTCCTGCCTGGAGAATTCCATGACTTGTCCATGAGGTTGCAAAGAATCTGACATGACTGAGTGACTTTTACTTGCTCACTCACCTTATTGAGGTAAATTCTCCCCTTTGAGCCAGGGACGGTCATGGAGAATGATAATTTCTCTTTTATTTATTTTGTCCTTGTTTGGTTTCTCTAAGGTAGTCTGGGATAAGCCTGATCACCTGGTAGAACTTGCTTGAAGCAGCCATGGTCATGGAGTGAACAAGGGATGTGCTGACTTGAGGGTTTCGGTGGGCTTGGTGGAAAAGGGCAGCATCTTTGACATGTGGTCCTTGGTTCCCCCTTTCCTGATGTTTTGCTCATAACTGGGATATTTGTTTTTCTGACGCCACTGACCTCTGCCTAACAACAGTAGACCTCTCAGAGACATTCCCATGAAAGGGAAGGCAGACCAATTCTGTCCTTGTATGAAAAAGAAAAGGGTGGTTGTGGAGATTTTATGGAAGGCTGAAATGTGACATGTTTATGACTAAAAATACACACTGGCTGTGCCATCTCCAGAGTGTGAAAGTTTTATTTTGTGATTTCCCTTACTTAAAAGATTTGATGGTATTTTTCCTCTGTTTTAATTTATTGATTTTCTATATCTGCTTGTAAAATTTTGACCCTCTGGGAACTATTATTTTAATGCCAACAGATGTAAAAATCAGAATTCAGAATTTTCTAACTATAGTCTTAAAAATCCAATTATTATAGTAACTTGAAGGAACAGTGAGGTAACCAAGAACTTTGTGACTTCATAAATGGGGATATAAAATGTTGACTTAGGAACCCTATAATATTAGGCCTTCTTGTTTGGGGTCCCTTTGGTTTGCTGGTACATCTATATGGTACATTTTAGGCATTTAGTTAACAGCTTAAATATTATCTTAGTGTAAGTTAAAAAAAAGAAAAAACTTGTACTCCTGACTTTGGGACTTCATAAGTTCCAAATTTTGATTATAAAATATCATTCAGTAAAAAATAATGACATTTTAAAAATTATTCAATTTAATTTAATTGTCTCTCACATATTATGGATTTTTCTGAAAAATAAACTGCTTAACAAAAAAGTCTACCTAAGAATACTGTTTAGAAGATCTCAAGTCTCTTATCATTTTACTGAGATTATTTTCCAGTGTTTCTTGTTAAAATTTATTCTGAGTGCCAGATTCTATCAAGTCTTCATCATTTCATGTCAGCTTCTCCCACACAAAAACAAGGAACTGACTCATAAATGTTAAACAGTAAATTTATACATGAAAATATAAACCCTTATTTGTAAGGCTAAATAATATTAATACAGTTAGCCTCAAGAAATTCTTGAGTCCTTCTGCAAGGACTCCATGGGTAACATGTTTTAACTCGATCACAAGCATATGGCTGAAAAGATACCCACCAGAGGCACAGCAAGTCTTTGAGACTCTCAGGTACCCCTTCTGTGGTTAGTTTGATTCTCCAATTTTCACTTCTTTCTGAGGCTGGATCTGCAGTTTTCCTTAATTCCTTGATTTTATCCTGTACTTGTAACTTAGATTTGGTGACATGTGTCAGAAAAGGGTGGTTGTGGAGATTTTATGGAAGGCTGAAATGTGACATGTTTATGACTAAAATACACACTGGCTGTGCCATCTCCAGAGTGTGAAAGTTTTATTTTGTGATTTCCCTTACTTAAAAGATTTGATGGTATTTTTCCTCTGTTTTAATTTATTGATTTTCTATATCTGCTTGTAAAATTTTGACCCTCTGGGAACTATTATTTTAATGCCAACAGATGTAAAAATCAGAATTCAGAATTTTCTAACTATAGTCTTAAAAATCCAATTATTATAGTAACTTGAAGGAACAGTGAGGTAACCAAGAACTTTGTGACTTCATAAATGGGGATATAAAATGTTGACTTAGGAACCCTATAATATTAGGCCTTCTTGTTTGGGGTCCCTTTGGTTTGCTGGTACATCTATATGGTACATTTTAGGCATTTAGTTAACAGCTTAAATATTATCTTAGTGTAAGTTAAAAAAAAGAAAAAACTTGTACTCCTGACTTTGGGACTTCATAAGTTCCAAATTTTGATTATAAAATATCATTCAGTAAAAAATAATGACATTTTAAAAATTATTCAATTTAATTTAATTGTCTCTCACATATTATGGATTTTTCTGAAAAATAAACTGCTTAACAAAAAAGTCTACCTAAGAATACTGTTTAGAAGATCTCAAGTCTCTTATCATTTTACTGAGATTATTTTCCAGTGTTTCTTGTTAAAATTTATTCTGAGTGCCAGATTCTATCAAGTCTTCATCATTTCATGTCAGCTTCTCCCACACAAAAACAAGGAACTGACTCATAAATGTTAAACAGTAAATTTATACATGAAAATATAAACCCTTATTTGTAAGGCTAAATAATATTAATACAGTTAGCCTCAAGAAATTCTTGAGTCCTTCTGCAAGGACTCCATGGGTAACATGTTTTAACTCGATCACAAGCATATGGCTGAAAAGATACCCACCAGAGGCACAGCAAGTCTTTGAGACTCTCAGGTACCCCTTCTGTGGTTAGTTTGATTCTCCAATTTTCACTTCTTTCTGAGGCTGGATCTGCAGTTTTCCCTTAATTCCTTGATTTTATCCTGTACTTGTAACTTAGATTTGGTGACATGTGTCAGACTTCTAGGATCCAAGTACTTGCCTTTGAGCTTTTACATCATCTACACCTCAGATCTCAAAGACCAGATTTCCCAGGCCAGCATGTGTCTGGACCTGAATACTTGTAAAATTTTTTCCACTGCTTTACTTGACTAAACTTGGAGTTGGTTATACCATGTATCCTAGTTTCACGGAAACTCCATGAGGGCATAACCCTAAACTGTTTATGGAAACAGTGTAACAATTTAAAAAATGAGCTATGGAAAGCAGAGGAGGGAGGATCCAGAGGACTCCTAGAGTAAAAATTTTGGTATAGTCAGTAACACCTGCATGTTTTCTTAGTCTTTAAATATTTGTTCCTGGGCTTACTTAAATTGCTGCTTCTTTACTAATTTTAATTGGCCGAATAGAGTGACAGCCTTGCTCTTTACATTGTGGGGCAAGGATGGAATAGAGTGGTTGAATTAAGGAAAAGATGAATCATTGTAAAGAAACCCATTGATCCGAGCTGGGTGGCTTTGATTGGAGCCTTGGTTGCTAGAGGATGGCTCACTAAGTAATATAGGCAAATCAAATAAATGGACATTCTATTAATTTGGCTCATAAAAAAGAGTCAACCAGTATCATACCTAAGGGAATATTCATGTAAAATCAGATTCAATTATGACTAATTAAAAGAAATTTCCAAGAGTAGCTCCATAATGCCAAATTAAAGGGCAGATGCACCTGAGGAGTTAGGCTCACTCAGGGAATTCAGGAAGAAGCTGTACCAGGAAAGCCTTGGGGAATGAGACTCGAGGCCAGAGATTAGAATCAAGAAGAGGTGGATGAATTTTATTAATCTGAAAGGACAATACTCAAAGAAGACAGAATCAATTATCAAGAAGAATCAGACAACAATGTATTAGGAGTGTTCTAGGAACTTCCCCAGTGGTCCAGTGATTTAAGACTCTGGGCTCCCAGTGCAAGGGGCCTGGGTTCAATACCTGGTCAGCAAACTGGATCCCATATCCTGCAACTCAGAGTTTGCATGCGGAAGCTAAAGATCCCGTATGGCTGCAAGGAAGATTGAAGGTGTGGCATGCTGCAGCTAAGACCCATTGCAGCCAAATAAGCATAAATATTTAAAACAAGGTTGTGGCATGGCTGCAAATACTTTTCTAGGATCCAAGTACTTGCCTTTGAGCTTTACATCATCTACACCTCAGATCTCAAAGACCAGATTTCCCAGGCCAGCATGTGTCTGGACCTGAATACTTGTAAAATTTTTTCCACTGCTTTACTTGACTAAACTTGGAGTTGGTTATACCATGTATCCTAGTTTCACGGAAACTCCATGAGGGCATAACCCTAAACTGTTTATGGAAACAGTGTAACAATTTAAAAAATGAGCTATGGAAAGCAGAGGAGGGAGGATCCAGAGGACTCCTAGAGTAAAAATTTTGGTATAGTCAGTAACACCTGCATGTTTTCTTAGTCTTTAAATATTTGTTCCTGGGCTTACTTAAATTGCTGCTTCTTTACTAATTTTAATTGGCCGAATAGAGTGACAGCCTTGCTCTTTACATTGTGGGGCAAGGATGGAATAGAGTGGTTGAATTAAGGAAAAGATGAATCATTGTAAAGAAACCCATTGATCCGAAGCTGTGTGGCTTTGATTGGAGCCTTGGTTGCTAGAGGATGGCTCACTAAGTAATATAGGCAAATCAAATAAATGGACATTCTATTAATTTGGCTCATAAAAAAGAGTCAACCAGTATCATACCTAAGGGAATATTCATGTAAAATCAGATTCAATTATGACTAATTAAAAGAAATTTCCAAGAGTAGCTCCGCATAATGCCAAATTAAAGGGCAGATGCACCTGAGGAGTTAGGCTCACTCAGGGAATTCAGGAAGAAGCTGTACCAGGAAAGCCTTGGGGAATGAGACTCGAGGCCAGAGATTAGAATCAAGAAGAGGTGGATGAATTTTATTAATCTGAAAGGACAATACTCAAAGAAGACAGAATCAATTATCAAGAAGAATCAGACAACAATGTATTAGGAGTGTTCTAGGAACTTCCCCAGTGGTCCAGTGATTTAAGACTCTGGGCTCCCAGTGCAAGGGGCCTGGGTTCAATACCTGGTCAGCAAACTGGATCCCATATCCTGCAACTCAGAGTTTGCATGCGGAAGCTAAAGATCCCGTATGGCTGCAAGGAAGATTGAAGGTGTGGCATGCTGCAGCTAAGACCCATTGCAGCCAAATAAGCATAAATATTTAAAACAGAGTGTTCTAAGGCTCTGGATTCTAGGGAGCTGTGTAGGGTCACGTATAGGACAGAAGTACCTGGAAGCCACAGAGGGCCAGGAAACTGGGAGAGAGGTAAAAATGGAGCCGGGAAAGGACTCCAGGTTGAAAGCTGACAGGAACTGAAAGTAAAGTCTGGCCAAACCAGAAGAAGATAGAAATTTTGCCTGGGCATCAGTGTTAGAAAGTTGAAAAATATATGAGGTTTAAGTGAACTCAGGTGAATCCTGTTGTGCATGATAGACACTGAGCATGAACTCTGAGTGAATTTACGGGTTCTGAGCATCGACTGTGTAAGCCACACTAGAGTTAACATTCTAGGAAAATACGGAAGTGAATGAGACATGGCTCTTATTACTGGATTTCAGTTTGGTCAGGCTGTAGTCGGGCACCTCACAGGCAGTAACCTACTTTGACTGTCTTATGTCCTGGACATGGTTGAAATACTGGAACTAACTCATATAGGCCGAGAAGATGTTTGTTAGCGTTTCGTCTGAAATCTGTAATAGAAGCTTGAAATTGACTATGATGGAAGTATTTTCATCACAGGTGGAATTTTGGAATTAGTGATTATTTAGTGGATATGAATGGCTCTTTGTTATATCCTCTGAAAGGTGGAAGTATTGTGTTTCTTTATATGCTTATTAAGGGTTCCCTTCATAACAGCATGCAAGCTGGGTCTTGGCCCCACAGGAATTCAGAGAAGAAGCTGTACCAGGAAAGCCTTGGGGAATGAGACTCGAGGCCAGAGATTAGAATCAAGAAGAGGTGGATGAATTTTATTAATCTGAAAGGACAATACTCAAAGAAGACAGAATCAATTATCAAGAAGAATCAGACAACAATGTATTAGGAGTGTTCTAGGAACTTCCCCAGTGGTCCAGTGATTTAAGACTCTGGGCTCCCAGTGCAAGGGGCCTGGGTTCAATACCTGGTCAGCAAACTGGATCCCATATCCTGCAACTCAGAGTTTGCATGCGGAAGCTAAAGATCCCGTATGGCTGCAAGGAAGATTGAAGGTGTGGCATGCTGCAGCTAAGACCCATTGCAGCCAAATAAGCATAAATATTTAAAACAGAGTGTTCTAAGGCTCTGGATTCTAGGGAGCTGTGTAGGGTCACGTATAGGACAGAAGTACCTGGAAGCCACAGAGGGCCAGGAAACTGGGAGAGAGGTAAAAATGGAGCCGGGAAAGGACTCCAGGTTGAAAGCTGACAGGAACTGAAAGTAAAGTCTGGCCAAACCAGAAGAAGATAGAAATTTTGCCTGGGCATCAGTGTTAGAAAGTTGAAAAATATATGAGGTTTAAGTGAACTCAGGTGAATCCTGTTGTGCATGATAGACACTGAGCATGAACTCTGAGTGAATTTACGGGTTCTGAGCATCGACTGTGTAAGCCACACTAGAGTTAACATTCTAGGAAAATACGGAAGTGAATGAGACATGGCTCTTATTACTGGATTTCAGTTTGGTCAGGCTGTAGTCGGGCACCTCACAGGCAGTAACCTACTTTGACTGTCTTATGTCCTGGACATGGTTGAAATACTGGAACTAACTCATATAGGCCGAGAAGATGTTTGTTAGCGTTTCGTCTGAAATCTGTAATAGAAGCTTGAAATTGACTATGATGGAAGTATTTTCATCACAGGTGGAATTTTGGAATTAGTGATTATTTAGTGGATATGAATGGCTCTTTGTTATATCCTCTGAAAGGTGGAAGTATTGTGTTTCTTTATATGCTTATTAAGGGTTCCCTTCATAACAGCATGCAAGCTGGGTCTTGGCCCCACCAACTCTCAGGTTAAGACATTCAGGGTCATTTTATATCTGCAATTTCAGATACATTAATTTGCTAACTTTGAGATTAGAACAGGAATAACCTCAGTGCTCTGGTAATGCCAATTACCTCGGAAACAGCCAGACTCAAAACAGATAAGAATCCCGTGATGATTGATTAAAATATGGTATCCTGAAAATTAAATGTCTAGTTTGAGTGCAAATGTAGCACAAAGAGTTGCTAGCTGAATTGACTCAGATTGAATACTAATATTGGAGAAACTCACTAGGAATAATGTAACTATTACACTTCTCCAGTAGGAATAAAAAAAGAACTGCATGCTTCTGGGGCACATTAGCAACAAGAAAATTGGGATTGAAATCTTTTATGGTGAGCTTTTAAGTCATAAAACTTACTAATAAGAGGGCAGAAGTCAAAATAGCAGAACTAAGGATGAAATTAAAATTTTGATGATGATGTCCTCTTAGTGTAACGTTAACTGTTTGATCTGTGCTTTTCAAGTAGTGTTATACATAACTCAGAATTTTCATAAGACTGCAAAAGAACTTTATGTGGTGGGCTTATTTTGTTTGGGCAAGTGCTTTTGTCTTTGGGTGCCATCTAGATTTTGGATAATGACCTATTTTTAAGACATAAATTTGGAAAAGATTTCAAAAGATTAGAAAATGATTGGTTTAATGGAGTTGATACCAGACTTGGCAGCAGGTTTTAAATATGCAGTTTCTATTTTAATTAATGAAATACCAACATATGGATACTGTTGAGGAGTAGAATAAAAAACAGGAAAGGCATATTTGAATTATCTCTTATTTAAGCCATATCATAGGTGCTAAAATGTAGGAAATATCTTTATAAAGGTGATAAAAATATCAAATTTCTTTTGAAGATGATGTATTCTTTATTTTTATTGAAGTATAGTTGATTTACAATATTTACAATATTAGAGTACTTTCAGGTGTACAACATAGTGATTCAAATATTTATGATTTACTCTATTTGAAGTTATAATAAGGTATTTGACTATATTCCCTGTGTGGTACAATAGGTCCTTGTAGCTTATTTATTTTATACATTGTGGTTTGTCCCTCTTCGTTCCTTAGCTCTATCTGACTCTCCTCCCTACCCTTTCCCCACTGATAATTTCTACTTTGTTTTTTATATCTATAGATTTATTTCAGAGTATAGTGTGCTCTTGTTCAGGACTCTGAGCTCAGTCTGTCTCCTTTAGATCACAAGTTTACTTAAATTGTAGCACAGGTAGTTTTCACTCACAGGTTCTTTTTCAGACTCTTCTTGTAATTGTTGGACCCTCATTCCAGTCTCGGCTTTAAGCAGTAAGACTTAGTTTGGTCTGTCATTCATGAGGCACTTCTGTTCTTTTACTAGAATCGAAGACAACTGGCTACTTCTCCCAACGTTTACTGCTTAACCCCGAAGCAGCAGAGATTCTTTCATATATTGTATTGGGCTGGCTGAAAAAGTTCATTTGGGGTTTTCTGTAAGATCTTAGAGAAGAATCCGAACAAAGTTTTTGGTCACCCCAGTATTTATATAATATACAAAAAATTGCATGCATAAATATATGAATCTCTAGCACTTAGCTTCTAGAAGAGTGTGGCATCAAGTAGCTATGTATTAAATACTTATTGTGGTTGATTCACTATGTTATGAACTTGCCTAATTACTTACTACTAATTTATCATAGTAAAATTTTAAGCTATTATAATGTTTTTACAAATGAGTTTTTCTTTGTTAAACACTGTAATTCTGTGCTTAGTTGAAATTATACTGAATCAAATTTATTTTCATGAAAATAAATGTACTTCTATGTTGGAAATCCAAACTCCATTCTTTGGCTTCAAGTGAATCAAAATGATTATATGAGATTTTCAAAATTTTTAACACAACCTGAAATAGTCAACAAAGATATTAATGCAAAACAGCACAGTTATAGGATAAAATTTTCTTTTGGGAAAACATAAAATAAAAATAAATTTTTAAGGAAGTCAATTTGATAATTTTACACTAATGGGTTCACTGTTGGTGATCAAACTTGTGGAAATGTTCTGGAAACCTCAAAAATATGGTAGACAATGTAATATTTATCTGAAGGTTAAAGGAACTGATGTCAGAAAAAGAAAATAATAATGGTGAAGCCATGAACTTTGCACATAGCGTGTGTGCTCAGTCACTTATTTGTGTCTGACTCTTTGCAATTCCCATGCACTGTAGTCCACCAGGCTCCTCTTTCCATGGGATTTCCCAGGCAAAAATACTGGAGTGGGTTGTCATGCCTGCCTCCAGGGGATATTCCTGAACCAGAATAAAACCCATGTCTCCGGCATCTCCTGCATTGGCAGGCGGATTCTTAACTACTGAGCCACCTGGGAAGGCCTTGCACGTAGAGTTGCTCTTAATAATCTAATATTATTTTAAGGCAAATTTAATTTTAAGTTTGAACACATGGAATGTTATTTAATAAATTTTAGAAAAAAATAAAATAATTGAGAAAATGAAGGTCGTGGAGAATAGGGAAACTCATAATACCCTTTGACTCTCAAAAATAATTTGGGGTTTTCTGTAAGATCTTAGAGAAGAATCCGAACAATGTTTTTGGTCACCCCAGTATTTATATAATATACAAAAAATTGCATGCATAAATATATGAATCTCTAGCACTTAGCTTCTAGAAGAGTGTGGCATCAAGTAGCTATGTATTAAATACTTATTGTGGTTGATTCACTATGTTATGAACTTGCCTAATTACTTACTACTAATTTATCATAGTAAAATTTTAAGCTATTATAATGTTTTTACAAATGAGTTTTTCTTTGTTAAACACTGTAATTCTGTGCTTAGTTGAAATTATACTGAATCAAATTTATTTTCATGAAAATAAATGTACTTCTATGTTGGAAATCCAAACTCCATTCTTTGGCTTCAAGTGAATCAAAATGATTATATGAGATTTTCAAAATTTTTAACACAACCTGAAATAGTCAACAAAGATATTAATGCAAAACAGCACAGTTATAGGATAAAATTTTCTTTTGGGAAAACATAAAATAAAAATAAATTTTTAAGGAAGTCAATTTGATAATTTTACACTAATGGGTTCACTGTTGGTGATCAAACTTGTGGAAATGCTCTGGAAACCTCAAAATATGGTAGACAATGTAATATTTATCTGAAGGTTAAAGGAACTGATGTCAGAAAAAGAAAATAATAATGGTGAAGCCATGAACTTTGCACATAGCGTGTGTGCTCAGTCACTTATTTGTGTCTGACTCTTTGCAATTCCCATGCACTGTAGTCCACCAGGCTCCTCTTTCCATGGGATTTCCCAGGCAAAAATACTGGAGTGGGTTGTCATGCCTGCCTCCAGGGGATATTCCTGAACCAGAATAAAACCCATGTCTCCGGCATCTCCTGCATTGGCAGGCGGATTCTTAACTACTGAGCCACCTGGGAAGGCCTTGCACGTAGAGTTGCTCTTAATAATCTAATATTATTTTAAGGCAAATTTAATTTTAAGTTTGAACACATGGAATGTTATTTAATAAATTTTAGAAAAAAATAAAATAATTGAGAAAATGAAGGTCGTGGAGAATAGGGAAACTCATAATACCCTTTGACTCTCAAAAATAATTTGTGGTGCATGAGTTTATGTGAAATGAGTGAATCAGTGCAAATACAGCGTTTATATTGATACTCTCAGAAAAAGAGCAAGTGCTTCCAGTATAGTCACAAATACAGAGTGGTCAATTAGATATTCCATGTACCAAGAGTGATGAGAACATCACTGTGTTCAGAATAAGTATGTCATCATATTTGTTTTCTGAGACAGCCGTAACAACTAAGAAGAACAGACTTGGTGACTTAACATTTTAGGGCTTCCTTGGTGGTTGAGTGGGTAAAGAGTTCACCTTGCAGTGGAAGGGGTACTGGATCCCTGGCCTGGGAAGATCCCACATGCCATGGAATGGCTAGACTGGTGTGTCCAATTACAAGTCAGCACTCTGGAGTGCATGTGCCCAGAGCTGGTGCTCTGTGGCAAGAGAGGCTCCCGCAATGGGAGGTCCACACAGGCCAAAGAATGAAGGTAGATGAAAATAAATAAATAGATGAACTAGGGCTTCCCTGATGGTCCGGTGGGCAAAGAGTCCACCTTGCAGTGCAAGGGGTACCGGTTTGATCCCTGGCCCAGGAAGATCCCACATGCAGAGTAGCAACTGGACTGTTGTGTCCAATTATGAGCCAGTGCTTTGGAGTGCGTGTGCCCAAAACTGGTGCTCTATGGCGAGAGAGGCCACAGAGGTAGGAGGCCCACACAGGCCAAAGAATAAAGAAAATAAATAAATAAACCAATAAAAGAGCCCCCCCCCCCCCAACCCCAAAAGGACAGTTTATTTTCTCACAGTTCTAGAGGCTGGAAGTTGGCAGGGCTGATCTCCTTCTAGAGCCTCTAGGAGAGATTCTGTTTCTTGTCTCTTTCAGTTCCTGGGGGTGTTTGGCATTCCTTGGCTTGTGGCTGCATCATTTGACATCAAATTCTCTTCTGTGTCCGGCATCTCCTGCATTGGCAGGCGGATTCTTAAGTACTGAGCCACCGGGGAAGGCCTTGCACGTAGAGTTGCTCTTAATAATCTAATATTATTTTAAGGCAAATTTAATTTTAAGTTTGAACACATGGAATGTTATTTAATAAATTTTAGAAAAAAATAAAATAATTGAGAAAATGAAGGTCGTGGAGAATAGGGAAACTCATAATACCCTTTGACTCTCAAAAATAATTTGTGGTGCATGAGTTTATGTGAAATGAGTGAATCAGTGCAAATACAGCGTTTATATTGATACTCTCAGAAAAAGAGCAAGTGCTTCCAGTATAGTCACAAATACAGAGTGGTCAATTAGATATTCCATGTACCAAGAGTGATGAGAACATCACTGTGTTCAGAATAAGTATGTCATCATATTTGTTTTCTGAGACAGCCGTAACAACTAAGAAGAACAGACTTGGTGACTTAACATTTTAGGGCTTCCTTGGTGGTTGAGTGGGTAAAGAGTTCACCTTGCAGTGGAAGGGGTACTGGATCCCTGGCCTGGGAAGATCCCACATGCCATGGAATGGCTAGACTGGTGTGTCCAATTACAAGTCAGCACTCTGGAGTGCATGTGCCCAGAGCTGGTGCTCTGTGGCAAGAGAGGCTCCCGCAATGGGAGGTCCACACAGGCCAAAGAATGAAGGTAGATGAAAATAAATAAATAGATGAACTAGGGCTTCCCTGATGGTCCGGTGGGCAAAGAGTCCACCTTGCAGTGCAAGGGGTACCGGTTTGATCCCTGGCCCAGGAAGATCCCACATGCAGAGTAGCAACTGGACTGTTGTGTCCAATTATGAGCCAGTGCTTTGGAGTGCGTGTGCCCAAAACTGGTGCTCTATGGCGAGAGAGGCCACAGAGGTAGGAGGCCCACACAGGCCAAAGAATAAAGAAAATAAATAAATAAACCAATAAAAGAGCCCCCCCAAACCCCCAAAAAGGACAGTTTATTTTCTCACAGTTCTAGAGGCTGGAAGTTGGCAGGGCTGATCTCCTTCTAGAGCCTCTAGGAGAGATTCTGTTTCTTGTCTCTTTCAGTTCCTGGGGGTGTTTGGCATTCCTTGGCTTGTGGCTGCATCATTTGACATCAAATTCTCTTCTGTGTCTCTGAACTCCATCTGCCTTTCTTGTAAGGATACTGGTGATGGCATTTGGTGTTTACCAAGGTGATCCAGGATAAACTCCTTGTGTTCCCCCTCAAGATTCTTAACATAATCCCATCTGTTTGCTATATAAGGTGCTATTCACAGATTCTAGGGGGTAGGATGTTGTATTGGTTTACCTCTAGGGCTGCCATAACAAAATGCTGCAGATTAGGTAACTTAAACAACAGATGTTTCTTGTTTCACAGTCCTGAAAGCTAGCAGCCTAAAATCAAGGTATTGACAATTTTTTTTTTTTTTTTTTTTTTGCTGTTGTTTCTAATTTGACTGTGTCAGGTCTTAGTTTAGGCACTCAGGATCTTTTAGTTGCGGCATGTGGTATCTTAGTTCCCTGACCAAGGATGGAACCTACACTACCCACTGGAAGCTCTGAGTCATAATCACTGGACCACTAGGGAAGTCTCTCTTGGCACGTTTGATGTCTCTCTTTGACTTGCAGATAGCCCTCTCACGTGCTTCTTCCTCTCCTCACGTGTGCCCCTGGTGTCTCTTTGTGTGTCCAAATTTCCAAGTTTCTTTCCTTTGTTAGGACGCTAGTCTGACGAGCTCACTCTAAAGGGCCCAGTTTAGCTTATTTTCTTCCTAAAGACCTTATCTCCACATATAGTCACATTCTGACATACTGGGAGTTAGGGCTTTGGCCCATACCGTACACAAACATCTTTTGGGGGCCACGATTCAGCCTATTCCAAATGTGTAACTTGCAATAGAAATCGTAAGGGAAAAAAGCTAAATATAATTTGCTATGCTGTAGTCACCAGTGCAGGCAAGTGTTAATACATTTACAAGGTAGTCTCATTAATATAGTTAACATTTCAGAGAAAAAGAACTCTATCAAGAGTTTCTGACAATTAACTAGAAAAATCACTTACATGGAACAGCCATTTCTCAATGAGGCAAGATTAAATGTTACCATATTACAAAATCTCATGCTGATATTTATTTGGGGATATAAAGAAAAGTTTCCCCTTTCATTTATGGATTTATAGATACACTTGTGAAGATTGCAATTGAAAAGAATTCTCTCTTGGCTAAAGGAAAACATGCAATTTAAGTTGAGGTATAATTTATACTATGCATTGCAATTGCCTGACTTTAATGAGAAAATAAAGTAAATTTCAATATACTTTCCTGGGAATCATTCCAGCTCTCAATAATCTGTTATAGTGGGATGCCAGGAAGTAGCTGTTCATGGAAAGATGGCCCAGAGTCCACAGCTATACACACAAGTAGGTTGGTTTCTTGGTAGTGTTACCTTTGATCACAAAAATGTACACTAATGTTATTATATATATTTACAGAGATATATCATGTGCATAGGACTTCACTGGTAGCTCAGATGGTAAAGAATCTGCCTGCAATGCAGGAGACCTGGCTTCAATCCCTAGCTTGGGAAGATCCCCCAGAGAAAGAAATGGCAACCCACTCCAGTATTCTGGCCTGGAGAATCCCATGAACAGAGGAACCTGGAGGGCTAC